>OV815277.1:27261263-32061263 GCA_929108145.2 Limnephilus rhombicus | reverse complement strand
GTTTGCCGGGTCACCTAGTATTTTGTACTTTTCGTAATATTGATGAGATATAAATGGCATATATATGGCAGAACAACGTTTGCCGGGTCACCTAGTATTTTGTACTTTTCGTAATATTGATGAGATATAAATGGCATATATATGGCAGAACAACGTTTGCCGGGTCACCTAGTATTTTGTACTTTTCGTAATATTGATGAGATATAAATGGCATATATATGGCAGAACAACGTTTGCCGGGTCACCTAGTATTTTGTACTTTTCGTAATATTGATGAGATATAAATGGCATATATATGGCAGAACAACGTTTGCCGGGTCACCTAGTATTTTGTACTTTTCGTAATATTGATGAGATATAAATGGCATATATATGGCAGAACAACGTTTGCCGGGTCACCTAGTATTTTGTACTTTTCGTAATATTGATGAGATATAAATGGCATATATATGGCAGAACAACGTTTGCCGGGTCACCTAGTATTTTGTACTTTTCGTAATATTGATGAGATATAAATGGCATATATATGGCAGAACAACGTTTGCCGGGTCACCTAGTATTTTGTACTTTTCGTAATATTGATGAGATATAAATGGCATATATATGGCAGAACAACGTTTGCCGGGTCACCTAGTATTTTGTACTTTTCGTAATATTGATGAGATATAAATGGCATATATATGGCAGAACAACGTTTGCCGGGTCACCTAGTATTTTGTACTTTTCGTAATATTGATGAGATATAAATGGCATATATATGGCAGAACAACGTTTGCCGGGTCACCTAGTATTTTGTACTTTTCGTAATATTGATGAGATATAAATGGCATATATATGGCAGAACAACGTTTGCCGGGTCACCTAGTATTTTGTACTTTTCGTAATATTGATGAGATATAAATGGCATATATATGGCAGAACAACGTTTGCCGGGTCACCTAGTATTTTGTACTTTTCGTAATATTGATGAGATATAAATGGCATATATATGGCAGAACAACGTTTGCCGGGTCACCTAGTATTTTGTACTTTTCGTAATATTGATGAGATATAAATGGCATATATATGGCAGAACAACGTTTGCCGGGTCACCTAGTATTTTGTACTTTTCGTAATATTGATGAGATATAAATGGCATATATATGGCAGAACAACGTTTGCCGGGTCACCTAGTATTTTGTACTTTTCGTAATATTGATGAGATATAAATGGCATATATATGGCAGAACAACGTTTGCCGGGTCACCTAGTATTTTGTACTTTTCGTAATATTGATGAGATATAAATGGCATATATATGGCAGAACAACGTTTGCCGGGTCACCTAGTATTTTGTACTTTTCGTAATATTGATGAGATATAAATGGCATATATATGGCAGAACAACGTTTGCCGGGTCACCTAGTATTTTGTACTTTTCGTAATATTGATGAGATATAAATGGCATATATATGGCAGAACAACGTTTGCCGGGTCACCTAGTATTTTGTACTTTTCGTAATATTGATGAGATATAAATGAGAAATTTTACAATAAAAATAATGTGTATTTAAGAAGACTGCATCAATTCGCTATTTTTTTATATTAGCTCCACACAGGAGGCCCTGAGAAAAAATAATTTCATAATTTTTGGGATGCCATGTGAAGGGTCTTTTTAAGGAAAGGAAGGAGATGAAGTTCTGTGAATGTATACGGTATGAGATTGGGTTCCACCCGAGCGTCGCGTGTTCGATTCCTCGGCTGGCTAAATCCTCCATCACAACACAAGCAACATTTTCGGCTTTCTGTGGTGGTAGTAGGAGATTTTCAAACATTGTTGGGTTATTCGTAACCCGTACGATTGAAGCCATCCCTTCCACTGCGGTGCAAGGCGATGGGTCGAGAAAGTCCTGCCGGAGAGGTTGAAAGGTGTCCTCACAAAGCGAACCACTTGGGATGTCCTATGGCGGAGGTGTAAGTTATCCAACAGATGGTTCCCGAGACTGCCGTACCTATTACCCGCCTACCAAAATGAAAATAGAGTAGTTTATAAAAAAGGTAATGATCTCAGTGCTTTTGGATCTAATTTGCTCAAAATGTAAAATACTCTTACATATACATCGTACATGCATTTTCTGAAAAGTTTTTAATGGTTTGAATCAATATAAAAAGTAGCGGGATTCTTGGAAAGTAATGAATTTAAGTAATTATTAAAAACTTTGAACAGAAAACAGAATTTGTTGAAACCAAATTGAAATGACACGATAATTGAAACTGCCCGTAGCTAGAAGAATTTTTGCAAACCTGTTAGGTTTGAGTTATGGGTCTGAAGGAAGTGGGGAGGGGTAGAACAATTAGTGTCAGAAGTGAAGCAATTTAGGTTGGTTTATAATTTTATTCATTATATAGACAACAGACAGGAGGCGTTAACATAAAAATTAAAGAAATAACAAAGTTGAAATACCAACTGCCCAATAACTGCCCAATAACTAATAATGAAAAATACTCTCAGTATCGTCCTAGTGTAAGACCACTATTCATAATTAAAACGTGGCCAGAAACGGCTTTAGCCATGTTTGGTGATCAGCAGGCTGAATGGCCAGGTACTTCCTCTACCTTCTTCTGCTCATCTCCTTCTCCTCTTCCTCTACCACCAAATCCCGGCGTGGGCAAATAAATTGTATGGGATTAATTTGTGTTATTTAACAATTAATAACTAATTAAAAATAATATATAGTATACTAGCTTTTACCTGCGGCTTCGCTCGCATGGAATTATTGTATTAAGAAGAAAAGAATGAAATGTTTTTTACAGGATAAAAAGTAGCCTATGTCATTTCCCAGTCCTTCAATTATTTCTGCAAAAAATCAATCAGTCGCTCCATTTATATTATTATTTAGGATTTTAGAGTAGGTATTTTGTATTATATAATTCAATTTACCAAATTCTGACATAGGCATTTAAATACAATAGGGAGTTCCTGGTATGCGTTGCTATGCTACTTGATAAAGAAAAAAATTCCATCTGCTTATCCTTTCCTATTCATCCCAGATGATGCCGAAACTCACTATATAGATAGAAACCGTCGCGGGCATGCGCACATCAAATCCCCAAAGTTTCATCGCAATCGGATGAACGGTTAGCAATGCATAATTTCATGATGCCAGAACTCACTATTCTATATAGAAACCATCGCGGGCATGCGTACTTCAAATCCCCAAAGTTTCATCGCAATCGGATGAACGTTTTGCAAGCTCAAGTTTAAAGCAAAAGCTCGAAGCTTAAAGGTCAAAGCTTAGGCTCAAAACTTAAGTTCAAAAGCTAAAGCTCAATGCATAAAGCTCATTGTTAAAGCTTAAAGCTCAACGGTAAAGCTCAAAGCACAAAGCTCAAAATTAAAGTTCAAAGCACAAAGCAAAGCTCAAAAATTAATATTAAAGCTTAAATAAAATTAAAGCTCAAAACTAAAAGCTCGAGGCTTAAAGCTCCTTTGCTCAGCTACTTTGTTTTTTAATAGAGAGTAACCATTTGATTGTTCTACAATTAAGTTTAAGATCATCATTAAAAAAGTAGTTCAAAGAACTCGGTACAAGATTTACCCACTAATTTTCTTTTCACATCTTCGAGGCTTCTATTCTCAACGTTGTTTGGCACTCACGAATAACTAGGTTTCGATTTCTTCCAACGCATTTCCCTTGGCATTGATGATGAAGATGTGGATTGAGTTGTTAAAGGTTCACTCATCAGCCTCTTGGAGTGGACTTCCAAAGTTCCTGCCAAGTATCCTCGAACGTATGGCTAAATGCACCGTCGTCATGTAAATCATTGTCGTCAAAATACTCTCCATCAGTAACTTCGGCGACTTCAGGTGGTAAAATGACCACATCTGGAATATCTTCTTCGCCGTCTTCATCGTTAATATTCCAATTCTCTGCGATAAAGTCAGCAGCCTCTTGTGCGGCAAAAAAAGTTTTTTGGATTCATCCTATTCAGAAGAAAAAACACAGTATTAGCGATTGATGCCGGTAATTATGAATTAAATAATGCCAAGGTTTTTACCCCGTATTTCGCTGACTATGCACCGCTTAAATAAACTACGTAAAATGAGTACCTTTAAATTTTTATTTTTTTATTTTTAAAGTGTTCATATTATTAATACGAGTCAATTCAGTATTAAAAAATGCAAGAATATATTAAAAAATTTAGTCATATGTTAAATATAATAATTATTTAAAAATCACTTACCCGAGTGTCGTATTTTGTCCGACTTTGGGGGCGTCTACTATGCAACCGAAGCAAATATATTTCTACCTAATTATTTCTAACAGTAAAGTCAAACGTTTTCAATAAGTACCTGAAAGAATAACGGTGAAGTTTTATCAAGTTATCAAAATATGACCAAACAACCAAGATGGTGCGTTTTTGAACCATCAGCGAAATATGCGTTAAAGCTAAAGCTCAAAGCCTTTGCTCAAAGCACATGCTTACAGAAATAATGAGCAAAATTAAGAAAGGGACCCTCAGATGGTTTGGGCATGTAGAGCGAATGAGCGAAGAAAGTAGTGTAAAAAGAATATATGATGCAAATGTGAATGGTAGAAGAAGTCGGGGACGCCCGAGGAAGACATGGCACGATCAAGTGAATCAGATACTTGAGACGGGCCATGTCAAAAGTCAGAATAATAGAAGAGTATGTATGAGACGATGTATGAATGTGAGTGAGGCAAATAGTGTGTGCCAAGACCGAGTTGTTTGGCGGTCCGTCCTCTCTGCCTACCCCTGCGGGGAAACGGCGTGATGGTTATTTAGTTAGTTAGTACATGCTTAAAGCTAATGCTAAAGCTCAAAGCCTTTGCTCAAAGCACATGCTTAAAGCTAATGCTAAAGCTCAAAGCACAAAGCACGGCGTTGCAAATATTTGCGGCACTTTCCAGAGGAGAAGATACTATCCAAACGATTGGAACTTTTGTGCTCTATTCAAATAGAAAATGACGACAATACAAGAGACAATAACGTTTGGATTGATTGATATCACGCAAAAACAGATATTTGAGAAATTTAGTCAAGCTCTTGGGGCTATCTCTAAATGGGTCCGAAAGCTTGCAACTTCGGTGGATATTCTATTAGTCGACACATTTAGTGACCAGATCTGAACAGCCAGATGCTTCCCAATCCACTCCTTTTCCACTTTCTCTCCACTACTTTCCGTCTCAAAACATACCTACCCCAAACGGCTATGTCATAATCCCAATGACTTCTGGAAATAGGGTTTCTTGTGCGGAACGTACAAAGAAGTTTGAATATTTAAGAAATCTGTTTTTATTTATGTTTTTTTTATGTGATTTTCCTATCAAGAATCTAGAATCTAGATTCTTGAACTAGATGCTGCTATTTGAACTGTCATGATATCTTCTGAAAATTAACAAAAAAATCATTTCAATTTCTTACTCCAAATAATGTCAGGAATCATTGGTTATAGTAAGTCAAGTACGTCCCTTAATATCCTGTATATATACACAAATATTGGTGTTTCTAAAATTATTAACTAACTAAAGTTTTTTTTTAAAATCAGAATAACTCTTTTTTATACTAGTAATAATTTTTTAAGGCTATTCGCATCAATTTTACATATATATCATTGATGAAGAAACTAAAAAATCTTAACGAAAATATGAAAAAAAGAACACGACACAGAAAAATAAAAAGCCAAGCTTCGCAACTGGGAACCTTTTTAAATGATAAAAAATGTTTGAAGAACTGTTTGTAACCAATCATTCCGTAGATTGATAATACATAGATATAGATTGATAATATTAATGTGTTAACCCGAGCACTGTTTGTGTGGAGCGAATCCGGGGAAACATATCGACATTGTGATCATTAGCTTTTTTATTTTTCTGTGTCTGGTTCATTTCAAATTTTCCTTCAAATTTATTAATATAACCCTTTTCTTCAATGATAAATAACTAAACTTAAGATAAATATATTTTTTAAGTATTTACGCGGCTTTCTATCGGTATTTCCATCCAACTTCCCACTCAATACGACAATAATAATACGGGCATGTTCTAGATACCAAAAAATCTAGAGAACTTGCGAAAACAAGGTAATGAAAAAAGATAACTTTAAAAAAAATTGCGCGTTTTCAGGTCCACAGCAAATAAGAAAAAGTGTTGCGTGCGAACCGAAGATGCTGTCGTAATCATATCGCGGATGACAGCCTCCGAGGAATTCAGAAGATGCCACGACAGGTGGAGAGTGTCTCAGAAGTTGTGTGATACATGTCACAGAATAATAATAAGAAACATCCACGATCAAAACTTTTTTCTTCTAATTATTGAACGCTATAAGTAATGTGGCTGGATTTTGCGGAGAGGGAAAAAATACCACGTTAATGAAAGTGATATTATAAAGATTTTTCTTGTGAAGTTTATGTGATGCCCAAGTGGCTAGGAGAATTCGGGAATATGGTTGAGTGGATTATGATTAAGTCAAACAAATAATACTTTAGGCGAGATCCGTTAGCAAAACAGAAAATAATTTTGGGTGAGCAAATTAAAAAATAATTCCAATCCTCAGGATTGGGATTATAATAAGGGGAGATGGTTTGATAGTCTTTGCCTCCATTAATTGATATAATTGGGAGATCCGTGAAACATCAAGGGATATTATAATTGTTAGATTTGTGGTGCTGAAAGTATTTCTAAAAAAAGCACGACAAAGGAGGACTTTTTTAATGTTGTTTTTAAAGCCTAGGGGACTGTATTTAAATTTGTTTTATGGACCTTGATGCTGATACAAAATATACTCGATAATAATGTGGAATAGGGCAGGATCTGGCTCACCAAACGTCATTCGGTTATGACGATAAATCCTTCTTCTTGGTCGACCTCACGGCTTATGGGACACCTCTATCGGCTATCACTACACAAACACTTGAGAAAACAAGAGAGTTCCTGGTCGACATAATTAAGAACTGAGAGAGCAAGGTCACATCACAGCAATTAATAATAGACTGCGTTAACTTGATGTTTAATGCACCCAGAGGTCACTGTGGACTATTGCACAGCACATAACATACTTAGTTTTCTGTAACAGGGGATGTTGAATGCACCAAGAGATCACTTTAGACCATTGCAAGCACATAACAGTAGTAGACTTCTTTAATAGTGGATGTTGAATGCACCAAGAGATCACTTTAGACCATAGATTCTCAACCTTTTTTTGCCCACCGCCCACTTTGAGAATATTTTTATTTCTAGCGCCCCTTAACTCGTGAATCCGAACGGAGGAGGCGTAATGGGATACTACGACAGGATTACATTTGCCACAATGGAGGGGGCATAATGGGTGGGATGAGGCAAGATATGATGTGTGTGGGATGGGTTTCTCTGGGTCTCCAACCGCCCCCCTGAAAGTCAGAAACGCCCCCTAATTTTCTCTTGGTCTTCTACCGCCCCCCTGAAGGTCTAAAACACCCCCAAGCGGGCGTTTTCACCCACTTTGAGAACCTATGCTTTAAACCAGTGGTTTTCAATCTGTGGTACGCATACCCCTGGGGTTATGCGAAGCCAAATTGGAGGTATGCAATAACGTCGCACGCATGTTGAATCACTGGATAAAATGCCTGAAGTCATGTTACACTCCGTATAAAATTGCATTACTTAATTTTGTAATAATTGCATGTAATAATTAGAATATTAAAAATTACAAATAAAACACGCCTTTTATTACACGTGTAAAAAAGATAGACAGAGGGTACGGGGAACAACAAATTTATAGTGAGAGACAAGGGGTACGTCGGCTCAAAAAGGTTGAAGACCACTGCTTTAGACCATTGCAAGCATATAATAGTAGACTGACATAAATTAGTGCTGTCATTTTTCACCAGTCAGGGTATTGTCTCCATCTCGAGAAAGTTATATGGGTAGATAGAATAGGTAGGAATGCAAAGGAACATATATACAATATATAAGGAAATATATGTATATATGCGTCAACATATCATCACTTCAAGAAAGAACCGAAGTAAGGCAAATTTTTATTTCATTACATGAACCTTACTTCGGGCCCACCGACAGGCCCACACACTTTTATGTAGGCTGGTTGAAAAAATATCGATATTTTTAGCCGATATATTTTGATCCGATATATCGATATATCGATACAAAATATCCAATATCGAAAATTGTATCAAAAAAGATATTTTTAAATTTATGTATTTAAAGTCACTAGAATCCAAAACCGTATAGGACCGAACGGAAAAAAGTAACTGTATGGGGTCATGACATCTGGCGGTTGAAATTTTAACTATTAATGGCTTACAAATCTATTGTCTTTGCATTAGTATTTGTGATCACCAATTCTATTTCCATTTTTTTCTAAGCCACTCCTATGTGTTGGTTCCTAATTGTCTATGATTATTGACTATACCTTGTTCCAAACACGAAGTCCTTTTTGACAAATTAATACGCCAATAGAATGTTACTGAGACGCATACAAACTTTGTATGCATCTCAGTTTACATATAAGTTAGAAGACAGCTTTTTAGTTTTTGAAAAATACCTTCATTTTTATTGAGATTTTTGTACATTAAAAAAAGCAAATTGTGTACAAAAATTACTATTGATAATATTTAGCTGAATACACTATTATTTTAAAAATGCAAAATCTCTTGAAAATTTGACCGATATATCGATATTTTTTCCTCGATATATCGACGTGGATATTGATATTTTAATAAATATCGATACATCGATATCTCGATTTTTTTTTCACTTTCGACATCCCAACTTTTACGTCTTACGTTTATCTGTTCATTGGTTAAAATGATCAAGAAAGTTTTTCAAGGAATATATAGCGCCAAAAAGAAAATAACACAAACAACTCTAGCTTACGGACAGTGTTAATAACACAGACTTTAAAAATTATCGCACAAAATAGTTACTATTCCTGAACACCTCATAATCATGGAAAACAAAAATAAAGAGAAGTTACCTAAAAGAAATGACATGTTTTGTTGCACGATATACCTATCTGTTGTACAAATTGTACACTCACAACAGGATACTGCGCGATGGTACAGCCTTAACTAATTACAAAACCAATTTTTCAGTTACACATCTATCCAGCAACTTGTATGTCGTAACGTTGTAAGTGAAGAGTTGAACTAACAAGAAAAACATAATTTGTTTCTTTAAACACCTAATTAAAATTATTGACATATCTTTGTGGAGCTATTCCGGGCAGCGCAAGACAGAAAGACATTTTCCAGAGTGATCACAAACGTCGGGGAAACCTGATAGGGCACACGAAGAAAGAAGAAGAAAATTATATCATAAACTACAACTACTGCACAGCTAACTATTTAGACCTCAATGTTTCTAAATGCCACACTATGTCCTTTACTAGAAACAAGCACATAATTAACTTTTCATATTCACTCTGCGATGAACCCGTGATCTCAAAAAATGAATGTAAGGACCTTGGAGTCTATTTAGACACTAAACTTATATTTAATACGCACATTGATTCAATCACTGATAGATCTTACAAAATGTTAGGTTTCATACTACGTCTGAGTAAATTATTTAGAAATCCACATACTCTAGTAATGCTTTACTCCCCACCAGTAAGAAGTACACTGGAATTTGCATCGCCTGTCTGGAATCCCAAATACACCCAATACGTCAATAATATAGAGCGCATACAAAATAAATGTATTAAGTATCTCGGTTATAAATACAACAATAATTACATCTGCACTCTCCAATCCCTGAAATCCAGGCGAACGGTAGCTGACATGACATTTCTCCATAAAATAATACACAACGAAATAGACTGCCCAGAACTTCTATCCCCATTTCCCGCATCCTTCAAAGATTCAACTCAATTCAAAAAACCACAAATACCGATATATTTTTTGATTACCTCCCTCTATTTAAGAAAAACATTTTTAGCACACTGAATTCACACACATAACACACACATCCACACCCTCACACGCGCACCCTCACACATACAAACACTCTCACACACCCCTCTCCTTCAATAATTTACTAATTTAATTTAGGTATAATGTATTATTTTTCTCACAAAAACATAAGCATATAACAGCGACATGTCATTGGTACCAATTATTGTATTAATTCTATAACCTTGTAATTATTTTCCATTACATATACATCATTAATCCTTCGAGCTGTTTCTTCAGCACTGGTGCCACGGTGGAACTCGTACTCGTAAATAACGCGATATTTCAAGTTTTCCATTTTGTAAACTAAGTGACGCAAAGATAAAAACAATTAAGGAAAAACAAATGAATTATAATTTTCGAAACATAAATACATGAGTAAATAGCTGTATAAATTTGAATTTGGAATTCCTAACCAAAGAGAAGATATTTGAGATCAAAGTTGCCAGTACGGCAAAACGCCAATTTCATATGTAAGGACCTAATATATACTCTTACCCAGCACATGTGTACTAATATATACCCTTACACCAGCACATGTGTTCAAAAAATCTTTACTGTATATAAATTCGTATGATAATCATATCAACTTATTATTAGGGGTATTTTTGAAGTCGATTTTTAGTTCGAAATTGGTAAATAAAGCAAAAATATATATTATTTTATAGTAAATATAATTTCTGGGGGGCAATTGTGGGCGGAACAACTGTCGGTTAGAAATTTAAAAATATTAGACCACCATTCAGGATTGAAACGTTGCTTGCTGTGGCCTTAGCCGTGTTTGGTGACTAGATCTGAATAGCCAGGCTGTCTGATTTGGAAGTATCGCACAAATAACCGATTTAAAAAAAAAATGTCCTTAAAAATTTATGATGGGTTTTAAAAAAAATTAACAATTCATCAAATATTTGAATTAATTTTTCGAGTTCTGTGAAAGTTTTATTCAAGTTCTGTGATATTTCATTTTTATGAAGCAACTGGTTTATAATGTTATAATAACAGAACTTGTGTAGAACTTACAAAAAACGTGAATATTATCTTAAAATATTTTATGAATTGTTCAAATTTTTTAAAACAACTCGTCCTTAGTCTTCGAACTCGATTAGTTCGAAAACGAAAGTTCAAATAAAAAAAAATTAGATCTTCCACACAGTAACCAGTTTCCCGCTTGAATCCACTACTAGTTACCCGGACACCATGCATATATATTATTGTATTATAATATATATATATATATATACATAACACCGTCTATTTGGCGACCAGCATGGGCAAATATGCATCTAAAGTGGCGACCACCGACATTTGGCGACCGGTATACGGTCGCCACTTTATTTTTCGAAATTTTTACACAGTTCACAGTACATGTCGTCACAAGCATTTTGGCAAAAATTGTCCTGGTAGCCAAATTGGGCGTGAAGTGGATGATTTCGAATATTAAAGTTCCGCCATCTGTCGCTACGCAGCTAGGCGCTAGGTGATATACACGGCCATGTATACTGCCCTTCATCCTACCGACATTTAGGCGACCGGTGTGACATAACATGCCGCCTTTCATTCCTAGCATTTACCCGCCACCGATGGCGTTGGCAAATGTGTTGGGAAACAACGTTGCCGCTTAATTCCAACTCCCGTACAAGAGTTGAGGTGCACGTGGCGGTGGCGTGTTTTCATCTAATCAAAACGACCCACGAACATTGTTTCCACAAAACTTCAACGTGTTGACCAAATCGAAGAAGAAAATTGATCTAGAAATAACGAAAAATAAATTCAGTGCGCAGATCACATGCCGTAGAAATGAAACCTTCAGAAAACTAAAGTAGGCAAGAGTGGGTAGGCTACGAAGCACCGCACAAAGAGGAGACCGATTATTCTCTCTTAGGGGCATACATTAATTGAGCTCAAAATGGGGGGTGGGGGTCCAGTAAAATCTCACCAAATCTTGAACAGTTTTTCAGCATATTGTCGCGATCATATTTACCACAACGGGGGGGGGGGGGGCGTAACGGGATAGCATTGGGCGGGATGGGATAGGGTGGGACCCCAGATACACAACTGATGTCTCGTGAGGGGAGAGGGGGGGGCACCAAATCTCACCAAAGGGGGGGGGGGTTAAATTGGAAAATTAACTGCTCACGTTATTAATGTATGTCCCCTTATTCTCTCGCAGTCTAAATCCTATAGATGTATGTGTTTGCCTTTTTTTTAGTGTCGCTAATTTTCGTTTCATCGAGTGTCAAATCACAACGGTGTTAAAGATGTTTTTACTTCAAAATAGTACTGCCAGATTTTTGTTTTTATTTCGGAAAAGGACTTAGGACAGGTGGTTTTAAAAATTTGAAGGAGTCATCAAAAATTAAAAATTTTAAGTTAATTTTCACGTTCTGCGTAAGTTCTATTCAAGTTCTGTTGTTATAACAATGAACTTGAATACAACTTACACAGATTGTGAAAATTAACTTAAAATATTTGAAGAATCTGTCATTTTTTTTAACAACCCGTTAATTATAATTTTAATTATTCGAGGCGTGTTTTCAGAAACATTGTATTCGAGGAAACAACATCGAAAACAATGCGACTAAATTTAATATAAATGTTTTTGTTTTTTTACTTTAGTTTCACACAGGAGGCCCTGAAGAAAATAATTACCTCAGGGCCTATGTCATCTTTGTGGACGCTGCGTACAGGAAAGGAAGGGGAGGAAGCTATGGGAAGGAAAAGGATTTTAGGGGTGGGTAAGAATCTAGGGTTCAGTTTGTCAAGGAGTGACGGACGTATGAATCCATCCCTCCCACTGCGGTGCAAGGCAATGTTCCGAGATAGTGCGGCTGGAGAAGTTAAAGGGACTTCCTTAACCACTCTCACCCGATCCGACCTGTCATGCTGCTGGTTGGCAGACGCATTCGCCACCAAGACCCGAACAAACCACACCCCATGAATCATTAGATGACTAAGTCGTAGGTGAAAATATTGAAATGAACCAGAACCCACCACATCAAATGCATCACAACCATATAAAAGTTTCTTAAATCCTTATCAGACAGTCGCGAGTAAACATACTACAGTAAAAAAATTCAGAATTTATTTAAAAACCTACCGTAAGCAGTGGTAGCCAAAAGGATGCGAAGTGAAAGGACGCCAAATCTGTAGCGGGATGTATATATATATATTTATACATACTACGGAATATTTCTTTATGTTTTTCTTACTTATCTTTTTGTTATTGTTTGAAATACAGGGTGTTAAGGGACGTACTTGACTTACTTTAAAATGTAAATGAAATTTTGGTCTCCGGTGACATTTTTGATGTTTTTTTTTTTTATTTTTTCTACAAAAACATAAAAAAATGGTAGTTGTTGAACAGTTGGAGGCGGGGTAAGGGGTTCGTCAGACACCCGGCTGAGTGACCAGTGACGATGTGCGGAAGAAATTTTTTTTTGTTTGATTTTGAAGAAAAAAATTTTGAAAAAAAAAAAAAAAAGTCGTCAAAAAAAGTCACCGGAGACCAAAATTTCATTTACATTTTTTACTCCAAAAAATGTCAGGAATCACTGGTTAAAGTAAGTCAAGTACGTCCCTTAACACCCTGTATTTTATCATTTAATTACTTACATAATAACTTATAAATAAGTATGATTTCCCTCACCAACCACAAGATCCTTGTCTCTTTATGGTGCGAAATGGCTATTTTTATATTCATTGCAGCACTGTTTAACATGTAAAATAAATGTTCACACTTATTGTAAAAACATACACATATTAAATAAATAAATATAAAGTTTTAAAAAAATGTACTAATAAAAGTACCTACATAATCGTCTATTCAACCCTTATATTATGCACGATAAATATGTTAAGTTGTCAAAGAAAATCAAAGACAAAAATTTTAAGTAGTATTACACAAGTAGTACTAACTGCAAAATACGTTTTAGTAGTACTAACCGCAAAATACGTTTTAATCGTTTAAATACATACTTTGAGATGAAAAAGACATAATTTACATTGAAATATATTCCTTTGTGCCAAAACTCAAATAAAACTGATTTTATACCCCTGAGAACGGTGATTCTTCTCTGAACATAATTACACATGAGTTTCACGGTAAAGTCGACGCCTTACGACTTGACGCGAGTAACAAATGCCGCGGAATTAGATTAGAAGAGGCGTTATGAAATTATTTACAGATTCGTCGAGGATTTTACGTTTCCAAATTCAAGAATTATCAGATCTGCTGTTTCTGTATAACCTGCTAAATAATAAAATAGATAGTCCTGAATTGCTATCCACTATTGGTTTAAATGTCCCAATGAGGCGTACCAGGCACACTTCTCTTTTTCATATAGAATCCAATAACACTAATGCAGCGAGTAACTCACCAATTACTCGCGCAATCATAACTTATAACCACTATGAAAAATTACAACACTTAGACATTTTTCATGATTCCTTGCAAACATACAAAACTAATTTATTAAATTTCTTGGCGTGATATAATTTATTTATTTATATTTTTATTTTATTTTTTTTTTTTTATTTATTTATTTATTTATTAACGCCCTTTTTCGGGGCTTTTACATATGAATAGTAAGAAATATACAGTATTTATTGTACATAACTGAACTGCCTTCGTAATAATATTTTATATTTGTTTAAAGATAAATTGAAGATGTCCACTGACTTGGTATAATTGTTTCCCTCCGTTAATATTCTGGGTAAAGAGGAATACATATGGTAGTTAGTTCCAGAATTACTGCACTGAAATAAATCCTGACTTCTAGTATTACGTAGTGGAATCCGGAAGCTTATCAATTCGAGCAATACCGGTACCTAAAATGTATTGTATTTTCTTACCACCTTCCCGACTTAAGTTTAATATCCCAAAGTTCTTCATCCCCACGACATCCATCAAAAAGGGGTGAAATAAATATTACATTTAAAACGAATCTGAAAATATTTTTAATACGTCATCTGACCCTGGTATCGGCTCACACCTGCAGCTTGCCACAAAGCTATCTTGGCATAGGAAATATTATGGAGAGATTTCTTCCCCACTGCACAACCGAACGTTGCACATAGGGCAGCGAACTTAAACTGCGCACATACATCAGAGAATCTGTACGTGTACAGACTGAAAACAAAATCGAGAAATATAATAAAATTTTAGTATTAGTGTTCTTCAATCCCAGTGATTGTTTTTTTTAAATTTTTCTTTAATCATTGCATTTTATGGTTCATCACTTGCGGATTTTTCGACCATATGGCTGATTCCCGTGTTATGGTGGTTGTTTACTTGATGCATCTTCGGGAATCTTCCAAATAAAGTTCGTGGTTCGTCGAGATTACAAATCTAATTTATTTGCGTTATCGAGTGGTATACAATTAATATTTAACCGGGCCAAACGTCCGTTCTAATGAATGATCTGTGTGATTCTGAAGCAATGTACCTCGGTACAGAAGGTACCCAGTTGTCGAGCGGATATAATCGGCTATTTCCGTAACCGTTCCGGTATCAGACTCGAACGGCCACAGCATTCATATACTAAGGACATCTGTTAAATGAAATTGAAATTACCTACGAAAACCTATACACTACAGAAAAAAAGACTTTTCTTTATCTGTGGTGTAGTGTGATAGATGTGTTTAACCATAAAGTATTATTTTCGCTTTGAATAAGAACCTACGAACAACTCGTAAATTTAGCAACACCGATTTTTTAGTTTGAATGTTTGGATTCCTTATGTGACTTGTTTGGTTGAATGAACAAGAAACCAAATTTTTATTAACATTTTTCATAAAAAAAAGACGCTAAAAGTGCAAATTCTTCAACGTATGTGCCCTTGCAGTAACGGTGTACAAAATCATTCATAATTTAATAGATAGCCCATACCTCCTGGAATGTTATAAGTTGTATGTGCCGAACAACCACAGCCAGGGACGGTACCACGATCTTCTACGTATCCCACATGGATCACGGCGAGTTCATCGAAAATCAATTCATCGAAAGCAAATTCATCGAAAACGAGTTCATCGAAAACGAGTTTATCGAAAACGAGTTCGTCGAAAACCAATTCATCGAAAACCATTTATTTTTTTTACATTAATACCGCACAAGAGTCCCAACTGCTCCCGTCTGGAGCCAGTGGGCCTATGGCATCCCCAATTGGGGTATGTTGTGAGGCTGAAGGCAGTGGGGAGGGGAAGCAGATAGGGAAGAGGAAGGTGGGGAAGTACCTGGCTATTCAGATCTGGTCACCAACCATTTCAAGTAACGTTTCAATTCTGAATGGTGGTCTTACACCAGGGCGATACTGAGAGTATCTTCCACTCTGGAACGTGCCGCAAATATACTATATATTATTTTAAATGAATAAATTGTGAAATACACAAATTAATCAAATAAAATTTATTTGCCACGCCGGGATTCGATTGCGACACACAGTCTGTAAATAATAAAATATATATATATATATATAAAATAAAATAAAAAAAAATCAAAATTCAAAAAATAATATCAAAAAGTGTAAAAATAATGACAAAAAACTCGAATATTAAATTGACTTACAATTAATTAGAATTATCAAAAATAATCACATTAATTGTGTGTCTGTCCGTGTAACTCTGGTTCAATGAAATCGGATTTGCTTTGAATTAAAGTTATTACAAGCAATAATTGTCAGCCTGAAACACTCATTTACATTGAAAAATCTTCCGAGAAAAGATACTTGCCGCCAACGGGACTTGAACCCGTGTCCTTCCGATTGCCGGTCGAATGCTCTGACCACTGAGCTATGGCGGTTTATCAAATACCCGCCAAATAATTCAATATATACTAGTATTTCATTCAACAATTACTGCTTGTTATATTTTTTCCACCTAAAATATATTGCTTGTAATAATTGTTACCCTTTGTGCTATGCATAAAAAATCTTGTCTAAACGTTAGTTTATAAATTAAAAAATAATAATTTGAATTAAAGTTTCATTTTTAATATTGGAACATATTGTGTGAAGAATTCAAACAAACGATGAAATACCTACCTTTAGTATAATATTTTAAAAGAAAATCATTTCATTTATTATTTTATTATTATGTAGAACTCCATTTTAATTTTTTATTTATTTTATGTATTCAATAATTTTATTATTTAATGTATAAAAAAAAAATATTACGAGCAACTTCTACATTGTAATTATAACTATGCGTTACAGCTGTTTCGCCCCCTGAAGGCCTGAAGTTGAAACTGAAACTGTTTGATAATGCAACGGATATTGGAGGTTGCCCACCACTTTCCACGGCGTTCTAAGGAAACAGATGGTTTCCTCCTTCACCGTACTCGTCAGGACTCTAATTTTTTATTTATAAAGAAGCTACTTTTTATTTAAAATGACTCTAGACCCCCAATGTCCGGGCATACATTGTTAGCAGGCAGTATGCGAGTGCGTACATGTTGTTAGTTATTTATTTCACAGTATCACGTCTCATCTCCGCCACCTGATGTAGCTGAAATAAATATACAGAATAAAAAAAAATACATAATTTGATGAGATTGTTTAACTTAACCAAAGCAGCTGAGCTACAGTCACCCGGCAGTCCCGCCGAGGATAAGCGGAGCCATCAGTCCAGTCGCAAGCGAGACTCGGTGTCCGCGCCCCTAAGCCGGCTC
Organism: Limnephilus rhombicus; assembly: GCA_929108145.2. Classification (NCBI taxonomy): domain Eukaryota; kingdom Metazoa; phylum Arthropoda; class Insecta; order Trichoptera; family Limnephilidae; genus Limnephilus; species Limnephilus rhombicus. The sequence goes on along the minus strand of OV815277.1, from coordinate 32,043,649 downwards.
CCCGGTAGGCCCTCGAAGAAAGTGTTGGGATTAAGGGCTGAAAGACCTGAAGACACTAGGGATAAAAGAGAGCATCGGGTCATCGGAGGCAGGGCGGAAGGGCACCGGTAGGCTACGGTTGGTCTTCTGGCCCGCTCATGGCGACGGGGGAGGCGCGGGCGGGTTATGCAGCGGCTACCTTGGGAGTCATCTTCTCGGTTGTTGCAACGGACAGTTTGATAATTTCATATCAAATGTCATTTTCACAATTGCAGCTGACTTGTTAATAATTTAGACTATCCCAATGTTTGGATCTGCGCCAGTCATCTGCTAATTTCTGAACACAATTTGATAATGATGTGAAAAATATTACATTCAACAATACTGTTTTTTTTTTTATTGACATTATTTTTCCATTTAACCATCTTGGTGTTGCGATTAAAAACCATTTAAATGATCTTAGTGCCATATTTGTTGACTCAGTGTACCAGTTGACCACTGTACGTGTACACAGCCTACAGATACAGGTACCCGCGGGCCGAGATGGGCCGGTGACCCGTGACAACAACCTCTAAGAAAGTGAAAAGTTGGTATTTTTCCATCACCTGTTTGTCTTGCCATCCTGCTTCCGGCAAAAAACCAGTACAAATTAACCGTTATAAGGCACCGCCACCGGGCTCAAAAAGAAGAAGATGGAGAGATATGAAATTACGAATGTTTAACATTTAGAGCGACAAAATCGATTCGAAAATTGCGGAAATCATTACATAGTATAAAATGAAGTCGCTCAAAATGTATGTACGCGTTAATCTTTTAAACTACTATAAATGTTTATATGTGTAATACATGTAAATTATATTAGAGAAAAGCCGAGAAATTTAAAGCAAACATATTTTGTGCGATTTAAAACGGCTAGCGGGCCGTACTATAGTCACTTTTGAAATTCTTTCTACGGAAGAAATTGGAAAATAGATGTCCTAGAGTAAGTAGGTATTTGATTTTCCCTTTTCAAATATCCAGTGTTGCATTGCAAGCATTGTATAATTAGTGGCGAGTTAATTAGTTTATATGTATAATACATCCTTATTATAGTAGAGAAAAGCCGATAAATTCAAATATTCAATTCAGGCAGCGGGCAGCTGGCAAGCGGGTGGTGTGGATTTTATAAAGATTGGGTAATGGCGTTGTGTTTCGTTAGCCACAGCAACGTGTGGCCGGGTCTGCTAGTATTTAATAAAACACGACTCGCAAAAATCTCGCGGAACTTATCTTAAGTATCATTTAAAGAAACATTGTGATTTTTTTCACAACTAGGACCTTTTTCTTCAAACATTTTCTCCATTATGCTTGTCATTTTTTGAAGTTCATCTTTATTCCCAACACTTCCCAATAATTAATGTTACGAAGCTCCAGCGCTCCAAAGTTTTAACCTTTCACGGTTCTAAAGACCTAAAGGTCCGTCAACCCAAATATCTAACTTCCCAAGTTTCAACGTTCGAAACTTTTAACGTTCCTACGGACTAAAATTCTAACTTTCCACTATTCTAAAGGGCTCACACACCTTCCTAAAATCTAGGGCGCTCCCCAATACTGCCCCGATATTGCCCTCTAGATCAAAAGACAAATCGGTCCTAAATTTATCACCCCACGATATCGGGTTCATAATATCCAATGTGCGAGCGAGTAGGATGCGCCCTAGGTTGTCTTCGATTTTAGGGAGGTGTGAAAGGCCTTTAACCATTTAACGTTCCAAACTTCTAACATTCCAAAGTACTCATATTCCAATTATCTAGCATTCCAATGTTCTACCGTTCCAAAGCTCTAACTTTCGAAGGTGCCGATGTTTAACGTTCAAATAAGGGTAATTAGGCATATAGTTGGTTGTAATTATGATAAACACAGGGTTTATATCTAATGGAATCGGCCTCTCAACCCTGCTATGTGAACACGATACAGCCGAGCAGCAGCGTGCGGAGAAAGGAACACATGCAATGAATCAATTATCTCCGTTACTCTTCGTAGGTTTGTTAAACTATCTTCGATTTCTACACCATCATGTACCACAAGTAAATAATAAGAAGTCTCATTATTTATTACTCTTAGGTATTTGTAGTTTAAGTTAACTAAAATTGTGTTTAGTTTATTTGAAACATTTATCGGTTGACAAGAGAGCATAGGCATTAGGTTCTTAATCCCAATAATATTAGATGTTCGCCTCATTGTCAACCACTAATGAACGAGTAAAAATAAGGGTGCTAATTATCCCGTATTTCAAGATTATTTAATAAGTGCATTACCTTGAACCAAGCGTTAAAACAGCCACAAAAAACATACAAAATAAAATAAATATAGTTAAGGAATAGATAAAGTCCGTTTACACATTCGAAATCAGATGTAAACAGTAATTTTTTTCTTATTTTCATGGTCAAGCACGCAAAATTTCATCAAGAAGTATCATTATTCCACTTTAAGAGGTGGGAACAGGAGATGGTGTGGTTAATAATATTAACTTACTTTCCTGACTAGGAAAACATTGTTTTTGAAACATGTCGATAATGGTAATAATGGTGTTAACAAAGTTATTTGTTTTCATTAAACCAATAATGACGCCACAAAGTATATTTGCGAAGTTTGAAGAAGATTTTTTTTCTCTTTGTTGAGAGTGTCAAGAAGTAATTTTAAAACGTTGTTAAAGGAAGTTATTAAAAAAAATATTAATTCCGCATAGTAATAGTCCCGGCTACCTTTTTAAACCGGGCGGTGAGGAGTAAGGCTTTTGAAAACGGTGCGGTGGAGAGTATGGCTATACATTTTATTTCTGATATAGTCTATATAAGTCATCACATCTATATTAGTATATAAGTGACCAAACACGGCTAATGTCATTTCAAACAACGTTTCGATTCTGAATGGTGGTGGGCGATACCATTTTGGCCACCACACAAAACAGACAGTCATCTTTCATAGCCAAATTTAGCCAACGTTTCGGACACTGTAACACTGTCCGAAACGTTGGTTAAAGAAGGAGGTAGCGCAACACGGCCTAACGCCCCAAGAACAAATAACGAAAATACTTTTGGCCGTGAAAATCTATAAACGTATCACTCATCTTTCAAATCATAATATTTCTGATATAGAAAAAAATCCTTTATACGAATATGAAAAAATAAACCCTGCAGTGACCTAAAGAGTTTATTTTCTCGTATCGTATTGCTGTACTACATATTAGGTACCGGCAAAATAGATATGGAAAACACGATGTTTTGAAGATGCATGAAATCTGGTTCAATGAACTCACATTTGCTTTGAGTTTAACTGTTGAAAATTGGAATCATTTGTATGAAGAATTCAGACAAGCGATAAAGTAGGAACCTACCTGTAAAGCAATATTAACAAATATATATTCAACAACTAGCTTTTTCCCGCGGCTTATGGTATTAGAGGGTTCCCACTCGGCCTCCTCCATCTGCCCCCCCCCCCTTCCCCTTTCCCCCCCTCCCCCTGACCCTACCCCCCCTCCACCCTCCCGCATTTATTTGAAGTAGTCCCCTAATAATTTGAATTGAAAAAAGAATTATAGATATCTTACTAATCGTGCCACCTATTGCATTTTTAATACAAATTTCATAATTGCAGAGCTCTGAGCTATAGCCTAAATGTTATTCTGATGTATGAGTTAAATTATTGTAAATTTTCATTAAAATCCATTCAGTGGAATTTGCGTGAAAGAGTAACAAACGTGCATACATCCATACAACATCCATACATCCAAACAAACTTTCGCCTTTATAAGATTAGTAGGATTGACATTTTCAAATTTGAAAATGATTTGTCAAGATTTCAGACTATCCCGTTATTTTTCATGTGTCTGCCCCAAGTCGAAAAGTTTTAAATAATATTTGGAAATATTTCAGATTTTGTCCAGTATATCAGGAAAAAAGTTTTTCTTTTTTTCTCCGTTATAATTGTATTCATTGTTTTAAAATAGATACATAGTTTCCTTTATATTTATTTTTATACAATATTTAAATCACATAAACTTATTTATTCTTTTAGTGTAAATCAATAACTTATTTATGTTCGTAAAAACTTGTTTATATTTTCTTCGCCTCTGGAAATTTGCCATAAATTTTTATTCACTAAATTCCCTTCCGTTAATGATTAAAAATAAATTAAATTCTTGAATAACGGAATTTAATACTTAAAATGAAAAAACAAGATGCCCGCGCTTTCGTTACGCTGTAAAGGCCACAGAAAGGTTCTCTCAATATATGAATATTTTCTACTAACTACTGCTCTGTAGCGAGGGTAATTTGGTATTAAAATGAATCTACATTCATAAAAGCGAAATTGAATTAACGGATGTGTTCCTCTTTCTGATTTTAAGTGTTTTGATATAATATTACGTAGTGATTAATGTTCAATAAAACCATTTGATTTGTGTTAGTAGTACCAAACGATTCACCTAATTAGTCGATTACCATGATGGATTAAGAAAAGTGAAATTTGTTAAAAAACAAAAGGAACCAAAAATAGAAAATTATCATATATATAATCCACGGAAAGATTAAAAGGAATACGTGGAGGAAGACGCTACACTCAAGGGTTCACAATTTACGTAACTGGTACATGTAGGGTGAATAGCTGATGTTAGCCAACTATAAAAGGGAATTTTTGCTGAATGAAAGTAATATATCTATGAATAAGTGTAATAATACTGATTCAGCTCTAACAAATTTGGAATCCCTCAAGGCAAGCTCCTCGGACCATTATTATTTCTAGTACCTACACGTATTTATGTAAGTGAAATTTTCCGACAGAAAATGAATGGTGAACTAATTTTTTATGCGGATTATAATGTACAATAAATCAGCTCTTTTTATCCTATTGCACATTGTAAAGTTGTACCAGAAACTCCAACCAGTATCAAACAAATTATATCAAATAATAACTAAAATATAATATAATAATACATTTTTTTATTGTAAGAAATTTGCAACATAACCAAAAATACATGTTTAGTGTGAATAGAGTACCTACATTAGTTTATAAATTAGATAAGTTAATAAAATTAATAACAGAAAATAATAAATAAAAAGTAGGTAATATGTAAAGAACAGAAATGTACGAGTTTACTTTGAAGTTGAGGTTTCTTATAACCTGTGCCCTGTGCCTATTTTGCAATATCTTATAGTTAATTTGTAATACCTTTGAACATACCTACACTTGTATTACTTATACGTTCACTCAATAGTTTAGTTACATTAATAACTTCGAATTTGGGGACTAGTCATTTGATCCAATTTTTTACGTTATCTTTGAATTTGTTTTGTCCAGCAAATATTGGCTTAAAAATTATCAGAAAAATAACAGATTAACTTTTTTTTAAGTTGAACCACAGAAATTGCTGGACCTCCTACTGACAAGTAATTAGAAAAATATTATTCTGTCTTTTATATCTAAAAATATCTTCTTAAAGTGCCAAAATTAAGTAGTAATTAGTAAATTATGAAAAATTTCATGACAAAATAAATACATTAAAGCTCCATACTTCTTGACAGAAATGATACCTACTGCTAGCTGAAAATAGTTCACCTTTAAATTTCAGACGGAAAAAAATGGTTTCATGGTCTACTGCCCACAGCTCGAGAATTTTGGATATCTTGTACATTAGATTTCTTTTAAAATTCAGGAATCAAAATTTTTAAGTTTGATTCGTATCTACCCACTTATAAATCAAACGTAGTTTGATTCGTAGTTGTTATCAATGGGCAGCTATAATTCAAGTTATTATTTTTTAATTTATAAACTAACGTTTAGACAAGATTTTTATGCATAGCACAAAGGGTAACAATTATTACAAGCAATAATTGTCAGCCTATAAAGTTGGTTGTTTTCAGGTGGAAAAAATATAACAAGCAGTAATTGTTGAATGAAACACTAGTATATATTGAATTATTTGGCGGGTATTTGATAAGCCGCCATAGCTCAGTGGTCAGAGCATTCGACCGGCAATCGGAAGGACACGGGTTCAAGTCCCGTTGGCGGCAAGTATCTTTTCTCGGAAGATTTTTCAATGTAAATGAGTGTTTCAGGCTGACAATTATTGCTTGTAATAATTGTTATAATTCAAGTTATTGATATCATTATTTACATCAATAATTAGTTGTCTATCGTGTCTACAATAACTTACACTGTTGCGAATACATGACAGCTTCTCAATGACATGTGTACCAATTGCCAATCAAAGTTAGTAGGTACGTATTTCTTTACACGAAGAGTATGTTAAAAAAATGACAAATTGATTTGACGTGGTTTCTTTAGTGGCCGGTGTAATGATGTCGTGACTGAGCCCCATTTATATAGACTACGGTAAGAATTAAAATGAAATGAAATCGTCTTTACTCTCATATGGACGCTAATTTGGCACTTGCCGTGCAATGACGGCCTCCGTGGTTAAGTGTTTGCGATCATTTGCTACGAATTCGGAAGACGCGGGTTCAAACTCCAATATACGCAAGTAAATTTTATGTAATTAATTTGTGTTAATTCACAATTTTTTCATAAACCTTTTTCCTCGTGCTAATTTTTTCGGTTTTCGGAACAACTTATTTAGGGTCTCATGCAATTTGGGAGGCGGGTATTTTAACCATTTATTGGATAACCAATACTTCTGCCATAGATCACCCCAAGTGGTTCGCTATGTTTGGTGACTTAGCAGGGTGCCCGGGTTCATGGGGTGAGGTTCGTCCGGGTCTTGCGTCTGCCCACCAGCTGCATGGCGGGCCGAATCCGGAGAGAATGGTTGAGGGAGTCCCATTTACTTCTCCATTCGTACTCTCACGGAACATTGCCTTGCACAGCAGTGGGAAGGATGTCTCTCCTGGACACACTGATTCCTAGATTCCTACCCACCCCATACCTTTTCCTTCCAGAACTTTCTCTCCTTTCTTTTCTAAAAAGACATTGAGAGGAATTATTTTCTTCAGGGCCTCCTGTGCATTAAAAACTGTGTTAGAAAGAGAAAACATCAATCTTTATATTCCAATCTAAACATTACCCTTAAAACAATTCAAATATATCTACCCCTTCATGAAACAAAAGCTTTCGACCGCAATCTGAAAAACAATGATGAAAGTTTGGGAATTTTTTAATAATTCGAATTATAAATTTTGAAGGCGTATTTCATCACCTTTCAGAAGGAGTATGGATAAGTTCGGAAATATTCCGTTTCTTAGGATTTTATTGCAATAGGCCTGCCTGTTGGGTTAAATATAATACACAGTATATTTACGGCACGTGTCAGTATCGCCCTTTAAATCGTGTTGCCTGAAAAGGCTTGAGCCGTGTTTTGTGACCAGATCTGAGTAACCAGGTACATCTTCACCTGCCTGGAGATTTCCATCCCCTCACCACTACTTTCAGCCCCACAACATAGTCTCACCCCAATTGGAGATGTCATAGTTTCACCGGCTCTAGAAGGTTGGGAGCAGTTGGGACTCTTGTGCGGGGTTCACTTAAACAAAATTCATATATTCAAATGCAAGTCATGGGACATATGTTGTTCATTTTATCCATCGGGATTTTTTATGATGTAATAAATAATAGAAGTATGTAATGCACGCATTCAAATTTTCACATTTTTACTACACCAATTTAAGGGCGTTTATCCAGCCAGCGGCCGAAAATCCACATTTCGTCGAAAGATGTTCTTACTATCAAACAGGGCGGTTCCAATGAGAAAGATTAATTATTCTCCGTACCAGCTTTTTAAAATTTGTTTTAATTTATATGTACTTAAATCCAAAAATGCTGAAAGGCGTGACGATAAAACTATTAAAATTATGTCATTTTTGTAATTATTTTTGATCATAAGTATTTATCATTTTTTAATAATGTCTAAGCAAAATAGAAATGTAAAAAAATAAGACAATATTAGTTTGTAAGTGTGCAAATAAATACAGGAGCGGACCAATTTTCATCAAGAAACACACGTATATATTTTTTAATGATTTTATTTAAACTAAAATTAAAATTCTGTAACATATGTTTCCCAGATAAAGTATTGATTAATTTTACTGCATGATTATATGATTTGAAATGGGTGTTGTATAATATAAAATCTTTTTTGAAAATTTAACAAATCTGCCAAAGACCTATGGTATAACTTTATTATACTAAAAATAAACATTTTTCTCAAAATTTAAAACATACGTTTACTAGGTAAAAGAACAATCTTTCTAAATCAATTTATATTTTTTTGTGGAAAAGAGTCAATACGTCTAAAATCTGATTTAAAAATGACATATTTCTGGTTTTCTCTAGTTGTACCCTCTTAAATTCTTGTAGGTTATACGTACGTATTGTACGAATTTGAACAATTGAAGATCTAAGCTATAAATCGAAACTTTTCATGCGAACAACTTGCTTAGAGTAATATATCCGAGAGGAACTATTTGGCGGCTTAAAAAATATAATGAGCAGTAATTTTTTAATGAAACACTAGTATATATTGAATCATTTGGCGGGTATAAGATAAGCCGTCATACATAGCTCAATTGGGAGAGCAGCTGACCGGCAATCAGAAGGGCACGGGTTCAAGTCCCGTTGGCGTCATGTATCTTTTCTCGGAAGATTTTTCAATGTGGATGAGTTTTTCAGGCTGATAATTATTGCTTATAATAATTATTGTTACCCTTTGTGCTATGCATAAAAATCTTGTCTTAAACGTTAGTTTATCAATTTAAAAAAATAATTAATATTTGACAAGTTTAAGTATTTCCCCAATAAATGAAGACATAATTTGTCTCGACGCCACCTAACGACGGATTTAACACTAACAGTGTCTCTCTCGCAAAAATAAAGTTGGTTGTTTTCAGGTGGAAAAAATATAATAAGCAGTAATTGTTGAATGAAACACTAGTATATATTGAATCATTTGGCGGATATAAGATAAGCCGCCATAGCTCAATTGGGAGAGCAGCTGACCGGCAATCAGAAGGGCATGGGTTGAAGTCCCGTTGGCGTCATGTATATTTTCTCGGAAGATTTTTCAATGTGGATGAGTGTTTCAGGCTGATAATTATTGCTTATAATAATTAAGTCATTATTGGTGTTTATTATATGCTTGCGGTAAAATAACACACAAATCAGCGGTACCGACGAGTACAATAACGATCGCCATCATTTGCAAACTGTCGTTGCTCTATTATAGCTTAATCCTTGACACTTCAAAATAGCCCATCCCCCTGACTCTAGTCAGCTTTGAGGTAGTATTCGACGGAACTTTTAAATAAGAAAACACCGTCCGGTCCTACCGTTTACTTCGTTAATGCACATATTCTTTGAAGGTCTACTTTGTCATACGAGAACAACTAAGAATTTACTGGAAGTAAGAGGGTGTTTACTTGTCACATTAAATTTTGAGCTTGTAAGACAATAGCAAGTTCAGATGTATTGTAACGTCATAGGAATATACAAAGTGATTTGTTTCAACCCCCTGGAAGCCAAGGGCACGGCCTTATTTGAAAAAAGGTGCGAAAATTTTGCTTCCAGAATTTTGCTCTAATATCCGTATAAATACGAAAATGAACTGATGTTGTTATTTTAACATAAACCTGAATAGACATTCTACGTGAAAAAATACATTTCAAAGGTGATTGATAATAAATAAATACCTTTATATGGATTTGAAAAAGGAACAAAAATGCTAATGTTTTGACAGCGGTCTGAAGTCACAGATAAATTAATTACAAAAAAAAACAAGAGTTGCCACATGAATAAAATCTTTTTCCCTACCTATAGGGATATTTGGCGCAAGCGATTTTGACCTTGTTTTTATACAGTTTCTTTTTGCATAAGGGTCAAAATCGCATATAAGAAGTTTTAATTTTTGAAATTTCATAGGGGACACCGGTGTCCCTATGGACTCCCAGGTTTTAAAAAGATTGACGTTAATTTTGACTAATAATGAAGGATTGTATTATATTTATATTGTTGCAACTGAATACGGTGGATTTTCCTTACGAATATTTCTATGAGATGGGGTCCTACAAAATCATGAAAATCATATAAATATGAAGAATTTATTGGGTTAAAAAAAACTTTTTAAATGTTTCGGTTTAGAAAGAAAAATTTCTACGGCTGCCTCTCTGTATGTGAAAAGGTTATAAAAGATACCAACCAAATTTAATATATTATGTAGGATTTTTTTAATTTAACCTTAGCAAGTCCTGTTAAAATCTCGTTTTCAGACATCATTTTTTTGTAGTGACTCAAAATCACTCAAGACTCTAATCAAAGAGAAAAGTTCGACTCATTGAAATTTGCAAATGTTCAAATGGCTTTTTGTAACCGCAAACTATACCGAACTGTTCATTAAAGGTCTACTTGTCTAAACAAATATACAACTTAATGATATTATTGATAGTAAAGTGCAATAAAATAACAAAGAAAATGTTTCACTTCAATGAGAAGTAAACATAAGTTAAATGAAGTTGTTACAGTACAACAGACAACAGACCAAGTTAATTGATCCGTAAGGCGTTGTGGTTTACAAATTGCCCGTCGTTAGATATTGTTTTTCAGTCATTTTCAGTCAGTTTGTTCAGAAAAAGAGGATACGCGGCTTAGTGAATAATCATTTCAACTACTGAGGAATTGCAGAAAGTTGCAGAGGCTTATAATGAAAAGGCCAACGAAATAATATTTGCTTTGAAATTTAATTTTTTATTTATTTATTTATTTAATTAAAACATACAACGAAGTTGCATTCCCATGAGTTATCAAAACTCATTAAGGGATCGCCAATTGGTATTTTTGAAAGGTTAAACCCAACCCAACCCCATATGCAGACACAATAAACGAAGAAAAATTTTACAAAACATTTCACAGAAGCAACATACAGACACAACATATGAAGAATCATTTTATTAGAATTCCGACAAGCGATAAAGTAGGCAAGTATCTGAAATGAGATTTTTAATCATTAAAAAAACATACAGACACAACATTATGAAGAATCATTTTATTAGAATTCCGACAAGCGATAAAGTAGGCAAGTATCTGAAATGAGATTTTTAATCATTAAAAAAATGAACCATATTTGAAATGTGCATTTCGTGTGTTTAAATTTTTAACAGATTTTGTAATTTTTAAATTTTTTAAATTCGATTGGTAAATAACTATTTTAGCCTGGGAAAAAATACACATTATAAAAAAAATTATATTTGTTTTTAGATTACATCTTCAGTTTTTATTTAATATAAGAGGCGGGATGGTTACCGCTACCCCGGGAACCAATTATTGGACAATAATTATTGGATAATAATTGGTTCCCGGGGATTGCTACGTTTGGTGTCTTAGCAGGGGTGCCGATGCATGTGGTGAAGTTTGTCTAGGTCTCGGCGGTGGATACATTTGTTCACTTACTGCATAGTGGGCCGGATCGGGAGATATTGATTGAGGGAGACCATTTCAACAGGATTCTCGACCCATCGTCTTGCACCGCAATAGGAGGGATGGATTAATATATCACTCTAGAACCCTGACTGACCCCAAGATTCGTAGCCACCCCGCATACTTTTTCCTTCCCAGAATTTCCTTTCCTTTATATCCTTAAAAAGATCTTCCACATGGCATCCCCAAAGATGACAGGCCCCGAAGGAAATGATTTTCCCCAGGGCCTCCTGCGTGGTGCTAATGTAAAAAAAACTCCATAAATCCTACAATTTCAGAATGGTGTTATTTCCTGGATCTGCTCCATGAATAAGGAGTTGAGTCATGAAATTAGTTGAGTTTTATATTGGGTAACCAACACCTCCGCCATAAGTCACCCCAAGTGGTTCGCTACTTTTCTTGACCTAGTAGAGGTGCCCAGGTTCATTGGGGTGAGGTTTGTCCGAGTCTTGGCGGCGGATGTATCCGCCCTCCAACTGCGTGGCAGAACGGATCGGTTGAGGGAGACGCAATGGGAGAGATGGATTCACACGTCTATCACTCATTTACAAACTGATCCCCAGATTCCTACCCACCTCTCTTACCTTTTTCCTTCCCAGAACTTCCTCTCCCTTCTTTCCTAAAAAGATCCTCCACATAACATCCCCAAAGATGACATAAAATGCGCTGTGAAAAATTATTTTACTCCGTGCTTCCTGTGTGGATCTAATGTAAAAAAACGAGTGTGTTTTAGACCACACGACTGACCTTCACGAACTTATATCTCCCTCTCAACTTCCGTTCGCCTCGCCCGACCGTTCGTCTCGCCCGATCACACTTTTCATAACACTCTTGTCACGCATTCACCAGCTTACTCCCCAAGTCAAGCGTGCGTAAAGAAGTTGACTACAAAAATCTGGTTACTTTTTTATTCACAAAAAGAAACACAAATTACAATAAATTTTATACAATAATTAATAACATAATATATGTATTTGATTTACCCCCATAAATAAGCAGGGCTTGTGTGTATGGGGGTGTTTTTATATTGGTTTATTTTTTTTTTATCCAGTTCAAATTTTCGGTATAATTTTTAAGCTGAGTTTTAAAAATTTGTATGTTACTGTTCATGTTTCTGATTTTTTCAGGTAGTAAATTAAAAAAATGAACTCCGAGATATTTATGATTTAACTGTTTTATTGTTTTTTTTTTACATTTTGGAGTAGGAAGTTGTAGCGGTCCCAAGGGGGGGGGGGGGAGGCCACCTACCTTTTGCTCTCGGCTAGCTCAATGTCGTCGGCCGGCAGGAAACCACTCCTCACCAAGGTCGTAGGTAGCTAGGGGGTAAAGGGTACATAGGTAATTTGCCAAAATGAAAGAGGTAATTAGGTGGAAAACATCTGTATTGTCTAAATACAACATCTAGCAAAACATAATTATTAGTCACAAATCAACAACAATGTCTAGCTAGGTATTTTCTACGAAGGCGTCTCTCAAATCCCTCTGGGGTGTGTTCATATCAACCGAGTATGGCTAGGGGACACATTTAATTAAGGGGGGTAATCGTGGTTCAACTCACAGCTGTTAGACTGGTGCAGGAAGCCAGGGGGCAGTAATCCGGGGCTGGTGCAGGTAGCGGTGATCTCCAAGTGGAGCGGCCATGTCCGCGACCAAGTATACTACTTTTGAGATCGGCTTTAATTTGAACGCCATTAAAATCTGCGATTCCGCGGGAGTTTTTACGGAGTGTACCGCGTTAAGCGCGGCCTGTCGGAAGGACCGCCGGTTGGTTTCTGCGGGGCGGGCAGCGGGATCCTGCCGGCGGGCTCCTGGCGGCGGGACTGTGTAGGGGAGGGGTGCGGTATGTCCTTTCTTGCAAGGGGGACGAGGGAATTGCACTCGCCGCGCGGCTTGCGGGAATGTGGGCGAGGGGTGCGGCATGTTCTTTCTTGCAAGGGGAAAGCGGGCGTTTACTCGTAGGGCGTATCGTAACAAAGTATTGATGTTTTTCTAAGATTTTTGTAATTTTTAAAGGGTGCAACTTTATTTTAATAATAATAATAATATAAGTTTATTCCAAAATATTTGCAGGGGAAGTGCAAAGCAATACATTCCATATTTTAAAATAACAAAAAAGATAAATAATAAGTTAAGGTAAAAAGTAAATAACAACACATAAATTAAATACAATAAACGAATAAGCATGAAAAATGAAACTGAAAAAAAATTATGTATTTATCAAACACTAAAATGAACGAATTTTGAATATTTAAATTTTGAATACTATCATTATAAATTTGTAATGTTGCATGATAGAAGTATAATGCACTTATTAATTTTCTGACCTTAAATTGTTTGAATAACAGTTCTGACGAGTATGAGTAGGGTTTTTTTATTGTTTGTTTTTGTGATATGTAAATTGTTTGTATTTGATTTGTATTTGTACCGCCCCATCCTATCACGCCGTATTGTATAAATTGACATAGCTATACATTGATATACCGTATGGTATAGATTGACAAAAAGCGAAGTATGTGGTTCTAAGTAATTTTTCATTTAAAATATCTCTTAAGCATCAAAATATATATGTTAGTATCCTTATTCTGATAATCAGAATATTTATGTTAGGGGACCATTTTAAACGCTGATCTATTATTACTCCCAGGTACATATATCGGTCTTACTTTCTATGTACATAATATATTGCATTTGTGGTTTTCTGTATTTGTAACAAAGTGGATTATTATGTGTATTTCTTTAGGGGTTTCATGTTTTTTAATGAAAAATGGTAAATAATAGGTATTAAAATGGTAATTAACCAAACATTTTAAGTTTTGATGATGATTAGTGTTTTTTTTATTAAATGTAACATGCGCGATTAAGGAACAGAAGAGAAATCGATAGAAGTTTTATACTTTGAAGGAAGTTCCATTTATCCTTACTTCAGGTGAAATTTTTAAAATTTTTTCAAATACTTAACGAATACCTTTCTAGAGCAGATAATCAATTACCTACACTTGACTCTCTGAATCAATATTACCGAAAGGTCTTAAATTATCGACGTAGATTATTTTCTTTCAAATCGGTTCCGTTTACAATTCCAGGGATTAATATCGTTCAGTGGTTTATTGCACACTGAGTCAGGAACCGTTTAAAACCATTTTTCGTTTCACTTCCTCTGATTCTCCTGCTTATTGAATTATTATTCATTGGTCTAAATTTCTTTTCCTTGGAATACAGCTGTAATGCCTCATCAACAGTCCTAAAATCCCAATCATCGTTATTCTCAGAATTAACGTTCTTTTTTAAACCGGTAGATATCTACCTTGCCCCTTTTGTGTGCAGATTATTAAAATCTTGTCCATTACAACATCTTTTTAGGCCACTTGCATGGATTTCATAACGACTTGGAAAAATTCGTCTGGATAGATGTTTTTACTAAAGAGTACAAAAATGTTAGTAAAAATTTTAGAAATGCACAGTTTTTTTTTAATAAATAAATCCATTATTTGGGCTCGTGACGTCACTACATGAAAATGTCCCGTCTCCGAAAATGTTCTATTAATTTTCTAAAATTCCACACTGATTTTTTTTTTATATGTATAGCAACACTTTGATTTCAGGCGATTTTTTCAATTTGACATATAACGTCCTCTAGATTTATTGTTTGTTCTCTGCGAACTAATCATTTGGTTTGACTTTTCGTCAGATGTTATGAAGAGAACCCCGTACATTTTATGCTGTCTGTGTCTGTTTTAGAGGTATAATGGTAATGGTGCTGATTTTAACAGAACCAAATTTTATAATATTCTTATTATTATCATAATTTTCAAGTACAACTATATTACATTGGATTGAGTAATATATACGTTGAACATGACAATGATTTATGATCAATAAGATGGATCAAGGAAAAAAATATTTATGAGATGTAATATTTTTGGTATGCCTCGTTATTCTTCTGTGCCATTCGTGTGGAAAAAATGATTTTCTGCTAGGTAATTTTTGATTTTTCGCACCCATAAACTTATGTTCCGTCTTTCCGGTTTATAAAAATGGTCTGCTTTTCCGGAATGAAATTTTCATAAAATCACAAGGGTTTCAAAAATACAATTAAAAAAAAAAACAGAATGTCTTTGAATATTTGCCTACACCGGAATTTTTTTTAAATGTGATGCAAGTGGCCTATTATTACGAATGTAATCATCAAAGAAGAATACTTCATACATTTTCTCAGTAGTTTTTTTTATTACCTAGATGCAAATAATTACATAAAACATTCAATCTCAACTCAGTGAAAAAATATTTTTTGGTAAGTAATTTTTCACTTTACAATATGCAGTTTTTTTAATCTGTACCCACCTTGCACCTCTGGCGTTCGATCAGACTAAAGTATTACCCATGATTTCAATATAATACACGTGTATATTTTGTTTTCCTTTATTTTTTCCCATTATAACACGATACATTTCAAAGGTAATTTTATACATGTTTTCTAAATATATTTAGCATAACACAAGATAAAAATAATGTAAAAAAGTAGAAAATATAAATAAGACAAAAGTAGATAATGGGAACTCCCTAAGGCGCTGCCTATGCGTGGGTAATATAAACTAAAGTGCTAGATTAAACCAATAAGTTAGTGGTACAAGTAAAAAATGTGAATTTCAAGGTGAAAGTTTAAAAATATAGGTACCTATGCATCTTAAAAAATATTGTAGTAACAAAGTGACACATAAAAGTTAGTTAGTTGACGGCCGGCGTAGTCCAGTGGTAAGGTTCTTGACTGGCACTCCGAAGGTCGCGGGATCGAATCCCGGCGTGGCAAATAAATTTTATTTGATTAATTTGTGTTATTTCACAATTATTCATTTAAAAAATAATATAGTATATTTGCTACACGTTCCAGAGTGGAAGATACTCTCAGTATCGCCCTGGTGTGAGACCACTATTCAGAATTGAAACGTTGCTTGAAATGGCTTTAGCCGTGTTTGGTGACCAGATCTGAATAGCCAGGTACTTCCTCACCTTCCTCTTCCCTATCTCCTCCCCCTCCACACTACCACCAGCCTCACAACATACCCCAATTGGGGATGCCATAGTCCCACTGGCTCCAGACGGGAGCAGTTGGGACTCTTGTGCGGTATTCATGTAAAAAAAAAAAAAAAAAGATTTTTGTTACGGTTTCAAGAAGATAAATAAAGTTAGTCTTGAAGTTACAGTAGAATTGTATTAAAAAGTGAAGCATGAAGGTTTCCGTATAGTTTAAAAAAAATTGTTTCAACATCTGCATTATTTAGCCATAATTTTAATTCTTTTATAAGAAGTTATTATGTAAGTAATAAAAACAATAGTGATAAAAATCTTCGTTCCTACGTTAAAAAAAAATATTATTAATTGAAAAATCGAAAAAAATGTTGGTCGGTAATTTTTCTCGTGTACAATTAACTTTTTTTTTAAATCAGTATTCACATATACCTTACCCCTTTGGTCATGCTGCAGTTTATTAAAACTTGCCCATGATGGTCATGATATCAATATCAAGGTACATGACAATTTGCTACAGGATTTATAACTAGGGGTGTGAATCCTTTTACATACATTATACGAGTATCTAGATTTCGGTATGTGGCACCTCCAGTATTTGCGCATTGACCATTGTTCATCGAGAGCACCTGGCAATCATTTGATTGGGGACCAACGAATCCGCTTGCTGATATAGCCAACATATTTTATTTTAAATCTGGAGATTCATTATTTGACCATGAGAATCCAAACAAATCTTCCGATCCTAGACTTTTACTGGCTTTAGACTTGGGGACAAGATCCACAAGGCCATTCTAAAACTATCAACAGGAATATTTATGGAACTCAAGCTGAGATAATTTGATGCAGACAAGCAGATCTTCGAGCATATACAATTCACGCATCAAACGGCATCACCATGCAAGCCCCTTTGGTGATCTTAAAATGTAAAGCTTCTTGTTTCTGTTTACAAAAAACCCCATCCTTGGATGAAGTATTATGTTAAAATTCAAGGGCGGATCCAGGATTTTTTTCTGGGGGGGCACAAGAGGCGGACGGGCAAAAAAAATCAAAAATTACTGTTAGGATTTTTTTCTGGGGAGGGGGCACAAGGGGTGGACCCGCAAAAAGTCAACAATTACTGTTAGGATTTTTTTCTGGGGGGGGCACAAGGGGTGGACCCGCAAAAAGTCAACTATTACTGTTAGGATTTTTTTCTGGGGGGGGCACAAGGGGTGGACCCGCAAAAAGTCAACAATTACTGTTAGGATTTTTTTCTGGGGGGGGCACAAGGGGTGGACCCGCAAAAAGTCAACAATTACTGTTAGAATTTTTTTCTGGGGGGGGCACAAGGGGTGGACCCGCAAAAAGTCAACAATTACTGTTAGGATTTTTTTCTGGGGGGGGCACAAGGGGTGGACCCGCAAAAAGTCAACAATTACTGTTAGGATTTTTTTTCTGGGGGGGGGGCACAAGGGGTGGACCCGCAAAAAGTCAACAATTACTGTTAGGATTTTTTTTCTGGGGGAGGGGCACAAGGAGTGGACCCGCAAAAAGTCAACAATTACTGTTAGGATTTTTTTTCTGGGGGGGGGCACAAGGGGTGGACCCGCAAAAAGTCAACAATTACTGTTAGGATTTTTTTTCTGGGGGGGGGGCACAAGGGGTGGACCCGCAAAAAGTCAACAATTAGTGTTAGGATTTTTTTTCTGGGGGGGGCACAAGGGGTGGACCCGCAAAAAGTCAACAATTACTGTTAGGATTTTTTTTCTGGGGGGGGGGGCACAAGGGGTGGACCCGCAAAAAGTCAACAATTACTGTTAGGATTTTTTTTCTGGGGGAGGGGCACAAGGGGTGGACCCGCAAAAAGTCAACAATTACTGTTAGGATTTTTTTTCTGGGGGGGGGGCACAAGGGGTGGACCCGCAAAAAGTCAACAATTACTGTTAGGATTTTTTTTCTGGGGGAGGGGCACAAGGGGTGGACCCGCAAAAAGTCAACAATTACTGTTAGGATTTTTTTTCTGGGGGGGGGGCACAAGGGGTGGACCCGCAAAAAGTCAACAATTACTGTTAGGATTTTTTTTTCTGGGGGAGGGGCACAAGGAGTGGACCCGCAAAAAGTCAACAATTACTGTTAGGATTTTTTTTCTGGGGGGGGGGCACAAGGGGTGGACCCGCAAAAAGTCAACAATTACTGTTAGGATTTTTTTTCTGGGGGGGGGGCACAAGGGGTGGACCCGCAAAAAGTCAACAATTACTGTTACGATTTTTTTTCTGGGGGGGGCACAAGGGGTGGACCCGCAAAAAGTCAACAATTACTGTTAGGATTTTTTTTCTGGGGGGGGCACAAGGGGTGGACCCGCAAAAAGTCAACAATTACTGTTAGGATTTTTTTTCTGGGGGGGGGGGCACAAGGGGTGGACCCGCAAAAAGTCAACAATTACTGTTAGGATTTTTTTTTCTGGGGGGGGCACAAGGGGTGGATCCGCAAAAAGTCAACAATTACTGTTAGGATTTTTTTTCTGGGGGGGGCACAAGGGGTGGACCAGCAAAAAGTCAACAATTACTGTTAGGATTTTTTTTCTGGGGGGGGGGGGGCACAAGAGGCGGACGGGCAAAAAATCAACAATTACTGTTAGAAATAAACTTGACATATCATACTTCAAGTTTATTTCTACAAGTTCAAGTATGTATAGGAAGGTTTATGAAAGTGTCAGAACAATCGAAAAATTAAATGCTTAAAAAAGACAGTTTAAGCTTCTAGGTATGACTGTGATGGAATCTCCACAGTACACAAAAATACCGTCTGCCCCTCTAAAGCCGCTCTTGTTAATATTAGCTATGTTGGAGTTTTTTCACTAACCTTGAAAAAATATAGTAAACTCGTATAACTTGTGCTTTTAACCTTCATTTTAATTGTATTTATTATGATTTAATCCCTCAGTGACATTATTGAAGAAATCAAAGAAGAATAAATCATTATTTCACTATTTTCAAAACCTACATGCAAGATATTTTCGAACCTAACCAAATTCAGTGAACAAATGTTTTCCGGTAATTTTACATTTGTAGATACAAACTGTTTCCTAAAAAACGCCTGGTTTCCGGATATTTATACTTTAATAAAACATCCCACATAATTTGATTAAAATGCATTTATCTTCACACAACTACATGACCGCATTGAATAAGGAACTAAAGTGCGCGTCATGCGAGGGTAATTTTATTAGCGTTAAAAAGTTTTCTGCCAATTGCATTATTATGCAAAGCGAAAGTACCCAGTCAAATACATCAATCATTTCATTACATACATACGGCGTAACGTGGGTGATTTACTCAATTCATTGAAAACCATTTCATCTTGTAACAGAAGATTCGAGATATATCCATTCATTATATGTTTGAATAGTTTCTTTGATAATATGCTTACTCGAATCAATTATAATTTTTTTTCTCAGAATTCTACTGAGTAATCCTTTCGTTCGAATTATTATTTCCTTAATCAAAGCTGTATCTCTTTAATTATTTATAAAAAAAATAGTGTCTGTGGCGGGCGGCGTGGATTTGATAATACAAATATAAAAATCTAATTACTCTCATAATCGTGTAATTTCCCTCTTATTTTGAACGTCAAGTGTGCAAAATTTCATCAATAAGTCTCAGAATTCTGCAGAGTGTGAAACCCATTGAGAGCACGTTTTGGAAAACTCATGTAAACAATGACCTTCCTCTTGTTTTCAAGATCAAGTGTTTTTGATCACTTTTCTTTTATAGGGTGTTAAGGGACGTACTTGACTTACTTTAACCAGTGATTCCTGGACATTATTTGGAGTAAAAAATGTAAATAAAATTTCGGTCACCGGTGACTTTTTCGATGACTTTTTTTTTCAATTTTTTTTTTCTTCAAAATCAAACAACAAAAAATTCTTCCGACCAACCTTAACCCCGCCTCCAACTGTCTAACACCTCAAAAATGTTACCGAAGACCAACATTTTACTTACATTTTTTAATCCAAATAATGTCAGGAATCACTGGTTAAAGTAAGTCAAGTACATCCCTTAATACCCTGTATATCAATAGTCCAGTTGATTAGTCACACGTTTCTGAAAAATCAAAATTTAAATTAAGTATGCAGTTGTGTATAAAAGTGCGCCCTCTATCTGGTACAATTCTCAGGTTACTCATAAACATATTACAAAATGCCCGGTAATGTACCACATAGTTTAGCATTCTGGTGTCATCTTATATATTTAATATCTATAACACAAACAAGTGTAAACAATATTTTATTTATGGTGAGCATTCTAATATTGCTTTCCTCAGTATCTCAAAATTTTATATTTGGAGATGTCTGACTAATCAATTAGATCAGTGGTTCCTAAAGTGGTCCAAACGGACCCCCAGGGGTCCCCAGGATCATTCAGGGGGTTGTGGAAAATTAAAATTGAGTTGGGGGAGTCTGCGCAAGGGATGTTTGCACTTAACGGGGGGGGGGGCGTAATGCGATGGGATGGATTTCTCTGAGTCTTCTAGTCTGGGGGGGGGGGGGGAGAAGAGATTTGTGATATTTGGCCAACTGAACGTTGATTGCAAGATGCTGAAATCTAGGACAAAACAAAATAAGTAGGTGCTAGGTATAAACTTTTCGAACTAGGATGTTTTTAATAGTAAAACACGTATTTTACGGGGTAATATTTTACTTAACATACTTTAAACGGTGATTCTTGACATTATTTGGATTAAAAAATGTAGATATAATAAGTCACCGGTGATATTTTTAATATTTTTTTTTCAACTAGGAACTATTACTAGGTATTGGAATGTTAGTAAGGGAGGGAGGGGGGGGTGTTTGGGTAATGCCGTTACTTGGCTGGGTGACCAGTGACGACATGTGGGAGAAATGTATTTTTGTTTGATTTTGTGGAAAAAAATATAAAAAAGTCATCGGTGACCAAAATTTCTTTTACATTTTTTACTAATAATATCTGAAATCACTGGTCAAGTACTTTCTTTAACACTCTGTAGAATATATAGTTTCCGGTAAATAAAAGAAAATAGTTTTTAATACTTTTAGAAGAATTCAGCACCAGACGACATAAAAGGTAATACATATTCCTGTTTGTATTATTGACGGAATGAAAACAAGTTATTCTTGTAAATGACTAGTTACCATAATAAATAGCGGAATTACAAATTGATAATAATTTATCATAAATTAAAAACATAAATACCGTTAGTGAGAGAAAACAAAACTTCAGAAATCATACCTTTATATAGGAATGAAGGTGAAGCTAACCTAAGAAAAAAATGATTATGGTAGGTATATACCTAAATAATATTATCTAATAATGTCTATGTATGTCCTTGATTACAATATTTTCTTCCCCTACAGAATATTACATCCCGAATATTTTAAATTTTCAGATTTTTATCGTAATGTCTGTGTAGATATTTGATAACGCCGTTTGTAGGTGACAACCCGACGAATTTCGCGTTTTGTTTGGGAATAAAGATTTATTCTAATAATTAATTATTAATTAATGTTAATTATTATAATTTTTTTTATAATTTATAAACTAACGTTTAGACGAGATTTTTATGCATAGCACAAAGGGTAACAATTATTATAAGCATTAATTATCAGCCTGAAATACTCATCTACATTGAAAAATCTTCCGAGAAAAGATACTTGCCGCCAACGGGACTTGAACCCGTGTCCTTCTGATTGCCAGTCAGCTGCTCTTGACCATTGAGCTATGGCGGCTTATCAAATACCCGCCAAATAATTCAATATATGTGTTTCATTCAACAATTACTGCTTATTATATTTTTTCCACCTGAAAACAACCAACTCTATTTTTGCGAGAGAGACACTGTTAGTGTTAAATCCCTCGCTAGGTGGCGTCGAGACAAATTATGTCTTCATTTATTGGGGAAATACTTAAATTGGTCAAATATTAATTATTATTATTATTTTTTTAATTTATAAACTAACGTTTAGACAAGATTTTTATGCATAGCACAAAGGGTAACAATTATTATAAGCCATAATTATCAGCCTGAAATACTCATCTACATTGAAAAATCTTCCGAGAAAAGATACTTGCCGCCAACGGGACTTGAACCCGTGTCCTTCTGATTGTGCTATGCATAAAAATCTTGTCTAAACGTTAGTTTATAAATTTAAAAAACAAAAAAATTATTATTAATATTTGACAAGTTTAAGTATTTCCATAATAAATGTAGACATAACTTGTCTCAACGCCACCTAGCGAGGGATTTAACACTAACAGTGTCTCTCTCGCAAAAATAAAGTTGGTTGTTTTCAGGTGGAAAAAATATAATAAGCAGTAATTGTTGAATGAAACACTAGTATATATTGAATTATTTGGCGGGTATTTGATAAGCCGCCATAGCTCAGTGGTCAAGAGCAGCTGACCGGCAATCAGAAGGACACGGGTTCAAGTCCCTTTGGCGGCAAGTATTTTTTCTCGGCCGATTTTTCAATGTAGATGTATTTCAGGCTGATAATTATTGCTTATAATAATTAGCAATGAATTGTCCCCCTTCCTCTCTCCACTTGTCCTCCCAGCACTTCGGTGTTCGCAGTGACAACGGTCTCCCCTTGAATTTATAAAACGCATTAAAAAACGGGATAATTTAAAAAATGGGCGATTCTTTCAATTTGGTGAAACACTGATCTGAAGTATACTAGAAAAGCGAGACATCTCTTGTTAAACCGTGAAATCATCAGTTTTCTGAATATGATGATTCGAATACGCGAGAACTTTTGCAATAAATTTAAAAAGTGTTTTTAAATATCTCTTCAAATTGGCCACATTTTGGCCAGCGGGCGTTCGCGATTGTTTGCTAATTGGCCAAATTATGGTCACAAACGCTACACTGGCTAAACGATATATCAACCATTTCCCGCCCACCTTTGAGAGCCGACTAATTTAAGATCTTCGTTAGAAGTTATTTATCGAAATTAAAAATTGAAAATTGACATGAGAAAACATTTAAAATAACGGGTTAAGATTGCAGAACTTCATTGCGATTTGATAATTATTATTGTGTGCATCGTAGAATTGATAATATTTTAGAAGAATTTGGTCGCTGATTGGGAGAGAAAAAAAATTGAATGACACTTTTTTTCAGAATTTAATGTGATATCTCAAAAAAGGGTTAGATTATATTAAAAGACAAAATCTCGGTCGTTACGTTTTTAGATTTCTTCTACTAGTCTTCCATTAGTTATGGCAAAAACTCGCCTTGTTTATCATTGATCATTACCAAGAAACAATGCGGTGCTGGGCTTGAACTTGCTTAATGACCTAGCCTCTGAGGTACAAGAACGGCAATCCCACACCATCACAGCCACAGATGGGAGATACAGGAGACGAATGGTTCTTCAACACCCACGTATTATTAATTTATTATGCTAAATGTTAAGGGAAAGTGTTCGTGCATGCAGCGGCCTGCAGTCAAGGCGGGCTTATGGGAGCGTGCAGCGAAGATCAGCGAGTAATTCTAACAGTGCCGCCGCGAGGGTTCTACAAACAATAACGATAAAAAATAAAAGTTATTTTTATTTATTTAGTTCTACATTTATTACGTAAATCGTGCCACGTGCCCGATAGAGTTCCACTTAAGGTTTGGAGATGGTGGTTATCGACGGCCGGCGTGGTCGAGGGGTAAGGCTGACTCGCAACTCAAAAGTCACGGGATCGATCCCGGCGTGGGTAAATAAATTTAATTTGATTAAACCAAAATTTTTTCAAAATTAATTCATTAAAACTAATATATATAGTATATTTGAGTCGCGTTTCAGACTGGAAGATACTCTCAGTTTCTCAGATACTCTGGTGTAAGACCACCATTCAGAATTGAAACATTGCTTGAAATGGCTTTAGGCGTGTTTGGTGACCAGATCTGAATAGCCGGTTTCAGCTTCCCTACCTTCCTCTTCCTCTTTCTCATCTCCTTTCCCTCCCCACTACCTTCAATCTCACAACATTGTCATGCCAAATTGGAGATGCCATAGTCTCACTGGTTCCAGGCGAAAGAAGCTCTCTACCTTCTTCTTCCCCATCTCCTCCCCCCCCCACCCCTATCACCTTACAACATGCCCCAATTGGGGATGCCATAATCTCGCTGGTTCCGGACGGGAATATCTGGCCCCTCTTGTAAGGTATTCACATAAAAAATTTAAAAAACCATTTTCAATCATGTTTGCATTTCTATTTGCGATGGAGATTGGGCCGTGATCGAGAGGTAAGGTCCTTGACTACGAATCAAAAAAGGCGCGGTTTGGAATCCAGGCAACAATTCATTAAACATTATACTCTATCTTAAGTTCCCAGCGTTGCCTGGGCCTTAAACGGAGTTTTTGGAGATCAAATGGAGGCAGTAATAATTTTCCTCTTATTTTGAAAGTCAAGTGGGTAAAGTTTCATCAAGCAGTGTCGAAATTTAAGGGGTGGGGTGATTTTCCTCCTGTTTTGAAGGTCCAGTATGCAAAATTTCATCAATCCCGGAATAAAACTGTAGATTTGTTTTAGTAACATAACTGTTTTGAAATGATAATAAGCGTAGTTCCTACCGGAATGTCATTTACCAAGTTCCTACCCTCCCTAACCATGTCACCTTACTGAAGAAAGCATTTTGAAAAGGGGTGCAATAACAACAACAGAAGTGAAATGGATTGTGTGAAAAAACCAGAAGACTCGTAACTTTTGAAGGAACTGGTTGGTGTCATTAGTTTTTATGTTTTTTGTTCGGCTTCTCAGTGGTAAGTGTTTGGTTTCCCTACTTCTTTTGTAATCCATAATCGTACCATACATATATAATCACTTAATTTCAAACAAACACAGTTCGTTTCGTATAATTTACAGTCCAATTTTGCCTCTTGCATTTGAAGCTGTAATTCTAAAACAGTTTCAGATGCAACAATACCCACACCGTAACACTATTGTTTATAAAACATATACTAGCATGCGTATAGTATTTTTGCAGCACGAGTAGAAAATATTCTCAGTTTTCAGTATCACTCTAGTGAAATACAATAATACAGAATCGAATCGCGATTTCAAATTGTTTTAGCCGTGTTAATGATCAGATCTGAATAGCTAGGTATTTCCCCAACTTCTTCACCTCCCCGCTACTTTTAACCTTAATACATACCGCATTTCGGGAATTCATAGTCCTCCTGGTTTGAGATGGTTGGGAGCAGTTAGGTTCTAATAATCTGTTGCTGTAATATATCTGTATATGCATACATATATATATATTTTTATCATAGTTTTTTTAATGATCGTCCCTCGCTTCGGCCGCCCGTGTGCGCCGTAGCACATAAAAACGCAGAGCCCCTTGTCCTAATCTCCTACTGCTGTATCTGGCGAGGCTGGGAATACGTGATGAGAAGGCTGAAGAGACGATGTCGTGACCCGGGAGGGCGTAGGTACCTATGGACTTTTCACCGCTCAAGCTTTTGCAGAGTTAGAAAATGCAAGCGAAGATTCACATAGAAAGTGTTTTGCCAATTATTTGCCGATCGCCAATTATTTGCTAATCAGTCGATCAGTCAATTAATATTACTAATCCAATTAGAAATTTATGTCAAGTTAAGTTTAATAGCACGACTTCTAGAATCATATTTTCTACGAAAGCTCTGTTGAAATTTATAACAGGCAGTTAGATAATTGTTACTAACTAACCATCACGCGGCTTTCCGCAGGGGTAGGCAGAGATGACGACCGCCAAACATTTCGGTCTTGGCACTTCAATTATTCCAACTCTTGACATGGCCTGACTCAAATATCTGATTCATTTGATCTTGCCATGTCGTTCTATCATATATTACCTGCATTTACCCTTTTTTCAATATCTCTCTCAGTCTTCACGTCTCTCGTACAAAAACTCATCCACGTACTACATATATTCATCATTCATAACTCTGTACTGTATACTGCTTTAGCATTCATAATTCTATATTGCACATTGTTTTAATACTCTCTCTCTTTCAAACACCATGCCTTCAGGCTTACTTACATTCATCATTAACTCATTATTCACACATACTTCTTTTATCCTAGACACGGGAGACTGTAGATCTTCCAAACTGTAATGAATAAAAATCAGCATACAACAGGCAACATACTTTCAGATTACTCAATTTCGCGCCCAAGCCTACCTTTTTAATACCTCTCTTTGTAATACCTCTTGCATACAATTATCGATGTATAGAGTGAATAACCACGGTGACATTACGCAGTCTTGCTTAACACCTTTTGTGGTGTCAAACCACACCGTAAAAACAACGATCTGCGTTACTCATGCGCCGCTTCTCTTATATTGAGATGCAACTGCGTGTACGAATTTGTATTCACTCCATACTTTTACAACACCCCAATTTTTATATTCTTTAAGTACATACAGTTGAAAAAAAGATAGAAATAAAATCGCTTCCAAACTGGAGTCATTGGGACAATGGCATCCCAAAATTGTGGTATTTTATGAGGCTAAAGAAATTGGGAAGGGGAAGGAGATGGGGGAAAGGAAGGAGATGGGGGAAAGGAAGGAGATGGGGGAAAGGAAGGAGATGGGGGAAAGGAAGGAGATGGGGGAAAGGAAGGAGATGGGGGAAAGGAAGGAGATGGGGGAAAGGAAGGAGATGGGGGAAAGGAAGGAGATGGGGGAAAGGAAGGAGATGGGGGAAAGGAAGGAGATGGGGGAAAGGAAGGAGATGGGGGAAAGGAAGGAGATGGGGGAAAGGAAGGAGATGGGGGAAAGGAAGGAGATGGGGGAAAGGAAGGAGATGGGGGAAAGGAAGGAGATGGGGGAAAGGAAGGAGATGGGAGAAAGGAAGGAGATGGGGGAAAGGAAGGAGATGGGGGAAATGAAGGTTCTAAAGTATGAGGCTGAAATGGAAATCCATTCCATTTCGGAGGAATGAAAAAAATGAGATAGATTTTTTTTTACCACAAATTTTTCAACGCCGCGTTTCGATAAATTTATATTTTTAATTGTATCAACCAATAAGACGGTGCAATTCATATAGCGGAGTTCACATATATACTAACATGTTAAAAGGGCATCTGAAATTATATCTATTGCCATTTGACTTACGCTGAGGCAGCAACTAAGAGAAGTCACGAACTAAAACCAGTCACCAGGCATTACATAGGTACCTTATGAGCTTTTTGCAAACATTTCTAATTGCCTCGGAAATAGTCTTACTAGCAGATTTTTTTACTGAGTTTTTACTGAGTACTGAATGCAAATGAATAAAACTAGTGTGTTAAACAATAAATGAAAACCATCACAAAAAACCAACACCAACCACCACAACAACCACCACACTTACACCTAAAAACTTCCACCGTAATCACCAAAATAATCACTACCAAAAACTCGAAACCAACAAATTTCACAAAAATCAATACACCAACAACTCAACAACCAACAACCACCACAAAAACCACCAAAACAACAATCATCACAACCACAACAAAAAGAAAAACATTAGATTTAGCAAAGAAGTACTATTTAAGGACCATTCTCATACAACACTTAAATTTGAATTTGAGGTCAAAATACCCAACCAAACTGAAAAAAAAATTAAAAGATATAACAAATAAGTTATCTAGTACGGATATGCGATACTTTATTTATTTGTCTTTAAAATTACAAAATATAGGCCCTTAAATAATTTAATTTTTCGTGAGGAACTCGAGAACGAGGATTTTAAGTTAACGATTAATATTTAAAAAATAATTTTGTTCTATTTACTATAGATACAAGTTTAATGAAATAAAAAATAAGATGACGAAAAGAGCGTATTGATGTATGTAAATTCGAAAAAATTTATGAAATTAAAAAATTAAATGACCTCAAAAGCCATACTGACATGTGTAAATTCGATTAACAAACGACCGATTTACATTGTTGATTCAAAATTGTCATTATACGAGTATACTCCTAAATTAAAATCTCTTCCTAAAGAAATGCTTTGCATGATCTTTATTTTTTTATTAATTTTTTCATTATATTAGCACAGCAGGTAGGCCAGGATTATTTTTTAAATTATTATAATTAACTAGTAATAAATGCGAAAAGTTGTATTTAAAATTGAAATACATTATTAACAGGATGTTCTTATTTAGTGATAGAGATACATTTAGAATTTTTAAGCGATTTGTTGCTATCTTTGAATTTTACATTGCGCAAGACTTTTAGAAGAATTTAGTCGCTATTGTGGAAGGCCGTTAAAAGTGTAAGTATAAATTAATGGGGGCAGTTACTAAATTATCGTTTTTCAATGATGAGATGGAGTTATTTTTTTTTTAATACGCATGCGTCAAGCATGGTTTCGTTCTAAAATTTCTTTTTACAGTTCATTACTTTTAGTTGTATTTTTACAGAAAAAACGCA
This sequence comes from Limnephilus rhombicus, assembly GCA_929108145.2. Lineage (NCBI taxonomy): Eukaryota > Metazoa > Arthropoda > Insecta > Trichoptera > Limnephilidae > Limnephilus > Limnephilus rhombicus. The sequence continues at coordinate 32,014,774 of OV815277.1, read as the reverse complement.
ATTAATTCCAATTTGTAAAAAGTGTTGGTATAATTATATGGTAAGAAGAAGATTTATATACTGTGCGAGGAAATTTTGTGTACATACCTGAATCTACGTGTCAATTAATTAATCTTTGATGTAAAACTATCACGATCTTCACAAATAGGTGAAATTACATGATTCAACGCCTTTGCATGCATCTTATTTGCACATTATCTAAATACAAAACGTTTTTGAAAATTTAGCATTTTTTAAGTGTGAAGTGTGAAATTCTAACACAGACGCACTTTTCTGCTAAAGGAAAATATAAATTAACGTCTTCTGATTTGAATGCCCCACAAAAGTGTCAACTTCCCAAAACCAGTGGAACTATGGCATCACCAATTGAGTTATGTGACGATGTGGGGTTTGAGCCAGGGGGGGGAAATGGGAAAGAAGAAGACTGGTTGCCTCTTCAGATTTGATTTGAACGCAACGTTTCTATACTGAGTAATGGTCTATTATCAAAGCGATACTAAGAGTAGCAAATATTATTAGTAGAATGGTAGTTTATAGCTAAAAATATCTTCAAAACCGATTTCTTAACTAGCGCGGGAAAACTGATGAAATAAGAAACTGAAAAAATTTTGGTGAGAAAACTGGAAAATGAAAGAAATCAGTTTAAAATAATATCGACAATGTTAAATGCATGCCACTGTTACAGAAATTTTACAGACATAATATACTAAATGGAAAACACATATTTGTGATCTAGTCAAATGAATTTGGAAATGTATTTATACCAATGTTCAATTTATAAAACATAGAAATATTCTTAGATTAGAACACCTAAAATGAGTGTATTATGTAATTATTCAATCTATATTACAGCATTGTATTATTGGCTGGGGAGGAACAAACGATAATATTGTTAGATTAGAACACCTAAAATGAGAGTATTATGCAATTATTCAATCTATATTACAGCATTGTATTATTGGCTGGGTAGGAACAAACGATAATAATATTCTTAGATTAGAACACCTAAAATGAGTGTATTATGCAATTAATTAATATATTTAATCTATATTACAGCATTGGCTGGGGAGGAACAAACTATAATATTCTTAGATTAGAACACCTAAAATGAGTGTATTATGCAATTAATTAATATATTTAATCTATATTACAGCATTGGCTGGGGAGGAACAAACGATAATATTGTTAGATTAGAACACCTAAAATGAGTGTATTATGCAATTATTCAATCTATATTACAGCATTGTATTATTGGCTGGGGAGGAACAAACGATAATATTGTTAGATTAGAACACCTAAAATGAGTGTATTATGTAATTATTCAATCTATATTACAGCATTGTATTATTGGCTGGGCAGGAACAAACGATAATAATATTCTTAGATTAGAACACCTAAAATGAGTGTATTATGCAATTAATTAATATATTTAATCTATATTACAGCATTGGCTGGGGAGGAACAAACTATAATATTCTTAGATTAGAACACCCAAAATGAGTGTATTATGCAATTATTCAATCTATATTACAGCATTGTATTATTGGCTGGGGAGGAACAAAAGATATTAATATTCTTAGATTAGAACACCTAAAATGAGTGTATTATGCAATTATTCAATCTATATTACAGCATTATATTATTGGCTGGCGAGGAACAAACGATAATATTTTAAATCCACTTCAGATAGTTCAAAGAGTGATAATAAATTTTTAAAAACCACCTTCTACATTTTCTGCTGAAATCCCCTTTTCAATATTCAATGTAGCTACCTACTACAAACAAAAAGTATGAAAAATGTTAGTCACCATTCAAAATACCTCTCTTGGAATAATAATTTGGGAGGCGGGTATGGGTAACACCGTTTCGGAAACAATTTATTGAACAAACAACACCTCTGCTATAGGTCATCCGAAGATTTAGCAGGGGTGCATGGGGTAAGGTTTTTTCGGGTCTTGGCGGTCGATGCGTCTGCCCATCTACTGCGTGTCGGGCCGGATCGGGAGAAGCTGGTCTATCGAGACCCTTTGACTTCTCTCGACTCATCGCCATTTAATCTCTCCTTTAATCTGTGGAGCTAATGTAAAATAAAACTTAGTTTACCCACATCGTGTAAAATTCTGAATCTGAGTCCGCTAACAAATACACTCCTTTATGTAGATGGCGATAATGTCAAAACTCCCGTTTAACACCAGCCGCCGGTTTTTATTTATAGACCTAAAAATTTGGCCAAAACGCGTTTTATTTTATTTTGTGAATCTCAGACACAAATATTAAATTGTTTTACTATAACATTCTAAAGAATTTAATGTTCGACATTATATAATAAATAACATTAGCAATTATTATAAGCAATAATTATCAGCCTGAAACACTCATCAAGATTGAAAAATCTTCCGAGAAAAGATACTTGCCGCCAACGGGACTTGAACCCGTGTCCTTCTGATTGCCGGTCAGCTGCTCTTGACCACTGAGCTATGGGGGCTTATCAAATACGCGCCAAATAATTCAATATATACTAGTGTTTCATTCAACAATTACTGCTTATTATATTTTTTTCACCTGAAAACAACCAACTTTATTTGATAAGCCCCCATAGCTCAGTGGTTAAGAGCAGCTGACCGGCAATCAGAAGGACACGGGTTCAAGTCCCGTTGGCGGCAAGTATCTTTTCTCGGAAGATTTTTCAATGTTGATGAGTGTTTCAGGCTGATAATTATTGCTTATAATAATTGTTACCCTTTGTGCTATGCATAAAAATCTTGTCTAAACGTTAGTTTATAAATTAAAAATAATAATTAATATTTGACAAGTTTAAGTATTTCCCCAATAAATGTAGTCATAATTTGTCTCGACGCCACCTAGCGAGGGATTTAACACTTACAATGTCTCTCTCGCAAAAATAAAGTTGGTTGTTTTCAGGTGAAAAAAATATAATAAGCAGTAATTGGTGAATGAAACACTTCTTGCATTATTTAATATATTTTTTGTTTTGATCTTTTTTTCCTGTTATCGAAAATGTATCGTGTATTTTTTTCATTCTTTTAATTCTGACTTTCACCCTCCAACGGTGTTCTAGGCCATCATTGAAAAGTAAGCGTGAATTTATATATTAATTTTATTTAAATGAGCAAATTTCAGAATTATATGGAAGATTGGAATCGAGTTCAGACTTAAAAGAGATGAGATGTTGAATGGAGGGGAGGCAATTTTAGATAACGCTTGATAGAAGATACGATATTTATTTTGAGAGGGACAACCAAAAAATGTGTTATCTAAAGTTCCCAAATCTAGACCACAGAATGTACAATCTGGGGAGTCAAGGACGGTAATTTTAAAAAAGGTGAGAAGGAACGGAACAATTTCCGATTCTCACTTGATTAGGTGAGGAATTTATTTTTTGGAAAATTGGGGGAATTGTTGAAACCACAGTTCGATTTTAGTTTTATTTATTTACAATATTTTATTACTACCAAACTTTTAGGATTTTATTACTTCGATTCTTAACTGCCTCACCAAACACACGTTTCTTAAAGGCTATAATTATTTTTCTTAAGTATAGCAATAAGTGAATGTTAAAAAAATTATATTTATTTTATAAACTACAAATATTCATTAAAAATATATATATATATCTGGAGTTCATTGAAGTAAAAATTGATAAAAATTACAAATAATTCTTCTGACGAATGGGTAACAAAATAAAAAAAAAACGATGAAACGAGTCATTCTTAAAAAATGGTGAACAAAATAAGAAACAATGATTTCGAGTGTACAGTGTACATCGTTGTATAGCTGTGACGGCAGCTGCTGTCTTGGTGCAGTGTTACATATGTATGTATGATGTATGTTTGTATGATGACGGTTACAGCGTTTTCCGGAAGCTATTTGGCGTAAACAAAAGTACGTATCCGGTGTTTTCACCACCCCAGCCCTACGACCACGTTTATACTTTTCCTGCTTACATTCTTCTGGGCGGTACTTCTATATCGGTAGTTGGATGAAGGTTCTCAAACTGTGAATCGAATTAAAAATTGAATTAATTATCGAAAAAGATACAGAAAAGGTAAAATATTAGATTCTTAGAAATACCTCGGAACTGCTTCTCTCCGAAAAGGGATTGGTAAGTAGGAGGTTTGAACATTAAATCAGTTTTTATAGGCCTAATATTTTTTTCTGGGCTTACAAAAAGGCTAATTAAAAAATTAAAAAGGGCAGCGCAAAAATATTGATTAGAAAATCAGCAGTGTGTTCCGTAACACGATGGATAGATGCATCCTTTCGTATGAAGGAAGGTCCTGAGTTAGAGTCTTGGTCATTACCTTATCTTTTGGCTTTGCTAATTGTCTTTAAATTAATATTTATAGCTAATTCGTGTGTTTTAAACATAATAAGTAGGAATGTATTGAACTTAATTAATCCATTTAATTGAAATCTGGGGAAATGCTTATAAAACATTCATAAATAATACAAAACGAGGTAATTAAAAAGCTATTTAACTTCAATTCTAGGACATACAACCAAAACATAGGAGAAAACAAACTGTCAAAAATAAGAAAATTATATGAATGTAATATATGTCTCCGAATATACAAAACTATTGCATATTTCATTTTCTTAACCTAATTACACACTTAATTAATAAACTCATACATGCAAACATGTAATTCATTAAAATGTCACAAATGCATGTACATTTTACATGACAACGTGATAATATCCAAATATATGAATCGTAGGTATATTATACACAATATGGCAAGCAATCCATTAGCTAATAATGGTCAATTTATGTTACGAGTATAATTGCATTCAGACGAAACTAAAAAAAAAAATTTTGAAAAACAATTACCCGACACCAAACTTCACTCACATTTTTTACTAAACATATTATCAATATGGTTAAAATAATACAGATACGTCCTTTAACATCCTGTTTAGTAAATTAATAAAAAATCAATAAATTTATGATAAGAAATCGTAAAGTAATCTGAGGATTCCGGAGTCACTGAAGAAATTAGCGGGCATGTTTGGGTGGCCGAAATAAAATTATTATATGGTTCTTCTTCTCTTCTAATAAAATTGATCAAACATGTTCGAACTAAACACGAAAAACTATTTCGTTGGCCGCCGTTGTCATGTCGGGATTCGAAAGGGCTTGTGTATAAAATGGCAAAATTTGTTTTCTTTCAATCTAATTTAATCTGTTCGGTGTTTTGAATAATATTATATTTCGTCGTACAGTTGCGCGCACCACAGTTGAAACTCCCCTCCCTGCGCAGTCCACCGTGTCGCGGCACTTTCTGCAAGCGCGCACCGGGGGAACCCCGCCACAAGAAAGTATAAAACCTCCAGCATTCATCACCTTGAACTTCATTCATCACCATCACCCGACCCTCACTTCATCAGGCGAGCCAGCGATGAAATACGGTCCCACTAAAAAGCGCGCGAAACCCACAAAATCGAAATATTTAAACTAAAACTATAGAACGGAGTTCTATGGTTTTTAACGAGTGAACAAAGATTTTTTCTGTTTTGTGTTGATTACGAATTCGAAACGATGACTTAACACTAGTTAATTACTGTTTTTTGTGAGTTTTATAGAAGTTATTGTACTTTTTAATTAGTGATTTGGAAATAAAAGCTGTGAATGAACTGTTGATTTATATATATATTTTTTTAAGTGCTGGCAGAATGAAGTTAACAGTGAGTATGATTTTGAAAATATTTAGTATTGACAATTAAAATTTTGTAAACATTGTTTGTAGAAAAAAGTGATGGATTGTAATTTTTTACGAAATACGAGTATCTTCTCTCTCTTCTCTTATCAGAAATTAGAGTATCTTCTCTCTCTTGGGGTAAAAAAAATCTCGTTGAATTTAATGTTTCAAAGACCAAATCATGTCTGATTACGTCTAAAAGGGATCGAAAATCTAGTCTCCTTTAACGAAAGCAATCTTCCCAACATGCCCTCCATTGATATGCTTGGTATAACTCTAAGTGACCAGCTCAGACATGGGGGCTCCATCGAAGCCAGAGTTAAGTTAGCCTCTCAAAAACTGGGTGTACTGTACAGGGCCCGTGGATACTTTAATAGTATACAACTGCTAACCCTGTACAAATCACATGTGCACCCCACGGTTGAATTTAGCAGTCACCTCTGGTCTGGAGCCCCAAAATACCTGAAAAAAAACCCTCGACTCTGTGCAAAAACGGGCGGTCCGTCTGATAGATTCTCCTAATTTAACAGACGGATTGCAATCTTTAGAGCACAGGCGTCGGGTGGGAATGCTATCCTTGTTCTACCGGTATTTCAATGGAAGATACTCCGAGGAACTAGCGTCATTGATCCCTTCACAACAAACACGCCAAACGCGTGCCCAATGTATGTACACAGTTGACACTGGTCACATGAGAACAGGTCGCTTCTTCGACTCGTTCTTGTGTTCAACAGCTCGGCTATGGAACGGTTTGCCGGCCTTTGTGTTTCCTTCTTCCTATATACAACATGGGTCTCTTCAAGACCAATGTTCATTCCTTCCTCTCCTCAAAAAGACCCTTCACACAGCATCTTATATGACATAGGCCCTGAGAGAAATTATTTTCCTCAGGGCCTCCTGTGTGGAGTTAATGTAAAAAAAATCTAACTAATCAACACGCCATTTGGCCATAGGAAGAGATAGGTAGTAGGTAGGTCACGCCACTTGATTGGGGCACATACATACTAGTGGGTACACAGGCGCCGAGAAATTTAAACAATAGAAGTTTTACGAAACTGTTACTGTTACCGTCGCTATTTCCCCTCCCCACTTCAAGCGCGAAAAGCAGTAAAGGGAAAGGTACAACTGCACTCCAGCAATTATACCCGAATAAAATCGTTAAAATCTTCCCCTGTTTTCTGTACCAAATCTGGACCGATTTTTGAGTGTTTTTATTTGTTTCACCATCTGTTGTATTGGAAAAAAATATTGTGCATCCGTTCGTTTAGCTTTTTTAATAATACATTGCCAAAAAAATTTAAACTGAACGTCTGTTAATGGCATTAAAACTAGGCAAGTTTAAGACTTTTGGACTAGTACGAGTATCAAAATCCAGAGAGGAAATAGGGGATGGTTGAAACGCCGCAAGCGTTTCCTCTTAATATGCTTACCTATAAAATCAATCTGTCTACAATTTTTATCATCGATGTTCAGTCCTAGAACACAAACAATTATTTATCAACCTTTACAAGACATGAGAAGAGCGCTATGGACTTTTATTTAACTAGCTGACCCAGCCACGCGTTGCTGTGGCTAATAAAACACAACGTCATCTACTGGATGGTTATCCAACCTTTAAAACCACCGCCGTCTTTGAGTTTATCGCGAAGAGACAGACAGATGCCGCGGAGGATTTTAATTTATAATACGTAGAGATGGTGTGAAAGATTATAATAATGTGCATGAGATGCTTGGGGTAAGTAACGTATTTAATAAGTTAATAAGGATTAATACTGTATCCGTCTAAATAACTTTTCAATTACCGCAATGTACGTCACCATTTTTTTAGAAGATAGAATGGGTATAGTAAGCTATCCGTAAAAGATAGATATATGCCGTCGCGGACTTTTTTGTAGATCTATAAAAGAGGAATATCTCACCATGCATTGTTTTGTTATATCCCAAAAGGATTAGGCAGCGTTTTCGATGAAAGCTACCAGGCGGCTTGACTTTTTCCGACACTTCTAACAATTATCGTTATGTTTCAACCAATTTACAGAAATCCTAGACATATTACATACCTAAACCTTCCTCACGAAACACTCTATTCAGAAAACCCGTTGAGTTTTCGAGTTTATCTATAATATGTAGAGATAGAGATGTAGTTCTGGTTTGCTCCGGTTAAATCCTCACATTATTGATGTTATTATTTTCAAATTGTTAACTTCGATTTTCTCACAGCCTTATTACGAGTATTATAAAGTAGGTTCAAACAAACTCTCCACATAATCAATACACCGTGAGAACGACCCAAGACTATCTTTGTAATTAGTTACATCTTACCATTGGTTGCTAACTTGGTTGTATAATAGAAGTGTTCTAACAATGTTCTGTGTATTTGTCCTTGATTTCGGTGATTATGGGTTCAATTCGCCCAGTAAAACATAAAAACTTGTGATCTAAGGTAAACAATATGTAAAAAGTGCTTTATTTCATTATTCGTCTCGATTCATAAATATAATCTTACTGTGATTCCTTATTAGTAAACTTTCCAAGGTGGCCAAAAAATAAAGTATTTGATGCATTATACGTGGTATCTGGAAAATACGGTCATACACAAGCGAAAAACCGGTGAATCTACGCCACGAATAGAACTAAAAAATTACATTTCTTTATTAATTTTTAATTTTTAACTTTATGAGTAAAATCTCAAATTATAATATTTAATTAAATGAAGACAATATTAGCAAAACTCAATTGAAAATCTGGAGACATAAAAATCAGAATAAGATATTAAAAATAAATATTCATCCTAAGTCAATAGATGTCGCATATTAAAAATAAAATGAATAAAAAATTATTCAGACACTATCTAGATAGCATTTAGTTCGAATTGAATCTTGCAATCATATCAATCATATATAAAGATAGCATCCAATAGTATGTGCGTTAAGAAAATGAAGATAATGTTGGTAGTTCTTAGTCGAAGTATTATACAGTTCAAAGTGACCGAATTTGATATGGGTTCCGTAGCTCAGTTGGTAGAGCTCTTGCCATGTAATCAAAGTCCTGAGTTCGAGTCCCAGTGGAGCCAATATCTTTTTCTGATTTTTCTGTCTCCAGATTTTTGAATGAGTTTCGCTAATATTGTCTTCATTTAATTAAAAACATTTATTTTTCGATCTTTAATTTACTTTTTTTCGGCAACCAAAGGGTCTAAAAACATTGGGAGGCGAGGCTGCACTTAATTTTAGATTAGACCAGTGGTTTTCAACCTATGGTAAGCGTACCCACTGGGGTACGCGAAGAAAAATTGGACTTACGCAATATGGTGGCATGAATGTAGGTTTTAAAATTCAATGTGTTCGAAAAAATTCACTTTCTCAAAAACACAACTCCTAACTTACAGTTGTGTTTGGAGGACATAATTTTTTTTCGTTGAAAAAAAAAGACGCGGAATAAAATGTGTGCTAAAATATATCTGGTTAAAATGACTGAAGTCGTGTTACACTCTATACAAAATTGCATTATTTGTATTTGTGTGACTTGATTGTTAAATTCATGTAATGAATGAGAATATTAAAAATTACAATTGAAACATGTCTTTCATTACACGTGCACACAAGATAGATCGAGGGTACAGGGTACAATTTTGTAGAAAGGGTCAAGGGGCACGCAGGCTCAAAAAGGTTGGCAATCGCTGGATTAGGCAATAAATAAATTTCGCCAAAACAAAACTTCGAACTCTTTCGAAACGAAAGCTCACATTAAAAACAAAATTATACCAGAAACTCCACTCTAAATGTGATATAGATTAACCAATTTCCCACTTGTACTACCAGTTTCCCGACACCGTGCACAGGATGAAATAGCGAATATAAATCGGAAATTAAAATACGTATATCGATTAAATATTTAATTTATTTTAGGATTATTTAATTTATTTTAGGATTATTTAATTTATTTTAGAATTATTTTCTTTATTTTCTTTATTTTAAAGCGATTCATAGCTCATAAAGTGTTTGACCGAGTCTTACATGTCATTACTTTTCGATGTGAAACTTCTAGAGCCCCGTTGTGATTTGGATTTCGGATGAAACGGACATGACAATTACTGCACCTGCGATGCATCGACTGCGCTCATTGGCCGCTTTGATTATATTGTCACTTTTAAGGGTTCTTACTGAAACGGAAATTACGCTAGTTCTGCGCTCATTGGTCGCTTTGACTATGACCTCATTTTTCAAGTATTGGTTGAGATTGTTTGGTAAAGTTTCGCTTCTACGGCGTGTAAACTGCACTCGACTTTTTTTCCATAAGCTCCAATACGGGAGACCAGAGTAAAATCATTTTCTTCGGGGCCTATATCATCTTTGGGGATTATGTATGAAGGGTCTTCAAAGGAAATATTGGAGAGGTGTTGGGAAGGAAAAGGGTATGAGGGGTGGGTAAGAATCTGGGGTTCGGTGCTCTCACTGCGGTGCAAGGTGAACGGTCGAAAGAGTCCGGCTGTATACACAAGAATAAGTGCATAAGTACTACTGACATATGAGCATTTGGTCGCTAATATGGAGAGCCGTTATAAATGATCCACCAATCGAAGGGCAATTTATAGACCAGGCCCCCTAGCATGGTCGATCGACATAGGTTTTATCGAAAATGTCGGTAACTTGAAATCGCTCGCGAGCACGACTGCAGGACGCTAACGAGCAAACAACGGTTCACATCGACTAAGGGTTCCCAATGTATTTGACATAAACTGTTATTTCTTCGTTAGCGTCCTGCAGTCGTCCTCGGGAGCGATTTCAAGTTACCGACATTTTCGATAAAACCTATATCGACCGACCATGCTAGGACCCCTGATATTTGTTCGCATTGTTTTGAAAGTATGGTCACCGTCACATTGCTCTATAGTCTGAAAAGTTATTTATCAAATTTCAGAAAAACTCAAAATTGTTGATTTAAACGGCCGGCGTGATTTAGCGGTAATGGTTTTGAATCGCAATCCGGATGTCACGGAATCGAATCCCGGCGTGAGCAAATAATTTTTATTTGATTAATTTGTGTAATTTGACGATTAATTCATTTAAAATAATAAATAGTTTATTTGCGTCACGTTCCAGAGTGGAAGATACTCTTAGTATCGTCCTGGTGTGAGACCACCATTCAGAAATGAAAAGTTGCTTGAAATGGCTTTAGCTGTGTTAAAATGTAAAAAGTACATTTAGAAGACACTACAAGTCAAAGCATGAAGAACCATTTAAATATGCTTATCGACTGCCGAAAGTCATTTAGTTTTACACCAAAAAATTCAATTCAAATTCATTCAAAAAAGTTTCGACATTCTGGATAAAGGAGAATGGTATCCATAATTAGTAGAATGTTGATTGAGGAACAGCAATTCATTATTTCGGAGTCTACGGAAAGGAATGTTAAACTGGATGAGTTGTAACAAAGCAGGTGTATCAGTAATACTGTTAACAATTTTATATATGCAAATTAGATCAGAGTCCTTTCTACGTTTTTGTAAAGAAGATATGTTTAACAAGACCTAACCTCCAAGCAATTCCTCTTAGGAAGCGATGTTATACGGTTTCGATGTGACAAATGTGGATAGAATAGAAAGGAGACCAAATGACACGAGCATATTCAAGGTGAGGGCGAACCAGCGAACAATAGTACTATGTTTGAAGTCAGAGGTAATTTTATGAATAAAGCCGAGTAATTTAAGTGATTTATTTTTTACGATATTATTAACGTGATCACGGAAAGAAAGTTTGCAGTCCAGAGTGACCCCAAGGTCCTTGACAGATGTGACTGTGTAGATAGACAAAGTTACATTTCATTTTATTTCTTGTGTTTTTTTTTTACAAAATCAGACCTTTCTTCACGCGTTACCGTATTTTCAAACATTTTTGAAATTGAATCTTTAAAAAACCGTTGATTTTCAATGCCTCCGGTGAGCGCGCACTCTCTCACCGTCTCTCGCATATTTTTACTTGTACAGAAGATATCTGATTTTCTTCAGTTGTGTTACTTAACCTAGATGCTCACAGACCTTACCATTAATAAACACATTAATTGGCCCGATTAGCAGCCACCTAGCGGTCGAAATTATAATTACTTCTATTTTATGGAAAGGTGAAGATTTTACAAAACACCGTTACTTTGGGTAGGTACAACACTTTTTAAACAAAGATATGCCAACCGGTTCGCGTATTTCCAAAACCTATTCCGGATCATCTGCGGTAGCAACAATTTATATTTTCAAAATCACAATTTAAATATTTAGAAATAAAAATATTGATTTCTAATATACACATTGGAAAGATTATTTTATCTAGATTTTTAAACAATTTTTGCATTTGCAAAGTGATAAAAAATAACCAATATAGAGATGTATTTACAATATATTGGAATAATATCAAAATTTAAATATTTAGAAATAAAATAATTAATTTCTCATATACAAATTGGAAAGAATATTTTAAACAGATTATAGAACAATTTTTGTTTTTCCAATGTGTTAAAAAATAACCAATATAGAGGTGTATTTAAAATGTAAATTGTTAATAGTTGTTAAACCAGTATAGGTTTTGTAAATACGCAACCGGTTCAGGCCCCTTAGCACAGTCGATCGAAAAGGATTGTTCGGATAAGTTTCTGTAACTTCTCATCGTTCCTCAGCATGACTGCAGATCGCCAACGAATAATTGACAGTTTACAGTTAACAATGAATAAGTGTTCATAATATATTCGACGCCAACTGTCATTTGTACGTTAGCGATCTGTAGTTGTCCTACAGAACAAAGAGAAGTTACCGAAAGTTATCCTACCAATCCTTATCGATCGACCGTGCTAGGGGGTCAGTTGGTCAGGGTTTTAAACTGTTCAGGAATGCGTAAATAATTGATAATTTAATTAATCTCATCTGTATGTAGGACTGCAGGTGCGGTGTGTAACACAAAATCTTTTATTTAATTAATCTCTTCTGTATGCAGGACTGCAGGTGCGGTGTGTAACACAAAATCTTTTATTTAATAATAATAATAATAATAATGTTTATTCCAGGATGTGGGGAGGATAGTGCAATCCCATACGTTCCATAAAGTTGTACATATTTACAGAACAGATAAAAAAAAGTAAATAGAAAAGAAAAGAAAAAAAATAAATAAAAAAATAAAATAAATATAAAACATAAGCGATAATAGAAATAAAATTGATGATCAATTATAATGTAGGACGTGGTATGGAGTGAGCTCGGGCCCAGCGCTCGCTCAGGAGTGGCGCTTGGTGCTGGAAGGCTGCGATCACCACTGTGTTATCGGAAGCCATTAGCCGCATCCTGGCTCCAGTGACCAGGTGTCTCATCAGACCGGCGAATCCGTCTAGTCCTAGCTCCGTAAACATTGAAGATGCGCTGCTGTATCTTCTGTATCCAAATACAATTCTGCAAGCAATATTGATCCGGAGTCGTTCTATTGAGCTGGTTCGGTAGTGACACATGTTTCACATGTATATAGACTAGTGCAAAATGCATTGAACAAAGTTTTTTTTTACATTGTTACTGCATTTGAAGAATCTTCGGGCAATCATATTAGACAATATACTGATACTTCTCCGCTGTCGTTCAATATCACCGTCATCCGAGAGGTCTTCAGTAATAATGTGTCCCAAGTATTTTATATTCTTAGATGCGTTTATGTTTTCCTCATTAAGTTTTACAGGGAGCATTTTCTCAGGATTTTTCCATGGTGGAATGCAATTAGTTCCGTCTTCTTGGGGTTGTAGATCATGTTGTGGTCATTTGCATATTCTTCACATATTTTTAATAATTTTCTCAACCCCTTGATCGACGGAGCTAGGAGAATCATGTCGTCCGCATAGCTTATGTAATTTAGGCATAAATTATTAATACGACAGCCCGCCCTGGTGTCCAGGCGATTTGATAATTCGTCCATGTATACATTGAACAGGATTGGGGACATACACCCTCCTTGCCTTACTCCTGATCGCAAATATATCGGTTGGGAGTACGTTCTTGCCCACCGTATAACATTTTCCTGCTGAGAGTGCCATCGGGATAGTGTGTTGATATATAAAGTAGGTATATTTCTAGCTTTCAATTTCTCCCATAAGGTTTTATGACATACCCTGTCGAACGCTTTGCTCAGATCTAAGAAGCATCCGTATACAGTAGTTTTTCGTTTCTTGTTATATTCTATTATTTGCTTAGCGGAGTATATTGCCTATTGCCATATTAGTGGATAACCTGTATTTAAAGCCCATCTGATTGTATTTAGACTTGAGTTAATTAATTAATTAATTAATCTCATATGTAGGACTGCAGGTGCGGTGTGTAACACGAAATCTTTTATTTAATTAATCTATTCTGTATGTAGGACTGCAGGTGCGGTGTGTAACACAACAATTTTTATATCGACCTAACTTCGGTTAAAAATAAAAATAAAACATGCCAAAAGTTGACTTTGGAGTTGGGTTAGGTTAGGTTACGTTGATAAACAGAAAATTACACCACCTTGATTTATTTTTGGATTATTATGCCGTGCTGCTCTTCCTACTTTGTCAACGTTTCGGACAGCGTTACAGTGTCCATCATCAGTATTTGTTTATTAAGTAAGACATAAAATTGGCAATAAATTTTATTTACGCCCTTTAAAGGCCTTTTCATACACAATAACATGATTTATATAATATGTTCAAAAATAGTGCAACGGATAGTCTTTCAAATTTGAGAGGGGGGCACGGGTACTGCCGCTCCGGTAACCATTTATTAGATAATCAGATTCCTACCCAGCCTTTTTTCTTCACAGAACTTCCTTTCCATCCTTTCCCTCCACACAGCATCCTCGTAGCTGTGGAACTACGCTAAAAAAGAAGATAAATATGACTTGATGATGGACAGATGTCCTGATGCTGGATACTGTAACTTTGTCCTAAGCGTTCGCAAAAGAAGTAGAAAGCGCAATACGGCATAATACCCCAAAAAATAAATCTTTATGATATTTTTGGCCGTGAAAGATCTCCATTATTGCACAAACAACATTTTCCGCTAATTATTATGACTAGCTAACCCGACCATGTGTGGCTAATGAAACACAACGCCATCTACTGGATGGTTACCCAATCTTTGTAACAACAAATTAAATCCACACCGCCCGCTCGATCACCACATACAGACATTCTCCTTTAATTATATATTTTGAAGGATTTTCTCAAAACCTTAACAAATTATACACATTAACCTTCCTCGTGAATCAATATCTCTATTGGTGAAAACCGCATGAAAATCCGTTCAGTCGTTTTTGAGTTTATCGCGAACAGACAGACAGACAGACGCGTCGAAGGACTTTAATTAATAATATGTAGAGATAGAGAAGATAGTGCGAGGAATTCAAGTATGGTTACCTGATAATGTTTGTCTTTCATTTTATTAAATAACTAGCTGGTACCCGGCTTGCGTTGCAATGCCATTCAAAGAAATAAATTTTTCTCCCTGCATGTCCATTCCCATGCGTCCCCTTCCCCCCTCCCCCTGCGTCATCTTCCCCTCAAGCGTTCCCCTTCCACCTTCCCCTTCTTCGTTACCCTCCCCCTCCTGCCTCCCGTCCCTGCCGCTAAAATATATGAAATACGCACATTTTCAAACCACTCGCGCACCACGTATAGTAATTTTTTATACAAATTTCATAACGCCAGAGCTTACCATTTATATATAGAAACACTCTACCTACTGCTAAAATGTAATGTTCTGTAAAAAAAAATTTGTCAATACATCTATGATCTATTACTTTCCGAGATTTGCGGACGCAAACATACGGAACCTAATTTTTTTATATATGAAGATAAAACAATTAGAAGTAGAATTTTACATGATGTTGATAAAAACGACGAGTAATAAACGACATGTAAAAAACGAGTTGGGTATCTCATTTGGTAGAGTGTGGCAAATGGAAGGGGATATTTTTTTCATTTTGTATGCTGTTATAATTCAAATTATTTGGATTTTTAATTGAGCAAGTACAGTTGGACGCAACACTGAATTATTCACAACTAGCTGACCCGGCAAACTTCGTATCGCCTCAGAATCAATAACTGTTGTGTTTACTTATTAACTGAAATAAATTCAGTTTATCTATTAAGTTGAAAATTATACAATGAAGCAATTATCGATGCGCAACTGTCCGTGTTTTGTTTTTGTCAGTATCAGAGATGGCGTTGAGTACGGATTTATAATGTTTGCGATTTTCTTACATTTCCACTTACGGGAATTGCGTTTCACTCTCTTTATACGTATGAGGGAAATTTATTAGACATTTGTGCAGACAAACGTTCACCGTTTGTTCCATTTTTTAATGTTGACATATAGTGCATAATAGACCGGGAGGCGAGATAGGTAAACCCTACGTCATCGACTACACGGATGAAACTACTTTTAAGTGATAATGGGCATTTAGAAAACCTTAAAAAAGCTGGTCTGCCGGTGCGCCTCTTGGCAGGAGCCGCGCAGTCATGGAAATAGTCAGCCATTTTTTTTGGTCAAAATTACGTCATCGACTACACGAACGGGAATGGTCTCATATGATAAACGTCTATTAGAAAATGAGAAAAAAGCAGGTCTGCCAACCGGCAGCCTGGCAAGTTCGAAGGCAGCCGGCGTCAAAGTGGGGAAAAAATTGGTCGATTTTACGTCATCGACTACACGAATGGAACCAATGAACAACTATAGTCCAGATAAGTTTTAAGATTTTCACGGCCAAAAGCATTTTCGTTATTTGTTTTTGGGGTGTTATGCCGTGTTGCGCTACCTCCTTCTTTAGCCAACGTTTCGGACATCGTTGCAGTGTCCATCATCAGGGCAGATCCGGTAGATGTGTATTACACATCTATCAAAAACAAATAACAAAAAAAACTATAGTCCAGATCATTCCATATAAGAATTTCGCGGTCTGCCGACCAGCAGCCTGGCAATTTTTTGTGTACGATTTTTTAAAGTTTTTTTTTTTTTAATTTTTCATTTATCTTTATTATTATTTTTATTTCACTATATTTTTAAAAACTTTGAATGCCATATTCTAAAAAAATAAGCAAAAAATATATTTTTTTAAAATAATTTAAGAGTTCCCAGTGTACCTATCCGTCAGGCGAGCCTTTAGACGCCAAACCACTTACGAAACCTGCCGCGGAGCCCCTCACCGCTATCGCGTGTTAATATTTTTGTACAAATTTATAATAATAATAGTCCTTTTAAAATTGCCTAATAGTCCATAGTTGTTGGAAGTTCGAACAACTAACCCACCGTCGCCGTAAGAGCTGCGTTCGTCCGAAAAACGACGGAAATTTCCGAAAACCGTCCGTTTCATATCGGTTTCGCTTGCCCTGCTGCATCGATTACATAAAATATATGATCAACACTAACGAAAATCTGTAGTCTAAATCATCGCATTTATGAATTCTTTCCTCTGCCGACCAGAAGCCTGGCAGTTTTTTGTGTACGATCTTTTAAAGTTTAAAATTTTTTTTAATTAAAAAAATATATATTTTCAATATCTTTATTATTATTTTTATTTGAATATGGTTTTAAAAACTTATAATGCAAGATTTTAAATAAAATAAGTAGTAATCATAAAAAAATTAATTTTGAGTGTTCCGAGTGTACCTATCGGACGGGAGAGCCTTTTGACGTGAAACAACTTACTGGAAATTGGCCGTGGAGCCCTTCGCCGTCAACGCGTGATCCTATTATATAACAAATTTATAAAAATATAAGTCTTTTTAAGATAACCTAATAGTCCATAGTGGTTGGAAGTTCGAACAACCACCGCACCATTGCCATAAGAGCTGCGTTCGTCCGAAAAACGATGGAAATTTCCGAACCCCGTCCGTTTCATATCGGTTTCGCTTGCCCTGTTGCACTGATTACTTCGAATTCAAGATCGAAACTAACGAAAAAATGTAGTCTAGACAATTGCATTCATGACTTTCTTGGTCTGCTGACCAGCAGCCTGGCAGTTTTTTACGTACGTTTTTTAAAGTTTAATTTTATTAAAAGTATTTTCTTTTTTTTTTTTAATTTTAACTTTATGAGTAAAACCTCAAATTGTAATATTTAAATAAATGAAGACAATATAAGCGAAACTCTTATATTATTCTCATATATTATTGGCAACTATCTTTATGTATGATTGCAAGATTCAAACCCGAACTAAATGCTCTCTAGATAGTGTCTGGATAAATCTTTATCCATTTTATTTAATATGCGACATCTATCGACTTTTCTGCAAGTCTAGGATGAATATTTTTTTTTTCCAATAATATATGCGTTATAGAAAATGAAGATAATGTAGGTGGTTCTTAGTCGAAGTATGGTACAGTTAAACATGACCGAATTCATATCGATACCGTGACGCAGTGGTTAGCGCGTTTGCCCGGAAAGCAAGAGGTCCTGGGTTCGAGTCCCAGAGGTGTAAATATGTTTTTCTGATTTTTCTGTTTCCAGATTTTCGATTGAGTTTCGCTTATATTGTCTTCATTTATTTAAATATTACAATTTGAGGTTTTACTCATAAAGTTAAAATTAAAAATATATATATATTCATCCTAGACTTGCAGAAAAGTCGATAGATGTCGCATATTAAATAAAATGGATAAAGATTTATCCAGACACTATCTAGAGAGCATTTAGTTCGGGTTTGAATCTTGCAATCATACATAAAGATAGTTGCCAATAATATATGCGTTATAGAAAATGAAGATAATGTAGGTGGTTCTTAGTCGAAGTATGGTACAGTTAAACATGACCGAATTTCATATCGACACCGTGGCGCAGTGGTTAGCGCGTTTGCCCGGAAAGCAAGAGGTCCTGGGTTCGAGTCCCAGAGGTGTAAATATGTTTTTCTGATTTTTCTGTTTCCAGATTTTCGATTGAGTTTCGCTTATATTGTCTTCATTTATTTAAATATTTAAAAGTATTTTCATTGTATTTATTATTATTTTTATTTCAATATGGTTTTAAAAAATTGGAATGCCAGATTAAAAAAAAAATAAGTGGAATGATAGCAAAATTAATTTAAGTGTTTCAAGTGTACCAACCGGGCTATAATATGGGCACGCAATGGCAGCGAAGGGCTCCGCGGCCAATTTCCAGTAAGTTGTTTCGCGTCGAAAGGCTCTCCCGTCCGATGGGTACAATCGAAACACTCAAAATTTATTTTTTTATGATT
Source organism: Limnephilus rhombicus (assembly GCA_929108145.2). Classification (NCBI taxonomy): domain Eukaryota; kingdom Metazoa; phylum Arthropoda; class Insecta; order Trichoptera; family Limnephilidae; genus Limnephilus; species Limnephilus rhombicus. The sequence goes on along the minus strand of OV815277.1, from coordinate 31,995,831 downwards.
ACAACTTATTTTATTTAAAATCTCGCATTCTAAGTTTTTAAAACCAGATTCAAATAAAAATAATAATAAAGATATTAAAAATATTTTTTTTTTAATTTGAAAAAATTAAAAACTTTTAAAGATTGAACACAAAAAACTGCCAGGTTGCTGGTCAGCAGACCAAGAAAGTCATAAATGGAATAATTTGGATTACAGGTTTTTGTTAGTTTCGATCTTGTGTTCGATGTAATCGATGCAGCAGGGCAAGCGAAACCGATATGAAACGGACGGGGTTCGGAAATTTCCGTCGTTTTTCGGACGAACGCAGCTCTTATGGCGACGGTGCGGTGATTATTCGAACTTTCAACCACCATAGACTATTAGGTTATTTTAAAAAGACTATTATTATGATAAATTTGTTGCATAATATTGGCACGCGTTGGCGGCGAAGGACTCCGTGGCCAGTTTCCAGTAAGTTGTTTCGCGTCGAAAGGCTCTCCCGTCCGATGGGTACACCCGGAACACTCAAAATTTATTTTTTATGATTACAACTTATTTTATTTAAAGTCTTGCATTCTAAATTTTTAAAACCATATTCAAATAAAAATGATAATAAAGATATTGAAAATATATATTTTTTTATAATTTTTTTTTAATTTTAAAAGATCTTACACAGAAACAGCCAGGCCGCTGATCGGCAGACCAAGGAAGTCATAAATGGGATGATCTATACTACAGGTTTTCGTTAGTTTCGATCTTGTATTCGAGGTAATCGATGCAGCAGGGCAAGCGAAACCGATATGAAACGGACAGGGTTCGGAAATTTCCATCGTTTTTCGTACGAACGCAGCTCTTATGGCGACGGTGCGATAGTTGTTCGAACTTCCAACCACTGTGGACTATTAGGTTATCTTAAAAAGATTTATATTATTATAAATTGGTTTAATAATATGGCACGCGTTGACGGCGGAGGGCTCCGCGGCCAGTTTCCAGTAAGTTGTTTCACGTCGAAAGGCTCCTCTGTCCGATAGGTACACTCGGAACACTCGAAATTTATTATTTTATGATTACAACTTATTTTATTTAAAATCTTGCATTTTAAGTTTTTAAAACCATATTCAAATAACAATAATAATAAAGATACTTATTGAAATTTTTTTTTTATTTAAAAAAAAAATAACTTTAAAAGATCGTACACAAAAAACTGCCAGGCTTCTGGTTGGTAGAGGAAAGAATTCATAAATGGGATGATTTAGACTACAGGTTTTCGTTAGTGTTGATCTTATATTTTATGTAATCGATGCAGCAGGGCAAGCGAAACCGATATGAAACGGACGGTGTTCGGAAATTTCCGTCGTTTTTCGGACGAACGCAGTTCTTACGGCGACGGTGGGTTGGTTGTTCGAACTTCCAACTACTATGGACTATAGGCAATCTTAAAAGGACTATTATTATTATAAATTTGTACAAAAATATTAACACGCGACAGCGGTGAGGGGCACCGCGGCAGGTTTCGTAAGTGGTTTGGCGTCTAAAGGCTCGCCTGACGGATGGGTAAACTGTGAACTCTTAAGTTTTATTTTTTTTTCGCTTATTTTTTTAAAATATGGCATTCAAAGTTTTTAAAAATATAGTGAAATAAAAATAATAATAAAGATAAACGAAAAATTAAAAAAAAAAAAAAAAAAAAACTAGTTGTTCATTGGTTTCATTCGTGTAGTCGATGACGTAAAATCGACCAATTTTTTCCCCACTTTGACGCCGGCTGCCTCCGAACTTGCCAGGCTGCCGGTTGGCAGACCTGTTTTTTTCTCATTTTCTAATAGACGTTTATCATATGAGACCATTCCCGTTCGTGTAGTCGATGACGTAATTTTGACCAAAAAAATCACTGACTATTTCCATGACTGCGCGGCTCCTGCCAAGAGGCGCACCGGCAGACCAGCTTTTTTATGGTTTTCTAAATGCCCATTATCACTTAAAAGTAGTTCATCCATGTAGTCGATGACGTAGGGTTTACCTATCTCCCCTCCCGGTCTATAAGAAAGAGGGGCAGCATTATACGTTTAAGAACAATAACAATCAGCCCATTGATATTTGAAGTTTTTGAATTTTTTAATATTATAGGTAGATACTTATCACAATATTCCTGCACTTCTTTCAAAAGATGAGAATTCTTTCCATACAGAAATAATTTTCTTTATAATTTTTTTATCAATTTTTCCATTTTTTTAATAGCTATTTTGCTATTCGAGGCGGAGGCAAATACAATAAATCAAGGATCATACAAATCGGTTCAACCGTTCTCGAGTTATAAATGGTGTAACTATCCCAACTTTGTTTTATATGTTAAAGATGTCTAGAATGCCAATGACTTTTATTCCCTCAGAGTAAACGACTCCATAGAAGGTAGGTATTAATTTAGCAGAGGGTATTGCTGTCAAGAAGTGCACGTTAATGAGATGATATTACTCAATGACACACAAAGCTGATCCCGCAGCCTCCAAGGTGGTACCGATTACTTTAGCTTTCACTGAGGAAAGAATAGAACGCACACGCTGCACATTATTCAAACGATGCGATTGTCATGTACCTACAGTTAGACAATCAATTGTTGAAATTGATTCAAGTCAAACAATTATTTTTAATATTGTGGCAACAATTACCACAGGCGTAAGGTTGTGATTATCTCTCAATTTTAACAGTTTCGAATTTAAAAGGAAAAATGGCATAAATAAGTTTTGTGTAAATTGCGCGTCTCTGAAATAGTTGTCATTTTGATGTAACGTCTACTAAATGATTTGTACTATCATTTCACATAGATAATAATAAAATGTTAGAATATTAGAAAAATGAAACAATATTACTTAGATAATATAGTTAGAATATTAGATTACTGATAAATATATTGCAGAATCATGGTCTTTATCTTTTAAAAAAATATTACGTTTTTTGTCTTTTAACGCCCCTTTTACAATTTAAAGTTATGCAAACTATTTTAGCGCCCTCCCATCAAGTCCACGTTTTTATTTATTTATCATCGTACAGATTAGAGGTACGAAAAGAACTCCAGTGTAGATGTAACGAGCAGATGGCTTCTACGATTCGCTCTTGACTTCAACAGTTCGGCTGTGAAATGATTTGCCGACCTCTGTGTTTTCTCCCTCTTACATCGGTCTCTCAAAACCTATGTCCACTTCTTGCTTTGTTCAAAAAATTTCTTCACACAGCATTTTCAAAGATGACATAGGCCCTAAGGGAAATTAATTTCCTCAAGGCTGTGTGAGTTAATGTAAAAAAAATATCTAAATATATAAAGTTGAAATTTTAGGTTCCTACCTAATTTTGTCCGGAAATAAATCAATGAATGACGTCCCTTGATTCTCTAAAGAATTTCTTTGCAACGATCAGTGGGCGTTTCTCGAAAGTGAGAATGTACCGCAATCTTCTGATTAAGATGATCAATTCGTTACTGTGATGACATTATGTATGATTTGGATTGTTTGTTTGGTGGTAAGAATACAATAATAATAAGAATAAATATCACAACACGAGGTTAAAATTTGAAAAATTTCTCGATAAAAGGTAGGTGAATTTCGTGGCGACTTCTCATTAACTTCGTTGTATTGCCACGATTTGTCTAGTACCTAGACTATAAATGTCACAAGTCACAGCGAATGTCACGAAGTCGCTAATAACACGATGGCAATGAACGCAGAGTTCCCAGCGACAGGATACCTATACTCGTATATTGTAGTTGTGTTACGTGCTGCCTAGCTGTTGACATTAGAGCTTAGATGTTGAGGACATGAACTTGTCACGATCAAAGCATCTTTCACTTTCATTTATCCATAAATCGAGAAGAAAACCACTTCTTCCAAGAATGGCAAGTCTTAAATTGGAATTAAAAATACAAAGCGAATGTTTATTTCTTTCTGCGCTTGAATTGAAAAAGGGGATAACACAAAGTCTTGTTATATCTAAAGTCAATTGAATTGTGACACATCAGGCTCACATTTTTAAACGAGTAAAGCGACTGCGGGAATGTCATCAACATATACATTCATAAATTCTGTATTGTATTAGCGATGAAACGAAGTCTTCATAAAAATTTTGCTGAAATAACATAAGAGTTTACCTCTCGATGTGGTTTTTTGTCTATATTTCTCTCTTTTATTTTATTATTTTGTTCTCAGTTCTATATTTTACACTAGTTTTATATTTAATATCATAGTCACATGTGTTTGACTCCCGCGTTATGTTTTGTAAATTAGTTCATAAATCGATACCGTGTAATAACAACGGTAGAGCAAGAGCAGCAAATAGTTATCACAACTGCACAACCAAAAAAAAATTAAAAACATTGTAGATTTGTTAGATTCCAGTTCCTATATATCCTGTCTGTTCTTTCCTGTCTTTTCACCAAACAAGATTATAAACGAGAAGTGCACGGATCTAGGAATTTAGAAAACATATTCTTAATGAATAAGGCGCATGTAACCTTTGAAGGTACAGGTACTCTCCTAAGGCAAGTTCAGAGTCAGGCGTACACCCATGCCCATATGCAACGGTTGAGGTGAACGAAGATTAATAGCAATGCATTATTATAAATTCAAGTAACCTTTCAGGTCGTCTGGAACTTTGTTTATCACTGCATTGTACGGCAGAGTGAAAGCATCGCATATTTATACAGTTTCACTGCATTCTGATATCCAGTTCTTAAATGCACTTGATTATTTTGTATTTATCCGATTTGAAGGCGAAGATGGTTTCTAAATACTTGAACAAACTTTAAGAAGCTCAAAGAATTTATTTTTAATCACGATTTCTGAATCATCAAAAAAACTATAATAATTGAAATCAATCGATTTGATTGATTTTTTTTTTCTTTTCTTTATTCATCATATAACTTTTTATACAGTTTTTACAGGTGATTCGACTACCACGCTAGGCACATGCCCGTACTATGGTAGTCGAATTATGAATATACAATTATATAAATGTAAGAATTGTTATTAGTTATTATATAGTTTAGTTAGGTACAATGTTTTTTTATAACAGCGACTACTTTAAGTGGTTTCTCAATTAGGTAGATAATATTTATATAATTTTAAACATATAAATAAACTATTCTTATTGTAGGCTGCTATTTCGCTTAAATAAAATAGGTACATAAATACATGATAAGTAGATAAATAAATAATGACTCTACTTGTGGAGATGTTGAAAATAAGTCATCCAAATATAAATATTATTATGATAATTATCAAAAGATTTTTTTTAAAATTTGATTGTAACAAAAAAAAATAATAGTAATAAAGCAAATTAACTTAACATGTTGACTTCAGGCATTCTTTAAAATAGTTCCTCCCCTTTGTAAATAACTTATTATTATTAAATTATCGTTAAAAAGCTAATATTTTTGAAGGTATGTATGACATGAACATTGTTATAGCTTTTTCACCACAAGTAGTTCATAACAAAAAATAGGGTTGACAATGGAAGGGTTGTAAACATCTATCGCGGTGCAGCTGTTTATGTACATCTGATTGTAGTTCAGGGGATGCAGATATTATAATATTATGATGTATTTAAATAAAGAGGACAACCATTCAAACATAATCATTTTTATTTTGCACACAAATTCACAAAAGCGATTTCTTCAGAAAGGTTTGTAAACACGGAGATTAGAGTATAAAGAAGTACAATGCGAATACAAACATCGTTCGGAAGCGCGGTCCAACGCGCGTGCGTTTCAGTGTTTTTTTATTATTTTTTTTTTATTAAGGAGAAAATACAGATACAGATTTCTATTAACAAGAATATAAAAACAATCACTAGAGAACTCACCTGCATCCAAACTATTTCTCACGAATTGACTTACAGCAGATAAAAAACATATACAAATATTTTTACTTATAATTAGGGAACAAAGGAATATGCATACGAATATTATTTTACAAATATAGGGATGAGAGAAATGCACAATATACTTATAAAATTTTAAATTTATTTTTGGAAAAATTTAGATGGTAAGAGAAAAAAAATTATATGATGAAAAATAATGTTGTACAGAAAAATAATGTTGTAAAAAAAAAGAAGAGTACTTAAAATTATAAACGAAGTGTATGTCTAAGTTGTTGTAGGAAAGTGTTGTAGTTGTTAGGAAAACAGCCTTCAATTTTCTACTAAAATTACTGCGTGAGTCAAAAAATAAGTCAGAATCCTTGAGATTCACAGTCTTCAGGATCCCTGACACCAGCATTTGTACGCGTCCAGCTAATGTGGAATAAATCGTTAAGCCTTGTTACTCTGGGTGGTATTTTGAAGTTTATTAGTTTCAGTAGGTCAGGACAGTCAATAACGTTGTTGCAGATTTTATATAGAGTCATGAGGTCAAGGTATGTTCGCCGGTTAGTTAGAGTGGAGACGTTATAATTCGAGAGCATATTTATGTACCCCCGTTTAGGTGCGCTCATTCTGTAATTGAGGTATTGCAGAAATTTCTTTGGAATACTTTCAATGTTGTCTTTATAGACACCGTAAAGTGGAGTCCATATGGAGATGCAGTATTCAAGTTGAGAGCGGACCAGCGTGTAGTAAAGAAGAAGATAAGTTTCAGGTTTTCGAAATTCGCGGTTGTTTCTGATGACAAATCCTAGCATGCGGTAAGCTTTATTCACAATATTCTCAATGTGCGCATCGAAATGGAGTTCAGAATCAAAAAGTACGCCTAGATCTTTTATACAGTAAACACGCTCGAGTAAATAGTTACCAATACAATAATTGTGTATAATAGCGTTGTGATTTTTAGTAAAGCATGTTTGTTTACACTTGTTGTAACTTAGGTAAATTTTTTTTCGTTATTTGTTTTTGGGGTGTTATGCCGTATTTCGCTCTACCCCCTTCTTTAGCCAACGTTTCGGACATCGTTGCAGTGTCCATCATCAGGGCAAATCCGGCAGATAGCAGATGGCAATACGGCGTAACACCCCAAAAACAAATAACGAAAATGCTTTTGGCCGTGAAAACCTTAAAACTTATCTAGGTAAATTTTGTTTTCATTGCAAAATGCTTCTAACCTTACTAAGTCGCTTTGGATGAGTAGACAATCGTTTAAATTCCTAACAATGGCAAATATTTTTATATCATCGGTGTACAAACGAAATAAACAATCCATGAAATATTTAGTAACAGTGTTAAACAGTGAAACATTTAGTAACAGTGTTGGAACTAAATGAATATTAAATATTAAAGTCGAATTACAAGTAATTCCTACACAACCTTCGCTACCTTTATTATTTGTAATATGTGCATATAAATTTTATTCCACGCTTTTTACTTTCCTTGTTTCTTTTTAGATCCGGCAATGACGAGGAGATAAAATTACAAAATGTTTTGTTTTATTTACTGTATATTTGTAATTGAGTAACTATGTATGCTAACAAACCTGTACGCAGGAATGCTGGAGGGTTAAGTGTCGTTCATGATAAATAAATAAGCCTTAAAAAACCAACTTCCTTATACATTCGTTGGGAAATTGGTGGGACCCCCCAAATGTTCATCTGAAATAAAACTAAGTATTTTATTCAAATACATTTTACTGTCCTACTTTTTGAAGAAATGATTGTTACTTCAGTTTAACTGTCAAAGAGCGCACGTTCTTGTAAAATTACTGCGCAATCTCAAATTTCAATTGCATAAAGTATATTGTAGATGTAGACACTAGTTGACCGAATTAGATAAGATATTAAAAAAAAAAAAAATTATGTGAGTAACGCAAAAGAGTCCCAACTGCTACCAACCGTCTGGAGCGGGTGACACTACGGCATCTCCAATAAGTTGTGAGGCTAAAGGTAGTAGGAACAGGGAGGAGATGGGAAAGAAAGGTGAAGTAATGTACCTGACTGTTGAGGTCTGGTCACCGAACGCGGCTAAAACTATTTCAAGCAAAGTTTCGATTCTAAATGGCAGTCTTTAACCATGGCGACATTGAAAGTGTCTACCACTACGGAAGGTTTCGCAAATATAAATAAATTATAAAGTAACAAAAATTAATCAAATAAAATTTACTTGCGCACGCCCGCGACCTCCTGATTTGTAGCCAAAGTTCGTAACTACCCGACCACGGAGGCCGTTAAATAATAACATATGAAAATCGATAGAAAAACGTGTTATTGTTACGATAGCAGAGCTGCATGTTTTATGGCTGATGTCTTCGAAGATCACTCCTTCATAACAATAACACTTTTATAAGAATTTCGTTACCAGTTAGTTCGCTTGTTGCGATTCCTTTAAATATGTGCATCCTTATTCGATAACAAATATGTTTGCATCGTAAACGGTTGTTTATCAGTCATGTAAAATAAATATTTATTAGTAAGGCTTGGGATATTTACTTCATTAACAATCTTCGTCTTAGTTTAGTCTCTTTTAGTATGTCTACATCTTTCTGAAATATACTAAAATGGTTTTAACAAACTAAGTAACAATGGAATCTTTGAAAACGTGAAATCTAACTAAATTGGGCAAATTTAGGCTAGGTTAGCTTTTCTATTTCCCTCGGCTCTATTGGTCCGAGGAAAGTGAAATTTAGGCTAGGTTAGCTTTTCTATTTCCCTCGGCTCTATTGGTCCGAGGAAAGTGAAATTTAGGCTAGGTTAGCTTTTCTATTTCCCTCGGCTCTATTGGTCCGAGGAAAGTGAAATTTAATTTTAGTAAAAATAATGAGCTAAAAATTATTCTGCTGGAAATTTTACAAAAATCAATAATTTTGATTTTTTTTTTTTTTTTTTTTTTACATTAACTCCACACAGGAGGCCCTGAGGAAAATAATTTCCCTCAGGGCCTATGTCATCTGGGATGCTGTGTGGAGGGTCTTTTTGAGGAGAGGAAGGAATGAACATTGGTCTTGAAGAGACCCATGTTGTAGGAAGGAGGAAACACAGAGGCCGGCAAATCATTCCACAGCCGAGCTGTTGAACATAAGAACGAGTCGAAGAAACGACCCGTTCTCATGTGACTAATGTCAACTGTGTACAAATGTTGGGCACGCGTTTGGCGTGTTTCCCGACTATGCACCGGTGCCGAAGGGATCAATGATGCTAGTTCCTCGGAGCATCTTCCATTGTAATACCGGTAGAACAAGAATAGCATTCCCACCCGACGCCTGTGCTCTAAAGATTGCAATCCGTCTGTTAAGATGGGAGAATCTATCAAACGGACCGCCCGTTTCTGCACAGAGTCGAGGGTATTTTTCAGGTATTTTGGAGCTCCAGACCAGAGGTGGCTGCCAAATTCAACCGTGGGGCGCACTTGCGATTTGTACAGGGTTAGCAGTTGTGTACTTTTAAAGTATCTGCGGGCCCTGTACAGTACGCCCAGTTTTTGGGAGGCTAATTTTACTCTGGCTTCGATGGAGCCCCCATACCTGAGCTGGTCACTTAGGGTTACACCAAGCAAATCAATGGAGGGCCTGTTCGGATTACATCATAGATACTAGGTAGGTACTTTACTTTCGGCAAAAATTCAAACGAGGTTAAAGTTAATTCGAACGGCTACGCGGCCTTCTTCATAGGAAACTTAAATTTGGATTTGAGGCCACAATGCTTTACCAAACTAAATAATTATATTTTTAATCAAAGGGTATCTCTACATATTATAAATTAAAGTCCTCCGTGTCTTCTGTCTGTCTGTCTGTTCGCGATAAACTCGAAAACTACTGAATGGATTTTCATGCGGTTTTCACCAATATATAGAGTGTTTCGTGAGGAAGGTTAAGTATAGGTTGAGTATTTGTGTAAATTGGTTGAAACATAACGATAATTGTTAGAAGTGTCGGAAAAAGTCGAGCTGCCTGGTAGCTTTCATCGAAAACGCTGTCTAATCCTTTTGGGATATAACAAAACAATGCATGGTGGGATATTCCTCTTTTATAGATCTACAAAAAAGTCCGCGATGGCATATATCTATATTTTATGGATAACTTACTATACCCATTCTATCTTCTAAAAAAATGGTCACGTATATTGCGGTAATTGAAAAGTTATTTCGACGGATACAGTATTAATCCTTATTAACTTAAATACGTTAGTTACCCCAAGCACTTCATGCACATTATTATAATCTTTCACACCATCTCTACGTTTGTCTGTCTGACTCTTCGCGATAAACTCAAAGACGGCGGTGGTTATAAAGGTTGGATAACCATCCAGTAGATGACGTTGTGTTTTATTAGCCACAGCAACGCGTGGCCGGGTCAGCTAGTAATAAATATTTAGTAGAGATTTATACTACTTTATTTATTTAAGACATAAAGTATGATATATAGGCCATCAAAAGATTTTATTTTTCATCATTTTAGAGGCAACTTTGGTAATTATTTGTGGGTTAATGATAATTATTTTTAAAAAATTCTTACCTACTTTGCAAATATAATGAAACATAAAATAAATAAAATTAATTGTTGAGGAAAGCATTTTGATGGGCTTAAATTTAAAATTAAAAACGACCAATTTACGTTGAAACTTAAAATTTTGCCTAGAAGACTTTTTTTCAGATTTTTTTTATTTATTTTCGTTTTATATTTCATTATATTGACATAGTAAGTTGGGCAAGAATATATTTTTTTAAATTCCATTAACTTACAAATAAATTCCAAAGTTACCTCTTAAATCATGAAAAAATGAATCGCATATTAAAAATAAAAATTGATAAAATTTTTCCAAGATACTATCTAGAAAGCATTTAGTTCGGGTTTGAATCTTGCAATCATACATCTGATCATACATAAATAAATTACATAAGAAAGCAACCGATAAAACATGCGTTAAGAAAATGAAGATAGAGTTCTTAACCATATTTTTTTGTTTTCAGGATTTTTGTCTTAATTTACCACAATTTAAAAAAATCTTATAATTATAAAAACAAAAAAGTAGTGAGTACATATACGTAGATACTTTTTATTTGCTACACCCTTTGAATAAAAAAATAAATTTTCGGATTGGTTAAGTATTTTAGCCCCAAATCCGAATGCAATTTAATCATAAATTTTGTTTGAAGTAGGCTGCGCAGCCGTTCCTATTTAGGTTTTTTTAAATCAGGAATGGGAAGAATATTATTATTTTTACTTTCAAAGCCCTAGCAACCGTATCAATACGAACTCCCAATTAAAATAATTCCATACGCTTAATTCAATGATCATATTAGAATTAATTGAAAATCATTAAAGCAATTATTAAATTTGATTATCTTGAATGAATGACAGCAGAAATTGCTTTTAATCACTTGCATGTACAAGCACAAACCGTGATTTAAAAATAGTATTTTTTTTAAATAACAAATTGAAAAAAAGGGACAAAAAAACATCGCTTCTGCTTCCGTATCGACAGTTCGGTGTAAATTACAATTGACGTTTTAAAAATGCACATGACGTGAGCTGGAAAAAGTTGTACAATTTGATCCAGAAATTTTACACAGCAACCGTTTGAAATTTCATTACACCAGAGCTCAACTATGTTGGCGCTTTAGATTCACGCAAACGGATTTCCTGCTTTATAGTTAAGAGGAACTTTTTCATGCAAAACTTAAATTTGGATTTAAGGCCCAAATACCTAACTAAACTGAATAATTATGTTTTTGATCAAAAGATTTAGTAAATTTGTGGTATTTTATTTATTTGTGTTTTAAGTTATGATATACAGATCATTAAAGAATTAAATTTTGCGTGATTTAGGACTTAGGCATTTTTTTGTGAATTAATTATTAATATTAAAAAAATAATCTTTTGCTGACTAACTTAAGGGTCGTTAGTAATTTAAATTCAAGCCCATCAAAATGCTTTTTTAAATCATTTTATTCTCATCATTTTCATATAGTAAATAAAGTTGTACAATAATCATCTCACAAATATTTGCCAAAAATGGCCCTAAAATCATGAAAATATGAATTATTTACTGACCCATTTATTGACCTACAAAATGACCTATTTAATGACCCATTTAATGACCTATTTTTTATAATTGGAAAAAACAATAAATAAAGTAAAACATATCCGTACAAGATATTTGCTACACACGTTGATTAAAAAAACAACTTTTCAGTTTGGTTAGATATTTTATCTCCAAATCCAAATGTTAAAAGTCTGCGCAGTCATTACCCTTAAGAAAATTCTTACAATAAACTTTCTTTTTTTTTTAATAAAAAAAGGAAGATAAACATAATCGGGTTGTGAATAACCCGACAATATTTGAAAATCTCCTACTACCACAACAGTAAGCGGAAAAACAATGCTTGTGTCGTGATGGAGGTCTTAGCCAGCCGAGGAATCGAACATGTAAATAGCACGCCTGGGTACACCAACTCAGCCACTGGCCGGACATCTTAAAATCACCATGTCAACATCGATTGATTATTGACTTACGGAAAAAAGTAATCACCATGATTTTTTCACGATTTATTTCTCATTCAGATAATCCTTGAACGAAATGCAAGAAAGTTACCAAGAAGAATTTCAATTATCCGAGGATAAATATGCAAATTGCACGTGAATGTAGAGCAATTATCAATTTTCCACGAATGCTGGTTTAAAGTTGAGGCATCACGCAGTGCTGATGGTCATGCTAGAAGGCTGACTGGCTCTAAATATGCTGAATCTGTTGGAAAGTGATTATTCACCGTGTTGTACGGGTGATGAAACACGGGTAGATTAAATTATAGGCGCAATTGTGCGAGATATCACGCATGCTTTGATACGCATACGCCCAAGCAATTTGTCTTCAACGATATCTCTTTCTCGATTTGCATTACTGTCCGGTTACAGTGAGACAAAGGTATCCTAGCTCAGATATGGGGGCTCCATCGAAGCCAGAGTTAAGTTAGCCTCTCAAAAACTGGGCGTACTGTACAGGGCCCACAGATACTTTAATAGTACACAACTGCTAACCCTGTACAAATCACAAGTGCGCCCCACTGTTCGGTGCGCTCGACTCTGTGCAGAAACGGGCGGTCCGTGTGATAAATTCTCCTAATTTAACAGCCGGATTGTAATCTTTAGAGCACAGGCGTCGGGTGGGAATGCTATCCTTGTTCTACCTGTGTTAAGATGAAGATGCTCCGAGGAATTAGCGTCATTGATCCCTTCGGCACCGGTGCATAAACTCGTGCCCAACATATGTACACGGTTGACATGAGAACGGGTCGCTTCTTCGACTCGTTCTTGTGTTCAAGAACTCAGCTGTGGAACGATTTGCCGACCTTTGTGTTTTCTCCTTCTTACAACATGGGTCTCTTCAAGACCAATGTTCATTCCTTCCACTCCTCAAAAAGACCCTCTCCCTGTTTGGAGTTCATGGATGTTGCAAGGGATGTTGCAAGGCCTTAGCAAGTGAGGGAGATTTAAGAGAAAGGAAACAGGAAGGCTATGATTGAACTGGCGAATCAAACAAGTATGCTAACTAAGGATCAGTTGTTTCGCAGAAATTCACATGTGACAAAGTCGTCAAATGGTCATTCAGCGCCATTTTTTCTGTATGACAGTTGAAAGATTCCCTTTAAATTCCGATTCTAGGTTTGATTCAGATTTTGAACAAATTGTGATCAGCACAATAGGACAACAATCATGTTGTTAAGCTTGTCAGCTTGTTGCAATTTTGTAAAAAAAGCTAACTCGTACCTAGAATCGGCGTTTAACAAGGACCGTAAAAAAATACAAAATCGGGCTGAACGGCCTTTTTACATTAACTCCACACAGGAGGCCCTGAGGAAAATAATTTCCCTCAGGGCCTCCTGTGTAAAGATTCTAGCTACGAGTTAGCTTCCCAATAAATAATTTCCCTCAGGGCCTATGTCAACTGGGATGCTGTGTGGAGGGTCTTTTTGAGGAGAGGAAGGAATGAACATTGGTCTTGAAGAGACCCATGTTGTAGGAAGGAGGAAACACAGAGGCCGGCAAATCATTCCACAGCCGAGCTGTTGAACACAAGAACGAGTCGAAGAAACGACCCGTTTTCATGTGACAAATGTCAACCGTGTACGAATGTTGGGCACGCGTTTGGCGTGTTTCCCGATTATGCACCGGTGCCGGAGAGATCAATGATGCGAGTTCCTCGGAGCGTCTTCCATTGTAATACCGGTAGAACAAGGATAGCATTCCCACCCGACGCCTGTGCTCTAAAGATTGAAATCCGTCTGTTAATATGGGAAAATCTATTAAACGGACCGCCCGTTTCTGCACAGAGTCGGGGGTATTTTTCAGGTATTTTGGAGCTCCAGACCAGAGGTGGCTGCCAAATTCAACCGTGGGGCGCACTTGTGATTTGTACAGGGTTAGCAGTTGTGTACTATTAAAGTATCTGCGGTATTTGCCTTTTGATGACAATGTTACTTTTTTACATTCGCTCCACACAGGAGACCTTCATCGTAATTATCTTCGGGATCTATGTTATATTGTGAATGCTGTGTGGAGGGTCTTTTTAGGGAAAGGTTGAAGAATAAGTTCTGGGAAGAAAAATATATGAGGGGTGGGTGGGAATCTGGAGTCAATGTATCCAGGAGAGACACATCGCGTATCGCTTAAAATGATTTTAACAACGATTAGCGACCAGCTCTGAATAGTCAGATACTTCTCAAATTTCCCCTTATCAATCTCCTTCCCTTCTCAACTTTCTTCAACCTCACTCATTTTCCCACTGGCTCCGGGCAGCTGGGACTCTGCTGCGGTGTTAAATAATTCACATTACGTACTTTCAGCGTGAGATCTTTCAACTATAATCACAACAACACGTGCGACTCATTATTCATCCCAATCGAACGCACGTTTTATTGTGACACAACTACTCGTATTTGAGAGGGCTCATTCATCAATCTTAAAATCAAAATACAGAGTTCTTATTGACTTGTGTAAATTTGGCTTTGACTTGAATTTTATGATATTCGTATTTTCAGAAAGTACACATAACATGAACATACTCGTACTTATGATATTCGTATTTTCAGAAAGTACACATAACATGAACATACTCGTACTTATGATTACTTTTCCATCAGCAGAAGAGTCAAAATGTCCTAAGAGTTTCATTAAATTTGTAAAAAATAAATAACATTCAACAAATATGTATTAAAAGTAAACATAACAAATGTTGAAACGCTTAAGGGCCTTTAACCAGCCAGCGGCCGAAAATCCACATTTCGTTGAAAGATATTCTTACGATCGTACAGGGCGGTTCCAATGAGAAAGATTAATTATTCTCCGTACCAGCTTTTTCAAATTATAACTCAATATCGATTTTATTTCATTCCGAATTTGCTTTAATTTATAACCTACATCCAAAAATGCCGAAGGCGTGATGATAAAACTTTTAAAATTATGTACTTTTTGTAATTATTTTTTTATCTTAAGTATTTATAATTTTTCAATCATGTCTAAGCAAAATAAGAAAGTAAAAAAAATCTATAATATATTAATTTGTAAGACCGTAAATAAATAGACAAAATAAAGAAATTTCCGTTCGGATATTTTTTAATGATTTTATTTGAACTAAAATTAAAATTTTGAAACATGTGTTTACTAGATAAAGTATTGATTTACATACATATGATTAGATGGTATGAAATACGTCTTGTAAAATAAGATTTTTCGTTTGAAAATTTAACAAATCGTCCAACGACTTATGGTATAACCTTATTATACTAAAAATAAACTGTCCGCATCATCGTGGTTCCTACCATGAACTGTCAAATCGGAATAATCAAAATTATGGTACCTACCGATCTGAAAAAAGATTGAAAAATGAATTGTCATTGAAATGGTGACATTTGTTGACTGATGATTTCAGAGGAAATTCTGGTTTTGATTTATTATGTACGAAATATTTAGAAACATAGTTTTTTGGATCACGAAACTACAAGTTTATTGATGACCAATTCTGGGACAATGAAGCTTACTATGGATTTGAAAGTTTTAACCAGCAAGAATCGATCCATCCCGTTTCCGGAAACTTGAACATTAAGATGTCATTTTTTGTTTGTTTATAATTTAAAAAAAAATTATATCGTGGGAGACCAAAATTTTATTCATATTTTTTGCACTAAATATGCTCAAAATTCTATGGACCATCTCTTGGGCAAGTCTTCTAAAAGCGAATTGGGCAACGTTTTGTCCATTCCCAATTTCTAATTTACTATACCTAGTTATTATTTTGAATGTACTATAGATATTGACTACTAGTGTCTCGGTGTGTTTTGTTGTTTGGATAAGTTACTTCTTTTAGGAGTTAGGACCGTCCAAAATGGTTATAATTGCCTGGTTTTAATGCCATCAACAGACGATTAGTATACAAACTAGGCAACGTATTTTAAAAAAAAGCAAAACGTACAGAATTAAAATATTTTCTTCTGATGCAGTTGGTAAAATAAATCTTTGAAATCGGTCCAGTTTTATAGGAGAAAAATGGGGAGTATAAAACCTCGATTTTGACGATTTTATTTAAGCATTATCAGCCTGAGGTGCAGTTGCGTTACGTTCAGTGTTCGAGTGGGTAACAGCGACGAAGATAGCAATAGTTTGGTAAAATATCTTTTATTCAAATTTATCGGCGACCGTGTTTCCTTTTAACCATGTACAGCAGAAATCAACATTTCTCACGGACTATAAGAAGTAGGCACCAAACGACCCCATTGTAAGTCTACATACTTGTGGTAGATAATGTCGTTGGCACCTTGTTACTCCTCTTTGACTATAATTTCTTCGTCGAATGCCATCCCACCGTAACTTTCACTGATTGTTGGTCTCTTGGTATGGTGGAAAACGGGAAGCCATAATCTTAGAATCGTGCCATAGTATATAATCACCAGGGTTAGTATTACATTCAGAGTTAATTTTTTGGTTGCATGATTTATTAGACCTATGGATCTGAAGGGATTTTCTAGAAACCAACAATTCTGGTATAAATGAAAATAGAAATCCACCATTTTATTTGTTTGGTACCCACAACCCTTCAGCTATGGCGACAGTGACTGGTAGCGGCCCCTAACCTTAGGAAAAACCCTTATTTTTTTCGGATATAGTGTGATTACAACCTATGGTCTGAGCGTATAACATATTCAGAGAATGCCCCGAAGTCTCGCTAAAGTGCCGCTTATTATTACGTTTCTTAAATCTCAAGATAGCCCGTGATTACTAATTAATTTGAATCACACCGCAATACTTTTTCAAAAATCTATTAAATTTAATACAACTAAAGATTCCGACTAAAAACAGATTGCCGTTACAAATAAGCAATGTCTTGCCAGTTTATTTCCAACATGATCCATTGTTTGTAATACTGATGTTTTGACACTACCTGTAACCGTAACCCAACTTTATGATATAAAATGAAATAATATGTACTTTCAAAAAATGTTTAGATAATATGTATATTTTTACATAAATGTTTAAAATATGTTGTTGTCAAACAAGTATAAACAAATAACTTATTACAGAAAAAAAAAGTTAATTAATTACTACTAGATATCGTTTTTTTTTTGTTTAATTCAAATGACGCCACAAAGTGAAAAGGCGATTATTGATTAACTAAAAATTTAAAAGATTGTTACGCCAAAAAACCAACTCAAAACAACTACTTGGAATGCAACTGTGCTGAGCATTACACCATAAAGTTTTTTAAGAACGGCGGCATAAATTAATATTTTTTTTGGATTGTTTAATTAAGTTTTAATGAAAACAAATAACAACGCCACAAAGTATATTTGCGAAGTTTGAAAAAGTATTTCATAAAGTTTTAATGAAAAGAAATAACAACGCCACAAAGTATATTTGCGAAGTTTAAAGAAGTATTTCATTAAGTTTTAATGAACACAAATAACAACGCCACAAAGTATATTTGCGAAGTTTGAAGAAATATTTCATTAAGTTTTAGAATGTTACGTACACACAACCTAAATTAGTATTTTTGACTAGACTACCCATGAAAAGTCACGGGATAGTCTTAAAGCTTTAGAAAACGTATTACTAAACATATTATATTATGGTTAGGTACTTACTTTAATGTTATTCCTAATTCTTCAAATTCCACAAAAATCAGTTCCAATCTTACAAATGACAATTAATTTCAAAGCTAATTTAAGTTCATTACACCAGATTTCTAGTGACCTAGTTTTTTTATGTAGGAATCTTCAAAAATGAGTGTTACACCCTTTTCAGTAAATTAATAAATAAATTCAATTTTTTTTTCATGAATACCGCACAAGAGTCCCAACTGCTCCCGTCTGGAGCCAGTGGGACTATGGCATCCCCAATTGGGGTATGTTGTGAGGCTGAAGGTAGAGGAGAGGGGAAGGAGATAAGGGAAGAGGAAGGTGGGGAAGTACCTGGCTATTCAGATCTTGTCACTAAACACGGCTAAAGCCATTTCAAGCAACGTTTGAATTCTGAATGTTGGTCTTACACCAGGGCGATACTGATAGTATATTCCACTCTGGAACGTGCCGCAAATATACTATATATTATTTTTAATGAATAAATTTATAAATAAGTATTTTTTTTCTTTTTCTTTAGCAGAGTTGATCTGTTGATTGTGTAGCATTGATTGGCAGCCAATATCAAGAAAAATAAATAAATCTTTTAGTTTCTCAGCACGCTGCCAACCATGACGCGTTATTAACTTCTTGATCACGATCCGCAGAGGTCACTGGACACTGGGGTCAGCGATCCGTGACTCGGCCTCTTCTAAACTGTCCACTTGTGTTTTCGAATGCTGCAAAGAGAAAATTGCCTCATGGTATTATTGATTCCATGCTTCGACCAGATATACTTGGTCAAAGATTCCATGGCTTTGACTTCAATACTGCTATTTTATACGACCTGTGAAATGTATGGGTGATGATAATGACCATAACGCACATGTTCGCAATAGGGATGTCGAAAGTGAAAAAAAATATCGATATATCGATGTATCGATATTTATTAAAATATCAATATCGACGTCGATATATCGAGGAAAAAATATCGATATATCAGTCAAATTTTCAAAAGATTTTGCGTTTTTAAAATAATAGTGAATTCAGCTCAATATTATCAATAGTAATTTTTATACAAAATGTGCATTATTTTAATGTAAAAAAAATCTCAATAAAAATGAAGGTATTTTTATCAGTATTAATTTTTATTAGGTAATAATTACAAAAATATCAAAAACTAAAAAGCTGTCTTCTAACTTATATGTATGTAAACTGAGACGCATACAATGTTTGTATGCGTCTCATTCTATTGGCGTATTAATCTGTCAAAAAGGACTTCGTATTTAGAACAAGGTATAGTCAATAATCATAGACAATTGGGAACCAACCCATAGGAGTGGCTTAGAAAAATATGGCGAAAAATAGCATACATACCTACACACATTAGATAGTATTAGTGATCACAAATACTAAAGCAAAGACAATAAATTTGTAAGCTATTAATAGTTAAAATTTCAACCGCCAGATGTCATGACCCAATACAGCTGCTTTTTCCGTTCGTTCCTATACGGTTTTGGATTCTAATGACTTTAAAAACATAAATTTTTAAAAAATGTCGTTTTTGATACAATTTTCGATATTGGATATTTTGTATCGATATATCGGTCAAAATATATCGGCTAAAAATATCGATATATTGAATTAAAAATATCGATATATCGATACTTTTTCAACATGCCTAGTTCGCAAATACGATAATTTTCAACGCATGAAAATGCACACCTATTTTTGAAACAACATATTCAAACAACAACATTTCAAATGTAATCGGACCTTAGGCGTAGTATTGCTTAAGTTTCTAGCATTGCAAGGCTCCGTTGTGATGATAATTCACAATAAATGTATAGTTTGATAGCGATATTCACGCTGTAATGAATTATTTGGGCGGCGGGTATGGGTACCACCATTCCGGGAACCACTTATTGGATGACCAACACCCCTGCTATAGGTCACCCCGATTGGGTCTACATTTGGTGACTAAGGCCGGGTTTATGGGGTTAGGTTTATCTAGGTCTTGGCGGCGAATGCGTTTTGCCCATCTACTGCATGGCGAACCGGAACGGGGGAGACCGGTTGAGGGAGACCTAACATCACCTAACAAAGACCCCTCTAGTCTGTGTCAATTATTTCAACTTTTGAATTCAGAAACGTCTGATATTTTCAAAGTTGCATCTAAAAATAAAAAAAATCAGAACTGCGATTATTATTTTTTTTTAAATAATCATTAGCTCGCTAAAATGCATTCAAATTCAGAAAAAACCTAAAACATGTATTTTTAAATTACGATAATTTCATATTTCAATAATTTAACCTTTTAACGTTTGTTTGTTATTAAAAACTGCGTATAGTTGACAAAAATGAAAAAAAAGTTTATGAATGCTAGTCAGTCTACAAGAATACTGATTTTATCTAGAAAAAGTGTTATTTTCCCCTTTTATATTTTTAACCCGTTTAATCACAGGAGACCATATTTGTCCCAACGCACATAGGTCCCATATAAAACGCTGTAACTCCCTTACTATCATAGTTAGAAATATGTTCTAATCGGTGTTAGAAAGGAAAAATACCACGCTTTATATTTCAATCTAAAAAATAGCCACCAAAAAAGTAAAATGTATACTTTTATGTACATAAAGTTTCGAATTGCCAATTGAAAAAAAAAATTGAAATTTTGGAAATTTTTTCAAAATTATTTTTACATAGAGCGACAAAAAAGTGAAGTTACAATATTTGTTTGTTATACATTTTTCTAATAAAATATGTATGCGTTTTTATTATTTTTTATTATCAGTAATTTTAGTTAGAAAAAACGTAAGGTGAGCCATTTTGTAAACTTTTTTATGTTTGTGTGCAAAATTTTTATAATAAAAAAAAAACTGTTTTCGAATTCTATAATTTGAAAGCGTATTTCATCACCTTTCTAAAACAGTTTTTGGTTTTTGAATGTGCTCAGAAATATTTAAAATATTTGCATTTTATTGTAAAGCGAAAATATTTTGACCATCTGAAAAAAATGCCCAATTTTTTAAGGGTTTTAACAAACACATCACGTATGTTAAAAATAGCGTTCTTTGTACTGCAGTTATGGAATAAAAATTAAGTTTGCTACAAAATATAAATTATGGATCCTTTGTTTAATTTTTTTTCCAAATCATATAATCTATTTTTTTTTTCAAAACTTCCGGCCATTTTAGCGAGCTAATAGTGAACACCAGATTCATTTATTTTTACGTTTTCGAATAGCTGCCGATCATACGCAACTTTTTAGACCCCAGGCGTTTAAAAATATGGATTTTTTTCCTCTCTATGGAGTCTGACAAAAGTTATTCTCCAGCAGCACTCTCTCGACCCATCGCCTTACATCGCAGTGGGAAGGATGGAGTCACACGCCCGTCCTACACATTGACCCCCAGATTCCTAAACACCATTTCTCTCTTTTTTCTTCCCAGAACTTCTTCTCCTTCTTTTCCCTGAAAAGCTCCTCCACATAGCGTCCCCAAATATGACATAGTCCCTTTGGGAATATTTAATACTCCGGGCCTTCTGTGTGGAGCTCATGTTAAAACAAGTTAAAAGACTTCTTGTTTGAAGAAGTAATAGACTTCTTCATTCATAATAATCATCATTTTTAGGGAATTGTAAGCCTCTTCTGTTGACTAAACTCAGTCCTACTATTTTATATCACCTAAAAGCACCTAAACTCGCCTTAAATTTTTATTTTTTTACAGGTGTGTCTTTTGGTGACTATTTGCTTGTGGCACTGTGCGGCACAGGAGTCTGAACCCGACATCCTCAGGATATCAAGGAAGAACCCTTCCTCCTACCCCAGCCCCCCAGTGAACGGTTACAGAGCCAACGTTAACACCAACCTCAAGCATTCCATCAGCACCGTCACTGTGCAGCTTCATCTTAAAGATAAGTCAAGACCCGACACAACATCTGACGATGATGTCGAACCTCCACCAGCTTATGAAGATTACCAGAGTAAACACAAGACAAGCTCGGAAAACAAGAAAAAAAAATCGCACAGTCAATCGATTGATAGCGAAGAAGGAGCTTCTAATGAAGGTTCTCAGGCGCGGTATGCTTATCCTCCAGAAGGCTTTGTAAATAATCTCAGACAAAACAATAATAACAATGATAATGTGCATTATTCGAGCGATTCTCATTCGACGTATGGATCTACACCCACACCCAAAGCAAATTATAACTCCAGTCCAAAAACGGCGCCATCAGCCTCAGAACAGCAGTCATCATCCAATGTACATTACGTGGCGTCTCCCGCTCCTCTCCACTTTTCTGCAACGCAAACACCTCGTGTTCAATACATTTCTAATCCTTCCAACTTTCAGGATGCTTCGGCATCTCAATTGAACTATGTTTCAACACCAGATCCGAGTAACAGTTTTGATTCTAATTCTTATCGCGTTTCTAATTTCGGATCTCAACAACAGCCACATAGTTATAGTAATCATATTCAATATATTTCTACACCATCCTCCAGATCGCCAGATCCCCAGAACCAATTCTCAACACCAGCTCCGTCTATTCAATTTGCTGCTCAGATTTCTCAAAATCATCCGGCAAGTTCTAATCATCATTACGTATCGTCCCCCGCGCCCAATACAGTTTACTTATCTACTCCCCAATCTCAAGGCCAATACTTATCATCTCAAGTACAGTATGTTTCAACACCATCGCCAGTTCAATATACTTCTAGTTCTTCATCATTTGGACCCAACTTATCGTCAAATCGAAACCAAGGTTTGTACCAAATGCAAATTGATCATTTCAATAATGCTATGAGTGGCGTGAGGAACCCCAAATATGCCCCACAAATATCAGAATCAGTGTTTGTGTCCTCAACACCTGATCCCGTCATCTTATCCACGGCAGTTTCATCTAAACAACACCAAAATGAGCAAAACTGGAGAACAGGAATCTTACCAAATGCTTTATTTAAAGATCAATTGGATAATTACAACTTCAATGGCAACCACAACCAACAACCAGAGCAGCCACAACAATATGCTCAGTCTTCTTTTGTTCAAAATAACCAGAAACACTCTCAACAATACCAGAGCGAAAAAGATACAGAGTCTCCAAACAATTTGGTATTTGTTAACCCCTTCCAACAAAATCGCGAGAAGAATTCCCATAAAACATTTCAACGAGATGTGGACACTGAAACTGAAGTGGCGCAATTATATTCTAATGGGGATTTTGGTTGGAAAGTGAGCCCTAAGAAGCCGCCATCCTCTCAAAACAACGTAGGTGAATATACTGAACAGAGGCAGGTAATATATTCACCGTCTCCAGCACCCAACCATTATCCCACTCAGACTTCTTCGCCACATTCTGAACCGAATGTTGAATATCGTCCATATCCGAATAACCCATTTTTGAACCATATTGCCATACAAACTGCACCAAAGGTGAATTCGGGAGCTGTACAATCTATTAACTTTCAACCCGACCACAACCAACAGCAAAATATCAATGTAGGCTACAGTATTGGATTTGGTAATCAAGTGGCGTCCAACGAGGAAACACCAAAAGCCACAATAAATAATATTGAACAAAGAGAACGGGTCATAAGCAACTATCAGCCATTTACGACAGCAAGCAGCCGCCCCACGGTTCAATCTGACATTATAAAGGGAATCAAAGTTTCACAAGTGAATTCTCCGGATCAGTCGTACTTTTTGAGAGACACACAGAATCGCTATGAAAAGCCTCAAAGTAGTAGAGAAAGTTTTGAATCGACCGGAAACCAAATTCAATATTTTGAAAGAGCAGTAAATGAGTATCAGAAATCACCCCAATTTAAAGAAGATAACAGTAGAAATAACGAAGAAAAAGTTCAAACACAGTTTTTCGGAAATTCGGCTAAATTAATAAATTTTGATTCTCCGAAGTTTTCAGAAAGTTTCAATAGAAATGATGGAAAAACAGAATCGTACAAATGGTCCAACTTCGGAGCTGGAGTAGAAGTATCTACTTTATCAAGCCCAAGTTCTCCCAAGTCTTCCATCCAGCTCACTCCAGAAATGACATCCAATTACCCCGTTGTTTATGTCAACAATCCGAATAACGTTGTCACAAATACACCCTTTTACTTCTCAACGCCGAAGGAAATTAATAATGCAAGATATCTACAAACCTTTGATCATGAAAAGGCCATAAAAAACATTCAACCCATTGACTTGTCCAATGTTGTTCCACATACACCTTCACCATCGAATGACAGATCGTTTCCAACCCAATATTCCAATTACCCTCAGCAAGTACATCAGCAATCGTATTCAATTCAACAAAATTCAGCCCCTCCCAGTCATCAAGTTTCAAATTATCAGCAAGAGCAACACCAGATTTCACCTAGTCCATTGAGTTATCAGAATGTATTTTATCAGGGAAATCCATCCAATATGTATAGTAACTCTAAGCCAGTTGAACAGACATATTATAAAGAGAAAGAAGTAATTTTTAGTACCCAACAACCCCAGCCAAAAAGTTTTGATAATTCTCGGAACAATGAAGTAAGGTCGTACATCTTTGGAAATCCTAATGAGCAAGCTTCTTTTGAATCGTCTAATTACAATCAAAACACGCAACTTCAGTCAGCACCACAAAACTTCATCGGAGCACATTCCGCTGATATGATTGCCTATTCATCTAATGTGCAACCTCGTCAAACTACCCACATTGATTACGTTCCATCCGAAACTTTTCGATCAGCTTCTCAGGAAACAAAGCCTTCAAATCAACGGCAGAGTAATCAAGAAACCGATGATAAATCGCACCAAGCGCAACCTACTGAACAAATGAAATATACCCATTCATCTCGCTCACCAAATAGCGAGTTCCAACAAGCTAATGAAGTTTTTACTAATCCGGGGACTGGCAAGGAATACACTAAAAATAATGGGAGGTCTAAATCAAGTTCTGAACGAAGTGAGGAGGGCGATAAGTATCAGTCGACGAGTTCAAATAATCGCCAGTTGCGTCAAAACAAAGGAGAATCTACATACGATAACATGAATGACATATTTCCCAATGGACCACCTACAAAGCTTACCACAATTAATGGCTTAAAGGTGGCCAATCCTTACAACATGGATTTGCAAGTGGTGTCTGACATTTTGAGTGGGAAAATAGCTGTAGATGAGACACTTTTAAACACAGTGAGGGAACAGGTAACCAGATTGAATCCCACTAAATTAGACAAGACCAAGGCACTACAAGACCAGGCTTTTAAAAATGAAGAAATATCAGTTCAAATTGATTTACCTAGCCATGAGGTTCGCGTTAACAAAGACATTCAAGAACAGAGCAATTTCAAATCGGATCGATCTATCGAATCCCCCAAAAAGAAAGCTGAAGAGAAAAATATTAAAAACAGACTCGAAGAATTAGTATACACACAATCTTCACGACCGTTTGCTAGTTTTTACGAAAGAAATGACCACGAGCTTCAATATCCAATTTCATCGAGCCTTGTATCCGAACATCCAGCGAACTCAGGTCAAAGCATTCTGAATCTACACGAAATTGGCTCTGTGATCGATCAGGAAGTATACTCTTCGGACAAAGCGAGAAGTAACGATGGACTGACGATACCAGAAATAGAAGACTTTGGTACTTTTGACTCGTACAAAAATATCGCCTTGGAAAAGAAACCAAAATTCTACCAACGTTCCAACTTGTTGCTATCAGACGAAATTCTGAAGCGAGGAAAGGCAGACAGAGAACCTTACACCCTGTTGGTGCCACCGAGACCTCCAGGCTCAATGAGAGGAGTGATCCATAGAAAAAGTGAGCAGCATCCGATCAGATTGAGAACACACAAGTTAACTCAGCGACGTACCAGGCCGTCGAATCAAGTCATGATATTTGATGAGCCTACGGAGGCCGACAACTACGAACATAGTTACAATATCAAAACAGAACTTCGACCACCCCCGAAGAGATTGTGAAAAAATATAACATAATACGGGGACGAATGAATCGAAAATAAACAAAGTTATACTTCTACTAAAGTACTACTTCTCTTAAAGTTTGTCGACATTGATAAACTTTTTGAGGGTAAATTCATTTTAAAATTGAAAGCGGAGTGGCTCCAGTTAGGTATCGTGTATAACATGGGGTCGGGAAACTACAACCCAGTGGCCAAATACGGTCCACTGCCTATTTTAATCCAACCCCCAAGCTAATATTTACATTTTCAAACCATAAAAACAGAGAAAAAGTTTATCTTAAGCACTAAACGCAGCATTTTGTAATTTTATCTGAATAATATGAAAAATCGATTCTTAGGATTTGTTGGAAAGTGTTTCAAATGGTTTTCTTTTAATAAAATTATAATATTTTAGAATGATTAAAATCAATTACTTTCACACTGGGGATGCCTACGTACCTACATTTTTTTGTTATTTTAATTTAATTTAATTTATTTACGACTAGATCCGGAAAATTAGGGCTTTTGTGGGTTCTCCTTTAAAAAAATTAACTATCTCTAAATCTAAGATGTCATATTTATTAAAAAAAGTTTGTATGTTCAAAATCGCAAAAAAAAATATTTGAACTGGTCTCACCAACATCTATTTAAGGATTCGTTGACAAAAAATATCGCGCACCGAGAGATCTTGGTGTCCTCGAGTTTGCTCCGTGGCCCGCAAATCCTAATTACGTTTGGATCTGGTCCTTTACATAAAAAGTCTGAACTCTGTTGTAAATGAGTGAACTGCATGAACAACCAAATAATTTAAGAAAGTTAAAAAACTGCAAAGATTTTTGATCTTCCATGGGGTGAAATCACATGCATGCGCCATCATACTAATGTTTCTCGAAATTAAATGATAATCGGTCTAACTGTTAATTTTAATTAATTTATTTGGCTTTGACGTTCTGATGTGATGAATAAAGAAGTAAACCTTGCTAAAATGTCGTTAATGTCCAAACTTTATTCCCTTCCTTGTATTTTCTGATCTTAAAGAAATGAAAATCGTTAATTAGTGTGTAATAATCGTAAGCGATGTTTAACCGAATGGTTTTCATTGAGAAATCATAAGTTATTGTTGTTAGTGTTTTAAATTATTATAAACATACTGTTGTATATTTTAGATACGTGCTATATTAAGTTTGTTTATGAATAGTATTTTAATCTTAGTTTAAATGGTTAATCATTTGTTAACTTTATTTTAAATGAGAGTGTTAAATAAAATATTTGTCTTGTTTATTCCTGTTTAATTTAAAATTTATCCCTACTACTTCCTCTACTAGTTTATGAGCGCAGCCACACATTATGGGAAGATCTATTTTAACATTCATAATATAAAATGTTACGGACATACTTTTAAGAAAACAATAGCAAGACACATTTACCTTAAAAGAAACCTTCATCAGCCTCTCAGAAGCAGGGCGTACTGTACCCGCAGATACTTTATCACTATATTTATATACTATAGTAGGTACACAACTGCTAACCCTGTACAAATAGAAGGGCGCCCAACGGTTGGATTTGGCAGCTACCTCTAGTCTGATGTATCTACCCCAAAATACCTTAAAAAAACCTTAGACCCTGTGTAGAAACGGGCGGTTTGTTTGATAGATTCGCCTATCATAAAAAACCAATTGCAATCATTAGAACACAGGCGTCGAGTAGGAAGGCTGCCCTTGTTCAAAAATTCATAATTATAGGTCTACGAAAAGAGAAGATACGATTTTTTTACGTTTAGCTCTCCTGAACAATTAAAATGTTGACCTTAACAAATTTCCGTTGTTGTCCATTACAAGAAGATACGATTTACATTTTCGATATGTAATTAAATAATCGACGAAAGCAATCACTTTGTGACTTGATATTATAATAATAATTTTTTTGAAATTAAATTATTTTTTACAATTTATTACAATTTGTAAAAATACTCTCCTGGACAAGTTTAGGATGTGATTGAAATTAGTTGACACAATGTATAAATAATAATAAGTAGTTAAAAACAAGTAACTTTTCATTGTAATTAAAAAGTATTTAACACAAAATAATGTTTAAATATTTTATCATTTGGTTTGAAGCGACAAGAATTATTCATGTATATTAAATAGGAACATAATTGCTATCGTAGTGATCCTTATAAACGCTCATTTTTCTTACTAATTAGTAATTAATTAGTAAAAAAAACTTGTTAATCAACTTGTAATACCAAATGTGAATAATATGATATAATTACGGAAAATCGCGTGCGTGTCTTATAATATCTCTTTCTCGAGTCTTCTAGAAGTTTCTAGGTTAATATTTCATAAAAATTCACAGCGTTCCCACATACCCCGTACGTTCTGTAATTAGTTGCATGTGTTGGTCTGCGTCGCTGGTCATGCTTTCTTGCTTCGTTCGTTTTATTACGTTTTTATCTTCGCGATGCTCACTGCTCAGAGTGCCCAGTGTCCATCTCGAAACGAAATCGAGCCTCACTGTTCATCACAGTGATCTAGTGATTATACCAGTAACAGAGAGAGGTCATCCATGACGTCATCCTTTTGGTATATTCTAACTTTCGTTTTCATACAAGATTTGTGGAAAGGAAGATTTTTCGTCGATGACATACGACCTCTCTGTGGGAGAGTTTAGTTAACACAATAAAACAAAAAGACACATTTGGAGTCGATTTTATTGTATAACTTTTTTTATTTGAGTTTTCGTTTTCGAAAGTTCCGAAGTTGTAATGTAAGATATTCTTTTTAATTAAATGAAGACAATATTAGCGAAACTCAATCGAAAATGTGGAGACAGAAAAATCAGAAAAAGATATTGCCACCTCTGGGATTCGAACCCAGGACCCTTTGCTTACATAATAATAACAAATATTGTCTTCAATTAATTAAATATTATAATTTGAGATTTCACTCATAAAGTCAAAAATTTAAAATAAATAAGATATTCTTCTTTAACTCTGACAAAATCTGTATATAAACTATGGGAATCAGAGAACTTCGTTGTTTTATTTTCCATTTTCTTACCTTTTATGCGCGATGGCTAATGGCTTTTAAACCTGCACACTAAACCAATTATTATTGACAATAATGAAGACATAGCTTTTTGATGTGTAAATCATTTATAGTTAGGATAACTTATGAAGAGGTTCATGACAAAAAAATTAATGCCAAAAAATACTTAAAAGTACTATAAGAATTTAAATATAAGAAAACCCCTACAGCGCATCATCTCCCAACGAATAGTTCAGGGGAAGACAGATTGAGGATATAGTAGAGGAAGACGCCAATTCGAATGGTTTCGAATCTTTCGTGGCTGGTACGAGTGCAGTTCCGCAAAGTCTACAGGGTGAAGATTTCCCGATACCAGAGAAAATATTGTTTGTAGTAAGTATTTAAACAT
The DNA here is from genome assembly GCA_929108145.2 of Limnephilus rhombicus. Lineage (NCBI taxonomy): Eukaryota > Metazoa > Arthropoda > Insecta > Trichoptera > Limnephilidae > Limnephilus > Limnephilus rhombicus. Next base: position 31,966,445 of record OV815277.1, on the reverse strand, counting down.
TTTAGGTTTTCGTGCGGTAGGTATACATAGGCTGTAACTTTTTCTCAGTATAACAAAGATTTAATTTTACTTATAAAAAATAATGGTTTTTGCAATACCCATTTGACAATTAATACTTTTTAATTATCTTAAACATAAAGCCAACCTAGATACTATTTTATGCGCGATGGCTAATGGCTTTTAAACCTGCACACTAAACCAATTATTATTGACAATAATGAAGACATAGCTTTTTGATGTGTAAATCATTTATAGTTAGGATAACTTATGAAGAGGTTCATGACAAAAAAATTAATGCCAAAAAATACTTAAAAGTACTATAAGAATTTAAATATAAGAAAACCCCTACAGCGCATCATCTCCCAACGAATAGTTCAGGGGAAGACAGATTGAGGATATAGTAGAGGAAGACGCCAATTCGAATGGTTTCGAATCTTTCGTGGCTGGTACGAGTGCAGTTCCGCAAAGTCTACAGGGTGAAGATTTCCCGATACCAGAGAAAATATTGTTTGTAGTAAGTATTTAAACATTTTAGGTTTTCGTGCGGTAGGTATACATAGGCTGTAACTTTTTCTCAGTATAACAAAGATTTAATTTTACTTATAAAAAATAATGGTTTTTGCAATACCCATTTGACAATTAATACTTTTTAATTATCTTAAACATAAAGCCAACCTAGATACTATTTCAAATAACATTTTTTTACACAATAGATATTACAAGTCCGTTTAAGTTATCCTGCAGATTGCATATTTTTACAATTTAGTGTTAAGTTTTAAATAAGAACATTAGGGAGGTAATAGAAGAAAAATGTATATATTAAAAGAACAGATGGAACGGAAGCATATTGTAGTATATTGAAAGTTGGATCTATGTATAACCCGCCTTACTAGGCGAACCTTTATTAAGGCAGATTTTTTAGCAAATAAAATTAAAACTTTTACATTTTTTAATTAATAACTATTAAAACCATTTATTTTCATTTTTTTATTTAAAACCTCTTTTCTTTGGTTTTGGTTTTATGGTTTATCTACAAATATAGCAGTAAGTTCCTACTTATACTTACACAATAACAATACCATAAAATCACAATAGTTACAATAAGGTTTACACAATACTAATACTGGCAGCAATATGGCGTTTGGATGAGGGCACCGGTGAAAGCCCGATCAATATCCAAATTAATTTATTTTTTAATAATAAGCAGCCTTTTAATATTATTTATTTTCACTAAGCAAGTAAGGCAAACAAATTTATTATTTACTTTCCTTAATTATGAAGTAGAAAAACAATTATAGAAATAAATAAAGGCACCTAAAACCGTTTGCACCATTAAATTAGCTGATTGACCGATCATTTTGTCATATCTATAGTTAAGATAATGTTAATATATACTAGTCCCAGGGAGAGACTGTATGCACGTCATCGACGATCGTCATAAAAGCCGTTCATAAAAATTGTATGAAAACGAAAAAGACAGAATTAACTAGAATGTCGAACGTCTTTAAGCGTACGATTAAAGTTATTTCGTAATATTACAGACAGACATTTCGCGAACCTGTTTCGATTTGTCAAACTCTTACTTTTTGCCGTTTATGTAAATGGGCAAAAAAACATTAATTCTTTACTTCATGAAACCATACCATGGTAATAAAATTCACACCGGACAAAGTAGACATTCAAAATTAATTACAGACTTATTTGTTAATAATTTTACAGTAAAAATAATATGATTATATCGTTATAAAGCATAAAAAATCCTGTCCGGGACGAAGTAGTTTTAGATTTGTAACACCTCGAATTCAAATGTCATGAAATGAAATGGTGAGGTGGCCACCGAATTTAGAATTTTGTAATTTTTATGACATTAGAATAAGTATTAATCAAGTTTTCTTTTTTGAAAATGTTGTTTAACAAGATTTATGTTTTTAATTTTTAAAATATAACTAATTAATCATCATTTTTATTTTTAACTTTTTGGGTAATAAACCTCCAATTGTAATATTTAATTAAATGAAGACAATATTAACGAAACTCATCCAATTCGTCTATATCCAATTCGGTCACTTTCAACTGTATCATACTTCGACCAAAAACTACCAACATTATCTCTATTTTCTTAACGCACATATTATTGTCTGCTATCTTTATATTTATATGAATGCAAGATTCAAACCCGAACTAAATGCTATCTATATAGTGTCTGAATAAGTTTTTATCCATTTTATTTTTAATATTTACGATATCTATTGACTTTTCTGCAAGTCTAGGATACAGTTAAAAGTGACCGAATTGGATATAGACACCTTAGATCAGTTGGTAGAGCATTTGCCATGTAAGCAGAATGTCCTGGGTTCGAATCCCAGAGGTGCCAATTTCTGATTTTTCTGTCTCCAGATTTTCGATTGAGTTTCACTAATATTGTCTTCTTTAATTAAATATAATTAATCTTCATTTCGATACAATTTTTTTTTGTTTATATTCGTTTTTTTAATTTCTTCAGGCATACATTTTCGACTGAATAAGTAGCTATTGTGTGTTTATAAATAAATACAATTCTTGTATTAACTTGCGTTTTTATTTAGATTCCATAAATTTAATAATATATGCATGTACATACATTAAATATTGTTCGACAATCAACGAAGTAGGTACTTGTTGATACTACGTTATTAACATTTGTAAATATATAATTATGTTGTAAAGGTCCCATCGATTAAGAAGAATGGCTTTTGTCACCCACCAATATTACAATAAGCAAGTTAGGATTTATGATCCTTTCGAACGCTCCATGATGACGTGGATACGACCGCTGCCTGGTTCTTACTTTTCCTACTAGCTCACTACAATTACCATGAAAGCGTTTAATCGTGAATGAGATAATAGATATTATTATTACGATTAATAAAGTTGTCCTCGAAATCACGTAATCGAAGGCATTTAATTATATCGTGGAATATGAGAGTTGTGCTCTTACTTATATCAGTATTTGACATTGTTAAAATTAGTAATGATTGGTAAATCTCCGAACCATAACAATATATTTATTTACTTACACTTTTTTATTGGAATCTGTTACGAAAGTGGTAACGGTAACTTAGATACGTATTTACTTTAATAGTTGGAACTTTATAAAGAAACCAATGCCACGTTCATCGGTTAGCGTTGATAATTTTCTATACATAAATAAAAAGAAAACACTTTGTTTACGTCACTTTATTATTTCTTCCGTCTACCGGTTTCGGTACCTCCGTACCATCATCAGGACTGAATATAAAATACTGACAAATACAGAGAAATATACATATATATACATATATATATATATATATATGTATATATATATATATATATATATATATATATATATATATATATATATATATATATATATATATATGTTATGATTAAGGTTTTCACGGGTGTAAGATGTAGAACAATTTTCTCGGTTTACCCGCGTAACGTAGTCCTTAAAAGGACTTTTTAACTCCTGACGTTTCGGACAGATCACACTGTCCATCTTCAGAGGCCTTATGTCTTGAGTTTTTGTCTCAAACTGATAGCTTTCGCATGTCTGTTCGGTCCAAAAGCTAAAACTTAAGTGAGTGCAAGTCACTTCTTATGTCTAGAACGAAGTACCCGGGTTGCAGGTGATTGATGGTGGAGGGGGTGGGGGGCGGGGCTGACAGTAGATACCTGATTGGTAAAGCTAATTGGAGACACTACTGGTAATTTTGGAAATGCCGTTTTTGGGGTATTTTCATCGATTAAGACTTTCCAGGTGTTGGGAATTCTGATTGCGTCATTTCTAGTATTCATATTATTTTTATGTTTATAAATTTCTATTGCTTCGCGGTAAATTCTTTTTGGTTCATTGTATATGCTAGCTATTGTTTTTGTATTATTAAAGTCTATCTATAGACTTTAATAATACAAAAACAATAGCTAGCATATACAATGAACCAAAAAGAATTTACCGCGAAGCAATAGAAATTTATAAACATAAAAATAATATGAATACTAGAAATGACGCAATCAGAATTCCCAACACCTGGAAAGTCTTAATCGATGAAAATACCCCAAAAACGGCATTTCCAAAATTACCAGTAGTGTCTCCAATTAGCTTTACCAATCAGGTATCTACTGTCAGCCCCGCCCCCCACCCCCTCCACCATCAATCACCTGCAACCCGGGTACTTCGTTCTAGACATAAGAAGTGACTTGCACTCACTTAAGTTTTAGCTTTTGGACCGAACAGACATGCGAAAGCTATCAGTTTGAGACAAAAACTCAAGACATAAGGCCTCTGAAGATGGACAGTGTGATCTGTCCGAAACGTCAGGAGTTAAAAAGTCCTTTTAAGGACTACGTTACGCGGGTAAACCGAGAAAATTGTTCTACATATATATATATATATATATATATATATATATATATATACAAAATGTAAAAGAAAGAGACAGTAAAATAGAGCGGGACAGTACGTCAGTTGTGGGAGGGAAGTGGGGGAGGAGCGATTGGGATAACGGGAAACATACTTATAATAGGTAAGCTTTTTACACGAATAACAACCTAGGAAAATTTTTAATTAATGCTAAAGACAATGAGGACGTACTAAGCCACTCGGGCGTTTATAAAATTAGTTGCAACGATTGTCCAGCATTCTATATTGGACAAACGTCACGCAATGTGGAAACTAGATTAAAAGAGCACATAAGGTGCCTAACCAGTTCAGGGTTTTCAGAATTCGCAGAGCACCTAATTAATAAAGATCATACCTTTAACCCGGATACGGGTATTAAAGTCCTACACAATAATGGGATAGGCTTAAGGTTAAATAACTTAGAAGCTTTAGAAATAAAAAAAAATCAGTTAATACAAAGGCTGAAATCATTAATAATCAACTTAATTTAACATTCAGCCCTATCCTAAGTATGTTTCCCGTTATCCCAATCGCTCCTCCCCCACTTCCCTCCCACAACTGACGCACTGTCCCGCCCTATTTTACGGTCTCTTTCTTTTACATTTTGTATATATATATATATATATATATATATATATATGTATATTTCTCTGTATTTGTCAGTATTTTATATTCAGTCCTGATGATGGTACGGAGGTACCGAAACCGGTAGACGGAAGAAATAATAAAGTGACGTAAACAAAGTGTTTTCTTTTTATTTATTTAAAATGTCAACTCACAATGTGTTTGCTTCTTTTGAAAAATTAATTTTCTATACGTTTTGCAAACAATTATCAAAAAGCACTCCCCTTATTTGACTGACATTTTGCTTCAGTTTTATTGGAAAAATGTCACTCCTGTACCTTATATTTATCCGATAAACCATAATATATAAATTATAACTAATGAGATTATACTATTATTGCGCGTATGATGAAATGCGTTAGAATTAATATTTAAAGTGTAGCTAAACTCAGTGTAAGGCAGGCATGATAAAGACAACCATAATAAATCTGAAATAAAACACCTGTTTTAGGAATGTGATTTCAATAATTTCAAATTTCAAAATAAATAAGATTAGGTATGATTGACTATGACTCAATAATTATATGAAATAAATCCCTGGTCGTAGTGACTGTTATAACAAGTTATTTTTATCACATGTTAAATAAAATTAATTAGCTATTGTGGATGATTTAAGTTATTTTATAGGCGCTAGTCGATTTTGATAAAAATGATAATGACTACATAATCGACAAGTAAATAGTATAGTTATTAAGTAAACCAATGGGAATGAAATATAAAATATAGTTGATGCCATGTCGTGTGCCGTCAATCCTCGGACCTCGTCCCCGTTGACAGATGTAGTTTGTAGTTCTTCCATAAATATACCAAACCACTCACAAGTTCTTCTCTAAGCCCGTTTCACACTGAACGATCCGAGCTCCCAAAATGAAACCACCTAGAAGTTTTTTCGGAACTGCGTAGCAACCATGATTATCTTCTTTCTTAAGGCCCCGCAACCCGAATTTCTACCGATTTCTTACATATTTCCCTTAAACATGGTAAATTTTAAAGCCCTTAAAAAAATATATGTTATTTTTGAAGATAATATCTAGACATTGCTCGCGCTGAAACGCAAATTATATAAAATTCCTTCCATAGAAAAAAATCGCAAACTCTGCTCCAAAAATTATTATAAACACGTTTGTTTCAGTTATTTTATAAGTTATATGTATGAAAAAAATCACAGTGTTTCGTTAAATGCTGTTTAAGATAATGCCCGCGAGATGTTGGCTCTATTTTAAACGAGTCGTGTTTTATTAAACATTTTCGCATCGATTTTGTCGCTGTAAATGTTAGCGCTCTCCTCTAACGTTCGTAATTTCGTATCTCTCCATCTTCTTCTTTTCGGGCCCGGTTGCAGAGCCTTAATTCGGGTAGGAACTATTAATATTATGGAGCTGGCAGCAACTGCTATAAGATGTTTACAAAACACCATAGTACCCATATGAATAATTTACAGTGCACATCTTTGTTACTTATAAAATGAAACACAATCTATAAATAATATTTTAGTAGAGATGGTTGTTATCTGAAATCGGTTGTCACTGCGGTTCTAGCTAACTTTAAAAATATTTACATACTTAATGTATTCGTTCCAGAATGTATTAGTTTAAGCCATTCTTAGAATTGGTTTAAATGGAATGAATAAATCAAAAGAAAAAGGGAAAAGGGAAAAGGAACACTTAAAAGTAAATAATATTGATATAATTGAATGAAAGTAAGCGAATGAGATGAGTAACGCTAATTATTTTAAAAGATAGTATCAAACTCGTCAAGTATTTCAATTTATGAAGATTTATGCGAATCAACGTTTGCTTTTAGTTCTAACAAGCAGACGAACTAGACTATATACAGTATGTACACTAGACCCACTCTATCACTTTCACTCGACAAGAATTGTAAGCAGTGTTATGAATAGTACTTAATTATATTTTAGGTTTAAAAGAGCGTTAGGAAAAAAGCGAAAACCAAAACTAGTATAGGTGTAATATAAATATAATAAGTCTTGATGAAAAATTAATTATTGGTTGATATTTAAGGATATTCTAAAATGTAGAATATTTCTGTATAATAATAATAAATGTGTTAGGTCAAGGACAGCAAGACTGCAATCCATTCGTTAGGATGAGGAGAATCAATTAAACGTACAAGTAGTCAACGATTTTTCAAGTATTTTGGGGTTCCAGACTTAAACATCTAACATCGTAGCCTAAAATAAAATTTAAAAAATAGTGCACAACTGCTGACCCTTGCAAATTGCAAGTGTATCCCACTGTTGAATTTGGCAGCCATCTCTGGTCTGGGGTCTACACCAGAGAAGGCTTGTCGTTAACGGTCTAAAAATTTCAGATTTATGCTGTTTATCCCTTCACAAATAAACCATAGTGACAAGGAATAAAAAATAAATACATTTGTTGAATTTGGTCTCACTCTTTTATTTAAAAAATAAACATGTGTAAAATATTAATATACCTATCTGTCGAAAATAATATGAAAAATATTAATTAGAGAAATATTTGAAAAGATGGAAGCCCAGCGAGCGGTAGATCGTTCAGGTGGCACCGTCTTCAATACAAACTAGATAATTTCCTTCCCGTTCCAAGACGACACGCCAGCATAACCGTATTACACATTTCTCCGTAGAGAAGTTTTGAAAATAGGTTCAGGCATTAGTAAAAAAAATATCGTGTACATAGAACTCCGGATAAATAATTCTTCCACCTGTTAAATATGTGGTTTCCTTTGAATTTCGAAGAGTCCACTGCAAGACCGTTGAACGTCCATGGAAAGTGATTTTGAGATACCTATCTACATTTTATTTTTAAAACTGTAGAAACAAACACAAGTGTTGAGGAAGTAAATGAATCATATTTTTTGTAAAGTATTCATATTATAGTACTGTTACTAATAACAAAATTATTTTTAAATAGTATATTAAAATATAAGTGGATAAACAGGTCTTTAAAACACGCGCGATTTTTCGAGCACGACGGCGTAGCCGAGTGCTCGAAATAAAGCAAGTGTTTTAAAGACCAGTTATCCACGAATACTTTACGCTATGTTTTTTTTATTGGTACACTTTGAAAACATAAATATTGATATTATTATTAAAAATTTGGAAATAAGAACTATTAATGAATTCGTGATGTGACATCACAATATCTTGTTGTCATGGAAATGAAAAACACAAACATTAATTTGCAATCTGTCACATAAGATTAATAGTTGACATCACAGTTTTTACTAGTTATTGTGTGTTGTAAAATGAGTTCTAACATTGATAATTTAAATACCAAAGCAGAATCGCGGTTAATACCTGAAAAATCCAAAGACGTTTATAAAAAAGAATATGAAAGGTTCATAACATGGATGGAGGATCAAAACGTAGTAGATGTAGATGAACAAGTTGTGCTTGCTTACCTTCAGAAAATGTCGGAACAGTACAAAGCATCGACTATGTGGGCCATACATTCGAAATTGCAATGTCTGTTGAGGATAAATAAAGGGGTTGATTTAAAATCATTTGTGAAAGTGCATGCATTCATGAAGGCAATTAGCAAGGATGACGTTGCTAAGAAGGCGTATGTATTCAAAGTGTTTGTTTTATTTGACGTTTAAAATATTCCTGTCAGATTTATAGTTAAAAGTTGACATTTAGACTTCACATTTTGTTGATTTGTTGATGTTGCCATGGTAACTTTAAAAAACGCGCGTTCCATAAAGTGCGATTTAAACACGCTAGAGCGTACTTTAAATGAGTAAAAAAAGGCACCAATAAAAAAAATAATTATAATTTCCATGCAACTCCGAACTTTGTTTTCCAAATTGTGTCCACATTGCGAAACAATGATTATCCATTTTACTATTCTTTTTTTTTTAAAGAAAGACAAACATTTCCGGGTTACGAATAACCCAACAAAATCTCCTACTACCACCACAGAAAGCCCTGCTGGAGGACTTAGCCAGCCGAGGAATCGAACACGCGACGCCCAGATGGAACCCAAGCGCTATGCCCACTCAACCACTGACCAGTCGTATTCAAAACTGCCATTGTCCACATTGACGCACATTCAAAAACGATGACCATCCATTTTACCATTCAAGAACTACCGTTAACCACATTGACGCACATTTAAAAACGATGACCATCCATTTTACTATTCAAGAATTATCATTGTCCACATTGACGCACATTCAAAAACGATGACCATCCATTTTACCATTCAAGAACTATCATTAACCACATTGACGCACATTTAAAAACGATGACCATCCATTTTACTATTCAAGAACTATCATTGTCCACATTGACGCACATTCAAAAACGATGACCACTCCAAGTTCAAGAGCTAGTACTCTTCATCGGCGGAGAAATTCATTAAAAGATGTTTTTTTTTCATGAAATAAATAAATTTAATAAATAAAATCCATTTTACTATTCAAGAACTATTATCGTCTACATTGCCGAACATTAAAAAACAATGACCATCCGTTTTTAGTTTTTGGGGTATTATGCCGTGTTGCGCTATCAGGGCAGATGTGTGAGACATGATGGACACTGCAACGCTCTCCGAAACGTTGGCTAAAGGAGGAAGTAGCGCAACACGGCATAATACCTCAAAAACTAATAACAAAAATATTTTGGCCGTGAAAATCTAAAATCGTATCCAATGACCATCCATTTTACTATTCAAGAACTTTTATTGTCCACATTGACGCACATTAAAAAACAATGACGATCCATTTAACTATTCAAGAACTATCATTGTCCACATTGGCGCACATTAAAAAAAGATGTCCATCCATTTTACTATTCAAGAACAATCACTGTCCACATTGACGCCTATTCAAAAACGATGACCATCCATTTTACTTTTCAAGAACTTATCATTGTCCACATTGACGAACATTCACAAACGATGACCATCCATTTTACTTTTGAAGAACTATCACTGTCCACATTGACCCATATTCAAAAACGATGACCATCCATTGTACTTTTCAAGAACTTATCATTATCCACATTGACGAATATTCACAAAGATGACCATCCATTTTACTATTCAAGAACGATGATTCTCTTTCATTCATTTGTGAAATTCCGCTTTTAAATATGGATATTTTTCTCGGCACTGTAAGCGACATTGAATATTTTAGAAACATATAGAGATAACAGACTTAGACTAATGACATTTAAACTTTAAAAAATGTGACATTTAATGGTCTTGCAGTGGAGTCTTTGATTTATTATTCATCGCGTTCCTCTTCGCTTTCCTTGCCTTTTTTAATGTTAAATGCTATATTTTTTCGTAACGTGTTGTGAAATGCATAATTAAGCATACAACGTTATTCCGGGCAAGTGCTCAATTACTGATTTGAAATAGCTAAAATTTTAGGCACGTGTTGTGTAAGCTTATTGTGGAATTAAATATTAGTATTTTAAATAAATATTAGTGCGCAAACGATTATCCAAACTCAATGCATCTTTATTTGACATAATTTGGTAAAATGTCAAGGATGCCAAAAAAAATTCGAGGATGTCTTAGCTAAAAAAATATTTAATCAGCTCAAATCATTACGTAAATTACGATGAAAATGAACTTATATCGATAAACTAGATTTGATTCAATAGAGCCACAAGCTTATATTATAATTATTATAATACTTAAGTAGTCTTTTTTAATACGACTTTCGTGGTTTTTGTAGTAAAAACAATATTACTTCCGTAGCGTTTAAAACGTTTAATTATCCAAAACTTCTTTTTCAAGTTTTTCTGTAACCAAATGTATCGCATGTTTTATTTTTTTTATTTCCACGTAACATGTATAAAATGGCCTCGAGATTGTGTGGTAGTGATAGATATTATTACAACAGGAAAGATTTTTAATTTTTAAATACATTTAAATTTGCTTTTGTTTTCCTGATTGAATGAATGCTGCAGAATCTTGGAAGCGTAAATTAACCCACTTGCCGACATCCAAACGAGCTGAAACTCAGATAGACTTGCTGTCGATGACAATGTATTTTTTCAGCTTTAGGTGGCAATTTTTCAAACACAAGGAAATATACGCATTTTTACGAAATTCATAGAAAATAAATGTCGGCCTTACCAACTCGCGATTTAGCCCGGTGGGAAGCTCAGTTGATTCCAATCATTGGGTAGGAAGGTTCAAAACTCGGTCAAAATAATTTATTTTAATTTTAAATGTTTTAAAAATCATTTTTTTTTTTTTTACATGAATTCCACACAGGAGGCCCTGAGGAAAATAATTTCCCTCAGGGCCTATGTCATCTTTGAGGATGCTGTGTGGAGGGTTTTTTTTAAGGAAAGGGAGGAGAGGAGAGTTCTGGGAAGGAAAAGGGTTTAAGGGGTGGGTAGGAATCTGGGGTTCAGTATGTCCTGGTCATCCGCCTCCAAGACCTAGACAAACCTCACCCCATGAACCCGGGCACCCCTGCTAAATCACCAAACGTAGCGAACCACTTTGGGTGACCTATGACAGAGGTGTTGGTTATCCAATAAAGGTTCCCGGGGCGGCGGTACCCATTCCCGCCTCCCAAATTTGAAAGCATATATCTTGTAAAAACTGTGCCGCCTAACTCATAATCGCAGAATAAGATAATTCCACGGTAATAGGTTAGGTGAAATTGTCTTACAAATTTCACCTAACCCGTTCGTATTACCGTGGTATTGTCTTAATCTGCTGATGTTTATTTTGGAGTATTTAGCGTAAGAAAATGTAACACGCTAAATGTAAATCGATGGCAACATGAATTTACTGATGTTTTTAGCTGAAATTTCGATTATTTTGCGATTTACAGCTTAGGTCTTCAAACAAACATTTCAACTTTTTATAACTTTACTAGTAATTGGTCACTGGTAGGGCCGTCAATGTCAAATAACTAAATCAAGTCAAGTAATTGGTCACTGGTAGGGCCGTCAATGTCAAATAACAAAATCAAGTCAAGTAATTGGTCACTGGTAGGGCCGTCAATGTCAAATAACTAAATCAAATTAAGTAATTGGTCACTGGTAGGGCCGTCAATGTCAAATAACTAAATCGGCTTCCGGTTTGTACAATTCTAAAATCACGTGACTCAAATTTATTGACACTGCTCTAGAAACCGAATAATATAAACTGTTTTCTCAAGTTTTTTGGGTATTTCCGAGGAAACTTCTAGTTTAGCTGAAAACTTGATATAAATACTCGCTTTGCGTTACAACAGAGATTAAGTAAGACCTTAGAGTTGTCGCAGAGTAGGTCAGTGTACAATAAAAATAACAATTAATTATAATTAGTTTGGCTGATTAATTTGAAATATCATAATGATACAAAAAGTAAGTACCTATCTGACGAAATATTGTTGAATTTTAAAGTGATTAGATTTTTTTTTACATTAACTCCACACAGGAGGCCCTGAGGAAATTAATTTCCCTCAGGGCCTATGTCATCTGATATACTGTGTGGAGGGTCTTTTTGAGGAAAGGAAGGAATGAACATTGATCTTAAAGAGACCCATGTTGTAGGAAGGAGGAAACACAAAGGCCGGCAGATCATTCCACAGCCCAGCTGTTGAACACAAGAACGAGTCGAAGAAGCGACCCGTTCTCAAGTGACAAATTTCAACCGTGTACATACGTTGGTCACGCGTTTTGCGTGTTTCCCGACTATGCACTGGTGCTGAAGGTATCAATGACGCTAGTTTCTCGGAGCATCTTCCATTGTGATACCGGTAGAACAAGGATAGCATTCCCACCCGACGCCTGTGCTCTAAAGATTGCAATCCGTCTGTTAAGTTAAGTTTTTGCACAGAGTCGAGGATATTTTTCAGATATTTTGGAGCTCCAGACCAGAGGTGGCTGCCAAATTCAACCTCGGAGCGCACTTGTGGTTTGTATAGGTTTAGCAGTTGTGTACTATTTAGGTGTCTGCGGGTCCTGTGCAGTACGTCCAGTTTTTGGGAGGCTAATTTTATCTCCTAAGAGTCCCCTTCCTCTCCCCTCCTTCTGCCATATAATATAGGTACCCCAATTTGGAATCCCCTAGGTCCACTGGTTCTGAGCAAATTAAACTTTTATGCAGAAATCACTTAAAAAAATAGCAACACTTGTATTGCCCATTTCAGTTCAAAGATGCCCGTAGTAACGAAATCTTTCCGGTGAAAAATAACGAAATTTAGTAGAGTAAACTGATAATATGACTGTGCCTACCTAATTACTAATTTTAACATAGTATTATTGTGATAATATTACACTGAAATTCCATCACGATATAAAATTATAAAATTAAAAGATACATCACTAAATAAAATTTTCAAAAATAAAAACAATGCGTTTTGATTTTTTCAAGGTTGCAACCATGATTTTCTGCTTGATGCTTTTTCCCGCCTCGACGTTTGCCATCATCGTGTCGCCATCAGAAGATATTGGACAATCGGACATCAAACCAGATGATTCTATCTATCATACATTATTACACCAAAACCAACCAGCTCGGCAAATATATGAACTGCCAAAAATCAGCAATCCATTTTCTCATCCTGAAATAAAGAATTTTGGATTTCCCAGAGAAATGCCGTATAGTATCCTGAGGGTACAACGACATGTTATGAATTCATTTCCTTTAGCTCATCCTTATGGCGTTGCACCATCCTTTCAGGTTATGACTTATCGTACCACAGTGATATTGGAGAAGCTTGGGCCTAACAAAGTTCCAGTTCACTATGAATCCAAAGTTCCTTACCCCGTTTTTCAGTTATATCCAGTTTCAGTTGTTAAAAATGTTTATCATTACAATCAACCAACTCTTTATTACTAAGCCATTCATTTGAAGTGTTAATTTTGTAATAATATTAGTAGCGCAAACCCATTTAAAATCGCGGGAACATATAATTCCAATTTTGAAACAGAAAACTAAAATAATTTTCTGTTAAATAGTTATATTATGGCTACTTTATCGCTAGTCCAAATATTTCACACAATCGGTTACAATTTTAAAAATGACACTTAAATTTGAGTTCATTAAAGGTGAATAATTTCACGAAAGAATAACGCAAATCACAGACATACTAGCGCTGATCTGTGAAAAATCACGGGATATTTTTGAAAAAGAAAACTTTAAAAAATTGCTTAAGACAATTTTTCCGGTAAATATATTACAGGTAGGTACCAACTTTATCGCTTGTCTGAATTCTTCAAACAGTCAATTCCAATTTTAAAAAAAAAAAACACAAAGAAAATTCAAAGAAAATTTGAGTTCATTGAAACAGTTTCACGCATGCCTAACTAATGCACGCTACAGACTACCGAAATCAGTACGCAGAAGTATGTACGTTTATTTCTGCTCACCAGCGCAGCACTAATTACTATGCATAATTCGATTTGCTTTAAAAAAAACGCTAATTAACTGCGGTCACTAAACGAAGCTCTTACCACGTCTTAATAAGATATTCTGCTTGAAGATATCGTGCTACGTGAAACTAACAATAGATGTCGCTGGAACGAAAAATATTAATTTTACTTTTCATTGTGTTACTAACAAACATAGTAAATATTCTAGAAGCTCACAAGTTCGATCATGAAAATATAATAATTATTCCAATGTTATGTTTAGTAATTTAAATAAAACATATGTTTATAAAAGACTAACGGAAGTGAGTCTACTTATTATTATTGAATTAGCCACACTGTTTATGGGCGTATTGTTTTTGTAAGAATAAAGAATTTGACGGTCATTGAATGTTTTTTATTTGATTTGACATCGTATTACAATTTTCTATTTTAAATTGTTTTGTTATTTCATATTAATTTATTTAGAAACAGTTTCAAGATTTACAAATTTATAATTTGTCTGATTAGATTATGTAAGTGTTGTACATATTTATGTATTACCTGAGTTTTTATAACTAGATTGCTCTCACGTCAGTGAGAACATCTGTAAAAACCCAGTATAAATAAATAAATATTTAAATGAAAACAAATCACTTTGTAAAACACCACTATTTAATCAAAATGTTCTACGTGTTTCGAAACCAAATGTATCTTGTATCTTCGTCTAGATAAGATTAACATTAATAAAAAATAACAAAAGGTAAACAAGTACAGACAAATAAGAACTGGAGACCGAAATATTATAGGGATTGGCGATTAATTACTTAAAAGTATTGTAAAAAACAATTATATAAAATGAAACACAAAAATGATTTAATAATAAGTAAAAAATGCATTTATAATAAAAACTTTTAAAACAAACAACAATAATTCAAAAATAAATTATTAATGTGAGTATTATAAAGAAAAAAAGGAGATGGCTATTTAAAAAATATATTTTGTTATTATTAATATTTAATTGACTATTTTTCTAATTTCTAAAATTAAAAGTTAACTAATTGTAAAGCCGTTGTGTTTGTGTGAAAATTTGTTAACCCTTTATTTATATCAAAAGGATGATTTGTTTCCAAAGTGTGGTTGGCAAATTCAGAATAATAATTATTATTTAATTATTATTTACACTATTTCTCATTATTTGTTGTCGTTTAATTATAAATGACGCCACAAACTGAATTTGCAAATATTAATGAAATAAATATTTGTTTTCAAATAATTAACGTCATTGTAATGTTGATATTTGTTCTAGATTCTAGAAAAATACTATTAAAATCAATTTGGTATCGACTGAGTTACTAATGAAATCCAACATTTATTTATTACATTTTCAAAAAAGTGAATATTTTTACACAACAGACATTCTATTTTTGACCCTACTCGTTACTCGGCTTCTCGTGCATAAAAAAACATAAAATCGACGAAGATTTCCTGAAAAAATTAAAAGAATTTAACAAGACATGGAGGAATTCTGAAACAATAATTTTATTTAAAAAAAAACTCATTTTCCACTTTGACTCACTTTTGTATTTGATTCACTTGGTCGTGCCATGTCTTCCTCGGATGGCCCGACTTCCTCTACCATTCACTTCCACTTCATATTATCTTCTAACATTTCCATCTTCATTCGCTCTGCATGTGCAAGCCATCAAAGCGTCTCATTAATCTTATCTATTAGGTTCGCTTACACGCTTTACTAAAACTTGACGATTTCCCACATTGACAAACATGGTTTCACCACATGTACGCCTCAGGGATCTTATTTGTACTGCATTCAGTCTCCTACAATCATTTTTCCCCATTCAATTTTTGTATGCAATTTTTACATTTTACGGCAACCGATGACTTCGAAGGACAAGTTGAAGTGTGCCATATTGTTTCAATAAAAAAACTACATTACATTGGGTTTTTATTTAAGTGCTGAGATAATGCGTAATAAGTAATAACTAAACACACATACAAACATCCAAATTTATAGCTATACATTAGATTTTAACTTGTTACATATATTAAATATTTTACTTTCTCTAATCTTTCTCAGACACAATTATGAAGCTATCAAAGAGTAAATATTACATTTTACGCAATAAATAAATTCATAAAATGTAATTGCTTTAATAAGTCTCATTATTTTCCTATATTTGTAAAAGTTTTCCTCGAGTGGCTCGGTCAATACGTAAGAATGCTATAACAGAGTTCAAACTTTAGTGATATATCTAATATTATTATATATACCTATGTTATATTTAAAAATCTTGAGTCACGGTGTTTGTGGTCGCACTCCTCCGAAAAGGCTTGACCGATTTTTATGAATTTGTTTATGTGTAGGTAGGTATGAGAATAGGTTTAAAAGTATATTTTATACCGCTAGGTGATTAGGATGTCCCTATCCAGAAAAAATCTATTTTTTCGACAATTTTTTGTTGTTTTTTTTTTTGGTAAATTTACGACTAGACGCCGCATGCCACTACACTTTTAATAGGCATATATTTAAAAAAAATAAACTACCCCTAAACTTAATTACCACAAGAACCATCTGTTTCAGTCGAGAACGGCGGAAAAACGTGCATTTAAATTTATATTCGTAAAAACTTTTATTCACGTAATTTTCCGTTTTGACGCCGACGCCATATTGAATCTTGTCCATAGAAACCACATAGTGACGTATATCAGTAGTGCCAACCATACAAAACAAATTCATAGTAAAATAATTTGCACACATTAAAGAAAGTGCCCCCTTTATACCGCCTGCTCGCGTCAAGGCAAGAAAAACATCCCAGTTTTCAAGTAGTTTAGCGGCTACGCTAGGTTTGTGTAACATGGTTTGTGATACAAAAGAAAGTGCCCCTTTATAACGCCTACTCGCGTCAAGGCAAGAAAAACATCCCAGTTTTCAAGTAGTTTAGCGGCTACGCTAGGTTTGTGTAACATGGTTTGTGATTCTGGCGTACAATCTCACAAGACGAAAGCTAATTTTAGGTAATCGAAATTTAGAATGAAATATTTTCCACTTCCCCAATGCAAATAGTTGCCTTTTAATGTAATTAAGGTGAATCAAAAGGTTTTTTTTTTAAAGTGCATATTAACCGTTGCCAGCGATCTCCAAAAATTTCCGTGATTTTTGCCGTATAGCAATCTTTTTTAATATTATGAAAATTTATCCTGACTGAAACCGATGTTTTTTGCGGTAGCTAAGTTTAAAAATAGTGTACTTTCCAAAATCTGTGCCTATTAAAAGTGCGGCGGCTTATCGTAAATTTTTTTTATTTTTTATTATTTGGCATAAAAAATACCTATAACCCCAAACTTTAACCCTCCTACCCCCACACTCCCATTTTTAATCGCGATTTTAGTATTTTTATATGAACAAATTTAACCATCTTTCGTTTTCAAACAGAACGAAATTATTTATGTTGTTGAATGACAGAAGGCGCTACGTCCACCTCATCGAATTTTCATCCACACATGAGAAAGACATTCACGAGAAGCGTCGCGTCATTTTGATATTTCATTCGGAATCATGTTCTAGCGTGGGCAAACCATCGAGCTTATTTGTGTTGGCTAAAGACGGGCTGACTAAAAATATCGTACACTCAATTGCTCTTCGAAATTCGTATTGATTTTCTTTATTTCGTTTTCCTACTTTAGTTGGTATTTTTATCGGCGGTCATCGTCTACAGCGCTCCATTCCTGTTTCTGTCATAGATCCCACCCCACACACAATACATTAATTATTTTTTATTTAACAACCAAAATATTCACTAAAAATAATTTATATGGCAGAACAACGTTTGTCGGGTCAGCTAGTCTTATTATATTCCAAGGATGTGATGTAGGAAAAAATAATAAATTAAGAGATTAATTTGCGACCGAGACATGAACCGGGAGCTTTACTCTTTCTGGTAGTAAAACATATTACTAACTACTAATTAACCTTATCAGATTAGTCGTAACTTGGGAATGTTCGTTTTCTACAAAAAAGTCAAGAAAATATAGATTTTAAAAAACCACAAATTTGTAACATGTATTTTTAATAATACATGTTACAATTAAGAATAAAGAAGAACACAAGAATTGCGATGAGGGCTTGTTTGCTCAAATTTCAAATAAAGAACTGTGTTTCGTCATCATTATGAAATTTTCGTTTCAGTCAAATGAGATGGCTACATATGATGCCAGGCAAGTGTAACAGATACAGAGCCCATGATAGACGAGCTGGAACCAAAGGGTACTAAATCGTCACTTCATTTGGATAGGGTTCTAACTGACATTTTTTTCAAAAATGACCTTTGAATGCCAAAGCATTTCTTTTGCCTATTTCTATAACCAAAATAATTTTCAGAACCATCTGTGTTGTATTTACGTAGATATAAGTATGACAAAGTTCTAACTTCAAGCTTTTCCAATAATAATTCATTTCACAAGGTTCTAACATCACTTACACTCTCTATTTTGTTTGTATCTGACAATTGATCTTAAATACGAGGCACATTATGGTCCGTCGTTTCATTTCGATAGGGTTCTAACTACGTCTTACCATTTTCTAAGGTTTCTAAGTTTCCAAAGACGAATTTTCGAAATCTATGTGAGAATTTTAATTTATGTATTTTAGTTTATTGTATTTTAATGGAAAATATTTTTATAGGGCTTGGCTCTAGCTAGGAATAGCATTAGGGTAATGTAATTAGAACCTTGTGCAATGAATTATTATGCTCTAGCTGGTTGCACAGGTTTCTATTTGTATGTTTATGTGTGTTCTAAAAGGGTAAGTTTACGTCCTCTTTAAATACTTTCATTTAAAACATGTTCAATTAAAATACTTTACACAAGGTTCAACATCAAAATCGGAAATTTGTAAACAGATTATGAGAAATTATCTTTGCAAACTTTGACACCTCATATCTCAGAACAAGGTGAAGCGAAGTTAGAACCCTATCCAAATGAAGTGACGAAATCAGTGGTTACATTGATTTCCATTAAAATTTACGTTAATGGCATTTCTAGTGTGCATAATCTATTCAGTGTATTTCACTTTAATGCGTGTGAGATTATGAAGGTGTACCGACTAATGATTTCCGCTACATTGGATCTGTTTACACAACAATAGTTCTGATTTAATCACAATAACTCATTTTTCTTACATAAGTACCAAAAATAACAAAGTAAAACATTGTCTGTTACTGCGAAGTGATATTTTTATCCAGTGAACAGATAATCTCTAGAAGTGTAATCTATACTAATATATGTAAGAAATACAACAATATTGTTCTTTCAAAATCTGTATAATTTTGTGTTATTTTGTTAACTTGTATAATTATTGTTAACCTCAACACAGGCTTGTCCTAGTGAGGTAACAAATTGTATTGTAAACATTTTTACCTACAGTGTAAAGAAACAATAAATAAATAAAAATAAAAATATGCAGAAGCGGGGAAAATTTGAATTTCCTTCACGCGTACACGCCCTCAAAACATTTCTATCGGTTCATAACAGCAGTGTTTTTACTCGTGAAAATATTTAAAATGTGATGGATAGTTTGTTCGACCATTTATGCACCTATGTCAATATTAAAATTAGGCAATTTGTCTAGCCCATTCCTTTCATCGATCGACATGATTGTCAAAGCCGACTCATATGAGGACTAAATTCTTGTAAAAGTTTTAAGCAATCGAAGAACTATGCTATAATAATTCTTGATTTGCAGATCGACTGTGCAAAATTTCAGCAATCTGGTAATAAAACTTAATGAAACACACACAGACACCCTTATTTAAATACGTTGCATGGACTTTGCACAGAGTTTTTTTAAATCAGACACGTAGACAGTATTTATTTGGAACAAGTGTGCAACATTTAATCAAGCAATATCAAAATTTCATCAAGAAGTACGAAAATTTCGTCAAGAAGTGCCAAAATTTCATCAAGAAGTGCCAAAATTTCATCAAGAAGTACGAAAATTTCGTCAAGAAGTGCCAAAATTTCATCAAGAAAGTGTCAAAATTTTGTCAAGAAAGTGTCAAAATTTGTAAAGAAGTGTTAACATTTTACATTAAGGGGGGGAGGTTTATCGAAATCCCAGTGACCCTCCTCCCGTTTTGAAAGCCAAGATTTTGTAATCTTAGATGTTAATTAAATCTTAGATTTCGTATTACGTGTATAAAGTGAAAGGTTAGTGAAAAGATTTTATTAAACGCAACAAATAAAATGTAAGGATTTTTTATTAACACAGGAAATCACCTGTCAAACATTCAGGTCCAAACCGTATAATGAGCGGAATCACTTTATTTGTATATCTATATTTGGTATACGTACGTACACTATGATACTTGTGACGAATCATTAAACTGCTTATCTTAAGTATTAGACATTTGAAAAAAAGGTTTTCTATAAAAGGTATTTCTGACACGAGACCAGGCTTTCCATAAAAATAGTTAAGTAATTTTTAATAGAAACCTTCAAATAGTTTCGCGCCGATTATAATAATTTGTCTCTTTTTTTGCGAGTTGAAGAGGTTAAATTCCCTGGACCATATTATCATCGGATTGTGTTTTGAGGATGGTAGGCGAGAGGAATGGAAGGCTACGTTGAACGGAAAGGTTAGGAAGTAGTGGAAAGTAACCATGTACTGAATAGTATCCCTAATATGGAATACCGGCATTTATTCGTAAACAAATACTCCTAGACGCAACACACAATGATCGTCTGTCTATTTCAATCACTATACGCGTATACAACTTCTCTCAACAGGTTTCAACTTGTCAGTCGAGCGATTGCTGTGTCCGGAGTGAGACGGTTTTGTTTTCTGAAGATATTCAAGAAGAAACCTAGATCAAATGCCTCGTGTGCGAACTCTGGGCACATAATGATTGCGCTGGTGCAGAGTTCGACTCCTGGATTTGTGATCATTGCAAGTAGCTTATATTTGACCAAAGTTCTTAAAGTATCTCATTGAAGTTAAGGTTGATTTTTAATAGTTTTCTATGTAGTGTTCCATATTTTTGTTACCTAATCCATAATAAGATACCTTTATGTTGATTTTATTCTTGAGTAATTACAGTACATACTTATAATTAATAAATAAAGATTTTTATTGCGATTAAAAGTTTTTGGTTTTTAATATTCGTTTTTTTTATACGTAAAAAAACAAAACGGCATTCAGTATTTGGATACTTTTTTCTACTATTACTAGATTTTCAGAAATAGTCACAGATCACTGATCACTGATCACACTGTCACTGATCACATGAGACGATGTATGAATGTGAGTGAGGCAAAGAGTGTGTGACAAGACCGAGTTGTTTGGCGGTCCGTCCTCTCTGCCGGCGTGATGGTTAGTTAGTTAGTTAGTTAGTTAGTTAGTCACTGATCACACGCAAAGACATTTCATGCAACGTTACGATTGATTACGTTAGAATTACGATAGAATTACTGAGAATAGGTACCTATCTACAATTCTGCCACATGCTGCAAATATATTTCATATTTTTTATTAATCATATGTGAAGTAACCAGAGATTTGAAAATTTCTTATATGCTACAACGCGAATTTTTAATCGAAATGGCGTTTGGCAGGGTTTTACACTAAATATACGCAGCTAATGCACCAGATTAAATATTAGGTTTTGGAGAACCTAGTTTATTATAATTTCTAGCACAGCTCCAAACATTTTTTCAAGTTAATTTAAGTTATTTGAAGTAATTAGTAGAAACTTCCTTATGTATGTTGATGGAATGTCATGTCATCCCTTTACGGGCAAGAGTAATTGGTATTTATAATTGCTCGCTCGGAATAAGCGAAGGCCGGAAGAAAAATAATAATTGGAAAGAAAGTATAGATGATACCAGATATCTCCATATTTGGCTCAATACCTACTGTGTTCAGCGAGGAAAAATCATTCGAGATAAACAACCGTTTAGAAAAAAAACAAAAGGCTTCGTAATGTGTTCAGTCCTCCACATTAAAAAACATTTAAAAACAAATAAGTATCCACGATATTTTATATAATACATAATCGCGTAAAATCGAACGCTATCCTTATGCTACCCTTACGCTATTACGCAAAGCCGGCCCTTAGCCAAACGTCGGCGCTAAGGAAAACCTTGACGGCGCTAGGAATTATCAGCCCCTTTGCTCCTTGGCGCTACGGCAAGTCGGCGCCCGGGGCGGAATGCTCCAAATGCACCTGCAAAGGCCAGCCCTGACCTTATGGAAAGAAATTTTTACAAAAACTCACTCCAAAACCAACAATCTATACTGTGTGTGTAAAGTGATCGCCTTAAGATACGTTATAACAATAAGATTTTTACGAAAATCAATTTCACAGAAAATTATTTACTCACCATCTGAATCCAAAGTCGTTATAACAATCAATATACAAAAATAATAATATTATTTCCCATACTAAAATATGTATGTTCTATGTACACATATTTTTTATACACATACAAAATGGTATCTTGGTAACGTCTAATAATAATTAGCTAATCAAATACAAATTTTTCAAATTTTCTTAACTTGTATTATACCTACATGTGGTGTTCAATAAATATTGTAATTAATATCCATTGTAATTGTAATTAGTATTCTGACATACATGACGTGTGTTAAATTAATATTGTAAAGAATATTTCAACGTTATGTGAGTAATGTAAATATAAATAGTTTATTATGACGTTGCTGGTCAACTAGGAAGATAAATTGCCTGTTATTGCCTATTTTTTTTTTAAAGAAAGACAATCATTCCCGGGTTACGAATAACCCAACAATTTTTGAAAATCTCTTACTACCACCACAGTAAGCGGATGTAATGTCGCTTGTGTTGTGATGGAGGACTTAAGTCAGCCGAGGAATCGAACACGCGACGCCCTGGGGGGACCCAAATGCGATGTCCACTCAGCCACTGACCGGTCAATTGTCAATGGTCTACTGTCATGCAATTGTCTTGGCCATCAAAAGTTTTGCAGATCAGGGTGTTGGTCGTTAATCATATTGTGTCCCCTCAAATTGCCGTAATATATAATACAAATTCAAAACACAAAAAAATGGATCTCCTGAAATTACTCCAACAAATTTGTATAAAAAAATTGGGAAATTATTTATTAATATCAATCGCGTTCGAAACTATGGTGGTTTTCGTAGGGGTGACGAACAGAGACGCATATAATCTGTAACAGAGCGAGAAGGAAATAGATTGGGCCCGGCACCAGCGAACTTATCCTCCAGACAGTTTACCACAATCTTTGCGCAAGTTTGACCGACAATATGGAAATCATAAATTGTTGTTTCTCGTTGAGCCTCAAGAGAAACGGCTCGGCCCTTTCATGTAAAACTTAAATTTGGATTTAAGACTAAAATACTCGATCAAACGGAATAATTATTTTTTTAAGCAAAGGGTACAGCAAATATCCAATAAGGATATGTGCAAATTTTTTTTGGGTTGTAAATTATAACGCACACCTAGATAAAGAGTAGTATAACTCAAAATACCTCTTTTCAGGAACAGCGAAAAACGTTTTACTCGATTTCTATTTGACCGATTAAAAATATTGTTATATGATATTGTATGTTATTTTACTAGGATATTTATTTGCTTAATTACTTAACCATCAAATTCACGTGTCACGCGTTTATTAATTAATTTCGTGTTATTTTAGTATTTGTGACAAGATCATTGTTTAATAATTTTATCAACTCAAATTGATTCCATATTAGTGATTAATTTTGAATTAATGCACTCTTATTCTGTATATTTTGTTTTGTAATCTTCACAATACCGGAGTAAGTGGAATTGATATGTAGAACGCCCGAGAAACAAGACAAGTTCAATCACAAATACCAAATCAACTCAAAATATTCACTCACTATGACTGCGGTTAATCACGAATACAAGACTAAGTCGAAATAATCCAGTCTTTGTGCGTATTGACAGCACCTTCCCCTATCGCTAGTATGTTGTAACTGGGGTCCTAGCATGGTCGATCGATATAGGTTTTATCGAAAATGTCGGTAACTTGTCATCGCTCCCGAGCACGACTGCAGGCCGCTAACGAACAAAAAACAGTTCACAACGACTAAGGGTTCCTGATTTATTTGACCTAAACTGTTATTTCTTCGTTAGCGGCCTGTAGTCCTTCTCGGGAGCGATTACAAGTTACCGACATTTTCGATAAAACCTATATCGATCGACTATGCTAGGGCTACGACTAGGCTGGTGATGCGTTACTATTGTTGATGAGGGTTTTCGAAGAACAATTCAGAAAGACTGACTTAAGTGCCATCTACAATTTTATTAATGGAGATTTTTAAACATGTTGGTGTCTTTGTGGTTTGTGTAGTTTTCGACGCAGATTCCGAAAATGGCAATAACTCAATTTTGGATTATTTCGAGTTGTGCTATTCTTTATCCAGGTGTGCGATAAAATAAAAGGCATTAAAAATACAATTTTTAATGATTTTGGAGACAACTTTGACAATTTTTTAATGAATTTATGGTAACTATTAAAATAGAAATCTTGCCCAACCTACCATATAAATGTAGTGAAATAAAAAATAAAATATCCTAAAAACGCGTTTTTTGGGTCGGAATTTAAAATTTGTGTTCTAATGTAAATCGGTCGTTTGTAATTTAAATCCGTCATGATGCTTTTTCAATAATTTTAATAATTTTTATTTTTTACTAGCTGACCCGGCCACGCGTTGCTGTGGCTAATAAAACACAACGTCATCTACCGGATGGTTATCCAACCTTTATAACCACCGCCGTCTTTGAGTTTATCGCGAAGAGACAGACAGATGCCGCGGAGGACTTTAATTTATAACTATTTAAGTTAATAACGTATTTAAGTTAATAAGGATTAATACTGTATCCGTCTAAGTAACTTTTCAATTACCGCAATGTACGTGACCATTTTTTTAGAAGATAGAGTGGGTATAGTAAGCTATCCATTAAAGATAGATGTATGCCTCCGCGGACTTTTTTGTAGATCTATAAAAGTGGAATATCCAACTATGCATTGTTTTGTTATATCCCCAAAGAATTAGCCAACGTTTTCGATGAAAGCTACCAGGCGGCTTGACTTTTTCCGACACTTCTAACAATTATCGTTATGTTTCAACCAATTTACACAAATCCTTGACAAATTACATTCCTAAACCTTCCTCACGAAACACTCTGACCTCAACAATCTATTGGTGAAAACCGCATGAAAATCCGTTCAGTGGTTTTCGAGTTTATAGCGAACAGACAGACAGACAGACGACGCGGGGACTTTAATTTATAATATGTAGAGATTTAATATAGATATATAAGTGTACAGTGGAGTTATATAAATTACATATCGGTACAGAAATTATTTAAAATTGTAATCTCACCAAAGAAGAAGCTAGTTTTCTTGTGCTTGATGAGCGAGTTACACTAATTTTATTTATTTATTTTTTTATTTATTTATTTCAAGATTTTTGTTTATACATTACAATGATAATATATGCAAGATTACAAAATAATTCATGTTTTATTCTACTACTCCATAAGTTGAGCTCTAGGAGTTCGTGTTTATGGGAGGAGTATTTTACATGCAAAAAAATTATAATAATGTTCATTATGTAAACAATTTTCAAAGAACTAATGAAATAAATATCTTAGGTAGGTACACAATTTAGACAATTTAGACAATATCAATACAATTTTTTTTAAATATTAAATATTGCTGTTTAAGTAAGGGTAAATTAATTAATTACATAAAGGGTAAACATTAAGGATACAATATGTCATTATCCAATTTAAGGGACTTAATTTGTTTTTTGAATAATTCATATTTCAGTGTATCTGTTATATTAATTTTGTTATTGGATAATAATATATTGTACCATCTTACACCTAAATACAAATAGTGGTGCTGAGCCGTGGTCGTTCTAAGCATAGGGATGGCTATTAAGCCATTAGTTTTAAATCTATTGCTTATGCTATCTGAGGGGTGAACTTTTTGAATAAAATATTCTTTATAAATTTGGCATAAGGCGTTTCTCTTATACAATTCTGTAATAGATGGTACATTAAATTCCCGAAATATCTGTATAGTAGGGTAGTCGTATGGTTTCCTAAGAATGGTTTTTATAATTATTCTTTGAATTATAATTATGGGCTGTAAGGAAGCCTTAAAGGCCCCTCCCCACCCAATAATGCCGTACTGTAATAAAGACTGAATTAATGCATAATAGACAATTTTGATAGTTTTCTTGTTTAAAATATTTCGTATGTTATAGAAAACATAGATAAGTTTTCTTATTCTTTCCACAGTGAGATTGATATGATCTTTCCATTTAACATTTTTGTCTATTAAGATTCCAAGATATTTTACATTAGATTTATGATTCAGCTTAGCGCAGTCCGTTTTACATGTACCGTCATTTGCACAATTTTTGGAATGAATTGTTATGTTAATTAAATTATTTGGCACATCTTCTTGTAGAGAGAATGGAATGTAATAAGTTTTTTCTGTGTTGAGTGATAGTAAATTGTTATCGAACCAATTTTTTAAAACCTTCATGTCTTGATTGGCTGCATTGGTAATATCGTTCCACGTCTTTTTTTCGATAATTATTGCAGTGTCGTCAGCAAAGGATATAAGTTTACCATTAAGTGATAATTTAAACATTTGGTTTACGTATATTATAAATAAAATTGGTCCAATAACAGTCCCCTGGGGAATTCCAAATTCTAAAGTTTCATCTACACTTAGTGAGTTGTTTAATTTTACTTTTTGATTTCTTTGAGTTAGATAACTTTTCAGCCAATACCTAACCTTACCAATAATACCGATATCATTTAATTTATTAATTAGTTTTGTGTGGGAGATACTATCAAAAGCCTTGCGTAAATCAATGAAAATGCCAAGGCATTTGTTTTTTTTATCTAATGCGTTGTATATAGTTGCGGAGAGTTCAGCAATAGCGTCATGAGTACTTAGTTTCTCTCTAAATCCAAATTGGCTAGGACTAAGAATTTTTTTATTATCAATGTAGTACATGAGTTGCTTTTTTACGATCTTTTCAAAAATTTTTGCAATGTTTGAGACAAGAGATATAGGTCGATAATTTGATATTTCTTCAGGGCTGCCTGATTTGAAAACGGGTGTTACGATAGATTTTTTATAAATGAAAGGAAATATTCCACTATTTAAACTAATATTTATAATATGTGCAATTGGAATGCTTAAAAAATTGTTGTATTTTTTCAATATTTCTACTGTAACTCCTAACTAATGAAATAGAATAAAATTATGCAATAGGTAAGTATATAATAGCATCAATTGATACATCTGGATCATCTATATGTGTAGGTGTACATACATACAAAGGATACGGTAGCATACTAAAATATTGTGTACTTAAGAGAAATTCGAAAAATCTAAATAAAATAGAGATGAATATAGAGTAATAATAAATAGAAAGAAAGAGAAAAACAGGTAATTATTTAGTTAATTATTCCTGATGAAGTGTATTTTACGTTTCAATAATTTACATGGTAGATAATGCACATATTTTATAATAAAATAAAATAAATATTTAAAAAAAATATTTTTTGTTAACTTGCGGTTTACATATGAAGGGCACAGGGGAAAAATGGGCCATGGCAATCCCATCGTATAGTACAAATGTGGTAGAACAAAACGCCAAAACACACCGTGAGTAATCTTCATAGAAAAATATCGATACAGTGCACAGTGCAATGACAAGCAATGTCCAAGTCGTACAGGAAAAAAATAAGCATCGTCCATGGTTGTCGGCTTGACGTTTGCAGTTTGAATTTTTGAGGTTATTTTATTACGCTCGTCTATTGTGTTGTGCGGCGTGTATTAGATTCTGTGTGTCACAAGAAGAAGACGAGGTTAATCTAAAGCTAACTACCAAAAAACGTACGGTCGAATGTCGGATGTAAACAAGAAAATTAGACGTCAAAGTCTTGGACTTTGCATATTTGTATTTGCACTGCTTGCTAACAATTTCATGGACTTTGCCTATTTTTTCCATTATTTTCTGATTTCGTTCTCTTTTTTTCAACTAATTCAATAAATACATGCAAGAAGGTTTTTTTTATACTACACACAAGAAACAAATACATTTTCTTTTTTTACCCTTTTTCGAGGTTCAAAATATTAATTTAATAATTTATCAGTTCATTGTCTTAGTGACTTTGCATTTTTCCCCCGTGGCCTTCATATGTTTTCTCCACTTTTGGAACTTGAGCTTTGCCCTAAAAAAAGATGTAAGATGAATTACTTAATGTATTTTTTATTAGAAAAAACTTTTTATAATGCATAATAACATGTAATTAATTGTACCATCATATTTAATAAAGTAAAATATAAAAAAGTAATTATTAACTCATAAATTAATATCAAAGTCACCTCTAAAATCCTGAAAACACATATCTTATTTAATCCAAATTTAAGTTTTGTGTGAAAAACGCCACACAGCCGCTCCTCTTAAGGTATTTAGCGAATATGAATCAGTAATTAGAACATGCACATCGAGAAAAATTATGCTTTTTCTTTATATATGGTAACAGAATTGCGTTTTCATCTGAATTTCCGTCATATAATCACGGCTATAAAATATGTAATTTATTATATTTGTTATTATTTGATAAACTAACATTTTTTAATACAAGATTTTTATGCATAGCACAAAGGGTAACAATTATTATAAGCAATAATTATCAGCCTGAAACACTCATCCACATTGAAAAATCTTCCGAGAAAAGATACTTGCCGCCAACGGGAGATGAACCGGTGTCCTTCTGATTGCCGGTCGGCTGCTCTTGACCACTGAGTTATGGCGGCTTATGGCGGCTTATCTAATACCCGCCAAATAATTCAATATATACTAGTGTTTCATTGAACAATTACTGTTTATTACATTTTTTCCACCTGAAAACAACCAACTTTATTTTTAATATTTCTATTTTTGAGAGTGATATTTCATGGTGGAATTCCATTATAATATATTATAATAAAACGAATATAAAACTTTATTCCACTTAATTTTATTGGACCGTAACCGGTTTCAGCTCGTCAAAGCCATCTTCAGACTGGTACAAATATTTCCTAGTCTACGGTTTATATACACAACATATTGGGGAGGTGGAGGGGGGTGGTCTACAAGGATTTTAATCAATTACAATAATTATATTTGTTGCTAAGTCCTTTTAGACTATCGAATTTTTAAATATTTTGGTTATTCCAGTAAGCTAATTACATTGGGTTTGCAGCTCACTTCAATGATGATTAGGGAAAAACCTTACAAGTAATATGAATTACTAATGACCTAATTTTATTGTATTTATTTTTGAGAGAAGACATTGTTAGTGTTAAATCTCTCGCTAGGTGGCGTCGAGACAAATTATGTCTACATTTTTGGGGGAAATACTTCAACTTGCCAAATATTAATTATTATTTTTATTTGATAAACTAACGTTTTTTAAGACAAGATTTTTATGCATAGCACAAAGGGCTCGTTGGCGGCAAGTATCTTTTCTCGAACATTTTTTCAATGTAGATGAGTGTTTCAAGCTGATAATTATTACTTATAATAATTGTTATTGTATTTGTTTTTATGTCTAAAAGAAAAGGGTGAACAAATACATTTTTACATACTATCTACCGCTTTGGTCTAGCAATCTACGTACCTAATATACGCAAGTTGTCAAACAATCCTGATTAAAATAAACCAGATAAGGCTTGGACAGTTTCGGATAGCATAGAATGTTAAAATTACGTAGGAGGCTGCTTGCTTATTGACATCGAAACTCCAGTTAGCTTGGTAGACATGAAACTAATCAACAGTTAGGTAAATAATTCAACAAGACACCCAAGTTATGTCAACACATGTGACAAGTTATGTAACACATTTAACTCATTTCAAATGATTAACATTGTGGCAGTAATTAGATGTGATTATTTGTTAGTTCGTTATAATATTATTATTTTAGGTCAGTTACCTACGCGCTACGCAGCCTGCCTATCCCTAAATGGTATTATTTGTACCGTTACCTTCTTTCTAATTTCCTGTTACACCTTTTAAACACCTCAGCCATAGGCTACCCCCGGTGGTTCGCTACGTTTGGTGACTTTTTTACGCGAAATTTACCATTTTCAAGAGAATTACGCGACGTTCACAATACTCGGTCAAATATTTTTTGTGGTATTCATGCGATTTTCATTCAGTAGTATTATCTTCTGTTTGTACTGCGAGTTAGGGGACATACTTGAACTGATTTTTGACATTAATTAGAAGAAAAAAAAATTGGTCTCCGATGAAACGAAAACACCTGGAGACCAGGTGGATTTAAAACCCGTCTGCTTGGTTCAATATATTCGCACCTCACAATCTGGAAGCCTGGGTATCTGAAAAATTCTGAAACCGACTTTGGATCGAAATTGTAAAATATCTATGCAAGATAGCTTTCATATTTCAAAGACAATAAGAAGCATTATTTCGTTCTCTTTCTGGTTAAAAAAAATACATATGTTTGCATGAGAGGAAGAGAGATATATAGCTTTTAAAACGTAAGGTCGCTCGGGACGTTTTTGGTCTTATGAAAGTATAACGCCATTACATGTTTTGAGATGTATTTATTCCTAAACAAGCAGACGGGTTAAAATAAAATCTACCTTTATATTTTTTACTCCAAATTGTGTCAGGAATCACTGGTTGAAGTACCAGCTCAGGTATGGGGGCTCCATCGAAGCAAGAGTAAAGTTAGCCTCCCAAAAACTGGGCGTACTGTACAGGGCCCGCAGATACTTTAATAGTACACGACTGCTAATCTTGTACAAATCACAAGTACGCCCCACGGTTGAATTTGGCAGCCATCTCTGGTCTGGAGCTCCAAAATACCTACCTGAAAAATACCCTCGACTCTGTGCAGAAACGGGCGGTCCGTTTGATAGATTATCCCATCTTAACAGACGGATTGCAATCTTTAGAGCACAGGCGTCGGGTGGGAATGCTATCCTTGTTCTACCGGTATTACAATGGAAGATGCTCCGAGGAACTAGCATCATTGATCCCTTCGGCACCGGTGCATAGTCGGGAAACACGCCAAACGCGTGCCCAACATTTGTACACGGTTGACATTTGTCACATGAGAACGGGTCGTTTCTTCGACTCGTTCTTGTGTTCAACAGCTCGGCTGTGGAATGATTTGCCGGCCTCTGTGTTTCCTCCTTCCTACAACATGGGTCTCTTCAAGACCAATGTTCATTCCTTCCTCTCCTCAAAAAGACCCTTCACACAGCATCCCAGATGACATAGGCCCTGAGGGAAATTATTTTCCTCAGGGCCTCCTGTGTGGAGTTAATGTAAAAAAAAAACCTACTGTATAAAGAACGAGTGTTTACGGCGGGCGAACGGCGTGCATTTGATTTTTCATTAAATTTCTAAAAAATCTGCATACATTTCGGGCAACACCGGGGACTTTAGCTGTTATGTAGTCTGTATATAATATATACTCGTGATTAAAAATGAGTCCCTGTTTCCCTTGATCACGCCATAACTTCAGAGAGACTTTACCTATTTCATTCATATTTTTTCAAGTTTTCTTATACTTTATAGAAGGTTCTTACGGAATGAAAAATTAAGAAAATTGAATGATTTCTGAAAACTTAACGACTTTTTTAACTTCGCACGTTTGACAGTTCTCGCGTTTAATGAAAATGAATTTAGCAGACAACTGTTTTTTTTTGTATTAAAAGAAATGTCCATGGATTTTTTAAATTATAGATATTTTAAACAGGTATCTATGTTAGGTACCAAATTTAATTGAATACTTTTACAAAAATGAATATTTGTTATATACAAAAAACGAAAATTTTAATAAAAAAAACTGTAATAGGTGGCACGCGAGCTGTTTGAAAACTGAATGTACTAAGACTGAATATATGAAACGGGGGGTTTACGGGACGGGGGAGCGGGAGATGGGAGAGGGTGGGCAGGGAAGGTGGAAGGGGAACTCGGAGGGTCGGGATGCAAGAGGGGAACGGGGACGCACGGGAAAGGATATGCAGGGAGAAACAATTTACATATTTGAATGTGGCATTGCAACGCATGTTGTGAACCAGGTAGTACCTACATTATAAAGAAAAACTAACTAACTAACTAACCATCACGCCGTTTCCCCGCAGGGGTGGGCAGAGAGGACGGACCGCCAAACAACTCGGTCTTGGCACACACTCTTTGCCTCACTCACATTCATACATCGTCTCATACATACTCTTCTATTATTCTGACTTTTGACATAGCCCGTCTCAAGTATCCGATTTACTTGATCGTGCCATGTCTTCCTCGGGCGTCCCCGACTTCTTCTACCATTCACATTTGCATCATATTTTCTTTTAACACTACTTTCTTCGTTCATTCGCTCTACGTGCCCAAACCATCTGAGGGTCCCTTTCTTAATTTTGCTCATTATACTTCAGCCTTACATTATTTGCGGATATCCACATTTCTAACACGATCATACATGGTTTTAACACACATACGTCTCAGGGATCTCATTTCAACAGCATTCAGTTTACTTTCATCCTTCCTCTGCCAGTTCCATGCCTCACTGCCATACATCAGGGTAGGTACCAGGACTCCATTGTGGACTGCTAGTTTCGCTTTTATTGAAAGTTTTTTATTAGCTCCAACGGCATTCAGTCCTCCATTAATGGAGTTACCGGAGTTACATTATAAAGAATATATTTATATTTTACATTAGCTCCACACAAGAGGCCCTGAAATAATTCCCCTCGGGGCATATGTCATCTTTAGAGATGCTGTGTGGAGAGTCTTTTTAGGAAAGGAACGTGAGGAAGTTCTGGGAAGGAAAATGGTATGAAGGGTATGTAGGAATCTGGAGGTCAGTGTGTCCAGGATGAATCAGGCCAATATGACGGAGGTATGAAATATGTTCCGGGAGACTATAGCTGGAGAAGTCAAAGGGACTCCCTCAACCATTCTCTCCCGATCCCTTTGGGCAGACGTATCCGCCGCCAAGACCCGGAAAAATCTCACTCCATGAACCCAGGCACCCCTGCTAAGTCGCCAAACGTAGCGAACCACTTGGGGTGATCTATGGCAGAGGTGTTGGTTACCCAATAAATAGTTCCCGGGCGGCGGTACCCATACCAGCCTCCCAAATTGAAATTTAAAATCATTCCGAAATCATATAAAATCGCCCCCATGTACATTTAACTCTTATGGTCGGCAATATTGTGAATTTAACTTTTTTCTAAATGTTTTATTTATTACTTTAATATCAACGGTATAAATCTTACTAATATTATAAACGCGAAAGTTTGTATGGATGTATGAAAGTTTGTTACTCTTTCACGCAAAAACTACCGAATGGATTTTAATGAATTTTTACAATAATATATTTCACACATCAGAATAACATAAAATCTATAATTTATAAAGCTAACTAGGAAGGCGACGCGGGAGGGGAACGAGGACGCACCCGGAAAGGTCATTCAAGGAGAAACAATATATTTCTTTGAATATGGCATTGCAACGCATGCCGGGAACCAGTTTATAAACACTAATTACATATCACAAAAGCGTAGGAAAAATTGGAAATAATAAAAAGAATATAACAGTTAATTGTGGCATTTTA
Organism: Limnephilus rhombicus; assembly: GCA_929108145.2. Lineage (NCBI taxonomy): Eukaryota > Metazoa > Arthropoda > Insecta > Trichoptera > Limnephilidae > Limnephilus > Limnephilus rhombicus. Next base: position 31,932,373 of record OV815277.1, on the reverse strand, counting down.
TTGAGAAATGACACCAAAGATGCAATTACGTACAAAAATCAATCGTACGAATAAAAATGTATTAAATAATATTATATTTTGAGTATCATTTGGTAGCTATTCCAAATTCCTGTAATATTAAAAAATCAGTTTCTAAAAAAAAAAAAAAGAAAATGTACTGATTTAGGAAATGACATTAAAAGAATTTGGCATTCTCAGACTATAAAAATATTACCATTTGTTATTTCGGCTACTGGCATTATACCTAGCTCTCTCATTCTAAACTTAGGCATATTAGATTTGTCAAAGAATTTATATATAAAAATGCAAAAATCAGTCATTTTAAATACATGTAGTTATGTAGGGTTACAAAAGATTTTTAAATATTTATATTGAGGGATCAGTAGGATTTACAGGTTCAATTAGGAGTTCCACAGAGCCGAACCCTCTGACATGAAAATATCTGGAGTCGGTGAATTATTTTCCCATTTGGTCTCTTTGACATATTGTTCTTGTGTTATTTTGTATTTATTATACTTATATAGTGCAAGTGCATGGCGTGGATTGACTAGGTGATCATTTGTGGAAAAGTGCGTGAAAGGGTTAAGTTTTTCCTGTGGGAACGATTTAAACCGGACATAACATCTGAAGCGTTTGATTATCAAAAAATTGAGCCTATTGCAAGCACACGGACACGCTTGCAACACACTTCGATTGGGCTGTATATTCAGTGGAATTAATAGATTTTATCAAACTACCGATTAAACTCTCCGTCCACTGTCTGCAATGAGTAAAAGTATAATAATTTTGATAAGAAATTTACTGCTCAATTATTAAAATAATCGCATTGTTAGTTATTTTTCATAAATCAACCGATAAATTAGTATTAATTTATAACAATGTTATCTGAAACTAGAACAATTTGACGCAGCCAGGAAGCATGTTCACCGTTTCCTCTAACATCCGCTTTTCTAAATTAATCCCTGGCAACAATCCAAAATTATTTAATATCTACTTTATATTCTCCAGGCGTATACTTTCTTTCACGCAAATGAACTTTTAATGTTGTTTAAATACAAACACTCGGTTCCTTCAATTGCAGATCACAGGATCACACTTTCAGCTAATTTGTTCGATTTTGGAACAACTCATATAGGTCTCCTAGAAATCGTTGTGTCTCCCTTTCTATTACGGTATAATATGATCTAAACGGTGTTAGTACGAGAAAATACCACGCTTTATATTCAAATCTCAATTTAAACCACAAAATGATTAAAATGTACACCTTTATGAAACCAAAGTTTCGTTATGCAATTTGAAAAAAAAAATGTCACTTTGGGAATTTTTTATTAAGTAATTATTTTTTTAATGAAACACCAAAAAAGTTGAGTTGACGGTAACTTTAATGATGAATATGTTTTTATTTTTTGAGTTATCATAAATTTATGAGGTGAGCCATTTTTGAAACTTTTTTGTTGTTTGCTTTAAAAAAATTTATATTTCAATAATTATATGGTTTTTCAAATTACAAAAATTGAAAGAATATTTCGTCACCTTTCAAAAACAGTTTTTAGTTCTCGGATGCGTTCAGAAATATTCCATTTATTGGAATTTTATTGCAAAGCGGAAAAAAAATTACCTTCCGACAAAATAGGCCCGAAGCCTGAGGGGCCATTATCATTTTTAGAGATAGATATTAACTACGACGCCAACAAAGCACCTTTTTAGGGTGAATTGCCTAATTTAACCCGTCTGCTTGTTTAGGAATAAATACATCCCACAACACGTAATCGCGTTATACTTTCATAAGACCAAAAATGTCCCGAGCGACCTTACATTTTAAAAGCTATATATCTCTCTTCCTCTCATGCAAACATTTGTATTTTTCTTTTAACCAGAAAGAGAACGAAATAATGCTTCTTTTGTATTTGAAATATGAAAGCTATCTTGCATAGATATTTTACAATCTCGATCCAAAGTGACAGTTTCAGAATTTACGCGGGAAACTGAGGCTTCGGGATTATGAGGTGCGAATATATTGAACCAAGCAGACGGGTTAAAAAAAAAACACATCGTTTCCAAGGAAACAATTTGCTTGCTTTTCTTCTGACGTGTGCAATTTTGTTATTCTGAACGAACACAATGACAACCATCAAAATTTAAAAATTTAATACCGAGTAATGTTAATATATGTTGTCGATTCAAAACCCTTAATTTAATACGTGCTTCAAATCGAGTGGACCCGAGTCTACCGTACCGAAGGGACGAACGTCAAATGATTGACTGGAAAGAAGGTAGAATACTTTGTATGGGAAAATGAAATTGTTGTTTATACTATCTTCCCCGCAATTTTTTTCATATTTTCTCACCGTTTAAACCTTCCCTGGACTACGACAAACATTTCAAAACCAAAATCAGATAAATCGGCCCAGCCGTTCTCGAGTTTTAACGAGACAAACGAACAGCAATAGATTTTTATATATATTTTAAGTTATTATTATTATATATTACTATTATTTTTTTTTTTAATTTCAACATGGCACACGAGTCCCAACTGCTTACGAATTTCCTGAGCCAATGAAACAATGGCTTCCCCTCAATAATGAGTAGAAGGCTGAATGGAGTGGCGAGTTGAAGTAGATAGGGATTCAAATTTTGATTTAATTTTCGTTTGTCTAGATCTTACATCTTGTAATTTTTTTTTCGTGAGTAAATGCTTCCACATTTCGTAATATTAGATATTATACATAACGCACAGCCCGAATAAATGTAATGCGCGGTTGATCAGAAATTGAGGCGAATATTTAAAGTCCGGAAAAGCCAGTTGTTGATAAGACATTATCGATTAAGAAATTAATTATAATTTGTAACTGGCAATTGAACTCTGTGTAGGTAGCACTTTCATTGCACAGCAACTTGAGTTCATATACCCAACAAGTACATAGGTCCATACTTATCAAATGAAATTGATCATTTGATGTTTTGATGAGAACGACTCTAAATTTAAAAACCGGGTTGTTCCTGGAAATGGCCGGCATAGTCCAGCGGTAACGCTCTTGACTAGCACTCCGAAAAAATTGTATTTGATTAATTTGTGTTATTTCACAATTTATTCATTTAAAATAATATATAGTATATTTGCGACACGTTCCAGAATGGAAGATACTCTCAGTATCGCCCCGGTGTAAGACCACCATTCAGAATTGAAACGTTGCTTGAAATGGCATTAGCCGTGTTTGGTGACCAGATCTGAATAGCTAGGTACTATCCCCACCTTCCTCTTCCCTATCGCCTTCCCCTCCCCACTACCTTCAGCCCCACAACATGCCCTAATTGTGATGCCATAGCCCCACTGGCGCCAGACGGGAGCAGTTGGGACTTTTGTGCGGTATTCATGTAAAAAATAAAATGGCAAAGTGATGGCCTTTTAGTTTTCGTGTTTTTGCGATCTTATAGATGTGTAATACGTATTTGGTAACCAATGTGAGGACTGTTAGTAAAAATTAGATAAAGCATATTGTGTTAAGAATTGTTAACACAATATGTTTTCAAAACCAATTCTTAACTCGATATGTTTTCATTCGTCAATTAGAGATTATATTTACAGTATTTTAGAGAGTATATTTTCTTTTTCTAAACACACTTCCAACACTAATTATTTCATTCCACCATCAGCCTTATTATTAATCAATTACTTCCCAACCTTTTAATTGCACGTTGTAGAGCGACAGTACAATTTTACATTCGATTTGTTATGAATATATTTATAATTTATTTGTATTATTTTTCATCAGTTTTAGTCAAGTACCTAATCATTAAAAAAATGCATGTTGTAAATTGATCTTTCGTGTTGTCAGTAAATGGTTTCACAGGTTACATCAATTTCCAAATTGAATTTTATGGACTTTTTGTAAGAGCTTTATTAAAGTGATGTTTTTATAACATAAGTATGTCTAATAAATGTATTGGTAAACACGTATCAAAGATATATACGTTTTAAGATGTGCAAGCCATGCATTGCAGCTTTTTGGAAAATATACCTCACGAAGTAAATTTATTAAATGAACTGATTCCGAAAGTAGTAACTTCTCGATACCACAAGGTACAGTTTTAGGACCACTTTTGTTCATATTGTGTGTAAATGATATATTTGAAGTTGCTAAATACTGGGAAATTGTCTAATATGCAGATGACACAGTGCTTCTTTTAAAACCAAACACATGATTAGAACTGAATAAAAAGGCTAACCTAGACATCAATGAATTGAAAACATGGTTTGACAATAACCTACTAACGTTAATTCTATAAAAACACATTACATACCATTTTTCATAAAAAAAACAAACACGCCGCATGAAATAAACATTAGAATTCACTCTGCACCAAGCACTCAACAACACCACCGTAACTTACTGTGTACTTTTTTTTTTTTTTTTACAGGAACTCCACACAGGAGGCCCTGAGGAAAATAATTTCCCTCAGGGCCTATGTCATCTTTGAGGATGCTGTGTGGAGGGTTTTTTTTAAGGAAAGGGAGGAGAGGAGAGTTCTGGGAAGGAAAAGGGTTTAAGGGGTGGGTAGGAATCTGGGGTTCAGTATGTCCTGGTCATGCACCTCCAAGACCTAGACAAACCTCACCCCATGAACCCGGGCACCCCTGCTAAATCACCAAACGTAGCGAACCACTTGGGGTGACCTATGACAGAGGTGTTGGTTATCCAATAAAGGTTCCCGGGGCGGCGGTACCCATTCCCGCCTCCCAAATTGAAAATATTGAAATCAAAACTTCAACCAAATATCTAGGGATCACTATTGACCAATGCCTAAAATGGATACCGCATATAACCATTCTCAAAAACAGAGTACGAAAATTTACCTATATTTTTAGCTGTTTGAGACACATTCTAAATAAAGATGACGTTCTACTGAGAATGACGTACTTCGCTTTCTGTCAATCTATAACCCAATACGGTATAGTAGGATAGGGGGCGCCTATAAAACTCAAACACAATCTCTTTGCATTGCGCAAAAACTGATAATTAAAATAATATTAAAGAAATCATTTTTATATCCATCTGAACTCATATAATAAAAAAATGCGTTACCTGTATAACATGAGGGAATATACATACTACCCATTCCTGTATCCGTCGTTGTTCTTAACAAGAATGCTCTATCTTAATACCTTAGAAACACGCCGAAAAATATTTTTGGGGAAACATTTTTTTAAGCTGATCTTCGGTACTGTACTGAACCCACCTATGTTGAAGGAGATTAACCTATATGTCCCTAACGCGTATACTCATGGGAGATCCCACGCACTTTTTTATGCTCCGAAAGCGAGAACTTATTCTTTTCAGAATGCGCCATTAAACAGAGCAATTCAACTGCTTAACGATTCTGCGTTAAGCATCAACATCTTCAATGATAGAGAGTTCAGTAACTAGCTTTTGACATACGTCACAACACAGTGAAACTGCTCCCATGGATTTTGTTTCTTCTTTTAAATTTTGTAATCTTCTCCGTAATAATTTGGTGTACTGTTTTATGGAAAAACTGAAAAAAAAGAAGAAAAAAAAAAGAATAAATAAAATAAAAAAATGAATGAATAAATGAATGAATAAATAAATTAATTAATTAAATTTTGAATTACTAAATAAATCAACAAACAAACAAAAAAATAAATAAATAAATATTCAAAGAATTTAAAGTCAGAAAATTAAATACTCTGTTCCTGCATCAGTCAACCTCACAAGTTTACAAAGAGGATATCCTAAACAAAACAATACCTAAAACACAGCAAATCTTTGGCAAAAATACATGTTATCAATTCCGATTGGTAAAAAAACTTTGGGTCAACAAAACTACAACTACTTAGGAACAAATTTCTTGAATGTTTTGCCAGAAAATATAAGATCCCTTAATGATAGATTCAAAGAATTCAAAACACAATTTAGAAAACTACAAAATAAAAACAAAAAAATCTAAACAACTAATACCTCCTCCCATACACACAAGCATTTACGTATTATGAGAGAACATTAAAAAAAATATTTTTAATAATAAAAAATAAATTAATTAGTAAATTAGTAAAACTACCAAGTTAGACTCTAGAATAATTTTCCACTAACCGTGAATTGAAATTTGTATGTATTATTTATATGTATATATATGAAATTTGTATGTATATATATATAATATATATATTTAAAATAACTAATAACTAACTAATATACGAGAGAATTATCAACACACGAATAAGGAATATTGTAAAAATACACCACGATCAATGCGGTTTTGTATCGGGAAAATCAACAATAGATGCTATTCAGTCAGAATAATAGTTGAAAAACATCGAGATGCAAATAAAAGATTTACACATGGTATTTATAGACTTGGAAAAAGCATTTGACAGGGTTCTTCGAAGCCTGATATGGGCGTCATTGAGAGCCCACAATGTACCAGAAGGATATGTGCTCTCCATACAAGATACGTATACAAACGTTGAAACTCAAGTAAGATGCACATCAGGGACATCACCAAAGTTTCCAATTAAAATGGGGGTACACCAAGGATCTGTCCTCAGCCCACTGCTATTTATTTATTTATTTATTTATTTATTTAATACAAACGGCATAAGTATGCCATAAACATTAATTACATGTCACAAATTCATATTCAAAATATTAGTAATGGTAAAACAGTGTATGTATAACAGTTAATTGTGACGATATATTGTGAAGTGACACCAGAGATACATTTACATGCAAAAATCTATAATACAAATAAAATTAATAGTCATTAAAAAAATATGATAGCATAGCCGTCTTGTACCTATGTTCCGTGCAGTTAAATAGATCTATCACATCAGCATATCTATTAGTAACTTCATGCAACCTAGGTAAAAGTGAGTGTTTCGTATACTCAGTCCGATTATTGTTACATTTAAAAAGGATTTTAGAACGAGTAGTTCTCGTGGGAATATGAAATTCAATGAGCTTAGTTAGATCAGGACTGTCTATTCTACCATTTACAATTTTGAACATTAATATTAAGTCGGATATAATTCTTCGATCTGACAGTCTTAGTAAATTTAATTCTTTCATCAAGTAATTATAATTTATGTTTTCAATGGGAATACCGAGGTTAAAATTAATGTGTCTTAAGAATTTGTGTTGAATTTTTTCGATTGAATCTGAATGTATTTTAAAATGGGGGGACCAGATCGAGGAGTTATATTCGACTTGACTACGTACTAAGGATGTATACAAAATTTTTAAAGTTGAAATATTCTTGAAACCTCTGGAATTTCTAAGAACGAAGCCAAGCATTTTGATACCTTTATTATAGATTGAGTTTATATGGGATATGAAGTTTAATTTAGAGTCGAAAATTATGCCCAAGTCACTAATTTCTGCGACAGAGGTAAGGGTAGAGTTGTTAAGTTCATAAGGATGAATAATTGGTTGACTTATTCTGTAAAAACTTATTGAATAACACTTATTTATGTTCAGATAAAGTTTGTTAATAGAGCACCAACTAATTAATTTGTTTAAATTATTTTGTAGACAGGCACAATCTTCAGCGGTTTTGATGATTTTAAATATTTTTAAATCATCTGCAAAAAGCAATACATCCACATCTTTATCAAATATGTCAACAATATCATTTATGAACAGTAAAAACAAAATTGGGCCTAAATGGGACCCTTGAGGTACACCACTGGTAGCTATAAATTGATTGGAATAAAACAAATTAATTTTTACAAGTAGAACTCTATCAGATAGATAGCTTGCAAACCAGTCTAAAAGTTTTCCGTCAATACCGAGCTTACGTAGTTTAACCAGTAGAATTTTATGGCACACTTTGTCAAAGGCCTTGATAAAATCTGTGTATATGGAATCGACTTGAGTTTTGTTAGCTAATGCATTTGATATAAAGTTTTCATATAATGAGAGATTTGTCAGAGTTGACCTGCCAGACAAAAATCCATGTTGATTTGGAACAATGAGACGGTTAATATATGGGGAAATTTTATCAAGAAGTAATTTTTCAAAAAGTTTCGGAATTATAGATAGCTTACATATAGGTCTATAGTTAGTGACATGACTTTTATTACCCTTTTTAAGTATAGGCGTTAGATAACAACGTTTCCAAATGTCCGGGAAGCAACCTGTATCAAGCGATTGATTAAACAAAAGACAAATCGGCTCAGCCAGTGAAGCAATGCAATTTATGAGAATATTGGGGTGCACGTTACCAGGTCCGCCCTTTTTGTTTTTGTCTAGAGATTTAATTTTAGATTTAACGTCGTTTATATTGATGTGTACAGCAGGGATATGCATGCTCTCAATAAGGGAAGGTGGTGGTATGTAATTTTCTGGGATATCTTCGTCATATACACTTTTGAAGTAATCAGCAAAATAGTTAACCTTAACTTTCATATCAGTGCTACTCTTATCTTTGAAGTGCATTGAAATGGGTAAACCTTGTTTGTTTTTTCTAAGAGAGTTTACATGTGTGAAAAAGTTTTGTATATTAGAGGGTATAGATTTTTCGATTCCATTTATATAATTATAATATGATTTTTTTGACAGTTTTTTACATTGAGTTCTGTAATTGTGAAATAACTTATAGTCATTAAGGGATTTAGATTCTTTAAAGTTTTTGTGTGCAGTTTTTTTGCAAATAATCAGGTTGATTAACTCGCTGTTGAACCATTTCGGGAACTTCGCTTCTTTGAAATGTGAAAGTGGTACATAGTTTTCAATGGCCCTGTTGATAATTGTGTAAAAAATTTCAAGATTGTAGTTAATATTATTGTTGAGGTGAAGAAATGACCAGTCTTCATTTGTAAGATATTGGTTCATATTAGGATAGTCAGCTTTGGAAAAATTATAAGTAAAGTTAGGAAGAATAGTTGTGTCGTCTGGTGAGTTATTCATCAAGATGGTTATGCTTAAAGCGGGGTGGTGGGAGTCTAGGGGGAGGAGCTCGTCAACTGATTTAACAATGTGAATTGAGAGATCACTACAGAACACTAAATCCAGCAGCCGGTTATTGGCATTGTAGACTTGATTGACTTGATGTAGAGCAAGTAAGTTCGTCATATCTATTATTTCACGAGCATTTTCTGGTAGGCTTAAGTTGTTATAAGAGTTTTTATTCATCCAATCAATGCTGGGGGTATTATAGTCACCAAATAAAATTGTTCTGGCATCAGGGTATTTATTTTTAAAGGTTTCGAGGTCATCAATGTGGTTTCGGTAGACTGTGATGTTGGATCCAGGAGGAATGTAGACACATCCCAGTAAAATTTTACTTGATTTAGTTTTTAGTAATACAAATACCTGTTCTACATCTAGATGTTTGCAAATTAATCGAGTGGATGGCAGTGATTTTTTACGGATATGAGAACTCCTCCTCCTCTGGTTTTATTGCTGGTGGCTGGATTCCTGTCAAGGCGGTAGGTGTTATAAGATGAGAATCCAAGTTCCTCGGTGTGAATATCAGGATCAAGCCAGGTTTCAGTAAGGAGAAATACATCTACGTTTTGAAGTAAAGGAATAGAAGTTTGCAACTCTAAGAGTTTGGTTCGGCAGCCGCGGATGTTTTCTCCGTATCCATTGATGTGTTTGAGTTTTATGGATTTTTCTTAACTATTGTCGGCTTGCTGTTGATATATTTGATTGTTAGTCCAACTTCTCCTCCCTGTATCCTACTTTCCATTGATTGACGTAGGTCTGATAAATATTTTCTTTGGTTCGGAGTTTGGTCGGAAAAAATTTTGACAGGGGAGTTGTTAAGATAAAAGTTTTTTTTTCTGAGAATATTCATTACTTCAGTTGAGTTTCTTAAGATCACTTTAATGGGCCTCGATTTATCAGGCCTCACTGCTCCAAGACGGAATGTGTTGATGGAATTTGGTTCTATATTGTTGTCTATTTTCTTCAGAATGGTTGTAATTTGTAAATTATCATCCTTGATTTTTTCAATTTGGTTCAGTTGTGTGCTTTCGGGAACGTTTATAATTATGAGATTATTTGCTCTGTTTTTCCTCTCTTCAAGCTCATCGGCCGCTTCACATGTAGATTCTAATGGGTTAGGTTTGTTGGTTAATGCTTTAAAAGCTATTAGCTCACCCTCGAGTGCTGCCATTTTTGTAGCCATTTGCGCTATGGTTCCAAGAATAGCATTAGTTTTTGGAATCATTTTCGCAATTTGATCTTTGTTCAGTTTGCTACTGGGGTCTATTATTAGATCGGTTAGAGCCTCAACCGCGTTTCTCGCCTGACTGATAAATCCCTGGGAGTCCATTTTGTTAAAATTAAAAAAAATTTTTTTTTTTTTTTTTTTGAAAAATGGACGATGGTTAAGCCTGGATTTAAGGTGGAGTGACTTGAACTACTTGAAAGTATGGGCCGGGTCGGGCGGTAGTAGCTTGGGTAACAATAATACTTATTGTTTTAACTTTTATTAATATTGAAATGCTCACTCAGTTATGATTTTAGAATCCAGCAGGTTTGCACTACAACTTCTTTAAACTTGCAATAAGTCACTGGCTCGTTATATTATCTGTTTCACTGTTTAAAACAACTGTAGACTGTTAATTAGTATTGAGCGCAAAATTGAATGTGCTCTCTGTGTCACTGTACGAAAGTTAAGTTAAGTGATTATTATTCATAATAGTCATGAATTATCTAACAAGTCAAGAAATGGACAGTATTCTCAAGACTATGCTTTTTGCAGATGATGTAGTAATGATAGCAGATAATCATTGTGACTTACAGAATAGCCTGGAATGGTGGAGAAAGATTCTGAAGGATAATGGCCTAAAAATTTGCAGGAAAAAGACTGAATATTTGTATTTACCATTTCAAGACACAAATGCTGTAACTCCTTCGATGCAACTAGATGGAGTAACATTAGCCAACTGTGATTCATTTAAGTATCTGGGCTCACTAATCCACAGAGAAGGAGGATGTGCAGCGGGTGTCATCCATAGAATAGGTGTGGGATTGATTAAATTTAGATCCGTAACAGGAATATTGTGTGACTCCAAAATCCCTCTAAAACTGAAAGGAAAGATATATCAGACTATTGTAAGACCCGCTGGATACGCGCCATAAATATATTTGGGCATTAATTTCTTTAAATGAATAATTTATGCTATAAGACCATAAGGGCGCCATCTCTGGGTTTTGTATTGTATTGAATTTAACCTATGTGACTTGAGATGCAGTGTATTCATGCGTTTCCTTACCTTTGTGAATCAAGCAATTACTTCTGACGGGAGTGTCAGTAAAAGGCCAAGAGATGTCTCTCCTGGTCAGTCATAAGAATAATTCATCCAGTGAGTGAATTATTGTTGTACCTTAGATTGGATTTTTGGCACGCATTATTAATATGCAAATTTTTCATAGTTGAAACTTCCTTGCTGTGCGAAACATCTGTCAAGATTATGCGATATCGCCTTGACATTTTTATTGAAAAGAAGTGTCTTTTTGTGTGGACATCGTGGCTGAGCTGCATTCTCTGAGTGAGTGTTTGTTTGTTTTTCACTTTGGTTTTTGGAGTTGCTGGGTCGACTGTTTTTTTGTGTCACATAGGGAAGAATTCAATTTTCGTTAATTTTACATAGGGTAGTCATCCCTCGTGTCAGGGGCTATTTACACGCCCCTACATATTTAATGGTCCTTCGTAGCCTGGATTATTAATTCATTCATACATTCAATTCGAGATTAAAGCTTAATTACATGGATGTTTGAATTTACGTATTTTTTTTGGTAAATTTGAAGTACCTCTCATTTTTTGAGAACTATAGCTGGTCTTGTTTTTGCTTTTGGATGACATATTTGGATGTTCGCAGAATTGTCGTAATTTTGGATAATTATTCGCAACATTATTATTAATTAATTATTAACATTGTAACATTATTGTAAAATTTTGTGGTAATCTTTTCGCATATATAAAAAATGCCAAGAATTACGGAGGAGGGTTTTGATGAGGCTCAAGACAGATCGCTTATTCTTTTAACCGCAAAAAAGGAAAATCTTTTTTTTCGTATGAACGATCTGTATAATGCAACAAATAATATATCTAATTTTGAGTCAAGAAATAACGAAGTGTTTATGGCTCAGTCAGAGATGATTGATCAAATGCGAAGTCAATTTGAAAATATTATAGATAGCATCAATGATCGTCAGTTAACTTTAAATCCAGAATTTAAACCAGATTTTCAAGCTTTAAATGCTTTTGATGATCTTTTTTTGAAGGTCAAACGAACTAAATCGAAAAATGCCTGTGTAAATTGCCTTAGTGGTTCACATACAATCAAGTCATGCAAATCGGGGTTAGTTTGTGATTTGTGCAATAAACGTCATCATACATTCTTACATTTCGGCAGTGTGAATAATATGAAAACCAATACTCATGTACATACGTCGCAAGTACCTACCAGTGAAGAACCGTCAGTCCCCCCTCCAGTGTCATCCAGCATCAATGGAACTGGCATTGGTGATAAGCAAGTGGAGGGGACCGCGAATGTCAATCCTTCGTGTTCGCTTTGTGCCAAAGTAACACCGAACTCTTCTATTTTACTTTCGACCGCACAAGTATACGCGAAGCTTAAAAACGGAAATAAAGTTATTGTTCGGTGCCTAATTGATAATGGCTCTCAAAATAATTTGATTACGGTCGATTGTTGTAAGACGCTGAATTTACCAATAATTCCTTTGAGTAATTCGTTTGTCAAAGGAATTGGATCAACGTCTCGACCAATTTTCGGTTACGTGTATTTGGATATTGAGTCTCGCGTATACCCAGAGAATAAATATAATATACATGCGCTTGTCGTTGACAGTATCACCGACCAATTACCTAATCACTATATAGCCAAGGGTGATATGAGGTACTTAGAGGGCATACCTCTCGCAGACTTAACATGGAATATTCCTGGATGCGTGGATGTCGTCATCGGTGCACAACTGTTCCCATATATTTATTTAGGGAACAGGGTTGAATCGGGTACTAGTGCACCCCCCGCGTTATCGACCGCTTTCGGTTTCGTGTTGATGGGTGATTACCCCAATAATGTGCTCAACACAAACACATCATTCTCGGCACTCGCACTTAATGATTTAGTGTAAAAATTTTGGCTGTTAGAAGAGATACCTAATATAAAATTTCTAAGTCCGGAGGAGACAGAATGTGAGAATCTCTTTACTTCATCAATTTCTCGCACTGATGATGGTAGATATTCTGTTGCTTTACCTTTCTGTAAAGATCCAAGACAATTGGGTAATTCTCGTACTGCTGCCCAACGCCGATTTTTGGCATTGGAGCGAAAATTTAAACATTCCCCTGCTTTGCAGGAGAATTATAACAAGGTTATCAGTGAATATATTGAAAATAATTACCTATCAGAAGTCTCAGAGTCTGATATCACAGAAGATGGATATTACATCCCACATCATGCTGTCACTCGTCCAGACAAACCAATGCCTCGTATTGTGCTCGATGCTAGTGCTAAAACACACACAGGGCTGTCACTGAATGACATTATTCATACTGGTCCCAATTTGCAAGCCGATTTGTTTCTGCTTTTGCTTGACTTTCGTCTTTTTCCCATCGCTATGACTGCGGATATAAAGCAAATGTATTTACAGATTGAAGTTCCTAGCAAGCATCGCAGATACCTGAGGATCTTATTTCGATTCTCAAATAATGGTCTCATACGAACTTTTCAGTTCAATCGAGTTCCTTTCGGCTTGACGGCAAGTCCATACTTAGCAATGCGGACGGTTCGCCAGTTGGCCCAGGATATGAGACCACATTACCCGGATGCTGCCAAAGTGGCAGAGTCCAAGCTGTATATGGACGACCTGGTCTATTCTATTGCAGATGAGCCCAGCGCCATACGTCTTTCTCGAGAATTAATCTCGTTGTTTAAGTCCGGTGCCTTTGATTTAGTAAAATGGACTAGTAATTCTCAAGTTGTACTTGAGAACCTCCCGGATTCTCACCGCAGCCCAGTGGACTTCACTGTTGGTTCTAACAATACCTCTAAGGTGTTGGGCCTTTCGTGGGAACCAGCTGATGACAGCTTCTTCTTTACGACATCTTATGTTCAGGAGAAGTGCACAAAGCGGAGCATACTCTCCATAGTCGCCCGTTTATTTGATGTCCTCGGCTTGGTCGCCCCTGTCATTCTGTACGCTAAATTACTTATCAAAGAGCTATGGCTGTGCAACATTGGTTGGGATGATACACCCCCTGATAGCGTTATTCGTCGGTTTTCGGCGCTTACACAGGAATTTCCTCTAATTTCAATGATAAAAATCCCTCGCCATGTTGGTGTCCTGAAAGACAGTACGGTGCTCGTTGTTGCTTTCTGCGATGCAAGCATGAATGGTTACGGCTGTGTGATTTATTTGCACACCACTGATCTGTTTGGAAAAATTACAGTGAGATTGTTGTGCGCAAAATCAAAGGTTTCTCCCACCAAAGTGACGACCCTCGCTCGTTTGGAGCTCTGTGCCGCAGTATTGATGTCCAAATTAATACGGACGGTTCAAGATAATTATTCTGAGCGTCTTCCTATTGCAGGAACATATGCGTTTTCCGATTCTACCGTTGCGCTCTCTTGGATACATTCTTCACCGCATCGCTGGTCGGTGTTTGTTAGTAATCGCGTAGCTCAGTGCCAAGAAAATTTGTCTCCAGAGAACTTTTACCATGTTGCTGGTAGTGAAAACCCGAGCGACTGCCTTTCTCGTGGCATGCTTCCTTCCCAACTCGTTTCACATGATTTATGGTGGAACGGCCCATCATGGATTCGCAGCCCACCTTTGGAATGGCCATTAAAACCGTTTCACCCTACCAATACTGGTGAAATGCCTGAACACAAGGCTAATGTGCTCATTGCAACATTTCAGGGTGAAAAATCGGTCCTGAGTGAACTGGCTCAGCGTATATCTACTTGGGATAAACTACTAAGGATTATGTCCTCCGATTCATAAAAAAGATATCACTTTCCTCTGGAACGGTCAATAATCTTATGACTGCTGAAAAGGCTGTGATTCGTGCTATGCAGAGTATTCATTTTGCAGGAGATATTGCTGCACTCCAGGAAGGCAAATTTCATTCCAAAAGACTTCAGAGTTTATCTCTATTTCTTGATGGAGATAATCTGTTACGTATTGGGGGGCGGCTTTCTAAATCGGATTTACCTTTTGAGGTTAAACATCCGGTTTTGCTTCCCAAACATGACTGTGTTGTCGATCTGATCATCGCTCACTTTCATGTCGTGAACTGTCATACAGGCCCAGGACTTCTTATGTCTATCTTACGTCAACGCTATTGGATATTAGATGCTAGGACTGTTATTAGGGCGATGGTGCGGAAATGCAATTGTTGCTTCCGCTTAAATCCATCGCATCCTACACCGAAGATGGCAGATTTACCGTCATATCGTGTTGCAGAAGCAAAGGCCTTCGTACATACCGGTGTAGATTACGCAGGTCCACTCCGTATTACGCTGACTCGTCGGAGAGGACAACATTCTCAAAAGGCATATATTTGTCTATTCGTATGCCTTGTGACCAAGGCTATTCATATTGAGTTGGTCTCTGACTTAACTTCAAATGCTTTCCTGGCTGCTTTCAGCCGTTTTATTTCTCGGCGTGGCCCGGTAACATGCTTGTATTCAGATAATGGTACTAATTTTGTGGGTGCGAAGGCACAATTAGATGACCTCTACAAGTTTTTGGTTGAATCTGAATATGAGCCCTCATTAAAGCGCGAACTCGCGAAGCGTCGTATAGAGTGGAAAATGATTCCACCACGCGCGCCTCATTTTGGGGGTATGTGGGAGTCGAACATAAAGAGCATGAAGACACACTTGTACCGTGTGATTGGAACTCAGCTTCTCACCTATGAGGAGTTACAGACTGTGCTAGTTCAAATTGAGTGCATAATGAATTCGCGTCCACTTACAGTTATGTCTTCTGACCCTTATCCAGAAGTCCTTACGCCTGCGCATTTTTTAATGTCGACACCATTGCAGTACTTGCCTGCTTCTGTCCTGGCAGACGGTAAAATCAATTTGACTCAGCGTAAGCAATTATTAGACAGCATGGTTCAGTCCTTCTGGAAGAAGTGGCGTTCAGAGTATCTGCACACCTTGCAAGTCAGGCAGAAGTGGACTACTTCTGATCATCCGATTGATATCGGAACTGTCGTACTAGTGGGACAAGAAGATTCCCCTCCGTTAAATTGGCCTTTAGGCGTGATAACTGAAATCCATCCCGGAATGGATAAAATTGTTCGCGTTGCGACGGTAAAGACAAGATTTGGTTCTTTTAAACGTCCGGTTGTCAAATTATATCCCATTCCAACGCAATAATTTTATATTTTATCTATTTTTGTTTATTTTTATTTATTTATTTTTTTGATTTTAGTCATTGTTTCAATGATCTCTGACCCAGACATGGCATTACTTAATATCCGTTATCTTGGTCAATTGAACTTTATTACATTGTATTTTTAGTTATTTTTCTTTATTTTGTGAGATTCTGCGAATTTCCAATGCGTGTCATTCCTGAATATTACCGGTGAATAGTCACTTTATTTCTATTTCATTTCTTGTTTCATTTGTATTTTTATACTCTTTCTTTTGTAAGCTCTACGAACTTCCAAGGCGGGGAATATGGATACGCGCCATAAATATATTTGGGCATTAATTTCTTTAAATGAATAATTTATGCTATAAGACCATAAGGGCGCCATCTCTGGGTTTTGTATTGTATTGAATTTAACCTATGTGACTTGAGATGCAGTGTATTCATGCGTTTCCTTACCTTTGTGAATCAAGCAATTACTTCTGACGGGAGTGTCAGTAAAAGGCCAAGAGATGTCTCTCCTCGTCAGTCATAAGAATAATTCATCCAGTGAGTGAATTATTGTTGTACCTAAGATTGGATTTTTGGCACGCATTATTAATATGCAAATTTTTCATAGTTGAAACTTCCTTGCTGTGCGAAACATCTGTCAAGATTATGCGATATCGCCTTGACATTTTTATTGAAAAGAAGTGTCTTTTTGTGTGGACATCGTGGCTGAGCTGCATTCTCTGAGTGAGTGTTTGTTTGTTTTTCACTTTGGTTTTTGGAGTTGCTGGGTCGACTGTTTTTTTGTGTCACATAGGGAAGAATTCAATTTTCGTTAATTTTACATAGGGTAGTCATCCCTCGTGTCAGGGGCTATTTACACGCCCCTACACCCGCAATAATGTATGGCTCCGAATGCTGGACTATGTACAACTCCTACACTAGGCAACTTGAAACAGCAGAAATGCGAATGCTTAGATGGTCGGCAGGAGTATCACTAAAAGATAAGATTAAAAGTTCACACATTCGTGGTAGCCTGGGTGTCACAGACATAAATAGTAAGCTGGAGGAACGACAGTAGAGATGGTATGGATACATAAGACGGAGACCATCAGACCACACACTGAGGCAGGCAATGTCTATGGAGCTTCATCGACAGTCATCCAGAGGAAGACGGAAGAACTCCTGGATGACTCAATGCTCTAAAATTCTTCAGAGAAACGGCCTGGATGAAGGCGATACCCAGAACAGAAGATATTACAACTTGAGAACGAGAAGAGCCGACCCCAACAGCCTACCTAGGCAATGAGTTGGGACAGCGTAAGGAAGAAGAAGACACATATATATGTATTTAAAATGACTGTCTTTTATTGTTAGTTTTTGGGAATTTAAAGCCAAAATCAAAAAAATATTGAATGAGGAAAAGTGAAGTAACAGTTTTCTTGCAAATTCATATAATAAGAGGACAGTGGTTTTAAATTGTATTTTTTTTAATTTCTCTATACTTTGATTAAAAATGGACGGGATTAGCTTTTTTTCGTACTTTAAATTAAAATATTCCAATTTATAAATAATAAAGTATATTGCAAATACAAAAATCTAAAATGAAATCTTACCTAGTTTCTAAAATGGTATATTTTAATACATTTTCAAAAATAAGAAAAACATTGAAAAATACCGTGGAAAAATGGCGAAATTCTGTGAGAAATTATTCCTAATAACCGTGTATACAACAGAAGAACAACCCTCTTTGGCTGGTTATGCCATGTATTCCTTTCCTTGAACTATTTTTTATATTATTTTTTGTCAACTTCTAAATAGTAAGGTTTTTACATACGCGATAGTTTATCAATATTAACGACGTTTTTTAGTAAGGCTGTATAAGAATTATTTTATCGATAATAATTCACATTTCTTGAGCACTTAAAACCGTGTAAATATGAAGTTAATTTCCCCAACCGGAAACTTTCTCGGCTTTGTTCTATCTACCCGGAAATATTTAAGTTACGTAACAGATTATCAAATAACAATCTCAATTAAAGATTGATTATTAAATTGCCTTTTCTCCCTCATACTGGATACCAAAATTTTTTGGACATTCCAAGTTACCTAAAACATTGTTTTCGTACTTATTATTTAAGTAACTCTATTATTTACATGCATGCAAAATAATTAATCCATTCCAATATCGAGTATGGTAAAGCAATTATTGATTTCTTAGAAAAGTAGCAGTGCGTTGTGTGACGTAGGCACTTGAGTTCGGTAGAAAGCACAACCAGAATGATTAACTAGACAGTTTCGCGTCTACCCAAAGTACTAGAATACTTATGTAGACCGTTTAAAAGATCTACCCATAAGTACTAGAATAATTAAGTAGAGAGTTTAGCTGTGTTAAAAGGTCTACCCATAAGTACTAGAATAATTATGTAGACAGTTTATCTGTGTTAAAAGATCTGCCCATAAGTACAACCATAATGATGACAGTTTAGCTGTGTTAAAAGGTCTACCCATAAGTACTAGAATAATTACGGAGACAGTTTAGATGTGTTAAAAGGTCTACCCATAAGTACAAGAATAATTAACTAGACAGTTTTGGTGCGATAAAGGTTTACCCATAAGTACTAGAATAATTAATAAGGCATTTATGCGGATTGATTATATGATTATATCCAACCCACAAAACCCGCCAATTTAAATTCAAGTAGGTAAATAGTTTTTTTCTCATTCGTACCCGGGATTATTTAGCGATTCTAGCGGGAAACAATTATTTTATGGTTTTAAATTAAATTTTATGCGGTTTTTATGAAATACATGTTAATTTAGCATTATTTATGAAACCTTGGGTACATGTACATGCAAGGGCGGATCCAGGATTTGTTTCTGGGGGGGGGGGGAGCACAAGGGGCGCACGGTTACAAGTTCAAGTATATATATTAAGATTTATGAAAGTGTCAAAACAAAAGAAAAATTAAATGTTTAATGAAGACATTTTCTGCTTCTAAGTATGTACTGTGATAGAAACTCCACAGTACACAAAAATACCGTCTACGTACCGGGGCACGTGCCCCCGTGCCCCCCCCCCCCCTAAATCCGCCTATGTGTACAAGCATGTTAAGGGGGTATTCTAGTCTAGGAGCCCGATTCCGGGCGTTTAAAAAAAAACACTAATATTTTAAATATATACACCTTTTTACAATATATATTTATTTATATTTTAAAAATTCATAACAAAAATTTTGAAAAAATATATATACCTACATTTTACGAAGTTACACGCTGTTTAAGTAGAGGTGGGAAAAAAGAGCGTTTCCATCTTGTCACGATTCCAACCGTTCTGGTCATTTGAAAAATAAAAAAGGGTATATTCTTTATCAGTATAAATGTCATTATAGTAGAAACCTGGAAAAATGAAAAACAAAAAAACATTGTTCATGCAAAATGGCGGCTATTAAAAAAAATAACGTTTTTCAGTTATTTTTTTAACTTTTCCGAAATTTTAAAATAATAAAAACTAAAATTTTTAATTTTTGGTTGGTTCCTACCACAGGAGGATATATAAAAAAATGCTAAATTTGAGTAAATGAGTTACGAGAAAAACGCGTTTTCCATCTCTATTCTATCTAGATTCCGTATAAATTGTCGAATTGCCACGACTCTAAAATGGCTTTAATTTAAAAAAAAAAACGAATTTCGAAAAATCTTTAAGATATCTAAACTGTCAAAATACGATTTTTTTTCTTGACTAGAATACCCCCTTTTACGATGGATTTATAAAACAGATGACAATATTATAATAGATAATAATTCTCATAATACATGTTTTCAAATATTTGTAGGAATAGTATTAATTCAGGTACGCATTGGAACAACATATATAATATATGTATACGGTGTTAAAAAATAAAATATAAAATATTTGGTTTTACAGCCTCTTTACAAAAGAGTTAAAAAAAATTCAGTGTTTTCGTCATACCCACAGGATAACAAAACTTTTTATCCCCTGCTCATCAATGCCTGTTAATGCCTTTTCCGGAGTAAAAATGACCGAATTTAATATCGACACCGTGGCGCAGTGGTTAGCGCGTTTGCCCGGAAAGCAATAGTCCCAGAGGAGTCAATATATTTTTCTGATTTTTCTGTTTCCAGATTTTCGATTGAGTTTCGCTTATATTATCTTCATTTAATTAGATAAATTATACTTTTCTCTTTGTCCATAGAAACGTCACCCATTCTTACAATTTTAGGAACCTTCAACGTAACCATCTCAATCTCACCAATTTTTCAAACTTTCTTCAGGCCGATAGGTACCATAATATCTATTATTCCAATTTGACAGTTCGTAGTAGCAACCACGATTATGCGTACTCTGGCGGGATAAGAGTCTAGTATCCGACATGCCAACCATCTTAAACCGCAACCGGAACGTAACAAACGAATGCACAGACAGATGAAATGCCGAATGGTATGTATTTATTTTATACAACATAATTAATTATACACAAATATGTCAAGTTTTAAATATTGCAATGACTCAATAAAATACTGTAGGCCAAGGAATAACGATACAAAAATTGACCTACAATACATACGAGTAAGTGCGAGAAAATGAATTAAACTGTACCAACAAATAATGTTAATGGAGATGTAAATGAACAGATGGGATGATTAACGACGAGAATATTTTAAGGCGTTGTACGTGAAAGACAATTGAAATTATAGAGGAAAGGGGTGTCTGATATGGTTTGCTTATGAGCATGTTGGTATCGATTCGATAAAAACTCAATTTTAGAGGGTAGCTAAAGAAATTTCTGTGTAAGCATGTGTAAATGATTTTCGTAACCATTGACATCTTCTTCCCGCATCTCTGTTAATAAATGCTCCAAGATTTGCTCTTCTCATCATCATCACTATTGGCTCCACAACCTCTGGTGGGTCTTGGCCTCATCAAGAGTCTTCCTCCACTCATCTCGGTTTTGTGCCAGCTCTTTCCAGTTTAGAAGCTCCAAGATAGATATGTCTTTGAGGACGTTGTCGCTCCATCTTAGTCTTGGTCTTCCCAGGCTCCTTCGCCCTATTGGTCTTGAGTTCAGCAGGGACTTTGGTACTTGATGCTCGGTCATTCTCTCCACATGACCCAGCCACCGAAGTCTTCCCAATTTTATAAATTTTGCGACGTTTAGCTCCTTAAACAAAGTATAGAGCTTATTGTTATAACATCTGCGACAAAATCCATTTTCTAGAACCGGTCCGAAGATGCGCCTCAAAATTTTTCTTTTGAAATCGTCCAGTGCTCGCTCATTCCTCTTAGTTAGTATCCAAGTCTCAGCTGCGTACGTAAGTACTGGTCTGGTAAGTGTTTTGTACACTAATATCTTCGTATTTCTGGACAGCAGTCTGGACTTTAATTGGTTTTGTAGGCGGAAATAACAGCGATTTGCGTTCACTATGCGCTTCTGGATCTCCTCTGTGGTATTATTGTCGTTTGTTATCAGGGAGCCTAGGTATGTGAATCTTGGTACCGTTTCAAAATTTTGGTTTCCACATGAGAGAGTTGGGATTTGTTGGGTGCCTACAGCCATGTATTTGGTCTTTTGTTGGTTTACTACGAGACCCATATTTTTGGCAGTGCTTTCAAGATTTATAAAGGCGTTACGTAAAGCATCTGGAGTTTTCGCGATCATTTATTTATTTATTTATTTATTTATTAACGCCCTTTTTCGGGGCTTTTACATAAGAGTAGTAAGAAATATACAGTATTTATTGTACATAACTGAACTGCCTTCGTAACAATATTTTATATTTGTTTAAAGATAAATTGAATATGTCCACTGACTTGGTATAATTGTTTCCCTCCATTAGTATTCGGGGTAAAGAGGAATACATATGGTAGTTAGTTCCAGAATTACTGCACTGAAATAAATCCTGACTTCTAGTATTACGTAGTGGAATCCGGAAGCTTATCAATTCGAGCAATACCGGACTGTCAACTAAATCATTTAGAATTTTATACAGAAATACCAAGTCAGTGAAAGTTCTTCTGTCTGACAATTTAAGCATATTCATATCATTCAAAATAGTATTGTAGTTCAACATAATTGCTGGAATACCCATTTTAAAATTAAGAAAACGTAAGAATTTGTTTTGTATTCTTTCAACAGCTTGTACATGTATATTGTAATATGGGTTCCAGACGGGAGAATTGTATTCAAGTTGACTTCTAACATATGCAAAATATAACAGTTTTATACACTTAATATTGTTAAAATTTCTAGTTAGCCTAGTTATAAATCCCAACATTTTTAAGGCCTTATTAGAGATTTCTGTTATGTGGTTAACAAATGAAAGATTAGATTGAAAAGTGATGCCCAAGTCTTTAATTTGTGTTAACGTCTCCAGAATATTGTTATCAATGTTGTAATTGAAGATCACTGGATTTTTTATTCGAGAAAATCTAACTATATGACATTTTGAGATATTTAAGTAAAGTCTATTTTCATTACACCAAATTAACAATTTGTTGATATTATCTTGAAGAATGTTGCAATGGTAAATATTTTGAATTATTCTAAAAATTTTGAGGTCATCAGCAAAAAGTAAGATAAATACATCATGAAATATTTTTGAAAGATCATTTATAAACAAGATAAATAATATTGGGCCAAGGTGTGAACCCTGTGGAACTCCACTTGTTGCATAAATTTTTTCCGACAAAGAGGATTTTATTCTAACAATTTGTTGTCTTCCAGTAAGATAGCTTTCAAACCAGGCTAATATACTGCCATATATACCAAGCTTTTCTAATTTCCAAATGAGAATTTTATGGGAAACTGAATCAAAGGCTTTACTAAAATCAGTATAGACAGAGTCTACTTGTTTTTTTTCTTTAAAAGCATTGGTTATAAAATTTTCATAAATAATCAAGTTAGAAAGTGTACTTCTACCTGGCATAAATCCAAACTGGTAAGGTGATATTACAGGTTTTATTTGGGCAAAAAGTTTGTCAAGTATTAGGCTTTCAAATAGTTTTGGTATGGTGGATTGAATGCATATTGGTCTATAATTACAAACATCACTTTTATCGCCCTTTTTGAAAATTGGAGTCAAATAACTAGTTTTCCATATATCGGGAAAAATTCCACTGGATAAAGATAAATTAAAAAGTTTGGTTAATGGAAGAGCAATTACTTTGATACATTCTTTGATAAATATTGTGGGGATATTATCCGGTCCTGCAGATTTGTTGATATCTAATGATTTAACTTTAGTTACTACATCAGAGAGACTTATAGTACACTGCGAAATATCAAGAATTTCATCTAGAGTTGTTGATGGAAGAGGAGCATTATTTGCGTCTGTTGAATAAACACTTTTAAAAAATTTTGCAAACAAGTTAACAATACCATCAGTATTATTGCTATGGCTACCATTTAGGTGCATAATGCTCGGGAATTCAGAATCATCTTCTTTAAGAGATTTCGAATATTTCCAAAAATAATTAACATTGTTTATTATGGAGTTTTGAATTTCATTTATATGGTTACGGTAGCAAGTCATGGACATCTTTTTACACAAAGTTCTTAAATATTTAAATTCACTGTAATCAGAATTTTTTTTATATAATTTATAGTCTTTATGTTTAAGTTTTTTGGTGATAAGTAGATTTATAAGTTCTTTGGTGTACCATTTTGGATAGGCGTTTGGCTTACATATTACGGTTGGAACATAGATGCCAATAGCCTTTCCCAAAACAGAATAAAATTTATTGGTAGCTGTGTTAATATCATCATATTGCACAGATGACCAATCAAAAGAGAGGAGATAATTACATATTTTCTCTGTATCTATCATGTCGATATCATCAGCGTAAACCAATAGTTGCACAGAGTTGTCAAATATTGTTGCTCTTATCTCGATGCCTGAGTCACGAATAACTTTTTCTAAAGCTATGTTGAATAAGAGGCAGGCCAATCCATCTCCTTGTCTCACCCCGTGGAGCGCTTCAAAGGGCTCGGAGAGATCACTGCCAACCCTGACTCTACGCGTTACTGGGGACATTGTTAATTTCACCAGATTGATCAGCTTACGCGTTATTCCAAACTCACTCATTGCATTGTACAATGCATTGCTGTTTATGCTATCGTACGCGGCCTTGAAGTCTACAAAGAGATGATGTGTTTCGACATTGTGTTCTAGTGTCTTTTCCAAAATCTGTCTTAAGGAGAAAATTTGGTCAATACATGATTTGCCTGGCCTGAAGCGCCACATTGGTATTTGCCAATGATTTCTTCAGACATTGGAATCAATCTTTTGTACAAGATGTTGGACATAATTTTATAGCCGGTGTTTAATAGCGTTATTCCCCTGTAATTGCAGCACTCGAGTTGGTCGCCCTTCTTATGTAGTGGACACACAATTCCTAGTCTCCAGTCTTCGGGCATCTCTTTTTCTGTCCATACTTTTTGGATAAGGGTATGCACGTATTGATTAAACTCTCCACCTGCTGCTTTAAGTAATTCAGCCACCAGCTCATCTGACCCGGGGGATTTGTTGTTTATCAGCTGTCTTATTGCCTGCTTCACTTCCTCCAGTGAAAGGGGTTCAGCATTTTCAATGTGCAAGTCATCTCCCGTGCTATCCACCGTGTTGTGCTCCACCTCTGCCGAGTTGTTATTGAGAACCGTATCAAAGTGCTCACCCATCTCTTCAGGATGTCAGGCTTTTCACTCAGTATCACTCCGTTCTCGTCCTTGCATATATTTATTTTTGGCTTAAACTCTGCTCTCATGTTATTTACTTTTTTGTAGAAAAGCCTACTCTCATTCTTAAGCTTGAGTACTTCAGCTTCTCTAATTTATTTTTGTAAATATTCGCGTTTCTTTTTCCTGTGCATCTTCTTTTCCTCTCTTCCTTGTTTCCCTATAGGTGTCCATATGTTATCTTGTGCAGCCTTGTTGTAACGTTTTTTGATAGAGTTCATTTTTCTTTTTCGTTACCTCTGCGCATTGGAGGACCCACCACTTACCCGCCCTGGTATAGGTAACAGATGGTTACCCCTTCAAGGCTCTTGCAAGGACTCTAATTTTTTTGGTAAAAACGACTCTACATTTGAAAACGAAACTAAACCTCCAATGTCCCTGCATACGTTGTTAACAAGCAGCATGTAAGTGCTTAGCAGGAAATACAGATACAATATGTGTTAGTATGACAAAATATAGACAAGACAGTGGGACAGGTTGGTGAAAGTCCACGAGGTGGCAAGCGCTGGGTGATTGTATCCAGCGTATCCTACAAGCACCTGTTTGGGAGGAAGACACAGTAGATAAGTAATAAGGGCATGGCAAACGGTTGGGAGTCCTCCCCAATCGATTGGCAGCAAGAATGGGCATGACGTTCGGTCTAGTCGTGAACCACACTCAGCTTCCGCGCCCCTTAGCCGGTTCCTCGGTGATGCCTCAAAGAAAAGTAAATGGGAGATTGGGGGGAAATACCAACGACCCTAAGGAATTCAGCGTCGAATAGTCGGAGGCAAGGCGAAGGAGAGCCGAGGTCGCCCCCCCCCAAACCTAAAGCCTGAACATGTTGCTGGGGGTGGCGCAATTGATTTTAGAGGGCACCGTGCCATCGTCGACC
This sequence comes from Limnephilus rhombicus, assembly GCA_929108145.2. Classification (NCBI taxonomy): domain Eukaryota; kingdom Metazoa; phylum Arthropoda; class Insecta; order Trichoptera; family Limnephilidae; genus Limnephilus; species Limnephilus rhombicus. Next base: position 31,906,376 of record OV815277.1, on the reverse strand, counting down.
GACTCCTGTTGATGCAAGGACGAGGTCTAGCGCACCCCCAGAAGGGGAAAAAGAAACATAACAAAATAGATAGATGCAGTTCAGTTCAGCCTTCTGAGCGAAGCAAAGTAGCATTGTGAGACTAAAAAGAAAAAGAGAACAAAGAAACCAAAACAAACTAAAAAAAACAAAGTCGAGTATGTTAGTTGTATCAATAGTGTTCCTTGGAATATGAAGCTGGAAAAAAAAATCACACAAAAATGATGAAAAATAATGAAAATAATAACAGGTATCTCGATAACATCGTCTAGTATAGCTTGTTTAAATCTAAAAGAAACCATGTGAAAAGAAATAAAATAGGCAAAAAAAAGATAGTCACACAAAAATAAAAGAAATAGGAAAAAAATGTATACAATAGAATAAAATAAAGGTACCTAACATAGATATGATATAACAAAAAAAAAAATCAGATATAAAGCATAAAACATAAAATTCTTGAAGTAGATGTAATAAAGTAAAGGGAATGTCCCTTGGATTCAAGAGCAGATACACCTGGCAACTACATGATTTTACAGCTAGTCAGCGACTCTAAGATCAGGCCATCTCTCAACCCAGACTTTCGTAAATTTCCTCAAACACTCACAGTTCACCTTATTCGAAACGAGATCCGCGTTCCAAGCTGGTCTCGTAGTAACTTGCAAGCCATCGAGCATTTCCTCTCGGGCATCCGTCAAAATCTCGCAGTGCCACAGAATGTGCTCGGCTGTTTCATCAGTATTACCGCAAGCGCAGTTAGGATGGGGTGATAGAGATTACCTCTGCGCATTTCTTTTCCCAGGGTTTCGAGAGCAGCTGTTGTTAAAAGGTTTTTGCAGGCCGTCCATTGTGAGTTGATATCTTGTCTGTCACACTGCGCTATCTTGTTGAGCGTAGTTCGAAATTCCATTTTGGTTTCGGGGACTTGTAATTTGTTTGTGTTAAATTTTGTGATTTTAGACCTTCTTGTTTTACCAGCATTTGATATTTTAAACCGCAGTCGACTTGCAACGAGAAAGTAGTCAGAGTCAATATTAGCTCCCTTATAAGTGCGGACATCTAGTAAATTTGATTTATGTCTGGCACTAATAAGTATATGGTCTATTTGGTTATTGGTTCTGCCATTTGGGTGTTTCCACGTGGCTTTATGTATATTTTTGTGTGGAAATAACGTAACACCTATGACCATATCGTGAGATGCTGCAAAGTTTAAATTTGCTCTTCAAATCATCCAAAAATCGACGGACCAAAACCAAAACCAAAATGAACCAAAACCGACATTTTTATTTTTTTATTTTTTATTTTCCAAAGATTTCTTTGATAACTGCTTTGATGGATGTATGGATGTGTGGATGTATGGATGTATGGATGTATGGATGTATGGATGTATGGATGTATGGATGTATGGATGTATGGATGTATGGATGTATGGATGTATGGATGTATGGATGTATGGATGTATGGATGTATGGATGTATGGATGTATGGATGTATGGATGTATGGATGTATGGATGTATGGATGTATGGATGTATGGTTGTATGGATGTACTCACTTTGTTACTTGTTTGTTACTCTTTCACGCAAAAACTACTGAACGGATTTTAATGAAACTTTACAATAATATAGCTCATACGTTGTAATAAGATGTAAGCTATAGCTCAGAGCTCTGGCATTATGAAATTTGTATAAAAAAATTTAAATATAACGGGTATGAAGGGGTTGGTTATTGGGAGGAGGGGGGGAGGGGTTGGTGGGGGGAGATGGTTGGTGAGGGGTGAGGGTTGGGGGGGAGGGGGGGAGGATGTTAGGGGGAGGTGGTGGAGAGGGGGGTAGAGTGGGCTGGGGGAAGGGGGAGGAGATGGAGTGGAAACCTCCTAATACTATGGGAGCGAAGCCGGGGGAAAAGCTAGTATCATATAAATTTAGATTTCTTCCATTCATAATATTTTTATGGTTTCTGATTAGAAAGCAAGTAGTTGTTAAAAGTTATAATTGTTTGGTTCTGAAACAGTTTTTAACTATACTAACAACAACACTACCTGCCTGACAGTTGCTTTACCTTTGCTCCGCAAATAAATAGAAAAAGTTCAATTAAAATTGAACCATACTTCTCCAAAAGTGGCATAATCGCAGCAGTGATTTCCGGTGCATTTAATGAAATAATTTATTTGTGTGCACGAGTGCGCCTAACTATAAAAAAACATTAAACAAAAATCTAAATCCTAGTTTCCAAAATACTTACTGGAACATACAACAATAATATGTGACAGTGTTTACTTTCATTATTTGTTCCACAAAATATAACGGTGAACACAAACTTTAGATCTCTTTGTGGTGATTTTTATTTACTTAACCAACATCTTAAGTAATTTTCGAGTTATTAGTTGCAGTTGCCAAGCCAAAAGTACGCATCCATACATTATAATGGCCACATCAAATCGCCAAACAAGATCCAACCCTTCAGCGGGTGATTCGTCCAGCTCCGTTATGGACCAACTTATGAAGATCAGCGACCAGCTGGTTGCGCTTTCCTACTTGCCGGCAGCCGTCAAGGATTTACGGGACAAGGTGAGTGAAGTGAAACTCTCAATAGACTTCAGTAGCAAAGTAGTCGAGGATATTAACAAAAAAATTTCCACATTGGAGAACAAGCTTAAGATGGTCGACCTAATGAAAAATGAAGTGGATTTACTGAAGGCCTGCATCGCCAACATTAAGGAAGACATGGGGCAGCGCGACCAGTGGGCACGCCGTTTAAATATTGAATTAGTCGGCATTCTAGAAAAGAAGGATGAAAATTTAATAAACATAATAACCAGCCTTGCCAAAAAAACTGGTTTCGACCTCGATCCAAAAATGGATATTGATTTTGTCACCCGAGTGGCACCGAAGGAGTCTAAGAAAGGGCAACATAAATCAATAATCATCAAGATGCAAGCGAGGTACCGAAAAGATGATTTCTTGGCCTCAATCCGATCGAAGCGAAACTTAATCAGCAGTGACATTGGTTGCGGCGGTGATTCCCGTGTTTACGCCAATGACCACCTGAAGAGCGCTTCTAAACAGCTGCTACACCTGACGAAGGAAGCGGCCAAGCTTAACCACTATCGGTTTGTCTGGGTCCGGAATTGTAGAATCCTTATTAGGAAAACAGAAGGCTCGCATATAAGAGCAATGCTCAAAAATGAGGATTTAAACAAAATTGTATAAAACTTCAAAGTATTACCACGAAAATATTAAAATATTACCATAAAAAAAAAAATTCAAAACATAACCATCAAAATATTACCATTTTTAGAGTTCATTTTTCATTTACGTAGGTGTGTGCTTTTAATACGCTTCATAATCATAGGATCAGGTTTTGGAACTTACAATAACTCTTTATTATTTTTATTGTTTATTTTTACAAGTTACGGGTATTATAATAACAATGTGGCATTAATTTTATTGACAATTTCTTATATTAAGTATGTGCTCTTAATGTTTATATTTATGCTTAACCTATATGTTCCATACAAATGTATATTATCGGTGATTTGAATATTTATTATTAAAATGTTAGAGGTCTCCGAACTAAATCCCATGTTTTCCTATCCGGTGTTTTGAATGCCAATTATGACGTGATGTGCCTGACTGAAACATGGCTCTTACCAAGCATATTTGACTCTGAATTATTTGATGAACGGTATGTAGTGTATCGTTGTGATCGCGACTATGTTTCGTTAGACCAGGCACTCGGCGGTGGCTCACTTATTGCAGTACGCCGCGAACTGCCCACATGACTCTCACCCTTCCTAGAGCAAGTGCTTCTAAACTACGTATATACTGTTCATATTTCGTGCAAGGCGCAGAGCCGATTAAATCATTAGGTGACTTTTTTGAATTTATATCTATGTTGCATACCAATTTCCCCAATGATGAATTCATTCTATTAGGAGATTTCAACATACGACATGCCCCGTGGCTTCCGCCTTGACGGTTCCCTGGTACTTAATCGATCCTCAATCGATGCACTGACTTCAACTCTTTCTGATTTCTTAGACTTTACCGGTTTCCTTCAATTCAACAGCCAGCTTAATGTAAACGAGCGTGTACTGGACCTGGTGATATCGAATTGCGCGTGCACTGTAATCGGGTGCGATATGCCGCTAGTGCCAGAGGATGCATACCACCGCTCGCTGGAGGCGTCTCTGCACATATCCCGCGAGCTGTCCCTCCAAACGCAGCGCTCGCGCACGGTCCGCTCCTATCACAACGCTGACTATGTGCAGATTAATAGCGCCTTAGCAGCCGTTGACTGGACAATGACCTTTAAACAGCAGCAATGTAGACTCAATTACGGCACGATTCTATTTCGAATTAAATAAGGTAATTGTCGCGCATGTACCATCTAGATCAATTAACATAGACTCCAGGTATCCTCCATGGTACAGTCCCGCATTAAAAAAGTAATTAAAGATAAACTTAAATTTCATAAAAAATACAAAATTTATAACCGTAACTCTGACTATCAAGCTTTCTCTCTTCTCCGAGAACGACAAAAGTGTATGAAAAAAGTGTGCTACAATAATTTTATTAATATGGCTGAAATTAATATTAATACCGATCCCAAACACTTAGACCTTTGTTAAATCTAAGCAAAAAAACTCTGAAATTCCTAACAATATGTTTCTTCGCTCTCAGCATGTATCGGGTGGGGAAGATATAAGTAACTTATTTAACATGCATTTCCAATCCTCCTTCGAATCCCCCGCCCCGTGCACCTCGTCTACAACTCGAATATATAATCCAAACACCTCAGTTCTCAATCTTAATAATGTTAATATAAACACTGAATTAGTTTGTAAATATCTTAAATCATTAGACCCTACCAAAGGCAGTGGGCCTGATGGTATTCACCCTGTATTCTTAAAGAATTGCGCTAGTGTTCTATGTTATCCGCTAAGTCTAATATTCAAAGCTTCATTATCTTCTGGAATTTTTCCGCAGGAATGGAAAAGTTCATACATTTGCCTATATTCAAAAAAGGAGACAAGCATAATATTGAAAATTACAGACCAATCTCCAAGTTAAATGTAATGCGTAAACTTTAAAAAAAAATAGTTTTTGATATCATTTTTCCTTGCATACGACCACAACTTATTTCGAATCAACACGGTTTTGTCACCAAAAAATCAACAGAAACTAATCTATGTGAGTTTCTTCACACAGTCCTTGTTGCTATGGATAACGGATATCAAGTCGATGTAGTCTACACAGACTACTCCAAAGCCTTTGATAAAATCCCACACAGCATCTTAATTGAGAAAGTCGAAGCAATGGGTATACATGGTGACTTCCTTCGATGGTTAGCCTCTTATCTCGACAATCGTACGCAAGCTGTAAGTGTACAAGGATTCTGCTCTAGTTTCGTCCCCGTAACCTCAGGAGTTCCCCAAGGATCTCACCTTGCCCCCCTCTTATTCAATATTTTTTTGAATGACGTTAACAAAACTATCCGTAACTCTTAATTGTACCTATATGCGGATGACAAAAAGATTGTCAAAATCATTAAGTCTAAGGTGGATTGTCTAGAGCTCCAGAATGACCTTGACTCTCTGGTTAATGTATATTGTCTAGAAAATCGCCTTCTTTTGAATGCAGATAAATGTAGTGTTATACCTTATTCTCGAAAGAAACACACAATATTATATCCCTACATTATTAAGAACAATATTTTAAACAGAGTAAATGTAATAAGAGATCTTGGGGTTCTATTAGATAGTAAGCTTCTTTTTCAATCTCACGTCGAGCATATCACGTCGAAGGCTTTGAAAATGTTGGGATTTATTCATAGAGTAAGTTCAGCTTTCAAAAATCCACAAACATTTAAGACTCTCTACATATCCCATGTTAGAAGCCACCTGGAGTATGCTTCTACTGTGTGGAACCCTCATTGTTCTACATATGAAGCAAATATAGAAAGAGTTCAGAAAAAGTTTATGAAATATGTCTCTCACCGTGTGCGAAATGATGAAAACTATGTCCCCGTAAACCTTAAATCTCTTGATCAACGCTGAGATATCAGAGACCTATTAATGCTCTATAAAATTATTCATAACTTCATTGATAGCCCATACTTACTACAAAATATTAATTTCAGATGTCCATTAAGAGTTACTCGATCTCCCGACACCTTTTATATCCCTAAGAGCAAGACAAATTATCTTGAAAATGTATTTGTAAGAAGAAGCTGTAGCAAATTTAACAGATTATGCCCAAATATCGATGTGTTTAACACAAACCTTGATAAATTTACAGCATGCATAAAAAAATAACACTATTGAATGCAACATGTTTAACTAATAACTTAATATTTCATTGATTTCTGTGTTTCTCTTTTTTTATTTTTAGTATCACCACATTTTCTCTCCTACAGCAGTTCGAATTCAAATAAAATCACTTCCTGAAATATATTATTGATATCCATCAAAATTTAAATGTGAACCCTTGAAAAATTTCAGTTAATTACTTTTTGTAGATTTAAGTAAGAAGATGCACTTAATTCAGAATTATTTATGTCCGGTATAGGTATTGTGGAATTTTGTAATATGGTTCTAAATTTCAATTTGTCGTTATTTTATTGGTCTATGACATACATATTATTATCACTGTCATTTATGAATTTTGAACAGACTGCTTATAACGCTAATAAATAAATAAAACTAAATCCATATTCTCAAGTACTTCATCACTCATTGATTCCTTTATCTTCCTCCTTTCTTCAAAGGTCCCTGCATATACATAGTGTAAGTAAAAAATGATTAAAAAGAAAATGATAAACAATACAGATATAATAATTTTGATTTAAGTACGGGCATTGCAAGATTTGCATTGCAAGATACGCCCTGACAAGGAGTTTTGTACGTTTTTCGGTTTGAAATGTTGTATATAAAATAAGGTATTCGATCTGGTATTGCGAAATGCAATCCTTTCTATCAATCATTTTTACTGGGGAGTCAATAAAGCAGTTTACAACTTGAAAGTTCACAGTTCTCAACAGAAACAGTGATCAATTTTTTTTCTCAGTTCGTAAAGAGCAATATGGTTACACTAATGATTCTCAAAACGATACGGTAGATCTTTCAAAAAATGTGTTTGATTGTTTTCAATTCGGATAATATAAGTTTGGTATTGAGGATTTCAAGTGACAGATTCAAATTCGAGATGAGATCTTACATGTGACATATATAGTAGTTCAAGTGTAAAAGGTTAAATGAATGGTTTTTGATGCGTAGAATGAAACCCATTTGTTTGTAGGATTTTACTAATGGGTTTCAAGATTAATCAAGTAATACAAGGTCTTTGATTTTTTCACTAGTTGAAGAGAAACATGGTTCAGATGGTAAGTATGGATGGTTGAGAGACGTTTACATGAAAATGTTTTTGCATTATATTTTTTTATGTTTAGAAATAATTGGTTTTCTATGCGATATTCATTAAGTCTATTAATACTTGTAATTATTTTTTGCAATCTTCTGCTGAGCTAATGCATTTGCATATTTTTAAAACGTCAAAGTAAATAATGAAATCAGATTGACTGATGACTTGCTTAATGTCATTGGGAAACAAAGTAAAGAGCAGGGGCCCTAAATGAGAACCTTGAACCTAAGCCAATGTATTTGTAGACAAGCAATAGTAGACAGTGTGGAGTTTTCAACTCGTAGACAATGACGTATAAATGAATGATGAATGACAAGCTTATCACAGACTGGTGAGAGTCTAATTAGTGAATATTCTAAACCATTTTGATTTATATGATGACGTCGTACCAAATAAACCGTAAAATAACAATGTAGAATAATATAATGCATTTCGTTGTTGCAATGTTTCGTCCATTTGAAACCATTAAAACAGTTAAATTATTCTGTAACATCAAAACGCTTTCACGACTGAACAATTTGCATAAATAATCAGTGATTTATGGCAGTCTCTAAAACGAAAGAATTAAAAAGAAATTAGCAGTTACGCGCAGTAGTTATATTGATATTTCTGTTTGAGAATAAATTAACTGCTTTTTAGCTTTCCAAATGGAATACAACTTCCACTAAACCAGCTATTCACGGTATCTGGACACTCATAGTATAAATGGAAACTGATGAATCTACATCACATAGATAACCCAAAAACCCTTTTTATCTGAGCATTTCGACTATTTTTCTTATTCCATTTTTTTCGGCAACTAAACGGGTAAAAAATATGGACGTTAAGGTGATGCACAACAATAACCTCCTTACGTGAACGGCAATAAGGTTTAAATTCCCGTTTAATTTATTCACGAAATTGCCGCCTGTTTTGATTTATTCACGAAAAAACATTGCCAAAAAGGGAATTTTATTTTATTTTGAAATGTTTTTAAATCATTTTGAACAGAATTTAATTTTCCACATTATTTAACAAAACTATAACCGAAAAAGGGTTCGGTTAGGAGATTTTGAACATTAAAGCATTTTTTAGAGGTCTTATACTTTATTTTTTTCTAGGCATATAAAAAGACTAATCAAAAAAATTATCGATTATTTCAAACGCAAAAATGTGTTCTATTTGCAGTATTTAATTAAAGCATTTAAAATATTTGTAAGCCATCTAATTTTCAAACCAAAATCACATGATTTTGCATTGCTTAGTTAATTATATGAAATTCCCTCGATAGAAAAAAAATCGCAAAGTACGCTCCGAAAATTATTAAAACACACATTTTATTCCGTTATTTATTGAATGAAAAAATTCACAAAATACCTTTAAATGCAGCATAAGCATTTGTCGAGAGATTTTTACTCTATTTTAAATTAATCGTGTTTTTTTAAATATTTTCACAATTTTCGCTTAATTAATATTGTATTAAATATTAGCGTGTTCCCTCTAATATTCGTATTTGCACAGCTCTCCTTTTTCTTTTTGAATGCTTACTACCGAGCCTTAAACTCATTGCGCGGCGAGCAATTCGCGCTCCCATGTAACAAGGTCTATCCATTCAAAAGCAAAGTTTACTTTTAAGAACTAAATGGTGATATTATAATGCGAGTTGCCTATATACTATCGTATTGAGTTATCGACGAATCACATATCTCCAAAGTCATCTTCCCGCTCTGCGCCCCGCTGTAGTTGTTGTCTACCCCTCACCTTTATGTTCTGGTCTAGTAATATTCATATGTCTATGGGTGTGTACGAATCTGGGAATCAGGGTGTCCAGGAGTGACGGGCGTATGAATCCATCACTCCCACTGCAGTGCACAACAATGGGTTGAGAATCCTGCTGGAAAGGTAAAAAGATCTTCCTCAACCAGTCTCTCCGGAATCACGCAGAAAATTGGAAAATTGAAAATTATAAAACATTTCAAAATAGGAAGGAAATCTTTTATGATCATTAAATACATGTGTTAATATAATAAATATATTGCTTGATACTGTGATTAGCCCGGTTTGGCTGATATTAATCCCCTAGTGGCCGATTTTGTTTAAATTTGACCTGAAAAATTCCAACTTCAGACTTGTATTAGTCGAAAACAAAAGCTCAAACCACAAAAACCAACTCCAAATATGATGTAGGTTCACCAGTTTCCCGCTTGTAGATACCATGAGTTTCCGGTCATCGTGTATTATAAAAAAATATCTTAATTTCCGTAAAAACGAATTACGTCACACATTTGTTTTCACACTTTGTTGTCATGAATATGTCGTGCTCGTTATCGTATACTTATATTCAATAAGTCATTTTTAAAAAATACATCTTAGGTGTTGGTTTTATAGAAAAATAATCACATGAAGAATCAATAGTTAACGACCTATCAAGGTAGTAACCAAATCTCGTAACCATATTTCGCAATCTTAGATTTAATCGAAGATCGAAAAAAGTATGCATTTTCTTTTAACTAGGCAATTCACCCTAAAAAGAGTGCTTTGTGCCGAAAGTATAAAATTATTTAGTGTTATTTTAAAATAAATAAATAAAAATTAAATAATAAATGTATCATCTCTCTAGATACTCTCGGTTAGTCGTGATGAAGGACCACCAATCATACGTTGTTTTAATGACTTTAACCGTGTTTGCTAACTAAATCTGAATAGCCAGTTCTTTATTTTCTTCCTCTTTCTATCCTAATGCTTTCCTCACCGCGTAACATAACACACCCCGACTTGGGATGTCATTGCCTTACTAGTTCTGGACAGTTGGGACTCTTTTAACCTCTTAGGCCTCGAGCATACTTTGTCAGGAAAATTATTTCCGCTTTGCAATAAAATCAAAATGAATGTAATATTTCTGAACGCTTACAAAAACTAAAAACTTTTTTCGAAAGGTGATAAAAGACGGTTTAAAATTTTATTATTAAAATAATGGTTTAATTTACTAAACATATATTTTTTTAATGCAAACATTAAAAAAGTTTTAAAAATGGCTCACCCCACGTTTTTTCTAAGTAAATTTAGCAAACACGAAAAAAAATGAAAACACATACCTACCTACATATAATATTAGACAATAGAGAACTCCAGTCCAATTTTTTTTTTTTAATGAATAATGACCTTCTGACCTAAATAACTGCATATTTTTGAGTTTGTTTTAATAGTTAAAATAATTTTCAAAGTTTTAATTTTTCAAGGTCCCCCGAAAAACACTGCACGTGTAATGAATCGTGTTACGTCATCACTTCTGAAAAGTTTTTCTACAGGTGTTCATTTTGTATGACAGTTATACGGAAGAAAGTATGGTACAATTCGATAAGTTAAAACATGGGTTTAAGGCCCGCAAGGGAGCGAGAAAGGGAGCGAATGAATAGCGAAGATAAGGGGAGATCTTAGATTTTTAACTGATTTGACTGCCGAACTGAATCTACTCAATAGTGTCCGTAGCTTAATTCAGTCGTTCAATTGAGCCGATTCACTGAACTGGATCTTTTCATTCTAGTTCAACTGAGCCGCTTTGCCCATCTCTAGGCATTATGATGTAGCATATTATACAATTTTTTCGAACAGTTTAAGGATTTTCAAAATTTTAAATAATAGAGATTTTTTTTTTTACATGAGCTCCACACAGGAGGCCCTGAGGAAAATAATTTCCCTCAGGGCCTATGTCATCTTTGAGGATGCTGTGTGGAGGGTTTTTTTAAGGAAAAGGGAAGGAGACGAGAGTTCTGGGAAGGAAAAGGGTTTAAGGGGTGGGTAGGAAACTGGGGTTCAGTATGTCCCGGTCATCCGCCTCCAAGACCTAGACAAACCTCACCCCATGAACCCGGGCACCCCTGCTAAATCACCAAACGTAGCGAACCACTTGGGGTGACCTATGGCAGAGGTGTTGGTTATCCAATAAAGGTTCCCGGGGCGGCGGTACCGATTCCCGCCTTCCAAATTGAGATAAACTAATAGAGATACCTCTATTTTTGATACTGAATTATTTAGGCTTAACTATTGTTTCAATGAACACAACAACTAAATCTCTATAAACAGTATGAAATTACGAATAACATGAAATGTTGTTAATACTGATGGCTTGTGTCATACCTACATAATCAAAGATTTCAATACAATGACTGGTGGGGCGTGACGTCATCACTAACCATTCAATAATACCAACTTGACGCTGTGTTTTGACCAGAGGTTTAAAAATGCACTTTTTAATATTTTTTTAAGAATTCTGCGTTTAATATTATGAAATAAAACTTACATATTTAGAATCAGGGTTCATTGGTCTATATGAACATATTTTTTAAAGCCATAATATTGTTCACTGGAGTTCCTTATTGTATTATAAATGTTATTGTCACTTCACTTTTGTCGTTTCATTTTAAAATATTTAGTAAAAAAAATCACAAAGTATCACCTTTTTATTGTGGTTAGAAACTTTGGTTGTTGTTTTTTCTGTGCTCAACCTTTGGGTTTTAATATAATTATTTTTATATTTCTCTTTCTGCCACAGTTTAGATAATATTTCTCACCATGACAGTAAGGAAGACACAACGATTTCTTTGAGACGTTTATGAGCTGTTCCCAAAAGCGAACAAATTGGCCTAAGGGGTTAAGTTATTCACATTAAAAATACATTTAATAGCTCAGTTCAAATCCCTATCAAAACAATAAATTCTGATGGCTACCGCAACATTTTCAACATAAGGATATATTTTTCTTCCTTATAGATTTTCATAATACATCTCGCACTTGCCCTGTTTTCTATCATCTTAAATATAAATCTACGTAAAGCGCAGATCCGACAAATCACGGGATATGTATTATAATTATAAGTACAATTTTGAATAAGCTAATTGAAATAATAATTATTACGATTAAACCGGTCAGCGGCTGAGTTTGCATCGATATTGGGTCCCACCCACGCGTCGCGTGTTCGATTCCTCGGCTGGCTTGGTCCTCCATCACGACAACATTTTTCTACTTACTGGGGTGGTAGTAGGAGATTTTCAATCTCCTACTAAGGTTTGTCTTTCTTAAAAAAAAAACTGAAAATATTGCATTGTAAGTAGGTACCAACATTATCGTTTGTCTTAATTTTTTAAACCAAACAGTTCCAATTTTGAATATAACACTTGATACACCGCAATTACAGACGCACAACCTATTACTACTTTTTAATTTTAAACTGCTTATTAAGCTTGTCCTTGGGACTTGGGACGCTTAATATACTCTTTAATATTTTATTAAATTATGGTAATATGATAATAGTTTGTATCGGAATTGAAAAATAATGCGTTTTAATGTTTATTTTGTTTACTTTAAAAACGCATAATGTCATTTTTCAAGGACCGCGGTGTTATTAATAGGCCACTTGCATGGATTTCATAACGACTTGGAAAAAATCGTGTGGATAGATTTTTTTACTAAGATTACGAAAATGTTAGTAAAATTTTTTATAAATGTACAGTTTTTTTATATTAAAATAAATAAATCCATTATTTGGGCCCGTGACGTCAGTACATGAAAATGTCCCGTCTCCGAAAATGTTCCTATTAATTTTGTAAAATTCCACACTGTTTTTTTCGTTATTTGTTTTTGGGGTGTTATGACGTGTTGCGCTACCTCCTTCTTTAGCCAACTTTTCGGACATCGTTGCAGTGTCCATCATCAGGGCAGATCCGGTAGATGTAAATAACGAAAATGCTTTTGGCCGTGAAAATCTTAAAACTTATCCAATTCCACACTGATTTTTTTTTTATATGGCAACCCTTTGATTTCAGGCGAATTTTTGAATTTGACATTTAACGTTCACTAAATTTACTGTTCGTTCTCTGCGAACTTATCATTTGGTTTGACTTTTTGACAGATGTTATGAAGAGAACCCCGTACATTTTATTGTCTGTCTATGTGTTTTAGAGGTATAATGTTAAAAGTTAAAAGTTCTGATTTTAACAAAATCAAATTTTATAATATTCTTATTATTATAATAATTTACAAGTACAAGTATATTATATTGGATTTAGTAATATAGACATTGAACATTATAATGATTTATGATCAATAATATGGATCAAGGAAAAAAACGTTTTTGAGGTACGCCTCGTTATTCTCCTGTGCCCTTTATTGAGGAGATGTACACATAATAATATAATCTATTCTATATTTTACAGCGATTTGGGGGGAGGGGCTCATCATTATGTAACTGACACAATACTTTTCCTTTTAAAAGTGTGTAATCACCGTCATTATTAATAACATGGCAGTCCTTGAAAAATAACATTTCGCATTCATTAAAGTTAACAAAATAACTTTTAAAAATCATTTTTCCCAATTCCGGTTACTGAATTATTTCTAGTTAATATCTAACTACGAAAATTAAAGAAAAAAAAAACAAGGTGTATTTTTTTTTTTTTTTATTCACAAAAATACATAAATTACAAAAAAATTTATACAATAATTAATTACACAATATATGTATTTGATGTACCCCCATAAATAAGCAGGGCTTGTGTGTATGGGGGGTGTTATTATATTGGTTTAATTTATTTTTTTTATTCAGTTCAAATTTTCGGTATAATTTTTAAACTGAGTTTTAATTTTTTTTATGTTACTGTTCATGTTTCTGATTTTTTCAGGTAGTGAATTAAAAAAATTAAATCCGCGATATTTATGATTTAACTGTCCTATTGTTTTTTACATTTTGGAATAGGAAGTATTGATGTTTGTATAAGATTTCTGTTATTTTTAAAGGGTGCAACTTTATTTTGAATATTATCTTTATAAATTTGTAATGTTGCATGATAAAATTATAATGCACTTAATTTTCTGACCTTAAATTGTTTGAATAACAGTTCTGATGAATATGAATAGGGTTTTTTTTAAATTGTTTTTATTATTCGTTTTTGTGATATGTAAATTGTTTATGTTTGATTTGTGGGGTGAATGATTTGTACCGCCCCATCCTATAATTCCGTATTGTATAATTGATTGACAGAAAGCGAAGTATGTGGTTCTAAGTATTTTTTCGTTTAAAATATCTCTTAAGCATCTAATTCCTTATTCTGTTGTTCAGAATATTTATGTGTATATTAAGCGTGTCCATATTTTGTAAACATTTACTATGTATTTAAATAAATAAAATCTAAAGTACGAAAATCAACGAATATATTTTATATCTACGATAATATTCAATCAATATAAACTATAAATAACAGATAAAAAAACATTAGGCTACCAAGAACTGAAATTAAAAAAATTTTAACTTTTTTTTGCCCAGACCCAGTTAAAATAACAAAATACACAAAACACACTTTTCATTATTTCACCGACTCATCGCCGCGGAGGGACTGCTTTAACTTACTATTCTAGAAATACCTATCAATGGATAATATTAGTTTACTTTATTGTTTTCTGTTGTCTCTTCAGTGTTCGTACACTGAACAGAAATGTAATAGAAGTTTGACGAAAAAATCGATGTACTCAATTTAAATAGGTACGACCTTTTGATTCTTAGGTCTCGGACACGCCAATGAAATTGGTTATTGTTAACGAAAGATGTTCGATGTTTAAATTACAATTCAATTCGAAATTAAGCTTACTTTAGGTACACTGACACGCCCATAACACATTCTATTCTCTTCATATTAATATTACTATAACTACGAGAATGGCACGCGAATTCGTCATGCAAACCAAATACCTGCCTAGTTATTCAACGAATCGATAAACACTGTTCACACTGCCCGATTCACTCGATTCATATTGGACATTTGAATATACGAGTGCGATCTCGGGTAAATGTCGGTGACATAACGACCACTGCGCCGATGCTACGAAATAAAATTATTCATAAAAAGAACATTGCCAATCAGCCAAAACCCCTAAGATTTGCGTAACAGTACACGCCTCTTTGCTAAGCATTGTTTAAAAAGGGGTGTTTCGGTTACCTGCTAAAATATCGATAAAAACCCTTTTGGTATTACCAATCCGTTACATATTATTTTTATTCATTTTACCTAATTTACCAATGTTAGATTATGATTCAAAATTTTTTATGTAAATAGTTGGCCCAATTGTATAACTTTTTTGAATCAGAAATAAATATTTCGACTTGGCATTGCTGAATATGTAACAAAACAGCTGGAACCGTTGCTATAAAATATAACTCGGATTGACAGATGTGTGTTAAAATGGAATAATATTGAAAACCTCGCATGAATAATAGAATCTTTTTTTTAAATAATTTTAACAAATCTATGCCTCACCTCACCACACCGCCGGCCTATCGCGAAGTTTTTTGCAAACATGTTTGTTTTATCTTAAAGCTCATCATTTTATTAAAGCCAACATTAAATTTCAATCTTTTTTCTTCAAGAGATTAGTAATGATTTTTATTTTTTAGAAAAATATTTGGACTAGAAACAAATTATTGCAAACGTCGATAGTGCCAGGAAAAACTTTCAATTTTATCTACGGAAAGTATATTTGGTTTATTTTGTGCCTTAGTTTTACTTTAAAATACATTTTTTAAAGATTTGTACTGCTTTATTATATCCACAAAAAAAAAACAGAAAAAAGGTTTAAAAGTTTTTTAAATTATTATTCATTGCTCATTTGCTACGTCCTCAACACTACCGCGCAACGCACCGAGCCGCTTCCAACTTGCAAATAAATAAGTAATTTAAGCAGCATAAGGGAGAAAATAAATAGTGTGAAATCAATTGTGCCTATGATAGTGTATTAGGGCCTTCCTTTCAAAGAATTTACCCCTTGTTCGCGCCGCTTTTAGTGATAACTCGGTGAGATACTTTTGTGTTCTTGAAATGGATTATTTATTCTATTTATGGCAACAAATGCATCCTTTCCCATCTCCCCTCTTGCCCCCTCAAAAATCCAGTGTGTTCACGCAGCTCCCGCGAGTACGAGGTCCTCGTTAATATAAGTCGCTTAAAACAATCGATTTATCGCATCGCATCGCATTCTTTGAAAACTATTCAAATTCGCAATAATTCATCAAGTAAAAAAGTGAACTACATCTTCGATAGTGATTTCATCTTGAAAGGAACTACGTCCCAGATAAAACTGCTGCCTTCTAACTTCCGTGAGTGTTACCTACCTATCATTTTGTTGCCATTGTATTGATACAGAAGTGGATTGCCGAATATTTAGTAATAAACCTTTAAGCGGGAACAGATATTATCATTACATAATAGTACATAATTAATAACATAATAATGTAACATACCGTTTGCAAAACCCCAGCTGCGTTAATATTAAAAAAATATTCCTGCGCCGAGCCATTACTTGAGCATTTATAAAAAAGCAAAACGAATTGTTTAGTTCTGAAACAGCTAAAGAACTAAACCCATTGTCCCAAGTCCTTCATTGTTATTTTTTCCTTTGTCTTCCTCCTTTCCTTGAAAATCCCTACATATTAGAAGAAGATGAAGGTATTTCCTACCTACTTGGAACACGTATACAATATTTGCACAAAATCTAAAATTACCCACATCAAATGAGTTGAAAATTATTCACATCTCGCTTTCGGAATGTCGCTAATAATCGTAAAAAATACAAATATTTAGAACAGGTAATAATCGCATACATACTCGTACATTAAAAACTTTTATTAATTATCTCCAAAAATAAAATAAAATAAACAAGTTTAATAAGTTAAATTATAATAAACAAGTTTAAAATAAAAAAGATTTAATATGATAATAAATTTAAGAGGTGGTTTTTTTAAAATATATTTGGTTATTAATAATTTTTAATTGGCTATTATCACTTTGTCTAATTTCTAAAATTTCTAAGTTATCTAATTGTAAACTCGTTGTGTTTGTATGTACTCGTAAAATGTTTAGCCCTTTATTTATATCAAGAGAATGATTTGATTTCCAAAATGTGATTGGCAAATTCAGAATAATTATTATTATGTAAGCATCTTAGTTGTCATCTGACCTAATGAAAATACTTGCGGATTGTAACGTTGACACCAAAGACCAGAATATTTTTAAAAGCCTGTATTTGTTCCAAACAGCAGAAATAAGACATGGGAATGAGAGATCTAATGTAATGCAATTGCCATTCAGCGTGTAGTACAACAAGGCTATATCCTGTCGCCACTATTGTTTAATTTCTATTCCAACCTTGTCTTTAAAAGAGCCCTAAGTAATACTGAGAAGAGTCTGAAGATCAACGGAGTTGTCATTAATAACATTTTTAGATACGCAGATGATACTGTATTACTAGCTGACTGTATCGATGACCTCCGAGACCTATTAAATCTTGTTAATAATGCTGGTGAGCAACTGGGCCTAACAATCAACGTCAATAAAACTAAATGGATGACATTTGGACGACTTCAAATTCAAATTCACTCCGAATCAGTGATACAGTCAAACGGTTGCAATGCCGAAAAGTTGGAAATATTTAGATACCTCGGCAGTATTCTCACGGAGACCCTTGACCCAGATGTAGAGGTTAGGTACAGAATTGAAGCAGCAAGAACTGCGTTCATTAAAATGAAATCCCTCTTCTGCAATGACAATATCAGCTAAGGCAGAGAATGCTAAAATGTTATGTATGGTCGGTCCTTCTGTATGGATGTGAAACACGGACCTCGAAAGTAAATACCATGAACAGGTTAGAGGCTTTTGAAATGTGGCTTCACCGGAAAATGCTCTAGGTCCCATGGACCGACATGATCACTAACACAAAAATTCTCAGGCGGGATAGAGCATATAGAGAACTACTTACATTAATAAAAATCAGGTTTCACATCTGGGTCATATCCTTCGGTGGGAGAAGTATCACTTGTCCATTTAATATTGAAAGGCAAGATAGAGGGTCGCCGAGGGCCTGGTAGGAGACAAATGTCTTGGCTGCGAAATATTCGAGCGTGGACCAGCATCAGAAGTGTGGAGGAGCTATTCCGGGCAGCGCAAGACAGAGAGACATTTTCAAGAGTGATCGCCAACGTCGGGGGGACCTGATAGGGCACACAAAGAAGAAAGAAGAAGCATTTTAGGTGCTCCTTATCTAATTAATAGTATTAAATTGTATATACGTCTTTTACCCATGTAAAAAAGAACAATCTGTAAATTAATTTATTTATCCCAGATTTGTAAAAAAAAATCACACTTCTCTTTGTTATTTAATAAATAATTTCTTAAAGTTTGTTATTAGTATAAAAAGCTGGTTTGATATTATTTAAAGATATATACATAAATACGTAAATGATGACCCCGTGAAAAGGGCCTGTCCTTTGGTGGAACTGCCCGAATACACTCTCTCTCGAATACAATCACAATAATAATTTAATTCATACAAGTTATGCTTTATGTTGCCCTTTTGAATGATTTATTATTTATTTGTTATATAGGAGCGGCTCAAGTGGTTGTTCGGCCTATAGGTACGAAGCAAATGAATTCAGGCCTAATGAGGATAATTAAAAATAAATAATCGGCGCAGAAATCCACCTGGAAAATGTAACACCACTTCTCCTACGAATATTTTCTTCCATGAGAACAAAGTCCGCAAAATGCAGTCGAGCGGAGTAAAATCAGAGTATAAAACGTCCATGTGAGTATGCAACTTTATCACAAGTCGGTTTGCTTTCTATCCGCTCACACGCTCCTATCTCTCACAGTTACCAAAGTGAACATGAGGATTATTGTAAGTGGACACTTATTCAATACATTTCATTTGATTTATGGCTTGGCCGATATCAACAGATATTGACACGTTAACCTTATTTATATTTATACTTGACCTTTTCTAACCGTAACCCAAAAATAATGTAAGCAAGAATTTTAATTATTGTGATAATAATTATATGACTGACATAAAAAAAAACTATGTAAGAAATATTATAATTTGTAAACGTAAAGCACAATAGTTACTTCTTTAACAACAACAAAAAAGAAAATAAAATTGGGTATTTTCTTTTGCCGTAAATAATGGCTATCTGTCCTAATTAC
Organism: Limnephilus rhombicus; assembly: GCA_929108145.2. Lineage (NCBI taxonomy): Eukaryota > Metazoa > Arthropoda > Insecta > Trichoptera > Limnephilidae > Limnephilus > Limnephilus rhombicus. The sequence goes on along the minus strand of OV815277.1, from coordinate 31,886,936 downwards.
ATGTAGAATAATTTGTTTAAAACTAGCTTTATGGAATGGGACTAAAATTACTTTTTTGTAATCAATCACAATCCGGTAAAATAAAAACAATTTAAGGAGCAATATTTTGTAATTCTATTTTATTTTATTTACATATTACATACATTAACGTTACAAATAAATTATACCTAAAGAGGTTTTTTTGTATGAATTCCTCACAAGAGTCTCAAGTGCTCCCGTCTGGAGCCAGTGAGACTATGGCATCCCCAATTGGGGTATGTAGTGAGGCTGAAGGACGTGGGGAGGGGAAGGAGGTGGGAAGAGGAAGGTGGGGAGGTACCTTGCGCACTTGAAGTGAAATATCACAAAACTGCGCTATATAAATACTACGTTATTATTATTATTATTACCTGGCTATTCAGATCTGGTCACCAAACACGGCTAAAGCCATTTCAAGCAACGTTTCAATTCTGAATGGTGGTCTTACACCAGGGCGATACTAAGAATATCTTACAACCCAATAACAAATAATTTTCACACCATGCAAAGATAATATCCACATGTATTTTTGTTTAAATCAATGCGGTGGGCTAATGAATCGTACAGCTGGTATATTAAAAAATATAGAAACTAATCGTACATACATAGCTGCAGTGTGCCAGTTGTCCTTTATTTAATACCGTATCTTTTATAAATTTCAAATTCACAATAGTTTGAAACAATTTTAATAATTCTATAATACGTTTAGTACCTATGTATATTTGAAAAATATCTTTGAATTTAATAATTTGGATGTATACAATATCCTCTATATACACAAGCCCTGCTTATTTATGGGGGTATATCAAATACATGTATTATGTAATTAATTATTGTAAAAAATATGTTATATTTTATGTATCTTTTTGTAAATAAAAAAAATAGATATATATATATACATATATACTCAAATTTGCTTTGAAATTAAGTGTATTTTTCAATATTTCAACAGACTGTTTGAAACAGACAAGCGATATAAACCTAGCTATAACAAGTATACTTTTTTTAAATTTCAATTTCTATATTCAAAATTGGAACTGGTTTATTGAGAATTACGACTATTCGGTGATTTTTATATTGGTCTCCACCAGTAAATAATTACAATAACATTTTTAAATTTAGTGGTTAAAAATAATCGTGTCGTCTCTTAAAGTTTTTTAAAAAAAAATTTTTCTACTTTATTTTGGAAACAAAACAATTTTATACACATTTCATATAATATTACATGTTTTCTGGTTTACATAAACCAGTAAATTTAAAACCAATTTGCAATAGGCAATTGCCTATTAAAAAAATAAATGATTATTCAATTATATTTATTATCAAAGTATTTATGCGTTGTGATAGTTATCGAATACAATATTAATTAACGTAATATTTCAGTTAAAACCTGTTTTAAACGAATAATAAAAGAATAATTGATTTAATTCCTGCAATAGTTCGAATGTGCTCGAAGTTGGAAGAGTGCCGCAAGAGAGACGTAAGAGTGGAATAGTGGACCGTTCACTTTCTATCGGGTTTACGCTTCAAGCTAGCTACCGGCAGGGTGAGATCAACAAAGAGATATCAGCAGTAAAATTACGCCTTGTCTTACCTGTTAATCTCTTGAGATCAATCTTACTCTGATTTATAACTCCCGTATATAATGGTCAATTAATTGGTTGGAGCTTAAATATTACGAATTTATTTATAAAATTCATGATTTAAATTAAGACATTTACATATACTGGATACATTATATCACCACACTGAGCGGCTGCCTATTTCATGGTGACCAATAAAATATAGCTACCTACGTTATGAAGTCTCGTGCAAAATTATAGTAGAAGAATTAGAAAGAAAATTGGAAAAATTATAATAAAAAGTAGATTAGATCATATACATAATTCTGTTTTCTAGTTGTATATGTGTTCGTGTAAGCAAACATGTTTAAATGCGTACATACCTACACCTACACAATTGACTACGTATTTATTGAATAATATTATTATTTAATTTATAAAAAAATAGCTTATTGATTAACAAGTTTTGCGGTGTAATTATTATAACGTGACAGCTTTTTCGCCTTACGAAGGCATTATCAAACTGTACTAATATAATAATATCACGTAATAATAACCATAAAGCAGAAATGCTAATAAATAAACTGTTTTTTGTAAATTATTATTGAACATGTAAAAGAAAAATTACGTTTAAAATTGTAAAAAGAACGTTTTCTTACAAAATTTAAAATGCGCAGACCCCTGAAAAGTCACGTAATCCGACTTTACTTGTCAAAATTAATCCTTAGAAATTTAATCATAAATTTAAATACAAAATTTATTATTAAAATAATTTTCCGATAAAAAAAAAATATTTTTGTAGGTAGATATTTCAGATATTTATACAAAAAAATGTACTTTAGTTAAATGTACTTAGTATAAAATATTTCTCATAGGCAGATACTTATCGCTTTATAACAATCAGTTCCATTTTTATGAATGAATGAATTCAAGCAAATCCGAGTTCTAGACATCATTGAATCAGAGTACAGACAGACACACAACCGAAATTAGTATTTTTGATAATTTGTCAGTGTTACGAAAAGATTTCTTATACGAGTTTGTTTATGAGAAAGTTGAATAATACATCATCTACTTGTTAACTTTATACGGTTGTGTTAGATAAAAATACATACATGAAATAAAAGTACAAGAAACAAACATTTAAAAAAAATACCGCAATCAGATAAGTTTGCAAAGAGACAACCAAAGGTTTAATAATAGGGTTGGGGTAGGTTTTGAATATGATCCATCAAGTATTCACCAAACATCAAACCTGTTATTATCACCTATATTATTGGTTTCGCATAGTGTGAAACAAATATAGTTGCACTTATGTTTACTGCAGTAGAACAGAGTATTGAGTCGTGTTGTTCTTGTGGGTTTATAAGTCGGAACGGTCCAGTTTAGTATTATAAATAAGAAAGTTAAATCACATATTTTACTAGCTGACCTGGAAAACGTTGTTCTGCCATATAAATTATTTCTATATGTAGATGAGAGTTCGACGAAGCGGACGTAGCGCCATCTGTCATTCAACAACATAAATAATTTCGTTCTGTTTGAAATAGAAATGACAGTCAAGTTAAATGTGTTCATAAAAAATACTAAAATTGCAATTTAAAAATGGGAAGGTGGGGGTAGGAGGATGAAAATTTGAGGTTCTAGGTATTTTTTGATGCCAAAAAAATTACAAAAGAAAATTTTGTCAAAAAAATAAAAATTCTCATCCGGATAGGGACATCGTAATCACCTAGGGATATGAAATATACTTTACGATCTATTCTCGTACCTACCAAATATACTTTACGATCTATTCTCGTACCTACCAAATATACTTTACGATCTATTCTCGTACCTACCAAATATACTTTACGATCTATTCTCGTACCTACCAAATATACTTTACGATCTATTCTCGTACCTACCAAATATACTTTACGATCTATTCTCGTACCTACCAAATATACTTTACGATCTATTCTCGTACCTACCAAATATACTTTACGATCTATTCTCGTACCTACCAAATATACTTTTTGAAAATTTTATAAAAATCGGTGGAGACTTTTCGGAGGAGTGCGACCACAAACACCGTGACACGAAATTTTTATATATCTAGATTTAAGATCTGTCTTCTAATGTATGAATTTTTTAAATATTTAATTAGAAAGGATAATTCATGTATTCTAGCGGGATATTTAATAATAAATGCATATAATAGATATCATATATTACATATTTTTTTAATAGATACATGGGAGTAATTTCTTGCCAGTAGTTGTTTCCGAGATATAGTGGATAATATCGCTACCGGGAATGAACCGTGATTTACAACTTGCGGAAGGTGTAAGAAAGTGTATGAAGTATGAATAACACGCGTTATAGACAGTAGTAATACGGTTTAAACACGCTATTGATAGAAAATTGTTCATATACGTGAATTCAAATATGAATTTGATATGGCTTTGAATAATTTTCTCGCTATTCCATTTATGTAGTTTCGATCACATTTCCTTATAATTTTTATCAAACAATTTGTTGCAATTTTCAAATCTTATTAGCACTGTTCAATCTGTTCATAAAGAAAATTATGTATATATTTATAAAATGGATTACAAAACAACTGTACGGTGCAAAGGTGTGATTTAAATTAACTAAAATTTACAATTCCGAAAACTAATAACTATTGTCAAAAAATGTGTTAGGTAAATACTTTTTTGTAATTCTTTCGGAGCAATAGAAATACTGGTATATCTTTAGCATTTTGGTTACCTAAACTGTGAATGAGTGGTGAAAGGGAGTTTTTAATCGAAATGGTATTGACATGATTGTTGCAGTGAAATTTTTAATCCATAAACTATCCTTTTAAGACAAGATTTTTACGCATAGCACAAAGGGTAACAATTATTATGAGCTAAAGTTGGTTAAAATTTTTTGGTGAAATACTTAAGATTATAATAATTGTTACCCTTTGTGCTATGCATAAAAATCTTGTCTTAAACGTTAGTTTGTCAATTAAAAATAATAATTAATATTTGACAAGTTAAAGTATTTCACCAAAAAATGTAGACATAATTTGTCTCGATGCCACCTAGCGAGAGATTTAGCACTAACAATGCCTCTCTCACAAAAATAAAGTTGGATGTTTTCAGGTGGAAAAATGTAATGAGCAGTACTTGTTGAATGAAACACTAGTATATATTGAATTATTTGGCGGGTATTAGATTAGCCGACATAGCTCAGTGGTAGAGCACCTGACCGGCAATCAGAAGGACACGGGTTCAAGTCCCGTTGGCGGCATGTATCTTTTCTCTGAAGATTTTTTCAATGTAGATGAGTGTTTCAGGCTGATAATTATTGCTTATAATATTATTTTGAGCTTAAAATATTTTAGTGAATTTTGCCTACATCAAGGCAGATAAAGGTGTTTAAGTATCTGACCCGTAAGTGGCTGAATTGGCATCAAGTTTGGGTCCCACTCAGGCGTCGTGAGTTCAATCCCTCGGCCGGCTAAGTCCTCCATCATGAAACAAGCAACATTTTCCGCTTACTGTGCTGGTAGCAGGATATTTTCAAATATTGTAAGGTTATTTATTCGTAACCGATGAATATTTCTCTTTCTTTATACAACGTGTCCGGAAACTCGTAGTACAAGCGGGAAACTGATGAATCTACATCACGTAGAGAACCCAAAAAACTTATTTTTTTCGATCTGAGCATTTCGATTTTAAGATTATTTTTTTCCTATTTTTCCTATTTTTCCATTTTTTCGGCAACTAAAGGGTTAAAAAAAATTTGAGCCCGGTTTACCCTTCGAAGCATTTTATAAGACATTACACAGCTGAAATCAACCCCCTAGTGAATTTTTTTTTCAATTTTACCAAAAAAAATTCCAACTTCGGACCCGATTTACTCGAAAACGAAAGCTCAAATCAAAAAATTGATATCACAAATCGACTCCGAATGTGATGTAGATTTATCAGTTTCTTGCTTGTACTGCGAGTTTCCGGACACCGTGTATAAGAAAGACAAGACCAGACCTTCCGATTTGTGAGAATTGGCTACCTACTCAAGCAACCAGATTGTCTATTTGGTTTAGATAAACACATTGGGAAGATTTCCCTAATTTTCTGGCTTCGACAGAATTTGAAGTTAAGATTATTTCTTAATATTATCTTCTCGTTGTGTTTCAGATATGTTTGGCGTTAATAGCGTTGGCGACAGCCACCCCAGCGAGATCCAGAAGAGGAATCATCCAACAAGAAGAAGCAGAGGAGAAAGTTGGAGAAGAGGGATCCTCAGGATACCACCACGAGGTGGAGCATGAACACGCCAAGTCCCACCAGACCATCAAATTCCACCACTTCCACCCCGTACCAGTATACATAAAGAAAGAACACCAACATCTCCTGAAACTGGAGAAGGGAGCTTCCGGCCACAAACTGAAACAGGTCCACCCTAAAACCGAGCATCAACATTCCTACGGCCTGGTGCTCGAAAACCACGGATACGACCACGGGATCCACGGAAGGTCTGATGACCATCATCAGGAGGAGCATTCGGTAGGACTAGAGCACGAAGGAGAAGGCGGAGAAGCAGAATCTCACGGAGAAGCTGAAGGATGGGGTCATGCCGAAGATTCCGCTCCAGTTTACGAAACCAAAAGCTTCCAGGACGATCATTACCAATACGATCCAAGTGAACAAAAGTCTGGCCATGAAGAGAGTTACTAACTTTAAGACGCCCAAAAAATTGTCCCACTGCTTACACCTCCGCAGAAACCTCTCTCCGCATCAAATGCGTTTGTAAGGAAAAATAGGGTTACTGCGGAGCTGTGAGCGGTGTGTTGACTATTGCTGCCACTACTATGTATTATTAATATTATTTAATATTAGGAACCCATGTTCATCCCTGACATGATATCGACTGTTTTATTTTTATTATTGCTTTTTTGTTATACTTGCTTTAACATGCTCGCTTTCGTCAGAAACAGCAGGCATACTAAAATGTTTCTTTAAAATTGTGTGTTTTATTTCATTTTTACTGTACAAATATAACTATAACCTTGATGAACAAATTTGAGAAGTTCTTCATCGAATGACCAAGAATTACGAATTTTTACCAGCCTTGAAGAGAAGTAAACTTCAATATATTTACCTTGGCTGTATTATATAATACATAAATGTATATTTTGAGGAACGAAGAATTCAAGATTACCTAATTGAAATTCCAGGGAAGGTTGACGACATGGCTTCCAAATCTACAAGGAGGTGTAAATTACTGGTGCTCTACCAAAGAGTTGTTTAGGGCTATTTGCCTGTGTAAATGACGAGATTTGAACAACTTGGAGAATGTTGTCTTAAATTTAATAAATGATGAAAATAAATGGTTATTTTCCTAAAATGGTACATCTATTAAAATCATTAAATTAAACTAATGATTTTAAATTACAGTTTTATCCGCTTATCACAATAACGATAATAATAAATGACAAATTGTCATGCCTTTGAAAAGTAATAATGAAAATGATGAAAAAAATCTAACCTAAAATAACTTATTTAACCTAGATTTTTTCTTAAATTTTCAAAAATATGTCGAGTTTTCACTGTCCTGAATTGTTCGGTTACCATATTATGGAATACTTTCGTGCTAATACACTGCAATATCGGGTTGACCGTAGTGTTCACCACTCATAAACATTACTTTTTATAACTTACACCTGATGAGTAAAATGTGAACCTAACCTAGAGTATCCTATTTAACCTCGATTTTTTCATCAGTCAAAAATATGTTGAATTGCCACTGTCCTGAATTGTCCAGTTACCACATTATTGAAGACGTTTGTACTAATATACGTGAGCAACGACTGGTTGATTGCATTAGTGTTCATCGCTCATAAACGATACATTTTTATAACTTACACCTGATGAGTAAAATAATTTGGTTTCACGTGTTCTCAATTGCACACAATTCTCATTGTTTTTCTTCATATTAAATACCTGTTTAAACATAATACCGGTGATTTCTTAAGCGTATACCTGAGTTGAGAGTTATATATTATGTAATTTTGATTTCTCTCTTGTAGCGTGTATGAAACTAAACTTATTATTCGATTACAATAACGAATTATTCGTTGACTGTATTATAGCCAATAAGGCTCAGTGTCGAAATATGAAACTCTAATATGATCGCGTGACTTCAATAACAAAATTAAATTCGAAAAATTTCTTAGATAATAGACCTGTATTTTCTCATTTACACCGCTCAAAAATAGTCTTACACTACTCTTACGTCGTATGTTGCGGTTAGTAGATCGAAATTACGGCGATTTTGTATGTACCTAAGGCAAATCTAGCTCTGCATCAGAGTCGAATTAAGTCTAAGAAGGCCCATAGCATGTCAAAATTCTCCCCTTTAAAATCTCCTTTTCAGAATTCTGTAGTATAACCGTGGAGTTGTTGATTTTCTCAGAATCGTCTCGGCGAAAGGTCACCATTCAGAATCGAAATGTTATTCAAAATGGCATTAACCGTGTTTGGTGACCAGGGCTGAACGTACCTACTTACCTACCTTCCTCTTCTTCTTTTTTTATTGATGCAATCATGTTATGTATTTTAAAACATTATATAAAAATGTGGGCCTCACTGGGTAGTTTTCCCGTGCTGAGGCCCCCGTTTTACAATTTAATTATGAAATAAATAAAATAATATGACATGAAATAAAATAAAATACAGAAGGTAATGAAAAAAAGGGAAATTTCATTAGATACAGTTTTATATCATGAAGCCTGTAAATTATTCTTGATTCTTAATATTTGCGTAATATTGCCTTTTTGTTATTTAATTCACCTTCTATGTTGTATCTGAAATGTTTTTGTTTCCCTCATTTTTGGATGTGTAAGCTTGTGAAATGTTTTTATTGCCTGGTATTTGTGGTGTCTTTGTCCAAAGCTTGTGCTCATCGTCGGAGTTTTTATGTTTTTCTTTATCCTCACAACATATCGCAATCGGTTAAGCCGTAGTTCTTCCTGACTCCGGGCAGTTGGGACTTTTGGTCCGTGTTGAAATTATAAATATATATACTTCTCGCATAACACAGGAAAAAGCGGACAGTTAATTAAAAAAACCAAGGTTAAAAAATCGTACTAATACCTTGGCTACATATAATACCTTGGCGTCCTCTTTCATATCTAATGATAAAATATTAATATTTAGCTAATGGCTAACTTTTATCACGTACTAGCTGAAGTACCCGGCGATGCACGGGCTTTACACAGAGTTTTCGAAATCAAATGCAGACAGTGACCTTCCTCTTGTTTTGAAGGTCACATGTACAAAATTTCATCAACCTCGACATACAGCTGTAGATTTGCATATAAATCAAATCTACACCGCCCGCTTGCCAGCCCGCTCGTCCACCACATAGATATTCTCCTTTATATATTATACATTTCAACCAATTTACACAAAACTTTGACAAATTATATACCCAAACCTTCCTCATGAATCTATTGCTGAAAAGCCAGCATGAAAATAGGTTAAGTAGTTTTTGAGTTTATCGCAAACAGACAGACGCGCCTGAAGTCTTTGTTTTATAATATGTAAAGAAGTGTATCCATATTCCTGGATGAATTTAGAGTAGGTACCGGAAATTGCTCTCCTGACCTACGTTGAATTTATATCCATTAAATAAATACATGAAAACTTCCCGCGCTTCCCTATTTGACTGTATTTATTGATATATAGATTTGTAAATATTTAGCAATTCTAGTGGGACCTCAAAAGAAGCGGGCCCGTAAGATACTGCCTACTCTGCCTTATGGCTAATTCGGCCCTGTCTAGAATCATCAATTTCCGCATTCTGACCACTTATACTTTCCCTCGGTCTACCACCATATCGTGTAACTGTAAACCACCATCGACTCCTTGGACTATTTTTTTTTTTTTTTAATTTTCTTTACTCATTTTGTTTGTTACAGGTTTGTTTTACATGGTTTTTCGACTACCAAACTAGGCAAATGCCCGTATTATGGTAGTCGAGATTCATAAGATGTTATATTAAGTATAGAATATTAAGTATAATCATCAATATATGTAGATGAAAGTACAAACATATAGCATACATATTAAGGAAAATATTCATACTAGTATTAGGTACATGATCACATACAGGAAAGGAGTTAAACTAGGAGAATCTTGTATAAATAAAAATAAAATACAATAACAAATAAAATTAAAATAACAAATAATAATATTTTAAGGATAATAGAAATAAAAATAAGAATAAATATGTAAATCATCTATACAGATGAACAATGATAGTCTTAGACCCCAAAAAACAAAATCAGTTATTCCTAGGCAGCGTATGAAATGGACGAACTATGAAACCTAGAACCATTAAGGGCCCGCAACCCTAATTTCTACCGATTTCTTACATATTTTCCTTAAATACGGTAAGTTTTAAAGCTCTTAAAAAATATATGTTTTTCTTGAAGATAATATCTAGACATTGCCCTCGCCGAAACGCAAATAATATAAAATTCCCTCGATAGAAAAAATCGCAAAGAATGCTCAAAAATTATTGTAAACACGTTTGTTTCAGTTATTTTACAAGTTATATGTATCAAAAAATTCACAGTGTTTGTTGAAGCAACGCCTGCGAGATTTTTGCTCTATTTTAAACGAGTCGTGTTTTATTAAACATTTGTTTTGTAATTGTTTTTTTTCTTTGCGTCACTTAGTTTACAAAATGGAAAACTTGAAATATCGCGTTATTAAATTTACGCTTGGAGAAGAGAAGACTTTGCACGCATACTTGCCGTTACATTAAAACTGTAGCATATTTCACGATTTGCAGTTGATATTTTATCCTTCAAATAACCCTAGAGAAGAGAGCTTTCATCCACAACCTAAAAGCGAGCATGGGATTCACAAAAGTTCGGATTTTTTAATGATAACTTTTGTATATTAGGTCCTTACATATAAAATTTTGTATGGGAGGAACATAAAGTCGATTTTTTTTAATATAATATATTTATTTAATCAAAGTATGTACCATTGCTATCTATGCACTTTTGCCATCTCATAGGTAGTTCATCGATCCCTTTACTATAAAAACCATTCGGACGGAAATCAATAACATCTTTGAAGGCGGTTTGGACTGCCGCATCGGAGTTGAATTTTTTCCCTTACAAGAAGTTATCCAAATTTCGAAAAAAAATGGTAATCAGTTGGGGCAAGGTCCGGAGAGAATGGTGGATGTCTTAGACATTCCAATTGAAGCTCCTCTAATTTGGTAGCCGTCTGTTGTGCAGTGTGTGGTCTAGCGGTCAACGCGCGTTTGTTGATTTGCTTCACTCAATTCGTGAGGTACCCACCTTTCAAGCTTTTTCACCTTTCCAATTTGTTCAAGTGGATTAAAACAGTTTTATCACTAACACCGCAGCCTGCAGCTAACTCGGACGTGGTTTGCGATGGATCCGCTTCCACAATAGCCTTCAATTCTTCATTATCAACTTTGGTCTCCGGCCGTCCACGGGGCTTGTTCTGCAGGTCAAAATTTCCAGAACGAAAACGTTGGAACCAAAAACGCACTGTGTTTTCTTTTGCGGCACCGTCGTCATACACATCATTAATCCTTCGAGCCGTTTCTGCAGCACTGGTGCCACGGTGGAACTCGTACTTGTAAATAACGCGATATTTCAAGTTTTCCATTTTGTAAACTAAGTGACGCAAAGAAAAAAAACAATTACGGAAAAAACAAATGAATTATAATTTTCGAAACACAAATACATGAGTAAATAGCTGTATAAATTTGAATTTGGAATTCCTAACAAAAGAGAAGATATTTGAGATCAAAGTTGCCAGTATGGCAAAACGCCAATTTCATATGTAAAGACCTAATACTTGTACATTTAATTAATATTATTACATACATATACTTCGAAAGTTTGAGTTTTGTAAAAATAAGTATAAATCAACAATTTAAAAAGGTGTAACATTTAATATTTTAAGTTACATTATATCATTATAAAACCATAAAATAAATAATACAATACTAGAAGTGTCTTCTACATACATAAATTTGATTGTAATTAAATGTTTCATTTAGCCCAACCCCTTAGGAACCTCCTAAATTTTTTGCCTGAAATGGTATATCTCCACCCCATTTGAATTTCGGAAGCAGAGTTTTGTATATGCCCAATTTAGGCCTATAATTGGATCACAAAGCACGCCCACAAGGCACTTCTTGTATTATTCTTTAATCTATTTATACAGCGGTAATAGTTCCATCTGACGGCTTATGAAGCTACTAAAAATTTTGCACAATTTCATTACCTACCACCTACCATGGACTAGACAATAATATCAAAACACAATAATTTCAATTCACTTGTATCTTCCGGAACACTTTCTCTATGGAAACAGTGATGAAGCCATAATAGATGGCGGATACCAAGAGTGCAATACTAGTTTGGTGGCAATAACTGCGTAGTAATTGGGTTGTTGGGGAACAGATGGCGCTAATATGTTTTTTATGTATAGGTACTTAAAAATATATTTTTTAAATGCTTTTTGTTCAAAATTATTAATTTGTTAACGATTTTAATATTTGTATAGACTGTAGGAAAGGGACGCGTATTTTCGGCAAATAAAAAACGGTTCCATGACAAATCAGAATCATGCAATTTCAACGCCACTTAAAAAATCATTAAAAGTTATGAAAAAAACATAAAACTGTCCGTTACCTAACCTAACGTAACCTATTTAACCATTTTTTCGTCACTTTTAATTACTTAATGAGGGGGTGTTTAAATTACATGATTCTGAGTGGTCCGGTCACCTAAAAAACAACATCAACATCAATCAAATTGCAATTTCCGAATTTAAATCCGAAAATATCACCTAATTGGCCATGAGGCCTATCAGCCTTCGGTAACCCGTGAAGCTATTTTCGTACATACTTAATAATGTGGTAAAAATAATATTCTTGCAAAAAATAAAAGTTTCTTTCAAAATTTTTGAATTTCCGAAAAATATTTTTAGTAAGGTAAAAATGTAAAATATAATGAGGGTACCTAATTTCTGCTCTTAAAATTCCCATGGCAACGGCAAGGCGACGCAACGGCAAGGCGATGGCTGCGGCACACGGAGACTACTCCCTCCAAGAACAAGATTACTTTTGTTGCTTTGGAGGAAGCAGACATGTCTACGTACTTTGTTATTTAGCAGACATGTCTACGTACTTTGTTATTTAGTGTGTAAAATAGAATTGCAGCATTAAATGTGATGTGATACTGATATGATAAGGAGTGTAGGTATTTTGTGCCATTCCCGCGCCGTCGCGTCGCGCGTCGCCATAGAAATATGAAGAGCGCCCAATTGATGGTTTCCGCACAATACTGCACAAGAGTCCCAACTGCTCCCGTCTGGAGCCAGTGGGACTATGGCATCCTCAATTGGGGTATGTTGTGTGGCAGAAGGTAATGGGGAAGGGAAGGAAATGGAGAACAGGGAGGTGTGGAAGTACCTGGCACCAAACACGGCTAACGCCATTTCAAGCAACGTTTCAATTCTGAATGGTGTTCTTACACCAGGGCAATACTGAGAGTATCTTCCACTCTGGAACGTGCCGCAAATATACTATACATTATTTTAAATGAATAAAGTGTGAAATAACACAAATAAATCAAATAAAATTTATTTGCCAAGCCGGGATTCGATCCCGCGACCTTCGAAGTGTTAGTCAAGAGCCTTTCCGCTGGACTAAGCCGGCCGTCAATTGCTAGCGATGACTAGTTTTATATTCAGTTGCCATTATCTTCTAAGTCTAAGAGATGAACTTAAAAAAAAAAACACAAAAAAACGAGTGTGCTTTAGACCACACAACTGAAGTAAAATTTCTGCTCCATGATGATAGGAAGAGAGAAAGAAAATGTGCGCGCGCACTGCTTTTTTTTGCCCCTACATTGTGATACAGACAATAGGCCTGCACTGTGTCTTAGATATACTAAACGTAACTGGCTATGAGAGCAAGAGAGAAAGAAAATGTGTGCTCGCACCCGTCTCTCTTGCCCCTACAGTAATATACGAAGCGTTCGCCTCGCTCTCGTCACGCATTCGCCAGCTCACTCCACAATTCAAGCATGCGCAATAAGAAGTCTTCAAAAACATAAACAGTATCAGTGCCGCTAGAGTGCAAAACGGTGGAAACGCCAACCTTGGGCATTTAGATACCCGGGAGCGCAGTTCCTATGCGATTTGATAACACCAAATTTAGTTCTAAATTAATAATACTGTGCAAGAATCAACATGTAAAAGCCATGTATTTTTGGAAAACCATCTCTAAATAAATATCCTCTTTTCTATCAAGTGTATCTAAATTTGACTCCCTCCATTTAAATCGACTCCAATTTTCCGTATAATAACTATGGAATTTGCTAATTAATGAATGTCGGTGAACTAACTAAATATCGGGTGGGGTGGGGCAATATTTAAAGTAAAGTCGAAATTTTAAAAAGATGTATTTTGGATACCTACTACTAAATCTGAAATTGTGGAAAATTAGGTGAACTTAAAAAAGTATGAAATATTTTTCTCTCAAAAATTAGTGCCTCGGGACAAAATTGGCAACAACTGATAAAAGATAAATTTAAAAAAATATATATTATTAATTAAAAATTCACTGTGTTTTTGATATTTAACTTACTTTTAGTCGCGGCGTCGTGTAGGTATAACAAGACAAATAATCAAAATAGTAAAAAATTTTAAACTTTATTTTCCGAAAGAGGAATTTGTTAGAAATGCTCTCACTAAATGTTTTAAAGAAATTCGTAAAATTGACGGAGATACAGCATTTTACGTGAAACGGTTTGAAACAGTTTGTACGTTGAATTATCCTTCAGCAAAACTTTGAACGCGTTTTTCTCGAAACCATGTTTTTCAACCTGATTGACAAAATGTTAACTAAACTATACATCCGATTTGCATGCACTAAGTCAACCCGTCTGCTTGTTTAGGAATAAATACCTACATCCCAAAACATGTAATCGCGTTACACTTTCATAAGACCAAAAACGTCCCGAGCTACCTTACATTTTAAAAGCTATATATCTGTCTTCCTCTCAGGCAAACATATATAATTTCTTTTAACCAGAAAGAGAACGAAATAATGCTTCTTATTGTCTTTGAAATATTAAAGCTATCTTCCATAGATATTTTTCAATCTTGATCCAAAGTGACAGTTTCCGATTTTTTTTCAGAATCCGAGGCTTCCGGATTGTGAGGTGCGAATATATTGAACCAAGCAGACCGGACTGTTCGAAAATCCAGTCTTTGTGGAGTTTTTTTTATAAATGGCCTTTTTTATGAACGATGAAAGTTTTCCATATAAACCAGAAATAAAATTCGCCGGTCCACCATTTTCTATTTTTTTTTTTACATATCAAAATTCACCTATTTGGTGCTTTAAACCTATGTATCTAGTTTCTAAATATATTTTTATCTTATTTTTCTGTTGAACCGTATAGCTTAGTCGCTGTCATTACCGCCGAGCAGCAATTTTATCGGGTATTACTATACAAACTATACTTTAGATTCGTATTCAAAAATTTGTAAACAGTCTTTGACTACGAACATTAATGAAAACTTCTATTAATCATTTGCTTGAAAATAGTTACGAGAAATACTTGTACCGCCCACGCATCGTGGCCGGGTGCCTTAAGTGAACGGTAAACTTCCGATCGATATGACAAGTACCATAGAAATTCAGATGGTTTAAAACAATAACTAAGAGTGAGGGAAAAGTTTTCTCCGATTATAGTAAGAAGATGTTGACGATGTTGTTCGTGTGAACCGAAAAGTAACTGTACTTATACATAATTTATACAGTTATCTGTCGTTAAGAAGTAATCTACTTTCTCCAGAATCATTGAATCGTCTAAAAATAACACTTTCACTCGAGAGCAGATCGGTTTTTAACAATAGAATGGCCATCATCATTATGAGAAATAAATGCACTTTACGGAACTTCATGCTGTAGTCCAAATTTATACACGCGAAAGAATTTCGCAATATCATTATGATGAATACGAAATAATTCGTCAACAATGTTAATTGCTACTCTCCTGAACTCCATTCTGATGAAAACAATTTCTCTCTGCGCCTGTGTCATCATTGGGGATGCTCTGTGGAGGGAATTTTTAGAGCAACGAATGATAAGAATTACTGGTAAGAGAGATTAGTAATCTCAGGGAAGTTCTGTGAAGGAAAAGGGTATGAGGGATGGTTAAGAATCAGCGGGGGCAGTGTGTCGAGGAATGATAGCTGTATGAATCCAATACTTCCACTGAGGTGCAAGGCCAATCGAGAGAATCCGTATGGAGAAATCAAAAGGTCTCCTTACCCGATTTCCTTACTCTTCCTCGATCCGGACAGCCACGCAAAAGGTGAAACCTCACCCCGTGAACCCGAAATAGAACGTTATCAAACATTATTAATAGCCTTGCATCTGCGTGGTTGAATTTAAAAATCCGGCTTCCAACGCATGTCTGCCGCCGCGCCTTACCGTTGCATAATATATGTAAACATCTGTGTACTTGGATTTTCAGACAAAGCTACCGTTGTAACTCGGTTTCTAAATCAAGAATTCGTCACAAGATGACGCCACTTTCGTCGGCAAGACGCAAAGGGACGTGCCCTTCCTAGGTATAAGTTCTACGAATTTGTGAACCTGGAGCATATTAGCCGGCTACTTTTTCGCGGTGACTAGCCATCACTGGTTGGCACTTGACACGTTGACAGTGGATAAACGGGCTAATTTTTGAACCAGTTCCTATTGGATTTACAAAAACCTGCGGAGCGAGTTTTTAACTGCTAGTGATATAACAATATGCTATCGATTATCTCCTAAAACTGGCCACGACAATCCTTGTTGAACATCCACATGAACTTATAAATCTACTTATCACCAAAAAACTTAAACATAAAGACTATAAATTATATAAAAAAAATTCTGATTACAGTGAATTTAAATATTTAAGAACTTTGTGTAAAAAGATGTCCATGACTTGCTACCGTAACCATATAAATGAAATTCAAAACTCCATAATAAACAATGTTAATTATTTTTGGAAATATTCGAAATCTCTTAAAGAAGATGATTCTGAATTCCCGAGCATTATGCACCTAAATGGTAGCCATAGCAATAATACTGATGGTATTGTTAACTTGTTTGCAAAATTTTTTAAAAGTGTTTATTCAACAGACGCAAATAATGCTCCTCTTCCATCAACAACTCTAGATGAAATTCTTGATATTTCGCAGTGTACCATAAGTCTCTCTGATGTAGTAACTAAAGTTAAATCATTAGATATCAACAAATCTGCAGGACCGGATAATATCCCCACAATATTTATCAAAGAATGTATCAAAGTAATTGCTCTTCCATTAACCAAACTTTTTAATTTATCTCTATCCAGTGGAATTTTTCCCGATATATGGAAAACTAGTTATTTGACTCCAATTTTCAAAAAGGGCGATAAAAGTGATGTTTGTAATTATAGACCAATATGCATTCAATCCACCATACCAAAACTATTTGAAAGCCTAATACTTGACAAACTTTTTGCCCAAATAAAACCTGTAATATCACCTTACCAGTTTGGATTTATGCCAGGTAGAAGTACACTTTCTAACTTGATTATTTATGAAAATTTTATAACCAATGCTTTTAAAGAAAAAAAACAAGTAGACTATGTCTATACTGATTTTAGTAAAGCCTTTGATTCAGTTTCCCATAAAATTCTCATTTGGAAATTAGAAAAGCTTGGTATATATGGCAGTATATTAGCCTGGTTTGAAAGCTATCTTACTGGAAGACAACAAATTGTTAGAATAAAATCCTCTTTGTCGGAAAAAATTTATGCAACAAGTGGAGTTCCACAGGGTTCACACCTTGGCCCAATATTATTTATCTTGTTTATAAATGATCTTTCAAAAATATTTCATGATGTATTTATCTTACTTTTTGCTGATGACCTCAAAATTTTTAGAATAATTCAAAATATTTACCATTGCAACATTCTTCAAGATAATATCAACAAATTGTTAATTTGGTGTAATGAAAATAGACTTTACTTAAATATCTCAAAATGTCATATAGTTAGATTTTCTCGAATAAAAAATCCAGTGATCTTCAATTACAACATTGATAACAATATTCTGAAGACGTTAACACAAATTAAAGACTTGGGCATCACTTTCCAATCTAATCTTTCATTTGTTAACCACATAACAGAAATCTCTAATAAGGCCTTAAAAATGTTGGGATTTATAACTAGGCTAACTAGAAATTTTAACAATATTAAGTGTATAAAACTGTTATATTTTGCATATGTTAGAAGTCAACTTGAATACAATTCTCCCGTCTGGAACCCATATTACAATATACATGTACAAGCTGTTGAAAGAATACAAAACAAATTCTTACGTTTTCTTAATTTTAAAATGGGTATTCCAGCAATTATGTTGAACTACAATACTATTTTGAATGATATGAATATGCTTACATTGTCAGACAGAAGAACTTTCACTGACTTGGTATTTCTGTATAAAATTCTAAATGATTTAGTTGACAGTCCGGTATTGCTCGAATTGATAAGCTTCCGGATTCCACTACGTAATACTAGAAGTCAGGATTTATTTCAGAGCAGTAATTCTGGAACTAACTACCATATGTATTCCTCTTTACCCCGAATACTAATGGAGGGAAACAATTATACCAAGTCAGTGGACATCTTCAATTTATCTTTAAACAAATATAAAATATTGTTACGAAGGCAGTTCAGTTATGTACAATAAATACTGTATATTTCTTACTATTCATATGTAAAAGCCCCGAAAGAGGGCGTTAATAAATAAATAAATAAATAAATAAATACCCACTTTGAAATCTTCCAAAATTAAGTCTTGTTTTAAAAAGAACGAGATGACGATAACAAACCAATCACTGAAGGCGTGAAGTAATAAATTTCCACAAAATACATTACCAGCAATGCTTTTATTAATAATATACACTATTTTATTGAAATTAAAACTTCTTTAGCACCGTCGTGACTTTAAATTTAAAAAGAAACATACATATATATATATAGGATTTAGCCTGCGAAAGAATGAGATCGCAATGAAATATTTATTTATTGCACGGGTACTCGGTTCCAATAAAATACGATAAATCTACGGTCTCACGCAAGCCTCCTTTAGTCCAGTGGTATAAAGCGCCTGACGAATCTTAGCGGCCATACATTCAGAGGACCAGGGGTCGAATCCTACGAAATCCAAAAAAAAAGTATTTTTATTTTTTTTAAATCAATATCCAATCTTCAAACCACTCCAAAATGAACAGGTAAAGAAAACACAAAAGAATGCGACATCTAGCGACTCCAAAGAAGGAAACACAAATACTAAGAAGATGATTAAATGTATAGGAGAAGGAATTCGACGACAAAATTATGGTAAAATTCATCCTTCATATTGATAAAAAAAGTGCTTCGTAGTCTCCCCACTCTACTTAAGTTTCTGAAGGTTTCACTTCTGCCACGTGTGAATTGCACTCTCTGATTTTTTTTTATATTCGAACCGATTGATTCGAAAGGAGTAGATTATATGAAATAGAATCAAAAATGGAAAGTGAGGTAAAATGGGACGGATTGATGACCGTCTCAGATTCCAATTATTTCCATTGCAAAGGAAATTATTAGTTAATTAACTCACCTTGATCTTGAAGGCGGAATATGGGGCGTCATGCGCCGCCGGGAAATAAAGCAACACCTTTGTGGGGCAGTTGAGACTAAACGAATACGCGGGTAAGTCGAGATTTAATAGACGAAATAACTGGACACATTAAAAATACTTATTTCGGTTGTTTCCGTGATTCTAATTCTAGTTCAAGGAACTAGGTTGGGTTTGAATTTTTGCGTTTCATTTTCAATATCGGAATCAATTCCAATCACAATCAGTTGTGTGAAGGATTCAGACAAGCGATTAAGTAGCAACAGCCTATTGTTGTCATTTTTTCATTGTCATTTAAAAAATTTGTGCTGATTTGTCTAGATTTCATACAAGCAATAAAGTACCTACCTACCAATATTACAATTTTTTATTAGAAAATAATTTTCATTCGTATTTACTTACTTTTCTTTTATGTTAATCTTGACAAGTTTTCGAATTTCGTGAACTTTAAAGGGTCTGTGAATTTTAGCTAACATTCAATTATCTTTCCATTTTTATAATATGCTGTGATTTTTCACGAGACTGCGCTAGTTTTTTTTTCTAAAATTACTAATAGAAGTCCTGCAAGGTATCTACATTTTAAATTATGTTAAATATTTGCTACACTTACCTTTAACCAGGATTAAACCTCTTTAAATTCTTGTATAATCATTTCGAATCTCTAATTTTTCATATTTAATTAAATTAAGACAATATTAGCGAAACTCAATCGAAAATGTGTAGACCGAAAAATCAGAAAAAGATATTGGCACCTCTGGAACTCGAACCCAGGACCTTTGCTTACATGGCCAGTGCTCTACCAACTGAGCTAAGGTGTCGACATAAAATTCGGCTACTTTTAACTGTATCATACTTCGACTACGAACTACCAACATTATCTTCATTTTCTTAACGCACATATTATTGGCTGCTATCTTTATATGTGATTGCAAGATTCAACCCAACAAAATGCTATCTAGATAGTTTCTGGATAAATTTTCATCCATTTTATTTTTAATAATATGCGACATTTGACTTTTCTGCAAGTCTAGGATGAATATTTATTTTTAATTTTTAACTTTATTAGTAAAAACTCAAATTATAATATTTAATTAAATGAAGACAATATTAGCGAAACTCAATCGAAAATGTGGAGACAGAAAAATCAGAAAAAGATACTGGTACCTCTGGGACTCGAACCCAGGACCCTTTGCTTACACTGCAAGTGCTCTACCAACTGAGCTAAGGTGACGATATCAAATTCGGTCACTTTTAACTGTATCATACTTCTACTAACAATGATTACATATTAAAAATAAAATGGATAAAAAATTATCCAGACACTATCTAGATAGCATTTAGTTCGGATTGAATCTTGCAATCACATATAAAGATAGCAGCCAATAATATGTGCGTTAAGAAAATGAAGATAATGTTGGTAGTTTTTTGCAGGAAACAAAACAGGCCAAACAAATCAGATCATCGCGGTCTCTGAATTTTTTAATGTCTATTTTCTAATGAATATTCAAATATCTATTAAACAATGTAGAAATCCTTCAAAATCCATAAAAAATTGGCAACAATTAATGAACATTTTCAAAGCCTTCATAATGAAAATGACAACGTGCATTAAAAATAGTTGGAACGTAAAAATTATAGACAGAAAAGAGTGGCAAGTCTTTGACCTGAAGACTATCTGCTTCAGAAAGTTTGCTTCTTGAAAGAAACAGATTTTCTGATTTTTTAAATAAAATAAAATACGTAGCTGTTTCAATTTGTACAGAAAATCAATTTATTTCACATACCATGTATGTGTCAATTCTATTGTTTTTTTTTTATGAACATAACGAAAGATTTATATTCGGTCGGGGCAGGAAGACAATCGCCCTATTGGGGAATAGTACCCATTATGTGAAGGACACAACAATTTTTCAACAACTTTAACTTAGTAAATGTGAATCTAAATTCTAATTGTGTTGATTACCTGCTTTAAAATGCGGAACCATCTATTTTCAACGCAAACAAATTAATTAACGTGATAAAATGTTTTCTTGTGTAAAATTATAAATTTAAAATTTCTTGAACGTGGTGATATTTATGTTTAAAATAATAAATATCATCCACGAAGGGATGAAATATTATAGTGTGCTACCGCAAACCATATAAATTACATCATCAATTCAAAATAGATTAGCAAGCTAGATAAAATGTAATAGTATGAATTTTTTAATTAGTAAATAAAATAAATTATTTTTCGAAAGTGAACAAAAAGAAAGTGGGATAAATATTTTAATAGTTTAAAATTGTTTTCACCGAAGTGAATTTAGTCTAAATTCTAACCAAAATGAAAATAATTTGAAACCACCAAATTTCGAAAAAAAAGTTATTGATAAAGAAGATAACACTAGCAGTTTAAACGAAAATGTGAAAAATAACACGACACAGAAATATAAAAAGATAACGGTCGCAACTGGAACACGAACCCAGAACCTCTCGTCTTATCGGTACAAACGCCTCTACCAATTCGGCTGATGAGGCCTGTTATTTAAATGTCATTTTTGGTAATGTCATTTTTCAAAATTAACAATATTATATTAAATTATTATTATTATTATTATTATTATCAAAATTAACAATATTATATTATTTTTCAAAATTAACAATATTATATTAACAATATTATATTATTAATATAATATTGTTATATTATATTTAACGGTTATTATTATTATAATTATTACAATTATTACAATAATAATAATAATAACCGTTTTCTTATTATTTTTCTGCATCTTTTCTTTTTCATATTTTCGTTTAAATTATTAGTGTTATCTTCTTCTTCAAAGATATATTAGATTGATGGGAATAACCTTCAAAGGTTACAAAAAGAGAGTTGTTCTAATAAAAATCGTAAATACGAGTATATATATATTTTTTTGGTATTACCCTCGTAATCATTTACCCGGCATTCCTTTTAATTTACAATACCGATGCCCCACTGCGACCCACTTAGCTGGCGAAACAACTGAGAAGGCGATCCGGAAGAAACATGCGAGAACGAGTAGTTGGTAGCGACTGTCTAAGAAACTTCATCTTTCATAAGTTGTACGTGACCAATTGACCAATCATATTTTCATCCGTCCTTATTTGTTCGAAGATCCGAAGAGTTACCAAACGAGAAAACACAACTACTTTTAATGAGTTTTAAAATGTACTTACTCAGTTCAGAAGTTTGCACTAGGTGTAAATGCAACGTTGTACATAATATTAGCACAATTCGAGTTAATTATTTGTAGATTGAAGACAATGAAATTGGTTATCTTTTCACAAAACGTTTATAAAAATGAAAGTGGTATTAACAAATTGTAATTGAGCTTACTTCCGGCACACAAACTCGCCCACATCACACTTTTATAAGCATATCTCACTTCAGTCAATTTTATATTGTGCTCCACTGTTCCCAACTAAAAGCACCTGACCATTCAGATCTGACCACTAAACATAAGTATGACTTTTCAAGAAAACGTAAAAAACGTAGTTTCCAGTTTTTGTAATTAATTAAATAACAAATTCATTTTTATAACGGTTTATTAACCTTTATACTTATACCTTCATTAATCAAAACCATCGAAACAGAGATGATTATAGTCGATGATATAACAGAAGAAAAACAACAGCGTGGCAGCGATTGTTAAACAATTATTCAATTAGAGTTATAAGGTGTTTCGGCTGATAGTTTGTACATACACGGCGAACAAATGATTTCTGTGTTCTTACAATGACAATAAACTGTATTTGTAAGGAAGGTGCTCACGGCAAGTAAAGGTGGGATGAATTCTCTGCAATTTATTACACTGAAAGGGTATGAATTCTCTGCTTATGGTTTACTATGTTTTTGAACCATTTCACTACGAATATAACCAATTTCCAAAGGAATCTTGCGATGCGTTTTCATATACCTACGAATAAAAATTCACGGGGGGACCGTCGTCACTGCAGTTGATTGGAAACTCTCAAGTGCTGGGAGGATAAGTAGGGAGAGGGGAAGGGAACAATTCATCGCCATAGAATAATTTTTTATTCCCAAACACCGAGTTGTCACCTATAAGCGGCGCGAACATAAAGGCAGGTCTCTTACTTAAACAAATGCGTTAACAATTGCTTTGACATTCTATCAACATTTTTTGTTTTCCATCATTTGTTGAAACACGGTTGAAAGATTGGGGCGAAGTTCGCGCGGTCTCAGGGGGCATACTTTAATTACATAAATATACCGAACCACCCACTAGATCGATAACTTCGGGCTTTATGAAATATGAGAAAAATTTGGTCACTATTTCACCATCAAAATGCAATAATTTTTCGACTTTTTTTACGGGGACTTGTGACGTCACACACCATAGACGAGGATAGAGTAAGCAACAACAATAAAGGCGAGACCGTAGACAATATAATTTTCTTTCGGAACCTACCCAAACCCACCCAAATCATTAGCCTAAAATATTATTTTAAAAATAAAACTAGTAATTACATGATAAGAATTTTATTATAAACATGTAGAAACAGGAAATACAAGAATATAAAATTAACACAAATCTACTGAATTTAAAAAATTTCATCTTATAACAGAAAAATGAAAAACTCAAAATTAAAAAACATGCACATATTTTAAAGAAGAATACTATATAAGCAGGTTATATTTCTGTAGCAAATTAAATGTTTGAAGATAAATTTTTCTTTTGAACGTATTATATCTTTCGTCAGGTCTAAAATAAATTTACCATATTGCCAAGATATAACCAAGGTCCATGGAGACATTAGTTTGCATAAGATGTTTGATGCTTCATACTAGTACTGTATTAAAATATAACTAGTCGTTGGAAACAATAGTTATATTATTTCAACGTCCAACGCTGTTGAAAATAATTAGCGCCAACAGTTGAAATATAATACCTACATGCGAATATTATTCAACGCAGTCAACGATTCAACTGCCTAATAAATAAAAAGGGTTAAGAGTTTGTACTTCGTGAACAACATTACTCGATATTTTAAATGGTCTTTTGGTTATGTACGTACCTACTGCACGTTTTTTTTTTCCCATCCAATACGGCCGATACGCAGCGCCATGGAACAATCAAATTTATCAACGACAAGCAAAAAAATAACCTATTGATAATTGTCAATGTCGGTCGCCTAACAGTTATATTTTGTACCTATTGTTTTCAACAGTGTTGGAATGATAAGTCAAAAGGGTCAAGAGATCACACTTCGTGAACGATATTATACCCAATTAGACATGGTCTTTTGGTAATGTACATACCTACTGCACGTTTTATTTTATTTTCCCATCCAATACGGCCGATACGCAGCGCCAGGGAACTATCAAATTTATCAACGACAAGCAAAAAATAACCTATTGATAATTATCAACGCCGGTCGCCTAACAGTGACGTTTTGAACCTATTGTTTTCAACAGTGTTGGAATGATAAGTCAAAAGGGTCAAGAGATCACACTTCGTGAACGATATTATACCCAATTAGACATGGTCTTTTGGTAATGTACGTACCTACTGCACTTTTTTTTTATTTTCCCGTCCAATACGGCCGATACGTAGCGCCAAGCAACAAGCGAATTTATCAGTGACAAGCAAAATATATCTTCAACAGGATAATATTTTCAACACCGAAACCAACGTTTTCCAACAGTTTCAACTTTCAACGTTATTATAGGATTATTATTACGTGTGTGGGGCGTGGGGCATAGAGATAATAATAATTAATAATACATCAATTAACAATACATCGGGGAACCACCCGTTAAAAGGGATTCCTTAATACGATTTTGATATATTTTTTGTTAGTATCGTGTCGATCTCCTATTATAGTTGCGTCAACGTCGACGTTATTTTCAACAGCTATTTTCAACAGTTGAAAATTGCCAACGATAACGACGTTGGCGTTGGATAGAATTATCGTCAACGCCCAGTACTACTTCATACGGGGCTCAAAAAATATTGTATTTGTTTATTAGCTCAGCTCACCATGTATTTCCTGAAATCATAAAAAAATAGGACTTTAGAAGTAATATTTTCTAAAAATTATATTGGTTCGGTTATGGAAATTTGTAAAATTATGCAATTTTTTATTGTGACTTATTATGACTCTCATATTAAACCAAGTTCTAGGATACCTACTTACTTATATAAAGAAAACTACTCAAATACATTAAATTTGTGTGACGTTATTGTAAAATGAAAGTAATAAAAATAATAATTACCTCTAAATCATGCACCATGACTGATAGTATTTCCGTTAAACTCATATAACCATCTCCAGAAACAGAAGCGAATATATTGGAGTGTGGATAGTATATAGAATGGTATTTTGTAAACAAGTAAAATTTTGTCGGTTCAGATTCAAATAGGAATAAATTTATTAATATTCTGATAAAAATATAAAAAAAATGTTGAAAATAAGAACAGAAAGTGCAAGCGTACTTATAGGCTATGTACGCACTACAAGCGTACTTATAGGCGGTCAACCGCGCGGCTAGCCGCCTACTAACGAACCGCTTCGCGCGGTTCAACCGCGGTAGGCATAAAACTGCGTTGTATCGTCAGTAATAAAATGGACGCCGTCGAGGTCGCTAGTGTAATTTATTTGTA
The DNA here is from genome assembly GCA_929108145.2 of Limnephilus rhombicus. Classification (NCBI taxonomy): domain Eukaryota; kingdom Metazoa; phylum Arthropoda; class Insecta; order Trichoptera; family Limnephilidae; genus Limnephilus; species Limnephilus rhombicus. The sequence continues at coordinate 31,860,938 of OV815277.1, read as the reverse complement.
CTATCTACGACAGCGACGCAAGACAAAAAATAGAAAATATTGGATTCATCCTTTACTGCAAACAGTTTCGAATCTGGCCAGTTCGCAATTTGTTTTCAAGAACGCTCACTTGAAAACAAATTTGAAAGTTCACTTTTTCAGGGTTTAAATAATACAATAAATTATAATTATACACATTATAATTATAATTTATTGTAAGGAGAGGAAGTGAAGGATAAGGTACCTGCAAGGGGTGGGTAGGAATATGAGGGTCATTGGGTCTAGGAGTGACGAACGTACGAATCCATCCCTCCCAGTGCGGTGCAAGGCGATGTTCCAAAAGAGTACTGCTTGAGAGGTTACAAGGTATCCCTCAACTATTCACCGATCCGGCCTGCCACGCAACTGGTGGGCAGACACACCCGCCGCCAAGACCCGGACCCGTGAACCCGGGCACATCTGCTAAGTTATCAAACGTAACGAATCAATTGGGGTAATCTATGGATCAGGTGTTGGTTATCCAATAAATGATTCCCGGTGCGGCGGTACCCCTACCCACCTCCCAAATTTAAATTAATGCATACCAAGATTTTTTTTTTGTATTATCGACATATCTTCTTTTCCAAAAATATCCATTAACTCTTCCCATTGTTTGAGTTTCAATTCACTGTTCTTATATGCTGCTCCTTCACAATTCCACATAGCTTCGCGTTTTTAAATTTCAACGATAAATTTTTCTGTGTCAAAATGGCTAGTGGGACAACTCAGCAGCGGCTAGCAGCTAAACCCCAACCGCCTAGTGCGTATAGATATGGCGGTTGCATATTAAAATAAAAACGCGGCTGGCCGCGCGGTTGACCGCCTACGCGGCTAGCCGCTAGTGCGCACAAGGCCTTAATGTGTTATTCCTATCATCGGAGAGAAAATTGGGGAATATGTTTGTGAAAAAAATAATTAATCCCCTGCCTGCCTGCCTTCCTTCCAGCTTCACCCGGGATGGGATGTTTTCCGTCGCGCATGGAAAGCTCGAAACACAACAAAAATTGTCAATCATATTATTAGTGATGTTTAAGGGGTAGGTGGTTTGGTATATTTATGTTTGAGGGATTGTCACGGCCAAAGTTAATGGCGGAGCTCGCTGGAGACCCGTTTTAAGGTTGGCAGCGATTGTTAAACAATAATTTTTAAGGTGATAAGGTTGGTAGCGATAGTTAAGCAATTATTCAAATAATTTTGGCAGCATTGTCAAACAATTATTCATATAAAGTTAAACAAAATACAACGCATCAATTTTGAAAACTTCTTACCTTAATTTAACTGTCGTGAAAGGTTAAGGCGAAAACAAACAAGTTTTTGCCAGCAGAAAAGATAAACAATGTGTCGCTTTAATACCACGGAAAATTTCATCCATTATACTTAATTATAGAAAATAATGCCATGAAGAATATTAAAACCATGGAAGCATGAAATATTCTGTCTTCGCGTGGTTTCTTTGTAGCGTTATTAATGGTGACAATTTTTTTTGCTTTTAGTTTTTTCAATTTTCTCTAATTTTGTTGCGTGTAAGAAATTTCTCTAGATTCGAAGTAACTAAATAGAAAGTAGGCAGTACCTTATCATGGGTACATTTAGGGCCCTATTTCACTGCGACACTATTGTAGCGCCACCAATGGCTACACCAAAGAAAATGCATAATAGAGTTCAAGGAATTTCCCTAAAATTTTAACAAAAGAGATACACATTTCAAATACCTAGAGAGTAATTCATTAAAATACAAAATAATTTTCCGACTTTAGGTTGGCATCTACATATTTTATCGCTTGACTGAATTATTTTTCACATATTCAGTTCAAATTAGAAAATGACACTTAGTAAATTCAACGAACGTGGGAATGACGCACATTTTTTTGTAACCCCAAGTGACCAGCTCAGGTACGGGGGCTCCATCGAAGCCAGAGTAAAGTTAGCTTCCCGAAAACTGGGCGTACTGCACAGGGTCCGCAGATACTTTAATAGTACACAACTGCTAACCTTGTACAAATCACAAGTGCGCTCCATGGTTGAATTTTGCAGCTACCTCTGGTCTGGAGCTCCAAAATACCTGAAAAATACCCTCGACTCGGTGCAGAAACGGGCGGTACGTTTAATAGTGGACGGATTGCAATCTTTAGAGCACAGGCGTCGGGCGGGAATGCTATCCTTGTTCTACCGGTATTACAATGGAGGTTGCTCCAAGGAACTAGTGTCATTAATCCCTTCGGCACCGGTGCTTAGTCGGGAAACACGCCAAACGCGTGCCCAACATTTGTACAAGGTACATTTGTACATTTGACATTTGTCACATGAGAACGGGTCGGCTGTGGAATGATTTGCCGACCTCTGTGTTTCCTCCTTCCTACAACATGGGTCTCTTCAAGACCAATGTTCATTCCTTCCTCTCATCAAAAAGACCCTCCACACAGCTTCTCAGATGACAGAGGCCCTGAGGGAAATTGTTTTCCTCGGGGCCTCCTGTGTGGAGTTAATGAAAAAAAAAAACATCACAAACAAACGAAAATAGTATGTTTGAAAAGGAATCACGGGGTATAAAATGGACGATAAGTGACATGTTTTTTCCGAAAGCATTTCGGTATTTTACCATACACATATCTATAATATAAAAATGAATCGCTGAATGTGTTGCTAAGCGCATAACTTTCGAACGACTGCACCAAATTGGATAATTATTTTTAAAAGGTTTTATAAAACTTCCGGTGAGCTCTGGCATTATGAAATTTGTATAAAAAAATTGCTATTGGTGGCACGCGAGGAAGCGGCCATTGCTATGGAAAGCGGGAGGGAGTGAGAGATGGGGGAGGGGAACCAGGGAAGGGGAGGGGAACCTGGGAGGGGGGAGGGGGGCCTGGGAGGGGGAAGGGGAACTCGGGAGGGGGGTTCACGGGACGGGGGAAGGGGGGAGTGGAGTGAGGAGAGGGTAGTTGGAGGTGACGGAGTGGGAACGGGAGAAAAAATGGGGAGGTGGAAGGGGAACGGGACGAATGGGAAAGGACACTCAGGGAGAAACAATTTCTTTATTAAATGGCGTGGCAACGCATGCCGGGGCCAACTAGTTATAAAGATAGATTAGGCGGGTAAAGAGTCTTGCACATGTTTACGTTACTCGTCATGTTTCTGTCGAAGAATGGATAGCTCCGATAAACTCACATAAATATTACGATTAGCATCAACTACAAGAAGTGTTCAGTATTTGTATTCATCCATGTGAACGGTGACAATGAAAATCTTTAATAGACTAGCATTTATTGTATGTCGCGCGTGAGGCGCTGGTCCAGAAAACATGATCTTTTAATTAGCACAAAAATATATACAAAACAATAGCTACATAACTGAGCATCGGATCATTTTCTTCTGAAGAATGTTGCCTTTAATACAATGGTACATTAAATTTCTTTAAAGACATATTATTTTGTAATTTCTAGCTTCAAGTCTTGGGTTTTTAGAAGATATTAACATCAGCCATTCTCTTATTTGCGCAGAGAAAGTCTTGTAGTGTTTCTTCTACTTTGATAGGTAATAATATTTGGATATTTGTGTAGCGGTATTTCCGTCAGGCCGAGCTCAAATATATTATGAGAGCATAGCGCTCGTGTGTCACTAGCATTAAGAGACCAGCGAACCAGAATTCCGAATTTGTCACCAGGGATCATACATACGACTTTTTAGAACTAGATAAATTTCATTATTATCCAACTATCGCTCGCGTCCGGGTAAAACAATAAAATCTTTAAATTTTTTATTCAAAATGCAAATAAGTTTTTTAATGTTGGGACTTGTATTTCATGGTGAAAATTTTCTTATTTGGACCCTTTGTGACCAATTTTACCGAAATTATAACATCAAAATTTTGTTGGGAAGAGCGTCGCGGAGACGTCCTCCCTAGGCCACGGTTCGGGCCGGTAGCCGGTATGAATTGGCTTGGAACTTATATTTTCGGCTGCTTTAAAGATAATCAAACTCGAGTTGGTAAATTAATTAAAAACATATATTTCCTAAAATTATTTTTGTTTAAAACAATTTATTATTTTTCAATAATGTCTTTTCAATAATCAAAATACGTATTTAAAAAAATCTGTTTTACATTAGTTAGTAAGTTAGTAAATAAGTATTAGTCAGAGTGGAAGATACTCTCAGTATCGCCCTGGTGTAAGACCACCATTCAGAATTGAAACGTTACTTGAAATACTTTTTAGCCGTGTTTGGTGACCAGGTCTGAAAATCCAGGTACTTCCCCATCTTACCCTTCCCCATCTTACCCTTCCCCATCTCCTTCTTCTCCCCACTTCAGCCTCACATCATACCCCAATCGGGGATGTCTCACTGGCTCTAGACGGGAGCAATTGGGACTCTTGTATGGTATTCACACGGTAAACACGAGCCGGGATTTTTTTAAATGATTTTATCACCAGATAAAATCATTTAAAAAAATGATGGTATGAATTATGTCTTGTATAAAAATGTTGCTGGTTTGAAAATTAATAAATCTGAGCATCGACTAATAGTGTAACTTTTTTTTATTAAAAAAATTCAAACTTTAAAAAAATATAAAATACCGCTTTACCAGATAACACAACAATCTTTCGAAATCAATTTTTTTTTTTGTAAAAATGTTTCGTAACTTCTAGAATTTGGTTAAAAAATTACAAACTTCGGCGGAGTCTAACCAAACCCTCTTAAGCATAAAAATTGCGCAATTTATATTTCAACCAGACATTCAAACTATGAATATTGCGCAATATATGTTTAAATCAAAGATTTGCAGACCGCTTTTTTGTGAAAAATCACCGCAAGCTACAGGCTCCCAAGCGCCAAAACATCTAAAATGCAGCTCTGCCATAAATATATTTGTCTTTCGTTTTCCATGATATAATTTTCATTTATTTATGAAAACTTCCACATAACTAAAATTTTAATATTTACCTAATTCAGTCGACCAAGATGTATTTGTGTCAGGGTTACAGAGGTACACATCGAATATTTTGGCATTTAGGTTAAATGTTAAATCAATATCACAATAATAATATATCAGAATAATATTAAAATCCCAAAATTTAATATCAAGCACATTCCATTTATACACTATCTATATCCAGGTATAACTTTTTTCAACGACCTCCCGTTAAATCTTAAAATTATCGAAAATAATCATGAATTCCAACTTAAATTGAAATATTACCTGAAAGTTCTGTAATAGTTCATATTATCTTTTATTATTATTTATTTTAAATCATGAAATCTATTTATTGATATACGAGTATCTTGAGTTTTTCTTAATATTCTTTTTGTTATTTAATAGCAATATTTAATTACTTGCATTATAACATATACTTGAACACGAATTCCCTCACCAAACATCAAACAAACAGAGCCTTGTCTCTTTATGGTGAGGAAAGGCTATTTTTACATTCATCATGTAAAAAAAAAATTTAAACACATACAAATTATAAATAAATAAAAAATCTTCGATTATCATTATTTATGAACTGTACTACACCATATTCATATTTATATTATATTTCATAGACAATCAATGCTACCAATCATATAAAAATTATTATTGCCATATAAAGCTATAATTATTCATGCTACGAAGTGAATGACTTATTTACAAGTTTGAACCTATATTTATAACAAAAGAGCATAGAAAGATAGGTATTAGAATAATTACACTTACCCGTTACATTAGACAAACCCTGCTTGGCATATAAACCATTAAAAGCCTGGGATGTATATCTAAAGAGCCACTCAAAACCCAGCAGTACATATAATCCATACAACGATGACACGCAGCTTCCGCAATATGAATTTATTTTATAAGTTGTTAAGATAAATGTCACTTTTGATTGTCTATTAATTAAAAAGGGAATATTCCGTATTATCAGTGAAGCGGACATAATTTTTCAATAATAATTAATCAGACAAAAAATATGAAAAATGTGTATTCATATTTCTTTGTTAGGGGGCACACATTAATTACGTGAGCTCAAAAGGGGGGGGTCCAGCAAAATCTCACGTACTTGAAAAGAATATTCGAGGTGACCCAAATTTATCTCACCAAGGGGGGGGGGTCTAGATTGGAAGAAAAACTGCTCACGTAATTAATGTATGCCCCCTTACGAATCTCTCTAACTGAAATAATATTGAAAATTACACAAGTCACGAAGAATCGTAACAAAGAAATATGAATACTAATAAAAATTGTGTATTCATATTTCTTTGTGACGAATCTCTCTAACTGAATTAATATCGAAAATTGCACATATCACGATATTATAACACCTATGATTTATTGTCAATACATAAATATGCCAGCCTGAAAAAGTACATTTTTGACAGTTGCAGCTTTAACTGCATGATTTATTTTGAATTCCACGACTTCAAAATAACTTACTTAGAGAATTTAACACCAAAAACAATGATATATTAGATTGTTTGTTATATGTTTCAACTTACATATTAGAATATGTAAGTTGAAACATATAACAAACACTGGCTGTATTTCAAAGATATCACTGGTCTGCAAAGAAATCCTCCTTCAAAAAATTACATCATAAATATGAAAATTTGAATGCTCTGAATTTGTGACTCATGAAAAACTTTGTAAAACAAAGATGTTGCAGGCTAACGAAATTTCTTCTAAAATCGAGAACTCCTTTCCGCTTTTAAAGTTTTAGGATGCAATATGTCGCTCAATATTCAGTTTTTGGACGCGCACGATGAGATGCACTTGTATCAGATGAGCACGGTGAAAGATTTCATCGGGATATTTTGAACATTGCACGCAACAATGGAAAATGGTCAGCAGCAACGCTTGCTGATTTCTGATGGTCGATTCACCGAGAAACTTCGAAGGAAACGATAAAAAGAAAAAAAAACTACAAAATAACTTGAATTGTATCACCATATTGAAATAAATTTACTGATATTTTTATAACTTATGACTTATGACTGTAAAAATATCATTTTTTACTGTCAAACTTTAGTCGTAATATTTTTTCACTTTTTTGTAATTGTTGTTACTTTAATAATATCGGTTTTTTTTATTAAATGGATATAATATTTAAAATCTATGTGCTGTATTCATTTGCATGTTAAATTCCGTGTTTAGAGCACCAACTATAATGTTATCATGTGTGAAAACAATAGGGAGGATAATTTTTTTTTGCGGGATATCGGAGCTCATAACGGCGCACTAAGCAAGAACAATTTATCATACCCGTAGTTCCAGTTTCTCATAAATAGATGGGTGACATATCATGAATCTCATAAATAAGAGTAAAAGCATATCGATCGTCCAGTTGATTAGTTAGACATCTCCGAAAACTCAAAATTTGAGTGCAATTATATGTAAAAATGTACCCTTATAGTGAAGTAAGCAAAAAAATTGACGTAAATATAAAGTTTTAAAATATCTTTTCAAATTGGCTACATTTTAGCCAGCGAGCGCATTAGGGTGTTTGCAAATTGGCCAAAATGTGGCCAAAAATCCTCCAGTGGATAAAACAACAGTGTGCATTTTAAAATAAAATACTGCAAAAACAAAATAAGAGCAGTATAATGAAAAAGTAAGTAACGGGTACAAAAAAAAACATTCGTTTCGCGAAAGGTTCAAGTCTTTATATGGATAAATTTTAGATACTGAACAGAAAATCAATATATTATAACATGATTTGTACAATTTTAATCGAAAACTTACGTCTCCAATGTATATTCAAAGACCTTTCGAAACCTAGGCCCGGACAGAAAAAAATTATTTATTTACGTGCTCAAGAAATAAATTCGTTAATAAAATATTTAAAGAAAGGAAAAATTAATCTTACATATGTGGCGACGCATTATCTTTCGCCATCTGAAAGAACGTACGAGAAACACATCTAATATTCGCGCGGCGCCGGCAACCTACTTGCCTAGGTACCTTCCTACCTGCGCTGAAATATTTGGAATATCGTGCACCTTACGGAAAGTACCGAAACATTCAAATTCCCTGTACATTAGTCTTTAGAACATCAAGCCAAAACAAATGGTCCCGTACTTCTGTCACGCTCGGTTTTCCGATATGATTGTAAATTTCACTGCTCAGTAAAAAACTATCAACAAGTAACAGATCTCCGCACAAGTGCTCCTGCACGGCATCTCTACACATCCAGGGCAGCTTCCTCGAGGATTCCATCACGTCTCAGCTATAAGGCCCATCGTGTCTTCAGCTTCTGAGAGCAGCTACATCCCGTGACTTATAAGGTTCGACGCCACCTTCAGCCAAGGGATCAACTCACCTTTTCATGACACCCCGAAGCCCACCGTGCTTCGCTGCCATGGAAACACGCTCCACCTCGCCAGGACTACCTGCTGGTGGCTCAGCTCACCGAGCCACTCACCGTTCATCTCCGCGACTCAAAGCGTCGAGCAACGGCCTGGAAGATAGGTCGTCTCCACCGCCATGGTGTCGAGCAACGCGCTGGTGACATGCAGACCCGTGGTCTGCTCCACCACAGCATCATTGACCTTCACCACACCATCACCTCCGTGCGTCTGCAGCATCTCCTCCACGGCACTCCGCATACATCTTGTTACCTTTTCACCGACCTCGCTACGTAGCCCAATAAACGACTGACTCACATCTTTGACTGACGCCTTTTATTCACGTCCCGTCTCTGCCGATCCGGCCCGCTCCCTCACATAAAACGATTTTGTTTGAAACCACTCTTTTTAGACTAACCATTAATAATAATTTGTCGTTTGAGCTCAATAATTGATATAAATCTGGTTTACATGAATAATAAGTTTACTGTTGAATAGTCCTGTCGAGTTTTATTTCTTAATGACGAGATACAGTTACCGAATATTTCCAAATTTGGGTTCATATGTAAAATAATCGGTGTGAAAAATTTAACGAACAATGCATGAACTCGATTATAAATGTTTGTCATTTTAAATCCGAGTAAAGTGACAATTCTTTTCTGGAGGCCTGGTGCGTTCAAACAATAATTCGCCGAAGAATTATTGAACCACAAAGGTGGTTAAAGTAAACAAATTATTATTATATTATTCCATTTTATTATTATATTTAATTTAATTTATTATTTATATTTAATTTATATTTAAAATTATTAATGTAAGATTAAATAATTTAGCCACTTAGAACCGCATTAACCTTTAATCATTAATACTTATTCAATAATTTGTTTTGTATTATTTTATTTTTTATTTATTATTTTAATTTTTTATACATTTGATTTATGTAAGTACGTAAATATAATGTGCGTGTTATAATTTTTAATTTAATTTTTTTTTATTTAAAAAAGTCTATATATTTTCTCTTCCAAAGGGTAGTTACACTCTCGTAAAGGTTATATATTATATACATATATATGTTTATACCGTTTCTAATCAATTTAATGATTTGAGTTTAATCCGATTGTAACCTGAAAATGTAATTACTCATGATTATATTACATGTATATGTATATAAAAACTAATAAAAAAAAAAAAAAAAAAAAATATTATTGAATTTTCATTATCCTAGTCACTAAGTTCCAGATCATCATCATTATCATCACTATTGGCTCTACAACCCCTGGTGGGTCTTGGCCTCCGCAAGAGTCTTCCTGCACTCATCTCGGTTTTGTGCCAGCTCTCTCCAGTTTAGAAGCTCCAAGATAGATATGTCTTTGAGGAGGTTGTCGCTCCATCTTAATCTTGGTCTTCCCAGGCTCCTTCGCCCTATTGGTCTTGAGTTCAGCAGGGACTTTGGTGGTTGATGCTCGACAAATCTAAGTTCCAGATACATATTTTTAAAATTTAAATACCCAAAAAGATAAACAATTTCTCCCAATCGTCTGGAGTCAGGAGGGCTATAACATCCCTGATTGGGTATGTTGTGATGCTGAAGGTGGTGGGGAGAAGAAGGCTTTTGAAATAAGGTTATTATTCAGATCTGGTCTCGAATCCGAATGGTGGTCTAACCGGGTCTGTAAAATATGAATGAAAAATTGTTGGTATTTGAACGAGCGACCTCTTGATTTGCATTAGGAGATCTTAACCTCTTGACCTCAGAGGTCGACGTGAAAAAGAAAAACGAAAAATACAATTCCGATGATTTGGGAAATTTTTGAAATTATGTTGAAATGCGATCTGTGTAAATTTGTGTATCTAATTTTAATTAAAAAATACATCTATAATATAAAAATGAATCGCTGAATGTGTTGCTAAGCGCATAACTTTCAAACGACTGCACCAAATTGAATAATTCTTTTTTTGTGTGTTTGTTATTGTCAGAACAAAGTTTTTATAAAACTTCAGGTGAGCTCTGGCATTATGAAATTTGTATAAAAAAATTGCTATTGGTGGCACGCGAGGAAGCAGCTATTGCTATGGAAAGCGGGAGGGAGGGAGAGATGGGGGAGGGTAACCAGGGAGGGGGAGGAGAATCTGGGAGGGGGGAAGGGGACCTGGGAGGGGGGAGGGGAACTCGGGAAAGGGGGTTCACGGGACGTGGGAAGGGGGGGGGGGAGTGGAGTGGGGAGAGGGAAGGTGGAGGTGACGGAGTGGGAACGCGAGAGGGGAAGAGGACGCAGGAGAAGAAGGGGAGGCGGAAGGGGAACGAGGCGAATGGGAAAGGATACTCAGGGAGAAGAAATTTCTTTATTAAACGGCATAGCAACGCATGTCGGGTACCAGCTAGTCTTGAATCCCATTTCGCTTTTGGAAGCTTCGCCCTTATTTTATTTATACGATCATGTCTGTAAGATATAGTAATACAAATTCTTCTAAAAGTATTACCGTTCACGGAATAGTATAAAAAAGGTATACATTGTCCACTGGAGCGATTTTTGCCATATATTGGCGCCATTTTAAATGTCTCCGATTGCTTTTCGGATATAAAAGGCAATTATCTTGATTCGTTTTTTTTAATATTATTTGTAGATCCCACATTTGTTGTTTTGGACTTAAAACGAATTTAAAATGCTTTATCTATTATGACCATAGATGTCGCAAATCCGAACTTCGTAGACTATTTTATAACGATGTAAAAATAAAAAAAAATTAAATTTTTTCACGCAGAATTTCTGAGCAGCTGTTTACGGTTAAAATTAAGTCCTTTTTCCATAGATATGCATCTTTCATTATCAAGTAAACCACATACAATATACAGAAATCGAAAATATTCTATGTTGACTCGAAAAGTACCTCTCATGGCAGGTTTCAAAGTAACAACCACCCAGGATTCGCACGTTTACAAACTTTACGATTTTTTTATATATATTTTTTTTATAAATCCTACAAATATGAGATAAACGGTAAAATATGGGTTAATTCATTGGCTATATAGCACTATAATAAGTTTTTAAGTCTCGATGTTAAAATTTGAAGGTATGATTTTTTTAATGTTGGCGAAAAATTAAAAAAAATGATCTTCTGAAAATGTCGAGCAAACGGAGAAATAAGTTTTAAAATGCGTAGTCGCTCCAGTGGTTTATTATGCATGAGAGATAAAATGCATTTGTGCCTAATACGATATTATGTCTGTCATCTATGACGGTGGTAATTTTTTGTAAGAATAAAAGTTTTCGGTCAATGTCCATTTCATTCTCATTGTTTGGCATTTCATTTCACTGGAAGTATAAACAGTGGACGTCAAAAAGGAAAATCAAAGTTGAATCTTTTATTTATTTTAACCTATTTTTAAGATCTCTAAGACGATGTACTTACTCAACAATCTACAATGACAGGATTGGCCGGGAGGTAGTGGGAACGAATCCTTATACTTTTTTTAACATAAGATCATATGTATATATATGAAGGCATCATATCAGATACCAACACAATACCAACACAGATGCATTGTCGGTATACAGCACGTTTCAGATTCTTTGATGAAAATTAAAAAACATACACATGATAAATGTATCATAAAAACGTCGCACTGTAAAAGTTTTCGAGCAACTGTAAAAATTATTTAAATATTCAAGTTCGATGATCGTATACACTTATTGTCTCCCTTTCGCCTTGACAACATATCAACGCTCTGTTTCTCAGTAACGCTTCGCAAGAGCATCGCTGCTGAAAACATGATTTACTCGTACATATACATAAACACTAATATATTATGCATAGCCCCAAGTATTAATTATTTCAAAATGATTTTTTTTATTTTATTTCGCTGGCAGATAGATTCAACACCTCTGAACTATCTCACCTACTTAAAAACAGTAGGAATGTAATGTGCGTATTATTATGACTCGAATGTGATATTTTCTTCACAATGCTGTGACTTATATGAATGACTACAATAGAAAGATTTATCAGGTTACATGCCGATAGGTATTGTTCATTCTTACTCGTCGGTGGCCTTTTTTAATAAATTATCTACAAAGTCCTAAAGTAGGTATTGTTATGCATTTCTTAACATTTTATTATCACCTTTTGAACACACATGCAAAACCAGAGGAACGAGAGGTAGGTTTTTTATTTTAAATATTTATATAGATTGGAAGCGTCTTGTCGCGGCAATGGGTCCCCGACGCGAATATGAAGAGGTGAGATTTTACCTTTAGGTATTATCTCTGTACCCGGAAAGTATACGGATACAAGTCCAAAAAGGTAAATGTTCAGAAGAGCCAAAAATATATTTTTTTCTTTTTTGCATATGGTCTCATAACTTCTTAGGATAGGTATCCATGCTGATAGATATCATAAAAGTGATTAATTAATCAAATAGTTTGGTTTTAAAAACGAGAAAAATTGCCTTTACAAACATTGTTTAAAAAAACGCTACAAAAATCAGGGACTTGAGTCCTTCTGCTTCAAAATGAAATGGAATGTTTTGTTATGACATGTGGTGTATTACGAAAGAATCAATGTTTGATAGTCGTCCACTTCCATAAAAAAGTAGTAATATAAGAGGCAGAAGGTTGCAAATGGATTTGAGTCATAATACTCAAAATGCAACTAAATCATAAAGATGCATGTCCATGTACATCTTTCTGCTTCTAAGATAGTTGTTGCATTAAAGGTATATGTACACGTATACAAAGGTATCCGTATACGGTTTTAAAAATCCAATTTTTCTTCCTGATAGGACTTGTACGCTTCTGCCACTGATAAGCATGAAAATTTACTTCAAGTCTGCGTCAAAAACTCATTTCTTCAAATTTTGGACTTGCATCCGTATGCTTCTCGGGTACAGATCTTACCTTTTACATTTATGTGAATACCGCAAAAGATTCCCAGCTGCTTCCAATCGTCTGATGCCAGTAAGACTATGACATCCTCAATTGGGGAATTTTGTGAGGCTGGAGATAGGGGGATGGGAAGGATATAGGGCAGAAGAAGGTGGGGAAGTACCGTGCTATTCAAATCTGGTAAACAAACAAACAGGGCTAAAGCCATTTTAAGCAAGGTTTCACTTCTTTGTGATGTTCTTTCACCATGGCGATACTAAGAGTATTTTCAACTCTGGAACGTGCTGCAAATATATCTACTACATATTTTCGCACACAGGATTTAAACCTGTGTCCCCCAGATTCGAAGTCGGGAGCCTTACCCCTCAAGACGAGTTAAAAAAGTTTCCAGAAAATAAAAAGTTGAATCCTTTTTTAAGGCTGGCACCTGGCAGGTACCTAAATCCAAAATTGTTATATTTTTGTGCTATTGAACGAATTTGGATACACTGAATTAAGTTTTGTTTATATTCCTCAGAGCTTTATAAATGTTGTCGTCCATTCATTGACCTTGCGACATGGAATTATAAACATAAACGAGCTATCACCGCGATTAGAATGTACGAAGATTAGTCTCGCCTCTCGGAGCAGCGAAGGAAGAGGGGAAAGTGCGAGAACGGAAGGGGAACGAGAGAAGTGTGAAGAAGGGGGTACTCATTATAATGATGATTGTATTATCCGTGCTTTCTCATAGCCCTCTGGAACTGGAGTATATCAGTGGGACGCGGGAGACGCGCCTCAGTTGTTCGCCAACACCTGACCGAGATAAACGGAATGACTCACGACGAGTTGCTCAAAATAAGACATTCACAAACCAAACAAACAAACTAGCTCAACTGAGATACAAATACTTTTACTTGTAATGGTACAATCAAATAATGCATCAATGAAAGAATAATAAATTCGTTGGTTTTTGTTAAATTTTCTTAAACTTCAAAATGATAAAGTTACGCGAGTGTTTGAATTCTAAGGCTGTTTATTTAGTTGTTCTGTTAAGTGGTGTGGTATTTGGAGAGACAGTGCATTTCACCAACTCCAAATCCCAGTTGGAGAGGTCTTCTAACGCCCAGCATGGGGGGAGAGAGTTAAGGACTTACCAGTTGGATGTTCCAGGATCAAGTCCCATTACTATCGTCGAGGCTGAACCGTGGAAAGGGGATGATTCGCGACAAGAAAGATCAATGTCAAGAGATAGCTCAGCCAGAAATTATAGTGACAGGAGGACCAAGGATTATGTTGTGCCAGGATCAACTCATGAAAAGGATCTAACGCAGTCTGCCAAAGAAAACGATGCTGCTAGATGTTTCGGTACATCGTGTGATCATTTTGACGGGAACAAAAAAACTGTTTTCTCGCCAGAACTTATAAACAAATTTCTTAAAGAGTACGCGGAGAAAATAAAAAACGCTGATCAGAAAATTAAAGACAGGTTGAAACAGATGGAGATAACGTCGCAGAATAGTGATATCGATTTTATAAAATCTGATCAAATTTACGATAAAAATCAAATTACAGACAAACTTAGCTTCAAAGTGGAACAGGACGGGAATAACAGAAGGTTGTCGCAGTGGGATGAAATTGACGCAAAAAAACACAAACATCCTTATGAAGACCCTGAAGGCTGGGTCGCATTAGAAGCAGTACCTTGGACAAGGAGCAAGATTTCTAAATGGCAAGCAAATGCGTACAAGATCAGCAAGCCACCTAGTAATAACAATTTCAATTCTTACGGAAGTGATAGAGATCCTTCTCAAAATACTGATAGATTCTCCACCAATTATGGTAGCCCTGAATCGGAATACAATAGCTATGAAGCAAAACCAGTTAGTTCATATTATAATTTCCCGAAACCAGCAACAAACAACGAAAGACCACAATATGAATCCTCCCAAGAAGATAACGATTGGCCATCAGAAATACCATCGAAACCATCATGGGAAAAGCCATCGCAGAATAGACCCTACCAATATGAACCGGAGCCAGAAAGAAGACCTCAACCGCGACCAGATTGTGATCATGACCATCATCACCAAACTGTTCCCTATGAAGACAGCCGCAGAGTATCGAGTCAGCATTACGAGCAAGGCGGAATCATAACCGATGGAAAGCCTGGAGGATTCCCTTCAAGCGGTTATTCTTCATACAAGAAAAAAGATATGCAGTACGTCAGACCTACGGAAGTATCATACACAGAAGAACAAAGGCCTGAACATCCACTATCATATCCTTCTAAAGGAAATGGTCAGTGGGTTTTACTATCAACAACGAAAGGATACAAATTCCCAAAAATTCGGCAGCGTTCTCTTTCAATTACTCCGGACGCTCTCACATCGCACAGAACTGTCAGATTGACAGTATTACCTGCAGTGACAGGTTCAAAAGAAAACATGACGCTGTCTCACGGAGGTTTGCTGGAAGTTGAACCGTCATTCCACTCCGTTGACGAGTCCAAAATACTCTATGAAAGACGGCAAAGGATCAACGCTACGACAATGAAACCAAAGAAGAAGAGGAGGGTACTGGCAACGAACGCAACACCAGATAGCGCCGCTGTGATGGCTGCCGTTGGTGCTGGCTTGGTTCCTGCTACTGTTGCCATGATAATGCCCATGGTACTGGGAAGGAAGAAACGCAGCCTCTATAATCCAGATTTAGTGCGTTTCCCGCAATTTCAAAATGTTACACAACACCCACATTTCGATTTTGAATCTACACTCCAAAGAACCCTTTAACTTTTAACAATATTTAGTAACGTAATTTATTACGCATGCATTACCAACATTAACTACATGCAATTAAATATAGATTTAAAAATTTAAATATTATGCAGGCGGCCAAACAAGGAACTAACGAACTCACAAATGATTTTATTTTAATTTTTAAATCTGAACTAAAGTAGTATTAAGTACTAAGATATTTAAATTATGTGTTTACTGATTATTTATTTATTACATTTAAAAAATATTTATTGTAGATGTAAATTATTAAAAATTATTAATAAAATGTTTTAACAATCTGGTATACATTTTGGAATACATCCGAAACATATTTACAAAAAAGGTGATATCTTATTAATTTTGATATTAAAGTTATGGGTTTTCAAGAAAAGGTTACAGTGAAACAATGGATTTTATTTATTTTTATTAACAGATTGCGATTTTATTACAATGTGCGTTAAAGGGAATTTGGTAACAATAATTATTGTTTTCGTGTAACTGTTTAACTGTCATGATTGTATGTTCAATATATAATTTGGGAGGCGGGAATGGGTACCGCCGCCCCGGGAACCTTTATTGGATAACCAACACCTCTGCCATAGGTCACCCCAAGTGGTTCGCTACTTTTGGTGATTTAGCAGTGATGTCCGGGTTCATGGGTTGAGGTTTGTCAAGGTCTTGGAGGCGCATGACCAGGACACACTGAACCCAAGATTCCTACCCACCCCTTAAACCCTTTTCCTTCCCAGAACTCTCCTCTCCTTCCTTTCCTTAAAAAAACCCTCCACACAGCATCATAGGTGAGCATAAAGATGACATAGGCCCTGAGCGAAATTATGTTCCTCAGGGCCTCCTGTGGGGATCTCATGTAAAAAAAAAATATGTCTTTTTAGCTTTCCAGCATATTTTATATTTTTTTCATATTTCATATTTTCCATCATATTAGTTTTTTATTATTTATTTTATTAATAATAAAATAAATAATTTAAAAAAAAAACAAATAAAACGTTTTATTCAAACGATCTACGGCAGAATGCTGTTGTTTTACTTGATTTTTAAATAAACAGAACCAATGAATAATTTTGTATCATTTATTACACAAACATTCATCTACATACTCGTTATAATATTTACAATTTTATTATCATAACTAATTTTTCCTTACAAACTAAAGAACTAAAATGTCACTTAAAATGATTAAAACATTTTATACAAATTCAGGAGGTTTTTCTCTAAAGATTTCGGATCTTAGAGAAAATCATCCTGAACGTGTACGTGAACAAACATTATAATTATAGTTTATTTTTATCCTAATTAAAAACCCTTACAAGTAAGATTATTTTTGCTCCACTTAAATTATAGTATGTTTTCTTGAACAGCATGGAGAAAAATGCATGGTAAAAAGCATTGATTTTTTTGCTTTTTAGCTTTGATTAGTGTTTTGATTTACAATAATAAATATATTGTGTCGATTTGTGGTTTAGTTAACAAAACTTATCTATCATTTCTTAGAACATTGAAATCATGCTTTCAAATTCCAGTAGCCTTAATATGTAATCTTTGAGTCTTAAAATTTTCTATTTTTTAAATGAGAGTGTATTCCAGGAATCACTTTTTATGGTAAGTTTGGAATCTAGATTTTACTGGGATGGACGAATTATAATTAAACGAGTGTTCGACATTTCTCAAATATTTGGCAACAGTATCAGATGTTGTTTGCAGAAGACCAATGCCCAATCTGAGTTTGAAATCAATCAGGCCTTTGATAAAATCAAAGAATGAAAAGGTTCCTGGGTGTGGTGTAATTGAAACTACAATGGATGATGGTTCAGTTGTAGTCGTACTTTTTGGAGCAATTGGTTGGGTTTTATTTGACTTTGAGAATACATCATCTTGTTCCTGATTCAGATCAATAAACGTTACTTGAGCTGAAGATTTCGTTATATTAGTTTCCAGATTGGTTGCGTCAACATTGGCTTTTTTAACCACTTGTGTAACGTCATTAACATCGACCTTATTTTTCTTGTCTTCTGAAGAAAAAATAGCGTGCTCTTTCACTGGGTAAATTATAGTAGGGATTCGGTCTTCAAAATTACCAGAAATCGAATTTTCGGAGTCATCTACAAAATCATCTGTCTTAGGCATAACTCTGGCTAAATCTGTTTGCAATTTTTCGCTAGCATTTCCAGCTTTAATACTTACAGAAGCGTTTATATTTTCTTCCGATGTATCTCGTTTTATTTTTTTTGACATTATTTTAATCTTAATTTTCTCTTCATCAGTGTTTCCAGAGAAAGGCTGTTTTTTATAGTAGTTCTTACGCTTCTCGTCTCCGAAGTTATGTTTTCCAGATTTTGATTTACTTTGAATATTAGAGTAAAAATCATTTTGAGGCAAGAAATATTGATCTTCATAAGCTTTATCTTTATTTTTTATGAGTTCTTCATTATGGGCTGTTTTCAAAATTTCCCTCAGAGAATCGGCTGCACTTTTAATTCCGACTTCTTGAAGAACGACGGATAGGTTTCTTTTCCTTCTTCTAAGACTTCGTGGGCCATGTTCAGGGACAGAAATCGGTGTCACGGCCTCAATAAGCTCCTTTGGTATATTTCCGACGACGAATTGTGTTTGTTTGTTTTCATCCAATCCCATTCCATCAACAGTATACCCTGTTTCCTTTTGATGCTCGATCACATCTTCTGTGCCGAGGTGAAGGAGGGTTTCTTGCAGCGGAGCGCTGGTTGTGTCAGTTATTATTTCTTGGCTATATCGTAGAGCCTGACCATAGTCATAAACAGAATCGTGTTGATTTCCGTGCTTATTTCCGTGTTGATTGTCGTTCTGATTAGCGTGTAGACTGCTGTGATATGGCTGCACTAGAGCTTCCGATAAGAAGCCAGGATTCTCTGTTTGCTTATCAGGTGACTGGTAAACAGGCTGCAGTTGTTGATGATAAGGAGAGAATCTATCGTTTTGGTCATGTGAATGAGTATCGTAATGAATATTTTCTGAGTAGGCCGAGCCATGAACTGGTTCAGAATTCTGCTGCCCTACACGGTCACTTGAAACAAAGCTGTTTGCATCTGAGCCATAAGCCACATTTCTGTATCGAATGTTCTGTTCCGGCGTTGCTTGAGGGTAAGTGAATTGTGTTGGTCCCGCGTAAGGCTTTCCGGACTGCACTTGGTTATTATTTTTATTCGGTTTTTGTGTGGTATCAGGGAAAAGGGAATGCAAGATTTCTTCTTCTCTTTGACCACCATCGTCAGCATACAGCTCGCCATTTTGATTGTATAAGTCATCTTTCCTGTCATTGACATCGTACGCCCTACGAACCACGCCCCCGAATGGATAGAACAAATAACTCGCTATTCCAACAATTCCAGCCAGGCTCATTAGTCCAACACCGACAGTAGGCATCACTTCTCTAGAGAGGTAGTTGTAAATTTGGGTTGTTATAGGTTTATCCTTTGCGGGAGTTTTTGTTGGTACTTTGGTTTTAGTAGCTTGAACTTTTGATTCAGGTAAATTATCTTCGGGTTTAGGTGTTGTAGAAGTTGACTGGCGATTTCGGTTTTTGTTCTTCTTTCGCTTATTGGATGTTCGTTTGGGCTTTTTGGTTGTGGGAGGAGGGGTGCTTACTTCCAGTTCAATTTCAGCATGTTTCGATTCAATGCCGAGGTCGTTATTATCAACATTTAAATCGAAAATTTCTGTATTTTTGCTAATTACTTCCGCTTGAATCTTTACTTCGGGTCTCTTTGTTAGTCTTTTAATTTCGCTTTTCACAATAATCGCTGGGGCTATAGTTGTGGATGGTTTTGTAGGTGCTACACGTTTTTCAGTAGTGACTTCTACTTTTTGAATTTTGATTGTAGTGGTTGATGTTGGTTTTTGTGTTGATTTTGGAGTTGGTTTTGGTGTTGGTTTTGCAGTCGGTTTTACAGTAGTAGTAGTAGTAGTGGTAGTAGTAGTAGATGTTGTGCTGGTTTTATTTGCTGATGCTGCGTTCTTCATCATTTCATCATTCTTATTCTTTTGCACACTAGCCAAAACTGAAGCTTTGATTCTATTCATGGTGTTTTCATTTACCGCTGATCCGCTTGCAATGAGATCTGATTTATTAGAACTTCCAATAGCCACTGGTTTTCTAACAAACGCCGGTTTCATGGTGATGATTGAAGGAGACCGAGTAGGTTTTGTCGGTGTTTTCGTTTTATTCTTATTAACTTGTGGTTTTTTTATTTCCTTTTCGGTGGTAACTTCAACTTTTGGTTTGCTTGTGGTCGGAGAAGCTTCTGGTTTTTTGGCTATTACCTTTGAACCAGGTGTTGTTGGGTTTCCACTCAGCAGAATCCAGGTAGATAAACCTCCATCTGGCGTGGATGTTTCTTCTTTGTTGACTTTGGTGGGTGTATCAGAAATGGCAGCGGTTTTTTCCACATCATCGGGGTTCATCGGTATGGCGACTCCAGCATGGGAATTTTCAATTTTCTCGGTTACAAGTGGGTCATTCGTGGGTTTGGCCACTTTATTCTTGTTAGTTTGTTGGGTTTTCATCCTTGGAGGAGTTCGAACATCAGCCACGATCCCGCCCATACCGGTGGTTGGTGGGGGTGTTTTGCTTCCTTGTAATAATTGGTTGGCTACCATTTTGATTGATTCTCCAATTGCTGGAGAATTGTTTGTCGCCTTATCACTCCGCATGTCCATATTCCCATTGTTGGACGTACTGTTTCTCACCATACTTTCTGCAGTTGATCTGAAACAAATTAAAGAATTTAATTGTTAAATAACGCATGTAGATGTACATGTTTACATTTTTAAACCATAAAAATTGACTGATGTGTGAAACAAAGTATGGTTCATTACATTACAAGTAGGGCAGGGTAACTTAAACAAGATGCTCTATCAAATTGTTAAATGGATATACTTAAATTAAAGGATTTAAATTTATAAAGTACCCGTACAATACTGGTAATCCACACCTCACGTCAGCTTACGGAGTATACCTGAGAATTTTAAAATTAAAACACTACTTCATCAAAATGCATCCCATCTGCCCTATGTTAAATCTTTTCCCTTTCGTCCCTTGATGCCAAATACTAAACGAAATTTAATCATAATTTTTTTGGTTTTTTAATTTTCAAAAACTTTTTTATATTTATTTATTTAAACAGTGCTTTTAAATTTCATAATAAAAGTAAGTTTTATTTTGCTTACGTAATTTTATTTTTAATATATGTACATGCAGGTGTGCATATATAACTTACTTAATCAAAAGGTAAAGAAAATATTTAATACTAGCTGACCCGACGAACTTCGTACCGCCTCAGAATCTATAACTGCTGTGTTAACTTATTAGCTGAATTACATTCAGTTTTTTTATTAGGTTAAAAATTGCGCAATGAAGCAATTATCGATACGCAACTGTATGGGTTTTATTTTTGTCAGTATCAGAGATGGCATAATGGTACGGATTTATATTTTCTTACTTTTCCACTTACGGGAATTGTGCTCCATTTTCTTTATACGTGTGAGGGAGATTTATTATAATTATTGTATTTTTCCTGCAGGGAATTCAGGGGTGCAGACATACATTCACCGTTTGTCCTATTTTCGACTGTTGACATTTAGTGTGTAAGAAAGAGGGGCAGCATTATATGATTAAGAACAAAAGAAAAACAATCGGCGCATGACTTTAATATTATAATACTTATCACAATATTGCTGCAGTTCTTTCAAAATATGCGAATTCGTTCTATACAAAATGTATGAAAAAATTAATTTTCTTCATAACTTTCTTTTTCGTGAATTTTTGCGATGTTTTAATAGTTATTCTGTTATCCGGGGCGGAGCCAAATCCGACAAATCAAAGATCGTCAAAATCGGTCCAGCCGATCTCGCGTTATAAATAGTTTAACTAACCCGACTTTGTTTTATATATTAAGATATACTACTAAGCAAGTATATATAACTTAATTAATCAAAAGGTAAAAAAATATCTGGTGCAACATGAGCTACTATATTTATTTGTGCTTTAAAAAATAAAATATATTCCATTAAAGAAAGAAAAATCGTAAGTATAGAGCCATCTTTGACTTTGATATTTGTGAGTTAATGATTCTTAGAAAAAATACTAATATGTATTAAAAATTACATATATTATAACTTTATATTAAAAAAATCTTTGAATGGGTGAAATTTTAAATTACAAATGACCGTTTTAAGTTCAAATACAAATTTGTCGCATGAAAAAATGGGCATCAGCATGGGTAAGCCATCCGACGAGAGAGGCCGACAGTATTAAACTGTATGTATTTATAAAATGTAAAATATTTGCAACAAAATTTAAAAAAAATTTATATAAATTTTACCCAAGAAAGGGGTTTTTTAAAGATTTTTTTCTTCATTATATTAACGGATCAGACGATGTACGAATGTGAGTGAGGCAAAGAGTGTGTGCCAAGACCGAGTTGTTTGGCGGTCCGTCCTCTCTGCCTACCCCTGCGGGGAAACGGCGTGATGGTTAGTTAGTTAGTTAGTTAGTTATATTAACAGGGTAGATATGGCAAGATTATTTTTTTAATAATTATAATTTACTCACAAAGAAATGCCAAAGTTGCCACTTAAATCATGCCAAATTGAATTCTTTAACGGCTCACATTTAGAATATAAAACTTAAATAAATAAAGGAGCACTTATGTGTTTTAGACATTTGATCAAAAAAAATATTATTTAGTTAGGTTAGGTACTGAGAACCTTAGTGAAGCATTATTTTGGCTATTTATTAAGATGGTTTGTTCCTCTCCCCATCACTATTGTGTAAACTTATTTTGAATTTTGACACATACTTTATGATAGTATATTTTATCTTGAAGAATATTTGCTTCTATTATACATCTCCTCGCATTTCCAACCTTTTTAAAGATTTTCACTTGAATTTACACTAGTTACATTACATGCAAATTTTCTCCCATTGTTTTCAATGATGAAACCAACATGACTGTAGATACTAGCGCCATCTAGAATGAACTGGTATAACTAAATAAGCCATTTGTTAGCATCCTCCGTGTCCAAGATATTACTTGTGCTAGAATAACGTACGCAGTAGAGGTTCTAATAAAATCGAAACAGAAATTTTAGTAGGAATATAATCAAGGGCGTTGCCGGCTTTCAAGCAAGGAGAGGGCAGCTTACATTTTATAGAGCTTACAAGGAAGTAGTCAGAATAAACTAGAAATATTCATGTACACGCTGACGTGTACCCGGCGTTACTCGGCGTTATGAACAAGACCGTATTAAGCAGTGCTGGGGCCATTGGCCATTCTGAGTTCAGGGCCCCCTTTCGAAAGCCGTCAACCTACGGGAAAACAACGAACCACATTTTTTTCTACAATTTTATTGAAAGGACTTGCGTAAGGCAGGGTTAGGCCGCCTAATAGTGATTTGGAGATATTTGAGCTTTTAAAAGTATAAAATAATTGTAAGAAATAATTTTGAATTGTATATTACACAATTTACGTATGAAAATATTTCTTTGCATTAGGAAAGTTCAAATACAAATAAATTATAAATAATTAGTTTTTTTTTTAATGTTCAGATTACCAACGTAGATATTAAAAGAACATTTTATTTATACCATAAATTAATCCCAATTCCTTAATAACCTCAGAGCCTGGAGGTCTATGGCATCTCTAACTGGAGTAGTGACGAGAGAGAAAGGAGTGGAAAATTAGTTTTTTTTTTTTTTTTTTTTTTTTTTTTTAATTTTTTTTTTTTAGTACATACAATAATGACATTACATTTTTCAGATACATTTTTTATATAACGTGATTCACCTTTTTTTAGAGCATGCTCGTGTAAAAAAGGTGGAGCAGCGTGTGTGAAAAACTATTTAACATATTTTTTTAGAATTATAATATATATCTTTATATATTTTTACATATATATATATATATATACATATATCTACATATATATATACATATATATAATACATATACATATTCAAAACAAGATATATGAAATAGAATAGAAAAAAAGAAAACAGTATAAAAAAGAAGAAGAAGAGAAAGAGGAAGAGAGAAAAGAGAAAAGAATATAAAAGTAAATGGATTTCCAAAGTCAATTGTCGAGAGACATTCTATTGTATTATTAAATTGAATTATTGTAATATGCTAATGATTTAGTGTTTTTATAGAACTTTTGAATTTTTTATAATTAATTTCCAATCTTAAGTTAAGGGGTAACTGGTTAAACCACTTGACTCCAATATATTTATAAAAATGTTGGGCTGTAGTGGTATTACAACGCGGTATAGTTATAGAGCCAAGAATACTTGGTCTTTTGCTGTTTGAAATAGATAATGAGTTATCATTGTTGAAACAATCTTTGTGGATTTGTAAAAGTGTAATTTTTTTATAAATATTGTGTAGTGAAAGGACTTTAAATTCTTGAAATAATCTTATGGTGGGGAAGTCATATGGTTTTTTTAGAATTATTTTTATTAATAATTTTTGGATGATTTCTAAAGGCATGAGAGAAGTTTTGAATGCACCACCCCAACCAAGAATTCCATATTGTAATACAGATTGGATCAGTGAGAAATAGATAGTTCTTAATAGATTAAAATTTAAAATTTTTCGTATTCTAAGAAAAATGTACATTAATTTTCTTAATCTTTCTACTGTTGCATTGATTTGTATTTTCCACTTTAAATTGCTATCTATAATTACACCGAGGTATTTTATATTAGTTTTAACAGTGAGTACAGAGCAGTCAGGTTTACATAAATTTGTGTTTCTATTGCAATTGTATGAATGTATACTTATCTTTAAATTTTCAGGGAATGCATGTTTATTAATGGTGAACGGTATTACAAAGGTTTTTTCCGTATTAAGTGACAGCAAGTTTGAGTCGAACCATTTTTTTAGGATGTTTAAGTCTAATTCTGCTGTTTTCTGGGTTTCATTCCAAGTTAAACCCTCAGTTAGAATTGCTGTGTCGTCTGCATATGAAATGAGTTTAGATTTGATGTTAAGTTTAAACATATCGTTGACATAAATGATAAAAAGAATTGGCCCCAGTACAGTTCCCTGCGGGATGCCAAAATTCGTGGTCTGAGAATCGCTCATAAGGCCCTTTAATTTAACAAATTGCTCTCTATTAAATAGATAATTTTCGATCCAAGTTAAAGCATTGTCAGTTATACCAATTTTCGTTAGTTTAGAGATAAGGTTAAAGTGCGATATACTGTCAAATGCTTTTCTTAAGTCAACAAATGTTCCAATACATTTTTTTTTATTATCTAAAGATTTATAAATTTTAGATGTTAAATCGACGATAGCATCTTGAGTGCTCAAATTTTCTCTAAAACCATATTGATGTGCATTTAATATATTATTTTCTTTCACAAATTTAAATATTTGTTTTTTTACAACTTTTTCAAATATTTTTGCAATGTTTGAAGTAAGAGAAATTGGCCTATAGTTACTGCTTAGACAGGGGTCCCCAGATTTAAAAATTGGGGTAATAATAGTTTTTTTGTAATTTAAGGGAAAGTTGCCATTAACAAAACTTGTATTTATGATGTGTGCCAAAGGTTTGCAAAGTGAGTCAGAATTTCTTTTAAGTATTTCTACAGAAATATTGTCATAACCAGGGGAAGAATTTCCTTTTAATTCATTAATAGTATCTTTGATTTCATCAGAGTTAGTTCGTTGAAATTGTGTTAGTGTGTTACAAGGAATGAAAGGTGTTGGTAGATTATAATTATCATTATCTCTGTTTTTTATTTTAATTGCTAATTTTTCACCAACTGACCCAAAATAATTGTTTAAGATATTTGCACATTTCAATGGATCTGTGTTGACATTGTAAATTGTGTTATCAATATCTGAGATTTTATTTATATTTGAATTTTTAGGTTTTTTATTGATCATTTCATTAATAGTTTGCCACACCTTTTTATTGTTGTTACCAGCAATATTGATTTTATCTTTATAGAAATCTTCTTTTGTTTTCCGGATTATGTAACATAATTTATTTCTAAAATTTTTAAAATATTCGCGTAGTTTATTGTTTTCAGGAAACTTTTTTAGCTCTTTATAAATTTTTTCTTTATGCTTAATTGATATGATAATTCCTTGTGTAATCCACGGTTTTAATTTTTTAAATTTAGTCTTTGGAAAGTTTGTTACAATGGAAGAGGAGGATTGGATATGCTTATTCAATGTCAATTCAAAATTCCGTGAACATAAATCAGTATTGTTAGACGATAGTACAGTTTCCCAATTTTCATTTTCAAGATGTTGTTGTAATTTTTCATAATTAATTAGAGTTTTTGGTAAGTTATAGCGACAATAATTATTCTTATTTATTTTATCAGTTTTAATAGCTACAATGCATGTATGATGGTCAGTAATATTGTTTTTCCAAATAACAGATTTTATTTTATCTGTTTCATTAGTATTGCACCAAATATGGTCAATACAAGATGGCCTTTGTCCAAAACATTCTCTTGTATATTTTTTTATACATGGTTTGAAATTGAGTTCTGATAAAGTGTTAATATATTCAGTTTTTTCCTTATTACTGTTGTTTTCTAAATCATCAGATATGTCGATATTAATATCTCCTACAATAAGTGCATTATGAAACCGGTTTGTATTTATAAAAGTTTTCAGGTTTTCGGTAAAATTATTAATGCTTGAGCTGTGAGTTCTATATAATGCAATTATATCATAAAAAATATTTTTTATATTGATTTTAATATGTAGACAATTAACAAGTTCGATAAATATTTCATTAACAGAAACATCGTTATAAATACATTTTACAAAAACAACTATTCCACTATTTTGATTAATGTTGTAAGATGTAACAAAGTATTTGTATCCCGGTAAATTATAAGTACTTGAGTTGGGACTAATTCTGGCTTCAGACAATACAATACAATCAGGTTTAAGGGCCAGCTCATTCAATTCTAGTGTAAAATGATCAAAATTTTTATAGATGCTTCGAATATTTAAGTGAAGGATTGTTAATGATTTAAGAGGGTCTATTTCAGATAGTGAGTTATTACATTCGAAACTGGATAGACAGATATTTTCTGAAACAATGAAAGATGAGTCTATATCTTCAAATAGTGAGTTAGACATGAAAGTATATTAGGTATATATTTAATAGAATATTGACATTGATATTGTTGTGTTTCAATAATTTGTTCCAAAAATTGCGGGGATTTACATGGATTTTTCGCAAATTTATAGCTATCGAAAATTGTTTGATAAACTGACCCATAATAATTGTATTCGATAGTATTAAAAATAACTTACAACAATAACGATGCGCTCGGATTACACTCACTTTTGCGAAATTAGTATAAAATGTATAGATTTGGTGTATATTATACCGGTGTAATAAAACTAACCCTTTGCGGGCGAGTTTATCAAAGTATTTCTTTAAAGTATTGTTTTTGTTTTCGTTTGAATTGTAAATAATACTATACATCATTAATCGTAGTCAATGCGATCTCTCGCAATTTTCAGCATCATACATCATAATTTTATTTTTTGTTCAACAATTCAACAATGTCACTAAATGCACCTTTCTGCCGACGCCCATGAATATAATTATAAGAGTAATTTTCATTAAGTAACTTCTTCCCTTTACACACGAGTAGTTACACTCTCGTAAAGGATCTCTATTATATACATATATATGTTTATACTGTTTCTAATCAATGTTGCATGTTAGTATTAATGATTTGAGTTTAATCCGATTATAACCTAAAATGTAATTACTCATGATTATATTACATGTATATGTATATAAAAACTAATAAAAAATAAAAAAAAATACTAACCCTAGAGGACTGCAATCGACTCCAATCAGATATTGATAGAATTATTGACTGGAGTAAAAGAAATCGGATTGAGTTCAATATATCTAAATGTTTAATTTTGTCATTCACTAGGGCATGTCATACCTGGTATTACCGGTATACGATGGACGCCCGAAGTCTAAAACGTGTCTCCACCATGAAGGACCTTGGAATCATGTTTGATACTAGGCTGACATTTCATGCTCATATTCAGATGGCTTGTAGCACTTCATTGAGAACGCTGGGCTTTGTTCTGCGTACTGCAAGGAATTTTAAAGACACCCGGGTTCTCATAATTCTATTCAATTCCTTAGTAAGGAGTAGACTTGAAAGTGGGTCGATAATTTGGAGTCCGCACCAAGTAAAATATTCCCTCATGTTGGAGAGAGTTCAGAAAAAATTTCTGAGATTTGTGTACATGAGGGAGTACGGCTATTACCCGTGGCTCTATCCTACCGACTTTCTTTTGGGTATGCTCGGAATGAACCATCTACGTATCAGAAGGGATGTACACCTTGCTACGCATTTCTTCAGATTGATTCGCGGATGGTTTGAAAACTCAGCTATCTTGGAGAGCATTCATTTTTATGTTCCCGATGGTTATCTTCGCCATCGACAGCATAGGCTGTTCTATCTTCCGGCCTGCAGGACTAACTTAAAAGGCAAGCCCAATTGATGCTTATATTGTTTTTTTTTGCCTACCATGTATATTTATGTTTAATGTAATACTGTTACAAATATATTTTAAAACGCATTAAAATTTTAAATTTTGTAATGTTTTTGAAAATAAATAAATTGAATTGAATTAAATTGAATTAAATTGAATTGAAACAGTTTATCTGAAGTATATGAAGAAAAATTTCGATTTTAAAAAGGTGAGGTAAAATCAGGAACACTTATATTTGTTTAATCCCTTCAGTAGGTTGAATGGCCAACAGTACTATTTACAAATAATAAAAACACACATAAAAAAATATTTTTTTATTGAAAACATATTGCATAAAGCTGGATTATTATAATATCAAATAATAAATAAATAATTATAACGTAAGTAAATTAATTAGCATGGTACTTGTATGTACAACAAAATAACTTAATTATAAAGTAAAATCACAGAATCTGGTAAGATATATATGGTAATAATAATGCATTTCAAAAGAAAAAAGGCAACTAATAACACTCAATTAGAAAATAACATTTTTTTCACGGAAAGCACATACTTTTTGGGATTACATTTTTTGGTTTCATGCCAACTCGGAAGGAAACCAACTCAGAACCACCTCAGAAAGGTCATTAAAAGCTATGAAAAAAATAATTTTAAAATAGCCGGTAAACCTAACCTAACTTAACCTATTTAACCATTTTTTTATCATCACTCTTAATGACCTTTCGGGGGTGTTCTGAGTTGGCCGGTCACACCCCACAACGCTTGATTTAATATACGTTATTGCATTTTATTTCTAAGTTGTCTAACGTCTTAAATATAAATAGCGATGGAGATACATAATGCAAACATTCCGATCAATTCGTTGAAAACTGGTACACTCTTGTCTAACCTAACCCATTAAATAATTTAACAGCCCTCAGCGATAGCGACCAAATTCTTGCAAAAGTATTGCAAAATCAGTCAAAGATCCAAGCTATAATAGTAGGTGACCCGACCCTGAGCATGCTGTAAAGCTATAATAGTAGGTGACTTGACCCTGACATTGGCCCCCCCTGAAATTATAATTATTATAAAATTATTTATTATTTTTGTATGATTTACCATTAAAATTTCAAAACGAAAATGGACCTCAAAATATCTTTGATAATAAGTTGATATGGATAACAAACAAATTTATTAAGTGTCGATTTTTTGTACTTATACGCTGGCATATACATTATATCTATATATTTAAAAATCTCGTTTCACGGTGTTTGTTTTTATGAAATTTTTATCTATATTTGGTAGGTATGAGAATAGGTCATAAAGTATATTTCATACCGCTAGGTGATTAGGGTGTCCCTATCCAGAATTTTTTGAGAATTTTTTTTTTGTTTTTTTTTTGCCCTCTTACCCCCATTCCCCATATCTTAATCGCGATTTTAGTATTTTTGCATGAACAAAAATTTAACCGTCGTTCGTATTTCAAACAGAACGAAATTATTTATGTTGTTGAATGGCAGATGGCGCTACGTCCGACTCATCGAACTTTAAGAGATCAAACAATGAATATGTCCGTTACTTTAATGAAATACATGGAATAGAGAAAATTAATGGTTGGTGTTTTTTTTTTTTTTTTATCGGCGGTCATCGTCTACAGCGCTCCATTCCTTTTAGATCTTAGATCTTCTGTCATAGATCCCATCCCCATACACTTACAATACATTCGTCATTTTTTTTTATTTATTAACCAAAATATTAACTAGAAATAATTTATATGGCAGAACGTTTTCCGGGTGAGCTAGTATTTGAATGTTTTTTAATCGTTTTCTTATCATTTAAATGTTAATTACATGATTTGAGAATTTTTCCACCACCATGCTAGGCACATGCCCGTGTTGTGGTGGTCGAATTAGGCAAGTAGTTTTATCCTTGATGCATCTAAATGAAAATATGTTTTACGTAAGTTGTTAGTACTTTTGTTGTTCGGCGGTACAACCTCTCTGCACAACCCTCCGGGAACACTTAGTTATATTTTGAATAAGTAGGCATACCGTATTTTCTCTAAACCGACTCCATATTTTATATAAGTATGCCGGGGTGCAACTGTCGAGGGATCAACTGCCATGGAATCATAATAGTAAGCACAAATCGATAATGCAGCTCTGCTATACTAACATTATTATACAACATACATTTTCTATGGATTTCTATATTAGATTTCTAATTTATATTGGATAATTTAAATCTTCGATTGAATTGGGCAAGTTTAAAAAAAATGTCATTAGCGTCATGGGCCGTATTAAATTCGAATGTTTATATTAATGAAAGTAATTACTAATATATTATTGAAATCCGGAGTATTAGATTATAACCTAACTAAATAATATATGGTGCATTAAACTAACAAATTACAGAAACAATATTATTTCTTGCGTAGTTTCTTTCTACCACTATGAACAAAATTTTGTATCCACATGACTGAGATTGGATTACATATTAAACCTCGGTTTATAACATACTCTTCTAGTGTTCAGACATGCCCATATATATTTCTTGACTTTCCAGGATGTCTCTAACGGTGACCGGACAACTCAGAATGAAATGAACTCAGAACCTCATTTGAAAAGTCATTAAAAGTGATGAAAAAAATACATAAAAAAATTGGTTGAATAAGTTACGTTAGGTTAGGGTTATGGGCTATTTTAAAATTATTTTTTAACAATGACTTTTCACAGAGGTGTTGAGTTGACTTGATTCTAAGGTGGCATGGAACCGTCCACCTATTTACATTCACTTATCCGTCATATCATCTACTCACTATTCATGTATCTATTCATATACCTTCAACAGATAGTTGAAAACGAATATTTTGAATGTTTTATTTGTACACATACTTATTAACAATTTATTTTCAGCTCTCAAAGGACGGATTGTTTCAAAGTATTTGACGGATTCATCAAAAGTTTGAAGTTAATTTTCACGTTTTGTGTAAGTTCTATTCAAGATCTGTTATTATATTATTAAAGAACAGTTGCTTTATAAGATAAATTATTTATTTTTATTAAGACTTTTCATTAATAAAGCAACCACATTGCCCTATAAAATGCGCGTGAATAGATTTTTCTACCGGAAATATAAAATAATGCATCTTTTGCTGTAAAACAAAAACGAATACTATTAACTTTCCCGACTGCGATACCGGTAAAAGAAAAAGATTGCAATCAATCGAACAATGCTAATTACCAGTTTTTGCAAAGTGCGAAATTTCGAATGTTGATTATAATATCACCATAGTAAGGCTTCATTTTTATAAAATAATTTTAAATTGTTCAAAATCCCATGAAATGTAAACCACCCTTTGCCTTGCTTAACTGTTAAGCATTCTTTATCTAATCTTGACCCCCTTTCTCCAATTATTAGTATCACCGTTGCTAGGATTATATTGTGTTGAATTTAATATTCGATGAGATATTGAGCTCGTATGATTTCCAATTAACCAACGTAATCCTTGGTTCGCAAGGTATCGAAAAGTCACATCAATCATTTTCTTTAACGTATTAACATGATTCTGTCTATTGTTTCGACCCTCAATATTCACATCTTCCCGTTTCCACTGATCGCCATCATATGGACTATGTCTGTGCCAGGTTTTATAATAATCATCCCAGTTCCAAAGCGGTTTTCGTTCCACATATTTGAACACAACCTTTTCAGGCTCTTTTTTAAAAAGCCCTGAAAGTAACCAGGGAGCTGCGAGCATCACCGGGATAAGTGTAAAAAATGTTGCGATCGGTCCCAACAAAAGTAAGAATATCCCATAGTTGATGTACTTGAATGCTGCAAACATGCCAATGTACCCAGGAATGGAGTATATCCAACTGGCAATTCCTGAACCTCCGTGAGTGCCAGAACCACCTGCATCTGCTAAGCTGACTCCACTTCCGCCTTCTGCGCCCCCGGGAGTGTTTGCCCCGCCTAGGCCGCTACTTCCACCAAAGATTCCGCCCAGGGGAGCAATCCCGGTCCCACCTACACCGCCTCCGGGTACACCGCCCCCGCCTAGACCGCCCCCGCCAAGACCACCCGCACCCAGACCGCCCCCGCCTAGACCACCCCCAGCCCCACCACTGTAGACAGAAACTGCAGGTACCGCCGCTGGAACAGGGATGGGAGGAATAAAAGCTGCATTCGCCAGCGGAACCGCATCAGCTAGGGGAACCGCACTAGCGAGTGGAACCGCACCAGCAAGTGGAACAGCAGCAGCAAGTGGAATTGCATTTCCTGCGTTAATTGGATCTCCAAGCTTCCCTTGCTCGTCTGACTGAGGTTTTTTGACGCCATTTACTTCATTTTTTGTTTGTATTTTGGTGTTAATTTTTAAATAAATGTCCGCACAGTCCCTCGCCGTCTTTGATTCCGGTTGCACTGTATTGTTAACAGTTATATAAACCGTCGGGCAATCTTCCTCGAAATTGAAGGTTAAGGGCTTTTCGTTTTCGTATTCGGGGTTTCCAATATCAGGTTCCATATCTGGAGATTCATCTTCAGCAATAGGCTCTCCAAATGTTGGATCACCACCATTGGTTGTTGCTGGTTTTCCATAAGGTGGAGTATCGTATTCATCAATAGGTTCTTCATATATTGGGACTTCATCATCAGGATCGGGATCAGGGTCGTCAACGTTGTGCGAATTTGGGTAAGAATAAATTGGGACAAAAAACTGCTCTTCGGGCTCGTTTTCCAAAGTATCTGGTGATGGTGAGGGGTAAGTGTTCTCAAGATACGTTTTGTCAAATTTATTAAGCGGTTGGTTGAATTCACTGTCAGCTACGGAGTTTGGATTTATTTCTACAAAATGTTCATGAATGTGGGGACTGTATGGATTTGGCTTAGGATTTATGTAGACAATGGGCATTTTTGAGGAATGAAATATTTTTGTTTTATTTTTCTTTATAATACTATTAACGTGTTCTTTTACCGAACTTGAGATAGTGTTAAGAGGATTAACAGTAATTCGCTCATAATTAGAATCATTTTTTTCAGGTGATTTCAAGTTATTTATTATTATCTGGCCACTATCTTCGTTAGTTTCATTTAATCTATCTAATTCGTATTGCGCTTTGAGTTGATCGTAGTTAGTTTTGTCCGACCATTTGGTTATAATTTTACGAATGTTTGGATTATTTGGACTAGTGCTTAACGCATAGTGGGAAACTACCAGCGTCTTTTGATCTGCTTCAGAACTGAGAGTATGTTTTGGAGATCTTTTTGAGCGTGTGATAATAATATTCCTTGTATGGTTACTGTTAGACTTTTCTTTAGTATTTGTTCCAGTTCCATTCCGATGATTATCTTTTATTTTAGAGTTATTCAAAATGTGACTTAATGTCTGCAATTTTCTCTCACGTGTCTTCGTTGCGCCTTTATTGTATGGACCAGGAAGAAGAAAAAGTCGCAGTAAAGAGTGTTTTTTTGGTTCCAGTTGATTTCTTTTCACTTTACATTTAACCGCTTTCTTTCCGGTGTCCATCAGTTCACTGGCCATCGATGTATCATTATTTGCATGTGCGGTCAATTCTGCAATCGATAACATAAATACGTGTTCACTCCCAGATGCACGATTAGCGCTTAGCGGTTCAGCATTTCTCGAACTGTAATCATCATTTACGTAACGACCCAACGACGAACTGTGAATTTCTTGTTTCAATTCGCTAACGTTGTGTATTCTTTCCCTAATAAAAACTAATGTACGTAACAGTAAAGGATAGTGTCTTTTAAATTCATGTTTCTTTGAACTTAATAAAATCTGTAATTTAAAACTTTTTGCATCAACGTACCTACCGTCTACAGAAGTGTCATTTTTACCAGCATTTTTTATAGATTTTATCCTATTCTTAAACATATAAGGCGAAAAAACATGATGATACCTAGAACGAAAGCTACCTCTAGACTTACGTTTAGTAAACCTCTTAATACTTTGATCATCGCTAGGCAGATGATTATTTTTATAATCAAAGTACCTGTCATTGTTTAGTTCTACAGGTTTGACTGTAGATGTCAGGGTGGTCGGAACTGGAGACGGGTTGAGTTCTGGGATGGTCGCAGCCGAGACCAGAACCACTCCGAAGGCCAGTAAGCACAGAGCGCCACCTGCCAGAAGCGCCTTCATCTTCAGTGCCTCCTGAAATGAGGGAAGAAAACAACTTTAAAAAAGGATATAAATTATTTAAAGTCGACTTTATGGTAGATATCGTCAAGGTATACAGTATTCTGCAAAAGTTCTTATAAGCAGGTTTATATCAGCCAAGAATGTTTATGTATGAAAATAAGAAACATCATGTTACGTATGGAAAAAGGTTTCAAAATAATTACACTAGAAAAACATACCAAGTTCTCTCTCTCCAGAGGAGCTTGATACAAATTTGGAATAAATTAACACAATCGTACTCAATATTATTATTGTTGTGCCCATTAAACGAGTATCGTATATCGTATATAGTATACGTAGGGTGTCATTGCGTAGGTATATCTGAAGTAAACTTGTTTTTAAATGTACCTAACATAATTTATTTGACTAGCATAATCAAGGTTGATACAAGCTGCATGAAAATAAGCATAATTTGAAAAATATCAAAGTAAACACAAATACAATTATTTTGTTATAAAATTTGCTGTCAATTCAGCAAATTTTATAACACACATGCAACCACAGTTTTATATATTATATTTTAATTTGTAGATGTGTGTTACTTCACAAATATGTAATGTTAAATAATATTGAGTACATTTGAGACACGTTTGAGATTGGTAGATACTCCTAGTACCGCAGTTATAAAAAGCAGCATTCCGAATGAAAACGTTGCTATTTCATTTTTTTGTATATTAACCCTAGAGTGGGCGCGCTATGAGCATTTTGCCGAAAAAAACGTTGATAATTCTTAAATCTATTGCGCGTAAACTTTGAGCTTTTTGGTAGCTGGCCCAACTATAGTTCACAACCCGTTCCGACAGACTGGACGCCATCGGTGCGCGGGGGGCCGCTTGAGAAAGAGGTTTTTACCATCAAGTGTACTCACGAATGTAAAAATGTCTATATATTATATACGGTTTAATACATTTATTTTCTCAAAAAGAAAACTATTTACTTATTATGAAGAATACAAGTGATACTTAAAACTAAATAAGAATTACTTATGTATAAGGTAGGTACTTCTAAATAAAGAAACTAATAAGTAGTCTAACACTCTTATGGGGCTTCTACACGCTTGCGACAAACGCCTTGTAGCAAGCTCAGGCAAGCTCTGGCAAACGAATGGCTGGCTTCCACACACTTGCGGGCGCGCCAGTATGTTCCGAGCATCCAAGCGCGGCGGACGTCTGCTTAGGCTATATTATGTTTGCGTTAATCTATTTTTATTTTGGTTCCATGCCAACTCAGAATGAAACCAACTGAGAAACACCTCAGAAAGGTCATTAAAAGCTATGAAAAAATAATTTTAAAATAGCCGGTAACCCTAACCTAACTTAATCAATTTTTTTTATCATGACCTTTCTGAGTTGATATCATTCTGAGTTGGCTGGTCACCTTTATTTTATTGTGAAACAAAGGACAAGGGGAAAATATATTTTTTATACCATTGAACCATTGAAGAAGATAATACTAATAAAAATATGAAAAAGAAGACACAGAAAAATACAATGTCTAGTTCACACTCGGTAGAAGTGAAACCTTCAGAAAACTAAGGTAGAAAAGAGTGGGGATCCTATAGATTTTTGTCTCTTTTTAGTGCCACTTTTTCGTTTCATCGAGTTTCAAATCACAACGGTGCCAAAGAAGTTTTCGCTTCCAAAGGTAGTGATCGCAATTGGGACCCGAACTCGAGGATCACTTGTCTTTATATAATATTGTCTTGTATTATAAAAAAAAGTTATTCTAACAAAATCATATATTTTTTATTGTAATAATATTGTATAAATCATAAAAGCTACGAAAAATATTAAAAAAAAAATTAAATTAAAATATTCTAGTACCACCTCATAACTTAACTTATTGTATATTGTATTTAGAAATATGTATTGAATATGTAGAAATATTTTTTGCCTTATCAATACTTCAAATCATTTATTAACTAACCTTTAATTTATTACTTTTATCTGTATCTCCCATGGAACTATGATTCTAAGGTATCTTCTCATAAAATCACTAATGTTATTTGTTGAATAACTAATATTTTTTGTTTTCATTTAAACAAATGAAATTTTTTTTTTTTAGTTGTCCTCTCCTAAACACAAGCAGCTGCTTTATTAGGAGAGTGATTGAAATGTTGTTGTATATTATGTGGTAAAATAATAAAATATCATTTATTTATTTTGACTTTTTAGGTAAATCCAGTAGCAATAAATTACGTAAGTGTATTAAATTTATGTACTTATACATTTTAATAAGTCAGGCTCGCCTCATAGGCCATTCATATTCACATGTCTCGTAATATTATATTATCATAGACCGCACGGAGCAAAAACGGCGTGCGTCCGCCGCCAGCTCGGAAGTTCCACTGAGCGCGACCGAGCGCTTGGCCGCTTGCCGCTTGTGGCCAAATTATCCGACCTCGCCGGATCGGTGGCAAGCTCTCGCAAGCTCTTGCAAGCCTACGCAAACGCGCGCTCCAGACGTTGGGACTTGTGGACGCTTGCCGAGGCTCGCCAAGCATTTGGACCCCGCTTTAAGTTCATCAATAAATCACAGTATTGTAGGGGAAAAAAGGGAGTTGCAGAAGCTCAAAATGACTGTGCAATGAACATTGCACATTGCACATTGCACATTGCACATTGCACATTGCACATTGCACATTGCACATTGCACATTGCACATACGAGTGTGAGGACTGTTTCGCCGAAGCATATATTGTAGATTTCGAAAATATTTCATTTTCTTATTTTTTTTCCACTATTATAAATATTATAGAAAGATAATGTATGATAACTTAAAAAAGTAAATTAAAATGTAAAATTTTCTAAAGTCGAAGTTCCTTAAACAGAGTTCAATAAACATGTTGATTTGTCATTCTGAGAAAATAAATTAATTAAATTGCAGTATTCCTACTTAAAATTGTCCATGAAAACGAGCGACGAAATGCTCCCTAAGCGCCCACGGACGTTTTATGGAAAGACGCACCCACTCTAGGGTTAACTCAACACAGAAGGCCCTGAGGGCAGTAATTTCCCCGGGTTTTGACATATTTCGGGTGCTGTGTGATGTTTGAAATTAGTTTAGCCGTTTTTGATGACTAGATATGAATGGCCAGATACCTAGTTCCGACAAATGGTAGTCCCATGGACTCTGGGTAACTTTTGTCTCTTGTGCAGCGTTCAAATGAAAACGGCATTCTTGAACATTACATATTATCTCATTTGGCGCATTTAATTTGAATATATTGTAACGAGTAGGTACCTAATATAAATAATAATTTAATTTGATAGCTACATTATCGTGTATTACTTGCAGTAGATATGATTTGGACAAAAAATCAGTCGGTAGTGATAAAAATCAGCTGTTTACTATATTTTAAAATGTGTCGAAGCAAAGACTCAACTCAAAAAAATTTTTAACCCTTTAGTTGCCGAAAAAGTAAAAAATGCTTTAAAAAATTCGAAATGCTCAGATCGAAAAAAAAACGTTTTTTTAACACAGTCTGTATGAAACGGTGATCTAGTGGTAGGTTTTCCTGAGAGGAGATGTTACTCAAATTCTAACGAATTTTTTTTACAAACTTTCCGTTATTTTTTAAATTTATTTTTTGGAAAATTTATTTTATGCATTATTCAAAGGTGCATACAAAATATCATTACGTGTAATCAAAAGTAGGTGTTAAAACAAACATGTGAATGGAATGCGATCTTTTAGTAATTTTTTTTTAAATATAGAAACGTTTAAAAAAATTAAATACGTAATTTTTCCTGTGCATTGTAAATTGTAATCAGACGTATAAGTCAAACATATCCTCACATTTGATTCTACCATATTATTTTCTAAAATCAACGGTGGTGTTGTCATAGAACTATAAATTTTAATTTTATCGAAGGAAGCCAATAATACTTTGTGGTGTGACATTATATATTAAATGAAAAAACACACTTTGTAAAACACCACTTTTTATTTGAATTAATATTTAACAGCCAACCAGGTTTCACTTAGCTCAAGCTTCATCGGGGCTTATTATATCAACTGTTGATATAATAAGTCCTGATAAATCTTGAGCTAAGCGAAACCTGGTTGGCTGTTAAATATTAATTCTAATAAAAAGTGGTGTTTTACAACGTGTGTTTTTTCATTTAAAATGAAAATTTTAAGTTACATATTATTAAATTTATATTATTGATAGTAATCGAATAAATATTTATGAATCTTTAATGCCAGCCCTGAATACGGATGAATGCCGCTAGGTTCGGATCAATGACCTTTTCGACCGTGACCGCACCGGCACACACGGGAACAAGACAGGTGATGGAGAACTACAGGTAAATCTTACGCGAGTGAATTATAAAGTTTGGATTTCAATAAAGGTAAGAGGTTTGTCACAGTCAGCTAATACATCACAACATGTCGTCTTAATTCAAATGTGACAATGTCATCAAATGGCCTATCAGCGCAATTTTATTTTATTTTTTTAGAAACGACTATATCAGGTTTTGAATGCGTCAGAAAAGCTCAGTCGACGTGTTGTTATGCTCGTCAGGTGATCACAACTTGATAGAAAGCCGAAACGAACCTCGAATTGGCGTCTAATAGGGACCATTAAAATGTCTACAAAACAAAATGGCGCTGACTGATCATTTGATGAATAT
Source organism: Limnephilus rhombicus (assembly GCA_929108145.2). NCBI lineage: Eukaryota > Metazoa > Arthropoda > Insecta > Trichoptera > Limnephilidae > Limnephilus > Limnephilus rhombicus. The sequence goes on along the minus strand of OV815277.1, from coordinate 31,821,584 downwards.
GTTACATATGAATTTATATTATGAAATACCCATATCTCTATTTCACTGACTGACTGGCTGATGACTAACTGGAAATTACAAAAAAAAATACTGATTTAATTTACTTGTACTTTTGCGCAATGTACATTTTAAGGATAGTAAATAAGAAGCTTGTTTGTTTACGGCTAGTCTACTAGTCAGAGATATGCTTGTAAAAATATTAATATAAATATAAATTTAGTGTCGTGCAACCTTCAGTATTCCAGCAAACTTGACACCATCAAAATGAAAGCTTTTTTTGCAGTGCGATGTTCGATGTGCGTTGTCCTTTTTTGCAGTACACAACTCTCACGCAGTTACAAGGATCCCACACGTTCACTCAGCTGAAATTTTTCATGATACTAGTTGCATCACTTTTATTGTTATTTACATTTTTGTGATCAAGATATTTACATTTGCAATCAGTTGCATACCACTAGTGATGTCGTAATTTCGCGCTAGCTTGATTCTAATTTTGTGGCATACGACTAATGCATGCATGATGAAACTATATGTTTACACGTGAAACTAGCATTGCAACTTATGTTATGAAACAACTTGTGCGCAACTAGTTGCATATTTTAAATTCGGTTTTAATTTTAATCATAAAAAATCGATACATTTGTGGCCCATAGGTAGGTATTTAATTAAAATAAAACTCTCTTTAGCATTCCTGGAAGATTGATGCCACACCATTTGATTTTAAAAATCAATTTAGTTTAATATTTTTTTCGGCAGGCTTTGGTTTCGCTCAAAATTTTCATATTTTTTTTTATATTTAACCGGTTTCTAACTGAGGTGACAAATAAATGCGTCGGGTTTCCATCTGCGCGTCGTGGGTTCAATTCTCCTGAGTTTAATTTTAGTAAAGTTAATTAATCAATTTTAGAAAGTTGTTTGTTGTTGTTTCCTAAATAAACTAAAATAAAATAAAAAATAAAGTTACAAATATTTTCAGGCTATTCGTAACCCAAAAAGGTTTGTCTTTCTTTTTTAAACTACAATTTTTTTTTATTTAAAATAAAGGTTTTTAAGATATTATATGATAACCAACAGATTGCCACCAGCGTGTTACACATAGCCTTTTAATTCCTAGGCCCCAGACAGGTCAATGAAATTTATTTTATATTCAGGGAAGATATTTTTTGATTGATCAAAATAGGCAGTTTCTGGAGTTTCGTAGTTCCCATAGTAAGCGTTCAAAATAAGGATGAAAAACATGGTTTGAAAGGGAGATACGAATGTTAGAGAGAACGCGTCAATATATTTAAAAAAAAATGTGATTACCTAATAGGCGTAAGTAAAATTAAAGCACGACTTAATTAAAATGGAGAAAAATCTCTCGGCAAATGTCTTACGTATAGCATAAGAAACTTTTTCATGCCTGTAACACGACAGAACTAAATGAGTGTTAATAATTAAGTTAAGTATATTTTGCGATTTCTTTGTATGTGGAATTTCATATAATTACATTTTTGAATCAGCAAATTTATAGAGATTATCATAAAAAGATAACGGTTCCACGACAACTCAACAACAAATATGTACTAAACAAAATGAAAAAAATAGCTAATAACCTTACCCAACGTAACCTATTTAACCAATTTTAAAAAATCATCACTTTTAATGGATTTTAAAGGGAGGTGTTGGAGTTGGACGTTGTTGGTTATCTGGTCACCAAAAATAACATATATTTTTTAAAAAGCTTAAAACTTAAAATGTTAAAGGGCAATAAGTATGTTATAATTCGGCATAAATTCGGAATGCAGAGTCTCGGCATCATAGTAGGGAAACATTTGATGTGAATTCGGGCACACGGACACACTAATAGTACACTATCGGTTTGTATGTTCAGTGGTCTCACTATAAACAAATGTACCGTTGTGTGGGTTTCCTCTGGCTATTGACATGCGCCTGCGCAGTGCGCAGTTGCCGTCCAACTAGGTTAACTCAGATCAAAGATCAAATTACGGTATTTATTTTGAGACAACAACAGTAGGGACACTAAGTAGGTTGATGAATCAGCCATTGTGGCTGCCCGACTGTCGTTGCTTGTTTTTTTTTCATTTTCAGTAGGTACTACCTATTTATAATATCATCATAACTCAATTTGGGAACCACTTATTGAATAACCAACACCTATGCCATAGGTCATTGGAGGTTATCCACCACTTACCCGCCCTGGTATAAGTAACAAATGGTTACTCCTTCAAGGCTCTCGCAAGGACTCTAATTTTTTTGAATGAACAAATCTGCATTTAATTTTGAACGAATCTAGACCTACAGTGTCCCTGCATACGTTGTTAGTAAGCAGTATGCAAGTGCTTAAAGGGGAAATCACGATAGGTCAAGTGGTCACTACGCTGAGTGATTAAGAAGGGGCGCCCAAGTTCGTGGGTTTAGGTTTATCAAGGTCTTGACGGCGGATGCATCTGCCATCCTTCTGCGTGGTATGCCGGATTGGTTGAGGGCGGCATTCATTCCATTCTGGCAGGAAGGGACCCATCCCTTTGCACCATCCCTTTGGAGGGATGGATTCATGCGTCCGTTTCTCCCGGACCCACTGACCCCCCAGATTCCTACCCATCCCTCATACCTATTTCCTTCCCAGAACTTCCATTTCTTCCCACAAGACCATCCCCAAAGACGACATGGGCCCAAAGATGTATGGAGCTAATGTAAAAATATATATATCGAAATAAAATTGGACCCAAAGATATGTTGAGTTAATGTAAAAAAAATATATGTTTATTTTACTAGCTGACCCGGAAAACGTTGTTCTGTTATATAAATTGTTTTTAGTGAATATTTTGGTGACACCCTAATCACCTAGCGGTATGAAATATACATTAAAAAATTCATAAAAATCGGTCGAGCCGTTTCGGAGAAGTGCGACGACAAACACCGTGACACTAGATTTTTATATAAGTACTAGCTGGTCCCGGCAAGCGTTGCTATGCCATTTAATAAAGAAATTGTTTCTCCCTGAGTGTCCTTTCCCATGCCTCCCGTTCCCCTTCCGCCTCCCCTTCTTCTTCTGCGTCCTCTTCCCCTCTTGCGTTCCCACTCCGTCACCTTCACCTTCCCTCTCCCCACTTCACTCCCCCCCCCTTCCCCCGTCCCGTGGACCCACTCCCGAGTTCCCCTCCCCCCTCCTAGGTCCCCCTCCCCCCTCCCGCGTTCCCCTTCCACCTTCCCCACCTTCCCTCTTCCCTTTCCCGCTCCCTCGTCCCGCCAACCCTCCTCCCGCATTCCATATATTCAATCCCAGTACATTCAATTTTTAAACAGCACACGTGCCACCTTTTACAATTTTTATTCAAATTTCCATTTTTCATGTATATTAAATTTGGTACCTAACTTAGGTACCTATTTAAAATATCTTAAATTCTTGATTCGATTCAAACTATTAGGGGAGTACCTACTTTAAATAAATTTATCAAATTAAAGGTTTTCAAAAATAGAATCCTGATTTAACATTTTGCAAAATGTCATTCTCAAACACGCGAACTGTCAAACGTGCGATAGTCGTTAGGTTTTCTGAAATTATCCAATTTTCTGCGCAATTTTCTTAATTTTTCTCTCCGTAAGAACCATCCTCGTAATTCAAGGAATATTCTAAAAAAAGAATTAGCGAAATCGGTTTAGCTGCTCTCGAGATTTGCGCTTACCAACACATTTAGCGATTCATTTTTATATATAAGAATAAATAGACATATCGAAATAAACTATTAAATTTCACGCTACAAGTCTAATCGTTCTATCAGTAAGTAAATCATTTAAAATTTTGAAGATACTTTGAAAGTACTTGTGCATACCGATAGTAGGTAACGAAGATAACAACAACAAACAACTCGAACTAGTTTGAAACAACTGCTCGCCGTTCCCTCTTTCCCCGCAAATTTAGACACGCGATTCAATTCGACAATGTTATTAAATTATTTTTGATGTATCAAATACACCACTACACAAGGGTCCATTAAAAAATTTTACCTGCACCTACCTATAATATATAAACTGAGTACAAAATTTTTTTTGATTGTTTGAATAATTTTAAAATCCAACACTTCTCTATATTATGTACCGATGATTTTTTTAACTCGTGGTACATTATTAATGTACTGTGTACTGATACGTGCCTTTAAGTTTGGGAGAGCTTCAATTTTATTTATTTATAACATTACATTTGATACAATTGTATGGCAAATATAACATAATAATAACATTGAAAAATAACTATAAAATGTGTACAAGTGTTATTATTCTTGTGGGTCGATATTAGTTCCTAGCTAGGCAGATTGCCCGTTCTAAGGAACCAAATGCTGGTGAGAATGCAAAAAAAAAAAATTTAACAAAATGTTCAAATGTACATTAATAAAAATGCCAGAAAATTTATTCTGTAACAAAAAAGGAAAAAGAAAAGAAAAATGTTTATTTTTTTATTTTTTATTTAAATAATATGCGTACAAATTTTTTACTAAATGTGCCGTTAATAGGCCATGTAAAATTTTAAGTGACATTATTTTTTAATAGTTTTTCAGATTCCACCCTACATAACGCCAATCAACCTAACATAACATTAATAACATTTTTTATAATAAAATTTGTGCGAATTTTTAATTCTTTTCATTATCAATAATTTTAGTCGGAACAAACGTAACGCGAGCCATTTTTAAGACTTTATATTTGCAATACAATTTTTTTGTATTTCAAATATTCATGTTTATTTCTAGTGATACATTTTAAAAGCCTATTTCATCACCTTTTTAAAACAGTTTTTAGATTTCGGATACCTTGAGAAATCTTCCATTTATTTGGATTTTATTGCGAAGCGAAAATATTCTGATAGAATTGCACAAGGGGTTAATACAGCACCCTTTCCATCGCCATGCTACGCACTGCAGGGGAAATATCGCCTAAATGCATCATAGAAATGCGACGATATTTTTATAATCAGTCTAATTTTACCCGTGGCACGTCATTTATATATTGCTTAGGTACCTACTGATGCACGTTATTGTGCGAGAGCTTCCTATGCAAGAGCTTTATGTGCGAGAAAGAGACATACATTAATATTTGCAAGAACAATCTAGATTAACAATGGTTAGTTGCTCGACTTTTAACAAGTTCACCGACAGCAGTTGTTTTCTGTGATGCTATAGAATAATAATTATTAAATCTGCATAGGTGGTTATGTCTAGCGAAAGTACAGCGTGTAAAGTGTATAGTGCAACGACTAAAAAAGTGTCCTGTATTTCACAGACTGAAGATGACATAGCAAGATTGAAAATAGCAAGATATTTATACTTTTTATCAATAATTTATTGGAAACTGGGGTTAGGTTAGGTTTCTTTTTTTCTCGGGACCTCTAAAATCGATTAAAATGTGGCTAAAACAATGTTTTTTAGAAGAATTTTGTTTGCCTGGAGTCGATAGCTAAAGATGGGTTGTTTCAAAAAATTTGAACAATTCTACAAATATTTGAAGTTAATTTTCACGGTCTGTAAAAGTTCTATTCAAGTTCTTGGATTATTTCAATTTTATGAAGCAGCTGGCTCATTATAATATAATAACAGAACTTAACAGATCCCCGTCATCTTAACCCGTCCTTAATCTCAATAGCTTATTATAGCTCAGTTTTTTCTGATAGCTTGGTCTCTATGGCTTCTTAGACTCAGTAGTTTATTATTTTCCGTCATTTTTCTTAACAATTAGGTCTCAAGAGCTTAGTGGTTATAAGCATTGTCCCGGTAAGACCTGGGTTCGAGATCCTGGGTAGAGATCCTAGGTTCGATCCCCAGCTGCGACCGTCACCTTTTTTTTAATTTTCCGTGCCTTGTTCTGTTTCATGATCCGTTTAATATAAGTATTATCTACTTCGTCTAAGACTTCCGTGTTATTGCTTGGTTTAGTATCCTCAAAAAAATAAAGAAAACATAACGACGAACCAATCTGATTCTTAAATTTAGACTTAAGTTCCGGTAACTGAAGAGTTTTTTCTCATCATGAAAGCATTACTGGCTATCTCTGAGCGATCCGTTACTTCTTGAGAAGGGGCCCATTGTTTTTAAATCCGTGTTTCTAATTATTTACATTGAGAAACATTTTGAATTAGTTCATTGATAATAGAATTTTCGAGGTTACTAGATACAATCTTTCTGCCATTCTTATTGATCATAGTTCTTAGCGTGTACCCATAAAGAATTCATCGAAAGACTGATAGCATACCACAACATGTCAATAACTACCATCGTACTTATACGTCGCAGGATATCAAATTATTGGCATCTTCAATACATGTACGGTGTCGGTTCCGTTGAATATACCGTTACGATATCAATATATGCATTATATATTAAAGGTGACCTACTTATCAAAGGAAAATAATGAAATTGCTCCGAGGTGATTGGACCGAAAATAAATTACAAACAATATTGTTTACGCCGGGCGGGTTCATCGTCTGACTGCGCGTTGGTATTTCCGAGGTAGTCGGAAATGATATTAGTGGCGAACCAAAAATCTGGCAAGGCAACTGGTAGAGCCATCGATATATAATAAATTAATAACAATAGATTAGCCCTCTCACACCTAATTTCAATCTAAAAATAACACAACTCCCCTAATTCCGATGCCTCACTTTGAAAGCCTAGATATAAATGCAGGTTTCTTACATTATAAAGCAGAATACAAAATTATTTCTCAAATCCCATGGTGTAATTTGTGAATTTATCGACCAATAATGAGCCTGAAAAATATCGCGTCACGAGAAATAGTGATGAAATTATCAACTCACTCTAATGTTGTACAAGCTTCGAAAAACATACGCGAAACCATCAAAAATCGTTCATTTTGTGGCAAACGTGTTGTCATAATTTGTTGAGTAGCGTGTTGTTTTAGCTGCTAGAAATAAACGACCTCGTGGTCAAGGGGTAAGGCTCTCGACTAGCAATCTGGAGGTCGCGGAAATCCTAGATTGCGAAAGCAATTTTTATTTGATTGATTTGTGTTATTTTACAGTTTAAGCATTTATAATAATGTGAGGTGTATTTGCAGCACGTTCCATAGCGGAAGATACTCTCAGTATCGCTCTGATGTAAGACCACCATTTAGAATTAAAACGTTGCTTGAAATAGCTTTAGCCGTGTTTAGTACCAAATCTGAATAGCCAGGTACTTTCCCACCATCCTCATCTCCATCTACTTCCCTCCCCACTACCTTCTCATCGCACCGGTCGGGGATGCCATAGTCTCACTGGTTCGGAGCAGTTGGGACTCTTGTGCGGTAGGTATTCATATAAACAAATTAAAATATGTAAGGTTTATATCAATTTTTACTTTTATCGATATGCCGCCCTGGAGCTATCTATTATGAGGTAGGTATACGTGTATATACATATAAGGCTGATTATTATTGTTAATGATAAAATTAGCGGGATCCCCTACTCTATTACCATTAACCCGTCTGCTTGTTTAGGAATAAATACATCGCGTTATACTTTCATAAGACCAAAAACGTCCCGGGCGACCTTACATTTTAAAAGCTATATATCTCTCTTCCTCTCATGCAAACATATGTATTTTTTCTTTTAACCAGAAAGAGAACAAAATAATGCTTCTTATTGTCTTTGAAATATGAAAGCTACCTTGCAAAGATATTTTACAATCTCGATCCAAAGTGACGGTTTCAGCATTAACGCGCGAAACTGAGGCTTCAGGATTGTGAGGTGCGAATATATTGAACCAAGCAGACGGGTTAACGGCCTCAATCTTAGCGATAAAATCCTGAATGGACTATTCAGAATTCTTAGATTCATTCGAAGATTTAAGCTATGCGTCGCAAAAAATCGAACAAGCAACACTGCTACCGTAACATAGGTACAAAAACCTATTTTTATTGATTTTCATGTTCAATAATATATAACTAAATTTATCGAAATGCCTAATGTCAACAAGCATTAATATCAAAGATATGTAATATCAGAAACTTTTATTTATGTCTTGTACCGGTTGGTTAAATCTACATCGCGTAATTATGTTTTATGATAGTTATCATTATTTTACTATGTAATATCAATAATATCAATTTGCATTTCTTGAAAATTAAGTGCTGTCAACCGGAAATTGAGATTTCTTAGTAGGTAGTTAATGAAAGGGGAAAAATAAAAGAACCTAGCAACAAACTAAATGTACCCCATAATACATCAGTAAATATGAATGGGGTATTTTTTATCAGAGGCCGGAATGAACCAATTTTGTTTTTTTTTTAATTCCCTTAACCTTTTATAATTATAATGGCTGCAAGTCATCAACTTTTTTCTTTTTTACATGAATACCTCACAAGAGTCCCAGCACCTCCCGTCTGGAGCCAGTGAGACCATGGCATCCCCAATTGGGGTATGTGTTGTGAGACTGAAGGTAGTAGTGAGGGGAAGGAGATGGGGAAGAGGAAGATGGGGAAGTACCTGGCTATTCAGATCTGGTCACCAAACACAGCTAAAGCAATTTCAAGCAACGTTTCAATTCTGAATGGTGGTCTTACACCAGGCCGATACTGAGACTATCTTCCACTCTGGAACATGCCGCAAATATACTAAGTATATATTATTTTTAATTAATTAACTGTGAAACAACACAAATCAATCAAATAAAATTTATTAGCCCACGCCGGGATTCGATTCCGCCACCTTCGGATTGCAAGTAAGGGCCTTACCCCTTGACAACGCAGGCCGTCAAACTAATTAGTCGTGTTTGTTTTCTTCATGTATTTAACTGCCCTCTGGCGGGTCTTTTTAGGAAAGGGAAATTATGGGGTCAGTGTGTTCAGGATAGGTGGAAATATCCATCCCTCCCACTGCGGTGCAGGGTGATGGGTCGACAAAGTTCGGCCGGAGAGGTCAAAGTGTCTGCCTCTCCCTCAAACATTTATCCGCCGCCAAGACCTTGACAGACCCGTAAAACAGTTAATGTAAAGGTATTTTAAACGGTTATTGTGAATGTTATAAGATGTTTGCTTAACTGTCTTGCTAATTTCCTCAACAAGTTCTTTCCTATCATTGTGCTATTCTCTAGTTTATTTTATCCCAATGTTTACAATTTGAAGAAAACGTTGAATATGTGTCAGCTAATGAATATTTTTTCCATGAGTCACTGTTCGCCCAAAGTCATGCCAAAGACACGCCTTGTATCGAGGATGCCCTGTGCGGTGTGCGCCGCACGTCGTACGAGTATTTTTTTTATTTCTGACAAAAGCGGCATTCCTTAAAAGGGATCGAGTTATCGAGGTCAGGCTGAGAGGGCTTTGACCCACATTTAGCTCTCCGGTAGATGATGAAACTGGCACTAGGGCATGGAGATCATTAATTTGCAACACTCTTGCGTGATACTACCTACAACTTTAATTTGGGAGACGGGAATGGGTACCGCCGCCCCGGGAACCTTTATTGGATAACCAACACCTCTGCCATAGGTCACCCCAAGTGGTTCGCTACGTTTGGTGATTTAGCAGGGGTGTCCGGGTTCATGGGTTGAGGTTTGTCTAGGTCTTGGAGGCGCATGACCAGGACACACTGAACCCCAAATTCCTACCCACCCCTTAAACCCTTTTACTTCCCAGAATTCTCCTCTCCTTCCTTTCTTTAAAAAAACCCTCCACACAGCAATCCCAATGATGAGGGAAATTATTTTCCTCAGGGCCCCCCTGTGTGGAGCTCATGCAAAAAAATGCAAACGCTACATAAAGCCTAAAAAAGTATCTGAACATTTAATTTTATTACTGCTTTATAAAAATTATAACACGAAGAAAAGAAAAAATGTTTATTGATTTACCAGATTTAAAAAAAAATTATTAGTAAGTAGGTACCTAGTCGAGATATATGATTAATTTTTGAGAACCGTTTACTCCTGGACCTACGCTGCTGTGAGGAAGGTCGTTTAAAGAAGAAGATATTTTAAAAAGGAAAAGGTACGAGGTGTACGTAGGAATCTGGAGGTCAGGAAGTCCAGAAATAACGGACGTGTGAATCCATACATCTCCCTGTGGTGAATGGCAATGGGTCGAGATAATCCTGCAAGTGATGCCAAATGGTCTCCCTCAACCGTCCCTCCCGCTCCGGCCTGCTACGCAGTAAGTGTGCAGACGCATCCGCCACCAAGACCTCGACAAATCTTACCCCAAGAACCCGAGAACCCCGCTTAGTCAACAAACGTAAAGAATCGAAAGTAAGATAGTTGAAAAAAAAATGTTTTAACTTAATTTTTTAATTCCGCACAATTTCTAAGGACAATGATATCCCCAATTGTGTTGTGAAGCTGATGGTAGTGGAAAGAGGAAAAAATGGGAAAGAGGAAGGTTAAAAGTAGGTACATGGCTTTTCAGATCTGGTTATCAAACATGACTAAAGCCATTTCAAGCAACGTACATACAATACATATTACTAAATACAACCTCTGATATGAACCACGCCAAATTATAGTCCTTTTATAATAATTCATTATTAATATTTAGACATTACCGTAACCATACAAAAAAAACAACTTTACAAAAATTTTAGCAAATTAAGTTAAATCATCTCAAAGTCGTAAAAAATACGGTATTTTCTGTGAATTTTGATGAGGCGTCTCGATAAGAAGATATAAGAAATACGCCCTACAAATTCTCATCAATATATATTTTTATTATTAACAAATAATAATCTAATAAAAATGCTAATTTTAAGCAAAAAATCGCGGTAAAGAGTGAAATTAAAATTCAACATCGTAAAAATTTGCACATAAAGTTCCTCCGTTGACCCACTGACGACAAGGCACGGATTAAAACGTATTAAACATCGATAAATTAATACTAATATGGTTTACCGTTGTGAATTCACAAAACACTTGTCGCATTTTTCCCCTATTAACCTATTTAGTGGCTAGGAGCAATTTTCGAATAGCTAACCGTAAACCCAACCGTGCGGAGGCGGCCGTTTTTTATGTAATGAATAAATTTAACGTAACAGTACCTGGCTGGAAATGTTACGTGAACTTGCTTAGCTCATTGAGAGACCGGCTCTCGGTCAAGGTTATTTCTATGTTCAGGTTATTTTTGACACGGAAACCGACAATGATTTCATTGCGATGAATGAATTTTTTATTTAATTTTATTACTTTCAGAAATATATTTTTTTCATCAATTATATGTTTTTTGTGACATCGTCATCTTCATTACTGGTAGGAGTGTAGTTCCGTATAGCGCTGATGGTAGCCATCCTCCGATAGGAGAGGATACAAGAATAAGATTTTTTTATTAGTTCAGAATCTCTTCTAAGAGGGTATAACTAGAGAAAACCAGAAATATGTCATTTTTAAATCAGATTTTAGACGTATCGACTCTTTTCCTCAAAAAATTATAAATTGATTTCGTAAGATTGTTCTTTTATCTAGTAAACGCATGTTTTAAATTTTGAGAAAAAAATATTTTTAGTATAATAAGGTTATACCATAGGTCGTTGGCAGATTTGTTAAATTTAAAAAAAAGATTTTGTATTATACAACACCCATTTCAAATCATATAATCATGCAGTAAAAGAAATCAATACATTATCTGCGAAACGTATGTTACAGAGTTTTAATTTTAGTTTGAATAAAATCATTAAAAAATACACACATACGTACATGTGTTTCTTGACGAAAATTGGTCCGTTTGTGTATTTATTTGCGCACTTACAAACTAATATATTTCAATTTTTTTACATTCTTATTTTGCTTAGACATTATTGAAAAATGATAAATACTTATGATCTAAAAGTAATTACAAAAAGTACATAATTTAAATAGTATCATTTTAATATTATCAGCATTTTTGGATGTAGGTATAAATTAAAACAAATTTAGAATGAAATAAAATCAATATTGAGTTATAATTTTAAAAAGCTGGTGCGGATAATATCTTTCTCATTGGAACCGCCCCGCACGATCGTAAGAAAATCTTTCCACGAAATGTGAATTTTCGGCCGCTGGCTGGTTAAACGCCCTTAAGAAATGTAATCAAAATGTTCCCATGGTTTTTCTGAGCCACAAAATAGAACCGTTATTGTTGATGATGGTGATACTTTGAGTATCGCCCTGAATATTCCGTTACAAGATTAGTATTGACAGATTCTCCTTACATTCTTCCAACACTAAATTTATCTGAACAATGCTAATTATAAAATATTATTATAGAATCAAAGAAGAGTGTGAATGTAAATAAAATAAGGGGTATGTGGCAAGACACATTTGTATGACAGTCTATCCGATATGTCTTCCCCTGCGAAAAAACAGTGTAATGTTTTGATAGTAAATTAGTATTTAATGTTTTTAGTATTTACACGTACACTCGTATAATAGCTAAATTAATGTCGAATATGTAGATATGTAATAATAACGATATCGTTATTCTAAAATAATTCCTCCAAATGAATGTAACGGAAAAAATTGAAAACATTTGAACACAATTATTTTTAACTGTAAAGGAAGGGAAGGAAAAAAAATAATATTAATTTTAAAATATAAAAATAATAGTAATTTTAAAATATAAAATAATATATTTTTTAAATTCAGTTCACTTAGTTTGGACCGTTACTGTTTGAATCTGTGTAAATATACAATTTATCAAAGAAACATGATTTCAGAATTTTATGAAGTCAATAACAAGATTATTTATATTTCTTAGTAAACAGTATTTTTGTTTATTTATTTATTAGTCTTTGGGAAATCGACATTTGTTGAATTTTATCAATTTTGCAACCATTTTCTAGATTTTCTCCTTGTGTTAAGAATCGGGCAAAATTAAGAAAGAAAAAAAAAACAAATTACGTAAATACCTAATAAAATAAAAGTACCAATAATTAATAAATACCCAAAAAAAACAAAACAAAACTACCTAAAAGCACCGAAGAGATAAATGAAAAGAAATGTGATCTGTACTAAAACTAATGTCGACAATCCACATTAGAGCATTCAACTGTTAGGCTACATACAGTCCAATGAACTAATGAACTTGAAAATTATCGATGAAAAGATTTAATATTATTTGTGATTTTCAAAATGTTTGATCTATTTCACCGTTATTCGGTACACAGACACACCCACGATACACTTTCTTACATTTATCTTCTCAGTGGGTCCGAATATTATATTAAACTAGTAATTAGCTAAAAACATATTTTTACCTGATTCAATTATATTCACTGAATTTCACTATCACAACACTCACTTTTACTGAACTAAAACCAAAAATAAAACAAAACTTTCAATGGCAAAGATCTAAATACGTAATAATAGTAATGTAACGTAACAAGTCGAAAGCCTTTCTATAACTGCCTTCGCACGAGAAGGCTCAGTGGTTATATATGCGGCTAACTATCGGCGGTGGCTGGTTGCTGGTTGCTCACAGTCAGGGCAATACTGTCCCGGGGAAGCACATACCCGCCCATCGACAGGGAACTGTTATCTCGTGACGTAATGGCTGAACAAACCACTAAGTAAAGTGGAAAAAGCTCGTGTCTATAATTCAGTATGTCAACATGTTACGATACCTGATTCGATCAACCGTGATGAAGATTGTATTATTTCAGAATAAATATACAGCACCAAGGATTCCAATAATAATATGAATTAGAAGAACATAATGGAAATGAAAAAGATTTGTGTGATGGCATACTACAAAGACAATTTTTTAAAATGATGCTTTTTAGTGATGCAATTTTGTTTTAAATAAAATTATGCTCTGCTCCTTGTTGAAAAACTCAAACTCAAATATTGTCTAGTTTGACAGGAAATTTGTGGAAATAAGTTGAAAGTTGAAAGAGTGTTCATTTTGTATTTTTATTAAAATACATACTAGGAATTTATTAAAACTTTGTAGGATTTGCGAAGCTGAAAAAATTTATAAAAAATATTGTTTTCATTAAATTATATATTTATGTAAACTATGTTTATGTTGGAAATTAAAAAAATATATATATCGAAAAAAGAATTCTTTCTTTCGACCAATTAAGCAGGTTTTTAGTTTATATTTGTGTTCTTACATCTTCTTTATTCTGTATCATTTACAAAGTTATATTTTTGTAAACTTCTTAGCTTACGGGTTCAGGACCCTTAGTTTTTCATTATATTTTAATTATGTTAAAATCTATTATTGCATTTTATGTATATTTTTAATGTTATTGTTATAAGTGTAAAAAATCTGTTGAAATTCCCTAATAAATAGAATAAAATTAAAATAAAATAAAATTTCCGTGTGCGATTTTATAATAACATAATCAATGTATTATTATATAGGATTCCTTCTGTTACCTTTTACTTACAATTGTGAAGTTTAAGCTATTGAAAGAAAACAGAAAATATTATTATATAGGATTCCTTCTGTTACCTTTTACTTACAATTGTTAAGTTTAAGCTATTGAAAGAAAACAGAAAATATTATTATATAGGATTCCTTGTGTTACCTTTTACTTACAATTGTTAAGTTTAAGCTAGTGAAAGAAAACAGAAAATATTATTATATAGGATTCCTTCTGTTACCTTTTACTTACGATTGTGAAGTTTAAGCTATTGAAAGAAAACAGAAAATATTATTATATAGGATTCCTTCTGTTACCTTTTACTTACAATTGTTAAGTTTAAGCTATTGAAAGAAAACAGAAAATATTATTATATAGGATTCCTTCTGTTACCTTTTACTTACAATTGTTAGTTTAAGCTATTGAAAGAAAACAGAAAATATTATTATATAGGATTCCTTCTGTTACCTTTTACTTACAATTGTTAAGTTTAAGCTATTGAAAGAAAACAGAAAATATTATAAACAGAAAATATTAAATATTATAGAAAATATTATAATAGTGAGCTAAAAGATGAGACACACAAAACAGCTTACGACTGTTTCTTTCTAAGAACTATTTTTTTTTCATTTAGAGGAAACCGGCTCAGCTACGGCGACGGAAATTGGGATACGTTTTCTTCATACGTTTGATGGAGATTTTTTTTATTGTTTAAAATTTTAAAAGAAAGACAAACAATCCCGGGTTACGAATAACCCGACAATATAAGTTTTAAGACTTTCACGGCCAAAAGCATTTTCGTTATTTGTTTTTGGGGTGTTATGCCGTGTTGCATCTACCGGATCTGCCGGATCTGCCCTGATGATGGACACTGCAACGATGTCCGAAACGTTGGCTAAAGAAGGAGGTAGCGCAACACGGCATAACACCCCAAAAACAAAAAACGAAAACCCGACAATGTTTGAAAATCTTCTACTACCACCACAGTAGGCCGAAAATGTTGCTTGGGTTGTGATGGAGGACTTAGCTAGTTGAGGAATCGAACACGGAATGCCCGGGTAGAACCCAAACGCGATGCCCACCCAACCACTGACCGGTCTATATGTATGATAATGATTGTATGTTTCTTTTGGAGGGGTGCAAACTTACATTCACCGTTTGTCTCATTTTTGACTGTTGTTATTTAGTGTGTAAGAAAGAGCTACAGCATATTAGCGCATTTACATATGACGTTTTTCAATTTTTGGAATTCACTTGCACTTCATTATTACTCTTGTGGCTATATTCCATACTTTCAAAATTACCGTCACGGCTAGTAGTATTGTAAGGGTCGACGGAGACGTCACGATGCGGTGTGTGAGTGAGATGCAAGAAAATGATTACTTTTTCCTCTGGAGTAAACAGGCCTACGAACATTATGTATCTCATCTTTTGAGAGAGCTGCAGCATTATTGTGATAAGCTAATATTGCTTTTTATCCATCACGGTGCCTTAATTGTGGATCGTCGCGGTAATAATGAAAGCGCTCATTCATACATCAAAAGTTTTATTTGCGCAAGCGATTCATTTAAATATATTAACTGTCATTATTAGGTCATAAATACCTGCACACTGAAGAAATATTGCCATGAAACACGTCTTACCTTCCAACAAGCTATATTTGAACATACGATGCAAGGAAAAAGGTTTCATCCCATACGTGCGTTGATGTCAGTCGCATACATAAATAACATTTTATTTTATTTATTTTTAAATAAAAGTTTTTCCTGTCCCTTGTTATTTTTTGTAATGTACACTTAGTAATCAAATTTATAAAAAATGCAGGAACCCATACATAGTAGTTTAAATTGATTGGTGCATGGAACATTCTAGCAAAGTGAAATTTTCTCTACGCATGTTGTGCATCAAACTAAAAATTGGAGAATGGAACATTCTAGCGAGGTGATTTTTTTCTCTTTGTACCTATGCTGTGTACCAAACTAAAAATTGGCGAATGGAACACTCTAGCAATGTGATACTTTTTTTTATTAGTGTGTTGTGTATTAACTAAAAATTCTTGAATGGAACACACTAGCAATTTGATATTTTCTCTTTGTATGTTAGATATATATAAAATTTTAAATTTATTTATGAAACACTCTAGAAATACTATATTTTTTAGCGGAACGTCTTACTACGTTGTACTACTTACACGTAGGTTATTAGTAAAAAGTACATTATTACAGTACAGTACAGTTATAAAAAATAGATTGTGTAATTCACAAGTGATAAAATTGAAACCAAAAAGTCGCTGGATGTCGCTTTCTTTTGCCTGTTTATTTTTAAGTAGTTTAAAGAAAAAAAAAAAAGTTTTTTAGTTTAAAGATTGGATATAGATTTACAACCACAAAAATGTTTATTTTTTCGTAGGATTTCGTATGATTCGAACCTCCATCCGCTGGATTTCTCTAGCCGCTGAGATTTGCGATGTACTATACCGCTGCGCTATGGGACGTACTCGGCGAGGCGCGAATTTATGCATTAGATATATTCCGAGGGCCCGTAAAAAAACAAAGCGGCCAATGAGCGCAGACCTATCATCGTTTCCGTTTTATATTTCAACCAATAGGAGCCTTGTTTGAGCCATTGAGGTGCCGTAGTGCGTTATTTCCGTTTCATCCGAATTTCAAATCACTCTAGCGGGGCTAAGGAAGTTTCACTTCAAAAAGAAATTAATCAGCTCAAAGTGCCATTTCTATCTGAGATATACATGATTTCAATAGGCCACTTGCATCACATTTTTTTTCTTTTTTTTTCCGGTTTAGGCAAATATTCTAAGACATTCTGTATTTTTTTTATCGTATTTTTGAAACCCTGGTGATTTTTTTAAAATTTCAATCCGAAAAATCAGACCATTTTTTATAAACCAGAAAGACGGGACATAATTTTATAGGTGCGAAAAAATGATAATTTTGTAGCCAAAAATCATTTTAAAAAAATAACGTTTTTCACACGAATGACACAGGAAAATAACGAGGCATACCAAAAATATTAAATCTCATAATATTTTTTCTTTGATCCATCTTATTGATAATAAATCATTATAATGTTCAACGTCTTTATTACTAAATCAAATGTAATATACCTGTAATTGTAAATTATAATAATAATAAGAATATTATAAAATTTGATTTTGTTAAAATCCGCACCATTATCATTATACCTCTAAAACACGTACGGAAAACGTAAAATGTACGGGGTTCTCTTCACTACATCTGTCAAAAAATCAAACCAAATGATACGTTTGCAGAGAACAAACAATAAATCTAGTGAACGTTAAATGCCAAATTCAAAAATTCGCCTGAAATCAAAGTGATGCCATATAAAAAAAATAAATCAGTGTGGAATTTTATAAAATTAATAGGAACATTTTCGGAAACGGGACACTTTCATGTAGTGACGTCACGAGCCCAAATAATGGATTTATTTATTTGAAAATAAAAAAAGCTGTACATTTCTAAAAAATTTTACTAACATTTTCGTAATCTTAGTAAAAAAATTTATCCACACGATTTTTTCCAAGTCGTTTATGAAGTCCATGCAAGTGGCCTATTGAAACAACCAACTAGTGTTGCGTTCAGAGAATACCTTTTGCCAGTCTTTAGCCAGAAATTGCTAAATAATTATAAAATGTGGTGTAGGTATATGGAAATGTAGTTTCAATGTCTCTCAGCAGATTTCGTTGGTGTAGGTAATTATATGTAGTTTTAATGTATCTAAACAGGGTTTAGTAAATTTGTACTGTACGAGAGAAATAACTGTCACCCATTCGGATCTAATAACCGAACGGTTTCGAAGATAGCCGATGATATCCGATCGACAGGTGGGCACCTTCAGTGACCATTTCCTTTATCGCAGATTTTTTTTTTTAATTCCTTTATTTTTCCCATATTTTACAATTCATATTTACATATTTTGAAAATCATAACAATAATGTGGGAACCCACTAAGGCGCAGTCTGTGTGTGGGTAATATAGTTAAAATAAGTTTTATTTAGTACCTAGAAAAAACCAAACAGTGGTATATAAAGCAAAAACATAATTTGTTTTAACAGTTTGTACAAACGTGTATAAAATAGTGTACGGTTAAATACGTGTATAGTGTAATAAATGATATACATTGTAATAATAGGGAACGTACCCATACTACGTGACACGTTCGGGGGGGGGGTCTTCAAAATACCACGCTTGGTACAAATGAGCGGCGGGTTGCTTAGGTTTTTGGTCACCGGGGGGGGGGGGGGGGGGTTAAAAATTGCAAAAAGTTGGTCACGTAGTATGGGTACGTTCCCAACAGGTGTAAAGTTTGTGAGAAAGTGATATAAAACTAAATAAATAGAGTTTTTAGAAACATAAAGTGATATAAAACTAAATAAATAGAGTTTTTACATCTGTATGGTTTAGCCATAATTTTAACTCGGATTAACACGGAGCATCCCTTAGAATGGAGACGTTAAGTCCAGTTATATTTTCGTTGTAAAAAAGACGAAATATAAATACGGGATAAAAAATAACATCATGCTAGATAATCAAAGAACTTCACTGTCCATAAGGAAATCTCCTCTTTGCGATGTAAGAAATAACCAGGACCTACTTTCTAACCAGAATGTCGTTGATTCGTAGACGAAAAGGGTACTTACGTGAAAAAACCGGATCTGACGTAAAATGGAATTTTAAAAATGTTTATACTCTTCCAGAAGTCATCACTTTCTATAGTTTTAACATTTTTTTTTTTTTTGAAGGATTTCATTTTTTGTATTTATTCTTTATTATTTATTGAGTTTTTTTTTTTAATTGGTTTTCAAGGTACAATCCCGTTAAACCGCAATAAAGCAGTTTGTCAACAGAAGTTGACACGTAGAACTCATATTCCACGTCGAAATTAGTGTCCAGATGAAATTACATTGGTTGAAATTACACGTGCTAAAATTACAGTTATACGTTAATTAAAATACAAATATAATATTTAAATGGAGAGAAAATAAATTACGTTATTTATTATTAGGTATTTATTATTAGGTATTTATTATACTAATAATGATAACACACAGCATCCCCAAAGATGACATTTGTCCTGAGGGAAATTATTTTCCTCAGGGCCTCCTGTGCGAAGTTAATGTAAAAAAATATAAATAACAGCATTTATTATATAACTAGCGCAGTTTTACGAATGTTCACCTCAAGTACGGTTTACCTTAAATTACTTAACCTAATTTGTAACATATAACTACAACTAATGTAATAATCCTTTTTATAAGAACAGTGAAAACAAACCACCCAATAACCTTAAAATTAGAATACATAATGCTAACTGTAATCAAGTAACATGCTCATCTTGCTTTGAACTTGGAAAAGTTGAAAAGATCAAATACTTGGGTATATATATATTGATACAAATTTAAATTGGCAATCACAAATTAATAATACCGTTTCTAAATTAAGATATCTTACGTATATATTTTACAGACTTAAAAAAGTACTGAATATTGACAAATTGAAAATGATTTATTTTTCTCTGGTGCAATCTTCACTCATGTACGGAATAATAGGATGGGGTGGAGCGCGTGATGCTTTTATAAAACATTTACAAACAACGCAAAATTATATTATCAAAGTTATGTATAATAGAAATAAAAAAAAATTCGCCAGATGCTTTATACAATGAATCTAAACTATTCAGTCTCCGTAAACTATTTATACTGCAAACTATGAAATATATCTATAAAAACATAAACAAATTCGAAAAAAATTAAAACAGAATAAACATTAGAAATTTAATAATAATGTATTCTATACCCCTCAAACAAACACAACACAAATGCAAACTCACAGTAGTTTTATTGGACCTCGCACTTTTAACCTTTTACCAAAAAATATTCAAGTTGCAACCTAACTTCCGCATTACATAAAAGACTTAAAAATATGGCTGAACCATACAGATGTAAAAACTCTATTTATTTAATTTTATATCAGTTTATGTTTTTCAAAAACTTCACACTTATTATTACACTTATACCTATTATTACACTATACACTAATTATTACCCTGCACAACTGTACACTATTGAACACACTTTTTGTACAAACTGTTTAAACAAAATTTAGTAATGTTTTTGATTCATATACCTACCACTGTTTGTTTTTTTTCTAGGTAGGTACTAAAATAAAATATATTTAACTATAATATTACCCACGCACAGGCTGCGCCTTAGTGAGTTCCCATTATTTTTATTATATTCAAAATAATATGTAACTATAAAATGTAAAATTGGGAAAAAATAAAGGATTTAAAAAAATATATATGTTAAAACAAATTAAAAATATATTTTATAATATTCATGGGCAGGAAACTCGCTTTCATTTACACTATATAATTATTTAACATTGTTGTAGATCTTCTGTGGGTTTAATTTTTGATCATTTATTTATTATTGTATTTTACACATTTTGAATTGAACCCTCTTTCATTCACATCTAACATTATTAATAATTATTATTACATAAAGGTATTTATCTGATTAAAATAAATATAATAGGTAATAAGTACCTACCCAGAAGCAAGACGAAGGATTTTTTTTTCATTTTTAATTGCATTTGAAATGAGTTTTTTTTATTGGCTCCACACAGGAAGAAAATAATTCTCTTCAGGGCCTATGTCATCCTTGCATTTTTACGAAAGGTATTTTTGGGAAAGAAAGAAGAGTAAGTTCTGGTAAGGAAAAAGGTATGGGAGGTGGATAGGAATATGAGGGTCAATGTGTCCAGGAGTGACGGACGAACGAAACGAGTCGAGATAGTCCTGCTAGAGAAGTCCAAAGGTCTCCCTCAACCAGTCCCTCCCGATCCGGCCTGCCGCGCAGTTAGTTAAAAAATACGAACTCGGTAAAACTAAGCAAACCTCACCCCACAAACCCGTCAATAAGGCTAAGTCAACAAAAGTAGCGAACTACTCGGGGTGACTTATACGGCTGAGGTGCTGGTTACAAATTATTGTATAATTATGTAATCAGGAGAAAAAAAACTTATTTTAACATGAATAACTTTGCGTGTAATTTTCTATAGTTTTATTATGTATCACCTACATTCCATAATACATTTTTTTTGTTGTTGTTCACAATTTGTTCATTTGTACATTTGCGGTTCGTTTCAGAGTAGTAGATACTTTCAGTAACACACTTTCAAGACCACCATTCAGAATCGAAAGTTGCTTGAAATGCTTTTAGCCATATTTGGAGACCAGATCCGAATGGGCAGATTCTTCCACACCTACTTCCCCTCCCCACTCATTTCAACCTCACAACATACCCCAATTGGGGATGCCTTAGTCTCACTCCTAGTACAGGCGGTTTACAGCAATTGGGACTCTCGTGGGGTTTTCAGATTTTAAAAAAGTTCATGAAATGAATTGGTTAGTCGCGTCATCAACTAAAAGAAATTTTCTCTAAAATTTAGCTTTCGCTCACTGGAATGAGTCGGAAAAGGTAAAAACTTTAAATCTAAGAGAGAATAATTTTTCGAATTTTTCGTTTCTAATGACATAAATTTAAAAATAATCAAGTTTAAAAAAATGCAGCGCAAAAGCGCCATCTTTACGATAAGCTCCAAAGCTTCAGACAGAACTATCGACTTACTTCATTTGTGGTGTTTCAGTTTATGGTTCGCAACTTCGATAAAAGTACGATAACTTCGCGGTTACGAAGCAGACAAATTAATAAAAGTCATTTCGTGTTCTTTCAGAAAAATAATTAGGGTGTATTTCACCATCCTCTGGATAAGCTATCAAAATAATTATGGGGGCAGTTCACCATCCTCTCAATACATCCATTTTATTAATAAATAAAAAATTCTCGCAACAGGTAGAAAACTCTGCTACGTTATACGATTGAACGGCCACTATTCATAGGTTCACCGAATAATAAACTCGACCTTTACAAACTAATACATAGTTGAATCGTAAATCGAAAATATAAGTACCTACGTTACCCTATAGACCAGGGATGGGGAACCTGCGGCCCGCGAAGCTTTTTGGTGCCGCCCGCGAGCACTTTTGGTGCGGCCTGCTGAAAAAAAATTACACTCAGAAAGGGATAACGGTTTTCTTTCACAGTGTTGATGCTAAATTTTAAAGATATTATTATTATACCAAAAGAAAGTTAAAACATAGCCGACAGGTACGTATGCACCTAAGTTTCTAAAAATCAGGTTAGACACAAATACATGCGTACAGTCCAACATCCTTTTTTGGTTTTATTTTAATTTCTTATTATTAATTTACGGCAGGGAAATTAATATAGAAAAATATGTTGTGCTTTCTTTATATATTGCTACGTTTCTACCATAAAAAATAGTTAAAATAAAAAAGTATTCAATATAAATTATTTTAAATGGTTAAATAAATTTTTAATTTAAAAAAAAATATTGCAGTCAAGGTATTTCCTGTAAAATGCAAAACCATTGAAAACTATCCTCTTGTTCTGGGAGCAATTTAATTTAAGCGTGTGGACCCCCATGCAGATCCATTCCTAAGTTAAAACCACTCTTGTGTTCATAATGCAAATTCCTATTGCGGATTCATCTGTGGACACAATTCAAAAGAAACCATATATGTGTGTATACACATTGCTAGTGCGAAAAACAGAGGACAGTCATTTTCGCGTTCTGGGTATGATATCAATTAAAGCTGGGGACTCGCATGCAGATTCACTCTAAAGTAAAAACCAGTTTCATGTTCCGAATAATCTGTCAAAATTCCAATAGCGGATTAATCTGCTGACACATTTAGAAGCAAACCGTTCTGATGTTTCGAATGGAGTTAAAATTTTTGTTTCAAACCATATGCTGCAAAATTCTTAAATGATAGGAAAACCATATGCGTATTACGAGAGTAATAATAATTAAAGCTGGGGACTCGCATACAAGAGTTTAGAATGTAATGTTCAAATTCCAGTTGCAGATAAATAATATAACGGTATTTCAACATTAACATTTGGGAAGATAGGTATTCATATTAAAAAAACTTTAAAAGTTGAATTGAAAAAAATATCATCGGACATCAAAATGACGTCTATGTACTTTTTTAATTCAAATATGCTCATAAATGGCTGGTTTAAATCCTTCGGGTACGTACTTTTACGTCCTGCATTTCAAAATAAATCCCTAGGAGTCCCAAAATGGATGAGGGTTTCTAATAATATCAAGAATCGGAAGTCTTCCTCTTACAGAAATATATTCGTGTCTCGTGGAATACCAAACCCCACTTATAAAGCGCGTTCATAATAGCCTCGTCAGGTGTGATAAAACAACAATGGTATGTCCATGTATCGAAAGGCCTGAACAAATCCTCCAAGTCAATTCCGTACAGCTATTCCTGCTATTTACTATGCACCACTTTCTGTATAAAAAACATAAATTTCTAAAATCAGAACCCGCGATAATTCACAAATTTTAATCAACTAAAAGCGGGGTCTAATTTGGCCGTACACCAATTAATCAATATAGTAAAAAAAAATCTGGACCGCAAAAATAAAGTCAGATATGATTTAAGATTTTAACGGCCAAAATTATTATCTGGTGATTTATTTTTGGGTTATTGTTTTGCGCTACCCCCCTCTTTAGCCAAGGCTTCTGTGATTCAGCGCTACAGAGTCACATCAGATATCATGATGGACATTGTATTGCTGTTTGAAACGTTGGCTAAAGAAGGGGGTAGCACAACGTGGCATAAGAACCCAAAAATAAATCTCGATAATAGCTTAGGGTGATACTTAAAAGAATTCAAAATGTACTCTTACACAAATGGCGATAGTTTAATTATTTTAGAAAAAAAAACTTATTATAAGTTATGCTTTCAAATATTAAGATAAATAAGGAACTATCGGGAAAAGAACTTACTATTGTTTTTAAAACAACATTATAGAAGTTTTTGAAAAACCTTATCCAAACCATAGAAGTCGCCGAAAACTTTCCAAATATCCATAATATATTCCCCTTCAACACGTGATCTCCTAGTGAGGAGGACTATGAATATAATCTACAACTATTTTACATATTTTTAACATGTATCTTCTATAAACGTAATTGAAGTGTAGTAACTAAAAATAAAAATAAAAGAATAATTAACAATTATTATAAGCAATAATTATCAGCCTGAAACACTCATCCACATTGAAAAATCTTCCCAGAAAAGATACATGACGCCAACGGGACATTGTTGAATGAAACACTAGTATATATTGAATCATTTGGCGGGTATAAGATAAGCCGCCATACCTCAATTGGGAGAGCAGCTGACCGGCAATCAGAAGGGCACGGGTTCATGTCCCGTTGGCGTCATGTATCTTTTCTCGGAAGATTTTTCAATGTGGATGAGTGTTTCAGGCTGATAATTATTGCTCATAATAATTGTTACCCTTTGTGCTATGCATAAAAATCTTGTCTTAAACGTTAGTTTAACAATTAAAAATAATAATTGTTTACGCCCGTACATCCGCAATATGAATGTGAACAAAAAGTTTTGCAATATTTAATTGAATCGCCAATAGAATATTGTATTTGTTAGCCTTTCTTGAAATATTTGTGTTTGCTTATGGAGATAACTATTTATTCTTATTCATATTGTACGTACGGATGCAAAAAAAAAATCATCTTAATATGTTAAAGCGTAACCTATAAAAATTGTTTTTCCCTAAAACAATTATACTCGCACTATCTATGAAAGACTAGATTATGAATTCTTTTATGTATAACCTAAAAGTATTTTTGTAGTATTATTTTTGCACATTAGCGACTCGATTTTCTTTAAATTAGCACATAAAAAGAGTAACGAGTATAAATTGTAACAGTATAAAAATTAAAGTAGGCAGTTACTGAAAATTATTATTTGCATATTATTTTCAAATAACTTTTGTTCATTACTAATCATATTATAAAATTACTTGAAAAATAGTTGTTGTAAATACATAAAAAAGAAAGTGTTCTTGTTAGTCGTTAGCCATATAACAGAACACAAAACACGCAGACAATGATTATTAATTGTGAATGATTAAACATTACAGATGAAATGTTCTCAGGTCTGCATGTTCGGTCCAAAAGTAAAAGTTCAATTTAAAATGAGAATTACGTGATCCATAATCATTAATTTTGTCGCCTCTTCATCTTCCAATGAAAGTGCACCTCTCATGAAACGAATTAAACAACAGAAAAACAATGTTATCGTTTCACCAATCACCTTCCAAGATGGCCAGACAAAGGAACGGCACTAAAATTATACACGCCGTTCTTTCACAAAGCAATCTGAGTAATCTTAATTATTCGCGAATTTCACAAAAAGATCGGAAAAGCCGAAAAAAAGTACGTTAGCGCTCCACTTTTTGATCTGCGAATTTTCAATGTCGTGATTTTTGACCCTCGTCTGATGATCTGAGGGACCACTGAAAGTAAAATCCCTAGAACAGAGGTATCATGGGTTCAATCCTCAAATAGGGTAAAATACTTGGGACATACTCGTATGTATAGTAACAGGCGACATAAAGGTTATCGTGTTTGGGAATATTCCTTCCATTTCCTACATTCCTACCCACATACATACTTCATTCTACCCATAAAGTGAAATTGCAAACCAACGCAGTGACAACCTTCAACCCATTGTTTCCATGATTAAGTGTCTATTATTTTCGTACTTTTGAATGCAAGTGTTAAATTACCAGTTTACTAAAAACTTCAAATTATAACTGATGGTAACAAATTATAATCTATGCACAGTTGGAATATTTTATGTGTAATGAGGAATTTATATGGATATCATCATTCCAGCCTAGAGTGAGTTTACGCTTCCTTCTTTCAGAAAGTTCCCTACACATCGAAGATACGAAGAAACAAAGAAGAGCGATATCCGTTGGACAAATTATTCACATCGCTGTATACATATCAGAACTGTATACATAAACTAAAAATCACCTTTTTACTCTACTGAGAAACTGCAGCGCAGCTTTACGGAAATGTTCCTGGAGCTCTAGCGCGATGAAATCGATAACTATACAATATCGGATTGATAGGGGTAACTTCCGATGATTTTATATCGACGTCCCTAACACGCTTTCACCGTTAACAGCCGAACCGATATTGACAGCTAATATATGTATAACAAATCGATATGCGCTGGATATACTATGGAATGTCAGTCGCCAAGCAATTACGTAAAAATATTAATAAATTGGCAAAGTTGAATTGAAATACTAACCAAAATATGCATTGGCAGTTTGCATTTACTTTTTTACACCAAACGGGAGTTAATTAGTTAAAAAGGTCTTTAGTCATATTTCAACCATTTTCGTTTCTTAAAGTCTGTGGATCTTCTTTTTTCATTTGTAAGAGCTTCGATAGTTCAATACATTCATTAAATAAGCCAGTAATTTTGCAGAACGAATGATTATTTTGAATATCCACCACGAATACTGTTTTCATAATAATCAAAATAAAAATTTAAAAAACTCCTCGTTCCGGTTTTTAATTTCTTTACACGCTTCTAAGAATTGTCTGTTCGGTGGATAGAACTGTATAGAAAAGGCCATTAGCTTCTTGTACCGTTGAGGTAGAGAACACTAGACGAAGCTCTCTTCATTAGCATTTGAATGAAATCGGTCCCATTGACAAATTTAATATGCCTGGGAATCGGATGGCGTGTTTGTTATTCGGTAAGGTAGATTTTCATTGCTCTTGATTCTAAGAGACTATCAAGGAGTCTATTAGAGTTAATCCTTTGTTTCCTTTCAAACTGTCAAAATCGGGAGTCGAGCATAACCTCACACTTGAATGTAATTTGTTTCCAAATACAATGTGTGAACCAGTGCTGTCTTAGGCTAAGACAGCTGTATTTCAATTATATTGAATTTTTACATTTTATTCAATTGATGTTTCAAATGAAGTCACATCTAGCTTCTAGCGCAGTGGTTCCCAATAAGTGGCCCTCGTTCTCCTAGGGGCACGTGAGGTTACTTGAAAAGGTACGCGCACGCAAACATTAAAATCGCCAAAACACACACATTTTGCAGTGCAAGTATCTTTACGAGAGCGGATTTACGGCCATGACGAACATAAAAACTAAACATCGTCACCGACTTGAAGATCACCACTAAAGATGACTTGAGACAGAAGCTCACTTAAAAGCAACCTGATTTTTGGAAGTGTGGGTACAAAGAGAGACTTGCACATTTATTCAATTAAACCAATACTTAGGTGATGTTGACATGTTTAATATTAACTTGATGAATTTTGTTGATCGTATTAAAAACCTATTCCAACTCTATTCTCAAACCTTTGTTTGTCTCTTTGTAAACCTACCCCATCACTGTTTTTTTTGTAATTTTATTTTGTGCATCTATTTATTTAGAACACCCGACGCTTGTGCTCTAAAGATTGCAATCCGTTTATTATGGTGGGATAATCAATCAAACGGACCGCCCGTTTCTGCACAGAGTCGAGGGTTTTTTCATTGTAATTTTATTATTTTTTTCTCATGTTCAAAATTATTTCTCAAACTATTATGTTTCATTTATGTAAAAGCTCAAACGCAGTTAAATTAAATAAATAAATAAAATAAACTTATATAAACATGTATGTGATTTTCATTAAAATTAGAAATGTTATACCATTAATAAAGCAAAACCTGATTATTGGATAACCAATACCTCTGCCATAGGTCACCCCAAGTGGTACAGCCGGGTATTTCGACGTCTCCAGCCGGACTCCCTCGGCTGATGACTTCATACGTCCGTCACTCCTGGATACACTGACTCCCAGATTCCGACCCTCCCCTCATACATTTTTCCTTCCAAGAACTACCTCTCCATCCTTTCCTTTCCTTCCTAGTCCTTTAAGTCCTTCCGCCTAGCATAAGATGACATAGGCCTTGAGGAAAATAATTTTCTCCTAATAATAGCCTCCTGTGTGGAGCTAATGAAAAAAAAATTCGAAAAACTAATTACATTTCTGATAAGTTTTAAGATTTTCACGGCCAAAAGCATTTTCGTTATTTGTTTTTGGGGTGTTATGCCGTGTTGCGCTACCTCCTTCTTTAGCCAACGTTTCGGACATCGTTGCAGTGTCCTATCTACCGGATCTGCCGGATCTGCCCTGATGATGGACACTGCAACGATGTCCGAAACGTTGGCTAAAGAAGGAGGTAGCGCAACACGGCATAACACCCCAAAAACAAATAACGAAAATTACATTTCTCTTTCTCGAAGGGGAACTCAGAAAAAAAATAAATGAAAACCACTGGTCTAGTGTAATCTTTAACAACGTCTACTTGGATAGTATAATATAATCTAACTAACACATTATTTGTTAGTTTTCTTTTTGACCTTAATAGGTACACCCGATACTCCTGCATTCCTGGTAGCAAAAAAGCGTATAAAATTCCGTGATTATTCTTATGGTTGATTGTCTAATTTTTTGGATCACGACGTGGAATAAATTCTTCGTATTTTCGGTTCACATTGCGTTGAGACTCCGTGTATCATTGTCGTCATGATGAGATACTTTCAAGTTTCCAAAATGGCCGTAAAAAAAAACTACGGTCGTTCAAGGTTTTTTTACGCCTTCAAGGGATTGCATTCTATTTTTCCTAATCATTAATCTTCTTGTACGATGGTCTCTGTGTTCAGTGTTTCCCAAACATATCCAGCTCACCGCCTCCTTTTAAAAAAATACTAGAGATATAAACATCTCGATTATGTGTGTGGGTACCGCGATCCCTGTTCTAAAACATGTGTTAGCTCTTCGCTCTATTTGAATTTAAAATTTTGCACTTATGCCTGAAAGACACGAAGTCCGGAAACTATCGGTATAGGCAAGAAACTTACGAATCTACAACAAATAGCCAAAAAACAAACAAAAATTTGATCTGAGTATTTCGATTTTTCCCCCTTTTGGAAACTAAAGAGTTTTGAAAAAACTTTTAGAGAAAGATCTACGCTGCGACGCATTTTAAAAGACAAAAAACTGCTTATAATAACTCCCTAGCGACCGATTTTTTTCAAATTATCCTACGATATTCCGACTTCGGACTCGATTTACTCGAAAACGAGAGCCCATTTAAAAAAATTTATTCCACAAAATAGACTCCAAATGTGTCATTATGTATCATGTGTGTATCATTCCGGATACCATGTATTATTATCCATGCTAATTTTTACCTTACAATAAGTATCAATACACATTTTTTTAAACACATGTATGGAACCTACCTAAAAATAATTTAATGGTTTAAGCTTTTTCACTTATTCTACCTATGTAATACTAACTTTTTATACTTTATATTTTATATGTTTTTTAAGTCTATTTTATACTTTTGGGTACTTGGAAATATAGTATTTTGTTTTAATATTACCCACACTCAGGCAGTGCCTTAGTGGGTTTTCATTTCTTGTTCATACTATTTGTTATTATATTTTATCTCATTATATACTATTTGCTATTATATATTATATGACCAAAGAAATTGTAATAAATAAAATTAAAAAAAGCAACTTTTTCAACAAAGGACGACTAATAAATAATATTGAACATTATCTAAAAATATTTTAGTGGGCGAATTTATTCGGCGCATTTATCGGCTCCCTTGTGGCCCTGGGTTTACCACCGACCCCGGATCTCCCAACATCCCCAGGGTAGACGCTACCATCCACTTTGGGAAAATATGGTCTCTAAATTTAAACTTCAGAATAATTCTGATTCTACTATGATATTGGGATCATATCTTTGAGGTAACAAAGTATGTACCGTGGTAAAGCGGGTAACTCGACTTTTGATCTCCCGAAAGTTGAGCCCCCGTGCATTTTATCCCTCGGACACTTGATTCCCAAAAGATTATTTCTGTGTTTCTACCTGATAACTTACACAGTGGAGATATACGGCCGAAAAAGTCTATATTTGATGACAAATTTCGTGTTGCTCAAGGAGCATGAATAACAAAATTCGACATAAGTAGGTGATATGCAGAAGACTTAGGAAAATACGATTTCCTCTCTGCATACCACGGCATTATTGTTAGCAGAAGTTTTTCAAAATGCCTGCAGATACAAGTAAATGGACTTTTGTTATACGGCCGTATATCCTCTCAGCATACGTTTCCAGGAAGGAGGTGAAACAGAATAATCATCTGGGGGATCAACTGTCCGAGCATCTACTGTGAGGGGGATGAAATTTCCAGGAGATCAACTGTACGGGGATCAACTGTCGGGAATCAAACGTCATAGAATCATTAACATGTTATGAGTGTATCCGGTCTGGATGATCGTTGCTTTGAAAATACGTTGTGAGGAATATTAAAATGGCTTCCAGGTAATGGCTGCACTTACAAATAATATTATTAGGCGTAGATGATACTGGCAATAAGTAGGCAAACATTATATACATAAATAAAAGTGGTACACTCGTACAGCATCAGACGAATCTCTAAAGTTGAATAAGTCAATCAATGGATTGGATCTTGGCCGATCGCACAACAATGTATATATCAATCAGATCCAAATGTCAATTGTAAAAACACAAATAGGTCAAGACAAGATAAAAAATCTAAAGAACAAATTTAATATTCTTACATGCATATAAATGTGTAGTCGAAAATATTGTACTCGAGGGGTCAAGTACCTAATAAAGAGGTTATGATGCAGTAATTAATCAGATTGTTTTATTGAGGTTGTGAAGCTAAGCTAAGACTTCCAACGGCATATAAAATGAGTCTATCAGAATATAGAAAAAAAGATCTGGGAGGGTTGATGTTGAGAGGTGCAGATCATTGGCAATTTTCACTGAAGAATTTCTTTTGACATTTAAGTATTATTTATTTAAATGCACAATGGAGTGTAAGAAAATTATTTTAACTAGCAGATACAAACAAACTGACATTTTCTTGTGGGGGAAGCTGTTTGAAACCTTGTTTCTTTATGAAAATAACAGAGGGCGCCACTTCCGTTTACAACAATCCTAATCTGTATAGTTATTAAGATAATAAAAATAGAGATGAGCGACCATTTAAATGTATTTGGGCTCACGGACATTCTGGTTAAAACTTTCGAAATATTTAAGTTTGGAACACCCGCTCGCAGTTCCATCTTACTCCGCAGTAGTCCCACGTTACAATACACCACCACAAAAGCAAAAATCTCTTCAAAATGATTCTACTGTATGTACTATAACTGAATCTGATAAAGCTGATTTTCAATGAAAACAGAAAACGGACAGTAAAGTTGAGGTATTTTGGGTTTTACTAACCTTTTGTGACACGAAACAATATCGCCTGTTTTCTCACATATCATTTTATGTCCCAGCGTGAGAATGAAGATCGCCAGAGCACAGCAGCCTCCGGCACTAGATTTCATTATCACACGAAAAAGTAAATAGCTTTCGCAAATTTTCCTAAATCTTACGTGTGTCTGCAATCCACTGCTATATTGTCTGTATGAAACCTTTCTCTTTGATTACCGTCCCAATTTTCTCCTTCTTGAGTGCAATTCAATTTCGTATAATCCATTCGCCCTTGACTCTGGCGAATATCACGATTTTAATCAACTCTCTTGTTCGTAAAATGTCACTTCTTATTTCCTAAACACAAGATGAGAATGATCTTTACTTGAACGATTTAGATTCCTTTTGTACGTCGAAAACAAAACGTAACTTTTTTGAGACAAAAGTTGTCGCTTGCTTAAAATAATTTGTTGATAGTTTCTTCTAAACATCTTGTCGCCATTTACTGTAAAAACAATCCAATGCCATTTTTATCTTATTTGAGCTTCAGACACCGGTTTTTAATGATATAAATTGTCGCTTGCGTAAAACGATTTGTCGTTAGTTCCTCGTAAACGCCTTGTCATCATTTAACATATCCATTATCAATTTTAACTTCTCTGAACATCAATATCATAAGATTTCATCGATTCTCGATTGCTTGAATATTAAAATGGCGTTTGCAAAGTTTAGTGGTGGAACTATTTTAAAATGTAGGTTAATTCATAAGTAATGTGAAATGAAGAGACAGGTTATATTATTATGGTTTTAAATAACGCTGTCATGATGTCTCGTGCTCAGCCACCATGCGACAATTGTGTTTCCACCTTTTTACATTACTATTTATTTGAATGCGTGTAATTATTAACAGTTACGTTGTTAAAACTGTAAGCTGTGTAACCAACTTTAGCACACATATGTCGACTGTATTTAAATTGCAACAGGTTTTCTTTTCTAGGTTTTCATCAAATTATTTTAGATACGCCATCTGAAAAAAAAAAACATTAATATTTAAACTTTTAATATAAATTGGCTTTCTCATCATTTGAAAGATCACACTAGCGGACAAATTCGTTGAAAAATTATTACAATTTCGAACAAAGATTTAGTGCGAAAACCGCAAAATATGATTGGCAGTTTTTATCGATTTTCTTATTTTAATTTCTATTTTAGTTTCGTGGCTGCCACGGAACAACGACATTAAAATGTTCATATCAATAAATTATAATAAAAATGAGATTTTTTAACATAGAAATCATTAGATGAATGTATTTATGTTGGGGTAGCAGAGCTCCATTTTCGTTTTTTTGCGAGACTTTCGATTGAATCTTGGATTTTTTGAATTAATTAATTTTTTGTTGGAGTAAAAAGAAAATTACGTTTTCACTTATTTAACTAGAAATAATAAAACACATTTAACTAAATTAAATATAACAATACAGCGCTATTCTATGTCATTACTTTGTTTATCAAGAATAAGCATTAGATAATAAAAAATTTAAATGTACCGAGCTTATTTTCGTTTTTAATGTCGTTTGGGATGCAATTATATAATTTCCCCCCTTCGTAACCAATGGATTGTTTGCCATAGTTAGTGTGGATGGTGTTTAAATGTATGTTATCATGTTGTGTGTAAAGTGTTTGTGTACGTGGGACGTTTTAATGAATTCTGTGTTTGTATGTACGAGTTTATTTTGTAAATAAGGAGACACGTATTGTATTCATATAGTTTTCTTAATGTTAATAGTTTTGTTTCCGTATATAATGTTTTTGTGGATGTTCTGGGCTTGTAGTGAAACAGTTTTTTGATTACCTTGTTTTGTATGATATGAAATTTATTTATGTATGTTTCACATCCATTTCCCCAGATTTCAATCAAATAATTTATATGTGAGTGTACGAGACTATAGTATTAACCTTTTTAATTTATTTGGCAACAGATATGACAGCCGGCTAAATACGCTAATTAACAGGATGATTTCGTCTTTAATACTTTGTATATGTTGTTTAAATGTGAAATGCTGATCAATGCATAGCCCCAGGTATTTCGCAAAAAGCTACAAGAATATGGTGAAAATTTAATTTGAATTTTATAATAATAATAAATAGGCGGAAATAATCAAAACTTTCTCCATAATCAAGCTGTTAGAAAATCGTAATATCAAAATATATTGACTTTTGAAATTTGTGGACTAGGTGATGAAAAGGAAAATATTGATTATTAAGGTCACAAGGCGTCACATTCATTTCGAATAGGTAAAAGGAATTCACACGTCTCCTTATGAATATTTTATTAACTGTGGTAGCACATAATATATACACTCCGATTCAATAATAATAATAATAATCAACAGTTTAAATTGTTAAAATGAATGCGGATGGAAACAATATTACGCTAGATTGGACAAGAAAGATAAAAGAAAGCCCTAGAAGTTAAAGAACACTCATATATAGAGATATTAATATAAAATGATTAAACGACTAATATGGATGAGATA
Organism: Limnephilus rhombicus; assembly: GCA_929108145.2. Classification (NCBI taxonomy): domain Eukaryota; kingdom Metazoa; phylum Arthropoda; class Insecta; order Trichoptera; family Limnephilidae; genus Limnephilus; species Limnephilus rhombicus. The sequence goes on along the minus strand of OV815277.1, from coordinate 31,787,442 downwards.
TTTCCCCGAATCGAAGTGTGGGTGAAATTTTGTTAAGTTCGTGGTGATGTATATTGCGCGAGCTCTAAAACCCTTTTTTGAACGTTCATTAAATTAATTAGCACCATAATTCCAGATCTGACAGCGTTTATGTATCACCACATTGTTATCGTTATTTATTTTTGGGGTATTGTGCCGTGATACGCTACCTCATTTAGCCAACACACATCTACCCTGATAATGGACAATGAAACGCTGTCCGAAACGTTGGAGGTAGCGCAATGCGCGTAATACCTCGGCAATAAATAACGATAATATTTTGGCCGTGGAAATTTAAAACATATCCCACTCCTTTGTTTTTTATTAACTCAAAAGTTTTAATTTAGAGCGTGCTTTTTTATTAATTTTGATCAATAACTGAGATTATGATCTATAATGGTTGTAGATTTGAAAGAAAATTTATGTCCCCATAAAGTACCTATACCCAGGCGCACATAGGACGTTTCAAATGCTAAGTGCCAAACACGAAAATTAAATTGATTATCTGTCTAAGAAATAATTTAAAATATTGAATTTTTTTTTTTTGTAAACACAAATTTATTTTTTTGCCATTTTAACAAAAAGTAAACAAAAATTGAGCTAACTTCTGGCACACGCACACGCCCACAATACATTTATATCGAAATATGTCTACGGTGGTTGTGGAGATATACTAATTATAGACAAGTACTATTTAAAATAAACACAATGAAAACAAATACGGTCCATCTTCAAACTGGCCAATCACAATAATAGTATTAGCATTTACAAGATCGAAAAAATTTGTCAAAATATTTTTGCACGGCGACAGGAATCGATCTATCCTCCCATCCAAAGGTAATTAATTACATTAAGTACTTTGAGAGGCCATAGGGTACAATCCATAAAAAGACTTACCAAATTTCACACCATATTGGGGCTGTAATTTTGAAACATTTCAGATCTACACATATTTTTTTAAACTCAATACTCTATTGCCAAAAATGCAAAAATATTACAGAAATCGGCGAAGATCGAATCTATCGCAATCTAATTCGTTTTCTAACCAAGCAACCATGAACTGGGCGCCGGACGAGAACGAATTAATCAAGATATTTATTATCCGAACAAATCACAGATCTTCGATACAGAATAATTAATTAGCATTGCATCCATACCGCTCAGTTAAAACTACCCGTTCCCGTTTACTCGTTAGATTGAAGTGTAGCAAAACACAATAATAATTATTTTACTGTTATCTTTCACCAAAGACAAAAACAGAAACAACAAATAAAATAAGTCACAGCCACAATTGTTAAAAAAATTATTACCACAAAATTTCACTTTTTTTAATGAACCACAAACTTGAACAGTATGCTTTTTTGCTGTTATATTTTGGTAGGTTGTTAAGGCAGTATTTACATCGAGGTGCTATTATCCGTGTCAACAGTTCACCACTTGCAGTGCGTCTTCACGGCTCGCTTTTTAAGAAGTGTTCAGTAGAATCTGAGCACTATCCCCCAGCGCAGTTCCATCATTGGATAGTGCCACTTCTCCAACTGTGTGACGCGTTTGGCAAGTTTTTTTGTACAGAGTTAAAGTTGCAAATGGAGGAGAGGAGGCGGAAGGGAAAGGGAACGAATAGGAAAGGACAAGCAGGGAGAAATAATTTCTTTATTTAAGTGACATTGCAATGCATGTCAGGAACTCGCTGGTTTAAAAACACGAATTCGTTCGTTCGATTTTCAACAATTTTTAAATTAAAGTTATTAACATACAAGATGTTAAGGTACGCAGGTACTTGACTTACTATAACCAGTGACTCCTAAAATTATTTGAAGTAAATAATTTAGATAAAATTTTGATCTCCGGCGCCTTTGTAGATATCTTTTTTTCAAAATTTTCTTCTTCTAAATCAACCAAAAAAAATATTCCATATTTCGTCAAGCCGAATAACCAACCAACCCTTCACCCCGCCCCTAACAGTCCAATACCTCAGATATTTCAAATTTTTACAAATAATATTATCAAAAATCTCACCGGGAACCAAAATTTCATTTACATTTTTTACTTCCAATAATGTCATGAATCCCTGGTTAAAGTAAGTTAAGTACGTCATTTAGCACTACGTATGTGTAAGTAGAATATCAAGAATATTAAAATGCAGAAAACAGGACACTTTGTCTTTAAATTATTTAATACCTATCCTTAATATTGGTCCTTACATGTGGTCCTTACATATGGTTAGGAATTCCAAATTCAAATTTATACAGCTATTTACTCATGTATTTGTGTTTCGAAAATTATTATTCATTTGTTTTTTCCTTAGTTGTTTTTTTTTCTTTGCGTCACTTAGTTTACAAAATGGAAAACTTGAAATATCGCGTTATTTAGGAGTACAAGTTCCACCGTGGCACCAGTGCTGCAGAAACGGCTGGAAGGATTACTGATGTGTATGGCGACGGTGCCGCAAAACAAAACACAGTGCGTTTTTGTTTCCAACAAAATTCTGGAAATTTCGACCTGCAGAACAAGCCCCGTGGACGGCCGGAGACCAAAGTTGATAATGAAGAATTGAAGGCTATTGTGGAAGCGGGTCCATCGCAAACCAGGTCCGAGTTAGCTGCAGGCTGCGGTGTTAGTGATAAAACTGTTTTAATCCACTTGAAGCAAATTGGAAAGGTGAAAAAGCTTGAAAGGTGGGTACCTCACGAATTGAGTGAAGCAAATCAACAAACGCGCGTTAGAACGCTAGACCACACACTGCACAACAGACGGCTACCAAATTAGAGGAGCTTCAATTGGAATGTCTAAGACATCCACCGTACTCTCCGGACTTTGCCCCAACAGATTACCATTTTTTTTCGAAATTTGGATAACTTCTTGCAAGGGAAAAAATTCAACTCCGATGGGGCAGTCCAAACCGCCTTCAAAGATTTTATTGATTCCCGTCCGAATGGTTTTTTTAGTTAAGGGATCGATGAACTACCTATGAGATGGCAAAAGTGCATAGATAGCAATGGTACATACTTTGATTAAATATATATATATTATATTAAAAAATGATCGACTTTATGTTCCTCCCATACAAAACGCCAATTTCATATGTAAGGACCTAATATTTCTCTACCAAAAAGAACAGTTAAAGTTCCATGCAATAGTAAATTGTTTTTGTCGTTTAATATAGAACAAATGATAATGTAAAATTATTTTCGTCGTTTAATATAGAACAAATGATATAATGTTCCAATATCTAAAATATCAAAAACATTATACAACACAGAAGTTTAATCTCAAAGAATTAATTCTGACTTCCCACAAAGCACCAGAGCACGTTATGGTCGACGACGAAGTAAGTAAAAACTTTGAGAAGTTGCGTTTTATCAATATCGGGAGTCATTATACTAGTTTGAAAAGAAAAAAGTGTAAGCGTGCGATTGTTCAGACTGTTCGGTGGTGGGCTATGGAGAGTGCCATTAAACACCAATCGTTTTTTTAATCAATCAGGCTTCAGGTAGCTGGCCTTTTATCAAGTACTTATTTACTATTAACAGTTTAGGAATGATTTTTTCAAGACAGGGGCAAATTATAAATTTTGAAATAGATTCAAATGAAAGATCGTTATAAATGTAGAATTTAAATACAGAAATGATTGCTTTCGTAAAAAATACACATAACAAAGAACCAACAAAAGAAAGAACCTTTCACATTGTATGTTTAGTAGCAAATTTAGAGCCATTAGAAACTAGATATTTTATTATTGTAATATCTAATCAGGACTTTTTTTAAGTTATCAAACTCAAAAGGTGTAATTGTTTTGTGAAAACGTTTTTCCTAAAACTTTAATAAATCGCTTTCCTCCGGATAAATATTTTTTTCTGAAAAATGCAGTTTTGAAAGAAAAAACTTTTAGCCATAAAATACGAGAATTCTCAGGTCTTCTATGGGTATAACTTGACAATACTATATTTCCGCCATAAGAGTCGGAAAATGATTTTATTTTACACACCAGAACTTTTAATTGAAATGGGTTTCTACAAAGTAAACTTGTAGTAAATTGGAAAATGTTGATGGCGCAACGAACGCACCTGCACTCTCAAAATAATTTTAAAAATATGTAATCATAATAGTTAAATGAGGAGAGGTTGCATGGATACGGTGACCCAACAATGTATCCTCCGGCGGTTGCCTCCCCGACAGTTAGCCAGTCTACTATATTGTGTTTTTTTTTACATTAGCTCCACAAAGGAGGCCTTGAGGAAAATAATTTTCCTCAGGGCCTATGTCATCTGGGATGCTGTGTGGAGAGTCTTTTTGAGGAGAGGAAGGAATGAACATTGGTATTAATTGTTTTTGTGTTTAATTCGTAGAACTCCATTTTAATTTTTAGAAATTTAATTAAAATTAAATTTGATAATGTTATTAAAACTTGCAGAACTCGATAATAACATAACCAAATTTAATTTTAATTAAATTTATAAAAATAAAAAAAATGAACATTGGTCTTGAAGAGACCCATGTTGTAGGAAGGAGGAAACACAGAGGCCGGCAAATCATTCCATAGCCGAGCTGTTGTACACAAGAACGAGTCGAAGAAGCGACCTGTTCTTCAAGCGTTTGGCGTGTTTCCCGACTATACACCGGTGCCGAAGGGATCAATGACGCTAATTCCTCGGAGCATCTTCATCTTAATACCGGTAGAACAAGAAGGATTGCAATCCGTCTGTTAGGATGGGATAAGTATATACAGGGTGTTAAGGGACGTACTAGACTTACTTTAACCAGTGATTCCTGACATTATTTGGAGTAAAAAATGTAAATGAAATTTTGGTCTCCGGTGACTTTTTTTGACGACTTTTTTTTTTTAATTTTTTCTTCAAAATCAAGCAAAAAAAATTTCTTCTACATGACGTCACTGGTCACTCAGCCGGGTGTCCGACGAACCCCTTACCCCGCCTCCAACTGTTCAACAACTACCATTTTTTTAATTTTTTGTAGAAAAAAAAAAAAAAAAGAAAAAAAAAATTTCACCGGAGACCAAAATTTCATTTACATTTTTTACTCCAAATAATGTCAGGAATCACTGGTTACAGTAAGTCAAATACGTCCCTTAACACCCTGTATAGTATATTATACAGTATATATAGTAAGTATATATAGCCATTATATTATATTGTGTAAGTATGTATATATAGCGTATTTCCATAATCGTACTGCACATGGAAGTTTGTCGTATTTTGTTATTCGGCCGTATATCCTCACTACATAGTCCTTTGGGGACTCGACATTATTATTATCAAAAATATTTTTGTGTTGCGGATTTTCACTGAAGAAGCCTGCAGATATACTCGTAAGTATACCGACTTTTGTTATGCGCCCGTATATCCTATCTGCACACTTGCTTCATGAAAGAGGGCGTACAGCAGAAATAATCCTTTAAGGGATCAACTGGCAGAGAGTCATCTGTCCGGGGGATCAACTGTCAGTTGGCCAACTGTCGGAGCATCAACTGTCACTAAATCAATGGAAACGTAGAACCGGATTCAGTTAAATAAAGCCAGGTATATTATTTAGCAAGGCTAGCACACTCTAAAGGTAGGCACTTTAATAGATTTTATGAACTTTCTAATAATGTAAATAACAGATTTCATTACAAATAAAAGTGGGTAGGTATGTAATAAAATGAGAAGATACACAGTGAGAATTCTTGGGAAAACCCAATCTGTTAAGGAGTGGTGGTGAGTGCTTAGTTTATTTGTATGCTTTTTATTATTATGGCTGCAAAGTGATGTCTGTAAGATAAAAATAAATCATCAACTACTGTCCGAAGCCAATTAGACTATGGCATCTTCTAGTGAAGCTATAATTATTTTAAAAAATCATTTAACTTTTATAAAAAGAAGCCGATGATCTTAATTGGTCGGCCATGTCGATTGTCTTTATCTTAATTCTGGCGGTAATTAAATGTGTAATTTTTTATTTTATATTTTAAGTTAATGGGTAAAACCTCAAATTTTAATACTTAAGTAATGAAGACAATGTTAGCGACTCTCAATCGAAAATTTTAAACAGAAAAAGATACGGTTATTTCGAGTAATCGAACCAATGATCTAAACCTTGCCGGGCGATGCTCTACCACTGAGCTAAGCCCCATCAATCATATTTAACTGTATCATACTTTGACTAATGGTGCGTTTCCACGCTTGCCAAGTCTCGGCAAGCGTCCACAAGCGCAAACGTGTAAACAGGTCGTTTGGCTTGGCTTGCGTAGGCTTGCAAGAGCTTGCGAGAGTTTGCCGCCGATCCAGTCGGGGTCGGATCCAGCGGCAAGCTTCGGCAAACGCTCAGTGGAACTTTCGAACTGGCGGCGAACGCACGCCGTTTTTGCTCCATGCGGTCTATGATAATATTTATAACATTTCGAGACATATGTATGACGTATGAGGCGTGCCAGACTTATTAACATGTATAAGTACATAATTTGAATGCACTTATGTTATGTAATTTATTGCGACTGGATTTACCCAAAAATTAAAAATAAATAAATAATATTTTATTGATGATTTACTATGTATTATAGAAAAAAAAAAAAGATTTTTGTTAGAATAACTTTTTTTATAATACAAAACAATTTTATATAAGACAAGTGGTCCTCGAGTTCGGGTCCCAATTGCGATCATTATTTTTGAAGCGAAAACTTCTTTAGCACCGTTGTGATTTGAAACTCGATGAAACGAAAAAGTGGTACTAAAAAGAGACAAAAATCTATAGGATTTACTCTGTGATATAATGTCTCCTTTTTGTGCGAAGTGACCTGGGACGATTTTTATGAATCTGTATCATCCATCATCTTCGTGGTCATCGAGTTTTCCTTGTTTTTGTTACACTTTGCTCATATTTCAAATAAAAGATTGATAAACCAAACGCAATAGCCGACACAAGTTCGGCGTCCGCCATGCTCGGGTGTAGGTAGCGCACTGACGCATTCACAAGCATGTAAACGACTTCCAAATGCCAAGCAAGATTTGTGGACCCTTGGAGCTTGTGGAGGCTTGTCAAGCCTTGGCAAGCGTGGAAACGTACCATAAGAACTACCAACATTATATATCACCTATATTGTACATAACAAATAATAAATAAACGCCCGGGTTGCCGGCACTGAATTGAATTGAATTGAACATTATCTTCATTTTATTAACCTATTTTTTTATATTTATTATTTCAAAACACTAATAACTACTGAATATAATGTTGGTAGTTCTTAGTCGAAGTATGATACAGTTAAATATGACTGAAGGAGATAAGGTCCCATTAGCTCAATGATAGTGTACTGCCCCGGCAAGGCTAAGGCTCTGGGTTCAATTCCAAGATGTCTGTATCTTTAGACCGATCTTTATCTGATTTTTCTGTTTCAAATTTTCGTTAGAGAATCTCTAATATTGTCTTCATTATTTAAATAAATATGTATCTGTAGAAACTCTCTGACCTAACCTAACCTCACTTGGATATTTGATGGTCAACATGGGTTTGGCAATTTGAAAACCTTTTTTTTATTAGTTTCTACTACAAAGTTACTAAGTAAATGATGTCAGTGTGAAGCATAATATAAGAATAAATTCATCGCTTTCACAGTCCTCCTCAGTGCGGTTTCACAGTCCCCCTCAGTGCGGTTTCACAGTCCCCCTAGGTTCTCACCAGGTTCTCTGTGTATTTTATTTATATTTTTATACTTACTAGTTGTCTTTATTAATTTTATTAGTCTTTATTAGTTTCTAGTTATTATTGATTTGTTAAAAGTAAATAAAGAAGGAATGAAAATAAGACAGTTTTCTCTAAATTTCAGAAGAAATCAAGTCAGGTATGTGAAAAGCACGTAGGTACTTGCTTGGTACTTCCATCTCTTTATTTGAATAATAATGTATAATTTTGCTTGCGTAAATATTAACATGAATATATTATTTTAAATGAATTCCATTAATTTTATGATCTTGGTTGACGTGTTTGTTAGACACGTACACATTTTCGCTTTCAATCCGTGTTTTCGAGTTAATGTATACGCATCTACGTTTAAAAAAATTCAACACAATATATGAAAACATGTGCACCAATTCATTGTTACGCGGATGACAGTACAGTTCATGGTAGCTTTTTCTTTGACAAGCCCCCAAAGGGCTCACAAACTCCAACAGCTCGTAGGGCTCTGAAGCAAAAAATGGACGATTACCTCGAGAGTGTTTTCCCTCGGGGTATTCGGGGTAAAAGTTATTCGTTGGTTTCATTCGTGTACTCGATGACGTAAAATTTACTATTTTTTATCCCACTTTGACACCGGCGGCCTGCGAACGTGCCAGGCTGCCGGTAGGAAGACCTAATGTTTTCTCGTCTACTAATCGACCCCCGTCGTAAGAAACCATTCCCGTCCGTGTACTCGATGACGTAATTTTTTCGAGAAAAATCGCTCACTATTTCCATGACTGCGCAGAAACCTGCCAAGAGGCGCACCGGCAGACCAGCTTTTTTAAGACTTACATACTAAACGTCCATTCTCACTTCAAATTAGTTTCATCCGTGTACTCGATAACGTAGGGTTTGTCATTTTGGGATCCTAGTCTATAATTTTCCACTGATTTTGAATGTCAAATGTTCAAAACTTCATCGAACAGTGTCAAAATTTAGGATGGGGATGGTTTCATGAAATTTCATGTAGATGGTGATATTTTTATTCGTTTCGAAGTCAAGTGTGTAAAATTTCATGATCTCGGAATAAAACTGCAGATTTGTATAAAAAAAAAAACAAAACACTTACCATACCTAAAGATATAAGTATAATATAAAGCTGAAGTCCCGGGCGTTGTCCGTTGAGAAAACATTTTTGGAAATCAGGTGACTAATTTTCTTCTAAGTTTTGAACTGTTTTATGACACCTCAGAGTGAATCCAACTCAGAACCTCAGAAAGGTCATTAAAAGCTGTGAAAAAAATAATTTAAAAATAGCCGGTAACCCTAAGCTAAGTTAAACTATTTAACCAAATGTTTTTATATATATTTTTATCATAACTCTTAATGACCTTTCTGGGGTGTTTCTGAGTTAGTTTCATTCTGAGTTGGCCGGTCACCGTTTTGAACATCAAGTGGACAGAACTTCATCGAGCAACATCAAAATTCTGTTTTCCCATTGGCCTCAAACCCCGCCGTCCTTGCGGGTGTCCAATTTATATTTTTAATATTGTTTTTTATTTAAGTTTTTATTCCAGCGAGACTGGGAGGGTAGTGAAATCCCAGTCTGCCATACTACAAAAACAAAAAAATAGTTCACATATTAGGTAGGTACCTTATTAAAACATAAAATGAAAATAAATTTCATCACATAAATAACAAAAAAAACGCATAAAATAAAAATTAAATTAAACAATAATTAACAAAATTAAAAATAAAAAGATATTTTAGGATTGTCCATCGGGGAGGTCGCCTCATCATCTGCATCCATCGCTCATTTAGTGGGAAACTGAGCCACTCGGATGCAGTCATGACTCTATACAATGGTGTTGGTTGATTTCCGTGTCCTGCTCCAGAAGCTGGCTAGTCGGTGGCGAAATAAGGCTGGGAATGAGCGCACCCTCCCTTCGGTGAACATCGTGGAGGCACTGCAGAACTCGGTAGTTGCATAAGTTGCCTGTATGCATTTTTGCAGCACACCCTCAGTTTGTCCCATTGCGCTGCTGAATTTGCGTCCATAGTTCAGATGTGTACGTACTGGGCAGTGCAGTATGTCTTGAAGAGTAATTTTCTGACATCGCTACAGTGGTAGAACCCCCTTGAGAGCATTCCGGCCCGTATGTTAATTGCTCTTCTTTGTCGTTCCATATCTTCTATATCCTTCATGTCTTCGGTTAGGATATGTCCCAGATACTTAACCTGTGAGGCCACAAGCAGTTAATTTCCTTCTAGATATATTGGAGGAATATTTAATGGCTCCTTGTTGTGTTTGGAAGCGACGATGACTGACTTTTTAGAATTTGCGTACTCTTCGCATATTTGCACAAGTCGCCTCATCGCTTTAATCGAAGGTGCAAGCAGCACCATGTCATCGGCGTAATTAATGTTATTACTTCCTTGTCCGCAGATACGTCAACCGATTCGTGTATCGTTCAGCTCTTGTAAGAGGTCGTCAATGTACACATTAAATAGAGTTAGAGAGATATTTCCCCCTCGCCTGACTCCGCTTTTAAGGAACAAAGGTCTTGAAAAAGCCCCTGCCCATGGAATGTGATTTTCCTGTTGTCCGTACCAAATAGCCAGCATAATGATGCTAAGTCGTAAACTCCTACCAGGACTGGCGGGACTGAAATATGTCGGCTTAAAACCGAAAAACGGACGAATGCGTAACATCTGTTATTTAAAATTTAATTCCAAACGCACTATAGATTTTTTAGAATTCATTTCGCAGTATAGGCAATCAAATGTTCCTAAAGTTTTATATTTACGAATGAATTTTTCTTAGCGAACTGTGTCATTGAGAGTTTGTCAAAATGGCGAGTCTTGCAAATCTTGCGAAGTGGCCCTCCACGTCCCCGGTTGCTTCGAGGACTATTACACAAAATTATTTTTTTAGTTATAAGTATATTTATGTACCTGTATGTAAAAAAAATATGCCAATAAGATTGACCAGTGTACAATTTTTTTAATCAAAATAAAATAAAAAAATTAAAAAGCTATTTTTTAAAGTAATTTTCATATCCAGATTTAATCATATTATAATTTTATTGTTAAACATGAAATATATTTTTTACATACCTTGATTCTATACACAAGTAAAATTTAAAATATTATTACGATTAAACATTTAGTTTAAAAGTTAAATTAGATTTAGTACACCACTAAAGATTTAAAAGTTATATTAGACTAGCTTTTGCCTCCGGCTTCGCTCGCATAGTATTAGGGGGGTACCCACAGCGCCTCCTCCACCTTCCCTATCCCCACTCCAATACCCCCTCCTCCTCTCCCCCGCCCCCTCTCACCCTCTCACCCTCTCCCCCCACCTCCTCCCCCCACAAATCCCCCATCCCCCTCCCCCCTCCCCCCTCCGACCTGCCCCCACATCCTATCCCCCCTTCCATACCTGTTACATTCATTTTTCAAACAGCTCGCGTGCCACCTATTGCAATTTTTGAATATAAATTTCATAATGGCAGAGCTTGAAGCTATAGCCTATAGCCTTTTCTGATGTATGAGCTATATTATTGTAAAGTTTCATTAAAATCCATTCAGCAGTTTTCGCGTGAAAGAGTAACAAACATACATCCATACAAACTTTCGCCTTTATAATATTATAAGTAGGAAGTAGGATTTAGTACACCACTAAAGATTTTAAAGTTTTTGTAAAAAATTAATTCGGATGATGTGAAGGACAATTTTTTAGCTTAACAATTCGGAGGCCAATGGGTTAAAGGGTGGGAAAAGGGGAAGAGATGTTTTATTCTTGTGTAAACAGTGACCGTTCTCTTGGTTTGAAGGCCAAATGTGCAAATTTCATTGATCTCGAAATAAAACTGTAGATTTGTATAAAAAAACATTGCCACAACAGAAAAAGTAAATCATGTAACTGATGTCCCCAGCGTGAATACTGTAATTTTCCTCGTATTTTGAACGTAAAGTTTGAAAACATTTCATCAAAAAGCATAAAAATACTACTTTAAGGGGAAGGAAACTGAGATGGGGTGGTCTTTGGATATCTCATGTAAATGGTTTGAAAAGTGCAAAATTTCATCAATCTGGGGGAGACGTTAACAGCTGCTTACATTGCTTCGAATCATAGACCAGGCTTCAAAAGCTTTTTTAACCATTGATTTGCCAAAAATTATAGAAAATGTCGTTTTTTTGATTCTCTGTACAATAAATATTCCAATACAATACAATACAATTCGTTTATGGCTCCAATTTTAGAGAAACGATACCTGTATGTTATGTTAGCGTTACCAGGGCAGATCCGGCAGATCCGGTAGATATGATTTAGCCAACGTTTCGGACAGCGTTGCAGTGTCCACCATCAGGGCAGATCCGGTAGATGTGACTGCCGGATCTGCCCTGATGATGGACACTGCAACGCTGTCCGAAACGTTGGCTAAATAAGGAGGTAGCGCAACACACTTTTGAAAATACTTTTGGCCGTGAAAATCTTAAAACGTATCCAAGTTTGTAGGATTCTCGAAAGGTCGATCGCGGAGAAAATTTTGATCAATTCCAATAATTACGATAGTAAATTTTGAAAATCATTTTTATTTCCAAACTTGAAATTAACAACCAAAAATGAAAACAATTATATCATCATCGTAGAACAAATAGATTATGCTAGATTCGTGCTTACCTATTAATGAAAAGGTTCAACTGTCAAAGTTTTGAAGAATTAAAAACGTTACAGCAAGAATATTGCAAGATTTTTTTTAGATGTCGATCTCCGTGAAAACCAGGGTAAAAAGTTACTCTCAAACTCAGAAAGGTTGGGAACCCTTGATGTATAGTGTAGTTGCTATACTATTAGTAGGTAATGCCTACATTATTTGACGTTGAACTTAATACCAGGGTTTGGTATTTATTTAATTATAGCAGTTAAAACGGTTTCGGTGTTATGTATTGGCACTTTCACTGAGTCCACTTTACATCAACTGTATCAACCTTGTAAAACATAGCGGAATCTAACTAGTTTCGCTGGAATAAATTATCCTTAACAATGGGTTCGTGAACATCGTGAATATATATTAGTATGCGTAAAGTTACTTAGGCCCGCTTTCTTCGTAAAGAAAAAAATCACATACCTGTATAAAAAACATCGTTTGGGTTATTTTTTTGATGATATTAAAGTTATTTTTCATGGTACCTATACAAGACAGCGTAACATTATTGAAGAAGAAGATAACACTAATTATCTAAACGCGGACATCGCGGCGTCCCGGTAAGACGAGAGGTTCTGGATTATGTGCCAGTTGCAATCGTTATCTTTTTATTTTTCTGTGCCTTGTTCTCTTTTATATTTTTGTTTAGATTATTAGTGTTATCTTCTTCTTAAATGATATATTACGTTAATGGGAATAACCTTCAAAAGATATAAAAATAGACTTGTTCTAATAAAAAAGCAAAATTAATTACCTAATGACAAATAGAAATAATATAACGCAGGGTGTACAGGACGTAGAGGTACCCGACATATATTTTCTTATTGTTTTAACAGTCACGAAATTATTCGCTTTTCGTTTTCCGATAGTACGTTAGTACGATGTCTACTATATCACTATTGTTTTATTTTGTGTCACATCACTGCGGTGGTTATACAGGGTGCGGCAAATGAGATAGTTCAGTTTTGAAAGGCTATTGAAAAAACGGCGCCACTATTTTGTTCGGTACATCATGCCGTTTTATGCATCAAGTCCTGAAGATGACATACGAAATATGATGGCCCCAGCAGCGATACATTGATGAAGGCGATTTCTGAAGTTTTCCACTGCATTTTGGCACGTCTTGATGGGCATAGCGGCGATTTGCTCCCGAATTCGATCCTTGAGTTTTTCCAACGTGTGAGGCCGATGTTTGAAAACTTTTTCCTTCAGATCGACCCAAAGAAAGAAGTCGCAAATGCTTAAATCAGGTGAGCGCGCGGGCCACCCTCAGAAAGGCGAGGCGCGCAGGGAACATCAGTCGCAGTTTCGTCATTGAAACTCAAGCAGTATGGGCCGTAGCACCGTCCTGTTGAAACCAGAAGATGTCTTTCAGATCTATTTCCTCCGTTAGTTCTTCCAATTGAAGTTCAAAAAAATTTTCTAACCTGGAAACATAACGTTGAGCGTTGACAGTCACGGTTTATCTATTCTCCTCGAAAAGATACGGCCCAATCACCCCAAATTTGGAAATCGCACACCACATGGTCACTTTTGTGGAGATAATTGGTCTCTCGTAAAGTTGCCTTGTATTATCTTCAGCCCAGTATCGAAAATTTTGTTTATTCACCGCTCCACAGAGATGGAAGTGGGCCTCGTCACTTCGCCATTTTTGGCCATTTTCAAGATACATGCGGACGGCAAAGCCCTGGTATTGTCCGGACCAAACCATGGCAACGAATAAAAACGGCATTACCCTCCCGACACAATGAGAACACTCCCAGGTTTCCACTCCCACCACACGGAATGTACCGGACTTTCAAAACTGCACTGTTTGTTTTGCCGCATCTTGAATTATTATTTATGCAGGGGTAGGCTGCCAAATCGGAGGACAGTATCTGCACAACATCAGTTATGCGGACGGCGTGGTCTTGATGGTACCATTTATAAGGGGCCTGCGTATTCTTCTGAAGATCTGCGAAGTGTTTGCTGAAGAAACAAACACGCTATATAACCCCACTAAAACGGCTCTACTGGTCATAAGACATGGACAAGGACCAAAAAATATTCCTCCAGCTACCCTAAACGGTGTGAACCTGCAGGTGACTGAAGGAACTTAATACCCTGGACACATAATCACCAGTAACCTGAGGCAAAGAAGACCTCTCAGCGTAAAAGCAAACATGCTCAGTAGAAGATTCCGCGTTTGCAGTACCGCTGTAAGAAGGACGCTCTTCCTTTCCTGCTGCGCAACACTGTATACGTGCGAACTCTGGGCAAACTATAAGAAGAGTAGTATAGAAAGACTTCGGGTTCAGTATAAGAACGCCTTCCGCATAATGTTTGGTCTCCCCAGATATTGCAGCGCTTCCGGATGTTCACGGAGGGGCGAGTTCTCAGTTACGCAGCCCTTATTAGATCCAGGGTAGTAGGAATGAGGGAAAGGATAAGCAGCTCTGGAAATATCCTCGTCATGGAAGCCCGCATCATTCCATCATCCAGCATTGATGCACCCTGGAGAAAAATACTGTGCTCATAGAATCCTAAAAGACAATTTTCATTTTTTTTCGTATTTTCTTTTGTTACTACTACTATTACCTTATTATGTTTTTTTCTACCATGTACAATCATATCCACCTGCTTTTCTGTTTTTCTCTTTCAAATATTATAGGTACCCTTACGAAATGTGTAGGACCGCACTATCCTCCCCACATACCGGAATAAACTTTTTTACGCACCAAATTTAAATTTCCGGGTTAAATTTTCCCCACAGGAAAAACTAAACCCTTTCACACACTTCCCCAAATGATCATCTAGTCAATCCACGCTATGCAATTGCATTATATAAGTATTATAAATACAAAACAATACAAGAACAACATGTCAACCTACCAGAGACCAAATGGGAAAATAATTCACCCACTCCAGATATTTTCATATCAGAGGGTTCGGCTCTGTGGAATTCCTAATTGAACCTATAAATCCTACTGATCCCTCAATATAAATATTTTAAAAATCTTTTGTAATCCTACATGTATTTAAAATGACCGATTTTTGCATTTTTATATATAAATTCTTTGACAAATCTAATATGCCTAAATTTTGAATCAGAGACCTAGGTATAATGCCAGTAGCCGAAATAACAAAAGGTAATATTTTTATAGTCAGAGAGTGTCAAATTCTTTTAATCTCATTTCCTAATCTGTGTATTTTCTAATTTTTTCAAAAACAGAAATTATTATTATTATTATGGTCTATATTATTAATATTTTTAAACGCAGTCTCAAAGATATTCAAATATATTTCAATATCTTTGCGCAGTCTAATGTCAAAGTCTGAAATAATAAAGTCATATTATAAAGCATTTATCAGTCTTTCTTATAAGTCACCCACAATAAAGAATTAATGAAAAAACTAATAACACATGAAGAGTGAAAGTCAAATACAATTATCGTTTTAAGAAAATAGGCTAGAAATGTACTTAACCTTTTAAAATTACATTGCACTAATAATAACACCAGTACTTACCACTGAGTACCTACTACTCTCCCGGGTTTTTTTTGTGAGATTCATGTATTACTATGGCGAACGTCGTTTTGTCTAAAAAAGGAAGGGAAAACACTATTTTTAGAGAGAGATCCACTTACCTAAGAGTATTACAAATCATTAATTTAAAAGAACTTGCAAAAAATAGCAAAAGTAGATAATTAAATACAAAATTACATTTTTTTTATATATATGTATAACTATACTAGTTTTTTTCCAGCGGCTTCGCTCGCATGGTGGAAGGGGGGTTCCCACTCCGCCTCCTCCACCTCCCCCCCTCTGACCGGATTCCCTCCCCCTCGCCAATCCCCCCTCCCCAAACAGTTCAGTTTTCAAACCTCACGTGCCACCAATAGCAATTTTTTTATACAAATTTCATATGCCAGAGCTCACCAGAAGTTTTATAAGAACCTTGTCCTGACAATAACGAACACAAAAAAAAAAATCCAATTGGGTGCAGTCGTTCGAAAGTTATGCGCTTAGCAACACATTCAGCGATTCATGTTTATATTATAGATTGCTCAAGGGTGTTTATAACACTGTCCATTGTCTATAATACACGACATCTTTTTTCAGCCCGATACCAATTAGAGACCAAAGTCAACATCAAGTCATCATTTCACGCGATCGCTATTTTCGTCTCGATTTTGGAAATTACACCACGTATCAACTTAATTACTTCAAGAAACAACTTATAAAGTTTTGATAAATGGTAAAAGATGCATTAAAATTCAATTTTCATTGAATATAAGTTCAAAATTTCCCGTATACAACATCTTCTTTGCCGCCATTTTTTTTTAAATGGATTTGACATTTGCGACGGTTTGTTTCAATCTAAATATGCATGAATTACCTAGTTTACCGAAACTAAGAACCTAATAACTTATTTTATGCGTAATTGTTTCTTGTAGTAATTGTTGAAATGAAATGTAATTTCCATAATCTGTGCTTAAAGTGCGGCGGCTTATAGAACATTATTTTTTTTTCTTCATTTGCAATTCATCGAAAAATATATTTTAATTTGTTTGAATACTAACCCCCGAAAATCAGCGTAGGGAGTGTGGCAAACCCGTCGCGCAGGGAGTGGAAACACACACCTGCAATAGCCATCCCAAGCCAAGGTGTGAGCTACCGTGCTCAGGCTGAACGTCCTGGGAAACAGTGTCACGAACAGTGCCTCCGAGAAACAAGGTCGCATCTCGGAATATTTAGACCTTACTCCAGCATTCGGGGCTCTGCTGGAGAGGACCTTGTGTTACCCTGGTAACTCGTGGGAAATAAATTAGACCATTCGAAAACTAGGGGCCTTTTGGGAACCTAGGAGTGCTAAGGCCACCTCTGTGGACTTCCTTCCTGGGGCCAGTAGGAGGAACCAAGAGGAGAAACCGTGGAGAGGTGTTCCAAGGCTACCTCCGTGAACTCTTCCCTTGTAGGGCCTGCAGGGAACCAAGGGGGAGGGCACTCTTCCAGCGCGGGGCCTTTGTAGAACTAAGGAGGAGTGAATTGGAGAGATGATGTCCTCTTCCCATGTGGGGCCTTCAGGGAACCATGAAGGAGTGAAGAGGAGAAATGAGGCCATCTCTGTGAACTCTTCCCCTGTGGAGCCTTTAGGGGAACCAAATACGAGTGAAGAGGATAGATGAAGTCTTCTTTCCTCCTGTGGCCCTCGGGGAACCAAGGTGGAGTGAACTCTTCCCTTGTAGGGTCTTTAGGGAACCAAGGGGAGGTGAACTCTCCATGGTGGAGCCTTCGGGGAACTAAGGAGTGGGGAGGAGAAATGAAGCCCCTCCCTCGTGGGGCCTTCAGGGAACCAAGGAGGAGTGAAGAGGGGAATGGAAAGACACATTGTCGAACCAGAAGACATAGCTTCATTTCCAATGACAATCCTGGTGAACTTTATAAAAGGGACTGGGTTAATGTCAAAGGAATGGGGTAAAATAGGAGAAGCACAATGGGTCTATGGCCTAAGTGCTAACGGGAACTATATATTGAGTCCTTACATATGAAATTTGCGTTTTGTATGGGAGGAACATAAAGTTGATTTTTTTTAATATAATACATACATTTATTTAATCAAAATATGTACCATTGCTATCTGTGCACTTTTGCCATCTCATAGGTAGTTCATCGATCCCTTTACTAAAAAAACCATTCGGACGGGAATCAATAAAATCTTTGAAGGCGGTTTGGACTGCCCCATCGGAATTGAATTTTTTCCCTTGCAAGAAGTTATCCAAATTTCGAAAAAAATGGTAATCTGTTAATGGTAATGGGGCAAGGTCCGGAGAGTACGGTGGATGTCCAATTGAAGCTCCTCTAATTTGGTAGCCGTCTGTTGTGCAGTGTGTGGTCTAGCGTTGTCATGAAGCAGCAGTGGCCTAGAGCGATTAACCAGCCTCGGTTGTTTAGCAGCTAGCTTTTCCATCATGGTTTGCAGTTGCTGACAATAGACATCTGCCGTAATCGTCTGGCCAGATTTAATAAAGCTATAGTGAACGACACCAGCACTAGTCCACCAAACGCTCACAAGTATTTTTTTGGAGTCAATTTTCGCTTGGGGCATGGTTTGGCTGGTTCGGCAGGGTTCAGCCATTGCGATTAGCGCTTCCTATCGTACAGGATCCACTTTTCATCACAGGTAATGATTCGATTTAAAATCCCTTCATTATTGTGCCGGTTGAGTAATGCAACGCAGTAGTCAACGCGCGTTTGTTGATTTGCTTCACTCAATTCGTGAGGTACCCACCTTTCAAGCTTTTTCACCTTCCCAATTTGCTTCAAGTGGATTAAAACAGTTTTATCACTAACACCGCAGCCTGCAGCTAACTCGGACGTGGTTTGCGATGGATCCGCTTCCACAATAGCCTTCAATTCTTCATTATCAACTTTGGTCTCCGGCCGTCCACGGGGCTTGTTCTGCAGGTCGAAATTTCCAGAACGAAAACGTTGGAACTAAAAACGCACTGTGTTTTCTTTTGCGGCACCGTCGCTATACACATCATTAATCCTTCGAGCCGTTTCTGCAGCACTGGTGCCACGGTGAAACTCGTACTCGTAAATAACGCGATATTTCAAGTTTTCCATTTTATAAACTAAATGACGCAAAGAAAAAAAACAACTAAGGAAAAAACAAATGAATTTTAATTTTCGAAACACAAATACATGAGTAAATAGCTGTGTAAATTTGAATTTGGAATTCCTAACCAAAGAGAAGATATTTGAGATCAAAGTTGCCAGTACGGGAAAACACCAATTTCATATGTAAGGACCTAATATATGTAAACCGTCTCCGCTCTTAAAAAAAAATATATATATATATAATTTTAATTTTTTTAAATTTAAAAAACCCCGATAGGGGTATTTGTACTTGTATATTTTGATGGGTACCCCATTATGAAAATTGGTCTAATAAAATACGAGTAGGCCCGCCTGCCAGACCAATTCAAAACAGTACATACCTACGGTAATATGTATTATTCACAGTCTTAAAGTAGAAAACAAAAACAACAAGTTTATCAGTGACAGCAGCTGTCTCACGGCGCGGCGCGGCGCAGCAGGGAGTGACGCACAAAAGTAACTTTGAAGAAGAAACCACAAAAGAAAGAGTAGGTTCTACGAAGTTTCTAACATGATGCATCTAAATGTTTATAATTAAATCATGACATTTAGAAATTGAATACCAAATTTACTGCAAAAAATGTTAGGAATCGCGATATGCCGTCGGATCGCCTGGCGGACAGGTAGGTACCTACTGCTCAGGGGCGTGCCGTCCATATAGGCACACAAGCACTACCTATCCTATCTTTCTCTCGTGAAAATATAAATAATATTAAAATTTACAAAATTATCGCACGAAATCAATAATATACAATTTCTGGAAATATTAACTAAGAATCGCAGAAATATTAGCTAAGAATCGACGCGTGTCGCTCTGACCGCAGTACTACATATTTATAACAGGTATCAAAGGCAGGAACTAATAATGCAAAATGACCGACATTCATATTCAAATTTTGTCTTCATCAATAATCTATAATATAAAAATGAATCGCTGAATGTGTTGCTAAGCGCATAACTTTCGAACGACTGCACCAAATTGGATAATTCTTTTTTTTTGTGCGTTCGTTATTGTCAGGACAAGGTTTCTATAAAACTTCCGGTGAGCTCTGGCATTATGAAATTTGTATAAAAAAATTGCTATTGGTGGCACGCGAGGAAGCGGCTATTGCTATGGAAAGCGGGAGGGAGGGAGAGATGGGGGAGGGGAACCAGGGAGGGGGAGGGGAACCTGGGAGGGGGGAGTGGGACCTGGGAAGGGAGAGGGGAACTCGGGAGGGGGGTTCGCGGGACGGGGGAAGGGGGGGGAGTGGAGTGGAAAGAGGGAAGGTGGAGGTGACGGAGTGGGAACGGGAAAAAAAGGGGAGGTGGAAGGGAAACGGGACGAATGGGAAAGGACACTCAGGGAGAAACAATTTCTTTAAAATGGCATAGCAACGCATGCCGGGACCAGCTAGTTCGAAATAAAAATGTAAAAGTGTGGACGATGCTCATTCAGGAGGCGATTTGTTTGAATCTTTTGTGTTGGTGTCGAAAAGTGCCGTGCCTTTCGGTACAAAAAACTACGAATGTAGCAATCAGCACCATCTGTTGGTACCTCTTAATGTTTGCTTTCTTTCATACAAAAATTGTGCGGTTGAAAAACAATGAAAATTTTTATTATAATTTGACGGCTTGTAATTTGTGGTGGTAGTACGAGATTTTCAAATATTGTCGGGTTATTTGTAACCCGGGAATGTTTGTCTTTCTTTATTAAAATTGAAAAAATTAATTGGATATTTGATAAGGTTTAAGTACCTAGTCCCAACCTACATCGGCCAAATACAGAAGGTTCGCCATTTTTAGTGAAATCGATATTTTTACGATATTGACTCGATGGGCGTAACTTTCGATGATTTTATATCGAATACCGGTCGGTAGCTGAGTTGGCATCGCGTTTGAGCCCCATACAGGGGTCCCGTGTCCGATTCCTCGGCTGGCTATGTCCTCCATCACAACACAAGCAACATTTTCCGCTTTCTGTGATGGCAGTAGGAAATTTTCAAATATTGTCAGTTTATTCTTAATCCGGGACATTTGTCATTCTTTTCGATGTCCCTAGCATGCTTTTACCATTGAGAGCAGAAACGATATTGACAGGGAATAAATAAGATATCTATACACGCTGGCAACCAACACTGGTGGACCTATCTTATAATTCACAATATAAGAATTCAAATGCCAATCAATTACCTAAAAGTATTAATAATTTGGCAATATTGAATCGAAATACTAACCTAAGTATGCATTGGCACTAAACGGGAGTTAATCAGAGCGCTCATCACGCACCTTGTGCAGATGGAGATGTTCTTTTACTCGCTTTTTGCAAAACTCGCTTTTACTCGCTTTTTGCATTTTGATAAATCAGATCGCACTTTTTTATATTCTTCATTTATATCCAAATAAGATATCGATTACAATGTGGCTAGGTTTTTAGGTTTTTACAATAGAACACGTTTTTTCTCTAAAAATCAAGTCAAAGCAAACTTCTTTTGTTTTCGAACAATTTAAATTAATACTGAAAAATAAAATAATAAATATTTAAGTACCTATACCTATGGCCAACAAATATATATAATAGGCATAAAACTACCGATGGCTTTCATTAATCATATTTCAACCACTTTAGTTTCTCAAAGACCGAACGGAATAAATTTCAATTGCAATACCTTTGTTAGTTGAACTCCGTTCATTAATAAGCCAGTAATTTTGCATAAAGAATAGCTTAATTAAAAAAAAATCGTTTATTGACCGTTAACCAAAACATATCTGATCTATGGAGTCCGGGCTAAAACTTATCAATCGTCGGTCGGAATATCCGACCGACGATTGATAAGTATTAGCTATTGATTGATATTGTTGACCGTGATCGCAAATATTGATTACTGACCATCGGTGACGGATTTGGTCAATATCGTATTGATACAGATTTTTATCAATCCCCCTAGTACGGTTGATCGATAAGGATTGGTACTTATTCGGCGATCTGCAGTCATGCTAGGGAACGATGATAAGTTAAAGAAAGTTATTCTATCAATCCGTATCGACCGACCGTGCTAGTTTAGTTAGTTATAAGTTTTTTTAAATTTCATTTAATTCGTTGTTTTTCCCAGGTTAAAAACTTTGTTCACGCCACTGCGACTACCTACATGCACGATACACGGTAAAAAGAAACCATTATTCTATAAGTACATATCTTGTTAATGCATAAAGCAATAATTAATATATTGGCTGCAGTTATCTTATAATAATATCAAACAGAGTATAATCACACAGCTACATTAATAGGTAACAACACGCTTCGATTTGGACGTGTAGTGTAGAACGGATGAACAGATGAACGGAGAAAGGAGTTTGATGAGATATGAAACAAAAATTAATGGAGAAGAAGTCAGGGACGCCAGAGGAATACATGGTAGGATCGAGTTAATCAAGTACTAGAGTCGGTTCATATCTGGTATGATACGATCAAGGGAATATTCCCCGACCTATAAATTAAATTCCCCAAAGTAGGGAAATATTAGTTTTTAGAAAGTTATTCTTGGATAAATTAAATAATCTTAGCTAAATAAACTGTAAATTAATTTCTGTGTGACTGAAATTATTTGATCGTATTGGTAGGAAATTGTAAGAAGAAATAATGTAGAAGGGAGAGCATTTGAGAGGTTTGAGAGGTTTGAGAGTTGCACAATTTTTCGTTTCTTTTTTACTCTTGGATCCTATGTGTTTACTATAATATGCTCGTATATAGCGATCAATTTGCTTACTATGGTTTCATTTTATTATAAAGATTACGTTATATTATGCTTTGTGTATTGCTAGATTTTAATATCTCGAATTTTAGTAACCCATAAAGGGTCTTTATTTGTAAGGATTTTGAACGTTCAATGAACCTTTTGTGTCATTGATCATCTTTATGATCGTTATGTTTCCCTTTACATTTACAGAACTTACATTTCATTCCAAATTGACAAACAACTGACCCTAATAGTAGGGTCACTAGTTTCACAGAATTTCAAAGTAAATTAATTGTAAAGTTTTTGTCAAATTCCAGTTATTTCAGTTCTGAGAAACAACTGACCCACAATAAAATATTAACAAAACTTGACTAAAACTTTCACTTTGAAATTTTATGAAATTTTCAAATTTTGTGAAACAACCGGTCCTGTTCAAAGTTATCAATTGTTTTCTGCTGAAATTTCATTACTAGGTATTCACTAGTGTACAAATACTACTTCATCATCCACGTGCCTAGTATATATATTTTTTATTTTTTTTACAGTGAATACCACACAAGAATCTCAACTGCTCCCGTCTGGAGCCAGTGAAACTATGGCATTCCCAATTGGGGTATGTTGTGAGGCTGAAGATAGTGGGGAGGGGAAGGAGGTGGAGAGAGGTAGGATGGGAGGTATATAGTTTTTTTTAAATAAATAAATCCATTATTTGGGCTCGTGACGTTACTACATGAAAATGTCTCGTCTCCGAAAATGTTCCTATTAATTTTGTAAAATTCCACAATGATTTTTTTTTTTTTTATATGGCATCACTTTGATTTCATGCGAATTTTTTAATTCGTTCACTAGATTTATTGTTTGTTCTCTGCGAACTTATCATTTGGTTCGACTTTTTGACAGATGTTCTGAAGAGAATCCCGTACATTTTAGAAGTCGGTAAGTGTTTTAGAGGTATAATGGTTATGGTGCTGATTTTAACAAAATCAAATTTTATAATATTCTTATTATTATTATAATTTACAAGTACAAGTATATTACATTGGATTTAGTAAAATATATGTTGTACATTATAATGATTTATGATCAATAAGATGGATCAAGGAAAAAAATATTTATGAGATGTAATATTTTTGGTATGCCTCGTTATTCTCCTGTGCCATTCGTGTGGAAACGTTCTTTTTTTTAAAAATGATTTTCGGCTATGTAATTATCGTTTTTTCGCACCTATAAAATTATGTCCCGTCTTTCCGGTTTATAAAAAATGTTCTGATTTTTCGGATTGAAATTTTCGAAAAATCCCCAGGGTTTCAAAAATACGATTAAAAAAAAAAGAAAAATGCAGAATGTCTTAGAATATTTGTTTAAACCGGAAAAAAAAATTAAAAATGTGATGCTAGTGGCCTATTCCTGCAGTGCACTTGAGACCTCTTGTAGTTTTTACATTGATGTAGCTTTGTTTAATTTTTTTTAATGGCGCTTCAAAAAAATTAGTAGTTAGTAGGTAACCATTTTTTGTTTCTTATAACAGAGCGGGAGAGCAGTGGGGGGCTCAACTGTAAATTTCACACAATACCCTAAAATTAGATAAATAATAATTATTGATTGATGATTGACAGGAATCCACGATATTATCATGCCATGATGCAGTGTGAGATTTTATTAGCGACAACACGGGCGATCCGAGTAAGCATAATTTGAAATAATGGCAATATAGTCAAAGCGATGACGAATATAGTTCGTTCAAAGAAGAAATGAACAATATAGTTATCTTATTTATTTTTTGTTGAGTCTCATTAGGCTCTCCAGAGGAAAGAAGACGTTAATTTTGAGGAAGAAAGGATTGAGGAACAATCAATGGCGGTCCGTGAGTTTTTAGAAAGCTAGAATGGTAAGATTGAAAATTACCGCATCAGTAATGTCGTATTTTTCAATCTTACCTCTCTAGCTCTGACTGAATACTCAAGGACCGCCAATGGAAACAATAATCCTATAAAGCTGTCACAATATTAAACAATAAGGAACTCCAGTCCATTTTTCAAACTTTTTACCTTAATAATGACATTCTAACTTAAATAACATCATATAGATGTATATTTTTTGTTAATTAGTTTTAATAGTTAAAATAATTTTTAAAGTTGTAATTTTTCGATGCCCGCTAAAACTAATTAACAATTCATACAATAAATACCCGGGAAGACTCCGAGGTGAGGCTAGAAACAGACAAGGCAAAGATGCCAGGGTGACACAAGACAGGACGTGTTTTAATTTAATGGTATTTTATTCACTTTTAAATATTCTTTAATTCTACTTATTAATATACAATCAAACTTCCATTTTCAGAATCAGGGTTTGTCGATCTGTAATCTATATGAATATTTTTTTTGAATTGATAATAATTTTTCACATTTGTTCCTTATTATGAAAACGAAGAATTCTGTCCTAACGGTATACATCGCAGAAGTAGCGTAGCTAGCATGGGTGGCACCCGGGGCGGAAGTCACCCCCCGGGGCGTGGTGTCACCTCCAGTGGCGGCCGGTGGTCAAAATATGTGAGGGTTCACCAGTCATTAAGTTAGACAATAAATTTAGGAAAGGTGCATACCTAGGTATTTATGAAGAAGTTCTATTCTCCATTCCGTTAAACGGAAACATATACAACACAGTTTAAAATACAATTTAAAATAATATTTTAGGAACACTGAAATAACAACCAAAGGAAGTTTCTCACCTGTACTTTTGTTCCAATTACGGGTCTGTTTTCCCAATTTTCAGTCGAACGCGAATTCCCAAAGTTCATATTCGTAGTTATTGCTTCGGAAATGTAAATGTCAAACGAAAATAAACCATAGAAATGCAACAAAAAATTAAAAATTCCTATTGGTGGATGTAGTAGCCGGAGACCATAAACAAACCAAAGTGGACTTATGATTTATGATATCACACAAAGATTCGGTTGACATTTTGCCCGACTGCTGACAACTAATCAGCTAATCACTCATTATCATTATATGTATAGTTACATGCTTTGACTTGAAGAGAAGACCGCGGGGAACACTGATTCGTTAAAAATAGTAGCACTGCTGTTAAATTGAAGACAAAATGTGGACAAAAACATTACATTATAATCGTTCTTGTTTAACACGCCACTGTACGAAACGCTCCTTTCGGGTAAAATTCGGAACGGCGTTCAGGCTATCCTAAAATTTGCAAAGAACCGTACGTACCCACGGTTTTGACTGTTCACGGGATTTGCTCACAAAGTAGTGAGATTCTGGAACGCTATCGAAAACGCACTACTATGAAGATGGGCGCAAGGGCCGGCTCTCGTTGCTCTGAAAGATAGCGCGTATAACAGGTACCTACCTACCTACTGTACGAGATCTTGAGAAAATATTATAATAATTTATAACCGAACCGCGTTTCGTATTATGATCTTCAATTTTTGTGGGTTGTGCGGCGCTCGGGAGCTCTCATGAACTAGCCGCCACTGGTCACCTCCCCCCCCCCCCCCCCCCGCCCATTAAAGTTGACTTGAGAAAACGCTAATTTCGACATAAAATTGGTATCTATGGGGGGAGGGGGTGGCTAGAGAATTTCAGGGATAAAAATACTCCTCCACAAATATAGGCTATTTTCGCCTATACAAAGATTGAGCGTCACAAAATTCGGGCACTCCACGGGAAGCCATAGAGCTATGAAAATGTAAATAACAGACATTGTGCATGTGTACAATATTTTGGTGACAAAATCCTTCGTAATTTTTTTTTTCCATCGTTGGGTGTCACCCGGGGCGTGTATTTTTTGACAATAATGACGATGGCATTGTGTCAAATAAAGCATAAATACGTGATTCCGATTTTGGGAAATGTTTTAATTAACTCCAAGAGTTTCAACCATAAAATAAAACTGGTTAGAAAATACAAGGACTGACCTGGAATACGGAATACGGCTGTCAAATAATTTTGACCACAATCATAAAATTGCAATCATAACTTGTCCATTCGTTTGCTGAATTTATTTACGTTGTGGTATTTTGCTGAATAATATTAATATAACTAATTTGCTTTACTGTCCTTGGGTACAGCAACACACTACGCACGCTATTGATGTGTAATAATAATAATAAATTAAACACGACAATAAACAATGTCAAATAGGAATTGTCAATATTGACATTTCTCAACGTAAAATGCATATTTAATTTTTAGCAATAAAGGAGAAACATATTTGAATAGTTACCGTTATGTAGTACTATCATAAACAAAGGTGATAAAATAGGTATATACGTAAATACATATAAATTTACGTATATACCTATTTTAAATTTGTAAATACATAGGTTGTGACATAACATATTTACCTTGATTGATACCCACCAAGGTTGAACATCTTACTCCACATCGGCCACCCTAAATATGAGTAATCACTAATCACCCATAGAATACACATATCCATCCATGTGATTAGTCTGCTAATCTTAGATAAAAGAAGCAAGGCAATGTGGGTAGGTATGTAATGAAAATGTCATGTAAGATAAACAATGGATGATTTATTTTGCATATAAAACCCTGCCCTTGGGTAACATTCTAAATTGAACATGAGTCTCTAAAAGATCAGGGGGTGGCTGGATACGAACAATCGTTCCAGCTGTTAATGATGGCAGACTCTCTACACGTGCCAATAATAATGATAACATGTCATAAAATTGAAAGATTAACTGAAGGGCGCCTGTATAGAATTAACGATACATATTTTTACATCAGTAATCTCTAAAAAATAGCTAAATATCTCGATGTGTTTAAATGACTTATTTTAATCTCACATTCCGAAGTATGATGGGTCCCAGCACAAATGACAGCCCGTTCTACAATCACAACCTCCCAAACCGCGGTTTTACGTCAACTCAGCGGCCGAAAACTCTCGAAGCATCGCCCGAGCACCCGTGTCAAGGCAGCCAACAGCACCATACAAATTGTAACTAGAGACACGCCGCTAGCAGCAAACGTTACATTACCCCTTAGCCAGCAGAAATTTTCATCCAGAAAATTTCTCATCAGCCTCCTGGCGTCAGAACACATGAGACGATTCAACAGGCGCCGATCCAATCCAGTTTCCGGTAGGTAAAACGCCCAGTGAAGTGACGATGACATCCATAACAGCTACTCGAGTGCATTTGCTTCTTCCCAAGGTGAATAGTTGAGTTAACTTCCAAATTGGCTCCAGAGTAAATTTCTTGCAAGTGAGGGATGAGCATACACGAGGACCTTCTGAGGAATGATTCGAACGATCAGATGAGAATGAAATTCCAGCTAAACTCCGCCACTGTATTGAGATTAATAAAACGCCGAAAGTCAGATCATGTAGCATCTGCGTACTTCTGCCGCACTTAATTTGAACATGATGCGCATATGATGAATAATCCAAACTGGAGCAGAAGAAAGTCTTTGAGTGAGGTTCTGTGTTCAGTGATGAAAATTTTTCCCACACTGCGAGCTCTGCCGCCCAATTTGAACGTTGTTGTGTGAAGATTAAGGTTGAATCTTGCGAAAGCTGAAGTAAATCCTTGAGTGAGGTTCTGTATTCATAGATGAAATTTATTTCATACTGCGAGCTCTGCTGCCCAATGTGAACGTTGTTGTGTGAAGATGAAGGTTGAATCTTGCGAAAGCTGAAGTGTGTCCTGATGTGAGATTACTAACTAAGCGCTACACTATAGCTTACATAATGTTACTGATAATCACCGTATGGAAAAACTAAATTGAATAAAGAATAATGTAATGCTAAAAAACAATTGAAGAAAACACCTACTAAAGGAACATGTTAAAAAAAAATTAAAAAAGGAAAGAAAATAACTCACATAGAAAACCTGCAAGACTGAATACCTAAATAACATTCCAAAGTTTAAATAAATAAGATAGATATTTCATAAAATAATGCTGAAGCCAAACTCAACCATCTATTATTAAAAGAACCAGGTTGAAGCTATTCCCCTGACACCTGTCGATCAAAAGATAAAGTATTACCCGAGAATCAAACCACTGATCCACAGTAGTTAAATAGAATCATTCTACATAAATGATGACACCTGTTGAAATAGAAGAATGTTACCCAAATAGAAATTCCCAAATAAAATTGGATTTGAACATGAATAAACCCTATAGTATTTAGTTAACATAATTTGCATTAAATGAATCAGCAATTAAATATTTGTCATTATTTGTATCATAAAATATTAATCTCTTTTATCTGAATTTTTCCCACATTGGACAAGGTGTCCGAACTTGCTCGAGCTCTAAGCAAGCACCAACACATGATCCAATATAGAAAAAAATAAATTGTAAAATTTGTAATGCACAAACAAAATTTAAAATCTTTTGTATTAATTATAAGATAAATTCCAACCAGAAATGGACTATGGAATGAATAATCAAATTGCACAACAATTATTGTAATAACAAAACAATTTCAAAACCCTTTGTAATAATTATTAAAAAAAAATTCACATCAGAATTTAACTATGTAAATAGATTATTATTATGCTTAACCATAAAATATACTTAAGTATGACAGAAAAGAACCTATAGAAAATATTCGGAACGGAAACTATTTGGAACAAAGCCCATGCAATGCGTTTCCTAAAACGAGATCAAAAATAGATCATTATGAGCGTCTGAAGCTATAGCCTTAGAATGTTTTGCATGGAAATTACACCAATAGTAAAACGACATAATGTAAGTGAAACAACAAGGTATTAAAGGTTTCTACACACTAAAAGCATAAGTAATACTACGCATTACACTTCCATATAACCGCAATAATACACAGTAAATAGTACATCAAAAAATTAATATAAAAGGTTTTGAAAGATTTGTATAACGGTTTTGCTACAGGGAAAACAAACCGAAATATCAAGTGAATTCAATGTATGAAAATGATGGCCAGTCACTTTCACATGTTGAACAACATATACTTTAAGTATTAACATTTTAAACTTGCAAAAGTACTACACATAAATAATATACGAAACCACAAAACAGACACAGGACAATGCAATCAACGTGAGGACGTAAGGATTAGTCACGTCACCACGCTGAATGATTCACATGCAATTGCTGGATATGCAGGCAAATAACCTTAACACAATTAACATTATAATTAAAATGACAAAGAAAATCTCACCATGGAGATAAGACAACCAAACCCCGATAGAAATAACACTACGGATCAACTGGCGTGTTCAGACTTAAGAATGTCTTTTATATGATAAACTCCAAGTGTCTTACCATTCATATCAGATAACTAGTATGCTACTGGAGAAATTTTTCCAATAATCTTGCTCCTAATGAATTTAGGCGCCAATTTTTCTGAAAAGTATTTACTTGCATCAGATAAAACGAATGATCGTCTCCAAACAGTGTCCCCGACCTTAAATTGAATATCTCTACGACGCAAGTTGTAGTGAACCTTGTTGCACTCGAATGACTGCCTTAAAGACGTTCGTACCAGAGAAAAGATGTCATTTAATTCTTCCAAACCTGATGCCCAAGAGTCACGCTTAGCAAACGTAATTTCTTCAGCATTGAAATCAGTGCCTAAATAATCTTTTCCTGAAATGATGATATCTCTACCAAAGTTCAGAAAGAACGGAGTGTATCCTGTGACTTCATGAACTGCAGTGTTAATGGCTAACTCGATAGGGATTGAGATAAATTTTTCTCGCTATCAAGCCCAATGAGATCAGATGCTCGAACCCTACTGTCTGAAACATTACAAGACATTAATTTTGAAATCTTAGGACAGATGTTGAAAATTTTCCAAAAGTCACAACCCAGAATAATGTCAGATTTAATGTCTGGCATAATTACAAAATTGAAATTTCTATCAACATTTTCAAAACGCACCGGAAGAGCTAATTTGTAAGAACAGGTAACCGAATGACCAGTCGCCGATACTAGAGAAAAATCGGAGTCCAATTTTGACAACTTGAAATCTAAATATAAAAATTTACGATGAAAGTTATTCCCTAAAATCGATACGTGCGACCCAGAGTCTAGAAGACCGGAGTAGCCTGTGCCCAAAACTTGGAAGGAGATGTAAGGACGGCCGTCTATGTTGGCCGCTCGCACCTCCTTCGGAGTCCTTAAATTATTATAAAACTCTCTTACGGTAGCCAGCCACGAAACCCATTCCCGTGAAGTAATCTCGGCAAACGCAGACGTCATAGCGCCCACCGACAGGACCTCATGGGCCATCAGTTTTTTTGACGACGGCAGCTGCAGACAGGAGCCTTGACACCAGGTCGCCCGCAGCGAAAGCAATGCACCTCCCTAGAATTGGATTATCATTGGTAAAATTACGACGGTTTTTCCTGAAATTGAAATTAGAAATGGCTGGATTCATAATACCATCTCTATTGTCAGAGTAATTATTTCTAGAAGAATTCAAATTATTAGGATGAGAATTACCAGTATGTGTTCTGTCGTTCGAACGGCTGTCAGCCAATTCAATCATCCTACCTAATTTTTTTTAAGTAATCAAATCAGGGATCTCAGAAAGTGAAAGTTTCTGAATATATCTCGGCAACATATTACTCAGTAAAATCTCCAGAATTTAATCATCCAGCAACTTTGTGGACACTCGATTATTAAGCAATAGAACACGAGTGATAAAAGAACTGAAATTCTCTTTCTGAAATTGAAACGTCGCTCTGATTTGTGCCAATAATCTCCTTTCATGGTCTAACAGCTCAAATTCGTTTTTTAACGTGACCACAATGTCCGCCCAAGACGAGAATGAGGAACGATTCACTCTGTACCATTTTAGCGCCTGTCCTGAAAACAATTCGACTGCAGATGAAAAAAGTGAAGCACAACTTACGTTTCTAGCGACAGCAAGTTCTTCTACCCGTTCTATGAAATTGCGGACATCCGCAGAGCCATCGTAAGTGAGGTTCCACTTGTGTACCGGAAACGACGGAATTGACAAAGCTGAACTGAAACCCGCCGGTGTATCATCCTGTTTCGCCATGATAAATTTTGCCGCTGTTCTACTCCTCGTTCCTACTTCTTCGTCCATAACCTAGCTAGATTGTAGGGTAGAAAGAAAATTATTAGTACACATGCAACAATACGACATGAAACAATAAAATTCCACATGCAAATGCCAATTCTA
This sequence comes from Limnephilus rhombicus, assembly GCA_929108145.2. NCBI lineage: Eukaryota > Metazoa > Arthropoda > Insecta > Trichoptera > Limnephilidae > Limnephilus > Limnephilus rhombicus. The sequence continues at coordinate 31,755,527 of OV815277.1, read as the reverse complement.
CGAAAAAAATAATAAGTTAGGTATGCTGCCAGCGAACTGAACAACAAAATAATTGAAGAGCGTAAAACGCTGATGAGCTGACGGGAAACCAAAAGCAAAAACTGTGTGAATCTATGAATTAAAATACCGGATTGGTCAGCTGGTCGTAGAACGGCTGCCGTAAACCCAAGGAATGTGAGAATAAAATTACAACAGATCAAGATATAACAAAAATTAGATAAATATGAAGTACAAACACCTGAAAGCACGTGTGAGAAATAACAATCATGAACAGGTTAAGCCGAAGCGCGCCAATGTGACATAACATATTTACCTTGATTGATACCCACCAAGGTTGAACATCTTACTCCACATCGGCCACCCTAAATATGAGTAATCACCCATAGAATACACATATCCATCCATGTGATTAGTATGCTAATCTTAGATAAAAGAAGAAAGGCAATGTGGATAGGTATGTAATGAAAATGTCAAGTAAGATAAACAATGGATGATTTATTTTGCATATAAAACCCTGCCCTTGGGTAACATTCTAAATTGAACATGAGACTCTAAAATATGAGGGGGTGGCTGGATATGAACAATCGTTCCAGCTGTTAATGATGGCAGACTCTCTATACGTGCCAATAATAATGATAACATATTATAAAATTGGAAGATTAACTGAAGGGCGCCTGTATAGAATTAACGATACATATTTTTACAAGGTAAGTAATTTGTGAACGATATTGTCTACTATAAAAAAAAATAAAAATAAATTAAGCCCATTGTCCCACTGGGTCGGTATCAGCCGTTGCCCAGTGTCTCCGGTTTTTGTCGATTCGGTACCGATGCTGACGCAGTGGGAAGAAGGGCTAAGTATAATAAAGGTACAATGTTGCGAATAGGTACAGCTTGACACAATGACGTCATTGGCGCACACACGAGGGGGGTTTTGGGGTTTAAACCTCCCCCCCCCGAATTTCGACGACAAGCATATATTATTTTACCAATCAAAAGCAACATAAGAAAAGTTTAGATAAATCTGCACAAAACACTACTGTATATACATCAAGTATTTAGATACAGTAGTGTTTTGTGAAAGTTATTACAGCAAAGAAATATTGATTTAAAAAAGGCAACCAATTTGGCGGAAGATACTGTACTTGAAATTAAAAAAGTTTAGGGTCTATGCTAACACAGAATTTAAACTGTTATTTTTAAAAGCTAACGAAAAAGCAGAAAAATTTGACTTTACCATGAACAAACCAAGGACCACAAATACTCAAAAACAAAGATGCAATGTTCAGAGGACTATTACCGCATCTCAATTTATATCCCATTTTTAGATGCTTCTATAAATAATTTAGATCAAAGATTTTCAAAGCATAAATCCATTTTGATTGGATTCCAAAGTTTAATGCCAACAGATCCCACTACACTTACAGATGAAACACTGAACGAATTTAAAAAATTGGTTTCATTCTACAAAAATGATCTGGATGGTGACCTTGACGAACTAATGGTAGAGCTTAAGTTTTGGTACAGAGCAATCGCTAGGCTGGAAAAAGACAAATAGCCGAGAGATGCTTTAAGTGCCCTGAAGCATTGTGGAGATAATAATATGTTTCCGAATATAAAAACAATGCTGCATATATTAGCAGTATTACCCGTATCTACAGCAGAAAATTAAAGAACATTTTCCACATTGCGTAGATTAAAAATTTTTTTAAATAGTTCTGCATCGGAAAATAGGTTAAATGGGTTGACTCTTCTGCATGTGTACAGAAACATGTCTCCAGCAGTCAATTCTATTTTAGATAAACTGGCAGAAAAACCAAGGAAATTAGACATTCAACTGAATTAACTCTTTTATTTATTTGTTTAATTTAATCAGTATGAAAATTATAATAATATTTATTTACCATAATAAATCATAAAATTAGTTTAGATTTTGTATATCATCAATGTAGTCGATCCTTTTGTGACACTAATTTTTTTGGCGAGGTTTAGCCCAACTTTTGCGAAGGAGTTGAATACATTAGTCCATTTTTGGATTTTCATTAGCAATTTTTTAACTTTATTTTCGTCTTCTATTTCTTTGGCTGGTTTATTTTGTTTATTGTTTTCTATTTCACAGTTATTTGTGTGCCAGATTATTTTTGGATTGTTATTGGAGCTTCTTATTTTATGTTACATAATTTTATAATTATATTAATTGCTGATGTAAACTGTCATGGCTTATTCAGAGTCAAATAATTTCGCACCACGCGAAGAAATGTACTCGTGAGGATGAGTTATATTATTATTATGCCCATTATGAACTATGCCCAAACATTATTATGGCCATTGTTTATTTTAAATAAATCATTCATTATTTGTTTTCGACTAGCAGACCCGGACACATGTTGCTGTGGCTAACGAAACACAACGCTACGCCATTACCCAACCTTAATAACCAACGCCAACTGTTGAATCAAATCCACACCGCCCGCATGTCAACCCACTGCCCGCTTACCAGCCCGCTCCCTTTATTTATATATTTCAACCAATTTACACAAAACCTTGACAAATTATATACCTAAAAACCTTCCTCATGAATCACTCTATCTATTGGTGAAAACCGCATGAAAATCAGTTACATAGTTTAAAAGATCTAAGCGCACAGGCAGCGAAAGCGACTTCATTTTATACTATGTAAAGATAATTCATGATATCTAAATAATTGTTAAAAAGCAATGTTGGTATTGCGTTTTTACATGAGGTATTCAACAAAGATTATTACGCCTCAATTTCGTTTGCAAAACTAAAACAAACAAAGGATTCCTTGACTTCATTTTTTCATTTTAACAAAGGGGAATCTATTTAAAAGGGCATCTAAGAATCCAATTATAAAGGGAACCCCAAAATATTGACGGAGGGAGATGGACTATGGTCCGACCAGTCGTTCAATCGAGGCGGTTCACTGAGCCGGATCTTTTCATTGAACGAGACCTAGTGAAGCGGCTTGCTCAACTGAGCCGCTTCGCCTGCCACTAGTAATGCGCACATTTCATGCTCACATTAAAAAGATCTGCAAATCAGCCACAAAAATGTTGGGTTTTGTCATGTAGCTTAGTGTGTAGCATTCTTGAGAGTGGATCTCAGGTATGGAGGCCTGAGGACACCGTCCATGAACTAATGGTTGAGAAAATTCAAAAGAAATTTTTACGATGTCTCTACATGAGAGAGTTTGGTTTTTACCCATGGCTGTTTCCAACAGCATTTATCTCGGGAATGTTGGGTATATGTAGCCTTAGTTCTAGGTCAGGGATGGCGAACCTTTACGTATCAACGAGCCATTTTTCTAAAGAAATGTTTAATGAGGTCATAGACGTGCCGTTAAATAATTTTGACTTTGTGATTATTGGGAAAATAATAATAATAAATACTTACCATCAATTAAAAACTCTTTATTTACTACTACTAAATAGGAACATTTAGCATTATATGCGTAATTTAAATGAAAGTAAAATTAGTGTGACTTCTGTTGTTGCAGATTCGATGACGAATAACATGTTAGGGTTGTAACCCTAACATGTTACTTGTCAGTGTCGACCGGTCAGTGGTTGAGTGGGCATAGCGCTTGGGTCCCACCCGAGCGTCGCGTGTTCGATTCCTCGGCTGGCTAAGTCCTCCATCACAACACAAGCAACATTTTCAGTTTTCTGTGGTGGTAGTAGGAGATTTTTAAAGATTGTTGGGTTATTCGTAACCCGGGAATGTTTCTTTCTTTTAAAAAAATTAAATTAATATAATATTATGTTAGGGTTGAAAGATGTTTCTTTTAGCAGAATGCATGCTGAACTGGAGTCATCTGTCAAACGGTTTCTAACAGACTCTTTAATGTTATTCATCTCTGAAAATAATGAATCGCAGGCAAAGGTTGATGAAAATATTGTTAAAATAGCATAAGCCAATTTCTTCAAACAATTAAATGTGTCTGATAACGCATTCCATGTTTCCAAAATTTTGTTATTAGCATTTTCACTTATATTACCTGTCAATCTTTCGCACCGTACCCTGCGTATGGCAGCCCGCGCACCGCACCCGAACATTCTGTAGCGTAGGGATCACTCGGGTTCGCTCGTTCACCTACTATGCACTTCACACTTTTTTTCGTAGTGCATAATAAATTTTGTGATCACTGATCAGTGACGTGCCCAAAATATTGTGTCACGTGCCTTGGTTCGCCATCCCTGTTCTAGGTGGTATGTTGCATTACTGCTGATGGCTCATGCCTTCTGAAAGGTTTCTTATCAATCCCAAACATCCTTGTATTATTGTACAGGAAGTTGGAGGAGTAGGATTCTATGACCCGGATAATTCACGCAAGGCTGCCAACACCGGTTTCTGATTCTTCTCAGGTGCAGAACTAGCTTACCAATGCTGGTGGGCTGGCTGGCTGGCTGAAATTAACAAGTTTAATTAACTGTCTCCGAGGAAATTTGAATTTCTTCCACACGTAGGAACCGTACAAAGAATCCTCTTTTAACAATATTTCCCTAGATGTAACCCTTTTTGTCTTATATTTAACCATACATAATACTACGCTAACTACAGATTTTGTATTTTTTTATCGCTTTAGCAATGCAATAGTACTTTTTTGCAAAATAAATATGTAAATCTTGTGGACATTATTTTCTTGACAAATGTTCGGATCTTCAGCATAAGTAAGTATAACAACTTGGTTGGACTTCGATTTTGATTTTGTATGGAACCCCTAAAATTTATAATATTATTAAATTTTGTTTAATTCGGCTCAACATAACGGTGAGTGGAATACTCTTCCATAGAAATGAATTATGTACATGGCATAAAATTGAATATCACGGGATAATAGAATAAAAAACGTGCAATTGCAAAACATGGCACTTGTATTATTAGTACTCGGAGTGTATCTATGACGCCTTGTGTGTATCTTGTCCATAGTTTGCTGGTGTAAAAGCTCCAGCAATACATCTGGAACAGTTGCTTCTTCACTGGAGGACTGCATTTGTTGAATCTCCTGTCGAGCATATTGACTCGCACGCTCAGCTTCTTTGGCATTCTATGTTGTTTTTATCATTTAGGTCATCGGTGACGAGATGCCCCATATATTTTATTTCGCTGCAGATTTTGAAATTGGCTCCGCCGAGACGAGGGTAGGCGGAATGACAGCAGGACCAGTATTTGCTTTAAATATCAGAAGTGATGACTTTTTAGCATTATTATGGAGGCCTCAGCACAAGTGAGCTACCCAGTGAGGCCGACATTGCTGAATTGTATTTAAAAATGTGAGATATTATGTCAAATAAAATAAATAATTAAACATCCATGAAAATTTTTATAATGTATGAATACATTCAGGTCCCTATTTATCAAGAAAAAAATTCATCAACGCACTTTTACTTTAAAAGGGTGCAGTGAACCGGGAAATATAATCTTATTTAAATTGAAATATTATTTAGAGGAGATTTATGAAGAGATCGTACCTGGTACACGCCACTTTGTTCAAAACAAAGTAATAAACATGTAAGCGATGTGAAAGTACTTTCCTTTGGCACAAACACGGCCGGCCCTGGGCCAAACGGCAACTAGTGCAAGTAAAATTATGGCGCCCCTTGTCAAAACCAGTAGGCCTAGGCAGGTGATCACTAGCAGGCGACTGGCGGAGGCAAAATGAAAATTCCCGAGCTGCTCATTATTAAAGGCAAAACAATTAAATTATAGCAATTTAACCGGTCAAAATTGTATTATAGGTCTAACAGACTTAACTATAAAAGATCATTTGGTTTTGGCCTATTTCAGCATATCGCTCGCCATACATTCCCAATGTTTTTGCCTCAATGTAATCAATAATATTCGTGTAGTGCCATTTCATGAAAAATAATCTTAAGGGCGATATGTTAGGTGTAAGGTATTATCAACGCCTTGAGTCCTTTTTAATTCAGCGCCCAGAGCGGAGTGCTCTAATTGTGCCCGTATAGGCCGGCCTAGGGCATAAACTAACTGGAACCCTTGAAAAAAATTAATGTAGTTTCATTGGGAAAGGAATAATAATAATAATAATTCTTTATTCCAGGATGTGGGGAGGAAATAAGCAAGAACATAAATAGAAAACAAATAATAATAATAAATAATGCATTATTATGCAGGGTGTGTCTTGAGTGAGTTGGGGCCCAACGCTCACTCAGGACTGGCGCTTGGTGCTGTATAAAATGAATAAAATACACCACAGGTAATATTTAACCTTCACAAACCAAAGGGTAAGTACTTTATTATGCGATTACTACAGCCAACCACCATTACAGTCCCAACTGCCTGGATCCAGTGGGGTTATGGCATTTACAATAAATTGGGGTATGTTGTGAGGTTATTTGCTATTCGTGGTAATATGATCACCAAATTCTACTAAAGCCATTTCAAGAAATATTTTGATTCTGAATGATTTTCTTTCACCAAGTTATAGTCATAATTCTGGAGTCATAGATCCTCTAGTCCTCAGCCATGGAGGTTATCTGGTCGTCGAGGGGTTAGTACTAAAAAAAACACAAATTTCTTCATCCACAATCAGTTTATTTCATTTTATTAATTCATACAATCAATCAAAACAGTGTTTTAACCTATAATAAGCAATGATAGTTCAAATTTGAAGTGTTAAAGTTTTGCAATAATTAGGAACCAGAGAAAATTAAGCTTTCGCTCTTATTTACAGAAAAAATGGTGCTTCACGCTTCAAAGAAATACATAGGAGAGAATTAATTAAAATAAAAAAGTATGTAAAGGTGTTATTATAGCTATATCTCAATAAACGAAAAGGTCGTCATCAAATAATTTTAACATAAAGATTATGGTAAAAGGGAAAAAAAAATTACTCGTTCGCTGTCACCGGTCACAATAGGGTATATTAACTATTTTTTTTTCCTTAAAAAAATTACAAAAAAGACAGATAAATTTTCCGTCTTTTTATAATGTGGCACTTTTGATTTGCTGCCGAAACGACATGTTCGTTTTTGTTAGTGAATTTGTCAGCGTTGACGTCACGCTGGGCAAGGACAGTTGTCTTACAAGACATCGGCGTTTTCTATGTCATAATGATATTGAGCCAGTTGGAATTGTTTCGGAATGTGTGGTTTTAGATCGCTATTTAAATCAATAATTATAAATGAAAATAATAATATTAGACATTTTTAGAAACTTAAGAATTAACTTTATAGCTTTCGCACATTTTTAACGTTATTTATGATTTGTGAAAATACCCCATTGGGACAGTTCGGGCTTAAGGGTAAACGTCACGTATGTTATAATCTACGCATTCACAGATGGCGCCAATTAAATTATTTTAGGTTTTTAATACTTTTTGCACGTTGCGCTTTAAAATATTGAGGTAAATTAATTGTTTGCGCCCGTACATATTTAATATGAATATAAATAAATAGTTTTGTCCATAAACAAGCCCAAATCCTTCAAGAAAGGCTGAAAAATACAATATTGGATTGAGTCACCGATACAAAATAGAATTTTTCAGCCTTTCTTGAAAGATTTGGGTTTGTTTATGGACAAAACTATTTATTTATGTTCATATTACATATGTACGGGCGCAAACAATTAATTTACCTTAATATTTTAAAGCGCAACGTGCAAAAAGTGTTAAAAACCTAAAATAATTTAATTGGCGCCATCTGTGAATGCGTAGATTATAACGTACGTGACGTTTAACCTTAATTCGTTTAAATTTGGTGGCTGTGGACATAAGAAAATTATTCTTAGTTCACCATCAAAGTCGATATGTAAGTCGAATCGTATTTCTCTGAGTTCAATTTGTATCAAAAATCCATAATTTTTAATGTTATAACTGCAATTACATATTAATTAACAGCAAATTCTTGTTGTTTTGAGAAATTGGGGATGTTGGAAGAATAATAATGAAATGGCATTTAAAAAAAATGAAGATAAACATCACTAGAATCCAATGCCAACATTGAAATGGCATAGGTACATAGTTTGAAAAACATAAACTTCACTTGATGCAAACAAGTTCACAGAAGTAAGAAAAGAACCTCCCTCCCCTGCATTTATTGCCTGAGCATAGCTAATTATAAAATTTGTTGATATTTTAATTCCTTTTTTTTCTAGATCCACATTCATCAATGTTCATGCAATTTTTTGTCAAAAAGAATAGGTTAACTCATTTGACGAATGTGTTTTAAATTCTGCTCCAGTTTTGGGAGAAGTTCTGGAATCATAAATAACAATTGATAAATAAATCAGACCACGGAGTATCATTTGCCACAATGAAAAGCGAAAAAAAGTGTCCTCTTTGGTGTAGTACTTAAAACAAAATAAGAACGTTTTGAAGTAGGAAAATATTTTGAATTAAGTTTTTCAGAAATGATAAATATGAAAAATTACAGTTAACAAAACACCATCTGTCAATTTTGACTGATCAAAGCCCATATACAAAATTTCGTGATAAATTACTGAAAGTTAGAGTTATAACAGTGCTTATCTGTAATGAAGTAAAATACGTATTCCATGTGGTGAAAAGGATCACCAAATTGTAAGTACTTAACATCTTAATTTATGTAGGATTCCTTAACAATGCATAATCAAGGAAGGAAACATCTCAATATGTTTACATTTGGTTCGTATAAGCATTATTATTTTACATTATTCCTTCAAAGCAATTCTAATAGCGCTACAAAATAATGTTACATTCAAAATTACATCCCTTTGGGACAAAAGATTCAGTCGTTCGCCGCCATCGGTCCCGATTGGGACTGTTCGTTTTTAGTTTGTTTATATCCTCAAAATTTTATGGCAGTAAACAGGTTAAACATGATTTTCCCTTCAGGGCCTAAGAAGTATTTATGTTTTGTAGCACTAATGAAAGGAAAAAACATTAAAAAAAACTTTTCACCGAAACAAACAATTATTTACCTTTGGGTTCTTAAAAACTAAAAAAAAAAATGTAAGTATAGGTAGGTGTATGCCTAAGAAAAAAAAACTTATAATAATCAAATTATAACAAAAAAAACTTTCACCAAACATATCACTGTACCAAAATATTCCAACATTATTCTGTTTTCTCTGTGAATGTTTAGGGAGAAAACTGGCTACAAATTTATTGAAAAGCTACTTTACTATTATCAGATTATAATACAATAATAATATTACAGAACAGCAGAATTTGAATAATTGGAATTCACACAACCTGTTTTATAAAGTGCTAAAAATGTTATGGTGATAAAACGTTAAACTAACTTATGATACTTTTATTATTTAAGTCAATGATACATCATTTTGTAATAATTTCACAGCTATGTACATTTAACTTGAAATATATAGTCGTCACATATTGAATGGTATAAGAAATTTAAACAAAACTATTTAGTATACATAGACAACTTATTATTTAGGTATGTACCTATTCCTGTTCTGCATAGAGCAAAACTAAATACATAATTGTTAAAAAAAAGGAAAAAAATTAAAGAAAAATTCTAAAATATGACTCAAAGGATAATTCTACGAAATAAAACTAAATGGAACAAATTAATCACATAGTAATAGTAGAGAATCACTTGAAATATGGTGTACCTTTGCATTATATTACAAAAACAAATTAAATATTATGACTAACAACTTTGAAACTATAAGCAAGTTCTTTAGAAATAATATTATTATCATATTTATCCATAATAACACATTTATTAAAAGCGTTTATTCACGGCATTGCCAGAACTATGTCGAAATATGATATAGTTCGTTATTATTTACTTTAATTATACATACATACATTATTGTAAAGAAACCATAACTTTTTTTTCTTTCGTGTTTCTTTCTCAAAAAACTTACAATTACATAAAATAATTATTTTTGTAACTTGTAAAACTTTTCTGAAGGGATTTATTTTAAACACAGTCTATATGTCAAGGGCTCGGAGGTCAAACAACGTTATGTACAGAAAAAAACATAAAAATAATTCTAGGCCAAATCAAAATAAATTACCGACATACAAAAAATACATATTTGTAATTCGAGGGCTTAAAGTCAACATAACAATAATTATTGTTAGTATTGGCATGTTTTTTTGTAGTGAACGTTATTTGACTTCAATACCTAAAATTATTTGTATGTTTTGTGTAATGTAGTTTGAGTTTAAGCCCTTGATGTGTGCTCCTAGCTAATACTACGAATATTGATTGAAAGTCAAAAGATGAATGCATATAAATACCACTCATTAAAACAAACACAAAAATGCAAGTACTTAATAAATGTAATGGGAAATCTTTTTCAATTGTGTGATAATATTAGTCGCATGGATTTGCCCACTCAAGCATTTAATTTAATTTATTCATTATATCATTATGATTTTACTTCAAACAAAGCATACTTATACACACTATATCTCACTAGAATTATTCATACAGAAAAATTTAAACAAATTACCCTTAACCAAATTAATCGATACCGGAAAGTTCATTCAATTAGAGGTTTCAAGTTTTTTGGTCCAAAAACAATATTATATTACTCAAAGAGAAATACATAACAAACAAGCCTAGCTTCTTATATGAAAGACTGTCTGTAAGAGGTATTTTATGCTCTTAGACACTTTTGTGTTATATTTAATATTATGATTTAATTTATTTAGATGTTTATCAAAAGAAAAGTCTTCTGCGTATTCACATGATCCTATTGAGACAGAGATTGTCTGCGTAGATCCTTTAGAACTTTTTCTTTAAAATTTTGCATTTTTTGTGTCATGCTAACATATTGGCATACTTGCACCTAAAGAGTTAATAATTTTTTTTTAAATAAATTTCATTTTTGATAGCTTGTATGAGGATTACTTCTTGTTGGCTGATCCATATAAATTGGAGATTATAATTTGCCGATTGCTTTTAATGGATAAATGAATAATCATTTAATGAACTAAATAAAATTAAGTATGAAAAAAGCTGTTGGTTTTGTTTTTGGACAAAAAGACTTTAGACGTCATATTAAAAAACCTTCCTTGGACCAAACATTCTTATCCAACGCCAGACCTCTACTTTACAAGAAGAGGATAAGGCTTTCAACTAAATGATCACCTCGTAAGGAATCATTTTGAATGCTACACATATAATATCACCACACAAAGTGCGAAAGCCATTATAGAGGTGAACTACAAGTAAATCTTTCAATGTTAAAACAGAATGCACTACTTACGTTATTAATTCAATCATAAAACTTGGTACAGAATTGCAAACATTAAAAAAAAAAATTATTGAATATGTAAAAAAAATTAAATGCTATTTTCAGTTTTTTAAATAATACCGTAATGAATTTCAATTTTTTCAAGTGAATCATATAATTAACTCAAACATTTTATCTATTGATGTTATTCCTATATTGTTTGTAGGTAGGTTAATAGAAGAAAAAAGCAGTAGTTATAAATAATACTATCGAATCTCGGGTTTCATTATTTTTCAGATTACCTGCTTATAAAATCTCTTTGTTGGGTGAAATGAAATATTAATTACATATTATTCATTCATAGTTTCATTGAAACTTTAAAATAATAATAATAATTCTCAAAATAATATTGCAGCTACAAACTAGAATAAAGAACAATACAAGAAATGCAATGTGGGCGCGTTTCGTAATTCAAAATTCTGACCATTGTTTGCTTAAATTTCGAATACAGAAATCGTTATGAAATCTTCATTTCGATCGTATGGAATGACAATGTACAATGTTAATGTATGAGAATTAATGTTGATGTTGATATTAATGTATAGAAAATTGACACAAAAGATATATGATCAGAAGAACTACAATTTCTACTAATCTTGATAAACAACCTTTTCTTTAAATCCATACAATGTTACGTTTTAATAAGATCGTCTTAATATTTCGAGATCAACTTAAATATCATCAATAAACATTTCAAGATTTGTTTTGGAACCCAAGTAAAGTCTCAAGAAAGACGTGATACTAATGTATTGTGTTAATGTTAGTCATAACAAAAAATATTTTTAATAACAATCATTTTTATTTAAATAATCAAATATTAATTTATATAATGGTCTTGTAATGGCGATTTTGGAGACGTGATGTAGTCGCATATGGATACACAGTGCTGTCATCTATCATTTCTGGAAACCATTTGTTTTTAAAAAAAACATTTCCGGAAATTTTTTGTTAAATGTCATAAATTTGCCGGCTATGTAGTAGCATATTTTGTTAGGTTGTAATATTTTGAGGGTCATCTTTGTAAATGTTTTTGCATATTTATTTAGGTCAGTTTTAAAAATGATTATGAGACGATGCATGAATGTGAGTGAGGCAAAGAGTGTTTGCCAAGACCGAGTTGTTTGGCGGTCCGTCGTTTCTGCCTATTAAACGGTGTGATGGTTAGTTAGTTAGTTAAAAATGACTAATTAATGAATTGACGAGTAGAAATTAAAATAAAAACATTTAAGTAAGTACTCTAACAATTTATCGCAAACTCATGGTGGATAGAAACTTGTATTACAAGTAGTGGCGTAGCTAGGGGGTGGCGGGGGGGCGGCCAGCACCGGGTGCCACCCGATGGGGGTGACACTCGACCGAGTGCTAGCTACTCCACTGATTACAAGCGGGAAACTGATGAATCTACATACAATGTTGAATGTGACCAAAGTAGTAATTTTTTAGGTCAAATATGAAAAAAAAAAATGGTCATGTAGATCTGTCTCCAAAAGAAAGTTTTTTTTAACTCTTTAGTTGCCGAAAAAAAGGAAAAAGTAAAAAATCAATGTGTCACCATGTAAAAATATGCACCACATAACTTAAAGTCGTTATTGGCTTTAACGCTAACGCTATTGGTTTTTGAACAACAGCATATTGTAATGGAATAATTTTATGACAGAACACATTTCTATTTGGAAATTGGATGACATCTCTGTGTATGCATATCGCTGATTGTATAATATAATTCAGCCATATTCGATTAAGCTACATATTATTATAAATTATGTAAAATTTCTATGTTATCAATTTGCAAGTTTTTTATAATTACATATTACAATAAGAATTACCATAGGTAGATTATGGTAGATACTCTATCAAACACCTATTATTGATAGCAATGTGTTTTACAATATTTCCAATAAATAGTACAAACTCAAACGATTTTACCGATATTTATTTGTATTATGAAAAAAAAAAAACAAAAGGTGAATTTGCCGAAAGAGTAAGCTCGTAGTTTTTTATTGTCTTTGTTAGCTTACCTTATCACTTTAATCGAAATAAAATAATTAGTAACTATGAATATCTCAAAAAAACATTAAAAAAAATCTAAACCATATTTTTATAGAATTACTGAAAAATAAGGTCTCGGGAAAAATGCATGGATTTTCTGAATCATGATAATTTAAGACATTATTCAAATGTTCTATGATGTCCTGATGATAATAATAAATAATAACATGATAAAATGCATTTTAAATTACACAAATATAGTTTACCAGCTTTGCTTTTACATATTTTTATTTATGGAGATGAAAAATATTTACGAATGTAATATATTATTTATTAAAATAGAGGTAAGAATAATATTAGTTGAATTGAAAAAGACTTATTGAAATTATTCGAGTTATCGTTTTAAGAGCACAAGTTTCAGGTATAATAAATATATCAATTTGAACATATTGACATAATATATGCCATATTGATAATATATAACATATTAACATAATATATATTGACATAATTATAATAATATGTTTAAAAATGGCAGGAAGTTTAGAATCTACGCAAAAAATAATAACGCAATATTATGAATATTATTTGTGAAATTGGAAAAATATATTCATAAGATTAGCTGTCTATAAATTATTAATATGAAACTATAGTCTAAACAATATTCTCAGAGCACTTTTCAAAAGCTACCTAAGTTTAACATTGTGATGTTTGAAGATTAAAAATAATGAAGGTACACAGCATTTCTCCATGTGAAATAAAAATTATATTAAACTAATGTAAAAAGTAATTATGACTATAAAAAAAAATCAAACTCATATTAATCCAGCATTATTTTGTATACACATTATGTGTTATTCATCACGGTAATAAATACTTTTTTAAATTTCAAAATACGCCTTGTAAATAAGAAAGTATGGATAAGTCGCACATTTAAACCTGTTTTGCTTTTTATGTTATGTATGTACACATTTTGTTATATTTTCCATAGATCTGGATATATTATAAAATGGTAATAATCAGTGGCGGTCCTTCCCTCAGGTCAATTGGTCAAAAACTTTCCTAAATTACAAGATGACAGTAAAACATAATATTATTATGAAAATATTAAACAATTTAAAACAACTTGGTGACATCTAACGTCTTAAATGGAAGCTTTCTTTATGATTGGCTGGGTCAAATTATGAAATGCCCCAATATCGTATCTTCTGTCTCTTTACGCACCACACCATAAACGAGATGGCACTATGTCGCTCAATAAAAAGTTTTCGGATTCTGAAGACAGTTTGGGTCAGTGCCGTGAGGGAGAGAGAGCAGGCTGAACATTATGTGTCTGAAAGAGATGGTTTGATAAACGTAGGTTGATTTAGCATATTTTACGCTTGTCGCATGAAATAATTTACTATATTAAATGTAATTTGACGTATGCGGATTAATTTGACTCTCAAACTCGTGAGGTACCTACAAATGAATTTGATTTTGTATCATAGGTAATATCATTTTTTTTAAATGACCTTCCACTTCTGGACCCCTAGAGCCGCCTCCGGTAATAATTATTATAATGCAAAATAGGAATGAATCTACAAAATGTGTTAAGCCTTTCCCAAGAAAACAGCACAGTCTTACAAGCAAACTCTTTCCCTGCTCTCTTCCTATAAATCCAAAATTAATGGATAACACTAATGAGATAAATATTGTATACACAAAAGTACATTATCCCAAAAACGTATACGTAACCTAATCAAGGTTGTTTGAACTAGAAAAATATAACCGTTGACTTGTTTTCTTAAGAGCAAAATAAAATTAGTGAAATATAAGAACATTTTCAAATGTGTGCATTCCAGACTGAAATTAGGCAAATATTATTACCAAAAATTTATAAATACTCCACCCACGGGAAAAATTTATTCATTTATGAAATGCGTAACTACCCAAAAATGCTCAGGTATACAGGATGTTAAGGGATGTATGTACTTGACTTATTTTAACCAGTGATTTCTGAGATTATTTGGAATAAAAAATGTACACGAAATTTTGATCTACGGTGACTTTTCGGATATATTTTCAGATAAATTTTTTTTTCAAATTATTTTTCTTCAAAATCAAACAAAAAAAAATTCTTTCACATAGTCACTGGTCACTCAGCTGAGTAACCAACTAACTCCACATCCCTCCCCTAACTGTCCAATTCCTACTGATTATGTTATTAGTTGAAAAAAAAAACGTAGACCAAAATTTCAAACACATTTTTTACTCCAAATATTGTCGAGAATTGGTTAAAGTAAGTCTCCTATGACTCTTAGAACCCGGTATATATTTTTAAACTTGGTTAAACTTTAAACACTAAGATGAGATGGGATGTACTGCCTTTTTATCGCAATGTATTCCATCACACGACCCGTTTTTACATAATGCACGTGTTTTAATGAAACTTTGTGAATCACACATAATGTGATATCTGCATACGAAGACAGTCGCTGATGGACCGCATGTGCGACAGTCGTATGGGTAGGTAAAAATGTTGTTCTCCACTTGCGAATTGTTTGTCTTAAAGAATTAGATATTTAATTCTGGAATTTTAAATCAAAATATTAGCACACTTATAATAGACACCCTAATCTGAGGGCATGCAAAAACTGCACCATACTGGTATTTTGCAGTATTGAATTGTTTTCACAGCAGAAATAGAAATTTTTTTAAACGAAATTTACGTGTTTTGCGATAGTGCATCAACATTATCTCGTACAGATTAATCCCTTTTGTAACTGTTGAACATTTAAACCCCTATAAAAGTATTTAAAATCTAAATAAAATAATCTTACTCAACTACCTAAAAAGGTGAAATGCTTAAAATTAAACTTAATTTGGGGCAACCGAGAAATATGACGTGACTAGATTGCTTTTATTTTAATTGTTTCTTTGTCTTCAATTATTATCAATGTTCTCTATTTTACCTAATCAAATTATATGAAAAATATAAATATATTATGGAAATATGGCTCAAAAACCTGTTGAAATATATAAGACAATCTAGGGTTGAAACTTCTTGATATAATTAATGCCGTAATACTCAATAAAGGCTTCTATCAATTCACATATTTATCCACTGGAGCGACAGCGCAATTTAAAACTTATTTCTCCAATTACACAAGATTTTTGGTGATCATTTGAATATTTTCCGCCAACATTAAAATAATCATAACTCTGAATTTTAATATGTAGACATAAAAACTGACTACAGCCAATGAATTCACCTATCTTTTGAGGATTATCACATATTTGTAGGATTTATAAAAAAATATTATAAAATCGTAACCTTCTACTTAATTACTTACAAATAAGGGAAAATCTGCCAAAATTGGGAGCAAAGCAATCAGAGTTATTTTAAATAATGCCATATTGTGGCAAAAAGTGCTCAAGTGGTTATAGAATATGACTTACTTTGCTTTATATTTCGATTAGGTATTGTCCCTTACACAAAGGAAAGAAAAAACTGAATGACGGAGAACGAAAGCTAAAGCATAAAATAAAATGTTTAAATATTTGTTTGTTCTTGTCAGTTTTAAAAGTATTAACTGTAATAACTGCCAAATTCCATAGTATTTCCTAGGAATGATTCAAGGCCTCAGTAAAAAGCTTACAACTTTTAGAAATTATTGAAGAGAATTATAATAATTGAAGTGTTTTCATTTTATTCATATTCATGAAAACAGTGAAGATTTAATTCTACCAAAATTTTATATCAAATTTTCTAATAAAGACACTGCTTAGTATTGATGAGATCAAAAATCTTATACACAGTGTTCGGAAAATAGTGATACAAGGGGAAAACTGGTGAAACGCTTAAGTTTTTTTTTCAATTTTTTAGGTTTAAAAAAACTATCGGAGTTAGTCTACACTTCGACTCATTTAAAAAGACAATAAACAGCAGATGGAAACACCATAGCGACCGATTTTTTCAAATTTGATGAGAAATTCCAACTTCGGACTGGATTTACTCGAAAACAAAAGCTTAAATCAAAAAAGTTAAACCACAAAATTGACTCTAAATGTGACGTAGATTCACCGTTTCCCACTTATAACACTGTTTCTGGATATCATGTATAAATGGGAGTTCTTTAGTTATTTGGGAGGAATCACTGTAGTCGGATTGTTATTGGATATGCATTAAAATGTGTTAAAAAAGTTATATAATATAAAAGTTTGTTGTACAGCGAACGTGGCTTTAAATTATTCTCTCGAAGTAAAAAGTAAAAGTCAGTAAGATTAAGCACCTATACTGCAGACAACTACAACAGCAGTTAAAGAAAACTATTTCTACCTTACGGTGCATTGCACAGTGTAGCGTGCATTATTAATGGCAGTTTTTATACACTCTTCGAGAAATGTCATTGAAAAAATATCATGTTATAGAAGTAAGTTTGTATTTTGCATCTTAAAATATTTTAACATTGCTTTTTAGCGGTTGACAAGGTGTGCTAAGTTATCTAAAGAAAAAAAAATTCGAGTGCAGTTTACATGCGGTAGAAGCGAAACTTTACCAAAACAATCTCAACCGATACTTCAAAAGTGAGGTCATAATCATAATCAAAGCAACCAATGAGCGCAGACCTCGCATAATTTCCATTTCATATCGCAACCAATAGGAGCCTTTAAAAGTGACACCATTATCAAAGCGGCTGATGAAAGCAGTTGATGCGTCGCAGGTGCAGTATCGTCATTTCCGTTTCATCCGAAATTCAAATCACAGCGGTGCTATAGAAGTTTCACTTCAAAAAATTATTATGCTTGGTATTGAGGTATATATTCATTTAGTACCTAGTAGAATTAAAGAAGAAAAAACATTGCAGGATAAATGATTTTTAAATAATTGTTTCATAGTACTTTCAAAAAATGGCGTTGATGAGAGGAAGTGCGTAATAAGAATAAGGCTTAACATACTTGGTGAAGAGGTTGTGTAGAAATGGTGGGTGACCAGACAATTCAACAAAGTGGTGGCATTTCACCATTTCACCACATCTTTAAAAGATCATTAAAGTGATGAAAAAAAATTGGTTAAATAAAAACATTGTTCAATGCATTTTGCACTAACCTATATACACGTGAAACATGGTGTCACTACCGTACCAGCTCAATAGAACGACTCCGGATATATTTATATACAGAAGATACAGCAGGGCATCTTCAATGTTTACGGAGCTAGGACTACACGGATTCGCCGGTCTGATGAGACACCGGGTCACTGGAGCCAGGATGCGGCTAATGGCTTCCGATAACACAGTGGTGATCGCAGCCTTCCAGCACCAAGCGCCACTCCTGAGCGAGCGCTGGGCCCTAGCTCACTCCAGACCACGTCCTACATTATAATTGATTATTTATTTTATTTCTATTATCGCTTATGTCTTTTATATTTGTTTGTTCTATTTACTTTTTTTACTTTATCTGTTGTGTAAATATGTACAACTTTATGGGACGTGTGGGATTGCACTATCCTCCCCACATCCTGGAATAAACATTATTATTATTATTATTATAAATAGGTTACGTAAGGTTATGAGCGTTTTTTTCATCACTTTCAATGACTTTTCAAAAGGGTGTTAAAGTGCCATTTTGTTGAGTTGTAATGGATCAGAAATGGTGCCATGGGTTGAGCATTTCATTAATCTGTGTATAAACACTTATCAGATTTTTTCACGGAGATAGGAGTTTTATCACTCGAAACGGAACTAGTTTTAATACCAGTTAACATTTAGAGATTAATTTTGAATCAAACGGAGTTATGAATTTTTTAATTTAAGTCAACGATATGTTATTTGATGTTGTATTGTGTTATCTAATAAGGAACAGACGATAAATAGATACTTGAAAATTTAGCAGGTTGCAATATTTTAAACCAATTTGATGGATGATTAAAATAAAAAACGGTTTTCTTTGGGATAAAGCGAGATTATGAATATTTTTTCTGATCAAACTGGATCATGTCTTAGATTAAGTTTATTTAGCATAATCCAAAAAACAAAGAACATTACTTAATTCAGTAAATCATGATAAAAGGTGGCGCAAAAGTCATCACACTATCAGAAAACACTCTGATTTTTGTCTTATTGTTCCAAAAGGAAAATCAAATGGAATCGATCCCATATCAGTTATGGGATTTAGATCAACTAAAGTGGTGGAATAGAATGTTGGGGGTCCGACCTCCAACTAAGGGCGTCTAATTTTTTTGCTTTATGTCTCATCTAAGTACAATATACATCAATGTATATAAACATACTTAGTTGTGTCTATGAAAAAATATATGTGTAACAAGAAAAAGTACAGAAAACAATGCGTTTATGTAAAAATGGTGTTTTAAATACGGTTTAGATTACCTGAAATCTGCAATCGATGGAATAAATCAGTTGTGCAGAGTGCAATGAATACAAAAAACACACTGCAACGTGTCATTATTACTAGATTACATTACTAAACCAATAGCCTCTATTATAATATGTTACAAGGCTTATTTTCCTACCTAATTCTTCTTAAACAAATTGGTTTGTTCGTTTGAAAAATATGAAGAATTACATACAAAAAAAGAAACCAAACTTATGTCAAGTTTTTCAAAATGTAAGAAAAAAATATTTACAAATTAAGTTAATTAAAATCGATAGTTTTTAAACATAAATGAAGTTACTTCAAGAAATCAAAAATGGTAACAGTAAATAATACAAGACTTAAATTTCATGTAGGTCAATCACATAAACAGTCGAGCGATTCTCTATGTTTTGTGATAGATTTAGATAGATCTCTTGTCAGATTTGTGTGATTTTCTAAGGCTGTTAATTGAATAAATAATCATGCATACTTCCATGAATTCGTGTTTAAAACAACCTAAACTAAAATACGTGACAGCTAAGAGCTGAAATTCTGACATCGGCCCATAGAAAAAGCAAATAACAGCCAAAGAAAATCACACAAATCTGACCGGAGATCTCGCCCGAGATCTATCTCGATCTCACAAAACATAGAGAATCGCTCGGCAGGTTAAATATTCATTTAATAAGACTGAAATCGCCTCAGAATAATTACTACAAACAAATAATTAAGATGTTAATGATATTAGTTTATCATAGAGCAATAATAATTATAATTATTAAATGCAGGTTTCGACTCAAGATTAGAATGAAGGTTATGAGGTATAACTTTGGTTGAAATCTAACAATATTCTAGTATATAATATTATGGACATCATTATTATTTATGCATTATTTAACTTTACAACGCCAAGCTTAGGAAATAAAGGAGAAGCATGTTTAGTTAATTTGTATGTAAAACACAAAATAACTTAGTTAATTCGTAAATCACAACATGACGCGCTTAGTTTATTCGAAAATCACAAAATAACTCAATTAATTTGCAAATCACAAAATAACTTAGTTAATTCATAAATCACAAAATAAATTTGATAATTTGTCGACCACAAAATAACTTATGTTTGAAAATGACTAAAGCACTTCAAAGAATCGAAGTTATTTGGCTATAAGTGAGTCCTATACTTCTGACCATTGTCGCACAGAACACGTAGAGAGAACAGAATAGATAGACGTGGAAAATTGTCGATGTGACGAAGAATATTGTCACATAAAAGAAACGAAAGTAATCTTGTTCAATCTTTTGTGGCTTGTCTCTACGAGTTACACCATCCGGACAAACCGCCGGGAAGCGACCTGTCTTGTAGAAATGGTCCAGTAATACTTCTTTCTCCTCGAAGCGTTTGAAGAGCCATCTCGTCATCTCTTCGTGATCTTTGGGTACCTGAAAGGATAAAATAAGAATTATTACAAGCAATAATTGTCAGCCTGAAACACTCATTTACATTGAAAAATCTTCCGAGAAAAGATACTTGCTAAAATAAGGTTTAATTATATTAAAACAGAGATTAAATATAATGATAACAGGTGTCCAACTGAATTTGCAATGTGATAATCAAAATAATATTTGGAAGAGTAATTCTAGAATTTTTAAGCTATAACTAAACAGTTCTTAACAGCAGACCATAACGATTTGCCGGTCTCTATATATCCTCCCTCTTTCAAGACCCCTGTTCACTCCTTTATCTCCTCAAATAGACCCTCCACAATCATCCCCAAAGATGACATAGGCCCTGGGGGAAATTATTTTCCTCATGGTCTCCTGTGTAGTTAATGTAAAAAAAAGCAAGCAAAAAAGTAGGGTTTTTTTACTTCAGACCCCAAAATAGTAGGAAACTCGAAGCCTTTGATCACTCGATCACTGTCAAAGTTGAAGTTGAGAAAGTTCACCAAGGCGTTGTACTGATCAATCGCAGGCATCCGTAAAGGTAAAGTCGGTGTCCGCAGCTTTCCATGCAGCACAAGACGGTCGGGAGTGGTGGAGATAGTTTCATCGGAGTATTTGGAGTTAAATATTAACTTACGTACATAGTGTAATACTAGTAGTTCTACGAACAGTAGACCTCGCATCCAAAACAAGTGTGTTGCCAATTAAAAGAAGGCAAAGAAGGCACCTAATTAAATACCTACCTACTTAATCATAAAACAAATTAAAAAGTATGTAAGTTTTTTAATTTTAAATAAGGAATTATACTAGTCCCAGCGAGAGGTTGTACATGACGTCATCGTTCTAGCATCTCCTGTGTCTTAACCCAATAGTTGCCCAAACAATATACTCTGTCAACTATCACATGCCAAGCTATTTCAGCCTTTTTTAAGTTCTCAATTAAATTAATCTTTACGGCATCCCCTTTGCCATTGAGGGCTTTGTTTATATTAGACACTCATTACTGATATCTTTAGTATACACTTGATAAGATATTTGAATCCTCGAGTGTGTCCCGTAATGTATTTTAGACATAAATAATAAACACCAACAGAATAATTGAGTGCGGCGAACCAGCCATAGTGCTGACTCACTAACACAATTAAACAAAGAGATATAAGATAAACACTCACATGACATAATGGATTGTATCGAGTTCGGCAACGATTCTCCAACTTTTTTCACATTTTATATTTGATATTGCACTAGATTGTATTACATTTTATTTACACAATGTTTTAAAGATTTAAAATTAATATTTTTTTTTTTTCGTGGAATATTGTTGAGCATGGCCAAACATATAACGGTACGTTACATTCGCCACACATGTACTTCGTCGCTTTTCTTGTTTTTGGTCTAAGTTTAGTGTTTGAGCAAACATAACAGTTTTTATAAGGTTTTTGGGTTTTTTCCTTTGCGGGTATAGGTATTGGCATACGTTTTACTAGCATTTTGGCAGATAACCGTAATGGCACATCTTGTGACGTACATGAACGAACTTCAGGGTGCGATGTAGTATGATGTTTTTCTAATAATTGTCTTATCACATATAATTGGAAATCAGGAAAAGTAATGTTTTTGGAACTAACGGTTTTGTGCATAATGTACGAATTCAGTAAATATAAATCGATTCTAAAATTTATTTTCCCAGTTGGAGAAACTTTATCATCATGAAGCGTCGTTAACATGTGAATTTCTCTTTTGTAGTGCCATTTTAATGCCATCAGTGAATCCGAATACTGAGAAGTAATTTCCCCTTTCTTCAATTTATTGAATTTTGGCATGTTTTTACGGTTTTTTCGCACCGTTCCACATGCGTTAGTTTGGTGGTAATGCAAAAATTTAAAAAATATTGGACTAGTGTACCAATTATCTACATATAATTTGTGGCCTTTACCGAGGTAGCCATTTAACATAGTGGTGACAACAGCTCCTGAAGCCCCGAGACATTGTTCGTCAGTGACATCCGTCCCATCTCCACAATAAATAATTATATCTAAAACATAACCTGTCTTCGAGTCGCACAAAACAAACATTTTTATTCAATATATTTAAACAATATATTTATGGAATATATTGTTTAAACTTTAAACGTCCTTTGAACTCTATGATGCTCTCGTCAATGCATAAATTTTCGTATGGCACCATTGTTTCCTTGAACATTTTTCGAGTGTGATTGACCAGAAGCTTAATTTTATTTAATTTGTCACCAGCAATTTGAGAATCAGGGTCTGACATATGCAGCATACTCAGCAATATCTGGTAACGATTTCTTGCCATCGTATTGCCAAATATATTACTTATCAGAAGGGGATCTTTCAACCAGTGCTCTTCTATCGTGTGGTGCTTATTTCTGGTCATTAGCATTGTCACTGCAATAAATATGTAGAGTTCATTAACTGATGTATCTTTCCACCTGCGAAGCCGTGAATGTTCAGAAATAACTTTATTTCTAATAATTATTACAAGCAATAATTGTCAGCCTGAAACACTCATCCACATTGAAAAAATCTTCCGAGAAAAGATACTTGCCGCCAGCGGGACTTGAACCCGTGTCCTTCCGATTGCCGGTCGAATGCTCTGACCACTGAGCTATGGCGGCTTATCAAATACCCGCCAAATAATTCAATATATACTAGTGTTTCATTCAACAATTACTGCTTGTTATATTTTTTCCACCTGAAAACAACCATTTTTATTTTTGCGAGGAAGACATTGTTAGTGTTAAATCCCTCGCTAGGTGGCGTTGAGACAAATTATGTCTGCATTTATTGGGGAAATACGTAAACTTGTTAAATATTAATTATTATTTTTTTAATTTATAAACTAACGTTTAGACAAGATTTTTATGCATAGCACAAAGGGTAACAATTATTACAAGCAATAATTGTCAGCCTGAAACACTCATTTACATTGAACAATCTTCCGAGAAAAGATACTTGCCGCCAGCGGGACTTGAACCCGTGTCCTTCCGATTGCCGGTCGAATGAAACACTAGTATATATTGAATTATTTGGCGGGTATTTGATAAGCCGCCATAGCTCAGTGGATTCTTCCGATTGCCGGTCGAATGAAACACTAGTATATATTGAATTATTTGGCGGGTATTTGATAAGCCGCCATAGCTCAGTGGTCAGAACATTCGACCGGCAATCGGAAGGACACGGGTTCAAGTCCCGCTGGCGGCAATATTTGTATTTAGAAAGTGTTCAAAAAAATGAATTTCCGGGGAATTTTCTGATAATAATGGGGTCGCGATTATTCCAGATGGAAAATCATTAAATTGATGGATGATTGGTTTAAAATTTCCAGAATTCACAGTCCCATTTCCTGACGAAGTTATTTGGGTAACTTCAGTCTCCGTAAGCTCATCTTCATTGTCACTAGGTTGCTTTATAAAATCCGAGTCATCATCACTTTCCTCAATTTCAGAGTCAACATCGAGGACGAATTCTCTTATCTCTTCTTCACTGAGATCGCGTCTTGACATATTTAGGGATATTAAAATTAAAGTTTCAAAAATGATTGTATAAAAGTACACACGAAATGAAATATCAAACTAAATAAAAAAAAAAAACACAAACTAAATTCTCAATTCGGGAATAAAAACTCAAAAAAACTTTTAGAACCACACCACGGAGAACGTAATAAGAACCACGTGACATCCACACACACAACGCTGCGATGGCGGGAGAATCAAACGGCTGCGCCAAGAAATCTGTTGACCTTTTTTGGATGCTGCTTTTCGTAGTATAAACAATTAAAATTATCATATTTTACAAGAGATGTCGCTAAGAAACAGTTCATAATATTTTACAAAATAATATTTAGCCCCATCTACCATTAGAACTTAGAAATATCATCCTCGAAACATTCATACTGGCGATTTACGTGATACGGCGTAAATGGCAGTTGTGGCACGGATCGTTCGTACGCCGATCCGCGTAAATGGCAGCGATTGGGTTAAGCAGGTTGGTACCATAATATTAAAAAAATACGAATAAGAAATTCAAAATAAACAAGACAATTTCTCATTGAAGAAAAACAATCTTTACCGAACCATTAAAACGGCCACCATCTTGAACCGGAAACGGAATGTACAAAAAAATTGTCCACAGATGAAGTGCACAACAGATTAAAACAGGAATTCACTACCACTACGCTCAGTCAATTAACAGCATAATAATGTGTTCTAGTAAAAAATAAAACTAAAATAAGACCAGCAGTTAGTTATCAGAATTAAAACTAAAATAAGACCAGCAGTTAGTTATCAGAATTAAAATGAACCATTAACTTCAAAATCAAATTAAGCATTTTTTTTAAATCAATTATTTTAAAAAGCATGACAAAATACATGCTAAGAGAGGGGTGGGTGGGAATTTAGGATTCAGTTTGTCGAAGAGTGACGGAAATGAAATGAATCTGAGGGAGCGGGCCGGATTGGCAGAGACGGAACGAGACACAAAAGGCGTCAGTCGGTGTAATGAGTCAGTCTTTATTGTAGCTGCGTAGCGGAGGTCGAAGCGGAGTGGAGTGACAGTGGTGCCGTGAGTGTTGCTGCTGCGTAGAAGTGACCTTGGTCCAGGCGGTCGACCATCGTCGTGCTGACGAGGTATGGCGGCTGTGTGTCCTCTGAGTCGGCGCACACACGTGACGCAGGAAGGAACCTTGAGAGGCGATGAGGATGATCTCTGGCAGCGGAACGCGATGGGTTTCGAATGCCAGAGAACGGGTTGCATCCCAAGCAGAAAGCACAGCGGGCTTTATGTGCTGCGGACGAAGACATCTCATGTCAAGGCGCGAAGGGCCGGACAGCGGATGGTGGTTGGAGAAGGAATCCTCGAAGGTGTTGGTAATGTTCCTGGAGTCACACTGGACAAACGTTATTCACTTGTTGCGAGACGGGCAGCCCGCGTGGCTGATATGGCGTAGCGGCACTGTATCACTGCCCGGTGTGTAAGTGTCGAACCATGAATGGAGACTAGACTGAGCGCAGTGACTTGGTCGCTTGCTTTTATATGCGCGACCGGATGAGTAGCTTGCTAGCGTGCCAGGTAATATTGCGTGAATTCACGCAAAGCTGAGATATCGCTCGAACTTTCTGTGGGCATTTGTATAGCACAGCCACACGTTCTAGGCCTTTCGCGTAAGTGGTGGAATTATTCACCGCTGTAGGTAGACTTACAGGCCGGCGCGCGGTACCTTACGCTGTAGGTATTTCGTAGTGATTCTCGCATGTTCGTACAGCGACAGTGGCGGCGCAATTAATTCGGCACAAGTGGCCGCCACAAATCCATCCCTCCCGCTGCGGTGCAAGACAATAGGTCGAGGGAGAGCAACTGGAGAGGTCAAAGGGTCGCCTCAAACCGATCTCTTCCGATCCAGCCCAAGCTGGTGGGCAGGCATATCCACCGCCAAGACCTGGACACACCTCACCCGAAGAACCTGGGTACCCCACACAAATGTAGCCCACTACTTGGGTAACCTATAGGCAGAGGTATTGGTTATCCAATAAATGGTTCCCATGGTGGCGGTAAGTTTACTCGCCTCCCAAATTAGTTTTTAAAGATAATATTGATCAGTGTATATTAAGGAAAAAGTATACAAGCAGGTTTTAAGAGAGCAGCAACAAAGCTTGCCATTTAAACTCTGCTTAATTGATGTTAAAAATGTCAATATCCGAAGTGATTCCACCAGCATGACCATTGATAAGTTAGTCCTGCAGGCAGAGAGGTAAAACAGTTTAAATTGTCGCTCTCGGAAACATAGAAATGAATACTCTCCATGTTAGTTGAGTTTTTGAACCATACATAATTCACTCTGAAGAAATGTAAAACAATTTGCGCATACCTTCTGACCCACAGATGGTTCACTCCGAGCATATCCAACAGAAAGTCAGTATGAGCCCATCATAAAATTCTGCAGGTTACAAAGACTGCAATGAACTGGACAAGTGGATGGAGTGGATCTGGGCCAGTTGAAGTGACTTGAGGCAGACACAGCAACAGGTGGATGGACTGCATGGAAGAGAACTGGAGCAGGATGGGAAGGACTAAGAACAAGAGACGAATATCAAGGGAGCGCAGCCCGTGGGGGAGCCAAATACCCCCCCTGTGATGTAGCGATGTGATGGTGATGATTTGTGTGTACTTACATCAGTGCTAGGGTAGAGGCGGTAATGCAGCTGCGTGGTGGTGGGAGGCATCCTGCCGGTCACTATGTTGGTCAGATCAATGGGCTTGCCGCCCTCGTAGCCTATCGTCACATCCAGGATCCACTCCAACCTCTCACGTTGAATGGATTTATCTGAAAATTTACCAGACTAGATACAGGTTTCTTTTTAGACATGTGGGTGACAACCTGTGAATAATGGTGAAAGCATTATCTCTGCTCATACTGATCAACAGAGCAGGCCGCAGGCAGGTTTAAAATAAATTCAAATGCTGTTTTGAAATATCTCTTTAAATTGGCCACATTTTGGCCAGCGGATGCTCGCGGGTGTTTGCAAATTAGCCAAAATATGGTCAAAATCGATCCAGTGGTTAAAGATTTAAAGAATTCATTAATTGGTGTAGACAAAGCTTCAACCGTTTTGATTTCGGGAATATCTGGTGGGGATTTTTATCATGGTCCCCCCTGTGAAGAATTGCCAGTGCCTTTACCAGTCCCTTTGATAAAGTTCATCGGGTTTGTTTTTGTATGCAGCTGAGTTCTTCGGTTCATCAAAATATCTTCCCATGTATCTGAACATTCTTTTCAATGACAAGACATTGGTACCGAATGTGAATTGGCATTTCTTCATGCTCTACACATCTTTTTCAGCAGTATATTGGTAATTTCCAATCCCAACAGCTGCATGGATCTCCTCAAGTAGCAGTGTCATAATACTCCTACTATAGTAGGACCAGAAAGAGGTTGGATGAGATTTTTTCATCGGAGACGTACGAACGACCTCTCTCTAAGACCACTACAGCTCCCCCAGTGAGTTTCTGAGCATATTGAGAAGAAGCGTTTGGGATTTGGACTGTTTCATAATGGTTATAAAATGTATACATTCAGCTTAGCATTTAAATGTAGAAATTTATTAAATTTGGATTCAAAAATATTTTTTACAAATATTTTTCACCAATACAATTTGTCTAAAATATTTGACGTTTATTGTTTGTTGTCAGAAATCCACCTTGGATTTTTTTCCGACTACAAATTATACTTAGGTATTCTTTGATTCAATTTATTTAAAATCAGTACTTAGCGGGATATGGGAGGTGATTTACTGGGAATTTCAGCATTGTTTAGCTGAATTTGGAGTGAGAAAGCTCGTGCCCAACTAAGAACATCAATTTTTGAAATGATTGGAATGACTAATGAACGCCTGTTCAAATATTATTAATTTCGTCCCTATTCGAACAATATTTTTGTAGATTTTGAAAGAATTATAACTATATACATACATATTTAAGGTTATGTTCCACACTGTACATCATAATATTATTATGTTATTTTTAAAAAGTACTCACCGGTTTTATTTTCTGTCACAGGCATGTCACCACCGTTAATTGGAGGGGATTTTGAAAAAGGTCCAACCTCATCGATGATCACCTTCAGAGCTCCAACACGTGGCAGTGACACGTATTCTAGAGCTGGAAGATTGTTTTTCACAGCATATCTGAAATATTTAATAGGTGACGCA
Source organism: Limnephilus rhombicus (assembly GCA_929108145.2). Lineage (NCBI taxonomy): Eukaryota > Metazoa > Arthropoda > Insecta > Trichoptera > Limnephilidae > Limnephilus > Limnephilus rhombicus. The sequence goes on along the minus strand of OV815277.1, from coordinate 31,726,774 downwards.
TATAAGTGAGATTCTTACAAATGTGTCCATACACAAGTAGCGATATTTAATTTACACAAATTATGTTCAATCAATATACGGCAGTGATGAAGGAGAATGATGCTTTCATGTTTATGGAAGACAGAAGATCATTACAATCTCCTGGTTGTGGTAATATTGTAAGATGAGACCTTCTCAGAAGTAAGAAGCTCTATGTTAACTGTTCAGCGGACAAAGATATTTAAAAATTGGGTAAGTTGCTTGGAGGAAATACATTCAAGGAGAGTCCTATTGGTAACACTGAAGCAATTTTAAAAGTAATAGTTCACCCTTATAGGAAATATATTCTTTCATGGCAAGGGCGTAGCTATAGCTTTCACACGGGTAAGGAGGGTTTGGAGTAAGAGGCAGAGAGGGCAGATCCTAAGGGGGGGGGGGGGGGGGGAATTTATTAGAAAGTTTTTTGGGACCTATAGTTACCACAACTTATTATTTAAATCACATTGATAAAAAAGACGGTGCAAATATTGTTTTATTTTCTAGGAATGCAATCTATGAGTACTATTCTCTTTTTTCCTATACAATACTGATACCGTTGGGGCAGGGGGGGGGGGGAGGTTGAAACTCCCTAAACCCACCACAAAAGAGAAGATAATAACATTGAACTTATGACAAGAGAGACCTGAAATGAAAACATATAAATTAAAAATTTAAATCAGAAAGTAAAATTTACCCTTTATTTACTTTGGGATAGCCGAGCTACATTTTCAATGATTTTTGCGGAATATGTGTAGCTTAGAATTTCGATTGAGCCTAGAACTCATAATATTATTTTCATGTATTCCATAAATAAAATAACATGACATAAGTTTTGAATGGGACCGACCCATTTTTAAGGACCATATCCTGTTGTCCCTAAGCAAAGCATCGGGACGCGGAAATGTCAAATTTTCAGAAAGCGTCCCAGACATCAAACTGAGTGCAAAGGATTAGGGATCTCAACCATTAGGGGCTTTCAGACCACTCAATTTGGTTCTTTCTACCCAGGTTCAACCATTGTGTGCAAACCATTGCATGTAAGCCATTGAGTGTTAATCTTATCATATAGGTACAACGTACCTCCACATGATTCAACTTTACGTTCAACTCAACCAAAATTATAACAACCGCTCAAACAAATTGAGTTGTCTGATGTAAGATAAGACCCATTAGATATCAACATAGAAAATGAGTAATATTAGAAGTGTGATCTATACTGATAAGATGAGGTACATATTTATAAGATCTTTAAGGCCATAAGACCTTTCGACTTCTAGGCCCAGGCAGACAAAACACATCCACCAGTTTATCTTTTCTGTGGATATCATAGACCTAATGTCTATCATGATTCCAATGACTTTAGTTGGAAGATTCAGAGTGTTCACCCCCCTCGCATATCTACCAATGTCCTAAGGCTAAAAAAAATCTTATCTACAAAGGAATTTGGTCTTAGTGAGGAGGTTCATACTAAAACGTCAATCAGTTCCCAAACATAGAAATACATTTGAATTAATTGAATCAATACATTTAATGCTGGCATTGAACAACAATTAGGTACCTAAATATGCTCTTTCAAGCCAATAAGTGCAAAGTCTCAATTAAAAGGTGATTCTACATTCCAACCATAGGGGCCGTTCAAGTATTAAGTAAAGCACTTTGGGGGGGGGGGGGGGGGTGTTGTACAACGTTTCGGTGCGTTACCGGGGCGGGAGGAGGGGTTCGAACAATATGTTATGTAAAATATATATTTTTAATTTAAATAAAAAAACTAAGGAATTAAAATTTTCCAAGCAATCCTTTTCGTTTATGTCGTACGGGGAATCCCTCGACCGTATTGTACATCATTTTAATTTTATTTTAAGTGACTTTCCGGTACTTTGCGCAACTTAATTGTGAGTTTTAGGTAAAAATAGGAGGGAGGGTCAAAAATCTTCAAAAATTGCGTTACCTAATACTTGAACGCCCCCATAAGCATTCACTCCAGCATTAACATTAAAAATATCATTAAATATTAAACATTAAAATCATTTCAAAACAATAAGTTAGCAAAATCCTCATTTGGAACTCAATTACTTTTTTTAATGAATGCATCTGAATAAAGTCTAACTTTGTTCTCTCATGAATGGAGTTGTTTCAATCATTTGAGTGAATGTTATGGTTTGTATCAGTGACGAGGTCTTCTTGTATACAACGTAGGCAGGTACTGGGTATTATATTGCACTTTATCTCCATATCAAAAATATCATCATTTTCTATTGAATTCTGAAACCAATGAATGACCCATTGATGTTTTTATGTTTTTTTAGTGAATGAGTGCAGAAAGGATTATAATGTGATAATGAGTCATTTAGGAACGATTTTAAATGCATTCACAATATTGCATAATCTTTTATCTTTTTCATGGGGACTGCAATTTTTTTGAAAAAATTAAATTATCGTGATTTATTCTAAGGGTATCTATGCCTTGTTGCGCTTTCGCCTTCTTTAGCCAATGTTTCGGACAGCATTATAGTGTCCATTTTTGTCATTTGAACTGCCATATAAATTTAAAAAATAGAGCCAGCTATAAAATTACGTTCCTTAGAGAAATCGAAATTATATCTTTTTAGTTTTTTTTTCTTTATTCGGTGCATTGTTTATTACAGTCGTTGAGAATTTTTCGACCACCATGCTAGACATATAAGTCACCGATACAAAATTAAAATTTTCAGCCTTTCTTGGAAGATTTGGGTTTGTTTATGGACAAAACTATTTTTTTATATTCATATTAAATATGTACGGGCGCAAACAATTAATTTACCTTAATATTTTAAAAATCGTAACATGCAAAAAAGTGTTAAAAACCTAAAATTTTATTGGCGCCATCTGTGAATGCGTAGATTATAATGTACGTGACATTTAACCTTAAACAGAAAGATAAGGTTAACGGAACGTACGTTATAATCTACGCATCCACAGATGGTGCCAATTTAATTATTTTAGGTTTTTGCAAGTTATGCTTAAAAAATATTAAAGTGAATTAATTGCTAATAAAAGGACAAGAAGTGATATTAGCAGGATGCAGGACGTTGATGATATTTTGATAATGAATTGATAGGTCCGCATCGGAACGTTGGATAAGAAACGAAATCAAAACTGCGCCTGCAAATCAAATGACGGTTTATGATGCTTACCTTTGGCTGGTTTCCTTCCGTTTCCTCAAGAAGCCTCCCTCCGGGAAGAGGACTATGAACTTCCTATCCATCTCTATGTACATCTCCCGAAGGTGTTTCTTTAGCTCCACCACTGAGGCGTCTCTCTTGGATTTACCCTGGAAACAGAAATGGTATTGTTTAATGCTGAGAACCATTAAAAACTTTACTTCTATCATGAAAACTTTATTTGTCTGATTAGTTCGCAGCCAAACAGAGCATAACTCTGTCGGTTGGTCACCTCACCGTAAAATTCACATAAAAAAATGTCGAAAGAATACAGCAAAAGTTATTACGATTTATCAATTTTAAGTTTGAAATTCGAGGGTCGAAGGTCGAAGTCAAGTCAGCATAAGAGTACCTACACTCAACACCCTAGGCATTAGGACCTATTTCAATATACCGTTAACCCCTCAGGCTAATTTGTTCGCTTTTCGGAACAACTCATATAGGTATCTTAGAAATCGTTATCTCCCTTTACTATCATAGTGAGAAACCCGATCTAAATGGTATTGGATAGAGAAAACACCACGCTATATATTCAAATCTAAAAGATAAATACAAAATAATTAAAATGTACACCTTTATGAAACCAAAGTTTCCGACCGCAATTTAAAAAAAAAAAAGTGATTTTTTTATTAATTATTTTTACATGAAATGACAAAAAAATGAGGTAATGATAACGTTTATAATACATTTGTCTAATAAAATACGCAAGTATTTTTTTCATTACCAGTAATTGAAAAAACGCAAAGTGATCCTTTTTTAAAACTTTGCAATGTTTGCTTTAAAATTTTTTAAATTTAAAAAATGACACGGTTATTTCTAATAATATAATTTGAAAGCGTATTTCATCACCTTCCAAAAACAGTTTTTAGTTTTTGGAAACGTTAAAAAACATTCCATTATTTTAGTTTTATTCGGCATATATTGATGATTTTAGCGGGAATATTCTGACCAGACACAATATGGTCGAGGTCTGAGAGGTTAACACCAAAATTATGAAGCAAAATCGCCAATTCTTCACCTACATAGTTTAACAAATTAATTATATCTACATTTTTAACATGACAAATTCGATATGAACGCACCTAAATAATTTTTTCAAGTCGAATTATTATTTCTGATAATTTTAGACTATGTTTAAAAAACTAAATTACAACCCAATGTAATCTAATTACGTAATTAATGTATACAACCATTGTTTCATAACTAGCACTTACATGAAAATTGTAACCATTTTATGTTGTAAAAATCCTATGGACTTATAAAATAGTCAAATAAAACATAATGACTAAATGAGCGATTTATCCATAATAATTGACCATGTGGCATAAAACCTCCACAATGTATTTGAATATTATATCGAGAGTAACTAGATTCATCGAAAGCGTCTTCAAATTAATAAGTAAGTGAAACTTTCACTTCAATACAAACAATTTTGACCTCAAGGTCGGAGTAAAACAAGCTAGACAAAACAAAATCGATGAAAGACTTAGGGTTATAATTTATAATGATGTTATTGATATTAAATACACCTATAATGTTTTGCATACCAATATCACATTGATTTTTACAATAAGAGCTAATTACACCAACTCTGAAAAATAAAACTCTCGATTACCACTACTGGTTGGGTATATTACTATTTCACCATCGCTGAGTAACAGTTTACCGAGAGAAGATTTAATAATACTCCCTAAGAATAACTAAAATATTCACATTCAACAAAAAATGTATAAAAAACAACATGAAATTTTTACTATGGCCCATTGTAAGATATGAAAAAGGATAGGAATTAATAAATATATTATAAGAGAAAGTGTATAATGTGCGTGCCGCTAAAACTCAGAAACGAGTCCCAGTAAGATCAATGGGGTTATATGATGTTGTAGCCCTCTATCCACCATCCATGAAGAAGGATCCCGTTTTTACCTGAAGGGCGTGCTTTTGAAGATATAAGGGCTGGAAGTTTCGCCCTTTATAAATTACTAGAACAGTCCAGAACATTTGAGAGTATTCGAGAGCTTCCACAACAATCCAGAACATCCCGGAACACTTTAGAATGTTGTGGAATGTTCGGGAATAGTTAGCAACGTTCGGGAACATCCCGGAACACTTTAGAATGTTGTGGAATGTTCGGGAATAGTTAGCAACGTTCGGGAACATCCCGGAACATCCCAGATCATTGTGAAACATTCCAGAACACTTTCGAATGTTGTGGAATGTTCTGGAACATTGTGGACCATTCGAAGACTTTTTTGTTTGAGTGCGGCTATCCATTGGTAGAGGTACCTATATAAAGAAAGATCCGTTGTGTGTTGGAACGTTAGTTCAATCTCATATCAAGTCCTTGAGCAAAGCCAGGTACCCCAGCTAGTCTACTAATACTATAAAGAGGAATGATTTGATTGTTTGTTTGCATTGAATAGGCTCCGAAACTACTGAACCGATTTTTTTTTTCACCAATAGAAAGCTACATTATCAGCGAGTAACATAGGCTGCATATAATGGTAAGCTCTGGCGTTATGAAATTTGTATAAATGAAAATGTGTGTATTTCATATATGTGGGAAGGTGGGGCTTACGGAGAGGGAAGACACGAGGAAGGGGGAAGGTGGGGAAGGTGGAAGGGAACGGGGATGCACGGGAAAGGACATGCACGGAGAATCAATTTATTTCTTTGAATGGCATAGCAACGCATGCCGGGTACCAGCTAGTATAAAATAGGAAAGAAATCTGAAAAAAATCATTGAGAGAAATTTTGAAATTAATCAATTTTTCCATCGATGCCATACGAAATAATAGATAGAAATCAATCTTTATAAGAAAGATTCAGGCGATTAAAGTAAGAAAGAAAGTAAACACATTCCAATCAAAATTACAGTTTTTATCTGAATTATTCAAATCTTTTATTATTTATCATCATCCATAAATATTTATGAATGAAGAAATTACGAAGAAAATGACTAGTGTATTTGTAAAAGTTCCAGGTGTGCATGCAGAAAAGAAATATGAACAAGCATCGGCCCACGATGGTTTACCTGCGAGTGCTATGGAAATGATTGCCCCAAAGATATAATATTTATTAAACAGCCTCAACAATAGATTGTCCAGAACGAGGTGGTGCGGTAATGGTTGATCGTGGTAATAAAAAGATCCGAGTATTCAAATGCGACGTGTAATATGATATTGTGTGGTCAGAATGGGCCAGAACAATGGTGAAGGTATGGATTACCGGAATATCTTTGGGATAGTTCCAGAGGACGATCTTCAATACAGGGAGATAAGAAAACATCAGCCGAAATATCTAGTTATAACGAAAGGAAACCGGAAACGCCCCCAAACGTGGTGCTGAGGAAGAATGCCCAGGATTCCATCGACAGCAAGACGCACTGATGTATCAATTCTGGAGAGCTAGGCAATAGGCAAACATAATGGTCTATCACCAGATCTGTTTGCCTACAATGTCCTAAGATTCTTTGACACGATGCTCGCCAAATTAAGTCGAACGTTGGTCCTGGGTGTACCCGTAACTGGCAAAGTGTTTGGGAGGACAAGAAGATGAAGATCGCCGTTGCGTTTGCGTTGGACTCATCGATCAAGTGTTATCTAGAATGTGTGAACCTTAAAATTAAAACCGAAATTAAAAATATTGGTTTAAGAAAACATTATCAAAAAGAAAACGCATTTTCGAAAAACATCGGAAGAAGCATTGCTTTTTATCTTTTGTGGTCTGCATGGAGCAAATTTGTCTTCCGGTAAATTCGTCCCAACGCTCAACAGACCAACTTTGTGAAAATCATTTTTTAAACTAGAATTTGAAGCCGTTAGAAATATTTTAGTTGGGGCTCTCGCGGACTTTATCATTAACAATTTAATCGTAATATAATAATATATATACAGGGTGTTAAGGGACGTACTTGACTTACTTTAACCAGTGATTCCTGACATTATTTGGAGTAAAAAATGTAAATGAAATTTTGGTCTCCGGTGACTTTTTTTGACGATTTTTTTTTTTTTTCAAAATTTTTTTCTTCTAAATCAAACAAAAAAAAATTTCTTCCGCACGTCGTCACTGGTCACTCAGCCGGATGTCTGACGAACCCCTTACCCCGCCTCCAACTGTTCAACAACTACCATTTTTTTATGTTTTTGTAGAAAAAATAAATAAAAAAAACATCAAAAATGTCACCGGAGACCAAAATTTCATTTACATTTTTTACTTCAAATAATGTCAGGAATCACTGGTTAAAGTTAGTCAAGTACGTCCCTTAACACCCTGTATATATATACTCGTATACACCTTAAAGATGGAATTGTTATATTACATATATAGATGGTTGGACTGGTCATTACTGATCAAGTATCACAGGCACTCGCTGAGCTCCATCCGTTGGGAGTAGTGGAGCCTAGTTCATTGAGGGAGAAATCTCTTCATTTTTGAAGGAATTAAAATATATGAAACAAAAAATGGCTTTGCCAAGAGAAAATACTTGCGGTGCCCTAGAAACAACAGGCAGAAAATGTGTGTAAATATCATGCTGCCAGAGATGTCCGTTCGACAATTTTGGCTGCTTAAGGAATAAATATTTTTTTTAAATAAATGAAACAATTTAACTTTGTTTGAACCACTTATATAATGAGTAAATCCGACCGGTTTCGGAACGACCGTTCCTTCTTCGGGGCAAGTGTATACTAATTTTATATATTATCTATAATGGGTAACCACGAAGTTATAGCTACATTCAAAAGTATATATTTTTTTAATTTAAAAATTATTTTTTTAAAGTTTTTGCTAGCATTAGGTACTGATTAAAGGAACGAAGCATTATAGTATGGGGTTTAGTAAACATAACATTGTTAGTTATTAATCGATCTATACATTTTATCATTTTATTTGACTAGGTGCCGATAGAACAACACAAACTACTAAAAATAATCTTCCTGTGTATATCAGAACCTCCATAAAAGCCCGTGAAATAATATTAAAAGATATCTTTCTATCGCAGTGCTGCATCTGCGTAGATATTACAAGTAAATAGTTAAACTCCAAGTAAGAACGCAAAGATGTAATGAACATAATTTAGACATAGAAAACGATAATACCGAAAGAGATGGGCATCGTAATTTTTACGGTCATCCGATTCTTTTCATTCCACATGGACGGTTATTATAATTGATCAATAAAAGCCTAATTTAAATACTTACGGATAATATTGAATTACCCACGTAATATTAATAATAATAGACCGTGGAATATTCGACCACAATCTACGTAAATGGATCTATGAAGTTCTGATTATCAAATTTGGGTGTGCACGTTCTAAATTATACGAACTTGAAAATGTGACGTGACCATCCCATACGAATCTCATAAACCATGAACTTTATTACACCAAATTTTACTATTCTCTATTGTAGTAGTAACCTGTAAATAGTAGAGGTGTTTGAAGGTTATCTTGCTTTTTATGTGAATAGTATACAAGAGACCCATACCCACTGCCCAGAGACAGTGGGGGACTATGTCAGTAAGTTCGTCTCACACTTTTTACATACCTAAGAACCTTACTGAATGAAGTAGTTGCCAAATAAAAGTAGTCAATAGAAGTGAGGCTAACAGTCCATAATGGAGTGTTGAAACCAACCCCGATGTATGACAGTGAGGACTGGAAATTACAGAGCAAGGATGAAAGTAAACTGAATATTATACAAATGAGATCTCTGAGGAATACGTACGGTAAAACCATGTACGGTACGGTAAAACCACAACACGGGCAATAGCCTAGTGTGGTAGTCAAAAGATACCAACAATGTATCATGTAAACATTTATTAAATAATAATAAAAAAAATGTTTTACAAATGTGGAGATCTGGAAATAATGCAAGCGTAATGAACAAGATTAAGAACAATATTAAGAGGGTGTTTATTATTTACAATATTGAGGGGGCTATTTTGGAGCATTTTGAAGAAACTCAAACCGTGCATCGGGTGGATATCTTCAAAGCCTTTGACAGGGTCTGGCACTAGGAGCTTGTCATTAAGCTATCATTGTACGAGATCCATTGAACCTTGCATGGTTTTTTAAGACTTTTACTAATCAATGCGGGGTGCCACAAGAATCTATGCCGTCACCGACGCTGTTTTTGTTGCACATCAACAATCTCGTTGAACGTGCATCAATTCACCGTTACGCTTATAACATCACCGTTCACGAGGGTTATCTTTTTGACAAGCTTCCTTCCACTTTTGACGTCCGAACGACTCACGAAGTTTTGAGACAAACAGTTGATCAATCACCCTTCGAAGAAGAAGCCTTGGTAAGGCCAACTTGGTCAGTTTCAACGTTTCAAAAACGTTTAAAAAAACAGTATCTACCTATTTATGTGCATTTGGTACAACTTGTGAATGTGAAAGGAGTATGTGCCAGGAAAGAGTTGTGTGGCGGTCAATTATTTATGCCTATCTCTGTGAGGGAACAGCGTGATGGATAGTTAGTCAGGTTCACAAAAATCCGCGTTTGTCAGGATGTTTTATTTTTCTAAACCTTTAAATTGCATCAAACCATTTGCAAAATACGAATTCACATAAATAATACACGAAACATGCACATTCCATTTCAACGACAATGAATTTATTTATTTATTGAAAAGTCCTGGTCGACGAACTGTCCAAATGCACGCTACAAGAATATTACTGGAGGAATTATATTCTCGCTCAACTGCGGTGAACGAAATGCCCAAATGTGACTACGTAGTGACCGAATGTGACCAATGCGTCCATATGGTCAATACACGTGAGTCACAGCCTGGAGTGAGAGGTCAAGGTCTCTTAAAGTCGCGCACATGGGTAACAAATGAACATAATAAAAATAAAAAAAAAGTTTTTGAAATATGTTTCGTTTCGCATGCGAAATGATGTAAATTATGTCTCTATGAACCTCAAAACCCTTGATCAACGCAGAGATATCAGAGACCTAGTAATGCTTTATAAGATAATCCACAATTTTATTGATAGCCCTTACCTATTACAAAATATCAATTTCAGATGTCCAATAAGAGTCACTCGATCTCCAGACATATTTTATATTCCTAAGAGCAATGCTAATTATCTTCAAAATGTGTTTATAAGAAGAAGCTGAAGCACTTTCAATAGATTATGCACATACATTGACATGTAATCTCAAGATATTCAATCCGAAAAAAATTATAAATTTTTTAAGAAAAAAATTAAAATGCATTTCACCACTAAATAATTTCATGTTTGTGTTATATTACGCCCACTTATATTTTCAATGTGTACACAGGTTTTATATTTTATAAGTAAAAAAAAAACTTTCTTTCTAAAATAGTGCACAGGTATATAATTTTACATACATGATGTTTTTATTTTATTTTTTCATAAATACGCTCATGGTAGCATCAATTAAACATATATCAAAATATCAATTGTGTTAGTACTCCCTCCCTAAACACGAGAAATTCTCAATTAGAGAGGTATTATTACCACCATTAAAAAATATTTGCATTACATGTACATAATTAAAAAAAATAATTGTACTTATACCTAACTTTGTAAAAATGGAATAAATAAATAAATAAATAAAAAATAAAAAAATAAAAAAAATGTTTCACACGAACCTTGCTAACTTCATAAAATTCGTAAAAAGTAATATTCAACGGAAAACTTAATGTTTCATTAATTCCTTATCTTTCTTTTTCATTTTCATTTTTCTTCATTTTCATTACATTTTCTTTTTTGATTTCAACAGTTTGAAAATACATTTTTTGTAGATTTAAGTGAGTAGATGCACTTTTTCGTTTTGTTTGTTTTTTTTTATTTTTTATTATGGTCTCAAATTTTTATGTCGTTATTTTATTGGTCAATGATATGACTATCTCTAACACTGTTATATATGAACTTGTAATGACTGTTTATAACGCTAACAAATAAAATAAAATAAATAAATATTTTAGAAAAATATTCCGTTGTAATCAAACAAAAATAATTTGAAAAAACATCTAGCGAGGAAAAAAAATAGGTTATGACTTAAGACCAAGATTCAACCAGTTCTGCTAAAAAATTACCAGTTGTGCTACCGAAGCTTATCTTCTTGCAGTAGTTTTTATAAATCGCACATTTTCTAGAAAATTACTTACAGGTAATTATTTTCTATTATAATTACTAATTACCTAGAAAATTATGGTTACAGGTTATAGGTATCAAAGCGAATATTGGTGCGAACACAGAACTCACGCAGATACATTGCTGGCATACAGCATTGTTATTCGACTTGACTTGTTGCTCGACGAAGAAAATCCACAAAAATTAGTCTGGAATAATTCAACACTAACGCACTTAAAATTAAAAGGCAGTTGATTGGTTTAATATTTACATTACACATAAAATAATTCACGGTATTTCGATATACCTACATTGTACGAGTATCTTTTAGCAGTATTGAAATAAATGTTCCCAATTCCTGTTTTTTGACGCCATGTGTGTCGACATGACCCAAATGTGTCGACTATGATAAGGTAGAGTGTGTTGCCGTAGACATTTCCGTCAATAATTTATGCAGTTTCAGAAAAAATCTTTTTATTCAAAAATATGTTACACTTTTTGGACTACTTGTAAGTACCTATGTATATATGTAGGTACATAAGGCGCGGTCCCTCCATACATACTGTGGATGCGGCGCTTCCCTTCCTTTTGAGGCGTATAATAAATATAATAATAAATGTTATTTGTTTATTCAGCATTAAAAAATACTTTGAGCTTATTTTTTTTTATCCGCAAACAGCAATAAATACCGCAACTTAACGACACCGTTCCAACCTCAGCGGCCAAAAACAACAAAATCCGACGCGCGGACCAGACAATACAAGACTTTGAAACACCATTCTCGATGCTGGTGTGTCGAATGTCGCGTAAACGCACCAATACCAGCAACAAATTAATTTGTCTTTTCAATATTTCAAATGGCAGACTGGACGCCCTGGATTTAACCAAACTAATCCAACTGCGAGTACCTACCCGTAATACAAGATTGAATGCGCCGTACTTCGTTAACGCGCCTACTAATAATTACTTCGAAAACTCGCCTATCGAAAGACTTCATCGACTGGGAAATAAATATAACTCAATCGATGTTTATCGTCATCTGTCAGTGTCCAAATTTAAATTCAGTATATTGGAACAGTTACAATAGAACTATAAATCCCCATCTTGAAATTTTGTGTGCACAGTTTATTGTAAACCCTCATAGTTAAGTTCCGTCAAAACACCTACAATATAGGGCGTAATAAAGGTTAGTAATTTATAAACAAACCTTTTAAAAACTGTTCTTGTTTATCGTTGTAATAGGTAATAATAACAAATTTACTTTAACGACTTATACTTTGATTAACATTTTAATTTGATTGTAATTAGATACTCTGTTATATTATATTATCGAACTCATTTGTCCTCTCCGTGATAGTTTACTGAAGTATCTGACATTATTCCATGGTTTCAGTATAAAGGGGATTGGTATATTTATGGTATAAAGTATTTCGTCTTCGGAAATTGAATTCCTTGCAGAAATTCTGACGATAAAGTAATTGGTCAAAATGCAATTGTTTTGTATATTAATTTTAGTGCGGTGCAAGTCGGTAGTATGTATTTTTGTTTAAAATCAACTTCGCTATGTATTCAACACATAAATTGCACATATATTAAAAACTCACCATTATTATTATTTGTTATATACGTATATACATATAAAACTGATTTTTTTCTCTTTATTGTATAATGCTATACTTTTTACTTACCAGCTTTATTTATATGTTCCATGTGTAAAAACTATTCATGTTTTCTTTGTATTCTAAACACACCTGTATGCACTAAAACATAAAAATGTAAATGTATGTAAAAGCCCATAAGGGCGTTAATGATTAATAAATAAATAAATAAATAAACAGTGGATTCTCTACTCCATTCGCATCCACGGTGTTAGAAAAAGTTTGATATTGTTCAGCCTGCCAAGTTTTGCCTGAAGCAGTTTACGCATTCGATGGGAGCATCCAACGCGCAGAAAACGACTTTAATGCGCGTAGGCATGGTGCACAGAATAGCATAACAAAGCGCGTAGATTAATTCGGTACGTTTTAGAGAATTTGTTCGCGCAACCATTTTCACAATTTGGCTTGAATAACGGATTCCGATTGATACGTTAAATATCTTTCGAATATCTATTTAATATAATTTAATTTTAGAACAGTAATAATTGATGTGAAGCATAAAATATTTATAAAGCTAATTTGACATACTTACTATTTTTGTCAGTAATCGCATCTTGTTATTTATATATATATTTGATATTAGGTAGGTTTATACTTCAGCATCCTTTATACAAAAAGTCACCGACCGCCACTGCTAGACATATATTATTATCACTTTATATTTCTTTGTATTACGTGACATTTGGGCGTTTCTTTGAAAATAATTTTGTAATTAATGGTATTATGTACCTATTTGTCCTTTGACTGCGTAGGTTTTTGTAATTTATGCACCAAATTATGCACAATAACATAATAAAGTGTTTTACATAGCTTGATCGTTCTCTGTGATCATTCAAGTGAGAACATCTGTAAGAACCCGGCACAAATAGATAAATAAATTAATTAAAAATAAGTAGATAGGTACTTACCTACTAGTTATATTTGTACGGAATCAGTCCGCTATGATATTCTGTGCATTCCTTACGACTCGACGTTTGACGTTGGCGTTGGTTGTACGAAACGGAAAAGGATATCCCCCTCAAGTTTAAGAGGATGTGATGAAACATGAATAGGAAGCGATAGTAAATTTATACACTAACCATACACCAGTTAACAAGCTGTGCTAAACGCCGTTTCCCGTAGGGGTAGGCAGAGAGGATGGAGCACCAAATAACTCGGACTGGGCGCACACTCCATGCCTCTTCACATTCATATCTCTTCACTTACACACCCTTGTGCTATTCTGACTCTTGGCGTAGCCCGACTCATATTTGAATCTCTTTTTCATCTAAAAAAAATAAAACAGGTATTTTATATATTTTTATCGGCCACCATACTTTTTTTTTGACTTCCATAGTTTGCTCGTGGTAATAATACACATGAATAATAATATTATGTAGAAAAAAATATGTAGCGTAAAAATATGTAGTAATAATATTATGTAGTAAAAAATAAAGTACTATAAAAACAAAATGTGTAAACCATAATTTAAAAAATATATATATAGTGAATGATTAATAGATACCTATTATTTTAAAGAAAATGTAAATAAAAATATTTAAATAATATCTGTTAATAAAGAAAGATTAAATTTTACATGCTTATTTTATACCTAAATAAAGACGAGGGTCCGTGGCAGGCGGCCTGGATTTGATTTTTATACAAATCTACAGTTACACTCCGATGATGAAATTTTGTACACTTGACCTTCAAAACAAGAGGAAGATCACTACATGAGATTTCGAAAAACTCTGTGCAAAGCCCGGACAACGCCGGGGACTTCAGGCAGTAAAATGAAAAAAAGAAAAGAAAAAAAACATAAATATAATGTACCTAATAGGTATGAATTGACTGTTGTTAATTGCAAATCATTATATTATGGGGACATTTCACCATCCACAGAATAACGTAAAATTTTGGTTTACTATGCATTTATTTATAAAGCTCGATTTTACCGTTCGGTACATGAAACTACTACTACTATAGTGGTTAAATAGTAGGTATATTACATCGGATAAGTTAGTTAGTTTCAACTATTTATGTATTAAGGTGAAACAGATGTGACAATTCCCATACAATCTACTTTTCAGCCGCATTTGAAAACTACAGATAACATTTTATTTATTTTAGTACCGAAAAATAATACTAATAATGACATTACCGCGAACCAAAATTTCACTGTTCTATCACTAATAATAACCAAGTAATTAAATTAACAAAAGTAATTATTTTATGCAAACACCGCCAGCTAAAATGCACTAATCTCTATTAGAAGGAGACAAACCTATGTGAGAGCCATTGGTTTCACGTGCACGCTTTCAACCCATTCCTACGGCGTTAAAGTGGTCAGTATATTTGTAGTAAAAATGCCAATTTGTGTGGCTTGATTTTTTATTCCGATAGAATGTTCGTTTTGCTTTTTTATGAATGTTCCAGAATTACTTGGGGCAAAGAACATTTGCGGTTAAAGGCACGCAGTAAAAAAGGTAAAATTAACTATATAATTATGGTGACAGCGACTGTAATTATTTAGAACTTTCTTAAATCTGTAACTATCACTAGACGCCTGCCTAGTTATGTTATTGAGACGTGCTAAACAATAAAATGCATAGATCGAGCTGGATACCTACTATACGCTATCTTATGGATGGTGAAATACCCCATACGTGTATTGTATTTAGCAGCACCGTGTTATGTTATGGTGTCGATCTCCGCCTCGCCGAAATGGGACGAGACGTGCATCGTCGCTACGCACATCCATAGTAGCGGTAGGTTTAGACAGGTATAGCGAACGTACTACCTACTATAACGGCCGTCAGCAGCCAGCAGTCAGTACTGTCAGCGTCAGCCGTCATGTGCCGGGCCGCGGCCTTGCGGGGCCGACCAATGACCTTGCTGGGAACCGTAGTTGGCGAACCGCTGCGCACTGCCAAGATTGTCAAACACGGTTTTTCAACGATAATATTTAACTAGTAGTTCTGTGAACAGTATTCCAAAAGAATAACTCTAATTTTCTCGTAATAAATCAAAATTTTACTTTGAAATCGTAAGTTGGTTCTTAACCCCTCAGGCCTTGACCTATATACAGGGTGTTAAGGGATGTTTATTTATTTATAACTTCTCACCATACATATGTTCTTATTTTTTATTTTTACATACAAAAAAAAAATTAACCTCACTAGGACTAACAGCCTGTATTGAGGTTAACATTTATAAATTTGAGTGATTTTACATACACAAAATACTAAAATACACTACATTTAAAACACTAAAATATTATAATAAAGTAAGAAATCAAAATATCATATTAGTGACCAGATGGGTAATTTAAGTATGATTTGTAACAATATAGACCATAAATAAATCTTTAATTACTATACCCACCAAGAAACAAAGCTAGTTCAAAACATTTAGGGTGACACCCCAATTTTGGCAAATGGAACTCAAATAAAATCTATTTATTTAAAAAAAAGCTTATTATTCAAAAAAACAATAATTATTAAAAAACAAATCTTATTATTTAAAATTTGAAATCTTATTATTTAAAACAGGACAAGGATGAAAAAATAGTATGCCAATCCTTTCTCAACACGAATATCTTAACATTCTTTTAAAATTTAGCTAATGAATTGGAAGATTTACATAATGTAGTCTGGCAGAATATTAAACATAAGTGGAGCTTGGTATAAATAGTTTCTTTGGCCAAAAGATGTTTTAGTGTGTATTGCCATAAAGTTCATTGTTGAGCCAATTCTAGTGGTATGGATTTGTTGGGTTCTTTCTGCAGATTTAGTATTGATAAAAAATCTACAAATTATTTTAGTGATGTACAGCTGTTTTATACACATAACATTAGATTCCTTGTAAAGTTGTTTAGATGGATAACGAAAAAAAATTGTAAGTACATGACTTTAAGAATTAATTTGTGAGCAATATTTAGTGGTTCTGCATTGGACTTTAGACAGGATCCCCAGCATACTATATTGTAGAAAGTCGAGATTGGACTAAGGCATAATAGACAGATTTTAATTTCTCTTTATCCAATATATGACGAAGTTCTTTAAAAATATAGGTAAGTCTCCCGATATTTTTTGTTAACATATCAATATGGTCATTCCATCTCAAATATTTATCAATATTTACACCCAGGTACCTTATACACTCAACTCTTTCTAAAGGGTGGCAATTACAATTACAATTTTGCAGACAATTGTGTGTAATTAGATTATGAGTGTCGGAAGTCGGAAGGCTGACTTTTTTATGATATGCTAAAAGTTACATATTTTGTTTTTGATGTATTCAAAGTTAAGATGTTATTATTTAGCCAACTCTCAATGAGGTTTATCCGAGGTGCGATTATTGCTAGTTGAAAACTTTTATTCTTAATCCTGAATCACATTATTTGTCAAAAGCATCTTTCCAGGTTTTACCCTCAAATATTAAAGCAGTGTCGTCTGCGAAACTAACAATGTTACCTGGAATATCTAAATTACACAAATCATTAATGTAGATTAAGAACAATATTGGTCCAAGTACACTACCTTGAGGAACCTCAAAAGAGATTTGTTTGCTTGTGCTTAAATTATCATTTATCTCTACTTGTTGTGTTCTATCGCTAAGATAGGATTTGAAACAACTTAATGCTGTACATTGAATGCCAAGAGAAGATAATTTTTTGAGGAGTAATCCATGGGAAACCGTGTCAAATGCCTTTGATAGGTCTAAGAACACAGCTAAGGCTTTGTTTCCATAATCCAGGGCACTAGTGACTTTCGACAATACCCTCAACACTGCATCACTCGTTCCTTTATTTTCTCTGAAACCGAACTGATTGCTAGAGAGTAATTTATTTGTTTCTAAGAATGATACCAATCTCGACTTGTACTTGAATTACTTTAACCAGTGATTCCTGACTTTATTTAGAGTAAAATATGTGAATGAAATTTTGGTCTCCAGTGACTTTTTCGATGATTTTCTTTTTTTCAATTTTTTTTCTTCAAAATCAAAAAAAAAAATATATATATTCTGTCATGTCGTCACTAGTCACTCAGCCGAGTAACCGCCCAACCTCTTACCCCGCCCCCCACTGTCCAGCACTATTTTTTAATGTTTTTATAGAAAAAAAATCGAGTGCAGTTAACGCGCGGTAGAAGCGAATCTTTACCAAAACAATCTCAACCAATGAAGAACGAAGGAGTCTTGAAATGTGAGGTCTTAATCAAAACGGTCAACGAGCGCAGATCTAGCGTCATTTCCGTTTTATATCTCAACCAATAGGAGCCTTGATAGGAGTTTGATGCTTCACAGGTGCTGTAATGCGTTATTTCTGTTTCATCCGAATTCCAAATCACAACGGGGATTCACAATTCCAAATCACATAGAAGTTTCACTTAAAAAAATATCAAAAATGTCGCCGGAGACCAAAATTTCACGTACATTTTTTACTCCAAAAAATGTCACGATTCAGTGGTTTGGTCAGTCAAGTATGTCCATTAACACCCTGTATATATTTCTTCTTTGCATTAAAATCCTGTTGGGCAAAAGTCGTTGGAGAAGGGAAGGAGATGGTGAAGAGGGAGAATGGAAAGTACCTGGTTATTCAGATCTGGTCATGACACACGGCTAAAGCCATTTCAAGCAACTTTTCGATTATGTATTGTGGGTCTTTCATTAGGGCGTTGGCCTACTAATCTGGAGTAAAATCATTTATGAATAAATCGATAAAGTTTCATCCTGACCGGTTTTGAACCCGCGTCCTTTGGGGAACAGACGCAAGGAGTTTTTCGCTCAACTACGAGTGGCGAATTAATCAAGTACAGACTATCACATACTTAGACCCGGATCCAACGTTTTTTTTTTAACCCTTTAGATAAAATTGAAAAAGTAAAAAGAAATCGAAAGGCTCAGATTATAAATTTTTTTTTTTTAGGTTTTCTATGTGATGTAAATTTACCACTTGTACCTACTACGAGTTAACTAGCACCGTGTATTATCAATAAATTTTCACATAATTAAATCAAGCACTGATCGACAAACCTGGCCACACGTGACTACAATATACAATCACTTGGGCGCATAAAATGATTTTGTGCAAATTTTTTGATAGTGTTCAAAAAGTAAAAAGGCAACTTATTTTCAAAGCTCGTCGTTTATGCATAACCAGAAAGGCTCTCTCGTGCATACTAACTTATATACAAATACATACACGTGTTATCAGTGAACGGGTTATAAACGAGAGAAAAAAGAAATCACTTAACGAGGGCCGTTATTTGCGAATATTTTCACGTAAAAACATTGCGAAATAAATGATTTCATCCAAGATTTAAGCTACATACAAATTGCCTGAAACTCGAAGCTACGCAACAAAGTACAATTTTTTTTCTGACCGTGTTTTAATTTCTAAATTATATTTACTAAAGACTTATTTAGGGAACTATAAAGATGATCATTAGATGTGTTAATCTATGGAAATCGATTGATGTTAGGAATTTTTTTTGGATAATTTGGATTTTAGAGACTTATGATTAATGATCTTCCATTGGGCGTTTTTATAATTCCATTCGGCTATAGCACGGCAACGGCACAAAAAAGGCAATAAACTTACGTCCCTTGTCAGAAAAATATTGCAGCTATTTCTTACACGAGTAAATCATAAGAGTTTCTCTTAATAGTAAGACAAACGATGCACATATGTCTGCTTCCTTTAAAGGAAAAAAGTAATCATTTTCTCGTATCTCCTCACTCTTATTAAAATAAATGAGATGCCACGAGTCGTTGCCGTTGCGGTTGCCGTACCGTTGCCGTAGGAATTATAAAAGCAGCCATTCCCCTTTAAAGAAGTGGTCGCTAGTAAGGAGGTATCAGGGTGAATTGAAAACAGACGTGAATTTCACGTACCATTGCCAGAATTACACACGGACGGAATTACACCTACTATAATTACACACGTCAAAAACATCTGTTTTTTAATTGCTATGTTTAAATTGTTACGTTAAGTTAAGTTAATTGTTAAGTTAAGTGTTAAGTTAAATGTTAAGTTAAGTGTTAAGTTAAGTGTTAAGTTAAGTGTTAAGTTAAGCATTAGTTAAGTGTTATGTTTGGTTTTAAGTTAAGTGTTAAGTTAAATGTTAAATTAAGTGTTAAGCTAAGTTTTAAGTTAAGTGTTAAGTTAAGTGTTAAGTTAAGTGTTAAGTTAAGTGTTAAGTATATGTTAAGTTTTAAGTTAAGTGTTAAGTATATGTTAAGTTAAGTGTTAAGTTAAGCGTTAAATGTGTGCTAAATAAATTTCACATTTGAAAAACAAAAACAAGTGTTAGGTTAGGTTATTTTATTTACTGGGTAAATCCAGTAGATATAATTTAAGTAGGTATAATTCTCCACATTTGTAATTATGTATGTCTGTGTTTTCACCCTGGTAGTGTAATATTGTTATGTGAAATTCACGCCAGGGAAAATATTTCGTCAAATAATCTAAATAGGCACATTACACGTGAAAGACATATTTTTAAAATGCTCCGTGGTAGATTCATACCGCACATCAGCCCACATTTTTTTAGATTGCTACTTATTTATTTATTTATAACATTACATTTGATACATTTGTATGGCAAAAATAACATACTGATAACATTGAAAAATAACTATAAAATGTGTACAAGTGTTATTATGTCTTGTGGGTCGATATTAGTTCCTAGCTAGGCAGATTGCCCATTCTAAGGAACCAAATGCTGGTGAGAATGCAAAAAAAAAAAATTAACAAAATGTTCATTTTAATTTTTTAAATTAAATATACATTAATAAAAATGCCATAAAATTTATTCTGTAACAAAAAAAGAAAAGAAAAATGTTTTTTATTTTTTTATTTTTTATTATTTATTGAAACATTTATTATAATTACAATTTTACAACTAAATATTTTTTTACAGGTTTTTTTTTACTACCCTTCCATTAAAAGCATTTGCTTGTGTATTTATATTATTATTTAAATAATATACGTACTAAATTTTTACTAAATGTGCCGTTAATAGGCCATGTAAAATTTTAAGTGACATTATTTAATAGTTTTTCAGATTCCACCCTACCTAAGTCAATCAACCATTTTGTTATTATTGAACTGACGTGGGACATTTTGCAAGCTTTAATATTTAATTCTAGGGGAATTTTATTATATATTTTTGGTCCAAGATATGTACATGTTTTTTGATACTTTGCCGTATTGCTCCCCGGGACCACAAGATCTTATATTTTTAAGTTATTGCTTGTATATACCGTATACACGTATTTTGTATGTTTGTATTTGCAAAATCTTTCCTGTGGGAGATACTCCCAACATCGACCGAAATGTTGAGTGTTACTTGAAATAGCTTTAAACTTCACAGTAGCTAAGCAGTTTTAAGTAGCCAGGTGCTTACCAAACCTTCCTCTTCACCTTCTCCCACTCCCCTTCCGCATCACAACATTCCTTCGGTTTCAGGATGAGGGACCCTCCAAAATCAGCACTAAATACATATTTCGAGCATCGAGCGAACGAGCTGAAAATTAGAGTGGATGAATAATTACAAGTCATTTCTCATTTCAAACTCTATGTATTTTTTTCACGTAATTAACTACGTACCTAACTAACAAACCGAAACTCAGGTATGCATGCGGCCATTATATTCGTAACTGCACTTTTCACATTGGATTATATAAATGAAGACAACGTGATACAACGATGAAACTACGAAGTCAAAACTACTGCACTTTTTAAAGTGGAATATTCTAAATAACTAATAGCAAAATTCTAAACGGAACGCTTTTTAAATAAATTTAATGGGCTAACTTTATTGCCGGTTTTAATAGAAATCTGGAGTGAAAAATATGGAATGAAAAGTAGAGGATATTTTTTTTTGAGTTTCGTACTAGACATTGATATCTATAATTCAATCAACAATCTAAGTTACAAATTAGTCCACACAAATCTAAAACAAAGTTCTGCTAACAAAACATAAATACATTTCGACTTCCTATTTATTTTCACTTCATACCATATAATATTAGGTCCTTACATATGAAATTGGCGTTTCTCCGTACTGGCAACTTTGATCTCAAATATATTCTCTTTGGTTAGGATTTCCAAATTCAAATTTATACAGCTATTTACTCATGTATTTGTGTTTCGAAATTTACAATTCATTTGTTTTTTCCTCAATTGTCTTTTTTCTTTGCGCCACTTAGTTTAACAAAATGGAAAACTTGCAAATATCGCGTATTTACGAGTACGAGTTCCACCGTGGCACCAGTGCTGCAGAAACGGCTCGAAGGATTAATGATGTGTATGGCGACGGTGCTGCAAAAGAAAACACAGTGTGTTTTTGGTTCCGACGTTTTCGTTCTGGAAATTTCGACCTGCAGAACAAGCCCCGTGGACGGCCGGAGACCAAGGTTGATAATGAAGAATTGAAGGCTATTGTGGAAGCGGATCCATCGCAAACTACGTCCGAGTTAGCTGCAGGCTGCGGTGTTAGTGATAAAACTGTTTTAATCTACTTGAAGCAAATTGGGAATGTGAAAAAGCTTGAAAGGTGGGTACCTCACTAGTTGAGTGAAGCAAATTAACAAACGCGCGTTGACCGCTAGACCACACACTGCACAACAGACGGCTACCAAATTAGAGGAGCTTCAATTGGAATGTCTAAGACATCCACCGTACTCTCCGGACCTTGCCCCGACAGATTACCATTTTTATCGAAATTTGGATAACTTCTTGCAAGGGAAAAAATTCAACTCCGATGGGGCAGTCCAAACCGCCTTTAAAGATTTTATTGATTCCCGACCGAATGGTTTTTTTAGTAAAGGGATCGATGAACTACCTATGAGATAGCAATGGTACATACTTTGATTAAATAAATATATTATATTAAAAAATCGACTCTATGTTCCTCCCATACAAAACGCCAATTTCATATGTAAGGACCTAATATAATAAACATCTTAACCGACTGAAATAAATACATAAAATTAAATTTTTCATGCGTATATAAATTAGAAAATGGAAATAATGAAAAAAGTATTTTTAGAAGAAAAAGCTTACATTTACGATGTAAAACTAAAATCTTTGATTGAATTATTTGTTTTGCATTATCTTTATATTAATTTGGTCCATACAACCCGAGGTCTAGTTTCCTAGGTGAGTTGGGAGGAATGAAAGGTAAGGCTTTGAAGAGATCACACAGAATAGGTACCATAGGCCCCATCGGCAGGTCACTATATTAGCAGTCGGGCGGACGGTGCCAAAAGTCCATTTTCAGAACTTTTGTTACTTATTTTACTTAACGTTATATATTTATTTATTCATTTTCAGGAAATCAAAAATGAAATCAAATATGGAGAACCTCCTTGTGATATTATCTCCAACAAAATAACATATAAAAATAACAAAAACAGTTTATAAAAAATATATATTAAAAAAAACGTTCATAACAAGTAAGAAAAACATTTATTTTATGGAACTTATTCCGGTGGTAATTGGAGATGTCATATGACGATAAAAAAATAAGACAATATTTAACATTAAGTTAAATTCAAAACAGAATTATTTAACAACCCCAATTCACCCGTGACAATAATATTTCTGATTTTTTTAAAGTAAATCTTCTTTACGCACGCTTGACTTGGGGAGTAAGCTGGCGAATGCGTGACGAGAGCGTTACGAAAAGCGAGGCGAACGCTTCATATATTACTGCAGGGACAAGAGAGAGAGGTGCGAGCACACATTTTCTTTCGCTCTTTCTCTCATAGCCAGTTACGTTACACAGTGCAGGCCTATTGTCTATATCACACTGTAGGAGCAAGAGAGAGCAGTGCACCCGCACATTTGCGTTTTCTTTTCCTATCATATAGATGGAGCAGAAGTTTTACTTCAGTTGTGTGGTCTAAAGCACATTCGTTTTTTTTGTACAATGTATATACCTATACTCACAGTTGTCATTTATTGATAATCATAAGAAGACAGGATGTGAAAAGGCTGTAAAAATAAACCTTAAAGCCATTCAAAATCAAAAAGTTGCTTGCAATGGCTTTGGTTGGTTTGGCGACCAGATTTAAATAGCCAAATATTTCCTCTTAACCCATCTGTTTTCCCTCCCCACTATATTCAGTCTCGCAGCATCCCCGATTAGGGATGCGGTAGTACCACTGACTCTACCCATTCGCGAGCAATATTTATGCGGAGTTTACAAAATATATACATTTTTTTAATAAATTTAAATACATATCCTCCCGTTCTTCTGTCACCGTTTTTTTTGCCGGACAAGTTTTTTGCTGCATTAAAACGGCAATGCACAAAAGAGTCAAAAGAGAATTTTACTCAAATCGCAAACTCTTTGTTAATCGGTTCGGGGAAATGTAAAAAAAAACACATACACCATTAATAATGTGACGGTCAGATGAATTGCATAAATTTGCATACATGAATGCAGTATTTCGTGATATGCAAAGCGTTGATTATTTAAATGTTGGACGTGCATCAAAATAATAATACACAATACGTATTAGTTTCTACGTTGTATGAATTGATCATTTTTGTTGTTTTTTTGTTAATAAATATTCATTAGAAGATAACTACCCAGAGCCTATGGAACTATGAAACACATTTTTTTTTAATCACCCCGGTATTAGAGTTATTGTTAAGTCGGGTCCATTGCGCGGGCAAACGCCAGACTTTTGCTTATCCTATCCCGGGTGAAGGCAGGCCGGGGGGGGGGGGGGGGGGGAGAATTCATTTTTGACAGAAGATGCGCGATACCACGCAATGCGGACAATGCGGTCGTGTATGTAGAAAAACGGAATGGCCTTTTATGGTTATGTCATGGGCTATGAGCGAGCACAATCACGAGTTTAATATATATTTTATCTAAATATACTATAATAATCAAAATATTTGATAATAAAATTATAATATAATATCAAATATTTATAATTATTCTGTTTTTGACGTAAATGTTTATGCACTCTAAATTCTAGTAACTTTAGGTGGTGCAATACAATGACGTTATTAGTTATTATTAAAATGTTATTGGTGCAATAATCGATATTTGTCGGAAATCTTTCCTGATAAATAAATATCTGTGCTTTCTTCCTGGTGTAGCATCTTTTCCACATCGAACGCATTTTAACATTTACGTAAATGATAATCGTCAAACGTCAAGTTTGTTGGTTATCAACTGCGCGGACATAATTATTTATGATTTTAAATAAACACACTGTCGTAATGGATGATTATTTCTTTCGTGAACTCACTTGTAAATAAAGTCTATTAATTTATAAATCGGTTTCAGAGACACGGGAGAAATTGACCAATTTAAATTTATTCTATTTTTGATGCTGCGTAATTATTCACGCACTCTAAATTCAATAGTAATCGATATTAGTTGGAAATCTTTCCTGATAAATAAATATCTATTAAAATATCTGTATTTCTTCCTGCTGCATCTCAAATTCAATAGTAACTTAGGAATGCAATAAACGCCAAACGTCAAGTATTGCGTCCGCGTGGACGTCCGTACTCCAGACCAGTTGTCAAATTGTGTGGACCGCGCGAACTTCACCCTAATCTTACAAAAAATGTTGGTGGAAATGTTTGAAGGTCATTGAAGGACTTTCAAACAATATTTGGTCGCTGGAGTCAAGGCTTTAGCATAGCAAGAACACAAGAAATGCCAATGTTGGTGAGTTTCGAGATCCAAAAGTCAGATCATTCTTTGCTTAAATTTCATGTTACGCAGAACTGTGCTTCATCATAATTATGAACTTCAAAAGGAATGGCGATATACGAGGTATTTTGGAGGCGGGTATCGGTACCACCGCCCCGGGAACAATTTATTGGATAACCAACACTTCTGCCATACGTTACTCCAAGTGGTTCGCTACGTTTGATGACGCAGCAGAGGTGCCCGGATTCACGGGATATGGTTTGTTCGGATCTTGGCGGCGGATGCGTTTGCTCACCAAATGCGCGGCAGGCAGGATCGGGATGCTGGTTGAGTGAGATCTTTTCACCTCTACAGCAGAACTCTCGCAACATCGCCTTGCACCTTGACCCCAGATTCCTAGCCCCGGGTATTGGAATTATCCGGAATACAAAAAAAAATTCTACCCTAATTTTTTATTCTTAAGCGTTATGAAGGGGAGGAATTCGGTGAACAAGCTTGCCGGGGAGCGAGACATTGGCGCCACGCCACTGGTAATCGTAATCTGTATAATTTTTCGGTAAACACAATATTTTGTGAATCTAAAAGGATTAAACGAAAATGATTAAAATTAAATTAAAAATATTAATCTGCTACAAAAAAATAATCGTCGTGAAAATGGGTTCTTTCAAAGAGGGCTTAAGCCGCAACGTTAAAAGTATTACCAACAACAAAAAATAATATCCAGAACACAAAGAAAATAAAACATGTGAATTTTTTAAAATAACACGGGTTCGGTTATATAAATGCTCTCATTGTTTGACTTCTGGATTTGTATGAGATATCTGAGCGATATTTTATCCCCTTTTTCCTTAAAAAATAAATAATTTTTCACTAGAATAATGGAAAATAACAAAAGAATGCGCATTATTTATCTAAGTATTTTATTTAGTTAAAATACGTTGTATTTTCATCATTACGTGTGTGTTCCGATTTTGTATTCAAAAGCAAACAAAATAGAATAGGTATTATTTTATTTAATTAACGGCGTTTCGTTATAAATGCGTTGAAACATTTAATATTCTCTTTTTTAACCTTTAAAAAAGAGTTCCGGTTTCCCAATCAACCTACTGCATTGACTCCTCCAGCCGGACTCTCGATCCTTTGCCTTGCATCGCAGTGGGAGGGATGGATTCATGCGCCCGTCGCTCATCTGGACGCATTGAAATCCAGATTACCACCCACTTCTGATATCTTTTCCCTTCCCAGTCTTCCCAGAACATCTTCTCCTTCCTTTCCCTAAAAATACCCTCCACACAGCATCCATAAAGACATCTCACATTGAACTCCAGATTCCTACCCACCCCTGATATCTTTTCCCTTTCCAGAACTTCTTTTCCTTCCCTTCCCTAAAAATACCCTCCACACAGCATCCCTAAAGGCAGGTATTTTTTTTCCTCGGGGTCTCCTAAGTGGAACAAATGTAAAAAAAGCTTTTTTTATTTCTCTTCGTTTTTAAATCTACTACCATAATTAAAAGCAGATGATGTTGCTTCTTCAATGGTGAAGGACTAAACTAACTCAGCCACCCACTAGGATGGTTATTACGTTTAGTTTAGGCACAAGTTAGTGGAGCGGCAGATAATCTCAGTATCGCCCCGGTGAGAGACCACCATTAAGAATTGAAACGTTGTTTGTAATGACTTTGGCATAATTAACTTACCGCAATTAAAAGCGAATGATGTGCTTGTTCAGTGATAAGGGACTAAGCTAGCCAAGAAATTGGACTCACCGCGTCCGGGTGGGACTTCGAAATATTTGACAAATCAGCCACCCACTACCCAAAGGTGTTCATTATGTTGTAGATAGGCGTAAGATAAGTTAGTGGAGAGACAGATAATATCAGTATCGCCCTGGTGAAAGGCCACCATTAAGAAACGAAGCGTTATTTGTAATATATAACAGCTCGGCTGTGGAATGATTTGCCGGCCTCTGTGTTTCCTCCTTCCTACAACATGGGTCTCTCCAAGACCAATGTTCATTCCTTCCTCTCCTCAAAAAGACCCTCCACACAGCATCCCAGATGACATAGGCCCTGAGGGAAATTATTTTCCTCGGGGCCTCCTGTGTGGAGTTAATGTAAAAAAAAAATAAAAATGTTATTATCTTATCAAACAACATGTAAATCTTTACATAATATAAAATGAAGTCGCTCCCGCTGTCTGTGCGCTTAGATCTTTTATTTTTTAACGGATTTTCATGCGGTTTACACCAATAGATAGAGTGATTCTTCAAAGTTTTTAGGTATATAATTTGTCAAGTTTTTGCGTAAATTGGTTGAAATATATATTATATCTGACCAAGGGGCAGCAGGCACAGCGGGCTGGCAAACGGGAGGTGTGGATTTTATTTAACAGATGGCGTTGGTTATAAAGGTTGAGTAATGGCGTAGCGTTGTGTTTCGTTAGCCACAGCAACGTGTGACCGGGTCTGCTAGTATTTAATATAACAACAATAATATATGTACATATAAGCATATATTTTTATCTTTTTATATACAAATCTATTTTTTTAAATAAATATAAATGTTATTTACCCGCCTTGGAACAGACTCCGTCTAGTGAGGTGGGTAAAAGTAAAATATGTACATAAATGAAAATAAAATAAACGCCCGGGTTGCCGGCACTAAAACACCGTGTTTGCTGACCAAATCTGAATAGTCACACACTTCCTAACCATTTTCATTTCTAGTCCCTTCAGCCTCACAACATATCACCAACTATTGAGGATACCATAGTGTCACTACACTTTGACCTAGAAATTCCAGACAGAAAAAGATGTGCAAGATTCGAGAAATAAGTTGAAGGGTTTTATTTTATTGTTCTTAGATAACACTTATTTGAGGAACCATATATATTATTTTATTGTTCTTAGATAACACTTATTTGAGGAACCTTACATATACATTTTTTTAAATTATTTGTAAATATTGTATTAGATTCTTCTGAATACGTAAGATAAAACATATATCAAGTATTAAAAATACATATTCTCCATAGCAACAAATTATTGACAAACAATGTCCGGATGAATTAATGACAGATGAATATTGTAGGTAATTACCCGAAACGATGGACGCTGGGGAGAGATCTTCCAAATGTTTGAATCGTGAATTAACTACCAGGAAACACGATGGACGCTGGGAAGAGATCTTCCAAATGTTTGAATCGTGAATTAACTACCAGAAAACACGATGGACGCTGGGGAGAGATCTTCCAAATGTTTGAATCGTGAATTAACTACCAGAAAACACGATGGACGCTGGGGAGAGATCTTCCAAATGTTTGAATCGTGAATTAACTACCAGGAAACACGATGGACGCTGGGGAGAGATCTTCCAAATGTTTGAATCGTGAATTAACTACCAGGAAACACGATGGACGCTGGGGAGAGATCTTCCAAATGTTTGAATCGTGAATTAACTACCAGGAAACACGATGGACGCTGAGGAGAGATCTTCCAAATGTTTGAATCGTGAATTAACTACCAGGAAACACGATGGATGCTGGGGAGAGATCTTCCAAATGTTTGAATCGTGAATTAACTACCAGGAAACACGATGGACGCTGGGGAGAGATCTTCCAAATCATTACACTAACTACCAGGAAACAATG
Organism: Limnephilus rhombicus; assembly: GCA_929108145.2. NCBI lineage: Eukaryota > Metazoa > Arthropoda > Insecta > Trichoptera > Limnephilidae > Limnephilus > Limnephilus rhombicus. The sequence continues at coordinate 31,697,462 of OV815277.1, read as the reverse complement.
TGAAGTGAATTACATTAACTACCAGGAAACTTTCTATTCCAGGCGACCGTGAATAGATATGGAATTGTGCTTTTTATTTCATTGAGTAATGGAGGTTATTTATGCCTTACCTACATTTTTAATTTTCTAATGACGTAAAAGGTATAAAATGGAATGTGGATCCAATATACTGAATACGCAAAAAAATCTACAACATCATGTAATTATTGTTTATATTTATACGGCTGTAAACATGTAATATACTCGTACAAATATTGTGGAACAGTAATCAATGTAATCGTGATGAAATATATGATAATTAAATTATATAGAACCCTTCCAGAAGAACAGTAGGTTTTTTTTTTTTTTTTTTTTTTTATTATAGCGACTATATAAAAAAATTTTACATACAAAATGCAATGTGAAATTAAGTACAAAATATTGTATTTCTTAGTCCTCCTCACTAGGGGGTCCTGTGCCGAGGCGGACTAAAGTTATTTAAATATAGTTCATTTGTCTTCTATGTCGTTTTTAGCGTCTTGGTCTTAGGTGTTATGCTAACATTGATTAGTATTATTAGCATGTTATTATATCCTGTTTGTAAGTATTTTCCATGGAGTTGAACACATTTACTACTCCTGAGAAAGTATTGCCGACTGTAACTTTAAAATTAAGAAATTTGAATGATTTCCACAAGACAAATAAGAATCTAGCAAATGGAAAAAAAGAAGGAGATAGCATAATAATAAATTACGTCAACCCTTAAGGGGGGGAGGGAAGTAGAGAAGTGTGAAAAGGGGTATGGGGGGGGGGGGGGGGTCATCAGCTCTGTGACATCAAATGTAAAAAAAATTTGAACTACTGTTTTGATTATTTTTAGATGTAAAGTTGCAAAATATGTGACGTCACACCAGGGGGGAGGGGGTCTCACAAATGTGACGATGTGTGACAGGGACGGGAGGGGGGGAGGTAAAAATCATGAAATTCGTGTAAGGTGATTTATGGATGGCCCCTAATACCCCAAAAATAAATCACTATAATGAGTAAAACATAGTTACATTAGTGGGGAAAAAATAAAAAAATAACATGACGATAAGAGAAACATGAAAAAGAGAGATAATAACATGTTGAAAATGGGTGAGATAAATAAAGAAAAAAACGTTGATATTATTTTAATTCATTATTTCATTAAAAAATAAAGAAATCAAAAATTGTAAATCAATAGAAAAATTTAGATAATGAAATTAGGGTAGCAAATCTACAAGAACCGATTTTTTTGCTTGGTCCTTCGATTGAATCATAGATTTAGCAATAATTTTACAAAATTTTACAAAACTAAATAATTTGCAAATATTACAGAAGTAGGATGTAAGTTGCACACTTAAGAGTTAGAGCAAGGTATTTCCACATTATCTGCAGTAAGCCAAATAGCTCATAAATATAACATTTCATTCTGGGTGGTTAACATTGTCAATTAATGCAAATGGCTTAAATAACAGACAGAGCAAGATATAATCTACTAATTGGATGTTTAGCGTTAATCTAAATATTCGTGTACATAGTTAATGGTAATATCTCACTAAACAATGGACGATTTAAGACATAGCCAGGTCACCAAGGTTCATTGATTTACCGAAGAACAATGTGGATTAAACCACGTTTCTTTTTGTATTTTTTTTTGTTTTATTCCTATGCAAATAAGGCGAGATTTTTTTGGCTAATTGGCGTGAGAAATATTCGCAGGTTGTGTTTTAATGGAGTATAAAAGTAAATGTACAATTGGAATATGTACTTCTTCGGGAAAGTAATTACACAATAATCTGATAAAAAAGTAATTAATTAATAAATAAATTGGTATTATTAGATGTTTTATAGTTTATTACGCATATATGAGAGAAATAGGTGTACATGATGTCCGGAAACTCATAGTTAAAGAGGGAAACTGGTGAACCTACACCACATAAAGAACTAAAAAAAAAATGTTTTTTTCGATCGGAGCAAATCGTTTTATTATATTTTTTCCGGCAATTAAATTAATTTCTTATATAAATAATCTGAAGATGAGAGACTCGTTGACGGATCTTTGCATATTTTTTTTGTATTTAATATTATACATTATATTTTTCACTTCTTTTCTGCTTCTATTCTAGTCTAAGTGTATATATTGTTATTTTTTCCATTTTTGTATTATTTCGCTCAATATGGAATGTATTGCACTGCACTATCCGTGCATACATTCCGGAATAAACTATTATTATTATATCAGTACGTAGGTACTGTGTGTTGTGTGTGTCACATTAAGTGTTTATTGGCACTGAATGAAATACACACACCATACACCATTTTCTAGATAGGTACGGTTAATTGGTTGTCTAATAGTTAATATTGCCTATTTTCGTACACTATTTTACAAGGAAAATGAGGTTAGCTTTGGTTTCCGAATAATAGGATTTCCGCAAGAGAGGTTTTGGGGAAGATATGTCAATGACATATCACCATTAATGAGACACCCGCCAGATGTGATCAAGACATGTGCCTAAACAACGATAGGCATCATCAAGATGCTCATTACTAAATGACCGTTTAATTAATTGACAAAGGTTTACATATACACAGTAGTGTGTGCCCGCTCTCCCACTTTCGAACTCGGAACTCCGCCGGCATAGACGCCGCAATACACCACTGTTACTAATATTGCCTAAATAATACATATTTCATGTAGAGAAGATTATTTCTATTATCTCTATAAATAATATCTAAATATTTTTAATAGTCGATCATGAGTCAAAAATAAAGTGGGACTTATAATAAAGCAACAGTTAATTTTATTTTAATGCCCATTTAGGAAGTATTATTATAGTACCTCCATTGATAAGCTAAAGCTGTAGGTTATGATTTTAGATTTTCACGGCCAAAAGTATTTTTGCTATTTGTTTTTGGGGTGTTATGGCGTGTTTCGCTACCTCCTTCTTTAGCCAACGTTTCGGACAGCGTTACAGTGTCCATCATCAGGGACACATCTGCCCTGATGATGGTCACTGTAACGCTGTCCGAAACGTTGGCTAAAGGAGGAGGTAGCGCAACAGGGCATAACACCCCAAAAACAAATAGCAAAAATAAAGTTGTAGGTATTTGATTTTCGAACTTCATAGTAGGGTCATTTAAAAAAATAAGTTGCTGGTTTCTTTCACATGGTTTAACGAGATACTTTGAATAAACATATATTGGCCTCTGCCTGACATTTTTTGTTACATCTTTAAAAGTCTAGAAAAAAATAAAGTGTCAGGTATACAAAAAATGTGCTTTTCAGAATAAAATCTCATCACTACCCATTACGAATCCTTTTCGGATATGGTTTTATTGTATAATGTGGCAAATTAGGTTCTTTCGAGTATGATGATGAGACAATTGAAAAAAATATATTTTTGCCTAATGCAAATAAAAATACATCTCGACAATGTTTTTATTGCATATATCAAAACAGGCGGCCTGTGTTAATGAATTAAATTAATAAATTAAATTAATAATTAAATTAATTAAATATATTATTTTTTTAATAAATTAATTAATAATTTATTTTAATTGAATTCACACTTATCGTCAACTGCACAAGGAGTACGTGATTTCATTAGAATATTACCTTTGATACAAATATTTAAAAAAAAAACTCAATGGAAATATCACGTTTAGAAAGGGTTAAAAAGAACAAGTTTAAGATTAAATAACCTTAGAATATAAAATAATCACATTTCATAAAATAATTTCATTATTTATTCTGAACATGTGAACAGTGGTTCTTTTAGAAAGATATCTTTTTTTACCTTTGAAAATCTTGGTATTGCCATACGGTAAAGCGCGGTCCTTTTTCTACTCATTATTTTTGTATACTTTTATTTACTTACATTAAATTTTAAAAGCAGGAAAGCATGAAAAATAAAGGTATACGGATAAAGCCAAAGTAACAATATCTTTGGATAAAACAGAACACTTACAAAACAGAACAAGGTAAAATAATAAATAAGGTTAGGTTAATTTTTGTTTTGTTGTGGAACAATGTTTTCAAATCGTGCATAAATAAATAATGTAAATGATATATTGACCCTGTCTTACTTTTACAAGGTATTCCAATCTAGTATGAACCAGGTATATGTACACCAACGTAAGAAGCCCAACAATATTAGAAGTCGGGAGATGAAACGGACCCCGCTGGGGAATGGTCGAACGAATGAGGAAAATATACTGATCCAAAGAAAGACGAATAATATAAATAGATTGAGAGGAATAGGGACTAGGTAGAGCTTCTAAGGCTTTTGTCAGTGCTTATGAATAGTATGGAGGAAGCAATATCGCCGACCCGCAAACATACCTTCGTCCCTACGACTTCAATGCATTGTGTGTCAGAACGAACAGATATATTTTCTATAATTTTTTTTTATTCAAATGGATTGGGAAATAAAACTACTACCTACGATGCGCTTTATAAAAATTGAGAACCAGTAAATTTTCTTGAATTGTCATAATAATAATAATAATATTTGGTTGATTTATAAAGTGCCGTTTTCGTGAAAAATCACCTCAAGGGCGCTGTATAAATACATATATAATATTTTTATTTTTATTTTAACTTTATGAGTAAAACCTCAAATTGTAATATTTAATTAAATGAAGACAATATAAGCGAAACTCAATCGAAAATCTGAAAACAGAAAAATCAGAAAAAGATATTGACACATCTGGGACTCGAACCCAGGACCTCTCGCTTACCGGGCGAACGCGCTAACCACTGCGCCACCGTGTCGATATCCAATTCGGTCACTTTTAACTGTATCATACTTCGACTAAGAACCACCCACACTATCTTCATTTTTCTTAACGCATATACTATTGGCTGCTATCTTTATGTATGATTGCAAGATTCAAACCCGAACTAAATGCTCTCTAGATAGTGTCTGGATAAATCTTTATCCATTTTATTTAATATGCGACATCTATTGACTTTTCTGCAAGTCTAGGATGAATATTTTTATTTTTATTTTAACTTTATGAGTAAAACCTCAAATTGTAATATTTAATTAAATGAAGACAATATAAGCGAAACTCAATCGAAAATCTGAAAACAGAAAAATCAGAAAAAGATAGACTAGACTTGCAGAAAAGTCAATAGATGTCGCATATTAAATAAAATGGATAAAGATTTATCCAGACACTATCTAGAGAGCATTTAGTTCGGGTTTGAATCTTGCAATCATACATAAAGATAGCAGCCAATAGTATATGCGTTAAGAAAAATGAAGATAGTGTGGGTGGTTCTTAGTCGAAGTATGATACAGTTAAAAGTGACCGAATTGGATATCGACACGGTGGCGCAGTGGTTAGCGCGTTCGCCCGGTAAGCGAGAGGTCCTGGGTTCGAGTCCCAGATGTGTCAATATCTTTTTCTGATTTTTCTGTTTTCAGATTTTCGATTGAGTTTCGCTTATATTGTCTTCATTTAATTAAATATTACAATTTGAGGTTTTACTCATAAAGTTAAAATAAAAATAAAAATATTCATCCTAGACTTGCAGAAAAGTCAATAGATGTCGCATATTAAATAAAATGGATAAAGATTTATCCAGACACTATCTAGAGAGCATTTAGTTCGGGTTTGAATCTTGCAATCATACATAAAGATAGCAGCCAATAGTATATGCGTTAAGAAAAATGAAGATAGTGTGGGTGGTTCTTAGTCGAAGTATGATACAGTTAAAAGTGACCGAATTGGATATCGACACGGTGGCGCAGTGGTTAGCGCGTTCGCCCGGTAAGCGAGAGGTCCTGGGTTCGAGTCCCAGATGTGTCAATATCTTTTTCTGATTTTTCTGTTTTCAGATTTTCGATTGAGTTTCGCTTATATTGTCTTCATTTAATTAAACATATATAATAATTAATATAATCCATTTTTAACATATTTCCCTTCCCCACACCTACTTTTACCCCCCATCTTATGTACCTCCGCCCCATCCCCCACCAAAGTTGATGTTCTGTCTTCCTCTTCTATTTTTAATTGAAAAACTCTGTAATCATGGATTTTAATCAATATATTTTATTCACCCTGAGGAAGGTTTAGGTCGAACCGAAACCTGTTGGTTTTAAAAAATATAATAAAGTGAAATTAAACAAAGTTATTTTATGGTAAAATATTCCTCAAAATTGTTTTAAAACAATAACATGAACTCGTAGATAATATCGACATCTTTTTCGTTTATAATTTTGATACTTCATTACATAAATTTTATTATATTTAGAGCAAACTTAAAATAATTAATTATCTGGTCGTTCGTAGATGGAGGCAATTTTATTATTTTAGGAAAAAACCCTTTTTGGTAGTTGTGCTGTAAAATATTACGATTAATTGTTTGTTTGTGTCTGTAAATACGCAATATGAATATGATAAAGTACAATGTTTTGTCGGTATAAAAACTCAATTCTTCCAAGAAAGATATGCTAATATTGAAAATACAATATTGAATTGAATCACCGATATAATATTGGATTTGCATGCCTTTCTTCAAAAAATTCGTTTTTTTCCCAAAATAATTAAATTACCGCCATCTTTAAGACACAAAAATTGCTGTTTGTTGGTGCCCCTATAAACTAGGACGACCTCTTCGGCATTCTCCGGCAACATTTGTGCACGGTTGACATTTCTGCAAAATGTATGAACACTGAAAATTTTGCTGAAATTTTTTTCAAATTTTTCAAAGACCCTGCGCACATTATCTCTAAAGATGTCACATAAACCCTGCGAGAAAACCGAGGTCTTCTGTGCGAAGTTAATATTTTTTAAAAGACTTAGACGTGCAGAAAGAGCTCCAGTTTCAGAATAAACAACATTTCCTCCACACGATAAAAGCGAACGTCAAAGCAGGAGGGTATTTTTATAAATGGAAAACAAAAAATACGTAGAAATCGCCCCAACAATAAATAGTCTAGTCGATATAGTAATGGTTATTTTATATATAATATACGATTGGTTGGTCATACTTCAATGGTTATATTACAACCTTGCGGCTTTACATTTCATAAAATAAATGCGCTACACCATTATGTGTTACAAAGGCAAACAAAACGATTTATTATAACTACAAAAACTCTTATTCATCTCTTCAGCACATTGCTATTTCGAGAGATTTGGGAATCACCTTTGATACGCATCTAACATTTCATGTCGACATAGAAAAGATATGCAGAAAAGTTTTAAGAATGCTAGGATTTATGCTAAGAAACTCCAGACATTTTTGCAACTCGGTCGCGATTCGTGTGCTATATATAGTTCAGTACGTAGTATGTAAGTAGCATTTTGGAAAGCGGCTCAATTGTAATGTTTTATATTATATTTTGTTCTATGGTATTGTTAAATATTACATTGTTTAAAATATTTCACAGTTTTAAGCAAGAATATACAAGTGGTTTTTTCTTTAAAAACTACTTGTATATTCTTAAAAGTTTTTTCACTTTTATAACGTTTGATATAAATTCTATGTATGTGTAATCCTCGATATCTTAAATATTATTTTATAATCTATGTAAAAGCCCCCACGGGCGTATAAGAACAATAAATAAATAATACGAGGACCAGTGGGTTTAACTTACTCTCAAATGATAGAGAAAGCACAAAAGAAGTTTCTGAGATATTTATATCTTAGAGCAGGGTTTCCCATTTGCCGGGTCGCGACCCGGTACCGGGCCATCAAAATAAAATATCGGGTCGCAACATTCCCGCCTTGTTTTAAGGCAAGGTGGAAGCTGCAAGAAAAAAAGCTTAGTGTGTGAGCACAACGCGCGGAAACAGGGAACTTCAAAGCATCTAGTCATTTAAGTGAAATACAAAAAGAGTACATTGCCACAAGACATCTTAACTCAGATTAAAGAACATTTATTAGGACTGGAGAGGAATCTTCAAGAATATTTTCCTCCAATCGACAGCAACAAAGCTTGGATAAGAAACCCTTTTACATTCAAGTTAGATTCCGAAACTAATTTGCCACGAATTGCCAGATTCAGATGTCGACTCGTTAATTGAACTGTCAACTGACACATCACTCAAGGATATATTTGATACAAGACTAAGACAATTGATAGAATTTTGGTTATCTTGTCGTCAAGAATACACAAAATTAGCTCATCAAGCAATAACTTTTTTAATGCCTTTTGTCACAACTTATAAATGTGAAGCTGGCTTTTCAACACTAGTTTACCTTAAAAATAAATACAGAAACCGACTTGAATTGAAACCAGACCTTGGATAAAACTTTCGTCATTTCCCGCGAACTTGGATTCTTTAGTACCTAACAATTAAGCAGCAGCTCCATACTTCGCACTAAAATTTAGTGACGAAATAGGCGATACCAAAATACGTAATATTAATAAAACATTTTCACAATTAATAAATGTGTATTATTTTACCTAATGATACCAGCTTGGGTTTAAAAGAATTAAGTGGGTCACGAAGAGGCAGTGTGAAAATTACCGGGCCACGGCAGAACAATGTTTGGGAAACACTGTCTTAGAGACTTCGGATATTATCCCTGGTTATATCCATCAGCCGTTTTGTTCGGCATGCTTGGTATTAATAGTCTCACCGATAGAAGGAAAACTGCTTTACTGATAACAACAAGTAATCTTCTAAACGGTAATATCTGCATTCCCCATATAATACGATAAATTAAGTTTTATATTCCCGACAACTTCACAAGAGCGCACAGACACACAACGCTTGTTGTTCCGAGTTGCAGAACTAACTTAACGTTGAAAAATTATTGTGTTACTAAATTACCTGTCCCCTGACTTAGATGTTTTTCAACTAAATTCAAAAAAGTTATTTTTACTTGATAAAATGAATTGTATGTTTATTATTGGTTATTTATAACTGTAAATGTGCATTTAAAATAAAAAAATCCATAAAACAAAAACATAGTAGTAGATTCCTAATTACTTGCCTGCCTACATACTATTATGAAAGTAGGCATATACTAACCACACGTGTAAGTAAATTTGTACAATAAACATCGTACATCCAACGTGATAGAACATAGAACAAACGGCGCGGCGTATCCACGACTGAATATTCACGGCGCGATTTAATTAGTACCTAGAGCACGGTACAGGAATAATTAGACAATTTGTTCATGTTAATATCCATTGTTCTGATTCTGATTGCTGATTACTATTCGTTATTAAATGGATGAGTATGTTCTGATGAATATTTGGAATAATTTGAATGGAGGCTTGAACACTGGTACATGATATTATACCTGCCTAATAATGATTAATAATATTACAGCACAAACATCGATACCTACCCGAGAATAGTGAGGAATTCATGGACTAATATCTACAATATAATACGCGGTGAGAGGAATTCGTGAGAACGTGTGATATATTCTTGTCGATTTAAACTAAAATGATTTAACAAGTAACAAGGCTTACAAAATTTACCTATTTATTTTTTAATCATGGTAAATATTTAAAAATCTATAAAATGAATTACATTAGCAATTTATTGAAGTGGCCTCGATCTTCACGTCATTTGTGAGATAGATAAACTAACGAACTAACCATCAAGCCGTTTCCTCGCAGGGGTAGGCAGAGAGGATGGACCGCCAAAAAACTCGATCTTGGCACACACTTCTTGCCTCGTTCACATTCATACATCGTCTCATACATGTTCTTCTATTATTCTGACTCTTGACATGGCCCGACTCAAGTATCTGATTCACTTGGTCGTGCCTTGTCTTCCTCGGGCATCCCCGACTTCTTCTACCGTTCATATTTGCGTCATACATTCTCCTTATACTCCTTTCATCCTCAAACCATCTGAGCGTCCCTTTATTAATCTTACTCGTTACGCTTAAATCAGGTTTGCATTCTTTGCGGATCTCCACGTTTCTCATACGATCGTACGTGGTTTTATCACACATCCGCCTCAGGGATCTCATTTCTAGAGCGTTCAGTCTACTTTCATGGACGGCTAGCTTCGCTTCTGTTGACAGTTTTTTGTTGGAGCCAACGGCGTTCTGTACTCCATTAATTGAGTTACCTGTATTTACCCTTCTTTCAATATCTCTTTCAGTCTTCCCATCTTTTGTAAACATACTTCACAAGTGCACAAACTCATCCACCTGCTCCAAGTATTCATCATTCACCACTATATTGCACATTGTTTTCGTACTGTCTCTTTCAAATACCATTACTTTAGACTTACTTATATTCATCATTAACTCATTATTCATACACACTTCGTTCATCCTAGACACGCGAGACTGCAGATCTTCCATACTGTGTTAGAAACAGGTTAGAAAGATGGAAACGTTATAATGGAGCTATCAGCGGTATACTTTCACATAGGCCGGAAATATATAAGAAATGAGCCTTATTTTTTTTTCTTTATTCAGTACATTGTTTATTACAGTTGTTATTATCCAGATATAAAATGGAAATAGAAAACGTGTGAAAAGGTTTGCTTTTCTTCAGGAATTTCAAAATTTGCGTTGTTTGGTAAGGTATATCGTAAATAAACAAATCTGTATTTTCTAAAAAAACAAATAAAATGCCAATAGCTCAAACATTTTCACAAAAATTGATTTCTGACAAAAATCTAAAAGAGATATATAAAAAAAATTACGAAAACTTAAGCAAGTAATTTAAGTTTTAAGTAAACGGCGGCTTCTATGATCCGAGATTCTCGACTGGCAATCTGAAGGTCGCGGGTTCATTTTTCAACCCAAATGTGCAAAAAAAATTTATTTGTTGTATATCTTTGGCATTAAAATTTTATTTGAATAAATTGTGTTAATTCACAATTAATTAATAAAAAATAATTATATATTATAATAAATTATATATTATATTAAATATAATTGTATATTTGCGGCACGTTCCAGAGTGGAAAACAATCACAGTATTGCCCTGGTGTAAGACCACTGCCTTCCTTAAAAGACCCTCCACACAGCGTCCCCAAAGATAAAGTAGGCCCTGAGAGGAATTGTTTTCCTTGGTGCCTCTTGCATGGAGCTAATTTAAAACCAACAAAAAAAACTAGCAAAATTATTGTGGAATTTATGAAAAAGTTTTCTCATAAAAACGTCACCTTCATCGTCGTTACGTGATACTATATTCTCCAATAGTCTCTCGTCTCCCCGGTGACAGAACGGATCGCAGAAGTATGTGGGAGTTAGTAGAAGTAGTGTGGGTGCATGACATTATGAAATAGCTATAAGCCCCTCTATCGGAAGGCCCCGCAGTTCAGTCTATTATTTCCTCACTCTGTACACGTAGAAACCTTCGGGGCCGTGGGCTGAAAGCTGTAGTGTGTATAATTCCACCCCCATTCATCCCCTGCGGCTTCTGCGCTCCTACCACCGTCATTTGAAAATATTCCTGTTTTGCGAAAAAGTTAACGAAATTATTTTCAGCCGAGTGCTCGGTATTAGCATACCAAATTAAGAAGACTTTTATTATAATGTTAAATGGCATTAAATAAATTCATCTTTGTTTTTCGTCGTTGGAATTTTGGTATTTTTTAGAGAAATGCGTTTTTTCAGCTCCGCTGTTGATCATTGCGTTATTACATCACTGTTTTAATAAAGCAGATTTTTGTTAGGTATTTTATGTATGCATTCCATTTGAAATTACACGCTTTGCTGTCATTTTGAAAGAAGAATAAATAATATTCATCTTCAATTCACATTTGAGCAATACTTAATAGAATTTCGATAAAAACCTCATTAGCATCATTATATATTCATGTTTGTGGTTTGAACCAGTAGGTCTACCAGTGTTTTATTGATTCCATTGTTATGAAATGTTATGTATTTATACATTTACAAACGAGTATTAGCTATGTTTTTTCAGTTTAGGAGAAACATTTCTTAAACATGCCATATTTAAATCTCATTGGATTTTTAGACCGCACAACGTTGAATTATAATTTTTGTTAAATCTAACCACATTGTTTTATTTCAAGCAGTTTATATGTTTCAGACGGCCGAGGGGTACTCTTGACTCGCAATCCGAAGGTCGCGAGATCGTTTTCCCGGCGAGCGCAAATAAATTTTATTTTATTAATTTGTGGTATTTCATCATTAATTCATTTAAAAATAATACATATAAAATAAATTGTATGTAAATTTTCGGCACATTCCGGAGTGGAAGATACTCTCAGTGACGCCCTGGTGTAAGACCACTATTCAGAACTGAGACGTTGCTTGAAATGTATTTAGCCGTGTTTGGTGACCAGATCTGGTAGTCAGGATAGCCAGGTACTTCCCCGCCTTCTTCTCCCCCTCTTCTTTCCCTCCCCACTATCTTCAGCCTCATAACCCAACATTCCCCAATTGGGGATGCCGTAGTCTCACTGGCTCCAGACGGGGGCAGCTGGGATTCTTGTAAGATTTTCACATAAAAAAGCATAACTTTATTTGCAAAGATTTAAAAAAAAAATTAGGAAAAATGCCGGAAAGCACGATGTTTAGCAGTCAAGTAAAAGTGGGCTAAACGCAAAATTCAAACATTTTTTTAGAATATGTTGTTTAATTGTGAATTTTATTAAGTGTTGACATTTTTTTAATAATGTGCTTGAATTGCTGTGTTTGTTTGTGCTCTCTTTGTTAAAATGGCAATAAACTTCTAAGAAAGAAAATACCGTTTCCACAGAAAATCTCGAGATTCCGGGAAGCGAAAATCTTTGTTTTATTCCCCTGTGTCTCTCCACCCCCCTCACCGCACCTTCCCCTGGAGGTGTCCAGAATATGTTTGTACCTCCCACGGAAGGACCACAAAAATACGTGCCCCAAAAATATTTCCTCACAATATTTTGTGTGACGTACTGCTCTTTGATTTTTAAAGTGAATTCTAAAAAAATAATGATTATATTACTCTGAACAATTAATAATTTATCACTTTATTTTAAGTGAAAATCGCACAAGGGTCCCAACTGCTCCCGTCTGGAGCCAGTGAGACTATGACATCCCCAATTAGGGTATGTTGTGAGTCTGAAGATAGAGGGAAGGAAGCTGCAGAGTGGAGATGGGGAAGAAGGTAGGGAAGTACCTGGCTATTCAGATCTGGTCACCAAACACGGTTAAAGGCATTTCAAGCAACGTTTCAATTCTGAATGGAGAGGAAGTTCTGAAGGTAAGAGGGGTTGGTAGGAATCTAAGGGGCCAGCATGTCCAGAAGTGACGGACGTATGAATCTATCCCTCCAACCGCGGTGCAAGACGAAGGGACGAGAGAAACCATCCGGAGAGGGCAAAAGGTCTTCCCAAACACCGGCCTCTCCCAATCCAGCCGGCCACGCAGATGGTGAAGACCTGAAAACACTTCACCCGATGAACTCAGGCACCCCTGCTAAGTCACCAAACGCAGCGAAACTGTGGCAGAAGTGTTGGCTATCCAATAAATGGTTCCATTCCCAGTCTCCCAAATTGAATTACGTAGAAATGATGACTACGTGTCTCTATTATACTCTATTGTTTTTTTAATCTATTTATGCATTTTGAAGAAATATCATCTTATTAATTCTTTAGAGATTTTCTTCGAAGAATTTATTTGAAGAACGTAGGTTTATATACTACCAACAAAAGTTTTTGTTTGTAAAGAACTACATGTATTACTACAATCAGGGCTGGGCAGTATTTGAATTACTTGTAATTGAAATACATATTTGAAATACAAATACGTATTTTGTATTTGTATTTCAATTACCTGATGCTGATGTATTTTGTAATTTGTATTTCAAATACTTATGGCTTCAAAATATATTTTCAAATACATTTAACGATCTTAATAATGATAATGAAAAATAAACTGACATAGATAATTCATAGAATAAAAGCGCTAGAATCCTGTACTATTGTCCTATGCTATAGCACTCTTACTAATAATTATTAGTAGTTCTCTTAATATTCCTTTATAATGTACTGTACCTTTTTTATGTCATGCTAGTTATTATTATTGTCCTGTGCAATGACAGCACTGTTATTGTACATTTTGTATCATATTACAATATTATTCTTGACATTGCTTTGTATTGTACATTTTTGTATCATAGTATTAGATCAAGCACTATTGGAATAATTTGACTGAGTACTAAATTGTTTTTAAGTTTAATTTAATTACTGAAGAGTGCACTTGAGGTGAAATAACACAAAACTGCGCTATACAAATGTCATCTATGTATATAAAAATGAATTCCTGTTTCTTCCCTTGGTCACGCCATAACTTCAGAACGACTTTACCTATTTCGTGATTTTTTTTAAAGCTTTCTAATACTTTGTAGAAGGTTTTTGCGGAAAGAAAAGTTGAGAAAATTACGCAGAAAATTGGATAATTTCAGAAAACTTAACGACTCTTTTAACTTCGCACGTTTGACAGTTCGCGCGTTTGGTGAAATTGAATTATGGATTTTTTAAATTATAGATATTTTAAATAGGTGCCTATGTTAGGTACCAGATTTGATTGATTGTTCATATAATATTTGTAATATATGAACAATTAAAATTTTGAATTAAAAAAATGTAACAGCTGGCAAGCGAGTTGTATGAAACTGAATGTACTGGGACTGAATATATGGAACGCGGGAGAGGGGTTGGCGGGGTGGGGGAGCGGGAGAGGGGACAGGGTAGGCGGGGAAGGTGAAAGGGGAACGCGGGAGGGGAAGGGGATTCGGGAGGGGAACGGGGACGCACGGGAAAGGACAAGCAGGGAGAAACAATTTATTTCTCTGAATATGGCGTTGCAACGCATGCCGGGAACCAGCTAGTGTTTTTATAATAATTATTATTATTATCTAAACCTGGGTCCTATACCACAAAACTGAGGCGGAGACGAGATGTGTCTTCTGAGCAATATGATTGGTCAATTTTTGCACGTCTCTGTTTCACTCTGCTCAGCTTTACTTCTGTGAAAACGCACCCTTAGATAAGGAAGGGCACTTACGACAATTTATTGCAACCAAAGGTTCTACCAAAACCAAATGTATTTTGTATTTGAAATTAAAAAATGCTGTATTTTGAATGCTGAAATTAAAAAATACTGTATTTTGTATTTCAAATACACAACTTGAAAGTATTTTGGATTTCGTATTTTAAATACATGCGAAAAATTATTTTGTAATTTGTATTTTAATTACAGCAAAGCATGTATTTTGCCCAGACCTGACTACAATATTAATAGTCGAAAGCTTAAATACTTTTTAAACTAATTACTTAAAACTGTTTGGCACCACTGTGTACTCAGTACCTACATGGTCCATGTACTCAGTGCCCAGTGCCACCAGCTAAAAAAACTACTGTAACAATAATTAATTCATTCCAGTGTCCAGTGTAATTCACCGGACTTGAAACATTAATTCTAACATTTATTTGTACAAAAATTGATGTGTAATAATATATTTTTTTAATAATATGTTTTACATGGTATTTACATGATCATTTTACATCTCAGGTTTTTTACTACCCTTCCATTGAAAGCATTTGCTTGTGTATGGAAGGGGAGTGTACATTAACGTTATTAGTTTTGTAATTAAATAATTCATTGTACATAAATATATACATTTTTTTTTACAGATTTTTAGAGAAAATGTGTCCTTACTGGGGTACCCCGTTCAAAGGACACATTGTACACGTTTTATTATTTGAATTATAAGTAAATACCTATGTTAGAATATTACCAAGAAAAATTACGAAGTTAGATCTAAAAGAAATTACAAAACAAGCATTATTCTTTGTTAGGTTGCAAAATTGAATCTATTCTCTTCCTTCCCATGTCCATAATCCATATTTTTATGCTTCTTTTGAAGGCGGTTATTTTTTTTATGGTTTGCATTGCAAGAGGGAGTAAATTAAATAATTTTATAGAGAATTTTATATGTGTGCTGCAGTATTAAAAGTGTGTATTTAAAAAAAAGAAAGAATGTTATGGATTAATTATGATGTTTGTAAGATTAATTGATAGTAGTTTTATTTTTATTTTTTATTAACTTTTATGTTCTATACTTTTCATATTATTTTATATTCTACTATATTCTTCCATACTCTTTTATATTACTCTATAGTCATTTTCTTAATATTAAATTATTCATATTTTTTAATTCTTTCACATTATTTATGTTGCATATGTTAATGTACTGTATAGAAAATCTATCACCACATCACGGGCATGTGCCTATCATTGTGGTCGAAAAATCCTCAATTCATGTAACAAACAATTCAATGAATAAAGAAAACTTAAAACAAAAAACAAAAAACAAAATTAAATGCTTTGTGAAGAAATGAAGGAGAAAAGTGGGAAGACACTGACTGAGGTGGAAAGACGAGGTAAGAGGGGATGCAGCACAGATTCTCCAGGTACCAAACTGGACCGCTGTGGACAGGAAGAGTTGGAGGTGAATGTTGCAGGAGGCCAAAGCTCGACAGGGGCTGTAGCGCCATCGAAGAAGAAAAAGAAGATTGTAAAAACAAAATTTTGTGTTCAACTTCATTTGCGAGTTACTATAATATTGAATTAGAATATTAAATTGTAATAATGATTTTAGAAACAATAATAAATTCTACAACTAAACGTATCAGTGGAAATAGGCATTGATAGGCAATAATATAAGACTACAAGCAGACTTCAAAACCAAAGTGCAACAAATTACATACGTCCCTATTTAAAGCGAAGCACTACGAAATAATTAAAAAATCAGGGTTTTATATATTTTTAGATTAACAAAAATATTAATTTGTAGTTTCATGTGGATTAATCGTTCGTGGAACTAATCTCCTGCTGACAAGATACTCGTACTTGCGGGCTTAGCGGGTATTAATTCCCATTGTAAGTAACTTTTATACGATAATAAAAAAATTAAAATTTAAAAAATGTAAATACCGCCCAGTTCAAAAAAAAAAACCTGTCTATTCAGATCTAAACCTCAAACACGGCCAACAAACCATTTTAAATAACGTAACGATTCTGAAATACATTTCAAAAGAGCGTGAAATACTTTTCATTACAGTAATACTAAGGTTGGGTTGTTGCATAGAAATTCAAATGTAACATTGTCATCAATTGGCCACTCAGCGCCATTTTGTTTTTTTGACATTTGAAAAGTTACCTTTAAATGCCGAGTCCGTTTCAGCTTTCGAACAAATTATGATCAGCAGAAGTTGTTAAGCACGTCAGCTTATTACAATTTGATACGTAGTGAAACGCACCTAGACTCAGGGTTAAACGGAGAACTTTTAAATATTAAAAAATGGCGCAGAATGGCGAATTGATGACAAAGTTACATTTGAATTTACGCGAAAAAACTGGTCCTTAGAGTATCAACCACTCTGGAATGTGCCGTAAATATACTATAAAGTACATTTAAGAAATAGTCCCATAGGCTCAGGACAGTCGGACTATTATGTACCTCACAAAAAGCGTGCGAAAATCTTTCGAATCCGCTTTCATAATGCGTTAAAACCACACAGGCCCACACCACAACATACCTCCGGAGTAAACAAAATAATAATATAAGATAGGGAACATTGGCAAAAGGGTAGGGACGCGGAGTAAGCTGGGGTAAACTGCCCCGCCGGGAGAAGTGAGACATATCACCACGTGCGGTTTATTTGCTTGCGCGACGCTTGTTTGGATTTAAGATTTGGGTTCCATTTTTCCCACTTTTTGATCTGTCCACCATTACAAAGTGGCCTAACCTTATTTCCTCAGCACCAATACAACCGCGTTATTTGCCAAGAGTTAGACTTTGGCGAGCCCCGCGTTATTATTTCTAGGGATTTGATCAATTGATTTCAATTTGGGAGACGGGTACGGGTACTGCCGCCCGGGAACCATTTATTGGATAACCAATACCTGTGTCACAGGTCACCCCGAGTAGTTCGCTATGTTCAGTCCGGATTAATGGACTGAGGATTGTCCGGGTTTTGGCGGCGGATGGGTTTGCCCACCTGCTGCATGGCGGGCCGGATCGAGAGAGACTGGTTGAGGGAGGCCTTTTGGCCTCTCCAGCCGGATTCTATCGACCCATCGCCTTGCACCGCCGTTGGAGGGATGAATTCATACGTCCGTTACTCCTGGTTACATTGACCCCCAGATTTCTGCCCTTTTTCCTTCCCGGAACTTCCTCTTCTTCCTTTCCTTAAAAAGACCCTCCAAACAGCATTTTAGACCCTGGAAATTATGCGTGGAGCTAATGTAAAAAACGTAAATATACCAATTTTTTTCATTTTTTCGTACTTCATTATAAACTTTTAAAAAATTAAAACGAGTGTGCTTTAGACCATACAACTGAAGTAAAACTTCTGCTCCATCTATATATTCTATATGATAGGAAGAGAGAAAGAAAATGTGCGCGCGCACTGCTCTCTCTTGCTCCTACAGTGTGATACAGACAATAGGCCTGCACTGTGTAACGTAACTCTATGGGAGAAAGATAGAAAGAAAATGTGTGCTCGCACCTCTCTCTATTACCCCTACAGTTATATACGAAGCGTTCGCCTCGCTTTTCGTAACGATCTCGTCACGCATTCGCCAGCTTACTCCCCAAGTCAAGCGTGCGTAAAGAAGTTTTACTTCAAAAATTAAAGCCTTACGCTGCCAAAATGATATTAATCAATCCGAATCTGCAGACGAAGATTTGGACCTCTCGGCCGTTATTTCAACAGCGTTCCTCCTCACATTCCCCGTTACAAGTTGCCATAATCCATTTTCCCGTGACGTGTACTTGAAGTGATTTCATTACTGAACGACGCGATACAAAATAGTCCCATCAATACATAATTAAAATACATGCCAAGATCACAACATGTCGTTGCGCTGTTGCTGCTTAACTAGGCCAATGCGCCATAATAGGGTAGATTACTAATCGGGGTATCGAGATTACTGCATCAATCAGTTATGGTATAATATTCAAAGTCAAAGAGGAAATTGGTTTTGTTTAGCATGTGCCCTCCGCAGAATGAGATGTAACCCATTTATTCCATCTGACAACTTGATCATCAGAAGAAAAATGGAACCCGTCAAGGGAAGTGATTGAGTATAGCGTCATATGGATGTCTCAGATTGTCAAGTAAAGTATTATTGTAGTATGAAGTATTATGTTAAATTAATTTTGCTGTTGGCATTTCATCTATTATATACCTACTAGTGCCGGCGAGAGATCGTAAGTCACGTCATCGTTTTAGTACAAACATGCCCAACCTGCGGCTTTTGTGCATTTTAGCGGCCCAAAATGAAGTTTTTAGCCATGTTTGGGATTTTGGTATTCACAAAAAAAAGAAGAAAAAAACGTTTATCTACGTAAATTTATCACATTCACATTATATTTTGTGAAATTAGAACTTTCTTGTTATTAGACCTAGGGCTCTCGATGGGGGTTCGCATATTTCTTGGAAGATCGAATGGAATTAACCTGATTTTAATAAGTGGAGGGTGAGTGCAAAGGACACACATAGGCGGATCTAGCATTGAAGGTCGCAGTTTTACAATAATAGCATCTTTGGACACGAAATTACCGGTAAAAATCCTCCCCCTACCCTCCCCGATGGATCGCGCATATGACTTCTAAGAGCTTCGTTAGTACAATCCGTTCATTAAATAGCCAGTAATTTAGCACAACGAATGCATTATTAAAAATATGTGTACATTGATAGTTAACCGCAACTTATCTAATACTATGGAAGCCGCGCTAAAATGAATCGATCATCAGTTGGAATATCTAACAACCATGCTTGATCGTGCTCGCAAATATTGATAACTGACCATAGATGACGAATTTGGTCAATATCGTATTGATGTAGGGTTTTATCGATCATTCATGCTAGACCTTCCGACCCACCCACGTCCAATTCATCTTAACTGTGCTTTCAACGACATCTTGAACCCTAGAACTATCTCTCTTGTTTCTAGTTGAATAGAAGGCACGTAAATCTAAAAGAAAAAAACAACAGTTTCAGGCATGAAGCCGGAAATACCATTTTTGTTCTTACAAAAATGTTAAATTTAGTAGAAAAGATCATATCGAGAAAACATTCATAACAAAAATAATCATACCAACAAAATTTGAATACGTATATGCAAGTAATACTCACCATCGTGGACTGTGATTTTGATAATGAATAGGTCTACCAAGGCATAATAATGATTTCTGCAAGAAAATAATTATTTTTGTAGCCTCTTTTGCTAGATTTGCCGCAATTCAGTTTATACACGATGAAATAGAAAACTTTTTCAATAAAATAGTGGCATTTTTCTGGCACGAGTACCTATCCCGTAGCATATTTTCTAAGCCCGCCAAAGGAATAATTATTTAGGCCTGGAAAGAATCCTATACCCTTTTACTTGGCGGCTTATGGGGTTCACGCCGGAGAAAAGGCTTTACTATAGAAGATATCACGCAACACTGGATTACAATAATTGCTGTGAGGGAAACTATCCCTATAACAGACCTGTGCAAGGGGCTTGGCAAAGAGTCAAAGGGTTTTATCATTTCAATTTCAAATAAGGGATGATACAAAAATATAGAAATGAAAATTTAAAAACGAACTTTACTTGAACTTTCCATACTTCACGTTTTCCAGCTTCTTCTCTTCCTAAACAATTTCAGTCAATTTTCGGCTTTCCGGCAGACTGGTACCGGGTGCCGGTTATTTCACCGGCAGAGGGGCGGTTTTCGCCATAGATATCTTGTTTACATGACTACTGCACATATAAGTGGTTGTGCGTTTGAATGTTATTTCTAACAGAAACCAAGAAAAAAAAACTACCTGCATGTAAATAACACAAGCCCTGCTTATTCATGGGGGTACAACAAATATATTATTTTGTAATTAGTTACTTTATAAAATTTATTTGCAATTTATGTATCTTTTTATGACTGATAAAGAAAACTAGAAAAAAAACTCCACATGAGAAACTACCAACAAATAAATTAATGTAAGCTTCAACTGCGATGGTATTATATTTTCTCCACATTGATATAATTAAAAATTCATATTTGAATCGAATAATAAGAACAGAAAACTGTAAGGTAAAGTCTGCCAGTCTGTCAGCACGCTTAGGAAATTTACGCAGCAACTAACGAAATTTAACGTTTTGCAGCTGGCAAATGTTGCGTAACGCCGCTTGCCGTTGCTTCGTTCCTTTTCCATAATTCGTGGTTCGGTTCGCGTCTCGGTTCGCAATTTTTTTTTTTTTTACATTAACTCCACAAGGCTCGGCTGTGAAACGATTTGCCGGCCTCTGTGTTTCCTCCCTCCTCAAGACCCGTGTTCACTCCTTCCTTTCCTCAAAAAGACCCTCCTCCTGGAAAATAACTTTCCTCAGGGCCTATGTCATCTTTGAAGATGCTGTGTGGAGGGTCTTTCTGAGGAAAGGAAGGAGTGAACACGGGTCTTGAAGAGAGCCATGTTGTAGGAGGGAGGAAACACAGAGGCCGGCAAATCGTTTCACAGCCGAGCCTTTGAACTCAAGAACGAGTCATAGAAACGACCCGTTCTCATGTGACTAATGTCAACCGTGTACAAATGTTTGGCGCGTGTTTGGTATGTTTCCCGACTATGCACCGGTGCCAAGGGGATCAATGACGCTAGTTCCTCGGAGCATCTTCCATCGTAATACCGGTAGAACAAGGACAGCATTCCCACCTGACGCCTGTGCTCTAAAGATTGCAGTCCGTCTGTTAAGATGGGAGAATCTATCAAACGGACCACCCGTTTCTGCACAGAGTCAAGGTTTTTTTTAGGTATTTTGGAGCTCCAAACTAAAGGTGGCTGCCAAATTCAACCGTGGGGAGCACTTGCGATTTGTACAGGGTTAGCAGTTGTGTACTATTAAGGTATCTGCGGGCCCTGTACAGTACGCCCAGTTTCTGAGAGGCTAACTTAACTCTGGTTTCGATGGAGCTCCCGTACCTGAGCTGGTCACTTAGAGTTACACCAAGCATATCGATGGAGGTCCTGTTCAGAAGATTGCTTCCGTTAAAGGAGACTAGATTTTCATTTCGATCCCTTTTAGACGTTATCAAACATGATTGGGTCGTTGAAACATTAAATTCGACGAGGTTATTCTTACCCCAAGAGAAAACACTCTCGAGGTAACCGTCCATTCTTTGCTTCAAAGCCCTCCGAGCTATTGGAGTTTGTGTGCCCTTTGGGAGCTTGTCAAACAAAAAGCTATCATGGACTGTACTGTCATCCAATCAATTGTACGTAGCATAAGATGCTCACTATAATGTGATTAAAGACTATTAAATATAAATCAAAACAATATTTGAATGGAAAGAAACATGTACGAGTATTTATGCTAGGGTAGCTGAGCTGCATTTCCGATTTTTTTTTCGAAATTTTCCGGCTTAGAACTTAGATTAAATTAAATAATACGCAATATTTTCACAAGTCGCTAGTATGGAGGGCCGTGAAGGGTAAATGTAGTTGTACGGGGTACCTATAGCCGCGGGGGGATCGGTTGCCGGAGATGGCCGAACGTAGCCGAAGGTTTCCGATCCCACCCGGACTGAGAGAGTGGTGGGGACAGGCCGAGCCGCGAGCACTCGCTGCGCGGCGCCGGTATTCCTTCGGCTAGCTTCTTTGAGCAAACAGTGTAAACCTTTATCAATTGTACTTATAAAAGAAACCTCTTTCAATAAATAATAATAGTAGTATCAAGGACACTACCTTAAAAGAATTCAGAATCTCCTCTTTCATAGATGGCACTAATTAAATTATTTTAGGGAAAAACACTTTTTGCAAGTTACGCTTTAAAATATTGAAATGAATTTTGGTTAACCCATATATGCACAGAACTATGTTTTTATTTGGTTCCTTATTTGCCTACTGATTCGAAAACGAATCAAAATTTAAGCTTTCTTTCAACGTTAATTATCTTACGCATTTCGTTCGGAAAGTGCATTCTACCGCCATCTGTGTCAAGGTTAAGGTATCTTCTTCTAATGGTAATTGAATGTTTCAACTAAACAAATTTTATTGTCCCATAATGAATCAATGCAAGTTGTGACCTGTTTACGGCGTGCAGAAATAATGGCTACTTTCACAAAAAAGTAAGTAATTATCCAAATTAACTCTATTTTAGAGTTTTTGCTTAATTTATGATAAAGTTGGATAGTTTTAACATATGTTTGTGCAATCATAAAAACAATATTCTTCTTCTTCCTTGCGCTGTCCCAACTCATTGCCTAGGTAGGCTGTTGGGGTCGGCTCTTCTCGTTCTCAGGTTGTAATATCTTCTGTTCTGGGTATCGCCTTCATCCAGGCCGTTTCTCTGAAGAATTTTGGAACATTGAGTCATCCAGGAGTTCTTTGGTCTTCCTCTGGATGACTGTCGATGAAGCTCCATAGACATTGCCTGCCTGACTGTGTGGTCTGATGGTCTCCGTCTTATGTGTCCATACCATCTCAACTGTCGTTCTTCCAGCTTACTATTTATGTCTGTGACACCCAGGCTACCACGAATGCGTGACCTTTTGATCTTATCTTTTAGTGATACTCCTGCCGACCATCTAAGCATTCGCATTTCTGCTGTTTCAAGTTGCCTAGTGTAGGAGTTGTACATAGTCCAGCATTCGGGGCCATACATTATTGCGTGTCTTACAATAGTCTGGTATATCTTTCCTTTCAGTTTTATAGGCATTTTGGAGTCGCACAATATTCCTGTTACGGATCTAAATTTAATCCATCGCACACCTATTCTATGGATGATATCCGCTGCACATCCTCCGTCTCTGTGGATTAGTGAGCCCAGATACTTAAATGAATCACAGTTGGCTAATGTTACTCCATCCAGTTGCATCGAAGGAGTTACATCATTTGTGTCATCAAATGGTAAATACAAATATTCAGTCTTTTTCCTGCTAATTTTTAGGCCATCATCCTCCAGGATCTTTCTCCACCTTTCCGGGCTATTCTGTAAGTCACAATGATCATCTGCTATCAGTACTACATCATCTGCAAAAAGCATAGTCTTGAGAATACTGTCATTTCTTGACTTTATAGATAATTCATGACCATTATGAATAGCAGTGGGCTGAGGACAGATCCTTGGTGTACCCCCACTTTAATTGGAAATTTTGGTGATGTCCCTGATGTGCATCTTACTTGAGTTTCAACGTTTGTATACATATCTTATATGGAGAGCACATATCCTATAATCATAAAAACAATATTGTTGTATTCAAATGCCTAAAAGCTGTTTATAATACCAGTGTTTCGAAAACGATACATTGGGAAAATTTACGTATGTAATATACTAAATAAGCATTTTTTAAATTTCAGTTGGAGCAAGCCTTTATCGACTAATGAAATAGTTGATATTGTCCATAATTTGGATTCGAACGATGAAGCGACTGGTATAGACATTTATATGTATAGATCCCCCCGGATATGGATTGGTTTCGGACTCCGATTCGGGCGATTAAACGTTTTGAAAAATTATCACGTAGGCAACTTCTAGCTCCTGCTGAGCTAGTGCTTCATGGGAATAAAGACAATGATAACAGCGAGTCAGAAGATGATCTTCCGCTTTCAGCCTCAGCTAATCGAAACACACATCAGATGTGCCTTTATTGAGTCGACTAGAACAGCCAAAAGCCCGTAAGTGGGTAAAACAAGACCTATCTAGAATGGATAACGAATGGATTGTACCGCCTCCAAGATCAGTGGTGACCATATCAGATGCATCGGACCCAGTCCATTTCTTTGAATTATTTTTTAATCACGAATTAATAATACATATTGGTTGTCATACAGTTATTTACGCTGTGGAAAAAGGAAATATGGCGTTTACCGTCTGATGATGAAATATATTGCTTCATCGGCATTCTTATATTGACAGGTTACTGTCCATTGCCGCGACGACGTATGTATTGGGAGAGTGATGAGGATATCCACAAATTGTTGATAGCTAAATCTATGCGACGGAACCGGTTTGAAGAAATTTTGCGATACTTCCATGTGTCTGATAATTCAAATTTAGCTCCGGGTGACAAAATGGCCAAAGTGTGCCCCTTGTTTGAGATGCTCATATAGCGTTTCATTCCTAAATGTGTTCCTCAAATATGTATCTCCTAAATTTTGCTTCAATTTGTTTGTTAGTATGTTTAGATTTATGACTACGTCATTTAAAAATAAATAAATACAGAAAAATATTGTTGTTTCTTCACTCATAGTAAATGTATGGGAAGTGCTCAATGTTTCGTTTTCGAACAATAAAAAAAAGGTATTTATCCAACTCTGACCTAATGAATCTTGTTTTAACGTTATTAGAGACTTATTACCACTAAAATATCTAAATTTTAGTTAAATCGAAAGTCCAAAATAGTTCTGGGCATATATAGGGTATTGATCGTTTTCGAATCAGGGGGCATATATGGGTTAATAGACTCAATTCCTCCAAGAAAGGCATAAAAATACATTATTGTACCGGTGATTTAATCCAATATTGTATTTGTGTGCCTTTCTCGAAAGAATTGGATTTGTACTCGTACAAAACTCTTTATTTATATTCATATTGCATATGGAAGGGCGCAAACCAATAATTCGTCTTAATATTTTAAAACATAACGTGTAAAATCTTTTATTTCCTAAAATAATAACATTGACGCCATCTGTGAACGCGTAGATTATAACGTACGTACTAACCTAAATAGACCTAAACAAATTCCGTGCTCCAAATACGAGGACATACGGATGCAGGTGGCTCTTTTAGTTTTTTGTTGACCTCGGTATTACAATATAATGTGCCCACTAATACATGAAGCAGAAGAGTAAATTATTACGAAAAATGTATAAAAAGGTGAAACCAAATACTCACAAAACAATAATAATATTGTTGACCAGTAAAATTTTGACGATATGTCAGTATGGATTTTATTTCCTTTTGAATATGAAAATAATGTAAAATAAGCACTGTAATCCAGCACCATTGTAAAATGGAACGTATTATTTTCTACGAGTTTTCACTATCAAAATTGTGCTTAGATACTGATTACAAATGTGCCAAGTGAAGGAAACACGACGTATCAAGATTAAGTGTCAATAAAATGTCAATAATGAGATGTCCCAAGATAAGTAACAAAGGAATTAATACCAAATATAACCGAAAGCTTAAAATAAGTCATGTCAGGGTTAGTATTTTTAGAATTAAGAGAGTAAAGAGGTGATCGGGATAAGAAATGAGTGAAATAAAAAAGAAACGCTATTTTCGGAAAGCAGATAAAATGTAGAACTTTTCTCGTAATATTTAAGGCTGATAATAAATCGGAAAACCATTAAATCTACGTGCCAAAGTAGCAGGGAAAGTTTTGTTTAATGTGAAAAAAGTGAAAGGTCAACAAAAATTACAATGCGTCTGAAATATTATATCGTAAAATAATGATCGAGAGCCATCCCTCTTACCCGGGGAAAAAGGCTACCAACTAGGAAAGCAAAAGAGGTTTATGATAACTCAGCAACTTTATGATGACCTTTCGTGGCATAGTGTTAAAAGTCTTGGCTCAGGTTGCTAGGTAATTTTTTTCTTAGTGTAAATATATCATCTTTCCTGCAGGACATCGCCTGGGTTTACGCTCTTATAAAAATTTAACCCTGCGTTCCAACAAAATTTCCACAAGCTTTTTTTACACAACTATTTTCAGCTCCCAACATCAATTACATCAAGGATAATGGAATATCCATCAAACATTAAAAAAAAATTGGTTGTACATAAAAAACTCCGTACAAACGATTTTTTGTTAAAAAAAACTTCATTACATAGTAAAAATGAAGTCGCTCAAAATGTATGTGCGCTTAGATCTTTTAAACTACGCAACGGATTTTCATGCGGTTTTCACCAATAGATAGAGTGATTCAAGAGGAAGGTTTATATAATACATACTTATTATAGTAGATAAAATCCGAGAAATTCAAATATTCAATTCAGGCAGCGGGCAGCTGGCAAGCGGGTGGTGTGGATTTTATAAAGGTTGGGTAATGGCGTTTAGTTTTGTTAGCCACAGCAACGTGTTGTAATATATTTTTTTTCAACATATATAGAACTCATTTATACAGCTCTCCTGGTCCACGGCAAGACAATTGTAATATTTTGTCTTTTTGCCCTTCTGTTACAGCCATATATAGAATTTTCTTTTTTTATGTACTCCTGGCACTTGGCTCTGATCGATATTTAAATTTTCCTAAGGCTTTGCACATGTGTAGTGTGGATGGAAAATTCCTCCCCTACATCACACAAGCCTCCATTAAAATTGGACCCTTATTTTCTTTGATAACTACAGAAAACTACTTTTTTTTTTACGTTAACTCCACGCAGGAGGCCCTGAGGAAAATAATTTCCCTCAGGGCCTATGTCATCTGGGATGCTGTGTGGAGGGTCTTTTTGAGGAGAGGAAGGAATGAACATTGGTCTTGAAGAGACCCATGTTGTAGGAAGGAGGAAACACAGAGGCCGGCAAATCATTCCACAGCCGGCAAATCATTAATTTTTCATTAAAGCTCTCTTGTACTACATATCTTTATAGACATATGTACCTAACTAATTAATACGTTATTTACGACCTTGAACATAAATATTTTCGTATTTATGTTGTAATTAAATTCCATCAAACGTTGTATATTTTTTTTGATTTATGATATAGGACTTTAATTACTTTCATTTTTGTGGTAACCCCTTTGATTCTGAACAGAGCGTTGAGCTTTAAATTGAATTGGTCTCTCTCTTGCAAATCTAAGTTTAAATAGTTTCTCTAAATGAGCTAAACTTTCCCTTGTCACTATTATGAATTCGTAAATAAACTCTAGTAAACGACATTATACATGTTTAATTGAACAGGTAATTAAATATAACTCAAATGGTTAATTGTTAGTAAATTTGATTATGATTGATTCTTGTGTCTGCTTGGCATCACTCCATTATGATTCTGTTTCTATAAAGTACATTTAAAGTTGATTTAGTAGGTTAATGTAATTAGTTAATTGTATATTTGACGAACTCAGAATAACCCTTTTCTGGCAAAATTTGGCTCCGTATTCTCCTACAAGTAATCAAGATGATCAGAATTCAACTGGAAATTCGCACAATCTTTTGGCACGATTCAACTGAATGATACCTAAGTTATCGCGTCCCAATTGAATCTTCCTTCGCCATCATGCACGTCATTCAGGTTTCCTCCCGAGTCCCGAAACTTCCAAATTCCTGCATCTCCGAAGTCTACTATTTACTTAGGGCGAACCGGTTTCGTCCTATATACAATCATATACTCACGGTATTGTGTGGAGATTTAGGTCGTGAATCCTCACCTCCACGTTCAAGAAATAATGCGAGAGTGGTCTGACAGACCTAAAATGCGAGCTGTATGCAGGTTCGCATTTTCCAATGAACAGTACATAAAAAGATATATATGTAAACATACGTTTTGGGAAGGTTTATAACTTGCAATACGAAGCTACTTGCATCGCATCCCAAGCTCGGATCTCGTACAAAGAATTCTGCGAAACTCTAAGCTTGGTAACCGAATATATACATAATAATAGTGGGATTTATTAATAAATACTAGTAGAATAAGATCTTATTTGATGATTTGGTATTGGAGAGTCATCAAACTCCAGGCTTGTTTGCTTGGTTTTTTGAAGATTTCATTTAAGAGATTCGTCATCTCTGTTTATTTTGGTTAATAGCCCTTATTATAAGGAGTGACCACTGCCTCCTATTGGTTGAACTGTATTTTTGATTTTCTCCCAAGGTTCAACATTTGATAAAATTCTTACTATCCCGTGATTTTTCAACTGTTGCATGTAAATCTTCAATACATTTTATTTAACTATCCCGTGATTTCTCAGATGTTCAATGTACATCATAAATACGTTTATGCAACTATCTCGTGCTGTTCCAAATGTTTGATGTACATATTACTTGTAACCTGGGTTTCCCTTTTTAAGCTATTATAAAACCTCTTGTCTAGCTATAATAAAAATCTGTTTAACATTACTGATAAATTTGTTTTTGTTACGATCCAAGGTCATTTTAAACTATTTGACCTAGTGCCTCGGAAACCAATTTATTTTATAAACATTTTAATTACATAAACATTCCCGCTGGCCTCCTAACATATTAATCCAATTTCGACGAGAGTGATTTTGTTTATTCTAGATATTCTCGAATCCGTTTTGAATGATCCTATTTTTTTCTCTTTTTGAATTGATAATAATATTCTTTGCGCAAATGTCTAATCTGTTCCCCAAATAAATATGGTTTATACCATATATATAAATAATTAATTACATATAATTTTATTTCAATAAACAAAATTAATAATATACAAATACATACTAAGATAATGATTGAAATAATTTATAATATCATATACGCATATACATATTTCAATTGCTATATGTTAACTGAAATTACGTATAATAGTACATATATTAATAACATAAATAAAATATATAATTCTACATGAACTTGAGAATTATCAAGTACATAATTATTTTCAATAGTAAAGATACGTTCAAATGTAGGTATTTGGAATCGATACCATTTAAATCCAATACAAGGATGTTTTAATTAAATATTTTTCTTGGAATAAATACAAATATATATTAAGTAATATTTTGTTATAATAATTAAATTCAAATACCAGCAGTCTGCTACATTCTGCTTTCTCCTTGGTGTCTGGAAAATATTTATAAAATGAAAACTCACCCCTCAAGGTTTTCCAATTCGGGTTCTAAACGATTAAAACCTTGTTGAAATTTCCTACCTAACTAGTTATCGTTCTAACTAAATTCAAATAAATCTTTTCGACTTCAATTTTAGTTTATTCTCGTTTAATCTAACTAAATTAATCGGCATTTAATATTTATCATTCTAAATTATATTCTACTAGCTGACCCGACGAACTTCGTACCGCCTCAGAATCAATAGCTGTTGAATTAAATTCAGTTTTTTTATTAAGTTAAAAATTACGCAATGAAGCAATTATCAATGCGCAACTGTCCGTGTTTTGTTTTTGTCAGTATCAGAGATGGCGTTGTGTACGGATTTATATTTTTGTGATTTTCTTACTTTTACAATTACTTACGGGATTCGGGAGGCGGATACGGGTGCCGCCGCCCCGGGAACCATTTATTGAATAAGCCATAGATCACCCCAAGTGGTTCGCTACGTTTGGTGATTTAGAAGGGGTGCCCGGGTTCATGAGGTGACTTATGTCCGGGTCTTGGCAGTCGATGCGCCTGCCCACCTGCTGCGTGCCGGGCCGGATCGAGAGAGACTGGTTGAGGGAGGCCTTTCGACCTTTCCAGCCGGACTCTCTCGACCCATTGCTTTGCACCACAGTTGGAGGGATGGATTCATACGTCCGTCACTCCCGGACACACGGACCCCCAGATTCCTACCCACCCCTCATACCTTTTTCCTTCCCAGAACTTTCTATCCTCCCCATTCCTTAAAAAGATCCTCCACACAGCATCCCCTAAGATGACATAGGTCCTGAGAGAAATTATTTTCCTCAGGGCCTCCTGTGTGGAGCTTATGTAAAAAAATGCGTTT
The DNA here is from genome assembly GCA_929108145.2 of Limnephilus rhombicus. Classification (NCBI taxonomy): domain Eukaryota; kingdom Metazoa; phylum Arthropoda; class Insecta; order Trichoptera; family Limnephilidae; genus Limnephilus; species Limnephilus rhombicus. Next base: position 31,666,897 of record OV815277.1, on the reverse strand, counting down.
CATTTCAGAGATTTATTATAATTATTGTATTTTTCCTTTGGAGGTGTGCAGACAAACGTTCACCATTTGTCTCATTTTCGACTATTGACATTGAGTGTGTAAGAAAGAAGGGCAGCATTATATGATTAAAAACAAACGCACAACAATCAACGCATTGACATTTGACGTTTTTGAATGTTTGGAATTCATGCACAGTTCAATATTATACCCCTCACAATATCGCTGCAGTTCTTTCAAAATAGGAGAATTCGTTCCATACAAAATGTATGGGGAAAATAATTTTCTTTATAACTATTTATTTCGTTAACTTTTGTGATGTTTTAATAGTTATTATCCTATCCGGGGCGGAGACAAATCCAACAAATCAAAGATCATCAAAATCAGCCCAGCCGTTCTCGAGTTATAAATAGTGTAACTAACCCGACTTTGTTTTATATATTAAGATTTCCAAAATCCGTTGGTTAGATAACACTTTGCTAATTTAGACTTCAAACATTAGTTACTTCACGCTTAATTTCGAAATGGTAAATTGTTGTTAAATTCAGTTTCTATTCCACCGAACTTTTTATTTAGCAATAAAATATTATTATGTATTATTTTTTTCTTGCTTTTAATTCTTTTTTTATTAAATTTTTGAATTAATAAATTATTATAGTATTAATCTAATCATAGATTAGTATTTTGTGATAAGAATGTGCCGTCCAATTGTAAATTATTTAGCCGAAATATCTTGATGTTAATGTCATCAACTTAATTAAAACCGTAATTATTATTAAATACTGTTTTTAAATTTTGCTTCACTAAGCAACTCTTTTATTAACGCACCATAAATTATGATTAATCACTTTATAAAAATAAAAATACGACGCACTTATTTATAACTTCTTCACATTTAATTATTACACATCACTTTATTTTTATTAACTTCACTGCTTCAAGTCGCGAATTTTTTTTAAACCCAAGATAAAATATTTATTGATTATAAAATTTATTTTTTTTCCACTTAAAACAAATTGTATTTATCACGAGCACTTTTTAAACTTTTCACAAGTAAATTAAAACGTAGAGCTTTATTGGTGAATTTTCACTGATTCTAATTGCAAAATACTTTAAGTGCCAGGACTACGACTGACCTGAACACGATTTTTTTTATTACTCTAGTTACCGCTAGTTTCGTCACGTCACGCGAACTTACAACTCTCCAATCCGACGGTCGACTCCTCGAAAAATGAAAATACTCCTCTCAGTTCCAAAAGAGTGTATCTGAATTTCCTTTGACTAGTCAATCTAATTCCTATCAACTCGTAATGTTTTGAAACTTCCTCATTATTATGCCACTTCATACATAAGATCTTTTGTATCATTTTACTCGTCTTGCGCTGGGAGACACCTAGTTTTTGTCTCGTATCTTTATACCTGTAGGGTCCGAATCAGTGAGTTCCTGTTAGATTGCCCTAACTTTCTTTTGTTCGCCTGTTCACACAAATATTGTTTGAACTACATAATTTTTGTGTTTGATTTTTACGCTTGTTTGATTTATTTACACTGTAAATAAATCAAACAAGCGTAAAAATCAAACAAGTAAAAGTACACTAAAAGTACTTATAATGTTTTTTTATTTAAAATTATTTTAATTGCGGTTTTCAAAACTGGAACTGATTTGTTAAGAATTTAGACTATGTGATATTTCACAAACAGCCAAAAAGATAAGGCCAATAACATAAATACGCGCATTTAAGTCGGTATAAGAACAAGCCCATTTACATTGCACGTAACTGAATACATCACAAACTACAGACAACAACTGCATAAAATTCTCCCAACTACTTGTTACGAAATGTACAAAATATGTTTACGGCTGTCACCATTTATAAAAGCCGTAAGCCACTGTGTCCATTGAGCCACCGGAACGTTTGCGGAATTACGCCGACTACAATACCGGTGTACCTTACAAATACCAAATAAAATAATATAAGACGTAAGGAGAGCAGTTTAGCTAAACCCAAACGAATGGTTTACAGCATGTCGCCCTCCGTAAGTGGTCCTACCCTTGGAAATATAGCGGGATTAGGAAAAATCCGCACGCACCCCCTTGCGGAGAAGAAAATGAAATCCTCCAGTGTACTGGCGGCCAACATTTCAAGGGGGTTGGCTTGTGCTTGTATACACTATGAGAAGGGATGCAGGGTAGTTATGAATGTACCAATGCACCAGATTCGGCGCTCGTTTACAAAATCCTCTGCGTATAAAGGGGTGATTCATATTTTTCTTACTCAATAAATAACCTACTGACTAATCAAATGCATTAGATTACCTAGACCCAATAATTCCAAAAATTAAAAAAAATATATTTGAACACAAATTAATTACTCGAGCGAAAGCGCGATTTAAAACTTTTTCCTTCGATTACTCGTGATTTGGAGACCATTTTAAATATTTTCCACCCACATAAAAAAAAACATACCTCCGATTTTTAATATGGAGACATACAAATAAATCATAGTTCTATATAGCCAATGAGTTCACCTATCTTTTGTCGATTATCAAATATTCGTAGGATTTATAAAAATAAATATTATAAAATCGTAAACTTTGGTCCAAAAACTTGGGTAAAACAAATTTGGTCCAATTTTTGACCGCTGTCAATCACAGAAAAATAAAAGCGGTCCATATTTTGACCTTCGTCGCAACTAAACTTACACTTTTTATTAGAACAACTCTCTTTTTATGACTTTTAAAGGTTATTCTTATAAGGCGTTTGTCCCGATAAGACGAGAGGTTCTGGGTTCAAGTCCCAGTTGGGACCGTTATCTTTTTATTTTTCTGTGTCTTGTTGTCTTTCATATTTTCGTTTAGATTATTAGTGCTATCTTCTTCTTCAACGATAAACTACAAGTTTTTAAATTACACCAAATTTATCAAATTTCACAATGTCAACTCCCTTTATACATGAGGTTTATTTTTTGATAAAATTTTATTATTTACAATTATGAATAATGGCCTGGACTCGCCAGAACTCAATATATAAATAAAATATATCATATTCCGTCCAGATCAACTTTATAAAAGAAGATCAACTTTAGGTATAGAACTAACTTTAGAAAACTCTCCCCAATTCCCCTTAACGTGTGCAATATAACACAAAAATTCACAAGATGGACATTTTTAGCAATAACCTCCAAATATATCGAATAGAAATTAAACGTAAGTTTGTAAATTAAAACGAGAGGGTGTGAATTGTATCGGAAGCATCTATCCTTATCCTATATTCCTATTCCTCCCCTCTTACCTAAAATTAATTTTAAGACACAAAATTCCATCACCAAGCAACATTAGCATAAGAGAATTTTTAAGAGATATCTTTGTTTTCTATATATAAGCTGTTTGTTTCTTAAAAATAATTCCAAGAAAGTTGGTTATTCTTTGTGATGGCATGGAAAATGTCCTTGCAACATTGCATTACCAAACGAACGAAAAATATCACATCTTGGGGGAATGAATGTCATTAATGCCGAACCTCATTGCCCCCACACAAAGAATAAGACGTGATCAATACATTACAACATAACCTCTATATTACTTTCCCCACCAGTTTGTTGAGGGAGTGTCTCCGGTAGATAGGGGTTGAAAGGTATTAAGGAGAAAGTGACGTGTCTGAACGATATTGGATATTGGTAATTGGCTCCCCCAACCCGTTCCCCTCCCACACACAACCTCCGGGGGTTGAGGCCAACGTGACATGCGGTGTGGTGCAACTGTTCGCTAATCACTCACTAATGATATAAAGAAGAACTTACATTTAGGGTACAAGTTTATACACGACTGTCAGATCTTTTGTCCGACAACCGTGTACAACTCGTAACAAATTGTTGAATTTAGTGTGAGAATCGATGTGAGCGTGATGAACAAGTTTAAGGCAGGATTTAGATGCTTTGGATAGAAGAGCGGATTTCCGAGGAAAAGAGTGTCAGAAAATGTTTAAATCCGAAAGGAGTGGAAGGAAAAGTCGAGGACACCCCAGCAAGACGTGACGTGAAATACTTGAGTCGGATATCGGGTGACTTATCGGGCCGATATTTTGTTCTAATAAAAATGTGATTGAACTGAATGTGAATGAAGTAAGAGTTAAAAAAAATATTTTTTGCCCTACCAGTTCTAGTTGTCAGTTTTTTATGAAATATTGATAAAATGTGATGTAAAAGTACACCATTAAGAAAAAATACGTGTTTTTAAAAACGAAAATTTTTATATTTATCTAAAGTGAGTACTTACTATTTTTTTAAGTGTATTTATTATTAAACCTCATTCAATTCGTTATTAGAAATAACTAAAAGTTGTTAACATATTTTGCTTGATTTCATATAATATTGATTGATTTAATATTTCATATGATATTGAGATTCCGTCCGAACAACCTGTCAAGAGATGGTAGCAGTGTTCGATAGTACCTTTTTATTCCGCCAGAGCGCATGAACATTGCGGCCGTTGCGAGCTATCAAGTCGGAGTAATCAACATGACGTAAAGTCCTGCATGTTCACAGAACTGCTAGTACCATATCAACGATAATGATTATTCAAAACAACTTACTTGAGCGTCGTATTTTGCTCAACTTGGACGGCGTTTACATTGGAAATAAACGAAATTTGGATTTGCTTGTTTTGCCAAAACTAAACTACGACCTTTATGAGTACTTATATTTATAAAAAAAAACTGTGATATCTTATCAAATTTTCAGGATATGACCCGGAAAGCTGACTACTGTCTTTACTCAACGTAATAGGGTAAAAAATAAATAAACAAAAAAATAATAAATGGGATACAGAAATTTCCAACATTTTTTACATTTTAAATTAAGTTATCAAGAAACAGCAACGAAAACGAGAGTTTGAAATAAGGAGAAAAATATGAAGTAAAATGGAAGAGTAAGTACCTACACATATATAAAGCGTCGATGACACAGGGCGAGTTTACAAGCTATTACCTACTAAGTTTAAAAGCGGGTAAATCGGCGAGTGAGATTGTCATGATGACACACAAAACTGTCCACTCGCTCAGAAGCGTAGGAAACTGAGGCCGCTGCTAGCGCCAGTAACAAGAATAACGACGACTGCGTGAACTAATTCTTCAGATGTTTGACAGTCGAAATCAGCTGTTTATCGGAAGCCATGTTGGAAACATAAATAAACCAATCAAGAGCAAGCGTGTAGGCGAGTAAAGTTGCCGACCTTTCAACTTTTTTTCGTAGATTGTCAACAATCTGCTAGTTGCTGCTAGTTAGCAAGTGACACGATGACACTGGGCGAGTTTACTAACAGATAGTGAATTTCCCAGATAGTAGCTTGTAAACTAGCCCTGTGTCATCGGCGCTTAAGACGACGCGACGCGTGAATGAGAACGAAACACATGAGTGCCAACATTAAAGGCCTTTCACCAGCCAGCGGCCGAAAATCCACAATTCGTCGAAAGATGTTCTAAAGATTGTACAGGGTGGTTCCAATGAGAAAGATTAAATATTCTCCATGCCAACATTTTAAAATTATAACTCAATATCGATTTTATTTCATTCCAAATTTGCTTTAATTTATACCTACATCCTAAAATGCTGAGAGGCCTGATGATAAAACTCTTAAACTTATGTAATTTTTGTAATTACTTTTTGATCATAAGTATTTATCATTTTTCAATGATATCTAAGCAAAATAAGAATGTTAAAAAAATCTTAAATGCATTAATTTGTAAGACCGTAAATAGATAGACAAAATAGAGAAATTTTCGTAATAAATAAGTGTTCGGATATTTTTTTAATGATTTTATTTGAACTAAAATTAAAATTTTGAAACAAGCGTTTACTAGAAAACGTACGGATTTACAATAATGTATGGTATGAAATATGTCTTGTAAAATAAGATTTTTCGTTTGAAAATTTAACAAATCTGGCAACAACCTATGGCATAACGTTATTATTATACTAAAAATAAACTAAAAATAAAATGCATTTTCTAGATAAAAGAACAATCTTTCGAAATCAATTTATAATTTTTTGTGGAAAAGAGTCAATACGTCTAAAATTTGATTTAAAAATGACATATTTCCGAATTTCTCTATGTATACCCTCTTATTAATAATATCGTAGTATGTATTTGTATAGCGTAGTATTGAGTGCGCCAATACAGTTTTATTACAGAATTTCTCTATGTATACCCTCTTATTAATAATATCGTAGTATGTATTTGTATAGCGTAGTATTGAGTGCGCCAATACAGTTTTATTACAGAATTTCTCTATGTATACCCTCTTATTAATAATATCGTAGTATGTATTTGTATAGCGTAGTATTGAGTGCGCCAATACAGTTTTATTACAGAATTTCTCTATTTATACCCTCTTATTAATAATATCGTAGTATGTATTTGTATAGCGTAGTATTGAGTGCGCCAATACAGTTTTATTACAGAATTTCTCTATTTATACCCTCTTATTAATAATATCGTAGTATGTATTTGTATAGCGTAGTATTGAGTGCGCCAATACAGTTTTATTACAGAATTTCTCTATGTATACCCTCTTATTAATAATATCGTAGTATGTATTTGTATAGCGTAGTATTGAGTGCGCCAATACAGTTTTATTACAGAATTTCTCTATTTATACCCTCTTATTAATAATATCGTAGTATGTATTTGTATAGCGTAGTATTGAGTGCGCCAATACAGTTTTATTACAGAATTTCTCTATTTATACCCTCTTATTAATAATATCGTAGTATGTATTTGTATAGCGTAGTATTGAGTGCGCCAATACAGTTTTATTACAGAATTTCTCTATTTATACCCTCTAATTAATAATATCGTAGTATGTATTTGTATAGCGTAGTTTTGAGTGCGCCAATACAGTTTTATTACAGAATTTCTCTATTTATACCCTCTTATTAATAATATCGTAGTATGTATTTGTATAGCGTAGTTTTGAGTGCGCCAATACAGTTTTATTACAGAATTTCTCTATTTATACCCTCTTATTAATAATATCGTAGTATGTATTTGTATAGCGTAGTATTGAGTGCGCCAATACAGTTTTATTACAGAATTTCTCTATTTATACCCTCTTATTAATAATATCGTAGTATGTATTTGTATAGCGTAGTATTGAGTGCGCCAATACAGTTTTATTACAGAATTTCTCTATTTATACCCTCTTATTAATAATATCGTAGTATGTATTTGTATAGCGTAGTATTGAGTGCGCCAATACAGTTTTATTACAGAATTTCTCTATTTATACCCTCTTATTAATAATATCGTAGTATGTATTTGTATAGCGTAGTATTGAGTGCGCCAATACAGTTTTATTACAGAATTTCTCTATTTATACCCTCTTATTAATAATATCGTAGTATGTATTTGTATAGCGTAGTATTGAGTGCGCCAATACAGTTTTATTACAGAATTTCTCTATTTATACCCTCTTATTAATAATATCGTAGTATGTATTTGTATAGCGTAGTATTGAGTGCGCCAATACAGTTTTATTACAGAATTTCTCTATTTATACCCTCTTATTAATAATATCGTAGTATGTATTTGTATAGCGTAGTATTGAGTGCGCCAATACAGTTTTATTACAGAATTTCTCTATTTATACCCTCTTATTAATAATATCGTAGTATGTATTTGTATAGCGTAGTATTGAGTGCGCCAATACAGTTTTATTACAGAATTTCTCTATTTATACCCTCTTATTAATAATATCGTAGTATGTATTTGTATAGCGTAGTATTGAGTGCGCCAATACAGTTTTATTACAGAATTTCTCTATTTATACCCTCTTATTAATAATATCGTAGTATGTATTTGTATAGCGTAGTATTGAGTGCGCCAATACAGTTTTATTACAGAATTTCTCTATTTATACCCTCTTATTAATAATATCGTAGTATGTATTTGTATAGCGTAGTATTGAGTGCGCCAATACAGTTTTATTACAGAATTTCTCTATTTATACCCTCTTATTAATAATATCGTAGTATGTATTTGTATAGCGTAGTATTGAGTGCGCCAATACAGTTTTATTACAGAATTTCTCTATTTATACCCTCTTATTAATAATATCGTAGTATGTATTTGTATAGCGTAGTATTGAGTGCGCCAATACAGTTTTATTACAGAATTTCTCTATTTATACCCTCTTATTAATAATATCGTAGTATGTATTTGTATAGCGTAGTATTGAGTGCGCCAATACAGTTTTATTACAGAATTTCTCTATTTATACCCTCTTATTAATAATATCGTAGTATGTATTTGTATAGCGTAGTATTGAGTGCGCCAATACAGTTTTATTACAGAATTTCTCTATTTATACCCTCTTATTAATAATATCGTAGTATGTATTTGTATAGCGTAGTATTGAGTGCGCCAATACAGTTTTATTACAGAATTTCTCTATTTATACCCTCTTATTAATAATATCGTAGTATGTATTTGTATAGCGTAGTATTGAGTGCGCCAATACAGTTTTATTACAGAATTTCTCTATTTATACCCTCTTATTAATAATATCGTAGTATGTATTTGTATAGCGTAGTATTGAGTGCGCCAATACAGTTTTATTACAGAATTTCTCTATTTATACCCTCTTATTAATAATATCGTAGTATGTATTTGTATAGCGTAGTATTGAGTGCGCCAATACAGTTTTATTACAGAATTTCTCTATTTATACCCTCTTATTAATAATATCGTAGTATGTATTTGTATAGCGTAGTATTGAGTGCGCCAATACAGTTTTATTACAGAATTTCTCTATTTATACCCTCTTATTAATAATATCGTAGTATGTATTTGTATAGCGTAGTATTGAGTGCGCCAATACAGTTTTATTACAGAATTTCTCTATTTATACCCTCTTATTAATAATATCGTAGTATGTATTTGTATAGCGTAGTATTGAGTGCGCCAATACAGTTTTATTAAAATGTCGAGCAGAGGCGGGTAAAAAAGTTGTTTTTCTCAAATTAAAACAGGTCCGCTTATCGTTATCCGGTTTTACACGATGTTAAACATCATTATTCAAAATGTCAAATTAACGAAAATTACGGAAAATCTTCAATATTTTCTGACAAGCAGAAGTAAGTATTACAAATTTAAAAAGTCCAATACCCACATTACCCACGCGTTACATGAAAGTTGCGAAGACTAAGAAATTATTTTAAAACCACCTCAATAATTATATATATTAAATATTTATAATTATCCAATAATTACACTCAGTATATTATAAACAATACATTATAAACTCTTGATGAAAGAAAAGATTAAGATTAACATTAAAACCCTCTAACAGAACAATTATTTCCGAGATGACTTTTATTTTTCCAACAAGAACTACTCGATTGAAAAAAGTAGAAAATCCAGAAAAGTCTAGAAAATCTAGTCTCCTTCAACGGAAGTAATCTTCCGAACAGGCCATCCATTGATATGCTTGGTGTAACCCTAAGTGACCAGCTCAGATATGGAGGCTCCATCGAAGCCAGAGTAAAGTTAGCCTCCCAAAAACTGGGCGTACTTACTGTACAGGACCCGCAGATACTTTAATAGTACACAACTGCTAACCCTGTACAAATCACACGTGCGCCCCGCGGTTGAATTTGGCAGCCACCTGTGGTCATGAGCTCCAAAATACCTGAAAAATACCCTCGACATTGTGCAAAAACGTTCGGTCCGTTTGATAGATTCTCCCATCTTAACAGACGGATTGCAATCTTTAGAGCACAGGCGTCGGGTGGGAATGCTATCCTTGTTCTACCGGTATTACAATGGAGGATGACTATCGTCCTTGATCTCTTCGGCACCGGTGAGTAGTCGAGAAACACGCCATACGTGTGCCCAACATTTGTACACGGTTGACATTAGTCACATGAGAACGGGTCGCTTCTTCAGCTCGGCTGTGGAATGATTTGTCGGCCTCTGTGTTTCCTCCTTCCTACAATATGGGTCTCTTCAAGACCAATGTTCATTCCTTCCTCTCCTCAAAAAGACCCTCCACAGAGCATCTCAGATGACATAGGCCCTGAGGGAAATTATTTTCCTCCGGACCTCCTATGTGAAGTTAATCTAAAAAAAAAATACATCGATGGTCCAGTTGATTAGTCAAACATCTCCGAAAAATCAAAATTTGAGTTGAGTATGTAGTTATATGTAAAAGTGTGCCCTCTCTATGGTATAATACTCATAAACACCACCAAATCAATTATAATGCAGAAAAACTTGTAGTGAAATTTAATAAATAAAAAATGTTTTCTGGGTCACTAGTAGGATATTTCAAAATGTCGTACTAATGCGTCGGATCGTTATGACTTCCAGAGATTTATGGTGATCATTCGAAAATTGCTGTCCTCCTTATCTCAAAACTTAGTATCTATTTGGAAATGACTGACTAATCAACTGGACGACGGACATATTATGTATTTGTAAAAGCCCGTATAAGCATTTATCAATATAAATAAATTATTACATTCTGTTATAAAAATAATTTATTTCTTCATAAGCTTTGATATCGCCTACTTATTTTTATCAGGCCGAACCAAACCCCTCACAACATTTCTTTATACCTTTTTTCCTTCATAACCAAGATATAATCGAACAAGATTTATAACAGCTAATACGATCAAAAAATGATTTATTGAGATATAATATTAATAAAACGGGTATTAAAATGCTTGGTAATACCTTTGCCTAGATCTAAAAAAGCTGTGAATGTGTCATTAGTGCCAAAAAAAAGTTTTCGAAAAAAAAAACGTTTGTCATTCATAAAAATTCCACACGAAGAACTACTGTCGAAAAGAGTATTGGATGATTTCCAAGGATCGTTAGCGGCAAGAAATAAAATCTCATTAATTTCCCGGGAATAATAATATGTTCTGAATCATCCACAAGAACGAAACTATAAACAAGAAAAGTTACGAGTGTCACTTGATATCAAACACTAACAGGGTATTACGCTTTCACTAACACGAAATAAAATATGTTTTTATTATTTATTTTTAATACAGTGGTTTTAGCAAATGAAACCATGTTCTGTGAGATGAGAATATCCTGACAACATAATAAATAACGTAATAATGTAAGAAGGAAAACAATAAAATAACGCAAGAACTTCAGTGTGTATTAACGTAAGAACATTCGAATGCAAGAACTTACGAATGTGAGAACGCTAGAAAGAAATAACTTTAAGGGCCTTTAACCAGCGGCCGAGAATCCAAATTTCGTCGAAAGATGCTCTTACGATCGTACAGGGCGGTACCAATGAGAAATATTAGTTATTCTCCGTACCAGTTTTTTTAAATTATTACTCAATATCGATTTTATCTCATTCAAAATTTGCTTTAATTTATACCTACATCCAAAAATGCTGAAAGGCGTGATGATAAAACTATTAAAATTATGTACTTAATATTTTATTGATCATAAGTATTTATAATGTTTTAATTGGTAAGCAAAATAAGAATGTAAAAAAAATCATAAATAATATATATTAGTTTATAAGACCGAAGTATTTTTGTCAGAAAACACGTGCGCGGATCTTTTTTGTAATGATTTTACTTAAACTAAAATTTAAATTCTGAAACACAGCTTTTCCAGATAATTTATTGATTTATTTTACTGCAAGATTTGCATTCTATTCTGTCTAGCATTCCAAAGCTCTTTGAAAAAATCATTCTTAGCAAACTATCCTCTAATATTAAACATGTTGTTACCAATTGCCAACATGGGTTTGTCTCTTCTAGATCTACTCTCACAAACCTTACAGTATATGAAAACTATATAAACACAGCATTGACTAACAGGCAACAGGTAGATTCCACCTATACTGATTTTTCCAAGGCTTCCGATAAGGTCTGCCACAAAATATTAATAAATAAACTAAAAAAATTAGGGATAAGTGGTAATTTTTTGGCTTGGTCAGCTACTTATCTGATAGGTTACTCTTTGTAAAGATCAATGACTGTTTATCCCACGAATTTATTGCTACCAGCGGTGTGCCGCAAGGTTGTCACCTGGGACCTTTATTATTTATCCTATTCATCAATGACGTTACTAGCATTTTCCATGATATCGAAGTTTTACTCTTTGCCGACGATATGAAACTTTTTAAAGTCATTAATGATGTGCACGATTGCATAAACTTGTAAGAGAATCTCAATAACTTTTTCAAATGGTGTTCAGGTAATAAACTTCAGCTAAATATTAACAAATGCCAAGTTATGAGGTTCTACAAAATTAAACGCCTAATTATATATAATTATACACTCTGTAATGTAGACTTAATCTCTGTAGTCGAAATACTTGACCTAGGCATCATTTTTGACCAGAAACTCTGCTTTGTATCTCATGTAACTTCTATAGCCAACAGGGCTATGAAAATGTTAGGTTTTATTTTAAGGATTTCCAAAGATTTTAAAAATATTCACACATTAAAAATTCTGTTCACATCTCTCGTTAGAAGCATTCAAGAATATAACTCTACGATTTGGTCACCTGTCTTTAATAATCACATTAATGTCATTGAAAAAGTTCAACGCAAGTTTTTGAGGTGTATTAATTTCCGACTTGGAATCCCTTTCGAATCAATAAATTATGACTTTTTATTACACTCATTGAAATTGTTGAAGATAAGTGACAGAAGAAAAATTTTTCATCTCATATTTTTATTAAAAATTGTAAATCATCAGTTGGATAACCCTGATATATTAAAGTTGATTCACTTTCATGTACCTACCAATAGATCAAGATTCCCTAGTATGTATTATTGTAACAATTATACGTCTGTCGCAGGATATAATTCTGTTATAAATAGAATACTCATCATTGGTAATTTTTATGCCAATGTTGCTGATATTTTTAATATTTCCTTATTAAAATACAAGGCTCTACTTATCAAACATTTCAGCCTTACGTATTGTAACGAGGTTACTTCATAACAAGTTTTTCTTTTTATTTCATTGTATCCTTCGATCAAGGAGGATATACTTGGACTAAGATTGTATCCTTTTAAAGTTTTCATTAGTTGTTAGAATTTTTTTCTCTTTTTCTCTTATTATGAGAAATTAAAAAAAAAAACAGTCTTTCTTCACTGCACTATGACTGTTTTAATATAGTAAATAACACGTGTTTGTAAATGGCACTTTGTGCCGTAAATTTTAAATGAATAAATAAATAAATTACACTGCATTTATTTTACTGATATGATTTGAAATGTGTGTTGTACACAATACACAATTTTGTTTGAAATTTTAACAAATCTGCCAACGACCTGTGGTATAACCTTATTATACTAAAAATAAACATTTTCCTCAAAATTTAAAACATACCTTTACTAGATAAAAGAATAATCTTTCGAAATGAATTTATAATTTTTCGTGGAAAAGAGTCAACACGTCTAAAATTTGATTTAAAAATGACATATTTCCGGTTTTCTCGGGTTATAGACCCTGAGGAAAATGATGATGATGTTATTAAAGGGAGGAAATACAGATGCCGGAAAATATCATTCTACGGTTCCATGACAGTTGGTCTGGCGACATTTGGACCGGCGACAGTTGGTCCGGCGACAGTTGGTCCGGCCGACAGTTAGTCCGGCTGACATTTGGTCCGGCGACAATTGGTCCGGCGACAATTGGTCCGGCCGAATGTTTAGAAGATGTTTTCTTCAAGTAAGTATGCAAAGAGGATATACGGCCGTACAACCAAAGTCGATATACTTATATCTGAAAGCATCTTGAGTAAAACCGGTTGTAAAATTATTTTTACTAATAATTTCAACTCTCCGAAGTAGCATGCGAAGCATTATTCATTCAGAATTGTAACATTACTTGAAATGGCTTTAGCCGTGTTTGATGACAATATCTGAATAGCCAGGTACATTCTCCACATCTCCTTCCCATCTCCACTAACTTCAGCATCACACCATACCAAAATTGAGGATGCCATTATCTCACTGGCTCGAGACGGTTGGGAGCAGTTGGGACTCTTGTGTTATATTCATATATAAAAGTAATATTATACGCAAGTAGGAATCTTTAGCGTTTTTTTGCTAAGACAACTGCACGTATAAATATGTCGTATTTTGTGATTGCCGTATACTTCGGAGAGTCGAAATTATTAGTAAAAATAATTTTACAACGGATTTTCTCTCAAGATGCCTTCAGATGTAAGTATATCGACTTTGGTTGTACGACCGTATATCCTCTTTGCATACTTACTTGAAGAAAACATCTTCTAAACTTTCGGCCGGACCAATTGTCGCCGGACCAATTGTCAGCCGGACGAACTGTCGGCCGGACCAACTGTTGCCGCCCAACTGTCGCCGGACCAAATGTCGCCAGACCAATTGTCGGGTCACCCATTCTACAGCCAAGCTGTTGAATTCAAGAAAGAGACATAGAGACAACCCGTTCTCATGAGACAAATTTAAACCATGTATAAAAATGTTGGACGCGTGTTTGGCGTGTTTACCGAATAAACATCGGTGCCGAAGGGATCAATGATACTAGTTCCTCGGAGCACCTTCCATTTAAATTTCGGTAGAACAACGACAGCATTTCAACCTGACGCAAATGCTCTAAATATTGCAATCCGTTTGTTAAAATTTGTGATGAATGTTAGATCGTATAATGACAAAGAAATCTTTTACATAATGTAACGTAACATTTTACAAACAAAAGGTTTGTAAACTATGGATTACGGTTGATCTAAAATTTGTGATGAATGTTAGATCGTATAATGACGAAGAAATCTTTTACATAATGTAACGTAACATTTTACAAACAAAAGGTTTGTAAACTATGGATTACGGTTGATCTAAAACTTATGCCCATATACCTACGAAATTAACATTTATTTCTAGCATATCAAACTTATTCACATTCACCTACGTAACTTGTTCGATTAAGTTCTTAATTAATTTTGGTGTAGCCGACGGAAAATTAATTTTCATTTCATGAGTTGCGCTCCCACGCAAAGTGTTTAAGTATTTAGTATAAAATGAATATTTATAAATACGTCAAGAATAAATGAGCAAACCTTTATATAAAATAGAATGGCAACCTCATAATCACGACAAAATAGGAAAACAGATTTACCAGCAGTCTCTCAATATTATTTGGCTCATAGTAGGTTTAATATGTAATATCGAAATACAGTCAAACTTGGTTATAACGAGCACGAAGGGACGACTAATGTTGTTACTTATAACCATTACTTATTATAGGTATCCAAAATAGGTTTTTTGAAAGTCGTAGAGTCACGTGGGGTAACCGTACGCAGAGTGTAAGTGTGTTCGCAATGATGTTTCTGAGGTGGTCGTGCCTGTTTCGCGTCCGCCGTTTTGGGTCGCATTGAAGCAGGATATGAGTACAATGAATCCTAATTTGAAAATAAAAATTGGTAGGTAAATTACTGTTTTTCCTGCTTTTTCTTAAATTTTGTCATCTGCTATAGATGTTTGCTTACCGATGTGTGCTATTGTGTAACCAACTGAGTCAGAGCGATGTGATCTATGATAATTTTTGGTAAAATATTGTTAGTTACACGGGTGCAAAGTGATAATTCTATTAAAGATAACCACTAATCTGATTTGAACACTTCTCCACGGTATGCGAATACTTAGGGTAGAGTGGGGACGATTGAAACAGGTTATGATTGAAACATATGAATTTACTCGAAAACTATAATACCTAAGAGTGTGATACAACACTCGAAACTCCGTCAGGTCTGTTGGGACGTTTCTACAAAAGCGCACTAGCCGGCGAGTGACTCAATCGTGCATAGGGGACATTATTGGATTTCGCACTAAAAAGTAAATATTTAAGATATTTTTGTTAATCTTATAACTCATTTTACTCTCTTAGCTTGACAAAATGTTTTATTACATTCTCTTCTTTATCTATTTTAGAATTTTTATAATGAATTTGCGTGGTGTTAATTTCTATTTAAAAGGCTTATTTTTGGCTTTGAGGCAAAAAATGCAGCGTGGGGATGTTTGAAACGACTTGTATGGGGATGATTGCAACGTTTCAATCATAAATATGTTTCAATCGTCCACACTGAGAGAAAATTTAAAAGTTATAATGGAAAAAGGTCTGAAATTCAAATCATTAAGTCTTCCCACTAGATGTAATTCTATGATCTGTGGATGATGAAGTCGATCTCATACGACCACATTCGACATCAAACGCCCTCACGTGATTTATTGATTTTTTTACATTTATAACAACAAAAAAATCTACGTTAATAGTATACATTGTTTTATCAATTATGTAAGTACAAAAGTTAACAACAGAGAAAAAAATATACACATGAACAGCAGGTAATATTAAAACATTAGAGATTTATAGTTATAAGTTTAGGTTACACGTAACCGGCCTCACTGGGCTAGCCTGTTTTGAGGCAGTCATTTGATTAGTTCTTTGTAATTACCTACGAACATACCCATACTTGTTTCAAAGCATATTTACTCAATAGGTTGGTTGCTTTAATAATTTCAATTAATAATAATAATAATAATAATTCCAATAAATTTAATTTGATAACTAGATAGATTGTAGAACATCTATTAACTTTGCGCAGTGGCGATATCGTAACCAATGAGGTTTATCCGAGGTGCGATTATTGCTAGTTGAAAACTTTTACTAGATAGATCGTAGAACATCTAGTATAAACATCTTATCCATAAATACGAAAGAAATATTACTACACATAGTTAAAGTAAAAGTGTTTCAACCATCCCCACTCTCCCCTACACTACACTCTCCCCCGCACGTGGGGTAAGTGTTCGTAATCGACATGTATATAAACATTTTTTATATAACTTTTTGATATATGAACTACATAAGGTTTTTATGTTTGTTTGGGGTGCCTTAATGATCAATCATATCAATAAACAAAAAAAAATAGCAAAATACCTAAAGCGTTTTAATACAAAAATCCCAATGTAAAAACTGCGTACGGTTACCCCACATGACTCTATGTACCTGCTTACCTGCCTTTACTCGAATACAATCGCAAATGTAGAGTATATGTATATTCAAATACATTTGGTTTATTTTGTTTTTAGTTCACTGCATGAATGTTCTAAAAAGCAATCTTAATAATCAATGTATAATAGTTTAATAGTTATTAATAGTTTTTTTCAATGTACAATGTATAATAGCAATCTTAATAATCAATGTACAATTTTCCTTTCCATCAACCTTTTCTAATGGTACCATCGTAACACGATCATTCCTTTGATTTTATGTGTTTGATACAGATTATCTATCATTTTTGGTATATTTTCATATCATTATTACACACCATGTTATGTAGGTAGTTACTTCTACAAATTGATAAATGTAGCTACTAATTTTGATTTATTTTTTAACCATTTTTACTTTACACCTTTTAATCTACATCTGTAATATCTATGAAAAAAAAAATTCAGTCATAACTAGAAGATCGCATGCTGAGGCGGAATAGGTTTGTGAATGTTTTTTACGATATCTGTGATGATGTTTTCAGAAAACTACTCTCTGATTTTTCCTTTAGCCAGTGTACGTAGAAACTTTATGTATTGAAATCATATTTCAGTTTGGTTTTTTAGATTCTAAAAATCTGTACGTAATTTTTATCACCAGAAAACAACATTCATAAAACCTAGCATGACCCAACATTAGTTTTGTGTTAATGCGAAATTTATCTAGCAACACTTCTTTGGGAAAATTCCTATCCTTTTCCAAAATTAATTTTAACAAATATGAATTAAAAAACACATTTTTTGAAGTGTGCTATATTTTTTTTTATAACAGCTCCACACGGGAGGCTCAGAGGAAAATAATTTCCCTAAGGGTTTAAGTCACCTTTGGGGATGCTTTGTAGAAAATATAAAGATGTTTAATCGAAACAATGTAGGAATTTTGGAAAAATAAGAAAATTTTAAATACAAATTAGAGGGCGGAAATCTATATAAAAGTGTATTTTTGTCAGTAAAATTTTTACATCTTGAATTTTTCGTAAAATTCACGCCCGCCTGTGTATTTTTTTAGCCCTCAGGCTAATTTGGTCGCTTTTCGGAACAACTCATACAGGTCTTACAGAAATCGTTGTCTCCTTTACTATCGTAGTGAGAAATATGATGTAAACGGTATTGGAAAGAGAAAACCCCTACGCTATGTCTTAAACTCTAAAAGTTAACAACAAAATAATGAAAATGTACACTTTTATGAAACCAAGTTTCCGACCGCAATTTGAAATAATTATTTTTTTTAATTAATTATTTTGAAATGAAACGACAAAAAAGGGAGGTGATGATAACATTTCATATTTCTAAAAAAATGTGTGAGTGTTTTTAATTCCTTTCGTTGCTAGTAATTTTAGTTAGAAAAAACGTAAGGTGAGCAATTGTAAAACCATTTAAAGTTTGCAATTTGAAAAATCAAATGGTTGTGTCCAAAGATATTGAAATATAAGTAGATGTGCTATCTGCAGTTTTTACTAGGTGGGACTGCGCTTCCGGGTGTCGCCGATATTGTTTACCAATTAATAAATAAACTGAATGAACGAATAATTAATGAATAAACCAAACGAAAGTTAAACTAAATGAACGAATTCTTTCCGTATTCAAACTATATTGTTATTCAAACTATATTCCGTATTCAAACTATATTGTTAACCAATACTAATACACATCTTCAAAAAATCAACGAAATGAACAAATTCTTTTCGAATGCAAACTACTCTAATTAGGGCGTAGTCCGCCGGCCGACAGATGCGCGGACACCATAGCATATCTCTTTTGTATTTGAATATCTTTGGTTATGTCTAACAATAAAATTTGAAAGCGTATTTTATCACCTTTCATAAACAGTTTTTAGTTTTCGGATACGTTCACAAAATTCCATTTATTTGAATTTAATATAATTTGCATAGCGGAAATATTCTGACCTACTGACAATATGGTCGAGGCCTGAGGGGTTAACATGCATTTCAATATGAAATATGGCTACTGTACAAAAATAGCATCAACGTATCGCACTGAACATTTTTACACAACCTACTGAATAAACGCTTTAAGTAAATCAGCAATGGAAATGTATTTTTGTTTGTCCGTGATTGAATGGTGTATTGTATAAAAGCTCCATGTCCAAAGCTTTCAGCGGAATTGAACAAAAACAAGCGGTGCATGTAGTGCGATAATTAATATTGGAAATGCTATGTTTGAATAAAACTCCATGATGTAAAAACTGTCAGCAATGTGTCATGCTGACAGTTTTAAGTAGCAAGAGACGCGATGTTTTACCACCGCTTCAAAATCCTGGATATTAAAGAATGTACCTAATATAACAAAGCGCACAGATAACTCCAAGGTTAACTTCTACGCACATTGCACATAGATGAAAATACTATCTCGGCTGTCCCAAAGCATTTTTTTACAAAATTAGTATCATTGCATTTTTGGATATACACATACAGTGTATTTGCACACTTTTAAAAAATGAATTGGGGCTTTCTTTACCGCTGTAAACCAATATTTATATTCAACCAAACATTGTAGTTTGGCAGATTTTAAAGTAAAAACTAGTATCCGATAGAAACAGGATTTTCTACCGAAACCGAAAACGAATTTTCGGTAGGTATCTGTCTCAGTTTCGGCCGAAACCGAAACCGTAACTTTTTTAACATGTTAAAAATCTATTGTTTACTGAAATTTGGCTTGTTTTTTACACTTTGCAGACAGTTAACACGTGTTAAATAAAATTAAAAAAAACGATAGTTGAAGTAGGTGAAAATACATACATATATTTTTTATATTACTGAAATAAAACAAACAAAAATTAACAAAACATATTAACTACTTCTTGGAATTAAAAAAAAATCAATAATCAACACTTACATTATAAAGAAAGGACCTCATAAATTGATTTTTTTATAATTTAATTAAATGAATTCAATATTAGCAAAATTCAGTCGCAAATTTGGAGACAGAAAAATCAGAAAAAGATATTGGCTCCACCGGCCACTGGAGCTTTTCTGTCTCCAGATTTTCGACTGATTTCACTAATATTGTCTTCATTTAATTAAATATTATCATTTGAGATTTTAATCATAAAGTTAAAAATTAAAAATAAAGATTATTTTTATTGCGTTTTACAATCACAAAATTCTTATTACACGTCTTAAATGAAATAAACAAAAAAACAATAATTGAAGTATGTGAAATAATAATGGCTTATTTTTTGATATGCTGCTTTAAATCTAACTATAATATGCCGTCATGCTATAATATGTGACACACGAGCCACGAACTCGCCCAAAGTCAGCCGAATGACGCGCGATAATTCACGAACGCAGAGTTTCGGTGCGGCCGAAGGTTCGGCAGATTTTCTGCCGAAACCGAAACTAGATTTTTTTACCGAAACTTGCCGAAGCCGAACATTCGGTTGGTCACTAGCAAAAATACTATAAAATAAATTTCCAGCATCCGAACACCGTATTCAACTGTTGTTGGCTTACAGTATTTCGTGTGGAAATTTTTTTCATGTCAAACTATTATTAATTTCGGTTGTCTGTGCGTTAGCCCTAAGTGGCATCTGTTTCAATGAACTCAAATTTGCTTTGAATTTAAGTGCAATTTTAAAAATTAAACTGTTTGTGTGAATAATTCAGACAAGCGATAAATTACCAATAATAAAATATTTTTAACACATTTTCAAAATTGTACCTAACTGATTTGTCAATGATTTCAGACTATGCCGTGATTTTTCTTGCTCGTATTTCTACTTTCCCAAATATTATGAATTCTCTCTACTCACTTCACGCGTAAACTCTAGTCTAGTCTATGCGAAAGTTTATAAAATTAAAATAATTGTTAAAAACAGTTTACAAAACTACGAAAAGTTGATCCGTTATTACATCCAATGGCTGCTTTTATAATTCCCACGGCAACGGCATGGCGACGGCAATGGCTCGTAGTATCTCATTCCTTTAACATGAATGAGGGATTTGCA
Source organism: Limnephilus rhombicus (assembly GCA_929108145.2). Taxonomy (NCBI): domain Eukaryota; kingdom Metazoa; phylum Arthropoda; class Insecta; order Trichoptera; family Limnephilidae; genus Limnephilus; species Limnephilus rhombicus. The sequence continues at coordinate 31,645,856 of OV815277.1, read as the reverse complement.
AGAAAATGATAACTTTTTCCTTTGGAGAAAGCAGAAATGCGTACATTGTTTGACTCACCATTATTTAATGCATACTGCGTAAGAGAGAGCTGCAGCATTATTATGATAAGAAACGCGAGTTTATTGCCTTTTATGTGCCGTCGCCGTGCCGTGACCGTGGAAATTATAAAAACAGCCAAACACAATCGCGTGTTGGCGTATCCTTAACATTTTACCCAATAGCGTATTATAGTGTTTGTAATTGAGACAGCTGATCTGTGAGTCTAATTGGCCCGTTCTCTATTAGTCAGTTTACAAAATAATAATTAAAAAATCAGGAGAGTTGGTGTAATGCAGGCGCCAGACACGAGTTCAAAGAAGTGATCAAAAAAGTGTTCACATGTATGGCACGGGCATTTTATACTGTTGTCACATATTTGATCACTTAAGTGCGCTTTGCCGTTCATTGTCGGTTTTTCAGCGCACATCAAAGGGATCAAAGTCCAAATGTTTGTGTGCCTGCCACACTGCGCGAAGCCCAGTTGCGAGAGCGTCGCCGTGGAGAGATGTTGTGCGTAAACAACCAAACGAACTAACGATGGAGTGGAATAATGAGAGCGTTTTAGAGTTTATATAGTTGATGCAAGGAGAGCCAGATATATGGGATCCGAAACGTAAAGGGCACAAAAGTCGAAATAACATCGAAACAACAAACTGTGTCGACCAAATCGTGGTCCATGTTTTGTGAGGTCTATTTGAAAACTGTGAGCTCAAAGGAGTGATCAAATCTTTGAACACATATCTGGCAGATACAACAATATGTGACCAAATGTGTGAGCAAAGTTTTCAAAGAAGTGATCACTTCTTTGAACTTATGTCTGGCGCCGGCATAACACAAAAAAAAATCTCAACAGTTAAGTACAACAATATGTGACCAAATGTGTGAGCAAAGTTTTCAAAGAAGTGATCACTTCTTTGAACTTATGTCTGGCGCCGGCATAACACAAAAAAAAATCTCAACAGTTAAGTGATCAAGAGCCGCAACGCAAATGCAATAAACGAATGCGCGGCCAATACAGAGTGAAATTTAGACGAAATACGCAAAGCGCAAACAAACGGTAAACACAATTTCAAGTGATTCATACCCGGGACAAAGCGGAATCCAGATAGAAATGATCGATAGGAAGCATTAGCATAATGGGCCAAAGTAAAAACCGTTGCGTGCTTTGCACCGCACTCGTATGGCGCTTATTGTTTCCAGCGCGCACTGTGTACTGCACGCTGCTGTATAGGTACAGCCGAGTACAGTGCGCGCTGACCGACCATCACCAGACACAGTTTTTAAAAGCTTTATAATATTTATGCAATCACAATTTGACACAAATAAATAGGCCAACGGCATAATGAAGTCAGCAACTTCAGGTTAAATTTTTTCTAACATAATAGTACCTACCAGATGTATAAATACAAAAAAGTTATCACGTAGAATTTACGGTGAAGGGGATACCTACTTGTGATTGATATTACATTATTTATTTTGAATTTCAATTTTATTTGCTTTAATTTGAATTTTGATTATTTGATTAATATAAATAAATTAATTAATAATTTTTCTTTTTTACATGTGTTCCACACCGGAGTCCCGAGGAAAATAATTTCCCTCAGCGCCTATGTCATGTTTGGCGATGCTGTGTGGGGTTTTTTTTAAGGATAGGAAGGAGAGGAGAGTTTTGGGAAGGAAGAGGGTATAAGGAGTGGGTAGGAATTTGGGGTTCAATATGTCCTGAACATCTGCCTCCAACACCTAGACAAACCTCATCCCGTGAACCCGGGCACCTATGCTAAATCACCAAACGTAGCGAACCACTTGGGGTGACCTACGGCAGAGGTGTTGGTTATTCAATAAAGGTTCCCGGAGCGGCGGTACCAATTCCCGCCTCCCAAGTAATTCATTATCATTATATATTAAATTAGAGGCACTACTGAAAATTAGTTGCATTCCGGGAGAAATCCTGAATGTACAGGTGCGTCAATAGAACCAATAAAATATAATAAAAAATAAGAAGTATAAATATAAACATGTAAAAATCTATTGTTAAATAAATGTTTTTATTGTCATGTTAAATGAATCTCTACATATTATAAATTAAAGTCCTCCGCGTCGTCTGTCTGTCGGTCTGTCTGATCGCGATAAACTCAAAAACTACTGAACGGATTTTCATACGGTTTTCACCAATACATAGAGTGTTTCGTGAGGAAGGTTTAAGTATATAATTTGTCAAGGATTTGTGTAAATTGGTCGATACATAACTATAATTGTTAGATGTGTCGGAAAAAGTCAAGCCGCCTGCGCCTGGTAGCTTTCATAGAAAACACTGCGTAATCCCTTTGAGATATAGCAAAACAATGTATGGTAGGATATTTCTCTTTTATAGATCTACAAAAAAAGTCCGCGATGGCATATATCAATCTTTTACGGATAGCTTACTATACCCATTCTACCTTCTAAAAAAATGGTCACGTGCAATGCGGTAATTGGAAAGTTATTTAGACGTATACAGTATTAATCCTTATTAACATTAAATACGTTATTTACCTCAAGCATTTCATGCACATTGTTATAATCTTTCGCACCATCCTTACGTATTATAAATTAAATTCCTTCGTGGCGTCTGTCTGTCTCTCTCTTCGCGATAAACTCAAAGATGGTGGTGGTTATAAAGGTTAGATAACCATCTAGTAGATGGCGTTGTGTTTAGTTAGCCACAGCAACGCGTGGCCGGGTCAGCTAGTGTTAAATAAAAGAATCGGATATTACAATTTTTGGAGCATATTTTGCTATGGAGGGAATTTAATATAATTGTGTTTTCCTCGACAAATCTATAGAGATTATTTAAGAAAATATATTTTTCGAGAAGCTTAATGCTTTAAAGTGTTCAATGTTGCATGTGATATTTTGAAAGAAATTCTGAATGCGTGATCTTAAGTAAGTAGATCCCCATTACAAATTAGGGTTGGCTAACAAACTAATAAATACCTCTTTCTTCATTAGCATTAACCCCTCTGGCCTCGACCGACAGAGATTAAAAATATTTCCGCTTGGCAATAAAAACCAAATAAATGGAATATTTTTAAAGGTATCCGAAAACTATAAACTGTCCAGGAAACGTGATAAAATAGAATTTCAAAATTTATAATTCGAAAAATACATATAATTTTTGAAATATAAAAATTTTCTATAAAAAAGTTTTAAAAATGTATAAAATGTAATAAAGTTATTATCACCCCACGTTTTTGTCGTTTCATGTAAAAATAATTATTAAAAAATTCTCAACGTAATTCGTTTTTTTAAATTTTGATCAGCAACTATGGTTTCATAAAGGTGTACATTTTACATCTGTTTTGATTTATTTATATTTTTGATTATAAAGCATGGTTTTTCTCTTTCTAACACCGCTTAAATCACATTTCTCACCATGATAGTAAGGGAGACAAAGATTTCTATGAGACTAAGTTGATCCGAAGAGCGAACAAATTAGCCTGGTGCGTTGATAAAAACTTCTGTGTTATTCCGACAAAAGTGATTGATTCGGTTAATTGTGCCATTTTATCGGGCGTCCCCGATTATAATAGTATCCTTTATAATTTTTTCCAGAAGTAGGTACTTATTATATTATACCGTTCGAACCGTAATTCACTTCACAAACATTGCAGAGCTTTTATTCAGTCGTTGAGACTATTTATTGCTTTCCATTTTCCTTTCTTCATCACTCTATTCATGGACACAAACTCCTTAAATCCGACGGTGCCTTGGGATAGAACCCTGGCTTTGAGCAGAGAGATCCTTACGCGATCAAATACGATTACCAAACGAATAAATGATTTATCCCATCACCGCGGTACCTAGGTACATCAAATAAAAAAATCTATTCTATTTTCAAATTTAAGCTTTAACACGTTTTATCAAAGGCAGGTCAAACAAATTTCGTGGGATTTCAGAGAAACGTATAAAAAAGGTTCCAATTTTCGAGGAACACTATAAATGTATTTCCCGGAAAGGCCAAAGTGGTTTTTGCAGTATCTATTTTATACAATGCCCTGTCAAATCCAGTCTAGGACTTTTACAAAAACTTCCTGACACTTCATTACGCTACGTGTACGTTTTCTTTATGGAGAGAGACGCGTACCTGCGTCAGGTACAAACCGCGTCACGTTTACAATAATTCGCTGTTACGGTATGTTTACGGCGGAACTACCTGAATAAATGCAGAATTTTTAATATGTAAGATTTAAGCAAATGGGAAAAAAGGAAAATTAATGAGAACTTTTTTTTTCTTTATTCATTGCATTAATATTATGGTTACATTGATTAGTGGAATTTTCGATCACCATGCTAGGCTGATGCCCGTGTTATGGTGGTCGATGTTAAATACCCGCTACGCGATATTTCCAGGACCAGCCTATGCCTATACCCGTGTCCAGTGTGTTCAATTCATCAATATTCGATTGCATTTTTAACGTCAGTTTTCAGTTGCTAACGTATATTTTGCTAGATTGTAGGGAGGTTCTACGCTATTTGTGAAATACCATAATAACCCCCCCATGATATTTCCGGTGTATCGATAAATCTCCCTTCCGTTGGGTAGACTATAATTATTCAGATTCGCAGAAAGCTTCGATTTAACAACCTACAAAGCTTTAAGTAAAGAATACTCGTAACAATTCTCTGATAATTTTTAATAAAAATATTATAATAAAATAAAATACTTTTTTGTTTAAAACCACGATATTTATTAATTTTTTAACCGACCGGTTTCGCTTAACTTAAGCATCTTCAGGGTAAAAATTAAGAAAAAATTAAATTATATAGAAAGCCGAACAATTGTTCGGCTTTCTATATCGGTAAGACAACACGTAATGTCAATATTAGGATAAAGGAACATCTCCGTTGCCTCAATAATAACGGTTTTTCAGAATTCGCAAATCATTTGATCGATAAAGATCATACGTTCTGTCATAGCACCGGTGCTAACATCTTACACAAAAACGGGCATGGTAACAAACTAAACACTCTAGAGGCGCTAGAAATAAAAAAAGCTGTAAAAACCAAAAGTCATATACTTAATAATCAATTAGACATATCAAGTAGTCCTATATTAGGTCTGTTTCCAATAAACCCTTAAAAATAAAAATTCCCAGTGCTCCTTACCAACATGCCAGTTGATGCTTTGTTTCTCCAAATTTATTATTATAACCCATTAGTCTACATAATTATCTTTCTGTTTTTTCCCATTACTTGAGTAGTTATGTTAATGTATTTTATGACCGTTTATTTGTTTGTAATATTTGTATCGTGTTGTCTCCCTCTATATTTTGTTATATATAAGCACACATTATGTACTTCTTGTTTAGTATTAATTTGTACCCTGAAGATGCTTAAGTTAAGCGAAACCGGTGGGAGAAAAAATTAATAAATATCGTGGTTTTAAACAAAAAAGTATTTTATTTTATTAAATATGTCAAACCACAAAGTGATTGCTTTCTACAATAATAAAAATATTATACTTTATAAATATTGAAACGCAGCCCGTGTTAACTTAAAAGTTCTCTGAAAAGAAAAAAAAATACAGTTTTACGAGTTTAAATTCAAAGTTCTGTCTAGTATAAATCACTAAGCGCATGGAAGAAAGTCTTTGCAAATATTATTTAAAAATAAATTTTGTTTATAATATTATTATGTTTTGAAACGTCAAAGTAAGACTGCACTCAACGGATGTACACAGAATTGAATAAATAATAAATGAAAATCAAAGATTAGGGGAAGGCAACCTGTGGTTCGCGGGCACTTCACAAAATATATACTACTAGCTGACCCGGCCACTTCTACCAATTATCTGTATTAGTATTATTATTATATATATTATGTTTCCGACACTTCTAACAATTATCGTAATGTTTCAACCAATTTACACAAATCCTTGACAAATTACATACCTAAACCTTCCTCACGAAACACTCTATCTATTGTTGAAAACCACATGAAAATCCGTTCAGTAGTTTTCAAGTTTATCGCGAACAGACAGACAGACAAACGACGCGGGGCTCTTTTAATTTATAATATGTAGATGTAGAAGATTAAGGAAACGTACCCATACTACGTGACCCATAAAGGGGGGGGGGGGGATCTTCAAAATACCATGCTTGGTCACAATTTCGAAAGAGTAATAAAAAACCAAATTATAATATACCTGGAAGAAAATAAATTAATCTCGGAAAAACAATATGGATTTAGAGAAAAAATAGGCACAAAAGAAGCTTTGGCGTGTACAATAGACTATATACATAGCAATTTAGATCAAGGGTATAAATGCATAGCGATATACCTAGATTTAGCTAAAGCTTTCGATTCAATCTGCCACCAAACGCTTTTTAAAAAATTAGAAAACATAGGCATCAAAGGCAAGGAACTCCAACTATTAAAAAGTTATATGAGTAAAAGAACACAGCAAGTAAAAATTAACAACCATATTAGCAAGCCACTACCAATTACATATGGAGTTCCACAAGGAAGCATACTAGGGCCCGTTCTTTTCACTATATACATTAATGAACTTTGCAGCATGAAAATAGACGGTGAAATAGTTAGTTATGCAGACGACACAGTTTTACTCTTTAAATCTAAGGATTGGAAAAATGCATACAACATAGCGAATTTAGGAATCACGCGAGTAAAATCATGGCTAGACTCAAACATACTTACACTAAACATATCGAAAACAAAATTCACAACGTACAGTATAAATAGCACAGGGCAGCCAAAAAATAACACAAACACCATAAAAATACACGAATGTTTAAACACCAACATTTGCGTTTGCCCTCCTCTAGAAAAAAAAGAACAAATAAAGTATCTAGGAATAATTGACCATAACCTTAGATGGACACATCACATCCAACAAGTCACAAATAAACTCCTCAAAACGATACACATTTTCCTAAACATAAGAAACATATACAAAATACAACAAATGAAAACAATATATTTTGCTCTATGTCAGTCTATAATAGAATATGGAATAATTGCTTGGGGAGGAGCAACAAACTCAGCTATCGAACACCTGGAAATTGCGCAGAAAACGATCTTAAAGGTAATACTTAAAAAAACATAGACTTACTGATACAGACCAAATATTCAACCGTTGTGACGTACTAGACATACGACAATTATATGTTAAATCGCTACTAAATTACTTTTTTGACCAAAAAAACAACCTTCAACAAACACAAAATATCACAAACAGACCAGTTAGACAAGCATACAAAGAAAACTTAAAAACTCCGACGGTAAGTACAAGCTTTGGACAAAGACATTACCAATATCACGCTATAAAAGTCTAACACTTGAAAATAAAATTGAGGAAAACAAAAATAAATTCCGACACAAAATTACAAAATGGATTAAAGACCAAAATAGACAATACTACCAAAATATCATAGCATAAAATAACAAAACATATAAGTAACACACAAAACCAATATAAAACAGAATCACCCACAAACACTCGACACGTATTAAAAATATCGTTTTTAACCTTATATAATATTATTTATTCTTAATTTTACGTTAATTCTAAATCTCTAATTTTTAAGTTTAATTTATCTTAATCGTATGTTTTTTATTTACTTTTTTTCACCAATATTTTGTATATATATATTTATATGTATTGTGTATAATTTTGTATTTGAAATGGAGGCCTCAGCACGGGTAAACGACCCAGTGAGGCCAACATCATTGAATTATGTAAAAAATGTAAATAATATTGCATCAAATAAATAAATAAATAATGGGGGGGCGGGGGGCTTAGGTTTTTATCACGTAGTCAATCTAGAGATCTTTTTATATTTTTTTCAATTACTTTTTAATATTTTTCCACTTGTAATTATAGGTATGCATGCACTCTTGCCGTCACGCAGCAAGCGCCGTATTAATAAATAAAAATATAGGCCAAATAATTTTTTTTTAAACTTTTTGTTAGCAAGAAATGATTCAAAACCATATTTATGATTTACTACGTGAAAACTGTAGGGGTAGGGGGGTCTTGGAATATAATACACGTGGCCACCAAAGGGGGGAGGGGGGGGGGGTTAAAAATTGCAAAAAGTGGGTCACGTAGTATGGGTATATTCCTTTATTATATCTAGCGATTGTTTGAAACTAGAGAACCAAAAAACCATCAAATAGTAATATGTATAAGGGGGTAGAAAAAATAGAGAAAACGAAAAAAATATTATTAATCCACGAAATTTACCTTTCTTTGGGCAAACATTTTTACTGTTGCAATATCTACCAGTGATTTGGTAGATATCTTGCAGCGGTGACCGGACAACTCAAAATCAAGCAACTTCAACAGCTGCTTTGTGGTCATTAAAAGTGATTACATTTTTTTTGCTTAAATAGGTTACATTAGGTTAGGTTATGGGCTATTTTTCAAAACTTTTAATGGCTTTTCGAAGGGATGTTGAAATTGCCTGATTCTAAGTTGCCATGGAACCCTTGCAGCAGTGAAAATTGATGAGTAACATAAATTATATTTATTAGATACTAGAATATCACAACTCACAACCAAGTAATAATAATTACCCACCCAATCCTTAGTATGTGTTTATATAAAATAGTTAATTTAAATTAATATAAATAATTTAGTTTATTTAATTAATATAAATTAATGAACATAATTCAATATAAATTAACAAAAAAGGTTTAGTCTACATAATTAATTCAGTTAATTTAATTAATGTAAATAATTAAGATAATTTCATTAATATAAATAATAATGTTTTTGAAATAAATAATTAATACAAAAAAAATCAGATAAGTTAATAAATAAATACATTTTAATTAATTTAATTTAATTATTAATAACAATTTAATTAATATAAATAATTTAGTTAATTTACTTAATAAAAATAATTTAATCAATATAAATAATTGAGTTAATTTAATTAATCTGAATAATTTAGTTAAGGGCTATTCCGCTATAGACGATTCTCTACATTAATTTTTAAATCGCAGTATTTGTTACTTTTTTGATATCAGTGCAAAGAAGAAAGTCAATATTTAATAATAAAAAAAGAATTTTGGATTTTACTTCACATTGAAATTTTTGGCGCGCTTGGAAACATTATCATTCGAAGAATCGATATATAAACTGCAAAATCACAGCGTGCAACACTGGCGCGAAACAGCTGTTACCGATATTTTGAGGTTATATTTTACTGCTAAACGTGTAGTGACAATATTAATTTATGTTTATGTGTCGAAAGATGTTAGTAATTTTTGTTATTTTTTAAGCATCATTGACTACAAGAAGTCACTGTTAGCTTGTTGCACCCGAGATGCAAAATTATATAAAAGTTTGTGTTGTTCACAGAAATAAAGTACTAACGTTTTGAAACTTTGTAAAAGAAAGAAGAAATCAAAGGCAAACTTAAAGCAATCGTTTTCAAGAGTATAATGTTAGCTGAATTGAAATAAACGTTGACTCAAATTGGTTGCACCCGCGATGTGATGTTAGAATCGCGGGTGCAACGCTTTGACAACTACCCTTATTGTGTCATTTATCGTATATTTTATTGTCTTGAATAATAATATATATGTATGCTGTGTATGATTGGTAATTTATATTAAATAAGGATGTTTATATTATATTCCCCTTTTTTACAGAAACATGGGTTAAAATGACAAAAGAACGAAGGAAAGAGACCGCTTCATGGAAATATAAAGAAAAAAGGTGAAAATTTAAAGAAAAACCTTGTTCATATTAGTAAGAAAAGAAGAAGTTAAAGGGTCATGTTGGATTATAAACGGGAAAGCCTCAAAAATATAGCAGGCATTCAATCAAAACATTTCATTCAATCTGAATTCGGCGCGGCGATAGCATTTCCGTGGGACGAACCTCACTATCTCATCTCAAATGCACTTTGGTTTTGATATCTCCAAAAACCACCACTGAAACAGAAAATGATTGGGACGATAAAGATTTGGAACATATTATAAATTACAAAATACGAAAGGAAATTCTGTGTCCTGATGTATCTGTGCCTTCAGTATCAGATCAGATTAAATCCTTCTTGTCACCTAAAACAATATTGTGCATTTCTGATGTTTACAGAGATTCGGCGACAGATCCGTAAGTTACAATGTTCCAACATCTCTTTATCTCTCAAAATTACCACAGACCCTCCACACAGCATCCCTAAAGATGACATATGGGAATTATTTTTTTCAGGGCCTCCTCTAATGTAAAAAACTACATATCAATTATTTATTATAATTAATATAATTCAGATACCAAAACATATTAATATTAATTCCATAATAATGAAAATCGTAAATTATGTAGCAGAAGTGCATTTTGAAGACTTTTTTGAAGTTGGAAATGCCAGAGAAAAAGATTGATGGAGATAATTTGTTCATGGAATTTTCGGCGAATATTGACGTTTTCGAAAAGAAATAATTAACATAAGTGACAAAGAAGTGTACTGATTAGTCAAAAGTATTGTTTGATATTTTATTTCGTTCCTCTTCAAGTTTTTATTGATGTTTAAATCCACTTAAATTAGACGGGTTGCACCCGCGATAATTTGGTGTTGCACCCGCAATTGCTTCATAAGCAAATAATTCATTGCTTATTTGTTTTTCCCCATATTTTTTAAAATTTTGTAGTTGATTAGTTTAACACCTAACAAAATATAAAGGTAAATCATAATAAATATTTCACAATTAACAGACTTTTGGGTTTTTGTCTTACGATCTAGATCTTATCTTGTCTTAGATCGTGGGTCCAAATTTGTTCCACCCGCGATAGCACTTTGAACCTCCGTCCTGACTATTGAAATACTTCAATAAAATTCTTATAAACGAATACAAAGTGAAAATGTTAAAATGTAGCTCTTCCAAGAATAATTTAATTTAAAATGTTTTTTTTATTTTATCATTAGGAAGCTTTACATGCGTCTAAATGTTGCACCCGCGATTGTGGAATCGCCCTTAACCTTCTTAATGAGGTTACCTCCTGTTTTTCAATGATATGGAACTAATCAAAATGTTCGAAAAGCCATTGGATAACCGTTCTATTTTGACAGGTTTGACATTAATAAACGGAATCCAAATATCAAACAGTATTAATAGGTTTGCATCTGCGTGGTTGAATTTAAGAATCCGACTTCCAACGCATGTCTGCCGCCGCGTCTTACCCGTCGCACCATATAAACAGCCGTGTACGTGGATTTCCAGACAAAGCTACCACTGTAGTTCGGTTTCTAATTCAAGAATTAGTCACAAGATGACCTAGCAGTAAAAACCTGTGGAGCCGGTTTTTGACTGCTAGTTTATAATTATTAGGTAATGAATTCGATGGAACTGAAAAATACAGCCAAATTATCATATTTGATTTGCATAAAATATATAATAAATCTGTTTTACAAGTTGCGGACCAATGAAATTATCTAGCTAGAGAAATACAGCTAGTAAGTGCAGGATGGTTTTTAAGAGCAATTCTCAAAGGAGCGTCCCAAGTCAGAAAAAAATAGTCGGGGGAGGTTGTGTTTGAGCGGGCAGAAGGATGTAGACTAGAAGTAGGAAAGAAGGTTGTGCAATATACTTACAGAAGACTCTCGATTTACAGGGATAGATGACGATAAAAATCCAGAAGGGAAACGACACTAGCAGATAATGTTGGCAGAATTGTCTACTATTTATTTTTAAATATTATTTATAACTTTTCTGAGTATTGCTTCTTATTTTAAATTTTTTACCAGCTTTTACAATAAATCCCGATAAATTACTAGAAACAATATTTCAACTCTTAGGTTGGGTTGTTTCAAAAAAATTTACAAATTCATCAAATATTTGAAGTGAATTTTCACGTTCTGTGTAATTTCTATTCAAGTTCTGTGATTATTTTAGTTTTATGAAGCAACTGGCCTATAATGATGTAATAGTAGGTATAATTTGAATAGAACTTGCAGAGAACGTAAAAATGTATTTGAAATATTTGATGAATTCGTCAATTTTTTTAAACAACCCGTCCTTAGTCTTACATGATATCTGGTTGACAAATTTTAATTTTTTTATTTATTTATCCATAAAAAGTATATTTACATTCGGTTTTTTATGCCTGTCTCACTGGGATATACCTGTGTCGAGACAGGCGTAGATTTGATCTGATTAGTCAAGATTTCAGATAATCTATATTCAATAATAGATATTTTACGAGTCTGCACTAGTATTTCATACGAACCAATTGTTATTTTAATCATAGATATTAGATATTTGTAGAAAAAAAATGTTATCAGGAAAAAGAAGTTTTAAAAAAACCAAAAATGATCAGCAAATAAATAAATAAAAAATAAGAAAGATAAATATTTTTCTAATTTTTTAGGTTTTTTCAGCATGCGTAACCCATCTGATCATGTTAACAGTCATTTATTGACTGTGCTTTTTAAAATTTCATCTATAATATAAATAAATTTGTAGTAGGTAGGTTAATGTAAACTCTTTGCAAACCTCCTGATTAACCTGTTAACAATTGGAGAACACCATTTAGACTGTCACAATATTCTCCAAAACACGGCGATTTCAGTGGGAGACCTTGGACGTGGACCCACCTACCAAACTACTTGGGTTCCCTGCCTCGAAAGATGCCTCCCTCACTAAACTGCACCTGTCCAATCCACCAGATTCTCGGAGGCAAATCTATGCTGAATCAAGTGTCGCTCAATGTCATCAACAGGCGGTATATCACCTAGGAAACGTCTCTGCGTTGTCTAAGAATTTTTCAACTGACTGCATTTTCTATTTCAATTTGGGAGGCCGATATGGGTACCGCCTCCGGGGGAACCATTTATTGGATAACCAACAAACCAAGTGTTCGCCCCAAGTGGTTCGCTATGTTTGGTGGCTTAGCAGGGATGCCTGGATTCATGGGGCGTGGTTTGTCTGGCAGCCTTGGCGGCGGATGTGTTTGCCCACATACAGGTGGCGGGCCGGATCAGGCGAGACTAGTTGAGGGAGAATTTTAGAGACTCTCAACCGATCGCCTTGCACCGCAGTGGTGGGGATGGATTCGTACATCCGTCAGATATCTGGACACATTGACACCCAAATTCCTACCCAACTCTCATACTTTTTCATTCCCAGAACTTCTCTCCTTCCTTTCCCTTAAAAAAAACCTCCGCACAGCATCCTCAAAGTAAAAAAAATGTTAAGATAGCACCATTGAAAGTCGTTTCTCGGTTAATCAGCTTTCCGGTTTAGCCGCTTTCAAGTTGAATGCGATCCTGGTAAATCGCGAGTCTGCTGTACATAACATATACCGTAAGATGTAGGCATCTACATTGAGAAACCCATTCCTGGCCGGTCCCTGATGAAATTCCCAGAGAAGCTGGAGGGAACGTCGTGATCTACCTGTCTGTACCTGTCCCAGCCTTGCACGATCACTCAGGCCGCAGTGTCGGCGGTACAATGTTATTCGACGGGACAAAGTATTCCATAAGGCGGGTTTTATTAAGCGATGTGCCCGAGATGAAAGGTAAGGTTTATTCCAGGAGACGGTTCCGTAACGCGGCTTGTCTCGACAGAATACCAAAATAATAAGATGGAAATACGTAGGTAGGAAAATAGGTACTTTCAAAGAGTCTAGTACAGAATCCCTAGCACGAACGGCTTAAAATTATCAACACCATCTCGGTAAAGGTTTTTTTTTAATCAAAAATATCGATAATTAGTATTTTTTACTTAAGCTCTACCCAGGAGGCCTCGAGAAAGATTATTTCCACCAGGGCCTGTGTCATCACAGGGGAAGCTGTTTGGAGTGTCTTTTTAAGGCCCCAGGTCACTATAAAAAAATATATATTTTTTGTTTTTAATTTCATTTTCTGAAAGATGCATTTGTTAAGAATGCTCTGACCAATTTTTTTAAAGAAATTCGTAAAATAGAAGGAGGTACAGCATTTTATGTGAAACTGTTTGAAACAGTTTGTATGTTGAATTATCCTCCAGCAAAACTTGAACGTATTTTTTTCGAAACTACATTTTTCAACCTGGTTGACAACATATTAAAAAAAACTATACAACCGATTTGCATGCACCAAGTCTTTAACTGTTGAAAAATCCAGTGTCTATGGCACCGGAGATCGAAAGTATTTGCTACTTTTTTTCAACTATTTGGTGGTGTAGATCTATTGCAATGTATTATTACCAATTTTAATGGAACAGCTAAATTGGTGCCATTTATTTATTTACTCCGTACAAAAGTCTCAACTGCCAAAAGTCAGTGGGATTAAAGCAACCCTAATTGAGGTATCTTGTTAGACTGCAGATAATGGGGAAGGGAAGGAAATGGAGAAAAGGAAAATTTGTAGAACCTAGCTATTCATATCTGGTCACCAAACACTTGAGATGCCATTTCAAACAATGTTTCGATTATGAATAGTGATCTATCATTAGGGTCATTCGGAGAATATCCATAAAAACTATAGTTTTTTTAATTAAAATTATAGAAGTATTAACTTACTTTTAAAACACCCAGTCTAATTCACTGAATAGTAGAAAACATTATATTGGTTGGAAAAAATATAAGATATATTATTTTTTATTTAAACTTCGCAAATACACTTCATGACGTCATTACTGATTTAATGAGAACAAATAACTTTGTAAACACCTTATATTAATATAGTGTAATTTTTTATACAAATCTATACTTTTATTTCGTGACAGGTGATATTTTGCACACTTGACCTTTAATATAAGAGGAAGGCCATTGTTCACATTAGATTTCAAGAAGCTTTGCAAAAAGCTCGGGCAACGCCGGGAACTTAAGCTGGTGATAATATGTATAAAACCGGAATTATGTACATACTTAAGTAATCTATTGAAATTATTATTCATCCTTATTTGAAACCTTATTTTAAAACTTTATTACGCTTTATTTTATTAATCATTATATTGGTTTTCACTGTACAGTTTTTTCAACCACTCCTTTCCTAAGCACATGCACCAGCTTACATTAGGAAATAATATATATTGCACAAAATTGTATATTGCAAGAACTGCTGTTCGCGTAGAATATATAAAAAAAATACTAGATAATAAATAAAATTTAAAAAAAACATATAAATACCGCAATCTTCTAAAATAAAGCAGATTTGAATCCCCTCTTATAATCGCATAGAAAAATACAAGAAAACTTAATGGCGGCTATAAAGTGGTGGGTTATGTAGTATTTACGTTGGTCATACAATTCACCCTCTGAGAATTTAATAGTATTTCGGTGAAGGTGAATCCCAAGGGCAATCAGAAAAACTAAATCCCAAATAAATTGTAATACCGCGTCCGCCTGATATTCGAAGGGACTATGATTTATTCTGGAATGATATTTTGTTTGTCATGTTCGAACTCTTCCCGTTCCGAATAAAATGTTATTGTTTATTTCTGAAAATCGTATACCGCTCGAGAAACTTGATATTATCGTGTTATTGTTTGACGACCTTCTTCGCGTAGGTAGTGGAGGATATCCAATATTTTATTTCTTGGGTTTGAGGGAAATCACCAGTTTTACTATAATGTCAATGATATAAAAAAAAAACAATAACAAAATTATTCATCATAAGCCTCTCTTGTACAAACAACACGCGAATTATCAGCAGATATACTAATAAAATCTACGATGTACGAAATTTTTACAGTTTTCCATGTCTTAATTTCAAGGCCGACGCTTTTGTATTCTGCTCGCTCTAAGAATGTAGCGAAATGATTCTACCATGCGCTTTGAAATATTGGCAACTATCTTTCAAGAAATATGGCGAAATGCCTTATTGCTGTTTCTTTTTGTTTTTTTTTACAATAGCACAGAGAAGGTTTTGAAGAAAAAAAATCCCTCAGTGCCTACGTCATCTTTGGGAATGCTGTGTGAAGGATCTTCTCAGGGAAAGGAAAGTGATGAAATTTTGGGAAGGGAAAGGGTTTAATGGGAGGGTAGGAAATCTTGAGGTCAATCTGAGCAGGATTGACGGAAGTATGAATCCATCCCTTCCATTGTGGTGCAAAGCGACGGGTCGAGAGAGTCCAGCTGGAGAGTCTATGTTAGGTCTCCCTCAACCAGTCTCTCCTGATCCGGCACCAATATAGACAAACCTCAACCCAAAAACCTTGCCAACCCTGTTAAATCACCAAACGTAGCGAATCACGGGAGGCAACCTATGGCAGGGTTGTTGGTTATCCAATAAATGGACCCCGAGGCGGTGGTACCCATACCCGTCTCTCAAAGTGGTAAAATAAATAATAAACAGCGGCTAGTTAAATACTTCGGCGATACCCAGTAGTAAATACAAGTATGAAATATAAATAGATAAATCTTTCAAATTAGTTATTATTAGCGGCCCTCCACACTAATAGTGGTCCCAGAGAGTGGTCGTACGTACATTACCGATGATCGTCCTTTTCCTTCTCACACGGCTTGTATGAAAACGAAAAAGAAAGAAGTTATTAATCGGTAGCGTTACGTAATACAATAAAAATCCGAAATCTTCAATATCTAGGACATGTGATGTGATGAGACATCTAGAGAGGTAGATCTTGAATCTCATAATGCAAGAGAGGAAAGATTGCAGGAAGACGGGGCCCTGCAAGAAGAAGAACCTTATTGCTGAAAAACCTGAGATAGTGGTTTGGCCAGTCTACTGAAGAGCTGATCCGGGCTGCAGTAAACAAAGTTCGCATAGTCAACATGATAGCCAACATCCGTTGAACGGACACGGAACGGAGAAGAAGAAGAAGAAGAAGAAGACGTTACATACGAACTCTATCTGGGACTACTGCATTTATCCCACTATATGCTAAATGACGTCAAAATAAGACATTTTGTATAGTAAATGGATAAGTAATCTGTCGTACAATAAATAAAAAATAAATAAAAAATATATAATTCCTCATTTTAGCCAATAAGATGTACAGTAGGTTGCTAAGTCAATTTCATTTAAAAAAAATCTTGAAAACGTTTGCGTTTACTGATGGGGGGATGACCTCTTCCGTATGAATGTTTTCCCTCCCCAGTTTATAATTATAAGTTGCCTTCCCTTGCCAGTTCCACGAAAAAGTACCCAACCGAGAAAAAAATATAAATATATTTGTAATATCTCTTTGAGTTATATTAAAATTGCCGGAAATAATTTTTCGCTTGGAATACTCGGAGAAAGTCACTGATCAAAAGGTAACGATGTCAAATTTCATTACGCAAACGCTGTCAAATCAAATAATATCAATTTGGAGCTTTTGAGAATTTCATTAGGCGCCTCGCTGTTCCTACCAACATACCCCGCATGGCGAAATGCTCATTGGCGCATGATTTTTTTTTTTATACTAACTCTAGCTTTTCTACTAACACTAACTAGAAAAAAACCTTAGTGCCTATATCGGTTCCGCGACTTTTCATCCCTTGACAAAACATCCCCCAACAAAATATCTACCAAAACGGGTAACCGACGAGTTCACCGAAAATCAATTCATCGAAAATCAATTCATCGAATGATCAATTCATCGAATCGCCAATTCATCGAAAAACATTTTTTTTGTAAATATTAGAGCTGTCAAAATTAAATACCCAAAAAGGTCTGTTTAACTGAGTTAAATGTGTTTAGCAACTGTTAGTTTCGTAGTGACAATGTAAAATTTATAGGTTATCTCTTCGATTTCCGATTGTCTGATACTGCAAAAAAGGGATATCTAAGGAGCGGTGACCAGCCAACTCATAAACAACTCAGAAAGGTCATTAAGAGTGATGATAAAAAATATTTAAAAAATGGTTAAATAGGTTAAGTTAGGTTAGGTTAGGTTATTTTAGGTTAGTTTAGGTTGACCAATGCTTTTTTAACTTCTCGGTCCGCTCGACATTTCTCTCAAAAATCAACAAAATATATTTTTTCGCTGAATTGGCGATTCGATGAATTGATGATTCGATGAATTGGTTTTGGATGAATTGATTTTCGATGAATTGGTTTTCGATGAACTCGTTTTCGATGAATTTGCTTTCGATGAAATGATTTTCGATGAATTGATTTTGACCAAAACCTGATCTAACCTAACTTAACCTAACTAAAAATGGAACAAACATAATACAGACACCCTGTAAAGACAATAAATTATTGTTATCTGTATTATTTTTGTCCCATTGTACTATTTTTGGACAATAATTTGTTGTCGTAAATTTAATTTACAGGATGTCTGTATTATTTTGTCCCATTTTTTTGTTAGGTTATGTTTTAGTAGATATTTTGTTGGGGGATATTTTATACGTAGGATATTTTGTCGTGGGATGAAAACGCTCAGTACCGCCTTTGTCATCTTTAAAGAAGGGTAAATAGTCTTTATAGGGAGAGGAAGGAGAATAAGTTCTGGAAAGGAAAAAGGTTTTTTTTTTTACATGAGCTCCACACAGGAGGCCCTGAGGAAAATAATTTCCCTCAGGGCCTATGTAATCTTTGGGGACGCTGTGTGGAGGGTTTTTTTTAAGGAAGGGAAGGAGAGGAGAGTTCTGGGAAGGAAAAGGGTTTAAAGGGTGGGTGGGAATCTAGGGTTCAGTATGTCCTGGTCATCCGCCTCCAAGACCTAGACAAACCTCACCCCATGAGCCCGGGTACCCCTGCTAAATCACCAAACGTAGCGAACCACTTGGGGTGACCTATGGCAGAGGTGTTGGTTATCCAATAAAGGTTCCCGGGGCTGCGGTACCCATTCCCGCCTCCCAAATTGGTATGAGGGGTGAGTAGGAATCTGGGAGTCAATGCGTCTAGGAGTGACGGACAGATGAATCTATTCCTCCTACTGCGGTGCAAGATTCCAGCAGAAGTTAGAATATCTCCCTCAGAAAGCCTCACCCATCCGGTGGGCAAACGCATTAGCCGCCAAGACCTAGACAAGCCCCACCCCATGAACTAAGGTACCTCTGTTAGGTCACGAAATGTAGTGAATCATCTGGGGTGATCTGTGGCAGTGATGATGATAATTCAATAAATAGTTCCCGGGGCGGCGGTATGTATACTTGCCTCCCAAATTGAAAATGATTGAAACGTTTTTCAATAATTTGACTCGATTAATTAAAAATAATGTAGGTTAGGAAGGCATTGTTATTTGCGACACGTGTCAGAGTGTCAGACACGTTTAATGTGGCTCTACTGAAAGACCACCATTCAGAAACGAAAAGTTGTTTGAAACGGTTTTTTTTATTAGAAATGACCGTGTTTAGTGACCATAAATGAATATCCAGGTACTTCGCCACCTTCCTTTTCCACATCTCATTCCGCTCCTATACTAAATTAAGCCTCACAACGTACCCAGATTAGGGGTGCCATAGTCCCACTAGTTTCTGACAGATGAGCCTCGTGTGCGTGCTCACATATAAAAAAAATATTAAAACGGATCAAAGCAATACATTTAGATAATTCCATGTGAACTCTAAACACTAGAGGCCTTACTAATAAGTTTGTTTAGATTTTACACAACGGATGATAATGTACGGTAAATAGTTATCAGTTGTGTAAAACATAAAAGAAGTTTATTGATAAGGCGGCTAAAAGCACCATAATTTGTGGGATAATTACCACAAGTAGTACAGAAATCAGTCCAAAACAATGCCTTTATTACCTCGCCCATATATGACAAAACACATATTTTACGTTCGTGGCATAAGTGGGCACACATGTGTGCCACAAACACACATTATATTTTATGTTTGTAGCATACTTACGTGAAAATAAAGATTTAAAAATAAATGATTTCAAATGTACATAACTTGAAAAAGCTGATTTCGGAATTACCTAGTTGTAAAAATGTACCTTGCGAATTCATGTACTTTAAAATAATTACAAATCACATTTAAAAAAAAGGTTTATTCATGTTAACATATTCATATACACTAACTGTTAAAAACCCGCTAGGCCTTGCGGGCGGCTTTTGCTTTGGATTCGCCAAGTTAGCGTTGGTGACCATTTTAAAAATCCTGCTAAAAGGAACTGGTTCCAAAAATAGCCCGTTCCTCGGATCCACTGTCATCCAGTGTAGCTAGTCACCGGGACAAAGTAACCAAGACAGAGCAATGACGTCATACGTAATACATAGCCGCTTGATACAACATGTATTACCATCAATCTTCCCATATCCGGAGAGATACCACATATTCAAAAAATTGTAGCAGTTATACCAAGGGGGGAGACGTCCCCATCCGACCTGCTGACGGAAGTAGCGACATCTTGTGACGAATTCTTAAATTCGAAACCGAATTATAACAATAGCTTTGTGTGAAATTCCACGTATACAGATGTTATCTGTGGCGCGGCGCGTATGGCGTGGCGTCAGACATGCACTCTAAGCTGGGTTCTGAAATTCAACCACGCAGACCTTACCATATTAATACTGTTCGATGGTATCTAAAGACGTAAAATTTCATAGTCCATTAGCTCAGTTCGACAAATATTTTAACTTAGGGTAAAAATAATAATTATCGCGTGTGTGGCTAAGTTTTTTATTCAAAGTTTTACATGAATAAACCCAAAAATAGAAACTTACACGTAATACTAGTTCTACTTAAAATAGATTTACAGGTAATGTACCTGCTTTCCTACGCCAGTCGCGTCGGTGTAATGAATTCAAACTCGCGATATAAAAAATGACACGGATCGGGAAAGAAAATTATGAAAGTGTGTGGGTGGACTTTAACGACTTGTTTACAGAGTGAAAAGGCTGGAAAAACAATTTCACCGGCGGATCGGGCTCGTGCGGGGGCGGGCGAGTAGCGGACACATGTAATGATGTACTTGTATGTATGTTGGAGGCTTTATAAAATAATTGCTATAGAAAAAAAGGAGGGAGAGACGAACGCGTAAAAATCTATTTAAATAAAAAAGAATGTATATGAGAACTAAATATCGTACAAATCTATAGTTTTATTCCTAGATTAATGAAATTTTGCACACTTGGTTTTTAAAACGAGAGGAACGTTGTCGACATGACATTTCGTCGTAGTAGGTTGTTGAGATGAGACCCCATCCATTTTCCCACCCCTTAAAGCAGAATTTTGATAACTCCTAATGAAATTTTGCACATTTGAACTTCAAAACAAGAGGAAGGCTGTCTACATGAGATGTCGAAAAACTAACCACATCCCCCCAAAACGTAAAGACCCCCAACGGCAAAGACTTAGAGCTAGTAATCGATATTTTTTTTGTTTTTGTTTTGGTTGTAGATCCCGTTGAAAGACCACTGTTTTATTAATATCAATATTATTAATAGGGTAACGTCTGCATGGTTGAATTAAAGAACCCAGCTTCGAACGCATGTCTGCCGCCGCGACTTACCCGCCACACCATATAAAAATCCGTGTACGTGAAATTTCAAGCAAAGCTACCGTTGTAATTCGGTGTTGAATTCAAGAACTTCGTCAAAAGATGTCGCCACTTCCGTCAGCAGCTCTCTTTTCTCGCTTTTCTCGCTCGCGTTTCCCCCCTAGGTTTAAGTACTACGGATTTATAGAATTTAAGTATCTTTCCGGATATGGAAAGATTGATGGTAATACTTGACGAGTTATGAATA
This sequence comes from Limnephilus rhombicus, assembly GCA_929108145.2. Lineage (NCBI taxonomy): Eukaryota > Metazoa > Arthropoda > Insecta > Trichoptera > Limnephilidae > Limnephilus > Limnephilus rhombicus. Next base: position 31,624,231 of record OV815277.1, on the reverse strand, counting down.
ATAGTATCACGCGGCTATATATTACATACGACGTCATTGCCTGTCACGGTTATTTTGTCACTGATACTTTATCTCGGGTCTCGGTGATTAGCTGTCACTGGATTACAGTGGATCCGAGGAACTGCCTATTTTTGGAACCAGTTTCTATCGAGTTTATAAAATGGTCACCAACACTCAAGCTGGGCGAAGCCGAATTGGACATTATTTTCCACACGCCTATGCCTAATAGTGGAGTTACTGTTAAAAAAATCCACTAAGACCATTATAAAAAATAAAACCTCCACAGCAAACGAATTGTACATAACTAAATGGCTTTAGTATTTGGTGATCACGACACCTAGACAGATAACCCGACGCGTTTGTCAACCCACTCATATGGAGTATGTAAATAGAAAGTTTTAAACAATAACTGCTGTATAAAAGGGGAGGGGGGTTGAATCATCCCACTGCCATCAAACCAGCGGCGTCCCATAGCACTGGGTTTATTATAACCTGATCAAATATTTACCTTGGTTCAGTGGCGGCGCGGACGGCCGGCGCAGCGGTCGGGGCGCTCTATAAACAACGGGTCCCGCTGCCGGCAAATTGTCGGAGCCTCTCGGCCGCTTACAAAATTGATACTTAAAGAAAACGCCATTATCGCTTTTGAGATTTCTAAAAGCGGATCATGTTGACTTTTCAGGGGGTGCCCCGGAAGTTAGCTCAAATGAAACTTCCGACTTAAATTTTAATGATGTGGGATTTACACTTTAAACTAAGAGAAATCCAATCAATATCACATTTAAATTATTTTCAACTGGCCAAATCTATATCAGAGAACCGTAGTTACTAATCGGTTTTGCTTTGGTTTGAACTCTTTTAATTTAACAAAAATATGGCATAAATAAAATGACATATTATTAGGCTTGGCAGTTAGGTAAACCGTACGTATTTAACAAAATGTATTTTACGTTATTAAACTTAATTGCTTATTGCGGTGAAGTACGAGTATATCTAATGGTATGAAAGTGACATTCGTACGTGAAAGAGATACCATGATATAGAATATAAATGGGCTCGTCTTTCTTATCATTACCTCCCTACTAGTAACTTATTCAACCATGTCAAAAATACTAATATTCTTCTACCTACTCGAATTTATTGTCTTCCACCCGTATTATAATTTTATTTGATGATCCCGTTCATCTCAAACTCGAGATCAGTACACTTATTCAACGTACACTTAAAACATTCCACGTAATTACTCTTATCAACATAGCTAATTAACCCCTCAGGCTAAGTTGTTCGCGTTTCGAAACAACTCATATAGGTCACATAGAAATCGTTGTCTTCCTTACTATCATAGTGAAAAAAAATGTTATAAACGGTGCTAGGAAGAGACCACGCTTCATATTTATATCTAAAAGTTAACCACAAAATAATTAAAATGTACACCTCTATAGAAACAACCTTTCTGACCGCAATTTGAAAAAAAATTGAAGAAATGAGTTGACGACATCGTTTATAATACATTTTCAAAACGCAATACGTTCGTGTTTTTATTTTTTTCGTTATCAATAATGTTAGTTAGAAAAAACGTAAGGTGAAGCCATTTCAAAACTTTTATCCGTTTGTATCACAAAGTTGAAAAAATATGGTTGAGGCATGACGGGTTAAAAGCTCCATAACTCATGAATTTCCTCGAGCATTCATCTAGCTGCGAAAATTTCCCAAGTTTACTGTTTTCACTGCTATATAACACAAAAACTTCTACTTTTTAATGAACACGGAATAGTTTTGAAATATGTGGTCCCACCCAGCAATAAAAATAAAACCCGGCAATTATTATGCTTTCAGCATCAAAGGGAGAGGATCTCTACGGCGGGCATACCCTTAAAAAGAGATAAAAGCTTAGACTGTACTGTGTGGGTAGTTTCATAGAAAAATTATTCGCAATAAGACGGAAGAGTCGAAAGATGGAAACGGAAAGAAACGGTGAGAAACAGCCCGAGTTAAGCCGACACGCCCACACGAAAATAATTCTAGCATTTTTTATAGCGCACTATTCCGCCGTCGAAAAACCATTTCCAGTTTATTGGAGCCGATTGATCTTGTAAATATTCACTGAGTGCCCGGGCCCCGTTAGCACGCGCCGCGCCGCGCCACTGTGCGTCAGCCGACGGGTTTTTCCATGCAAAATGTCTGTGAGGATCACTGAACAGAAAATCGCTAGAATACCGATTCGAAAAAATACTGATGATCAAAATCTAGGGCCTAGACTTGTCAATGAATTCCTTTGTTTTTTTTTTACATTAACACCACACAGGATGCCCTGAGGACAATAATTTATATAATAAGTATTTTATAATATAATTTATATAATAAAATACTCATGGCCTATATCGCCTTGCGTGTAGGGTATTTTTGAAAAAAAGGAACGTTGGTCTTGAAGAGATCTATGTTGTCGGAGGAAGGAAACATAGAGACCGCAGCCGAGCGGTTGAACTACCGAGTCGTAGAACCGACCCGTTCCCTTGTGACAGATGTCAACCTGATACAGATGTTGATCGCGTATTTGGCGTATTTCCCTCCTATGTACCGATGGCGAAGCGTTCAATGACACAAGTTCTTCGGAGCATCTTCCACTGAATTACCGGTAGAACAAGGGCAGTATTCCTACCGGATGCCTTTGTTATAAAGATTGCAATCGGTTTATCGAAATACGAAACCATTTGGGGTGACTTTTGGCAGAGGTGTTTGTTGGTTATACAAAAAATGGCTCCGGGGGCGGCTGTACCCACTCCCGCTTTCTAAACTGTAAATCGATTGCGAATCGAAGGATCAGTTTCACCCGAAATTGATCAATTTCACCCGAAGTAATTAAAATTGACATTATTACTCCGGACACACAGGTACGCCCTCAGCACTCTTCTACCGGTATACCTCTTCAGTGATGTGGATAAACTTTAACGGTCTGAAAATATTATTAATAATGTAAGAGTTAATTTGAGCTTTAATGATTTATTGTTATTATTGACAGAAGGGGATAATGGAAAACGGGAATTCGGCGAAATGAATTAACGACAAAAGTGCTCAAATGTAACGGGGGAAGTTCCATTTTATGAAGGTAGTTGCTACGGTAATTCCTCTCTCGGGAATCGGACCAAAGGATGGGGGCTCATTATACGGGGGCCTTTTACTGCTTTATTTACATCCACACATACAGTCTGTATTAGGTGTGTGTGATTATATTTATAATTGTGTTCATAAACTATATCCATTAGGTGACCTGTTCGAGGGCCGATTAAGATGAATCCATGCGAAATAATGCAAAATCGTACAAAACCATGTATTTTTGATTTGAAAATCTGATCATTCAGAAATATTATAGATGCTTCAATTAAATACTGCGAGGAGAACACATCTTGGTCTTGGAAATAATCAAATATTTAAGTCTTTTTGTAAGTCTGGAAAAAAATAAAGTATCAGTTTTTATAAGAAAAACACTCTCTTTATATAACTTTTGAAGGTTATTCCCATCATTGAAAGTTATTCCCATCATTGAAGGTTATTTCCATCGTGGTTATATCATTGAAAGAGAGTTTTTCTTATAAAAATTAAATATTCATTTAGATTTTTATAAAAAGTCAATAGTTCCATATGAATAAATTCGGATACTTTTATTCGAGACGCTATCCAGGATACAAACCAATTCTTAGAATGATTGTTTCCAATAAAAAGGGTGGTTGCCCATAATATGGAAAATTAATTAGTTGAAGATAATATTGTTAACAATTCTAAAAATTGAAATATGCTTTTTATGGTGAATTGCCTTAAACAAAAAAAATTAAAATATGAGATTGACTATTATGACGGCTTGACAGAAGGTGGCAATAGCGAAATTGATTAACGCGCACGTCCCGGTTAGACGAGAGGTCTGGGTTCGAGTCCCAGTTGCGACCATTGCCTTTTATCTGTTTTCTGTGTCGTGTACTCTTTCATATTTTCGATTAGATTATTAATCTTATCTTCTTCTTCAATGATATATAGTATCAGGCCTATACAAAGTACTTTCAAGTGCCAAAATCTCCTACTAATAAATCCATTTTCGGATAAAGTTTCTTTGTATAATGTGGCAAGTTCTTTAGACAATAATGGAAAAACATTTAAATATTTGTGCCCGAATTTCACAAAATAAAACAAATCAATGCATTTTCGCACTGTTTCTTTCGGCATGAATCAAAATGGGCGGCGTTCTACGAATTTGGGATTGAGAATTAAACCTAATGCCGTCCACATAAAGACTATGTGCATTTCGTGTCAGTTATGCACCGCCTACGGTACCGAATGGACGACCTTAACCCTAGAAAGATAATCTACGTCTTTGCGACGTAAACGAGTTACAAGTATTGCTGTATTTTTTTTTATTATTTCGCAACGTGAGCGCCCTGTCTATCTCAATTAGCTCAATTGCCGAGCAAAGCTTGCACGAGACGGCTCTATCACCACGGTAAGTACAATAATTACGAATAAATACATACGTTCGAAAGACGTATCTTTTGTCAAACTTTCGGATTTCTTCTTATAAATGTGATTTGGCGGATAAAAAAATTAAAAAATGTTTTAGTTATAACGGCTGATGAGCATTTAAACTTTCATATAAAAAACACGATTTAGACACAAAATAAAAATAAAAATTTAATTTAAAAAAGACTTAATAATTTATAGTTGATTTATTAAAGGTTAAAAGCATTTTGTTATTTTTTTAAATTACAATATACTCGTATATTTTATAATTACTTTGGTTTAATTTACGGTTCAAAACCCTAAACTAATAATTATTATTTTTTAATTTAAAAACTAACGTTTAGACAAGATTTTTATGCATAGCACAAAGGGTAACAATTAATTGTTACCCTAAACTAATAAATTATTCAACTACCTATACTCTGTTTAAATATGATTATATTATGTCAAATATACACTTTTAAACTTCAGTACGTCTTTAAGACGTATCATTATCTTTAACGTGGGTGAAAATAAGATTATCTTTCTAGGGTTTTTTCATGTCAATATGATGAATAAGAAAGGAGTATATAAATATAACAATGAATAAGAAAGGAGTTAATTTTTTACAGGTCTTTACGAAATCAACCTGTGAAAAACTACTCTCTAATACCTTCTCCAACCTTTCCAAAAACGTATTCTCAAGTATTTTTAAATCCCTCCCAAAAAGAGGGGATTCCGATGTCGATTTTTTCAAGGACTAATGGATCACCTTAATTTTCCTACTTTTTGCCCTAATATGCTAGACCTATTCTTAACAACGAATGTGCCACACGGTTATTAGATTGACATCACAGCGCCTCTGAATCGTCCGACCACGCCAACCGCGCGCCAAACATGAGAATGACATTTGTCACATGAGAACAGGTCGTTTCCACGACTAGTTCTTGAGTTCAACAGCTTGGCTGTATACAGATTTGCAGGCCTCTTTGTTTCCTCCCTCCTACGACATGGGTGAAAGATGATATTATTTTTCTCAGGGCTTCCAGTGTGGAGTTGATGTAAATAAAAATATACATATATATATATATATAATAAAGAAACGCGATCGATCATATAATTTACCTGTTTGCCTTCTCTAGATTTCTCTTTATACCATACAAAACGTTGGCAACTTAATCAAGGCAATTTTTTGAAGTTCAGCCAAGAAGTTTATGTTGAAACTCACCTGGAACAAAGAAAAACGTTCACCTATATAATTATTTGTTTCGAAAACATAAATATTGAAAACCCTTTTCACATTCACATTCCTAAGAATAAATCATTGTTATTACAAATATTCTTGACTGTCAAGCTAAAATACAATTTATTATAATAAAACATTAAAATTTTGTAAGAAGTCATTTCTTTTTATATTTTATTTTATTTTAGTTCATTTGGGAACTAAAATTTAAAAAACATTTTTTCAGACATTTCTTTTTACATTAGCTCCACACAAGAGGTCTAAAGAAAACAGTTTCCCTCGGGGCTTACGTCATCTTTGGGGATGCTGTGTTGAGGTTATTTTAGGGAAAGAAGGAAGAAGGGGAAGTTCTGAAGGAAAAGGATATGAGAGGTGGGTAGGAATCTGTGGGTCAGTAAGTCCAGGAGTGTCGGTCGTATGAATCCATTCCTCCCACTGCGGTGCAAGGCGACTGACGGGTCCGGCTGAAGAGCTCAAAAGGTCCTCTCAACCAGTCTCCCGATCCGGGCAGCCGTGCAGTAAGAAGGCAAACGCATCCGCCGCCAAGACCTACAAAAATCTCACCCCTTGAACCCGAGCACCCCTGCAAAGTCATTAAATGCAGTGAACTCTAAGGGTGACCCATGGTAATTCTAAGGGGAGGGATTCTGGTGAACTCTAAGGGGACCCATCGTTGGGTGTCCAATAAATGGTTCCAGTAGCAAGGTAACTGGATAAACTAGGTTGGATCATGAAACATTCGGCTCGAAAGTACGTCAAATAGTAGGTAACTTAATGATCGTCTTGTATGTATGTATTTTTAACGGAATTAGAAAATTTATTTTTATTTTTAACTTTATGAGTAAAACCTCAAATTTAAACATTTTATTAAAATGGAGACAATATTATCGAAACTCAATCGAAAATCTGAAAACATAAAAATCAAGTGGCGGCCCAGAAAGCCGAAGGTCCTGGGTTCGAGTCCCAGATGTGCCCATATCTTTTACTGATTTTTCTGTTTTCAGATTTTCGATTGAGTTTCGCCAATATTGTCTTCATTTGAAAAATTCACGTGAATAGATTTTACTACTGGTAATACGGAACCCATAGAAAAAACTTAAAGTTTTTTATAAATAAATTAAAGAGTGTTTATTAGCTCGTGACGTGACTTAACCTATTTTACACAAAGACGTTACATACTTAGACGCGGGGTAGAAATCTCAAAGTGGGAAGCCAAACGCAAGACAATTGCACTGTTCTCAATTTCTAGTACTTTAGTACTAAACTGTCACTCGTCAAGTAAGGTTATGTCTTACCAGTAGGAAAATTGCATTTAAAAAGCGCCAAAATGCCCTCCTGTATGATGAGAAAATGTTTCCAATACACGGCGAACATTAGTAAAAGTGAAGAAATAACATTTAATTTATATGTACACACAAATTACTTATTATTATTGATTATTATAAGCAATACAATTAATTTTCATGTTCCCTGTCCTTTGAGTCATTTGAGAAAAAACACACATTCTTTAATTGTCTTATGGTACGGTCACACTGAGGTCAACTTCCAACGTCAAACTTTCGGACGATTGCGTAGAAGGGTAGTTCATGCGTTGGAAGTTCGAGTTGGAAGTTTGGATTCAGTGTGAATGTAGCATAATTTTTTAATATATGAATAACTTTTGAATTAAGAAATTACTGAAAACCGCTGAAAACAAAAGAGTGTTGCTTACTTGCCACATTATTTTGCGAGCATGTGAGACTATGGCGAGTCTATTTATATAACGTCTTTGATTTAACATAGTTTTTTAATCACTTTTAATGACTTTTTGAAAGTTCTAGGTAAATTGACCGATTTGCAATTTTTCGAAATCAACTTTTCGAATTCAATTGTTTGAAATGCAATTTTCGAACTTCAATTTTTCGAATATGAATTGACCAAAACACCAGTTTTTCGAATAAATATAAGTTTGTATACAGTACGTACAAGAGTATTTTATTATAGGATGGACAATATAAACTAACCTAACCTAACCAAACAAAGCTAATGTCTTTCGGCTAATTGCTGTTCGAAAAATTAGTCTTTCGAAAAACTGAAATTCGAACGATTGATTTCGAAAAATTCGATTCGAAAAATATATCGGCTCCCCTTTTTAAAGGAGTGACGGATTTCATAAGTTGTCTGGTCGCCGGACGAAAATTATCATGTTTATTTTATATTAAAATAATGTCTTGATTAATTAATTGAATTTGTTTAAATTCATATTTTAAGAAATGACTTCATTTCACCTAGTAGCTACTAAGTTTGACAGTTAACTGCTAGTTAGCTATATTTTCAATATTTATATAGCTGTTCAGAAGTCAATAAAGAACATATTTCAAAGTTTTGAAAAAAACATAGTTAAAAAAAGAAAGCACCAAGCAAGCGACTCATTACAGCGACGTACAAATAAACACAGTAAATTTATTCGTATCAATTTGTATGAACCAGGTAAAAAAAGGCAACCAAAATATTTTCCTCCCCTTTTATCGGGTTCCCAATAAAGCTCCCTTCAATTTAAGCGCTTCTGGGAACGGCTGCATATCGTAGGCTTTTAGGAAATTACTATAAAGTACAAGTGACGTTAACCTGCTCCGCGATATACGATACACGATATTACGATCCTGCCGCTGAGAGACCCACTGTCACCTCTCCCTCTGATACTTGTACGGTTCACGGGAGAAAGGGAGAGCTTAAAACGGATCTTTAAGCGGTCTGCCTTTACACGATACTGGGTTGATGGTATCGGTTGGCTTGCGTGCTGTAAAACTTGCAAAATATTTCCACGCAAATCGGGGACATCAATAAAAACAAATTTGCTTTACTTTTCACGGCTGTTTTGTCAACACGAATTGTTTTTTGATGGGACGAATGCGATGCAATAGCTATCAGAAGATTTTAAGTTTTCAATCACATGCTTTAATAGCCGTACACAATCTTTTGATACTATTGCGTAATCTAAGATTCAAACATAAAAATAAAAGCGTTTAATAAATTTTTTAAATTTTACATATTTTCTATTTTAAAATAACGAAATTCTTTCATGAACAGAAAATCAATTTCACTGGCCTGTCTGAGGTCTTTGGGTCAAAGAGTCTTAATAAGTAATATTTTGAGCACGCAACCATTTATCCACACTCCAAATGTGTCTATCTTCCGATTTCCTACAGTATTTACAAAAAATATAAATCATCGGGTTCATGGGGTGAGGTTTTTCCGGGTATTAGCGGCGGATGAGTCTGCCCACTAGCTGCATGGCAGGCCAGATCGGGAGAGAATGGTGGAGAGAGTCCTTTCGACTTCTCCAGCCGTACTCTCCCGGAACATCGCCTTGCAACGCAGTGGGAGGATTTGATTCATACGTCCGCCACTCCTGGACACACTGACCCCTAGATTCCTAACTATTCCTAAATACCCTTTTCCTTTCCAAAACCCCCTCTCTTTCCTTTCCCAAAACAGATCCTCCACATAGCATCCCCAAAGATGACATAGGCCCTGAGGGGAATTATTTTCCTCAGGGTCTCCTGTGTGGATCTTCAGATTCATCAATTCAGATTTAAGTTACGGTTACATAGAAGTTATTCATCATGCTAAGATCTTCTTCCTAATTAAAATATATTACATTATTAAAAAAATTGAACAATAAATCCTTAAAAAAACTTGTAGACAAACATTCCCAACAATGTTTGAAAGTCTCCTACTACCACCACAGAAAGCCGAAAATGTTGGTCGTGTTGTGATGTAGGACATAGCCAGCCGAGGAATCGAATACGCAAGGCCCAGGTGGGACCCAAGCGCTATGCCCACTCAACTACTGACCTCATCTACTGAAGGAACGTTTGTTCTGAAACCGGTCGGACTTACTCATTGTATAAGTGGTTCAAACAAAGTTGAATTGTTTCATTTTTTTTCATTCCACTTGGTACTCAGTTTAGTATCTGAAGTAAATATAAGCAGGTACATATATATACAGGTAGCTATAACATATAACATATCACCAGATACAAAAATTCCTTTTACGTTTCGGTAACCGGACAACTAAACATTCTGCAACTTCATCACTTCTTTGAAAAGCGATGAAAAAAAAAAGGTTAAATAGGTTACGTTAAGTTAGGTTATGGGTAGGGAATGCAATCTCGTTCTCGCGAGATCTCGTTCTTGAGAGATCTCGGCCTTTTTTAGCGAGATTGATCTCGGACGAAAAAAGGGCGAGATCTAGCGAGTTTAACGAGATTGCACTCGAGCATAAAAACGCATTATTCGAAGCGCGGACTGACACTGATGGAATTGCGATCTGTCGGTTTCGTTCGGTGCGCGTGTGGCTGTAATTTCTAATAGTCTGACTAATTGGTATATTTTGTTAATTAATCTGTAATATCTAATGGATCTACTGAGTAGATACAGTTTTATTTAATTGATAATAATATCTCAGTTTAATAGTCAACTCAACTTAGATAATAAGTTTCATTTTTTTGACTTCTCGTTGTTTTGTTTGTTATAAAAGAACTATTTTATTACTAAAAGATTTTTGTTTGATATTAGAAGAGAAGACGGGTTGTTTCTTTTATTTGTTATTTGATAGATACGTACGTCAAAGCTTACTACTTAGAAGTTTATTAAAAAATTATAGACAAATACGTCAAACAATGTTTGATGCATAAAAGTCTTTTGAAAAATTCGTGAAAATAAATGTTTATCTTATAATACTTATAATTTTTATAATTTTTTTTTTTATTTATTCAAATATTGTGATTATTGACAAAAAAAACACACACAAAACTGCCAATCTCGCGAGATTTCGAAATTGGCGAGATCTCGCAGTATTGTTATTCATAAACTCGCGGGATCTCGCCTGAGACACAATCTCGCGAGATTTGCATTCCCTAGTTATGGGCTATTTTTTTCTTCAATTTTAATAAGTTTTCAAAGGGGTATTGAAATGCCACTTTGTTTAGTTTTCATGGAACCCTTAGTTTTACTCCAAATAAGGTCAGGAAACGCTGGTTAAATTAAGTCAGGTACATCGCTTGATCACTCCAGAGATTGAATGGAAATGCTTTCCGACGGATTGGTACCTACCAATTAAATCTAGCATTCTCCCTTCACACAATACACTGCTCATCACAACGGCAGACGCAATGCAAACTGGGGGCGACGTATTCCATAACCGATTCGACACATTCCACAAACTGCCAATTCCACATAACTTCAAACAGATTGCTGTCAGTATAGTGCGACAACCTGGAATCTCAGAAATCTTTGCTAATGTGTTTTGTGTACACAATAATAACAATCATGGCTATCTTTGATACTAAAAAATAAACCAAATCTCATTTAACATTACGAATATAAGAAGAGAGATCTAAAAGTAACCGGAATTCTTTAAATACCGAATACTTATTTGGTCACCACACTACAAGGTTAACTCAGATTCTATTGAAAAAACGCAGCAAAATACACAAGAAATATAACTATAGCTGTCTAATGAAAAATCTAATAAAGCTGTCCGACAGAAGTAGCTGGCACCTGATGTCATTGGCTAAAGAAGGAGGTAGCGCAACACGGCATAACACCCCAAAAACAAATAACGAAGATTTCATTTCATGTTTATTTATTTTTGGGAAAGTTGACGGAAAATTTTAAATTATACGTAAAATAGTGAATTAGGCCATTCATTAACTTTCCACTGATAATACCGAATGATAAAAGTGTGACGGTATATGTGTTTTTTTATTAATTTATTTTTTTGTCACAATATGTGAGGGCGGGGGGAAAGAACATATTATGATTAGGAGAGTAAAGTAAATGTTCCTAATAGAGTCAAACAAACTAAAAATGTGCACTGATTTTACAGCAACAATCATGTCAATACCAATTTATGAACTACCTCATACCATGCGTATGTCGGTGGCTAATCGTAAAATCAGGCAGATCATGATGCACCTAGACACATCGTGAAGTGCCTGGCGGCAGATAGTGAAGTGCCTGAGGCGCATCATGATTTGCCTGATTTTACGATCGGCCTACGACACATAGATACCTACACGTAGGAAACCAATATGCAGAAGAAGCAGATGTTTTCAATAGCACCGAAAGAAGCATTTCACATATTTTTGGAAAACCTATTAAGTAGTTTAAATTTTAGTCCATTTAAATCTTATGTTAAAACTGAATAATTCTTCAGTAATTAATTTTTATATTAAAAAATATTCTTCTATATTTAAAGGTATTTTTTCGTAGGTAATACGATTTAAATATGAGATGGTCTAAATTTTGATCCAAAAATTGACACAAAAAACACACTGCATTTAACCTTAAAACAAAGCAAAAAAAAAAAACAGAAACTTTCCGCTGTAAAAATAAGCCAACTTAAGTTATTTTGTTAAATGTCATTTTTTGCATATAACATTCTTAAACTTGATAATCCAATTACAATAAGTTTTGCGTTTTCACCTTTTCATAAATAACAATTTTTATTTATTTTTTTCAGATTCGCGCAATTGGCAGAAGGAACCTGGTTGTCCCAAGGGAAGGAGCTCGAAGTATTTTAAGTATATGAGGTTCCATTTGCGATGTACCCATAGCAAATGAAACCATGTGGCTCCAAAAATATTTTATCTACGGCAGAGTTTTCAGCATTTTTCGGCATAAGTTTCCCGCAAATTTGCAAAAGAAACCATGTTGGTCTTAAGAATAAATTCAAAACTATATTGAAAAAACTAAGTTGCTCTTAAAATAATGTAAATGAAACCTTGTTGTTGCGAAAATAAATGCAAATGTTTTCAATACGACGTGTTTTTGAGAGGACTTGAAAATAAATTAATTTTGATGCAAAAAAGTCAATTTTGGCCTAAATACATATAAAATGGAACCTAGTTGTTCCAGTGACCCAACAGCTGCTTCCTGCGGGGTGAAGATTACCTTGATGATAGCTGACCTCCGATAGGAATGGGCAATAGAACAAGAGGGTATGTTACACAATGTTTTCACTTTTGGTCACTTTTACTATGTTTATAGAAATTATTATTCGATGCTGATTCCAGTAGACCTACTATTACAAGTACTCGTATCTTTTATTTATTAATATCTACCTATTGTGTTCGAGTTGACCCGGCGCGGCATTGCGAGATTAATCGTTGCCCGGCGCCACCCGGGCCGATCCGGACAACGGAATAATAATTTCAGGCTGTCTTAGTAATATTATTAGAGCTGACATTTGCTGCGCAGATTACGCGCTATTCGCTAATAAGATTATCTTCTCTGCGTGGGAAGAGGTCCAATATTGATTTATAAAGGAGTGTCGCTGGATTTAACCTGATATTATCAGAAATGTCTATTTATAAAGATGATTATAGTTAGATTTGAGTTAGAATTAGTCATTTACGCGATCATCCTATGACATAACGAAAACTTCGACGCAATAAAAAAAAAATACGACATTATAAGTGTAATATCTAATTTGTTCTCTCCAGAGGCATTCGGTATTTGTAAGTACTGCTACCAGTATTCTCCAGTACCTACTTACAAGAAGCTTATTGACCTCTCATTGGCCGGAGCAGCCACGGAGCTTTCAGAACATATTTCGAAAAAAAAAAATTATGCGATTTTGACCCTTATGTATAAAGAATTTTTATGAAGGATAAGGTCAGAATCGCTTGCGCCAACAACATTCATAATAAAGCCAAAAGTTTTATTCACCTGGCGACACCAGAATATTTATATGTATATATTTGGATGTCAAATTGTGCCTCGATTCAAACTGTCAAAGTCCGATGCGTGATACTTGACAAAAACATCGTAAAACCTATCAATTTACCAAATTAACGCACATAATATTATTTTTTTAGATAGTTTATTATTCAAGGGATGTGTTTCGGTAAATAAAATATACGATAGCTCAAAATTAATCCACAAAACATTAACAAAGTTTCAGGGCATGGCTCCCCACTGCTTGAAAGACAAGGACCGGTTGTTCCAAAAAATTCTAACAACTCATCAAATATTTGAAGTCAGTTTTTATGTTCTGTGTACGTTCTATTCAAGTTTTGTATTTATATCAGTAGCTGGGGTAACCGGCATCGCTCAGGGAGTTGATATGAGATTGAACTGATGTTCGAATCCACGACGGATCTTGAATTATTTACCCATACCAATGGGTAGCCCCATCCATGCAAAATAGTCTTCGAATGGTCCACAATGTTCCAGAACATTCCACAACATTCAAGAGTGTTCTGGAATGTTCCACAATAATCTGAAATACTCTGGTATGTTCCCGAACGTTCCAGACTATTTCCGAACATTCCACAACATTCCAGAATATTCAAGGATGTTTATGCCCTCTAGAAATTTATAGAATAGTCCAGAACGTGTATTGTCCAGTCCAGTATTCGAGAGCATTCCACAACATTCCAGAATATTCAAGGATGTTTGGAATGTTGTGGAATGCTCTCGAATACTGGACTGGACAATACACGTTCTGGACTATTCTATAAATTTCTAGAGGGCATAATTTCCAGCCCTTACATCTTCAAAAGCACGCCCTTCGGGTAAAAAGGGGAACCTTCTTCATGAATGGGGGATTGAGGGCTACCACCCGTATAACTCCCTTGATCGCACCGGGACTGATTTCTGAGTTTTAGCGGTACACACAATGTACATTTTCTTTTATAATATATATTGATTATATGCCAGTTGCTTCATAACACTGAAATAATCACACTTGAACAGAACTTTCACGGAACGTGAAAATTAACTTCAAATATTTAATGAATTCTTCAAAACAACCCATCTTTGGTTCTGGAAATCACAGTGATTGTTTATTGACGTATCGTAATGTATAATTATACTTCGAACGACAAACGTCCTTCCTGGCTGAAAACTAGGTTTTGCCTGCGGAGCTCTGGAACTATAATGAATCCGCACATCTACCTTCGGCACAACTCGGAAACGAGACTATGTGACCCAAAGAGCCTATAAACAGCTAAGCTAATGTGGAAACTAATCATAGACTAACATGACAATTACAATAAAGAAAAGACCTCATAATGTCATATTTATTAAAACGCAGTAAACTCTCAACTTAGAATCAAACAATATGCAGAAAACCATCGATATATTAACTATAGATAAGCCCTCCCGTACCCAATTCCAATCCCAAAGTGACACCACCTACGAGTAATTTCATAATATAACTTCACATCGAATTCCTTGCATCTCTTGCGTGACGTAGTATTTTACTAGGAAGAAATTAAACATTTTTTATCAATTCACTTTTCTCGATACGCTGCCTCGAATTCATATGTTATGTATATATTTTTTTAGATATTCATATAACTGGTTAAATTGTTAATAATAAAGTCAGTGATAGCCCATACCTAAAATATTTCTAACTTCCTGAAATTTGTGTTTTAAAAATAATCTTCACAAAGCTAGTAATTCCATTACCGGGAACTTGCTGGAAAACAAATTAGCTCCACGCAGACCAACTAAAGGTACAAACCAATGCTTCTTGCAATATTTTGACTGTGAGATAATGGACTTTATTTTTGATAAATGTTTTCATAAACCAATATTTTTGGTTTCGGTGTCATTTTTAAGACCCTCACGCCCTGTCTAGATATACTTGGTCGAAGGCAGAAAACGCAATAGAGGTTGACTAATACGCTTTGAACACTATCCATCCAAATACTACATAATATACGCATTAATTAAAAGCAGCTAGTAACTTGTGACTCATTCTTTCTGATAGCGTGATTTTAGGGGACGTGTTAATAATAATTTATAATTGGCTATGAGATGTCGCGTGTCGTATACATTTTTTTTAGTTAATGGAAGTTTTATGCGGTAATGTTAATAAGGAACTGCTGCGCGGCCTTTCTCATACAAAACTTAATTCTGAATTTGAAGCAAAAATACTTGAACAAACTGAATAATTAATAATAATTATATTTTTAATCAAAAGGTAAAACAAATATCTAGTACGGATGAGTGCTACTTTAATTATTCGTTTATCAAATTATAAAATATAGGCTAGTAAAAAATCGATTTTTCACGATTTTAGACGCAACACGGGCAAAAACAATTTTATCCTAGCTACTGTACAAAGATAAAATAAAAATATTAATTTAATTTATTGGAATAAATTTCAATTACAAATAATCTACTTTCGTGGGAACAGAAATTTGTCGTACATAAATTTAAAATTACGACCAAAAAAGCGCTTCTTTGACAATATTTTATTTTATTTTTCATTATATTTACAAAGTATTTCGGGTACCACAATTTTTTAAAATAATTACCGTTTAATCACAAAAATTGTTAAATTTTCATTTAAAATCACGAAAAATTTAATTCCTTAATTGCCTATATTTTATAATTAGATAAATAAAGTATCACAAATCGGTACTAGATAAAAAATAAATGATTTAGATTTTTAAAAATAACCATTCAAGTCCTAATTTAAGTGTTGTATGAAAAAAGGTCTCGCAGCCATTCCCATTAAGATATTTTCTTCATTTGAATGTGAAGACTTCACTGTCTGACAATGTCTTGAAAAAAACTTTAAACAAATAAGCATAATTATTTAAAAAATTTATGCTATATTAAGATCACAATTTGGGAGGTGGAAATGAGTACCGCCGCCCCGGGAACCTTTATTGCATAGCCAACAACTCTGCCATAGGTCACCACAAGTGGTTCGATACGTTTGGTGATTTAGCAAGGGTGCCCGGGTTCATGGGGTGAGGTTTGTCTAGGTCTTGGAGGCGGATGACCAGGGCACACTGAACCCCAGATTCCTACCCACCCCTTAAACCCCTTTCGTTCCCAGAACTCTACTCTTCATTACTTTCCTTAAAAAAAACCTCCACACAGCATCCCAAAAGATGACATAGGCACTAAGGGAAATTATTTTCCTCGGTGCCTCCTGTGTGGAGATCAAGTAAAAATATATATATATAAGAACAATTTGAACGTTTTATCTGCCGGTACCAGTGGGGCTATAGAATCCCCGAATTCTGTGAGACTGAAGTGAGTGGCGACGGGGAGGAGATGGGGAAGAGAAACGTTGCGACGTACATAACTATTCGAACTAAACAATAGACAAGGCTGAATGGTTGTCTTTCACAAGAACGATACTGTGGGTATCAATCTACCACTCTGAAACGTTGCACAAATAATTATGCTATGAATTAATATACCGTGACCGGAAACTCATAGTACAAGCGGAATCTGGAGAATCTACATCACATTTGAAGTCGACTTTGTGGTCCTAACTTTATTTTATTTGCTCTTGTTTTCGAGTAAATTGAGATCAAAGTATTTTGAGGTAAAATTTGAAAAAAAACGGCCGCTTGAGGGTTAATATTAGGTCCTTACACATGAAATTGGCGTTTTGCCGAACTGGCAACTTTGATCTCAAATATCTTCTCTTTGGTTAGGAATTCCAAATTCAAATTTATACAGCTATTTACTCATGTATTTGTTTTTTCGTTAATTGTTTTTTTTCTTTGCGTCACTTAGTTTAAAAAATGGAAAACTTGAAATATGGCGTTATTTACGAGTACGAGTTCCGCCGTGGCACCAGTGCTGCAGAAACGGCTCTAAGGATTAATGATGTGTATGGCGGCGGTTCCGCAAAAGAAAACACAGTGCGTTTTTCGTTCCAACGTTTTCGTTCTGGAAATTTCGACCTGCAGAACAAGCCCCGTGGACGGCCGGAGACCAAAGTTGATAATGAAGAATTGAAGGCTATTGTGGAAGCGGATCCATCGCAAACCACGTCCGAGTTAGGGAGGTCTTCAAAATACTACGCTTGGTACAAATGAGCGGCGGGTTGCTTAGGTTTTTGGTCACCAGGGGGGGGGGGGGGGTTAAAAATTGCAAAAAGTTGGTCACGTGGTATGGGTACGTTCCCTTAGCTGCAGGCTGCGGTGTTCACAGTGATAAAACTGTTTTAATCCACTTAAATCAAATTGGTAAGGTGAAAAAGCTTGAAAGGTGGGTACCTCACGAATTGAGTGAAGCAAATCAACAAACGCGCGTTGACTGCTGCGTTGCATTACTCAACCGGCACAATACTGAAGGGATTTTAAATCGAATCATTACCTGTCATGAAAAGTGGATCCTGTACGATAATCGGAAGCGCTCATCGCAATGGCTGAAATATAAGGGCTGAACCCTGCCGAACCAGCCAAACCATGCCCCAAGCGAAAATTGACTCCAAAAAAGTTACTTGTGAGCATTCGGTGGACTAGTGCTGGTGTCGTTCACTACAGATTTCTTAAATCTGGCCAGACGATTACAGCAGATGTCTATTGTCAGCAACTGCAAACCATGATGGAAAAGCTAGCTGCTAAACAACCGAGGCTGGTTAATCGCTCTAGGCCACTGCTGCTTCATGACAACGCTAGACCACACACTGCACAACAGACGGCTACCAAATTAGAGGAGCTTCAATTGGACATCCACCGTACTCTCCGGACCTTGCCCCAACAGATTACCATTTTTTTCGAAATTTGGATAACTTCTTGCAAGGGAAAAAATTCAACTCCGATGGGGCAGTCCATACCGCCTTCAAAGATTTTATTGATTCCCGTCCGAATGGTTTTTTTAGTAAAGGGATCGATGAACTACCTATGAGATGACAAAAGTGCATAAATAGCAATGGTACATACTTTGATTAAATAAATATATTATAATATTAAAATTATAATATTATATTGAGGTTTTACTCATAAAGTTAAAATAAAAATAAAAATAAATATATTATATTTTTAAAAAATCGACTTTTTGTTCCTCCCATACAAAACGCCAATTTCATATGTAAGGACCTAATATTATACGAATTATGTAGGTAAACGTGAATCAACACAAAATTATCATGTTTAATTAATTTGCGCACTCCGGAACGCGTATTTCCAAAACCTATAGACAATTTACATTTTCAATATGAAAATTTAAATACTTAGAAATGAAAATTTTAATTTCCAATGCACACACTGGAAGATTATTTTATCTAGATTTTAGAACAATTTTTGTTTTTCGAAGCGTCAGGGATGGCGCGCAATATTCTTGGTTATTCCCATAAATATGGTAAATACACCTCTATATTGGTTATTTTTTATCACTTTGCAAAATCAAAAATTGTTCTAAAATCTAGATAAAATAATCTTCCAATGCGTTTATTAGAAATTAATAATTTTATTTCTAAGTATTTAAATTTTGATATTAAAAATGTAAATTGTCGCCACCGCGGCTGAACCGGTATATGTTTTGGAAATACGCCTCGGGGACGCGTATTTTCAAAACCTATACCGTTTCAGTCGCTTTACATTTTCAATATCAAAATTTAAATATTTAGAAATAAAATTATTAATTTCTAATAAACGCATTGGAAAGATTATTTTATCTAGATTTTAGAACAATTTTTGTTTTTGCAAAGTGATAAAAAATTATCAATATAGAGGTGTATTTACAATATACGGAAATAATATTAAAATTTAAATATTTAGAAATAAAATTATTAATTTCTAATATACACATCAGAAAGATTATTTAATCTAGATTTTAGAACAATTTTTGTTTTTGCAATGTGATAAAAAATAACCAATATAGAGGTATATTTAAAATGTAAATTGTCGCTACCGCGACTGAATCGGTATAGGTTTTGGAAATACACCTCCGGGACAACGAGTTTCGATCCGGTACTTTTGGATCCAGAGCCCAAGAACTTAACCGCCCATCAAATTAATGAATTATTGAATTATTTTGACCATGAACTGCTGTTATTTGATAATTAAATGATCAACGATTAAGAAAAAAATAATAATACGTATGGAATTAATGATAAATATTAATTGGTACCTATGGCGTGATAATTTGCACGACCGCGTCATTTCAAGAAAAAAAACTTTCTTTAAACATTTCGTAAAATCGGAATATTTTTTTATGAATACCGCACGAATGAATGCTCCCTACCGTCTGGAACCAGTGAGACTATGGCAACCTCAATTGGTGTGTATTTTAAGGCTGGGAACGGGGGGGGGGGGGGAAGATTGTAAAGCGGAAGGTGAGAAATATTATGATAGGAAGAGAGAAAGAAAATGTGCGCGCGCACTGCTCTCTACAATCTCTCGACGACAATAGGTCTACACTGAGTCTAAGATATACGAAACGTAACTGGCTATGAGAGAAAGAGAGAAAGAAAATGTGTGCTCGCATCTCTCTCTCTTGCCCGTAAAGTAATATACGAAACGTAACTCTCTCTCTCTTTCTATCTTCACTAACTTATATCTCCCTCTCAACTACCGTTCGCCTCGCTTTTCGTAACGCTCTCGTCACGCATTCACCAGTTTACTCCCCGAGTCAAGCGTGCGTAAAGAAGTTTTACTTCAAAAAGATTGTAAATGTGGAAATAACAACACAGTGGATTGCTGTTGTTGGATATAGCTATAAATATATACCCAAAATTAAACTCGAGATTTGCAGAAAAAAACATCCAAAATTCAGTTGCAAAATTATTTTTTTTTTGCTCTTCTGAACAAAAAAATAATTTTTCTGCTTCATAGTTGAGATGCTCAGCTTATGGACTGTGAATGATTTATTATGAAGCAATAGGCAGAATTTATTCCTGACTAGTTTCTTTCAAGAGAAGCTGTTCCTGGTATTTTGTGTTAAAAATGTGACAAAGTCCTAAAAGCTTGCGTTTCCACGCCTGCTGATAAAGAAATGGGTTCAATAATGGCCAGGGATAAATGATAACAGAAAATGCGTGCTTAGTAAAATATAACCTTAAAAAATAATAGTACGACATCTGGTGCGCTGGATAAACGAGAGGATGAGCTCTCAATTTCGCTATTTTGCTGTGTATTTTGGGCCCCCTGTAAAGGAAAGACAAAGCTTAAAAAGATAAGGTGTTATAGGTTTGTGAGCGCGAATATTTAAAACGTGTCACCCTGTCCTGTGCTCGCGGAAAAATATCCTTAAATGAAGAAAATTGCCTTCTCCGTGTGGCACGCGTATTGTAAATGTTTTTCTCCACACTCATATTAAATCAATGATGAAAGGAGACAAAGAGGATTGTGCTAACATGCTATTATCTAGGAAAGCTTGGGTTGGAAACCACATCATGACGATACTTCGGTAGGAAGGTAACTACAAATTAATTTAAAATAGATGAACTGTTTTCACACTTTTTTTTTCACACCAAGTAGAAAGCTTTGTCGAAAACGTGAGGCATCTAAAAACAATATTATTTTTATGTGTTCTTTTTTTCGTCATGAATGAAATTCTAATGAACTATTATTACTGGGGTTTTTCACACCAAAATCAAGGTAGCTTGCAGTATCTTAGGTATGAATATTTCGGTGAATTATGCTGAAAATGAAATGACGTTTTTATAAAAAAAGCGGGGAAAATTACATAATTGTATCACTATAATTTATATCTGTTTTTACTATTGCGTTCCTACTAAAGTAGGTACATTTGTTATTTTATTCTTTTTTATTATTACACAAATTTAAAACTTTTCACGGCAAGAAATTTTGCAGCATGACCTCTGCCATAGGTCACTACAATGGTTCGCTACGTTAGGTGACTTAGCAAGGGTGTCCGGGTTTTTGGGGTCATGTGTAGGTCATGCGTTTGCTCACGTATTGCGTGACGGACCGGATCGGGAGATTGGTTGAGGGAGACCTAACCTAGGCCCTAGGGGATGTGTGGAGTTTTGAGGAAAGGAAGGAGTGAACACGGGTGTTGAAGAGACCCATGTTGTAGGAGAGAGGAAACACAGAGGCCGGCAAATCGTTCCACAGCCGAGCCGTTGAACTCAAGAACTAGTCATAGAAACGACCCGTTCTCATGTGACTAATGTCAACCGTGTACAAATGTTGGGCGCGTGTTTGGCGTGTTTCCCGACTATGCACCGGTGCCGAGGGGATCAATGACGCTAGTTCCTCGGAGCATCTTCCATTGTAATACCGGTAGAACAAGGACAGCATTCCCACCTGACGCTTGTGCTCTAAAGATTGCAGTCCGTCTGTTAAGATGGGAGAATCTATCAAACGGACCGCCCGTTTCTGCACAGAGTCAAGGTTTTTTTTAGGTATTTTGGAGCTCCAGACCAGAGGTGGCTGCCAAATTCAACCCTGGGGCGCACTTGCGATTTGTACATGGTTAGCAGCTGTGTACTATTAAAGTATCTGCGGGCCCTGTACAGTACGCCCAGTTTCTGAGAGGCTAACTTAACTCTGGTTTCGATGGAGCCCCCGTACCTGAGCTGGTCACTTAGAGTTACACCAAGCATATCGATGGACGTTCTGTTCGGAAGATTGTTAATAAGGTAAAGTAATTAAGCTAATGTAAAAAAAACGTATAATGTATATCCAAATATGCACCTAAATCCCAGCTCCGATATAACTAATTAACAATCACCCCGTTTCTCCACAGGAGTTGGCAGAGAGGATAAACCGCTACCCAAATGTCTCGGCATAGATTTTTGCATCACTCACATTCTCGAATTCTTCAGTTATTGTGATTCTTGACATGAGCCGACTCAAATATTTAATTCACACTTCCGCATCATATATTATTCTCCTTACACTCCTCTCTTTGCGCACCCGTTCTGCGTGCTTAAACCACCTAAGCATTTTTTTTTAAATTTTACCAATTATTCTGGTGAGGTATTATAATACCTTATTTTACCGTAGGTCTTTATATAATTTGTAACGTGCCCTTGAAAAAAAATGTTAATCGTTGCGCTGGTTTTACGGTATTTTATGATCCCTGTATTAAATGTACAAAAGATAGCAAATAAATCAACAGGCTCGTGCGGCGCGGGGAAACTTTGTCCGCATACATATTTGAAAACAGAGTGAAATATTCAGGTAATGCGTTGTTTTGGCGAAATTACTGTCGTTCTTACTTTGGCCCACACACGCAACGTCGTTAGTAAAAAGAAAAAAAACTTTCACAGAGCAGCCTTATTCACCCTCATTTACTTACTTTTTTTACTTTGATATTCAGTCGAACGAGTATAAAGACTTTTCAATTTTATTATAAAACTAGCGCAAACCCGTGAAAAATCACGGAATATTACAATTGCAAATCTGTACAGTTTAAAGTTTTCATAAAAAAAATATTCGTATAGGATCATTTGCCTTTCAAAAAATAACCAGGATGTTAAGGGACGTACCACGACTTACTTTAATAATTCAAATAAAATTTTGGTTACTCGGGCGAGTGACCAGTGACAACATGAGAAATAATGTGTTTTTGTTTGATTTTGAAAAAAAAAATGAAACAGTCACCGAGGACCAAAATTTCATTAACATTTTTTTTCTACGAATGATGGCAGGAATCACTGGATTCAAGTACGTCCCTTAAAACCCTGAATAAAATGCATCGTTATGCATTTTCAGAATTGCGAACCATCTGTTAAGAACTAATCACTCATTCGATAAAACCTCTGGGACTAAAATATTACATAAAAATGGAATTGGGATTAGGTTAAACAACCTAGAAGGGACCCAAATTAAGAATGCTGTTAGTAATAAATAAAACATAATTAATACTCAAATAAATTTAACTGGTAGTCCCATTTTAATTTCTTCTGTTGATCTCCACTGAAACTGTTCCCCACCCCTTCCCGCTACCTACTCATCCAATAATAATTGTGTCTCCCTCTTTTCTCTTTATCTCACCAATAAGGTGTCGTCTTTTCTATTACCATCTCTTTCACTCATTGTTTATTTTATTATACATAACGTCTCTGTGTCTGTATATAATTATTAATTATCTTTAGTTAATCTAATAAGCCCTGAGCGAAACCCGGACGGCAGTTCAATATTAATTCAAAGTGGTGTATAACAAATAAAAAAGTGTATTTTTTCATTTCATTTATAATGTCACATACCAAATTATTTGCTTCCTTCGATAAAATTACAAAAGAGTTCTCGATTTACCGATAACTGAGGTACAAATTAAATACAGAAATTATTTTAGTAGTAAACTAGTTGTTTTTATTTTGTAAGGTTTATTTTAAAACATCTAGGGCTACTAAATTTTATTAAAGCGTAATCTGCTTATTACCATGTTGTCGGTATGAACTGGCATCGTAAATGGCAATCTTCAGCGAAATGACCAAACACATACACATCATTTGCATAATTTACAATATTACTTTAGGCACACAAATGTAAATTGTCATTACATTGTGCCCTATATTCGACCAAGACCAGTAGTGCCGTTAATATAAAGTTGTAAAAGTAGGAATTTTATCCCCACAAACCCAGACAGTGTAGAGCAGGGGTCACCAATTACTTTCATTAGGAGTCCGTTTTCGAAAATAATATGACCGTCGCGGTCCAGAAGGGAAAAAGCCCAAACCTCCTCCCCCCCCGACTTAACAATTGAAATAATAAACTGTACTATTTAAATATGTGTAGATACAATATCAATGAACAAATAAAACGAACAGGTTCCGGAACATTATTTCATTAAATAATAAGCAAATGTTATGAATATAAAGAAGCACCAAGTTTTTTTAATATTATTAATGAGAAAAATTACATTTCCGTCCGAAGTTGGACTAAAGTTTGTGCAGGCTATTGTCATTAAATCTTGGAGATGTTCATCGGTAAGTCTGTTCCGGAATTTATTTTTAATGATGTTCATCTTGGAAAATGTTGCTTTACAAACACATGTTGACCCAAACAAAGTGAGAAATTTCAAGGCTAATTCTTTTAATTCTAGGTATTTAGGACAAGCAAGTTTTATCCAAAATTCTTGACAAGAAACTTCCTGTTTTTGGTATTTTAAAACTATATTTTCTTGGAAATCGATCATTTCCATCTGGAGAGCAGCTTTATTACTCCCGAAAATATTTACAGTTCCATTACTCCATTCATCACCAGTATGCAGGGAGTAAATGTTACTGAGGATGTCGACGACATTCTCAATTTTCTTAAAATCTGTGAATCTGTTTTCAAATTCCGATTTAAGATCCATAATGAAAAAATATTTTGTGGTGTTAACACAAGGTCCGCACAAAATAGGTCGGCGGTCCGTCATTTGGTGACCCCTGGCGTAGAGTGTAGACAGTGCGGCGGCAATATGTTTTATATATTCGGGGTCGGCTTTGGTTCCTACTCGTTAACCTAGTTCCTAGTTACCCACTGCAGAACGGCATAATAAAACTAATTTCCATATCATGTAATACTGCGAAAAATGAAATAGCGCCTACCTATGAAATGTTATAAAATAAATAAACGCAGTCCAAAGCTCCGTCCACACGCTAAATCTTATTTGCACACGTAAGAATGTACGTCAAGACGGCAAAACGGTACACCGCGCAAACAGCTTGTGGAAATGTTAATTTGCGCAAACTAAATTTGCACAAGTAAGCATGTACGTGACGGCAAAACTGTATAACGCGCAAATGGCTTACATACACTTCAAATGATTGCGACGGTTTGCACAAATTGTTTGCGCACGCCAGTCGTTGTCGTGCATAAGCCGCACAATTTACCGTGTTTTTGCGCAAATTTTTGCACAAACTGTGTGCGCAAGTCGCTGTGTGTAAGCTGACAATAAAATATAGAAATTTAATATGTTTTTCAATACTATGGCAACACCGAGTAACGACGATTTTAGAACAATTACGGTCAATGTTCCCAAATTTTCGATTGATCAATCTGAGTCTCCGATCAGCTGTGATTTGTTGAGTAACACTCGATTAGCCTGTTGGTCGAAGAATCACGTTGGAAAGAGTGTATTTGTGCATTTGAGGGGTGTTGAGCCTAAATTTCGGCTCAACAGTTGATCAGTAGGATTTGGGGCGTCGGTCGTAAATATAAAGTTTTCAACCTTTTTAAGGTTGGGAGCTACTTTTCTTTTAATTTTCACGGCGATAGACATCCCATAATAATTGCATGAGAATTGAAGTAAAGTAAAAAAAATACCACACAAAAGCATTTGTTACAACCAGGGTTCAAAGATCAAAAAATTAAAATCCCGGAGAAAATTTCTGACATTTGATAAAAATTCCGGACTTTTTTGTAAATATAATATATGAATGTTGTTATGCATCATGGCATGTCCAAACCCGTGTCGAGGGGGGGGGGGGCGGACTTTGAAATAAAGATTTGGAAAGTGGCAGGTATTCCTTTTATATATAATAAACTTTTTTTGGGCATTAAGTGTAAAAATAAAATTTCTGTTCTAGACATTTTGTTTAAAATTAACTAAATATCAGAAGTGATGTTTTTACTTTGATTTGTAATAAAAATAATTTGTATTAAAATTGAAATTAAAACACTTTTTAACTTATTTCCACTTATTTATTTCACCAGTATTTCGGTGAAATAAATAAGTGGAAATAAGTTAAAAAGTGTTTTAATTTCAATTTTAGTACAATATAATTCCACCACGTATAACAGAACAATAAATAAACTCATAAAAATAATTTGGTTTATTTCATTTTTTATATCAATCTCCACTTAATTGTGGAAATTCAGGACTGTTCAGAATTCCCCCCGCGTTCCGGACGTATGGCAACCCTAGTTACAACTATTAACTACCTCATTGGCAGACCAGCATGAACTTAACAAAACCAATTTGTTCTACACCCAGAATTATTATTATTATTGTTTTATTATTTGAAAAGACTAGCTTTTACTCGAGGCTTCGCTCGCATGGTATTCGGGAGAAATTACTGTCCAATAAATTTTTACACGGGAATGAAATATTTTTCAGTGATGAAAAGTAGCCCATGTCACTTTCCATAACTATCCCTACGCAAAAAAATCATGTCAATCGGTCGCTCCATTGGGATGGGAAAGAAGGCAAACAAACACTCTTTCGCATTTATAAATTAGTTTGGATTATCATTTCCAAATTACACAAACGTAGTAATTAAAAACGATCAAATTCAAATTTTCGACCAAGTGATCGGTAGTTAGTCTGCCTATGAAAAATAATATCACAACATTTCAAACAATGACAGACGTCAAAAAATGTCTTTCATTAAACAGGACGAAAATCAGCGTAAAAATGAAACACAAACTTTATGGAAATACGATCTATGTGGAATCAGTCCGAAAAATGTGTTTTTTTTATTTATTTGTTGGCTCGCCAACAGAATTCAGAATGTTGTAAGCAGTTCCATGAAAAGTCAACAAAATTAAATGCGATGAAAAAAAATAGCCCATAACGTAAACTATTATTTAATATAGTATTTTTTATCACATTATTGACTCTTCAAAGTAGCGATGAAGTGCCACCATGTTGAGTTGTCCTGTCACCGTTGTAAGCAACAATAAGATTCGCAAGATAAAACATATTCGGTGCTATACGCTGTACCTATGTACGTAATGCTACAATTCTAGCAGTTCGAGAACAATAATTTATGGTTAATTCGTCTGTCTATTTGAAGGTTTTCATATTAAGATATGATTGTGTTTCCGCGACATGACTTCTTCTTTAACTACGTGAAAATGTTTATCGTCTCACATGAGTTTACGATCCATGCGCGTGAAATGACGGGAATAAATATATGGAGTGAGCGATATAACGCAGCGAATAAACCAAGAGTACAGTAGGCATAAATAGTTGGAAAGGCCCGGGACCAAGAAATAAGGCACTTTTAAAAAAAATATATATATACCGCAAGAGTCTCAATTGCCTGGAGCCCGTGAGTCTGTATTATCATCCCCATTTTTTGTGAGGCTGAAGGGACCGGGAGAAGGGGATGGGGATGAGGAAAAAGAAGGTTGGGAAGTACCGGCTATTAAGATCGAGTGACAAAACATATCTAAAGTCATTTTAAACAACTTTTTGATTCTGAATGATGGCTTCATCTAATACTGTGGGACGTGCCGCAAATATACTATTACATATACTTGAATTGATTATGTGTGTGTGAAATATCAAAAAAGCTAATAATTAATTAGAACTTGCTACGTCTTGCTAATGTCTCAACTACAGACGTATCGACGATCTCTTGTTGTCTCCCTCCAACTTACGTTAGGCCTCCCAATTTATAGCTACATATATTAGATTTCTGTCAACAGTAGACCTCCTGTCCAAAAAAATACGTTTCTAAAATTTTTTTACATTAATTCCACACAGGAGTCCCAAAGGGCATCTTTGGGGATGAAGTGTGGGGGATCTTAAAGAGATCCATGACGTAGAAGGGAGGAAACATAGAGGCCCATTTAATAAATCAAAATCAAAATCTCCTCTGAAATCATACGATATTTGTATATACGTACATAAATGTCCACCTACTTAACAATAAACCTTAGATTTTATGAAACATTAATTTTATTTTATCCATGTTGTAAGTAAGTCCAAAGAAACTTCAATATCTAAATGACAATTCTTTTTCCAAAGTCCAAAGAAATATGACGATTTTACATTTGAAAAAAAATCTTTACAGAACCATTAAAACGGCTACCATCTTGAAATGGAAACGGAACGTAAAAACAGACAGACGAAATGCAAAGCGATCGGGTTACAACAGGACTTTAATTTAGTAAATAAAATTGTCACAACCAAAAAATAATCTTGATTCATTTTGGGGTATTGCACCGTATTGCACTTCCTTCTTCTTTGGCCAACATTTCCCACACCCTTGCAGTGTCTGTCATCAGGGCAGCGTGAACACTAAATTAATCTTTCAACTTGAACAAACTAATAAAACCCACTAATTATGTACGAGTCTTTCAATATGATTCATACTCCCATACGAAATAAGATCAGCGCACCATTTCAGCCGGAATTAAATAAGTGATTGTCTTAAGTATAACATTTGACACTTTGAATTCGCGTAGCAACTGATTGGAGACAAGCCAGACAACCTAAACGTGTCCTTTGTTTATTAAGAGCAACAACGGCTCTCGACTGTCTCGAGTTCGCCGAGTGCGAGACGTAAGATTTATGAAGTTAATAAAATGTGGGTGGGTTATCGCGAAGTTGGGATTGCGATCCGCGGAAGGCGGAAGGGAGCTGCAAAGCGGAACGGCGTAAAGACCTACCTAGAATCACTGCGAAATATTCCACAACTTCTGCCGTGGCTCGCTGTGAGAGTTAGGCTGTTACCGCGAAACCATTATTTATTTGTAAACGGATTTTCACACGTACAGGGTACTTACTGGGATCCTTAAGATGGATTAAGACTAGGAGATGTGGGCGTTTCTAGTGTCGCCTCTCAATGAGCAATACATAAAACTACTTGAATTATTGTAAGGGCAAGCAGAATTTATTCAATTAAGTATCTAATCAAACAATTGCATAATGATTTTCTTGCACATGGATGAGAAACAGCTAATTAATGCTATGGCGGATTAACCGTGCCGTTAGTGTACTCACTGAGTTAATTTGGCAAGATACAAATAATTAGCTTGTTCATTTGTTTATTGTTTCTTATTCTTATAATATGTTTACAATTCAATCTTAACCTCACTTGGACAAGCCTGAATAACCTAAGGTAAACAATTTTAGGTTAATTTTTGTTTAATTTTAGTTGAGGTTAGTATTGAAAGAACAATATACTTACATTCATGTTTCTTTTAAGAAATGGGTATCTACTAAGCTGAAGGAGGCTGGAACATTATAATAAAACATGTAGAATGATCACTTGTTGAAATTTGATATGAAAAAAATTATATTAATTTAAAGAAGGCTAAGAAGAAAAGAAACGTATGTATGTAATATATTATGATATTATTTAAAAGGACAAAGGCAAAAAAAAATCAGAGTATGCGATTCACATGCGGTAGAAGTGAAACCTTCATAAAACTAAAGTAGACAAGAGGGAGAAGGCTACGAAGCACCGCACAAAGAGGAGACCGATTATACTATCTCATTCTCTGGCAGGCTAAATCGTATAAGGGTCTAATGTGTTTGTCTCTTTTTAGTGTCGCTATTTTTCGATTCATCGAGTTTCACAATCATAAAGGTGCTAAAGAAATTTCCACTTCGAAAAATGTTGGCATTCCTCGGCAAATGCAAATAATTTAACACTCTTTTAAAACTGGACAAGGAATTAGATAACTTGATAAGTTCTGAAAGGCAATTAAATATAAGTGAAGCCTGATATAAATAATTTATTTGACCAAAAGAAGATTTAGGACGCGTTGTTTAAAAAAATTTGACGGTTTCATCAAATATTCTAAGTCAATTTTTTCACGTTCTGTGTAAGTTCTGTTATTATAACATTATAGACCGATTGCTCCATTTTTTTTCATAAGTTTTTATTCCAGTAAAAAAGAAAATAACATTTGCACTTACTTAACTAGAATATTGAATTATGTAATTTTTACATTATATTACATAGTTTTTACATTACATAGTGGAAGCCATAAAACTGAAATAATCACAGAACCTGAATAGAATCAACACAGTACGTGAAAATTAAGTTAAAATATGTTATGAATCTGTCAACTTTTTTGAAACAACTCTTAGTTTGAATTGCCACAAAGTTCTGACCAGAGTCAATTCTAGTAGTACCAATTTGCTGTGTTCTTTCTCCAATATTATTAGTATTAAAAAATCTACAAAGTGTTTGTGTAATGTATAGATGTTTTACATTCATGAAATTACTTTTCTCTTAGAACTGAATCTCAATTAAAGTGTTAAATATTAAAAATACTGTTTTCTTGCATAAAATGTGAGTATACTGGGTATCGATGACAAACAGCTAATAAATGATAGGGCGTCCGCATTTGCTACACCGCTAGTGTGCATACAGGGATATTAAGGCGAGACACAACCTCGTTCACTGAGGTTTTGCCCGAGGCTCACATTTTAATTTATTTCGGCGAAATTTTAATTAAATTAAAAAATAAAATCTCATGCCGCACAAGGAATACGAGTTTTTTATATTTTAGATTAATAAAAACAGTATGTCACCATCAGTTTTTTTTTAACGTACAAACGCCTTTAAAAAATTGTAATACGTTGTACGACTACAACTTTTGCGTTAAGATCAATTTTATTTTTCTATGCGATGAATTCATGTTTTCCCTCGAGTTTACTTTCAATACATCTTAGATTTTATGAATATTTGCACCAGAATTAATTAAAATCTACCACTTGGAAAAATCAAATTTCGGGCCTGATAAGAGATACGCAACCGTAGTTACTTCAAAATGCCGCAGTTCCCGACATTATGTTTCTATGCAGGAACAGAAGCACTTAAGCCATTGTTATTCAGTTACCGATACGGTATCGGTAAGGAATGACGTATTCTTTCCGGCCGGTCTGTAGAGTGATTTTTTTAAGTATTTTTTATTTAACCAGATTAATTATTAATTATTTTTAATCTATTAGAGAAGTCTCTCGTTTTTTTATACATTTACTTGTTGTACAAGTAAATAAAGTTTTTTTTGTAAGTCTCCCCAATTCAAAAGAATGTGTATTTTTTAGTTTAAATTTGCGTTTTCAAAATGCACGGTGGTGAAGTTTCAGAGTAATATGGACATTGATATAAAAATCAATGTTTTTTTTTCTATACGTTTTAAAGTTTAGAACTCTTTTTTTTAATTCTTAAGATTCTACGCGATATGGTGTCTTCATATAAATAATTAGATAGTAGAACCTTTTCATATAAAACGTATTTAGAATAAGTAGAAGTACCTACGTAAATTATTGACTTCCAACACGAAACAAACACCACAAAGCCAACCAAATGACTCTGAAATGCTACACGTCAACGTAGAACATTTATAATGATTATTTATTATTTTATTATTTGTATGGCAGAACTTATAATAAAACCTTTTCAAATAAAAAAACATTTTATCTATTAAGAATACTCATGTTTTTATATTTTTTTGGTTCGTACTGGATTTAAAAAAATATATTATCTCCACATAGGAGGCCCTGAGGAAAATAATTCCCCTCAGGGCCTGTGTCATCTGTGGAGAGCGAACCGCTAATAGGAATACTTTCGTCAATTTCGTCGATATTTGAAACATTTTTAACTCATTTCTAACTACACGTCGCACATTTCAGAAATGTAATGTATTTTGTCGAAATTTAACTCGGTTTGAAGGTGAAAATAACATTAAAGCGGCACTCCCTTCGACTTTTCAACTTATCTCAAACCATCTCATAATGTAGGTACATGGTATCATGAAACTCATCATATAAGGGGGAAACTAATGAATGAATCTCCATCATATTTTGAGTCGATTTTGTGGTATAATTTTTTTTGATTTGGCGTTACGTTTTCTACGTAGAGAAAAAGAAATATTTTTTTAGATCTGAGCGCTTCGATTTTTGCAATAATACTTTTGGAGCCGGTTCTATGCTCAACGCACTTAAAATAACAGCTGATGGTAACTTAACCCCGTCGTGGCCGATTTTTTCAAATTTGACCTAAACATTCTTAGATACGTTTTAAGATTTTCACGGCCAAAAGTATTTCCGTTATTTGTTTTTGGGGTGTTGTGCCGTGTTGCGCTACCTCCTTCTATAGCCAACGTTTCGGACATCGTTGCAGTGTCCATCATCAGGGCAGATCCGGTAAATGTCACATTTACTGGATCTGCCGGATCTGCCCTGATGATGGACACTGCAACGATGTCCGAAACGTTGGACATAGAAGGAGGTAGCGCAACACGGCACAACACCCCAAAAACAAATAACGAAAATAAACATTCTTAATTCGAAATCGATTAACTAGAAAACAAAAGTTCATATCAAAAAAGTTATCCTACAAAATCCACTCGAAATGTGATGTAGATTCACCAAAATCCTATTTATACCACGAATTTTAGGACACCATGTACATACATACAAATAATAAGTTATTTATATATAGCTGTATGCCGCTTCCGAACCAAACCTTGGGGTATGAACAGTTACTTGAGGCAATTTTTCGTTAGGTTTCACGGAGGAACTTTTTTGGAGGAGTTTTTACTAATAGTAGATTTACAAACATAACATTCAGAAGTATCTCTAAAATGGCAGGAAAGTTCTATTGGTTGTATAATTATTAATTAAAGAAACCCCCAAATTCCCACACATCCCTCATACCTTTTTCCTTCCCAGAATTTCCTCCCCTTCCTTCCTTCTCCCAAAAAGACGGCATCACAGCCCTCCACACAGCATCCCCAAAGATGAAATAGGCCTTGAAGAATTATTTTTCTTAGGGCCTCCTGTATGGATCTAATGCAAAAAATATATATAATGATAATTGCGTGTTGAATTAAGTTTTACACCAAACCCTCAAGCAATAATCTCTTTAAAATGGTTCACCTGTACCTACCAGTCTAAAAGTGACCGTAATAGATATTACTAAAAATAATAATTATTATCACAAGCGTAGTAAAATACATCATTCTGAAACATTTGTAAATTGGTTCAAATTAAATAAAGACATGGTGCACTGTGCAGTATTATAAACCGGGGCGCTAAACCGAGGCCGGGCCCGAGAGATAATGCAGCCCTATAGCTCCACCCATTCGCTCTTCGGAAACATCCGAAACCGATATTTTTTTAGGCTCCTGTGGCGACTTTAATTGATGCATGAATGCTTAGGTGCAATACTCGTAAAAATAACAGTATAGTCATACTAATTCTCATTGTATCTTGATTTCCCGCTAAGCACTTGCATACTTCCTACTAACAACGTATGCAGGGACAATAGAGGTCTAGAGATTCGTTCAAAATTAAATGTAGATTCGTTCATTTAAAAAAGAGTCCATGCGAGAGCCTTGAAGCAGTAACCATCCGTTATTATACCAGGGAGGGTAAATGGTGGCAATGGTAGTCTCCAAAGTACATTCAATCAAGAAATATACCAAAAAATCAGTATAAATTTATTTCTGTTTGTATGGTGATAAATAAAGTTCATAATTAAACAACGAAATTTGTTTCTAAAATTATTTCTTGCACATCGATGAAAAACCGCTAATCGATTCAAGATGTCCGGATGTACCCCCCAACTTGGAGCTAATTTATTTATTTAAAACATGAACAAAAACCAAGAAGAGACGATAAGATCCCAGAAGAGTCAAGAAGAAGTATGAAGAGACAAGAAAAGCCACTAAGAGCCGAGAAGAGACGAGAAGATCCAAGAAGAGGCAAGAAGAGACAAGAACAAGCAAGAAGAGACAAGAAGAGCCGAGAAGAGACGGGAAGATTCAACGAGAGGCAAAGAGAGGCGAGAAGATCCAAGAAGAAGCGAGAAGAGCTAAGAAGAGACAAGGAGAAGCAGGAAGAGACAAGAAAAGCCGAGAAGACACAAGAAGAGGCAAAAAATCAGAACGCTCAATCCATTCCTTTATTCTTGCCCTTCCTAAATTCCAATATTGGCTTATTAGGTTGTCATGTACGAGTTTATCGGTCGATTAAACTACAACCTCCTTTCCATCCCCAGAGCACGTGTTCCAAGTCCTAACAAATCAGAGCCCTCGGTGTACCGGTCTCACCAGGACAGGAGTGCTGCTGGCTGGGGGTATAATCGTATCGTATTAAAACATGAACAAAAAGTACATTTTATTACTAATCACAATAGAGTTTCTTATCCAAGCCACTACACTTAATTGCTTACAAATTGAAAATCGCTAATCAATTATAGGGCGCACGTCCCCCATTGTTGTGCATAACGGGTTAATTGGTGTATGCTTGTAGGTAGGTACACTGTTCAGAACCGAGTAATAAACATAAATATCTAGTAGAATTGAAAATCCAAACACAATAAACAGTTTTCTTGCATATCGATGACAAACCGCTAATCAATGCTTGGGCGTTCGGATTTGCCCCACCGCCAGTATGCACACGAGGTTAATTGATGCATGAATGTGTCGGCTTGCGTGCAGCGCACACACCGCACACACACTCCGGGCCTGTTATTGGCGCCCAGACGGGTGGCTTTGTGTGGGTTGTGAGTTGGAAGGGGAGGGGTGGGGTATAGGGGGTGGGTTTCGGGATTGCCCCCCCCCCCCTCTCACAACGACCCGAAACAATTAAGTTATCAAAAGTTTATCTGCGGCATTAGCGCGATAAATCAATATGCGAATAGCAGCCGACAATGGAACAGCGGTCGCCAAACAGAACATCTTGCCGAATATATCACAATGTTGTCTTTAGTTATGTACGAGTATCTAGTTGCTTCTCATATATTACGTTACTAGTAAATAGGAGTCATAGATTTAGGACAAAAGTCGTGAATAGCTTTGATCTAATTTTTATTTCTTTTAAATATTCAATAATATTATTATTCAATTTATAAATACAGTTTATGTATACAGAAGTTCTGCTGTATTGTTTAAATGTGACTAATATTTAATAAATTATTAAGGATAATAACCATTAATAATTTCAGTAATTTTATAGAGAAATTAGAAAGGGCGTAGGTAATAAAAATAAAAGCTATACAATTTTTCATCGTAAATACCTATCTAGAAATATTATGAATCCATGGTCATAAGTGGTATAACCACAGTTTGATAATGCCTTCAGAAGGCGAAACAGCTGACATGCGTGATAGTAATTACACTACAGAACTTGTTTTTATAAATTGAATAAACTGAATGCTGTTGAAATGAGATCCTTGAGGCGGAAGTGTGGTAATAAAAAAAATATATTTAATAAAAAATAATAAAAAAGCCTATGATCTTGTGAGAAATGTGGATATCCGCAAAGAACGTAAGGCTGATGTAAGCATAATGAGTAAGATTAAGAAAGGGACCCTCAGATGGTTTGGGCATGTAGAGCGAATGAAAGAAGAAAGTAGTGTGAGAAGAATATATGGCGCAAATGTGAATGGAGGAAGACGTCGGGGACACCCAAGGAAGACATGGCACGATCAAGTGAATCAGATACGTGAGTCGGGCCATGTCAAAAGTCAGAATAATAGAAGAGTATGTATGAGACGATGTATGAATGTTAGTGAGGCAAAGAGTGTGCGCCAAGACCGAGTTGTTTGGCGGTCCGTCCTCTCTGCCTACCCCTGCGGGGAAACGGCGTGATGGTTAGTTAGTTAGAATAATAATATTATTGAAAATAAAAATTAAAGTGCAGTTCTACAAATTAAACTTGATAACAATAAATAAAAATAATAATAAAAAGCTTTTATCTAGTTGGGTAGGCCGGTAAAACCTGACTAATAACAACAAAACATTTGACAGCAATAGAAAAGTACCAACCTAACAAAATTGTCATAAAAAATATAGAATAAAAATTTAAATGCATAGAATTGGTTGTTTTACGTTTTTGTGGATAGCAGTTGTACTCAAAATGCAATTTAATTTTACTTTAGATTTCACCCACACACCCAAACTCAAACACCAAGGAACCGCTATCACAAGTCTTAAAACTTCCTAAAATTTAT
This sequence comes from Limnephilus rhombicus, assembly GCA_929108145.2. Taxonomy (NCBI): domain Eukaryota; kingdom Metazoa; phylum Arthropoda; class Insecta; order Trichoptera; family Limnephilidae; genus Limnephilus; species Limnephilus rhombicus. The sequence goes on along the minus strand of OV815277.1, from coordinate 31,588,145 downwards.
TTAAAATTAGATCAATAGAAGACTTACGTGAAAAAAACGTGTTTAAGTTCTTTAGTATGTGTTTTCTAATTCTGAAATCGTGCAATCCATTTTATTCTTCAAAAACAGTTTACACTCTCTGCAAACAGTTCAGTGCGTTGAACTCAATATTGCATAGAAGACATACATATATGGCGTAGGAATTCATTGGAACATGGAGGTAATTTGTTAGCAGCAATTTTCAAAGCATATTTTTATTAAAAAAATAGCTGCGAAGATTGCATAAATATACATAAAAATTTGCATCAACTTTCATACATTATGGTAAAGTATAACTTGTAATGTTAGTATTTAGTTATGGGTTAGGTACCCACGTTTAAATCAACATATTAAAAATACATTTATTTATGAATAAAATAGGTTCATAAATAATGTTCTTATCTGTGGTTTTAAGTTTTAATATTGGCATTGCCGCATTTGTGGTGAATTCCTTTCCTTTCTTTGGATGCGGTTTTTGCCTTTGCCAATTAATTTAGACCAGGACTTTTCCTTTGTGCAAATGAATTTTCTCGTATTAATTAAGTCAAAGATTCCAATATCCTGCCACCGCGTCGGGTGAAATACAAATTCCGATGATTATAATTAATTAATAATTTATTCTTAGATTAGATTATATATTTTTACTGTATGATATCAGTATAGGAGAAAGTTAAGACTGCCAGGGTCCTTAGCATGAACGCCTTTAAATTATCAACATTGCCAAGATAAAATTAATTGACCCTCAATTCGTCAATCTGACAGTTGATATCGACTAAAATATTGTTAGTTTATTGAACCCATCTGCTTCCTAGACAAAGCTGAACCCAAATCAATATATAATAAAATCGTTAAAAAAACGCTAGAAAACATAGGGAAAATGACTTCGACAGTTTTACGGGGTGCCACTAACGGCAATGGCTAACAGCTATTGGTAAAAAGTTCAGAAAAATGCCAAAAATAATTTATGAAATCATATTTTCAAAACGAGCTCCTTTGAATTTAACTTTTTTTACATTAGCGAAGGCACTGAAAAAAATAATTACACAAGGGCCAAGTAGCTAGAGTGCCAAAATTGGGGAAAAAGTGGTATTAATGGTGATGGTGTAGCCGAAAACGTTTTTTTTTATTTTTTATTTCGGTTTTTTGTATGAAGAATTCCAGGAAATCCGTGTGCAGTGCACTGCCAAACTGAAATTTTCTGAAAATCTTCTTACAAAAAACCGATTTCATACAGCAGTATGGCGCTTCAGCCACTCTTCTTTTCCAGCTGCATGGTGCATTAGCCATTTATCCTTTCCAGCGTCGAAATATACTGGTATTTTCCAATAACAAAGTATAATTTAAAACTACCCGATAAACCGAATGTCTCCATCGATCACTCAGACGTCACTTTATAATTTTAAAGATCTTGATTTATAAGAATCTGCTAAATTTCTTTATTTTGCAAAATATTTAATTCCGCTGCAAGCTGGAATATTTTACCGTGAATTTATAATATGCAATTATGTCTAGAGTAATATGAACGAGCTAATTGCATTGCAAGCAATTTTATTTTCTGACCGGCTAATATAAAAAGTTTCAGAACACAATTTATATCACTAGCAAGTCAAAATAAAGCAAGAAATATTGATAAAAAGAAGTATTCGACAGTGAAACCTCATTAATCATATTTGAACAGTCGCGTAGCGAGCAAGCGTCGTCAAAATAGCATATTATTATCGTTCATGCAACTATAATATGTTGTAAAGCACAAAATACAAATTTTACAGGATAGCAAAAAAAAAGCGTAACTTTACAAATAATAAACAAGTATGCAGTTTATATGTAAAAGTGGAAACCTTTTTTTGGTACAATATTTAGATAAACACCAACAAATCAATTGTAAGGCAGAAAAACTTTAAGTGAACAAAAAAGTAATATTTTCTGTGTTACTAGTAGGAAATTTCAAATTACCAGACCGTTATGCTTCCCAGTGTTATTTTATAGCATACTTATTATGCAAAACAAATACACGTGTAAATAATATTTGATTTATGGTGAGTATTAGAATAACGTTTATCACTAAACATAGTATTTGGAGATGTCTGACTTAACAACTGGACGATCGATGTGGTGGCTTTTTTTAAACATTAGATCCACACAGGAGGCTCTGAGGAAAAACATTTCCCTCAGGACCTATGTCATTTTTAGGGATCCTGTGTGGAGGGTTTTTTTTTAAGAAAGGAAGAAGAGAAAGTTCTGGGAAGGAAAAGGTATGAGGGGTGGGTTGGAATCAACGTATCTAGGAGTAATGGACACACGAATTCATTCCACTGCATTGCAAGGTGATGGGTCCCTCAACCAAACTGTCCCGATCCGACCCATCATGCAGCAGGTGGGCAAACGCATTGGTCGCCAAGACTTAGACAAAATTCACCCCATGAACCGGGGCACCCCTGCTAAGTCACCAACCGAACCACTTAGGGTAACCTATAGCAGGGGTGTTGGTTATCCAATAAATGGTTCCTAGGACGGCGGAACCCATACCCGCCACCTAAATTAAATTAAGACATATTACGGTTGCACGGACGTTATAATACAGTGGCGTCTATGAGATGAATACGGTTAGATACAGAATGACTAGCGGGTATAAATATTTTCATAAAGGGATACCAAATGAAGACTTTCGGCCCGTTCCAACGTATATGTTGAATAGGTACAGAATGAAGAAAAATATTTATTTAGGACCTTAAAACCGACATCGGGTGTAAGCTGGCAGAGATGTTATTGTCACACGGTGGTAGGGATGTCGAAAGTGAAAAAAATATCGATATATCGATGTATCGATATTTATTAAAATATCAATATCGACGTCGATATATCGGGGAAAAAATATCGATATATCGGTCAAATTTTCAAGAGAATTTGCGTTTTTAAAATAATAGTGTATTCAGCTCAATATTATCAATAGTAATTTTTGAACACAGTGTGCTTTTTTTAATGTACAACAATCTCAATAAAAATTAAGGTATTTTTATCACTATTCATTTTTATTACGTAATAATTACATAAATATCAAAAACTAAAAAGCTGTCTTCTAACTTATATGTAAACTGTGACGCATACAAAGTTTGTATGCCTCTCAGTAACATTCTATTGGCGTATTAATCTGCCAAAAAGGACTTCGTGTTTGGAACAAGGTAAAGTCAATAATCACAGACAATTGGGAACCAACACATAGGAGTGGATTAGAAAAAAATGGCGAAAAATAGCATACATTTCTATGTATGTACCTATACACAGGAGATAGTATTGGTGATCACAAATACTAATGCAAAGACAATTTGCATTAGTATTTGTAATCACCAATAATTTTGGTTATTTTGTAAGCTATTAGTAGTTAAAATTTCAACCGCCAGATGTCACGACCCAATACAGTTACTTTTTTCCGTTCGTTTCTATACGGTTTTGGATTCTAGTGACTTTAAATAGGTACATAAATTTAAAAAAATGACGTTTTTGATACAATTTTCGTTATTGGATATTTTGTATCGATATATCGGATCAAAATATATCGGCTAAAAATATCGATATATTGAATTAAAAATATCGATATATCGATACTTTTTCAACAAGCCTAAACGGTGGACGAAATACACGTGCAAATGACAATTAAACTTGCTTAAATTTTTAAATAATCATTTTTGATTAGTTCAAGATAAGTTAGTTAGCGGGATCGAAGATCAGAGTAAGCGGGCTGTCCTCTGCTAACTGAGTCCTCAATTTTCTATTTATTACGATTTCTTTATTTTTTTTACAATAGCTCAACACGGAAGCCTTGAGGAAAAAATCCCTAAAGTCCTATATCATCCATGGGGATGGGATTATTTTTAGAAAGGAAGGAAAGGCGGTTCTGGGAAGGAAAAAGGTATGAGATGTGGGTACGAATCTGGGGGTCAATGTGTCCAGGAGTGACGAACGTAAGAATCCATCCCTCCCACTGCGGTGCAAGGCGATGGGTCTGGTGAGTCCGGCTGGAGAGATCTAGGTTATGTCTCCCTCAACAAGTCTCCTAACCCAGCCTGCCACGCAGTAGGTAATTTGATGGCCGGCGTGATCTAGCAGAAAAGCTATTGACTCGCAATCCGAAGGTCGCGAGTTCGAACTCGGCGTGCGCAAATAAATTTTATTTAATTGATCTGTGTTATTTCACGATTTATTAATTTAAAATAATATATAGTATATTTGTATACTATACAAGTGGAAGAAACTCTTAGTATCGCCCTTGTGTAAGACCACCATTCAGAATTGAAACGTTGATTGAAATGGCTTTAGCCGTATTTGGTGACCAGATCTGAATAGCTAGGTACTTCCCTACCATACTCTTCCCCATCTTCTTCCCCTCCCAACTACCTTCAGCCTCACAACATACCCCAATCGAGGATGTAATAGACTCACTGGCTCCAGACGGGAGCAGCTGGGACTCTTGTCAAGTTTTTTTTTTTATATGAATACCGCACAAGAGTCCCAACTGTTCCAGTCTAAAGCCAGTGAGACTATGGCATCCCAATTGGGGTATGTTGTGAGGCTGAAGGTAGCGGGGAGGCAAAGGAGATAGAAAAGAGGAGGGTGGGGAAGTACCTGGCTATTCAGATCTGGTCACCAAACACGGCTAATGCCATTTCAAGCAACGTTTCAATTCTGAATGGTGGTCTTACACCAGGGCGATACTGAGAGTATCTTCCACTCTGGAACGTGCCGCAAACATACAATATATTATTTTAAATGAATAAATTGTGAAACAACACAAATTAATCAAATAACATTTATTTGCCACGCCGGGGTTCGATCCCGCCATGGACATATGATTGAATTTGGATGTCTATGGATCCCGCGAACTTCGGTGTGCGAGTCAAGAGCCTTACCGCTGGACTACGCCGGCAGGTATTCATAAAAAAAAAAGGTGGGCAAACGCATTCGCCCCCAACACCCAGACAAAGAAAAAAAAAATCTACATAAGCCTCGTGAAATTTGAAAAAACAAGCATTGGCCCTTTCAGAATAAAATCAAAGATAATAAATTGAACTAATACAAATTAGAAAACACAATGTAAATACATTAAATACGCATTTATGTTAGTTTTTTTTTTAAATTTGCAATTATGTGCCGTTTACTGGTACAGCGTATATCTTCAATTAGATTAGATGAGATTGAGCAATATTTTTACAAGAATTTGTTTGCTAGAATGGATAATCGTTTTAAATGAAACTATCGCCCACTTTCCTAGTGCCGAAGTGCTCTTGGCACATAACACAGTGTGACCATGCGACAGCGTTAAATATCACATTGTTTCAATTAATCATTCCCGTAGTGTGTGCCTTAATCGCTGACGTAAAACTCCTTAAGGGTCCTCGGAATCTGTTAAGTGCTCCTCAAGTCCCTGCCAAGTCGCCCTCCGCCCCGAGTGGGATTTACAAGGAGATTTTTCAGGAGCGATCGATATCATATATCTTGAGATTAAGTGGGATATAAAGGTTGCTGATATTAACATCACCATTATTATAATTATGATATACGATCATGGTTATGTATATATGGATATAAAAATAGGTTATGGATTACAATTGGTACTAACGGTCCTATACGTATCTACAAGCGATAAAATATAAATTATAAATCAGAAATCAATAGAAAAATTGTATCTATCTATGTTAGGGTAGCAGAAGCACTTTCTAATTGTCGATGATTTATACCCAGGGTTAACAAACAAAACATGACACGTCCTCATAAAACTGGTTCTATCTCCTCTCATGTTCAGATATATAACAATACAAGCATATTTAGAAAGAGAGAACACCAAGCTTTATCTTTACATTTAGAATTTTATCATAAAAGCTCCAGGAAAATTTGAAAATATATTCTACTAGTTGTTTCCCGGCATGCGTTGCAATGTCATATTCAAAGAAATAAATTGTTTCTCCTTGCATGTCCTTTCCCGTGCGTCCCCGTTCCCCTCACGCATTCCCTACCCTACCGCGTTCTCCTTCAACCTTCCCCGCCCACCCTCTCCCCTCACCCCCGTATATTCAGTTTTCATACAGCTCGCGTGCCATCTATTACAATTTTTTTATTCAAATTTTCATTTTTCGCATATTACAAATATTCATTTTTATATATTACTAGCTGGTCCCGGCATGCGTTGCTACGCCATTTAATTAAGAAATTGTTTCTCCCTGAGTGTCCTTTCCCATTCGTCCCGTTCCCCTTCCGCCTCCCCTTCTTCTCCTGCGTCCTCTTCCCCTCTCGCGTTCCCACTCCGTCACCTCCACCTTCCATCTCCCCACTCCACTCCCCCCCCCTTCCCCCGCGAACCCCCCTCTCGAGTTCCCCTCCCCCCTCCCAGGTCCTCCTCCCCCTTCCCAGGTTCTCCTCCCCCTCCCTCCCTCCCGCTTTCCATACATTCAGTTTTCACACCTCGCGTGTCACCAATAGCAATTTTTTATACAAATTTCATAATGCCAGAGCTCACAGGAAGTTTTCTAAAAACTTCTGACAATAACGAACACACAAAAAAGAATTAACCAATTTGGTGCGTTTGAAAGTTATGCCTTTAGCAAAACATTCGCGATTCATTTTTATATTATAGATAAAACAATCAACTAAATTTGGTACCTAACATAGGTACCTATTTAAAATATCTTCAATTTAAAAAATCCATAGACAATTCTTTTATTACAAAAAAAACAGCTGCCTGCTAAATTCAAGTTCACCAAAGCGCGAACTGTCAAACGTGCGAAGCTAAAATAGTCATTAAGTTTTCTGAATTACAAAAAAACATCGAAAAACAACTTTAAAAACTATATCCATGTGTGCGTTAAGAATTTGAATATTTTGAATTGCATAATATCCATTTGTAATAACAAAACCTGAAAGAATCGTTCTTATGCATTCAAAGGGAATATTTCATTTTGGGATGCGCACTAAAACAGCGAATATATTTGAAATCGAATGTTAACCAGGAATAATTGATGACGTGATATTATTCTGTCTAGGTGTTTAATATTTTTAGATTGCGCAATATTTCAACGTGAATTTGAACATTGCCTGAATTTAGTTACAAATATCGGAGTTAGCCTTAACAATATTGAATGCTTTAATTTTTTTAGCTGATTGAAAATATCGGGAGCTGATATATATATATATATATTTTTTTTACGTTAACTCCACGCAGGAGGCCCTGAGGAAAACAATTTCCCTTAGGGCCTATGTCATCTGGGATGCTGTGTGGAGGGTCTTTTTGAGGAGAGGAAGGAATGAACATTGGTCTTGAAGAGACCCATGTTGTAGGAAGGAGGAAACACAGAGGCCGGCAAATCATTCCACAGCCGAGCTGTTGAATACAAGAACGAGTCGAAGAAACGACCCGTTCTCATGTGGCAATTGTCAACCGTGTACAAATGTTGGGCACGCGTTTGGCGTGTTTCCCGACTATGCACCGGTGCCGAAGGGATCAATGATTCTAGTTCCTCGGAGCATCTTCCATTGTAATACCGGTACAACAAGGATAGCATTCCCACCCGACGCCTGTGCTCTAAAGATTGCAATCCGTCTGTTAAGATGGGAGAATCTATCAAACGGACCGCCCGTTTCTGCATGAGTCGAGGGTATTTTTCAGGTATTTTGGAGCTCCAGACCAGAGGTGGCTGCCAAATTCAACTGTGGGGCGCACTTGTGATTTGTACAGGGTTAGCAGTTGTGTACTATTAAAGTATCTGTGGGCCCTGTACAGTACTCCCAGTTTCTGTGAGGCTAACTTTACTCTGGCTTCGATGGAGCCCCCATACCTGAGCTGGTCACTTAGGGTTACAACAAGCATTTCAATGGAGGGCCTGTTCGGAAGATTGCTTCCGTTGAAAGAGACTAGATTTGACTAGAGTTGAAAGAGACTAGATGATATTATTTAATTAAAGAAATATTATTCTGTTTCACCTTCCAACGTGAAAATTCAACATTTGAACAGATTATGATATTAATTTCTAACACTATGATACAGCACAAAAAGGTATATATACGTCTCAACTACTATGAAGAAATAATCAGTAAGTGCGTACCTCCGTGAGGAGTACTGGAGCTTATTTCTGGTCTTCTGAATATCAAATGATACCGCAATAGGCCTAATTCTTGGCAACGAGCGTTATATAGACATTATTTACTACGCCCTATAATATTATTAGCGTCGGCAACACTGAACAGATATTCCCAAGAAGTGCTCTGTACCGATTTGAAGAAACCTAATGTCGTCAATTTGCTTTTTTGCCTTTTCGGCCAATAAGCATTCATATTGAACGAAAGAAAATTTGATATTAGAAATTGGTTGCTCAATTTTAGCGGATTTTAGTAATTTACAAAAGACCTTTCGATTTCGATTATACACATGTAAATGTTATGAAAAAGAAAAATTCGAGATTTTTGTAAGGCATTTCGATTATGCATGTTATGAATATGATATTTGAAATGTTGCTCAATTTCAGAAGATTTCAGTAATTCTCAAAATACCGTTCGATTTCGATAAGATATCTGTGTTATGAATGAAAGAAATTCGATATTCGTCTCAATTTCAGTAAATTACAAAATACCGTTCGATTTCGATAAGATATCTGTGTTATGAATGAAAGAAATTCGATATTCGTCTCAATTTCAGTAAATTACAAAATACCGTTCGATTTCGATAAGATATCTGTGTTATGAATGAAAGAAATTCGATATTCGTCTCAATTTCAGTAAATTACAAAATACCGTTCGATTTCGATAAGATATCTGTGTTATGAATGAAAGAAATTCGATATTCGTCTCAATTTCAGTAAATTACAAAATACCGTTCGATTTCGATAAGATATCTGTGTTATGAATGAAAGAAATTCGATATTCGTCTCAATTTCAGTAAATTACAAAATACCTTTCGATTTCGATTAGATACGTGTATTATGTACGAAAGAAATCAGATATTCAAAAATTGATTTTCAATTTAAGCAGATTTCAGTAATTTCGATTAGATGTTTGTGTTATAAATTAAAATATAATCAGAATTTTAAAAAAAGGTTGCTCAATTTCAGCAGATTTCAGTACTTTATAAAACCCCTTTCAATTTCGATTAGACATTGATGTTATAAATAAGAAGAAAATTAGAGAATTGAAATGGTTGCTCGATTTCAGCAAATTTCGGTAATTTACCTAAGACCTTTCGATTTCGATTAGATATTTTAATCGATTATACAAATAAGAAAAGAATTCGTAATTGAAAAAGAGTCCTCGATTTCAGTAATTTACACAAGACCTTTCGAGTTCGATTAGATAGATATTTAAGTTATAAATAAGAATAAAATTATAATTATTTTTTATTTATTTAAAAAAATAGATACATATACAGATTTATAGTAAAACATATGGTTCTTAAAACTAATTAAAATAAATAAATGATTAAATGAATAATAAATTTCACCAGAAGTGAGGAAAACGAATAAAAAAAATAAAAAAATCGGGCACACTGTCACGCCCACGATACATTTCCTTGGGGTTTATTTCAACAGTCGTTGGCAATCTGGTTAACACAGTACCGAACACATTACTTAGCGCCACACTCCGCACAAACCAAATTTAATTTAAGATATTAACATTATTTAGGGGGTTATAAACGGAAGCTACCATAAATATTTATGCATAAAAAGGAAGCAATAATAATAAAAAGTTTTTTTTTCATTAATGTCAATGTTTTTATGAAAAATTCTTTTGAAAATTATAGTAAATTCAGTTTTCAAGAAATTAATGTATTATTATTTTTAGAAACCGACAAGTGGTGTAATTGAACATTAAAATAAGTTATATTAAAAAATAAAAACTGTTTGCACAAGTAATTACTACATGCTTTATTCACATGTAGTTATGTAGGTGTCCCAAACATAATCCTATACACACTTCTGATATTTTCACATGACATTTTTTTTTACAATAGCTCCACATGGGGAGTTTTTAAATTTTATAATATTCTTATTATTATTATAATTTACAAGTACAAGTATATTACATTGAATTTGGTAATATAGACGCTGTACATTATAATGATTTATGATCAATAAGATGGATCAAGGAAAAAAATACTTATGAGATGTAATATTTTTGGTATGCCTCGTTATTCTCCTGTGCCATTCGTGTGGAAAACGTTCTTTTTTTTAAATGATTTCGGCTATGTAATTATCGTTTTTTCACACCTATAAAATTATGTCCCGTCTTTCCGGTTTATAAAAAATGGTCTGATTTTTCGGATTGAAATTTTCAAAAAATCCCCAGGGTTTCAAAAATGCGATTAAAAAAACAAAACAAATACAGAATGTCTTAGATTATTTGCCTAAACCGGATTTTTTTTTTAAAAATGTGATGCAAGTGGCCTATTGTAGTCACCGCAATTTTGAAGACGAGCGGGTGGCTAAGTTGCCGTGTACTTCAACAACGAGCGACGATTTCGGGCTGTAAAAATTGTAAGGTGTGCTCAAAATGTGACTAAATATGTGGTGAAAAGTTTATTTATTAAAAAGTTTATTTAGTTAGCAAAAAAATTAAATGAAAAAACGAAAAAAAGATCTTTCACACTTTCCCCAAGCTATATAAGTACACATACAATATTTCATTAAAAAAATCAATGTTTTTAATTTCCAGTCGCAGCCTCTCCATTATTTTTTTGTTCTGAATTATGAATTCTTATAAAAAACAATTTAAAAAGGATCGTCTTTTCTTGTGCATGAATGCAGCAAGTCGGAATTTAAATAAGACATTCCTCAAAGGTTTCACAAAATTCCTTGAAAATGAGGCATCCGAATGCTCTTATTAAAAATATTTCAATGTTTTGTGCATGAAATATTCAAGAGAAAATACTACACTGAAATAATAAGGCAAGGTACTTTTTCACCTTACTTAAATTCTATGAATTAAACATTGAATTGAAAATCCCTAAAAGTGTTATCTATTTGTAAACTTTTGAATGAAGAATAAGATCAAAAACCACCTTGAAAAGGTCTTATCGCTGTAATGGTAATTTTATTTTAAAATCATAAATACATATTATATTATAATATGGTGAAGGAAGTACGTACTTACCAATCTGCCTACTTTTGAAATTATTTCATTCTATCCAAAAGTACTATTTTGTAAAGTGCGGCCAAAGATATTGTTCCAACTTACCTAAAACAAAAAAGAAAAACTAAATTAATATTAATAAAAAAATATTGCTTCATTGTGATGTTAACAAATTGATAAATATTTATGAAAATTAAACAATATTAACCCCTCGGGCTAATTTGTTTGCTTTTGGGAACAGCTCACATATATCTCATAGAAATTGTTGCGTGTCCCTCACTGCCATGGTGAGAAATTTGATCTAAACTAGGGGTAAGAAAGAGAAAACAACACGCTTTATATTGCAAGCTAAAAGTTAACTGTAGAAAAAATAAAATTTAGACCTCTATGAAACCTAGGTTTCCGACAGTTATTTGAAGAAAAAATAAACTTTTGTGAATTATTATGAATCATTTTTACATGGAACGACAAAAATTCAAGTGAAATAACGTTTATAATAAATACATTTATCCATAAAACATGTTAGTATTTTTTTTTCGTTACCAGTAATTTTAGTTACAAAAAACGTAAGGTAAGCCATTTAAAAAAATATATGTTTACATTCAAAATTTTAGATTTCAAAAATTATTCTGTTTATTTCTAATAATAGATACAATTTGTCATCACCTTTCAAAAACAGTTTTTTGTTCTAGAATACATTAAAAAATATTTCATTCATGGATTTTATTGCAAAGCGGACACACTCTGACCATCTGATGGAATAAGCCCGAGGCCTGAAGGGTTATTTAAATTTAAAAAAAATAGAAAAATGAAACAAAACAACTTTTCGTTATTTGTTTTTGGGGTGTTATGCCGTGTTGCGCTACCTCCTTCTTTAGCCAACGTTTCGGACATCGTTGCAGTGTCCATCATCAGGGCCGGTATATCACATCTACCGGATCTGCCCTGATGATGGACACTGCAACGATGTCCGAAACGTTGGCTAAAGAAGGAGGTAGCGCAACACGGCATAACACCCCAAAAACAAATAACGAAAATGCTTTTGGCCGTGAAAATCTTAAAACTTAACCAATACAACTTTGTATAAACCACTTATATAATGCGTAAATCCGACCGGTTTCGGAACAAACGTTCCTTCTTCAGGGAAAGCTTATAAGCTGGTTTTCTCTGGTAATACCCTCTTAACAATTTTTAATATTCTCAATTTTTCTATGATTAGACATTGTCTATCGTTTTCTTCTTTATTCTGTCTCTACATTTTAAAAATTAAAGTCCTCCGCCGTGTCTGTCTCTCTGTTCGCGATAAACTCAAAAACTTCTGAACGGATTTTCATGCGGTTTTCACCAATGGATAGAGTGATTCACGAGGAAGGTTTAGGTATATAATTTGTCAAGGTTTTGTGTAAATTGGTTGAAATATATAATATATTGTGGTGGACGAGCGGACTGGCAGAGGGTGGTGTGGATTAGATTTGTATGGAAATCTAGAGTTTTATACCTAGGTTGATGAAATTTTGCACATATGACCTTCAAAACAAGAGGAAGTTCACTGACTACATTTGATTTCTAAAACTTTGTGTAAGGACCGGGCATCGCCGGGAACTTCAGCTAATAAATAATTATTTACAATATAAAATTCGACAGAAAATGGTATTTATGTTAGGACAGCAGCAGAACTACATTATGGATATTTTACGGAGGGCCTTTGAAACCAAAATATTATGTTCTACTAGTTGAAATGTTACGAAATAATCTACAATAATAAATTCTAGGCGATCAACTGTTCATCCAATCAACCCACTGAAGTAAGCCGGAAGATGTTTTCGATACAGCGAAGTGTGTAAATAGTAAATAAGCTAAATCTCTTCACCCCCTTGAATAGAATCAAAAGATTAAACCCCGTAGGAACGGATTAGAGCCTTAATTCAACAAAACCCAAATATGTTGACAAGGGACGGAATAATAAATAGGCTGAGCGGCAAATGGGCACTACTAAGCGGCTACAGTCGAACAAATGACATCTATTACCCGCCTAACAAACTTAGGATTGTTTATGTTTTACTATTCCTCGTTGGTTGAATCCTGAATTTTCCTGGATTGTGTTCACTGGTTGTGTTATTGTTCATTGTTCACGCATTTTAACACGACTAAAGAGTTTTGCTAATTTATTAAATGACCAATCTTCATCGTAACAGAAGAGTACCTGAACAATTATTATTAGATCTCCTACCTCAATAAATACACTTAATACATATTTCATATATTAATTCTGGGTTCCTACAGATGTTCTCATTTACGTGAGAAGAATCCAGTTATACATGCTCAGTTATTATAGAAAGGATATTTAATTCAAGTTCATTATGTCGACTTGTCTTTATGTATATATTTTATAATACAATTACTCATATTAACATACTTTCTGTACCTACTCGCATTTTACAATGGCACTACTCCAAAATTCAAACACCAGAATTTTTTTTTCTATTGAATTGGGTAGTTTCATTAAAAATTAATGTATTATAAATGTATGTATTTTTTTATTAAAAAAAATAATAATTCGATGCAATGACAAATAATACAAATAGAAGCAAGAGACACAATAGGAGAAAAGTGGTACATAAAAATTATAATTAACTCAATAATCGTTGAAAATTTTTGAGCAATAGCAGGACATTTTTCTAAAACTCTACAAATTATCGACGACTTTAATTTAAACATGATGATAATGGGATGAAATCTATTAATAATAAAAACCATCCAATCATCCTGCTGCAGTAACGACCAACAACACTATTTCCGCATCCCAAATGTCGTAAAACAAATTATGAGTTATTTGAACCGCAAAGTGGAGACGCAATCTGCATCTCTTTAACATCTTTACAATCTACTTTGATTTCATAATAGAACTTGCGTTCATAATCTACTCCAGCACCCTCCATCTTATTACATAATCGAAGCTTTTGATTCAGAGGGCTAAAATAGGCGATATTATTTTTAAATGTATTCTGATGAAAATGATGTCTGAAAATAAAAATTGGTAACATTCGTTTCAAAACTGCTAATATAATGTAGTATCGAGATGACCGTGATTTTTTTTTATGTAAACATATTAGATTAATCAATTGTCTTCTAATTTAATTTTTTTTAATTTTTCTATGTAATGTCTAACAAAAGTCTCAGCTGCTCCCGTCTGGAGCCAGTGAGACAATGGCATCCCCAGTTGGGGTATGTTGTCAGGCTGAAGGTTGTGGGGAGGGGAAGGAGATGGGGGAAGAGAAAGGTGTGGAAATACCTGGCTATTCAGATCTGGTCACCAAACACGGCTAAAGCCATTTCAAGCAACGTTTCAATTCTGAACGGGGGTCTTACACCAGGACGATACTGAGAGTATCTTCCACTCTGGAACGTGCCGCAAACATACTATACCTATATTATTTTAAGTGAATTAATTGTGAAATAATACAAATTAATCAAATAAAATTTATTTGCCCACGCCGGGATTCGATCCTGCAAACTTCGGATTGCGTGTTAAGAGCCTTACCCCTAGACCACGCCGGTCGAATTAATGTTGAAGTATTCAAGATGTACGTGGTATGATCTAAGATGTGAGATTACTTAATGAAATAATCTTCCAAGCTTACATTGTAGCGTAAAAAAACACACTTTCAAAATATACAAATATTTTTTCTTTTCGATTTAAACGTAAGATCTTCAAATTGCAAAGTAGGTACCGAAGAGTGAATGGCGTTTCTACGAGCAAGTTAGAAAAACGAGAGCAGTTATTTATCGCAGAGGGCAAAGTGGCCGTCAGAGGTCACAGGGCACAGGTCAATGGTTGCTGACAAAGGAATAGGAAGAAACGCATTAGTTTGACATACACAAAGCAGAGATAGCGGTTAGCGGCAGACAGTGACCTGAACTGGACAGTGGACAGTGGACAGTGGACACGCAGGACGTGGGCAGATAAGAATTAGAACAATACAGACCAAAACTGATACACCACAAAACATCACAGCGTTCTTAAATAGAGAATTCGTTCTTAAAAACAAGTGCTAATTCTTGTTTCAATTTAAAGAAATTAAATAATTACAAGTTTGCAGTTCACATGCGGTAGAAGTGAAACCTTCAGAAAACTAAAGCGGACAAGAGTTGGGAGGCTACGAGAGGAGACCGATTTTAATATCTCATCATCTCGCAAGCTAAATCTGATAGATTTATGTGTTTGCCTCTTTTTAGTGTCACTATTTTTCGTATCATCGAGTTTCAAATCACGGCGGTGCTAAAGAAGTTTTCACTTCAATAACCTAATACATTACACTAGGGCAGACCCGCGAAAAATCACGGGACAATATTATAATTCCAAAACAATGTGCAATTCACACGCGGTAGAAACGAAACCTTCAGAAAACTAAAGTAGAGAAGAGTGCGGAGGCTACACAAAGCACCGCACAAAGAGGAGATGGATCATACTATCTCATTCTCTCGCAGGCTAAATCCTATAGATTATAGTGTTTGTCTCTTTTTAGTGTCGCTATTTTTCGTTTCATGGAGTTTCAAATAATAACGGTGCTAAAGAAGTGTTCACTTCAATAATCTAAACCAAAATATAACACTAGCGCAGGACCCACGAAAAATCACAAGATAACTTTTTAATTCCAATTTTGAAAAAGGCAATCAAAATAACTTTCTGTTAAAATATTTTATTACGAATAAGTAGGTACTGCATCGATTTTCTGAATTTTTTGAAACACACAGTTGCAACTTTGAAAATAATTTATTCAATTCAAAGCAAATTCGAGTTCCATCTAGTGTTCATTGAACATTAGAAAGAGGCACAACCGAAATTATTTGATATACATATTGTAATGACATGGATAGGTGAATGTATTGTTTTTTAAATCCATAGATTTTTTAATTCAAAATCATCACGAGCGACGACTGCAGAATTATCATTGTAAGCTATATCGCTAGAATTTCAATACTAGGTAGGTACCTGGTTAAAAAAATATATTAAAAAATGTGGAGAAAACCATCTTGTCTTTTTTTTACACTAACTGATTCAGTTGCATATATTTAAATAAACGTTCGATATCTATTCCATGGTCAAAATGATGTGTCATCAGAAAAGGAGTACAAATCTCATTACGCCAGAGCACACCTTACTGTTTGATGCACACAGGTCTACTCCACAGATAAGATAAAGTGGGGTCATATTCATTTGGATAAAGGCAGCAATATAAAAAAATACTAATTACGGCTGTTTGTAACTCAGGTTCAATAAACTCTAAAACATCGATTGGCTTTGATTTTCTAAGTTGGAACTAAATGTGGGAACAATTCAGAAATGCGATAAAGGAGGTACCAAATTTTTTTTTAAAATTAATTCATTAATAATAGAGAACTCCAGTCCAATTTTTTTATTTTTTTTAATGAATAAAGACCTTCAAACTTTAATAACTGCATTTTTATTTTTATAGTTAGTTTTAATAGTTAAAATAATTGTCAAAGTTTTAAGTTTTAAAGACTCCCAGAAACGCACCGTATCTATGGTGGTCTTCACCAACCGATAGTTTTTTTACTTTTTAAGTTGTCATTTTGAATCAGTGATGTTATGTCGAGGGAAATTTCCCTAGATCTAGGGGAGAAAAATATTTTTTAGGGATAAGGGAAATCAGGACAAAATCTAGGGAAATTTCGAACTCTGGCAAAATTTTTATTACATATGACAATATTACTGGTATTATTTATATAAATATATATACGTATATATATTTTTTGGAATTCCTACGAATCTTAATTATTGTTCATGTACTTACATGCAATGTTATTTTTAACACTGACAACTCAAAATGATATTAGGAAACGTACCCATACTACATGACACGTTCGGGGGGAGGGGGGGGGGTCTTCAAAACCACTCTTGGTACAAATGAGCGGCGGGTTGCTTATGATTTTTATTTTGCAAAGTGTTTTTTTTTATTTGGAATTCAGTTTCTAATTCAGTGGTGAGTGTATTCGTACTTTTAAATTTTTGTTTAGTGTTTTATTTGGAAAATCACGGTATTATTAGTATATTTACCAAGTTCCGATATCTTTCCAATTAATTATCATATTAATTAACATATAACAGGATTAGTGTTACACAATCGGGTGGCTACGTAGGTAATTGCGTAAATGTGAAATTCTAGGGAAATTTCACTTCGAAATCTAGGGAAATAATTTTTTTGGGCAGAACATCCCTGTTTGAATGAAGAACAAGAACCCAGAAGAATCATGGCGGAATGCTTTGTAATGACTTTTAGGTGTGAGGTGTGTTTTTTATTCAAGGTTAACTGCTTTTAATATAGAAAAACATTGGTCAAATGTCCACATTTCACCGCTACTGTTATTGTATTTAATCAAAGTGCAATATAAAAACAATAAATCATATCTTTCATTGCAAATACATGTGACGTCGTGTTTTGTGTCAGGCTTTACTTTGTAGGTGCAATGTTTTATGTATAATACATACAGAAACACTGGTATTTATAATACACTGATCATGACGAGTGTGTAACAACTTGTATAAAAAGCCCTACACTAAAAACAATTTGAAAATACATAACCAAATGTCAAAACATGACATGACTTTAACCTCAAATAGACAAAATTTATTGCAGATTGTCCGCAAATATAGCCCTTTTCGTAAATTGTTGAGGGCCTAAATTATGTTTCAATAAACACAATAACTATTATTTATCTAAATCTCTATAAACAGTATGGAAATAAACCAAAAACACGAAATGTTGAATTGCGTAGGTACGTGTGCACTTCAAGTCATTTCAAATGTCAACACAATACAATACACACTATCACCAGGTGACAGGTTAACAGTGACGTCACCGTTAACCATTTCAGTAATGCCAACTTAACGCTGTGTTTTGAGAAGAGGTTTAAAAATGCACTTTTTAATAATTTTTTAAAAACTCTGCGTTTAATATTATGAAATAAAACTTATATATTCAGAATCAGCGTTTCTTGGTCTATATGGACATTTTTTTTTAAACCATAATTTTTTTCACTGGAGTTCCTTATTCTATATTTGAAATGTGTATTTATTTTGATCAAATTTTTCACAGACTTCCTGATTTTTTAGGTTATTATCGGTGTTCATTCGTAAGGTAAATTTTATTAAATGTTTACAACTATTTGAATACACAAAAGAGGTTATTAGGTTCTTGATTTAGGTAAACTAAGTAATTCGTGGGTATTTAGATTGAAATGAAATTTCGCAAATGTCAAATACATACAAAAAAATAAATAGGCGGTAACGGAGGTGGTTTTATATGGGAATTTTTTAACTTTGATTGAATAAAAATTTAATTTTAATGCATTATTTACCATCGATCAAAACATTAGTAGTTGTTTCTTGATGTAATTAAGTTGAAGTTTTGATAATTAAATTGAAGTTTCTTGAAGTAAATAAGTGTAATTTCCAAAATATGTGCCCAATAAAAGTGTGGCGGCTTGTGCATGCATGTACCTAAATTTTAGAACGACTCTAAAACTGATAATTCTATTAATTAATTTAATAAAAATCCTATTGGCTTTCTAATCTTACAATTATTGTCAGTGCCTATCCCGTGATTTTTCACGGGTCTGCGCAAGTTCTATTATGAAATCAAAGTAGACAATAAGGACGTTAAAGAGATGCAGATTGCATTTCCACTTTTCAGTTCAAATAACTCATAATTTGTTTTACGACTTTTGAGATGTGGAAATAGTGTTGTTGGTCTTTGCTGTAGCAGGAAGATTGGATAGTTTATATTATTTATAGGTTTCATCCCACTTCCATAATAATGTTTAAATTACAGTCAACTGAGTGGTTATAAACATTATAGACAAACATGCAGTCGTAAATCACAATAATGCTTACTTGAATAATAAGGCAAATGGAATTAGAGTAAATTGATTGTGATATTCTCTCGTTCACCGCGTGGGTTAGAACATGTAAACTATTGATGGTGTTATTGGGCGCAATTATTAACCGTATAGCACGGAAATGGAAGTAGTTTCAAGTAAGGGTTTAACTACTGCTCTACAAAAAGGTTCTATAATACATACAAGTATACTACACCCTATGAAAGCCTCATTTACAAAAACACATGAAAATAAGACTAAAGTCGGGGACAAATATTCTTGTTCTTTACTGAAATCCCGCCACAAATCAACCAAACCAAGAGACTAAAAAGTTTTTATGCGAATACCGCACAAAAATCCCAAAATGTCCTGAGACAGTGGGACCATGATACCCTGACATATGTTGTGCGATTGCAGGGAGGGGGGATAGAAAAGAGGTGGGAAATAGAAAGTTTGAGAAGTACTAGGCTTCAATTTGGGAGGCGGGATGGGTACAGCCGTCCCGGGAACCATTTATTGGATAACCGATACCTCCGCTCCGCTGGTTTGCTACGTTTGGTGACTTAGCAGGGGTGCGCGGGTTCAAGGGGTGAGGTTTGGCGGGCCGGATCGAGAAGTAGGTCTTTTTACCTTTTGAGCCGGACTCATATACACACTAACCCTCCAGATTCTTACCCACCCCTAATACCCTTTTCCTTCCCAGAACTTTCTATCCTTCCTTTCCTTAAAAAGACCCTCCACGCAGCATCCCCTAAGATGACAAAGGTCCCGAGGGAAATTAATTTCTTCAGGGCCTCCTCTGTGGAGCTAATGTAAAAAAAGAACGAAAGAAAAACACTTGTAGATCTTTTTCCATATTTAATTTATATTCGCAAATAATCCAAGAACGTTTAAAAAAGATTATAATCATAAAATATTTAACGTAGCTTGCCATTTTTTAACATTTTTTGTTTTTTTTTCAATTGATAGTTTAGGTCTTCGATTACGCCCAGCGAAATATTTTTACAAGAATTTGGTTGCCGATTTGCAGGGCCATTAATGTTTCCCGATAAAGCAAAAGAAATATAAACCGCAAAAGACTTTAAACATTAAAGCAATTAAAAAATTAAAATTTAAGGAACGTCAATCTAAACCACTAATTTGACCACTTCATGGTATTATTCGGACCGTTCACTCTCACCCACATAATCCCTGAAATTTCAGAGCGTCGACTGCTGAATATAAAACGGCAGTTAGGGTGAACCGGGTTCATTAAGCCGCTGCACATCGCGGTGGTAGCGTGCCTAGATCACAGCATCCACACCCTCCCCCCGTTTTACTACCCCCTGCCATCGTGACGTCGCGACGGCATTTAGGGCAAACGCTACTGCGTTGGATTTCTGAGATGAGCGCAATGATAAATAATTTGCCTATACAAAACATATAACTTAACTTATTAACTAATAAACCGTTGAGAATGACAGGTGTAGAGGATGAACTGCATCCATTCACAATCATATATCGTTTCATAACGACATAAAACAAAACATATAACTTAACTTGAGTTGTGCCCCGACAAAACCCATCATGTATTGATCATATTTGGACAAAAGCTGACATAACTACACAATTAACACCTGTCATTTGGAAAACAAACATAACTGATCACTTTACGTGTTTTTTAATTCTTGATTTAAAAAAAAATATATCCTTCTCCTCAACTGCATTACAGCAGTATAATATAAAAACCATTAACACACAACTTCTAGAACAAAAATTAAAATCGGAAAAGTGGGAAGAAATATTAAATACCGAAGATGCCGAAAAATCTTCAATTAATTTCGAAAAAACACTTCGCGATCACATAATAAATGCAACTAAAGAAAATAACGTCAAACTAAAATCAAAACATAGAAAAATTAAACCTTGGATCACCCATGGAATAGTTACCTCAATTAGGAATAAAGAAAAACTATTTTATCAAACCCGTAAACAACCCAATGACTTTATTTTATTACAATTATATAAAAAATACAGAAATAATCTTACAAACTTGATTAAAAAAACAAAAGAAAATTACTTCAAAGAAAAAATTGAAGATTGTGGTGAAGATAACAAAAAAGTCTGGGCTACAATTAATAACATCATTGGCAAGGGTAATAAAAATAAACAAATAAATAAAATAACATATGACAATGAAACAATAGAGACAGTAAAAGAACCAACTAAAATTGCTAATATTTTCAACAACTACTTTGCAAAAGTCGGTGAGAACCTAGCCAAAAAAATTGACGCTGTCCAATCTAAAAAAACTTTCAGTACATCCACACAAACTTGCCAAAATATTTTCAAAAAGTTTGAAAAATGCACACAGATAAAAATAGAAAAAATAATAATGAACTTACGAGTGTCCGCGAGCCCTGGTTTCGACCATATCACAGTAAATTTACTAAAACAAATGAGACAACTAATATCAAAACCAATAGCACATATCATAAATAACAGCATGCAACAAGGAATTTACCCGAAAATATATAAAAATACAATAATAACTCCGATTTTCAAATCAGGAATTGCAACCGACATCTCAAACTACCGTCCCATATCTATTGTATCAAACGTAGCAAAAATATTTGAAAAAGTCGTAAGGTCACAATTAACTAAGCACATCACTTCAAATAAAATTATTAATGATAACCAATTCGGCTTCAGAGAAAATTTAGGCACGCAAGATGCAATCGCAAAAATAACCACAATAATATATAATGCTCTTGACTCGGGAAATAAATGTTTAAGTATATTCATTGATCTAAGAAAAGCTTTTGACAGTATATGCCACAAAAAACTAATCAAGAAATTAGAAAATATTGGAATTCAAGGAACAGTTATAGAATGGTTCAAACGTTATCTACATGAAAGACACCAACACGTGAAAATTAACAATACATTGAGTGAATCCACCTATTCAGAATTTGGAATTCCTCAAGGGACAGTGTTAGGTCCAATATTGTTTATCATTTACGTGAATGAAATGCTTACAATACCGAAAATTGGAAAAATCATATATTTCGCTGACGACACAGTCTTAATCATAGAAAAAAAAAACTTGGGATGAAGCCTACCGAACCGCAAATGTAGAAATAAACAACTTAAAACAATGGCTGGATGACAACTATCTTTCCTTAAACTCTGACAAAACTTACTTCATGACATTTACACTATCAGACAAATTCCTTCCAATTATAAATTCCAATATAACTATTCATAGCTCTTGTAAAAATTATACTGACAACTGCAACTCATCTAAATGCACAAAAATTTCAAAAAAGAACAACATTAAATATTTAGGCATAATAATAGATCAACATATTAAATGGACAGAACATATTGCACAAACTATAAACAGAATACGTAAACTTTTTTACGTATTCCTCAAACTAAGAAATATACTTCATAAATCTATACTACTGAAGGTTTACTATGCATTAGCCCAATCAGTTCTGCAATGCGGAATAATAGGCTGGGGAGGAGCGTATAAAACCAACTTAGCCCCACTTGAAATAGTACATAGAAGACTCATCAAAATTATTCTAAAAAAACCTTTAGACTATTCAACTCAAAAAATATTCGATGAATTCAAAGTTTTACAAATAAACAGAATCTATCAAAAAAATGCATTACTTCAAATCCATAAAGACAAACTAACAATAAATTCATTTAGCACCAGGCCGAGAACAACAGGACAAATAATAATCCCTAAACTTAATACTACAACGGCCCAACACCATTACACATACTCAGCCTTAAAATGCTTTAACGAACTCCCTAAAGATATTCAATCCGAAAAAAATTATAAAATTTTTAAGAAAAAAATTAAAATACATTTCACCACTAAGTAATTTCATGTTTGTGTTATATTACGCCCACTTATATTTTCAATGTGTACACAGGGTTTATATTTTATAATTAAAAAAAAAAACTTTCTTCCTAAAATAGTGCACAGGTATATAATTTTACATACATGTTGTTTTTTATTTTATTTTTTCATAAATACGCTCATGGTAGCATCAATTAAACATATATCAAAATATCAATTGTGTTAGTACTCCCTACCTAAACACGAGAAATTCTCAATTAGAGAGGTATTATTACCACCATTAAAAAATATTTGCATTACATGTACATAATTAAAAAAATAATTGTACTTATACCTAACTTTGTAAAATTGTAAAAATGGAATAAATAAATTAAAAAAAAAAAAAAAAAAAAAACTTATTAAATAATAAACCGTTGAGAATGACAGGTGTAGAGGATGAACTGTATCCATTCACAATCATATATCGTTTCATAACGACATAAAACAAAACATATAACTTAACTTATTAACTAATAAACCGTTGAGAATGACAGGTGTAGAGGATGAACTGCATCCATTCACAATCATATATCGTTTCATAACGACATAAAACAAAACATATAACTTAACTTATTAACTAATAAACCGTTGAGATTGACAGGTGTAGAGGATGAACTGCATCCATTCACAATCATATATCATTTCATAACGACATAAAACAAAACATATAACTTAACTTATTAACTAATAAACCGTTGAGAATGACAGGTGTAGAGGATGAACTGCATCCATTCACAATCATATATCGTTTCATAACGACATAAAACAAAACATATAACTTAACTTATTAACTAATAAACCGTTGAGATTGACAGGTGTAGAGGATGAACTGCATCCATTCACAATCATATATCGTTTCATAACGACATAAAACAAAACATATAACTTAACTTATTAACTAATAAACCGTTGAGAATGACAGGTGTAGAGGATGAACTGCATCCATTCACAATCATATTTCGTTTCATAACGACATAAAACAAAACATATAACTTAACTTATTAACTAATAAACCGTTGAGATTGACAGGTGTAGAGGATGAACTGCATCCATTCACAATCATATATCGTTTCATAACGACATAAAACAAAACATATAACTTAACTTATTAACTAATAAACCGTTGAGAATGACAGGTGTAGAGGATGAACTGCATCCATTCACAATCATATATCGTTTCATAACGACATAAAACAAAACATATAACTTAACTTATTAACTAATAAACCGTTGAGATTGACAGGTGTAGAGGATGAACTGCATCCATTCACAATCATATATCATTTCATAACGACATAAAACAAAACATATAACTTAACTTATTAACTAATAAACCGTTGAGAATGACAGGTGTAGAGGATGAACTGCATCCATTCACAATCATATATCGTTTCATAACGACATAAAACAAAACATATAACTTAACTTATTAACTAATAAACCGTTGAGATTGACAGGTGTAGAGGATGAACTGCATCCATTCACAATCATATATCGTTTCATAACGACATAAAACAAAACATATAACTTAACTTATTAACTAATAAACCGTTGAGAATGACAGGTGTAGAGGATGAACTGCATCCATTCACAATCATATTTCGTTTCATAACGACATAAAACAAAAAATCAAAAAAATCGCCGAAATTTCCCACTCAGAGAATTGAATAAAGTTGTGTAGATAAATAAATAGTGGAAAAATGTATAAGTACAGCAGAAAAATCGTATTAATGTCCAGCGCCTTAAAATTTGCATTCTGTTTATAATTTATGTCTACATTCAATCTGCAAAAATTTTCTTATCATGAGCTTTATTTCAGTTCGGGAGACAGATTTGGGTATTTGATAACCCTCCCCTCTGCCATAGGTCACCCCAAGTATTTTGGAACGTTTAATGACCTAGCACGAGGCCCGGATTCACGGGAGAGGTTTGCCTGGGTCATGGCGGCGGATGGTCTGGCGGATGTCCAAATATTGCGTGGCGGACCGAATCGGGAGAGACTGGAAGAGGAAGGCATTTTGACCTATCCAGCCAGACCCTCTCATCGTCTTGCACCGCAGTTGGAAGGATGGATTCATGCATACGTCTGACACCCGCACACACTGACCTCCAGATTTCTACACACCCCTCGTAAATTTTTCCTTCCCAGAACTCATCTCCTTCCTTTCATCAAGAAGACTATATCATATAGGCCCTGAGGGAAAATATTTTCCTCAGTACCTCCTGTGTGGAGCTAAAGTAAAAAAAAACTCTGGAGTTTAAAAAACCTCTAATGTAAACTGGATAAAAGTGATAAGAAGTAATATTTCTTTCAACTGTTGAATAAAAATAGATAGTTAGATTAATATACTCGTATAGGGGCGCCAAAAACCAATATTAAAATGCATAAAAACACAGCCGAAGAACTACAAAAGGTTAAGTGACTGTATCGGCATGCACGTATCGCATGTGCATGCCCTAACCTAACCTTAACCAAACCAAACCCAAATTATAGAGGGCATGTGGGATATTGCAGATAATATGTGCACGCACAAAACATTTATAAGATACAGTCAATCAAAAACCAAAGATTTATATATTTATTTTTTTTACCTGATTGTGCGGCTGACAAACATAACATACAGATGTGCTTTTCCGTTGGTCACAAATTGTTAAAAAAACTGTAAAGGACCTAGTATCGGAGTTTAACAGGGACTTTTCAAATAATAAAAAAAAAAACAAAAAAAAATTGCGCTGATTAGTCATTAGGTGACATGTCACATTTGAATTTCCACGAAACATCCAACCAAAAAATATCAGAGGCGTAGCTGGATAGTAAAATATTCTCCAAATGCTAATATAACAAATTTGTATTAATTTATATATTGAAATTACATCAAATAAAGGTTTCGAAATTTAGGCAATTTTAAATATTGACACCATAAAAAATTGTACATGTTATAAGTGTAACCAAGTTATGATATTCATTCACTCACGATAGAGATTCTTAAGATTTATTAACTTCAGAGTGGATATTACAAGAAAAGGTGTCAATTATGATTAGGTACTCTGTCAACTAAAATTATTCAAATTGTCCGAACATAAAATAGTTAAAGACCTCGTGTATATAAAATCATATATTCAATAAGTGACAGCCCTGAATTATTATAATTATTTTTTTTCATATACCTCGCAAACCAACATCGAGGCAATATCTATCGTATTATTGCGACAACTCCAATACGGAATCACAATTGTATGCTCCCGTTCGCAGTATACAGATTTTGGTAATGATTATAAGGATGTATTTGACATATATAAAGCATCAATCACTAAATATAAACAATCGACAATAATAATCGAATTCATATCGACGAGCAGAACAACTAATCTAATTGAATGTACTGCCTTGCTATACTCGACTTATTTTAATATATTAATTGTACTATTCCCAATCTACTATTTTTCCATGTCGCATTATTGTATAGCATTTTGTTTTTACGTCGTTGTGATCATTTAGATGTTCTTTGCCTTAAATAGCAATATCCCGGATTTCAATTCGATGTTTACCTCACACAAATACCTACTTTAGCTGTGTGCAATATATGTACAGTGGGGTACCTCAGGGACGCGCAGAGGACTGCCAGCCCGAGTAAGGACTGGGGCATTCACCAGACGATACAGTCACTAGTTACTCAGTTTAATAAAGCTAAGTGCTCTGATTATATTGAAATGCAGGAAATGGAAGGCAATAAACTGCCAGTATTATACAACATTATATTAAGTGATTGCGAAATTTTTCCACCAGCTTTAAAATAGGCGGTTAATAATTAAGGTATATGCAAAAAATAATAATTAATTATTACAAACCGGTTACTTTTTTACGAAAAATTAGCAAAGTCATTATTTTTTAACAATTGCTTCACACTTCGAGGAAAATAATGTCCTTCAGGGCCTATGTCACCTTTGAGGATGCTGTATGGACGGTTTTTCGAAGAGAGAATTTTTTTTCTAATTATTGCATAATCAACATATTTGCCGTAGGACACCCCAAGAAGATTGCTACATTTGTGACTTAGCGGGTGTGCTCGTCTTGAATGATATTTGTCTAGGACTTGTCGGCGGATGCTCCTATCCACCTACTGCGTAGCGGATCGAATCGAGAGACTTACTGAGGGAGACCTTTTGACTTCTCCAGCTGGACTCTCTCGACCAAAGATATTGAAATATAAGGAGATATGCTATGATGTCCGCCCGACTGTCGGTGGAACTACGGTCTAATGGTCCTAGTTTGAATACGGAATTTAGTTGATTTTTCGAAGGTGTGCAGTAGTATTGGTTAATAATGTAGTTTGAATACGGAAAGAATTCGTTCATTTGTTTCATGAGTTTGAAAACTTATTGACACTAAATGTCGAAAAAACACATTTTATACCTTAAAGCCTAACAGGGAATATCTCAAATATAAATCTAAACATAAAAATTCATGAAAGAAATTGCCTTCTTAGAATCGCACCCTGTAACGCAAACTGTATATACATTAGTAGTAAAGAAGAAATAAAATATCTTGGAATAACTATCGATAATAACATCAAATGGAAAAGTCAAATAAATTCCACAGTAGACAGAATGAGAAAACTGATCTAAATATATTTTTAGACTTAGAAATACTGTGTCATTAAAAATAGTTAAAGATATCTATTACGCGCTTGCGCACTCTGTACTACAATATGGTATCGTGGCTTGGGGGTGCATATAAATCAACCCTACTCTCATTGGAAACAATTCAAAAAATACTAATAAAAATCATTTTAAAAAAGCCCTATTACTACCCAACTACAAATGTTTTTCAAGATTTCCCGGTTCCCCCACTTACAAAAATTTATGACATAATTGCACTACTACAAATACATAAAGATTTCTTTAGTAAAAATAATTTACCACAATTAAAAATTAGCAAAAGAATAATATCTGTTGGAGGATTAACCGTGCCACTAGTACTAACCACAACAGCACAGCATCACTATATATTCAAGGGTATAAAATTATTTAATAAATTACCCCATGGTATACGATCGGAAGAAAGTTACGAAAAATATTTAAAAAAAATAAATTAAAACACTCTAGTACCACCTCATAACTTTACTTATTATTTAGAAATATTTTTTTGCCATATCAATACTTTGAATCATTTATTAACTAACCTATATTTTTATTACTTTTATCTCATAAAATCACTAATATTTTTTGTTTTAATTTAAACAAATGTAATTTTTTTTAGTTGTCCTCTCCTAAACAGAAGCAGCTGCTTTATTAGGAGAGTGATTGAAATATTGATGTTTTTATTATGTTGTAAAATTGTAACCTTGTTATGTTTCAATAAAAAAATAAAAAATTTGTTGATTTTTTGAAGATGTGCAGTAGTATTGGTTAAAAATATCGGCGACACCAGGAAGCACAGCCCCACCCAGTAAAAACTGTCGATAGCCCATCTCCTTATATTTTAATATCTTTGCTCTCGACCCATCGCCTTACACCGCAGTGGGAGGTGATGGATTCACTCCTAGGCACATTGACCCCTAGAATACTACCCAACCTTCATACTCTTTTATTTCTCTTATCTTTCTCTCCTTCCCTTCACTAACATGAGTCTCCAAACAGCATCCACAAAGATGACATTTTTGTGTCCTGTATCTGGGTTTTTCCTCTTAATATTTTTTTTTACAAATCTCTTCCAACTTAAAATGAATAGTTGGATTATTGTTTGATTCATCATCGAAACTTTCGCAAATACGTTGTCAACTTCCAAAAAAAACAGATGTCAGTAGATATTTTTAGGATGTTACGAATCAATGATGTCTATACTTAACATAACATTAATATCTTCGCAGACATAACCATTTCCAGGCGGATGTCTCTAATTTAGAAGGAAATGACGTTATTCTTTATCCCACAAGATCGGAGAGATGACGGAGCATTTACATGAAATTTCACTAATAGTGAACATCCGTAAGACAATTCAAAACAACAACAACAAAAACTTGAAGTATTAAAAAAATGACAAACGACAGATTTCTTCGGTATGGCACGGAAATGTAAATTCAGTCAGCTCTCGTAGATAACCAGGAAATGTTCATTATAAGTTAATAAGTTAAATTATAAGTTAAACGAAATCTGTAAATCGATGGCAAAATGTAGTTATGTTGGAGCATAACAATCTCGCAATACGTTTTAATGTAATGCATAACTCTATTGATGGCCCATTGCTTTTGGAATGCTATGGCTTATGGTGACCTGACAGTTGATCCCCAGATAGTTGGCCCCCCGAACTAATGAATATTATAAAATCATAAATAATACAAAATTATAATTTTTTGTGCATTATTTACCAATTTCAAACCTAAAATCGACTTCGGTCCAAAAATACCATTTGATTCAAACCCCAACTAAATGCTATCAACATAGTGTCTTGGATAAAATTTTATCCATTTTTATTTTTACATCTACTGCAAGTCTAGGATCAAGGGCGGCTGGTTACACAGTGTGTTCGTGTCTAGCGCTGGTAAATTATATCGCCTAAAATAACTTTATAATATCTTACTGAAAAATATAAAATCTATGAATCTCATTAAAAATATCACCTACCAATATAATGCCTAATATGAACGTTTATCAGGGAGAGCGAATTCTCAAAAGTTGCCCGTTCCCGTGTGCAGACTGATTGCAAGCGGAACTAATTATGTTTTTGTATCGAATATCATAAACACCGCTGGCGCGCACGCCGGCCATATGCATGAAAAATTAAGCTATCGGCGTGTGCCACACGGATGACTGGGCGGCCTTTGTCGTACTTTTGAGTTTCGCTAATATTGTCTTCCTACTAATATTATAAAGGTGAAAGTTTGTATGGATGTATGTTTGTTACTGTTTCACGCAAAAACTACTGAATAGATTTTAAAAATTCTTTCACTAATAGAAAGCCACATTATTTGCGAGATCTATAGGCTATATATATTGGTAAGCTCTGGCGTTATGAATAATCTCTGGCGTTATAAATTATTTATCATATGTTTTCTGTCGCTAACAAAATCGATTTATTGCGAACGCCAATTGTCGCCTTGGAAACGACGTTTTTTTGTTAAATTAGGTTACCATGGACATCCCTTTGATGTTAAAATTCAAATATGTATAAAATACTAGTTGCTACTTTACTGAATGGATTTTAATGAAACTTTACAATAATATTAACACATAGGCTATAGCTCAGAGCTCTGGCATTACGAAATTTGTATGAAAAAATTGCAATAGGTGGCACGATTAGTAAGATATCTATAATTCTTTAATCGATTCAAATTATTAGGGAAGTAGGTACTAAAATTAAATATTTTCTAAAATAGAATTTTTATTTAAGAATCTTTGTTTTGCAAAATGTCATTCTCAAATTTTGACATTTTTATCACCCAACAATTATTGTTTTAATTGGATACAGGTATCGCATTTTTGAAGTATAAAACTGCCGTACTGGATTTTTTGGTAGAATATAAAAAGAAGAATAATAATTCGTACTAATCTTAACTATCTCTAAAAATGAATCACCGAAATGTAAGTATGCGCATAAACCCGAACGACTGAACCAAATTGGATAGTTCTTTTTTTGTTCGTTTTTTTTACAAAACTACCGTTCAGTTCTGGCATTATGAAATTTGTATAAGAAATTATAATAGGTGGCATGCGAGCAGTTTGAAAACGGAATGTATCGGGAATGAATGTGTGGAATGCGAGAGGTGAGTGGGGGGAGTGGGGAGGGGGGTAGGGGGCGTTGGGAGTGTGTTGGAGGAGGGTGGGGGAAGGGGGTTAAGGGAGGGAGAGGGGGGAGGGAAGGAATGGGAAAGGGGAAGGATGGAGGAGGGTGTGGGGAGGGGTAGGGGGTGGGGGGAAGGAGGTTGATGAGGGGAGCGGTGTGGGGAAAGGGAATGTGGAGGGGTAGGGGGTGAGGGGAGTGGTGGGTGGAGGGAGTTGATTGGGGAGTGGAGTGGAGAGAAGGAAGGTGGAGGGGGGAGGGAAGGTGGGGGGATGTGGAGTGGGGAGAGTGTGGGGTGGAGGCATGGTGGGTGGAGGAGGAGAGGGAGAGGGGGGTTGATGGATGAGTGGTGTGGGGGGAGGGAAGGTGGAGGGGGGAGGAGGGGGGGAAGGGGTGGGTGGAGGGGGGTTAATGGGGGGGAGTGGAGTGTGGGGAGGGGTGGGTGGAGGGGGAGGTGGGTTGATGGGGGGAGTGGAATGTGGAGAGGGAAGGTGGAGGAGGCTGAGTGGAAATCCCCTAATACCATGCGAGCGAAGCCGCGGGAAAAAGGTAGTCTTTAATAATTAAAGACAATAATGTTAATTCTGAATTTGAAATATAAGATTAAAAAAAATTACTCCTCAATGGTCGAATTGGTTGAGGCGCTTGTCTCCGTAAGACGAGAGATCCTGGGTTCGAGTCCCAGTTGCTACCGTTACCTTTTCGTTTTTCGATGTCTTGTTTGTTTTCATATTTTCGTTTAGATTTATCAGCTTCTTCAATGATGTATTACAATGATGGGAATAACCTTTAAAAGTTATTACAAAAGAGATTTATTCTTATAAAAATTAAATATTGTTCAAGCTTCAATTGCCAAGAGGAATAAATTTTCTGGTATTTTCAGTCAAGCCGTCCATGTGGACAGCATGGACAGTATGGAAACATGGACAAGTGAATTGAATCGGTAACGAGTTTCCTCTCTGACTGTCGCTGGATCTCGCCGGTTGAACGTTTTATTTTTACAGGTTGAATGGATTTTCCTGCTGTTTGAGACCGGACATCCTGGAGCACATAAAATCAGAACCTGAAAAGGGAATATGTTGTAGTTTAAATCGACAATCTATTTTTAAGATGTTTTTTTTTGTTTTCCATCAGAAGGGTAAATTCTAACTGCCCCGAGCCAGTGGTATGCCATATCCTTTTTTTTTTGTTGGAGGTTTGTTTGGGAAATACCTCGTTTCTTCTTGGCAATTTTACTTTCTTATTACCTTTAATGTCCGCGCCGTTCGTTGAGTTATATTTATTATTATTTTTAATTGATAAACAAATGTTTAAGCCAAGATTTTAATGCAAAGCACAGA
Organism: Limnephilus rhombicus; assembly: GCA_929108145.2. Lineage (NCBI taxonomy): Eukaryota > Metazoa > Arthropoda > Insecta > Trichoptera > Limnephilidae > Limnephilus > Limnephilus rhombicus. The sequence goes on along the minus strand of OV815277.1, from coordinate 31,556,107 downwards.
GGGTAACAATTATTATAAGTAATAAATAGTGCTAAACTATTTAGTGTATATACTATTTCCGTAATTTAAATAAGCAATTTAATTGATATTTAGCATCAAAATTATAAAATTAGATGTATACAATGTTTGAAAATGTACCAATGTTGTCATTATGTACCTGCTGACAAACTACATAAGTAGTTTAGCGAGTTAAAATGTAAATAAATAAATAAATAAATTTATATAGCGCCGTTTTTCTGAAAAATCAACTCAAGGGCGCTGTTAAAAGGGTTAACAGCTTATCAAAGAAAAAATAGTGCACATAGTTTTATTATTATTATCGTACATTTAAATAATCTACGTTTAGGACTGCACAACCCTCTTAAACAATAAATAAAAACATAATTGGATGAATAATTAACTTTTCCAGTAATTTCATAATGAACACGTTCGGACGTGTGTGTTTCTGGCAGGTGTTTGGGTATGAACTCAATCAAACGAATTAATGTTGTCAACCGATTGGTACTAATACTCACTATTGCAAAGTGACGTTATGCGTAGGTACCTGTCACAGAGTGAATCTGTCAGCTGCGGTTTGGAAAACCAAAATTGTTATGTTTTAACCGGAGCCTGTTGTGCGGTGGGTTCAGACAATATCATGGTGGTCGCTGATGCTAATTAATGTACGCACGTTAAAAATCGCAGAAGTAATGTGACCGTAGGTTGGTTGAGTTGGCAAATGCGACTGGTATCATGCGTTCAATCGTCTGCTAGCTAAATTCTCCTTCATTGTAGAATATGGTATTAGGAGAAATTTAAATATTACTATTCAATAAAAAACACAAAAAATCTTCCAACCCGACTGATCACCGTGGAAGATTATGACCAAAACCCTCCAAAGATACAAAACTCAAGCTCAACCTTAAAAAATTTGAAAAATCACACAAAGTTAAGCCGTCAATTAAAAATTATAACATACAACGTCAACACCCTGTAATTATACGGCCGTGGAAGAATGTTTAAGTAAAATTAACTACGATATTATGGGAATTTCGGAAGTTACACGACAGGGCAACAAAATAGAAGAACACACCACCTTTATACTTTGCTACAGAAAGGATCAGCTGGCATAAACTGGTACTCCATAGCACAAGACCGACAAAAAATGGGCATCTTTAGAGGAGGCCTTTACCCAAACCGGGGTTCTTGTTAATTCATAAATATTTTTAAAACATATATGTACTTACTTATATTAGTAACATAATCTAAGCTAACTTACTAATAAAAATCAAATTTGAGTTTATTGTAATATTGTTAACTACCAACTATGATAATAAAAATAGGCTTATTATTATTATTAACTCCATTTGTCAATTTTAAAAAAAAACTTTTGCGTTGAGTTTAACTCTTTTTTTTATCAGCATTTTCAAAATTGGAACTGATTTATCGAGAATTCAGACTATCCCCATTGATGTTATATATTTGAAAGAGACACGAAGTGATAAAATTGCTTCTGTAGCGGTGATAATGAAATAAATCCACACTTTTATACAGTAAACACAATTAGTCTTTATTGGAATAGGTACCTACAATCAATTTGCAAGTATGAAACAGTTCAATAATCGTATCAATAATCGTACAATTATAACAGTAGCTTTGCGGGTTAACAGTAAATAACTCAACCGCTGGTTTAACCTTATAACAAAGGGATTACGAGTATCTTTTCTCTCTCTGGAGACCTGAAGCTGCGCGGGCAAACCCGGAAGGCAATCTTAAAAACTTGCGGTCTTACATGTCTTATATCGGTCAGCTACCCTAGCGGCGGGGTTCACATTCATTAACCAATAGCATCCCTCGTCCCTAACCTGTAAGAGACAAGCGATGCGAGAAAGGGAAAGTATTTGAGATTGAACACTTATCAATGTACGCTCGAAATAATTAGATTTGCTACACATCCACTTTTTTATCACCAATTACTCTAATTTGACGCTCCCAATGCTGTAACGCCGAACGACCGAAAAAATAGTCAAACATGTTTCGACGAGATAATAGTACGCAAAAGCGATTCTATGACTGAATGCATTTCACGGTTCAAACTTTTATGTTAGAGTAAGATTTGTTTAACATTTCCCGGTTATCTCGGTGACCCGGCTAGTTGTAATTTTAATTTTTTAAGTGGTATTGCAAATTATAAGGATTTATGTTTTACTAGCTGGTTCCCTGCATGCGCTACTATGCCATTTAATAAAGAAATTGTTTTTCCCTACGTGTCCTTTCCCATTCGTCCCGTTCCCTTTCCGCCTTCTCTTCCTCTTCCGCGTCCCCTTCCCGTATCGCGTTCCCACGCGTTTCCACTTCTTTCCACTCCACTCCCCCCTTCCCTCCTCCCGCGAGATCCCCTCCCGAGTACCCTTCCCCCCTCCCGCATTCCATACATTAATTCCCGGTACTTTCAGTTTTCAAACAGCTCGCGTGCCACCTATTTCAATTTTATATTATTGTAAAGTTTTATTAAAATCCATTCAGTACTTTTTGCGAGAAAGAGTAACAAACATACATCCAAACGAACTTTCGCCCTTATAATATTGGTTAGATTTATGAACGTTTTAAACAGTCTATACAAATTCATATACAACACCGTTAAGAATATTTATTTTACTAACCGATAAAATAACGACATTCAAAATTGAGACCATAATAGAAAAAGAAAAATGCAACAATATACATAATATAAATAGTTCTGATAAGATGTATCTGCTTACTTAAATCTACAAAAAATGTTTATGAAATATTTCCCAGGTTTACATTTAAACTTGGAATGGAATACCAATAATATCTTTGAGGAAGTGATGTTATTCAAATTCAAACTGCGGAAAACGAAAAGCAATGTGATAGCAAAAAAAAATTCAATGAAATATTAAGTTTTCTGTTAAACATATTAGATCGAAGGTTTTATTTTTTATGAATAGATATATGTCTGCGCATATTCTATTGGTGTTACAGCTGCTTCTTATAAATGCATTTTAAAGATAATTAATACGATTTTTTTTAACGATTTTAGTTTAGACCACTGAATCAGTAAGAAAAAGCGTCATCTACGAGTATACAAATTCGAAAGAAAACTTCTTTTGACTCATGGGTACAAACACGGCAATTAAATCGTTTATCTGCTCATAAAAAAAACTGTATTTGGAATTGCTGGAAGTGAAGAAAAACTGGGCTAACTTCCATCACGCGAAAATTCTCACAACATACTCATCTACTGTGTCTACAACATCAGTGTTTTTAAATGTAAATACATATGTTATTTATAAATCTCTAACTTATAATTGTAAATATGTATGTCATTGAGTTCAAATCAAATCAAATCAAAAAATATTTATTGTAAAATAAAAATTACAAAAGGTGTAGCTTATGGTTCAGTTTTAGGTCAGCATTTTTATGGCTTAGTCATAAGTCACTAGCTGTAAGTCTTAGGTGTAAGTCACTAGTAATAATTGTAAATCTTTTTTGTAAGCCAGTAATATAATTATTTTACATATTTATTTGTACAGCGCCCTTGAGGTGATTTTTCACGAAAACGGCGAGTAAATTACCTAAATATTATTATTATTATTTACTGGTTCATCTCCTCAGTGGCTCAGACCAATGATTGATTTTTAGATCGCTCAACACTTTTATAATTTGGTGGATAGGTATTGTGCAGGATTTACGCCAAGATACACGCACTAATTTTGTCGAGCGGTTTTCGAGGGACGGGGCAAATTTGGATCGCAAATGAAATCGCCAATTCATCGAAAAAAAATATTTTGTAGATATTTGAGAGAAATGCAGAGCGGACCGGGAAGTTAAAAAAGCATTGGTTGACAATAAATTTATATATAAAAAAAATGATAATAAAACTTTGGACAAGGAGACTAACGTAACCGAACCCAACTTAACCTAATCTAACCTTTTTTTCGATGAATTGGCGAATCGATGAATTGATCATTCGATGAATTGGTTTTCGATGAACTCGTTTTCGACGAACTCGGTTTCGATGAACTCGTTTTCGATGAATTTGCTTTCGATGAATTAATTGATAATAAAACTTTGGACAAGGAGACTAACCTAACCTAACTTAACCTAACCTACCCTTTTTTTCGATGAATTGGCGAATCGATGAATTGATCATTCGATGAAATGGTTTTCGATGAATTGGTTTTCGATGAACTCGTTTTCGACGAACTCGGTTTCGATGAACTCGTTTTCGATGAATTTGCTTTCAATGAATTGATTTTCGATGAACTCGTCGGTTACCATCCAGTTTGTTAAGGGACGTGCTTGACTTACTTCAAGCGATGATTCCTCACATTATTTAGAGTATAAAACGTAAATGAAATTTTGGTCTCCGGTGACATTTATGATGTTTTTTTAACATAAAATTATTAGACAGTTAAGGACGGGGTGAGGGTATTTTTTGGTTACTGGGCCAGTGGTTTCTGAGTGACCAGTGAAAACGTGCGGAAGAATTTTTTTTGTTTGATTTTAAAAAAAACATTTGAAAAGTCACACGAAACCATATTTTCATTTAATTTTTTTACAAGAAATAATGTTAAGAATCACCGGTGAAGTTAGTCAAGCACGTCCCTTAACACCCTGTATAGTGGTGCATTTACACCAGCCCCGTCCTATTTCCGTACGAATCGTCAAAAACCGGGGCGTGTGACTCCGAACTTAACTGAAGTGAACCGGCTGAATTATTGATAAATTATTAAAAATTGTGGTTAATAGCGTCCTGTCTTTTCACTGGTCCAAAACGAGCCGCGAGCCTCTAGTAGAAATTTCAATCTGTTGTGCTCGATTGCGGTTTTCGTACCTTCCTAAACGAATTTACGGCCGGCGATCACTTCACATAGAAAATAATAATTTGAGCCTGCACACGAAATAAGTTGATTATGAGATCGCCGATAACGTGCTGCTGCAATGCCCAAATAATAATCCCGGACAAAAACCGATCGACACGCTCGGAAATTATATTATTTTGGGAAAACGGAATATCATTGATGAATTTAGATGGAAAAGGTTTGCAAGCATGTCATCACGAGCAAATGCAAATTTGAAGGATAAACACAAAATTATGGCACCTATGAAATGGACCTGAGCATTTATTTGTTTATCTTCACGTATAAAATCTAGGGCTTAAAGCCACAATGACGTAATAAGAAAATTCCCATTTTGCGTGAGTAGCAAATTTCGGTAACCGACGAGTTCATCGAAAATCAATTCATGGAAAGCAAATTCATCGAAAACGAGTTCATCGAAACCGAGTTCGTCGAAAACGAGTTCATCGAAAACCAATTCATCGAAAACCAATTCATCGAAAACCAATTCATCGAATGATCAATTCATCGATTCGCCAATTCATCGAAAAAAAGGTTAGGTTAGGTTAGGTTAGGTTAGTCTCCTATTCGAAAGTTTTATCAATTTTTTATATATAAATTTATTGTCAACTTTTATTGACCAATGCTTTTTTAACTTCCCGGTCCGCTCGGCATTTCTCTCAAATATCTACAAAATATTTTTTTCGATTAATTGGCGATTCGATAAATTGATCAATCGATGAATTGGTTTTCGATGAATTGGTTTTAGATGAACTCGTTTTCGATAAACTCGTTTTCGATGGACACGTTTTCGATGAATTTGCTTTCGATGAATTTATTTTCGAGGAACTCGCCGTGAACCCAAATTTCGAATTAAGGAATTCTGGCTTTATTCGTTATATATCCGTTAGAGCCGTTGCTGTCAAGGCGTTTTCGCTTTTACAGTTCAAACTTCAAAAGAATGCTATTCTACGCTTTCTTCACTTCGCTATATGGGTCTGGTCTGCGGGTAGATTACACTGAATTCCAATGAAATAAGTAAAAAAATTGGTTACAATAATGATTATCGCTAATTATTCCGCCTGCCGAGATATTGCAGCGCCACAGAAATATACCTTGAGGGACGAGTGCACTCTTTTAGAGCACTTCTCCGCTGCGTGGGAAGCTTGTGGCGCACACTACGTCAATCGAAAAATAACATCATCCACCCTGCTGGCCCTCTGGCAACGGGAAACGTTCAAATATCACCCGTAAACGGATATGTGCATATTTTTTAATGTATTTATTATTATATTTTATATGTTTCACTTATTTTCTGTGTCTGTTCTATTCTATGCGTGTGTCTATTGTTATTTTATCAATTTTTGTATTATTTCGAAATGTGGAGTATAGTGCATTGCACAACCCTTAGAATAAACGATTCCCCACTCCAACCTTGCGCGCGTAGGATCATAATATATACTTTTAAAAAACTTTTTAATTCTCTATCAACCTTCTTCATTTTGCATCAATGATTATTCATGATTCTCATACCAGAGACAAAAATTATTATTGAGGATTCTCGTTCTAGTGACAATAAATAATCATGATTCTCATACTATTGATAAACTTATTCATGATTCTCATACTATTGATAAGCTTATTCATGATTCGCATACTAATAACAAATATTTATGCTTATCATAAGTTCTAGTGACAACAAATAGTATTCAAGACCGTCACACTACTGCCAACAATTACATATTTACGATTCTGTTATTAGTGACAACAAATATTCGTGATTGTGATGTAAGTGACAACCAAAGATATTCAAATACAAAAGAGATATGCTATGGTGTCCGCGCAACTGTCGCCGGACTACGCGCTAATTAGCGTAGTTTTCATACAAAAAGAATTTGTTCATTTCGTTGATTTTTTGAAAATGTGCATTAATATTGGTTAACAATATATTTTGAATAAGGAAATAATTCGTTCATTTAGTTTAACGTTCGTTTGGTTTATTCGTTAATAAATTGTTCTTTTAGTTTATTTGTTAATTGGTAAACAATATCGGCGACACCCGGAAGCGCAGACCCACATAGTAAAAACAGCAGATAGCACATCTACTTATATTTCAATATCTTTGGTGACAACAAATATTCATGATTGTCATATTAGTGACAACAAATATTCATGATTGTCATACAAGTGACAACAAACATCCATGGTTCTAATACTAGAGACAATAATAATAACAATGCTCCATGAATTAAGAAAAATGCAGAAAATTTGGGGAATATCCAAAGAGTTTTCTTCGTATTTTTATAAAGCATTCATGAATTTAGAGCAAGTTAACATAAAGCCCTCCGGAAATTCAACATTTCCACTAACACACAATGAATAAATGCCGAAAAGCACTGGAACTCATCCAAGAATAAAAAAAACTGGCTGGTTTACTTACGTTGTAACAAAAAGAATCCACATAGTTTTCAGACATTCGGTATCTTGCAGTAATACACACGAAACCTACATTACACTTTAAATAGCCAAAAAATATTAAAATTCTTTCGAGTTTTTTGGTCTTTGGAGGAAAAAAGCGGCTCGCATCGTTTACTGGCACATATCTCTAAAAAGGATAGTCAATCTTTTTTCCTTATCTTGTAGGCTAGAAAAAAAATGCAAAAAGTTTTCATCATCAGTGTGAATATATAAAAAATATATTTTGCATTAACAAAATAAAAGAAAAGCGTATAGTTTTAGTTATGTCATTTTAAGCAAGCAGACGGCCGGCGTAGTCCAGCGGTAAGGCTCATGGCTCGCACACCGGAGGTCGCGGGATCGAAACCCGGCGTGGCAAATAAATTTTATTTGATTAATTTGTGTTGTTTCACAATTTATTCATTTAAAATAATATATAATATATTTGCGCCCCGTTCCCGAGTGGAAGATACTCTCAGTATCGCCCTGGTGTAAGACCACCATTCAGAATTGAAACGTTGCTTGAAATGGCATTATCCGTATTTGGTGACCAGATCTGAATAGCCAGGTACTTCTCCACCTTCCTCTTCCCGATCTCCTTTCCCTCCCCACTACTTTCAGCCTCACAACATACCCCAATTGTGGATGCCATAGTCGCATTGGCTTCAGACGGGAGCAGTTGGGACTCTTGTGCGGTATTCATAAAAAAATATTTAAAAAGCAGCAATTTTTACTTTTACATCAAGTGCAATCGTATTAACGGAGTAATTCAATAACTATGTATAGTATATGTCAAAATAAATAAATACTTTTATCACTAATATTCTCGTAAAATTAATATCAACAGTAATGGGGGTAGTAAATGTAAAATATTGCAATGTCCAGTGTTTTAAATATAGTGTCCTCCGCGTGCATAGTCATATCTTCTCCATGCATAAACTTTTTTATAAAAGTGTGTTTATGGAAAGTGAACTGCCAAGTAAGTTTCTGTAACTGTTTGTAAATAATAAAATTAGATATAGCTTAAGAAATCATAATAAATTGTTTATCGCCCTTGAGGTGGTTTTTCACAAAAACGGCGCTCTACGAATTATTCAATTACAATTATTATTATAGTGTATCTTGTAGGTACATAAGCACAGATTCCGGTGGAAAGATGAGTTCTCCTGTCAACCAAGAATGTTGCAAAATTCATAGTAATTAAGACGCCGTCAACATTGGTTTAAACATAAGCAATTCCGGTTAAGTGGGGCCCTTTCGTTTCTAGGGTCCGCCCCTGGGATCAGGCGCAGTAACCTCCCCTACCGTAGAAATCCAGTGGCGTGTCGTGGCTTTACATTTCGATTCATTCGCGATTTTTTTAAACATTTTCAAACAAATTCCATCGGACAGATAAAAAAAAAACTCCGGATTTTCTCTCCCTGGGAAGACGTGGGCTTCAATAAACCACATCTGGTGCGTTCACGGTTGATGTGAAAAAATGTATCTAACGTCATTAAGCGAATATTTTACTGGCATATATAAGTAATCTAGTCCATTTATCACTTTTTTTAAATCTAACTTAAAAAACAGAATAATTATTTTTAGAGTTAGTTTTAAATAATGTTCAAAGTTTTAATTTTCCGATGCCCGCAAAAACGCCCGTTACGTCATAAGAAACCTTCTGCATAGGAAGTTTACTTTTTATATCAACAGGGTCAACTCAGTACTAAACTAAAATGGACTCACATTAATAGTAGTTCTATTTCCTTTTGCGTTACGGTGGATATATGATCTAAGCAGAGTGAGAATTTTCTTTCCGTGGTGAACGTATGTCTTGCAGTATGAAAGAGACATGCGTGTATGAGTGAGACAGCATGAGAAACATATAAAAGGGTGTGATTGCAGTCCATTGTCCTCTTTGCCTTTAGACTTCCTACGAAGCACCACTGTACAATATCTCGGAATAAACATCAATAGTCTACCTACGACTTATTATTGACAACAATGTCAACATCATGTACTGAGATCATAGTCAGAGGAATCTGGATCCATCATCCACAACGAGTCCAGAATATCATGATGATAACCGGCCGCAGTCATCACACTTTCCTTAAAAAAAAATTATTACAAAAAAAATCGAAATCGGGTAATGGGTAAGTTCAAATCCCTACATGCGTTAAGAAAATAAATTCAATTACTTTTTTGCTTCACAATGAATTCGTTAAAAAAATAATACTAGAGTAGGTACTTGCGGCACATTTCAGAGTGGAAGATACTGTCAGCATCATCTCGGTACCAGCATTCAGTATTTGGTGATCAGATCTGAATAGCCAGCTGCATCTCCACCTTCCTCTTCCTCGTCTCCATTCCATCACCACCACCTTAAGCCTAATTGGGATTTCTACAGATTCACTGGCTCCAAATTTTTGAGAGCAGTTGGGAATCTTGTGTGCTATTCAAATAAAAAGGGAAGTTAAGTACACCAATGCAAGTATACGATAGGCGCTCTGCGTGGAAGACAAGCACACCAGGGCCGCCGCAAGGGGGGGCGCTCGGCGACGACACGCGTCAATTATGCAAATACCTGGCGCCAGTGCCGGAGTACACTCCCCGGGGTGGAATGTGCAACCCATACACACACACACACACACGCTACGGCAAGGTAGCCAAGCTTAGCTAAGGCAGTGCTTCTGTCCCTTTAGAGGGTTGTGTTGAGGCTGTACGGGGACAATATGACGCTAATTATGGTAGTATTAAGAGCACACTGGTGTTCTTTTAACTTAAATTTTTTTATTTATACTAAGAGAGTAGTTTTTTTACGGCTATCCTCCCTCGATGGTACCGCGCGTTTTCCTCCTGCGACAAAATATCCCCGACAAAATATCCTCCGTCAAAATATTTCTCGACATAATATCCCAAGGACAAAACATCCCCCGACAAGGAAGGAAGGAGACAGAGCAAGGAACTTACAGTTTCGATTTAAATTTTAAATTTGGCTCCGAAAGGTTTTGTTGTGTGAGGTTAGGTTTAAATTTTAAATTTGACGCCAAAAGGTTTTGTTGGGCTAGGTTAGGTTAAGTTAGGTTTAAATTTTAAATTTGGCGCCGAAAGGTTTTGTTAGGTTAGGTTTAAATTTTAAATTTGACGCCAAAAGGTTTTGTTGGGTTAGGTTAGGTTTAAATTTTAAGTTTCGACGCCGAAAGGTTTTGTTGGGTTAGTTTCGATTAGGTTAGGTTAGGATATTTCGTCGGGGGATATTTTGTCGCGGGATGAAAAGTCCCGGAACCACCCCCCATACCTACTAGCGACGGAATTCTTGTAAGGCAACAAGCACGTCGATAACGTTCACTAGAGACCAGGGGCATGCAGTCCATACAGGCAAGTAAGCACTGCCTAGCCTACCTTACTCGCTTTTTTCAATTTGGGAAGCGGGTGCGGGTACCGTCTCCCGGGAACCGTTTATTGGATGCAACATCCCTGCCATACGTCACCCCAAGTGGTTCGCTACGTTTGATGACATAGGGATGCCCGGGTTCATGGGTTGAGGTTTTTCTAGGTCTTGGCGGCGAATGCGTTTGCCCACCTACGACGTGGCGGGGCGAATCGGGCCAGATTGAGGAAGACCTAATAGACTTTTCCAGCCAGACTCTCTCGACGCATCGTCTTGCAGTGCAGTGGGAGTGATGGATTCATACTGATGACCGAAAAAATGTGCAAATTTTATATAATCCAGTAATCAACATGTAACATGCATTAATGAAACAGTTAATATTTGAAACCAAAATCAGCTAAGGCCATCAGTTAAACCATTCTTAGCGAAAACTTACCGCGATTGTGAAAGGAGAAAATTGCATTGCACATGAAACTTTTTCTGCTTACAATGATGGAAGTTGGAAGAACTAATATCCAATTTTTTTAAATTATTCCGATCCACAGCGGCTTAGATAGGTTTAACCAAAAGACGTTGCGGAATATTTTGATTGTTTATTTCCGTTTTCCCTATCGAACCATCGGCCTATTATGACACTATTTATATCACCTCATTATGTGGTCAAAATAATACCTTTCTAGAAATAATTTTAAAAAATACAGGTATTTATTTAAAGGTTTTCCTGACCAAATTAAAGTTATTCTGAGCAAAATACTACTTTTATCTCCGTAGAACTTGACGATAATTTTCGGCTAATGACAATAAAATTAAAAAAAAAAAAGATGAGTGGTAAAACGAAATTTTAGATTTCGCAGCTGTATAGGGTGGCGCCTATGATAAGTTACTCAGATTGCTAAAGGCCCATTCAGACTAAGCTAGTATTTTAGTCGAGTAGAGAGTGATTTAGTAACTAAGCATGTCCGAACATCATGAATTCAATAGAGTAGTTTAGTCAGTGGTGCAATAGAGTCATTTAAAATACATAATAGAGTCATTTAAAAAATGTAGTTGATACTCCAGAATTGCTTGCACTGATAAGCTTTCGGATTCCACTACGAAATACTAGAAATCAGGATTTATTTCTCGAATACTAATGGAGGGAAATAATTATGCCAAGTCAGTGGACATTTTCAATTTATCACGAAACAAATTCAAAATGTTGTTACTGAGGCAGTTCAGTTATGTAAATATTGTATAATTTTTGCAATTCATATGTAAAATCCTCTAAAAAGAGAAATAATACAAAATAAAAAAATCTATTTTTTCGGTCGCTACCCACCTTGTATCACTGCTCACTGACTCAACCACTGAACAAGTCCGAACTCCGAACCCGTTATTTTAGTAGAGCTCATTAGTGGCCTCAGAAATATCGTCTACTTGGAGCGAAGATGCTACTCTAAAATCTTATATTTTTTCTGCTATCAATCTTTTTTCGTATCCATAGTTATTTAGTTTCTTCTCACTAATTTCTTCTTCCACCAATTCTAAAATATCCATTACAATCAGCTTAATTAGCCCATTTACTATGTTGCATTGCAGTCCGTTCATATTTCAATGCGCCACTCACTAACGTACTCTACTCGACCATAATGTGAACACTTTTTGGTCAGCCAAGTAGCGAACTAAAACTATTAGCCTAGTCCGTACAAGCCTCGTATAATCTGTTTATAAAATACTGCCTTGACACACGGCATTCAAATAACATATTGATAGTTAGATGGGGAAGAGTATGTTTTCCGCAATTCTGACTCTTGACATGACCCGACTCAAGCGTTTGACTTGATCGTGGCACGCCTTCCTCGGGCTATTATTTCAGGTGAAATTAGTTTATGATATCGGAATATATGTAAATCAGGTAAATACTCGTTGGATTCACTAAAAATGATCAAACAGACTATGGTACAATTATAATTCGGGTAGGTAAGGCAATTTGACCGTAATTGAGAAATAATTGATTCAAGTGACACGTGCACACGTGTCCGCCATGCTGATTGGCCTGATCAATATAATGGCTAGAATTATTCTACCTGGCCGATGTTCCGGTGTCGGTGGCATCCCAGAGCTGCGAGCTTGTTATATGTTAATATGCACCGATAACAATCAACAGCTTTGTGAAAAATATTTTAGATTTAGATTTTTATTGGGATAGACTGAATTCTTGTCAAATCGGTTCTAATTTTTAAAGTGACGTTAACATTTTTTAATGTGTATACCGCACAAGAGTCCCAAGTGCTACCGTCTGAAGTCATCGAATTTATGGCATCCTTATTTCGGGTATGTTGTGAGGTTGGAGGGAATATTGTGTAGAGGGAAATGAGTTAGGCAAAAGAAGGTGGGGAAGTACCTGGCTATTTGGATCTGGTCACCAACCACGACTAAAGCCATTTCAAGTAACGTTTCAATTCTGAATGGTGGTCTTACACCAGGGCGTTACAGAGAGTATTTACACTCTGGAACGTGTCGTAAATATAATACATATTAATTTTTATTAATTAATTGTGAAATAACGCAAAAATAGCAAATTGCGTACGCCGCGATTTGAACTTGCGACTTTCGGATAGCTGGATCCGTAAGAACCTTACCCCACGACCACGGAGACCGTTTATAAATTTAACAAACTAATTATTAATAGCGTCCGAATACATTTGAATTGATGTGTTCATTAGCTGCAGCGGTGTTGCATTTAGCTTCTGTTTGACGTGGCGGAATCTTTAGTCAATAAACTCCCCCAACATTGAATATTGATTATATCCATTATCTATGACTAATCTACAGCCGATACAAGTCTAATTCATGAAACATGGAGAACTGAGCACAACTATGAAAAAAAAACAAAATATAATAAAGACTGACAATTTTTTTTCATGGCGTAGTTAGCTGTTTGTCGTTTTGAAACATCAAGAGCAAATGAGATGATTTGCAAAACTGATTTAATTAATACTTCACTAATACTCACTCTATACAAAAAATGAGGGAAATCAAAAACACCTCACATCCAAAATTAAAAGATAGATAAAGAATAAAAAAGTCAACGTATAACTAAAATTAGACAATTTGCACTTCATTGCATTCAACTTACCCTATAATCTTTGCCTATTTTATTAGGTAATTACCGCCTTTATTATTGTATTTCATTTCAATTTATTATTCATTACCTTTTATTGGATTTTATTAAATTGTTAAATGGGGCCTCATGAATATGGGCAAACCAGCTTTTTAGTTTATTAGAACTGTCAAACGACATTGGCTGCTTTTAAAACTCTCACGGTAACGGCAGTGTCTCATTTCTTTTACGAGTGATGGAAACGTATGATAATGATAACATTTCTAGTTTGGGGGAAACATACATACGTACATCGTTTGATTCACCATTATTTGGTGTATAAAAAAGAGATGCAGCATTAATGTAAGAAAGAACGTACGTTTAATGTTTTTTTTTATGCCGTTTCCGTGCCGTTACCGTGTCGTCGCTGTATTAAAAGCGCCCGTTGCCGAATGTAGGAGTGCTAGCGAAGGTCGACTATTAGTCGATAATACAGATAAAACTTTTTTTTTAAAGAAAGTCAAATATTCCCGTGTTACGAATAACCAGAAAATATTTGAAAATCTCTAACTACCACCACAGTAAGCGAAAAATGTTGCTTGTGTTGTGATGGAAGTCTTAGCCAGCCGAGGAACGCGAACACGCGACGCCCGGGTGGGAGTCAAACGCGATGCCAACTCAACCATGACCGGTCTGTATTATGATTATATTCGTAATACTTTAAGGTACATATTGGCTATCTTGAAACTGAATCAAATAGGGTTAAGGCGACGAGACCATGCAAACTAATGATGCCAACAATTTATTTCTACCAACGATGTCACATTAGGAAAAAACATTTCCTAACAGCGACACGACCTCTAAAATTTTTTCGACACTATTATGACCCCGATAGTATAGCAGGTATATAATTCCATACTTCCGCATTGTTTGATTGGGCGCAATTGACTTAATTACTTAATTTGCCGAGGGGGGACGGTGGTGGCGGCATTTTCAATTTCGTCGGTAAGGGCGAAGGTGGAGAGTCATTACGTATGGCTTGAAATGTGAAAAGATTGATTGATTTAAATTAACAAAGGGCAAACAATGTTTCTGTGAAAAATAACTCTGTGTTCACAACACAGCAATGCCGATGAAGTAGCAAGCAAATAAATTTTACCTTGATGAACGGAATAATATTCTTTTTTTAGGTAAACGAAATAAGTTATAATAGAATCGTCGTAGACCCACAGAATCCAGATAAAAAGACGCCTGAATGAAGATGGTATCTTATTCACAGAACAGAAAATTGTTTACCGAAGTAGCAAAAAAGCGAAAATAGTGAGATTATCATCGTCATTGTTTGGGTCTGGAATTTTTGGGTAAATGCTATTATATTTAGCTTTCAGCAACGTTGTTTCATACATTGGCCAATTAAATTATCAATTTGTCTATAAAAAGATTTGCTTCTAACATTGTTGAAAATGCTAATGAAAAATAGTAAATATTAAAACTGGGAGCAGACATGTTTTCCGAATTCAATTTTTCAAAATCGATTGTTCGAAATCAATTGTTCGAAATCAGTTGTTCGAATTTCAGTTTGTCGAAAGACTAATTTTTCGAACAGCAATTGGCCGAAAGATATATTTTTCGAATTCGTTAATCAACTTTAAAAAATATATATTTCACTTATACTGGTTAGGTTAGGTTAGTTGATATTGTTCATCCTAAAATAAAATAAGCTTGTACGTATACACATACTTATATCAATTCGAAAAACTAGTGTTTCGGTCAATTGATGTTCGAAAAATATGTTTTCGCAAAATTGCATTTCGAACAATTGAATTCGAAAAATTGATTTCGACAAATTGCAATTCGGTCAATTTACCCAGATCTTTGAAACTAGGGCATAGTCAAAAAGTGACCACTACAGATATATAAAAAAAAAATTCTAGATAGATACTACCTACAACATTATTGCTGTTAGAATGCCAAATGTCTTAGTTTTGAGGGTTTTTTAGTCTCCCGTAGCTTAAGAGCGTTTAACCAGCCAGCGGACGAAAATCCACATTTTGTCGAAAGTTGTTCTTCCGATCGTGCAGGGCGGTTACAATGAGAAAGATTAATTATTCTCCGTACCAGCTTTTTTAAATTATAACTCAATTTCGAATTTATTTCAATCCAAATTAGCTTTAATTTATACCTTCATCCAAAAAGCTGAAAAGCGTGATGAAAAAAACCATTAAAATAATGAACTTTTTGTGGTTATTTTTTTATTATAAGTATTTATCATTTTTCAATAATGCCTAAATTTAATAAAAATGTTAAAAAAAATCTGAAATATATTAGTTTATAAGTGCGTAAATAAATACACAAATGGACCAATTTTCATCAAGAAACACATGTACGTACATATTTTTTAATGATTTTATTGAAACTAAAATTAAAATTCTAAAACATGCGTTTGCTAGATAATGTATTGATTTATTTTACTGCATGATTATATTATTTGAAATGGGTGTGGTATAATACAAAATCTTTTTTGAAAATTTAACAAATCTGCCAACGACCTGTGGAATAACCTTATTATACTAAAAATTAAAAAAAAATTCTCAAAATTTATTACATGCGAATGCTAGATAAAAGAACAATCTTTCGAAATCCATTTATAATTTTTTGTGGAAAAGAGTCAATACGTATAAAATCTGATTTGAAAATGACATATTTCTGGTTTTCTCTGGTAATGCCCTCTTAAACGAATTAAATACCCCGTTCACCCCGTTAAAAGAGTCCGTAATTTTTTTTATGGATTTTAATCTTCACTAGCGACAAAATTTTAGTGAAAGAATTACGAAATCGAAGAGCAAATACAACAAGCAGCTCTGTTGCCTAAACATAACACATACAAATTTCTAACAATATCCATATTTTAAGTGTACTTGTATTTACATTCGACGAATACCTTATAGTGATAAATATAAATGTAAATAAAATATTCTAATGCGTATAAGTAAATTATTGTTCTAAAGCATCACCTTGCACTATTTTCTAGTATTCCAGGTTTTCCAGTAATTGCGGTAACCCCCTCGTATTATTTCAGAATAAAATAAATAATATATGTCATTTTATAAATGATAACCTCTATGCTTTTTTCCATGAAAACTTACAAAGGAAAGTTTTAGTCAGAAATGATGAATGGTATAATTCTTGGGAAAAATACACCTACGTGTTTACAAAAAAAAACACGGTTTTTTTGCCAGTTTTGCACATATTATTTATTCACGTATTATTCACAGTAATCCCCCTTCAACGAGGAGCTTCAGTTATAAAACATTATGACTTTGAAAAAAATTATAAAAACCGAAGGAACCGAGTAC
Organism: Limnephilus rhombicus; assembly: GCA_929108145.2. NCBI lineage: Eukaryota > Metazoa > Arthropoda > Insecta > Trichoptera > Limnephilidae > Limnephilus > Limnephilus rhombicus. The sequence goes on along the minus strand of OV815277.1, from coordinate 31,538,998 downwards.
ATATGAAGAGACGATTTCCACATGTTCATTCACACGAAGAAGTGGATTGGGAACCAGCACTTTGATGACCACGAAGATCTTCAAAATGCAGTGGTGGCCGAGTGGTACGTAGAATAATTTTTCAAATCGGTGAAATTATTTTTTTTAACATTAGGTCCTGAGGAAAGCAAATTTTCCTCGGGGTCTATGTATACTTTGGGGATGATGTATGGAGGATGATGTCTCTTTAGGGAATGGAAGGAGAGGAAATTTTAGGAAGGAATGGGATATGAGGGGTGAGTAAGAATCTCAAGTGAGGGGTCAGGGCGTTCCGAGAGAGCCTACTGGAGAAGTAAAAAAATATCCCTCAACCAGTCTCTCCTCACACAGTTGGTGGGCAGACACGTCCGCCGCCAAGACACGGACAAACCTCATCCCATTAATCCGGGCACCCCTGCTAAGTCACCAAGCGTAGCGAAGCACTTGGGGTGACCTATGACACAGGTGTCGATTATCCAACAAATGCTTCCGGCGGTACCCATCCTGCCTCCCAAATTAAAAATGACAACCATGTTGAAAAATAGTGGAAAGCTGTAGTTTTTAAGAGTCGGAAAATAAAATATTTGTATCTTTACGGGGTTTTAAAAGATCATAGAAAATAAGACATTTACAATAACATTTTAGCATTTTATTTTAAATTTATTTCAAAAGTGCATTGTAAAGCGTTAATTGTATTTTTTTTTTTTTTTTATATTTTCACGCGTAACCATGAATTTATAACCATTTTAGAAGTTCTTCGTTGAATGACCAAGAACGTAATGGTTCATGCTGAAAAATTAGAATCAATAAGAAATATCCTTTATCCAATTGAGAGGAACGAAACATACAGAGTTACCCAAAAGATAATTATTTAGGAGAAGTTTGATGTGCCGCACCTGTTTTCATAATCTACGTGACAGGTACGAGTGCAGTTCCGCAGAGACGTTCTGGGCTACAGATTGCCTGGTGGGAGAAGATTTCACTGATGACTGTCTGATCTCCGATATTAGAGGCCAACAAAAGAAGAAGTCAAACAATAATACATATGCCCTGATGATAGACACTGTAACGCTATCCGAAACGTTGGCTAAAGGAGGAGGTAGCGCAACACGGCATAACATCCCAAAAACAAATAACAAAAATAATACATTGTTCCATTCTAGTATTACAATAAACAATTTGGGAGGCGGGAATGGGTACCGCCGCCCCGGGAACCGTTATAGGATAACCAACACCTCTGTCCACCCAAGTGGTTCGCTACGTTTGGTGATTTAGCAGGGGTGCCCGGGTTCATGGGGTGAGGTTTGTCTAGGTCTTGGAGGCGGATGACCAGGATACACTGAACTCCATATTCCTACCCACCCCTTACACCCTTTTCCTTCCCAGAACTCTCCTCTCCTTCCTTTCCCCAAAAAAACCCTCAACAGGGCATCCCCAAAGATGACATAGGCCCTGAGGGAAATTATTTTCCTCAGGGCCTCCTGTGTGGAGATCATGTAAAAAAATATTATGAGCTCTATGCAGAGTTAAGTAGACCTCGCGGCCAAAAAAATAATCAATAGATGAAAAACTAAATTTTTGATTAGTAAATAGGAACTTAATAATTATCTACTTAATTATAAATAATACATTTTAAAATTTCAAATAAAGAATTACATAATTTGTCCAAAGAAATGTCATTATCTCAAACACATTTTTTCAAACTTTCTTCAGGCAGTTAGATACCATAATATTGAAGCTTAACCATTGACACCAGAGAACCATCATAAGGAAACGGAACGTACAAACAAATTTACAGACGAAATGCAATATTAAGTTATTTTATTTTTATTTTAACTCTATGAGTAAAACCTCAAATTGTAACATTTAATTAAATGAAGACAATATAAGCGAAACTCAATCGAAAATCTGGAAACAGAAAAATCAGAAAAAGATATGTCCCAGAGGTGTCAATATCTTTTTCTGATTTTTCTGTTTCCCGATTTTCGATTGAGTTTCGCTTATATTGTCTTCATTTAATTAAATATTAAGTTAAAACAGGATTTCACCACACTCAGTCAATAATAACCTAGTGAACGAATCGCGTTCCTCCAGAGAGATCAAAGTAAATCCTATAATCTATAGCGAAAACAGTCGTGAGCTATATCCGCATCCGGCCGGAAGATGCACGGGAAGAATATCAAGCAATCCGAACAGAGGTTGATAATATAATTTATTTGGAGAGCTTCCAAGACAAATGAAAGTTGTCAGTGGAGTTTGCATAGTGAAGGGGGTTCCTCGTAATCTTATTTACATATTAATTTAAAGTAAACTCGACAGAAGTGGCCAGGGTAGCCTGCCCTCAACTTACCCCCACCAACATCCCCATCCACCCCCCACCACCCGCGAAGCATGGAACTAACTAACTCTGCACCCGCGGCGGACGCGATGGGGTTAATATCAGCCACTAAACAAAATAACTTAATTAAGACTATCTTGTCCTAACGGCAACAAAAGTGACTATAAAAAATATGACTTAAAAACCGACCAGTGCTTCCTTAAAAACCTTCAAAGACTGCACAGACTTGGTAATATAAACATAGTCCAATTGATGAGTCTAGTTTTTGAGCCGTTAATTCATGGTGAAATTCCATTGTATTAGAATTTGAAATTAAAACACTTTTGTACTTTCTTCCACTTATTTATTTTCACCAGGACCGGTTTCATCCTACTACGGACATTCTGAAAATGAAACCAGTCTGAAAATGTCCGTAGTAGGATGAAACCGGTCCTGGTGAAAATAAATAAGTGGAAGAAAGTACAAAAGTGTTTTAATTTCAAATTCTAATAGTCCAATTGATTTTTACCGTCACCAGTCAGTGTCCAAACAAAAATTCAGTCTATTAGAATCCATACATTTTTCTCATGTGCACATTTTATCACAATATTAATTTTGCTATGATCTGCAAAACACCCACTCATAATTCACCTTTTGCCGGATAGCGCCGGGCATGGGGGTTCGCCGAGGTCGAAAACTTGGTTCAAATATATTGAAATATAATTGAACATCTTTGGTTTTAATAGTGGCAAACCTACAATGAACCGAAAATTCAAAATTACCCGACCTTTCGCAAGGAATAACCATTTTTGTGCTGTATTGACTGGACTAATTATCTTACTGGACTTAATCATTTCTTAGTCTTGGGGCATTATCAATGCATTATGTTATGTACCAATCTTAGAGGAAAAAATACAGTACCGATTTACGTTATGATTTTTACATAACTGTAGCAAATCAAACGACTTATAAAAATTCCCAACTACCCGACCTTTTTTGAAAGGAATTTTACTAAATTTATTGAACAATACTGGATGGATTGATTTTCAACCCCCGCTTGTAGTTTTCATGGTTAGCTATTGAAATTATAAAAACGAACGTACATTTTTGTAAAGGGTAATCATTGTACAGCTTATAGCTTACGTATTCAAAATAAAACCACCTTCCCACGCTACGTTCTTTCTATTTCCGATACTCGGTTATTTTAAGAACAGTCATACATAAATAAATAAATTATTTGTAGACCCAAGTTAAATTAAGCATTAGTCGATTTCAAAAGTAAAACACTGAGAAGACCATTCCTTTTGCAAAAACAAAACATACACGAGGTAAGTAGGGGTGGCTTTTAATAATTGGAAGATAACGTTTTAGAAAGTGAAACAGACGTCACATTTACTCGTATGAAATACACTATTCCTAGGTATTCAGTGGAATTCCGAAAACGTTTGGTTCGAAGTTAGATTTCATCACTTTAGGACACTATTTTATAAATGTGAATACAGATAGGAGTAGGCTACACGTTCAATATTTATCACGATCCATGTCCGATATATCGATATATCAATATATCGATACAAAATATCCAATATCGAAAATCGTATCAAAAACGATATTTTTTTAAATTTATGTATTTAAAGTCACTAGAATCCAAAACCGTATAGGAACGAACGGAAAAAAAGTAACTGTATTGGGTCATGGGTCTGGCGGTTGAAATTTTAACTATGAATAGCTTACAAATCTATTATCTTTGCATTAGTGTTTGTGATCACCAATACTATCTCATGTGTGTATGTACAATACTATCTCATGTGTGTATGTATGTATCTCATGTGTGTATGTGCTATTTTTCGCTATTTTTTTCTAAGCCACTCCTATGTGTTGGTTCCCAATTGTCTATGATTATTGACTATACCTTGTTCCAAACACGAAGTCCTTTTTGACAGATTAATACGCCAATAGAATGTTACTGAGACGCATACAAACTTTGTATGCATCTCAGTTTACATATAAGTTAGAAGACAGCTTTTTAGTTTTTGAAAAATACCTTCATTTTTATTGAGATTTTTGTACATTAAAAAAAGCAAATTGTGTACAAAAATTACTATTGATAATATTGAGATAAATACACTATTATTTTAAAAACGCAAAATCTCTTGAAAATTTGACCGATATATCGATATTTTTTCCTCGATATATCGACGTCGATAATGATATTTTAATAAATATCGATACATCGATATATCGATTTTTTTTTTCATTTTCGACATCCCTATGTTGGAGGATCGTGATCAATCAATATGTATCAGGGTGCTACTTAAGACGTTCAATATTTATTATTTTCCATAAATACGCTAGCCTACACGTTCAATAAATATCACGATATTTGATAAATATTGACGGATCACAATAAATGTTGAAAGTGTAGGGTTCACCATAGATAAGAGTCCGGTGCAGGTCACCTTAGCTAATTTTCTTAATGTTTACTGAACCCTCTTCGATATTTCTAATAACTTTTGAAACGTGTTTATTGACTTTTAACTAATAAATAAAATTAATGAATCACGGCTTTCTTTGAAAAGTGTAATCTATAATAATTCACCAAATACTAGATAATTGCCATCGACTGCAAAGTTGTTGGCAATGACGGGACACTTATTAATTAGGTCTAATTATTTAATTAACAAATTGGTGGCGAAGATTCCACGAAGGTCTTTATTGGGTGTAATTATTTATCATTCTCGTAATTATATGGTTTTCTTGCCACAGCGGTTCGCTTCATAAATAATGTTGTGTTACAGTTTTATCAAATTTTGAATTTAACATCGCTTTTAAAGCAATTTTGCCGAAAAAGGTGTTCGATCAAACCAATAGTATTTACTAATAAATATCAACTGTAACATTAAGTGAAAACTTCTTTATTTTAATTTTATTTTATTTAAGATTTTATTCCAGCAGGACTGGGAGGGTATTGCAATCCCAATCTGCCATATTACATAAACTATAGCACAACAATATTTTACAAAGTAAATGAAAATCTAAAAGAAATAATATATGATAACGTAATAGGTAGGTACCTAATGAGAAAAATAAATGAAAATAAAATTCGAACATAAATAACAAAAAATTAACCATAAAATAAAAAATAAAAAAAATTCTTTAGCACCGGTGTGATTTTAAATTCGATGAAACGAAAAAGCGACACTAAAAGGAGACAAACACATACATCTACAGCTATAGGATTTAGCCTGTCAGAGATTGAGTTAGAGTAATCGATCTCCTCTTTGTGCGGTGCTTCGTAGCCTCCTCACTCTTGTCTACTTTAGTTTTCTGAAGGTTTCACTTTTACCGCGTGTGAACTGCACGTTTGTAATATTTAAAAAAATTTAATAACATTAACCCTGAAAATCCTACCTTTACTGTTGCAAATCGCTAGTATAGAACCCGCAATACAAATCATGTGTGCAAAATTTGGAAGTGTTCGAAGTCGTTTCCTATGATACCTAGATTTTCGTATTAATCATCTCCAAATAAATCAACAAGATTCGGCCGCGTACATATATATATTTTGAAGCTAGATTAGACTCTTTCAACAGAAATTGCTAAGTCCATCGTACACAGAACTCTTACAGCGGATCCAACTACGAGTTCACGACACAGACGAACCAGATTTGGCATAATTCTTAGCACCTGCGATGCAACGCTAATTCTAAGCAAAACTACTTCATCTGTAGTTCATCACACACTTTCGATTCACTCTACTCTACACACAATTTGACATTTTTAACTCTTTAAAGTCACATAGACGATCTTTTAATCCTTTACAACTTTTTTAAGAGGATGCCTTATCTATTCCCATTTTAACAACTTTTTATACAACTTTTCTTATTTTTATCACTGTATTCACTTATATTGTGAGCTGAAGTCACGGGCGGTGTCCGGTCTTTATTATGCTTTAAAGGGTATATTATATATGCTCACATTAGCCAAACGAAACCGGTTAGTGAAATTTTTATTTATAGCTAATTAGATTTAACTTTAGATTGCGCAATAATTTTTTTAATGAAATTAAATTGTTAGTATGGAGAACCATCCTAAGGGTTGCGCAAGGAGTTCATCCTAGTAACTTTTATTAAAATTCAGAAACAAATCTAAGAAATTCGAAAGGAAAGAAATTTAAAATAATTGACATTTCTTTGATACAATTGAATCCCTTCCATTCATTTCTTATATTATTCAAAGAGCAACCCCTTCAATCGTCGCTAACCCTTCACAATGTCAAGTGAAGGCACACAGTTGATCAAAGAAGCAATTAAACTAATGTAAAAATATCTGCGAAATTCAAGACAATATCAAATAAGGGACGTTTCTCACCGTTGCATTTAATCTGTCCCATTGGGTTGAATGTTAAGTCAACAGTCATCACTCCAATGATGAAATAAATAGAAAGGGAGGGTTAAATGAGAGAAATTATTTTCATTATCTTTACAATTAAAACATTGGAGCTGTTTGACTTCAAATACAACAAAAATAAATCTAGAGAAAAAACAATCAAAATCAGTCAACGTCGTTAGGTGAAAGTGTTGTACCTGGAGTACGTTTTACTTTGAAAGAGATTCAAATTTCCGCACTTTAGGAAATAATACTGACTAAGCAGTTTCGAAGCGTGACTACTACATGGCAATATTGTCCTATTTGTCAGTCATACAGTAGTAAAATTCATATAGCTTTTAAACGGCAACGATATTCAGAGTTTGTCGAGAAAGGGGTAATTCTGTTGGTAGTCCTAAGATAGATTTTATTGGACATTCAATTCAATTCAATTTTAAAAACATTACAAAATTAATATTTCATACAGTTTTTAAAAGACAGAGAAAGAAAACAATAAGTGTCATACGGATAAATGCGCTTCAAACAACAACAACAAAACACGCCGGAAGATACATATATAAGCAGATTTATACTAACAGTAACAAAAGTGTTAAACATATCAATATTCGAAGTGATTCTATTTAACAACAAGATTGCTCTACCCACTGGCATGACTGCTGGCAAGCTAGTTCTGCAAGCTGGGAGATAAAACAGTATACTCGTATGCTATCGGTGACAGAGATAACCATCGAGAACATAGAAACTAATGTTCTTCGTGATAGTCGAGTTTTCGAAACATCCTGAAGAAATGTGATATAATGTGCACATCCCTTCTGACTGTAGGATAAGAGGTACGGGTAGAAGCCATACTCCCCCAGGAAGAGAAATCTCAGAATTTTTTTTGAACCTTCTCTAACATGAGTGAATACTTCACCTGGTGAGGGCTGCAAACCAAGGATCTACTCTCAAGCCTACTCCTAACCAATGCATTGCATAATACTGTGGGAACCCGCAATTCTGAACCTGAAATTTCTTGCAGTGTGTAGGACAAAATCCAGCATTCTCAGTGAAGTACTATGTCAAAACGACATGAGCAAGAAAATCTACTATCAAACACAACAACCAAGATCTTTCATAGTGGAGACACGTTTTAAACTTCGAGCTCTCATAGTATGTCGTTAAAACCAAGTATGACACGCCCTTGTGAAAGAAAAATGAAACATTTAGAGATATTGAATTCATTCTGATTGCGTTTATTCCTGTCAACAATTCTATCAATGTCCAGTTTGAAACAATTAGTCGATGATTGCAAAATGGTGGGTGGGTAAGCGATTATTACGCTTTCAATTAATTTATCTACAGCCTTTAGAAGCAGGAATATGTATCTTTATTTGCATATTGTTAACTTTTACCTACAATGAACACTATTAATGCAACAGGGTAACACGTTTAAATTGTATTTAAGTTACAACACCTTCCCTTAATTATTGAAAAAATTGAGTGATTTAAGATCACTTTGGTTGACTTTGGGATGGTTCCCTTCCCCTTTTGAACTAGAACAGCAAACTGTAACGTCCATCATTTTCATTACTTCACGAGATCCATTTATCAGCAAATATTTAAATACATTATCATTATGAAGTAAAATTATTGCGGTAATGTGAAAAAATAGAAATCGGTGAAGAGCTGATTTAATATGCTAATTCATGTAGATCCTTTGTTCACTTAAAAAAACGCTGTTATTATTTACTACTTCTTGCAGAAATGACTGCTATCATTATGCATGAATAGATACACTATTACATAAACTTATGTTTCTAATGTTTGAAAAATAAATATTAAAAACAAATTCATGACGAGCTTTTAATGAACAAGTTTCGTGCAGAATTTTTGCACAGATTTGCCTAAAAGAATAGGATTCATGTTGTAACCGACGTGTTACATACCCTCGTTTGTTCTTTCAGCAAAAGTCATCGCTGGCGGCATCCTCTACATTTAGTGGTCATTTCTTTGAAATCCCTTCCGAAATTTCTGGCCACTAAGCTCGTTAGTACCGTGCCGCCGATGATGATTTCTCGCCGAAATATATTGTGTTTATTTTTCTAACAAGAATCTAATTTTATTCTAATTGTAATAAAAACTTATTAAACTGTTTCCCCTTTATTATGTACAATGCCCCGGTGCAACGAATAAATACTTGTGTGCTCAGGTTGCCACCGGGAGACATTTTAAAATCTTATTATTTTCAAGAATTTTTATGTTTCTTTTTAAATGTATATTTTATCAATTATTTTAACTTAGACACCCTGTGGGAGAATGAAACAAACACATTTCATTTCAGAATCCTGCAGGGCATCCGGGGAAAGAGAGTTTGAGTCTCTAACCTGTGAAACTTTTTAATTAAGGCAAAAAAGCAGCAAAAAAAAGACTTAGAAATATTTTGCAAAAATACGTTTTTTGGAATTTTAAAAATCCAGGAACCTTGTAGGGCAATGAAACAAAAAAATTTCATCGCAGAGCCCTACAAGGCATCCAGGGAAAGAAAACCGGAGTCTCTACTCCTCAAACTACTCCTTTGCCTCCTTTACCACCAGGCAAAAGACTCCTTTTCCTCCAGGCGGCAGACCCCTTTTTTAACATATTTTTCCCATTTTAAAAATCCAGGGACCTCGTAAGACGATGAAACCAATTTAACTAAAAATCCTTTTATAGAACTTAGCTTCAAAAATGTATTAGAATTAAGTAATCCATCTTTGTATGCAAAATTTACCCTGTATAATTATTTTTAAATTGTATATTAAAGCGACCACTTTCGTGGGCGACGTCGACAAAATAGGTGGCCTACAGCCAACCGCACCTCATATAGTTTTGGGCAAGGTCAAACCTCCCACCCCGGTTTTGTACCACGTGACACGAATTGCGTGGCATTTTGGGTATACAAAGGGCAACATTTCCTACAATAAATCAGTTCATCTATACTCGACAAACTCGTCTTATTTATTTCTTCGGAGTTTTTTCATCAACCAGCTGCCTCCCCGCCGACTTCTGCCTGTCTTCAGTCCTGGTGCCCACCTCTTCCAGACAAGCTGGCCCTACTCAAGGCAACCGCCAGGCGCCAGGCTCAGGCAGAAGAATAGGCACATCCAGTGTCCTTCACTCATCATATTGTTTTTTACTCATTTCTTCATCTTCAGCGTGCACTAAGACCCGGTCCTTTTTTACAGTTCTTGTAAAGGAATTACGTCTGTTACACATGTGAAACTTTAAACGAAACCTGTGGTTAACGAGGTATCAATGTTAATCGGGTTCCGTGTGCAACTTTGTCATGAATATCGTGTAGGCATGGCGAAAAGAATGATTTATACATTAAAAATGCGGATACTTTGATAGATGTCTCGGGTTTGATTCTTTCACAATCGCGCTGCATCCTCAGCGATCCGCGATGCACACTTGAATCGGCAAACAGGGATGCTGTTTTGAATAATAGAGACCCGCCCTTCCAATAGGGTTGGGGCGATAAATAATTACGGCCATACATCGCCGCGGTCCGGGGCCGCCCGCTGACTGCGGAGCAGGCTCGCTGTCCCATTACGCTCAACAATGGACTGAGTAAACAGCCGGTGATGATTCAACGTTCAACTCCACTGTTGAAAGTCGAAGGGCTGTAAAATCGAACGGTGAGAATGCAGCTTTAGATTGACATAATTCGGTTGTACAAAATGTTCACTGAAAATAGAATCATTGAAAATTTTATGAAGGGAAATAAGTAGTGGTTTGAATCGGCCTTCCACAAATAAAGTGAAATATAAACATAATATAAAAATTATCAGCATATTTAATGTTTTGGACTTATTAAATTTGAGAGGCGGGTATGGGTACCGCCGCCATTTATTGGATAACCAACACCTCTGCCATAGGTCACCCCAAGCGGTTCGCTACGTTTTAAGGGGGGTGGCCGGGTTTACGGGGTGAGTTTTGTCCGGATGTTGACGGCGGATGCGTCTGGCCACCAACTGCATGGCAGGCCGGATCGGGAGAGACTGCTTGAGGGAGATCTTTGGACCTCTCCAACAGAACTCTCTCAGAACATTGCCTTGCACCGAATTAGGAGGGATAGATTCATACGTCCGTCAATCCTGGACACCAAAAATTCATATGTCCGTTACTCCTGGACTCCTAGATTCCTACCCACCCCACATACCATTTTCCTTCCCAGAACTTCCTCTCCTTCCTTTCCCTAAAACGATCCTCCAACAACCCCAAAAATGACATAGGCTCTGAGGGGAATTATTTTCCTCATGGCTTCCAGTGAGGAGCTAATGAAAAAAAAAATAATTACTTCTTTAACATCACCGATTCGCTTTTTAGCGTCATTTTAATTAAATGTAAAAAATCAGTTTGCAATTATTGAAGAAGTGATTACACGTGAAGTGAGTACGGCTGCAAAAGCAAACATGTAGATAATTTTAATTAAATAATAATTAGTCTAAACAAAGTGATTTTTGTTTTCATTTAACTATTTATAATTGTTTTATTTTTGTTTAATCACTCTATATTATTAAATGATTATACACAGTATTATACACACCAAGGAAAATACTTCTTTAATAACCTTCCAGAAGAAATCAGAAGCATTAATGACAAAGTACAATTGTTGAACCCCATCAAAAACATTTTAGAGAAATCACCAACGGGAAAATTGCTGCTTCCCTCATCACCACATGAATGTCACACTAAAAATTATACCTATTTTACTTATTACTGAATACATGTGGATGATTTTATCTTTTAGTTAAAGGATCTTGATTGCGATATGATTAAAATGTGTTTTAACGGTGTATGTATATTAACTGTGAATCTGTGCATATATTATGTGAAACACCTGACTGTATAAATTGTAAATATTTAAAATGTATCCACAAGCTCCTCCATCCACAAGCAAATGCTTTTAATGGAGGAAAAGTAACACTGTAACATGTTCCATTTTTTAAGAAAAATAAGATTATTAAAAAAAAAAAAAAATTATAATTATTTGACAATCATTTTAAATATGGAAATCGACAGAGAAATGTGTTTATGTTGCGGTAGACGAACTACATTTCCAATAATGTTGCGGTTTTAAGGGCCCGCAACCCGGATTTGGTACCGATTTATTACATATTTCCCTTAAACACGATAAGTTTTAAAGCTCTTAAAAAAATATATGTCAAGAATACTTGAAGATAATATCTAGACTTTGCCCGCGCCGAAACGCAAATTATATAAAATTCCCTCGATAGAATAAAATCGCCAAGTATGCTCCAAAAATTAATATTAACACGTTTGTTTCAGTTATTTTACTTTTTTTATATGTATGAAAAAATTCACAGTGTTTCTTTACATGCTGTTTAAGATAATGCCCGCGAGATTTTTGCTCTATTTTAAACGAGTCGTGTTTTATTAAACATTTTCGCAATTTTCGCATCGATTTTGTCGCTGTAAATGTTAACGCTCTCCTCTTACATTTGTAATTTCGTATCTCTCCATCTTCTTCTTTTCGGGCCCGGTTGCAGAGCCTTAAGCTCCGATCTTCGATTGAATCTTAAGATTGCGCAACACTTGTACAAGAATTTGATCGCTAGTGTGAAGGGCGGTGTTTTATCCATTCAAATGTATTCCCAGATTTCCTCTTTGGATATTGACACTAATGCAGATACTTTTTTTAATTCAACATTGATGTCAATCACTAGCTTAGCGGTATGTTTTGCTTTTTTGAAAAGTTACGCCTTATTTGAATTAGGACCCCTCGATATTGTTAAAATTGTCTGGTTTGAACGCCATCAACAGACGTTTAGTATACAAACTAGACAATTTATTTTTAAAAAAAAGTAAATGACATAGTTTTTTTTAACACTTCGTATAAAAATCTTTAATATCGGTCCAGCTTTGAAGGAGAAATATTTTTTTTATTTATTAATTTTCAAAGCCCTGATGGGCTTTTACATGACAAGTTTATAATACAATAAATAAAAAAGATAAACTTTAAAAATATAACTAGTATGGGGAACAAATAACCTCGATTTTTCCGATTTTATGTAGATTTTATATTTATTATCAGCCTGAGGTGCTGTTGTCCCCTTCGCTCACGGAACAGCAATATTTTGGTAAAATATTGTGTTTCCTCTAAACTCTAAACCATAGATTCTCAACCTTATTTTGCCCGCCGCCCACTTTCAGAATTTTTTTTTTCTAGCGCCCCCCCAATTTTTTCACCTGGGGGGGGGGGGGGGGTTGTGTATCACGGATTATGCTTCGTTATTATTATACAGTGGAGCCTAGAGATACGAGTGCCCTAACATTCAAGATGGTTGAGATACGAAAACGATAGGTGCATGGACACTTTTTTCATAAAGAAAGATACTACCTAAGGAAGAAATTTCGATCGTAAATGCAAAAGTAGCATTAGTTTATCTTATACCCAATGACATAAGTTAAGGGTTGCTTACAATAACGCTTATCGCCAACTTTTCCGCCGACCGAGATACTGCAGTGCTACGGAAATGTTCCTGGAGGGACGAGTACATACTTTCCGTGCACTTCTCCGCCACCGCATGAGAAGTTTATGGCGCAGACTGCGCCATTCGAAGAATGCGATCATCACCGCCATGACTGCCTGCGTGGAATCTCCGCTGATGACCCTCTGGAGACGGGAGACGATGAAATAGCCTCCGTAAATGGCTATTTACGTTCATTTTAGTGTTTGATATATACATAAAAAAAAATTCGGTTTCATTTTTCATGCTTATTCGTTTATTTAATTTAATTTATGTGATGTTATTTACTTTTTACCTTAACTTATTATTTATCTTTTTTTTGTTATTTTAAAATATGGAATATTATTATTATATCATAATGTAAGACATGATTTGAGTTACAAAATTTACAAAAATTATTCCAGATAGTCAAATAACTGCAAAAATGACATGTGGACGTACAGGGTACGGCAGGGAAACTTGCTGATTTGAAAAGTCAATAAAAGAAAAAGTACTTTATATATCGATTTAATTCTTTGCGTATCGTATAGTACACATTCTGAATTTTTGTTTTAAATAGTTTTAAAAATGACATCGGGCAAATGGCGGCCCTCATTAGTGATAAACTGATCGACCATAGATTTGAAGTTTCCCTCCTCTCTTTCGAGCATATCGACGGGAATGTTGGTGATGGCTTGGCGGATGTTGTCCTTCAGGTGTTGCAAGGTCTGGGGTTTGTCGTTATAAACGAAGGATTTGAGATATCCCCATAAAAAAAAACGCAGTGTGCCAAATCGGGGGAGCGCGCCGGCCACGGTACGTCACCCCTAAAGGAGATAAGGCGCTCGTGGAAGTGTTCCCTCAAAAGCTCCGTCCAGCTGGAACCATACGTCCCCAAGTTCCACTTCTTCAAGTTGTGGAAGAAAAAATGTGGAAGAAGAAAAAAGAGAGCGCAAAAACGACTCGCTCACCCTCTCGACGTTTTCTGGAGTTCTGGAAGTCCGTTGATCTCCTGGGTCTTCTCTTGCCATACTCTCACTTTCCTTGAATGTGTCCACCAACGAAACAATTGATTGCCGCCTAGGAACGGGACCCGCGGGATGAATATTAAACCGAGTACGGAAGGCACATTGGGTGGCGACCACCGAATGACCGTTAGAAAAGTAGGCCTCGACGGCAAACGCCCGCTGTTCCTTTGTGCAACGCATGATAACAACTGGCTTGTGGTGTAACAAAACTTCAGGACCCCTTCTTTCCAATGAAACCCTCCCCACCCCTTTCTGACCACGCCTCGCTCGTCGGCGTCCAATTCAAATCAGCAAGTTTCCCTGCCGCACCCTGTACAAAGACTTCGGCAATCACACGCAGTGTTTTAGGACCCTATTCGCAGGAAAAGTTAAAATCTGATTTAAAAGAATCTCATTATTTTTAGAAATAGTAGACATAAGATACAGGAAAAGATAAGCCCGTATCTGGCAACCCTAGGTGTAGGGTGTATATAGATTATTGAAGTAATAAATAATAGGAACATATTACATAATGTATTTATGTTTTATAGTAAGTACCTACATTGCGGAAACAAAGTAAAATCTATAAATATCATTTTTTTAAATATATTTTTATATATACTCATACCTTATCATTATTATCTTTTGAAAGATAAAAACATTCCCGGGTAACGGATAAACTGACAATAATTTGAAAATCTCCTAATACTACACAGTAAACGGAAAATGTTGCTTGTATCGCCTTGCAGGACTTATTCGGCCAGCCGAGGAATTGAACTCAAAACGCCTTTGTGGGAAACAGAGTCGATGCCAGTTCAGCTATATATGTATGGTAAATGTCTTACAGGTGTAAGTAGTATAACGCATACAAAGAATAATTCAGATTATGTATGTGTCGCAGGCAACACTTCACGAAGTAGCTGGGTGCAACATGATCTGCCAAATTTTACGATCGGCAGCCGACATATTATGTATTTAGAGAAGAAATTATTACTTACGAAAAATAAATGGGATGTAGGACATGTTTAAGGTTAATGTGTAGGTACCTAAAATTTCAAAATAATTTACAATGTTCACCATAAATATTTGGATCTAATCCGCATTTCTAAAGTTATTGCATACCTCGGATTGAAATAATTAATATGAAAACGTGTTTATACAAGCGCGCTACAAATTACCATATAATTTTCGCTGAATCCATTCAAATACCTACTTATAAGTGCGCAATTATCGTGATGAATAGGCAGAATTATTACATAATATTTACTATTATTGGTGCACCATACATTAGCAATGCTAGTGATAAATGAGGAAAATTTAATATAAATACTGAAACCTAACCAAGCCTATTTAGAGTTTTCTTTCACAATAATAATTATAAACTCTAAAGTCAAGTGCCCACGCTTGTTCATGCTCGATGGTTCTCATTCGAACATGTCTCAACGTGTTTACCGTTTCGCTCGATGCTTTATGTTTGATATCGAGCAAACGCGATGCTCGATGTAGGATCCAAGAATTCTTGCCCGATGGTCGACAGGAATTGACTGTAAGATTCGTAATTTACCGCTCTCCATAAAAGCGACATTTTGTTTAGTTTTTAAAAATATATTAAATACATATCTTGACATTATTTTTTTTGCCGAGTTATAGTATGATGGAACATCGCATTGCACAGCGGTGGGAGGGATGGATTCGTACGTCCGTCACTGCTGGACATACTGACCCCCAGGTTCCTACCCACCCCATATACCTTTTTCGTTCCCAGAACTTATTTTCCTAAAAAATAACCTCCCCACACAGTATCTCCAAAGATGTCATTGGCCCTGAAGGGAATTATTTTTCTCGCGGTCTCCGGTATGGAGCTAATGTAAAAAAGATAAAGAACGTACAAACTGACACAAATTCTTCCCTTTACCATTCTGCCAAAATATAGCATCACCACTGCCATCCTACAAATAATTCAACACTCGTCACACACCACCACTAAACCAGCCTTTAATTCCGATATACACCAGCACAAAACACGATCACAAAATCAAATACACCTATCGTCATCTACACACACAACTAAATTTGGAATTAACTCCTTACAATACATCGCACATACGCAATACAACGCATTACCTAATGTCCTAAAACTACCAGAATCAAACAAAAAAATATTGGCAAAGGCTCTAAAAGGATATTTTCTCAGCAACTTTATTAACCAGTGACGAATTTATCTGTCTTCCTTTGTAACTCTTGTATATTCTTCAATTACCTGTATCAAGTGTGTCTAGTCCATTTAAAAATCTATGTATTGTTCGTTGATTTCCGTGTTCTTATGTAAAAATAATTTTCCTTTAGATGTATAATGTTGTCCTTCCCGAAATGAGTTTTATTAAACTCATTGGGAGTAATGTATTATAAATTTTATGTAATAATTTTGTAATATATTATCTCTAATAAAAAAAAAAAAAAAAAAAAAAAAAAAAACGTATATTGGGTAAGTAAAATAAATTCTAAAATTACTTTTATGCCGCTACAGTTGTCACATTACGTAACATTCTAAAATTTAGTAATACATAATTCGTATTTTCAATAAATACATAGGTACATCGAATTAATGCCGGGTGTAATGGTCAGCATAGTTTCATTCCAAGCAGTTAATCGGGGTTCGATTCAGGGCCGTGATCTTTTTCTTGTTTATAATTTTAATATACTAATACATGGAAGTACCTACCTAGATATTTTTTTAAAAATGTGATTGTAATTTGCTTTAGAATAAATTGAAAAATCGATAGAAAATTAGATCGGCCCGGTCAAATTTTTTAAAGAATTATTGAATTTACCTACACACTATATATAGACTGCGGTTTGGTAAAGCCCTTCAAGCCACAAAATGAAAACTTTACAAGAGACGATAAAAACGAATATTTACAAATTCGCAAAACTAATTAAAACTCTTGAAATTTGTATAAGAAAGGTTATTTATGTTTCAAAATTTTGATGAATTTCATTATGCAATTCTATTTATAATAATGATAAATTTGAAGTTTGAGTAATTTCATATACCTATGGTTTTTGGAAATAATAACAACAAAAATACGCATAAATTTAGTTATTGGTGTAAAAAATGCCTAAATCAGCAAAAATATTTTAACCATGTTGTACTTCGACGATTATTCTAAATGAAACCAGTGAAAAGTAACATTCTCAAAAAAATGTGGCTCGAAGGGTTTTACCAAAACACAGTCTGGAGCCAATGGGATTATGGCATCCCCAAATCCCATCTTGTGAGGCTGACGGTAGTGGGGAGGAAAAGGAGATGGGAAAGAGGAAGGTGTGTTCCACCTGACTATTCATGTCTGGTCCCCAAACACAGTTTAGGCCATTTCAAATCAGTTTCGAATCAGAATGATGGTCTTTCATCAGGGCGATACTCAATCTGACACTCTAGTACCTACCTCTATCCCATACATTGTTGAAGTTGTGGACCAAACCACAGCGCAGTGGTAACTTGTAGCGGTGGCGCGGTGGTGGAGTTGGCCGATACAAGTTTCACCGCCACTCTCATGATTACTTTCAAACTCACTTCAAATGCTTCCGTTGGCGACAATGTTGACGTTCATGTTGGTATTCCACCATTTTGCAATCGAGCCCAATTTGTAATATGGAACCCCTAAAACCCAAGTTTACTGTTTAGACTCCTAAAGTCTCCTTCCTCTCCTCAAAAAGACCATCCACACAGCATCCCATAGATGACTGAGGACGTTAGGGAAATTTTCTATGGTTTAGTAAATCTCCTTTGTTTGGGAGGCGCGTGTGGGTACCGCCGTTCCGGGAACCATTTATTGGATAACCAACACCTCTGCCCTAGGTTACCACAAGTGGTTCGCTACGTTTGGTGACTTAGGGAGCCCGAGTTCATGGGAGGGGGGTGGTTTCAGGTCTTTACGGCGGATGCGTCTGCCCAACAGCTGCGTGGCGGGCGAGTTTAGGTAGACCCTTTGACCTTTCCAGCCGGTCTCTCTCGACCCATCGTCTTGCACCGCGGGGGGAGAGATGGATTCGTACGTCCATTACTCCTGGACACACTGACCCCTAGATTCCTACCCACCCCTCAAGCCATTTTCCAGAACATCCTCTCCCACCTCTTCTTAAAAATACCCTCCACGTGAGAAATTATTTTCTTCTTGGCCTCCTGTGTGGGGGAAAAAAGAGAATTTTTTACAACTGCAAATTTATAAATAATCTATATCTGTAAAAATAGATAGATCTATTAAATATTTACGACTCGGACCCATAAACTTGTTTTCACGACAATATTACATTGCTAGACATACGTATGACGTATGAGGCGTACCTGACGTAATTGGGTAATCTTGTATTTGTCGCTTCTTGTGATCTGACCAAGGTTGAAGATTTTGGTACTATTATATAATTAACATAATGTCTCAATTAACCCCACGGGCCTAGACGACATAATATCATGTCACTATTATACAATGTTCCACTATTATTACATTATCGCTAGCTCCGATCCGATTTTCGGATCTTCGCATATTCCGGTCGGGGTCACCAACATATTGATTAGACCTCTTTTCTGCGCCCGGTGGTGATGCGATTCAGCGCCACCGTGCAGTTACCGATTCGTGCGGGTTGGTTTTCCATACACGGTGTGCCTCAGGCTACTATCTAATTCTTAAATTGTGATTATAATTGAAGAGTGGCAGCAGATGTTAAAAATAACATATCTAACAGAGAAACTTTACATATACAACAAACAAAAAAATCACGGGTTTGCGTTAGTATTGTACAGTTTACGATTATTTTTATTCTACATTTGAAGTATATAATATATTTTTATTTCCATAGAAACAATTTTTTTACTAAATACAGGAAATAAAAACTGCTAATTCATTAAATAACCGAAAATGAGAAATAGCGCATTTTAAAAGCCATTTCATTAAAAAACGGATAAAAATTTTGCAATAAAAATATATTTTTAAGAAGTTGTTTCTTACATACGTTCATATGTTTCCAAATAAAACGAGTGTGCTTTAGACCACACGACTGAAGTAAAACTTCACTTACTTATAAAAGAACATATGACATTGACATTTAAAATTGAAAAAGAAACGAGTGAAAAAAAAACCGTTCGCCTCGTCTGATCACCGTCCGCATCGATTACCGTTCGCATCACATTTTTCGTAACATCACACTTTTCGTAACGCATTCACCAGCTTACCCCCCAAGTCGAGCGTGCGTAAAGAAGTTTTACTTAAAAAAAACACATATTTTAATAGTTTAAGCCTACTTTTTTAATAACGACTTTGTTTTAATGGAAATATTAGAAAAAGTTTTAATTTATCCGTAGCATTTTTTTTTTGCATTTCCAATGTTAACCCATTCGTAGTAAATATTGATCGAAAATAGTGATTTAGCATTAATCTTCACCTCAATCTTTGTTTAATTAAACCCGAACCTAGAACAAGTTTGGGTTAAACAAGAGAAGAAAAAAAAACTAACCATAAAAATTTCATATTAATAACAATAACCACTAAGTGAACATTCGATTTATTTTAATTTTATCGAAATATCTATTAAAATACATTATTTATCATTTTCGGTTACAATTGTTGTTTCTAAATGATACAGGGGGTTTTCAAATAAAATGTGTCTTTTAACCGTGTTTCACTTTTCTGAAAATTTACCCAAATTTTCGCAGTTTTCATCATGGCTAGTTTTTATATGAATACCTCACAGGAGTCCCAACTGCTCCCATGTGGAGCCAATGAGACCATGGCATCCCCAACAGGGGTATGTTGTGAAGCTGACGGTAGTGAAGAGTGGGCAGGGGTTGGGGGGAGGAAGGTGGGGAAATACTTGGCTATTCAGATCTGGCCACCAAACATGGTTAAAGCCATTTGAAGCAACTTTCAAATTCTGAATGGTGATCTTACACCAGGGAGAGCTGAGGGCGGGCTGCACGCTCGGGAACGTGCCGCAAATATACTATATATTATTTTTAATGAATTAATTGTGGAATTTTTATTTTTTTATTATTGATTTAGTTTATACTACATAAATATAAACTAATAAGCACAATGTAACATTTCATTTGATAAATTTAAATATTTTAACAGTAAGCATAACATTTCTTTTTAAATACATTCATTCTTTCTTCATTCTTCATACTTTCAGGCATTTCATCATACATCTTTAGTCCTCTGTACATTAGGCAGTTCTGTGATTTTGATTTCTTCATTTGTGGCAATCGAACTCTGTTTATATTTCTTGTTTCGTAATTATGAATGTCTCTATTAAAAACAATTTCATCCTTAAAGTATTTTGGCATTTGGAATAAGACAAATTAACCAAATAAAATTTATTTGCGCATGTCTGGATTCTATTCTTCGGATTGAGAGTCAAGAGCTTTACCCCTCGACCACAAAAGCTAGTCTACGTACGAGTATATTCCATAATTGTTCGAGGTTTTCACTAATTATTGTTGTACTTATAGATTGTAACCATTTGTGTCTGACAAGTTGGCGACAGAGACATTTTTGCCCGTCTGGTGAAATGGTGGTTAGTTGGGCAAAGTATTTAGTAGTTTGGTACATTATTCGCCGCTGAAATTAGTAGGTAAACTGGGTACATGGGTACCTACCTTAATGACGCTCCGTGTCCCGGGGAAGTTTAGAATATTTGGCTCATGGAGAGGTAACCGCAAGAATTTGATCGAAACTTTCGGCGGAGTTCATTAAATGTACACGGTTCGATTAGACTATTGCTAGCAGGGTTCGAAAATATCATCATATTTTTATAAATACCTAAACATCGGATATATAAGGTGTATATCTGATATATTTCCATTTATAAATAAACAATTTCCTGTCTGTATATAAGGTTCCATGTCAACTCAGAATCAACTCAACTCGACACTCAAAATAAATAAAAAAATAGCTCACCTAACCTAACGTAATCTACTTAACCATTTTTTAAATATATTTTTTACATCACTTTTATTGAATCTTCAAGGGAGACTTAAATTATAACAAATTGAAATAACGATTTTCATCGTTAGAAAAATGTATTTCTTTTAGGGTAACAGAGGTGCATTTTCCATTGTATGCTATATGGTTTGGACTATAATTTTCGATTGAGCGCTTTTATTATTACCGTGACGATCCACGATTACGGTACCGTGGCGGCACAAAAAAGCATAAAACGAACGTTCTTTATCCTAATAGTGCTGCAGCTCTTTCTTAAAGATTGAATAATGGTGAGACAAAAGATGAGACACACAATATACATGTTTCTGTTTCCTCCAAAGTATTACTTTTTTCCTTTGTAGAAAACAGATATATCTTATTACGGCGACGGGAATTGCGTTTCATTTTCTTTATACGTGCGAGGGAGACGTGTGATAATGATTGTATGTTTCCTTTGGGGGGTGCAGACGTACGTTCACTATTTGTCTCATTTTCGACTGTTGTTATTTAGTGTGTAAGAAAAATTCTATGTTTAAGAACAAAAGCAAAATCATCAGTGCATAAACATTTGACGTCTTTGAATTTTTAGAATATGACTATATTCCATACATCAAAGTTATCGTCACGGCTACTAGTATTGTTGGGGTCTACGGAAACGTCACGGTGCGGTGCGTGAGAGAGATGCAAGAAAATGATTACTTTATCTTTGGAGGAAACAGATATAGGTACATTGTATATCTCATCTATTGAAAGAGTTGCAGCATTATTAGAATAAAGAAGGTACGTTTAATGCTTTTTTGCGCCGTCACGGTACCGTAATCGTGGATCCACAGACATAATAAAAGCGCTCAATGAGTCGTAGATAGCGAATTAAAAAGAATTTAATGATTTTTTCTTGCAAATATAATTACTACGCAAATAATACGCAGAGATAAAAATATTAGACATCAGACTTAAATGACTTCGTCGTAAAAACAAATCAATAATAAAGAAACAAATACTGTTCTACGTTTTCCTTGGAACAGTCAAAATCCTTCTGGTCACTAGAATAATACAAATGGGATAAAATCGCCATCTTCTCAGTGACTTGATATATAACCCCCATCAATACTGCTGCCTTTCAAACTTTTACATTTATTTACACAAAACTAGGACCATAAATCATAGATGGTCATTCAAATGGTTGATGGGTCGGGGTCAAAGATCGCCCGGGCCCGACCTTTCGCGGCACGCCACTGATCTGAAGGAAAAGTTTAATTAGCCGTGAAATTGAACTGGAGATTTTTTCAAACAGCGAAGCGGCAATAATATCAGATGGAAAATGTATTAAATTAAGTTAAAATGAATTTACTTTTACGACGTGATCGCATTTTCTAGTGTCGATATTAAGTATAATCAAACCGAACTGACTTAAAATGTGTGATATTATTATATAGAATCAAACGAAGCATAGAAATGTAATCCTTCAAATACAGCAAACTTATTCTGTGGACCCATTTTAATTCAAAATAGTTTTAACGACTCTACTTGTTTAAAACACCCGCATGTTTCCAATTATTTATTCGAAACGAGACATATTCTTGATCTTAATAATGGTATAGAGTTGTTACACTGTATTGTTAATTAGGCTTCCATGCCAACTCAGAATGAAACAAACTCAGAAAGGTGATTTAGAGCTATGAATTTTTTTTTTAAATAACCGGTAACCCTAACCTAACAACCTATTTAATCAATTTTTTAATATTTTTTTATCATCACTCTTAATGACTTTTCTGAGGTTCTTCTGAGTTGGTTTCATTCTGAGTTAGCCGGTCACCGGTAATTAGTATCCATGTAGACAAACTTGAAATCATGGAAATTAGAAATTCCCGATGAAGTGAGCATTCCTTATGAAACATGTTGGTTTCTTTAAACAATAAAAGTGGTTAAAACTAAATATTTTTTTTATTAGCGCCGATGGTGATTTGAAATTCGGGTGAAACGGAATGCGTCACAACTCAGTTCTACACATATACTTGGTTCTAATATAAGGCGGTAAATTCGCACCTCGGCGCGTGCCTCCCATAGAGCAGTGGGCAAGACGCATGACAAGTCTCAGCGGCCAGAGAGACAGACATCAAGCGACCGGAGGTTCGAATGCCACGAAATCATTATCCAATCTTCGAACCACTTTAACAGGCAAAAGAAAAGAAAGCGACATTTAGCGTCTATCTAGTTTCACTTCTACCGCGTGTGAATTACACACACTTTTTTTAAAATAAAAATGTATGGCTATCCACAATAAAGGCCAAAATCTTGTAATGATGTTGCACAATCTACGTTTCAAAAGTTGTAAATAACATTTTCCTAATTAAATTGGCTAAGATTCAATTTATGTAATACTAGCTGAAGTTCCCGGCGTTGCCAGGGTTTTACACATAGTTATTCGAAAACAGATGCTGACTCTGATTTCCCTCTTATTTTGAACGTCATCACACAAAAATAAACATAAGTGAACTGTTCGTGTTTATAATTTGCTTCCGCAAAAACGCATTAAAAACTTAAATAATTCGTGTCAAAATAGTTTTTACGCTGATAATGTGAGTGTAAAACAGTTTTTTTGTTAAAAAAATAATCGGTTACCGGATATTAAACATTTCTATCGCTGGTTTACATCTTAACTGAATATCATGTTTGTGGCGGTTTGGAAATTCCACCTTACAGTTGCAACCGTTGCCGATGAAAGCAGCCAGCGGCGTAAAAAAAGAACCCTGGACACAATGACGTCCCCATCACCCAAGATGTAGTCCTCAGGACGGATATCTCCAATGGTTGAATAGAACGTATCTGACGGGGCTTCTGATTATTCAGATGTATCTGAAAAGGAGACGGAGAATATCCCAGTGTTCACACGATACTCAAGCCCATCTTGCTGAAAGGCAATCAAAAGTATGGAAGGATCAGCAACTTCGGATGTGCGGATATATCTCCAAAGTATTCCGATCAGGCTCTCGACTGTTGTTGAAGCGAGAGATTTTCAAAGCTGATCTGGCAACAGCCAATGCCAATTTAAAAGCGGCAAAAGAAGAGGTTTTAATCGAAAAAACCAAAATCCAACATATCAAACACGACTTTTTTTATACTAGCTTAGGAAATAAATTCCGTCAGGACCTGTGTCATCTTTGGGGTTGTGTGTGGAGGGTCTTTATGGGGAAGGAAAGGAGAGGAAGTTCTGGAAAGGAAAAGGTATGAGGGGTGGGTCGGAATCTGGGGATCAATGTTTACCGGAGTGACGGACGTTCGAATCCATCCCTCCCACTGCGATGCGTCGAGAGAGGCTGCCTGGAGAGTTCTGGGTTATGGGTCAATGTTTACAGGAGTGACGGACGTATGAATCCATAGTTAGGTCTCCCTCAACAAGTCTCTCCCGATCCGGCCAGCCACACAGTAGTTGGGCAAATGCATTCTTCGCCAAGACCTAGACAAACCTCACCCCATGAACCCTGGCCCCCTTGCTATCTCACTAAACGGAGCAAACAACTTGGGGTTACCTATGGCAAGGGTGTTGGATATCCAATAAATGGTTCCCAGGGCGGCGGTATCCATACCCCAGAGATTGGGAGACAGTTATGGGTTGTTGATTGCCGACTAAAGCCATTTCAAGGAACGTTTCAATTCTGAATGGTGGTTTTACACCAGAGCGATACTGAGAATATCTTCCACTCGGGAACGTGTAGCAAATATAAAAAAAAAACGAGTGTGCTTTAGACCACACAACCGAAGTAAAACTTCCCTAACTTATATCTCCCTCTCAACTTCCGTTCGCCTCGCCCGACCGTTCGCCTCGCCCTATCACACTTTTCATAACGCTCTCGTCACGCATTCACCAGCTTACTCCCCAAGTCAAGCGTGCGTAAAGGCCCGACCGTTCGCCTCGCCCGAACACACTTCGTAACGCTCTCGTCACGCATTCACCAGCTTACTCCCCAAGTCAAGCGTGCGTAAAGGCCCGACCGTTCGCCTCGCCCGAACACACTTCGTAACGCTCTCGTCACGCATTCACCAGCTTACTCCCCAAGTCAAGCGTGCGTAAAGGCCCGACCGTTCGCCTCGCCCGAACACACTTCGTAACGCTCTCGTCACGCATTCACCAGCTTACTCCCCAAGTCAAGCGTGCGTAAAGGCCCGACCGTTCGCCTCGCCCGAACACACTTCGTAACGCTCTCGTCACGCATTCACCAGCTTACTCCCCAAGTCAAGCGTGCGTAAAGGCCCGACCGTTCGCCTCGCCCGAACACACTTCGTAACGCTCTCGTCACGCATTCACCAGCTTACTCCCCAAGTCAAGCGTGCGTAAAGGCCCGACCGTTCGCCTCGCCCGAACACACTTCGTAACGCTCTCGTCACGCATTCACCAGCTTACTCCCCAAGTAAGCGTGCGTAAAGGCCCGACCGTTCGCCTCGCCCGAACACACTTCGTAACGCTCTCGTCACGCATTCACCAGCTTAATCCCCAAGTCAAGCGTGCGTAAAGGCCCGACCGTTCGCCTCGCCCGAACACACTTCGTAACGCTCTCGTCACGCATTCACCAGCTTACTCCCCAAGTCAAGCGTGCGTAAAGGCCCGACCGTTCGCCTCGCCCGAACACACTTCGTAACGCTCTCGTCACGCATTCACCAGCTTACTCCCCAAGTCAAGCGTGCGTAAAGGCCCGACCGTTCGCCTCGCCCGAACACACTTCGTAACGCTCTCGTCACGCATTCACCAGCATACTCCCCAAGTCAAGCGTGCGTAAAGGCCCGACCGTTCGCCTCGCCCGAACACACTTCGTAACGCTCTCGTCACGCATTCACCAGCTTACTCCCCAAGTCAAGCGTGCGTAAAGGCCCGACCGTTCGCCTCGCCCGAACACACTTCGTAACGCTCTCGTCACGCATTCACCAGCTTACTCCCCAAGTCAAGCGTGCGTAAAGTCCCGACCGTTCGCCTCGCCCGAACACACTTCGTAACGCTCTCGTCACGCATTCACCAGCTTACTCCCCAAGTCAAGCGTGCGTAAAGGCCCGACCGTTCGCCTCGCCCGAACACACTTCGTAACGCTCTCGTCACGCATTCACCAGCTTACTCCCCAAGTCAAGCGTGCGTAAAGGCCCGACCGTTCGCCTCGCCCGAACACACTTCGTAACGCTCTCGTCACGCATTCACCAGCTTACTCCCCAAGTCAAGCGTGCGTAAAGGCCCGACCGTTCGCCTCGCCCGAACACACTTCGTAACGCTCTCGTCACGCATTCACCAGCTTACTCCCCAAGTCAAGCGTGCGTAAAGGCCCGACCGTTCGCCTCGCCCGAACACACTTCGTAACGCTCTCGTCACGCATTCACCAGCTTACTCCCCAAGTCAAGCGTGCGTTAAGAAGTTTTACTTCAATAATATAAATGAAAAACGTTATTTCTTTAAAACAAATAATGATTTTTATTTGTACATACAGTTTCAAGCCACAAAGTGTTTGCTTTCTTCGATAATATAATGATATAACCTTATATTATTTTTAATGATTAAATCGTGAAATAACACGATTCAATAAAAAAAAATTACTTGCACGCGCCGGTATCCGAATTTGAATACTTGAATCCGCGAACTTCGAATTGCTAGTCGAGAGGTAGTCGAAAAGTTACGAGCTACGACCAAAATGCACGGACTATTAATGGGATGGAGCTAATGCAAGTTGTGCGTTTGTTTCGTTTGTTTTCTTGTACTTGGGTCCTAGATAGTTGACAGGTGAAGCAACAAAACTAAGAAAGAATGTCTCATGTCTCGTACATTATAAAAGAAAGTTTTTCATTAGCACCTGTCAGTAGTGTCAAGTGTTTGACGTTTTTGTTTTGTGGTCAGAGGGAATTACTTGGAACCCACGCCCAGTCGCCAAGACACCCAGTGTCACCGCTCAAGTTTCACGGGAAATAATATCCCTAAATGTTAACTTCAACCGGTGACACCGATACTTAAATAATTCAAGCGATTATTTATTAGAAGACACTTGAATAAAAACGACGCAATCATCGGTAATATTAATTTATTGATTAGCCTTTTACTAATTCATTTACTTTATTGAAAATATGTGATGCTGTGTCCTTATACAATTACCCACATTACATTTTAGATAAGTACCTAAATGTGCCTTCAAGAGTTCAAATTGTTAAATTCGGGGCTGAACCATAATCGCACGTGTAATGTAGATAGTTTATCGTTATTAATTCTATATTTTTAAATATTAACCCAAAATTACACTTCTTACAAACATAATTTACAAAGTCATTCACTTAACACTGGCTAAAACACTCCTTCGGAGTGAAAATCCATGGGGGAAAAAAATTGGTGTTGCCATAGTAATATAAAATTTCATAAAATTCAAACTGCCAAAAAAGTTTTAAAAACTTACCAAATTCCGGAAAGTGGACGAGAGAAGGGCGTTTACAGTGTGATATGTTGAAACTTACCTGGAAAAAAGAAGAAAGAATAAATAATCAGTTATAAAAATAGCGAAAATAAACAATTTTATTTGCTAGTCCTGCCCACAAGGCCCAAACTCTCACCGAGGCAAAAGTGGACATCTTTAAACTGATCATGAATAATTACCTACTAGGCGTGTGGGTATTCGGGTAATTTCACTTTTCATCGTGAAATAAAACTACAAATGGCAAAAGTCTTCAATTTTTGGAAAACATGATCGTTTTATTGATTTGCTAAGTTCATTGTATTTCCCTACATATCTGAACTGCAACCGTCGACAATATTAACAAATCAGTGAATAAACATTCATCTCCTAAAATTTACATAATTATCTACAAATATCTATACAACATACACAAATATCCAAAAATATATTCATAAATATCCTAGCCATAAAAATCCACATACAGGGTGTTAAGATTGCTTGATTTATTTAACAAGTGATTCCTGGCATTATTTGGGGTAAAAAATGAAAAATGAAATTTTGGAATCCGGTGACTTTTCCAATGTTTTTTTTCTAATCTGTTTGAAGTGAAAACTTCTTTAGCACCGTTGTAATTTGAAACTCGATGAAAGGAAAAATATTTACACTAAAAAGAGACAAACTCATACACCTATAGGATTTAGATTGCGAGAGAATGAGATAGTATAATCGGTCTCCTCTTTCTGAGGTGCTTCATAACCTCCCCACTCTTGTCTACTTTAGTTTGCTGAAGGTTTCACTTTTACCGCTTGTGAATTGCACACTCTGATTTTTTCTTCCAAGCACAGCCGAGTAACCTCCCAACCCCTCGCACTGACCGTAACTGTCCAATACCTAATGAATTTTTATGTTTTAAGTAGAAAAAAACATCAAAAATGTCATCGGAGTCCAAAATATAATTAACATTTTTTTTACTCCAAATAATGTCAGAAATCATTGGTTAACGTAAGTCAAGTATTTCCCTTAATACCCTTCAGTCAAGTATTTCCCTTTATGCATAAGTAACCATAAAAGTGAGGTAATTCCAGAGAAACAAACATTTCACAATGCCTTCAAAATTGTAGAATAATCCATAATCCAAATAAGCTCACATTTATAAAAAACAATGCAACAAATGACGTTACGAAAAGATGTAACGCGCAATGCACATAAACGGTTAGGTCATGTTTACGTTCATACATCTTATGCATCTCTTATTCCAACTCTTAACACTCGGCATAAGAATCTGATCGTGACATGTCTTTTTACTTACAATACAATACAATACAATAATTTGGTCGCTAGTGAGGGGTTTCGTTAATTATTAAATTCAACGGATTGTTTGTTTTTTCTTTCAGTTATGAAAAACCAAATTACTAACTAAACTCTGATCTAGCACACACTTCTTGACTTCATTCACATTCATACATTGTCTCATATATAATCTCCCATTCCATACATCTACCATTAATTTCCGCATATTTCCGCAAAGCACCACGAGGTAATGCAAAATCGAGCGTTTTTTGGAAATGCAGTTTTTGATTTATTTTAAACGAGTCGTGTTTAAGTAAATAATTTCACAATTTTCGCATTTTTATTATTATTTTTAATACTAAAATGCTCCTTCTAACATTGGTATTTACGTAACGCCCTTTCAAACCATCTTCTACTTTTTTAACGCTTACCACAGAGCCTTAATCTATACTATTTTAAACCATTACGCTCACATCAGCTTTTGCATTCTATTTGGATCTCCACATTTTTAACAGGGTCATTTATTTTCATCTTTCTTCTGCAATCAGGATTGGTAACAAAACTCCACTGCAGACTGCTAGCTTCGCTTCTTTTGACAATTAGCAATATTTCTTCTTCTCGTGCCCTATCTGTTCAACAGACGTTGGCTATCATGTTGGCTATGCAGACTTTGTTTCCTGAGGCCAAGAACAGCTGTACAGTAGACTGGCCAAACCACTTTCTCAGGATTTTGAGCCACGAGGTTCTCCTTCTTCCAGGGCCCCGACTTCCGGCAATCTTTCCCTGCATTACGAGATGCAAGATTTCGTACTTCTCTGGATGTCTCATCACATGTCCTAGATATTGAAGTTTACGGATTTTCATTGTTTTCATAACTTGTTTTTCTTTATTCATCCGAACCATAACATGTTCATTCGTAACTTTGTCCATCGAGCTTATTTTGAATATTCTTCCGTGGATCCACACCTCGAATGCCTCAAGTCGCCTTATCAATTCTTCATGCTTTCATTCCATAAAATAATACCGAAAACACGTAGCATCTGACCATTCGCATTTGTAATCAAGGTTGATATCATGACTGTAGAACATCTTTTCCATGCGGATAAAGTTTGCACGAGCTTGCTCAATGC
This sequence comes from Limnephilus rhombicus, assembly GCA_929108145.2. Lineage (NCBI taxonomy): Eukaryota > Metazoa > Arthropoda > Insecta > Trichoptera > Limnephilidae > Limnephilus > Limnephilus rhombicus. The sequence goes on along the minus strand of OV815277.1, from coordinate 31,508,963 downwards.
GGCATTTAATTTCAACCGAAGGATCCCATCTTCCATTTAAATTGCAGCCCAAGTAAACAATACTTTGTACCTTCTCTAGTTTAGTTCCAGCAATACAAATTAGCAATAAAACATTAAAATAAACCTCTTCACAAAAATTAATTGAAGTGTATAAATATCACAGTTTTCCCAACGATTTGATTGTGACTGAATCCCTATTAAATAATGAAGTGCGCGCTAGCAATCTGATAAGCAGGGATTAGACCAACTTAACTGTTGTGAAACTAATAAGTTATTTACGGGAAGATAAACCATTTGCGTTTGTTAAATTATCCGACCAGCCCCCTCCCGTAAATGTTTTACGTTTAACAACACTCCCGGCTTGAGCGGAAATAAACGAACCGGGCGAATTTAACTAAGGCGACTAATACGCTTCTCAACTAATCGTGTTAAATTAATACCTGAGAGTATAATATTCATTTAATAGGACTGTTAATAAATGCTTTGAAGAAATGCGGAAAGGATATATTTATTTATTTATTGTTTTAAAACATTTATATAGTATTAACATGAAAAGGTTATTTTTTGCATTTCTTGGGCATTAAAAATTAATGCATTGAAAATTAAAACTCTTCAAAACAAAAATGAAAAAGTTAGCTTTTGCTTAAGATTAACATTGTAAAGAGCGCGAATGTCAATAATCCACTTAAAAATTTTAACAGATAAGATTTCTTTTTCGGCCCACTCAGAATGAAACCAACTCAGAAGCACCTCAGAAAGGTCTTTACAGAGTGATGATAAAAAAATATTTTAAAAATTTGGTTAAATAGGTTAAGTTAGGTCAGGGTTACCAGCTATTTTTTAATTATTTTTTCATAGCTTTTAATGACCTTTCTGAAGTGTTTCTCTTTAGAAAGGTCTTTACAGAGTGATGATAAAAAAATATTTTAAAAATTTGGTTAAATAGGTTAAGTTAGGTCAGGGTTACCAGCTATTTTTTAATTATTTTTTCATAGCTTTTAATGACCTTTCTGAAGTGTTTCTCAGTTGGGTTCATTCTGAGTTGGCATGGAACCCTTTTTCTCTATGTAGAGATATTAACAATAATCAATGTATATTATAAAAGAAAATGTACAATGTGTATGCCGCTAAACTCAGAAATGAGTCCCGGTACGACCAAGGTAGTTGATGTGGTAACCCTCTATCCCCCATCCATGAAAAATGTTCCCGTTTTTACCTGAAGGGCGTGCTTTCGAAAATATAAGGGCTGGAAGTTTCGCCTTCTATAAATTTCTAGAACAGTCCAGAACATTAGAGAATATTCGAGAGCAATGTTCTAGAATGGTCCGGAACGTTCGAGAATATCCCGGAACATTCCAGAACACTCTCGAATGTTGTGGAATGTTGAGGAATGTTCTGAAATATTGTGCACCATTCGAAGCATTTTTTATATGGGTGGGGCTACCTTTACTGGAATATCCCGGAACATTCCAGAACACTCTCGAATGTTGTGGAATGTTGAGGAATGTTCTGAAATATTGTGCACCATTCGAAGCATTTTTTATATGGGTGGGGCTACCTTTACTGGTAGAGGTATATAAAGTAAGATCCGTCGTGGGTTCGAACGTCAATTCAAACTCATATTAACTCCCTGAGCGAAGGCGGGTACCCCAGCTAGGTAGAAATTACAAGAGATAGAAAAATAAAATATGAAGATTAAAACATAATGTAAAAACATAATAATAAGTAATATTTAATTAAATGAAGACAATATAAGCGAAACTCAATCGAAAATCTGAAAACAGAAAAATCAGAAAAAGATATTGACACATCTGGGACACGAACCCAGGACCTCTCGCTTACCGGGCGAACGCGCTAACCACTGCGCCACCGTGTCGATATCCAATTCGGTCACTTTTAACTGTATCATACTTCGACTAAGAACCACCCACACTATCTTCATTTTTCTTAACGCATATGATGTCCCAGATGTGTCAATATCTTTTTCTGATTTTTCTGTTTTCAGATTTTCGATTGAGTTTCGCTTATATTGTCTTCATTTAATTAAATATTACAATTTGAGATTTTACTCATAAAAGTTAAAATAAAAATAAAAATAATAATAAGTAGACAAAATAACAACCATTTACATTGGAGTTACAATATAACTATTCTGCATGACATGTCATTTTAGTAGATTGCTAATTTGCTTTTAAAATATGTAAGTAAGACTATTTGCATAGATATCTATTATCACATTTAATAGTATTATATAGACGACACATTCGAGAGTGATTGATGTAGAAGATATTGTTATTAAATAATTCAAGATGGAATATATTATGATCCTGTAACTTAGAACTTAGATAACTTAAACGATTCTTAGATTAAAGGATGCAGTTAGATTTACTGTATATAATACACTATATGTCGTTCCAACCGTCCGAAGCCAATGGGACTATGGCATCCATAATTTGTGTGGCTGAAGAGAGAAGGGGAGATGGAAAATTCCTGGATATTCCGATCAACTATAACGATTTCAAGCCACGTTTCGACTGAGAATGGTGTATTTCACCAGGGTGGTACTGAAGGTATCTACAACAATCTAGAACGCAAACAAATTATATGAAATTAACGTAGAAAGCAAACACTTTGTGGCTTGACATTATTTATTTATTTATTTATTTATTTATTTATTTATTCATTTATTTATTTATTTATTTATTTATTTATTTACGGACTTGCGTCCAATTTAAAACAAAGTATCACGAAGAATAGAAATGAACAATGTAAGGATTCGGATGGTACATGAAAGCAAAGACAAACAGTGAAAATAGAAGAAAAAATAAGTGTCAAGTCACGTCAAGACCTTGCAAAAATTAGGGTGAATATGACATACCTTCATTTGTTTAAAGAGCGACAGAAATCATTTAAGCTAATACCAAAAAAATCAAGGTCTTGACGTGAGTTGACCAGTCTACACATTCTGGACAGTGGTGAGTTATAACCATAGTTAGTCGAGTGCTGATTGAGGAAAAGCAGGTCTTTATTTCTGAGTACTTTGTTTAAAAACCACTTTATTTTTATTTATATTAGTCGACCGGTTTCGGTTGAACTCAACCTTCTTTAGGACAATAAATATATAAACTAAATTATAGTACAGAGTTAAGATTCTAAGGTCAGTATCAATTAAACACTGAATGAACTAAATACTGACCATAATTACTGATCATACATTTAACATTAATACAGGAGTAAAAATAATACATATAAATAAAATAGGAATACGCCTTAATAATTTAGAAGCATTAGAAATATCCAAATCAAAGAAACTTAATTGCCAAATTTTAAACAAACAGTTAGAATTAACTATTAGCCTGATTTTAAAGTTATTCCCTTTCTCCCTATGTAACCCCCACCCCCACCCACCCGTGACTCCGCCTCCTACCCTTCCACCAACCAGTATCTGATGTTCTCTCCCTCTCTTATATGCTCTCTCTCTCTTTCTTTTGTGTTAACCTTAGAATATTAACTCTGTACTGTAATTTAGTTTATATGTTAATTGTCCTGAAGAAGGTTGAGTTCAACCGAAACCGGTCGACTAATATAAATAAAAATAAAGTGGTTTTTAAACAAAGTACTTGTTTCATTCTACAAATTATATGATATTACCGTGATTTATTTGTGGGCTATTATGCCGTGTAGCGCTTCCTTCTTTACAAAAAACGATATTAAATTTATTATGATTTTAATGCAAAGCGGAAATATAAAGCGGAAATACCTACTTTATAGAATATCTAGTCCTGAGGGGTTGATAACTAAAAATAAATAAAAAACATGTTTATATCAGTTAATCTCTTCGATCCATTGCACGACGTGAATCAATAATCATATTAGTGATTAATAAAGTGCTCAAGAAAATCATAAAAGTTTGAACTCGAAAACAAAATTTCTGCGCAACAAAATCTGTAATACTTGTTAAAAAAAATACGGTTTCTCCGAGTTGGGGTTATATTCATAACAATCTAATAACGATTTTGATAGGTCTAGAGATTAAGTAGTTATCTTTTGGGAATAACAAGGTTAATATTCGCATAATTCCCAGTTTGCGTGCAAAATTAAACCGCCATTATTAAGCTTCAGCAGGTTAATTGAAACAAAATAACAAGCTCAAATTATTTCAACATGGAATATTAAAAATGTTATTAATAAACGGAAAATGAACATTTTTACTCGAAGAATGAACGAATAAATAATATGTACGAACGTAGATACAAGCATTGTATATTATAATCGACATAAGTAATTAAATACAGTCGATGAAACGTAATTGGAAACACTAAAACGCGGCAATGGACAGAACTTAACGCTCAGTGGGTGACAACCGAAAGGTAGGCACTAAAAAAGAATCTAAAAGCTGCTTGATATCGTCACACTAGCTGCGGCCAGTTGGGACTCTTGTGCGATATAAATTTATAAATAATAAAAACCGATGAACAAATCTCGTCGACCAGCAACACCTTACCAAGCGTTGATTTCTCGTCACATGTCCAAGGTTTTCCATTTTTTGTTTTTCTATCGTGTCGATGATAATTGTAAAACCCTTATTTTTAACGCATAAAAATGCAAAAATAATATATCTGATAAAACCATATAAATTAGAAAATAAGATCGGAAACCAAGATAATAGTTTCATTGTTTGATGGATTGTGAGAGATTGGAAGGCACGTGTAAAAAATATGCTAGATTAATGCCAGATAGATCATTCGCTGGCAACAATTTCAATCTTCTCTTCAAAAGTGGAAAAATATTTTTCACGTTTTGTTATTGTCTGAAGTTTTACGGTCGGCGAGCAATAATGCCGACTAGAGCACAGGCCTGGGCGCGTGACAGATTTTAAAGTGTCACGTGATCAATTCTGTGCAACAAGCAACCGGATTCTTATACCTGAGACCCCAAATAATAACAAAACACATCTTGCCGCTAGGTTTGATGGTCCCTTCCCTCCCCCTTCACATCCCCTCTTCGATCATACGGCAAGTGCAGGCGCTAGAGGTAGTTGATATATGCAAAATGTGAGGACCGGCAACTATGACTGGATTCTTATACCTGAGACCCCAAATAATAACAAATCACATCTTGCCGCTAGGTTTGATGGTCCCTTCCCTCTCCCTTCACACTCCCTCTTTGCCCATACGGCAAGCACAGCGCGCTTTTATGTGTTTAGTGTGTTTCTACATCTATTGACGTAAAGACGATGCTTTGTTAAGCCGTATTTTTTGTATACATATAAAATAATTCGATTTTCGTTCTTTTTGAGTGTATGTTTAAAGTATAGTGTATTGAAAAACGTTAGAAATGTCATTAAAAGTGGTTAATTTGCAAAGAAAAAGGCCAAGGAAAAAGCAATGTAAAGATGGTTGCTTTTGTATCCTTTTAAAAATAGTGTCCACTCAATGCTTACTTCATACCTTGGAATACAATCTGATACTACAAACTGTCTGAGTTCATCAGCAAATAACTTTAAAAAAAATTAAATATGTGCAAACTATTTCTAACTGTTTCAATTGCTCATTCTGAAGGTCAAGTTTTCCCAAAGACATAAGAACTGTTTGTACAAAATCTTCAGACGCAGCTTTCAAACATTGCAATTTACTGCTAAATCTGCTAGTAGTATCGCAACCACTGGCAAAATATTGCATATGCTTTCACCCAGGGATTCAGCAGCTAAATGGCATCCTAGAAAATATTTCTTTGTATGCAAACCGTCGAACCATAGCCCAAGACAGCCAATATTTGCTTTTTTTTTTACAGTGAATACCGCACAAGAATCTCAACACTGCTCCCGTCTGGAGCCAGTGAGACTATGGCATCCCCAATTGGGGTATGTTGTGAGGCTGAAGGTAGTGGGGAGGGGAAGGAGGTGGGGAAGAGGAAGGTTGGGAAGTACCTGGCTATTCAGATCTGGTCACCAAACACGGCTAAAGCCATTTTCAAGCAACGTTTCAATTCTGAATGGTGGTCTTACACCAGGGCGATACTAATAGTATCTTCCACTCTGGAACATGCCGCAAATATACTATATATTATTTTAAATGAATTAATTGTGAAATAACACAAATTAATCAAATAAAATTTATTTGCGCATGCCGGGTTCGAACCCGCGACCTCCGGATTGTGAGTCAAGAGTCTTACCCACTGGCCTACGCAGGTCGTCAAACGTCGTTGCTAAGTATTTCCAGAAATAAATTGCCAAGACGAACACATCTGTATCAGCGCTGATTATAATAATATGAGCAGATTGAATCCTTACTGCGTGGAATAAGTGGCAAAACATTCCTGTATCAGCTTCTAAGTGGTTTGACTGTAATTCAAGCACCTCACAAAATAAAGACCCTTGCAATTTGAAACATTTAGTTGGATCGTCGAATCCTCCACAAATGTACATCTCGTAGTCTTCTTTTACTAGTGCATATTTTGGAGCATTAGTGCAAAGAAATCGAACAAGTTGTAATTTATTTTGAGTGTTTGCAAGAAAAGCTTTACAATTAGCAGGAATTTTTGTTGAATGGCTTGAAATTATGATATTTTTAATAATTTGGCCTTTACTTCGTAAATTTGTCTCCAAAAATTTTATAGAAATGTCGTCATATCGAATATTACATCTATTCTCTTCACGCCTCGCAACGTAGAGAATTGCATATTTTTTTGAAGAAAGCCTCGGCAAAATCACCAAAAGTATTGAACTTATTTAACTGGATTTTGTGAACAAGAGCCATACCATCAACAATGTAAATTTTGAAAGTATTTAAATTTATTATAATATCTTCTTGAGAGGTTGCACCACAGTTATAATTTTTTTGAATTTCAACGACGAGCTGTTATTTTGGTGACTTCCTATAAAATCCGTCACTGTCAAAGAGTGACGTTACAGTAATTCAATATTTCGTACGATGCTAATATCTTTGTGTCAAATCCACGTTGAGAAGCCACCATGAATGATTTTTGGAAAATTGTTATGTCTGTTACGTCTTGCAATTTCTTGTTGGAAGTATTTTTGTTTGATTTCGCAGGAGTATCTGTAAAGTTGTAAAATTTAACTTTTTGTATACGATAGGATAATTTCTTAGTTTTCTTGAACAATCTTTCATTTTCGTACGTAGTTAATAGAATCTCCCCATTTTCTTTAACATTAAGTAAGCATCGCGAAGTTGATTCTTCAGTAAGTTCACCAGTGAAAATATTGTAAAGCACACATTCCCCACTAGTATTAAATGGATTACAAGCTTTGAAACACTTAATGATATTTTCAATATCCTTTTCGTCCGTATTAATTCTCGATTGTGTCCATTCATTATGACTATTAATGTCACCGGTAGTATAATAATAATAACTTAATAACATTACATTTATATAGCGCAGTTTTGTGACATTTCACTTCAAGTGCGCTTAACTATAATAAATTTAAAAATAATCCTACAGTGCTCCTTATAATATTGAGAAAATAATAAAAGAAAATACAGTATTTACAAAATAATGACAGAAGAACAAAATTAACTAAATAATATTCAGTATTTACAAATCAGTGACAGAAGAACAAAATTAACAAAGATAGTGCTGTTATAGCACACACGGGACATTAATAATAATAGACAATAGCGGTGCTATTGTAACACAGGACAAAATAAGAACTTTAAAACTAAAATAAAATATACTAACAGAAAGGCAGTTTGCGTTTAGAAATGAGAGATATTCTGACATAAATTCGGATACGAAACATAAAATAAAAATACAATTATGAGGAAACCGAAACCAAACAATTACGGGAAGCTTGAGAATATGGCTTATTATTCTTACGTATATTGAAAAGATGTTAGGATTCATGAATGGTTTGATTTTTTAAATAATTTTGTTTTTCTCTCTCTTTGGTTTCAATCCTGGGATTGGTTTGCAGCAATTTAAAGCCCGTTTAAATTCAGCCAAATTCTGGATATTAGTAAGATTTGAGGGAAGTTTATTCCAAAAGAGAGGGCCCGTTACATGAAAAGAGCGATCATAGTAAACAGCTCGATTTGACCTAGAAAGTTCGATTAGACGATTAGTAACATCTAGATCTGCTGACCTTAGAGTGAGCTGTCTCTCGCTTAAGTTTTGTTGGACACATAGTTCCGATATATAGGCTGGCGCCATTCCTTGCAATGCTTTGAAGGTCATTAAGCAGATCTTGAACTCTATTCTTTCAGGACATCGAAGCCAATGAAGACGATTCCTTAGAAGCGGGGTTATATGACAGTACTTAGATTCACCAAAAATCATTCTCGCCGCAGCATTGAAAACGGACTGTATTCTATTTAATTGTGTCTTAGGTAGGCCAGCATATGCACTATTACAATAGTCCATTCGTGAGACAACGAAAGAATTTACGAGGGACTTTGCTCCATCAGTGGGATGGCATCTCCTGATGGACTTTATCTGCCGTAGATGGAAAAAGCCAGAACTCACAGCTTTTGAAATTTGCGATTCAAGAGAAAGACTATTGTCTAGAGTGAAACCCAGAAATTTTATTTCTGTGAAAGGAATTATATCTGTGTCCTGAATACGGATTGGACTGAAATCGATGAGGGCTTGCCTTCCAGGAGAAGCTATCCAAATAAATTCCGTCTTTGTCGGATTAAGTTTGAGTTTATTGACAGACATCCAACTTCAGACTGTGTTAATGAAGCTAATCACCTCGTTTTTAAGGATGTCTTTTTCATCCGGGGAGCAAAACTTGGAAATTAAAATATCATCCGCGTAGCCTTGTGATTCAAAGCCAGCTGAGTGAATGAGTCGTTCGAGACGATTCGTATATAAAATTAAGAGAATGGGACCCAGGACAGAACCCTGGGGAACTCCAAATTCGATGGGAGTTTCAGGTGATGTATATTTATTGAAAGTTACTGAAGCTACTCGTCCAGACAGGTACGATGTCATCCATTGAAGGACATCACCTCGAACGCCAAATTCGGTTTCAAGTACATTTAATAAAATACTGTGATCTACTGTATCGAAAGCCGCACTCATGTCAAGAACAGATACCAAGGCCAACTTACCTGCTTCCATCCCGATGATCAGATCTGATATTGACCGCAAAAGAACAGTTTCTGTTGAATGAAACTGTCGATAAGCGGATTGATTTTTGGCAAATAGACCGGCGGAGTTCAAGTACCCCACCAATTGTTTGGCAACGATTTTCTCAAGCAGTTTTGATAGAAAAGGTAGGTTGGATATTGGCCTGTAATTATCCGTATTATCAGTATCAAGGTTTGGTTTTTTTAGAATCGGAGTTATAATTGATTTTTTAAGAATTCCCGGTACAAATGAATTTACTAGTGACTTCTGAATAATTGCGGTAATTACAGGCGCTATGTCCGGAAGACATTTTTTCAAGAGCCAGGTAGGTATGGGGTCTTGAGCGCATTGTTTACTAGGACAAGACTTCACAGCACGCGTGACATCTTCTTCCGTTATTGCTGCGAAAGTAGTGAAGTCACCAGAGAGCGGACTTGGTGCTGCGGCAGAAGGAGATCCTTCGACACTAAGGTCTCAAATTTTTTCAACCTTACTTCGGAAGTGTGATGCAAGGCTATTCGCGTCAAGAGAGGAATCGACCTTTATGTTGCTCTCTCCAGACAATGTCTTTATATTTTGCCAAAGTTTTCGCGGATCTTTTTCTGATTCAATTTGGTCACACCAAAATATCAGATTGTATTCCAAGGTATGAAGTAAGCATTGAGTGGACACTATTTTTGAAAGGATACAAAAGCAACCATCTTTGCATTGCTTTTTTCTTGGCCTTTTTCTTTGCAAATTAACCACTTTTAACGACACTTCTAACGTTTTTCAATACAATATACTTTAAACATACACTCAAAAAGAACTAAAATCGAATTATTTTATACGTATACAAAAAACACGGCTTAACAAAGCAACGTCTATACGTCAATAGATGTAGAAACACACTAAACACATAAAAGCGCGCTGTACTTGCCGTATGGGCGAAGAGGGGGTGTGAAGGGAGAGAGAAGGGACCATCAAACCTAGCGGCAAGATGTGATTTGTTATTATTTGGGGTCTCAGGTATAAGAATCCGATCATATCTCACATTTTGCATATATCAACTACCTCTAGCGCCTGCACTTGCCATATGGGCGAAGAGGGGGTGTGAAGGGAGAGGGAAGGGACCATCAAACTTACCGGTAAGATGTGTTTTGTTATTATTTGGGGTCTCAGGTATAAGAATCCGGTCATAGTTGCCGGTCCTCACATTTTGCATACTCAACTACCTCTAGCGCCTGCACTAGTTTGCAAATGGCTGCGTTGTTGTTGACACTCGTTATTACTGCTGATTTATGTGTTATTATCTCGCAAGCATAATATTAAATAAGCAGAGAGATCAGAGTGTGTATTTTAAAGAGTTGGGTTTACTTAGCGACAGCACTGACATCGTAATTTGGCAGTCGCGCGCTCAGACCTGTACTCTAGACGGCCTTGGCGTGCGAGGTGTGACGTCACCCCAATTCCTTGAGGGGGTAGTTTCCATTACTGTAGTCACCCCTCCCCTCCCCCAACCTTCATCCCTTTTACCCCCCTGCCATCCACCCACCGCAGCCCAACACAATCCGTCAGTGTTATGATGTTATTACACTTTCAGTCTCCGTACACAACCTTACCATTCATCTTGGAAATCTTGAAAGGGTATTATTTTTTTGCTCCTCACGCTTCAAGATGCTCGTCAGGCCGTATATTGGGTGCGAAGCCCGAGAACACATTCAGGGTTGCCTAGTTCGATGATTTAATAGTGGTGAAATAAATCAAGTTTAAAAATCTAACTAATAATTTTTTTTAATAATTTTATTGAAAAGAAGCATCTTTGCATGGCTTCCACGGATACGTATTAGAATTATAGTGACCTACCGAAGTTTTGGTTTCGGCCCAAATAAGTTTCGGCCGCGATTTTGGTTTCGACCAAAATTTTGCCGAAACTTCGGCTGAGCCAAAACCTGTGTTCCTGATAATAATAATTACATTTCGATTTCAATGATTTGTATAGCGCCGTTTTTTGTGAAAAATCACCTAGAGGACGCGGTACAAACATAATATATTTTTTACAATGATCTATATTACCAACTGCAGACTAGAACTAGGCAACTATTGTGAGAATAAGCTGTTTTTTTATGTTTTCTCAAAGTTAAAATAGTTTGTCATTTTAAAACATTAAAACTCAAAAACAAATTATAAAGATTATTCTGAAACAACCGATCATCAGTGTTTTGGACTTTAGGTAACTTTATGCCAAAAATATACCTCTTAAAACACAGAACTGCTTTTGAAAATGTCCAAACTGCTCTCGATACTGGAACCAAAGGGCATAACCTGTTACTTATCCGTTTTGCTAAAACAAATTTTAGATAATTTCCAACAGATCTATGCAATGCACTTCCACTGGCATTAGACAAAACACAACTTATCTTAAATATACACCAGACATCAAGTCTTGGATCATCAGCCAAGACAAATCTAACATCAAAGGTTTTATCGAAACCAATTTATAAGCATTTTCAATGGTACGATGTTGATTGTCGGTTATTTTAAAAGTATTTTTGTCTTGTAATTTGTATTTTTATTATAAACTGCTCATGTTTTAAGGCGCCTACCCTCAACACAGGATTTACTACTGCGACAGGCATAGCACATCACTAATTTAAGTCTAGAATCAATTAAGATAAATAATAATTTAAAAAAATTAAAAAGGTTAATTTTTTCATTTATTTAATTAATTGTTTATTTTATTTTACTCTACCTTTAATGAACCTTACGAGTTTAACAATGAAAATGCCGGTAAAGATGATATTTCGATTGCATTTAAACTTAGGTAAGCCGAAGCCAGAACAGAAGCCTACAATGGCTGAAAATCGAGTTTCGGAGGGTGTTTAAAAATTCATTCAGTCTACATCTATTCCCAGAATAACTAATAAATATGTGTCTCACATTTCTCGTACGTTAACAAATGTAACGTTCTCGAGTAACAAATGGTTATTTACATTTCTCGTAGAATAATATAGTGCGATTTTTACTCTATCTTACTCTTAGCTGAAACTTGGATTAGGCATAAATGAGCATCTCCTGGAGTTTGCACTGACGAGAGTCAACTCCGAAAGGAAGAGGAACCAGAAGAAGAAAAATAGCCATTCAATCAAATCCAAACTTGATGGACTAAACATAATATGGCGCAATATGGAACAAAGATTCAAATTATTTTAAAATATAACTGAATTACAAATACTTACATATAAATCAAATCAAATTTAATATTGTGTAACAGTGTTCAAGTGAAGACAAAATTGAAATAAAATGTACGCATGTGAGTTTTCAACGCAGGATATAATGAGAAAAGGAGAATCCTAACAAAACTGATTCAATCTAGACAGAAAAAAACAGCTTTCACAAAATACAAAACAAACGTAAAAGAAAACACAGAACTTTATGAAGCGAAGAAAAAGATCTTAACTATTTATTTAAACAAGAACCTTCCAGGACAATTGAATTAGGGCACCAACAACCCTACCCTTTAACAAACCCAATTTTATTACTGAACGGGCATGACATGGGCCCGGGCCCGAGCAGGTTATGTATTTGATTAACTTTAGTGACTTCTATTTACAAAACTGTTTGGGGATTTGATTGTGATCGTAAAATAATCTTTACGACACGTATAAAGTACACCCGCACCGTTTAAGATTATGAAAAGTATATGCCCCGAACAGAGTTTTCGCTATTTCTATAAAGAGCGTGTAACCCTGAAGCAAATTGCCCAATCCCGCAATTAAAATTATATAGTTGTACATAAAGTGAACCCGGGCAGTAAAGATGTTTATGTAAATAATAAAACAAATAAATAAAAAGGCCTTAATGTACACTCAAGAACTCCCGGATTACAGGCATTAAGAGCGGGGACAAGTGATTTTATAACATTATGTCGTTTCGTCAACAAGATTCTGGTATTACGATTATCATTCGATTCGTTAAATCGTGTCATTGAAATCTACGAGTATTTGAGAAACGTAATAAATTAACTATTACTACATAATTATTTACCTATTTTTACAACTTTTTAACAAATAATTAGAATTTGAACGTCATTTTATTTACTTAGTCACTCTTATATTATTGATTGATTTAGGTAATATTATGTAACATATTTTCTTTTCTTTTCACCACACTGTTACTAGATTGTTTCTACAATAATATTATGATTTATGTATTTTAACTGCTACTAACCTAATATACAGCACCGCCGTCATGCGTGGAACCACAGTATCCACCTTAAAGATCTCTGCCCACTACACCGTTCCATACCATGACCGTACTATGAACGTATCAGCCACGAAATAAACACGCTACGCCCTACTATGCCCACTGGAACGTTCTAACACCGTATTATACCCGTACGTAACGGGTATAGTTACCGTATGATACCCGTGTACACCGCGGTTGGTGTCCGTACCATCCCCGTACAATAGGTGAACGGTGCCCGTTCTATCGGTGCCCGTTATATCATTTCGCCTGTATTTTCGTGTCGGACTGACGCGTCAGAAGAAGCATAGTGTCATATCATTAAAATATCTGGATATAAACACGAAAAATGAACACAAATCACAAACTGACGGAGTGGCAACGCGGTTAGAACGGGGTTAGAACGGGGATCATACGCGTATGATCCCCGTTCTAACACCGTCGCGTGCCATGCATAGAGCGGACCGGCACCTGCAAAATATTGTCATCGAGAATTCGCCGTCAGTCCGGTCATGGTATGCGACGGTGTTGGTCGGTGACGGAACGGGCTAGTGGGCAGCGTTTCATACTGATCGATACAAAGAATATTTTTTTGCATGCGCCGCTACGGTTACGGTCATGGTATGGAACGGTGTAGTGTGCAGAGACCTTAGGGAACGTACCCATATTACGTGATACGTTCGGGCGGGGGTCTTCAAAATGCCACGCTTGGTACAAATGAGATGCGGGTTTCTTAGGTTTTTGGTCACGGTGACATTTACGTATGACATTTTATATTCTTATAACACTTTTTTTAAAACTTGCGAACACCTCAGAACAGTTTTACCAAGTGAGGTGTTAACAAAATACTTCTACTGACTCATTTACATCTGTAGACTGAACGTTAAGAGAATAGAAATAAATAAATTTAAAAACAAAAACCAACACAACGTACATACACTTTTTTCTATATCCACTTAGGGAACGTACCCATACTACGTAACCAACTTTTTGAAATTTTTAACCCCCCCCCCCCCCAAACCAAAAACCTAAGCCCGCCGCCGCTCATTTGTACCGAGCGTGACATTTTGAAGACCACCCCCCCCCCCTAAACGTGTCACGTAGTATGGGTACGTTCCCTACTGGATAATACTAATTATCCTGAAAAGGACTAATCACAATAAAAAATATAAGCATGCTAAAGCTCAATTGTTTACTGTTACAGACAAATGGTTTTATAGAGATGTTGGTGTAAAAATAATGATTATTATGGTTTCATTTCGTTACTTCTTAACGTTTTTCTTAAGAAGTTCGTAGAATGAATAAAATAGCATTGTCGAATTGATTCGCGAGATATGATTTAAAAGGTTTTCCTTTATAAACAATAGAGTGCTAAGAAAAAATAATTTATTTTAATAAATATAATCTAAAATATATAAAGTTGGTTGTCTGTATGTGGCTTGGTGGATTTGTTTTGTATACTATTGTGTATAATATATCTATAGATTTACTCCAGGATTGATGAGCATTTGCACACTTGTCCTTCAAAACAAGAAGAAGCGTGAGATTTCGAAACATCATCCCCATCCCCGTTTCCCTTCAAGCAGTATTTTGATACTTTTTGAAGAAATTTTGCACAATTCATGTTAAAAAGACGGGGAAAATTACTGTTTACACTTGATTTAGAAAAAACTCTGTATAAAGCTCGGACAACGCCGGCGAAATCAGCCGTATTTTATAATCCATTCATTTTTTAAATTTAATTTGTATTAAATGGAGTTCTACGAATTAAATACAAAAACAATTAATAATTCATTGATATCTAGATACATAGAGAAATGTTTGTTTTTAAACAAATTCACAGTTTTATTTCGAGATTGATGAAATTTTGAATACTTGACCTTCAAAATAAAATTAAAGTCACTGTTTAAAAGAGAAACACTAAAGACTACCCCCATTTCCCTTTCCCACTCCTTAAAGAAAATTGTTAATACTGCTGGATGAAATTTTGCACATTTGGCGTTCAAATTAGAGGAAAATAACTGTCTATGTGTGATTTCAAGAATTTTTTTTTTTCTAAAATTTCTATACTATCGAAGTGCACAAATCAAATTATCTTTGGTATACATTCAAACGTGCGCTCTTTTTAATGATTTACCTTACGTTGGGACTATATTCACATGAATAGTACCTACTAGATATTTTCAGATTATGTAAATGGCATCATATTGTTGTGGGTACCAATATGATGCCATTTACATAACTACTATAACCAATGTTTATTCCGCAGTTTAACAACAATTTCGGTACCCATATTCAAACGAACCTGAGGGAAATTATTTTCCTCCAAGTAAAAAAAAAAAAAATACATTTTTGAATGTAGCTATAACTTTGTGGTTATCCATTATGGATAAATGAAACAATTTAACATTGTTTGAACCACTTTTATATTTGAGTAAATCCGACCGGTTTCAGAAGGACTGTTCCTTCTTCAGGGATTATACATTATACATTATTATACATTTGCCCTGAAGAAGGAAAGGTCGTTCTGAAACCGGTCGGATTTACTCAAATATAAAAGTGGTTCAAACAAAGTTAAATTGTTTAATTTATCTAAAAAAATTAATATAAAGTATTGTGAAAAAAAAATAATCAAAGAATTCACCCATCAATATGTAAGTTCAAACCAATTAATATACCTATCACTGAGTTGTTCATGACGGAGTCAGAGAGGCCGGGTCGAATAAAATAAGTGAAGGGCTATAAATATATTCCCCAGTTTCCTAAAGCAATTACTTAAGATTAGGTACAGGGCTGGGAGAGCAAGGTGTATTATAGGTAGGACAGGAGGTATGATGTTAAGGAGAAAGGGAAATAACAAGCAAAAATAGGGCTACCAGGTTATGCGGTACTTGGGGATATTCCCCTAGATTTTGAACGTCAAATTACGGGAGAATGTCATTCTTGCAATGTGGCATGGTTCTAAATTCAGTAATTTCGCTATTCCTAGAGGATCTTTAACCCTTAGTTTTACGGCAACTAAACCGGGAAGACCAGAGGAGATAAGAAAGGCAATTCACCGCACTAAAACGAAATTGCCTCTTCGAAATTAGTGAACGCTGCTGCTGGGAATTTAATTTATTCACGTGGATACAAAACTACAAAGGGACATTGATTAACGGAGAAAATGCAACGTGTTATTAGGATTACGTTTGGGATTGTGTTGGCAGGTTGTGTTATTACTAAAGCTTCGTTAGGCAAGATCTGATATGCTTAATTTACTGATCCAATTCAATTTGGTAAACGCAATACCAAACACGCTACTTTAGAATAATCAGGCAGCAGTTTTCCCGTTTTGTATTGAGGGGAATTAAATGTAGGTTTTAGAATAATATAATATGTAACAAAAAACAAACACAAACGAAAAGCCTTTGGGTGGGCAGTGGGCAAATTACATTTCTAAGATATAAATATATAAGATGTTCATTTTCTATTTAGAAATTATTAGTATTTTTGTAACACATGATGGATAGTGTAATATAATCAGCAAATGTAAATGGTTAAAACCTAAGAAGTAATGTTTTGTGAACACCTCACTAGGAGAACCTGTGCTGAAGAGTTCGCATATTTTTGAAAAAGGGTTATTCTGACAGCATAAGTAGAAACAGTATCCTCCTAGGATGGGTTGTTTCAAAAAATTGTAACAATTCATAAAATATTTTAAGTTAATTTTAATTCAGTGAAAAGTCAATTCAAGTTCTGTGATTATTTCAGTTCTATAAAGCAACTGGCCTATAATGAAATAATAACAGAACTTGAATAGAACTTACACAGAACGTGAAAATTAACTTTAAATATTTGATGAGTTGTTCAAATTTTTTGAAACAACCCATCCTAAGAGACTCTCAAGGACGCTGTGGTTCCACCCATGGAGACAGTATTGTTTATTAGGTTAATAGTTAATAGCTGTGTTGAGTTAAACACAGACAGGACGAGCGTAATAATATTATATAGACTTAATGTAGAGAAAAGAGTACAAATATATACAAATTTTCTGTTAAAAATATTATATTGTAGGTAGGCACTTTATTGTTTTTTCTGAATACTCCACACAAACACTTCCAATATTGAAAATGAAGGATAAATTCGAAGCAAAAAGTTCTAAAGTTCATTGAAGTGGATTTACAGACATAAGACAATCGAAATAAGCATTTTTAATATTTGCAAAATTGTAATATTTCTAAAAAATCGCTGCGGCTTCGAAAGTTTGTTAAAAAATTAAAAGAAAAAAATTCGTCCTGAACCCACACGAACCCATTTTTTTAAACCATGCAAGCGACACATGCCACATAGATTTGGAGTAATCAAATTAAGACAATCTGATGATGCGATTAACAGAGTAGATAGATTGAAATCTTGCATTAGTAAGTATAGTGTGCATACCTATTACCAATTGTGCAATGGCTAACCTTTGTAGGTATTATGTGATTAATTCGGTCGCACCGAAGAGCATAGCTGAACAATCAGTTGGTCCACAGTGGATGCTGCTAATCAGTAATTATTAATGTAGTCAAATTAGAGGAGTTTCTGATGTACATTGTCCCGGGCTATCGGTTAATTAGGCAGTTGTCATCAATAGGCTGGAAGTTGGGAGTTGGGAGCTATCAGGGCCGGAAGGCGAGGCGTCAGAGGAAACATTCTGATACAATGGACTGACTGTACAATAATGCGATTAATTAAGATGCCTTCACTGCACCTATTGTACATACCTGCGACTATATTAGATGATAGATATGACTATTAGCTATTAGAGCTGTAAATTACAGATTTCCAAACGATATTAACGGCTATCTAAACAAGCTACGTAATTCTTGCAATGCTTAATGTGTTGAAGTATGAAAAAACACAGCTCTACCATCCTGACATAAGCACACTTTTTAAATAGAAATTTATTTTTATATATTAAACTAGCCTTTTCTCGGGGCTTCGCTCGCATGGTATTAGGGGATTTCCACTCAGCCTCCTCCACCTTCCCTCTCCCCACTCCACTCCCCCCATCAATCCCCCTCCCCCTCCCCCTCCCCCTCCCCCTCCCCCTCCCCCTCCCCCCTCCACCCACCCCTCCACCCACTCCACTCCCCCCCATCAACCCCCTCCCCCCCCCCCTCCACCCACCCCTTCCCCACTCCTTCCCCCTTCACCTTCCCTCTCCCCACACCACTCATCCATCAAACCCCCTCTCTCTCCCCCTCCTCACCCACCCCTCCCCCTCCCCACACCCTCCCTACTCCACATCCCTCCACCTTCCTCCACCCCTCTCCCTTCCCTTCCTTCCCTCCCCCCTATTCCACCCCACTCCGCCTCCTCAACCTTCCCTCTCTCCACTCCACTCCCCGCATCAACTCCCTCCCCCTCTCCCTCCACCCACCACTCCCCTCACCCCCTACCCCTCCACATTCCCTTTCCCCACACCTCTCTCCCCCATCAACCTCCTTCCCCCCCACCCCCTACCCTTCCCCACACCCTCCTACATCCTTCCCCTTTCCCCTTCCTTCCCTCTCCCTCCACTAACCCCCTCCCCCCACCCTCCTCCCCCTCCCCTTCCCCCCTCCATCAACACCCACCCAACACCCCCTACCCCCCTCCCCACTCACCCCACTCACCTCTCACATTCGACACATTCATTCCCGATACATTCAGTTTTCCAACTGCTCGCATGCCACCTATTATAATTTCTTATACAAATTTCATAATGCCAGAACTCAACGGTAGTTTTATATAAAAAAACGAACAAAAAAAAATTATCCAATTAGGTTCAGTCGTTCGGGTTTATGCGCATACAAAATTTTGCGTGATTCATTTTTAGAGATAGTTATTAAGTACGAATTATTATTCTTCTTTTTATATTCTACCAAAAAATCCAGTACGGTAGTTTTATACTTAAAAAATGCGATACCTGTCTATCCAATTAAAACAATAATAAATTATTGACATAAAAAAACAATTATTGTTCTGTGATGTCAAAATTTGAGAGTGACATTTTGCAAATAAAAATTCTATTTTAGAAAATATTTAAATTAGCGAAGTACCTACTTCCCTAATAATTTGAATCGATTAAATAATTATGGATATCTTACGAATCGTGTCACCAATTGCAATTTTTTCATACAAATTTCGTAATGCCAGAGCTCTGAGCTATAGCCTATATGTTTATATTATTGTAAACTTTCATTAAAATCCATTCAGTAAAGTAGGAATTAATATTTTATACATATTTGAATTCTAACATCAAAGAAATGCCCATAGTTAAAAAAAACATCCTTTCCTAGGCGAAAATTGGCAAGGAGTTATCATTTTTTTAAGAAAAATTTGTATGGCACTGACATTAAAAATGAGGATATCTCTGGAATCATAAGGTTGGCCGTTCCATCCTTACCCACAGATTTACTACTATTTATTTGTATTTTGTGACATACTTCGTATTGTGGCGCAACGTGCTATTTTTTTTTTTTAAATCTTCAAAGTTGAAAAAAAAACTTTTTTATGTTGAAGATTCATGATAATGCTTAAATGCATTATATTCCTCTTCTACAATATTAATCATGACTACTGATTAATAATCAATGTTGAAGCACCCATTTCCGTACATAAGTAATCTTCGACCAGAACTATCAAATATGCCAATGATGCCAATATGTCAGAGTAACTATCGGTTTTCGGAAAGTAAGTACCAAAGTTAAAAGTAACGTACAACAAGCAGTCAAATTGATTGAAAAACGTATTTTGGTAAAATTTAACTATAGTAACGGCCTTTTGTTTAATTTTTACTTTTAAAGTTAAAAACCAAAGGCCGTTACTATAGTTAAATTTTACCAAAATACGTTTTTCAATCAATTTGACTGCTTGTTGTACGTTACTTTTAACTTTGGTACTTACTTTCCGAAAACCGATAGTTACTCTAGAGTTACTCCGCCATATTGGCATCATTGGCATATTTGACAGTTCTGGTCGAAGTAATGTACGGAAATGGGTGCTTCAACATTGATTATTAATCAGTAATCATGATAAATATTGTAGAAGAGGATGATAATTCATTTAAGCATTAAAATCTTCAACATAAAAAATTCTTTTTTTTCAAATTTAAAAAAAAAAATCGCACGTTGCGCCACAATACGAAGTATGTCAAAAAAATACAAATAAATATGTGGGTAAGGATGGAATGGCCAACCTTATGATTCCAGAGATATCCTCATTTTTAATGTCAGTTCCATACAAATTTTTCTTTAAAAAAATGATAACTCCTTTATTTGTACACGCAATTGCTTCATACGAAATTTTATAGCATATTAATGATCAGCAAAATCCATTTCTGGCGAAAAAAAATACCCTTGAAAATTCAAGTCTCTATGTCTATGAAAGGCGATTTTCAGCCCACTGTGCGGCGTGCGGCAGGCGGGCTGCGTCTGTTTGATTTTTATACAATAAAGCGTTTGACACAATAGGCCACTTGCATCACATTTAAAAAAAATCCGGTTTCGGCAAATATTTTAAGACATTCTGTATTTTTTTTAATCGTATTTTTGAAACCCTGGCGACTTTTTGAAAATTTCAATCCGAAAAATCAGACCATTTTTTATAAACCGGAAAGACGGGACATAATTTTATAGGTGCGAAAAAACGATGATTACATAGCCGAAAATCATTTTTAAAAAAGAACGTTTTCCACACGAATGACAGGAAAATAACGAGGCATACCAAAAAAATTAAATCTCATAAATATTTTTTTCCTTGATCCATCTTATTGATCATAAATCATTATAATGTTCAACGTCTATATTACTAAATCAAATGTAATAAACTTGTACTTGTAAATTATAATAAAAATATTATAAAATTTGATTTTGTTAAAATCCGCACCATTATCATTATACCTTTAAAACACGTACGGACAACGTAAAATGTACGGGGTTCTCTTCATAACATCTGTCAAAAAATCAAACCAAATGATACGTTCGCAGAGAACAAACAATAAATTTAGTGAACGTTAAATGTCAAATTCAAAAATTCGCCTGAAATCAAAGTGATGCCATATAAAAAAAAAATCAGTGTGGAATTTTATAAAATTAATAGGAACATTTTCGGAGACGGAACATTTTCATGTAGTGACGTCACGAGCCCAAATTATGGATTTATTTATTTAAAAAAAAAACTGTACATTTTTAAAAATTTTTAGTAACATTTTCGTAATCTTATTTAAAAAATCTATCCATACGATTTTTTCCAAGTCGTTATAAAGTCCATGCAAGTGGCCTATTGATCACTCAACCTTGTTAAACAATCTTTTAAAGATAGGTATTCACGTCAATTTTTGTCGTTGGCTCTCCTCTTACATCTCTAACCGCAGTCAAACAGTAGTGGTTGCTAGATTTAAATCCGACTGCTGTCACATCTGGAGTTCCTCAAGGCAGCTTGTTGGGATCCATATTATGTAAAAATTTTATCAATGATGTCGGTAACTGTTTTTTAAACTCGCAAACCATCCTCTATGCAAAAGACATAAAGTGTTCATCTATAAACTCAGACGCTGAAATAAATATGATTTTCAACGTTTGAATACGTACTGCAAAGCCCATTGTCTGGAAATAAAAAGCTCTAAATGCTTCGCCCTTCGCTTTACCAGAAATATTACCATATTTATCCAAAATTCTCTTATAGTTATACTTGACAGTAAACTGAATTTCAATAAACACACTGACCACATAGTCATTAAACACCTTCTTTACTCGGTTTCGTAATCCCTGCCCGTAAACAATTAAAAGATCTTAGTACTATCAAAATACTGTATTTCTCATATGTACGTAGTATTCCGGAATATGCATCTATAGCACAAAAATAACATCTTAACATTTCCCGACAATCACGGAGAGCCAACTGAAGTAAGATGTTCATTATTAGGTATTTTTTGAGTAGGTACATCAGAATTTAAAAAACAGTAAATCATTAGGTACAGCTATATAATAAATTTATTTGTTTTTTTTTTATCATTTAATTTCATAAGTTCAAAACTTTTGTAAGGTTTCGATCGTCAGTGTAGGCGACCGTCAAATAAGTGTTTCAATTTGACCCCAGAATAATTTCACCATATGAAAATATCAAATTTAATTATAAAAACAATGTGCGAAATACTAATTATACAAAACACGACGTAATTAACTCAAAAGCCAAAAAATGTGACCATATCACAATATATATTTATAATGTCATTTAATTTTGTCAAAACTGTACGTTGTATATTACGAAATCACTCTAACGTCAAAACAGTCGTGACCACACACACGCGAAAAGATTAAGTGCGAAAATCATTTACCTACACAGTGTGTAACTATACACCTTTCAAAACCAGGGGCGCCCGCGCCGTATCCATACGTGCAATATGTGCGGCACACACAGGCGGCCGATCTTAGGGGCGGCCAGAAGCCGTATCGTATACATAAAAAGCAAAATTATATGATTGGATTGAAATACTAAAAAGAAACTTGCCTTTCCTTTAACAAATCTCAATTGAACGCTTGAATATAAACACCTCTGACAACTGACTAACCAGAAAATGATATATAACATTACATTCCAAATAACCTTTACCAATTTGGGAGGCGGATATGGGTACCGCTGCCCGGGAACCATTTATTGGATAGCCAACACCTTTGCCATAGGTCACCCCAAGTGGTTCGCTACGTATGGTGACTTAGTAGGGGTGCCCGGGTTGCGTATTTACAATCCCTACCGGATTGTTATGCATAAATCACCTTACAAACACTACCTCGTTTCAGTCGCCTTACGCGCTTCGTTGCTCTATTTGTTTGTGAGAGTGACGACCGTAATTATAGAAGGGTTAGCAGAGAAGATGGACCGCGTTTTTTATACTTCAAAAAAAAAAATATTACGTTAAAAATTTATTTTTTAAGTAAAAAAAATGCGCATATTTTTTTTACTAAAATAAATTTTCAATGTAAATTTTTTTTTAAATAAAAAAACGCGGTTTATCTTCTCTGCTTACCCTTCCATAATTACGGTCGTCACCCTCAGTTTAAAAAAAAACGCTTTTTTTATTTACTTAAGAATTAAATTTTCAATGTTAAAAAAAAATTGTAAGTTAAAAAAACGCGGTCCATCCTCTCTGCTAACCCCTTCATAATTACGGTCGTCACAGAAACAGATAGAGCAACGAAGCGCGTAAGGCGACTGAAACGAGGTAGTGTTTGTAAGGTGATTACAATTCCTACCGCGTTTCAGTCGCGCTACGGACTGAAACGCGGTAGGGATTGTAAATACGCGCCCGGGTTCACGGGGTACGGTTTGTCCAGGTCTGATGGTCTTGTCTGAAGCGTCTGCCCACCTGCTGTCTGCGTTTGCCCACCAGTCGGTGGGCAGGATCGAGAGAGATTGGTCGCGGTTGAAGGGGTGGATTCATACGCCCATTACGCCTAGATTCCTACCCAGCCCTCATACCTATTTCCTTCCCAGAACTTCCTCTCCTTCCTTTCCTCAAAGAAGCCCTCCACACAGCAACCCCTAAGATGACATAGGCCCTGAGGGGAATTATTTTGCTCAAGGCTTCCTGTGTGGAACTAATCTAAAAAAAAAATAATTAAAATGAATCCGATCAGCGAAGAGTATGTAATAATTTGATACGCCTATTTCCATTTATTATGTTTAACTGATTCATTTTGAAACAAACCCTGACACCGAAATGCAGCAAAAGTTCTTCAAAATGAGAACCGATTGATGTTGACGAAGATTGAACGCACTATAGGTGGAATGTTGTACGGACGAACATCATTCCAAACTATTTATGTCTATAGTAAAACAACCAAAACATACGAGTATAAACAGATTCACAGTCCACGTCAGAATACACAATTCGTAGTTTATAAAAAATAATGGCACCATTTTGATTTTAGAATTCAGGCGCCCGCGCCAGGCGACATATTCTGTCGCGGCGGCCCTGACTTACCAACAACGTAATTAACATTTAATTAGATGGAAGAGAATTTTTATCGCCGCCACAGGTAAGAAACTGAAAGTTTGTTATTATTAAAGGCGTTGAGAAACCGGAAATTCAAAGAGATTTAATGTTAGTGAAAATCCAAATAGCTGATTAGGAACAACATTATCGCAGCAGTACCTGTGTGATGTGATTGGAGCATTAACAAACTTGATTATAAATTAGATTCTTCTAGATTACTTTCAATTACAGTCAAGATCGCTCACAATTTATGTCAGTACGTATCGTCAAACAATCTCTTTCTTTTAGGTAGTAATTTTGAATGCACGCACAGAATCTTCTCGAGGACTGCCCATTGTAATTTTGAAATGTCATCATCGTGATTAATTTTGGGATATCATGCCGTGTTGCGCTACCTCCTTCTTCAGCCAACGTTTCGGACAGCGAAACAGCTTCTACCATCATGATGTGTAAGTGTTTACACCCTAAAATAAATCACCATAATACTTTTGACCATGAGAATCTCAAATCTATCTATTGAACTTTAAATGTATACGCAACTTTATTTTAGTTGATACTAAAGCCAACAAATAGTATTATAGACCGTCTAATCCGCTGTTGTATCAAAACTAGCTAGCCTTAAAACTAAAGAAAAATCTTGAACTGACGAACGGGTGTTTACAAGACATTTTTGACTATGTTTAACCAGTGATTCCTGACATTATTTGGAGTAAAAAAGTGTAAACGAAATTTTGGTCAGCTTAGCCGAGAAATCGCCCACCCCCTCACCCCGATACTAACAGACCAAAACCTACTAAACAAATAAACTTTTGTAAAAAAATCATGTTAGTGTTGTAACCAGTTAGATTTAAACTTCAGTAAATACGAGTAGGTAGATATATAAAAAAAATTACAATTTATTTATATTTCTAATTTACTTTCATGACGGCGTGTATCCAACAGAATATTTTTTTATGAATAAGGAGATATTATGTGGAAGGGCAGATTTCCATCGATTGTAGAAATCAAAAATCTTGATTAAATCAGGAGTAACAATATTTTCAAACAGAGCAAAGAGAGGCTGATAAAGTAAACAATTGAAATAGGAAATGTTTTAGTTCAACTATCTAAGTAATGCGTTGATTCAAAACTGTTTATCGGGCGGTTTTGTTTGATGTTTGAGCATCTGTAATGGGAGTCTTTCTGAACCAGCTTTACCCAAACTACATCTTCTAGGATAATCAGAAGAGTTTAAGAGACGGCACGACCGGATATCAGACAAAACGAGCACGGTGATAAGAGATAAGTAATAATAAGCCACATGGACTTATCACACCGCCAGGTGGACTTTATCGCCAAAATGATGAGGTCGATTAATATAGAAAAAATATGAAAATACTACAATGATAAATAAACCCACCTACAATAAAAATAACAAAATTTGTAACAAGCAAACGGGATACACTGCTTGGGGGATCCAAATCAAAAACGAAATGGAACACAGTATAATGCCAATTATTTCTCAAATACGACTCTCTTTATCACAAAGCAAATGCGCGACACCCTAGCATCGAAATGTCGTGTGTTTGAAGAGTTTTACGGAAAGCAAATCACTAGAGAGAAAAAAAGGTCAACCGCAAATTGGAGCAACTTTTCCATCACTAATAAAGAAAACAACAACGAATATTAGAAAGCATTTTCACACACTAATTATAGAAGTATCTACTTGTATGATAATAATATTATATTCAACCTTTATTCACCCAAAATAAAATAAATATGACGCAATTACTTTATTTGTATTATAAGCCGACAAAAAGTGTTTGGTTTAAAAGCCACTGAAAGGGCTTAAATATATAAATCAACTCATCCTATTTAGTTTGGGAATCATAGCTCTAAACAAATAGTACAAATCGTTCGCTCTGCTTTGGAATCCGATTTGTCGGACGGTCAGGATATTTAGAGTTGAATTTCAACCAAATATTTACCATTGCGCTGTATATATTGATTGATAAACACCAAAAGCAAAAGAGGGTGTTTAAGTGGGGGATTGGGGGTGGGCAGGGGGTTGGGGCGACGATGGAATGGAAAAGGAAGTGAAAGGAAAGCAGAGAGGGGAAAGGATTTGAAGACGTCTCTGGTGAACGACAATGACTGTGATTTTTCGATTTGCCAACTACAAAACGTTCCTTATAAATAATGAAATGGAGTTTCGGCGCGAAAAGTGGATTGGAAAACCAAAAAAAAACAAGAAAGAGATTGACAACGGAAGAGAGTGCCGAAATGAAAATATTACGTGTTTTGGGAATCGCGTGTGAAGTGAATATATATATCCAATACCATTCTAAATGGAAAATGAAAATATTATGTTCATTTCAAATGATAAACGGTTCCCTCTCAGGCAACAGTCACAAGATAGAAAAATTTACAGATTCAAGATTACATAATTTGAAATTAAGAAGAAGAAAATAAATCAGGTTTGTATTTATATAGTCATGTATAACAGTTGGTTTTTTTTATATGAATACCGCACAAGAGTCTCAACTGCTCCCGTCTGAAGCCAGTGAGACTATGGCATCCCCAATCGGGGTATGTTGTGAGGCTGAAGGTAGTGGGGAGGGGAAGAAAATAGGGAAGAGGAAGGTGGGGAAGTACCTGGCTATTCAGATCTGGTCGCCAAACACGGCTAATGCCATTTCAAGCAACGTTTCAATTCTGAATGGTGGTCTTACACCAGGGCGATACTGAGAGTATCTTCCACTCTGGAACGTGTCGCAAATATACTATATATTATTTTAAATGAATAAATTGTGATATAACACAAATTAATCAAATAAAATTTATTTGCCACGCCGGGATGCGATCCCGGGACCTTCGGTGTACGAGTCAAGAGCCTCACCACTTCACTACGCCGGCCGGCCTGGTTAGCATTATTTAAAAGTATTTCTACGAAAATCTTAACTACAAAGTAGAAAAAATGTAACTTCGGAAAAGTAACTATATTCTACAATTATGCAGTATTCCAATTCAATACGCGTAGTAACCAAAAATAAAAATTCGTTTCAATTTCATTCACTATAAAAAAATAACCTTTACGTTGGGGGAGATGCAAAATAATGCATTAAATTCCAGTTCAAAACATTTTTTAATTACTTTAAACGCATTTTAAACACTGCAATAAGACAATAGTGTCATGGTAAAAACAAAAAAGTATTACAGCCATTCCGGTATAATCTATGTATTTATTTCTATTCCCGTACACAGTACTAGAAATCTACAGCTATCCTAGGAGGTTTCCCTAGGACCTAGGATAGCTACTTATTTTCAGAGACATGTTTTTTTTTCTAATAACGTTATAAAAAAAATAAGATGAATACACGTAAAAATATTCTTGAGTTTTCTTAATGAGCGTTCTACACAATAAATAAAAGGTCACATAATGAGGATTTTCTGTAAATAAATACAGTAAAATAAACATTGAAAATTCGATTAAAACATTATTTGAAATGAAATATTGCGACGTCCTTTTTTAACAGATACGAGTAAAATAAACATTTTTACAAGTGACGAAACGACAAGCTGTAATAATATATTAAGATAAATTACTTCCTTACCAAGCGAATAAAATATATTTTAGAATACAAGGAGCATATGTTAAGGTTCAAAATACCATAAAATCGTGGCAAGGCCGGTGAGATACTAAGAGATTAAAATAATGATTTAAAAACTGCATATTTACTCTATTTCCAACTGGTAACAACATTTCCATCACTAATCTAATCACCAAAAAGAATTAGGTACGTTAATATCAAATTTAATCACGATTCTGATTCGGATTCCTGTAAAATTCATTTGTATTTTAGGTATTTGAAATTACGGAAAAAATTGTCTCAAAATTTAGTTTATTTCAAAACCATATTTTTAATGTTAATGACCTTTACCTGAGCAGGGATTTCAATATAGGTAGGAATTTCATGAAAATGGTTTTAGTACAATTAATGAGGATTGATGTTGTAAGGAAAATTGGTTTAGACTGAATTCCGGTGTATTCAATCAAAACTCAATGAATCAAAATACGGCCTACTATGTGATCAAGGTAAATGTCGATCTGTGAATTTTGACGTGTTTAGAATATTATTATTTATTATAAAATGTATACAGGTAGCACACATCCGAAGGATTTTAACCAGCGATTCCAGAGCCTATTTGGAGTACAAAAAGTAGTTGTCATTTTCTTGTCCGATGAAATATTTTTTAATCACAAGTCGCCACTGATCACACTGATCACGTGATACGCGCGCTGTTTCGTGTGTTACCGTGCTGCTGGAACGAGACGGAGTGCATATTACGGGAACCGTTTGGCTATACCCAACTACTCAGTTCCGACGTGTGATGGAAAAATATTAAGTTTTTTAATTGAAAAAAAATCATACATGTCCATGTGTTGTTAGATACACCCTGAATATTTATATGTGTAGATGCACACAAATCATTTACATTTTAAAAAGGTTGACTAAATTCATCTGTTGTATTTGGATAACAGAATGTTGTTGTACCCAAAAACATAAATAGATACTTTTTTTAATATACGAATATCGCAGAAGAGTGCCAAAGGCCCGGATTGCCTAGTAGGACTATGGTGTCCCAGATTGGGGAATGTAAAGGGGATGGGGAAGAGGAGGGTTGGGAAGTTCTTGGCTAGTCAGATTTTGTCGACTAAACACAGTTAAAGAAATTTCAAGCAATGTTTTGAATTGTGGTTTTCACCAGGGCGATACTGAGAGTAGGTAGGTATCTATCACTGTGGAATGTGCCTGAAATCTATTTATTACATATATTCTAATATATAAAGCATGTGTCTTTCTAGCTTTGTGGCCGGAGGGGGGGGGGGGGGGGGGGGGGGGCGGCGATTGATTTGATGGATTTGATTTATATCCAAATCTACAGTTTTGTTTTGAGTTTGATAAAATTTTTCACACTTGACGAAGACAAGACACTTGTCAATAAAAAACTTAAGTCTACATTAGATTTCTAAAAACTCTATGTACCTAAACCACGGGCAACGCCGGGGACTACAACTAGTATTGTACTAATTATAATTTTATGTGAAATAACAGATTTAAGTCAATTTAAATTATTTGCGCACCACAGGCTCCGAATACGCGACATCAAGAATCTCAAACGAGCCAATCTTTTTTTTTCTAATCTGTCTGTTTTTCTCATTCATCTTGTTTGAATGTTTTTAATGTTGTTTATTTTTTTCAAATTGTAAAGAGTAACTGAGCTTCCTATCACTAAACACGAAATGCCGTTAATTTATTACATAGCTCAAAGGTGCCTAATTAAAATGATCCGCCCCCAGTCGTGCTTGAACACTACCCTTAAAGCAAAACATCCCCAGCGGCCTTACTCCGTACAGCGCGAGCGTACATCCCTTGATCTAATCAGGGAACACGGGTAGTTAGAGATTTTTAATTAAACTGTAGATGATTGCATTAACATACTAACGATTTCTGCTTACTTCGTAGCAGACTCGGATTCCAGAGGAGCTTAATCAAATCAAAGCTAAGCCTGACCTGAGACAACAGATTTAATGTTGTTATTTCCATAAATATTACTATCTGAAGCTGATTTTAGACGCTGTGAGTTGCTATTAGGATGATCAGTAAGGTGAATAGATGAGATAAATTATCAAGACAGAAATTGTAGTATTTTAATGATTTTTAATACTTTGAAGGTTTATGTATTTACTCTTTTATGCGCCCATGGGTATATAATATAAACTGTTTTTTTACAAAAGAGTTTATAATAAACAATAGGATGCAAAAAATATTTTCTTACATTACAATGGTTTGCAAAATTAGACAAAATTTAAAAGAAAAATAATATTTATAAAAAAAAAACTGAAATTATCAAAAATTTATTTTTGTCATTAAAAAAATATTTTTGTATATGTTCTAAACATCGAAATTATTACATTAAAAATTTATTACACTAAAAATTTCGTTATCATTTGTATATATGTTTGTTAAACGATGTAAGTAAGAAATTGGCGAGTTTGCTATATAATTTTTTATTTTTTTTATTTATTTATTGTTTCTTTACACTGCAGGTAAGATAAGGTAAGGAAGATACTATCAGTATCGCCCTGGTGTAAGACCACCATTCAGAGTTGAAACGTTGCTTGAAAATGGCTTTAGCCGTGTTTGGTGACCAGATCTGAATAGCCAGGTACTTCCCAACCTTCCTCTTCCCCACCTCCTTCCCCTCCCCACTACCTTCAGCCTCACAACATACCCCAATTGGGGATGCCATAGTCTCACTGGCTCCAGACGGGAGCAGTTGAGATTCTTGTGCGGTATTCACTGTAAAAAAAAAATAAGGTAAAAATGTTTATAATACAATTTGTCACCTCACTAGGACAAGCCTGTGTTGAGGTTAACAATTACACAAATTAACAAAATTATACAGACATTGAAAGAACAATATTGTTGTATTTCTTACAGATTACTCAATTTTGGTTGAGATTATGGGTACCTACTAAACTGATGGCGCTAGGTAGTACATTAATGTAATCATTTTTGCAAGCGATTTAAATGACCCAACATTTATCTATTGTTAAACAAGCATTCAATACTAAATTTGTACTTTAAGACATTGTTTTTTCTCTTCGCTTATTCTTCTTTTTTTTGTGAGTTCAAAATTGTAGTTATTAACTAAAGCTTCTACGAGGAATTCAATCGTAACACTTGTTTCATTCAATAAATAATATGTTTATATAATTAATCAATGTAATATGAAATTATGATATGAACTAAATTTGTCAATTTGACTGGCCTAAAACAGGATCCATTCCTAGTTGGCTAGTCAAAGTTTCCATATATGTTTAATTGTATAATTTTATGTGAAATAAATATTATTATTATTATTATTATTATTATTATTAATCTTGTAGACTTTTAGGGTGACCATAGTTTAGTGATCTGATTTTAAAAAGCATTAAGTTGTAATTAATTAATTTATTTGGTTAATTGGTTTGTGAATTGAAACATTGAAATGAATTGAAACATTGAAAGAATGCAAGGCTGATACAAGAGTAAAAAGTAAGATTCAGGGACGCTATAATATCGTTTGGGCATGTATGCGTATAAACGAGGAAAGGGTGTATAAGGAGAATATATGACGCAAATGTGAATGGTAAAAGAAGTCGGGGACGCCCGAGGAAGACATGGCACGACCAAGTGAATCAGATATCTACTTGAATCAGGCCATATCAAGAGTCAAAATAAAAGAAGAACATGTTGGAGACGATGTATTAATGTGAACGAGTCTCGGAGCGTGTGCCACGACCGAGTTGTTTAGCGGTCCGTCCTCTGTGCCTACCCCCGAGGGGAAACAGTGTGATGGTTGGTTAGTTAGACATTGAAAAAGGAGTTCGCAGCAGTAGAGTACTCAAAGTTTAAAAAAGAAACTTAGGTCGGTTATCTTTCGCCGATCCTCAGGTGCATATATTTTTAAGATGTTTAATAAAAAATAAAGAGTTAATACGTTCTAAGGGAATATTTAATTTTAAATTGATAAACCGTAGAAACTTTCGCTAAATTCTTTCGACATTTTTTAATTTGAATTTTATGGTGAGGAGAGTTGTACCAATAACGCTCAGGTAATTCATTTTGACGGCATACTGTAGTAGGGTTACGTTGTGTGAACCCAGTCAGTGGAACTGTGAGCCGATTTAAAACTATTTGCACACGATTCATAGATTTTTTGGGATTTTGCTCTGGTATTTTGTCAAACAGATGAAATCATCAAAGTGTCATAATGAGGTGATATTCTTTATAAAAAAATGCAATAAAAGTTGTACATAATAAAAACAATCCGGAGAACGTTGTGAAGTAAGTGTTGGTGGGGGGCAAGAAAAAGAAGATGTTTAAGGTTGGAAAACATCTGGCTGTTCAAATCAGGTCACTAAACTAAACGTAGGGAAAAAGGGATATAGAGAAAAATTTCGATTAGGAATGGTGACATTTCTTCAGATATGTATATACATTATATTTATGACGGGTTCCTTCACAGAATTTGAACAATACATAAGTTATTATTCAAGTTCTGTGAAAGTTCTATTCAAATTCTGTTATTGTGAGTCGGTTGTTTCACAGTACTTAGATAAGAACAGAACTTGAACAGAAATTCACAAAACTTGAAAATTAAAGATGTAATCTGATGAATTGTTCAAATTCTGAGCAAACAATCCATCCTTGGAGACTATCTGTAACTAATCGTAGGTATGACTGAAATGAAGTGTTACACTCAGGGTTGCCAGGTGTTCGGTATTCTACCGAACCGTTCGGTATTTTAGCACCGCGTTCGATGTTCGTTATGACAAAAATACCGAAGTATGGGCGGTTCGGTATTTTTTCTGATTAATTTTTCTTTCTAATAAGCGATTCAACTATCAGATTTGACGCAATCGGCAATCGATGTTGCGTAGCATCCTTACTTAGTTTGTGCGATGTTGCCGATTCGTGCACGCGCTCCCGTGAAATCTAGGGAAATTTCACCTGGAAATTTTTTTTTGCTCACTGTTCGGTATATTTTTGGAAAAGACCTGGCAACCCTGGTTACACTGCGTATATGATTCTACATTAAAACCTAATTTAATCAGCCTAATTAACTGCAACCTTCAGGGTTAAGATTGTCCTGATGATAGCCAACCTCTCTGATAGGAGAGGAACGAGAAGAAAAAGAAAAAAGAATGCTAAGAATAATAAAAAAAAATCTTTATTACTAAATAAATAACACCTTCCTCCCATAATAATAAAAACGTAGTATTTATATAGCGCAGTTTTGTGATATTTCACTTCAAGTGAGCTTAAACTTATATTTATAGATATAAAATTATGAAGATGAAATGATGCGCATATTAAACACGTAATTATTAATCTGTTATCAATTGCAAATAAATTTATTTAAAAAAAAAATGTCTTCAAACTTAGCAAAACGTTTTTGCAAAAATCTTACCCACATTATTTTATACCGCCGCGTTCCGCGTGAGCTAAACTTTATCAATGCATTCCCAACAACACAGAAATATCCCCGAGTCTGAATTATACCAATAAAATGTCTGTTTCCTGCATCTGTTCCGCTCGGTTTCCTTTCGCCATTACAACACCGCCACCTTCTTTCATTCTTTACGGGCCGATTAACAGAGCTCCGTCCCTGATGCGGATATAACACCTCGTAACACCCGCACAAGAGATCCGGTACCAAACTGCGGGCATCCACAGTTCACAGGGCCGGACCTATTGAACCGTGGGGCATGATGGGCTGTTGGGTCACTCCACTGAACAGATTTTCGCAACAAGTGTGATCTATACGGATTTGAAAAAAGACTGATTCGCCAATTTACCTTTCGATCCCTAGCCCCAGACGGCCAATAAATCTAATTAAGAAAGAACTTCGATATTTGAAATTGTTTGATTAATTTCAACTGAAGCAAATAAGAAAAAAATTGACTGACCCTAAAAACTCATATGCAATATTTTTGAAGCTAAAACTTCTTTAGCACCTTTGTGATTTGAAACTCAATGAAACGAAAAATAGCGACACAATAAAGAGACAAACACAAACATCTATATGATCTATAGAGATAATCTGTCTCCCCTCTGTGCGGTGCTTCGTAGCCTACCGGTCTCCTCTTTGTACGGTGCTTCGTAACCTATCGGTATCCTCTTAGTGTGGTGCTTCGTATCCTCCCCACCTTGTCTACTTCAGTTTTCTGAAGGATTCACTTCTACCGCGTGAATTGTACACCCTGTTTTTTTATCCGCTCTTTCGTGTTATTTTTAAGTCGCAAAATACATAATTTATTTTAAAACAGATTCTGGGAGAGAACACTCCTTTTTTGGTAGGTATGTGAAGAGGCGGTCATGGTCGCTTAGAATCACTTTATTGTAGACAGGTTTAAAAAACGCAGAGTGACTGACAGATTGACAGACAGATTGACGTGAAAGCCTATATAGAGGCACATCTGGTCCTTAAAACGGATCGTAAAAGCTATAAAACTAAACTGTACTAAACAAGCAGGGAGTAAGTAGATCAAAAGAAAAGTTAAAAGACAGAAAAGTAGCCGCCGCACCTTGGTTCGGCCGCCCGCGTGCCTGCACACATTGTGCAAAAGGATGCGACGGCCCTGTAATCTAACAGGGAACGGGGAGCGAGAACCCGAGAAGTGGTAACTGGTAACAGGGAACAGGGTACGGAGAACGGATAACGGGAACCGCGCTGTAGCCGCAACCCTCGACGACCATACCCGATGCAGTTTCAGCGCAACACAGTAGCCGAGTACCTACGCGTACTGCATAGCGGCTGTACAAAACCCATACACTTTACAAGCAGAGATTATACAGTTCCTATAGATACAGTTGTACACTATTGCACAGTCGTCTACCAGACAGCAAAGAGGATTTGGATAATGCGATAGCGTTGCGTCAGCCATATTATTATAAACGATATTTTGTTTCTTGTCTGAAATTCATTACGTATTTTCATTATTATATTATGTCCTTTCGCAATAAATTATTAATTGGCAAAACAACCGATCCATTTTAAAAAGTGATCCTAAATCTATTAATATTATTAATTATTTAGGAAACTTTATTTGGTATTATTCTTAATCCGTTTGAGGCTCGTTCAATACAAAAGGTCAGCAACAAAATGACTCTCCATTAACCCTTCAGAAATTTGGCGTATTTTTCTGATGGTCAAAATATTTCCGCCTTACAATAAAATGCAAATAAATGGAATATTTCTGAACATATCCCAAAAATAAAATATGTTTTTGAAAGGTGATAAAATACGCTTTCAATTTTCATAATTCAAAACAAAAATATTAATTTTGAAATGTAAAATTTTTGCATGCAATCATAAAAAAGTTTTAAAAATGGCTCACCTCAAACTAAAATCACTGAAAATGAAAAAAAAACATGCATATTTTATTAGACAAATGTATTATTAACGTTATTGTCACCTCACTTTTTTGTTTTTTTTTTATATGAAAATAATTAATAAAAAAATCTGTCTCTAAGTTTAAATTTTTTTCTTCGATTCAAAACTTTGGTTTAATAAAAGTGTACATTTTACTTATTTAGAGGTAATGTTGTAGATTTGACCATAAAGCGTGGTGTTTTACCTTTCCAACACCGTTTATAACATATTTAAATATGGCCTTTTACCATTCAACGGGTTAAAATATTATAATCAACTGCACGAAATCGTTGGTTTTAAATGGGAGAATCATAAAAATAAATGGTTGTTTATCTCAAATTTAATCAGCCATTGAACAAATAATAACAACATAATAATAAAAAATTTCTAAATATTACATCCTACTTCACCCACTTGTAGTGGATATGTTTATGGCCCTCTCAAGGTTATTTCGTAAAAAAAATCGAGTGAAAGGTCATCGAAACTGTAATTTTGGATATACTTGTATTTTTGTTGTTTGTTTTTGGGGTGTTATGCCGTGTTACGCTACCTCCTCCTATAGCCAACGTTTCGGACAGCGTTACAGTGTCCATCATCAGGACATTTGCCCTGATGATGGACACTGTAACGCTGTCCAAAACGTTGGCTAAAGGAGGAGGTAGCGTAACACGGCATAACACCCCAAAAACAAACAACAAAAATACTTTTGGCCGTGAAAATCTAAAATCATATCATACTTGTATTTTTTCTGATTTTAAGGTTAGCGGTGCATGATAGATCTGCCTGTAATACGGGTGCAGAGCTCCGGGCAATACGTAATCATTAGTCTACCGAGGGCGGGAATTCAATAGACTGCCAGTGCAAGGGCGGAACGGGAAGGGCGGGAGGTACAGTGAAAGGAGAAAACGTGGATGCGAACACGGCACCCGCGGCTACACAATCGCGACTGGATACGAGAGACTAGAGACTAGACGATACGAGACCAGGACACACGGAACGCAGCAGCGAAAGGAGGTAAGAGTTCACGTAATTTAATTAAGTGGCGGAGAGGTGACACTGAATGCGGCATGATATCATTTCGCGGAGATTTGCGCAGGCCTATTGACGGGAGTTAATAATTAATAGAAAGAAGAAAAGTATGAGTTTGGTACCTGCTAAGAAAAAAAATACGACACAGCAAAATGCAAAGGCGACGTAATATTATTAACCAGGATGGTGTAATCACAAAGAGCGGGTAGACCAAGATTCCGAATCCGCAAAGATTATTAACATATTGTTTCTTCGTCATTGCAGCACGTTACTGGAAGGGTAAGAATGACATGAGATCTAGATACGTATGTGTGGAAAAACCATGTATGACCTTGAATTACACTTTTGGAGATCCAGAAAGAATGCAATGCTGGTGTATAAGAAATGGAATATTAGAT
The DNA here is from genome assembly GCA_929108145.2 of Limnephilus rhombicus. Lineage (NCBI taxonomy): Eukaryota > Metazoa > Arthropoda > Insecta > Trichoptera > Limnephilidae > Limnephilus > Limnephilus rhombicus. The sequence goes on along the minus strand of OV815277.1, from coordinate 31,472,252 downwards.
GAGTTAGATTTGATTAATAAATAAAGGAGTTTTAGGAGAGTATTCGAAGAGCGTTTAAATGGAAGAAGTCCCAGGAAGACAAGGCATATGGACAAGTAAATCAAATGATTGAGTGGAGTCATGTCAAGTGTTGGTGTGGCATAGATATAACGTATGAGACAATGTCTCATACGGGGTGTTTTGGCGTTCCTTTGCTGGTCCTTGCGGAAATGGTGTGATCATTAATTATTTCAATTTTTTTAATATTAAATGAAAATAACCAACTTTATCCAACTAAAGAAAACACCACCACTTTCAATAATATTTCTTCTTCGGTATACTTTGTATCCTGATGAAGAAACCTTTAATTTTGAAACATGTTAATAGTTTTTTTTATTAAAAATAGCAGTGGAAAAGTTGGTTATTTTCATTTAGTTTATAAATATGCCGCTTAATAATTTCGCAATAATTGAAGAAATTCTAATATTATTTAGAAACTGTTTAGTCGTGCAAATTTGACATGTAAATGTACTTTTTTTGTGGTGAAAGATAATATTTAAAAAAACATAGGCAGCGGTTTGAAAAACGCCTTACAGAAAAATCCAGCCTTAGCCACCAATACGCTCTTGGACTCATTTGGTTGGGGTATTTTGAACCACCCACCACCCCTCTTAATCCCCCGATTTGACGTCTTCAGATTATCATCTTTTTAGCTTCCTGAAGGCATGTAGGGATGAAAATAAATTTTCAACCGACGAGCAGGTGCAGAAAGTGGTCCTGAAGTGGGGAAGGAGCTGGCGGGAGAATTCTTCGAGGAGCGCATAAATGTGCCACGGCTCACCACATGCATCGAACGGATTGGCAATTACTTGGAAAAATGGTCAACAAGTGTATCAACAATATCCTGTAATCTTCATTCTAATATACTTTTTAATACTACAAAGACTCCACACTCTATGAGATTGTATCTAATTTTTGTATTTTATTATATTCTAAATGGAAGTTAAGAAGTTACGTTTCATTCACGTCTCATTCACAACTTCGCTGGGTAAGAAACAACTACCAAAGATCAGAAACTTTAACAAAGGAACAGAGCATGATGAGTACTTTCCGTAAATGAAGAAAACAATCCGGGAGGAACATCATTTATTTTCTCAGCAAAAATCTAAATCCGAACGAGACGTAGCAGGTAAAGAATTCCCCGTACTAAACAGGACGCGGGCAGGTGGGGTGGTACTGAGAAAGTTGTCGATCTTTTGTTATAGGTTCCTGCCTACGAATAATCTAATCTCGCAAATCGAAGGCTCTACAGATGGAGGCTTTTCACCTATAGCGTAGAATGAATGCTGGGAGGTTCTGGAAGGTGGTAGAGGCGGGGGCAGAAGAATTCGTTGAAAGTAGTCCGGAGAGAATACGGCGCTTTCAAACTCTGCCTTTTGTGTTTATCCGGCGCATTATGTATTGATAATACAGGCAAATAAACGCTCAATTTTGTAAAGGAATCTATAAATATATTGTACCCACTACCTGCCAACCTCAAATTTAAAGAAAATCTTGTTTTTCTTTAGAGTTTTATTCGCACAAGTGTTAAAGACAAGCCTTTTGAACATAATTATTATATTGCTAAACGGCTAACGACTTATATGATTGCAGGATTAAAATCGTCATTTAAAAACGTATTTAATAATATTCAAGCATTTGTCTAATGAATTTTCCGGTGAAAAATAATTCCCCTGTTGTATTTACCATCACGATCGTTTTTTGAATTTATTGTTATACTAGCGCTGACCCGTGAAAAATCACTGGATATTATAATTGTTGGATTGTGAAGCTGAAAGTTTATTATATAAAAAAATATGTATTTGTCCCAGAATCATTGCCTTAAAGCTCTTCCAAAAAAGACATTTACCTTTCGAACGTTGGTAAATGAAAAAAATTACATTTGTCAAACATTTAAAAATGAAATACACATTTCAAATTTTTTTAAATTGAAACATAAAATAAATTTGGTACCTGCTTTATCGCTTGTTTTATATTTGTACTTAACACTTCCAATTGTGAAAAATTAAAGTTGACAGAACTTGCAAAATTTTACACATTACGCAGGAAATTAACTTCACATAACTTTTATGAGTATACCGCACAAGAGTCCCAGCTGCTCCCAACCGTCTAAAGCCAGTGAAACTATGGCAACCCAATTGGGGCTACTCAGGTCTGGTCACAAAACACGGCTAAAGCCATTTCAAGCAAAAGTTTCAATTCTGAATGGTGGTCTTAAACCAGGGTGAAGTTTGTCTAGGTCTTGGAGGTGGATGACCAGGACACACTGAACTCCAGATAAACTCCACCCCTTAAACCCTTTTCCTTCCCAGAACTATCCTCTCCTTCCTTTCATTAAAAAAACCCTCCATACAGCATCCCTAAAGATGACATAGGCCCTGAGGGAAATTATTTTCCTCAGGGCCTCCTGTGTGGAGCTTGTGTAAATTTTTTTTAAAAAAATGGCGATACTGAAAGGGAACGTGCCGCAAATATACGAAATCGTATTTTAAATAAATATATTGTGTAATAAAAAAAATTAATAAAATATAATTTATTTGTGCACGCTGGGATTTGAACCCACGACCTCCGGATCGGTAGTCGAGAGCCTTACCCCTTAATCACGGAGGCTGTCAAAAGTTGGCTAGTTATTAATTTGTTACGTCAATTTTTCAACTCTTCTAGCATCGAAGTACAAAGGCATTAAAAAGGTTACTGAATTATTCAACCGTAGGCACCCAATGAGCGCGTAAACGTAAAACGGTGCTCCGTAGCAAGTAACAATTTCCCGAGGCAAATAAAAACGCGATGTTCAGATAAATTTCTGTGAATATTTTCGCAATGGAAGCTTTAACGTTCGATTTCCGATTTATTTTACGAAATGGTTAAAAGGGTTCGCGATCCTCAGCTATAAAAGGCACTAAAATACATCTTTTTGTTACCGGTTAAGACTTCTCCGGCTTTAGTTCGCATTCATAGAATGCAAGCATTGTAATTTTTACACAAAATAATAATATATTATCGGCAAAAGATGACTTATTCATTTTCTTGTTAAAACACAAGTTTAAATCAATTTTTTTAAGGAATAAGATGATTGATTTTTAGGGTAGTCAGTAATACGGCGTGTTGCATTTTCTCCTATTGCATCCCCATTGGATCATGTTGTCATTTTGTTTATTTGGTAGGTGAAAGAGGAGTGGAAGAGGACGATTGGGAAATTCTTGGTAATTCAAATCTGGTCAAACACGGCTAAACTTATTTCAAGGTAAGATTTATTTTTTTTATTTTGAATAAGCATGGATATTTTTCAGACATTGTCCATCGTCAGGGCAGATTTGTAATGATGATGGAAACCGCGAGGCTGTCCGAAACGTTAACTAAAAGAGGAGGAATAATAAAAGTAACATTATAATGATCGACGACCTCCTTGGTTGAAAGATAAGACTTTCGACTAGCGATCCGGAGGTCGCGGGTTAAAATTCCGGCGCGGAAGTAAATTTTATTTGATTTTTATTTTTTTATTTACTAGCTGTTTCTCGGCATGCGTTGCTATGCCATTTAATAAAGAAATTGTTTCTCCCTGCGCATCCTTTCCCATTCGTCCCATCCACCTTCCTCCTCCCTTTCCCCCTCTCGCGTTCCCATTCCTCCTCCTCCACCTTCCCTCTTCTCACTCTACTCCCCCTCCCCTTTCCCCGTCCCGCGAACCATCCCCCCGAATTCCCCTCCCCCTCCCGTATTCGCCTCCCCCCTCCCGGAGCTAAATTTAATGCTAAATTTATTTCGTCAAACTCGCGAACTGTCAAAGGTACGAAGTTTTCTGAAATTATTCAATTTTCTGCGCAATTTTCTTAATTTTTCTTTCCATAAGAACCTTCTACAAAGTATTAGAAAAGCTTATATTATTATTATTAATATTTTATTTACTTCAATTCGAGTGGACCCAAGTATACCGTACCGAAGGGACGAACGTCAAATGTTTGACAGGAAAGTAGGTAGAACAGTTTATATGGGAAAATGAAATTGTTCTTTTTAATGTCTTCCTCGCAATTTTCCATATTTTCTGACCGTTTAAACCTTCCTTGGATTGCGACTAACATTTCAAAACCAAAATCAGCTAAATCGGCCCAGCCGTTCTCGAGTTTTAGCGAGACAAACGAACAACAACTGATTTTTATATATATATTTATTTATTTATTTATTTTCGGGAAATCAACAGTTTACATTTTTCCAATTTGTACATGTTTGTGTAGCCAAAATAAAACCAATTATGGATTTCCTCCATGTGACTTTACCTCTGATTAAACAGCATAATAACAAATTTTAAATAATAAAATAATAAAATTTATAATAAAGGTTTATAATAAAGGTTTATAATAATATATAGATATTTCATTTGTCAATTTAAACAATTAAAAATATTATAAGAAAATAAATCCGAGTCACGTTCCCTTGTGGAAGATACTCTCAGTATCGCCCTGGTATAAGACTACAATTCAGAATTGACACGTTGCTTGAAATGGCTTTAGCCGTGTTTGATGACTAGATCTGAATAGCCAGGTACTTCCTCACCTTCCTGTTCCCCATGTTCTTCCCCTACCCACGACCTTCAGCCTCACATCATACCCCGTTTGGGGATGCCATAATATCACTGGCTCCAGGCAGTTGGAATGCGGTATTCATATTTAAATTATTTTTTAAATGATACTTTTTTATTTATTAAAATTTAAATCTGCTAAACTACATATGTAGTTTGTCAGCAGGTACATAATGACAACACTTTATGCAATGACATGGTACATTTTCAAACGGCATATGTGTATAATGTTGGTATAAAACAACAAGTAGATAAATTGTTAAAATTACAGAATAGTATAAATGTAAATAAATATAATAAATAGAAGTATAAGCCTCATAAATATAAACAAGTACAAATGAATTTAATATGAACAAATGGCTTCGGTTGGGCATCAATATGAATCGTCAGTATCTAAAAGCCATTTCCTTATATTATATTTGACTTTAGCAGTAAAGACTTTATTATTTTTAATCGTCATTGGTAGTTTATTAAATATTTTGGGTACAATATAGTTTAGGGTTCTTTCACTGCATTTATTGATACACTTATGAACCATTAATCCTTCATTTTGAGCGAATATTGTATTATGTTTATGTTAAGCTCTTTCCCTATACAAGGAATCAGACAATATATCCTGTTGACTTATAATATTATAAAACAATAATCCTCTGACAGGTAAAACATTCAGAGACTTGTAAATAAATTTAGTATTGCTTCAGTGTGCATTAGTATACTTATGGATTAACAAGTTTGTAAACGAGATTGTAATTTTTGGACATAACTTATATTAGTTTTACAAGAATATCCCCAAGGAGTAGTTCCATAACGGATGGTGGATTCAGCCAGAGATACTGATATGACGCTTTTGACCGTGATCATCCTTAGGATTAAGTGTGTTACGGTCGTATGCATACATCCATATGAATTTAACAAATTCTATTATACGTAAAAATTAAATTGGTCCGTTAAATTAAATAAACAGTTTGTAAAAAGCACTAACTTTGTGGCTCGCCATAATTTACAATAAAAAACACATAAATTTGTTTAAGGCCACTTTTATTTAAAAACACTACCGGTTTCAGAGGCACCCTTCCTTCGTCAGGAGAATATTGTAACTGATTAGTTATAATATTCTCCTGACGAAGGAAGTGTGCTTCTGAAACCGGTAGAGTTTTTAAAATAAAAGTGGTCTTAAACAAATTTATGTGTTTTTTATTGTAAATAAACAGACGTCCTTCTAAGCGTGAAATATCGTCAGTTTACAACTTTAGTTTTCAATGGATCCGACATAAACTACGTTTTCACAAAAAGAAAAGTGACACGCTGCCACATTTTTTCACGACAAATTATTTTCTACATTGGGCAGATATTTGCCTTTGGAATAAATAAAACTACAAACCAATAAAACAGCGTATCATAAATCAAGAGAAAACATCAAAATCCTGCGTAAAAAAGGAATAAATTCCTACAAGTACCTTCATAACTTGCTATAATAATATCGATTGTCAGATGATATTAATATTGTTGTTTTCTTAGCTTTATAAAAGAGATTCTTCATCAAAACTTGATGGATAATATTTTTTATTATTTTTTTAATTGTTAAACTAACGTTTAAGACAAGATTTTTATGCATAGCACAAAGGGTAACAATTATTATAAGCAATAATTGTCAGCCTGAAACACTCATCCACATTGAAAAATCTTCCGAGAAAAGATACATGACGCCAACGGGACTTGAACCCGTGCCCTTCTGATTGCCGGTCAGCTGCTCTGACATGTATCTTTTCTCGGAAGATTTTTCAATGTGGATGAGTGTTTCAGGCTGACAATTATTTGCTTATAATAATTGTTACCCTTTGTGATAATATTTTTAATGAATACCCAAATCCGATAGCTACCAATAACTGGACAGCGGCACACATAATGAAACGTAGATGTCGAATAATTATTAATTTATTTCCGTTGTTGCTATTATTAGTTTTACTGTTATTGTTATTATAAGTAATATCATTCCTATTTTTATAGAATTTTACGGTCAAAGACTGAAAATTAGGCCACTTCATTGTGGGCTAGGCACCATATCTCATAACCGTTAAATTTATAATGAGCTGATTTATTGTTTCTCTTCGTCACTTTGGCAAACTTCGTTTTACTCTTTTCTAAGATGATGTCAAAGTTCTGAGATATGAGACGTCAAAAGTAAGCAAAGACGATTTCTTATAATCTATTTACCGATTTCTGATTTTGAGGTTAAATCTTTTGTGAAGTATTTTTATTTAACGCTAGCTGGTACCCGGCATGCGTTGCAATTCCGTAAAATAATTCTCCCTGCATGTCCTCTCCCGTGCGTCCCCACTCCCTTCCACCTTCCCCGCCTTCCCCCTCCCTCTTCCCTCTTCCCCTCGTCCCTTCACTCTCCGCAAAACCCTACCTCCCCCTGCCTTTCCTCCCTGCCGCTAAAATATATGAAATACACACATTTTCATTTATACAAATTTCATAACTTACAATTAGCCAGAGCTTACCATTATATACAGCCTATGTTACACGCAGATAATGTAGCTTTCTATTGGTGAAAGAATCAGTTTAGTGGTTTGGGCGTGAAAGCGTAACAAACAAACACACGCACTTTCGCATTTATACTATTGAGTATGGATATTATATGAAGGTATTTAAGTAGAACGAATACTTGTCATTTTAGAACTTAGAAACACCACGAACCATATGCAACCACCTAGGGGATGATAATTCATTGCTTAAGGTTTTAACTACATTTCCCTTATGCCATTCTTAGATAGGGCCACGTTCTAATAAAATATTTTCATTTAAAATATGTTAAACTAAAATACTATCAAATAAAATACAATCTTGAACTTCAAAATCAGAAATCGGAAAATAAATTATGAGAAATCGTCTTTGCATACTTTTGACATCTCTGAGCATGGTAGGGCGAAGTTAGAATTCTAACTAACTAACTAACCATCACGCCGTTTCCCCGCAGGGGTAGGCAGAGAGGACGGACCGCCAAACAACTCGGTCTTGGCACACACTCTTTGCCTCACTCACATTCATACATACTCTTCTATTATTCTGACTTTTGACATGGCCCGTCTCAAGTATCTGATTTACTTGATCGTGCCATGTCTTCCTCGGGCGTCCCCGACTTCTTCTACCATTCACATTTGCATCATATATTCTTTTAACACTACTTTCTTCGTTCATTCGCTCTACGTGCCCAAGCCATCTGAGGGTCCCTTTCTTAATTTTGCTCATTATACTTACATCAGCCTTACATTCTTTGCGGATATCCACATTTCTAACACGATCATACATGGTTTTACCACACATACGTCTCAGGGATCTCATTTCAACAGCATTCAGTTTACTTTCATCCTTCCTCTGCCGGTTCCATGCCTCACTGCCATACATCAGGGTAGGTACCAGGACTCCATTGTGGACTGCTAGTTTCGCTTTTATTGAAAGTTTTTTATTAGCTCCAACGGCATTCAGTCCTCCATTAATGGAGTTACCGGCATTTACCCTCCTTTCAATATCTCTATCAGCCTTCCCATCTCTCGTAAACATACTACCCAGATAAACAAACTCATCCACCTGCTCCAAGTATTCATCATTCACTACTATATCGCACACTGTTTTCGTACTCTCTCTTTCAAACACCATGACTTTAGACTTACTTACATTCATCATTAACTCATTCTTCATACATACTTCGTTCATCCTAGATACTAGAGACTGTAGATCTTCCATAGTGTTAGAAATCAGCACCGCGTCATCAGCATACAACAGGCAACATACTTTCAGACTATTCAATTTCGCGCCCAATCCCACATCTTTCAATTCTTGCATACAATTATCCATGTATAGATTGAATAACCATGGTGACATTACGCAGCCTTGCTTAACACCTTTTGTGATGTCAAACCACCCCGTAAAATTGCCGTTAGAATTCTACCTGACTAAAGTGACAAACTATTTTGCGCTTCGTAAAAAAACAGTCGGATACAAAGAAAATGGCAATTTCAAAAGGTTCAAAGTGAAAACAGAACATAATAAGATAAATGGAAGCTTTAAAAAACTTAATGTTAGAACTTCGTCATGCAAGTATCTAAGGAAATTTTGGTTTTTTTTTTTTTTTTACATTAACTCCACACAGGAGGCCCTGAGGAAAATAAATTCCCTCAGGGCCTATGTCATCTGGGATGCTGTGTGGAGGGTCTTTTTGAGGAGAGGAAGGAATGAACATTGGTCTTGAAGAGACCCATGTTGGAGGAAGGAGGAAACACAGAGGCCGGCAAATCATTCCACAGCCGAGCTGTTGAACACAAGAACGAGTCGAAGAAACTACCCGTTCTCATGTGACAAATGTCAACCGTGTACAAATGTTGGTTATAGAAATGAGCAAAAGAAATGGTTAGGAAATCAAAGTTAATTTTTGAAAAATATGTCAGTTAGAACCTTGTCCAAATACGGTGACGTCTCGGCGACTTAATCAAAAATCGCAAGAAAATGAAGCACATATATTTGCTACTCAGAATTTAATTAATTACAGGCATCTCTACCAAGTATACGTACCTATAGAAATAAATACGGCCATAAATAAAGCATTTGCCTTAATGACTATTTATTAAAGCTTTCCTCGCCGAGCTATGTGAAAGGGAAAAGGGTTTCTAAGTGCGCGCAGGAGCTTTAAATAGATAAAATACCTTTTCATAATTCAATACGCAAACGCGTTAATCGTTATATAAAAGCTTTGATTTCAATAGCTCCATAGTCCGTATATTCCATTATACATTGTCATTGATAAATAACATTATAGATGGTACAGTCTAACAAATAATGCAGGAAAAATTGAGGCGCAGCAATATTTTATAATTTAACTAGCAGACCCGGCCACACGTTGCTGTGGCTAACGAAACACAACGCCATTACCCAACCTTTATAAAATTCATACCACCCGCTTGCCTGCTGCCCGCTGCCCGCTGCCTGAATTGAGTCTTTGAATTACTCGGCTCTTCTCTACTATAATAAGCATGTATTATACATATAAACCTTCCCCTTGAATCACTCTATCTATTGGTGAAAACCGCATGAAAATCTGTTTCGTAGTTTAAAAGATCTATGCGCACATACATTTTGAGCGACTTCATTTTATACTATGTAATAATAATGCAATTCCTGCGATCGCCACTAATTATACAACGCCTGCAATGCAACACTGGTTATTTGAAAAGGGAAAATCAAATACCTACTTACTCTAGGACATCTATTTTCCAATTTCTTCTCTAGAACGAATTTCAAAAGTGACTATAGTACGGATCGCCAGCCGTTTTAAATCGCACAAAAATAGGTTTTCTTTGAATTTCTCGGCTTATATCTAATATAATTAAAACGTATTATACATATAAACATTCCTCTTCAATCACTCTATCTATTGGTGAAAACCGCATGAAAATCCGTTGCGTAGTTTAAAAGATTAACGCGCACATACATTTTTAGCGACTTCATTTTATACTATGTAATTAAATACACATAAATAAAGTGGCACACGTCCCTACTAGACATTTGCTATACCTTTTGATTAAAAAGAATTATTCAGTTCGTTCTAGTGTTTTTTTTTAAAGAAAGACAAACATTTCCGGGTTACGAATAACCCAACAATGTTTAAAAATCTCCTACACCACAGAAAGCCGAAAATGTTGCTTGTGTTGTGATGGAGGACTTAGCCAGGCGAGGAATCGAACACGCGACGCCCGGATGAGATCCAAACGCGATGCCCAATCAACCACTGACCGGTCACTTCGGTTCTACCATCTAATCCATATTTAAATTCCTCCCAGGCTAATTTGTTCGCTTTTCGGAAAAACTCACATAGGTCTCATCGAAATCGTATTATCTCCCTTCCTATCGTAGTGAGAAATATGATATAAACGGTGTTAGACAAACAAAACACCACGCTTTATACTCAAATCAAAAGTTACCCACGAAAGAAGAAAAATGAACACCTTTATCCTTTATGGAACCAAAGTTTCAGGTCACAATCGAAAAAAAAAAACTCCATATTTTTTTTTCAACTTAATCCAAAGATATTCAAATACAAAAGAGATATGCTATGATGTCCGTGCAACTGTCGGCGGACTACGACCTAATCAGGCTAGTTTGCATACGAAAAGAATTCGTTCATTTCGTTGATTATGCATTAGTATTGGTTAACATTTGAATACGGAAAGAATTCGTTCATTTTGTTTAACGTTCGTTTGGTTTATTCATTAATTATTCGATAAATTAGTTTATTTGTTAATTGGTAAACAATATCGACGACACCCGGAAGCGCAGTCCCACCTAGTAAAAACTGCAGATAGCACATCTATTATATTTCAATATCTTTGACTTAATCTATGGTTATTAACGAAAATGTAATCTGGCGAGTTGTACGTTCATGATGTGAAAAAAGAACGCAAGTAAAAATTGTAAGATTCTCAAATTAATAAAAATCTATTTAAATGGATTATAATTTATAATGAAGGGCGAATCTAGCAAAGTTCGTATCCGCGAGTATTGTTAATTGAAACAAAACCCGTTATAAATGTGAACATCTGAGGTATTAGCTTGAATAATGTATTTAATCTTGGAGGTTCGAGGAAACGACAGAGTAATCACATTATTTACTTCGTAGACGTTATTAATTTATTAATAATATCAATAACGCATGGTTCAGCGGCAACAGATTCATTAGCAGACTCGGAAATTTCCAGATAATAATGTAACATATAATCTCATCTAATAACAAAATGACGTAGGTACTAGGTAGTCATAATGTGTACTCGTGAAGGTAATAATTGATATTTGAGGAAAGAATCCATTAGTAAGACAGAGGTCAAGCTTTATCATAAGTTATCTGATTATACGGAAGACGAAACGTTTAAATTAACAATAATTAATCCAGTTAATATATTGGCATGAAAATAAGTACAGCTATTCGTAACTCGTAAGTACGGGCAAATTGTATACTTGGGTACGTAAAAATTGGCTTTTATTAATTGTTATATATGTATTTATGAGAAATACCGCATAAAGGTCCCCCGGTCAAATATGGCATCCTAAATTGGGGTAAGTTGTGAGGCTTATGGTAGTGGGGAGGTTGAAATCACCTAAAGCAACATTTCGATTCTGAATGACGATCACCAGAGCGGTGCTGAGAGTACATATATAGTCGATTATAATCAAGGTACCAAACAATTTAATTTGCGTCTCAGTAGATTAGAGCACTATTATTTTTAATCAACTATTGAAAAAGCTGGAACAATGTGTATTCTTTGAAAAAATGTATTATGATGGGAAAAATTGTAAATAAATTTGAAAAAGTAAAAGATGTGCAAATTTTAATAAAGCTCACCATTTGAGAGTTTTTGTTGTATCTGAACAAGCACATATATTAACACACTTCCCCACTTATTACACCTATCGTCAATCATGTATGGAAGATTTAAAGTAAATTTTTGTAACCTTGATCATCGTTAATTATTCTAATGCTAGTGTGATTTTGGCGGTTTTAAAAGGGCACATTTTAAATCGTAATAGAAAATATATTCGCCAACATGAAAATAGAAATATTATCATAATATTTTTCAACAATACCTCATTGGGGATATGTACCTTAGCCTCTACACCTCCAGACGATTGGGAGCAGTTGGGACTCTTGTGCGGTATTCACACAATCCGCCGCTACCCGAATTTCTACCCATTTATTACATATCTCCCTCCCTTAAACACGTTAACTTTTAAAGCACTTAAAAAAATATACATTTTATTCTTGAAGATAATATCTAGACATTGCCCGCGCCGAAACGCAAATTATATAAAATTCCCTCGACAGAAATAAATCGCAAAGTATGCTCCAAAAATTATTAAAAACACGTTTGTTTCAGTTATTTTGCAAGTTATATGTATGAAAAAAATCAGTGTCTGTTGAAAAATGCTGTTTAAGACAACCCTCGCGAGATTTTTGTTCTATTTTAAACGAGTCGTGTTTTATTAAACATTTTCACAATTTTCGCATCAATTTTGTTGCTTTAAATACTAGCGCGCTCCTCTAACATTCGTAATTTCATATCTCTCCATCTTCTTCTTTTTTAACCCAGTTGCGGTTAGAAATAATCGGCAATCCGTCATTTTCGATAAACTAACAGTGACCTATAATAAAATTTGGAAGCCGGTGTTGTGCATGAAAAAATTAAAACAAAATAAAAGACCGCGCCCAAAAAAGGTATATTAGTTAAAATGCCCAAATTGAGTAGGTATGTATAAATCAAGCTGCGGCAGGTAATATTTCAGTATATTTTTTCCTTCCCCTGTCATAAATAAAAGTCAAGAGCCTAGAAACCAAATCCGATAATGTTGACTGCTTCCATTATTTTACCTTTTCCATCCTTTTATATCCGCTTTATGGGAACTTAAATATAATCTTGATACCGGCTCTTGGGCTCTCCCAACCAGTAGCAGTAGACTCCTTAACTTAGATAAAATGCCTTTAAATATTATATTATAGAAGACAGTATTTTTACGTAATCAATCTGTTCGATAAAAGCACTGGAGATAAAAACCGGCAGAACTGTGTTGTGGGCACTGGACAGATAATTCCTAGAATTCTGATGTACCAGTATTGTACATTTCGATTTAAATTTATAAAAAATTACATTAACTCCACGCAGGAGGCCCAGAAGAAAATAATTTTCTATGACATATTAGGGGATGATGTGTGGAAGGTCTTTTTAGAAAAGCAAGTTTTGGGAAGGAAAAAGGTATGAGGGGTGGGTAGAAATCTGGAGGACAATGCGTCCAGGAGTGACGGACGTTTGAATCCATCCCTCCCACTGCGGCGCAAGGTGGTGGGTCTAGAGCAGTGGTTTTCAACCTGTGGTACGCGAAGCCAATTTAGAGGTACGCAATAACATGTAGAATCACTGGTTAAAACGCCTGAAGTCGTGTTACACTCTGTATAAAATTGCATTACTTAATTCTATTTGTTTGACTAGATTGTTAAATTCGTGCAATAATTAGAATATTAAAAATTATAAATGAAACACGTTTTTCATTAAACGTGTAAAAAAGATAGATAGAGGGTACGGAGAACAACAAATACAAATTTATAGTGAGAGACAAGGGGTACGCCGGCTCAAAGGGTTTTATTTTATTTATTTATTTATCTATATAAGGTATCTTTACATTACATTATTCGATGCCTGTCTCACTAGGGTATACCTGTGTTGAAGACCACTGGCCTAGAGAGTCCGGCTGGAGAGTTCCAAAGGTCTCCCTCAAGCAGTCTCTCACGATCCGGCCCGCCGCGCGTTAGGTGACCTAAACAAACCTCACCCCATGAACCCGGCCACCCCTGTTAAATCACAAAAAGTGGCGAAGCACTTGGGCTGCCCTATTATAGGAGTGTTGGTCATTGAATAAATGGTTCTCGGGCGGCGGGATCGATACCCGCCTCCCAAACTTTGCAAAATACATTAACCTCCAAAATACGTTGGATTATTTTTTTCAAGAAAGATTTCAATATACATCTATTTTATTTTAATTTATTTGTAGTTTTTTAAAAAGTGCTTCACAGTTTTCTATATCGTTGAGTACAGAGTATTATATTATTTTAAAAATATATTTAGATTGAATCAATCACATATTTTCGTAATAGAAGTTTAAAATAGTTCTGATTTTATTTTCTTTGACTTCTCCTTTGACGCTGGGTATTATTTCTGAAGGGTAGTTTTATGTCATTTCTTTTCATCGTCTCATGTGTGTTTATACTGAAGGTTTTCAATTTTGCTCACAAATTCATTTGATGTCTGGCCATTTATTATTTTGTATATACATATATTTTTTTAATTAGATCAATAAATTTGACGAGAAGTAAGGAACAATGGAAAAGTATAAGAATATGGTACTAATGCTTCACCTACATGATATATTTCTAGCGTCCTGATTGGCTACAGAGGATTTGACAGATATCGATAATAATGCAGGGTGAATTTGACTATTTTTGATATGAAGTAGTCCTCCGTAGTCCAGTGGGTAAGACTCTTGTCTCACAATCCGGAGGTCGCGGGTTCGAACCCGGCATGCGCAAATAAATTTTATTTGATTAATTTGTGTTATTTCACAATTAATTCATTTAAAATAATATATATTATATTTGCGGCATGTTCCGGAGTGGAAGATACTATCAGTATCGCCCTGGTGTAAGACCACCATTCAGAATTGAAACGTTGCTTGAAAATGGCTTTAGCCGTGTTTAGTGACCAGATCTGAATAGCCAGGTACTTCCCAACCTTCCTCTTCCCCACCTCCTTCCCCTCCCCAGTACCTTAAGCCTCACAACATACCCCATTGGGGATGCCATAGTCTCACTGGCTCCAGACGGGAGCAGTTGAGATTCTTGTGCGGTATTCACTGTAAAAAAAAAAAAAAAAAAAGTCCTGGGTCGATCGATAGTTTTACACGACCCGGGTCGCTCACGACCCACTGGCGTCACGAGCGGGTCGCTAAGACTCGCTCTTTTCGCGACACAAAATACGAAACTCGATACTCATCTCATCACCCAGTTACTTTCTATGGGCGCGCCGCGCAGTAGACGCTCGCCGCCCAGCCCGGTCAAGTCATACGCGACACGAAACCCTGGTTATAATTGTGTGAACGTTCTCTCACAGCTCACACCTGTAACTAGTAATGTCGGGTCCCAGAAATAAATTTTAAAAAAGACGCTTCAGGGGTTAAAAAAACAATGTTTTATCATGTTTTGAAGGATATAAAAACCTTGTAAAAAACGTGTTGTTCTGAAGCTTTTTTTGAGAATTTAAATAAGTAAATCAGCTGTAAGCTGTAATGCTTTATTATAATTTCTTTTTATTAAGGTCAGACATTTTACACTTTTACCAGTTTGTAGTTTCTATTACAATGCACAATTATATTCACACCCACAAGAAAAATGAAAACAGCACTTAGCACTTTGATTAACAATACCAAGATACGCTCTTATTAAAAACGTCTCCGTGTGTAGTCGAATATTCAAAAATCGAATCTACTAAACAATCCCGCTATGACGTGATACACGGGCAGGAAGTAGGATACTGTTACGTCTCGCACGTGTGTGTTGATCAGCAATCGGCGAGCGAGTGTGTCGCAATTGCAGTTCGAGAGTTCCGGGAGCTAACACGTCTCGCCACTCGCCACACGGGCACCCGGTGATCGGTCCGTGAGTCACGGGGTGCAGAAATGTGTCGTAGTTGGTAGGTTGCGGGAGTGTGTCGCGGTTCACGGGTCCCGGAAGACCCGGGTGCTGACGAATAAATAACCCGCTCGCTCTTTGGTGGCTCTTGAGCGGGTTTCGACGATCAGGCCTTTCACGATCGACCCAGGACTAATATGAAGTTTCATTTTTTAAACGATTATTCTATGAGTATCCATTTCATTTTGGCAGTAACGTATTGCAGATACTTCAATAAAGAATAAATTGCTAGAGATGCGATTTTTTTAATTAGGCCAATTTTTATAATAATCTTCACAATCTATCGGCGTGTCCGTGTGCCCACAGAAAGCATTATATTTTACATCTACTATTCAGTGGATAAAGGCTCTGAAGTCGATTCAGTATTAATCAATTAAAAAACGCATGCGGCGATAATAAATACTCTAGTTAATTAATAATTCGTAAATACCGGCACAACTATAATAATGGCACCGGTTTTGACACGAACGAAAAGCAATTAACCCCAAACAGGCGACTAAGGTTGGAATGTTTGAAACCTCGTCGCATGCGATTAACTATCAAATTGAGGATTAACACCATTTTTAACTAATTGTAATCAGCTGTCGAGCATTTTGTAGTCTATTCTATTCCATTTATTTTTATTTATTTTTTATTTACATGTTTAACATTATTTGTTAATTTGTGACTCATTAAAAGCTTCACCCGTGCTGAGGCCCCCATTTTATAATTTAAATATTTTCAATAAAGAATGAAATTATAAATTTTATCGCAAAAAAAAAAATCGGAAAATATTATGAGGTACGGTTGTACACGAAACGAGATAAAGATAAGCTTATTGACTCTGGAGATATAATGATGTGCGTATTGTAGTGGTATTGTGTATTATATACACATGTTTTATTCTTTTACATTATAAAAATTGTGTAATATTGCCTTTTTTTGTTCTTTAATCCATTTTTTACAGTTCTTCTTCAGCTGTACTTTAATCCATCTATCTTTAGCAAGATCGTTATTCTTGTTTTTGTATCTTTATTTAGACGCAAGCAAATTTTTTCATACATATCTAGTAGGAAAAATAAATAAAATCCAAAATAAAAATATTAAAAAATACATTTTACAAATTGGTTTAATGTAACTCAAATAATCTTGGTTAAGTACTCAAATACATTCGTGTTCACCTTGGGATATATATCATATTTTTTCTCACTTATAGGTATATCACATATCTTGTGGCTTCTTTTAAGAATTTTGGTAGGCTATTATAATGTTTTGTCCTTTATAAAACACGTCGTTTTGTGTACACGTAACTTTAGTTTTGGGAAACCTAAAAACTCAGCAACTTTTCGTAGGAAAGTTGTGAACATTTTCATGAAACATAATATTAGTTTGCAGATAATTAGGGAGCATTTTATGCGTAAAATCTGATCAAATTTGATAAAACACTGAAATGGCGTTAAACGGGGGCAATTCATATGTTAAAAACACAAAATGGAGCTAATCGTCGAACAAATATGACAGAGGTTGAAACAACACAGCATAATTTGTCCTAATAGTGTTATAATTATAAATAGTACGGAAAGGAAGTAAACATTCAAAATTGAAAATGATTTATTTTTCCCTGGTACAATCTTCACTCATGTACGGAATAATAGGATAGGGTGGTGCGCTTTTATAAAACCTTTACAAACAACACAAAATTATATTATCAAAGTTATGTATAATAGCAGTAGAACATTTTCGACAGATGTTTTATACAAAGATTCTAAGCAATAACTATTTATACTGCAAACTATGAAATATATCATAACATAAGCAAATTCGAAAAAAATGAAAATATAACCAACATTAGAAATAATAATAATGTATTTTATACCCCTCAATCTAATACAAAACAAATGCAATCACACAGCAGTTTTATTGGAACGCGAACTTTCAATCTTTTACCGAAAAATATTCAAGTAGCAACTAAACTTCCTCAATACTTAAAAGAGTTAAAAATATGGCTTAACAATACTGATTTTGAAACCTCATTTATTTAATTTGTATCACTTTATGTTCTCACAAACTTTACACTTATAATTACACTGTACACTATTGTATACACTTTTTGTATAAACTCTTTAAACTTTAACTATATGCTAAACCTAAACTATTTTAACTATATGCCCACTGTTTGTCTCATTGTAGGTACAAAAATAAAATATATTTAACTATATTACCCACGCACAGGTTGCGCCTTAGTGGGTTCCCATTATTCTCATGATTTTCATAATATGTATATATAAAATGTAAAATTGGGATAAATAAAGGAGTTTAAAAAAAAATCCTTTTATTTTTATTGGTTCAAAATTATCTACACAATAACAACATTGCACTGATTTATTAACAGCCAATATTTTACAATGTATAAGTTCAAAGCAGAATTCGTACCAAAAAGCATTACTACGGTTGCTCATAGTATTCGTTTACAAGCGAGTGAATTTATTTCAATGTCATAAAATTTATTGTCTTCATTTAATTTGATTCATATTTGACTTCATTCATTTGATTCGTTCTGCACAAGATAATAAATAAAACGCAATAATATTTCACATATTCACAACAGACAAAGGAGAATCCTTAATATATTTTAATGAAATAATAGGACAACTAAAGTACTTTGTGTTATAAAATAAGCAAATATTGGGAAAGTTGAAAGATCCCTGATATATGCCGATTCTAAGTACGTTTCATGTTTTGAACAAACTGTGATTAGCAGAAGAAAACTACTGCTATATTTTTGGGCTTATTAGCTAATTGTTATAAATTTGATAGAAAGCTGAAACACATCACGAATTGACGGTGATGAACGGGGACCTTTCAGAAGTAAAAAAAAATGGCGCTGAAAGGCCGTTTGATGACAATGATACATTTTAATTTCAGTCTAGCATTTGGCCGTAAGTAGCAAGTATTCGAAAATAGTAACAGTATCTATATAGTTAATAATGCAAGTAAAAATTCCATTTATTTTCAGTGCCCCCAAACTGACTTCGTAATAATATTTAGCTTTTTTTATTATTTTTTATTAAATTGAATATAATTACATCTAATACAATATAAGCTATGGGTAGTCCCACAAAGCTGTAACAGATCAGCTTGTCTGTAGGTTCTACCATAATTATTACCTAACACACATTAGCTTAAGTTATAATATTAATATCTAATACAAGATTTAGGATAGATAAATGTGTTGTTCATTTATTAACCACTTTTTTTTTCAATTTAGGGCAGGGTTCCTCATTATTTTTAAAATTAATGTTTTGCTTCAATTTGTTATAAATCAAAGGTACCATATATTCGAGCGTTCTGCTACCATACTTATTTGACATTCGTGGTACTTTTAGGCCTTTGTTTTCGGTTTTGTTGTGTGGCTACGCACCAATAATTTTTTATACGCGCTTTCTCCAGAATTATCCATAATTATAATGTACCAGAGAAGCCCTTTAATTGGAAGTAGGCCCCCAGACCCATACAGTAATTTTAAGTTGTTTCTTTGTTTGTAAATGCTAGGTTTAACATTTTTTTAAATTATAGCTGTTTGTAAATTTTGAATATATTTAATATTAATTATGCTCGAGTGTCCCCAATTTCGAATTCCATATCTAAGTATGGATTCAACCATAGAATGATATATAAGTTTTTAATTTATAAAAACAAATTTTAATTTATAAAAATTACTCGCCAATCATCGGAGCTGGTTACAAATTTTGATCACTTGTTTATCCCATTTAAAGTTGTTGTCTACGATTATGCCAAGATAAGTATATTCATTTGTAAAATCATTTTTTTTCACATTGGCAAATATTATCAATTTTCCTATGTATACATTCAAAATTATGTGCAGTTATTTTAGGTAAATTCCACATTTTCAAGCTCGGTGATCTTATATACATACATTTAGTTTTTTTGACATTAATAATTAGTCCTACATCATGAGACCATTTGAGTAGCTCGTTAAAGTCTCTGTGTTATTCTTCAATAGCTATTTCCGGGTTTTCATTTGATTCAACTAGTGCAGTATCATCTGCAAAAATGAAATCTACGGGCTATTTTAAAAAGTTTTGACAAGGCAATAACATATAAATATAATTAATAATTTAGGGCCTAAAATTGACCCTTGCGGTACTCCTGATTTAATAAATCTAAAATTACTGATTTCATTCAAAATCTTTACATACATTTTTCTATTTGTTAAATAGTTTTTGAAAAATGACAGGAGTTTGCCACGGAGTACCTTGATTAATTGTGTGTGGCTGAGTGTATCGAAAGCTTTTGAAAAATCAATAAATAATACCAATACATGTTTTCTAGCGTTATGCTGCGAAATTATATAATTAGAAAAAATTTCGAGCAGGTTATCACAGTTTTTTTATTTTTTTATATTTTTTTTTTAATATATATTTTTCTAATATTTTTTCTAATGCGGGTAATAATGAAATTGGCCTATAATTATTTATTACGGTGTGATCTCCATTTTTATAAATTGGCCTAACGATACTGCATTTTAGTTCAGCTGGAATAATGCTTGTGTCAATAATTCTGTTAATTAGGTGTGTAATTATAGGACTAAGTAATTTTACACGTTTTTTAGATCACACATGCGAATTAGATCCACGCCCGGTGTTTTGGAATTTTTCATTCTTCCGATAATGCATTCAGTATGTTTTACAGTAGCTCTTGGTAGGTACATTGAATGTTGCAAATGTTCTTGCTTCCACTCAGACGCTCTAACGTTACATTCGTGCAATAACTGATTTAAACCCTCGTCAAAGAAATTTGCAAAGTTTTCTACCACCACATCCGTCGTTTGAGAATTTAAGAAATATTTGGATATGATTTTGTCGCAATTGTATTTATTTTTCCTTCCAATATTTGATTTACTTCATTGATTTATAAACAGTTTATTTTTTTCCTTTGGCGATGTCAAAAGCGGAATTCGCACAAAAGGATTCGCGCCGGTCGCTCATAATTTACGTGTGCGATTTTAATTTAATTTTCCGAGTCAGATGTTCCCGAAGACGACGTAACGCGACTCAGAGTCGAGATAACATACGAAAACGGCCAAGTTTCATTATAATGACCGCCGTAACACGACAAACCCTCGTCGAAACATACAAACAACCTCAAATTGCCGAGGAAATTTATGATTTTCATTATTGCCGTCTAGAAACCAAGATACGTTATCGCATAGGGCGCGCGTTGACAACCATCGGTCCGCGAAATCCTTTACGGCCTAAGGTGGTGACGGGTTCGAGACCGGCGTGCACAAATAAAATTATGTTAATTAGTTAGTTACATCTTAATTCACATACTATTTCAAGAAAATAATATTAACAATAATAAAAGTGTTATTTAATTAGGTACATGTTAATTCACATACTATTTCAAGAAAATAATATTAACAATAATACAATTGTTAGTTAATTAGTTACATGTTAATTCACATACTATTTCAAGAAAATAATATTAACAATAATACAAGTGTTAGTTAATTATTTACATGTTAATTCACATACTATTTCATGAAAAGTATATTAACAATAACTCAAGTGTTAGTTAATTAGTTTACATTTTATTTAACATGCTATTTCAAGAAAATAATATAATGTAAGTGTTGATTGCATTAGTGTATTACACAAGTATATATTATGTTAAATAATATAAAAATAAGAGAGAAATAAAATGAATAAACATAAAACAACAAATTAAATGAGAAGAAAAAATTAGTATAGGTGCACCTGCGGTAAATAGCAAAAAAATGACATTTAAAGAAATGGGAAAGTAATGGGTAAAAATCAACAAACAATTTAAACGAAACAAGAAACGGAAAAGACACAGAAAAATAAAAAGGTGACGGTCGCAAGGGGGACTTCGAACCCAGCATTTTCTATAGCCGACAAGAGATCCTGGGTTCGACTCCCAGTTGCGACCGCTCCCTTTTTATTTTTCTGTGTCTCGCTCTGTTTCTTGTTTCATTTAGATTTATTAGTATTATCTTCTTCTTCAATGATTTGATGGGTATAATCATCAAAAAGATATTCCAAAAAGTTTTTTTTAATTTACTTGAGCACAAAATTCGCAAGGGATTCGAACCAGCGATCCTCTGATTATCCAAGGATCTTAATCAGTCGACTACGGAAACCGTCTTTAATTTGGTCAATTGTAAGGAATAGGCAAAACCAATACGCTTAACTCGTGGAACAAAACACTGAAACAATTTTGTATTTTTTAAATTAAATTTATTATAAATAAAGGTTTCGTACGCCTGGATAGAGCTATCAAAGGGAGAGCTAGATGCCGCGAGCGTCGGGAAATAGCGAAATAGCCGAATAGCCCGCCCTTAAATGTTTCATGAAAAACGAAAGCACGACTCCGATAATTCCTCCGCCCACGCAACTTACAACTGGCGCAACCCCGTGTTCATTCAAAGCGCTCCCAAATTATTATTCCGATGGGAAAGTTCAAGGTTCGCAATAAAGATATAAAAATTCAACGAAAACGTTAGATACGTTAGCAAAACGTATGAGGGGTTCACTAGTTGGTTTGCAAAACTATAAATATTAATAAATACATAACATATATTCTACTTAGATTAACTCAACAAAAAAGATACAACACAGAGGAAAATAATTTCCGTCAGGGCATATGTCATCTTTGGAGATGCGGTGTAGAGGAAAAGTCATCCTGGGTCTTGAAGATCAAATGATTTCACCGCCGAGCTGTTGAACTCAAGAAGGAGTCATAGAAACGCGTAGAGCGCGATTGGCGTGTTTCCCGACTGTAGGTACACCAGTGCTGAAGGAATCAATTACGCTAGTTCCTTAGATCATCTTCCATTGAAATACCGGTAGAACATAGACAGCATTAAAGTAAATATTGTAATCCGTTTGTTAAGATGGAAAATCTATAAAACGGACCGCCCAATTCTGCAGAGTCGATGGTTTTTTTCAGGTACTTTGGGGCTCTAGTTGTAAACAACAATCTGCATATCTGCGGGCCCAGCTTCTGAGAGGTAACTTAACTCTGGAGCCACCGCACCTGAGCTGGGAATAATACAAACTATGCGAGATATTTAACAAAGTCACTCAAAGAATGTAAATTGTGTTTATTTAAAAAAAAATAAAAAAAAATTACACTATATAGGTACACGGTATCCAGAAACTTGTGTTAAAATCGGAAAACTAGTGAATGTACATTACATTTGGAGTCAATTTTGTAAAAAAAAAATTTGATTTGAGATTTCATTTTTGAATAAATCGATTAACCTCCAGGGGGTTAATATTCCAAAACTTAAGTGGCCGAAAAACTTAAATAGTTTAAAAAAACTGAAATGCTCACTTTGAAAGAAGATGTTTAATCAACAGTTCATACACAATATACTATCCTACAATAAGTGTTTTATATGATCTTTTTGATTTGATTTAAAAATGACACTATTTTACCCCACAGGTCGGCCATGACTTATTGTGGGTCTTACATGAACCTAACCTAACCAAATCTAAATCAAAACTAACCTAAAGTTTGAATATATTTTTATTTTATTTTGTTGGGAAAACCAACAATTTATAATGTTTTCATAAGGTACTAGCAGACCCGGCCACGCATTGCTGTGGCTTACGAAACACAACGACTTCTACTGAAAACGCCATTGCCCAAACCTTTATAATCAACGCCATCTGTTGACATGTATCAGCGCCATTTGCATACATGTCAAATCCACACCACCCGCTTGCCAGCTCGCTGACCGCTGCCCGCTATGCGCTTGCCAATCCTCTCCGTTCATATAATATATATTTCAACCAATTTACACAAAGCCTTGACAAATTATATACCTAAACCTTCCTAAAAATATTGGTGAAAACCGCATGAAAATCCGTTGCGTAGTTTTAAAGATCTAAGCGTGTAGACAGCGGGAGCAACTTTGCTTTATAATTATACTAGCTGACCCGACGAACTTCGTACCGCCTCAGAATCAATAGCTGTTGAATTAAATTCAGTTTTTTTATTAAGTTAAAAATTACGCAATGAAGCAATTATCAATGCGCAACTGTCCGTGTTTTGTTTTTGTCAGTATCAGAGATGGCGTTGTGTACGGATTTATATTTTTGTGATTTACTTACTTTTACAATTACTTACGGGAATTCGGGAGGCGGATACGGGTGCCGCCGCCCCGGGAACCATTTATTGAATAACCAACACCTCTGCCATAGATCACCCCAAGTGGTTCGCTACGTTTGGTGATTTAGCAGGGGTGCCCGGGTTCATGAGGTGACTTATGTTCGGGTCTTGGCAGTTGATACGCCTGCCCACCTGCTGCGTGGCGGGCCGGATCGAGAGAGACTGGTTGAGGGAGGCCTTTTGACCTTTCCAGCCGGACTCTCTCGACCCATTGCCTTGCACCACAGTTGGAGGGATGGATTCATACGTCCGTCACTCCCGGACACACTGACTCCCAGATTCCTACCCACCGCTCATACCTTTTTCCTTCCCAGAACTTTCTATCCTCCCCATTCCTTAAAAAGATCCTCCACACAGCATCCCCTAAGATGACATAGGTCCTGAGAGAAATTATTTTCCTCAGGGCCTCCTGTGTGGAGCTTATGTAAAAAAATGCGTTTCATTACAGAGATTTATTATAATTATTGTATTTTTCCTTTGGAGGTGTGCAGACATACGTTCACCATTTGTCTCATTTTCGACTATTGACATTGAGTGTGTAAGAAAGAAGGGCAGCATTATATGATTAAAAACAAATGCACAACAATCAACGCATTGACATTTGACGTTTTTGAATGTTTGGAATTCATGCACAGTTCAATATTATACCCCTCACAATATCGCTGCAGTTCTTTCAAAATAGGAAAATTCGTTCCATACAAAATGTATGGGGAAAATAATTTTCTTTATAACTATTTATTTCGTTAACTTTTGTGATGTTTTAATAGTTATTATCCTATCCGGGGCGGAGACAAATCCAACAAATCAAAGATCATCAAAAACAGCCCAGCCGTTCTCGAGTTATAAATAGTGTAACTAACCCGACTTTGTTTTATATATTAAGATTATTAGTGATTACAAAAGAAAAAAAAATAAGTATCTAATACTAACCTACGTGGATGGGATGGGGTGGGGATGGACGTAGTCTGTATAGAGTAGGGTTGCCATCTCCAAACTTTGAAATTCAGGATTTGCAGGTAGAAATACCAGGACATTTCGGTTTAAAGCCAGAACTATATATGTAATAGAGCAGTACCTAATTGTTGTAGTTATTTTGCACTGAAAACAGGGTCAATAAAACAACTAATAGAAATCACATTTTTTATTAAAGTGTAACTAACATTTAGTTACTAAATTGGCGAATCAAATGGAGGAATGATGTTTTTAATCATAAAATAATTAAGTCTAAGTAAGTAATGTAATGGAACAAAATCTTAGGTCTTATTTTATTTTTTTATTGTTTATTTATTCAGTTTTTTATGATTTTATAATTTATTTTTATTGTATTTTTCAACTCCATAATTGTACCTCAACATTTGTAGTTGAATTAACAATCACACAATGTTTTAAAGTTCATATTCATGTAACATGTTGTAGGTAATTTTGATTATTGCAGCAACTCATTTGTTTCTTCAAAATTATTAACTGTTTAATCGACTCGCCTACATTACTACAACTCATCACATTTAATATACCTTCTCGTAGACTCAGAAATAAAGACCTACTTTTCCTCAATCAGCACTCGACTAACTATGGTTATAACTCACCACTGTCTAGAATGTGTAGACTGGTCAACTCACGTCAAGACCTTGATTTTTTTTGTATTAGCTTAAATGATTTCTGTCGCTCTTTAAACAAATGAAGATATGTCCTATTCACTCTAATTTTTGCAAGGTCTTGACGTGACTTGACACTTATTTTTTCTTCTATTTTCACTGTTTGTCTTTGCTTTCATATACCATCCGATCCTTACATTGTTCATTTCTATACTTCGTGATACTTTGTTTTAAATTGGACGTAAATCCGTAAATAAATAAATCAATAAACTGTTGCTGAAAGTAACCGATTGCTCTCTTTTGACCACTGTGTGTTTATAAGTGAAAAAAACTTCGACCTTCAGTTGCGCGGCTAAAATCCAGTTACAAAACGATTGGAGAGAATAATGGCGCGCGAATTTTAGAACATAGGTCCTTAACAGGACTCTTTAAAAACTCAGGACGATGCTTAAAAACTATCCAGGACAGCCCAGGATACCCCAAAAAGCAGGACATGTCCTGGGAAAACAGGACGGTTGGCAACCCTAGTATAGAGTAATATATATTATGTGAATGTTGTTTATTGATTTTAGGTTTGAAGTTGTGAAGTGCCGAATTGAATAAATCGAATTTACTGCAAAATGTGTGAACCGCGGTGAACTAATGTGTTTTGATTTTCTAAATAAATATTTCGGCGTTTCGCGCGATTTAGCTGGATTTAGTCATGTAAATAATTACCCACCCACTCACTAAATTACTTTTCGCAACGCGGATTTCATTATTTGTAATGTGACAGCCAAGAGGCGGGGATTATTATTTCACATAAAAATCTTCTATACTATTTGTCATTCAGGTGTCATATAAACAAAATATGCAAAATGTTGAAGAATCCGGTTCGGATTAACTTTTTTTTTGAAAAATGAATAAACATTCAGCGACATATTTGCAGTATTTTGAATAAAAATGACGACAGATTTTATTAAAGAAGTGATGCATCGAATTAAAAATAGCATTAATACGAAGATAAATTCAGTGGCTCTAAAAGTTATCCCGAATAAAATATAATATAACATTATTAATATTATGATAAATCAATGGCGCGAGAACTTAAGATACTTTTTTAGCTTATGAATAGAATAAAAACAAATTCCAAAAAAATAATTATTTTTCATTCTTGTTTTCGCAATTTTCGACTGTTTCCTAAAAATCCAAATGTAACATTGTCATCAAATAACCAATCAGCGCGTTTTTTTTCATTTGAAAGTTCCCCGTTAAACGCTGATTCTAGGTCCATTTAAGCTTTTGCACAAATTTTGATTAGCAAAAAAGCTCAACGGTCACGTTATTATGCTTGTCAGCTGGCCATAATTTGGTAGAAAGCTGAATCGGATCGAGAATCGGCGTTCAACGGGGACCTTCCGAAAAAAAAATGGCGGCGGTTGGTTATTTGATGATCACAATATCCCATTAGAATTTCACTTAAACCATCAAGTTCTTTTTTATATTTGTTATCTTTATCGGCAAATTTATTTTCATCTATAACTTTCCAGAAACAAATTATCACTTTCAATACCTAGATATATATCTGTACCCGAGAAGCATACGGATGCAAGTCCAAATTTGAAGAAATGAGTTTTTGATGCAGCCTTGAAGTAAATTATCATGTTTATCAGTGGCAGAAAGATGCAGGTCCTATCATGAAGAAAAATAGGATTTTCTAAAATGTATACGGATGCAACTATCTTTGATGCAACAACTATATTAGAAGTAGAAAGATGTACATGGACTTGCATCTTCAAGATTTAGTAGCATTTTGACTATTATGACTCGAATCCATTTGAATCCTTCTGTCTCCAACTTTACTACGTTTTCTATGCAAGTAAACAATTTTTCCGTAAACATTGATCCATTCACAATACACCACATGTCATAACAAAATATTCTATTTCATTTTGAAGCAGAAGGACTCAAGTCCGTGTTTTTGTTTGGCTCAAGTCAGCGTTTTTTTTAAACAATATTTTTAAGGACTTTACATATAAAATATTTCGTTTTATTTGCTTGCTTAAGAAAAAACCCTCATCATAACTAAAGCAGACACAGGAAACTCGGTGATTATTATCAACAAAGGTGATTACATTGAAAAAACTATGGACTTTCTACAAGGTGATAACTTTGAAATAGTAAAAACAAATCCAATTAATAAATGTCAGGAATTGATAATGGACACTTTAAAATCTTGCAAAAGTGATAAAATCGTTAATTTATTTATAAATAAAAGAATAACTGTAAAAAATCCACAAGTTCCCAAATTATACAGTTTACTAAAGATTCACAAGAAGACTCAACCAATCAGACCTGTAATTTCCAATTGAAATGCTCCTAGCTATAAATTAGCGTCAACATTAAATAGTATTATAATTGAATCAAATATTTTTCAACCTAAGTATGCAATTAAGAATTCCCTTCAATTAGTCGATCACTTAAAATGTTTGGCAATCCCCGATAATGCATTATTAGTATCTTTTGATGTCGTTAACCTGTTTCCAAGTTCCAGTTGAAGAAAGCATCACAATTATAAATAACTTACTTAATTCCTCCAAATTACCTAATGACTTAGTCCAGGATTTACTTAAATGTCTTAATGTAGTCTTAAACCAAAATTTCTTTCAATTTGATAATAAAAATTTTAAACAAAAAGATGGTTTGGCCATGGGGTCAAGTACCAGTCCTTTAGTAGCTGATATATTTTTAAACCATTTAGAAAATTAAATCTTTAATAGTTCTGCCTTATTACTAAAATATGTTTATTTTTACAAACGTTACGTAGATGATATTTTTTGTTTATGGACCGGTAGCAAAAGACAACTTCAAATGTTCCTTAATTTTTTGAACAAAATTCATAAAAAACATTAAACTTACATTAGAAATAGGAATTAATTGTAGCATAAATTTCTTGGATTTAAACCTAATTATAATTAATAATAAGATAGAATTTAATATTTTTCGAAAAGAAACATACGCTGATATAATTATCGACCAAATTAAAAGAGGACATATTAAACAAAAAATATTAGAAAAATTTAATTTGTCCTACATTTAACCATTGCTTAGTGATAATATTAAAAAACAATGGAGAAAAATATTGTTTGTAAATCGTCAAACCTCCAATTTAATCATGAAAAAATTCCTAATACAATACAGCCTGTTTTTTATACGAATAATAAATTATATTTTACATAACAAAGACAAAGACAAAGACCAAAAAACGAAAAAATACGGAGTTTACCAATTGAATTGTAATGACTGCAACCATTTTTACATAGGCAAAACTTGCAGAAATTTTGAAACGAGGATTAAGGAACATTTGAGATAATAATAATTGGACAATTTATAGAGCGCCGTTTCTGTGAAAAATCACCTCAAGGGCGCTTTACAATTTATCATTAATCTTAGGCTCTATCTAATTATATTATTTACAAACAGAAACAGAAACATACTTACCTGCAGGACACTTCCGATAAAACACACTTTATTAAAAAGTTTATGCTTGGGGAAGATACGACTTTGCACGTGGAGGACATTATATTCAAAACACTGGACATTGCATGACTTTACCCTTGCTACCCTCATCACCGTTGGTTTTACATTTATATTTATAAGAAGATTAATGGCAAAGTTGAGTTAATGTTTATTTTGTAAATCTGGAGAATTTTAAGAATTTTCTTTATTTTTACACACTCGGTAATTTACAATGTTGCGAGCCGTGAAGGCGAAGGTGAGAGGTTTTATATATATATTTTTTTAAATTATGGATACGACTGTCTGTATGAGATGTCTAAATAGCAATAATTTTTCGGAATTTGCTAACCATCTAATTGAATTTAACCATTCATTTGATATAAA
The DNA here is from genome assembly GCA_929108145.2 of Limnephilus rhombicus. Taxonomy (NCBI): domain Eukaryota; kingdom Metazoa; phylum Arthropoda; class Insecta; order Trichoptera; family Limnephilidae; genus Limnephilus; species Limnephilus rhombicus. Next base: position 31,442,674 of record OV815277.1, on the reverse strand, counting down.
TACTGGTTTTAAAATTTTACACACTAACGTTAGTGGTTTTCACTTAGATCTTTTAGAAATATTAGAAATTAGGAAAAATGTCAATAGAAATTTAAATATTTTTAACAATCAAATTAATTTTGTGAATATATTTAAGATAGGGATCTGGAAATATGTTTAAGATAGGGATCTTAAACATATACCATTGTAATTTTTTGTCTATGTTATTCTAAGCACCCCCCCTTTCCACCTCTCCCCCCTCCCTCTCCCTTGTTGATCTTCTAAGCACCTCCCCTTTCCACCTCTCCCATTTTTCTCACTTCCATTTCTACCCACCCACGCCTGTCTTTCTATGTTTGATCATTTAATTTTAGTACATTAAATGTCCTGATGAAGAGAACATCGTTCTTGAAAGATGTTGACTTTTAAATAAAGATTATTGTGGTAAAAACAAAGAGTTTTTAATTTTTTATTACATAATTGTCTAGTTCAGAACCCTGATAAAAGTGTAATAAGCACATCAGTGACGAACACTTTCTTAACAAAGAATATAAGCAATGAGGACACCCGCATAAACTGGGCATTATCAAATCGATGGTAAAGGGAATATAAAAGAGAACTGGATATTAATCCCGTAAATTACGAAGTAACAACAAAATAGCGATAGTAGTAGCAATTTTGTTAAATGTTTTTACTTCAAATTAAAAATTTCTGTTTTTTTTTTCCAAACGCTTTCAGCAATATTTTTCAAAAGTCATTTATTTAATGATGAGTAAGGTACCTACTTTTAAATTATTTATTTTATATTATTGTAGAAAGCAATCACTTTGTGGTTTGACGTATTCAATAAAATAAAATACTTCTTTGTTTAAAACTAATTTTTGAAAATAAATTTATTTTATGTTAATACCGTGACAAAAATTTTCGGACTTTATCAACAGAACAAAGGCCTCTGTGGTCGAGGGGCAAGGCTCTCGACTAGCGATCCGGAGGTCGCTGATTGAAATCCCGGCATGCGCAAGTAAATTTTATTTGATTGATTTGTGTTTTCACAATTCAACCATTTAAAATAATATAAGATATATTTGCACGTTCCAGAGTGGAAGATACTCTCGGTATCTCCCCAGTGCGTGTAAGATTTGAATTCCAACATTCATAATTGAATCCCCACCATTCAGGATTGAAATGTTGCTTGAAATGGCTTTAGCTGGGTTTGATGAATAGATCTGAATAGCCAGATATTTCCCCACCATCCTGTTCCCCATTTCCTTCCCCAACCTACCTACCTTCAGCCTCACAACATACCCCAATTGGGGATGACATAGTCTCACTGGCTCCAAAAGGGAGCATTTGGGACAGTGAGGTATTAACATAATTTTTATTTTAAAGTATATCTATGCCAAATAGCCTGCCCGGATACAGGATACAGGATGCACAGATGTTCTTCGATTATACGAATTCTCCAAGGATTTCGTCTCCAGTGTGTGTAAATTAGATGATCATGTTATTGTCAAGTAGGGTCAATTTGGTAAGCTTTTATAGGTACCGCCACCCGGAAACCATATATTGGCTAACCAATACCTCTGCTATAGGTCACCCCAATTGGTTCGCTAAGTTTGGTGACTTAGGGGGGGTGCCCAGGTTCATGGGGTGAGATTTATCGAAGTCTTGGCGGCGGATGCGTGCCCACTTACTGCGTGGCGGGCAGGACCTAGGGAGACTAGTTGAGGGAGTTAATTTGGCCTCCGGACTATCTCGACCCATCGCCTTGCACCGCAGCGAGAGGGATGAATTCATACGTCGCGGTCGGCAACTCTTGGACCCACTGTCCCCCAGATTCTTACCCACTCATCTGTACCTTTTTCCTTCCCAGAACTTCCTCTCCCTCCTTCTATTGTCAATGAGTAAATACTGAAGGTGCCACACACCGAGACCATAGATATATTGTATGTAAAAGTATGACACTCACCTTGAAACAAATTATTTATGTAACAGACTATTTCAGATTTTGGTATTAAAAATTGACAGAGGCAATTAAAAATATTTAAATTTTTAACGCAAACAATAATAAAGTTATTTTAAGTCCCTTTTCAATGGTTTTATAGTGTAAACCATAGGTTCTCAACGTGGGGGCGTTTCAGACCTTCAGGGGGCGGTAGAAGACCAAGAGAAAATTGGGGGGCGTTACAGACTTTCAGGGGGGCGGTAGGAGACCCAGAGAAACCCATCCCACCCCATTATATCTTACCCCACCCCTTTCCATCCTATCTTGCTCCATCCCATCCCATTAGGGGCTATCCATCCACAAAATTTTCCTATCCCATTACGCCCCCTCCGTTGCGGCAAATGTAACCCCATCGTGGTATCCCATTATGCACCCTTCGTCGTGGAATCCCGTTATGCCCACGAATTCAATTCACGACTTAGGGGGTGCTAGAAATAAAAAATATTCTCATAGTGGGCGGTGGGCAAAAAAAGGTTGAGAAACTATGGTGTAACCTGTAATTACAACTTCAAACGAAATAAAAAATAATAAAAATAGATTTCTTTAGATAAAGGTATGTATTTACAAAAGTTAATGTCTTTAATTTTTTTTCATTCAATATTAAAAAAAAATACTTGAGAAATGTTTTTAAAATGCTAAATGTCATTTCATAGAAAAAATTTAAAAAAATTCGGGAGCGTTTGTGATATATTTCCAATGCAAACTGAAAGCGCGGTATTCTCTCTTTCTATAATAAAAATAAAAATAATAATTTCTAATAAAAAAGAACATAGCATAGTTTTTAGGAGACTGTGTCAGGCTGAGATATATATAAATAATATCTCATAAAAATATTCTGCGGTTGTTTGTTGTCTGTGAAGAATATCTCCCGAAATGACCCAAGGGGTTAACGTTCGAATTTCGGCAGCTAGGGGCGGGGAAATTTTATAATGGTTGGTAAAAATTCAATGGAAGCGTGAAATAAAAGGGCATTGTCACAACGAAGGGCCAGGCGGCTCAGGCGGCCCAGGCGCTGATTTAGCCAGGCACACATTACACGCCAGGCGCAGAATGGCAGCCGCAATAATAATAATAATATCGTAATTCGTGCCTATTATGTATATTTTTTAATGTATATGTACGAAAGCGAGAACTTCTGCGTATCAGAATGCGCCATGAAACGATTCTGCACAGAGAGTTCGGTAACTATCTTTTGACAAAGTATAGAAAACCTGCAAAAAAAATTTATACCAATAAAAAACATACATCAAACATACCAAGTTAAATAAAAATACGAATTTAAAATTTTTTTACGTCCATTGAAAAATATCTTCATCGGGAATCAATTTTCTGAGCGGCATTACCAAATGTAGGTAAGTTCTGCATCTTGGAACAACAAAGTTCCTATTGCGCACTCTTGTGAAGTTGTCGGGAACATAAAACTCTTTTTTTGTATTACACCAGGAATATAGATATGGCAGTTTGCCGATGTGTGTATTATAATGTTATGTAAGCATATATTGTAACTGTGAACATATATAATTCCAAGAACGGGTGAGTCAGTCAATGACTGAATCGGTGTGATCCACGCCGATTTTTAAGAAATCTGATGTCAGAAAAAATATCGGTGACCGGACAACTCAGATTGAAATCAACTCAGAACGTAATTTTAAAAGTCATAAAATACATATAAATATATATATATATATACATATGTAAAACAATTTTCTCGGTTTACCCGGTCCCGCCTCCTACCCCCAGCACCATCAATCACATTCAACCCGGATACTCCGTTCTAGCCATAAGAATTGATTTGCACTCACTTAAGTCTTAGATTCTGGGCCGAACAGACATGCGAAAGCTATCAGTTTGAGACAAAAACCCAAGACATAAGGCCTCTGAAGATGGACAGTGAGATCTGTCCGAAACGTCAGGAGTTAAAAAGTCATTTTCAGAGGACTACGTTACGCGGGTAAACCGAGAAAATTGTTTTACATCTTACACCCGTGAAAACCTTAACCGTAACATATATTTTCCAATTAGTTTAAAAGAATGTGATTCACAAAAATTAAAAAAAAAAATCATAAAAATTTGGTTAAAAAATAATGATAGAGCATTTATCGGTGCACTCACCCAAATTCGAAATTAGTATTAAACCAATGCTGTTGTTATTGAACCAATGTTATTGTTATTATTAATGCAGCCATTGTATTGTGTGATTTTATTCTAATATAAGTGCAGGTATGTTCACAGTATAATAAATTGACGTAAAATTACTGCCTGAACACAGGCTAGCCTAGTGAGGCAGATTACGAGAAACCTAAATTTATAATTATAAATCTCTATTCTTTAAGTTGTTTATATGTATTTCGTTTTCTGTTATAAACTTTTGTACTTATGCAACTTTTAAACTGTACTTAAACTGGCGATAAAAGTTTTCTATCAAATTGGTATAAATACATAGATCAGAGCTTCGCGATTTTCTTTTCCGTTTCCAAAGTCCCAAAGGGGGTATGGGTACCACCGCTCCGGGAACCATTTATTGGATAACCAACACCTCTGCCATAGGTCACTCCAAATGGTTCGCTACGTTTTGTGACTTCGGTTTTCATGGGCTGAGGTCGTCCGGGTCTTGGCGGCAGCGGCATCTGCGCACCAACTGAGTGGCGTTCCGGATCGGGAGATACTAGTTGAGGGAGACTTTTTGACATCTCTAACAGGACTCTCGGAACATCGCCTTGCACCGCAGTGGGAGGGATGGATTAATATGTCCATCACTCCTGGACACAATGCCCCTTAGATTCCTATAAATCCCTCATCCATTTTTTTCCCGAGACGTTCCTCTCCATCCTTTGCTAAAACGACCATACCAAAAGATGACATAGGCCCCGAGGGAGATTATTTTCCTCAGGGCCTCCTGTGTGGAGCTAACGTAAAAATATTATTTCCCAACCATTCAAAAGTTCAACCGGTAAGAATTTGATCATATCAAAAAACAAAGTAATAAAATAACAGACCGTCTAAAACACGAGGCCGGATTCCGGTCATCCGTGAGCGAATATCGCCCTTGGAGCTTCGCGCCCCCATTTCCTCCGACCCCCTATTTTCTAAAAAGAGTTTCAATTACAATAAAGCCCATTGTTGTGTAATCATATGACGCGGGCAGACGGGCAGACTAGCGACTGGCGGCCACCCCCGCGTAAGAGAAAAAATACATCCATATGTGTCGGGAAAGGGAGCCCCGAACTTTGGTGCACGTACCGATACTAACAAACTACCACGTACCGATACTGATAAACTACCACGTATCCGACTAATAAACTAAAGCTTATCAATACTAATAAACTACCACGTACCGATACTAATAAACGACCACGTACCGATACAGATAAATTACCATGTACCCGACTAATATACTACAACTTACCAATACTAATAAAATACCACGTACCGATACTAATAAACTACCACGTACCCGACTAATAAACTGCAATTTACCAATACTAATAAACTACGACGTACCGATACTAATAAACTACCGCGTATCGAAACTAATAAACTCCTACATTAACTCGTACTGTGGTAGTTTTATCTTTGTTAGCGAATTCATAATAATAATGTTTAAAAATTGTACACCACCGACTAATTTCATGTAAAGGTCGTATAAAATCAAAGATTCAAAACAACCAAAGATTTTAGTTATAAATCGAAATGCAGCTCTGCTACTCGTTCTTGTGTTCAACAGCTCGGCTGTGGAATGATTTGCCGGCCTCTGTGTTTCCTCCTCCTACAACATGGGTCTCTTCAAGACCAATGTTCATTCCTTCCTCTCCTCAAAAAGACCCTCCACACAGCATCCCAGATGATATAGACCATGAGGGAAATTATTTTCCTCGAGGCCTCCTGTGTGGAGTTAATGTAAAAAAAAACACCAACTTTAAATTACTATAAATATACATACAATAAATATTGTAGGATTTGAGAAGCTGAAAGTAATTACCTACAGAATATTTTTCTCAGAATCATTGCTCATCAAAAAAGAATTAAAGAGACGATTAGAAATTTATCTTTAATATTCATTAAAAATCATCCGTGGTTTGTCAAAACATTTTATACAAAAGAAATACAAATTTAAAATATAAAATTACTTTTAAGTACCTACTTTATTGCCCACAATCCTGGTTCCGACAATCAGTTCCAATTTTGAAAATGAAAAGTTCACTGAAAGTTAACAATTTTACATTGCACTATGTGGGAATTTGCAGCAATATTTCACATCATGCACATTATCACTAACAACCGAAATTAGTATGTTTGATTACATTTAGATAGACATTTAACATGAAAAAATAATTAACTTATGGCTGTACGCATATATAACTAGTATGGCTGTTATTATATTGCTAATGTATTACATACTTAACTATCTAATGACATCTTCTTCTGCCGGGGTTGATGGAATAAGAACCAAGATTTTGAAAACGCTGTCTACGGAAATTACATTGACCCTAGAACACCTAATTAACCTTAGTATCAGTCAAGGACACTTCCCTCAAACCTGAAACAAGGTATTGTTATTCCCATACATAAAACAGGTAACAAGACAGACATAAACAATTACAGACCAATAACTCTACTGACCAGTCTATCCAAAGTATTTGAAAAAATTATAAATGCTCAGTTAGTAAAATTTCTAGACAGCCATTAACTACTTTCAGCAAATCAATACGGGTTTCAAGAAAGCAAGAGTACCTCAGATGCTATGGCCGCCGTAACTGACTTTATTGTAAAAAACCTTGACAAAAGCAAAAAATGTATTTCAATTTTTTTAGACTTTTCTAAAGCTTTTGATACAATACACACAGTAAATTAATAAACAAACTTCAAACAATCGGTATTACAGGTAACGAACTTAACTTTTTTAAGAGCTACCTTGATGGACGCAAGCAACAAGTGAAAATAATGAACACACTTAGCAATCAGCGCTCAACTAACTATGGTATACAACAAGGTAGCATATTAGGACCGTCTTTGTTCCTTTTATATATCAACGACTTATGTAACATTAACATTCAGGGAAAGATAGTTAGTTTTGCCGATGACACTGTTTTATTGTTTGAAGCTGACACTTGGCTAGCTGTCTACAATAAAGCAGAAACGGAAATAAACATTGTAAAAAAGTGGTTAGATACAAATACACTCACATTGAACACCGAGAAAACTAAATATGCCACATCAAGCATAAATATAACAGGTCAACCTCATGATGATGCCACTATTAGAATACACACATGTATGAATTGCGATGAATATTGTCAGTGTCCCTACATTGAGCGCACTACACAGATGAAGTATCTCGGCCTCACAATTGATCCATATCTCAAATGGAATTTTCACACTCAAATAATTGCAAACAAAATAAGAAAAACCATGCACTTTTTCAGAACGATACGAAACTTTCTCGACTTGCAACACTTGAAAATTGTACAGTCTGTCAATCTGTTATTGAGTACGTTATCATAGCATGGGGAGGCTGTACTGTATCAGCACTAGATCCAATCATAAAGGCAAAAAAAACGATTATAAAAATAATTCTTAGATTACCCCTAATTACGGACTCGAACTTTATCTTTAATATTATGAATGTGTTTGACGTTCGTCAGATATATGCAAAAACAATCCTCACTCATTTATACACAAACATACATAAATACTATGAAAAAAGATTAAATTCTCGCTATACTCGAAACAATAACAAAGATTTACTACAAATTCCCATAACTCATACTACTTTTGGTCAACGAAGCTTTAGATACCTTGCAACAAGACTTTACAACATTCTTCCAATTAGTATAAAAAAATGTGATTCACAAATTTAAAAAAAAAAAAAACATAAAAATTTGGATAAAAAATAATGATAGAGCATTTACCGGTGCACTCACCCAAATTCGAAATTAGTAATGAACCAATGCTGTTATTATTGTACCAATGTTATTGTTATTATTAATGCAACCAATCTATTGTGTGATCACATTCTAATATAAGTGTAGGTATGTTCACAGCATTATAAATTGATGTAAAATAACTGCCTCAATACAGGCTAGCCTAGTGAGGCAGGTTACGAGAAACCTAAATTTATAATTATAAATCTCTACTCTCTAAGTAACCACTGTTTATAAGTATATTGTTTTTTGTTATTAACTTTTGTACTAATGTTACTTTTAAAATATTGTAAGATGTACTTTTTTCTTGTTTGTTATAAATCTTAAAATTTTTGTTATATTATTATTATTATTATTTTCCTATTCCACTGTTTTTCACCATAAAATACGGTTTCTTTATTATTTTCAACATTGCATACCTATCATAATGTTGGTAGGTATGTTATATTGTTATTTATGCGGATGCGTTTAGGATTATTTCAGTTATTATTTTAACTAATCTGTGGAATTAATCTCCTGCTGACAAGCTACTTGCAGTAGCTTAGCGGGCATAAATTCCCATTGTATGTAATTTTTATACAATAATAACGAAAACAAAAAAAAACGCACTTTTTAATGTTTTTTCGTTATTCAAAGTGTGCATCTCTTCCACAAACTTAACATAACATACCCTAAAATATGATGTAGAATTTTCGACTAATTATGCATGAATGCATATACTGAAAAATATATTAATATATTCTTCATAAATCATAAAGGAAGACGTTTAGATAACTTAGAAGCCTTGGAAATAAATAAAAAAATCTTTAAAAATAATGAATCTATTATCAACAAACAAAAAATATTGTCTTATAGCCCAATTATGGATTTGTTCCCCTACCCACCCACTCTACATTAATATCTAGCAACAGCTCCACCCCTACCACAATAAAAAAATTGTTCCCATCCATATTTCGAAACTGTCAAATTAGTATACGCTTTCCCTGAAGAACCAACGGTTGTTCCGAAACCGGTCGGATTTACCCATTATATAAGTGGTTCAAACAAAGTTAAATTGTTTCATTTATGAAAAATATGCAATTAGATCATAGTCATTTCTAAATGTTACATTCGTTTACTTTTAACACAACTTGATTGGTTCTACATTTAAATGTCAAAAATTAAGCGCTTCTGAACTGAACTAACATAAAACGGGTCTGGACAAATGTCACGTTAATATTACAGTAATTACGTGCATTTTCGATTGAGCGATAGGTACACAAATTACATTTTTAAAAGTTTGCAGATCTCTGCCGCGGGATTAGGGGCCCCCCATTTTTCTTCGGGGACATACATAATAGATAACTCGCACTACTCATGTTCTGGATTCGCGACAAGGGGGACCCTTAAAAAAATATCTCCGGAAACTTTCCAAACATCGGTAAACAGACACCGTTTTATTGAGTGTCATTCAATTTCATCGTTTCAATGGAGCAACTTCAGACTGAAGAGGTGCATGCTTATGTGCAATAAAGAAAACGGGTGCATAAAATCATATAAATGCATCGTTCGAACTTTACCGAGAAAGTTTTCCGAGCATAGTTATTACGAACCACGGATTTTGACGATATTGCCTAAATAAACGATGTAACTTTGCTGAAAGATTAAACTCTAGATGAGTTTTCTACTATTAAGGTCACATAAATAAATCATATGACCTGAACCGGCGCAATAGAACAGAATTTATCAACGGCCCTCCACATTCGCGACAAGAGTAGGCAATCTAACATTCTTGTACCTAAGTTGTTGGCTAAAATATTCAATGTCAATGACAAAAATCAATAGAAAAGTGTACTTTTGTTAGAATAACTGAGATGCACTTTAGATTATTTTAGATCAATACCTCCAGATTTTTTATTGAAAATATTCTAATCAAATTCTTCAATTCATATGCACCCTTATTCTACATAATAGTTGATGCCGTGGCATCAGATCTAAACAGCTGGAAGAAAACGAATGATGGGGCACATAATAAAACAGTAATGTCCCGTATCAACGGTTAAGCCGTAAAATTTCGTGTGTGAAAACGATAGGGATGTAAAACCAACTTTTCGTAACGAATCGAAGTAAAAAGACAAACAGGTTGAATAATTCATCGGATCCACTTCATGTGGAATTTATTTTCATTAGCGTCTTATCGAAATGTTGCTGTAACTTCAAACTTCAATACGACGTAATATATTATGCAACGAATTCAGAAGCCTCGAGAGTCGAGCGGCTCCCCTCCGAAACACATGAACTCCGCGAAAGTTAGTTTTTCTAACATTCTGTCGATCAAGCGACATCACTTAACAGAGCTCAATACCACTTTGTTGTTTCAAATTTCCTCGTGGAGGAAGTCTTGGCTTCTTGAAAAACTAACTTGTTCGAGTCTCGGGAAGAAACTTTGCCACATTCGGCACGCTTTATCTCTGTATCTGAACGGATCATCAGATATTTATGTATTATAAATACGGTTCTTTCAACATGGCTTAAAGTTAAATACGCAATGGATGTAACTTGTCTACATGTTGATACTTGTAGAATACCCTTACGACGAACGCACCGATAAATATTTTTTTCGATTATGTCGATAACTTGTTTTCGTTCCTCAGCAAATCGCCAGCAAACAATTTACGTTTACTAAATTAAGCATATTATTTAGTTTGGACTTTGGCGGTAACAAGTTTTGACGAAGGCAAGTTACCGATATAATCGATAAAAAAAAATATCGATGTGGTCGTGTCCTTTGGAGGCCTAAGAGGTGATGTCTGCTTAAGGATTAGGAATTGTCCTTAACCTTAAAATTAACGACCTTTTCGTTGTTAATCGAGATAAAGGAGGTAGATTCCCGTTCTTTATCTTTCCCTTAGCTAAGGATAAAGAACGCAAGTCCGCCTCCTGGAATCGCAGTTAACGAAAGTCTTTAATTAAAACGTTAAGGACAATTCCCTATCAATAAGTAGCTCCAGAATCGCTTCTCTGGATGGTTAGCATTACGCCTTAAAATTGTCAACAATGAAAATAAAGTTTTCATGTCAACATTATCGGAGATATACTCGTAGATAGAGTCGACATCCGTTAGCACGACTACCTACTTATACTAATGTATTGAATAGTTTAGAATACAACATGCTAAGTATAACAAGGTCTTAAAATCTTGCATTGCAGTATTTTCTGTGTAAAACGTTTTAATAATATTATATGATATTTTAATGTATTTAATACGAAACCATTTTGGTTTTGATGGCCTCCGTGGTGAAGAGGTAGGCTCTCGCGCGGATTCATATTCCGGCGTACGCAAGTAAATTTTATTTGATTGATTTGTATTATTTCACAATTCAATTCAAAGTGAAAGATACTCTCAGTATCGCTCTGGTGTAAGAACACCATTCAGAATTGAGACGTTGCTTGAAATGGCTATAGCCATGTTTGGTGACCAAATCTGAATCATATCAGGAACTTACTTACCTTCCTGTGCCCCATATCCTTCCCCTCCTCACTATCTTCAGCCTCACAACATACGCTTATTGGGAATGCCATATTATGACTGACTCCAGTTCCAGTTGGGACTTTTGCGCGATATTCTCATAAAAAAGTTAAATACGAGAAATTATGTATTTTATATTTCTGGAATTCAAAATAAATCAATTTAAAATTGAAGTTGTGGGTGTTTTCCAGTCTCCGTGGAATTTAAGTTAAATATCTGAATTACCTAAGCGAGTATATTTTTATTTAATAAGCAATAAGTTTTCCCTACTTTCCAGACCAGTTAAAATTTAAAAAAAAAAATAGCTTCAAAATACAAATTTGGTTGTCATATCCAAAAAATGACCGCTAGGCCAATGTAACAATAATATACAGCCTGTAATGTCATTTTCATCATGACTTATGGTGCTTGAAGTACTCATCTATTCAACTGTCAAAAACATGATAAGACGCTATATTTTCGTTATTTGTTTTTGGGGTGTTATGCCGTGTTGCGCTACCTCCTTCTTTAGCCAACATTTCAGACAGCGTTACAGTGTCCATCATGATGGGTACGGGTACATCTACCCTGATAATGGATACTGTAACGCTGTCCGAAACGTTGGGTAAAGAAGGAGGTAGCGCAACACGGCATAACACCCCAAAAACAAATAACGAAAATTTGGGCCGTGAAAATCTAAAAACGTATCAGACGCTGTATTGTTTACTTTAATTATTATTTTTTTTCATAAGAAAAAAGATTTTTAAAACATGCAAACCCGTCAATTCCTACATACAGTTATTGATGTGTAATTAATCAATAATAATAATAAAAATTGGATAATTTGTAGAGCGCCGTTTTTGTGAAAAAATCACCTCAACAATACCTAGCGAATGTAAAAAAGCGTGTCGCGCTTACGCAAAAAACTTCTTGATGAAACATAAATTATAAAAATACTCGTATAAAGTTTGAGAAACATCAGTCAAAATAAATGTCGTATGCAAGCGGCCGGGTGAATTTAAGCCTGTGACATATTTTTTGCGGGGTGTTCCCCATTTATAAGGCAAAGGGGAAAAGTACAGCCTCGGTGCTATAATCAAAGAGCAGAGTTACATACATACTATTTATTATTCCTCGGCGGGTATAATCATGATGATATTGCGAAAGGTTATTCCGCGCTGATTGTAAATTCGGGGACATAAATTATGACAGGCCATGTCAAAAACAAACTTCGACGATTACATTTCGGCAACGTCATTCTCCGCTTTCGGTTTCATTTGTGTGTTTTTGCTCATTGTTTTTGAGGAGGATTAAATAATTTGATTAAATGTCGCAAATTGTTGAACCAGGCTTTGAACCGTTTTCTTTTTCTCTTCATATTTGTACAAGACTTAGGTTTGATCATTTTCAATTTTATGTACACGAACTAAATATCAGTAGGAAACTATTTTAATATATAATTATTACATTAATAAATAGCTTTTTTTAATGTACATTTAGGTACTTTCGAGGTCTGGGCCAGTTTTCAGAGTAATATATACCAGATACTCTATCTTGGTGAAATATCACCAACATCAACATTTAGAAGCAAAGCGTTGCTTGAAATGGCTTTAGCCATGTTTAGCGATCTGATCTGACTAGCCGGGTACTACCTAACGTTCATCCTCTACATCTATTTCCCCTACACACTCTCTTCATTTTCACTACATGTATCAATTGGGAATGGCATACTCTTACTGGCTCCGGGCAGTTGGAACTCTTGGGGGGTTCATTTTATAAGCACCCGCACCCGCAATCCGAAGGTCACTGGATCGAATCCCGGCGTGAGCAGATAAATTTTATATGATCAATTTGTGTTATTTAACAATTAATTAATTAAAACTAATGAATAGTAAATTGGTCGCACGTTCCAGAGTGGAAGACGCTCTCAGTATCGCCCAGATGTAAGACCACCATTCAAAATTGAAACGTTGCTTGAAATGGCTTTAGCCGTATTTGGTGACCAGCTCTGAATAGCCAGACATTTCCCCACCTTTTTCTTCCTCATCTCTTTCCCTCCCCCACTACCTTAAGCCTCACAACATACCCCAATTGGGGATGCCAAGTCTCACTGACTCCAGACGGGAGCAGTTGGCGACTTTTGTGCAGTATTCATTTAATATGTTTATATGTAAAATATAAAAATAAAACTTTTTTAATGTACATGTAGATACTTTCTACGTCAGGGTTGGTTTTCGGAGTAATATATACTAGATACCCACACTATATCTTGAGTGAGTTAGTGAGATATCACAATTATCAACATTTAGAAGCAAATCGTTACTTGAAATGGCTTTAACAGCTAACGTTCATCCTCCACACCTCTTACCCCTACCCATTCTCCTCATCTCCACTACATATTCCAATTGGGAATGGCATAGTCTCACTGGCTCCGGGCAGTTGGAACTCTTGGGCGGTTCATTTTATAGGCACCCGCACAGATATTTTCAATCTTTGAAAAATTCGATGGCCTCAGCAGTCGAGAGGTAAGGCTCTTGACTGGCAATCCGAAGGTCGCGGGATTGAATCCCAGCGTTCGCAGATAAATTTGATTTGATTAATTTGTATTATTTCACAATTGATTAATCACAAATAATATACAGTAAATTTGTCTCAGGTTCCAGGGTAGAGGATACTCTCAGCATCGCCCTGGTGTAAGACCACCATTCACAATTCAAACGTTGCTTAAAGGCTTTAGCCGTGTTTGGTGGCAAGACCTGAAAAGCCAGGTGCTTACCTACCTCTCCCCCATCTCCCTCCCCTCCCCGCTAACTTCAGCCTCAGAGCATACCCCAATTGGGGATGCCATACTCTCATTGGTTTCACACAGGAGCAGCTGGGACTCTTGTGCGGTATTCACATAGTGAAAAAAATAGATATGTCATCCTTTTTAGGCAATGGGCTTTCTTTGTATCTTCGGGGACAGTGTAAGAGATGGCAGATGTAGGTAAATCTAAACCAATTGCACTATGCGGGTTCATGCATTAAGATTCAACACAAAGTTGGTAGTTATCTAACTAAGAGTAACGAACGTGGAACTAAACTGAAGAACTTGATGTAGAAATGGGGAGCAATAGATATTAGAAGACTAACGATAAAATTCTAAACTAATCTAAACCGATATTAATCTAATCGAGTGATATTCTATCCTACCTTTAACATCAATACATTTTTTCTATCGAATTGCTGTAATTTCCAAGTTATGTTCGCTAAACGAGTTATGTTCGTTGGCGCCATAACTTTCCAAGTATGTTCGTTGGCGCCAACAAAAAATTGTCCAAAGGAGCGAAGTTAGCCGTCCGTAATGGAGTACTGGTACCTACCCTGATGTATGGCAGTGAGGCACGGAACTGGCAGAGGAAGGATGAAAGTAGACTGAATGCTTTAGAAATGAGATCCCTGAGGTAATGTGTGGTAAAACCATGTGTGGTAAAACCATATACGATCGTGTGAGATATGTGGAGATCCGCGAAGAATGCAAGGCTGATGTAAGCGTAATGAGTAAGATTAAGAAAGGGACGCTCAGATGGTTTGGGCATGTAGAGTGAATTAACGAGGAAAGGAGTGTAAGGAGAATATATGACGCAAATGTGAATGGTAGAAGAAGTCGGGGACGCCCGAGGAAGACATGGCACGACCAAGTGAATCAGATACTTGAGTCGGGCCATATGAAGAGTCGGAATAATAGAAAAGCATGCACAAAACGATGTATGAATGTGAACGAGTCAAGGAGTGTGTGCCAAGATCGAGTTGTTTGGCGATCCGTCCTCTGCCTACCCCTGCGGGGAAACGGCGTGATGGTTAGTTAGTTAGTTATGTTCGTTAAATATCTTACAAGCACATCCCACTTTTTTTTCTTTTTTTTTACATGAGCTCCACACAGGAGGCCCTGAGGAAAATAATTTCCCTAAGGGCCTATGTCATCTTTGGAGATGAAGTGTGGAGGGTTTTTTAGGGAAAGGAAGGAGAGGAGGGTTCTGGGAAGGAAAAGGGTTTAAGGGGTGGGTAGGAGTCTGGGGTTCAGTGTGTCCTGGTCATCATACCTAAACACACCTCATCCCATGAACCCCTGCTAAATCACCAAACGTAGCGACCCACTTGGGGTGACCTATGGCAGAGGTATATATGTTCCACTGATAAGGAAAGCAGAGTTACATTCTCAGTTTTTCGATTTTCAATATAGAACTTCGATTGAATAATAGATTTCGTAGTTTGGAAGGCGGGTATGGGTACCGCCGCCCAGGGAACCGTTTATTGGATAACTAACACCCCTGCCATCCATGTCAACGGTTTGTGGAAAAATAGTGGAGGTATGGACCTAAAATGATATTTGTTTTTTTGTAAAAATATTTTTTTCCTGATTTAAAAATAATAAAGTCATTTAATTCTTAGACAATACAACCCCTTTATATTTATTTGCGAGCATAAAAACGCAAAATTTTCTATGAAAGTATGTTATATGTCGATAAATTCGGAATGCGGGGTCTTAAGTACTGGCATTGTCCATTTTCTAATAAAACTATTATTGCCGCTCCATCGCCACCGTTTCCTCCTCCGGACGCACTGTGTTGCCTTCTCTCTGATTACCCTCTCGGGGCGTGACGTGAGTGGTCGAGGGAACCATGCACGTGTCACTGGGCACAGCACGTGCTGAACAAACGTGGCGAATGGAATTAAGCTTAGGCCACGCGGCTGTGCTTCCCACATCCCACACCGCTAAGTCAGGCACTTAGCAAAAATACTAATGCTGTTTCACTCCATCGAATGAGGGTGTTATAAACGCTTGTCCCTTTTGATTAGAGGGTGCGGAGGGAGATTTCACGTATGTTCAGATTATAAATGCAATAGTAATGCACGTTTCGTTCATTTTTTTATTTGCCCTTTAGGGTTAGTTTTTCAATGTTGAACCTTATCGATGGGTTAAGGCCAAGATATCTTCATTGTAATTATTTTAAGATAAACAATATTAAAATTTTCATCAGTGAAAATTAGATGTCATAGTGTTGAAATATGTTTTTGGAATAGTGCCAGTAAGATAATGTCATATTTTTAAACATAAAAATTTGGGATCGGCTTAGTAGAGCCTAGTTCAGAAGTTCAGAACTCATTTTCGCCAAAAAATTGAGACACATTGATTTGGCTTTAATCCATGTGTATATTAGTTTTGTTTTGGTTATATAATTGTTTAATGGCACCAGACTCCGTAACTCATCATGTAAATTATCTATAAATGGTAAAGAACGAATCTTATCGAAGATTTACACAAATCAGCGAATGTTTTCCAGATATATAAAATAAAAATATACATTGAAAACTCATCTTTACATTCAAGAGGAAATTATATAAGTTTTTAAAAATAGTTTGGGTCTGTCAACTAGGACATAACACCATCAAACATACATTTAAGAAATTCACAAAAACAATATACTTAATGTAATCCTATAAAAACCTTAGTTCAATGATTATTCTCATCTTTTCTTTATACCTTTGAAACATTATTCTCTTTGTAGGATTAATCTACACTTCCTATTACCTTTATTTTTGTATTTATTGGAAGATTATTCCAACAACCTCAAAGAAAGAATGTTAAAATGTATTTTACCTTAGTGTTTATAAAAATATTATTTATATACTCGTATATATTTTTGCACGCATTTATGTACCTCCTATATCTGTCTCAACTCGATAGTAGTTCGACAAAAAAGTCAAAAAGCTGTATCGATCTGCTTTTGATTAAAAAGTTGGATAACTATCGGTCAAACGTTCAATTTGTATTGCATTGTATTGATGTGCACATACCATTGACTCAACAGTCGATCCGCAACTATCAGTCTCGCATAAGCATTTGGAGCGGGTCCACGTCTCTTGTCACGTTGCATATAAGGACCCACGAATGGTATTACATTAAGTTTCTTCACTCATTCTATAATATTTAAACAAATATATCTGGGTGCTCTTTCACCTTAGAATGTAACGTATGAAATATCGCACTACATAATCTGTCACTGAGTATAGGATGTACACAGTATCTTATTTTTTTCTCTTTTAAAATGTCTATAAAGCAAAGCGCAAACTAGAACTTTCTTGTTAATTGACATTGTTTGTAACACCGTGACTTGAGCATTGCTGAATAAAGACTTGTCGATTCAAAGGAGATATTAAAAATAGACGATCGACTGCATAAATTGTATGCGCACCCCCATCAACTAAACGGTTCAGTTGTGTAGAAATGACGAGAAATACAAAACTCGACAAAACAGTTTAGTCGATGCAAAAGTTGTATGCATGCGCTAGCCCTTAAGCTCTACAGATAAATAAATCAACAAATCATGTAAAGGAGAAAATTACACCCATAACCGGTGTACTATATAGACTCCAAGGATTACTACGCATTTCTTTACTAACATCAGTGTACTACGACATGGTACATTAACACCTTTCTTATCTCTGCTGTATCTGGGGATTTGCCTCAAAGAAATTGATAGCTGATCTGCAGGTGGTTCAAAACCGAGCCCTTAGAAATGTTTTTGGACTTCCAAGGGACACCCATGTCAGAGACATCTATTCAGTTTCCGGTATTCTTCCAATCACAGTCCTTCCTTATCATGAAATCACAAGCACCATCCTACAAATTATCCAACAATCAACTCACACTAACATCAATCTACTTTATAATCAAGATATCCACACTCACAATACTCGAAATAACAATAAAATCCGCATACCTCAAACACACACTACAAAATATGGGATAAATTCTCTGAACTATGTTGCCTATACACTATACAATTCGCTACCAGATATGTACAAGGGAATCCAGCAAAATAAAAAAATTTTGAGTAAATCTTTAAAAGAATATTTTTAAGTACGTTTAAGGGCGAAACTATGTAATTTTCTTGTCATGTTCAATTGTCTTGTCTCTTTTTCTCTTCTTTTCTTTTCCCTTTTGTTGTAATCATCCATAACTGTATAACCTTGTTCCTTTTTATCTTTAATTGTTTTCTATTGTTGTTTGTTCTACTCAACCTGTCTTTTATTTTTCGTCTATATTGTATGTGAAACTTATATTTTTAATATCTAAATTCCTATATAAAATTTTAACTTTTTCCTCCCACCCATTAATTTTATGTTCCTCTTGTCCTAAAATGAGTTCCATAACTCATCGGGATTGCTTTAGCAAGAAATAAAAACAATAAAAAAATTTAATTCATATTGCATTATGTAAATAAATAAAATATGAACGTAAAAAACATTTAAGACTTACTTAATACACACAGATCAATCTACTATTTAAAGACATAAATGAAAAACCGTATAAAATGATGACAAACGATGTCATGGTTTAAGTTGAGTTGTATTCACCCTAAAAAAAACATATTTAAAGGGGATCAATAAATTTCATGCATCATATTTTTTAACCCATGAAAAATGAAACGAGTAGACTATGAACTATATAGAATATGAACTTATTTAACAAAGGATTTATTATACAAGACTTAAATCCGACTATTTATAATCAAATTCTTTATTTTATTTCAGTTAAAAGAAATTTGATTGTAAGCAACCAAAAAACTTTGAATCCATTAGTCAGTATCACAGAAACTTAAAACATTATAAAAGAATAATAAGTACAAAAATTTAGATGTATATTTTTTAATAAAAGTTATTCTTACTACTAAGTATAAAAGTTATTATTCATGATGTGTAAGACATGTGCACGGTGTCTGGAAACTAGTAGTACAAGCGGGTAACTGGTTAATCTACATCACATTTGAAGACGATTTTGCAGTGCAACCTTTGTTTATATTTGAGCTTTTGTTTTCGAGCAAATCGAGTCCGAACTTGCAGTTGTGTTATTACATCAAATTTGAAAAAAGTCGGTTGCTAGGGGGATATTATCTGCTATTTAAATGAATTTTAAAACGCGTCGAACTGTAGACCCAGCTTCAAAAGTTTTTTTAACGCGTTGCCGAACGGAAAAAAGATTTCAAAATGCAAATGCTCGAATCGAAAAATCATAAGTTTTTTCGGGTTCTATATGTGATGTAAATTCACCAGTTTCTCTCTTCTGTGTATATATATACTTATTTTTATGTAAACCAATGGGAACATGAAATTTTCAAAATTTGGGAAATTTATGAGGTGAAATGGACGGTGGTGGGAAAAGAAGCAGAATGGAGAATCGATCGGAGAACTAGAATATTTAGAGCTGGTAAAATAACAAAGATTTAACAAAATTTTAACGATCCTCTACGTTAGCCACATAAATTTTATTAATACATTCTACCACAAATTTCTATGATTAATTTAAAAAAAATCGCAAAATGGTCTTTATAGTGAACATCTTAACATTTACATAATTCAGGAGACTATTTAAGTTTTTTTGCGAATATAAATTAGAAATTCACACATGGAAATAGACAGGAAAATAAAATATTTTACCAAATGAATAAGGTAAATGGGTTCATCGCTATACCCTTTCAAATGAAAGCCATAACAACATAATCAAGTCAACCAGATAATACGGAAATAAAAAAAGTCACGAGATGAGATCGGATCGAATAAAACACACGTCATACATGGACGATAGATACTCGAGACGCGATAAAAGTAGTTCGAGAAGAGCCGATAATGAGTAAAGGCAGCCAACAACTCGGCGATGAAACATGGGCAGATCACCAGAACCAGAACAACAGAACAGCAAAACAGCAGAACAGGTGCTGGGGAAACGAACACGAACATCACTGTTAAAGTAAACAGTCAGCGTACACTCAACAGACTACAAACTGTACACGTAGTCTGTCTACTGAGCGTACCCATGTGTGTGTGGTGTACCTATCTACCAAACGCAAACTAGTAACTAACTGCCTTAAGTCAAAATACTGTGTCAAACCGAAAAAAACTACTTAGAAGTTAAAAAAAGGCAACAGTTATATTAATAAGTTTACGGACTACTGACCCACTATAATATTAGTGAAAATTAAAAATTAGTGAAATATATAATATGGTTAAAAAGGACACAACAGACAGAAATTTTTTATTTTTTTTATTTTAGATAAAACTTAATTGGAATGTCCGAAAATTGCATTATTTTTTAATTTATTTTATTATTTCAGAAGAAATAATGTTCGATAAAAAAAATACTCTTACCCGTGTTTCTTGTTTTATATCTTCTGGAAGTAATAAAATAAACATAATGCAATATGTACCCACATGTATATTATCATTAAAAACTGACAAATAATATGACACTATTTTCATTAGATAAAAAAGCTTGAACAAGGTATTTATGGAGTCCATGATTTAATACCTATCTATCGAAAAAGCTTATTCGCGCAAAGACTGATACAGATTATAGACTTCCAACAAAAAAATCAAGAATTTGATTAACGAGTCTACAAATTCGGGATAATGGAGAATGGTATCCATAATATTAGTGTTAAATGAGATGCAAATAATAATGCATTATATCTGATCCACATGACAGGATGCTAAATTGGAAATGTTGTAAGTAAGACAGTGAGTCTATAATACAATACATATTTTTTTATATCTGAATGAAATCTTTTCTACATTTATCCAAAGTAGAAAGGTTTCAATTTTTTTTAATTTTCCTGTAAATTATGAGAAATCGCATCATAAAAACATAAAGATTTTTACACATTGTGCATTACAATTTGAATGTGTGAATTACTAAATTGATGTGCTATTTTTACTGCATGTTCTTTCTGAGGTATATAATCGAGCTTAGTGAAGGTAACGTAATGAGGCAGCAATTAGAAAGCATTTATGTAGGAGTGCATCGGTTTACACTTCAAGCGACATGTCCATGCCGTGAGTCATCACGAAACGGATAGGAACCTTTGTCATATTTACGTCCGCTTATTATGACTAGCGCAAAACAGACAGCAACCTGGTGCACACGAACTTTTAGATGATTGAGGTTCGGTGATATTCTAGGAAATAATATTTCTTCGGAATTGTAGGTGAATCATTTATAATTTTAGAAAATCGATATTGATCTTGAGAACAGATTGTAAAATAAATATTTCTTGTCTACATAATTATATTATTCCCCGAAAAACATTTTTAATTACCAATTGCCTTAATTTCTATGAATTAATCGTAATGGAAGTTTATTTGTTATTTCTAGCGTCCTTCAATAAAAGCGAAGGATTATTGGCATTAGGCACATATGTGTAATGATTACGCATTACAAAAGTCTCTTGTTTTATGTTTTACCTATGTGTTAAAGAATGTGTCAACACATATATTTTTGTACCTTTGTATCAGTAATCTGTTATATTTTATTAACCACATTAGTCATGTAATGGAGCGTTGCATTCCAATGGAGCATTGCATTGGACAACTATTGGAAGCCTATCTTAAATAAATATACATATTACACAGAGTGGCTGAGGATGACATAAAATTATATAACATAATGTATATATTAAAATAAATTAATGTTTTTAATTAATCCAACTTTTTTACTTTGCCATTATATTTATTAATACCAATTTGAATTCAGTCAGAAGGATATCACTTAGGGGTCGTCCATTAATCACGTGAGGCTCGAAGGGTGGGGGGGGGGGGGGTTCGGAAAAAAATCACGAAATATCACGAGGGGGGGGGGGGGGGTATAATGAGATATCACGTGTATTTATTTTTCGTGATAATATTTTGAAAATTTCAAAATACTTTGTACTAAAAAAAATAATGTGATTTTGGGGGGGGGGGGGGTTAAAAAGTTGCTAAAAAAACATCACGTGACCCCTTATCACATTTAGTTAAGTAAACTCTATTTTGACAACCTTCAGTAGGTATTACCAAGCGTGGTATTTTGAAGACCCCCCCCCCCCCCTAAAAGGGTCACGTAGTATGGGTGCGTTTCCTAACCTGATTCACGGCAGTGAGGCATGTGATTGGCATAGGATGGATGACAGTAGACTGAATGCTGTAGAAATGAGATCCCTTGCGGTGAAACGGCCGGCGAGATGGTTAGTTAGTTAGTTAAAATAACTAACTTCAATGCAGATAAGTTTTAAGATTTTCACGGCCAAAAGCATTTTCGTTATTTGTTTTGGGGGTGTTATGCCGTGTTGCGCTACCTCCTTCTTTAGCCAACGTTTCGGACATCGTTGCAGTGTCCATCGTCCCGGTAGATGTGACACATCTACCGGATCTGCCCTGATGATGGACACTGCAACGATGTCCGAAACGTTGGGTAAGGAAGGAGGTAGCGCAACACGGCATAACACCCCAAAAACAAATAACGAAAAAAAAAACTTCAATGCAATTTGATTCGATTCGAACTTTCAATTGTGAAATGATCATAATTTATTTTTAAATAAAAGCATAAAACGAAAAAATGAAACACGTTGTTGAAAGTATTGCATCTTTGAGTTGTGTTAGAGTCAATTAAGGATGATAGACCTATAATTAACGCAAAATACCCGATTTTTGAGTTATGGCAGTGTGGTTGCGGGAGTGCGATGTGTTGTACGTAGAGGGGGAGTTATTGACATCGCGATGTGCGGGAAATCTCCTCTCCGACACATTGGAGTTCCGGTTCAGTGGTGGAGAACAAGTTGTTCGAGAATGTAAACAGCAATTTTTAATAACTATAATTACAACAGCAAACAGATTGTTTCCAAGTATGTTAACTTCTTCACAGCCCACGACATTTTGTAAATAAGCAAAAAAACTGTTTTCCTTTGTTTTGAAACGCTTCGTTTTTACTATCTACGTATGTATAGTATTACTAAGATTTTTTTAACCATGGAATTTGAGAGTTTTAGTAGTGTCAGTTGGTGGTTTGTAAAACGCCATTATGAGGAATTTAGCTGATAAATGTGCCTTTAGAGTTTAGATGAGGCGTTTTCATTTGTTATATTATCTTCGGAAGAGTAATTTACTTCTAAAGAATGTTGTTGTTGAATGCACAGAAAAAGTGTGTGCGCAAATAAAAATTCAGGAATAATTACCAACCAACAGTTTCACCTTCTTAAACCTACCTTATACCCAACATAATAAAATGCAATGTTAATATGTAAAAAAAAATTCAAAATATATTATGTAAAAATGTTTATAATAAGGTAAAAACTGTAATATATAGATATAAATAAATAATAATAATGTTTGTAGTAGGTAGATGGAGTATGTATCTACATATTTTCTAACCAAAAATCACAACTAAAACAAAATGTGCTTCCCTCTACGATATGATTTATACGAGCATTCGTAATGTCTTCTGAGTAATACGACAGACATAAATTATGAATTTCAACAATTAGATTCAACTAGGGAATGCAATCCCGGTATACCGGGATCCCAAAATACCGAGATCCCGCAGACATTTTACGGGACTAATCTCGGTCGAAAATTTTGCGGGATCCCGCTGGACTGGCGGGATTACAGAGAAGCGTAGTTCATACGGATTTCAGAGCGGCGAACTAACTTGACAGTGGTTTTATTATATTTACAAGATCCATATAAGTACGGAGAAGACAGAAGTCAATTTATTAACGTTGATGACCGGTCAGTGGTTGAGTGGGCATAGCGCTTGAATCCCATCCGGGCGTTGCGTGTTCAATTCCTCGGCTGGCTAAGTCCTCCATCACAACACAAGCAACATTTTCGGCTTTCTGTCGTGGTAGTAGGAGATTTTCAAACATTGTTGGGTTATTCGTAACCCGGGAATGTTTGTCTTTCATTTAAAAAAAAAAAATATATATATATATATATATATATATATATATATATATATATATATATATATATATATAAATTTAGTCTACCTTCAAAAAGGGTGACACGCAAGGCTATCAAAACTACCTATAGTCGAAAGGCTAGAGTACACGGACACGGGTAACAACGCAGTTGCCACTGCTCCTGCTGAAGCTGATAATCCTTACGATGATGATGACGACACTCCTCTCGCTAATCTGGAGACATACGCAGCAGCAGCAGCAGCAGCAATGTCACTTCAAGACGAACTCGAACTTACTTTGATTAGTATGAAGAGTTCGAGATCAACAGCCCAACAACCTAGATCTGGCAATATGAGCAACCTTGAGGTTTTGATAAAGAAGGAAATGAATTACTTCCGAGTCAGGTGGATTAAAAGACACATGCCTTCGATTCACTTATAATGCGCTAGTGACTGTTGTGCCAACCAGCGTGGAAGCTGAACGAGCTTTTTCAGCCGCTCTGGCTACCTTGTGTCCAATATCAGCAGCCGTTTATCAGACAACACAATTAATACTTTAACATTTTTACGAAGCTATTTCCAAAAAAATGTTAAAACTGATGATGCTTATTGTACAAGAATATTGTTTATCATGTGAACATTTTTATTTAAATTTAAGTTGTTATGTAAATTTATGCCTTATCTTATTCTTTGCCAATTTATGAATTAAACTTTACCTATGTCTTACTAAAGGTATTTTAAGAAACCATTTAAAATGTCCCAAAGAACTTGTTTGATTAGGTATAAATTTAAAACTCTAAAAACAAGGTTGGTAGATCGAGGTATTAGGTCTTTATTATACGATTGATTAGATATCTTAGTCCACCCTGCTGGATCCCGCAAATACCTGGATCCAGCGGGACTAAGATTGTTCAGTCCCGCAAATACCTGGATTGACATGGTCTTGCGGGATTGCATTCCCTAGATTCAACCTTGTTTCCCACAACCTTGTTTCACCAGCCAAATGATTCTAAGACATGTAAAAAACATTACCATTACATCAATAATACGACTTTTTCCTCAAGGATATCTCAGAAACCAAAAGTTATTTTTAAAAATGATCCCGGGCCAGTGTTGCCGACCCCAGGCCAGACTGACAATCGATAGCTATTATTCGCACAGCAAGGACGTCGCCATTTTTTTACGTGTCGGCCTTACATAATACATTAGGTCATAGTGATGGCCGACAGCCTACAAACAGCCTACGGTAGGCTTCGATCTTTACCACTAATAATAACATCATTATCCTTGTAATAACGTTATTAAAGTTTACATAAATTGGTCAATTTGGACATAAATATTTTATTTTTTTCTTATTTAAACATTCCCGGGTTACGAATACGAATAACCTGACAATAATTTGAAAATCTCCTACTACCAAATGCTTTGACAACTCGGTCACTGACAGTCTATTCTACAATTTTCAACATTCACCACATACTGCGGTAGTGTGGAATGTGAGTGCCGTAGACACGCAGGCTTTGAAAAAGAGGAATAAATTAATAAATAGAGGGCCCTTTTAATGTGAATTGCTCCCAACTCAACTGCTCCCAACCGTCTGGAACCAGTTGGACTATGATATCTCAAATTGGGTTATGATGAGGAGGGGAAGAAGATCAGAAAGAGGAAGGCGTGGAAGTATCTTGCTGTTCAGATTGGGTCACCAAACACGGCTAAAGGCATTTCACAAATATTAGATACTGAATGGTGGGCTTATACCGAGACGATACTATCTGTGGGAAAACGAGTTTTTAAAAAGAGGAATAATGCCTTTAATGACCCTCCACACTAGCGACCGACTTCTAGCAAAAGTATTGTGTAATACATGATTAAATATACAGGGTGTTAAGGGACGTACTTGACTTACTTTAACCAGTGATTCCTGACATTATTTGGAGTAAAAAATGTAAATAAAATTTTGGTCTCCGGTGACATTTTTGATGTTTTTTTTTTTTTTCTACAAAAACATAAAAATATGGTAGTTGTTGAACAGTTGGAGGCGGGGTAAGGGGTTCGTCGGACACCCAGCTGAGTGACCAATGACGACATGCGGAAGAAATTTTTTTTTGTTTGATTTTGTAGAAAAAAAAAAAAAAGTCGTCGAAAAAAGTCACCGGAGACCAAAATTTCATTTACATTTTTTACTCCAAATAATAATAATAATATTTGGATGATTTATATAGCGCCGTTTTTGTAAAAAATCACCTCAAGGGCGCTGTACAAACTTATAATACATTTCTAAAATCTAAAAAACTACAAGCTAGGCAAACAATTATAAACAACTTATGGCTAAAAACTGCATACATCGGTTCATTGATCACCGATACGAAAATATGTGTACAATATTTTGACCAATGAACGCGATGCTGCCTAAAATTTAAAATTTAATGTCAGGAATCACTGGTTAAAGTAAGTCAAGCACGTCCCTTAACACCCTGTTTAAACATATATATATATATATATAGTATTGTAAATGTTTACATAATAAATGTTAATTTCTAATTTATAATCGCTAATTACCTAATAAACAACATCTTGATGATTGAATTAGGTACATGATTTGATGTTCATCATCCTTAATGCACGATGAGAACATTTTGTAAATGAATTGATGACTTAAAATTTATTATGTGGGAGGTACCGCCGCCCCGAGAACCATTTATTGGATAACCAACACCTCTCCCAAGTGGTTTGCTACGTTTGGTGACTTGGTAGGGGTGCCCGGGTTCATGGGGTAAGGTTTGTCCAAGGTCTTGGCTGCCGATGTGTCTGCTTCGTCTGCCCACCTGCTGCGTGGTGGGCAGGATCAAGAGAGACTGGTTGAGGGAGGTCTTTTATCCTCACGAACCATCGCCTTGCACCCCGTTTGGAGGATTGGATTCACTGATACACTGACCCTAGATTCCTACCCACCCTTCATAACTATTTCTTTCCCAGAACTTCCTCTCCTTCCTTTCCTCAAAAAACCCTCCACATAGCATCCCTTAAGACGACATAGACCCAGAGGGAAATTATTTTCCTCAGAGCCTCCTGCGTGGAGCTAAATAAAAAATTATATATGCTTTCAATAATAATGTTAATAATAACAATATAAAAATAATAATGTTCTGAGGTACTTACAACAGATCTGATTGATGAAGCTTAAAACTTATTTAATGAATACAACAGAACAAAGACAATATTGCTGCAGAATGACCAATAAAAAAACATTCACGAAAACAACATTTACAGCAGCAACTCAGTAGTAACATTATTTTAGGTGTATATTTTTGTTTTCTTTGTTATAAAATAAATGCATCGTTGCTAACGGTTTTATGTTTTGCATTGCAGATAAAGGTAAAAATTCTGTTCATTTTAATACAAAAGTTTCCCATAAAAATAATTCCTTTGTTCCAAAGGAGGAAATTTACTAACTCTAGAAGTGTTAAACTCTATTGTATACACAAAGTCAAAAAACAATATATTCATGCAAGAGATAACATAACAATAGTTATTCTGCAGACGAGTATAGCGAAATAAAAACCTTATAAATATGATGGAATGAACTTAGGTGAAAATAGCTCAACTGGAAGAGACGGCAAACCCAGCAAGGCTAGAGAATCTGGATTCGAGTCTCAGTTGCGACCGTTACTAATTTATTTTATTTGTCTTCGTCTGTTTCATATTTTTGTTGAGAGTAATAGTTGATATTATCTTAATGATTAAATGGAAATAAAAATTGATAAAAAAAATTAAGAGAGAAAACGTATGCTCATATAATATTTTGGCCCAAAACGGGAATTGAACCAACATTCCCTCTACCATAACTAAATACTTCCTAGTAAAAGGTCACCATTGGGAATTGAAACGTTGCTTGAAATCGCTTGAGTAGTGATCAGATCTAAATCCGTTAGCCTAGTACTGCCCAACCTTCCTGTCCATATCCATATCCCTCACCACTAACCGCGTGAAGTTAGGACTCTTGCGCGATATTCGTTTCAAAATTAGACATTAATTCTTAGTTTATTAGGCCACATAGATCAGCCCCGACCAATAAAATATCGTCATTACACTTGGAAACAGCGAAAAACTCATTTCAAGCGTTTATCTTTCAAAAAAAGTTTTATATTTTGATATTATTAAACATGAAAATACCATCAAATAAACTGTATGAAACAGTGTAAGCAGATTATTTGTTTCAAATTATTTGCAGATATATAAAAACAAGTTATATGGCTATAAAACAACCAATCGAAAACAAAATATTATGAAGAACTGCGAAAATTTGTGCCTGAAATCTTCAGCCGTAGTCGTCGCCACGATTTGTTCACGACATAACAGATGTTCTAAAACAGCATAGAATAGAATGACAAGAGGAATCGTCCTAGTGAATGAAATTTTTAATTACCTTGTTAAAAATGTCAAAATAAGACTTTTTTCTTCTTCGTTATTTGTTTTTGGGGTGTTATGCCGTGTTGCGCTACCTCCTTCTTTAGCCAACGTTTCGGACATCGTTGCAGTGTCCATCATCAGGGCAGATCCGGCAGATCCGGTAGATGTGTAATTTTTAGTCGTGAAGTGTGTGCTTATTTACTTCGAAGCGATACCGTGCCGCCAGCACCACTAACTTTCACCAGTACAAAATAATCGTGACAAGCAGTGGCGTCATCGCCGCGGAACGGAATAGAAAGTTCATTAAAACGTGGTATTTATGCTGGCCAGGGGCAAGTCCGTTTGCGAGACGCCGACGGAAGTGGCTCCATCTCTTAATGAAATCTAAAATTAGAAATCACAATGGTAAGAATTTAAGAAAAAATAAAATAAAATAAATAAAAATTACAATGGTTAACTTTCACCAGTACAAAATAATCGTGACAAGTAGTGGCGTCATCGCCGCGGAACGGAATAGAAAGCTCATTAAAACGTGGTATTTATGCTAGTCAGGGGCAAGTCCGTTTGCGAGACGCCGACCGAAGTGGCTCCATCTCTTAATGAATTCTAAAATTAGAAATCACAATGGTAAGAATTTAACGAAATAGAATTACAGTGGTTAAAGCGAATTTAGTCAATATAAATCGAAATGGTTTACCACAAGCTGGCATTACTGTATACTTAGACATGGTTTTTTTGCTCTATTAATATTAAATGAATTTTACTAGAATTAAAATTACACTGGTTAAAGCGAATTTAGTTAATATAAAGTTATAACACAAAATGGTTCACCGCGAGCTGGCATTACTGTATACTTAGACATGTTTTTTGCGTTTAGCTTTGGTGTAGCCGTCAATCACCGGATACCAAGAGCTATTGAGCTTAGCTCCGTCGTCTCTATTAATATTACAAGGATTTTTGTAGATTTCAATTGCCTCCGTAATTAGGCGTGCTCTGTAAGTTTTGGGTCTTCCCAAGACCTCAGGAACAAATCCAAAGTAATGGCCGGTTTCGATTAAGTGCTCAGCGATTGCCGATTTATCAGGGTGGCCGAGTTTGCAAGCACGAAAGTGTTCTGCTATCCTTTTGGTGATCGTCCGCTCTGTTTGGCCTACATAAACCTTGTCACATCCGGAACAGCTGAGTTTATACACTCCATCTGCTTCCAGAGGAAACTTAGTCTTTGCAGACCTCAGTAGGTCTTGAATTTTAGTTGTGGCACCGAAGACAGTCTTGATGCTATCTTTTCTCAACAGCCTGGCGATTCTGTCTGTCACATTGTGAACGTAAGGCAGGAAAGCGCAGCCTTTTAACTCTTGTTTAGCTCTGTCTTCGTTTGGTGTAGATTTGGCTCTTATGATTTGCCTTGTCTGACTTGCTGGGTAACCGTTGCGTTCCAGTGCATCGGTCAGCTTTGTAAGTTCTACTCCAATTTTATTTTCTTCACATATTCTGGTCGCTCGCGTCACCAACGTATGGATAAGTCCTCTCTTCTGTGCTGGGTGGTGATGCGAATCGGCATGTAGATACCGATTTGTGTGCGTTGGTTTTCTTATCTACCGGATCTGCCGGATCTGCCCTGATGATGGACACTGCAACGATGTCCGAAACGTTGGCTAAAGAAGGAGGTAGCGCAACACGGCATAACACCCCAAAAACAAATAACGAAAATGCTTTTGGCCGTGAAAATCTTAAAACTTACAAGACTTTTTTCCTTTATTTTTTCCCATTATATCGTGATACATTTCAAAAGTAATTTTTACACATTTTCTAAATATATATAACATAAAACAAGATAAATATAATTTTAAAAAGTAAAAAATATATATAAGACAAAAGTAGATAATGGGAACCCACTAAGGCACTGCCTGTGCCTGGGTAATATTAACTAAAGTGCTAAATTACACCAATCAGTTGGCGGTACAAGTAAAAAATGTTAATTTCAAAGTGAAAGTTTAAAAATATAGGGAATGTATCTTTGAAAATATTGTAGTAACAAAGTGACACATACAAATTAGTTGATTTTTGTTACGGTTTCAAGAAGTTAAATAAAGTTAGTCTTGAAGTTACAGTAGAAGCATGAAGGTTTACATAGAGTTTATAAAAAAGTGTTTCAACATCTGCATCATTTAGCCATAATTTTAATTCTTTTATGTGAAGTGATATTTTATTTGTCATTTGAATGTGTTTTGGTAGAAGATTAAAAGTACGAGGACCAATAAAACTGCCATGTGTTTGCATTAATTTGAATTTGCGTTTATTGAATTGTAACTGCATGAATAATCTGTCGTATCATAAACAAATCAAAATTTCTTACAATAAACAAACAAAAACAAAGAAATATACATATTCAGAGGGCTAAGGGACGTACTTGACTTACTCTAACCAGTGAATCCTCATATTATTTGGAGTAGAAAATGCAACTGAAATTTTAATCTCCAGTAATATTTATTTTTCAAGAAAAACATTTAAAAAATCAGTAGGTACTAGACAGTTAGGGTCGGTGTTAGGGGTTAGGTATGGTTACTGGACTGTGTAACCAGTGACAGCATGTAGAATAATTATTTGTTTATTTTTAAAAAAATCAAAAAAGTCAGAGGTCTCTGGTTAAAGTAAGTCAAGTACCTACCTACGTCCTTTAACATTATATGTATTGAAATGTCACTATGCGTACCAATTCAACAAACAAGATTAAATAATATACGTATTATTATCAAACCAACCAATTTATTCAATAAATAAAATAACATTAAAAAACCCCGATTAAATGATTTAAAACAGCCGCTACACCGAATTTTTCAAAATAATTAAATAGTACCTAGACGGTCGGTGGGCAGTTGTGCAATGCGCGTTATTAGTAATTAAATTAGCTAAGCTGAGAAGTAAAATATAATAAACAGTGATAGATACAGTAAAACCTCATATTATAAACTGTCACTAGATCGCAATATCTCCCGCGGCCGTCTTATTCCCTGTTCGCCCGTGACAGCCCCACATAAAATAATTATTGATACACCGTTGATTAGAAGTTATAACTGACAGAGAGGTGACAGCTACGCTATGAAATATTTAATTTGTATTCGCTTCAAGTTCACCTGCGGTATTGTTTGTAACAGTTTCGCAAATCTAAACGAACATAATCGTTCTAAACACTTTGGAGAGTGAGTAAATGGCGAGTGGGCACATTGTATTATCGAGTAACTACTATTTACTATTACCAATAATTAATTGTACGCGTTTTATAACTTATATGCAAGAACCTTTGATTATATAAATGTCTAGATAGAGTGTTGCGCTGTAACTCCGAAAAAAGAACAGGCCAGATTTGAAACGCTTGTGTGCGTGACACGCACACAAGTATAGGTAACTTATATTGTTAACGTTAAGCGCTCAACGTCACTGTAGGCGTGATGAGTGATACCAGCTCCCGAGTATTTCCCATAAAAGTGGGTAAAAAATATGTTTCGGTTTAGCGGGACCTATAATTCGTTTAATTTTGAATTCATTTAAGTAAGATAGTTTTCTACATATAATGATATAAATGAAAAGAAAATCATTTTTAAAAGAGATTTATTTTTGTTTGATTATTTTTAAAAAATAAACAAGAAATACAGAAAATAAGAAAGATACATTCATAGACGCTGCCAACTGGCCGGCAGGTATCGTTGTGTCTAAATTAAATTTTTTATCATCATCAAATAAAGAAGGTGGCCCATATCCAGGTAAATCCCTAAAAATGGTAAAACTATCTTGTCACACTAAAAAAGACAATGCAACTTTTTAAAACTAAAGCTATCGATAGTTATTATTTATTCTTAATGACCTTCCCTTTTAATTTGTTTTTTAAACAGTTTTCGTATAGATTTTACATCCCGGTTAATATTATCCAATTTTGTCTTATAGTGATATCTTAAGGCCAAATATTTTTCCACGGCCAAACTTATCAAATTAACTTGATGCAGAAGACCGTAAATCTGATCGGTTTTTACTTCGAAATAATTATCGGGAAAATTTAATTTGAAGAACAGGCAACCCTGTAAACATGGCGTCAAAACATGGGGTCAAACGGCGTTGTCCTAAGACCAAATTACACTATTAAAACTGAATTGTTTCTTTAACTGAATGGTTATTTAAAGGTTATTAACCGATGATAGGTAACATTTTTAGTTGTTTTCAATCGTCCTATGTAATTCCTGCACACTGATATAGCGCAAATCGTCATTTTCAAATGTCACACAACACGTGTTTACCGTACAACGATAGTGTCGCCACTGAGCGGACAGGCCGAGCTTATGTGCCAACTTTTGGCAGATATTTTTTTTGGCGCTTCGTCACTCGAGCGCTATATCTAGACATTTATATAATCAAAGGCAAGAACAAAGCTTTAGCTCTTATATTGGTCATAAATAGACAGCGTAATAAACAAAATGGTATCCAGGACAGTGGTCGGCAAAGCGCGGCCCGTGAGCCGCACGCAGCTCTTCGAATAGGCGTTTGCGGCTCTTCAGACATCTATTGCAACTTCACGTCTACTCAACCAGCCTTATGATATGGAGCCGCCGAACGAACTTTTACTCGATCAGCATCAGTGTTATCAACTCAGCTCATGGACCGCTTCATTTATTGAACGAGTCTTCTGAAGTATGAGAATGGTTTCGGAACATTCGGAACACAAGGCCGGTTTAAAGTTTAAACTTAAGGGTGGTTCTGCATAAGAGTCCACAAGATTAAATTATTGTTGCACGCGGAACAAGCAAATGGTTTCCCTACAAAATTTTTCTGCATTGCATCTGCATCTGCATGAACTAGAATTTTATAATTTTACTTGGAAAATGAGAATAATTTCTCTGGAAATACTCAGCAGATGAATCCGCACCCGGAATTATATTTTTTGCATTCCGAACACAAAGCTGGTTTTAACTTAATAAGGAATCTACGAGTATGTGCAAGTCCCCGGTATTAATTTAAGCACTTAAAGCACAGGTTTTAATTTTAGAAAATCATTCGACTCCACCAACTCGCCAGCAAAAGTTATCATCGTACTCAGTACACTCGATTGGTTTTGTTGTCAATTTTGCAGCATTTAGTCTGCAAATTATAGTTAATAGATGTTTATATTAGGTCCTTACATATGAAATTGGCGTTTTGCCGTGCTGGCAACTTTGATCTCAAATATCTACTCTTTGGTTAGGAATTCCAAATTCAAATTTATACGGCTATTTTTTTAATTTTTTTTATTAGGTTTGTCAACAGTGATTTACATCAAAGCTTTCATAAAATTACACTGAACATGGTTGATGCTATCACTAATTAAAGACAAACACAGCATTGATATATAATACTTACATATACATTACATTCATTCACACAAAAACATACTGTATGTACATTACAAAATAATAATTAACAAGTTTTACAAGGAACAAGTTTTTAGAACAATGATTTACTCATGTATTTGTGTTTCGAAAATTATAATTAATTTGTTTTTTCCTTAATTGTTTTTTTTCTTTGCGACACTTAGTTTACAAAATGGAAAACTTGAAATATCGCGTTATTTACGAGTACGAGTTCCACCGTGGCACCAGGTGCTGCAGAAACGGCTCGAAGGATTAATGATGTGTATGGTGACGGTGCCGCAAAAGAAAACACAGTTGTGTTTTTTTTTGTTGTGTCGTTCACTACAGCTTTCTTAAATCTGGCCAGACGATTACGGCAGATGTCTATTGTCAGCAACTGCAAAACATGATGGAAAAGCTAGCTGCTAAACAACCGGGGCTGGTTAATCGCTCTAGGCCACAGCTGCTTCATGACAATGCTAGACCACACACTGCACAACAGACGGCTATCAAATTAGAGGAGCTTCAATTGGACATCCACCGTACTCTCCGGACCTTTCCCCAATAGATTACCATTTTTTTCGAAATTTGGATAACTTCTTGCAAGGGAAAAAATTCAACTCCGATGGGGCAGTCCAAACCGCCTTCAAAGATTTTATTGATTCCCGTCCGAATGGTTTTTTTTAAGTAAAGGGATCGATGAACTACATTTGAGATGGCAAAAGTGCATAGATAGCAATGGTACATACTTTGATTAAATAAATATATTATATTTAAAAAATCGACTTAATGTTCCTCCCATACAAAACGCCAATTTCATATGTAAGGACCTAACATAATGTATTTTTTTATTTTTTTAAATGTTTATTGAAACATAGCGGGGAGAAGTGTTATATTACAGTATGAATGTAGATAACACAAAGCAAATTGTAATTATCGTTCCACAACATTTACCAGAGGTTTATTACAATCAACCACCCCCCCCCCCCCCCCGGTAATAATACGGCTCTCTGAAATATTTGTTACCCTGTTTCTTTGACAAATCGGCTCTTCACATTTGAAAGTTTCCCGACCCCTGGCCTAGGAGTAACTATATACGTGCGTCCAGATATTTGTGGCACAAACAGGAAACTGATGAATCTACATACATGACATGAAGTCAGATAGAGAACCCAAAAATCTTTTGAAGTGAAACTTCTTTACCGCTGTTAGTGATTTGAAATTCGGATGAAACGGAAATGCGTCACAACTCTATAGCCTTCCACAGCGCAGTGGGCAAGGCACCTGACAAGTCTCAGCGGCCAGAGAGACAGACATCAAGCGACCGGAGGTTCGAATCCTACGAAATCCAAAAAAAAAAACATTTTTATTTTTGTGAAATCAATATCCAATCTTCAAACCACTCTAAAATTAACAAGCAAAAGAAAAGAAAGTGACATCTAGCGACTATCAGGGTATGATTTTTTTTAATTTTAATATTTTGACATATTTATTTTAAACTTATTCCTTTTTTCAGCAACTACATAGTTTAAAAAAATGTGAACCATGTCTACGCTTCGACGCTTTAAAAAAAACAATAAACAGATGACAGTAACCCCACAGCAACCGATTCCGTTCAAATTTCACCGAAAAATTCGAATTTCGAAATCGATTTACTCAAAAACAAAAGCTAAAATTGTAATATCCCAGATATTAGTGTAAGATCTGACGCATAGATGGCATTAGATCTAGTCTCTTAGGTTACTCACAGATGGCGTTTAGCTGTCGATATTGTAGGGGTCGATGGTATCATAAATACAGCGGGAACCCCAAGGTCGGGATCCAGAATAATTTTACCGTCTGCTAAATAAGATCAGAGCTTATTGTGAATTTATCACACTAAAATCCGGAGTGTTTTGTTGAACCCCTGAGTTTTTTTTAATTTTTATTTAAAGACAAACCAGGATCGCAAACGCAATCAAATCAAAAAAGTTATACCACAAAATCGACTCCAAGTGTAATATAGATTCTCCAGTTTACAGCTTGTACTACTACTTTAAACATATCCTGATGTTATAACCCCAGCAGATCTGTACTACAAACCAATAGGCAACAATTGATTCCTATAGCGATATTAGTGCCGAGGGAGACATAGTATTCACACAAACGAATAGTGGATCAAATACTTTAGTCAGATGATGCCAAGAACCAGCTAACAGAAGACTGTGATTATAAAAATACGAGGTACGAATGTGAATGAAGCAAGGAGTGTGCGCCAAGATAGGGTCGTGTGGTGGTTAATTGGTCACAGTGAATCCGAAAAGCAAACCAGTCTAGCCGCTGAAATACGCTAGCTGACATTTATCAAATTTTTGAGAATTCATTCGGTTGCGCTAAGCCCTAAGCCAATAAAATGGACTTTATAACGCGCCATTTGGACAAAGTTAGTTAATATCAAATACAGATATATCTCTCCACGCATACT
The DNA here is from genome assembly GCA_929108145.2 of Limnephilus rhombicus. Classification (NCBI taxonomy): domain Eukaryota; kingdom Metazoa; phylum Arthropoda; class Insecta; order Trichoptera; family Limnephilidae; genus Limnephilus; species Limnephilus rhombicus. The sequence continues at coordinate 31,406,282 of OV815277.1, read as the reverse complement.
GCAGAGGTATGTACAGATTGTATATACCTACTCATAGAATAGACTGGATAGGATTATGCATTTTGAAAATGAACGGATAACGACCAACTAAATGAGTCGTGGATTTAATTCCTCTTGCTAAATAATCCATAACTGCACAAGCAACATTTTCTGCTTAAATAAAATAACGATATTACTTTTTTTCAATACTGTCAGGTCATATAGGTCGTAATTCGGGTACGTTGGTCCTTCTTCAAAAAAATCCGTTTATCACTTAAACACCGCGCAGGTTTTTGTCATTCGATAACATTTTAAAACATGTTATTAATGGTAACAATTTATCATAAGAAAAGCTTACCGTAAATTCTCTGGATCTGGATCTCGCGGAAAATAATTTTCTGTTACTTATGTATTAAATCGGCTTACCTGAAAAGAGGAAAAATAATTTATGAGCATTAAATCAAATTTATTATTTTAGTCGATTTGAAAAATGAAATAAATCCACCGATTCTCAGCGTTGTCTAAAATTGTCTATGACACAAATTGCCTATGTCTAAGGACTCATCCGCAAACGGATACTCTCTGTATTTATGCCAACAAATGATCTTCCCAATAATTCTTACTTAAAATAAATAAATGTTATAATATAAAAACACAAGATTAAACTCAGCCAAAAATGTCCAAATAAAATAATGCAACGAAGGTAAAATTATTATTAACACTTAATTCTAAGCGCATACTCAATGTAACTACAACGTGCCCTTTGGAAATTCAAGAAACTAAACAAATTGAATTAATATTCCTAATAAATGTATCCAGTAAGTTCAATTATAAAAAAATAAGTTTTTTGTTTTAATGTGGACTCAATTACAACATCCCATACCGACAATTAAGCCGAATCTACACGTTAGTTTAGCAATATCGCTAGCAAGCTTGGCTTTACTATATACTAGTATCATTGATCCCTTCGGCACCGGCATAGTCGGGAAACACGCCAAACGCGTGCCCAACATTTGTACACGGTTAACATTTGTCACATGAGAACGGGTCGTTTCTTCGACTCGTTCTTATGTTCAACAGCTCGGCTGTGGAATGATTTGACGGCCTCTGTGTTTCCTCCTTCATACAACATGGGTCTCTTCAAGACCAATGTTCATTCCTTCCTCTCCTCAAAAAGACCCTCCACACAGCATCCCAGATGACATAGGCACTGAGGGAAATTATTTTCCTCAAGGCCTCCTGTGTGGAGATAATGTAAAAAAAAAAAACCTATTGTCGGTAAAATAAATCACTCAACGATGTCAATCACATGGAGAATCAACAACATGTAACACATGCATTTTTGTACTATGGCGTAGTCAGTTATTTGTCGACGTAAAAGTTCGTTTTGCAAAACTGATATGCTAATTATTTTTTGATCAATCAATTAAATAATTATAAGTAACTTTTCTGTTGAAACTCCGTTTCATTAAATGTAAACCGTTTATTTAAAATAAGTCCCTTAAAACGATGTTCGTGTACATGTAGACTACTTTATCAAGGATCTCGATATGGTTCTAAGAAGAATTAAAAATAATAATATTAAATAAATAAAATAAAAAGTAATAACAAAAAATTAAATAAAATCTCAATTAAAAAAGCCAAAGCCAAAAATAAATAAACCAAAGTACTTGCAGAACTTAATAATTGCATGATTAAATTTGATTAAAATTAAATTTAAAAAATATATATTAAAAATTAGTTGATTTCAACTGGCAAGCATTATTAATTATTACCGATTGCAGCTATCTTAGGAGAAGTAGACTAATCGCCGATAACGTTGATAAAAAACCCTGATCTTGTCAATATTGACACTTGAAAGCTGGCCTGCCCCTTCTAGCGTGTTTCGCATCATCGGCTTCATCCCTTAACCCTGTACAGAGTCTTAATACCAGTTAATCGCACACCAACACGATCCGGGGGTGAAAAAGTTTATAATGTTTGAACTTGTATTAGTACCTACTTGAGAGGGTGGCTGGCTGCCTGCTGGACCGGTATAACACGTGCGATCACACCCTCGGCTGCCTTAATCCTCCTCCAGCAGTCTGCCAACCCTGCCACACAACCTGCAGGCGGCGAGTTCGCAAACCTCCCCAAATAACTTAAATACCTCAGAATTATTTCACGTTTTGCAAGTTCGACGCGCTAATCTCACAAATCTAGCGTCTGGGATGCATTCACCTCATTCGAGCAACATTGCACGGTAAACATACTTATCAACGGCTACGAACATTATGTTTAGATCTTATGTAGATTTTGTAGCATTCCGTTTTAGTTTACGATACCTACTTTTAATACCAATAGGCCATAATTTTTTTTTAAATTCCGGTTTAGGCAAATATTCTAAGACATTCTGTATTTATTTTTTTAATCGTATTTTTGAAACCCTGGCGATTTGTTGAAAATTTCAATCCGAAAAATCGGACCATTTTTTATTAACGTGCGAAAATACGATAATTACATAGAAAAATCACTTTTAAAAAAAATAAAGTTTTCCACACGAATGGCACAGGAGAATAACGAGGCACACCAAAAATATTACATCTCATGAATATTTTTTTCCTTGATCCATCTTATTGATCATAAATCATTATAATGTTCAACGTCTACGTTACTAAATCAAATGTAACATATCTACTTGTACTTGTAAATTATAATAATAATAAGATTATTATAAAATTAGATTTTGTTAAAATCAGCACCATTACCATTATCTAAAACACGTACAGAGAGCATAAAATGTACGGGGTTCTCTACATAACATCTGTCAAAAAGTCAAACCAAATGATAAGTTCGCAGAGAACAAACAATTGTTGCCATATAAAAAAATAAATCAGTGTGGAATTTTACAAAATTAATATGATCATTTTCGGGGACGGAACATTTTCATGTACCTACTGACGTCACGAGCCCAAATAATGGATTTATTTATCTAAAAAAAAAACTGTACATTTCTAAAAATTTTTACTAACATTTTCGTAATAATAGTAAAAAAAATCTATCCACACGATTTTTTCCAAGTCGTTGTGAAATCCATGCAAGTGGCCTATTATTAATATCTACGCCCTAATCAAGTGTTTCTTAACCGTATTGAAAGAATCGCCCCTATCGCTCCGTCTCAACGAATGAACACATACGTAAGAAGTGTCGAGCCTCGGACGGTACAAAACTTTCACTCACGGGTTATATTTTTAACCTTTTTGAATGGGCCATTATTTTTATGTGAATCACAGTGACATTGAGTATTATGCCTTGGTTTAAATGTTTGTGCGTGAAAGTGTAGTTTATTTAACAGAACTTAAAAAATCAAAGCGCCTAAAAAAAGTGTATCAGTGTGAAAGATCGTATGATGATGTATCATGTAATGATGTATCGTGAATGAGTTCATTATTTATATTGACACAATGCCCACTCGCAGCAACTTCTGAAGCGCCCCCTAAATGCTAAAAGTTTAAAAACGCCCCGCCAGACCTCCAAAGGGGCGCTGGCACCCCGGTTAAGTATCACTGCTCTAATCATATACATACTCGTACTATAAAATATGAGAGGTGCGGGTTTTTGTTTTTTAAACATAGGTATATACAGTTTTTTTCCGAGATAAATGAAATTTTGCAAACAACACCTTCAAAATTAAAGGAAGGTCACTGATTTCGAAAAACCACTCCCTTAAGGCTGATTTTGATACTATAAATAAGTGTAATAAATTACTGTCCATGTCTACATCTCATTTCGAAAAACGTTACGCCTCGGAAAAAGCCGGGGAATTTAGATGGTTATTATATAAAATATTCGAACAAAACTAACAAACTATCGGAATATATGTATTTAGTTGAACTGTCAAAGGCATTTAAAAATTGACAAATTTGTTTTCCGTGTTAAATAAATATACATTTAAATTATCTTTTCATTCTTTATTTCTCAGCTTACTTTTAATTCTTATATTTTTATTTTTATTTGGATAAATAATTGTTTTTAATTTTATTTATCCTTCAATATGTTATTTTTTCTTTCCTCTACTTATATTTTGTTATCTGTTTATATAAAATAATATTTCATGTATGACTACCACAACACGGGCAAACCTAGAATGGTAGTTAAAAAATGGCAAAATCTGTAACATGTACCTAAACAATTTTAAAAACAGGCCATTTTCAAAACGACCTATTTATACGAATCTAAATATCAATTTTTGAAGGTGTCTAAATTGAGTTATTACCGGTGAAACCAATTTGCTGAAAAACTAATTGCACATAGTAGAAACTCTGTCATGTGGGGTATTACTCTGTTTTCTGAATCTGTCATTATGAATCCGTTTTTATAAATCGGTTTTGCCGGCACTAAATGTTAAGGTGTTTCTTAATTTTTTAATAATCTATTACGTGTCATATACCTATTCTACTGGCACTCCTTTTTCCGTTCCGTGGCCAATCCGTAAAAGCGTCTCTTATGATAAGCACCTTTTTTGTGAAAACAAACAGTCCCAAAGACATATACGTATATATATATATATAAATAAATTCTGATTCATTTAAATATATATAAATATATATATATATATATATATATATATATATATATATATATATTTAAATGAATCAGAATTTAGCGCACTGCGTATTGTATAAAAATGATAATGCTTACCGGTGTGGCGGTTAAACAAATCTTTATTCTTTTTAATTCCTTGTAGGTATACATTATATAGCCCCAATCTGGTGCCCCGTAGTGGACACCCGCATAAATATATGGATAGGGCATTTCCGACCCGTTGTAAAGGGTCAGTGGCGTGTGAGGTGAGTCATAATCGCCCCGGGGCATTAAAACGGAAAAGTCCTCTCATTACCGGTCAGTGGATAGTCCGGACAGGACCCGGGACCCAGAACCCAGAAGCCAGGATCCGGGCCCGCAACTTTACTGTTATGCCTAACGAACCAGTGTTATTGTTAAATTATTGAGAAAGGCCACTAATTGGGCAGTCTAATGAAAATGCTGTGATTTTCAAGACAAAGGAGTTCATTGGAAATAATAAAATATAATTTACGACATTTATTTTTTAAAATAGCTCCACATTTAAGGCCCTGTGAAAAATCAATTTCACTCAGGGCCTATTTCATCTTTAGAAATGCTGTGTGGAGGGTTATTTTATTGAAATAAAGGAGAGAAAGTTCTGGGAAGGAAAAATGTGTGAGGAGTTGGTAGGAATCTGGGGGTCAATATTTCCAGGAGTAACGGACGTATGAATAAGATATAATTTGGTGTGCGCGTATGGGTACCGTCGCCCCGGGAACCATTTATTGGATAATCAACATCCTTGGTTCGTTACGTTTGGTGAAGCAGAATGCCCGAGTTCATGAGGTGAAATTTGACCGGGTCTTGGCGGCGGATGCGTTTGCGGCAGACCAGATCGTGAGGGATTGGTTGAGGGAGATCTTTGGACCTTTCGAGCATGACTTTCTCGACCCACTGCCTTGCACCCAAGTGGGTGGGATGGGTTCATACATCCGTCACTCTTGAACACACTGAACCCCAAATTCCTATCCATCTCTCATACCTTTTTCCTTCCCAAAACTTCCTCTGATTCCTTTCATAAAAAGATCCTTCACACAACATCCCCAAAGATGACAAAGGACCTAATTGCACCAGGGCCTCGTGGGTGAAGCAAATATATTTTTAAAAAATCAAAAAATTGCAGCGTCCGCCATTTTCAACATTTATTTAATCTGTAATTCAAATTACAGATGAAATAATTGTTCAATCTTTCGAATTGTAGATTTTATCATGACATGATTTGTACAATTCAATCGACTCCTTAAATGTGTTGAATCCCATAACGTGTATGATAAAAAATGGTCGATAAAGGAAGGAGAACTGATTTATCAGGTAGGTCCTTTGAATGTAGGTTATCACACAATGTTCTGTCGGAACTATTGAATGCATTTTATTAGGAAAGTAGGCTTGGGCTCTACAGTAGTTGATAGTCTGTCTGCGTTTAAAATACATCACTGTAATTACGCAAAGACACAGAGGTACCGGGATTTCAAAACATAAAACCAAACAAAGGACAGGAAATGAGTCGTCTATTGTTTATCTCTGAATCATTATTCAAAAAGAGCACAATCGATAATCTTGCTATATTATGAGTTACAAGCCAGGATTTCATATTATTTTCAACACCAGGATTATCTTCTTCATGAATCTACAAGACTTATTAGGTAAATCATATAGTCAGTAGTTATAAGTCTTAGTTGTAAGTCACTAGCTGTAAGTCTTAGATGTAAGTCACCATAGTATTTGTAGTTAGGCACTAACTATAAATCTCCGTTGTTAGTCACTAGCTGCAAATCTTAGATGTAAGTCACTAGTTATGAGCCTCTGTAGTTAGGTGTTACTGTAAATCTTTGTTGTAAGTCAGTAGCTGTAAGTCTTAGTTGTAAGTCACTAGCTGTAAGTCTTAAATGTAAGTCACTAGTTATAAGTCCGTGTAATTAGGTGTTGACTATAAATTAGTTCCAAGTCACTAGATATAAGTATTGGATGTAAGTCACTAGCCATAAGTCTTAGATGTAAGTCACTAGTTATAAGTCTCTGTTGTTAGACTCGACTGACCAAAACGCTCCTACTTACTACTTAATATATGGTGTTCGGACACGTTTAGTTACTAAAATACTCGCTACTCGACTAAAATACTTGCCCAATTAGAACGGTAGTCTTACATAGACATAAGTCACTAGTTATAACTCTCTGTAAATAGTCACTAGTTAGTTTTAAGTCTTAGTTCTTAAGTCGCTAGTAATAAATCTGAGCTGTGAATTATTATTAGTGAAGGGCTTACTAAAAAAGGTGTTTTAAAATTTACACAACTGATAAACAACAATTGACAGTTTTGTTTGTTCGTCTATCTATAATGTCCATTTTCTATTACTCGATTAAAACTGATAAAAAAACAATAATCTTTCGTTAATAGATAATCAAATGCATTGGCCTGGCTGGAGTCGAAAGGACATAAAGAAATTAGCGATACCAGTTCCTTTCCAATCAGTGTGGATAGATTATGGATTTATATGTGCCATCTGTGTATACATACTCGTATATGTTTGTATGAACAATGTTTTTAACGTAATATTCTCAAATTCATTGTTAAATTTTGTTTGTTAAAAATTCTTGAATTCCAAATTTAGAAACTGATAAAAAGGTAGCAGGCCGAATTAGATTGGCGCTTTCCGACTCCGGTCTAAAAATGAAATTACGCTTTATCTAAAACAATCCCGAAAATATTAAGCCAGCACAGCTCTCCGTCTGATCCAAGACGCTAACACGTATTTGAGAAGCTTTGAAAACTCGGAAACTTACTTCGACACCCTAAACATCCCTCAAGACTCCCGACCCACTCCCACCCCCACCCCCAGAACCCTACACCTCCCAGACTATCCCCTATCCCCTCCCCCTGCCCCAACCCAGGAATGGGTGGGCTCTAGAGCAAATGGGGAGATAATCCGGGGTGTAAAAAAACGAGAAGCAGTTTAGGAGTTAAGAGCGATCGGGCGGTCCTAATATGATTTTCTCGGTTTCTTTGCCGGTCCCAATACTAGGTTAATAAATAAAATAGAAGATGAATGAAGGCTTTGAAGGATAAAGGCCACAACGGTGATAACGCGGAAGGAGTAGGAGAAAGACGCAAATTAAAGATAAACGTAAAATTTAAGGATTTTCACGCAAACGTGGATAAAGCTTGTATGACGGTTAAAAATCAAAACTGATGTTTGTTTGACAGAGAAAAAATCATCACCATTGGAAAGAGAGAGAAAAATCACCATGAATGTTTATTATTAGACGATGTAAAAAAAACAACACCAATGTTTGCTTGACATGGTAGAAAGCACCAGAAATGTTTGTTTGACGGGGTGAAATACCATCACCATTTGAAAGAGAAAAAAACCATATACCTTACTACTTTTTACCCCATTGTGGTAATAGAAAAAGTAGCACCAATGTTTGATTGGCGAATTAAAAAACAATAGCCTATTTTTGTTTGACACTGCCAATGTTTTTTTGACGGTGTATAAAAACTTCTACCATAGTTTCCTTCGGGGTGTAATATTACCACCAATGACCGTTCGACGATGAGGTAAAAACCACCACAAATGTTCGTTTGATGCATTGAAAAACCACCGCCAACGTTTGACGGAGTGAAAAACCATCAACCAAGATGGTATGAAAATTCAATACCACTTGAAACAAACAAAAAACCGCCCCCAACATTTGTTTGATAGAGTGAAAATACAACCAACAATGTTTGTTTGACGGAGTGTAAAACCGCCCCAATATTTGTTTAAATGAATCTGATATTACAAGATTAATCGCTTATCAGATACGAAATCAATCAAGATTCTCGCAATACCATTCAGCCTCTCAAATCACCGGCTTATTTCCTGTCTTAGACAAATATGTTCCCAGTAATATCCAACACGAATTAAGTAAACTAGGTATTACAAATTGACGTTGAAATATATTCAGTCGCGCTGAGCATTCGGTTCGTACGAGGAATATGATTTATGGCTGTTCAGGACTGAGATTGTTGTGAATCGGTTCGCTTTCCTTAAGGCGTTATAATTGGTATCGGGAACCGCAGAATTAGGCGGTTTACGTTGTGCACAATAGGAAAACACTATCATAATATATATTCAATATTATTTGATAAATAGTCAGATTAATCATAAAAACCGTTAATCGGTGCTTAGGCACTAAAACGACATTCATACATTTTGGTAGAAAGCAGTCACTTTGTGGTTTGACATATTAATTTAAGGAAAACAATCACTTTGTTTGTAACCACGATTTATTGATTTAATTTTTATTTACCGACCGGTTTCGCTTAATACAAGCATCTTCAGGGTAAAAATTAAAACTGATGAAAAAATACATTGTGTGAGCTTATATATACATACAGACAGAGACAAAACATAATATAAAGTAAGAGTGAGAGAGTGTAATTAACATCTTACATAGTGATAGAGAGAAAGAGACGGGTATATGAATAATTACATTATTTCTACCTGTTCAAATGACGTTTTGTCCCGGTAGAAATAATGTAATTATTCATATACCCGTCTCTTTCTCTCTATCACTATGTAGGATGCTAATTACACTCTCTCACTCTTACTTTATATTATGTTTTGTCTCTGTCTGTATGTATATATAAGCTCACACAATGTATTTTTTCATCAGTTTTAATTTTTACCCTGAAGATGCTTGTATTAAGCGAAACCGGTCGGTAAATAAAAATTAAATCAATAAATCGTGGTTACAAACAAAGTGATTGTTTTCCTTAAATTGACATTCATACATGTTGGAACGAATTGCCAAATTTAAGATTCAATCGAAAATCAAAGCAATGAATCGAACATGCAGCTCCGCTACAAAAGTTGCGACAATTTTTCTATAGACTTGAGTGAAATAGGTGTTATCCTAACTAATATTATAAAAGCAAAAGTGTGTTTCTTCGTTTGTCCTTCTTTCAGGTCACAATGGAGCGACCGATCGACGTGATTTTTTGCATAGGGATAGTTGGAGGACTGGGAAGTGACATAGGCTACTTTTCATCCCGGAAAACATTTCATTCCCGTGGGAAAATTCTTTGTATAGACATTTCTCTCTAGTATATGCGAGCGAATCTGCGGGTAAGAGCTAGTTTATATTACAATATGTGAGGATATATTATAATATGCGAAGACGACACTTTAGATTTTTTGCAATATGTATATATGTTACTAAATGTTACTCAACAATTTTGTAAAAAATAAATGGCGGTAATGTGGGCAGGGCCGTAAGTACGTAGAACGCAAATACATATTATTTGTGACAAAACAAGAATGGGATGAGTAAAAATAAACGTATGGTACGTAGGTACGGAAAGATGAAATGAGTAAAAATATGGAACTTTATTATTTAAACAAGGGAGATATGATACGATTCAGTATTTGAAGAACACGGCGAGGACAAAAGAAATGAGTGTACACATTTCGTTAGGGCTTATTTTGACTCACCCTTTCGCAAATTCCGACGCAGAATTTATTTATGAAAAAAAAAACAAAGCTAATGCGGCAATCAGCAACATCAAAAAAGATGATACAATCAACAACATCCGAAAACAATTAAATGATGGGACACATTTCAAAACTTCTCCACGCTCATTCGTGGAATGTTACAAGAGATGTTTAATCATGTATGTTACAAAACTGCATTCCGATAAGGACTACCTAATTGCTGATGATCGTTAAATGCTAAATAACGACTGTAGCATTGAACAGATAAAATCAAGAAGGGTATCATTTACGATTTTAAGAAAATCTAATATTGCCAATTAGACCGTTCGGCTACTAGGCCCAGAAACAGGCCAAATAAAATAATACGAAAATGAAGTATTTTTATTAAATTTTCAATAATGATTTAAAATGTGCCATTTTCGATTTGCCGCCAAAACGTTATGTTCTATTGTTAATTGTGAATTCGGCGGCGTTGGCGTCACGCCGAGTAACGTTGGTGACAGCCATCTTTGCAGCTAGTGGCGGTTATGTCATAATGACATTGTATCCAGTTGGATCCGTTTCGAAAGGTGCGGTTTTACAAATCAATAATTATTATGCATGAAAATATAACATTTACACATTTATAGTAAAATTAACGGAATCAGAAAAATAAATTTTAAATCTTCCACATATTTTAACGGTGTTCAAAGTTTGTGAAAAACCCCGATTCATCGATAAAAAAAAATCAATTTTATCAGACGCAATAAACAATAAAATTACTGAATTAAAGTCAAATTTCTTTGTTTACATCTCTTTAAAAACGAAATCTACATTTTTTTGTATTTCTTAGGCATTAACTATGTAACAATTTCTAGATATTTCCTTTTGATATGAAGACTTTTATTACATGGAAAATAAAACTCTTCATATCAAAATAAAATCTAAATGTTCTGACAAAAATATTTTCTTCATATGTTTATTGCATTTTTTATAATTTTTTGATAAATCACTCAATCAACTTTGGTCAATTTGTTGAATTAATCTGTGCTACTACACACGTACGTAACTTTAACACATTTAACACATATCAGGATGAGTCGTGCAAGTACAAAGTCACATAATGATTAATATTGGAAGAGGTGTTAGTGGACGAGGGAACGAGCAAACCCAAATCGGCAAAAGAATTAAAGAAAAAGTGGAAGGGGTGGGAGTGGGATAGTTAATTAAAGTGGAAGGGGTGGGAGTGGGAGTAGGATAGTTAATTAAAGTGGAAGGGGTGGGAGTGGGATAGTTAATTAAAGTGGAAGAGGTGGGAGTGGGATAGTTAATTAAAGTGGAAGGTGTGGGAGTGGGATAGTTAATTAAAGTGGAAGGGGTGGGAGTGGGATAGCTAATTAAAGTGGAAGGGGTGGGAGTGGGATAGTTAATTAAAGTAGAAGGGGTGGGAGTGGGGTAGTTAATTAAAGTGGAAGGGGTGGGAGTGGGATAGTTAATTAAAGTGTAAGGGGTGGGAGTGGGAGTAGGATAGTTAATTAAAGTGGAAGGGGTGGGAGTGGGATAGTTAATTAAAGTGGAACTGGTGGGAGTGGGAGTAGGATAGTTAATTAAAGTGGAAGGGGTGGGAGTGGGATAGTTAATTAAAGTGGAACTGGTGGGAGTGGGATAGTTAATTAAAGTGGAAGGGGTGGGAGTGGGATAGTTAATTAAAGTGGAAGAGGTGGGAGTGGGAGTGGGATAGTTAATTAAAGTGGAAGGGGTGGGAGTGGGATAGTTAATTAAAGTGGAAGGGGTGGGAGTGGGATAGTTAATTAAAGTGGAAGGGGTGGGAGTGGGAGTAGGATAGTTAATTAAAGTGGAACGGGTGGGAGTGGGATAGTTAATAAAAGTGGAAGAGGTGGGAGTGGGAGTGGGATAGTTAATTAAAGTGGAAGGGGTGGGAGTGGGATAGTTAATTAAAGTTGAAGGGGTGGGAGTGGGATAGTTAATTAAAGTGGAAGAGGTGGGAGTGGGATAGTTAATTAAAGTGGAAGGGGTGGGAGTGGGATAGTTAATTAAAGTGGAAGGGGTGGGAGTGGGATAGTTAATTAAAGAATTACATGATCATTTGAAGGGGAAAATGATTGAAAAGAGAATTGTTTACAATTTTACATGAGGATTGTTTGCTTAATAAAAAATAAAAACAATTTCAAACTTTTTTCTACTTAATTTATTTCTGACCGTAACTGGTTTCAGCCTTTTTAGGTCATCCTTAGACAGGTCCACCAGTTTGAAGATGGCCTTCCACCAAAAATTCTTAGATCACAAGGCCGGGACACTCGTTCAAATCAGCCTCCTAACTTGTATGGGATCCCACAAAAAATCTCATTTTACATTATTTTTTATATTTATTAAATTAATTAAAAAATATTTTTTGTTATTTAAAAAATATTTTTTTTTAGATTCTCATACAAGTTAAAAGGCTGATTGAATTCAGTGTCCTGGCCTTGTGATCCATGAGATTTTGCTTCCACCCGGAATTCCAATGGAATCCCACCATAAATTGTCAGTATCAAAAATAGAAATATTATATTCGACTAAATAATAATGATTGAGCTTACTGTGGGCACACGGACACGCCCACTATTCTAATGGTCTATCTGTTCAGTGGACTATGTTGATTGTACAATAAATGTTTACACAAATATATATTGAGATGGGTTGATCTATAAATTATAAGTCAATAGTTATAAAAATCGAGTAATATATAAATAACTAGCTGACCCGGCGAACTTCATACCGCCTCATAATCAATATCTGTTGTGTTAACTTATTAGCTGAATTAAACTCAGTTTTTTATGTTAAAAATTACACAATGAATTAAGCAATTATCAATGCGCAACTCTCCGTGTTTTGTTTTTGACAGTATCAGAGATGGCGTTACACATACTCACTGGAATTGTGTTTCGTTTTCTTTATCCGTGTGAGGTTATTGTATTTTTCCTTAGGAGGGATGCAGACACACGGTCACTCATTGCCGTTACCGTTTCTCATTTTCGAGTGTTGAAATTTAGTGTGTAAGAAAGAGGGGCAGTATTACATGTTTAAGAGCCCGCGAGGGATTTTTCAATATTTAATGTTTTTTTCGTATTTTTGCGTATTTTCGAAGTCATCTGTGTCGATAACAGCACCTCAAAAAAAAAGTATGTTATTATTTTTTTTTAGATACATGCATTTTCGATGCCCCAAGTTAAAATTAAATATTTAAAAAAAATATATATATATATATATTCTTACTTTAAAACTGTTTATAAAAGATCAGTTTTCAAAAAATCGTCAATGTACCAGTGATTTTTTTCCATCTGTCGTCATACACGAAAAGAAAAAAAAATATTGAAAAATATTTTCTTATAGGAAACATATCAACCTATACCCCTACATTTATATATTTTTATAAAATGCGCAAATAATGATGTAAGATTATTTTTAAAAACTATGAAAATCCATGTACTTTGAAATCGATTTTATGTATTAAAAAACAATTATTTGAAAAAAATTAAAATAATGTGTATGAAAAGAATATTTAAACTATAAAAACTGATAAATAAATAAAATTAATTTTGTGATTTATTGTGTAATATTCCATTTTTATCTGTACCTACCCAGAACAGATAAAAGCGATCCCATTTTCAACTTCTCTTCATTACGCGAAAGTCAGTCGCCACGAGAGGTCGTCTCGTGACGCTCTGTTCTGTAAAGTAGTATTAAAAATATATGCATGTGTTGGTTTTTGTATAGAATACGTATACTCTGGAGGGAAGAAATTCGACCACTGAATTTGTACGGGGAAAGTGAATGAAGCGTGTCAAAAAGATATATTTTAAAACGATTGTGGCAAGGATTGACTGTCATATACTTGTATCTTCTCATGCGGGCGCCAGACAGAAGTTCAAATAAGTGATCACTTCTTTGAAGGCTTTGCGCACACATTTGGTCACATATTGTTGTATCTGCCAGATATGTGTTCAAAGATTTGATCACTCCTTTGAGCTCACAGTTTTCAAATAGACTTCACACAACAAGGACGACGATTTGGTCGACATAGTTTGATTATATTATTTATGTGCGTCTAATTATTTATTACATGTGCAAATAAATAAACAAAAATGTTATTTCGATTTTTATACCCTTATATCTGGCTCTACTTGCATCAACTCTATAAACTCGAAAACGCTCTCATTATTCCACTCAATCGTTATAACCTCCCCCCCCCCTTTCAAGCCTCACGTGATTAATGGACGACCCCTTATAGGTATTTTTTGATGCCAAATAAAAAAAAAAAAAAAAAATAGTAAAAAAAAAAAAAAAAAATTCTGGATAGGGACACCCTAATCACCAAGCGGTATGAAATATACCTTAAAACCTATTCGCATACCTTCCAAATATACATTAAAAAAATCATAAAAATCGGTCAAGCCATTTCGGAGCAGTGCGATCACAAACACCGTGATACGAGATTTTTATATATTAGAAGATAATATGTTCAGAGCTTGAAGAGATTGAGAACAAATGTATCAATTTAATGCCATTTCAAATACCTTTTCCAAATCACTCTAAATAATGTAAAATAAATTGGAGCAATATCTTTTTATGACGCTTTCATAAAAGATGAACTCGCTATCAGAGAGAAGATGTGACACAACTTAAAGTTGAACCAACAAATTGACACTCTGACTCGGTAATCGAAAAGAAAAGTTTATTCATAACAGCGCGCAAAAACAGCGTTTACGACGCGACGTCTTGTTTTCGTCGGAATAAGAAGAAAAAGTAAAAGCGAGTATTATGTATGAAATTTTGATGTAATTTTGAGGCTAAGACGTGCTTAGACACTCCCAAACGGATAATATTGTCTCGAGCAACGTTCTCCGGGTAATAAAGTGTGATTTTTTTGCGGAGCATTTCAGAGTAAACAAAATTTCGACGAGATTCAACATCGATAGAGTGTTATTTTATATTATCGAACAATGAAAAATTTTTGATTGACAGGGTCAACGGTAATTTTTTAATTTTGTAATTTGGGAGGCGGGAATGGGAACCTTTATTGGATAACCAACACCTCTGTCATAGGTCACCCCAAGTAGTTCACTACGTTTGGTGATTTAGCAGGGGTGCCCGGGTTCATGGGGTGAGTTTTGTCTAGGTTTCCTCAGGGCCTCCTGTGTGGAGCTCATGTAAAAAAAGGGTAATTCAACTAAACAAACCACTTGGGGTTTGATATATTTTGTAACTATTTCAAAATGGACAATTACCTATAAAACACAACCTTCTTATTAAGAGAGAATAACCAGACAAAACCGAAAATATGTCATTTTTAAATCAAATTGTAGACGTATTGAATCTTTTCTACAAAAAATTATAAATTGATTTAGAAAGACTGTTATTTTATCTACTAAAGCTATGTTTTAAAATTTGAGAAAACATGTTTATTTTTAGTACAATAAGGTTCTACCCAAAGATATTCAAATACAGAAGAGATATGCTATGGTGTCCGCGCAACTGTCGCCGGACTACGCGCTAATTAGCGTAGTTTTCATACAAAAAGAACTTGTTCGTTTCGTTGATTTTTTGAAAATGTGCATTAATATTGGTTAACAATATATTTTGAATAAGGAAAGAATTCGTTCATTTAGTTTAACGTTCGTTTGGTTTATTCGTTAATTATTTGTTCTTTTGGTTTATTTGTTAATTGGTAAACAATATCGGCGACACCCGGAAGCGCAGACCCACATAGTAAAAACAGCAGATAGCACATCTAGTTATATTTCAAAATCTTTGGTTCTACCATAGGTCGTTGGCAGATTTGTTAAATTTTCGAAAAAAAATTTGAATCATACAACACACATTTCAAATCATATAATCGTGCAGTAATATAAATCAATAAATTACCTGGAAAATCTGTGATTCAGATTTTTTAATTTATTTTAAATAAAATCATTTCAAAAGAGATCCGCACACGGTTTTGTGACGAAAATACTTAAGTTTGTCTATATATTTACGGCCTTAAGAACAAATATATTTAATACTTTTTTACATCTTATTTTGCTTAGACATTATTGAGAAAATAAAAAAATAATTACAAAATGTACCTACACAATTATAATAGTTTTACCATCAGGCCTTTCTGCATTTTTGAATGTGGGTATAAATTAAAGCAAATTTTGAATGAAATAAAATCGATATTGAGTTATTATTTTAAAAAGCCGGTACTTAAAGGTATAATTTATATTAATAATCTTTTAATAATAGAGGATAATTAATCTTTCTGATTGGAACCGCCCTGTACGATCGTAAGAACATCTTTCGACGAAATATGAATTCTGGCTGGTTAATGGCCCTTAACAAGTTTTACTGACGATTTAATTAATTTATGTATTAATGTGAAAACTGCCCAGGAGTCTAAACTGCCGGAAGCCAGTGGGTCTATTGCATCCCCAATTGGAGAATTTTGTGAACTTTAAGGGGTGGAAAGGGGAAAGAGATTTATCTATTTTTCATTAGAATGATAGCAAATATTTTTGTTATTTATTTTTGGGATATTATGCCGTGTTGCGCTACCTTCTTCTTTAGCCAACGTTTCGGACAGCGTTACAGTGTCCATCATCAGGGCAGATGTGTGATGATGGACACTGTAACGCTGTCCGAAACGTTGGCTAAAGAAGGAGGTAGCGCAACACGGCATAATATCCCAAAAGCAAATAACAAAAATACTTTTGGCCGTGAAAATCTAAAATCGTACTTGATAACAAATAATACATATTAATATTGATAGAAACAAAATGAAAGTAAGGTCATACAAAACTGGTATTGGATACATTAATAATAATCGTGTCACATTATAAAGTAGAGAAGTAACATAATAGTAACAACATAAAAAAATTTTACCTACAATAAAAAGGGGTGCTATAAAATCGACTGTAGATATGTATTATTATTATTAAATGTGATGTAGATTTACCAGTTTCATTGTACTACGAGTTTCGGGACACCGTGTATTTTAAGAGAATCGGAATAACATACTTGACAAAGAAAACTAATGCTTTAAATTTGCTCACATAGACAATTACACTACATTAATTTAATTTATTGATGTAACGAAAACCTTTAAATATAATAAACATTGGGAATTACACCAACCCTAAGAAGTGGGGACTAGCTTTGCTATATCCTATTCGGAGTTAGATCAACTGTTGAAAGTAGTTACAAAATAGTGTAGTGTGGTAGTAGTCGAATCTAAATAGTGTTTTTCTAGGGCGGTTTCAGGCCGACTGCCTCCTACCCCCCCCCCCCCCTGTTGAGGTGTTGAACCGAAGAGGATTGGAAACTTAATGTAAGCCTTTGTCCAACTTCTATATCGAATGGTTAAAACGTCGGCAGGCCGTGGCATTATATAGGTACAATAGTAAAACCAACAAAGGAAGAGGGTAGAATAGGGCAGAGATATAAGAATGGAAATAGCGCTATAACTTAATCGCGATCAACAAGATTCCACGGCGTTACTTGTTACTGAAGTAAGGGAAATTTAATAAGACTTCCTTCTAACTAGAAAAACAAATAAATACAAAAGCCTATGGAGGGAATTCACTTTTAGATTACCTACAGATTTTATCAGACAGATTAATGAGATGTTTACTTTCTTTATGTGAGTACCATATTAGAGTCCCAACTGTTCCCAACCATCTGGATTCAGTGAGACTATGGCATCGCCAATTGGGATATGTTGTAAGGCTGACGGTAACGGCGAAGGGAATGAGTTGGAGAACACGAAGGTGGGGAAGTTTATGGCTATTCATATCTGGTCACCAAACACGGATAAAGCCATTTCAAACAACGTTTCAATTCTGAATGGTGGGAACGTGCTTTTAAGTACCTGTACAATATATTATTTGTAATGAATTAAATTGTGAAATAACACAAATTAATTAAATAAAATTCACTTACGCCGGGAAGTGAACCCGCGATCCCCGGATATGTAGCCGAGGATCGTAAACAGTAAACGACGGACGACTCTTTATTTTTATTTGATATTTTTTCCCAGTCATATTATGGTATCCGTCACCTCACAAATCGATGCCCTAGTTCAACAATGTACCAAGTCAAAACATGGTAGCGATTTTTATGTTTCACAGTTATATATTTATTGTTTTGCAAAATTACTTTATTTTTTAAAATTATTGCCATAATGTCTTTACATAATCTTTATACTAACACTATTACGACAGGGTACTCTAAAGGTACTCTCAGGGTATGATTATTTTGTCGGTTCTGAATTATTTCCGATCACAAATCTAAAGTAAAACTCTTTTTTTCCCAAGTTTTCTATGGATTTCTTTTACTCGTTAAAAATCTTATGATGAACAAATTTAAATAATTCCATAAGATTATTTAGTACCTAATCATTTACATTGAATTTTCATAATTAAATTTAAAAAATATTACAGATATTAAATTTAAAAAATCTTAATATTTACCCAACTCGGTCGTATAATGACAACAATTTCGCGAATTTAACCCAAAACTGACAGGTTTTTACTTGTTGCACTCTGCAGGATAACTCCATAGGACACCGAAATGTATTAAGCCTGACAAACAATAATTCCAACAGATTTAAAGTGGCAGAAGCCATTGAACGAAGCTCAACACTTCATTATATAATAATAATAATGTATGCTTACTTCGATAATGGTGACGGCTTAGCCTTAACAAATAATCACAATGTCAAACAATTTATAATAATATTTGTTTACAAACACTTTGATATTCATTTGAATGGAAATAGTCGACTATAATGGGAACATTAATTCTGGGAGCTAAGCGATAATAATTTATAACGGCCCTTTAGACCAACGTCACTTGCCTCGTAGACTGAAGATGCTAATGTAGAATTAGTCAGCCGAACACCATAGACAGGGAGACCACAATACATAATCCTACGTCATCGGATTCACAGATAAAACCACTCTGTGGCGAGAATGGACGTTTAGTAAACCTTTAAAAAAGTGGTCTGCACAACCTCAACGGGGTATTTTAGCCAGTTATACAGATTTAAATTATGTACCATGTGGATTTTATATCATTTGGCATCTGCTAATGATCAGCAGATCACGATCATCAGCGAAAAAGAAGAAATCTGTCTTACCGGCTAAAGTACTACGTATACGGTCGGAAGAATAGACTAGATAATAAGGAACTCCAGTGAAAAATATTATGGCTTTAAAAAAATATGTTCATATAGACCAAGAAACGCTGATTCTGAATATATAAGTTTTATTTCATAATATTAAATGCAGAGTTTTTAATAAATTATTAAAAAGTGCATTTTTAAACCTCTTCGGAAAACACAGCGTTAAGTTGGCATTACTGAAATGGTTAACCGTGACGTCACAGTTAACCTGTCACCTGTGTATTGTATTGTATTGACATTTGAAATGACTTGAAGTGCACACGTACCTATGCAATTCAACATTTCGTGTTTTTGGTTTATTTCCATACTGTTTATAGAGATTTAGATAAATAATAGTTATTGTGTTTATTGAAACATAATTTAGGCCCTCAACAATTTATGAAAAGGGCTATATTTGCTGACAATCTGCAATAAATTTTGTCTATTTGAGGTTAAAGTCATGTCATGTTTTGACATTTAGTTATGTATTTTCAAATTGCTTTTAGTGTAGGGCTTTTTATACAAGTTGTTACACACTCGTCATGATCAGTGTATTATAAATACCAGTGTTTCTGTATGTATTATACATAAAACAATGCATCTACAAAGTAACGCCTGACACAAAACACGACGTCACATGTATTTGCAATGAAAGAGATGATTTATTGTTTTTATATTGCACTTTGATTAAATACAATAACAGTACCGGTGAAATGTGGACATTTTACCAATGTTTTTTCTATATTAAAAGCAGTTAATCTTGAATAAAAAACACACCTCACACCTAAAAGTCATTATCCGCCATGATTATTGAATCTGGGTTCTTCACAGTGTTGCCAACAGTTAGAAGTGAAATTTCCCTAGAATTTCACATTTACGCAATTACCTACGTAGCCACCTGATTGTGTAACACTAATCCTGTTATATGTTAATTAATATGATAATTAATTGGAAAGATATCGGAACTTGGTAAATATACTAATAATACCGTGATTTTCCAAATAAAACACTTTTTGCTACGTGAAGTAATAATTTAAAAGTACGAATACACTCACCACTGAATTCCAAATTAAAAAAAAAACACTTTGCAAAATAAAAATCATAAGCAACCCGCCGCTCATTTGTACCAAGCGTGGTATTTTGAAGACCCCCACCCCCCCCCCCCCCGAACGTGTCACGTAGTATGGGTACGTTCCCTAATATCATTTTGAGTTGTCAGTGTTAAAAATAACATGGCATGTAAGTACATGAAAAATAATTAAGATTCATAGGAATTCCAAAAAATATATATACGTATATATATAAATAATACCAGTAATACTGTCATATGTAATAAAATTTTTGCCAGAGTTCGAAATTTCCCTAGATTTTGTCCTGATTTCCCTTATCCCTAAAAAATATTTTTCTCCCCTAGATCTAGGGAAATTTCCCTCGACATAACATCACTGATTCAAAATGACAACTTAAAAAGTAAAAAAATTAGACCACCATAGATACGGTGCGTTTCTGGGAGTCTTTAAAAATTAAAACTTTGACAATTATTTTAACTATTAAAACTAACTATAAAAATAAAAATAAAAATGCAGTTATTTAAGTTTGAAGGTCTTTATTCATTAAAAAAAATAAAAAAATTGGACTGGAGTTCTCTATTGGCGCATATCGCAAAATACCATTTTCCTTAGTGTATCTTACGACCTAATTAGACCCCAAAAAATGGTTCCCAATTTCTGCGATTGTGCGGAATCCTCCAGGTTGCACATCGGCAGACCAGTTTTTTAAAAACATAATATAATAAAACATTTTTTATTATCTTCCTTTTATGTAACAAATAGAGATTTTGATATCCTCACTAGGATCTTCAGTGCTGAGGATTTCATTTACATACTATTATTACCATAATTCATTTTATGGTAAGTATGAATAATGTGAAGTACGTAGGTATATATAAATATATTATATAGTGTTTTTTCAATCATATTTTTAATATATTTGATATGTTGTTTTTAGTTTATTTCAGTGTTTCGGTTCAGTTTGTACATGTAGTACATATATTTTCGTATGTTGTTTTGACTTTTTAATAAGAGTGGTACTTTGTGGTAGAGTTTAGTACTACAGTATAAGAAGGTTATTTGCCCAAATGTTGTATTAAATACAACATTTTGTAGTTACTTGTTGGATCCATTCTAGCTACAAAAAGCTTTTATCTGTATATATCCGACGACATAAAGATATGTTTTAGGCTCCGGTCATTGGTTATATGTTATATGGAATAAAGCCGAATACCGCGGCCAAAGTTCCTACAAGTGTCAAACATAACCTGGCCATTAAACCCTGCTATCTACACGATAGAAAGTGCAAACTCGACATCGTGGAGAGGGAGACTTTAGTTTGGAAAGCTCCCAGTGGCACAGTGGTGTAATTATTGGCAATGAAGTCATAAAAGGCAGTCAATTATAATGAAATATTGGTCAGAGCGAAAGTAACTACGCCATTTCTTCTATCCAACTGCAATAGATGCTTTTATCAGAGGAATGAATAAACTAAAACAGGCACCATTAATTGAACATAAATTTAAAGACAAATAAAAACTGAAGAGAAAATTGACAGACGTATTCTGAACAAATCTGTGTGCCAGAATCAAAGCCAAATTTAATTAAAGTTGAGCTTATCGAAATTTGGTTTCAACTTCATTGGCTTGTCTGGGGCTTAGGAATCAAAAGGTCTTACACACACAGAGATTTTCTGTCCAGTGATAATAACTTCTTTTTTTTATGTGAACACCTCACAGGAGTCCCAGCTGCTCCCGTCTGGAATCAGTGAGACCACGGCATCCCCAATTGGAGTATGTTGAGAGGCTGAAAGTAGTGGGGAAGGGAAGGAGATGGGGAAGGGGAAGGTGGGGAAGTATCTAGCTATTAATATCTGGTCACCAAACACAGCTAAAGCCATTTCAAACAACGTTTTAATTCAGAATTGTGATCTTACACCAGGGCGATGCTGAGAGTATCTTCCACTTGGAACGTGCCGCAAATATACTATGTATTATTTAAAATGAATTGATTATGAAATAACACAAATTAATCAAATAAAATTTATTTGTCCACCCCGGGATTCGATCCCGCGACCTGCGGATTATGAGTCAAGATCCTTACCCCTAGACTACGCCGGCCGTCAAAGGAGAGAGACGAAAAATGAAATGTCAAAATCTCTCACAAAAAAGGGTGACCGGCCAACTCAGAACCATCTCAGAAAGGTCATTAAGAGTGATGATAAAAATATATAAAAAAAGGGGTTAATAATTTATGTTAGGTTAGGTTTACCGGCTATTTTAAAATTATTTTTTCATAGCTTTTAATAACCTTTCTGAGGTGGTTCTGAGTTTGTTTCATTCTGAGTTGGCATGGAATCATAAAAAGTGTGAGAGATTTTCGATTCCTTCGCTTTCTGCTCACGTGTTTGGTTTTATTCTAATTCGGCGAAACAAGTTTTCCGCATTCGGTAAAATAATACAAAAATATAATTCATCATCCGGAAAACACGGGTTGACTGTCAGAAAACATATTTGTTACGACGATAAAACATACGCCAAACACGATCAATCTTGCATTCCCGATCTATCTTGCAGTGACAATTCAGTGCGCTGTGCCTAGCCTTTGTACGACCAATCTCGATCTATCTCGCAGTGACAATTCTGCGCGCTGTGCCTAGCCCTTGTACAGCAAGCCGGCAACCGGAGTCCCCCAAGGATTTAGACAGGTCCTCCTCACCTCATCAGAACTGCGGGGTGGCGGGACCGCAGGCAGGTTGCCCTTCCCACCTTGCCACCACCCCGACACCACCCTCGGTGGGGGGTGAAGGCAACGGGGAACCAGCCCCTCGCGCCCGTAGCTCCAAACAACACCCCGGCCAGAGATTCGCAATTGAGAAATGAAAAGCGATGTGTGTAACTACTTTACATTATTCTGTAACGTCAACCCCCAGTTAATTGGAAAACCGCAAGGTATATTATACATTATACATGTTCATGGGTGTGTATTTATTTATTGAATGTGAGGGTTAGAGAAGTACTCGTAATTTATATTGTTTAATACTCATAACATAAACAAATAGCTATATTTATAAGCGCTTTTCAAAAAAAAGTAAACCATTCAAATAATAAACAACCTCTTTACCCACTGAGCGTAGCGAAGTCCTGTTTTAACTCAATCGTTTGACATTTCTTCTGCCTTTAAAATTGTATGTACGTTCTGTTTCGGATTCAAAATTGTGGCCATGATGGATTTTACATTTTAGCGTTGATCCTTTTACAAGCTAGCTATAAAATCAATATTATTATTATTTTCTTTTTCATTTAAAGAAAGAAACATTTCTGGGTTACGAATAACCCAACAATGTTTGAAAATCTCCTACTACCACCACAGTAAGCGGAATATGTTGCTTGTGTCATGATGGAGGACTTAGCCAGCCGAGGAATCGAACACGTGTCGCCGGGGTGGAACCAAAAGCGATGACAACTTGTTTGAAAAAAAATATTGAGAGAATTATATTTTTTTTGGACAAATCGAATGAGTCCTTTTTTGTTATTTGTTTTTGGGGTGTTATGCCGTGTTGCGCTACCTCCTCCTTTAGTCAACGTTTCGGACAGCGTTGCAGTGTCCATCATCAGAGCAGATCTAAAGGAGGAGGTAGCGCAACACGGCATAACACCCCAAAAACAAATAACAAAAATACTTTTGGCCGTGAAAATCTAAAATCATATCTGAATGATTCCTTATTTGAAATTTTATAATGTTACATAAGATATGAAGGTTTATAAATATGTAGATAGGTATTTAAGTACCTTAAAAATCTTACGTTTCAGAGGAAATTAAATAAGAGAAAACTAAAAACATACTTTTTTGGGCGCGAGTTCCATTACTAGTATTCACAGAACAACTAGTAATTATCAAAGACCTATATAGAACGTAGTAGGTACGTCTACATAATATAAACAGAAAACAGATCACTTCTACATGTCAATTAACCTAAACAAAGATTTTTGGATTATTTCTATTCACATTCACAACATTTGCTTTAAAACATTGATAAACTAGATAGTTCACCCTTCAATCAGATTTATAATGTTTCAAAGGGGTAATAAAAAATCTTCCAGGGCTGCAGAAGTAAGAAAGTAAATAATATCAGTCCAATTTCCCTAGCATTCTCGGTTCGGGTGAGTACGCCCCTGCTCAAACGTCCCGCTCGATTAATCGATAGTCCGGGAGAAGAGGAACCAAATTGGCATTCAAAAGGCCCAACACTCGGCTAAGGCTTATATTCCATTACCAGCAGGCACTGTACAGACATGCCGATAGAAGTATATAGTAGGGGTTTCTGTTTAACCCGAAGAATGAAATATTTTTAAAATATCGAAATTCTTTCCTGAACAGATGAACAATTTTTATTTTATTTAAATTAACTCGACAGAGGCATCCCATATCATCTTTAGTGATGCTGTGTAGAGGACCTTTTTGAGGGGAGGAAGTACTGACCATTGGTCTTCAAGAGCCCATGTTATGGAAGGAAGGATATACAGACCCGCAAATCATTTCACAGTTGAGTTGTTGAACTCGAGAACGATTCGTCGAAATGACCCGTATCATGTGACAAGTGAAAACGGTGTAAAAATGTTGAACGCATTCGGCGTGTTTCCCAACGATGCACCACATGGATCCATGACCCTAATTCTATGGACGCGCCGGGAAATTTATTTTTATTGGATATCCAACACCTCTGCCATAGGTCACCCCAAATGACGACGATTGGTGACGGATGTGTTTGCCCACCTAATACATGGCAGGCAGGATCAGGAGTGACTTGTTGAGTTAGACCACTTGACCTCTCCAGCCGGACTCTCTCGGCCTATCATCTTGCACCGCAGTCGGAGGGATGGATTCACATGTCCGTCATCCCTCGACACCCACCCCACATACCTTATTCCTTCCCAGAAGTTCTCCACTCCTTTCTTTCCATTCTCCTCCACACAGCATCCCCAAAGATAACATAGGCCCTAAGGGATTTAATTTTCCTCTGGGCCTCCTGTGTGGAGCTAATGTAAAACAAAAAATTCGTTTGTTAAGATAGGCGAACCTGGTTTCCGCATATCATAATAGCGAAAAAAAGTTGCCTTTTCAATGCAGAAGGATCACACTTCTATAAATTGGAGTATTTTTGGCGTCTACGTGTGCCCGAAGAAAGCTAAAAAGCTTCATCAAACTATCTGGGTCTCTAAGGTCTAATGCAAATTGGCGACATCAGGTTTGTTTTGCATCACCTTTCTACCGGTTTTTCGTTCAGTGCCGGCAAAGCTCGTGCCCTGTCGAAATGCGACGAGTATTTGCCCGAAGTGTCAATACTTCGTCTTTGAAGGTGTCTCTGGGAATAAATTACTCTAAGGAGCACCCCGGCCAAATGAACTCTCGGCGATAAAAAATACTGAAATCAGGAAAAGCTCTCAACGATAAAATAATAAACGAACTCTTCACTTCAAATGCGAAAGACTTATCGCGGTATTAAAAGCGCTTTTGACATAAATCAAGGTATTATATTCCCAATAGACGTTTTATTAAAACGTTTGTTTTATCTTCAGTAAGTTATTACTTAATGCTGAAATCCGACCGATGAAATAAAAAACATGGACGTAATTAAATTACAAAATATATCGTGTGAAGTGTACCCAAAGTGGAAAACTCTTGCTGTATGTAGTTCTGATTAAACGCTAGCTTTAATTCTCATTGAATTTAATGTTTCAAAGACCCAATCATGTCTGATTACGTCTAAAAGGGATCGAAATGAAAATCTAGTTTCTTTCAACGGAAGCAATCTTCCCAACGGGCCCTCCATTGATATGCTTGGTGTAACTTTAAGTGACCAGCTCAGATATGGGGGCTCCATCGAAGCCAGAGTTAAGTTAGCCTCTCAAAACCTGGGCGTATTGTACAGGGCCCGCAGATACCTACTTTCATAGTACACAACTGCTAACCCTGTACAAACCACGAGTGCGCCCCACGATTGAATTTGGCAGGCACCTCTGGTCTGGAGCCCCAAAATATCTGAAAAAAAACCCTCGACTCCGTGCAGAAACGGGCGGTCCGTTTGATAGATTCTCCTAACATAACAAACGGACTGCAACCTTTAGAGCACAGGCGTCGGATGGTAATGCTATCCTTGTTCTACCGGTATTTCAATGGAAGTCGCTCCGAGGAAGTAGCATAATTGATCCCTTCGGCACCGGTGCACAGTCGGGAAACATGCCAAACGCGAGCCCAACAAACGTACACGATTGACATTTGTCGCGTGAGAACGGGTCGCTTCTTCGACTCGTTCTTGTGTTCAGTAGCTCGGCTGTGGAACGATTTGCCGACTTCTTTGTTTCCTCCTTCCTACAATCTACAACATGGGTCTCTTCAAGACCAATGTTCATTCCTTCCTCTCCTCGAAAAGACCCTCAAATTGCTCTCAAAACCATGGTAAAATTTTTGAAATGCCGATTTTAACAATGAAGAAATTAGGTGGCTGTGGTCTAAGTAAGTCAAATAAATGTTATTACTTCCAAAAGAACTTTATAATTATAAGTGCATAACGATACGATTGTACCCCCCAGCCAGGAGTACTCCTGTCCCGGTGAGACCGGTACACCGAGGGGCACGATTTGTTAGGACTGGAACACGTGCTCTGAGGATGGGAAGGAGGATGGAGTTTAATCGACCGGTATACATGGCAACCTAATAAGCCAATATTGGAGTTAAGGATGGGCAGGAATAAAGCAATGGATTGAGCGTTATGACTTTTTTTTTCTTTTCTTTTCACGTCTTCCTTCTTCTTGCCTCATCTCGGCTTTTTTTGTCTCTTCTTGTTTCTTTTCGTCTCTTCTGGGATTTTATCATCTCTTCTTGGATCTTCACGGATCTTCTTGGATCTTCTCGCCGCTGCTTGGCTCGTCTTGTCTCTTCTTGCCGCTTCTTAAATTTTCCTTTCTCTTCTCGACTCTTGCTGCTTGTTCTTTTCTCTTCTTGCCTCTTCTTGTCTCTTCTTGGATCTTCTGGAACCTTATCTGTTCCTTATGTCTCATCTTGGCTCTTCTTGCTTCTTCTTGCCTCTTCCGCGCCTTCTGGACTCTTCTTGGATCTTCTAACCTACTCTTCTTGTCTATTCTTGTCTCTTCTTGGCCTGTCTTGTCTCGTCTTGTATCTTCTCTTATCTTGTTTCTTCTTGGTCGATTTGGCTCTTCTTGGATTTTATTCCCCCTTCTTGGCTCGTCTTGTCTGGCTTTTCTTGCGTCTTCTTGTGGAGTTAAATCAACCAATATGTAGGTGCAGGAATAAAGGAGATAATTGAACGTTGGTTTCTCGCTTCCCACTTCTGCTTCCAACTACTCTACCGGTCTCTTCTTGCTTATTATTTTTTCGTCGTGGCTCTTATTAGTTTCTACTTGACTTTTTATTCACTTCTTGCATTATCTTGCTACCACTAGCCACCTTTTCTGCCTCTTGGTTCTTCTGGCTTCATACTGCTTCTTCTTAGCTCTCCTAGTCTCAACTTGCATCTTCTTATGTAGGTACTTCTTGGTTTTTTGCCGTCTACTTGCTTCTTCTTTCATCTTCTTACTTCTTTTTTATTCTCCTACCTTTATCTTGCTTCTTCTGTTTTCTTCTTGCAAGCATCCCGACATTTTTTTCTTATAGTGGCCTTTATCGTCTCTTCTTGCATCTTATTATTTTTCTTTGTTCTTCATACTTTCCCTTGCATATTCTTGCTTCGTGGCTCTTCTTATTATTTCCCTGTCACTACTAATTTCTTCTAGCCTCTTCTTTCTTATTCTTGACTATTCGAATCAGATCATCAAAGAGGTTTTGAAAAGATGTTCTCTCAGATTTTTTTCCTTTTATTTATCATATGCATGTAGGTAAGTTCATCAAGACAAATTCATCTCTTTTAGATGATATTTCTCTATTATTATTCTTAAAGATTTACACTGACTGGTATCTCTACATAAAATATTAAATGATTTAGTTGATAGTGCGGAATTGCCCGCACTGACGAGCCTTCGGATTGCACTTAATGCTGTTAGTCAGGATTTATTTCAGTGCAGGAACTCTGGAACCAACCACCATATGTATTCCTCTTTGCTCCTACATCTGAAGATCCGTGCAAAATCTATATTAAATAAAATAAAAACCCAAATCTGTACACAAATTCCGTGTATATGTCGCAGGCCAATCGCAAAATCAGGCAGATCACGATGTACCTCACGCACTTCACGATCTGCCGTCAGTCACTTAACGATGTGGCCAGGCACATCGCGAACTGACCGACTCTACGATCGGCCTACGACATACGTATACAATGGACATCCTGTGTACAATACAAAGGACACCCTCTGAAATGTAACGACTAAAGATCCACTTGAGATTGGACCTCAACAAGCGATACATAACATAAACAGTTTATTAATATTTAAAAATCAAAACGGCATTTTGAGCAGAGTCTTAAATAAACCAATCCCAAAAAATATACCAAACAATTAAGAAAAACATTTAAAAAACGTCCTCTCTAAGAAGTATTGTTTATGTTGGGAGATTGCTCTAGAATATTATGGTAACATAAGCATCTAGGCCATCAACTAATATTTATAAACAAATGTGAACTTATCTGAAGCATTGATGCCAGGTCATTGTACAAATCCTTTGTCTTCACTTGAATTCACTTGCAAACTTTGTCATTTTTACCACTGTTGCAACTATGCAAAACCAAATTTGGTAATAAAATTATAAAGCTATAACTAAACCACGTATTTTGACACATTTTCAAAGAGATCGCACCAAAGGATCCCGTGATATAAAAATAATCCTGCAGAGCAACAAAAAACACAACATGTCGGAATGAAGCGCCAGAAAAATATCAGTTTCTTAATTGAATCGAAAAGCGACAAAGAGTAGGAAATTTTATATATCGAATGATTAAACAATTTAATTAATTTTCCAAATCTTAAATATAAAAATCTCGTGACACGGTGTTTGTGGTCGCACTCCTCCGAAAAGGCTTGACCGATTTTTTTTATTTATGTGATAGGTATGAGTATATATATATTTTTTTTGTTTTTGTGATAGGTATTAGAATATGTTTTAAAGTATATTTCATACCGCTAGGTGATTAGAGTGTCCCTATCCAGAAAAAAAAAATCTATTTTTTGAACAAATTTATTTTCCTCAGGGCCGCCTGTGTGGAGTTACACATGTAAAAAAAAAAGCTTTCAAAAACGAAACGTTGCACAATGGTTTTACTAGTATGGGAGCGTCGGAAACAATTCGAAATTTCAAATTGCAGGGATCACTAAATTTGGTTTCTATATCTTGACACAACATACCAGCGCATCTTTCCCCATACCACAAAATTCAGTAAAACGTTTCGTCACTGCGAAACACGTCAGCAAAGATTGACTTTCCGAGCAGTCAGGACGTTTGTGTGTAAAACCAACATTTATTATATAACATTTAGGGACTGATAACTTTTTACACCGCTTGCTGGCATTTTTTTTAACATGGATTCAATACCTTCAGGTGCTAAAGATGTTAAGTTTATTTTTTTCATTTCCTAATGCGACAAATTTGGGATATTATTTTAAAAAAACATCTCGTGAATTAAAAAAAAAAATTACGAAGATTTCTGGAATACTTAAGGTTAAAGTTAGATATTCACTAATATTCAGTAAATGTGCTGATGTACTTTTGTAGCTGAACTATTTACGTATCATATTTTAAAAAAAAATCTTGAGCATTTTTGCGTTTCTACGGCCCAGTAATTTTTACGTAATTTACTTACTGTAAAATTTGAGTGCTTCATAAATATTATTTTTGTCACAGGATCGGTTTCAAAGGATTTGTTCTTACGACAAAAGGAGTTATTTGACATAATGATGAACTCGAAGTGTCAAAAGATGGAAAAAGATTTTAATACTTGAAAAAATATATATATAAACCTCACCAATTGCCTTAAAGAGAGGTTGGATAAATTCTGTAAAAAGATCGCGGGCTTCAAATTTCGCATTAATACAAGATAGACTATTGCTCGTCGAGATGTTGCTAGATTTGTGATGGAAAATAATAAAAAATGACTTGAGACTCCAATTGGTTTTATATTGTACGCGATTTATCCTGAAAACGGCACATGGTGATCGTAAACACAATTTGAATGTAGTTCAGACCAATCCAAACGCTTGAAAACCAAAGATCTTCGGAAAAGTGCACCTCTTTCTCATTTGGTGTTTGAGAAAGAGGTATACTTTTCGGTCAATCGGTAGCATCAAAGTTATTAGAAGACATTATTCTAGGCGCTCATCTATTAACAGACAAGTGTAGAAGATATTTGATGATAATCGCTCTTCTTAATAACAAGTTTTCATTGTAACGCGAGAGGATGCGGATTATTCTAGTATTTTTAAATCTTCAATTGTACCTACCTTTGCGATTAGTTCGCGGAAAGTCTGACAATATAAACGTAGTGTGGCAGAATTCTTGCCCATCATCCATCAGATATTGCCGCCCGATTAAGATTATCAGAAGAGGCTCAGGAAGCTCGGAACAAAGATTTTTAAAAAATATCGCGAGAACTATTCTAGAAAATGTTCTCGTGAGAAATTTTATGAAGGTGTTTTTAATTTAATGTTAGTTACATCTGATCCTATCATAACTAGTTACAGGCAACCCACAAAGAAACAATTAAATTGTTTTCCTGAGGAAGTTTTCGATTTAATAATTCCTCCGGATATTCATTCTTCAAATATCTTTAGCACCGACGATGATGATGATTGTTCATCGTCTGCTTCAGAATGTTGAAAAGCAAAATTAAACATTTCTCGGCCTTTATTTTCACATGGATATGGACATAAATAATATCAATTTTAAGAAAAAAAAAATTTCTTGTTAAAAATATAATAAAATCCAGAAATCGTTAATAAAATCCAGTAAAACTTACTAAAACTGAATATTATAATTTTTTTTAACCATACCGAAAAATAATATCACTTTTTTTCCCCCGTTAATCCTCCCTGTAAATTGTTTCCCACTTTTGGGATATTTGGAACCACAGTGCGTTGCTTGAAATGGCAATATCTGGGTTTAGCAATGGCGTGCATTATTCTATGACTACAGGTGGGCTGTGAATAGTTAACATTTTGAATCTAGTATTTGACATCTTTCTAAAACTACTAACTACCTATGTACTGAAAATTGAATTTCAAAACCACTTGAAAAATAGCAAGGTTTTTAGCTTCATTTACATTTAAAATCACTTGTAATATATTCCAATTTTGTATTCCCGGTAAATGAACATAATTTTGTGTTCCCGATAAATTTGTTTTCACCTGATGAAAAACCATGATAATTCAGAATCGAAACGTTCTTGCTTGAATTGGTTTTAGCCGTATTTAGTGACAAAGAACGAATATCCATGTACTGTGATTATGATTATGCTCAAAGAAGTGATTATGATTATGCTCAAAGAACGAATATCCATGTACCATGTACAATTTGGGAGGCGGGAATGGGTACCGCCGCCCCGGGAACCTTTACTGGATAACCAACACCTCTGTCATAGGTCACCCCAAGTGGTTCGCTACGTTTGGTGATTTAGCAGGGGTGCCCGGGTTCATGGGGTGAGGTTTGTCTAGGTCTTGGAGGCGGATGACCAGGACATACTGAACCCCAGATTCCTACCCACCCCTTAAACCCTTTTCCTTCCCAGAACTCTCCTCTCCTCCCTTTCCTTAAAAAAAACCCTCCACACAGCATCCTCAAAGATGACATAGGCCCTGAGGGAAATTATTTTCCTCAGGGCCTCCTGTGTGGAATTCATGTAAAAAAAAAAAAAAACTATCCAATCTTCATTTTCACATCGATATTTATATTGATATTGATTTTGATATGTATGAAAAAATGTTGAATCTGTAGATATAAGATGTAAATTTTTAAAATGTAACTAAAATATAAGCACCTGTTGACAAGCCAATTTAATTGGCTTAGCAGGACTTGTTTGTTGATTAGATGTATTATCCATTTATTCAATAAAAAAAAAAAAAAAATAA
Source organism: Limnephilus rhombicus (assembly GCA_929108145.2). NCBI lineage: Eukaryota > Metazoa > Arthropoda > Insecta > Trichoptera > Limnephilidae > Limnephilus > Limnephilus rhombicus. The sequence goes on along the minus strand of OV815277.1, from coordinate 31,373,926 downwards.
ACTTCATTCAGAATCTAATTAATCTCAATTGGAAATGCCACTGTCCCCATAAAATGCCACCGTATTCACATAAAACAGAGTATTTTATTAATTCAATAATGATAAACGATATTCATTTAATTAATTATACCTACCATATCACTTGTCTCTCATCTGAAAAAATACCTAGAAATTAGTATAGTAGAGAAATCAGCATAAGAAAAAAAAAATCTCATGGATAGACTTACTTCGACAATTATTGATTATTTTGAAATGGATTCAATTATGCCTGTCACTGTGAAGGGCTCGACAAGGTCGACCTTTCAGCATCAGAATGCCTACCAAAAGCTTCGTCCAGAAATTTCGCACAAAGCATAAGACACATTCCCAATTAGCAAACAAATAATAAATCCATCAAAAGGACAAAATAATGTGTATGAAATCATTTGCGACCATAATAAACATGTTTGGACATTTCTGTTAGTGTTCAACTATTGTTTGATACTTGTTCGCACTTGTCTAGATTATGCTTCGCACGCCTATGAACGGCTTTTACTGATTGGCTTTTACATTCTCCACGTCACGCGTTTACCATCCACGCGGGCAGCGGTCGGCGTGCTGTCGGGGGGAGGGGGTGGGAGGGAGAAGGGCAAGGGGAGGGTTAATGAGTTTTGGATTCAATCAGAGAATCCCATTTTCAGCACCGTGGCACATGAGCATTGTCAATTATTATGTCTCTATGATCGCTTTGTGGGACCGGACCTCACATGTGTGGAGCAGGATTAAAAAAGAAGTCGTATAGAATGCTGCGGTCGGAATATATTATGTCAAATACACGCAACGATACGGCTCTGTAAAATGTTTATCACGGTTCTTTAAGCCCAGTGGCCAGGTACGTTTGCCTTGCAAAAGGTTATGTAGTTCTGATTTTTTGGTATGCTGTATGTACAATGTACAACATGCAGAACGGCTGCGCATAAAACAAAATTTAATTTTGGACTTGAGGCCAAAATACTTAAGCAAAATGAAACATAATTATTTTAACCAAAAAGTTATTATCTAATACACATGTGTAATATTGCCTGAAATCAATTTTTCAAGATGTTAAAGGCAACTGCCAACTTTGGCATTTTTTTACAAGTTAATGATAATCATTAAAAAAATAATTTTGCTTTATTTACCATAGAAATAAAATGAAAGCATTTTGATGGGCGTAGAAGCAAATTACAAACTACCGATTTAGGTTGTTAACACAAACTTGTCGTACATAAATGAAAATGTTTAACTTACGAAATGTTTTTTCTATGGTGCTATAATTATTTTTCATTATATTAAGTCAATATATAGGGGAAGATCTTTTTTTTAAATAATTATGATTAACTCACAAAAAATGTCTATAAAATCATGTAAAATTGTTTTCTTTAATTAGGCATATATTTTATAATTTTAAATAAAAGTAAATAAAATAGTTATTATATTGAACACAAATCTGGTCATAACAGAAAACTTTCATTTTTAAGTACGACCTAGGTACACAGCGAAACTATGTAACCTTTAGCACGGTCACCCTTCATTATGACTATGACTTGTCTATTTCGACTGAATAAATATATAATTTTATTTTTAACTTTTTGAGAAAAACCTCAAATTGTAATATTTAATTAAATGAAGACAATATTAGCGAAGCTCAATCGAAAATCTGGAAACAGAAAAATCAGAAAAAGATAGTTGCACCTCTGGGACTCGAACTTAGGACCCTTCGCTTTCCGGGCAAATGCGCTGACCACTACACCAAGGTGTCGATATCCGATACGGTAATTTTTAACTGGTCCGGGGTTCGAGTCCCAGAGGTGCAAATATATTTTTCTAATTTTTCTATTTCCAGATTTTCGATTGTCTAATATTGTCTTTATTTAATTAAGTATATCATTTTAAGTTACAAAAAAATGATCTCACAGTATTTTTTATTTTTTTTTTATTTTTTTATTTATTGCACGCCCTAGTGGGCTTTTATTATAAAATTTTACAAACTATTTGAATCAAAGTAAATACTTACAAATTTAAACAATAAAGAAAAATATAAAGATAATGACAAAAAAGATTGCTGCAAAACACAAAACAAAATACACAGATAATAAACAGAAACTAAGAATCGAATCGAATCGAATCGAAGAAACTAATAATTGAATTTAAAAGATTCTACAAAACAACATAGTCGTAGCATAGAAGTTATTTGATAGGTACATAGGTCTATTTGTGTCTTAAAGAATAAAAGTGATAGAATATACAACAATTATACCTTTTTCGTTATTTGTTTTTGGGGTGTTATGCCGTGTTGCGCTAACTCCTTCTTTAGCCAACGTTTCGGACATCGTTGCAGTGTCCATCATCAGGGCAGATCCGGTAGATGTGGACACATCTACCGGATCTGCCAGGAGGTAGCGCAACACGGCATAACACCCCAAAAACAAATAACGAAAATGCTTTTGGCCGTGAAAATCTTAAAACTTATCGAACAATTATACCGGTTAGTTTTAAGATGAAATACGTCGCCCAGATGAGAATATTTATTTCCGAGACTGAAGTCTCGGAATCGGAGAATTTTGATAAGCTAGTGTCTTGGTGTTATTGAAGTAAAAGGGTAATAAATGTCGACATGATTTTTTGGGAACATGGATATTGATAAATTGAAGCAATTCAGGACAGTCACTTTTGTAACGCAGTATTTTATGTAATAGTATTAAAACTATACTTATTCTTCTTTCTGAAAGTTTCAATAGTGACATTTTATCCAGGAGGTAATTGTAATCAATGTTTTATATAGTAATATGCAATTTATAGTTTATAAACCTTAGAAATTTATGTTGAATCTTTTCAATGTTGTCTGAATGAATATTGTAAAAGGGAGACCATAACGTAGAGTTATACTCAAGTTGGCATCTGACAAGGGTTTTATATAACATGATAAATGTGCCTTAATCATTGAAATCTTTTGCAGCTCTCAACACCAAACCAAGAGTCTTAAGGGCCTTATTGATAATATTATTAATATGACATACAAAGGTGAGTTTACTGTCGAATATAATGCCTAGTATAATGATAGAAAGGACACCAATTTAACATGTGTGGGAACAGAAAACAGGACAAGGGTTTTTTAATGATATAATATAAATAAATTATAAAATTACTAGCGCAGACCTAGAAATTATAATTCCAATTCTGATAATGAAGTTTTAAATTGAAGGACAATCAAAATCAAGCGGTAAGGCTCTCGACTAGCGACTCGGAGGTCTCGGGTTCAAATCCTGATAAACGCGAGTTTATTTGATCGATTAGTGTTTTTCCACAATTAAAAAATAATATAAGGTATATTTGCGCCACGTTCCAGAGTGGAAGATACTCTCAGTATCGCTCTAGTAAATGACAACCATTCAGAATTGAAACATTACTTGAAATGGCGTTAGCCGTATTTGGTGACTAAATCTGAATAGCCAGGTACTTCCCCACCTTCCTCATCCCCATATCTTTCCTCTTCAACTACATTCAGCTTCACAACATACCCCAATAGGATAACCAAAGTCTTACTGACTCCAGACGGTTGATCAATTTTTAAAATTATACTAAAAATTCATAGCAAATTTTAGTTCGTTGAACCAGATTTCACGCAGGAATAACTAAAACACATCATAGACTACCGAAATAGTTTGTTTGATAAGACAGCTGCATCCTGAAAATAGAATTAAAAATATATATGCCAAATTTTGTTTGTTTTCTAAATATTTCGAATACAATATCGTTCATTATTTTTCAAAGAAAATCGCAAATATTATATTGCCTACAGTTTTTTTTTAAATAGGTACTATGGACTAGAATGGATCAAATGCATAGGAAAACGAACAGAGTTAAAAGGATGGTCTTAATGGATTTGAAAAAAAAAATGTCTTACTACACTAAAATAATTATACCATTTACAAATATACTTTAAAAAATGTTTGACAGATTTCACCAAAAGTAAGATAAACCTGACCTTATTTCTAGCACACAGACACGCCCTTAGCATACTTCAATCGGTTTATTTCTCGAGTGATTAAACGACTCATCCGAACAATGGACAATACTAAATGAATACAGGCCACCGGCCAGCACTTACACCGGGCAAACGCTTAAATATTTAATCTTAAAATATGGCCACGAATGTATCTGCACTTATAGTTGGGTGGAGGGGAAAGAGGGGACAATATAAATCACCGGCAGTGTGTCGAAATAATGGCTGCCAGTTACTTTATTGGATAACTTAAACCCTTTTTATGGTTAGGGTCGTGAATCCTTTGTCAACCTGATAGCGTCAGTAAATTAGACTAAAAAGCAATAAGCAACACACAAGCATCCCTTATTGTTAAACTTACAGCGCAAAAGTCAGCTATTTCAATTACTGTTTGAGAAAGGACTATTAAAATAGAACAAGCACTTCCCTCGAGTAGAGAACGACCTTCGTGGTCGACGTTCTTGACTACGAATCAAGGTTGCGTGTTAGAAAAACAGCGTGTGCAAATAAATTTTAATTAAATAATTTGTATTATTTAATTAAATGAAGACAAATTAGCGAAACTCAGTCGAAAATTTTGACATAAAAAAATCAGAAAAAGATATTGGCAACTCTGGGACTCGAACCCAGGACCTTCGGAAGAACTACCAACATTGTCTTCATTTTCTTAACGCATATTTTATTGGCTGCTATCGTTATGTATTCAAACTAATTTATTAATTTAGATAGTGTCTGGATGAATTTTTATACATTTTATTTTTAATATGCGACATCTATTGGCTTTTCCGCAAGCCTAGGATGAATATTTATTTTTATTTTTAACTCTATAAGTAAAACCTCAAATTGTAATATTTAATTAAATGAATACAATATTAGCGAAACTTAATCGAAAATCTAGAAACAGAAAAATCAGAAAAATATATAAGCACCTATGGGACTCGAACCCGAGATGGTAAAGCCGCGGCCCGGAAATTCGAAGGTCCTGGGTTCGAGTCCCCGAGGTGCCAATATCTTTTTTTCTCAGTAAATTAATCACGAACTAAGTGGTAGATATGCTCAGTATCACTCTTGTGAAAGGCCACCATTCAGAATCGAAACTTTGCTCGAAATGGTTTTAGCCTGTTTGATGACCAGGTCTGAGCAGGCAGTTACTTCCCAATCTTATTCTCATCACATCCTTCCCCTCTCTTTCAGCCTCTAAAACCCAATTGGGAATGCCATAGCCTTACTGACTCCGGACACTATTCACTGTTTGTGCGGTATTCACTCAATTCCATTTCACAGGCGATATTTTCCACTCATAACGTAGTAAGAGTTTTTCAAGTATTGAGAATGTTTGTGTTTATCAAAAAAATAATAATAATAACTCGGTTTTCCCGTTAAAAAGAGAATGAACAAAAAAAAATTCGGCGTTTCCCCGCTATGTGGGTTCGTTACGAAACGTGAATAAAATAATGTGTACGGCAAATTTAAACGGCTTTCGTATCGCTGATGTTCATTGTTAATGTAAAATGAAATCCTATTGTTTTTTCGCCGACAATCTGAATAAATTTAAATTGCACACTTCCGTACGAAAACAGCCGAACAATACAAGAGGTTGCGCAAAACAGGATGCCCTGACACCTCCCCCTCTCTGCATATTAAATACATATTTTTAAAATCTCAAAAAAAAAACAACAAAAGCGATCGTATCGCCCGACCCGCGCCGCAGGAAAGGCAATTTCACAAATGAGCAAACTTTTCACATTTGAGATAAAATTACTCCTATTACATAACGCCTCGGAACATGACAATCCAAAATAGTATTTTTCGCCGAAATTACGTTCAGCCGAGCGACTTCACCTCGGTGCGTCCGCTCACCCCCGCTTGCCCCAGCTCACTCAACTGGGAGCAGAGGGGTATACACTCAACTGGAGACAGACGATTATTGGAAAGAAACGGTCTTATTTATTGCAAGAACACCGTTTCATTACGTTAATTACTTTTTGAGCATGCGAAAACATATGAAAAAGCGCTGTGGGGAGATAGCAAGGGATGCCGTCGTGCCGGCAGCATGGGATAAAAATTACGGATCTTAGAACATTCACTGCTCACAATCCACTGCGGAAAAATCAAGCGGGGAACATTCACTGTCCGGAAAAATAACCACACACAATAGATTTTTAAAAATGTCTTGATGGTGCTAAGGAATGTTTGCATTTCATTAATAGTAAAGAATGATCTACCGTAACCTAACCTAATAAGAGCTAGCCTAACAGAACTTCTATTTCATTTGCATATTTTCTTTCAGTAATTATTTAAAGTAGGTACTAAACTATTTAGAAAAAAAAAAATTATTTTCTCCGCGGTGAATTTTCCAGTGAATTTTATATTATGAAGTTTTGAAAAAACCCGTAAGGTGGATAGAAACTTTCATTGTAAAAATATTATTCGAGATAAAAGAAACAAAAATTCTTTAAAATAACTATAATAACATCAATACATGGAATACAAAAGCATATATTATTTTCTGCAAATTTTCTGCTGTGTAATTTATTATTTATTGAGAGGTCTTCATCATATAGCTAATGTATCCGTATCTTGCTTGCATGTATGTTGTCGACTCTGCACATTTACCTTCGGTCACCTTCGGGACAACTCGACAGCGAGACCATGTGACCCGAAGAACCCAACAACAGGCAACAAGTAATAAAGGAACTAAATTACAGACTATTATGATACATTACAAATACGAGTAGCAACACAAGTTTCTTTTTCTTTCTCCGTCGTGTTATAAACTTTTGCCACAAACGGGTGAGAATTTATTTGTCTAGCAATAGAATCATCGAAACGGTACAATATAATAATTGTGTAACTAAATTGAATAATTTGTGGCAAAATTGTGGAGTTGTCACAATTCATACCGACAAAAGGATCTGCGTTCTAATATCATCAAATACCAAAGATATATTTATACAAATACTAGCTGACCCGGCAATGTTGTTCTGCCATATAAATTATTTCTAGTGAATATTTTGGTTGTTAAATAAAATGTATGTAATGTTAAATAAAATGTATGAATGTATTGTAATTGTGGGGGGATGGGATTTATGACAGAAAGAGGAATGGCGAGCTGTAGACTATGCCCGCCGATAAAAACAAAAAAACACCTACCATCCATTTTCTTAAATAAACGTATTTCATTAAAGTATATTAAGACATTTTGATCACTTAAAAGTTAAATGTAAAGTGAAAAAAAGTCATATATTTTTATTCCTAAAGTAGGAAAATGAAAAAAATCCGTCTCTGGCCAACACAAATAAGCTCGATGGTTTGCCCACGCACGAAATATCAAAATGACGCGAAAGCTTCTCGTGAATGCCTTGTGCTTGTGTGGATGAAAATTCGATGAGGCGGATCTGTCATTCAACGACATAAATAATTTCGTTCTGTTTGAAATGCGAACGACGGTTAAATTTTTTCATACAAAAATAGTAAAATCGCGATTAAAAGATGGGAGGGTGGGGATAGGAGGGTGAAAATTTAGGGGTTATAGGTATTTTTTGACGCCAAATGAAAAAAGAAAAAAAAATTGTCAAAATAATAGAAAAAAAATTCTGGATAGGGACACCCTAATCACTAATCACCTAGCAGTATGAAGTATACTTTAAAATGTATTCTCATAACTACCAAATATCCATACAAAATTTCATAAAAAATCTATCGGGCCGTTTCGGAGGAGTGCGACTACAAACACCGTGACACGAGATTTTTATATAATAGAAAGACTAGGGGAGTCAGCCCATATAGATGGAGATTTAGGAGAAATAAGCTTCCATTTTTCCAGGGAGCGGTATGCGGTACGGAGACGGGAAACTCCAATTGGCCTGCCGAACGATAGGTACTCACCGACCGTGCCAAATCTTGCCGAACGTTTTAGGCAAAAAAAGACCCTCCGCACAGCATCCCAAAGATAACAAAGATAATGCGTTTTTTTTCGTTTGAAAACTGACGTGGTCGAGATGGTTATTAGCTACAATTCATGAAAATCTGTTCAGGCGTTTCAACTCATCAGCTCTTTTTTGTGTCGGGGGTTACTTAAAATTTGACTTATTTGTACTGTTCCCAACCGTCTGGAGCCAGTGAGAATACGGCATCCCCAATCGGGGAATGTTGAGGATGAAGATAGTGGGGAGGGGAAGTACCTGTGTATTCAAACACGGCCAAAGCATTTCAAGTAACGTTTCAATTTTGAATGGTGAACTTACACCGGGGCGTTACTGAGACCATCTTTCACTCCTGAACGCGCGGTAAATAGACTAGATATATATTATTTTGATTAAGTAAATTGTGAAACAAAACAAAATAATCAAATAAAGTTTACTTGCGCACTCAGGATTTGAACCCGCTACCTCCGGCTTGCTGGTCGAAAACCTTACCCCTCGACCGCAGAGGCCTGTTTCCAGTTTTACCAGGAGTAAGGGGAAAACCACCCTTTATCGCTTCAGTGGTTCTAAATAGTTTTCTACCCACCTTTATAAAACCATACCAGTTGATTTAGTTGATTAATAACTAACCAAGTTTAAAGATAAATTATTTACACGACGCAGGTTAGAAATTACTATTTCTTTTCAAATTGATGAAGATTCTTTTCTTGTACCATATTAAAATAATGATTCTTACATCAAATTTATATACCTCGAAGTATTTATAAATAGGACTTTGTATGTAAATCGCTAAATCGCCTTTAAGCACAAACAACATAAAAGAAGAGATTGAACGATAACAGACAAGGTTTAGCCTGTTTCGGCAGCCCTCGGCAGGTGCCACAGATCTCATGGGCGATGACGCGACTCGGTAAAGGGCTTTATTGGGCGGCGATTCGGAGACTTGCCGCCCCCGGAGCCGCCCTTCGCCCTTCACAATGGGCGGGTGGCGGGTGGCAGCGGTGGGTGGACGAGCCTCCCCGTCCTGAGTCAGATTAGCGGATGGTACTGCTAATAATGGCCCAGTGACGAAAGAATAGAAGATGTGACAGTGATCACCGTTTGTTATTATTTTCCTTTAACCTACCTTGGGTAAGTAATCCTATTACAACTACAAAAAAATACTTACCAAATTCGGGGAAGAGATGAGAGGTTAGGCGAAATGACTGTGTAGAAACTTACCTGAAAGAAAAGAGAAGAAAATATTACAAAATCGGTTAATGCTTTTTTTTAAATTCCTTTATTTTTCCCATATTTTACAATTTATATTTACATATTTTGAAAATCATAACAAAGTGTGGGAACCCACTAAGGCGCAGCCTGTGCGTGGGTAATATAGTTAAAATAAGTTTTATTTAGTACCTAGAAAAAAAAAACAAACAGTGGTATGTAAAGCAAAAAAAAAATATTTGTTTTAACAGTTTGAACAAAAAGTGTATACAATAGTCTACGGTTAAATACGTGTATAGTGTAATAAATGATATACATTGTAATAATAGGTGTAAAGTTTGTGAGAAAGGTATATAAAACTAAATAAATAGAGTTTTTAGAAACATAAAGTGATATAAAACTAAATAAATAGAGTTTTAACATCTGTATGGTTTAGCATAGTTTTAACTCTTTTATGTAATGCGGAAATTTAGTTGCAACTTGAATATTTTTTGGTAAACTATTGAAGGTACGAGGTCCAATAAAGCTGCTGTGAGTTTGCATTTTTTTGTGTGTGTGTTTGGGGGGTATAGAATACATTATTATTTCTAATGTTGGTTCTGTTTACATTTTTTTCGAATATGTTTATGTTTTTAAAGATGTATTTCATAGTTTGCAGTATAAATAGTTTACGGAGACTGAAAAGTTTAGATTCTTTGTATAAAGCATCTGTCGAAAATGTTTTAATTCTATTATACATAACTTTGATAATATAATTTTGAGTTGTTTGTAAAGGTTTTATAAAAGCATCAAGCGCACCACCCCATCCTATTATTCCATACATGAGTGAAGATTGCACCAGAGAAAAATAAATCATTTGTCAATATGCATTACTTCTTTAAGTCTGTAAAATATGTACGTTACTAAAAGCGTTCCCCGCAATCTATAAACAATAAATAAAATCAAAGTGGGATTTGGTAATTTATTCTTGTAGTATGTAGAAGAAATGCGCACTTTATACAACATTGTTTATTTTTAAGAAAAAAACAATGAGTCATACCGTTCATGATCACATCAAACGCCACATCTGAAAATACTTTAATTGTTCCAAAATTGGTGTTGCGGGTGTTAATAGTTCTAAATAATTTATTAAATCTCTACCACTTCAGGCAGTAAATGAATTATTATGTTAGCACCCAATCAATAAGTTTATAAAAATCAAAATATGCTTTTTTCTATTCATATGGGTTGTCTCTGCATTGCTCTAGGAAATGTTTGACACTTTCAAAATACCTTATTTTCACCCTCGCGAAGGTTTCTGGATTTTACAATTCAGTTACATGACAATACATCTGAAAAGTTTGTTTAATCATTACAAAAACTCTTAAGAAACTGCAAAAAAATGTCACAGTTTGAGAATGACATTTTACAAAATATCGATTGTTCAATCAAAATTCAATTTTCGAATAAATTCTTTAAATTAATGAATTTAATCGAAGTACTCACCTATGGTAGGTACTAACCTAAATCGAATAAAACTTAATCTAATCAAAAAATATATTTATTTTAAATGGGTACCTACGTTAGGTACCAAATTTGATTGATTGTTCTTATAATATACAAAAAAGATTGTTCGTAATATACGAAAAAATAAAATTTGTAAAAAAAATCTTAATAGGTGGCACGCGAGCTGTTTGAAAATCTGAATGTACCGGGAATGAATATATTGAACGCGGGGAATGGGAGGGGGGGGGGCATTGCAACGAATGCCGGGAACTCGCTGCTAGTGGGAAACAAATTTAAATGTCCGTTAGCACGACAAAATCGTTATAGGAATTAGGAGACTATTGAACTCGCTGCTAGTGGGAAACAAATTTAAATGTCCGTAAGTACGACAAAATCGTTATAGGAATTAGGAGACTATTGAACTCGCTGCTAGTGGGAAACAAATTTAAATGTCCGTAAGTACGACAAAATCGTTATAGGAATTAGGAGACTATTGAACTCGCTGCTAGTGGGAAACAAATTTAAATGTCCGTAAGTACGACAAAATCGTTATAGGAATTAGGAGACTATTGAACTCGCTGCTAGTGGGAAACAAATTTAAATGTCCGTAAGTACGACAAAATCGTTATAGGAATTAGGAGACTATTGAACTCGCTGCTAGTGGGAAACAAATTTAAATGTCCGTAAGTACGACAAAATCGTTATAGGAATTAGGAGACTATTGAACTCGCTGCTAGTGGGAAACAAATTTAAATGTCCGTAAGTACGACAAAATCGTTATAGGAATTAGGAGACTATTGAACTCGCTGCTAGTGGGAAACAAATTTAAATGTCGGTAAGTACGACAAAATCATTATAGGAATTAGGAGACTATTGAACTCGCTGCTAGTGGGAAACAAATTTAAATGTCCGTAAGTACGACAAAATCGTTATAGGAATTAGGAGACTATTGAACTCGCTGCTAGTGGGAAACAAATTTAAATGTCCGTAAGTACGACAAAATCGTTATAGGAATTAGGAGACTATTAGAGATAAAAAAAATAAGATGATGTTACGCAGCAGCGTCCTCTGCAGTTCAACGAGCTAGTAATGTCCTAAAGATCACGAGATCTCCCGGAGCAAAGATTGCCATCGTAAGAAAAACATAAAAATTAAATTACGTCGGTATTTATGGATCTCCTAATTAAAGCGATAAAATGCTTGAGATATTTTTGTGTAATTCGAAAGCCGTAAATAAGGGCGACCTTGTTACTTCCCTTCTCGGATTAGTTTGATTTGGAAAATAAAATGGCTTTTATTTGATCGAATTATTGGAACAAAAAGACAAGATTGGATATCTTCCAAATATTTGTAACAAATACGCTGAAATCGAGGATTAATAGTGCCTATCTATTGTTACTTACTTCCGTTTTTTTTCTTGTCGATGGATATTTAATCTTGGTTTTTTGGATAACATAACATCCACATTTTTACAGAATATCTTAGGGTCTTTTTTTTTAATTTTGCCCTATTCAGTTCTTTGTTTATTACAGTTGTTGTTAAAAAAAATTCTATCACCAAGCTAGGCACACGCCCGTGTTGTGGTGATCGATGATCAACAATCATAATTGAGAGAAAATCTTTTATCTCAACATATTATAAATTAAAGTCCTCCGCCACGTCCGTCTGTCTGTTCGCGATAAACTCAAAAACTGCTTAACGGATTTTCATGCGATTTTCACCAATGTATAGAGTGATTCAAGAGGAAGGTTTAGGTATATAATTTGTCAAGGCTTTGTGTAAATCGGTTGAAATATATAATTAAAGGAGAATGTCTGTATGTGGTGGACGAGCGGCCTGGCAAGCGGGCGCGGGCGGTGCGAATTTGATTTGTTTGCAAATTAACAGATGGCGGTGTGAGTTAAAATGTTGGGTAACCATCCAGTAGATGGCGTTGTGTTTCGATAGCCACACCAACACGTGGCTGTGTCAGATAGTTAACAAATATAATAATATCATTCAATGCCCGTGACACTGTAAGTACCTAACCTGTGAAAATGTAGAGAAAAAAAAAACTCCTATTTGTTTGTATTAAGATGTTTGTAAAGGTCATTTCATGAACATTCAGCCCTAAAGAGTCCTAAATTCTCCAGTCTTTTAAAATAAATATCAATTCTACTTTTGCCACGGCACAATCTTTTCATAAATGTAATACTAATAGTGATGGGGTGTTTTAAATATAATGTCCTCCGCGTGCGAAGCCGTATCTTCTCCAAGCATAAACTTTCTAATTAAAATGTGTTCATCGGAAGTGACCTGGCAGGTACGAGGTATGTTTCTGTATCCATTTGTAAATAGTAAAATTAGATAGAACCTAATAATTCATATATAAATTGTGGGCGCCCTTCAGCTGATTTTTTCACAAAAACGGCGCTCTATAAATTATCAAATTATTATTATTATTATTATTAAAAAAGAAGATAACACTAATAATCTAAACGAAAATATGAAAGAGAACAAGACACAAAAAATAGAAAAAGATAATGGTCGCAACTCGGACTCGAACCCAGAATCTCTCGTCTAACTGGGACGTGCGCTTCTACCAATTCAACCATTGCCACCTTCAGTCAAACCGTCATAATCGTCAATCTCATATTTCCAAATTTTGGAATTAACTATATTTTTATCTTCGACTAATATATAACCTTCAAAAGTTATAAAAAGAGAATTGTTCTTATAAAAAAAACGAGTGTGCTTTAGACCATACGACAGAAGTAAAACTTCACTAACTTAAATCTCCCTCTTACCCTTACCCTTATCCTCATCCTCATCCTCATCCTAATCCTCATCCTCATCCTCATCCTCATCCTCATCCTCATCCTCATCCTCATCCTCATCCTCATCCTCATCCTCATCCTCATCCTCATCCTCATCCTCATCCTCATCCTCATCCTCATCCTCATCCTCATCCTCATCCTCATCCTCATCCTCATCCTCATCCTCATCCTCATCCTCATCCTCATCCTTATCCTTATCCTTAACAGTATCCTTATCCCTCCCCAAGTCAAGCGTGGGTAAAGGCCCGACCGTTCGCCTCGCCCGATCACCGTTGGCATCGATTACCGTTAACATCACACTTTTTCGTAACGCATTCACCAGCTTACCCCCCAAGTCGAGCGTGCGTAAAGAAGTTTTACTTCAAAAATAAATATAAGAATATTCATGAGGATCTACATATTCCTAGAAGGAAAATAAGACAAGTATACAAAGCACAACGACAGCATAAAGATTAAAATTTACCATGGAAACAATCTGATATTTCCGTCAACTACCCTTACTGAATTCGATTACAGCAGTGATCACTTCTGATCCAGAATACTGCATTTTGATTGAATGCTCTTTGTTCACTATGCAATTTAATGATGCCCCGGTAGAAGAAAAATACATTCCTACATGTACAATTGTACAATATAACATAAAAACCATATACCTCATGCCCCCGGCTGGCAGCGATTCGAGAGGGATAAAAACGTCGGAGGGCATAGACAAAGAATCAACCCCTACGCACAGGGGATGGACAGAAAACAAAACCAAATAGGAATTAATACTCATAATACATTGAATTGAATCCGAAGTACACTTCAGTTGTATGGGTGGAGGTAGTATGCTATGGTTCCGCGCGTTTTCATCCCACCACAAAACATCGCCCGACAGAATATCCCCGACAAAATGACCTACGGACAAAACATTCCCGACAAAATATCCACTAAAACTTAACCTAACCTAGCAAAATATGGGACAAAAGTAGTACAGACATCCTGTAAAGACAATAAATTAGTTTTGAAGAAGAAGAAAACAATAATTAAATCTAAATGAAAATATGAAAGAGAACAAGACACGGAAAAATAGAAAAAGACAATGGTCGCAACTGGGACTCGAACCCAGATCTCTCGTAATAAATTATTGTTCAAAAATAGTAAAATGGGACTAGAATAATAACAGGCGTGCTCTAAAGACAATGAATTATTGTTCAATCATATTTAAAAGATAGAATTCAGCGAAGTGGAGGTGGAGATTTTGTCCTTGGGATATTATGTCAAGGGATACTTTGTCAGAGAATATTTTTTCGGGGATATTTTGTCGGGGGATGAAAAAGTGCATTACCATATACTATGTTCCTAACTTTTTTCAGATATAACGACCAGATTTGCATTCGGAAAAAATGCAAAACATTTATCGTGCAGAAATGGTATTAAATGTTTTCTGTTTAATGCTAGAACACCATTTAATTCACTTTTAATTGATTTAAATTAAATTTAATGATGTTAAGTTTTGCAACTATTTTAGTTTGCTTTATTATTGTGATAGCTGTTTCGGCTTACAAGGCCATTTCAAAAAAATGTAAAAATGGATTTGATAACTAGTAGGTACCGAGTTAAATAAATGGCAGATTGACAGTGGCTGAGTTGACAAATGCGTCAGGTGATCACCCAGGCGTCGTAGGTTCAATTTACCTGCTGACTAAGCCTTTCATTATTGTATAAGCAACATCTTCCGCTTATAATGTAGGTAATGGAAGTTTTTCAAATTATTGTCAGGTTGGTCGTACCCGGGAATGTTTATATTTCTTCCTAAAAAAAAAGAAAAAAGTCAGTACTGGCGAAGAAACCATCGGTTTCGAAACGTGTTGATATTTTTGATTAAATAAGTGTTGTACACAAAGTGATTCGTTTTCATTTAATTACTTTAAATTATTGTGTAAATTGCAGTAACGTAGGTGATGATTGTGGAAATCTACGATTTTCATGCCAGCGGAGCTGAGATGAGCTGAGATTCTGAATTTTTTACAATTATTTAGCACCTTCTTTGAAAAGTCATTAAAATAAATAAAAAGTATATTTAAATTTATTAAATAGATTACGATAGGTTAGGTTTTGGGCTAGTTTTTCTATTTTATTTTATAACGTTTAATGACCTTTCAAAGAGGTGTTGAAATTGCATGATTCTAAGTTGCCATGGAACCGTTTTACGATATCTGTAGGATTCCACGATAACTGATTTTTAAAGACGCGAATAGCTCGCATTCTGAAAATGGGTGATTCAATTTTTGAGATTAGATTTAAGACGATTGAAAATAAGTAGTGAGAAAATAATTTTAAAAAACTATGAGAGACGATCTACTGCCAGCAGGCTGTCCTTCTTATTCTTACGTGTTGCTATATTCGCTATCGCAAGTGATGCTTAAAATCTTCGAAAAATCGGAATAATGGCATTATTCATAAGAATAAATAATTTACTTTTTTTTAAAGAAAGAAAAACATTCCCGGGTTACGAATAACCCAACAATGTTTGAAAATCTCCTACTACCACCACAGAAAGCCGAAAATGTTGCTTGTGTTGTGATGGAGGACTTAGCCAGCCGAGGAATCGAACACGCGACGCTCGGGTGGGACCCAAGCGCTATGCCCACTCAACCACTGACCGGTTGTTAGAAAGTATTTTCGAATGAAATGTTATTAACTTTTACTAGTGTTTGGCATGTATTGAAAATCGTCACACACCAGGATATCTTGGAACTCATTTACGCAATTTGGTAAGAGATAAAAAACGATCTCACTCGACGCGTGATAGTTTGAGACAATTACCGTAACTTTCGCTTACCACTTTTGAGATAACTACAACGCGTCTATAGTTTGTAATGTCATTGTTCGCGACCCCATTTAGGGTCGCCACCCACAGGTCGGGAACCCATGAACTATAGGGAAACAGAGAACGCACAGAGGTGCAAAGGTACACAATGGGAAGGCAGACCGACAGACATAAAATCACAGAGCCGATAGAATCTGGCGGCTGAGGGGAGGTGGTTCGTTGGTTCGACTATCATCAGCCTGGTCTGCTAATGGGACACTCGCATGCAATAACACTGGATTAACATCCGGGGAAGGCAGCGAGGAGGAACAGGCTGTGAGTAGAAGGGGGTGGGGACAGACAGAAGGAATTATCGATTCAAAGGGACTGGACGGGGTTAAATGACAACGGCGCAGAAACAATTTCAGATCGAAGTGCGATGCAATGTATAGATTGAAGAGCGAAATTAGTTACAGCAACAAGTTGGTAATTTTATTCAATTTTCTTCAACAATTATCCATAACCTGAATGAGACTAGGTCACACTTGTTGTCTTAGCTATCTCGCCAGATTCCAACCGAGCCATAGTCAGCTGGTCTTATTGTGATAGTGGATAAGAGGATTCTCTGGACCAGAATGTAAATATTTTGATGACCAATTTCTAAACTTCGTGTATGATTAGTAAAACTCGAAATTAAACTCCCTACGTATTAAATTGAATTACCTCTTTTCAAGTCTCAGCATCCCAGAAATTAACCATTTATCGTGGAAACATATTCCAATAAAATTGGCATTACAATTTAACAAGTGGTTCATGTCTAAAATACAAGGTTAACTGCAAACTATGGACTTATAATTCCCAGATACCTAAATAAATACAGTCAAAGAACTCTAGAATATCTTGATCCAATAATTTACAACACGTTACCCAATGCAATAAAAAGCTGTGAATTGAGTTTCAAAAGGAAATGCACGCTAAAAATATGGTTAAGTGAAAGATTTTTTTTGTACTAATCTCTGTTTTTCCGCTTTTCGTTTAAATATTTTTTCCATTATTATTTTCTCTTGTCTTTTTTTGTTTCTTTCATTTTCTCTGTTCTGTATTTCTTATAAATTTTATTTGCAATTTTTTTTCAAAATATTTTTTATGGATTTATATATAATGTGTATGTTTTATGTTGCTGTCTCAATTTAAAAAAAAAGTAAATGTCAAAAGAACCCGTTGACAAACTGATCAATCAGTTTAACGGGACTTAATTTAAAAATGTAAAAAAAACTGTAAAAAAATAATAAAGGAATTTATTAATAATAATAAAAAATCGTGCATTAAAATTAAATGCAGGGTGTTAAGAGACATAATATCTGACTTACTTTTTGATGTATTTTTTTGTTTCAGATAAAATGAAACAATTCAACTTTGTATAAACCACTTACATAATGCGCAAATCCGGCCGGTTTCGGAACAACCGTTCGTTCTTCAGGGAAAGCTTCCCGAAGAAGGAACGTTTGTTCTGAAACCGGTCGGATTTACGCATTATATAAGTGGTTTATACAAAGTTGAATTGTTTCATTTTTCTATAATGGATAACGACAAAGTTATAGCTACATTCAAAAATATATATTTTTTGTTTCAACTAAAAACACTAAAAATCGGTAGGTATTGGACACTTAGGAGCGGGGTGAGGGGTTGGTTAGTCACTCGGCTGAGTGGCTAGTGACGACATGTGGAAGAAACTCTTTTTTTGTTTGATTTTGAAAAAAAATTATTAAAAAAGTCACCGAAGACCAAAATTTCATTGTATTCCAAATAATTTCAGGAATCACTGGTTAAAGTAAGAAGTACGTCCCTTAACACCCCGTAGATACATTTATCACAATTTACCCTATTTTTTCGCGATCAAGTTGCAAATATAAAACAAAATATATTTATGTATTGGCTATAAGGTCGGAATGAAATTTTGCCTGAGTTGGATTTAGCCGTGTTAATTGACAATATTCTATACTTCCTCAGTTCTTTCCCCTGTCTACCCCCTTAACCCCGTTCAAAAGAACAAGACACATAAAATTAAATAAAGTGACGGTTGAAACTGGGGAACGAACTCAGTACCTAGTTCTTATGTCTTACCGGGACAACACACTATCCATAGAGCAATTGGGAGGAGTGGTTGGAGTTAGAGCGATTAGAGTTTTGTCCCGGTAGTACAGAGGTGCTTGGTTCGATCCACATACGAGACCTATACAATTTTATTTTCTGATTCATGCTTCGTTTAGATTCACTAATGAATTATATTCTTCAATAATTGTTTTCTCGTTGTTATGTAATATCTAATCTAACGTAAAAAATAATAATTTAATATATTTTTTTAAACAATATAGGCTTTGATGAATTAGATGATTGAGAAATAGTTTTCATAAAAAACGTATTTTCGACAAGTATTTTTATTATTATACCTAGCTT
Organism: Limnephilus rhombicus; assembly: GCA_929108145.2. Lineage (NCBI taxonomy): Eukaryota > Metazoa > Arthropoda > Insecta > Trichoptera > Limnephilidae > Limnephilus > Limnephilus rhombicus. Next base: position 31,355,218 of record OV815277.1, on the reverse strand, counting down.
TAAGATTGGTATAGGAAGAGTGGGAAAAAGAACTCAAAAGCAATTCGCAAAAGTTTAGATTTATTATGCAGTTCACTTTTAAATTGAAAACAGTTAGTAAACATTTCGGGTGAACGAATTTTCACATAAAACAGTTTGATCTTAATTTAACCCATTTAAATTAGCCGTTCCGTAGTGAGCCGGTTCTAAAGCTCAAACGGTGCCTCGGGACCACAAACTTTCAGTGGAATTATCTCGCAAACAATTTACGAAATCGAATAAGTAAAATCCGCGTAACCGGAATCCCATCTTTAAGTAATCTGTCAACCAAATCCATAAATTTAATAAAATGGATCTAAAATTTCATCATTATGGCCACATGGCCACAACGAGTAGCGCCAACAAAAAATATTTTAGATTTAAATGTGAGGTTATGTTTGACTTCCGAATCTGATTTTTTATTTATTTTAATAAATGCCAAAAGATTGCCCTTCTTATACTCTCATTTGATATAACATCTATTTTAATTTCCAATTCTTTATAATCAATTCCGCTTTTAAAGGTCGGTGGCTGAGTTGGCATCTCGTTTGGGTCCCACCTAGACATCCCGTGTTCGATTCCTCGGCTGGCTAATTCCTCCATCATGACACAAGCAACATTTTCCGTTTTCTGTGATGGTAGTACGAGATTTTCAAGTAATTCGTTACCCGGGAATGATTGTCTTTGTTAAAAAAAAATGTGTCCAAGAGCCTAATATTAGGTATATTTCCCATAAACTCATAAAATTCACAGCATCCTTTAATCCCATCCCAGTTCGCTTTGTCTCTTCAGTTATAATAACGTAACCCATTATTAACACAACTGTCTCTTTCTCTCTGTTACTTTATTAGATTTTAAATTTCATCTCACTTTTTAATATTTCTATTTTTGAGAGTGATAATTGATAATTCATGGTGGAATTCCATTATAATATATTATAATAAAACAAATATAAAACTTTTTCACTTAATTTTTCATTTTATTTTATTCCACTTAATTTTATTTGACCGTAACCGGTTTCAGCTCGTTAAAGCCATCTTCAGAAGAGCTGAAACCGGTTACGGTCAAATAAAATTAATGGAATAAAGTTTTATATTCGTTTTATTAAAATATTTTATCTCACTGTTCTAAATATTATACCCTGATGATGTTTGTGTTAAGCGAAATCGGTCGGTCCTAATAAATTAAATTAATTTTGTTAATATATATGTATCATAAAATTTTATTAGTTACAGATTTTTTGTTTTTTTTTTTGTCTACCACACTAGGCTAATGCCTGTGTTGTGGTAGTCGTACATTTAATATTTTAAATAAGAATTAATAAATACTATTTTATTAAAACAGACAATTAAACATATTAAATAAAAAAATTGGAAATACTTAAAAGTAAGTGAAAAACAACGAGAAAAAAATCATAATTAAAGAAAAATAGAAATAAAAATTCAAATTCAAATTTTGAAATACATAAACTAATAATAAAGATTAATGGTGGGTTTCTTCATTTACCGAGAATGCTAAATGCAATGCTAATTGTAAAAGTAAACGGTCAAATAAATAGAAATTTCGTTTAAATTTTAATCCAGTGTTAAGAACTCAAGTGTTCTATACAAATATATAAATTAAAACATGTAGGTATATAAATTAAAATTAAAATATAAATAAAATTAAGTGAAAAAAAAAGTAAGAGAAAAAAATAATAACATTTTAAAGAAAAATAGAAATAAATATGGAAATAAAAATTTTGAAATGCAAAAATTAATAATTAAAATGTAGTGTTAAGAACTCGTGTATTCTGTACGCTCGTCCCCTTTTGAAAATCCAATGTTGTACACGTGCATGTTGTAGGTACAATGTTGTTTTATATTAACAAAGTAATTGTTTTATTTCAAATATGTCAAAAAGTTACCGCTTTCTACCAAAATACAAAAAAGTATACAAAAAGTATGTAAAAAGCATATAAAAGTATGTAAAAAATATATAACCAAAAAACCTATATTATTTCACATTTTATTTATTTTGATTTAACAATAAATGACCTATTATATATGTACACTTCACAAATCCAAAAAAAACTTTTCCACGCAATTAATTATCTTGCTGTGGAAAAAAGTTTCAGGAATTACACAACAAATTTCAGAACACCGTTCGATACTGATGTTAAAATATTCACTTATACCGTAACGCTTTTCTGAAGTTAGGAACAATATTGTTGGTTTTTTTTAAATGGTGTTGCCATTTAAAAATATTTAAACATTATCAGCGACGCCCATTCGTGTCTACTTTTTGTAGACAGACTTCAAGTTTTCAGTCGGCGGATTCTCCAACCAAAGGTTCCTATTCCGTTTCCACGGCGGACACTGGACAGATAATTAAATTGTAAAATGGGGACCTCAGCACGAGTAGAGCACACAGTGAGGCCTACATTATCAAATAATGTAAAGTTCTTGTATCAAATAAAATTTAAAAAATCCAAAGAAGTGTAATGCATGAGTGAGTTAGAAGTAAGATTTTTTTGTGCGTTTGTTTGCTTGATTGATTGTTTGTTTGTTTGGTAGTTTTTTATGTGAATACCGCACAAAAGTCTCAACGTCCCAATCGCCTGGAGCCAGTGAGACTATGGCATCCCCAATTTGAGTATCTTGTGAGGCTGAAAGAAGTGGGGAAGGGAAAGAGATGGAGAAGAAGGAAATACCTGGTACATGGCTATTCATATTTAGTCATCAAACACCGCTAAAGCTATTTGAAACAACGTTTCAATTCTGAGTGGTGGTCTTATACCAGGCTTACTGAGAGTATCTTTCGCGGAACGTGCCGCAAATATGCTTTATATTATTTTTAAATGCTTAAATTGTGAAATAAATCAATCAAGTAAAATTTACTTGCGCACGCCGAAATTACGGTATTTAAGTAATTTTGAACCCGTCTCGGGTTCAAAATTACTTGAACCCGAGACCTCCGGATGGCTAGTCGAGAGCCTTGCCCCTCGACCACGGAGTCTGTTAATTAATTATAATAATTTTATAATGTGTTTGATGGTTTATAAAAAACAAATTGCTTTCATAATACAAAATAAATGTATAGGTCCATAGGAGGGTTAACATGGTTACGCAAAGGTTAAATTGTTTTCCTTGGTGTTTTACCATTAATTAAAATTGATATTTTTACGCGTTTCTTTAGTATATTATTTACATTGTCATACACTCTTATTTTCTAGAATTACTTTAAAATATTCAGGTTTTTGTAATGTTTTTAAAATAATAATTAAATAAAAATTAATTTTTATAAATCTGTTCAAGAAAGAAACCGATCGATTTTAACGAAGAAAGGAAAAACAATGGGCTCATTTCGGGGACACGGACGCACCCACAACACACTTCTAACGACTTACCCTTCAGCGACGGCGGAGGACTTCATTCAGCGAATAATATTGTCACCTAATAGGTTCATCCAGACACCGAGAGGTGTGCGACGCATGAAAAGACTAGACGCTCTAGAATTACCAAGCAATAACACAAATGGAAATGTCCAAATATATTGCCATTTAATAAATAAATTGTTTATCCCTGCGTGTCTTTTCCCATTCGTCCCGTTCCCCTTCCGGCTCCACTCTCGCGTTCCCACTCCGCCTCCTCCACCTTCCCTCTCCCCACTCCACTCCCCCTCTTCAACCGTCCCGCGAACCCCCCTCCCACATTCCATACATTCATTCAGTCCCGGTACATTCAGTTTTCAAACAGTTCACGCAATTTTTTATACAAAATTTCATAATGCCAGAGCTCACCAGTAGTTTTATTCAAACCATGTCCTGACAATAACGAACAAAAAAAATAATTGTCCAATTAGATAGATATTCACTGCGACGCTAAAATTTCCCGCAAATACGTCAACACCTTTTCCACGACAACGAATTATTTAGCTTTTCGTCTTTATTTAAATAATTAATATATTAATATTTATAATTTCGTAACGCCAGAGCTTACCATTATATACAGCCAAAGTTACTCGCAGATAATGTAGCTTTCTATTGGTGAAAGGATTTTTTAAAATCGGTTTAGTGGTTTAAGCGTGAAAGCGTAAAAAATAAACTCACGCAGTTTCGCATTCATAATAATATTAGCATAGATAGTCACAAATTAGTGATTTCGTACACACTGTTTTGAACTTTACGACTAGACTGCGTCCAGCGGTAAGGCTCTTGACTAGCACTCCAAAGGTCGCGGGATCGAATCCCGGCGTGGCAAATAAATTTTATTTGATTAATATGTGTTATTTCACAATTTATTCATTTAAAATAATATATAGTATATTTGCGGCACGTTCCAGAGTGGAACACTCTCAGTATCGCCCTGGTGTACGACCACCATTCAGAATTAAAACGTTGCTTGAAATGGCTTTAGCCGTGTTTGGTGACCAGATCTGAATAGCCAGGTACTTCCCCAACTTCCTCTTCTATATCTCCTTCCCCTCCCCACTACCTTCAGGCTCACAACATACCCCAATTGGGGATGCCATAGTCCCACTGGCTCCAGACGGGAGCAGTTGGGACTTTTGCGGTATTTATGTTAAAAAAATGACGGATTAACTATTTATTCATTTTTTAATTGAGAATGCATGTTGTAGTACGGACTGTCTGGTCAAAGCTAATCACGGGTAATCTCTCGCGGTGAGTAAGCAGTGAAGGCACTCTGGAGGGAGACGGGAGAGGGATGATGAACGGTTGTGTTATCGGTTCGAGTTTGAACAGGAGTGTAAAGGCAGGACCTGAGGACCAACTGGGGAAATCCCCTCATATTAGGAAATTCGTCATTATCGTGACAAGGGCGATTTTGTTTGAATCATAACGAAAAATTAGAATTCCACGTTTTTCAGAGCATTATTTTTAAGTTACCCATCAAGAGTAAACGTAGAGAAATTGACATACGAACTTTTTCTTTATTTACGACTACAAATCAATTTTTAGTAAAAGTATTGCGAAATCTAATATTCAAAGGAAGATGTGCGCTACAATTCATAAAAACATATTAAAATATCTGCTACGCTAACATAAAAACACATTCTACGGTCGATTTTCATTTGTCGACTAATAAACTAGTCGATCGAGATGTTCTTCTGAAAATTACTCAATTACTAAAAAAAACACATAACAACATCTGCCCTGATGAAGGAGAAAGAATAACAAGGTTTAATGCTAACATAAATAACCATCCTAATTTATTTTTCTCCTTTTCAAAAAGAAATAAGCATTTACGGATTACAACCAACCAGACATGTATACTGATTTATTTTTGGGGTATTATGCCTCCTTCTTTAGCCAAACTAGAAAATTTAAAAAAAACTTACCACCATCGTTGTAGCAAAAAACGTTGATTTTACAATGTAGGAAGACTTATCTAGCAGAGAAATTGAACCAAAACGTCTGTGTGGAAACTCGATGCATTTGTCAACTCAGGTACTTAAGTTCAACAATGTAAAAATAAATACAAAATCATGAAAAGTGCAAGGTTTCGACGGAATATCAAAAACGGAACCTACCATTCGCCGGGCAATAATTCCTACATCTCACCACTTTACAATTGCGAAATATCAAATACATGTATTATGTACATGTATTTGATATCATTATACATGTATTATGTATACATGTATGTGTCCAGCTGATTAGTCAGACATCTCAAAATACTATGTTTTGAGATATTGGGGAAAGCAATATTGGAATGCTCACCGTAAATCAAATATTATTTACACTGGGTCTGTGTTTTACATATTAAATATGTTATAAAATATCATACCAGTAATACAGAAAACATTTTTTTGTTTGTTTGTTTCACAACAAGTGTTTCTGCATTATAATTGACTAGCTGACCCGGCCACGCGTTGCTGTGGCTAATAAAACACAACGTCATCTACTGGATGGTTATCCAACCTTTATAACCACCGCCGTCTTATCGCGAAGAGACAGACAGATGCCGCGGAGGACTTTAATTTATAATACATCGAGATGGTGTGAAAGATTATAATAATGTGAATGAAATGCTTGGGGTAACTAACGAATTTAAGTTAATAAGGATTAATACTGTATCCGTCTAAATAGCTTTTAAATTACCGGAATGTGCGTGACCATTTTTTATAAGATAGAATGGGTATAGTAAGCTATCCGTAAAAGATAGATATATGCCTTCCCGGACTTTTTTGTAGATCTATAAAAGAAGAATATCCTACCATGCATTGTTTTGTTATATCCCAAAAGGATTAGGTAGCGTTTTCGATGAAAGCTCCCAGGCGGCTCGACTTTTTCCGACACTTCTAACAATTATCGTTATGTTTCAACCAATTTACACAAATCCTTGACAAATTACATACCTAAACCTTCCTCGCGAAACACTATCTATTGGTGAAAATCGCATGAAAATCCGTTCAGTAGTTTTCGAGTTTATCGCGAACAGACAAGACAGACAGACGACGCGGGAGACTTTAATTTATAATATGTAGAGATAGAGATGGTGTTTATGAGTAATCTGGGTATTGTACCAGATAGAGAGTACGCTTTTACATATAAATGCATGCTCAACTCAAATTTAGATTTTTCGGAGATGTCAAATCTTCTCCCGTTTACTTCCCCACAATTCAAGCTCACAACATACCCCAATTCACATTTAAAAATTAAATAAAAAATAATTTTTAAAAGTAATTTCATCGCATTACAGATTTGTTAAAGCCCGGCACCCCACTGCAGACCCTGTAGAACAGATAGTCAGATGTTTCCATCCAATAGGGGATTTGTAAGGTTGGTGATTAGATTATGAATGGGTAAAAGCAGTGTTTGAACTTGGGAAGTGGTAATTACTCCGTTGTGAAGAGGATGCGCGGGGTTCACATCTCAGTCCCATCTCAACAGCAAAGCGCCGAGATGAAAGGCTTAACGTAAAGATAAGTACTTATTGATTGATTCTATTATACTCGAAATTGTTGCCGTTGATTTGTTTTTAGTCAGCATAGCTTGTTTAGACTTAAAACTAACTCGTAAGATGTATAGTCAATATCTATCTGTATACTAACTAGTAGTTCTATCAACAGTGTGTCCAAAAATTATGATTATATTATTTAATAAATCAAAACCCAAAATTTCCTTTAAAATCATAAGATTTGAAAGTTGGTACTTAAATACCCGTCTACTTAATTTTAACTAACTAACTAACTAACTAACCATCACGCCGTTTCCCCGCACGGGTAGGCAGAGAGGACGGACCGCCAAACAACTCGGTCTTGGCACACACTCTTTTTAAATATGGAGAACTAATTGGCTAATATGGCACACACTAATTTTAAATATGGAGAATTAAAATTGGGGAATGAGCAAGAGTATTTACGGCCCAGTCTGTGATAATGGAGAATGGCGTATCAGATACAACCAGGAGCTATACGATCTTTACGAGGACCCTAATATCTCCAAGGAAATCAAAACTGGAAGACTCAGGTGGGCTGGTCATATCCAGAGAATGAGCGAAGGAGATATTCCAAAGCGAATTATGGATGGTGCACCTGGGGGTCGGAGAAGAGTTGGAAGACCAAAGCTTCGATGGCTGGATGGAGTGGTGAAGGATGCAAGCACCATCGGCATCCGAAACTGGCGCAACGCAGCACAACACCGACAGTCATGGAGGCAGGCTCTGCTGGAGGCCAAGACCCGACCTGGGTTGTAGAGCCACAGATGATGATGATGATGATGAGCAAGAGTATTGTATTGTGTTTTTCTCGTTGGTATGTGTAGGTTTGCAAGTTGCAGGAGTTCGGAACGGTCCAATTTGAATTTCAATATTTAGATTTTTTTTTAAATCCTCAGTGAGCACTTGAATGATTTTATTATTTTATGTTTATAGTATATCAGCGACATACTCCATATATCTATGTGCGAAAACATATTACCCAAGTTTTGAATTCTGTGTAGTGGTATACTGAATTGTGCCTTTATCGTAGTATGGCCACAATAAAACAGTAGTACTGACCATGTGTTTCTGGCTGGTAATAAACGAATTTACAAATACGATGAAATGTCAAATAGTCGACTTAAAACTGGACTACGCTCAGTCAACTATATAAAGAAGAGTGTCTGTTGCGGAGCTCCTGATTTCGTTCATTATAAAAATATACAGTTTTATTCTAAGATTGATGAAATTATACACGCTTGGTCCTTAAAAAAAAGACTGTCTACATGAGTGAAAAGTTACCCCTTACCTTTTTTCCCAACTTTTAAAGATATTCAAGGATGAAATTTTTGCATACTTGACGTTCAAAATAAGAGGAAAATTACCCTCTACATCTAATTTCTAAAAACTCTGCGAAACGCCGGGGACTTCAACTAGCATAAAATAATGCTATAAAAAAGCTTTGCTAGTATGTATAAAGTGTGTTAGTACGTATAAAATATATTGGTGTCATTTATATAACACTGTGGATGACCATTGGATCAAAGCGCTGACCGAAACATTGTTATAATTTTTTTAGACAGACTTGTCTTGATGGAAATGACGCTGTCAAAGGGGGGGGGGTCCAGCAAAATCTCACTCACATTACTTGAAAAGAATATACGAAGTGTTCCCAAATTTATCTCACCAAGGCGCAAGGGGGGGAAGGGTCTAGATTGGAAGAAAAACTGCTCACGTAATTAATTTATGCCCCCTTTAAAAATAGGTGCATTTCCCAGAATTAGTGAGAAATAAATTAAATTTTCGTGACGTAAGAGCTTATCGATTGAGACAGACTGCTTCACAGTTTAGATATATATTTGTAGTACTTTTTCTAAGAAGTTTTTCTAAGGCTTTTTATCTTTTTTCATGAAAAAATATAGTAAATACCTGTATCTAAAAATACTCTCTTCACCTCTATTTGTCTTCTAGCCATCTTCTCCTCAAAGCATTTAAATACCTCTGCTTTCGTCTCATCTCGTCTCCTCTCTAGGTCCTCTAGCCGCCCTTGATAATTTCGTTTTGTAAATATTTCCAAACCTTTCAGATAACTTTTGTTTGATTTGAAAATTGCGCACTGTGGACTTAACGTCGAAATTAAAATAATTATCTGCCAATCCGATTTCTATTTCGAGAGTATTCGAATTTCGCCAAATAATGATAACACATATTTACCGAAAAAATAACTTTAATTCGTAAAACAAATGCTCCACAAATGTTTTAGATTTTATTATCTAATAGCAGTTTTGGCATCAGGCGTCAGTATCAAAACTCGTTAATGATGTCTTTAAATTGCACGATTTGGCGACGTTTTAATAATAAACAACCCAATGACCCGTAGCCCGGTCGATCAGTAACTTCTCATCGCTCTCTAGAATAACTGCAGATGGCTAACATACAAATAACAGTTGATGTTGAATATGTTAAGTAGACTTATTGTTATTTATTCGTTGGCGATCTGCCAGTCATACTAGGGAACGATGAGAAGTTGCCGAAAGTTATCAATCCTTATCGATCGACCGTGCTAGGAGTCCATACCTTAAAAAATATTAGCAACAATACAGACGCATGATATTGTGACACGTGTCTGAATTAGGTACTTGATACGAGTAAAAATAAACGAAAAAATATTGCCAGCATAAAATTCCCCTAATAACCGCGCCAAAATAAATTCATGAGTTTTGAGTGTTGGCCAATTTAAAAGTGCGTAAGGACTTCTGATGAAACAAAGGATTCTGTTTGCACAAAATTGGCCGCTTTAACAAATCCAGTAATTTAGTCGTTAAATTGGTTTAATTACGGAGATGTACGAGTGCGCGTAACAAATGTTTACTTCATTAGCAAAAATACGCTCGGGTTCAACAAACAGAACGCTAAAGTTCAACCCCTCCCGTCCGGGCGAGGGAGTTATTTCAACATTGTGGTCTTTCAGTACAAACATTATCTTTTCTCATATAGGAGATAGCAAAAAACGCGCAGAGTTCCTGTTGAAAAAAGGTATTCTTCAGTACCATTCGTTATAATTACGTGAGCATTTTTTATAAATCTGCGTGTCATGGGTAATAAATAGATCTTTGCTGTTTGTTTTAGTCATCCTAAATTAAATTCTAGGTTTAAAAAAATAATGTTTTTTAACAATTTTTTTACAGCGGATTTTCAGTCAAGAAGACTGCACATAATATGTACATACATCTTGTATATAAAAATCTCGTGTCATGGTGTTAGTGGTTGCACTCCTCCGAAACAGCTTGACCGATTTTTATGATTTTTTTTAAAGGTATATTTGGTAGGTATGAGAATAGGTTTTTAAGGTATACTTCATAGTTCAAGGTGATTAGGGTGTCCCTATCCAGAAAAAATCTATTTTTTTGTCAATTTTTTATTTTTGTATTTTTCTTAATTTCTCATCAAAAAATACCTATAACCCCAAATTTTAACAAGCCTACCCCGGACTCCCATTTTTTAATCTTTTTAGTATTTTTAAATGAACAAATTTAACCGTCATTCGTATTTCAAACAGAAGGAAATTATTTATGGTGTTGAATGACAGATGGCGCTACGTCCGCCTTATGGTACTTTCATCCATACATGCGCAAGACATTCACGAGACGCGTCGCGTCATTTTGATATTTCATTCGGCATCATGTTCTCGCGTGGGCAAACCATCGAGCTTATTTGTGTTGGCTAAAGACGTACTGACAAAAAATATCGTACACTCATAGTTCTCAATTGTTCTTCGAAATTCATATTGATTTTCTTTATTTCATTTTCCGACTTTAGTTGGTGTTTTTTTTTTGTTTTCATCGGCGGACATCGTCTACCGCGCTCCATTCCTCTTTCTGTCCCATCCCCGCACACTTACAATACATTCGTTATTTTTTATTTAAGAACCAAAATATTCACTAAAAATAATTTATATGGCAGAACAACGTTTGTCGGGTCACCTAGTATATTATAAATATATCGACTTTGGTTGTACGGCCGTATATTCTCTTTGCATCAAATCATTTAGTTTAGGGGATCAATTTTCGGGGGATGAACTGTCGGAGGTCAACTGTAAGGGGGATCAATTGTCAGCGGGCCAACTGTCGGGGGGCCAATTGTCACTGGATCAACCGTCATGGAACCATTTCTGACATTATTTGGAGTAAAAAATGTAACTGATATTTAAAAAAAAATTTACTTCAAATTTAAAAAATCTGTAGTTTTTGGACAGGTAGGTATTTTATTGTTTGGTTTTGAAAAAAAAACACCTAAAAAGTCACCGGAGACCAAACTTTCATTCACATTTTTTACATCAAATATTGTCAGGAATCTCTGGTAATATTAAGTCAAGTTCCCTTAACAATAATATTAATATTAGACATGTTATATTATTTTTATATATTAATAATAAAATGTTGTAAAATACAATGATGCGAACATAATGCATCTCTAGTCTAATTAGAATTGATAAAAAACAACAAAACAAAATAAAAATATTTCACGAATCTGCTTTCTTTAATCCTTCTTAGGAAATGGAATATTGCGATTCAACCGAATTGTTCAGCAAATTAGCCAAACGGAAAATATAATTAATTTTCCGTGGATTAAGCTATTTGCTGTAAAAACGATGGATATTTTTTTCATTGATAAAACCGATTTTTATAATTTTTAATGTAAAATCAAATTCAAAATTATTAACTTGGTTTGTAGTAGATACGTTTTATTCTGGATCAATTTTACGAAATTGTAGACAGATTGGCAAAGTGGATTCAATAAACCAGGAATTCATTTATTTATTTTATATACGTTCTGTGTCATTATTTAAAATGTGGAAATTATAGTGATTAAATTGATATCAGCGTGAACAGAGAGAACAACGGCAATATTTGTGTGTTTTATATGTATCAATAATTTTATTCAACGAATGAATTATAAAAACATTAAATTGTATTTTTATACGCATTTATACATTTCCAATGAAAAAAATACATACATTTTATGGTAGTTTAAATACAAGCTTATATATATTTTTAAAGCAATTAACAATTTTATTTTAATTCTACTCAATGGAAACGGTGGGAAAAGCTCCAATTTAGCTAAATCCAAAGATATAAAACTACTGTCAACTAATCTTACAAATATCTTAGTTCTCCATAACATTCTTTCTTTAAAAAAAAAAAAAAACACACACCATTATCAAATAAATACTGCAGCTCACATATATTTATGTACAATTCATTATTTAAGTACTAACTTATACCTAACTAATAACTAATAGCATTTATGTACACTCCCCTTCCATACACAAGCAAATGCTTTTAATGGAAGAGTAGTAAAAAAAAACCTGTAAAAAAAAAATATTTTGTTGTAAAATTGTAATTGTAATAAATGTTTCAATAAATAATAAAAAAAAAAAAAAAAAAAAAAAAAAAAAAAAATATTGAAATAAAAGTAGATGTGCTATCTGCTGTTTTTACTATGTGGGTCTGTGCTTCCGGGTGTCGCCGATATTGTTTACCAATTAACAAATAAACTAAAAGAACAAATAATTAACGAATAAACCAAACGAACGTTAAACTAAATGAACGAATTCTTTCCTTATTCAAAATATATTGTTAACCAATATTAATGGACATTTTAAAAAAATCAACGAAATGAACAAATTCTTTTTGTATGAAAACTACGCTAATTAGCGCGTAGTCCGGCGACAGTTGCGCGGACACCATAGCATATCTCTTCTGCATTTGAATATCTTTGGCTAAATCATATTTTTTGTAAATGTAATATAGACATTCGAAGTACAGATCAATCGAAAAAAGAGATTTAGCATTAATCTTCGCTTTAATATGTATATATATATATATATATCTTTTACATTATCTCCACACAGGAGGCCCTGAGGAAAATAATTCCCCTCAGGGCCTATGTCATCTTTAGGAATACTGTGTAGTGGGTATTTTTAGGGAAAGGAAGAAGAGAAAGTTCTGGGAAGGAAAAACGTTTGAAGTGTGGGTAGGAATGTGGGGCCAATTTGTCCAGGAGTGACGGACGTATCTACCCACCCCTCCCACTACGGTACAAGGCGATGGATCGAGAGAGTCCGGCTGTAGATATAAAAAGGTCTCACTCAACCAGCCGGTAGGGAAGCAAACGCATGTGCCGCCAAGACCTAGACAAACCTCACCCCGTGAATCCGCGCACCCCTGCTATGTCGATAAACGTAGCAAACCACTTGGGGTGACCGATGGCAGGAATATTCCCGGGTTCCCGGGGTGGCGGTACCCATACCCGCCTTCCAAATTGAAATGTGTGGAGCCAACGAGAATGGAATCGCCAAGAACACACAATAAAGAAGAACACGAGAAATGATCCAAAGTCTGACAATTTTATTTCTTTTATTTATTTATCTATAAAAAGTATATGTTTATTATATAAAAGTATATGTTTAGTATAGATTTATTAGCTTTTAAAAGTATACGTTTATTAGCTTAAATTTCGTATGCAGAACTGTGTGTCATTATCATTATGAAATTCAAATGGAATGGTGACATACGATGATAGGCAAGTACAAGAGAGACAGAAGGTATGCTAAATGGGCTAGTACCAAAAAGTACCAAGTAAGTGGCGACATTAGTTTCCATTCAAATCTACATGGAAAGCATTTTTAGTTTGTATACCTGTTCAGGGGTTATGAATAAGAAGTTGCTAAGAAAAAGTTGCTAGGACTTGGACAGGAAGATGAGATGGACAGGGAAGGAAGTGCCCGGAAAATGTAAGACGAGGAAAAAGAAGTAGGAGATGCCCCAAACAGATATAGCGTTCGCGTTCCATACTCTTTATACCTACTCTTGAAATTAAAGCCACAAACAGTATTTTAAAGTGTATTGTTACTAGGCAGTGCAATCACCTGAGCGAGTAAACAACAAAAGGATGAACCTGAGATAATTTTATAGACCCAAAAAAGTACTTACCTCGTTCAAAGTCAAGGGAGTTCTATTTCCAGGATTTTTGATAAATTGGCATATTAAGGGACAGAAGGTCTTCAAAGTAAAATGAGAAAGACCCCAAAGGTTAAACGGGAAGGGCTTAATATCAGAAGAATGCGGAGTCGCATGCCTATCTAATATCTTTTACTTCATATTTCACAAAGGAATAAGCACGGCGTTTTTAAACCAAAACACGATCTAAATAATTTCAAAGGAAACCTTTTCGAATCTGCCTTATGTATTATTCCAGGAATGAACCATCTATACAATTCGGAGTATTTCACGAAATATTATATTCAGTTGACAAGTTAACGAAGTATTATCGCAGATCCGCAAAGGTAACTGAACGGCAATGATTTCAGATAGAGTCAATGCTTTTCTTCAGGCCAACCAAACCGGAATGGCGTTCCGGCACCTATTTCGGACGGCTATTCCAATGTTTTAAAAATTAATTTATAATTTTGCACAATTTGAAAATGAAAAGAAAATGAAATGATTTGCGAATTTTTATACATTCTTGAAAATAAAACTTTTCTTTTTTATATGCGTCAAGTATTTTATTACACATTATATTTATAATGTTTGTATTTTTTTATAAAGAAATACAAACAGTCCAGGGATACGAATAACCTGACAATATTGAAAATCTCCTACATTTTTGTTTGAAAACCCCCCCCCCCCCTTCCCCTGTCACACATCGTCACATTTGTGAGACCCCCTCCCCCCCTACTGTGACGTCACATATTTTGCAACTTTACAATTTTTTTAAATAATTTAGATTTTTACGTGTGACGTCGCAGAGCTGAAGACCCCCCCATACCCCTTGTCAACCCTCCAAGACCCCCCCCCATACCCAATGTCACATGTCTCTACTTCCCTCCCCCCCTCCCCCCCTTAAGGTGTGACATAATTTATGGATGGCCCCTTATCACAATAAATCACTAAAGTTTCTTCGCAATCGGATGAATGGTTTAGGAATGCATAAGGTACAAACAAAGAAACATTCATTTTATATATTGAAGACATAAAAGAAAAACTTAAAATTGAAATTGAGTTGCACAAATTAAAATTGAAAACAATAAACAAATTTAATAAAACAGTTTATATTTACATTTTATGTATTGATGAGCTTTGTGGGAGAGGTGTAACATATAAATTGGAAAATAAAATACACGTTTCGCAATGATTCATGATTTTTAGACATTATAACCGATGTCGATACCTATCAGAAAAAACGATCTAATTTTCTTTTTTTTCTTGCCATAAGATGTGATATTTTTTTCTGCAAATAAGCACTGGCGACAGTACGTAGGTATTGCAAAGTTTTCTACAACTCGTGCTTGTTTTTTTTTATTATGTTGAGCATGTTAGCAAGAATTACTGAAATGATGAACAATAATTATTATCAAACGACCTTTTCGAATACTTGGCCAACTCGCCTTTGAAGTTGGAAAAATACAGCGAAATAATATTTATTTTCTTTGGTAAGTATTTTCCAGGCAACTTCTCCATTCGGGGAAAAGTTTTTAGAATTCGGGCCAAGTCATCTGGAATGGCTTTATGAACGAGCCTCTCCCGGAGCGAGAAGCAAGGATTGTTGACTACCAAATAAACGAACGAAAATTATACAAAAAAATATAATATCAACTTGAACTTTTACCGTGCAAAGGCAAATCAGATATGTACCCACCAGCTACCTATGTATCCAGCAAACATGGTTGTGCTTTAAAGGTTTGAAAGTAATATTCTCAACCAAAATTCATGGGGAAATTATTGAATGCGCACTGGGAAGTTCTCTTTTTTAACTCGACTGTCTATAAATTTGTTAGTGTTTTCCGTTTTCGTTTTTCAAAATCTGCTGCATCCACTTTATTATTCAAGAAAGCCTTACTTTGACCAGGTGGCTAACATGGACCATGTGGCTAACTTTGACCTCTATTGTTCATAACTCTATATTAATGACATGGTGAAAATATTTTCAAAATGCAAAATACGACTATTTGCCGATGATACACTCATATACTTAATTGGAGATAACTATGAAGAACTAATACACATTTTAAATAATGAACTTAATGATGTATCAAGATGGCTAAAAATAAATAAGCTTAAATTAAATACAAAAAAAAAACAAAATGTATGGTGATTGGATACAAGAAGATATCCAGTGAAAGCAAAATTAAAATTGATGGTGAAATTATTGAAAATGTTACTGAAATAAAATACTTGGGAGTTATATTAGATTCCAAACTAAACTTCAATAGATATGCTGAATACACCCAAAAGAAAATCGGCAAGAAGATATCTTTTTTTGGAAGAATTCGGCCAAAAATTTCTAGAAAAACTGCAATCACCATATACAATTCAATTATTGCTCCACACTTCAACTACTGCTCAAGTATACTTTTCCTATGTAACGAAAGAGAACAAAATAAGTTACAAATTCTCCAAAACAGGGCAATAAGAATAATTCTTCGACGAAACTGATTTTCAAAATTAATTAAAATGTTAAAGGAACTAAATCGGAAAACCGTGAAACAGATGTTGTCCTTGAACACGATGGTATTTACCCACAAAATATTGAACAACACGTTACCAAAATACTTCTCAAATAAAATTGTATACAACAAGGACATTCACAGATATAACACAAGGACGTGCAAGGAAATTAGGCTACAAAAAAAGGACAAAGCGAATACGCAGAACAGTCTACTGTACAAGGGAATGAAGTTTTATAACACACTACCAGAAACTTTAAAGACCACACCAATTGGAAAGTTCAAGATGTATTATAGGAGCTACATAAAACTTGAAAAAATATAGTGAATATGAAATATTATAATTAATTAGGAATTTGTAAACTTAAATGTACAAATTTTTTAAATTTAATTTAATTTTTTTAATTTTGTTTTTCTTAATTTACAATTTTTTTCTAATTATTATTATTATTATGACTGACGTTGACTGTGGTTTAGTAAAGATTATTTTTTCAAATGTGAATAAAGAGTTTTTTTTTTTACTATAACACAAATTTTTTTTATGTAGTGAGACGGTTTCGACTTTACTCAACGGTCCTTGGTATCGAACGGCACGACCTAGTTACGCCATATTCTTCTTCTTCGATGGCTTTTGCCTACTGCAACAGTCGCCTCCAACTCCTCATGTCCTCAGCGGCTGACTTCCAGTTTGGTACCTGGAGAACCTGTGCTACATCCCCTTTTACCTCGTCTTCCAACCTCAGTCTGGGTCTTCCCACTTTTCTCTTTCCACCTGGGTGTCCAGTCAAAATTCTTTTTGGGACACATGTATCCGACATTCTCTGTACATGCCCATCTCAACCTGAGAAGTCTCATATGTGCTGAGATGCTAGGGGCCTTATATACCATACAATTCTTTATTGTGCCGGATGCGCCGCTGTCCACATATTCTTTGTAGACATAGTCCAGTTACGCCATCATTTCATCAAAATTGGAGAAATGTGTATGAGCGTGTATATGTGTGCGTGGGTGCCACCGAAAAATATAGTATTCATTGTCATCGACAGCGAGTCTATCTGCCGAGTTTCAGCTCAGTTAATTTTCACTACCAAGAGTTGCACTCATTCATTCACAAAACAAAATCGAAATTATAAAATTGGGTAAGAAACGATTTAAAAAAAATAGTAATTAAGTACCCACTTTATAATTTTTATGTGAGTAGGTATTTTATGGTACCTAGTCACTTAAGTCCCAACTACTCCCAATCGTCTAAATCCAGCGAGAATGTGGCATCCAGATTTGGGGAACATCGTGAGGCCACATGATGAAGACAAAGGTTTGAATCGGTTCTATTGATTTTCTGTTCATTGACTCAAGCGAAAATCCATCAGATAGATTGCCCTTATTTGCAAAGAGGAGAAGCTCTCGAAAATTGATACAAAATGAAATAGAGACCCAAAATCAGTAAAATCGCAGACACAAAAATGAAAACAGTGAAAAGCTTTTATTTTATAATAGAGAATGAGAAGTTATTTCAGAAAATAAATCACTTTTTTAAATGCAGGTGTTATTTTACGCGTTTATTAAAAATAATGTCAACTTAAGCCGGCTATAAAGTTAGCGCCATTCAGAATTTACGGTGAACGTCTTGAAAAAGTAATTATTTCTGAAAATTGTAAGGATAGATTTTATGGAGGGCTTTAGATCCACGGCGCATTTCTCTTTATGTGTGTAATAAATTAAACCGGATCGGACAGATATTTAAGTCAATTTATAATTCAATTTGGCAACGTTAAAATTGAAAGAAAGAAACGCACACCGAGAATAAATTATTTAATTATAAAAGGTTATCCCGAGTTCCCGATGAGCAGAAATAAGGGAAGAGAGGAATTCGGAATTTGGAATTTGTATACTTATGTGGTTTCCAAATTGCTTCTAGATTAATATCGTTAATCACTAGGTGCCTGTCAAAGGGCGTGCAGTTATTTTTATACAAATATCCAGAAAAATAAGATTAAATTTAATGTTTCTAGTTTTATACTGAATTCCATTTAAATAATGTAATATAATAAAACAAATACAAAACTTCTTTCCACAAAATTTATTTATGACCGTAATGGGTTTCAGCCT
Organism: Limnephilus rhombicus; assembly: GCA_929108145.2. NCBI lineage: Eukaryota > Metazoa > Arthropoda > Insecta > Trichoptera > Limnephilidae > Limnephilus > Limnephilus rhombicus. Next base: position 31,336,660 of record OV815277.1, on the reverse strand, counting down.
ATTAAGGCCATCTACAGACTGGTATGATTATTTCCTAATCTACGGCAAATTTTTTCGCAAACTTTTCCCATTTTCCGGAAAACAATCCGATTTTTCATATTTTCACGTGATTTAAGAAAATAATATCAAACATTCTTAATATTCCATTATCTAGATAAGTCTTGAAATAGAAAGCGGCTAGATTCAAAACAGTGATTTAGGTAGGTATCTAATTTAAATCATTAATTTAGCGATTTACTACAAAAGAAATATTTTTAATAATTTTAAAAGTCGGTTTTTTGCTACAAAATACCAAAAATATCATTGTTGGGCAAAATACCACGGATTTTGCTAAAAAATATCAGCGTTTTTGCTAAAACAAAATCACCGTTTTTCCCAAAAATTCAACAAAAAATAAACCAAATTTTTTCATAAAAAAACAAAAATGTCTCCAAAAATAACGCGAGTGTTAAACTGCGACTAAATTCAATGAAAAAACTAAAGAGACTTTTTATTTACTTAGTTATAGGAGAGTATAAACTGGAAGTGAGAAAATGGAAATCGATAGAAAATGCATTTACGTTAGGGTAGCAGATCTGGGTATCTAGCATGGTCGATCGATATAGGTTTTATCGATCGACCATGCTAGATACCCTAAATCATAAAAAACATATTTTGTACTTTTACTAGAATTCGGTTGCTAGTGTGGAGAGCCGTCAAAGAGAGTCGTTTTAGAGGAAGGAGGAATACAAAAATCAAGCACAAAAACAAGTGGTTAATCTAAACTATAATTCTCATGTGAAAAATGACCACTTCAATGCAAGGGTAGCTGATGTCTACATTATGTTCCAAAGATTGGAAAATGTTTGTTTCACACATAAAATACAGATTCACACTTCATGTGGAAAAATAAAGATATCGAAAAAAGTCACTGCAACCACTGGTGTATTTAGATGATAATTCTGATTGGATCCTTATTCCCAAATTTTCATTAAATTAAGCAAATTCCATTTGAATTCTTAAGATTTGCGAATATCGTCAAAATATAAAACGGCAAGATTGTAAATATATCATATTAGAACTGGCTCTCAAATTACATTCCTCGAGGTAAACGAACATTAAACTTGAATATTAACTGAATTTGTAAAGTTCTTTAAAAATGAAGCTCGTTGAGAAAAGTCGAATAACTTATTAGACAAAATGGTTAGTAATTAATGTAAGTATATTACCTAAAGTAAGTATGAAATAATTTAGATTAAAACATCTCTAAGTGAATAATTCTTACAAAAGTCAGAGAGGTTATTTCCTTAACCAAAAACCAAATGAATGTATGAAAAAATAAATTTCATAACTGCTGAAATGCAAAATTTGATCACATGTGGGAACCTTGTGTAGATTTCATCGGTACTTCAATGAAAGGTGCTAAGAGGGAGTGGCGTCAATGATCCATTCGGCAAAAATCGATTCTGAACATAATATACTCGCATGTTTCATTGTGCGTGGTCATTTGTAATATTAATAATAATAATAATAGCAGTTCATTTATATAGCGCAGCTTTGTGAAGGTGTTTAAGTGCGCATTACACTAAAACAACCTAACCTAATATAATGAAAAAATATCACGAACATAAATATGTATGCAAATTAAACCTATGATTTAAAAATTCATGATCAGCGGACTCACTTCTCACTTGCATTATGCGTTACCCTGTCCGCAGCGCAGCAGTAAATAACTTAATTTTAAATATTTTTGAGTAACTTTGGCATTTTTTGTGAGATCGTAATTGTTAAAAAATATATATAGACTTATCTGCGCTGTGTTATTGAAAAATAAAATAAATTATTTTAAAATCAGTGTTTTTTGGAACTAAATTTTAATTTATGTACGACAAATTTGTGTTCCAACGTAAATCGGTTATTTGTAATTCATATTTAGCCAATCAAAATGATTACAGCATTTTTATTTTGTGTTTCATAGTACTTACACAGCAAAAAGTTCAAAATTATATTTTTTTAATAATTATCATTAACCGAAAAATAATTCCTTCTAAAATCATGAAAATTGAATTCTTGATTGACCTATATTTTATAATTGAAAACAGAAATAAATAAAGCAGCATATTTCCGTACTAGATATTTCCCAAACCTTCTGAAAAAAATAATTACTAAGTTTGGCCTCAGTATTTTGGCCTCAAATTCAAATTTAAGTTTTGCATGAAACAGGCTGCGCAACCGTACCCTTTAACTTTTATGATCTGATCCTTCAAACCATTCACCTTCACCTTCATTGCCCGCGATGTTGTAAATAACTAATTTTGTAAAAATGCTTGGGATTCCTAAATTCTACAGTCTTTCAAAATAAATATCAACTCTACTTTTGCCACTAATCTTCTCGTACATGTAGCACTAACATTGATGGGGAAAGCAAATGTAAAATAGTGCAATGTCCAGTGTTTTAAATCTGGACATTGCAAAGCCGTATCTTCTCCAAGCATAAACTTTCTAATTAAAGTGTGTTGATCGGAAGTGACCTGCCAGGTATCTATTTATAAATAATAAAATTAGATAGAACCTAAGAATTCATAATAACATTATACAGCGCCCTTCAGGTGATTTTTTACAAAAACGGCGATCTGCAAATTATTCAATTAATATTATCATTATTATCCTAAACTTTCTACCATGAAAACATTCAAAAACGGATACAAAAAACTGGTATTTAAGCTATTTGAATTTTTTTTAAAGTGAATAAAAATACTCGTAAATACAAGCAGCCGGTCGAAGGATAATAAATACGAAGCAATAAATTAAAGAAGATGAGGGCCGCTGGTAAAATATTTAGCAGTTATCAATTGATCCTAAAACGAACTGGCCGATCCCACCTGAGCACGGCCATTCCACTCCCCTGCTCCCATCCCTTAGTCGTGGGGCTGCGATTTTATTCAATTATTCGAAACATTACTTTTCCAAAATGATTGAGAATTTCAAAATTATTTATTAAACATAATGATTATTGAAATAATTTTTTGATTACGTTAAAAAAATACATGAAATTACCGAAAACTTTATATCTTATTATAATAATATAAAGGTGAAAATGGATGTGTGTATATCTATAAAAGAGCATATGTACATTGGATTTGTTTTATGCCTGTCTCACTAGGATATACCTGTGTCGAGGCAGGCGTACAAGTATATAAATGATTAACGTAGTTATATGAGTATATAAGGTAAAATACATATTAATTTGAATCGAAATTAAATCAGAAAAGTGATTGGAAGGATGGGTAAATCATTTAAAGAGAGTTATCTTATAATTGTTGGAGTAGATGAAATAAAAAAAGTAAATTCTGTCTAATCTATTCATGGAGTTAAATTTGACAGGATTCCATTCTTTTCATTTATTTTATATGGGTTAGTTCGTATGTGAGAAGTTATTTCTGTCTATGTGTGATTTATTTTACAGATGTTAATGAATGGACTTTAAAAATTCCTTTACTAATAGAAAGCTACATTATTTGCGAGTAATATAGTGTGTATATATTGGTAAGCTCTGGATATTTATATTTTTGAATAAGCTCTGGTGTTATGAAATTAATTATTATACGTTTATTGTCCGGACGAAACGCAAAGCGTTGCTAAGTAATTGTTTGACGTGCGCTGTCATTTTGTTATTTGTTTAGGTTACTATGGAGATTCATTTGATAGTAAAAATTCAAATATTTATTAAATACTAATCTATACTAATATTTTAAATGTCTACCCTAATATTATAAATGCGAAACTGCGCGTGTTTGATTGTTACGTTTTACTAGGTGGCACGCGAGCTGTTTGAAAAATTAATGTAACGGGAAGGGGGAGGGGGTGGAGTGGAGAGAGGAAGGGGGCAGGGGGAGGGGGGGGGGTGGAGTGGGGATAGGGAAGGTGGAGGAGGCGAAGTGGGAAACCCCCTAATACTATGCGAGCGAAGCCGGGGGCAAAAGCTAGTAACAATATAAATGTATTAGGTCTTATGTCAAAATTTGATAAAAGGGTAAAACTTGCAATTAATTGATGAAAAAAAATAATATATTTATAAGTACCAACCTAATCATAGAAACGAAACAGGACACAACACAATGAAATAAACTAGGTAGGTACTTAAAATAATGTTTACCATTTTTATAAGCAGGTGATGCAATATTCATTTGTGCTGGGCAAACCGATGCCGTCATCAATATTTAATTGCACATCTTCTAAACGGCTATCACGGCAGTATGCACTGTTGACAAATTATATTATACCATTTTCTAGTCGTCAATTCATATAACTGACAACTTATAATATATTTTTGTATAAATAAACACATCTATTCCCAGATTAGGGGTATATGTAATCCAACCTTCATATTATTTAATATTATTTACTTTACAATTAACTTTACTTATTATTTAAAAATTTATTGTATTAGTTTCCCCTCCTTCAAATATTTTGAATACTAGTTTAATTATCCACAAGCGAGTAGCTGCAACTCTCATCTTTAAAATATAGGATGTGTCTATTTTCGCTTAATGGAACCTACTAGTATTCTAAAATATTCGTTAGTATAGCTATTTTATTTTTTCTTGTTCCTAATTAGAGCATTACGTACTTTTTATACCTTGTTATATGCAATATAAAGTCGCAGAAAAATTGACTGCGAATCAATGGACTGTTAAAAAAATATGGGTTTTCAAAATGACATAACTTATTGAACAGTGGAAACTGGCAAGGAAACTGACTAATCTTAATTTCGCACACGTTATAGTGACGTTTGATATAACGGCACCGATGGATCACAGGTTTGAGCACTGCACAAGTTTCCGTAGAAATCGATATTAAAGAGATACCATACATGAGGTGATTACATGACGGGTTACTTCAATACACTCCACTTAAACACACTGAGAGATCAGTTGATCATCGGACTGTTTACTTCAATAGGCTGATTAGTTCCTCTGAGTTATTATTCCAAATGTCACACAGCAACATTGGCACATATTGTCAGATATAATAAGTACATGGTAAGTTATAGTTATATTATAGACTAGCTGACCCGACGTACCGCCTCAGAATCAATAACCGTTGAATTAAATTCAGTATTTTTATTAAGTTACTAATTACCTACAAATTGATGCGAAACTGTCAGTGTTTTGTTTTTGTCAGTATCAGAGGTGGCGTGATACGGATTTATATTTTGTGTGATTTTTCTTACTTTTCCACTTACCTGCGGGAATTCGGGAAGCGGGTATGGGCGTTGCTGCCCGGGAACCATTTATTGGATAACCAACACCTCTGCCATAGGGCACTCCGAGTGGTTCGCTTAGTTTGGTGATTTTGCAGGTGTGCCCGGGTTCATGGGGTTACGTTTGTCCGGGTCTTGGCGGCGGATGCGTCTGCCCAACTGCTGCGGGGCGGGCCGGATCAAGAGAGACTGGTTGAGGGAGGATTTTTGACCTTTCCAGCTGGACTCTCTCGACCCATCGCCTTGCACCGCAGTTGGAGGGATGGATTCATACGTCCGTCACTCCCGGACACACTGACCCCAGATTCCTACCCACCCCCCATACCCTTTTCCTTCCCAGAACTTACTATCATTCCATTCCTTAAAAAGACCCACCACACAGCATCCCCTAAGATGACATAGGGAAATTATTTTCCTCAGCGCCTCCTGTGTGGAGCTGATGTAAAAAAAAAAATGCTTTTCATTTTCTTTATACGTGCGAGGGAAATTTATTATAATTATTGTATCTTTCCTTTGGAGAGGTGCAGACATACCTACCTTCACCGTTTGTCTCATTTTCGACTATTGAATTTTAGTGTGTAAGAAAGAGAGGCAACATCATATGTTTAAGAACAAAAGCAAAACAATCAGCGTACTGACATTTGACGTTTTTGAAATTTTGGAATTTACTCACTATTTAATATTATATTTATCACAATATTGCTGGAGCTCTTTGAAAAGATGAGAATTCGTTACCTGCAAAATGTATGAGGAAAAAAAATTTCCTCATTTTTTTTTCGTGAATTTTTCCGATTTTTAATAGCTATTCTGCCATTCGAGAGAATAGCTACTAAATCGGAGACAAATCCAACAAATCAAGGATCATAAAAATCAGTCCAGCTGTTCTTGAGTTATAAATGGTGAAACTAACCCGACTTTGTTTTATATATTAAGATTACAGGTACTTAAAATTATTGTGGCAATTTTTGCAGAATCGCCACCCGACAAGGACCTACTGCAAATATGGTACGGCTAGGTACATGCGCACATGCGCCCCGCGTACCCCAGTGATGCAAGGGGTCTCCCATTCATTTCCATCACTGATCTCCGAATAAGGTAAATCGGGGTGAGTTGAAACTATTGCCAACCTGCCCCGCGAGCCCCTCTCTCCCCATTGCTCCCATTCCTTCCGCCCGCCAGGGGGCGCAATGGTTCCCTCGGGGGATGGTGGGGTAGCAGTCCACCCAATGTAGTAATGAAACATACAAAAGTCTTAAGCCCGTATTACACGGAATAACCTCCATCAATGGGGGACTAATCGAGATAATAAAAACGATGTCCATAGGAGCAAGGCTAGTGTAGTCCTCAATGGGGTGATGCCAACTCTGATGTACGGCAGAAGAAGGATGAAAGTAGACTGAATTTTGTAGAAATTAGATAAAATGAGGTTTGGACAACCTAGAACAAATGAGCGATGAAGTGAATGGTGGTAGAAGTAGGGGACGCCCGAGTAAGAAATAGCACGTTCAAGTGAATCAAAAACTTCAGTAGGGTCATCTCATCTCAAGGAACAAATTAATAATAGTATGTATGAAATGAGATGAACACCGATCTTTGCCACATGGATTATTTTCCCTGGGAAAACAAGGCTGTGAACTTTGGACAACCTAGAACAAATGATCATTGTGTAATGAAGTAAGGGGGCATACATTAATTACGTGAGCTCAAAAAGGGGAGGAGGGTGGGGGGGGGGTACAGCAAAATCTCACATTACTTGAAAAGAATATACGAAATGGCCCAAATTTAACTCACCAAGGGGGGGGGTGTCTAGATTGGAAGAAAAACTGCTGACGTAATTAACGTATGCCCCCTAAATGAATAAGAACATATTATGACGTGAAAGTGATTTATGGTAGAAGGGGACGCCCGTGTAAGCCACGGCACGATCAAGTGAATCAAAAATCTCAAGAGACAGACAAAGAACAGTATGAAATGAGATGAAAACCGATGTTTTCCAAACGGATTATTTTTTCCGGGAAAACAAAGATGACACGTATGGACGTATGTATAACAACATTATATGTTATATACATATATAATATATTAATTAGAGCATCCTAAGAACAGAACTTGAGAATTTTTGGAAAATACCGAAAATAAAGTCGTCATTGACACTTGCGGCCGACCGAAAAGCTTGTGACGTCAAGGGACATGCGCGGCCGTACTACAAGCACTGCCGTTAGAATTATGAATATTGTACTGCGTGTGACTTCACGGGACACTATTGCATACATTTTACTAACGTTCACTTTGAAAGCTCATAACTTCGTCATTTTTTGAGCTATCGAAAAACTAATTTTACTATCGTAATCAACTCTTTTAATGTAACACCTTTTTACCTAAATTAGAAGACTACCTCACTAACAACAATAAATAATTAATTAGCAGTGGACAGCTTATTGCCCCGCGTAAAATGGGCTTTAAGCTCCTCTCCAATATTTCACGTTGGCGGGGCTGGGTACATTGAAAAACGTTGGCATTTATTTTGTAATTCATGATTGTTACAAAAGCTAGATAGTCATTTGGTAAAATCGATATCGCTTTGTCGTCTTCCTCCTTGATCTCCTCCTTTAGGTTCCCGGGAAGAAAGAACTTCCTTAACTTTATCGCTATGGCTAGATTCATGTCAAATAAAATCCAAAAGTGGTAGAAACTTCCAGCATACTTGTAGCAATCGTGAAATACTCAGGATCGAAACGATGCACGTTGCTTAAAATGTATTTAGCCAGGTCTTTTTCACATCAGTTCCACACAAGAGGCCCTGAGAAAAAAAAAAGTCCGTGAGTTTTCAGTGAGCTAGAGTGCTAACATTGGAAAATACGACGTTATTGATGTTGTTGTAGCTGAAAACTAATTTTATTTATTTTCAAAATTTCAACTTTTGTATGAAGCTATACTGAAATGTGGATGCGGCGCATTCCCAAACTGAAACAATCCTGAAAATCTTCATACAAAATAATGAAATTTTGAAGAAAAAGAAAATTCATTTTCAGCATCAACAACATCAATAACGTCGTATTTTCCAATCTTAGCACTCTAGTCCTAGCTCACTGAAAACTCACGGACCGCCACGGCTGTGTAGGGGGTATTTTTAGGGATAGGAAGGAAATGAAGTACTGGGAAGGAAAAAGGTACGATGGGTGGATAGGAATCTAGGGGTCAATGTTTCCAGGAGTGACGTATGATGAACCCATCCCTCCCAATGCAGTACAAAGCGATGGGTCCTCAGGTCCAAGTTAGGTCTCCCTCAACAGTCAATCCCGATCCGGCCAGCCACGCAGTAGGTGGGCAAACGTATTCTCCGCCAAGACCTAGATAAATCTCATCCCATGAACCCGGGCACCCCTACTAAGTCACCAAACTTAGCGAACCACTTGGGGTAATCTATGGCAGAGATGTTGGTTATCCAGTAAGTGATTCCCGGGGCAGCGATACCCGTATCCGCCTCCAAAATACCTTTTTCTATCCCAGAACTTCCTTTCATCCCTTTCCCTAAAAAGACCCCCCTCACAACAACCACAAAGATGACATAAGCCCCGAGGGAAATTGTTTAAAAAAATAATACTAATATTTTTTTTAAATAGTGAAAATTAGACACAAGGTTAAAATTCTCGTAACTAAGGTGTAAATTATTTTCGATTCTCAACGTAACCAAGTGTGAATTCATGCCTAGGTACTAATACCATATGTTGATTCGTTGCAAAAGATAAACACAAAAGGTAATTTGACTTTATTAGCCTTTTGAGGGTAGATGCTTTGTACCACAAATTGGATAGTTTGTGGGACAAGTAAGTACCGCCAGACCACTATATAAAATATAAACACAAATAAATAACAGCGGTAGGCAGAAATGAAGAGGTAAAAATCATAGACACATAATTACAATCTGCCCTCCACATTAGCGACCAAATTCTCGCATAAAACTAATTTATAAATGTTCTCACATCCTAATTCTTTTTCTTCTTGTGTTCTTCATCATGTTGGGTAAGCGGACATTGTTAACTGCGGCCCGGAACATTCTAATACTCTACGGTAGACTGACCAAACCACTGTCTCAGGTTTTTCAGCCATGAGGTTCTCCTTCTTCCAGGGCCCCGTCTTCCGGCAACCTTTCCCTGCATTACGAGATTCAAGATCTCATACTTCTCTGGATGTCTCATCACGTGTCCAAGATATTAAAGTTTTCGGATTTTTATAGTTTTAATAACTTCTTTTTCTTTATTTATCCGAGCCATAACATCGTCATTCGTAACCCTGTCCATCCAGCTTATTTTAAGTATTCTTCTGTAGATCCACATCTCGAATACCTCAAGTCGCCTAATTAGTTCTTCAATAAGCGTTCATGCTTCCGTTCCATAAAATAATATCGAAAACACATAGCATCTGACCATTCGCATTCGTAATCCAAGATCATTCACATCCTAATACCATAGAATAAGAATAACACAAGAAATGCCTTTAGGACGTATTTCCATGATCCAATTACAGGCCTAATTTCGGCCTATATTTCCGAGCCTGTGTTTCACCATGATTACGACAATCAAATGGGATGGTGACACAATTTCAGACAAGTGTAAGAGAGACAGACCGCCTGCTAAATGGTCTAAAACCAAAAGGTAATAAGTCAGTGGCACATTTGTTTTCAATCAAATTTGGGCGGAAGGCACTTCTAGTGTTGTATTCTTTATTCTATTTTTTTATTTTTTTTTTTTATTTTTTTTTTATTAATAATTTTTTTTTTGTTACATACATAAAAATATTACAAAAAACATTTCTTTTGATAAGAAGTAAAAAAAAAGGAACTATAAAATTAAATATGTAGCTTAAAGATAAACAATATTACAATTTAACAAAAAAAAGATATTACAATAGTATACATATATGTATGATAACAAAAAAAAAATCCCACATAGGCATCGCCAGTTCGTGGGTATATTTAAGTTTTTTTTAATGCAGTTAAGTTACAACATGGCAAATTAAACTTTAAATTAGTAAATGCCTAAATCTATGCCTAACACGATAATCGATTTTCATAAATTATAAAAATTTATATTCTCTGAGTAGGTAGGTACCTGCGAATACCTTATAATGAACAACTTAGAAGACTAAATAAGGTACCCACCATAGAAAATGCAATTAATAGACCAGCCACTCATGGAAAGGGTAAAAACTAAGTTGCGCGGAGCTCGTGCATTGCGTGACCGTTTCCCTTTCTGTATTTTTTCAATAAATGAACCTTACAGTTCACAGGCAACTCGCATCGTAACGTAACTATCCAGTCCTATAAAATAAAAATTCCATATAGGAATTACTAGTACTTCTTACAATGGTGCGCAAATTGCTGGCTGCGTAACTACAAATCCCAAATCGGGTACATAAAAGTTCGGGCTTGTTTCCAAAATTTAATATTTTGTGACACTATTTTGTTTGACACTTTAACAATTATATATAAAATTTGCCCACCTCAAATGTTTTTAGCCTTGCTGCCAGGCGGTTCCTCAAAAACGAGCATTGAGATCCAGCGCAGAAAAGCCCCACAATGGATGTGCTGCAATCATTTGCTTTATTCGGCGAACTTTACTTTTCTGCGCAGGGCCTGGTTATTTCAAAGTGTGCTCAGCGGTGGTCAGCGTACGACTGATTTCGCAGTTTATTCAAAGCATTTTATATGGTCAGGTGGTTTGCCTCCAGCTCGTCAAAATGATACCCAGATCTCATCTTATGACAAGTGTATCAATTTGACTAATAAATATATGATTAATAAATATATGTATAGTACCTACATTATGTTTATTAGTCATTCAGTAAATAAGCTAGAAATTAAAATACGAAAACGAAACAAAAATATTCATTTTCGCCTTTTGTGATTTAAAACATAGATTAAAAATTAAACCACACAATTGTAATGCGCAATATTTTCACTATAAAACATTAAATAAAAAATAAAGCACTTTAAACTCATAAACGGTGAGTTATATAATTATATGAAAAAAAAATCATAATAAATATTTAAAAAATATATATTAATTCGTTTATGTATTTTGGCCTCAAATCCAAACTTAAGTTTTATATGAAAAATGTAGCGCAACCTTTTTTTTATATTCCACCTTAGGAAATATTCGAACATTTTTCTGAGTTACAGTTTTTTTATTCTTTGTGGTTCAAGTTTTGATGTTTACTATTATTTTTTACTAGCAGACCCGGCCAACGAAACACAACGCCATTACCCAACCTTTATAAAATCCACACCACTTGTTTGCCAGCTGCCCGCTGCCCGCTGCCTGAATTGAATATTTGAATTTCTCGGCTTTTCTCTACTACGAGTATAATAAGCATGTATTATACATATAAACCTTCCTCTTGAATCACTCTATCTATTGGTGAAAACTGGTAGTTTAAAAGATCTATGCGCACATACAATTTGAGCGACTTCATTTTATACTATGTAATGATGTTTAATTGTGACATTTACACCACTGCTGAAATTAACACAAAATATCTGATACCATTTCTGTGCTCCTAGTATTTCATTCTATCTAGAGTTCAACAAACCGGAGTTGTAGACAAACCACCGATTATTTTTTTAATGTGTAGGTAAACGAAAAATCATAATTAAGAAGGTCTAGTTGACATAACAGACTAAATGCCATTCTTGTTGCTAGTACGACCAATCTCACGTCTTCCATATCGATGACCTCGCATGATATGGGGTAGGAAGAATCGAATCCTTGTAATATATTGAGGGCAGTAATGCTTTGCTAGGAGTAAGTACTTATCGCGACTATAAATAAAAAGTTTTACATATTTTATTTTCACCGAAGCAACCTTTTCCGACCCCTTTACAATCTATCCCCGATAAGAACAAGGACAATATATGTATGTAAAGCCCACACTACATGGAACTAAAAATTACTCGCAATCTTATTCAACAAAACGTATGCTTTCGTACATTAATAGAATTTATTCACACCGAACATAATAATTTCTTCAGAAAACCAATCTTTTCTTAAAGTTTTTTTTTACATTAACCCCATTTTTTTACATTAGTCAATCAGGAAAATACTTTCCCGTAGGGCAATTATTACCCATTTCCTTTAGGGCAATGTGTCATATTTTTAATTTCAGTCTTTTTAAGAAAATGAAGGACAGGAAGTTCTGAGAAGGAAAAAATGTAGGGATCGTGTAGGGAGGTGTGTAAGGATCTAGGGGTCCGAATGTCCGGGAATGACAGACGTATGAATCGATGACGAAGACGGTGGGTAGAGAAAGGTCAAAGGTAGAGGGAGATCAAAGTAGCTGGGGAGGTCAAAGGGTCTCTCCCGATCCGGCCCACCACCCAGCTGGTAGTTGAATTTAATGTTTCAAAGACCCAATCTTGTCTAATTACGTCTAAAAGGGATCGAAATCTAGTCTCCTTCGACGGAAGCAATCTTCCGAACAGGCCCTCCAATGATATGCTTGGTGTAACCCTAAGTGACCAGCTCAGATATAGGGGCTCCATCGAAGCCAGAGTAAAGTTAGCCTCTCAAAAACTGGGCGTACTGTACAGGGTTCGCAGATACTTTAATAGTACACAACTGTTAACCCTGTACAAATCACAAGTGCGCCCTACGGTTGAATTTGGCAGCCATCTCTGGTCTGGAGCTCCAAAATACCCTCGATTCTGTGCAGAAACGGGCGGTCCGTTTGATAGATTCTCCCATTCTAGACGGATTGCAACCCTTAGAGCATAGGCGTAGGTTGGGAATGCTATCCTTGTTCTACCGGTATTACAATGGAAGATGTTCCGAGGAATTATTGATCCCTTCGGCACCGGTGCATAGTCGGGCAACACGCCCAAAATTTTTACACTATTGACATTTGTCACATGAGAATGGGTCGCTTCTTCGACTCGTTCTTGTGTTCAACAGCTCGGATGTGGAATGATTTGCCGGCCCCTGTGTTTCCTCCTTCCTTCAGTATGGGTCTCTTCAAGACCAATGTTCATTCCTTCCTCTCCTAAAAAGACCCTCCACACAGCATCCCAGATGACATAGGCCCTGAGGGAAATTATTTTCCTCAAGGCCTCCTGTGTGGACTTAATGTAAAAAAAGGCGCAAAACCTAAATATACCTCAAAATTCGCCGTCAAAACCTAAATATACCTCACCCAATGAACCCAGGCACTCTTGCTAAGTCACCAAATGTAGCGAAGCACTTGAGGTGACCTAGAGCAATGGTTTTGATTATCAAATAATTATTTCACCGGGGCGGCGGTATCCATACCCGCCTCTGTTCACAAAAATAAAGACCAAATTATTTATCACAAAAACGGATGAAGAATTATTATTTGAAGAACCTATATATTTTGATAGAAATAGAAATATCAATTATAAAATAAATTTAAAAAAACGTATGTTTAATCTCTCTTCAGCCAAAAAGTTCAAAACATTAACAATTTATTTGTAAATATATATAAATATATAGTTCGACGTGGTATTAATGTTTTCATATTTCGCAAAATTTTATAATAATTGTACAGAAGTTTGGTGTTTTCAGAGTTTTTATTGGGTCGCAGCTTCAGGTTTCCCCTAATGACAGCCAACTTTCGGTAGAATAGAATTATATTAAAGATTCATAAGAAAAAATCCCAAATACGTAATCATCACAATTTATTTATTTACAGACTACTGATACATTACGAAATACGTTAAAACATCTACTTCCTGTGTAATACCGGCTTAAGAACAAGGACAATATAAAAATATATTATAATGTAACTTTTGACGCTTGTTCCTTACGATATCTTTATAAAATGTTTTTTATTCGAAAAAAATATTATGAACGCCATCCAAAGTGTTTCAGTAGGTTGGAAATATTTCAAGCCAAACTTAGGAGTTAAGGTGTCTCACATAATTATCCGCTTCATTCGTTGATACAGAATCACAGTAGTAATATAGATTATTCCCAGTCGTAATGTGAAATATACCGAGATTCATAATTCATTATACAGGGTGTCCGGGGGTAAAGTGCATTAACTTCGGGAGGTGATCCTACATGATAGTACAAGTAAAAAAGATAAATAACTTTTTTCGAAATTCCAACTTTTAGGGGTAGTTTTCTGGTAAAAAGATAAAATTAGACCGGCGTGTGCGGGCGGCATTATTATTTTACACTGTTGCCGAATCCCCGCTCCAGGCGCTCAGTGTCAGTGTTGAATTCGAATGTAACAATTTTATTCGCGTAGTAGTGTTTCACTTTAAAAACTTTATTGTTGGTAGTCAAAACTTTTGATTTAATGTGTTTTTATGTAGTGTGTATTTATTAAAATTGACTTAAAGGAACAACTTCTTTCATTGCGTGTTTTTTTCAGACTTACTTTTGTTTACTTAGTTGTAGACATGCCTAACCTGCCTAGCTATGTAAAAATGGTGTTTATTTGTGCGTAATTTTATCATTGAGTTATTGTGCCAATACCGCGTAATTTTGTTATTGAATTATTCAGTCAATTCCTTACTTTACCAAAGAACGGGCAGGCATTCATTAATGAAATACGCCACAACGTACGAATTGATAATAATATTACTTCACGTTTACATGCTTGCTTACAAGCTGAAGGTGGGCATTTTGAAAATTTGTTAAACTAGTTAAAAGCGATGACATTACTTAAGTGTTCAATTAGTTTATAACAATTTAATCGTTAAAAGCGTGCCTTCAATTGTTATTTAAGTGCAGTATCTTTTTTGGTTTAAAACATACGATCTGTATAAACGTCAAATTCTCGATCTTGTTATTGTTTACAAACGGTTTCCATGGATACAGGCCAAATTACACCAAGCAACGTTGCAACAAATGCGCCCGGCAAGCTAACTTGGGTAAGTGCTATCTTACACTAAGGATTTTTAGTAGTCTTTTTGTATGGGGAAAAAAATGTTTCAAAAAAATTTCAGAAAAAGTTATTTATCTTTTTTACTCCTACCATAATGTAGAATCACCTCCCGAAGTTAATGCACTTTACCCCCGGACACCCTGTATATCCAAGGATTCTTTTTACTTAATAGAAAGTATTTATTTATTCGCGACTTGTGGACTTTAACGTACAATGATTGTACATTAATAATTACTATCACAGAGCACCATTTTTAGGGTGAATTGCCTATTTAAAAAAATATATATAATAATTGCTTTAACTAGCCGAGAGAATTAGGTAAATCTGCAGATGTTCATCATAAGGTGATAATTGATAATGTAATTTTTTTTGTTTTTGTAAGAAACAAACAGCCTATATACATGTGTATAATAGACAGATAAATTATTCATGTGAACTGCAGTGAAGCCAAAAGAGTTTCTTATGCTAATATTGTTTGGAGATGGAGTTTTAATTTACCTTAAACTAAATTTTAGGCTTAGGGAGGGGAGAGAAAGGGGAGAGGAGGGGGAGGGGACGGAGAATATAGGATAAGGATATGAGATGCTCTCGATACCTTCCACACCCCCGTATCAATCCAATATCGCACGCGTTACTTCCATTCGATACTTCTGAAGGTTTAAATAAAAAATGTCTACGCTGTGAAACAATTCGTTCAAAACTGCGCACATACATATTCGAGGAATCGGGGAATTTTTTCTAAGGTTTGTTCTACAAGTGGGCAAATGAAGTAAATTTGATTGTCGGGTCAATCTTGAAGGAAAATGGATTTTTATTAAATTGGTAAGCTCTGACTAGTCCAGGCCATGTTACATAATACACAAATATTCAACATGTTTGATATAATAGATATACGCCAATTATACGTTAAAACACTACCAAATTTCAACAAACACAAATTAACACTAATAAACCAGTTAGACAAGCGTACAAAGAAAATATAATAAACTCCGACGGTAAACACAAGCTTTGGACAAAGGCACCATAAATACCATGCAATAAAAGCATTCATCAATCTTTCACTTGATGCAAAAAATGAGGAAAGGAAAAATAAATTCAAACACAAAATTAAAATTTATATTAAAGAACGAAAAACAATACTACAAAAATGTTATAACATCAAATTATAAAATATATACACGTAACACACAATACCATTATAAAACACATCATTCACACACACAAAACTCATAAAATAATATGCCGATTTTTATTTTTTTCATTACCCACTTTTGTTATTAAAATTTATTACATAAGTAGGTACTTATTGAATGCTGTATTTTAAAATGGGGTCTCAACACGGGTAGGCCACCCAGTGAGGCCAACGTAATTAAAGTACTTCTTATACATAAAATTTTCAAGTCACGGTGTTTGTGGTCGCACTCCTCCGAAACGGCTTGACCGATTGTAATGATTTTTTTATGTATATGTGGTAGGTATGAGAATAGGTTTCAAAGTATATTTCATACCGCTAGGTGATTAGGGTGTCCCCATCCAGAAAAAAAAATTCTATTTTTTGACAATTTTTTTGTTGTTGGTATTTTATTTGGCATCAAAAATACCTATAACCCCAAATTTTAATCCTCCTTCCCCCACCCTCCCTTTTTTAATCCCGATTTTAGTATTTTTGTATGAACAAATTTAATCGTCTTTTGTAATTCAAACATAACGAAATTATTTATGTTGATGACTGACAGCGCTACGTCCGCCTCATCGAGCTTTCGTCCACACATGCGCAAGACATTCACGAGAAGCGTCGCGTCATTTTGATATTTCATTCGGCATTATGTTCTCGCGTGGGCAAACCATCGAGCTTATTTGTGTTGGCTAAAGACGGACTGACAAAAAATATCGCGCAGTTAATTGCACTTAGAAATTCAAGTTGATTTTCTGTATTTCATTTTCCTATTTTAGTTTTATTTGTTTTTGTCGGCGGTCATCGTCTAAAGCGCTCCATTCCTCTTTCTGTCATAGATCCCATCCCCACACACTTGCAATACATTTGTTATTATTTATTTAACAACCAATATTCCAAAATAAATAATTTATATGGCAGAACAATATTTTACGGGTCAGCTAGTATATTATAAAATGTAAATTGTTGTATCAAAATAAAAATAAATAAATAATAATGTTCATCATATGTAAGTGATTATTGAATATACATATTATGTGATGTAGATTCACCAGTTTAATAGATTCAAAAAAACGCCATGGCATATACAAAAAAATCTCTTGGACCGTAATCGTAGACATCTTCTTTCAGGATTATCACGTTAAATGAAAATAATTTAAAATGTCACATTTTATTGTCCCGACTTCACAATTGATTTCGGTCGGCAAAGAAACGACACAGCGATTAAATTTTGTTTGCTCTGTTAAATAGAATTCAGTGAACACAGAGAAAGGCAGACGTTTTATAGCGGATAAAAGAAAGTTTAACAAAAAAAATCCAGTAATTTCACACTTCCCGCGTGCCAAACAATAGAAATTAAGGCTTCCTTTATAACTGCGGCCGAATTCTTGGCGAAAATTGAAATTGTAGAACAAGTTTGATAATTTTTAACCGCGGCATTAATTTTCAGGATAAAAGGACCGACTGCGGATAATAATAATTGTAGTCGCCGGACCACCCGCCATATAATTTCAAAATTTAAATATGAAATCGGTCTTAAAATTAGATTTCAGGCCTGTGGATTTTTCTACATTCATATAATGAAGGCTCCCCCTTCATTTTCAGGCCCTCCGTTCTCCTGGGCCCGCGGGACAAGGAGTTAAATTATGAATAAAATATTCTAGGATTCATCCGTGTCGATTTGAAGACAAATTAAAATATGATAAGAAGTATTTTCTCGGTGATGAGATGGGGAGGGCAAAGCGTGGAATTTATTATAATTGCATCATCACGTCAAGGGAAAAAGAGAGTAATTTTATGTAATAAACGCCTATTTTGCAGATTTGGGTAAAATGTAATTTTGAAGACTAAAAAAATTTCGTATGTTTGAGCTCGAGCTTAAAGAGATACGTTTTCTTCCTTATTGCTGGAACTTATCGAACTTCCTCCGTACATGACAATAATACCCATTATCGATTTTACGGGTAGGTATTAATTAACCTGTGTTACACTTTCTCATCGTCTAAACGACGTTTCTGATAGTCTTGCAGTATTTGCCTTGCTTATCATCTGGGAAGATAATGGACACTGCAAAATACACTACCCACCACGCTTTATATTATATTTGTATCAATAATGAAAAAACTATTTTTATATGTAAAACACTTTGTTTATGCTGACGACACTGCGCTTGTCGTATCTGATGAACAATTATCCATTGCCATCAAATGTATGCATCATGACTTTACGTCCACGATAAATGGTCGCACGACGCACGTCTAATCATTAATACCAAAAAAACTAAATTGATGCACATAAGGTCTCCACATGCTTCATTTCAGATTACGCCTAAAATAATATCTCATGATTTTATATTTATTCATCAAAACATTTTGCAGCCCTGCATGTGGACAGTATTGAACTGGTAAATGAATATATTTATTTGGGAGTGACTGTTGATTGTAACTTCAAATGGGACACACAAATAAACAAAATAATAATAATAGTCCTAATTTTATCCGGGTCTTCTACCGCCCCCCCTCAAAGTCTCTAACGCCACAGGGGAACGTTATCGCCCACGTTGAGAACATATGACCTAGATAATGGACAAAAAGAGGAAGCGCAATATCTCCCAAAAAAAACTTAAAT
Source organism: Limnephilus rhombicus (assembly GCA_929108145.2). Taxonomy (NCBI): domain Eukaryota; kingdom Metazoa; phylum Arthropoda; class Insecta; order Trichoptera; family Limnephilidae; genus Limnephilus; species Limnephilus rhombicus. The sequence continues at coordinate 31,317,710 of OV815277.1, read as the reverse complement.
CATACCATACGCCATACCCCGTTATAAAATTAAATTGATTAACTGAACCACCCTTTGTTTTCGGTACTATCACATAAACGGGAAGCCAATCCTCCGCGTATACCGAACCGAACTAATTTCACATAACTCTATAACTCTGCAGGATTTGCGCTTCAGCTAACTTTTAATTACCCCGCGAAATAAGGCAACTTTCTTTGGCGACAACAAAATAAATAAAACTAAAGATAAATTAGGTAAGTTGGTCAGGTATTCGTTTGACTTTAAGGGTCGTCAGGGAAGGGAGCAAAGGGGACGTGGAAAGTAAATACTCATTAAAAAATAATTCCGTATTGACTGTGAAATATTTTACGTGAAAAATAAATAATAGCAAAAGTTTACGCCGCGCGAAACGTGAGAGAACGATTTCGCGGAAGACGTTTTAATGAAAAAAGTTTACAAAACGACAAGTGGATTGATATATTTGTATATTTTATTCTGAATCCGAGGTTTTTGCTTTCGACGATACGGGTTAAGTGGATTTAGATATTACATACTTGTAACTTGTACGTTGTAGGCCATCACGCATTGTTTTGAATACATGCTAAAATATACGCGGATACAAATCTATGTAGGTAATCTTTTTAATTAATTGATCATAGCTTTAACCTACACCCGGGGGTTAGATTTTTTTGTTTGTTAATGGACGGCTTGCTGTATCTTGTTTGAATGATATTTAAATGTAGGTTTTATCATGCTGTTGCGTAGGCGTAGAGTGTGTCCTTGTTTCGTTTTTTTTTTTAAATCTCTATTTTTGAGTATGAGTTTATTATCTATTCTATATTTTAGGATACATATTAAATTTAAGCAGTGCACTAATTGGATATTATTAGAGATTTTCACGGCCAAAAGTATTATCGTGAATTATTTTTGGGTGTATTATGCCTTATTTACCTCCTTTTATAGACAACATTTCGGGCAGCATTGGATGTTGGACAATATGAACACTGCTGTCCGAAACGTTGGCTAAAGAAGGTATTGGATAATGGACAAGGTGGAGACTGTATTGCTGTCAAAAACGTTAGCTAAAGAAGGAGTTATTGGATAATGAACAAGCTGGACTCTGCAATGTTGTCCGAAACGTTGGCTAAAGAAAGAGGTATTGGATAATGGACAAGATGGACACTGTATTGCTGTCCAAAACGTTTGCTAAAGAAGGAGTTATTGGATGATGGACAAGCTGGACTCTGCAATGTTGTCCGAAACGTTGGCTAAAGAAAGAAGTATTGGATAATAGACAAGATTGACACTGTATTGCTGTCCAAAACATTTGCTAAAGAAGGAGTTATTGGATGATGGACAAGCTGAACTCTGCAATGATGTCCGAAACGTTGGCTAAAGAAAGAGGTATTGATTAATGGACAAGATGGACACTGTAATGCTGTCAAAAACGTTGGCTAAAGAAGAAGGTATTAGATGATGGACACTGTATTGCTGTCCAAAACGTTTGCTAAAGAAGGAGTTATTGGATGACGAACAAGCTGGACTCTGCAAAGTTGTCCGAAACTTTCGATAAAGAAAGATGTATTGGATAATGGACAAGATGGACACTGTATTGCTGTCCAAAACGTTTGCTAAAGAAGGAATTATTGGATGATAGACAAGCTGGACTCTGCAATGTTGGCTAAAGGAAGAGGTATTGGATAATGGACAAGATGGACACTGTATTGCTGTACAAAATGTTGGCTAAAGAAGGAGGTATTAGATGATGGACAAGATGGACACTGTATTGCTGTCCTAAACATTGGCTAAAGAAGGAGGTAGCGCAACAGGGCATAATACACCACAAATAAATCGCGATAGAATTGTCTCTGTGTATATTTAAATGATGCCAGTACACGTTGGCCTAACTCGTTACGCCGACCCGCTAACGTGTGAACGCTGATGGCGGACTGGCGCCAAGATACTTTTATGTGTGAACGAAAAACCGACAATACTCGGATGGCCAGCCATGGTGGCCAACGTTGGCGGCCAACGCTTTGCAACAGCCAAGGGTCTGTACATCAGCGCATCGGCCCAATGCATTAGGACGACTAGCGGCTTTGAGTAATTTAAGAGTTTATCGATAACCTTTTTTATAAAAAAATATATATATTCATTTAATTACAGTAAGTTAACGACTAAAACTAGATATTAATTCTTTTTGTATTTGTTGGTACCCTAACCATTGGCTTTATTAGGGCAAGTCCAAAACCGATCAACAGTTTTTAAAAAGTTGGTGTTTACATTAAAGTATTTGTTTCATTTTACCGAAAATAGATCATTAGTAATTACGCACGTTACTTTAACCGTCGGTCGGCGTGGTTCAGGATAGGTTCTTCCGAAACAGGTCAACAGTTTAAATAAAGATTGTGGTTATAACGTTTGTTTCATTTTTTAACCCACAGATTCTCAACCTTTTATTGCCCACCGCCCACTTATTCGATAACACAGCGGTATAATTTCACACAGCGGAAGGGGCGTAATGGGATACCACGATATAGTTACATTTGCCACAACGGAGGGGGCGTAATGGGATAGGAAAAATATTTGTGGATGGATGGCCCCTAATGGGATGGGATGGGTTTCTCTGGGTCTCCTACCGCCCCCCTGAAACTCTGAAACGCCCCCCCCCACTTTTCTCTAGGTCTTCTACCGCCCTCCTGAAGGACTGAAACGACCCCAAGGAGGCGTTATCGCCCACGTTGAGAACTTATTATTTAACCCAATAAAAATATGTAGGTACCTACTTATATTAGTTTAAATAAAACAAATCCTTCATTAATGAAATGAAATGTGTCCCGCCGGTTATGTTAGTAAAACAAGTAAATCTAAGAACATGTAGGACCAAATCACATAAAAGTGAAATAAAAAGAAAAATATCTGTTTTAGCCTCCGTCGACATATCGTATTTACCCGCTGCCGGACATCAAAGAACCCGCCCGGCTTCCAACAGCCAAAATCCAATAAATTCAGCGGCCATTTCGGAATCAGCAGAAAGCTAGGAGAAATTGAATATTCACTGATAACCTTTAAAACCGTCGAAAGAAACTCATTTCAATCTGAACCCCGCAGTCGCTTTAGGAGCAAACTCGCAAACCCACAACCTCCTTCATAAAATATGAACTTCTTCCCGAGCGAGCTTAAGAATTCAGCAAAAGTGGGAAACTAAATGAAGCGTCGCGGAGGTCAGGAGAAAAGGGGCGTAAGCGCCTCAACCCTGGCGAGAGATAATGGGGTTAAATTAAAACACAGACAGGGGATGGATTGGGAGCGCCCGCGGTAGAGTAGCGTTCCGGGGAGAGGCGGGCGAAACAAACACGGCGGGACTTGTCGCGGCCGCGGCGCGGGCGGCACGAGAGTGGGGAGCTCAACCATTCCCTGGCCGTCTATTAAACTGCGAATTATTCAAGGCGAAGTGAGTAGCTGATAGCCGAGTATTCCTAGTGGACTAGGTTACTACACGGCGCGGCGGGCGAACCGGGAATTAAATGTTTACTGCTTTTATTTTAAGTGTAATGTAAGTATTCATACATTTTTCTTTTTTATTAACAATCATGCATGCAGGGACATTGGAGGTTCTAGATTCGTTTCAAAAATAAATGTAGCTTTCTTTTTACAAAAAATCAGAGTCTTGAAGTGTGCGGCTAAGGAGGTTAAACAATCAGTTTCCTCACACAGCCGTGGGAAAGTGGTGGGTCCCCTCCAATGCTTTTATTTTATTGTTCGGTGTCTTCTTAAGCAGCAGTTCATGGCGCAAGTTACGGATTCATACCCTTCCGATGATGGTTAGGTTAGGTTAGATGAGATACGAATTCAAACATTTGTAAGGTATTTAGTCACTCACGAAGATATCATGAGACAATCGAAATACAGTGAAAATCGTTTGAAACGAAAGCTTTTAATAAGCACAATCGGTTATTTCGAAGAAATGTGCTGATCCCTACGAAACGCCATGTGAATTCTTGCATTTTTTCGGCCATCCACACTTGCGACTGAATTCTTGTAAAAACTGCTTGAGAAGGATGTTTTGTTAATGCATTTTAATCAGAGAATATTAGAAATTGAAACATAGAAATCAGTAGAAAAATGCATGTTAAAAGCACAGCAACATTTTTGATTCCTTGTGATACATACAAGTAGTTCAAATGTTCAATTGAATCTCAGATCACGCATTTTTTTAAAAATACAGTCCCTAATGCGGAGTGCCGATCTTTTATAAAACAACAAACAAGGCCAGGCGCACAAGAGCGACATTAGGGGGACTATTTAAACTCTCCATAGGTACAAATTGCACATCCACACACGGATCATATCGCCTAATATCGCTGCGATAAAAGTAGCGCGTGTGCGAATAAAAAAACTACCTATAGTCCCTCGCTTAATCGATTTCCTAAATTATAAACCTCCTGAACAAGGAAGAGATAATTTAGGTAGCTGAAAACAACTTCCGTTTCCCTAAGAGACAAACATTTAACGTAACATGGAACCAAAATATCACAAAAGGTTGGAAAAGCCTCGTTTATTTCCTCCGCTGTGACTTGTGAAAGCGTAAACACGCGCAGAATAAATAATTATGAAAATCCTCGGAAGCTCCGGTAGGTTATTCCGGATATCCGATCAAAGATTAATCTATAATCATTCAATATTTGGGCATTTTCTATTAGGCGGAGTGTCCGCCAAAATAGTTTACCGCGTATTACGTCAGCGAGGCAGAGTGAGAAGCGGTGAGACGAAAATTGGAAATATGTTTCTGTCCGAACTTCCTCAGAGTAGATGGGGAAGGTGTGGGGTAAGGTAGAAGGCAAAGGGAAGGGAAGGGAATCGAATGGGGTGAACGGGAGGATATCCACCCCTTATTTAGTGTTGCCACGCTATTATAATTGCCATTGCTTACTTAAATAAACAACGCTCGAGTGCGATCGAGAATCTTGATAAAAAAAAACGCCAAGATTAATTATTTTCAGTGATTTAGATAACTCACCATCATACCGTTTTTTTCCCATGGATAAACAGAAAAGAACGCCACACAACTCTGTTTTGACACACACTCCTTATTTTTTAATTGATTTAATACCTCTTCTTCACAGAAAGTGTATAAAAAAATGTTACTGGAACATGAGTAAACTAATGTCAAAGTTTATTTGTGGAATTCAGAATATCCAATAATTTATTTTGAATTTAACGCCCGGCTGCGCTTTGACATGTATTTTTTTTTAACAAAAAACATCTAAATGTGCATAAAAAAATCAAGAAAAAATCATAAACAAAAACAAAATCAAAATCACAATCAAAATCAAAAATCCTAACCAAATCTATAACAAAAACACAATCATAAACGAATTGAAATAAAAACAAAATTCTCCACAATGGAAAATGAAAAAAACTGTAGACTGGAAAATCGGAGTAATAGTTGGAATTGGACATTTTTGATCAATCAAAATTTAAAATTCTTGATGGCGTTACGTGAAAGATATGAAAGTAACACCATAAATTTTGATGTGTCCTTGATAACATAAGTATATATGACGCAATAATATAATATACTAGAATAATAAAATGGGGGAGGCAATTGGTGCAGCAGATTCCTTAAAACTGTCGGTTTGTCCGGTGCGTGCATTAAGGCACCGCAAAAATACACGACTCCCCCAAATCCAATTATCTCATACATAATGTTGGTGAAATTGTGGTAAACCAATTAATTACATCACTCTAGAACCCCTCTTCCTAGAAGGCTCGGACGCTTCGAAAATACACCTTAGCAAGTTCCTGACAACAACAAAAAAATTGAAGTAAGCACAAAACAATTGTATTTACTTACAGTGCTTGTTGTCACATCAATTATTATTATTGTCACAGTATTGCCGTCTGTCACTTAAGAGATAAACCGATAGAAGTGTGCTGTGCTGTGAGCGTGTCTATGTGCCATATGTAGGCAGAGTTTTCGTTAAAGTGATAAAACATTTTTAAATATTTCATTACTTTCCTAAACAGATAATAGATTGCATTGGTCTCTCTGATGTCGGGGAGTCGAATTGTCCCACGTAAACTGGTTTTCTTTTTCTCTTCGGTAGGTATAGATCTTGGAAATATTTGTTTCTTAATAGACCTCATAAATTTCTTATCAAAAAAATGTCTTTTCAAAACAATTGGTTTAACTTATTCCCGCTGTCACAACAATTATGGTTGTCACAATTTTGCTTGTTGTAGCGAGTCCATGTAAGGAAGCTAAAAATGATGGGTAGGTATCTTAAATAAATAATGTTACTTTGGCATTGGTGAATTTGGCAACACTGCCCCCATTCCCCGTCCCACTTTGCATGAGTACTTTCCCTTCACCTTATTTTTCCCTTCGCCTTTCCCGGCTCGCATTCCGCCCCGCTCTCCCCAACGTGCGTGGGACGATACACGCGCGAAGGTGTTCATGTTTCGCATAGAGGGGACGTCTGACTAAAAGATTTATGTTCAAGATAAATAAAATGTCACAATAATATTTCGCAGTGCCCGTGGTCAGTTTTCGAGATGAAGTAGACTCATCCTTCTAAATTTGAGTATAATATAATTACGCGGGACACTGATTGTATAATGATATGTTATATATTAAATATACGTATAATGGAAATTGCATAATTATCAGTGGCGGCCGCTGCCCTCTAAATGTGGTGGTTCACTGACAATCCGTACCTACCTTCTTATGACAAAAAAAAATTAATTAGGATTTTTTAATTATTAATTTATTTTCAAACAAACTGTTATTTCCTCTTATACATATATTCAACACTGGCTGCACTCATTTTTGTAATAAAATTATACATTAATGAATTAGGTTATTGGTATTTAAACAAAAAAAAAAAAAAACAATGACAATTATCACGTCACGAGTCAAACGCGCCGCTAGACTGCGCTAGACGCAAATTGATCTATGATCTTCGCCGAAATTCGATTGTATTCGTGTCACCTCGGGTTATGGTTCATGGTCAATCGGTAAACTTCGGCAAGGATCGGATTATGTCGGTCGGGTGGTACACCAATTCAAGCCAAATCAAATTCTGGTACAAATAGCGAAATCGACGCGCTTTCGACGTTTTAAATATCCCATACAAAAACACGATTTAGTTCGTTTGCGAAGCAAATGCACACCAATGCGGCCGATACGAGGGCGCTCGGCGGTCGTGCTATGGGAGATTAAAAGCGTTCTCCATGATAATATTCGTAGCATTATATTGGTAACTAATATTTTTAAATGATTAAATTAGAGATGCTATAGATTTAAATTAGAGAAATTAAATTAGAGATTTTATAGTCCTCAGTAAGTAAATAAAGTAAATTTAGACATTATAATTTGCCAGCGCTGCACACGAACACACTGTGCGACCAGACGCCCTTGATAATTATGTATGGCACGGACATCAGGATACTAAACAATACCTTATCCAATTGAATTTGGTAACAATCACAATTATTTAGAATGTTGATAATTCCTAAACACTAATAAATAGCGGAGAAAAATCAGAAAGTAACACCTACTTATACAGAAATCGTCGGAAAATGTATTTACATATGTTGGGGAAGTTTATTTTTTTTTATTTGTTATAAAATACATTTAGTATAATGAAGCTTTGACTGTCCAACTAGGAAGGTCTCCCGTTTTAGGACAGTCAAATTGACATATTCATATTAGGTTGGTAGGTACATTATCATTCATAAAGTATTAAGTAAAATTAAGCTTCACAATTTTTTCACAAGTAGGGCTATAATTTCGATTAGTATGTCGATATTTAAAAATTCGAAAGTAATACCTACTTACATAGAAATCGTCGGAGAATGTATTTATGTCGGGGAAGAAGGGCTATAATTTCGATTAGTATGTCGATACTTTCAGCGTCGCCTTGTGAAAAACCACCATTCAGTACAGGAACATTGCTCGAAATGACAATAGCCGTGTTTGCCAACCAGATCCGAATAACCAGGTACTTCTCAAACAATCTATTCCCCCTCTCATTACCCTCTCCCCGCCCTTGAACCCCGTCACAATAGAGAACTCCAGTCCAATTTTTTTTTTTTTTATGAATAAAGACCTTCAAACTTAAATAACTGCACTTTTATTTTTATTTTTATAGTTAGTTTTAATAGTTAAAATAATTGTCAAAGTTTTAATTTTTCAAGACCCCACGAAAAGCACCGTATATATGGTGGATTGTGTGACTTCTTCACCCACCGATAGTTTATTTATTTTCAAGTTGTCATTTTGAATCAGTGATGTTATGTCTACGGAAATTTCCCTAGATCTAGGGGAGAAAAATATTTTTTAGGGAAAATGGAAATCAGGACAAAAATGGAAATTTCGAACTCTGGCAAATTTTTTATTACATATGACAATATTACTGGTATTATTTATATATGTTTTTATATACGTATTTATATACGTATATATATTTTTTGGAATTCCTATGAATCTTAATTATTGTTCATGTACTTACATGCAATGTTATTTTTAACACTGACAACTCAAAATGATATTATGTATCTAAAAAGATAAATGGGACCTCTGAAAAAAATAAATTATTTTTAAGTTCCGTTTTATCGGTGATTGCGGTTGATTTTTATTATGCAAAGTGTTTTTTTTTTTGGAATTCAGTGGTGAGTGTATTCGTACTTTTAAATTATTATTTCACGTAGCAAAAAGTGTTTTATTTGGAAAAGCACAGTATTATAAGTACATTTACCAAATTCCGATATCTTCCCAATTAATTAATCATATTAATTAACATATAACAGGATTAGTGTTACACAATCAGGTGGCTACGTAGGTAATTGCGTAAATGTGAAGTTCTAGGGAAATTTCACTTCGAAATCTAGGGAAATAATTTTTTTGGGCAGAACATCCCTGTTTGAATGAAGAATCCAGAAGAATTAATGGCGGAATGCTTTGGGATGACTTTTAGTTGTGAGGTGTGTTTTTTATTCAAGATTAACTGCTTTTAATAAAGAAAAACATTGGTAAAATGTACACATTTCACCGGACTGTTATTATATTTTAACAAAGTGCAATATAAAAACAATAAATCATCTATTTCATTGCAAATACAAGTGACATCGTAAGCCTCGAATTTTGTGTTCAGGCGTGACTGTACATTGTTTTATGTATAACACATACAGAAACACTGGTATTTATAATTTACTGATCATGACGATTGTGTAATAACTTGAATAAAAAGCCCTTGATACTAAAAAAAATTCGAAAATGCGACCGATGTATCGTAAACCAAATGTCAAATATGACATATTACCTATTTATGACTACGCTTAACCTCAAATATAGCCCTTTTACGTCATAATTTTAATTGTTGAGAGCCTAAATATTGTTTCCAATAAACACAATAACTATTATTTATCTAAATCTCAACAGTATGCAAATAACCAAAAAACACGAAATTTTGAATGGCGTGCGTGTCTTTCGTGGCGTAAGGCGTAAGATTTCAAATGTCAATACATCTTGATACACTTCGGTGAATTGGTTAGCAGGTTAACAGTGACGTCACCGTTAACCATTTCAGTAATGCCAACTTGACGCTGTGTTTTGAGGAGAGGTTTAAAAATGCACTTTTTAATAATTTTTTAAAAACTCTGCGTTTAATATTATGAAATAAAACTTATATATTCAGAATCAGCGTTTATTGGTCTACATGGACATATTTTTTTAAAGCCATAATATTTTTCACTGGAGTTCCTTATTGGGGATGCCGTAGTCCCAACGGCTGCGGGTAGTTAGGACTGTTGTATGGTGTTCACAAAAAATAGCGCAATACCTACTTTTACAAGAATTCGGAAGGATCAGTATTTTTAATAGAGACAGACCGAAGGTTCGGTTTCGGCAAGTTTCGGCAAAAAAAATCTAGTTTCGGCATCAGTTTCGGCATCAGTTTCGGTTTCGGCAGAAAATCTGCCGAACCTTCGGCCGCACCGGAACTCAGCGTTCGTGAATGATCGCACGTCGTTCGGCTGACTTCGGGTGAGTACGTGGCTCGTGTGTCACCCGCCATAATCAGCTGAGTTAGCCGATCGGTCCGGTGTGATTGTTTTGTGGGTTTATGTGTTATTTTTTGCGCATACGTGTTGTTACATACAGTTAACATGTTTGATAATTTTTATAATTTTCGTTTGTTTTATAGCAGTAACATCAAAAACACAAATAATTATTTTTTCGTATACTTCAATCATTGTTTTTTATTTCATTTAACACGTGTACTAAGAATTTTGTTTAAAATTAAAATACTTAACTAATGAGGTCCTTCCTTTATAATGAAGTGTAAATAATTAACACATTTTTGTTCCGAGAAGTAGCTAACATGTTTTATTTTTATTTTTTATTTGTTTGTTTTATAGCAGCAATATAAAAAAATAATTTATTTTTTTCACATACTTAAATTATTGTTTTTTTTTTATTATTTCATTTAACGCGTGTTAACTGTCTGCATAAGTCTAAAAAATAAGCCAAATTTCAGTAAACAATAGATTTTTAACATGTCTAAAAAAGTTTCGGTTTCGGTAGAAAGTCCTGTTTCGGTCGGACACTAATTTTTATTCATATTTTTACATGCTAACTAGTTTTGGAATTTGCCACACAGAGGCAAAAAGCGAGAGTGATTAAAAATATATACGTTGTTTTATTTTTTTAATCCGTTAAGCTACTGAGATTACAAATGCGTCGAGTCTCTAACTCTTAACGGAGGGTTGAATTCCTCTACTAACTAAATCCACAAACATGGCACCAGCAACACCTTTAGTTTTTAATTATGAATTAAGAGTTTTTCAAACAGGTGTCTGTCTATCTTGAAATTTATAAAATAATAATATAATCCGACAGTCAGACGTATGCCTGCGCTGGGCTCGCTAGAAACCTCCGCCGTCTGTCTGGGAGGAAGGGAGGAAATTGTAATCTAATTAAAATCGTGAATATTTTCTTCCGCACCTGCGGGGGAAGCGGCGCGGAATTTGTGAGATTGTTCTTCGTTTACGTTTTTTCGCTTCATTCTACTCCTTGTACTTTGGTACTTGTACCGTTATACCTCTAAGTGCGGCCGCCGATGGGAGGGCCCAGGAGATTCGTGAGATAACCGAAAAGCTGTAACGGTGTTGTACATAATATTATATGCGTTCACGGTGTCCGGAAACTAGTGGCACAAGCGGGAAACCGGCGAATCTACATACACGACACAGAAAATCAATGCAAACAAAAAAATCGATTTGAGCATTTTAATTTTTCGGCAAATAGACCCAAAACAGCGAACCTAACAATTTGACCTAAAACATTTCAACTTCGAACTCGATTCAAGGAAGTTGAAGGGAGGCGGATATGGGTAACGCCTCCCCGGGAACCTTTTACTGGATAATAACACCCCTGCCAAACGTCACTTAGCAGTTGACTTAGCAGGGGTGCTAGGATTCATGGAGATTTGAATAGGTCTTGGCGGCGAATGCGTTTGCCCACCTACTGCGTGGCTGGCCGGATCGGGAGGGACTGTTTGAGGGAGACCTAACCTAGACCACTCCAGCCGGACTCTCTCGACCCATCGCCTCGCACTGCAGTGGGAGGGATGGATTCATTCGTCCGTCCCTCCTTCACACACTGACCTTCAGATTTCCACCCACACCTTTTTCCTTCCTAGACCTTCCTCCCCTTCCTTTCCCTAAAAAGACCCTCCAAACAGCATCCCCAAAGATAATGAAGATAATGTAAAAAAAGGATGTTTAAATCAATTGCTACCTTCTTCTGTGACAATTTTAAAGCAAACTATGAGGCTCATACACCTATAAATATATTACATCATTTTGGCAATAAATTTGGGAATATTGTAGACATGTTTGCAGATTCCGTATTAGTTATAAAACGAAGTCTTTACAATTACTTTATGATTTTAATTTTAATTAATTATTTTTTTTACAATTAATTTAATCATTGAATATTGTGTACTACGTACCTGCCTAACTATTATTATCTATCTTTGTAAAAGCCCACCAGGGCGTAAATAAATAAATACGTTAGTGTGAATAGCCTTTCTTTTAATTTTTAATTTGTGGTTATTAATTAATTGACCGATCGATATTGAAGCTACTATTCCATCATAAAAGCAAATAATACCAGACAGCTCTAAAATACATTTAGAAAGTGGTTGAAAAAAGGTAACAACTTTTATTTCTGAATAAAATGTCGTTATATTTAATGTGAAGTGTTTTTTCATCGTTGATGGCGAAGAATGAAGGCAAGAAGCAAGAAGCGAGAAGCAAGAAGAGGGAGAATGAGATGTAATGAATTATGCAGATGAATGATTCAACGAGATTAGTGTACCGAACGCAAAAAGTATCGACTCTAAGGAATAAAGAAACCGACAGAATTGCTATCTGTCATATTGCCAACAGGATGTATTGACGAATTTCTTATGAAACCATTGGGGCTTGAATTTAACCGAATCGTTCTATTTTTATTTTTACCTCTCGTGAATTTGATTCAAATCGGAATGTACTCAATAAAATGAATGAATAATGAGTTAGTTATGATATGACTAGCACGGACAGACGTGAAAAATCATGGGATATTATAATTGTACAATTTGTGAAGCTGATAGAATTTATAAAAAAAAAAATTGCCTCAGAATAATCATTCAATTACATTTCAATTTGTGGAGGAAGCGGTTATGGTTACTGCCACCCTGGGAACGATTTATTGGATAACCAATACCCCTACCATAGGTCACCCCAGGTGGTTCGCTACGTTTGGTGACTTTGCAGGGGTGCCCTGGTTCATGGGGTGATGTTTGACTAGGTCTTGGCGGCACTTGCGTTTGCCCACCGGATGGGGGACCGGATCGGGAGAGACAGGTTGATTGAGACTTTGTGAACTCTCCTAAGCCATCGCCTCGAATGCAGTGCCATCTCATAGCAGTGGAAGGGATGAATTCATACGTCCGTCTCTTTTGTACACATTGACCCCCAGATTCCTACCCACCCTGATACCTTTTTCCTTCCCAGAACTTTCTCTCCTTCTTTTCGCTAAAAAGACCCCTACACAGCATCTCCAAGTATGACATAGGAACTGAGGATTTTTTTTTTACTCAGGGACTCCTGTGTGGAATAATGTATAAAAACTTTAATTAAAATTAAAAACTTCCCCTTTCAAAATCAAACATTGTCACTTTTAGAGACGATCAGAAATTTTCATTTCGATTAAACACAGCTAGTAAAAACATGAAAAATTACGACATCTGTCAATATTTTAAACAAACGAAAAACACATTTCGAATATAGAATAGCAGACAGAATCACAACCGAAATTAGTATTTTTAATTTTTAGAACTTTACAACTCTGTTTGATTTTTTTTTGTTTTACCTAAGAACATATTTTAAACGTATGATAATTTTTTAACATAGGTATTCGTATTTGAGTATTTATTTATGACATCTGGGTTAGGAGTTAAAAACCTTGATTCCTAATTACATATAATATCCCTTATCAGGCACAAGAGCTCCTCTTTTCTGATAAGGTATACATGAAATGAATTTACATCAACGTAAAAAAATTATAATAATAAATTAAGGATGATGTTCCGATTATCCGAAGCTAGTGGGACTATGGCATCCCCAAATGGGGTACGTTGTGAGGCGATAGATGGTGAGGATGTGAGGGAAACAGGAAAAAAAGCTTAGAAAGTGAAAGTTCCGATCTGGTCACGGAACATAAATAGGTCATTTCAAGCAATGTTTAGATTCTGGAAAGTGTTTTTTTTTTGCCAGAGTATCTACTACTGAATTTGGAGCCAAGGATCAACGTTCAAATTTGTAAAAAGAGAATAAGAAAATCGGTAATTGCCATTTTACACTTTTAATAGCGTGCCCAGGGTTTAAGAAATTTCGCGCCGCGCCACTGACCTTCCATTTTATCTCCCGGCAACACATTTCACCGCCGTGAAGAAGTGTAGCGTTTTCATAAAGTCAACGCTAACGAATCGCCGTGTTCATCCCCTGCCCCTCACCCCCTCACCACGGCTCCAACGGGCCTATACCCCGGGCCCCAAATACGTGAGCGGAAGGCCAATACATAGGGGCGGCCCAGGGTCGGCCCATAAAATTCGCTAGAAAAACATTCACAGTCGTGCAATATCGTCATACCTCGGACAAGTATGTGCCATCCACAACTGAGCCAATATATCACTGATATAAAATACAACAAAAAGGGTGCAGATGGTGTCGAGACAACCGGCTTTTATAATACACCGCACAACAAGCGAGATACAGGGGCATAAAAAACCCCCAATCGAAATAAGTATAGGTAATAATTATTAGTATCACTGAAGAGATAAACAGATAGATGTACGAGTATGAGCGCGTCTGACTGAATGGGCTAAGTAAGTTCCATTTGTCCTTACTTCTGGCGAAATTGATCAAACATTTTGTATCGGAATTCATTCTCGAAAAAATATTCCTGTCCCCGTTACATGGAACCGGTTCCTTTAATGACACAGGAAGCATGACAATTATTTCTCTGAAGAATTTGTTCCTTTTGGAATATTTATAAAAAATGAACAAATATTTGAGAAGAGTTGTAAAAACGCGACAAAGTTTTCTTTAAATTTTGAAGAGGAACCGGTTATTTTTCTCAGATTTTTTTACAGGAAAGGATTTAGATTAAGGTTTTCGCAAGGAAAGGTTTTAGGTTGCCAAAGGTCATATCATCATCAACCCTTAATAGGGTTCATACGGGGTCCCGCCACCCTCCCATGAGGAACACCGTACACTAGAGGCTGAAGAAATTCCGCAGCTCCAGCTAAAAACTTCTAGCCCCTTTGTTGAAGTTCTCCTTTCATGAACTTTGCGAAAGAAAAATAAGCCTTAAAACGAGCCATTTATACAATATTTTATTTTGAAGCAAAAAATACATCGCTCTCAAGCTATCAGTTGGCATTAATTATTGTGGACTCGGACGCGACTAGGGTGAAATTTAAATGGGCGAAAAGTTTCTAAAAAAATCTTTTAAACACACAAATTACAAAAACAAAGTCTCGACATTTTCTTTTACTTTATAAATTAATTAATGTTAAAAGTTTTAATGGCTTCGAACAAGGAAAGGGTAATCAATTAATTAGCGAAATATGCCTTCGCTGAAAGGCTCGGTGGACAATAGTTAAACAGGGGATAAAAATATCTTCTACGCGAATGAAATAAAACATTGTTTTATAATAATTTAATTAAATTTACATAATTATTTTGACAATTCATTAATTAATAACCTGCTCTCACTGCTTATTTTATATTGTATATCGATAAATATGTATGTCTTAAGTTTCAGTAAACCTACTTTGGAGGCATAGGTTGTGAAAAATTTAAATATTTTTTATTAAAATAGTGGTTTAAACAAAGAAAATTATTTCAATTAATATAAAATAAAACATATCTGTCACTTTCGTTACTTGTTTTTGGGGTTCTTGTGTTATGCCGTGTTGCACTACCTCCTTCTTTAGCCAACGTTTCGGACATCGTTGGCTAAAGATGGAGGTAGCGCAACACGGCATAACACCCCAAAAACAAATAACGAAAATGCTTTTGGCCGTGAAAATCTTAAAACTTATCATATCTGTCACTACTTGCAATAAATATATTAGGTTCTAGTTGGGTGGAGATAATGGAAACCACGCTACGCACGCAATTCCTCGCATCGCCACGGCCACCCTCGCAACGGTACAGGGTACAGTGTACAGGGTACAGTGGAATAGGTATACCACGAAACAAATCGAATAAACATGTGAAATAAATCAAATAACATCTAGCACGCGGCCGGGAGAAGAGAGGGACCCGCAACCCCACTAATAGCAATAAGTCTTCGTATAAAAATGTTTCTAATTTTCAAACAATGTCTTTCAATCCCTCGCTACCCTGGCAGTACCGGCACCTCACCAGCGCCGGAGGGGAGACTCCGGGGAACACAGACCACAACTGTTGTCTGCGAATAAAATTAGAATTTTTCATTTTATGGATGCGGTAGAAACAAAAACTCGCATTTCCAGATTGAAATATGAAGCTATTAAAAAAGCGGAGCGATGATATAAAAAATATTCTATTAGTTTATTGTAATTCAGGTCTTTTTCAGAGGGAAGATAAAGGTATGGAAATAACTGAATATCTAACCTGAGATGCAATAAGCTACAACTCCTCCAGGGCGAAAAGCACAGACTTGCGTAGAATTTGCAAACGGTTATCGATTCTCAACTTCTGGACTCTGCCGGGAAAGTTTATACATTGAACTTTAACAAATCGAAGGGGGTACTTACGGCGAAAATATGATTGATATTCAAGATGAACATCCCAAAAACGATCCCGCAATAAAGGCTACCTGATCACCAGTATTCCATCTGGGTCTCCCTAGCCACCCTTCCAGCCACCCCCGCCCACTGCTTTACCTAGAGCGGGAGATAGGAGTAGGAGCCACCCCTAACACCTCAGCCTCCGAGCAGAACTTCCCATTACACACCGAACTTCTCCACCCCTAGCGGCCGCCCCTTTAAAACTTCCCCTCAACTCGTATCGTAAATTTTCACTAAGGAGGCCTTTGTTTTTACGGTTCGTCACTTCTATCTAAGGTTATTGTTTTTTTACTGCCTTCCAAACAAGCTCTCTTCCGTTTTCAGTTAATTAGCGAACGAATTCGCCCTCACCTGGTGGGGGCGATGAAGCGACTCCTCGCAACAAAGGCGCCCATCAATATCCAACGATTTCGCTAATTAAATGAATAATAAGAATATCATTAACCGAGAGTGAAAGCGATACAACACCCTGCTATTACCTATGTTGCTCTCGTAACACAATAGCGAGCTTGGAATAAATACCGACAGATATTTTCCCGGGACCCTTTTCAGAGAGAACTTTATTAGTCTGCGAGGGTGTGATTGATATTAAATACATTACATTCATTAATGTGTGACGTAAGAAAGCATTGGGCTTTTGAAGGTGTTTTCTTATCTTACGAGAAATTCGATATTTATGTTGTTCGACGTCAAAATAATGTGTGATTATTATTGGCTATATTATTAATGAAATAAATTCACGTAATTCATTTTAAATCTAAGAAATGTAGATATAAAAAAATAATATATATTGTCTTAATCTTAATTAGCACACTTAAACCTGGTGGGTATCAATTTTCGTTGGGGAAATTTAGTTAGAAATAAATCAGGTTTAGACGTGAAGAATTATTCATTAAGAGAATCAAGAAATATTTCACAGCCAGCGGGTAAAACATTAACCGTCTTAATTTCGGTGAATATTTCAAATTTCCGAATCCAAAGAAATATCTGTCGCTAAAATTCTGGAAAATCCCTTGTAACTTGTAATTTCTCAGAGTCAGATATTTTGGATGGACCTACAAGTAATGAAAGCGCCCATAATTAAACATTGGAATTTGCTAAACACAAACTAGAGACTCGAGAATCTCCATTGATTTGGACCACGCAAAAAGAGAGACATAGGGAGGATAGATGATTATAGTTGAACATAATAATGCAATTTAACAGGTAATTTTTCAACTCATGTTTCCTCGGTGTGGCTAGACGGGAGGAAAATGGATGTTAGTCTTACCTGAACATATTATCACAGACGATCTGGTGAGGATATGCATCTAAAAAGAAGAGCGATATCCGTTAGAGCAGGTATGCTGTCAAGATTTTTTCACTTTTGCAGTGAGTAGATTACAGTGCATCCCAATGACATAAGCTAAAAGTTATTAATTTATTAATTGTTTTTGAAATTTAATTTTAATTAAATTTCTAAAAATTAAGCTAAAAGTCACTACAATAATGCTTATCGCCAACTATTCTGCCTACCGAGATACTGCAGCGCTACGAAAATGTTCCTGGAGGAACGAGTGCACTCTTTCGGAGGACTGCATACATTTTTGTGTTTGACATTTTCCACTTCTTTTCCGCGTAATTTTTTTTTCTTTTTTTTTTATCTTTTCTGTTTTTATTTTATTGTTAATTCGTCTAATTTCTTTGTCATATTATTTGTCTAATTTATTATATGTTATTTCAAAATATGAAATGCATTGCACTACCCCTGCGTACATTCTGGAATAAACTATTATTATTATTAACATTCATGCGATCATTTATTAAGGTAGTTTGAATGGTTTAACTGCATTCACATTTTCCATAACGACAATCTTAAGGAACTTAACTGTTTTCGTAATTATTGAATAATTACTATTAATTACTAACCAGCCAGCGGCCGAAAATCCACACTTCGTCGAAAGTTGTTCTTACTATCGTGCAGGGCGGTTACAACGAGAAAGATTAATTATTCTCCGAACCAGCTATTTAAAATTATAACTCAATATCGATTTTATTTCATTCCAAATTTGCTTTAATTTATACCTACATACAAAAATGCTGAAAGGCGTGATGATAAAACTATTAAAATAATGTACTTTTTGTAATTATTTTTTGATTATAAGTATTTATCATTTTTCAATAATGTCTAAGTTAAATAAGAATGTTAAAAAAATCTGAAATATAATAGTTTGTAAGTGCGAAAATAAATACACAAACCGATAAATTTTCGTCAAGAATCACATGTACGTATATATTTTTCAATGATTTTATTTAAACTAAAATTAAAATTCTGAAACATGCGATACCTAGATAATGTATTAATTTGTTTTACTGCATGATTATATGATTTGAAATGGGTGTGGTATAATAAAAAATCTTTTTTGAAAATTTAATATATCTGCCAACGACCTATGGTATAACCTTATTATACTAAAAATAAACATTTTTTCTCAAAATTTAAAACATGCCAATGCTAGATAAATGAACAATCTTTCGAAATCCATTTATAATTTTTTGTGGAAAAGTGTCAATACGTCTAAAATCTGATTTAAAAATGACATATTTCTGGTTTTCTCTGGTAACACCCTCTTAATATTATGACAGAAGGACTTGTCTGTCGTCTGACCATGCATTAAGGCTCTGCAACCGGGCCCGAAAAGAAGAAGATGGAGAGATACGAAATTATGAATGTTAGAGGAGAGCGCTAACATTTACAGCGACAAAATTGATGCGAAAATTGCGAAAATGTTTAATAAAACACGACTCTTTTAAAATAGAGCAAAAATCTCGCGAGCATTATCTTAAACAGCATTTAAAGAAACACTGTGAATTTTTTCATACATATAACTTGTAAAATAACTGAAACAAACGTGTTAATAATAATTTTTGGAGCATACTTTGCGATTTTTTGCTATCAAGGGAATTTTATATAATTTGCGTTTCGGCGCGGGCAAAGTCTAGATATTATCTTCAAGAATAACATATATTTTTTAAGAGCTTTAAAACTTACCGTGTTTAAGGGAAATATGTAATAAATCGGTAGAAATCCGGGTTGCGGGCCCTTAACAACAGTTTTATTATGTTAACATCAATCCATGTTTTGTCAAAGACAGGGACGTTAATATCGAGTATTTACACCACCCTTACTAATTTTCATGAAAAGTCATAAAAAGAAATTAGTAAAAGATTGAATAGTTCCCTAATAAACGATAGGATTGTAAGTTTTTTAAATTTAAATCGCTTCGATGGCATATAAATTTCAACTTCAAAATGAAATTTCTGGTAAAATTGTATTAATATCTGAAAAAGAAAATAATTTCTGCAAAATCATTCCCATTGTATAAATTTAATCGTTCTAATCGTATAACTTAAATAATATAGTTATTTTTATGAATAATTCGAACAAGCCCCCCACAAGTAATTGATTATATTTAGTCCCCGGTAAAGTGCATTAGGAATTCTACGAAAACATGCAGTTGTGCAGTAATTACACCCCGTGACGCTTCAATTGGACAACAACACTGGTTGTTTCAGAAGTAATTATCTACAATTTCCTTGTTGCTAATGGCATCGGACATTATTTTAATGACTAATTTAATTCATTGTCATTCGACGACACACCATGGATTTAGAATATAAACTGTAGATGGATCCGCTATATATGTTTTAAAAATGATAACGTTCCTTCCCGAAAAAGAATTACTTATTATGATAACTTGTGGTGGCGATACAAGCAAAAGGAACATCGGAAAAATAGACGAAATCTAAAATAAGCTCTTAACTGTCTGCATACAACGTATTCCAATAGACTTCGGACACTTCGATTGTCAAACTGAGAAGTCGAACCTGAAGAAGCTCGTAGTCACTGTCATAGTGGAATTTATTTATTTATTTACGCCCTTTTACGGGGCTTTTACATATGAAATTTACAAATTACACGGTGATTAAATAAAGTATAAATACTATTTATTACTTTTACAAAGAAATATAATAGGTATATATTTCTTTTGCAAAGAAATATACAGTATTTATTGTACATAACTGAACTGCCTCAGTAACAGCATTTTGTGTTTGTTTAAAGATAAATTGAAGATGTCCACTGACTTGGTATAATTATTTACCTCCATTAGTATTCGTAGGGCGAAGAGGAATACAAATGATGGTTAGTTCCAGAATTTCTGCATTGAAATGAATCCTGACTTCTAGTATTACATAGTGAAATCCGGAAGCTTATCAATTCAAGCAATACCGGACTATCAACTAAATCATTTAGAATTTTATACAGAAATACCTAGTCAGTGAAAATTCTTCTGTCTAACAATTTAAGCATATTCATATCATTTAAAATAGTGTTGTAGGTCAACATAATTGCTGGATTACCCATTTTAAAATTTAGAAAACGTAAGAATTTGTTTTGTATTCTTTCAACAGATTGTACATGTGTAATATGGGTTCCAGACGGGAGAATTGTACTCAAGTTGACTTCTAACAAATGCAAAATATAATTTAGAATTTTATACAGAAATACCTAGTCAGTGAAAATTCTTCTGTCTGACAATTTGAGCATATTCATATCATTTAAAATAGTGTTGCAGTTCAACATAATTGCTGGAATACCCATTTCAAAATTTAGAAAACGTAAGAATTTGTTTAGTATTCTTTCATTTTTTGTCTATCCTACTGCCAACCCCAAGACGGTTCCCGTGGCGGAAAGTCAGGCGGCTATTGCCACCCGGTACTTGAGTCGACAACACGCTTGTTTTAACTTCCCGAACCCTCCGATTATGTGTTTGTGATAATTTAATAAAATAACTAGCATACATCAATATGACATTCCGGCGACCTAGAGTGGTGGGTTAAGTAAGTAGACCAACATCTTCATATAGACTGATCAAAGTTGCCCAGAACATCGGTGTCCGCGGTTCACCAAACAGAGCAAGACCGTGAGGACCGGTGGAGCCTGGTTTATCAGGGCAAGTGAAGTGGGAGTCAGGTGTCCTATTGTTTTTTTTTGGGTGTGCTCGGATTGAACCGTCTAGGTCTAAGGGTTACCTAAGAAACCTAGGAACCTAAGAAAGGATGTGCACGTTGCTACACCTTTATTCAGACTGATTCGTGGATGGTTTGAAAACTCGACTATCATGGAGAGCATTCATTTCTATGTTCCTGATGGTTATCTCCGTCAGTGATTACATAGTTTGTTTTATCTTCCAGCCTGCAGGACTAACTTGCCAATGGTCATGCCGGTAGGCAGTCTTGCTGTTAAATAGACAAATTTAGCATCAATGAAGCAGCTTTTAAAAGACATGTTTTATTGCTGCTTGTACGGTTGACACCTTCTTTTTTATATTTATGCAATTCTGCTTTATAAATTTATGAAAGAACGGTTAAAAATTGTCAATTTTGTAATGTTTTTAAAAACTAATAAATAAATACATACAATTTAATCATTTTTTTTTATTCTGGCAAGTAAGACCACCGCTGTAGCTAATAATACAGCTATACAAACTGATAATATGCAATGTACGTGCATACAAGAATTATCATCAGCGCGATTACGAAACCTGTTTTTGTAACAGGCGCCTACCAGAGGTTCATAATGCCAGCGGGGTGATGCAGATATGAACAAAACAACCATTACATTTCACAGTTTAAGCTGATTGAATAATTATCGATCTACCCACATGACAAAAGAATGCAATCAGCTCCAATCAGCGGACAGCACTCTACCTGTCTGTATTACCTTCAATTTATTTGACCGAAATTAAAGCAGATTATCTTAATGTGAAGGATGAAATATTTCGGTCAACGAAATGGATCTTCCGAGCATAGGTTCAAGTGATGGGAGAATTTAAAAAATTTATGTACCTATAAACTTCATAACAGAAGAAGAAATAACAAAGCCAAAATTGAGCACTCAAATATATAACATTTCTTAGAAATGGTCGAAAGGTCATCATACCAGAAAAAATTTGACCATCAGTTCATACACAGGATGTTACCCGTTTAATAGTTCATACACAGGGTGTTACCCGTTTAATCATAGGTTTCATATAAAACGCTGTAACTCCCTTACTATCATAGTTAGAAATATGTTTTAAATAGTGTTAGAAAGGAAAATTATATTTATTCGCGCTTTATATTTCAATCTTAAAAATAGCCATCAAAAAAATAAAATGTACACTTTTATGTAAACAAAGTTTTGAATCGCAAATTGAAAAGAAAATTTGAAACTTCGGGAATTTTTTATAAATTATTTTTACATAGAGCGACAAAAAATATGTGTTTGTTGTACATTTTTCTAATAAAATATCTATGTGTTTTTATTATTTTTTATCATCAGTCACTTTAGTTAGAAAAAACGTAAGGCGAGCCATTTTGAAATATTTTTTATATTTGTATGCAAATTTTTTATAATAAAAAAAGTTTATTTCGAATTCTATAATTTGAAAGCGTATTTTATCAACTTTCTAAAACAGTTTTTGGTTTTTGAATGTGCTCAGAAATATTCCAAATATTTGCATTTTATTGTAAAGCGAAAATATTGTGACCATCTGAAAAAAAATTACAAATTTTTGAAGGGTTAAAAGGAACATTCTTGACTTGACTTATCAGTGATAGATACCTGAAATTATTTGCTTTAAAAAAATGTTAATGACATGTCTTTTTTGACAATAAAATAATTGCCAAATACCAACAGATTTTAGTTGAAAAAACTTAAAAAGAGTCACCGGGGACCTGAATTTCATTCACATTTCCAAGCAATTTAAGGAATCTCTGGTTTAAGTAAATCAAGTACGTTCCATAACACCCTGTATTTATTATTATTATTATGTAAATAAAAATCATTCCAAAATCAAAATCACTCTCGATCCTTTAGTTTTATAATCATACCATATCTCTTTATAAAGAAAATATATTTAGGAAGTAAACGAATAGCATCGTCACATGATTTCTATTTTTACGACTTTTAAATGGCCGCTCCAAGCCAACATGTTTTAATAATAAATTAAGTTAATGACCATCACAAAATAATATATTTTGATGGAAATTAATTCATCGTAAATTGGATAAATAATTAGAATGGAAAAAACAGAATTGCGCCTTCGCATTATTGACTTTAGGATTTTTTTAGTTTCGATAACGAAGGACATACTTTTTTTAAACCATTATATTATTAAACGTTTTATAAAATAACACATTTGGCATAGACGCATGGCACAAAGAGGTATATAGATACATCTAAAAAATAAAAATTCTCCAAAATTTTAATGACAAATTTTATGCGCCCATTAGCCTTTTCCCAAATTTAACATTATCAAGGATATGTATTTTATTTTAAAAGCAGCCGTAGTACGTAATTGCTTAATTACTTTAAGAATAACATTATGTAATAATTTCATATTTTTACATAAAATATTAATAGGTACAAAGAATACTCATAACAATTCAATAATTAAATCAATTTTAATAATAAAATCAAACGACATGAGGACGCATGAAGACATATTGAAATAACACGGCGAGTCTGAATGCTAATGGGATAAGCACCCATAATATATCATTTAATTTTTGTTATATGTATAAAGATAATTTATGATTTAACTTATACCATATACACAAGAGCTTTAAATAAGTACCTCACAGATTGTTTTCACGCCTTTACATAGGTATTTATAAAGTGCTTATCCGAGTGGCATTTAGGCTATTTTGCATGTAAAACAATTCAAAATAAGAATCGTTCTCTGCCTACTTACCGGTGTTCAATTATTATTTTTCATTTCATAAAAAATGTTATTCTGAGAGGAAGGGTTCAAAAAACAAAATTATTTTTTCACAACATACATAAGTA
This sequence comes from Limnephilus rhombicus, assembly GCA_929108145.2. NCBI lineage: Eukaryota > Metazoa > Arthropoda > Insecta > Trichoptera > Limnephilidae > Limnephilus > Limnephilus rhombicus. The sequence goes on along the minus strand of OV815277.1, from coordinate 31,293,467 downwards.
ATGAATTGATGAAATGCGCCACCTGATGGAAGAATAATCTGCCAGCCTAGATGGAAAGACGAGGCCTTTATTGTCTGGTTAGTGCACATTTTCATTATACGTTTAGGCAATTCTTGACCATAATTTTTTAAGTTGAAAACACAGTCTTTGATTATTTATTTATTTATTTATTTATTAATTTACGGACAACAGTCCATTAAAAACATAATAATAACACGAATAAAAATAAAAAAAAACAGAGATGACAGTGAAGGGAGAGCACATAAAAATTAATAGCAATGACAATATAAAATATAAAAAGTACATATAGAGACACTACAAGTCAAAGCATGAAGAAGCATTTAAATATTGCGTAACGACTGCCGAAAGTCATTTAGTTTTACACCAAAAAAATCAATGCTTTGACTTGCGTTGACAAGTCTCGACATTCTGGATAAGGGAGAATGGTATCCGTAATTAGTAGAATGTTGATTGAGGAACAGCAATTCATTATTTCGAAGCCTACGGGAAGGGATGTTAAACTGGATGAGTTGTAACAATGCAGGTGTATCTGTAATACTGTTGATAATTTTAAATATGCAAATTAGATCAGAGTCCTTTCTACGTTTTTCTAAAGAAGGCATGATTAAAATGTGTTCAATTTCATCATATGAGTAGTTGCCTCTTTCAAGACCCAACCTCCAAGCAATTCCTCTTAGGAAACGATGTTGTACGGATTCGATGTGACAAATGTGGACAGCGTAGAAAGGAGACCAAATGACACTAGCATATTCAAGGTGAGGGCGAACCAGCGAACAGTAAAGAGTTTTAAGTGTACTTATATGTTTGAAGTCAGAGGTAATTCTATGAATGAAGCCGAGTAGTTTAAGTGATTTATTTACGATATTATTTATGTGATCACGGAAAGAAAGTTTGCAGTCTAGAGTGACCCCAAGGTCCTTGATAGATGTGACAGTAGATAGACAAACACTATTTAGTTTATAATCAAACTGAATAGGTTTTTTGGTTCTATAAAAGGACAAAATTTTGCATTTATCAACATTAAGTTCCATGCAGTTAATTTTGCACCAATCGTTAAATGAATCAATATCAAGTTGAAATAGTAAACAGTCAAGGTGGGATTTAATAATCTTAAGAATCTTATTATCATCAGCAAATAGCCAGAAACGTGTGTGAGAGAAAACTTTTGTGATATCATTAATAAAAAGGTTAAAAAGAAGCGGGGCCAAATGGGCTCCTTGGGGAACGCCGGAAGTTACATCAATGTTAAAGGATTCAAAGTTATTTATTTTAACCCTTTGTTTTCTATCTGTCAAGTAAGAGTGAAAGAATGATAACAAAGGGTTTCTAATGCCTATAGCATAAAGTTTGGCCATGAGAATACGGTGATTAACTTTGTCGAAGGCTTTGGAGAAGTCAGTGTATAGAACATCAACCTGAGTGTTATCTTCTAAGGCTTTCACAATGGTACTTGTAAAGGAAAGTAAATTTGTTGTTGTAGATTTCGCCGATCTAAATCCATGCTGTTCCTCAATTAGAACACTTTTGAAAACAGGAGTAATTTTCTTTGTAATTATCGACTCAAATATTTTTGGAATATTAGATATAATTGATATCGGTCTGTAATTTCCAATATTCGACTTGTTTCCGGACTTAAAAATGGGTCGAATATATGAAATTTTCCATGAGTCAGCAAATGTTCCAGATGAAAGTGACAAGTTGTACAACATACAAATTGGGTTAGATAGTGTATATTTACATTCTTTTAGCAAGATTTCTGGAATGCCATCAGGTCCGGTACTTTTTTTGTTAGAGAGATTATTTAAGGATTGGTAAACCTCCTTAAGTGTAATTTGGCAATCATTTAAGTCAATATTATGGTCATAGTTAAGTGGAGGGATGTTGCATGATGCATCAGAATATACAGAGGAGAAGTGTTTGGCAAAAAGGTTGGCGATATCATGGCCTTTAGTAGCATGAGTTTCATTATAATACATACTTGAAGGAAGATCATTATAATACATACTTGAAGGAAGATCATTATCAGTACGCTTTTGCGCAACAAATTGCCAAAATTGTTTAGGATTTTGCAGTAAAAAGTTACAAAGGTCTCTGTAACTTCTACAAAATATTTATAACATTTGGCTGATTCGATTTTGGACAGTTCCCTTAATTGAGAAAATTTATGATAAAAGCTTAAGTTCCCAGTGTCTTTAAATAATTTATGAGTCTTCTTTTTTTCAATTATTAACTGTTTAAGTTTCGTGCTAAACCAATTTGGAAACTTAGGTTGAGAGTAACACCCCTTAGGAATAAACAATTCTACAGCATGTGATACACATTCATTAAATTTAAGTACAGCGTCATTAATATCAGAATTTAAAAATAGTGTCGACCAATCAATCTGTGATAGATATTTGTTCATATTAAAATAGTCGCCGTTAATATATTTGTAGTGATAAGAGACATTTGGTTTCAAGGAATCAAATTTGAAAAAATGTGTAATTTTAATAGAGAGAGGTGGATGATATTTATCCAAAGGTAACAAAGAGACATCAGCTTCACTTACTATGACATTTGGTATGCTAGTGAAAATCAAATCCAGGCAAGAGCCTAGATAGTTAGTGACTGGATTTACTTGAAACATATTCAAATAGGCAAAAAAATAATTTACAATTTCAACAGCTTGTGGAGAAAGATTACTAGAAGGAGTTTTGACACCTTGATCGTCATTCAGCCACAATATTTTAGGTAAATTATAATCGCCACAAATAAATAGGGAATCAGCGTTTCTAGACACATGTTCAATTGAAGCAGTATGCGACTTATAGACTTCTACCGAAGAGGAGGGAGGAATGTAAACACAACCAAGTACAAGCTTTTTGGTACCAAGTAGAACACACAGGAACAATTGATCAGAAACATTGGTAAATGTTTCTATAATATGGCAGGGGTATTTTTTGTTTACGCATATCATCACTCCACCACCTTTACACTTAACAGAAGAAGTAGAACGGTCACTGCGGAAAACGTTGTAGTCAAAAAATCCAAGTTCAGCAGATGAGATATTTTCAGATAGCCATGTTTCGGTTAAAAATATAAAGTCGTAATTACATACACTGACGTTACAGCGAATAGTGTTCAGTTTCGTATTTAGGCCACGAACGTTTTGATAATACATTGAGAAGGAATTTTTCTCAGAACGATTGTTCAAGTTCAACCTAAAAAATTTATCCGAGAAAGTTCACGTCTTTCAGCAGCTTGGCGGGCGGGGCAGTCTTGAGCTCCAGTTTTGTGGGAAGCCGGTTTTCTGAAGAAGGTGCAGGTGGCACATACTGGAGATTTTTCCTTTTTGGGGCAGGCATCACGGTTGTGGCCAACTTTGGCGCAGTGGGGACAGGTGGGTGAGTCTGCTTGGCACTTGGAAGCTGTGTGGCCATATAGTTGACAATGGCCACATTTCAAGCTATCTACCCAGTCTCTCACGCGGTGAAGCTGCCAGTCTATAGCAAGTTTGGTGCGAGATATTAGAGAGTGACGCACAGATGACGGGACTCTAAAAATATGGATGCAGCTTCCAGTGCGAGGGCCAGATTTATGAGAAAAGGACATGTTCTCTTTTAAATTTTGTAAAGACAGACCGGTATCATTGGAAGATTGATGATGAACGGCACTTATGATTTCATCTGCCGAAATATCTTGAGGGAGGTTGTGAATGGCGATCCGTGGGAGGCGATTTGGAGCAATAGTTGCTTTAAGTCCCGCTTTGTTTAGCGCTGGAGCATTCGCAAGTTTATCTGCCTCAGCAGAAGTACTAGGGTGTACTAAGACATCGCCACTTTTTAATTCCCTCATTCCAGTGACACGGATGCCCAGTTCACTGGGATTGACTGCATTTTTTAGTGATTTTAGGGTCGACTCGGAGGTGGACGGGGTATCAGTTGACTGGTGGATTATAACTGAAGGTCTGGCAGGTCCAGGAGGAGCATTATTCCTAGTAATAATAATTATATAAATGTCTAGATATAGCACTCGAGTGACGAAGCGCCAAAAAAAAAAATCTGCCAAAGGTTGGCAAATAAGCTCGGCCTGTCCGCTCAGTGGCGACACTATCGTTGTACGGTAAACACGTGTTGTGTGACATTTGAAAATGAAGATTTGCGCTATATCAGTGTGCAGGAATTACATAGGACGATTGAAAACAACTAAAAATGTTACCTATCATCGGTTAATAACCTTTAAATAGCCATTCAGTTAAAGAAACAATTCAGTTTTAATAGTGTAATTTGGTCTTAGGACAACGCCGTTTGACCCCATGTTTTGACGCCATGTTTACAGGGTTGCCTGTTCTTCAAATTAAATTTTCCCGATAATTATTTCGAAGTTAAAACCGATCATATTTACGGTCTTCTGCATCAAGTTAATTTGATAAGTTTGGCCGTGGAAAAATATTTGGCCTTAAGATATCACTATAAGACAAAATTGGATAATATTAACCGGGATGTAAAATCTATACGAAAACTGTTTAAAAAACAAATTCAAAGGGAAGGTCATTAAGAATAAATAATAACTATCGATAGCTTTAGTTTTAAAAAGTTGCATTGTCTTTTTTAGTGTGACAAGATAGTTTTACCATTTTAGGGATTTACCTGGATGTGGGCCACCTTCTTTATTTGATGATGATAAAAATTTAAATTTAGACAACGATACCTGCCGGCCAGTTGGCAGCGTCTATGAATGTATCTTTCTTTTTTTCTGTATTTCTTATTTATTTTTTAAAAATAATCAAATGAAAATAAATCTCTTTTAACAATGGTTTTCTTTTCATTTATATCATTATAATATGTAGAAAACTATCTTACTTAAATGAATTCAAAATTAAACGAATTATAGGTCCTGCTAAACCGAAACATATTTTTTATCCACTTTTATGGGAAATACTCGGGAGCTAGTATCACTCATCACGCCTACAGTGACGTTGAGCGCTTAACGTTAACAAAATAAGTTACCTATACTTGTGTGCGTGTTACGCACACAAGCGTTTCAAATCTGGCCTGTTCTTTTTTTGGAGTTACAGCGCAACACTCTATCTAGACATTTATATAATCAAAGAACGCAGTGTATATAATTAATTATTTGTTAAATTTCTCAGTGTATAAAGCCACGGGTTATTTATACGCTTCATCAAATAAGCAATATGTATTATCAATGACATAAATCGTAACAATAAAAATAAAAGTTTGGCAAACAAAGTTTCTGATAATAAATGCAACAGGATTGGTAAATATATAATACTTCAATTAGTTTATTGTTACAATATTAAAAAAAAGTGTAAAAAGTTTGCATCCTAAGATCAACGGTCGATGAATTAAAATAACATTTTGTTTTAATGTTCTCTTTGATAAAAAATGTATTCATAAGAAAATAATTTGCTGACTCAGGCGGTAATTAGTGTCATATTTTTTTGTCGGAATTACCAAAACACGTCTGTTGTTATGTAAAATAAACCATTAAAGTTGAGATTAGATATTATTTGCTGTATTTAAAAGGCGAAACAGAAATACACTAATATAGTATGACTAAGATAAAATAATAATAATGTATTTTCCCAGAAAGCAATACAAGATAAAATTAAAAATTAAATAAAAATTCATCACACGAACATTTCATTTAATATGTGCAAAGAGTTGTGATCTTTTTTAGAATGCGTTATTTTATTGTTTTATGCTTAATTCGTAGAACTCGTAGACCTAAGAAACTATTCTCCAAACCAACTACATATTTTTTTATGAAATTTATAATAAATCAAATTTAGGAATAATGTTAATATTAAGTTTATAAGCAAGTGTTTATTTGTTTAGTATTGAGTCAGCTGTTTCGACGTTCACGGCCGCATTAGACTGTGGTTTAGGCTACATGTAGATGACTTTAAAAAACGTTAGTTTGTTTATTCACTAAAAAAATTTGCAAGGTACGTCCACACTTAAATGAACATTATCACAATACCCCGACCACACTATTAAAAATACTAATTTTGGTTGCGCCTCTGTATATTACTCCGGTTCAATGAGCTCCATTTAGAACTCGGATTTTCTTTGATTCAATACTGGACTGTTTGTTGGAACAAATTCAGTTAAGCGATAAAGTTGGAACCAAGAAAATAATTTCTAATAAAAGAAAATACAATTATTCTAATTGCCTTTTTCAAAATTGGAATTATAACATTGAAAGAAACAAAGGATTTAACCTGTTGAACGAAAAGCAAAAACTGGAAACCGTCACCATTCAGCAAAATCTGAGGTACTGAGTTATTTTCACAAAGTATGGATGAAGTGTGGAAGATTTAGATTAGATTTCTGATTCTGATTATTTTACTAAAAAGTGTAACTTTTTTATTTTCATTAATAATTATTGATTTTAATAACGATCTAAAACTGCGCATTACGTAAAGGGTTCCAACCGGCTATTATAACATAGAAAACGCCAGAAAACTGGAAAGAAAACTAGCTGGAAGACGGCTGACACCAACGTTGACGTTGCGGGCGTTACGTCAACGCGGCCATGTTCACGTATAAAAACTAACACGTTTTGGCGGTAAATCGAAAATGGCACATTTTAAAACGTAATAGAAAATTAATTCGTTAACGAAAAAATATAATAAATTATTATCGCAATTGTATTCTTAATTCCTTTATCTTGATCCCAACTGAAATTCAAATACATTAAAATTCAAACATACGTTACTAACACCGTTGGCATAGCTAGCATGGGCGGCACCCGGGGCGGAAGTCATCCCCCCCCCCGGGGCGTAGTGTCACCCCCCCCTGTGAAAGTTGACTTGAGAAATTCAAAACGCTAATTTCGACTTCTTAAAATTGGTCAATCCTGGGGAGGGGGGGGGGGGGGGCTAGAGAACTTTAGAATATAGGCTATTCCACCTATAAAATACCGACCGACACAAAATACGGGGCACTCCTCGGGCAGCCATAGAGTTACGAAAACACAGACCAAGATATTGCATACACAGTGTTCATGTGTATGCAATATCTTGGTTGGTATATGCAATATCTTGGTCGAGTGGCACCCCCCTTCAGGTGGCACCCAGGGCGGTCCGCCCCCCCCCCCCCCCCCCCGCCCCCCGCCCCACCCCCGCTACGCCAATGACTAACACTGAACAGTTTATCCCCAGAAGTGTGATGTATCTATACTGATTAGAAAGAAAACTAACGTCGCTAATTAACAAAACACTCCTTATATTGACTCATAGGCCCTAGACATGTCAATTAATTTGTACATTTAATCAAGAGAGTATTTCAACATTTTAAAAGATTTGATTAAATTCAAAAGAAGTAAGTAAAAATTAAGCTTATTTCGATCACAATGATAGGCCCACAACACTTCTATCGGTGTATCTCTTCTGTGGCAAAATGGTATTATCACACCCCCCCCCCGTTGAGGAGAAAGTATAATAGTAGCTTGGTATCAGGAGAAACATAAAATTTGTGTTATGGTTTCATTGATAAACTACTAATTAGTGGCAAACTTTGAAAAATTGATTATCGCAAAACGCCATAACGTGACTGACGGAATATAGAAAGCGCCCCACTCGGCAGCGGGAAGAATAACATATTTCCCCCGTTGAAACATTCAAACCACAAATTGAGATATTATCCGATCGATCCAGGAGCCAGCACGATCCCATCAGGATTAAGGCGGTTAATGATACGGGGCTGACAGCCCTTCGGAGCAGTGGAAAAGCCATAAAAATCACCTTTACGTGCCATTTCCACTGCGCTCGCACGCGATTTTCACAGCGGTGCTTGCGGCATACTAGAACAGGAAAAGCGGTAGCAAGTGGCTCACATTACTGCAGCTTACTGATACAGGGATCTGAATGTCAAGTGGTTAGTTGCAGTCTATAGGATTTGGAATGACAGTGTACAGCGGCGTTACTTAGCAATCACGGTCAATTTTGGAACCACTAAACTCTACACGTGAAAGATTTGTTTTGTGCGTATACTAACGTACTTTAAATAATTGAAAATGACATACTCATCGAATACATCACAAAATGGAGAGACGATTCATTTGCAGTGGCGTAGAAATCCCTTGAGTAGACTGAGCAATTGCCCTTGGGCCCGAACCCCAAACGGGGTTCATACATATTTTAATATTTTATGACTTTTGTGAAAATTATAAAAAAATTGTCATAGTGGATAGTTTACTTGAAATACGTTTCCTACTTCTTAAAAGTATTTTTAGTTTTATTTAAAAAAAATTATAAATGTATAAATTAAGCCAATTATTCCCAAACTGAGTAGTACTTTGACCACGTCGTAATGTTTTTTTAATCATAAAGTTGGTAGGTACTTGAAAATGGTGTTTATTTATTTGCGGTACAAGTACTCTAAAAACATCGAATAAATCATTGTAAAAAGATTAGATGACAATTTTTTTTTCAAATATTTTAAATACCTAATTTAAAAAATATATTTTACCTAAATGTTTTTTGTACTACTATCGGTACTATTCAAAATATCTACTACTTCTGCATATTGACTACATGAGCTGTGAATAGTGTGTATGCATGGTATAATAGAGTTTATAAAAGAATTGGTATTGACGTTATTATTTCAGTGAAAGATATTTTTAGTTCGCGTGACTCTATATTAAGAACGTGAAATGATGTCAATTGCAATAATGCAGGGCTGTCAATGAGGGAAATAATGATTTAAAAATAAAAGTGACATCAGATAACAATCTTCCGTCGGACAGTTTTATCAATAATTTTAGATTTTTCATTAGACAGTTATACTTTATACGTATTTACTTTAAAATTTGCATAGTAATTTTTCAACAGAATCTGAGTTAACCTAATTAGGTAGTGACCAAATAGGTGAGTTAGGCACCGACTAACGACGAACGTATAACTTTTTTTTTAAATTAGACATAAACGTCCATGTTTACAGAGTGTGTATGTGAGGCAAAATCAATAATTCAGGATTTTTAAGAGGTAACAAAAAATTATTCAGTTTACAAATTGAGAAAGGTAAATTCCATAATCGACTGCAAAATTATCACGTTAGAAATAATATTCCCTACCGTGTAAGTGAGGCAGCACTTAACATATTGAAGTCGCTAAGACTGAAAGACGAATAAATAAGTTATGAAAAGTTGAAAGATTCAACTCCCAGGCATTTAGGATCTGCAGAAACTATTAAAGTAATGGATGTCTTTATCATATATCATTTACAATCCCCCGCTTGACGTACAATGTACAATACGGTTCTTTTCTTCATCTCCTGGGCCAGAATCTACATAACGTAGGCAGGGGAAACTTTAAGCCCTCGCGGCATATCTTTAATGTGTAATTTATGGCAGCTTCACCAAAATGTGTCACTCCAACAGAACGTGTCTCTGCGAACTTGTAGCGTACAGTTGCCTGTCAGTTTGGACATGTTGCCGCGGTACTGCCTGTCGCAGCACATGCCACTGGGGAAAGTATATCAACTTCCATATACATATTATATTATTATGGTTGGGCATTATGCTAATTAACAGAAGCACTATTTGCATATTGGGCAGCAAGGCGCCAATCGGTATTTCTATGGTCCCGCAAGCCGCTGATAGCTACGTCGTAACCATTCTTTCTCTTATATGTTATGAGCTTCGTTTGTGATAAAGCAGATGTGACAATTGAGCATCAGGGGTGTACTTTTTATGTGAATACCCCACAAGATTTTCAACAACTCCCAATCTTCTGGAGCCAATGATAATATGATATCGCCGTTTGGGGTTTGTTGTGAGGCTGAAGGTAATGGGGAAGGGAAGGAGATAAAAGTAAAAGATGGGGGAGTACCTGGGTTCCTGAATATTCAGATCTGGTCACAAAACACAACGAAAGCCATGTCGAGCAACGTTTCAATTATAATTGGTGGCATTTCACCAGAGCGATACTGAGAATATCTGATACTCTGGTAAGGTCATAAGGTGCCGCAAATATACACAATAAATTATTGTTAATGAATTAACTATGAAAACTAATAAAATTTGCTTTATAATGTAGTAGGTATGCCAATGTATTAAAAACTTGATAATACACATTTTTTCAACAATTTACACAATGTTTGGATGTAAAAAAGTGGGTGCACAAAAATGTATAACAGTTACATAAAAGAGCGTAAATATTTCAACACGGCATCAACGCGTGAAAGGGATGGAGTGTAACACGTGGTACACACAGTTCAAGCCAGTGGCGACATAACGGAATGCTTTTTTATAGAAAAAGTCATCTTAGAGCAAAACGATGCGCGACGTCTACAAATTTTAACTCCAAATAAGCTTAGGAATCGCTGTTTTAAAGTCTAAAGGGTCTCTACTTTTTGCTTTGATTTTAAAGCTCGTTTTTTTTTAGTTCGTGTGGGAGCTAATTCCAAGCTTTGTTGATCTGATAATTTTAAAGCGCCTTCTCTCCCAAGTTACTGGTAGATGACACCCTAAGACCCAGTTGTTTCGCAGAAATACAAATATAACATTGTCAACGAATGGCCATTTTGCGCCATTTTGTTTTGTTTTTACGTTTGAAAAGGAATATAAATGCTAGAAATATATTGGTTCTCACGCATTCAAAATTTAAAATCGAGCGTCTTGTTTGCACGAGGCACGAAAGCGCCAAAGTGGTTTTTATTTATTTTGTGCATAATTTTATAAGAATGAAAAAAGTTAGATCGTACAAAACGTCAAACATAGTCTTAGCCATTAAGGCTCCGCAACCGGGCTCGAAAAGAAAAAGATGGAGAGATATGAAATTAAGAATGTTAGAGGAGTTGAGTTAATGCTGTTGTAATAGATTTCTGACTCTGACTACTTTATGTTTTGAAATTTAGTAAGCAGATTATTAGTTTATATTGTGTTTGCATATCTTTTTTTTTTACAATTTTCAAGGATATATTTTTGTTAACTTCTTGCGGGTACAGGACCCTTACTTTTTTTTTACTTTTTAATTATGTGAAAATCTGTAATTGAATATTATGTGTATTATTATTAATGTTATTATTACAAGTGTAAAATATCTGTTGATTTTCCCTAATAAATAAAATAAAATAAGAAATAAAATAAGGAGAGCGCTAACATTTACAGCGACAAAATCGATGCGAAAATTGCGAAAATGGTGTAAAATAGAACAAAAAATCTCGCGGGCATTGTTTTAAACAGCATTTAAAGCAACACTGTGAATTTTTTCGTACATATAACTTGTAAAATAACTGAAACAAACGTATTTATAATAATTTTTGGAGCATACTTTGCGATTTTTTTCTATCGAGGAAATTTTATATAATTTGCATTCCGGCGCGGGCAATGTTAGAATAACGTATATTTAAAAAAAAGCTTTAACACTTAACGTGTTAGAAACCGGTAGAAATTCGGGTTGCGGGCCCTTATGGGGTATTTTTTTTAATTGTTTCTTATATTATTCATAGTTAAGTCATGAAAAAACATTTTTTTAGTAGTTTACGCTTATATTTTTTGTTACGTAAATAATAATTTTATTGTAATTCCAATATATACAAAAGCTAGTAAAACATCAATTTATTCGTACCACATTTTTTTATGTTTGTAATGTAAACCGATTCGTAGTAAAGGTTATTCTAAATAGAATTTCACGTATAGCTTATCTTAAGCGCCGATTCTAGGTGCGTTTCAAGTTTCTGACAAACATAACATGATAGTTTTCCTCTTCTGTTAATCACAATTTGAACTGAAACTGACTCAGAATGGGCATTTAATCTTTCAATTTAAAAAACAGCAAATGGCGCTAAATGGCCATTTGATGACTTTGAACCGTGCGAATTTCCGCGAAACAACTAGTCCCAAGTTTCTTACTGGTGAATGATCATCACCATCATATTGGATATTATCACGTTTAGTGACCAGATCTGAATTGCAAGGCGCTTTCTAACATTCTTCTTCCTCATATCCTTCTTCTCCCCATTCATTTCAGTTTTACAGCATACTGCAATAATTAGGGATGCGAATGTGTGGTGTTTACATCAAAAAGGTATTTTAAGTAAATTACAGTGATGTCGTTCAGAAAACAAACTAAATAAGAGGAAGAACGAGAAGAAATGTTCCAAAACACGTCAGATGCGGCTGAAAATTCCATTATTCTTGAATGATGTCCAAGAAAACCGTAATGTCGTCTTAGAAAAGTTTTAAAGACTAAATGGGTTTTTTGGGTTTTTTGAATGAATTACAGTGTGATTATGCTTTCTTTTCGGCACCCGTTCTATTCCCTTAAAATGCTGACATAATAAAAATAAAAGAAGGTGCTGACATAAAAAACTTGCATTGTGAACGATCTTAATTTCGTTTTATGGATTACAATAAAATAGTACTAAGGTACAGGATACAACTACTTTAAAGAAGATAAATCCTTCTAACGGTGATTGAAATTATGGTGAGTTATGAAATTTGCCATCCATTTATCCATTAAACTTATAATTGTAAACAAAAAATTAAGCGATAATTTTTTTTTCTTTTGTGTTTCGAAATAAAGCGTTGAAACTAGTAAGAATCAGTAGATTACGTGTATATATTTAAGGTACCATATAGGAAAACGTAAGAATTTGTTTTGTATTCTTTCAACAGCTTGTACAGGGTGGCGCAAAATTAATCATCATTAATAAAAATCTTTATTAGGACAATTTTTTCTGTTATGTGGAAAAGATGATACCCGTCAAGTGGCTGCCGCCAGTGTTGATACACATTTGTGCCCGTTTTATCGCATTTTCCATGACTTTTCGCAAGATTTCCGGTGATAACTGTTCGCATTCCTGTCGAATATTCTCCTTAAGGGCTGCGATTGTCTGAGGCTTGTTGGCATAAACCCGCGACTTCAAATAGCCCTAAAGAAAAAAGTCTGAAATGGTTAAATCGGGCGATCTTGCTGGCCATACCAAATCGCCAAAACGAGATATTACACGACCAGGAAATGATTCCTTCGCAATATCCATTGTGGTTCGTGCTGTGTATGCGGTTGCACCGTCTTGTTGAAACCACATGTTTCCCAAGCCCCGCTCATCCAATTCCGGAAGTAAGAAGTCGTTTATCATGGCCCTGTAGCGTTCGCCAGTAACAGTGACCGTAATGCCAATGGCGTCCTCAAAAATACGGCCCGATCACTCCTCCCGCGTCAACGCCGCACCACACAGTGGCTTTGAGTGGATGTAATGACTTTTCGTGTATCACACGCGGATTTTCAGTGCCCCAGAAATAAATATTATGCTTATTGGCGTAACCGTTTAAGTGGAAATGCGCCTCGTCGCTCATGGTGATTTTCGACACAAAATCGCTAAAATCGTTAAAGCTTAAATCGATACAATTATTCCACGCTCTTGCAGAGTATAGCGCTCCATTGCTTATCTTTTGTATTCTGCAGCTGTCTAGTTCACAAATGTCAAATATGATTGACGTACGACGCCATTTGCAAAAATTATAACATCTTCCGATAGGATAATTAATTTTGCGCCACCTTGTACATGCATATTATAATGTGGGTTCCAGACGGGAGAATCGTACTCAAGTTGACTTCTTACATAGGCAAGCTTCCGGATACCACTACGTAATACCAGAAGTCAGGATTTATGTCACTGTAGAAATTCTGGGACTGACTACCATATGTATTCCTCTTTGCCCAGAATACTAATGGAGGGAAACAATTATACCAAGTCAGTGGACATCTTCAGTTTATCTGTAAACAAATATAAAATATTGTTTCTGAGGCAGTTCAGTTATGTACAATAAATACTGTAAGTATATTTCTTACTACTCATATGTAAAAGCCTCGAAAAAGGGCGTTAATCAATAAATAAATAAACACCAGTATATGTGAAAAATTAAAAGTCCCCATCGATCCCACAACCGCAAAAATTATATATTAATCATCTACACAAGATTTGTTATTTCAAAAATCTTTAAATTGAATAAAAAAACGGTTTTTTAAATAGTAATTAAATATGTTCGATGTTTGTTTTTGGGGTGTTAAGAGAAATATATTATATCTAACTGTTTTAGAAACACCAATCAATAGCACCATTCCTCTTATCATACTATGCGGTGCTAGAACGTCTGTTCTGTTGTGTGATATCTTGAACAAGTCGAGGTGGCGACTACGGCTGAACTTTTCAGGCACGTTTCAGGAACTTTTCAGGAACGCTTCCCTAGGAGTGAGTTCAAACTATCGTCGTTAATTTAAAATTTAGATAAAAACTTTTCGACTATTTATATATTCTATTTTCGTGTTTTGTTTGTGAACTCAAAAAATAACTTGTCCTCCAAACTACATATTTATTGAAAAATGAAACAATATAACTTTGTATAAACCACTTATATGATGTGCAAATCCGACCGGTTTCGGAACAAACGTTCCTTCGTCAGGGAAAGCTTATACTAATTTGACAGTTTAGAACAATGTTTTATTGTGGTAGGCGTGGAGCCGTTGTTAGTTAATAATGTAGATTGGGTGGGTAGGTATTAGTGTAGAGTGGGTGGGTAGGGGAACAAATCCATGATTGGGCTATATGACAATATTTTTTGTTTGTTGATAATAGATTCATTATTTTTAAGGGATTTTTTAATTTCCAAAGCTTCTAAGTTATCTAAACGTTTTCCTTTATGATTAATATGAAGAATATTTATTCCTGTGTTTTTTTCCAAAACTGTGGTTATTTTCAATGATATGGTTAGAAATTATTTTGGAAATTAAAAAATCCCTTAAAATAATGAATCTATTATCAACAAACAAAAAATATTGTCATATAGCCCAATCATGGATTTGTTCCCCTACCCACCCACTCTACACTAATACCTACCCACCCAATCTACATTATTAACTAACAACGGCTCCACCCCTACCACAATAAAACATTGTTCTAAACTGTCAAATTAGTATAAGCTTTCCCTGACGAAGGAACGTTTGTTCCGAAACCGGTCGGATTTGCACATCATATAAGTGGTTTATACAAAGTTATATTGTTTCATTTTTCTATAATGGATAACCACAAAGTAATAGCTACATTCAAAAATATACATATTTATTTTTCTTGAACGACAAGTTCAGGTAAATGAGAATGATTTCCGATAAATGGAGAATTCTACGAAAAGAAGTTCGGCAGAGTTGTCCCGCAGATGTCGAGTCGAAGACTTTCACGAACAATGAATGCCGAGTCAAACGTCTGACGTCTAATGAAACTCTGCGACGCCGACGGCGACGGCGACGCTCAGATCTGACACGACGGTTCTGTTATATCAATCTAACTGACGGGTTAAATGACGCGTCATTCGTTAAACTCCTGACATTAATATCACATTGATTCCAGTCAGGATGGATTCAGGAGTCGGGAGAGCAGGCGTGACACTGATCACCCGAGACTAAAAACTTTACCGGATTCCGCCTTGGGGGGGAAATAAAGTAAAATAGACTTAAATACGAGTACGTATACCATTAACACAAACCGTTCATCTTAACTGTCCTTTTCTAGCGTCCTATCGAAGATAAAACGATTGCGCGATCTAACATTCAACCGAAGCTCTAATCAATAAATTGCAAGTACAGCACTGCTATCCTATTTTAAAAACATTTTTCTAACGTTTTCTATATATATCATAATGAACAACTTTCCGGATTCAGTCAGTTAAGACGATTATTATTTTTTTTACGGTCTAATTGGGGTAGCAGTGATGCATTTTCTGTGGTATTTAGATTTATAGCAAAGATTGAATCTTAGATTTAGAATATTTTTACAAAAATTTGGCCGCTTTTGTTGAAAACGTTAACACGTATACACGGCAAGTGAAACATTTAGTGTAGAATCTACAGATTAATTAAGGCCCGGTAGTATGCGCTCAAAAAGAAGAATAAAAGGAGATATGTAAATACAGATGTTAGAAGGAGCGCGCTAATATTAAAAACGACAATATTTAAACGAAAATTGTGGAAATGTTTAATAAAACAAGACTCGTTTAAAATAGAGCAAAAATCTCGTGGAAAATATCTTGAATAGCATTTAAAGAAACACTGTAAATTTTTTCATACATATAACTTCTAAAAAACAGAAAAAACGTGTTTATAATAATTTTCAGAGCATACTATGTGATTTTTTCTATCTAGGGAATATCATATAATTACCTTTTCGGCGTGGCAAATGTATAGATGTTATCTTAAAAAAAAAAAACATATATTTTTTAGAAACTTAAAAACTTAAGGTATTCAAGAGAAATATGTTATAAAACGATAGAAATGCGGAATGCCGCAACTAGTTGTAATCAGTGACGAAATAAAACGAGTAAAAAGAAGCAGCAGTAATTATTATTAGCGAGTGTTATACACAAGAAATTGTCCGATTTAGGCAAGCCACGCATAAATAAGAGGTAAACAAGTTCATAAAGATAATCACAAAATTACAATGTCATTAATAAAGTGTCGAACCGAACGAAAAGATAATAAATTACCTTTCCGGATGCAGTTTAAGTAGCAACAATATTGTTATTCAAATATTGGGCCTTGGACAATCTTTTTCCCAAACCATGAACTTTTAAGTAACGTGTGATTTTGTTTGCTCACGCGATTCGAATGACCAATAATTGCAGGTGCCTGGCAATGGAAACTAGGAAACAATGCTGACATTATAAAACCACGTCTATTTATCTAAGAATAAGAAATAAGCACAAGGATAAACGTACGCACAAGTTCAATGGGCTGGCATTGAAAGTAAACAGCAAAAATACTTACTCATAAAATACCAAATCAATAACACAATCATTAGATTTTTTATGATTGACTCATAATGTTTTTCATTTTGTAAGAAATCGGCAAGCCAATTTCTAAGAGTAGCATCATTATAACAAGATATTTCGAATAGATTATTGATGGAGATCGAAGAACCGTGCTCTCGAATTGATGAATTGCTGATGAATTGATAGCAATTATTGTATGTTTCGAGTTGCGCAAACAAAAATATATATCCAAAATATTCTGAACATTTTTACATATACGAGGGGGTATAATTTATTGGGTGTCAAATTAGTTTTATCTGTCTAAAAGCAATCTGTCTTGAAACCTAAATTGAAGAATGCAACCTTTATTTTAAATAGCACTGTGTTTGCGCAGTTAACCTTTGTTTATTTTTTACCGTTGTTCCGTAGCCTTTGTGGAGATATCGTGCCAGATTAGACTCTGAATAGGCAGGAAAAAGTACGGCAGTTTTTTTTATTCATTCAACGTCAAAATATTTCAATTGAAAGTTAAAAGTTTTCAGCGAGAAAAGTTTTCTCTTCTTGTATGTACAATAATGTTGAAGAAAATTTTAAAAATTTTTATATCTTAATGCTTCACTACATTTAAATTTTTTTTACATGTGGTTACTCAGTGTGGGGCCTTACTTCTGCGAACATTTGGAGCAGGCAGGTACCGTAAAAACGAACCCTAAGCAGCGTTAAATGTACTCGTATAATAAATTTGTATTTATAACGAAAAATTTATGAAAATTTCCCGCGATCCTAAAGGGGGCCGCTGGGATACAGTAGATTTTTTTTTAAATAAAGCATTTTAAATGCCTTATCAATTTTTTGATTCATTCTCGAGGGGCCCTAAAAGGAGCGCACCCATAGGTTGATTCCTACCTACTCCACCCGTTAATCCGGCACTGCAGAGGTAGCACGAAGAATTAGGCAACCGGATAAAATAGAACAGTAACAAAACAGTTCAGTGACAACATAGAATAGCGACTAAAAAGAACATGAAAGAATAGTAGGTTAGTTTTTGGTTAGGTTCAGCTAGGTTGGATTAAGTTAATTCAAGTTAGGTAAATGTTACCTAAATGTTAGGTTAGGTTATGTTAGGTGAGATTATATTAGGATAAGTTATGTTAGGTAGGGTTAGGTTTTTTAATCACACTTCGACACTTTTCTTCAATGTTTTATACTCACATTTCTGTTTTATGTCACATTCCTATTTATCCTAGAACCGAATAATGAAAGCACTCACCGATTCGATGAAGAAGTCACCGTGCAGGTAGCTGACGATCCCGAAGTTGGTGTACTTGAAGATGCGGTCCATGATCCACATGAGCCTGGGAAGAACCCCCGGTCTGGCGTTGAAGGCGGCCATCAGCAGCGGCACGTCGGCCGTGCTCTGGTGGTTTGCTATCACCAGGGTCCTCGAGTTCAGGCATCGTGCGATGTCGTCTCCCACTTCGGCGACTGCAAAATAAGAACAACAAGATACTTAGGATTGGATACATAAGGATATGAAGATAAGTATTTTATTTTAGTTAATTTTTTACGCGTTCTAAGTAAGGGTAATTACATATATAAGCATTTATCAGGGGGCAAACGCATATTTTAATTTGATTTTCTGGGTTACTTATGGAAGGATTAATGCAAAAATCAATGTATTTAGTTTTTGTCAAATTCATCATTTTTTGACTAACCATATTTTAATAACAGTTATGCATGCCCCTGTTTGCTTTTAAATAAACATCCATCCAGTTACTTGATTTGAAGAGTATCGTATCATCAGCGAAACTTACAATTTTGGCATCTATAGACAGATTACACAATTCTTTTATATAAATGAGAATAAAGTGGGACCCAAGACGCTTCCTTAAGGTACACCAAAACTAATTGTTAATTGATTGCTGGGGCAGTTATTGGTTTTTACACTTTGTTTACGGTTTGACAGGTAATTTGAATAATACTAAGTTCATTACTATTTATTCCGACGCGAGGTTTGATAGTTTTTTTAATACCTAGTTTGAGAGATAGTATCAAATGCTTTGCATTGGTCCAAATATATTGACATGTACTTAGATCCCTTGTCTAAGTTTTCAAATAAAAAATCTGAAACATTTACGATGTCTTCGGATGGATAATATAATAATACTTTCTCAGAAATAATAGATGTCGTCAACGGCGCGGAATATATGAAGTTACAAAAATACCATGATAACACACCTCATAAATAAATACTAATGTTAGCTTACAATTATTATTCTGCATGGTTCAATTTATAATTCCTATAGCTAATTTTAGTTCTTGATTACTATTCCACTAACTTATAATGTAATCGGATGTTTTTATACCTAAGAATTATAAATAAATAAATGAAAATATTCGAAATCTTTTTTTGCAAATATTATATGTAATTTCTTAAACCTACGTATTGTTTTCAAATTTGTAATGTGAAAGAAAGTGAAATATATATTTTTTTTTTATCAAAAATGATTATTTTTATTAAAATGCAATCGTGATTCAAAAGTCTAACAATCAAAAATACTATTTCGGTTATGTTCATGTCCTGCGAAACTCTGGACAGTGAACTCAAATTAGCTTTGAAATTGAGGGTCATTTTCAAAATTGGAACTGATTTTGTGAAGAATTCAGAAAAGCGATGAAGTGCTTTCCTGTAATATAATATTTTTAACAGAACATTATTTTAAAATTTGCAACTGATTATACAATCATACAATTTGTCCAAAGAAACGCCACTATATCAATGACAATTAATGTTTTTTTCAAATATTTTTCAGGCTGATAGGTAGGTACATAATATTGAAAAAAAATTAATAATAAACATTTGAAAAAAAAAACATTATCGAACCATTAAAACGGCCACCATCTTGAAATGCATAATAAGAGTTAACAGGACTTTGTTGCTTATTCAATTATTTATTATTAAAATTTAATGCATTTTAAACAAGTACAGCGTTCCAATTATTTTCTAAATTTATTTGTCAGAATGTACGAGAATCGAGAATTATTATCTATAATAAGGATAACTCGTTTTAATTATGTTTAGAATGCCCCCGAGCAACCCGGGCAACCATTGCACCATTGCAGGATGGTTGCAGCGAATAAGGAAATACGAATAGGTCATGAAAGGTCACAGAGAATATACATGTCAGCGTGAATTAGTGTTATTTGTAGGACTATTATCATAATATGCTCCCATAATAACGTCCGAATGAAATATGAATCCCATGAAGTAAAAATACTGGTGACCAGACCAGGGGATTTTGAAGTTTACGGTCGTCAAGAAGGCATTAAATGGAAAAGATTTTATCTCATAGTGATCATCAAAGAACAAATTAGTAATACTGTGAACAGTAGACCTGGCGTCCAAAAAAGTACGTTTAAAATAACCAAAATTACCTACGAAATCATATTATTTGTAAATAGGTACTTAAATACCTATCTACTTAATTATAAACCGTATAGTTTGTGTTTCAATTTTTTTTAAATCATCGAAGAAGAAGATAACAATAATAATCTAGCCACCACCTTGAACCGGACGCGAGACATACAATCAAATTTACAGACAGGCGAAATCAAACGAAATAAAACGGTCGGGTTAAAACAGGACTTGCATACACTCAGTCAAAAATATGTTGTATTGAAATAAATATTATATTGATTATACGATATTGAAACAACATTATTGATACAAGTACAAAGAATTTAATCGAATAGTTGGACGAATGCCCCTAACTGCCGAGTCACTAGTCCTCCATCATTGCACAAGAGAAATTTTCGTAATAATAACCTGGTCTTTTGATTAAAAGAAATATGTGAATTAGAATAACATAAAAAACCAAAATAAAATATTAGGTTGTTACCGAGGCTTGAACTCGAAACCTTTCTTCTTCCGGCTGTGGCTTATCAAAACCCATTTCCCATGCTACCTTTTTATCATTCTCATATTGATAATCACAAAATTTAAAAAAAAAAACGTTATCGGCATTTTTTTTCCTTTTCTGAATGTTTTTCCAATATCAATAATTCACATCATAATGAAAGCGCAAAGCTTCAAAATTTTATTTCAATTTAAAAGGTATGAAAAGACTGGCGGATTTCGGTGATCTCAATTAGATATGTCAGGAAAATTAGAAAGGCTCACTTTGAAATTCAAGTCATCTCACTATCTATTTGAATTGATCGCTAACAGATCGGTCATGACATGTGTATTGATTAGTTTATTAAAAAAATCTAAGTCAAGATAGGTATATCTCATAAAAAAATCCTGGAATAATTGATATTATGATTAGCCATTATAAAAATGTTAACGTAAATATATTACATTTTTTACTCACGACAGTTTACAAGTTTTTTTGTAGCCGGTAACATCTGATACCGTGGTTTGTATTTCAACTGAAGGAAATTGATTTATATCTAGTACCTTTTTTTAAAATTATTTATTAACCAAGATAAGCACAAATACATTTTTTGTTTTTTTTTACAGTTTGAAGTATAATACATATTTTTGTTTTTGTTTTTTGGTATTCACCACCTCACTAGGCTGAGACTGTTCTGAGGTGGCAGGAATTTAGTTAAATTTTGATTACT
This sequence comes from Limnephilus rhombicus, assembly GCA_929108145.2. Classification (NCBI taxonomy): domain Eukaryota; kingdom Metazoa; phylum Arthropoda; class Insecta; order Trichoptera; family Limnephilidae; genus Limnephilus; species Limnephilus rhombicus. The sequence continues at coordinate 31,272,068 of OV815277.1, read as the reverse complement.
TAATCTTGTAAGAAAAGAATAAGATAAATTTTTAAATTTAAATATGAAAAGATAAATAGAATGAAAGAAAAGGAAAATGAAAAAAGTTGAGAAACATAAAAAATATTCATACAATTAATAAGAAATATAAATTTTTTAAATAATTATATAAGAATACTAAGAAATTTAGAAATAATAACAAATATTTGAGAGGAAGAGGGAAAGATACAGTTTAGTGTGTTGTTATATGGTATAAATTATCTGCCCGCAGTATACAACGCCTTTGTTGAATATCCACGTATGAATTTTGTGTTTTAGATTATCATTTTTAGTCACATGAATATCTTTGATATCTTTTTCAATTAAATTAAAAAATTTTAGAGCCAAATTACGGTAATGTCTTTGTCCATAGGTGGTATTTGTCTTTGAAGTCATGTGTTGGTGTCTGTGTCTTGTGTCGTAATTGTGTAGTGCAGTATGATGGTTTAGTTTGTCCTTTTGGTAATGTATAATTATAATTTTGATGTACAGTTGTTGTATGTTCAATACAGCAAAGTCCTTAAATAACTGTATTGTCGGGAATCTATAGGGTTGTTTTGTAATAACTTTAATTAAAGCTTTTTGTGCTTTGTCGAGAGGGTCCATATTAGTTTTAGCAGCACTACCCCAACCAATCATACCGTAAGTGATAATTGATTGGGCTAGTGCGTAGTATATCGTTTTTAGCGTCTTCATTGGCATTATATTTCGTCTGTTTTTAAAAAAAATATATTAGTTTTCTGACTTTACCCGCTGTTTTATTTATTTGTTCTGTCCATCTAAAATAGTTGTCAATATAAATGCCTAAGTACTTGATTACCTGAGTCCGAGTTAGTGGATTGCATTGACAGCTTTTTTTGGATGTGCAATCATGTATGGTTAAGCTTTCATCAAGTCTTGGTTGTCGTCTGGGATCTATGCTAAATGTCATGTTCTTTGTTTTGTCAGTATTTAGTGTCAGCAGGTTATTGTCTAACCAATATTTGATCCTGTTAATTCCTTCTGTGGCTTTCTTGTATACACTTGTCCAAGAGTCAGAAGTGAAAATAAGAACAGTGTCATCCGCAAAGCAAATAACATCTCCGCCAATGTCTAGCTGGCACAAGGAATTTATATATAGTAAAAATAGGATGGGTCCTAATGTACTTCCTTGGGGAACTCCATAAGTAATGTGTCTGTTTTGGCTTGTTGCGTTGCCTACATTTAGTGAGTGGCTGCGGTCAGTTATATATGATTTGAACCAGTCATACACAGAATTTTTAATACCTATGTTTTTTAGTTTTTTAAGGATGATTTTATGAGACACCGTGTCAAAGGCTTTGCTTAGATCGAGAAAAACTGCAATGCAACTTTTTTTTTGTGAACATTTTTTAAAATGGTTTCTGTTACTCTTAATATTGCATCTTGTACACCCATATTCTTTCGAAAACCATACTGATTTTCTGATAAGATTTTGTGTTTGTCTAAGTAGTCTACAAGTTGGATTTTCACTAGATTTTCGAGTACTTTTGTGAGCACATTTAAAAGTGAGATAGGCCTATAGTATGAGGGAATATTTTTTTCTCCGGATTTGTAAATAGGTAGTATGTTTGCTTTTTTAAAGTGGCTGGGGAATGTGCCGCTAGAAATACTGAGATTACAGATATAGGTGAAGGGAAGAGCTATTTGATATTTTATTACTTTTATTAGTTTAGTGTCAAGTTTGTCGAGTCCAGTCGCACAGTCATTTCTCAGCCTATTTATTTGTTGTATTATGTCTTTGATTTGGAAAGTTTCGACTCTAAATTTATTGTTATTTTGGGCATTAGTGGTATATTCCTCAGCAAGTGTATATTCGTCCGTATTCATTTTATTTAAAAGTTTTTGGGCTAATGTTTGACCAATGTCTGCGAAATGATTATTTAACGTGTTAGCCATATCACTCTGGTCAGTTATTATTGTATCATTCATTTCTATTTGTTTGAAATTTGCTGCTGGTTTCTTATTTATATTGTTAATTTTCTTTACTGCGTTCCATAATACCTTCGGGTCTTCTTTGTTTTCTTCAATTTTCCGTCTATAGTATTCTTCTTTGGTCTGTTTCACTATTGATCGGCAGATGTTTCTATATTTTTTGCAAACTTTCTAAAGCATCCTTGAGGATTTCATAAAAACGAATGAGTAAAAGAAAGAGTGTATTATATATTTTTCCGACACCAATCTTTTGAGTGTTTTTTTTTTTAAATAAAATGAACAGCCAAATATTCCATATGCTAGTCGTTAATTGTCAGAAAAAAACAACGTAGGTAAAGCACTGGAAAATTCATTAGAAGAGATATTTTCAAGTGTGTTCCAAAACTTGGCCACGTCATTCTATTTGGTTGGATAAATTATTTCCATACTCATTAAATCAGAGGTGGGTTAATCAAGATATCGTGTTACACTCAATAAGAAGTATAATTTGTAGGAAGGTTGTACTCGCATTCTAACCATTTCTCAGTCTGTTTTGTCAGCACGAGAGTTTCTACACTACACCCGCCCGAAGCTAGTGAAACTGGAGTGGAGGGATTTTAAAAATATGAAGGGATTTTAAAAATCCGTTTATGGAGGATATTAGATGGTCTCCTGCCTCCAGAGAGCCATCCAGGTAGGTACAAGACATTAATAATAGTATTCTTGAATTGGCGTAGTCTGTGCCACAGGCTTCCCATGCGGTGGCGGAGAAGTGCTTTGAAAGAGTGCACTCGTCCCTCTAGGAACATTTCCACAATATAAATCAATTTGGACGAGAAAGGGTTAGGCGATTTTCAATAGAGGCGAGAGCTCGAAAATAATGTAAGTTTATAAGTTTAGAGGAGAGTTTTCTATAATAAATGTTGACACCTTTCTTGTAACATGAGCATAAATAAATATTCAATTTTTAAAAGAAAAACTCTCTTTTTATAACTTTTGAAGGTTATTCCCATCATTATAAAAAGTCAAAAGTTCCATATAAATAAAATCGGATATATTTATCCGACACGCTATCCAGGATACACACCGATTCTTAGAATAATTGTTTCCAATAAAAAGGGTAGTTGCCAATGATATGGAAAATAAATTAGTTGAAGATAATATTGTTAATTCTAAAAAAAAAAATTTAAATATGAGATTGGCTATTACGACGGTTTGACAGTAGGGCGCAATGGCAAACGCACATCCCGGATAGACGAGAGGTTCTGGGTTCGAGTCCTAGTTGCGACCATTATCTTTGTTCTGTTTTTCTGTGCCTGTTCTCTTTCATGTTTTCGTTTAGATTATTATTATCTTCTTCTTCACTTATAAATAAATATTGTAGTACAAAAAATAAAAGCAATTAGTTAGAACTAACGTGGTTTTTTGACACTTTTTAATATCCTTTTTTAACATCTCTCTTTCTATCATAGGAATAAACATCTCATTGTAACGATTTCAAACGAAAACAAAATGAGAATGCATTTTTGATTCCTTCAAATACTAGCAGCAGAAGAACTGTCTTCTTCTGGCGTTCCTATACTCATATCGAAGGACGGTTATCATTAAGATGCAGTCCATAACAACTGCGGATTTGCAATCATTGTGTTATGTATACAGTGTCTTTCATCAATTTTCACATAAATTAACATTTAAATAATCCCGTAATATTTCCTCACAATAAGATATTTCCTCATGTAAAGATATATTTACAAAGGATCATACTAATTAGAGCAGGCTGAGAACTAAACGTTTAAAAAAAATAAAATACCGGATAGTAGGTACCGTAATAAGCTGCCAAAACATTGATTTTGGAGGCCGGTCGAAAAGAAAGTAGCTATGACATCACGGTATATAGTGCACTTTATGTAACGTCACGAGATAAAATTGCATACGTTTTACCAATTTTCACCTTGAATTGATAAGAAGATAACTGATAAGATAACTTAAAAAAATAATACTGTTGCGCGTTGTGTCGTCCTATTTTGAAACATTTAACTTCATTTTCTACCTGTCATTTTATATTTAAATTCATCTTGATTCATATCTATTGACTCTTACTTTCAATTTAACGTGTGTGTCACATGTTATCTTAAAATTCTACAAAAATTTGTCTCTGTATCATTTTGTCTATGATTTTACTAGAAGCGAAAATTTCAAGTCACGAAACCTTTTGTCTTCAATTCCTTTCTAAAACTCATTCATTCCATTTCTAAAAGCCTTGCAGCATCAAAATTCATTCAAAGTTATTGCCAGTTTATCTGAACTTTTATTTGCAATCAACAATATACCAGCAAATTAACACTGAAGTGTTTCATTCAGAGTCTAACCTCAATATCTTACTGTGCGCACAATCCCTTGTTTTGGAAACAAAAATAGTCATCCAAAGAGCTCGCCTAACAAACAACAGAGACCATCAAGGGACAACATGAACACTACTGTCGATATTAACTCTAATATAATACATTTTCATCAAAATAAAAATCAGGATATAATCTCATACGAAGAACTTCAAAATTGGTTACTATATCAGTGTCAGTTATTTTTAAGGATGCGCCTATCCTTGTACACTTGTATCGCCATGTCAAAAACTTCCGTGTTCCGTTTTATTGTTTGGTTTAGTGTCCAGATTCCCATTACAGAAAAATAGAGACAGCATATCAACAAACTAGCTGTACCATGATATTTCTGTAAATGCAATATGAGCCGTGAACCAAACTAGAGATCTCACCACGACAAGCCGGTTTGATGCTTCCATAAAACATAAATAAGTCACGTTATGTTAGGAATGCGCAATTCTGTTTTAGCAACATAGTCCAAAGGAGCAAAAAATCAAGAAACCCAAGCTGGCTCCCAACCGCCTGTCAATGCAGATGCTAATAAATCAAGCAAACTAATTCGAATCTACTTCAACTGGCAAGCTTTATTCCCTATTCACGTAACACATTAAATATTTTTATTGAAATCCATTAAACACAAGCCTAATTTAATTAATTGATCCACGAAATTAAAAAGAATAAAAAACTTGGGTTCATGCTAACATTTAACGATGCTTCTGCGTTTGTCCGACCGATAATTTAAATAAATTGATAATAATTAAAGTTATGTACATAAACACGATTGTGTTTATATTTGAAACACGGCGCTATCCATTGTTATGAATGCATCAGATGATAACAATCATGTTAAAAAATGACCTCTGAAACTCGATATGGAGAACGACGCCAAAAGCAATGTTTTGAGTTCGCAGGGGTCATCATAATTCGATATCAAAACCGATATAATAAAAACATTACATATGGAATGTATTGCATTGCACTTCCCCTGCATACATTCTGATACATATTATTATTATTATTATTATTATTACCAATAATTTTAATTTTGTTTATTCCAGTTCATGAAATTATAATCATTTCCAATTTTGAAAAGGACAATTGTAAATGTTTTCTCTTTAAAATATCACACTAAAGATAGGTACTTTATTGCTTGTCTGAATTCTTCACACACTCACTTCCAATTTTGAAAATGACACTTAAATTCAAAGCGTATTTGAGATCATCGAACCGGAATTACGCAGGACGCACAGACAACCTAAATTATATTGTGCCAAATATTACAAACGAGAGCAGTGCCCAAATTTTATTCAAAATTAATTTCGATTTTATTAAACTTCTCTAGGTATATGCTATGCTCATTTAAGGGATTTTTCTACTCTTATTTGTCAGATTGTATAGTGTAGGTAAAAGTTATAAAACCATAAAGTTTTCAGGTTTTTGAAAATATCACGATTAACTTTTTTTTATCTCGATCCCGGAGTGATATTGATATTACCTTTATTTCTCTAAATGTAATGGCAAGATTTCAGGAACCGGAGCAACGTTCCGGTTTGCCGCAGTTCAATCCAATCACTGCGCATTCCAGAGCATTTCCACACAAGCACTCCTGTATATTTTATATCAACGGCCAATTGAGGCGTAAAAGCGGAAATGTGTATTGTTTTTTGTTATAGGTTTCGTTAAGGTTCGTGAACTTACTGTATCCCTGGAAGAAAACGTAGGACCGGTTTCCGTATAGTCTGGTCATTACGACGCGACGCCGACGGTGTGAATGCTGCTTCGGCATCATGAATGGCATTGTGAGATGAATTACTGGATGATTTACACCGGCGGTTTTTGAGAGGGAACAGACTATACAATATTCGCTGTACCAGAGCTGGGTTCTCACATTCAAAATTCAAACATAAAATGCTAATTCAATTTCTTGGAATAACTCAATGAAAGTTATAAACCTCACTGTAATCATTGAAAAACATAATATTAACAAAATTTAAATTAAACATGAAACGGAAAAAAAACAAGAAAAAAAATAAAAACGAGCTTGCTTTAGACTACACGACTGAAGTAAAACTTATTTAGCTCAATATTTATTATAGGAAGAGAGAAAGAAAATGTGCGCGCGCACCGCTCTCTCTTGCTCCTATAGTGTGATACAGAGAATAGGCCTGCACTGTGTCTTAGATATACGAAAAGTAACTGGCTATGAGAGAAAGAGAGAACGAAAATGTGTGCTCGCACCTCTCTCTCTTGCCCCTACAGTAATACGAAACGTAACTCTTTCTCTCTTTCTATCTTCACTACCTCATATCTCCCTCTCAACTACCCTTCGCCACGCTTTTCGTACCGCTCTCGTCACGCATTCACCAACTTACTCCCCAAGTCAAGCGTGCGTAAACAAGTTTTACTTCAAAAAATTGTTAATTACTTTATAATAAATATAAGCATAAACTACGAAAAAAATCGTAAGAAATGTATGAAAGCACATAAGAAACAACTTTAAAAAAAAAAGATATTATACGAGTTAAGTTATTAGTAACAGTTTCCGTTGATTAACTTTGTCTTTCTTTTAAAATTATTCACAAAATAAATAAATACCATCGTTGCGCCACAATCGAGCGTTTCTAGACTCAGTTTGCCAAGCGATTTTTAAGCTTATTACTAATTTTCGCGGTGACTTAAGGCACGCTAAGAATTAAGAATATATACAATATTGGCTTGTGTGTCCCTCTTGGTTCCATGCCAACTCAGAATGAAACCAACTCAGAAACACCTCAGAAAGGTCATTAAAAGCTATCATAAAATAATTTTAAAGTAGCCGGTAACCCTAACCTAACTTAACCTATTTAACCAATTTTTTTATCATCACTCTTAGTGATCTTTCTGAGGTGCTTCTGAATTGGTTTCATTCTGAGTTGTGCGGTCACCGTCCCTCTTAAACCGTTTAATCAACAGAAACTATATTTGTCCCAGCTCACAGGTCTCATAGAAATCGTTGTGTCTCCCTTTCCATCATAGTGACAAGAATGAGCTAAAAGGTAACAGAAAGAAAAAACAACACGCTTTATATTCAATTCTAAAAGTTAACCACAAAATCGCAAAAATGTGCATCTTTACGAAACCAAAGTTTCGAAACAAGTTTTTATAAAAAATTAAAGCTTGTGTATTTTTTAAGAAATTTTTACATGAAACGAAAAAAATTTAGGTAAAACTAAGGTTCATTAATTCATTCATATAACGAAATACGTATGTTTTTTTTTCGTTATCAGCAATAATTGTTAGTAAAAACGTAAGGTGAGCCATTTTTAAAACTTATTAAAATTTGTTTCAAAATTGTTATATTTAATAAATTACATGGTTATTTCTAATAATAAAAAATTACAGCATATTTCATCCACCTTTCATAAACAATTTTTAAGTTTTTGAATAGGTACGTTAACAAAGTATTTTTACCTACTGACAAATACGCCCGAATGTTGATGGGTTAAGGGTTTCATTTATAGTTTCCCTGTCTCGGGGCTCACAGTAACAATTATTAGTATCTGCTGAAATTGAAGGTTTGAAATGACATTATTTGTAGGCTGAATTTTTGATGAATGATATTATGTATTTGTATAGGTGTTTGATGCCGAGAATCCATATCTGCATATCACGGATAATCTTCGATCCCTTGTTGATCAACCAACTCAGAGTTGACTTTTGTAGTCTGTTGACTGTTGAGAACTCGCACGGTACGACATCAATATTGACTCACCTCTCCATAGCGGCCGTGGGAAGAAACGGTGACGGTACTCAAAACGATGCAACGGACACCGAAAGAGCAGCGCGGCCATATGCACCCGCGGCGAGTGCGGGCGAGACGGAGGGGCACGGAGTGAGAAATTCCGAAAAGAGTGGAGAATAGGAAGAGCAACGGAAGTATGGTAATAAAACGGGAGAGAAAGAGAGAGACAAACACAGTCACGTTGGTACAATAGAGGTTGATGGCAGCGTGCAGCTACAAGAAACGGACTAGAACGGTACCACATAAAATACCAGTAAGAAAAAACATAAAAAGGTAGCAAATATTATGAATTAAAAAAATATATATTGTAGGTATTCGTTGTAAATGATAAATAACTTGGAAAAAGTAGACGGACAACTCTTTTTTGGAAGTATGTTCAAGATAAATGGAAAGGTTGATAAATACATTATAAGAAGAGTGATCTAGGATAGTTGCCAACAAAAAGTTAACAAAAGAAGTGAAGCTAGCAGTTCTATCAAGCTGTGGTGATACCAACCTTTACGTATAGTGATATGGTAATGATGCATGGAACTGGCAGAGAAAGGATGGAAGTAGACTGTGGTAGAACGTGTAGTTAAAACTGTAATGAATTCAATAAAAATATGTTGATGCAGACGTCGACACGATTTTGGGCATGTAGAGCAGATGAACAAAGAAAAGAGTTGAATGAGAATATTTAATGCAAAAGTGAATGGTAGAAGACATCGGAAAACGAAAAACATAATCAAGTAGGTATGTACTAGAGTCGGTTCGCGTCAATAGTCAAAATGAAGAAGTGTGTGCCAAGTACAAAGACAGAAATGTGAGACAGTTTATCCTTACCATCTACCCCTTCGGGGAAGCGGCATCATGATTAGTTGGTAAAATGTTGTCATCATCAATATGATAAAAATGTAGGTAACTGGAATTCCTCGTTGTTGTGTGAGATTTTTTTATTCGGTGGCGTTGTTTTAGCAGCGATGTTTTTAGGCTAGTATGTCTAGTGAGATGGAGTAGGAAGGTTGTCGGTGCGAAGGAGCGGGCCGCATTCCTCACTTAATATGAACGATGCACAATACAATGGAGTGTAAATTAAATAAAGCACTGTTTAGGAGATGCATGGCCGCCCCTCTTTGTTATTATCATCATTCTCAGTTTGGTATTATTGGGAGGCGAGCCACCATCAATTTAAGGAAAACGCAAAGATGAAAGGGCACAGACCGATTCAGTACAAGGTAGATTTTACAAAGTCCCAACGGCCCGCAGCTGCCCGGATCTAGTAGGACCAATGCAACTCTAATTAGGACATTTTGTGAGGCTGAAGAGAGATGTGAAGGGCAGGAGGTGAGGAAAAAGAAAGAGTGGGAAGTGCCTAGCAATTTCGATCCGGTCATTAAACATAAATATTGCCATTTCAAGCAATGTTTCAATTCTGAATGTTGTTATTTTATCAGGGCGATTTTGAGCAGATATCCACTCTGAAAGGAGCGGTAAATACAACAAACTAACTAACCATCACGGCGTTTCTCCGAAGGGATAGGCGGAGAGGAAGAACTGCCAACAACTCGGTATTGGCAAATACTCCTTTCTCATTCATTAACATTCATTCATCGTCTCATATCCATATCATTCTATTATTCTGACTTTGGACATGGCCGAACTATAGTATTTGGTTCACTTGATCGTGCCCTGTCTTTCTCGGGCGTCCCCAACTTCTTCTGCAATTCACATTCTCACCATATATTCCGCTTACACGCCTTTCTTCGTTCATTCATTCTACATGCCTAAACCATCTAAACATCCATTTCTTAATCTTACTCATCATGCTTACATCAGCCGTGCATCCTTTTTTGTAAATACCGCACAAGAGTCCTAACTGCTCCCAACCGTCTGGAGCCGGTTAGACTATGGCATCCCCAATTGGGATGTATGGCATTTATATTGGGATATATTGAAGGCAGTAGGGAGATGAGAAAAGGAAGCTGGAGAAGTACCTGTGTCTATTCAGATCTGGTTAAAGCCATTTCAAGCAAGGTTTCTATTCTGAACGGTGGTCTTACACCAGAGCAATACTGAGAGTATATTTGCGTATCCATACATTTCTCACATGAACATACATGGTTTTGCCATACATACGCCTGAGGGATCTCATTTCGGTAAATACGATAGAATTATATTAGTTCATTTTGATTTATGCAATCGATTTCAATGATGAACTAGCTAAATAAGTAACAATTATTAAATTGCCCCGCAAAGTAAGACAGAGAAGAATAATTAATATTAATGAATTATTATTATTAACCATCTTACAAATATATTCAACAACATACTCTTCTTTTGTCTTGGTACACACTCCTTGTTCCACTTACAATCCTACACAATTCTCTGTTACACCGACTCTAGAATATCATATACGAGTTCCTTTTTACATGGTTTTACCGTATGATTGTACTTCATTGAAATATAAATTGCTTAAATCTGTTTAAATCTTAAATCTTAATACTGTTTTAAAACGCATTGAAATTTTATTTTGTAATGTTTTAAAAATGAATAAATAATTGAATTGAATTGTAATTTAAAATTATACATTATTTTACGTGCAACATGTAGCTAATGGAAAGGGTGGAAGGCGGAAGGCCGTCCGCGAAAAGGGTTTCGTTTTGGACTGAATGAAAAAGCAGTTCAGCATAATATCGACCAAGGGGAGGAGAAAGAATGCCGTAAGGTACAGAGTACTGATGGTTCCATCAGAAGACGTAACGATTAGAGAAGGAGACGACGAGGTTTAAGAGTAAGTAGGAAGTAAAACACATTGTCTTGTAACTCCACGTAATTTGCTTTCTACTGTAAATTCACTAATGAAGTAATTAACTAAACCATCACACGATTGCATGGGTAAGAAGAGATGTTAGGCCACCACATTATTCTGGTACGCACTCATTGCATTGTTTACACTTTTTAATGCATCAATTCAATATCTTTGGAGATGCTGTGTGGAGGGGCTTAGTTCTTAAAGAGTTCCGTATAACAGGAAATAGGAGGGACGGGATAAAACACCCCTTCTCCTGGAGCAATTGTCATGTACAAAATTTGGGCACGCTTTTGGAGCGTCATGCAGAAGGTATCGATGAAGCTAACTCTACGGGACATTCCATTAAAATACCAGTAGAATAAACACAGAAATTTCTTCTTCCGTCTGCGAATAATTGGTATTCATTAATTAATGAAGACACCAAAAAGAAACGACTGGTTCGATGTAAATTTCTCTAGCATTTATAGAGAATGAGATCAAAGCCTCTAAAAAAGAAGACGCCTCTGTGAAGCAAAAATGTATAAATTTCCATGTTTTACATACATTTGTTAATATTTGCACCACGAATTTCATTCACTCTCTAAAACATATTAGCAGAACTAATTCAGATCACTCTCTTCTCCTCCGATACAAACAGAGGCGGATTCGTAGCAAATCTGATTGCCGGCAGAACTAGGACTCGTGCTGACAAGGGGCGCCCCATTAAAATAAAAAATAAAGATTTGTTACAAATATAAATTTTTTAAAGATATTTTTTAAAAAAACCATAGAAAATACTTGCATAATACAATAAGAAAATAGATTTAAAGGCCTTCAGACAACAGATACTTTCAACAGACTAAGAATTTCGAATGATAATATAATAATGAAACTTCAGCTTTCGAGAATTGCTTTAAATTATTCGCTCATATTGGCCGGTCAGTGGCTGAGTTGGTTTCGCGTTTGGGTACAAACTAGGTGTCGCGTGTTCGATTCCTCGACTGGCTAAGTCCGCCATCACGACACAAGCAACATTTTCCGCTTCCTATGGTGGTAGAGGAGACTTTCGAAGACTGTCAGGCTATTCACAATCGGAAAATATTAGTCTTTAAAAAAAACTAAAAAAAAGATTTCGCAAAATAATTACCTGAATTTGGTCGTTAGCAAGAGAGCCATTAACAGAATAAATTATAACTATTCCGAGTTTGCTAACCATTTAATAGAGTCAAAAAATAAAAAGTAAGTATAAACATTCAAATATTAATACATATTTTAATTTGTGCGACTTAGAAACCTCAGAAATCAACAAACCAAAAATAATTAAGTTTAAAAAATAATAGCACCCTAAATCCCCGCTCCCACTACCCTCAATTAATAAAATCTAATCACTTCTGTAGTTGTATAATTTTGAAGAGAGTTTTAAGATTGCTAGTGAATAATACGAATATGTTGAAACCGGTAGTAGATAAATAAAAAATAAGTAACAAATTTAAATATGAAATAAAATTCTTCACACCAGAACGTCTTAACATTTACATAATTGGGCTACTTTTTTCTACGCTAATAGGCCACTTGCATCACATTTTTTTCAATTTTTTTTTCAGTTTAGGCAAATATTCTAAGACATTCCGTTTTTTTTAGTCGTATTTTTGAAACCCTGGCGATATTTTGAAAATTTTAATACGAAAAATCAGACCATTTTTTATAAACCCGAAAGACGGGACATAATTTTATGGGTGCGAAAAAACGATAATTATATAGCCGAAATCATTTTTTTTAAATAACGTTTTCCACACGAGTGGCACAGGAAAATAACGAGGCATACCAAAAATATTACATCTCAGAAATATATTTTTCCTTGATCCATCTTATTGATTATCATTATAATGTTCAACGTCTATATTACTAAATCCAATGCTTATTACTTAACTTATTAACTTATACTTGTAAATTATAAAAAGAATATTATAAAATTTGATTTTGTAAAAATCAGCACCATTACCGTTATACCTCTAAAACACGTACAGACAGTCTGTCAAAAAGTCAAACCAAATGATAAGTTCGCAGAGAACAAACAATAAATCTAGTGAACGTTAAATGTCAAATTAAAAAATTCGCCGGAAATCAAAGTATTGCCATATAAAAAAATAAATCGGTGTGGAATTTTACAAAAGTAATAGAACATTTCGGAGATGGGACATTTTCATGTAGTGACGTCACGAGCCCAAATAATGAATTTATTTATAAAAAAAAAACTGTACATTTCTAAAAAAAACCACTAACATTTTCGTAATCTTAGTACAAAAATCTATTCAAACGATTTTTTCCAAATCGTTATGAAATCCATGCAAGTGGCCTATTATGAAACTGCATCATTTTACGGTTTTGTTTTAACGGTTAAATCCGCCTCTGGTCATGACGATGCACTCTACTATTCAGATGAACGCGATAAACTATAAATGCAAAATACAGGAGAAATTTTTTTTTAAATTTATAAAATAATACATGTGAGAAAGTATTTTACGAGAATGGCGGGTGCCCGGATTCTCGATTAATGTTTCGGCTCAAAGTTTTAATATTAATTAATTAATCATCGGCTGTGTGGTTGCTTTGCCCATACGGCTGTCACCCGGCGAATTAATGGCTAAATTACTCAGGTAGCCAAGTAATTGGACGAAACGTTATTATTTTGTATATCTACTGAAAATAATTTGACAGATTGAACAGTAGGTGCCTGTAGTTAATGGGAATAAGCAGCACAGCAACTGAATGATAAATCGATAAAAAGGTATTCTGGGTGTCTACGTTTTCGAGAAGTATGCTCAATTTTTCCTTACTTCTGGAACAAAAATTATAAAAAAATATTTTCAAATACCGAAAACCCGTATTAATATCGTTCTCTTCCTTATTACACGTCGCGGCTCATCGTGTACGAAAACGAAACCAACAGATGTCAGAATGATGATGTCACGTACGACCTCTCTCCGCCACTACTGTATTTTATATTAATTGTTTTTATTTCACTTATTTGTTTTTTATATTACTTCTTTTTATCATTAATTATGCTGTAAAAAATATATTTTAAATTAAATAAATGTGATAAAAATTACCGCAGTACCCACGCACAGGCTTGGGCAATGAGATATATTTTTATTTTTTTATGTGAATACCTCATAAGAGTCCCAGCTGTTTCCGTCTGGAGCCAGTGAGACTTTGGAATCCCCAATTGGGGTATGTTGTGAAGTTGTGAGGCTGATTGTAGTGGGAAGGAGATGAGGGTGGGGAAGGTGAGGAAGACCCTGACTATTCAAATCTGGTCACCAAACACGGCTAAAGCCATTTCAAGCAACGTTTCAATTCTTGGTCGATACTGAGAGTATCTTCGACCCTGGAACGTGCCGCAAATATACTATATATTATTTTGAAATGATTTAATTGTGAAATAGTACAAACTAATAAAATAAAATTTATTTCCGCACGCCAGGATTCGATCCTGCGACCTTCGGATTGCAAGTCAAGGGCCTTACCGCTCGACTTTGCCGGCCGTCAAGCACACAATACTTTAAAAAAAATGAAAATAGACAAAAAAAAAAATTTTCTTTGTTTTAGAAAGATCTTATATTGGCGATATCCGTTTTATTTTTAAACCGGTACAGGTACTATAGATCACACTTCTTGACCATCACAATTTTGTAGGCGGATTTGAGTACCGTCACGCCGGGAACCATTTATTGAATAACCAACACCTCTGCCACAGGTCACACCACACGTGATTTGCTATTTTGGTGACTTAGCAGGGGTGCTCGGGTTCATGAGGTGAGGTTTGACCGGGGCTTGGTGGCGGATGCCTACTATCTTCCCACCAACTGCGTGGCAGGTCTGATTGAGGGAGATCTTTTTTACCTCCCCAGCAGCATCTCACGGAACACCGCCTTGCACTGCAGTGGGAGGAGTGAAATCAAATCTACGACCGTCACTCCTGGACTTACTGAACACAGATTCCTATACTCCCCTCGTACCATTTACCTTCTCAAAATTTCCTTTCCGTCGAGAAAAAAAGACCGTCCACACAGCATCCCCAACTACGATAGGCCCTGGTGGGAATTATCTTCCTTAGAGCCTCCTGCGTGGAATTGAAGGTAAGAAAAACTTCTAGAGTTCAACTGTTCAGTGAGTACAACTATTGTAATATTGAATGTAATTTATGGGTTTGACACATGTAATCAAGTACAAAATTTCTGTACTGAATATTTTACTTTCTTTAAATTATAGGATAAGGATAAAGATATAAAAAGAGTTTTCCTTAAATTTTATTCTAGTCAACCTACAAATTACATTAAAAGCCATAATATAACATGAGTTTTCCATATTAAATATATACGTATGGCAGGTCTTTTTATAAGCCCATAATTTGGGAGGCGGGAATGGGTACCGCTGCCCCGGGAACTTTTATTGGATAACCAACACCTCTGCCATAGGTCACCCCAAGTGGTTCGCTACAGTTGGTAATTTAGCAGGGGTGCCCGGGTTCATGGGGTGAGGTTTGTCTAGGTCTTGGAGGCGGATGACCAGGACATACTTAACCCAAGATTCCTACCCACCCCTTAAACCCCTTTCCTTCCCAGAACTCTCATCTCCTTCCTTTCCTTAAAAAAAGCCTCCACACAGCATCATAGGTGAGCATAAAGATGACATAGGCCCTTAGGGAAATTATGTTCCTCAGGGCCTCCTGTGTGGAGCTCATGTAAAAAAAAAAAAAATAAAATAAAATAAAATAAAAAATAAAGTGTAGAGCCCAATAACTTTAAAGTTCAAAAACTCCTACTTACGAGCCCGTTTTTAGTTGGGGTTTTATTTTATAATTTTGAAAATTAAATTCTTTAGATAATAGTAAAACATTTAAAAATTCTTTAAATGGTCGAAAAACATTTAAACATTTGTGCCTGAACTTCTCAAAATAAAATAAAACGTAGATACTTTTTGGAGATGTTTTCTCGAATAAATCAAAAAAGATGGGCTGGTCTTATCGCCATCTACAAAATGAGTGTTATTGTGAGCGGCCTGATCTATATTGTTACTCTGAGGCCTGATCCCGATTTTACACGTCGTGACGTGCCTTAACCCGGCGACAGTACAGTTGGGTCAATTTGACCCGCGCCAGTTTTTTGTTAATAAAGCTAGTGGGCCTGACGGAATACCTGGTACTGCAGAGGTGCGCTGCAGAAATAGCTCCAATTTTGACGAAGCTTTTTAAAATGTCCCTGAAGACTGGCTCTGTGCCCTCTGGTTGGAAAAAAGCGGTTATCCATCCTATTCCAAAGAAGGGTGACCGCTCCAACCCGGCCAACTACCGCCCCATAGCGATCACATCAGTTCTGTCTAAGGTGATGGAACGTGTGATCAACGACAAACTGCTCACATACCTCGAGAAGAACAAAATTATTAACGATCGTCAATACGGATTCCGGCGGAACCGCTCGTGCGGTGATCTTCTCGCGTATGTGACGCATGTTTGGGGGCGATGCCTGGAACGTTTCGGTGAGACCCAAACGGTTGCACTGGACATCTCCAAGGCCTTTGACCGGGTTTGGCACCGAGGACTTGTCAAAAAACTGCATTCTTACGGATTTCCCGCATCCTTGTGTACGTGGATTGCTGACTTCTTGAGGGAGAGGTCGATTCAGACGGTAGTCGATGGTTTCACCTCTTCCTCACACTCGATAAATGCTGGCGTCCCGCAGGGATCGGTTCTGTCTCCGACTTTGTTTTTGTTGCACATCAACGACCTTTTGTCATGCGCACCAATTCACTGTTACGCGGATGACAGTACAGTTCATGATAGCTTTTTGTTTGACAAGCCCTCAAAGGGCTCACAAACTCCAACAGCTCGTAGGGCTTTGAAACAAAGAATGGACGGTTACCTCGAGAGTGTTTTCTCTTGGGGTAAAAATAATCTCGTTGAATTTAATGTTTCAAAGACCAAATCTTGTCTGATTACGTCTAAAAGGGATCGAAATGAAAATCTAGTCTCTTTCAACGGAAGCAATCTTCCGAACAGGCCCTCCATTGAAATGCTTGGTGTAACCCTAAGTGACCAGCTCAGGTATGGGGGCTCCATCGAAGCCAGAGTAAAGTTAGCCTCACAGAAACTGGGCGTACTGTACAGGGCCCGCAGATACTTTAATAGTACACAACTGCTAACCCTGTACAAATCACAAGTGCGCCCCACGGTTGAATTTGGCAGCCACCTCTGGTCTGGAGCTCCAAAATACCTGAAAAATACCCTCGACTCTGTGCAGAAACGGGCGGTCCGTTTGATAGATTCTCCCATATTAACAGACGGATTGCAATCTTTAGAGCACAGGCGTCGGGTGGGAATGCTATCCTTGTTCTACCGGTATTACAATGGAAGATGCTCCGAGGAACTAGCATCATTGATCCCTTCGGCACCGGTGCATAGTCGGGAAACACGCCAAACGCGTGCCCAAAATTTGTACACGGTTGACATTTGCCACATGAGAACGGGTCGTTTCTTCGACTCGTTCTTGTGTTCAACAGCTCGGCTGTGGAATGATTTGCCGGCCTCTGTGTTTCCTCCTTTCTACAACAAGAACAATGTTCATTCCTTCCTCTCCTCAAAAAGACCCTCCACACAGCATCCCAGATGACATAGGCCCTGAGGGAAATTATTTTCCTCAGGGCCTCCTGCGTGAAGTTAACGTAAAAAAAAAAAAGATCTCATTCATATATATGATATTAGTTCACATTGTGAGAAAAAAAATTAAGTTTTATTTAAATTTTATAACTTTAAGACAGAGGTTGTCTATTTTGTTAAAATTTTACAAAAATGTCATTAAAAGATATTTTTATATGAAGTTCTTTTATTTTACCCAAAATCTCGTAAACAAAATAGTTTTTAATCAAATTATTGCAATATGTTACTAAATTTCTTTTAAATATTGATATCAAAGCCAGTTTTTAATTCGGGTCTCCTAGACCCAACCCTACTATCGTTGTTACATATTTTAACTGTACTGACGCCGGGTTTTAACCGCCTTAACCACTTACATACGGAAATATTCGATTTTATTTATAAATTTATTTTTCATAAAAAAAACGAGTGTTTTAGACCAAACGACTGAAGTAAAACCACAAGACAAACCTCGCCCAATGAACCCAGGTATCCCTGCTAAGTTACCAAACGTAGAGAACGGAGTGACCTATGACCTAGGGGTGACATATGAAATTGGGGTGAAATATGACCATGGGGTGACCTACGACCTTGGGGTGACCTACGGCCTTGGGGTGACTTACGACCTTGGGTGACCTACAACCTTGGGGTGACCTACGACCTTGGGGTGACCTACGACCTTGGGGTGACCTACGACCTTGGGGTAACCATCCTTATCCTTATCACTCCCCAAGTCAAGCGTGCGTAAAGGCCCAACCGTTCGCCTAGCAATCGATCACCGTTCGTATCGATTACCGTGA
The DNA here is from genome assembly GCA_929108145.2 of Limnephilus rhombicus. Classification (NCBI taxonomy): domain Eukaryota; kingdom Metazoa; phylum Arthropoda; class Insecta; order Trichoptera; family Limnephilidae; genus Limnephilus; species Limnephilus rhombicus. Next base: position 31,253,698 of record OV815277.1, on the reverse strand, counting down.
CATTTGTCGTAACAATCACCACTTTTCGTAACGCATTCACCAGCTCACCCCCCCCCCCCATGTCGAGCGTGCGTAAAGAAGTTTTACTTCAAAAATAATAATTAAATAAGTGAGAGTGGCGTGGCATTTCATTTTTTCCGATTCCCAAAAACAGGCCTATTGCAGTTAGAATTTTTACAGATAAAGGTTTTTTTAAAGCTATCAAATAATTCACGAGGGGAAAATTTTATTCCATTGTTTTGTTTATTGTTTCTTTACTTGGTATTATTGTTAACATTTCATTTTTTAACCTCACTAGAATAATCCTGTGCTGAGGATGTTATTTGGAAGGGTGTGTTTTTAAATAAAATAATTTAGCACAAATAATAGCCAACAAATAAATAAAAATGGAAATAAACGAAATAACGGTTCTGTTACGTTAGGTCATGTTGGTTTTAATTAAGCTATTGTGGGCGGTGAATGTTCCTACAAGTTTTTTATTCCCCTGGAAATACCGTCATGCTGATACGGCCTCCGTGGTAGGGGTAAGACTCTCAACTAGCAATTTGGCGGTCGCGGGCTCAAATCCCGACGTGCGCAAGTAAATTTCATTCGATTAAATTATGTTGTTTCATAATAATAATTATAATAATTGGCTAATTTATATAGCGCCGTTTTCGTGGAAAATCACCTCAAGGGCGCTCATAATTTATCCAAATAAAAAATTTATATCTAAAAATGAACATTCGGAATTTTCCAGAGCGGAAGATACTATCAGTATCGCCCTGGTGTAAGAACACAATTAAGAAAAGAAACGTTTCATGAAATGGTTTTAGCCGCGTTTGGTGACCAGATCTGACTAGCCAGATACTTTCCCACGATCCTTTTTCCCATCTTCTTCCCCTCACTATTACCTTCAGCCTCTCAACATACCCAATTGTGGATGCCTTAGTATCGCTGGCTCGAGAGGGTTGAGAGCAGTTTGGACTCTTGTGCGGTATTCATATAAAAATAATCATTAAAAATGCCGGCAATACGATGGTGGAATATAATCAACCAATTGTTTTAAAGTTTTAAAAATCAACGATACTTAATAACTTACTACTACAGAAATATGTTCAATAAGAATAATTTAAGTGACCGTGGATAAAAAGTTCACTGCCAGCATGGAAATATGGATAATCCAACGTATGTATGTAATAATATTATGACAGGTATAAAATATTCAATAGATTTAAAATTTGATATCGAGGCCACTGTGAAAATCGATTACCATTTACCACGTTGATTAGTGTTCACTGATATCTCTGTAACTAACTGTAAAAACAGTGAGAAATCGTACTCGCGTTCTGAATGAAACACCTAAAATAATAATAATAAAATTAGCGCTTTTCGGAACAACTCATACAGGTCTCATGTAAATGTATGTATGTATGTCCCTTACTATCATTGTTAGAAATATGATCTAAAATTTCTAAACTCTTTTTTTCTTCATCGATAATTTTAGTTAGAAAAAACGTACGGTAAAAGCCATTGTTAAAACTTTTTTTGTGTTAATTGAAAATTTTTGCATTCAAAATTTTTATGAGTAAAAAATTATATGTTTTAATGTCGAATTATAAAATTTGGAGGCGTATTTCATCACCTTTTTAAAAACAGTTTTTAGTTTTCGGATGCGCTCAGAAATACTCCAATCAATTGAATTTTATTGTAAAGCGGAAATGTTTTGATCTTCCAACAAAATACGCCCAAGGCCTTAGGGGTTAACAATAATAATGATAATTTGAATAGTGGTGATTATGTGAAAAATCTCCTCAAGGGCGCAGTACAAAATGACTTCCTAGTCTCTATACAGGTGTCTGGGGGTAAAGTGCATTAACTTAGGGAGGTGATTCTACATGATGGTAGGAGTAAAAAAGATTAACAACTTTTTCCGAAAATCCAACTTTTTTTTCCCATACAAAGAGACGTACCTACTAAAAATCCTTAATGTGAGGTACGTAGGTACTTACTTGCTGAGAGCCTGCCGGGCGTCCGACTCGATTGTGATTGGCCCGTATCGTAAACAGCGGAAAATAATAAATCTGGCCGCACACGGCGGACTAATTTTATCTTTTTACCGCAAAACTACCCCTAAAAGTTGGAATTTCGAAAAAAGTTGTTTGTCTCTCTTACTTGTACTATCATGTAGAATCACCTCCCGAAGTTAATGCACTTTACCCCCGGACACCCGGTATAATTATTTACAAAACTGAACTTAAAAATACTATCAAATTCTACACACGAAGGTATACGAAATTATCAAGAGTTCATAAGTGATTTTAGGTAAGTGATGCAACCAAAATATTTCTTAGAGATCAAATTTTCAAAACAAAATCACATGGTTTTGCGTTGCTTCTTAGTGTACCTCATCAGAAGAAAGTATTCCAATACTGGGTAAGAATATAATGTTTACGAGGAAAATAATCTGTTTTCAAAGCAATTTACAAATAACTTTAGAAATGGAGGGATAAACGATAAAAGAAAACATTGGGACACAATCTATGTGTGGATTAAAATGAAGGTATATAATCCTAATATTTATTGTTTCAATATTTAGTTGTAGCTTTATAATAATAGGCATACTATATCAGAAGATGTTTAAGAAGGGAAACTTGTCCTGTCACTTACAATCTTCAGTATTACGGTTATGTACATGTACGTGAGATGTTAACTACAGTAAGGCTTAACGAACGCTCAAAGAAGTAAGGATACACAATAAAAATAACAGTGAACATAATATTTTTAGAGAATTTATAGTTTTTTGTTCCAAGGTTCCCGTTACCTACTTTTGTCTATCAGGTATATAATTATTTATTGCTAATTATTACTTGTACCTTTTGTTTACATCTTACTATATTTATAAAATATGTAAAATTATTTCGCAAATGTACATATGCATTTAGATATAATGGGAAAAAATAAAGAATAAAAAAAAAATAATAAAAAAATACCCGTTTGGTCCTAGAATTATCAATAATTTTAATTTTACCTATTAATTATTTTAATGATAGTCAACCTCCGATAGGAAAGGGTATTATAAGAAGAAGGAATCACTGGTCAATAAGGCATTTCTAAAACAGAGGTACAGGATCAACAAAACTGTGATTCGTTTAGTATTGAGAGTTCACAAGTATTAAAAAAAAGTTGGGAGTCGCTGGATAAACTCTTAGGTGTGTTAGGTCTTGATTCACTCTGTCAAGTGTGATTCAAATTGCTTACGCATTGTAAATGTTTTAAACGAATTTACTTAATATAATATTTGGACGCAGAATTTACACCATATATATGTATCTTTATGAAAGGAAAGGAAAGCCGCGTTGATTGTCTTTTTAAGCAAAGGAAAGAGATGAAGTTCTTGGAAAGAAAATGTATGAGGGGTGAGTAGGAATTTGGAGGCCAGTGTGTCCACGAGTGATGGATGTTTGAAACCATACCTCCCACTGCGGTGCAAGGCCATGGGTCGATAGAAACCGGCTGAAGTGGTCAAAGGGTCTACCTCAATCGGCCACTCCCGGACTAGCACGCCAAGCATTTGGTGGACAGACGTAACCGCCGCCAACGCTCACCCCACGGACCCGGGTACCCCCGCAAGTCACCAAACGTAGCGAAACATTTGGGGTGAGACAGGAAAGGGCAACATAAGAAAAAGTAGAAAACAAAAAGAATTCTCCACTTAATGAGATGTTCGCATTCCCATAATTTAATATTTTAAAGTGGTGGCAAATAATTAATAATCGTGAAATTTGATTGCAAAAAACCTGAATCAGCGGAGTGAATAAAGCCTGAAATGAGGGTATCTTTTATTGACTTTCCTGAAATAATGTTCCGCCTTCCGCTTGCCAAAGAGACGGTTATTTTAAAGAACTACATTTCATCGGAATAACTCAGCGACTTATAAATATGTAAATGGATTCTTATTTTTCTCCGCTGATTAAATTCATGGAGAGCTTTCTGAAGCCGTCGCAAATAAAGTAGTTTTTGGTTTACTCGGACAAGGAAAAATTGTATGAATAATTATTCTAATTCTAATTACGACTTAACTTTGTGCGGAAATTAATTATCCCTGAATCAAATTGGAAATTCAAACGCGCTGATTAACGAATTTTTACGCAGTTAATAAAAAGTCGTTTTTGATATTAGCTCTGCACAGGGGGCCCTGAGGAAAATAATTTCCTTCATAGCCTACGTCATCTTAGTAGATGCTATGTGGAGGGTCTTTTTTAAGGAAAGGAAGGAGAGGAAGTTCTGGGAAGCATAAAGGTATGAGGGTTGGGTAGGAATTTAGGGGTCAGTGTGTCCAGGAGTGACGGACGTATGAATCCATCCCTTCAACTGCGGTGCAGGCGAAGGGTCGAGAGTGTTCTGCTGAATAAAAGGTTTCCCTAAACCCGTTCCTCCCGATCCGGCCCGCCAGGCAGAAGATGGGCAGACGTACCCGCCGCCAAGACCTTGACAAACCACCCCATGAATTCGGGCACCCCTACTAGGTCACCAAACGTAGTGAAACACTTGTGGTGACCTATGGCAGAGGTGTTGGTTATGCAACAATTTGTTGCAGGGGCGGCATTCATATCCGTCTCCCAATTTTTTTCCCAAGTTCTTAAGAAAATGGGAAGTTAATAAAAATAATTAATATTAAACTTGATTCCGTAACAAAACAACAGTCTTTCAAAAAAGGATTGCAGTTTGCAGTATGTTATAAAATACGCGAAGAGTAAAAAACAACAAAAACACAATAAAGATGCAATCAATTTTGTTTAATGTGAATTGTTAATACTGCACAAGAGTCCCAAATACTCCAACTGTCTGGAATAATGACATTCAAGATGTCTTGAAGGTGGGGGGAGTGTGAAGGGGAAATATATAGGGAAGAGGAAAGTCGGTATTTGGCTATTCAGACGTGTGGACCCTTTTAAAGAAATGTTACGATTGGAAATGAGAGTATTTCCCACTCTAGAAACCATAAATACTGTGATAAACCGTATAAATTCAACAATAATGAATTATTAATTGTTTTTGTGTTTAATTCATAGAACACCATTTATTTAAAAAAAAATCATTTAATAATGTTATTATCAAGTTCGGCAAGTATTTTTAGTTTTTATTTTGGTTACAGTTGTTTCGGCCTACAAATAAGTCACCTCAACGTGGTTTAAACACAGTTTGAAAATGGCCTTAAAAGCCGAAACAGCTGTAACAAAAATAAAGACTAAAAATAATTCAATTTAAATTAAATTTCAAAAAAATAATTATAATAATGAAATAGTTACTAATATCCGCAACTCAATAGTGCTTTTAGTCGAGAGTTTAGCATATAACACAATTTACACCGGAATATCTAATAATGATTTTGTAATTTAAATATAACATGAGGTAATATCAGCAGTCGGCAGTCAACAGCCAGGGAGCGTATGTTTTTGACACCGGAACATGCCTCCTAAATAATAATGTTAAATGTGCCTTGGGCGCACGACCGACGTCTGAAGGCACAAATCCTTCCGCCAAGAACATTGTTATACCAACTACCTATTTGAAAACATTATTCAAAAGTGGTAAATTCTGGGGAGATTTTAAAATAAAACCTATTTTTATTGAAATGTGTATTACGTCAGTACAAGGTGGATCGTTCTTGTTCGACGGTTCGGCTCGATCGAACATAGACTTGGAACATTGAAATAATAACTGTAGATTAGCCCTCCCATACCTAATTTCAAACCAAAAGTAACACCACCTGGGAGTAACTTCATAATAAAACTACCCATCGAATCCCGTCGCGTCTCTTGCGTGACGTAGTTGTTTAGCTAGGAAGAAATTAATTAAACATTTTTTTATTAATGACACTTTTCTCGACACGCTGCCTCGAATCTATATGTTACGTATATATATATATATATGTTTAAGTATTCACATAACTGATTAAATTGTTAATAATAAAGTCCGTGATAACCCTTACCTGAAATATTTCTAACCTCAATTTTGTGTTTTAAAAATGGTCCTCACAAAGCCGTATGATTCCGTTGCCGCCAATGTGCTGGAAATAAGTAAAATTTTCAAAATTTTAAGTAACCCCCGACACAAAAAAGAGCTGATGACCTAGAAACAAATTAGTGCCAAAGCACTCTTTTTCACGATGTAAATTAATAAAATTTTCAATAATATCGCGAGGGTAACTCCGACTATCCATTTTTGTTATCAAATGACAAGGGCAAAAAGCTCATCGAACTCAAGACGGGCGACTAACATGTTCAATGCATTGTCTACAGTCTACACGTTGAGACATGCTCAACCTATTTCTGTCGAACATCAGAAAGAATTCCAAACCTTGAATCTTTTTTTGCATCGAGCCATTATCTCGATATCAAACAAAAAAAGCATCGACCGAAAACGTACACACGTTGAAACATGTTCGAATGAACGTAAAACCATCGAACGTAATGGATTACAAAGCATTAGGCCCTAGGCAAGCCAGTGAAATAGAAGATCTGTTCTCTATTTGAAAACGTTGGTTTCAGCAGAAAGGTTTGGAGGAAACAATTTTGAGGTTTGTATGGGTACCGCCCATGGTCGTAGCCAGGGGGGGGGGGTTGGGGGTTCAACCCCCCCCCCCCCGAAAAGTTAAGATATCAACATCAATAACATTAAAAATAAGGAGATGCGGAGAGCGGCATAACTTATTTTATTACTAATTATTACACTAATAATGTATTTTGGATTTGACCTCCGTACCGATTATCCGATGGTAACCTTTGTACCTATATTTTCGTACCGTCTAGGGAAATTTGACTAGATTAGGGGAGAAAAATATTTTTTAGGGAAAAGGGAAATCAGCACTAAATCTACGGAAATTTCAACCTGGTAAATTTTTTATTGCATATGACAATATTAGTGGTATTATATACCCATATGTTTTTTGGAATTCCCATGAATCTTAAATATTGTTGATGTGCTTACAAGCAATTTTTTTTAAGAAATGCTATTTTTAACACCGATAACGTAAAATGATATTATGTATCTAAAAAGATAAATGGGGACCTCTGAAAGAAAAAAAAATTAACTTGCAAGTTCCGTTTTTTCGGTGATTGCGGTTGATTTTTATTTGGAATTCCGTTTCTAATCAGGTGACTGCTTATAGAAAATAAAAGTTTTCAACATAAAATGTCCACAAATTATTAGTTAATGCTCAAGGAATACAAAGTCCCCCCCCTCCCCCCCCCCCGACACGAGTTTTGATTTTTGAACCCCCCCCCGATACTAAAACCTGGCTACGCCCGTGGTGCCGCCGTCCCGTGAACCATACATTGGATAACCAACACCACTGCCATAGGTCACTCCAAGTGGTTAGCAGAGATGACCGGGTTCATGGGGCGAGGTTTGTCTAACGCGTTTGCCCATCCACTGTGTGGCGGAGAGGAACGGCAGAGACTGGTTGACGGAGACCTAACCTAAACCTCTCCATCCGGACTCTCAACCATCGGCTTGCACGGCAGAGGGAGGGATGGCTTCATACCTCTCTCACTCCTGGAGACATTGAACCCCGCCCATCCCTTATACCTTTTTTCTTTCCAGTACTTCCTCTCCTTCCTGTACCTTAAAATGGGGACTCGGTGTATGGAGCCAATGTAAAAAACAGGGTAATTTTTGCCAATTTGGTGGACACGGACACGGACACGGACACGCCCAGAATACACTTCTGTAGGCTTATGTCTTGAGTGCGTGTATCTATTGTTCGAGGCTTATTAGAATTCCAAATATTCAAAACGGAAGAGCAGTATTTTGGGCAACATGCCGAAAGTTAATAAAATTTTCCCGTCAAAGGCGGAATGCCGCCGTGATGTAAGAATTACCATAGAATGAGAGTGAGGCAAAAAGGGAGAGGAAAAAAAATACAGGCGACGCATCAAGGAAATATTTCGTGAAATACGCTCAACACCCCCCCCCCCCCCCCCCCTGGAATACGAAATATCAGACAGAGCCGAGCATTTCGGTTAATGTGAAAAATATTGATTATCTCAACATTTTATACCGGGCTAACATCCTCCTGAATAATGTATTTGACTCATCAGTCTTCAGTGGCCCCCTTATTGGCCCCCTAGCTCCGCCCCGGCACCCAGCACCCAGTATAGCAGTAGGGACAGCTTAACCCTTGCGATACTTGGTTCGCCTCCAACACACTAAGTAGCGGAATTCATGCCACTTACACCAAACAACTTGTACAAGTTTCAGAGTTCCCGAGAAAAAACAATGTAAATATTGTTACCCACCAAGTTTCTGGCAGAGAAATGGAATTATTATGTTGTTTCGGTAGAGTTAACTAATTTAACCAAATAGCAGATACTTAATCAAACAAAACACATTATAAACTAATATCTTGTTCAAACTCAGCAACACCCAGGAAACATCGCACTATCCTTGAAACTCCTCCCTGAGTGCGAAATTGGGAAGATATTATTTTTCTTCTAAAAAAACTACGAAACACAGGCACGAGGCTTGTCTTGCCTTGCTTACTTTAAAAAAATATTTACATGAACGGCAAAATTAGGAAAAGGGGACCTTAGAACAAATTGAATAATTAAGTTTTGTTTTTTTTTTTTTTTTCATATGAAGCGGATACTATGTGATGTGACATTATTAATTTAAAATAAAACATGATAATAATAATAAATAATAATATAGGCAAACTTTTAATGAACGGTAAGGATAAGGAAGACAGTCTATCTCACTCGGGAATTTACTCACTTCAATGCAGCGACTGCGCATTTTTTTATATTGGTAAAACAGCGCGCAACATAAACACCCGTGTCAAAGAACATCTTAGATGTTTACACAGCTCTGGATTTTCAGAATTTGCAAACCACTTGATTGAAAACGATCATAAATTTGACAAAAACGCTGGCGCCAAACTTATTCATAAAAACAACATCGGTATAAGATTGGATAATTTAGAGGCACTTGAACTTAGGAAAGCCATAAACACTAATAGTAAGGTAGTAAATAACCAACTCAATTTAAATAAAAGTCCTATACTAAGATTGTTCCCTATTGATAAAGAACACGTCCGTTCCCTTCCCAATTCTCCATCTATGCCTCCCTCTTCCTCCTCCACTTGACGAGTCCAGCCCATTTTTGGTAAATTATATATTATAACACAAATGTAACCTAATGTTAGTAGAGTATTATACTGCCCTGATGAAGCTACGGTTGTAGCGAAACCCGGTCGGCATAAAGTATAAAAATAAAAGTGGTGTTTACAAAGTTATTGTTTTATTTTAAATTAATTATGTTTATAATCAAAAGATACACATAGCAAACATCTAGTACGGAGTACCTACGGATATGTCCTACTGTAATTATTTATGTAAAAATTCAATTTTGCGTGTTTTTAGCACGTGGTAACTTTGGCATTTTTTGGGAGTTAATAATTGTAATAATTTAAAACATAATCTTGTCTTATCTACTGTGATTAGATAATGAAAAAAATATTAAAAATAATGAAGAATGGCGAAAAAAGCCTTTTCCTGTGTAGAAATTTTAATTTATATACGAAAAATTTGTATTCCAACTTAAATCGGATATTTGTAATTTAAATTTATACTATCAAATTGCTTATATTAATAATGTTAATTTTTTTATTATACATTTCGTCATATTGCTATAAAATAATGAAATATATAATAAATAGGCAGTACAGGTTCTCATTGCATCGTAAACTCTGGTCCACCATCAATAGGATAAGATTCTCCCATAGCCGGTGTGCCCACGTGATGTATAGCGAACTTGTAGTCAATGAATGCCCGCTCCATTCATTCCCCGGCGGGATTGATGAGGTTCGCAAGGCGACGCCTGAGGCCTTAGACTGGCTTGAAGACTTGGAAGTTTCCCTCTAACCCCACACCATACGAAAGAAGAAGAAGAATAAGTAGAGCAAAATTTTATTTTTAATTAAATGAAGACAATATTAGCGAAACTCAAACGAAAATTTGAAAACAGAAAAATCAGAAAAAGATAGGTCACATCTGGGACTCGAACCCAGGACCTTCGCATTGCCGGGGTACAACTCTACCAACTGAGCTAATGTGTCCCTATCCGATTCGGTCTTATTTAACTGTATCATGCTTCGACTAAGAACTACCAACATTATCTTCATTTTCTTAACGCATATTTTTTTCGACTGCTATCTTTATGTATGATTGCAAGATTTAAACCCGAATAAAATGCTATCTAGATAGTCTTGGATAATTTTTTATTTTATTTTTATCCATTGACATGGCATCTATTGCCATTTCTCGGCAAGGCGAAGGTTCTGCGTTCGAGTCCCAGATGAGACCTTTTCTGATTTTTCTATTGTGATGTTGTGATCTTTTTCTGATTTTTCTGTTTTCAGATTTTCGATTGAGTTTCGATACGATACGATTGTACCACCCCAGCCAGAAGCACTCCTGTCCCGGTGAGACCGGTACACCAGGGGGCACTGATTTGTTACGGCTTGGAACACATGCTCTGAGGAGGTTGGAGTTTAATCGACCGGTATACAATAAGCCAATATTGGAAATTAGGATGGGCAAGAATAAAGGAATGGATTGAGCTTTATAATTTTGTTTTTGGCTTCCTTCTTCTTGCCTCTTCTCGGCTCTTCTTGGATCTTCTTGCTTCTTCTTAGACTTCTCGTCTTTTCTTGATTCTTCCCTTCTCTTCTCAGCTCTTCATTGCTATTTATAGCTTTTCTTGTATCTTCATATTTCTTCTTGTCTCTTTTGGGATCTTATCGTCTCTTCTAGACTCTTCTTGGCCCTTCTTGCCTCTTCCCAGATCCTCTCGCCCCTCCTTGGCTGTTTTTGACTGTTCTAGGATCTTCTTGGGTCTTCTCGCCTCTTCTTGGATCTTCTGGACTCTTCTTGGCTCTGCTTGGCTCTGCTCGGCCCTGCTGGCTCTTCTTATCTTTTCTTTGCATTCCTGGTCCCTTCATGTCTCTTCTTGCTTCTTCTGGATTTTCGATTGAGTTTCACTATTTTTTCTTCATTTAATTAAATGTTACGATTTGAGGTTTTATTCAGTAAAAAATATTTATTTTTTATTAATAAGTATCATTAATTCACAAATAATTGCCAGAGTTGCTTCTAAAATCACGAAAAATTGATTTCTTAATGACCAATATTTTATAAGTTAAAAAATAGCTATACCGTTTGATTAAAAAATGATTACATACATAACTAGGTTTTGTATAAAAAGGACCCCGCACACACATTCCAGAGTGTGTTCAAAACAATAAAAAGCGGGCGGTGAAAACAAAAGATTATCGCATTCTGAAGCGGTTAGGCTCAAAGGTTAACATAAGAAATAAGATAGAAAAAATCGTGGCGCTACTACCAGAAGGAGAGAAAATTAAAACTTCATTTGTGGGCAATATAGGCCGCGGAATAAATTGTCCGCGTCGAATCTTCAATGACTTCAACATCTCAGCGGGGATTTGAGCAATATGAAAATAATGAGAACGACTCGGGGTGGCAACTGGCAACCGGCAACTGGCAACTGGCAGCCAAGGGGAGCCGCAGACGCCGAGTATTCAAATAAATCTTTAATATAAGGAAAATCACACGGAATATTAATGTCCAAAATGCTAATAAAAATCTTAGAATAAGCGAGAGATTTATCTTATAAAAATGTTTAAATTTCAGTACGCGCCTGTATTAATAAATTAACCTGAACACCCCACATTGATAGGTCTCCCTTGTTGGAGGAAGCGAGTTTATAAACACACTTAAAAACTATGCTTAAAAGTGAGGAGGGATGGGTGAGGGTTGGTTCTACGCACGCAGATACCTATTATTTGATGAGCTCCGACGCCACTAATGTACTCAATATGAATTATTTATAAATGCAGACGAGAAACACTAAATGCGTCATTAGTATTTGACAGCATCTTTGGTAGACTGATTACGATCTTTGTCTACGAATCCGGAGGTCGCGGGTTCAAATTCCTGCGTGCGCAAGTAAATGAAAAATAATTGATTAATTTGTTTAATTTCACAATATTTGATATATAAAATATATGAAAATATTTAGTATATTTACACTATTTACTTCCAAGACTACTATTCAGAATTCAAAAGGCTTTAACAGTGTTTGGAGACCAGATCTGAATAGCCAGGTGTTTCCCTATCTTTCTCCTCCTCCTCTCTCCTTTCCCTCCCAACAACCTTCAACCTTCCTCCCCTTACCTTCATTGGGGATGCCATAGTTTTACAGGATCCATACGGTTGAGAACAGTTGAGACTCTTGTGCTCTCTCACATTTGAAACAATGTATATATTTGACACCCTCTGTGGTCATGGGGTAATGCTCTCGACTAGCAATCCGAAGGTCGCGGGTTCAAATACCGGCGTGCGCAAGTAAAGTTTATTACATTGACCTGTGTTATATTTCAATTTAATATGCGGCATGTTTCGGAGTGCAAGATACTCTTAGTACCTGGTGTTAGACCACCATTCAGAACTGAAACAAATTGAGGCTACTGTGTTTTGTGACCAGATCTGAATGGTAAAGCATTCCCCACCTTCCACTTCCCAATCTGCTTCCCCTCCCCACTACTTTCTCCGCATCCCAATTGAGAATGCTTCAGGTGCTCAGGACGAATTTGGGACTATCGTACGATATTCACATTAAAAATAAAACAAATATATAAGTATATAATATAACTAGCAGACCCGGCCACACGTTGCTGTGGCTAACGAAACACAACGCCATTACCCAATCTTTATAAAATCCACACCACCCGCTTGCCAGCTGCCCGCTGCCTGAATTGAATAATTGAATTTATCGGCTTTTCTCTACTATAATAAGCATGTATTATACATATAAACTAATTAACTCGCCACTAATTATACAATGCTTGCAATACAACACTGGATATTTGAAAAGGGAAAATCAAATACCTACTTACTCTAGGACATCTATTTTCCAATTTCTTCCGTAGAACGAATTTCAAATTGACTATAGTACGGCCCGCCAGCCGTTTTAAATCGCACAAAAATATGTTTTCTTTGAATTTCTCGGCTTTTCTCTAATATAATTTACATTTATTATACATATAAACATTCCTCTTCAATCACTCTATCTATTGGTGAAAACCGTATGAAAATCCGTTGCGTAGTTTAAAAGATTAACGCGCACATACATTTTGAGCGATTTCATTTTATACTATGTAATGATGATAATGATAATGAAGTAACATCAGACGAATTTTAAATCGCTGACGCTAATTTTTTATCGCTCTAATAGTTCGCTCATCAGCATTAATCTGACGTGATACAAATATTCCCAAAATAACACTTTTCGTTGTAGGACAATAGTTCCAAACCGTAAACACGGCAAATTAGTAAAAAAAAAGAACAATGTAGCTGTTGTATAATTACTTGTATAATAACGTATAATTTAAATATTGAACGGCCTTTAGTATTCCTGTGCATAGATTTATTAACGAACCCCCCTCCCCCCAATCGAAGGTTCTGATGTAAAGACCTTAAGACTAGATTATTATAATACGGGATCGTAATCTCTGAATTAAGATTAATTTAAAGCGGAGAGAAAGTGCTTTCAAGAAACAACACGACCTATTTTAAAGTAGCACAAAGCGGAAAATTATCTCAGGATATGGAATACGATGTTATAATTATGTAGCAACGTACCATACGGCATGTAAATTTTATACGACGTAAAATAACAATCAGTTACGAAATACTATAGGCTGGCGTCTAGCCCAGTGATGATCAACCTTTTTAGCTAGAGCCAATTCATCCATTTTCTATTCATTCGTCGGCGGCAGGGGATATGGTACCTACAGCTGGACATTGTTAAATTTGCACTTGGTGTTGCTACAAACCTATTTATATTTTCAAAAACTGTTAAATTTTTTTTAATAAAATAATTACACAACACAAAAGGGGCGTCGAAGGCGAAAATTTTATATTGCCAAGGGCAAACCGATAAATGCCGTAGATTTTTATCATTCCGAAATATTAAATCACTTATAAGAAACTATTTGCAATAACTTTGGGTAACTAACGAAGAAAGTAGTGTTAAAATAATATATGATGCAAATGTGAATGGTAGAAGAAGTCGGGGACGCCCGAGGAAGACATGGCACGATCAAGTAAATCAGATACTTGAGACGGGCCATGTCAAAAGTCAGAATAATAGAAGAGTATGTATGAGACGATGTATAAATGTGAGTGAGGCAAAGAGTGTGTGCCAAGACCGAGTTGTTTGGCGGTCCGTCCTCTCTGCCTACCCCTGCGGGGAAACGGCGTGATGGTTAGTTAGTTAGTTAATTTTTATCATTAGTCAAGAAAACTTTAGGTATTTTATGAAACAAAAACCTTAAAAATGTTTTAAAAATACGTGCCGAAACTATTGACAGATTGTAGGCCGCAGTATGAGGGTGATTTTTTTTCTACATAACAAAATTTTGTCTTTATAAGAATATGTAAGAAAATCTTATTATTTTGAGCGGCTGATTCAAAACTTTCAAGAAAAACTGAAGTTTTCGTGGAACCCTTTTGCAAAACAACAAAAACCGTTAAATTATCTTGATGCCTGTGTCAAACCACGATATAAACGCGCTAGTTTCGTGGCTTGGCGTATTTCTGAGGCCTGAAATAGGCCAAGCCCAAAACGCTTGCTACTTTATAATAGCGTAGTCAGACCTTTAACGCGATTTTTTAAGTGAAAACTTCTTTAGCAACGTTGTGATGTAAAACTCGGTGAAACGAAAATTAGCGACACTTAAAAGAAACAAACACGTACATCTGCAGGATTTAGCCTACGAGAGAAAGAGATGGTATAATCAGTTTCCTCTTTGCGCGGTGCTTCGTAGCCTCCCCACTCTTATCTCGTTTAGTTTACTGAAGGTTTCACTTCTACCGTATGTGAAGAGCACATTCTGATTTTTTTTTAAATATTTTATTTAGCAAAGGGAGAAGTTCAATGGCAAAAGGGATCGCGGGCCGCGGGTTGCCCATCTTTGATCTAGCGGTCTAGCCTATTGTCTATGACGTAAGGAGAAGTGATTTTGCGTAAGTTCCTATCGTCTTAGAAAACGTTAGTCTATTCTGCGAACTCAGGCCAATGATGGCAATCAGCTGTGAGCTGTGAACTACAACTTGAAAAGCATTGATATGACATCAGCATTGTTCATTGTGTGAGAATAATTATTGCGTTACAAGTATTGTAATACTGCTAGGAATGTAGTGCACGCGTGTATGTTATGACTTGATAATTTATCAAAATAAATATCAGATTTGAAAAAATTGATACTAAAAAGGAAACTATTTAGGTACTGTTTTGAGTCATAGAAGTGAGCGATTGAAAATAAATGAATCCAGTTGAATGGATCAAGATCATTAACAGTGTGATAAATACCAACTTGAAAGAAAAAAACTCGAATTATACACAAAAAACAAAGATCCCAAAAAAGAAAAATTATTTTCAACCTGACGTCTTTGATTATTATTTTTATATTTTTACATTTTTTGGGTTTAAAAACTATTGGAGCCGTATCAACGCTTCGCTCTTTTTTAAAAGTCATTAAACAGCTGATATAAATCCCCTAGCATTTCAAATTTGACCTAAAAAATTCCAACTTTGATTTAATCGAAAACGAAAGCTCAAATCAAAAACAAAAAAATACCACAAACACTACCGAATGTGATTTAGATTCACAGGCTTCCCGCTTGTATTACGAGTTTCCGGACACCGTGTATACACACCTATAGATATAGCGTTTATAGACATGTTACAATCTCTCCATTAACCATACCGATCGTCCAGTTGATTAGTCAGACAATTCCGAAAAATCGAAATTTGAGTTGAATATCCAGTTATGTAAAAGCGTAACCTATATCTGGTACCATACTCAAGCGCCACCAAATCGATTATAATGCAGAAAACTGGTAGTGAATAACAAAATTCATTAATTAACAAATAAACAAGGTAATTAGTAGGATAAAAATGTCACGCCTCTCTCGGTGTTATTTTACAGCATATCTTCTTCTTCTAATATATAAAACAAAGTCGGGTTAGTTACACCATTTATAACTCAAGAACGGCTAGATGGATTTTTATGACCTTTGATTTGTTGGATTTGTCTTCGCCCCGAATAGCAGAAAAGCTATTAAAACATCGGAATAGCTATTAAAACACGAAAAAAGGTTATGAAGAAAATTCTATTCCTCATACATTCTGTATGGAACGAATTCTCATCTATTGAAAGAGCTTTCGGAATATTGTGATACGTAAAATATTGATTAGCGAGTGAAGTCCAAAAATTCAAAAACGTCAAATGTCAATGCGCTGATTGTTTTGCTTTTGTTCTTAAATATATAATGCTGCCCCTCTTTCTTACACACTAAATGCCAACAGTCGAAAATGAGTAAAAGGGTGAACGTATGTCTGAACCCCTCCACAGGAAAAAGAAAAATGAATCGCCGAAATGTATGTACAGGCTTTACTTCCGAACGACTGCACCAAATTGGATAATTCTTTTTTTGTGTTCGTTATTGTCAGGACAAGGTTTGTATAAAAACTACTGGTGAGATCTGGCATAATGAAATTTGTATAAAAAAATTGCAATAGGTGGCACGCGAGCGGTTTGAAAACTGAATGAAATGGGACTGAATGTATGGAATGCGGGAGGGTAACTCCGCGGGACGGGGGAAGGGGAAGTGGAGTTGGGAGAGGGAAGGTGGAGGAGGCGGAGTGGGAACACGAGAGGGGAAGGGGACGCGGGAGGGGAAGGAGAGGCGGAAGGGGAACAGGACGAATGGGAAAGAAGCAGGGAGAAGCAATTTCCTTATTAATAGTTTAATATATAAAAAAACAGACACCTGTATATAGTATTTGATTTGTGGTGAGCATTCGAATATTACTTTCTTCATTATCTCAAACTTATTATTTGGAGATTTCTAACTAATCAAATAGATGATCGACATATCACTCTCCTAAAAAATTATGTATGTAACAGAAAGAAATGTTTAGTGGACCACACGTAAGTGTGTGGTATAAGTTTGAAAAGCATGCAAATCAGCAGGGTAACCGCTACCAATGAGATAAGCCATCGTTATTTATGGCTGTACGCTGTACCTTGTTCAGCTAAAGGCATTCATCATCAGACACGACGGCGGCCGCAGCGGGGGCGTCCCTTTCAAAGGTTCCCACTATTATTAAACCACGCGAAAACCACCAAAACAGAAAATAAAGACCTCTTTCCGTGTTACTTGCATATCTTCATAGTTATAAAATATGGTATGTTTAATAGGTTCCATGCCAACTCAGAATCAAATCAACTCAATACCTCTTATGATAAAAATAATTTAAAAGTAGCCGTTACCCTAACCTAACTTATTTAATTATTTTTTTTTTATATTTTTTTTATCATCACTCTTTATGGCTTTTCGGAGGTGGTTCTGAGTTGGTTTCATTCTGAGATGGTCGGTCACCGTTTAATGAAATACGTTAATTATTATTAATAATATTAAAAAATTATAATTAATATATAATTATTTGTAGAAATAATAAAGCAGAAGTAGCAACAGTGGGATTGACAGATAAACAAACCTAACAAACTAACTCACAGTTTTATCGCAGAAGTGCGCAGAGAGGATGGACCGTCACAATCTGTTTTGGCACAAACCCTTTGTTTCATTCACATTCATGCATCTAATTTTTTACATTGGCTCCACACGGGAGGCCCAAAAGAAAATAATTCAGGACCTATGTCATCTTTGGGGATTCTGTATGGGGGGTATTTTTAGGAAAGGACGGTGAGAAAGTTCTGGGAAGGAAAAAGGTATGAGGGATGGGTTGGAATCTCGGGTTCAGTGTGTTGTATGAATCAGGTCATATGAATCCATCCCTCTCACTGGGGTGATCGAGAAGGACCTGTTGGAGAGGTCCAAAGGTCTCCCTTCCTCCCAGTCCCATCCGGCTCAGTTGGTGGGCCGCCTAGACCCGGACAAACCTCATCCCATGAACCCGAGCACCCCTGCTAAATCTCCAAACATATGGGTGACCTATGGCAGAGGTGTTGGTTATCCAATAAATGGTTGCGGGGGCGGCAACCGCCTCCTAAATTGAAATATTATTCTGAATATATATTCCGACTCTTGACATGACCCGACTCATGTATTTGGTCCACTTGGTCATGCCGTCCTCTGGCGTCGGCGACTTCTTACCAGCACAAAGCTTTGCAAAACTTAAAATGCGGTTTTCTTCATGTTCTATTCATTAAAAACGCATTAAAATCCTAAATAGGATTACGTAATAATAACAAGCGCAAAAGTTTGCGGTTTTTTCGCCGCGTGAGAGTTTTCTCACTCAGGAAACCTTCCGCAACAGAAACCGCAAAGGAAAAAAGAATTATTATTCGCGTTAGAAGTTTGAGCAAACACATTCTGTTCAAAATCGTCCGGGGCAAAAGCGAGACCGTTTCTTTGCGAAGGCGCACCACGCTGAAGGGAAATCCCTCCTGTCCGCTGACATACAAAACCAATGATTGCTCTATGTTGAACCAAAAAGGTTCAAGTGTTGGAATTTTAGAATCGATCCTGGCGACTTTCTGATCCGGAGCCGAGCATCTTAATCGCTTGGCAATAGAGTTTAATTTATCTAAATAATGTGCAAAAAAATGTTTACATAACGTAAAGGAACGGGTATTATATAATTTGTTTAAACATCATGATGGGCTTTTTACAAGATACTTTTTTTTTGTTAAGTTTTTAAATGGGTCGTCTTTTCGATTACAGGACTGTTGATCTCGAGGTGATTTTTCACAAAAACGGCACTAGACAAATCATCCAATTATTATTATTATCGTAATGAAAAATAACGTTTCCACCACTATATAATTAACAATATCAACATGTTTCAATAACACTATATAATTAACAATATCAACGTGTTTCGATAACACTATATAATTAACAATATCAACATGTTTCAATAACAATATCAACGTGTTTCAATAACACTATATAATTAACAATATCAACGTGTTCCAATAACACTATATAATTAACAATATCAACATGTTTCAATAACACTATATAATTAACAATATCAACGTGTTTCAATAACTCTATATAATTAACAGTATATAATTAACAATATCAACATGTTTCAATAACACCATATAATTAACAATATCAACGTGTTTCAATAACACTATATAATTAACAGTATCAATAACACTATATAATTAACAATATCAACATGTTTCAATAACACTATATAATTAACAATATCAACGTGTTTCAATAACACTATATAATTAACAGTATCAATAACACTATATAATTAACAATATCAACATGTTTCAATAACACTATATAATTAACAATATCAACGTGTTTCACTAACAATGTTATTAACATCTTAATTAACATCTTGATCTGATGAAGATAAATCGTTATTGAAACATGTTAATGTTGTTTAGTATACAGGGTGTCCGGTGGTAAAGTGCATTAACTTCGGGAGGAGATTCTACATGATGGTACAAGTAAAAAAGATAAATAACTTTTTTCGAAATTCCAACTTTTAGGGGTAGTTTTGAGGTAAAAAGATGGCCATTGAGGCCAGATTTATTATTTTCCGCTGTTACGATACGAGCAAATCACAATGGAGTCGGGCTCCCGGCAGGCTCTCAGCAAGTAAGATCGTACCTCACACTAATGATTTTTAGTAGGTACGTCTTTTTGTATGGGAAAAAAAAGTTGGGATTCGGAAAAGTTGTTAATCTTTTTTACTCCTACCATCATGTAGAATCACCTCCCGAAGTTAATGCACTTTACCCCCGGACACCCGGTATAGTGGTGTCAACGAAGCAATTTATTTTTCATTATATTAATAATGATGCCACAAATTATTTTTGTTAAGTTTGAAGAAATTATTAATTTCTTCCGACAGTTGGCCCCCGGCATACTTATGTACAATGCGCCGTTGGTTTGGGGAAAATTGATATACCTAAGAACACAAAATATAACGAACACAAGTTCCCCGAAAGGGTATGCACAGAGTATGTACCGCTGAATAACAAAGGTATAAAACATATTTTCATTCAAATGTATCAAGTATAAAACTACTTGCCTATTTACTGCATATACCGTGTATAAGTACAAACAAATCGATAACGTAAATAAATTCGTTTGATATGCATACCAACAACCCCTCCGCAACGTAAGCAGATATAAGCGTTAGAAATAGGACAGCAGTCAAGTACAATAAGCGTGTTTATACGACAGCGCGTGTGTTTCCATAGAAATCGTTCTAACTCCGTTTTTGTTTTAGTTACATCCCTAAAACAAAAAGTAAAAGGTCGATAGTAGATCAAGCTGCACAGCACATCCCTATCAAGTTGTCTATGGAAATTTTTATTATTATTTATTGAAACATTTATTAAAATTACAATTTTACATCTAAATATATTTTTTTACAGGTTTTTTTTTTACTACCCTTCCATTAAAAGCATTTGCTTGTGTATGGAAGGGGAGTGTACATAAATGCTATTAGTTATTAGTTAGGTATAAGTTAGTACTTAAATAATTAATTGTACATAAATATATGTGAGCTGCAGTATTTATTTGATAATGGTGTGTGTTTTTTTTTTTTTTTAAGAAAGAATGTTATGGAGAACTAAGATATTTGTAAGATTAGTTGACAGTAGTTCTTTTCTTAAGAACATCTTTAAAATGTCTCTTGACAGAGAGCAGCATTCGGGCCTTATCATTGATGCTTCTGATTTCCTCTGGTAGACGATTGAAAAAAGTTCTTCCCTGATAAGTATAATGATGCTGTGCAAAAGACGTATTTAGTTTTGGGCATAGAAAAACATGTTTAAGTCGAGTTCTGTTTTCATCACAAGAATCAGCTATCAGTCGTGTAGTTGACAAAAATATTTACCCGCGCAAATTTGCTACGGGCGGCTCCACCGCGCTCCACATTTTAAATTTTTATATAAAAAAAATACTATAACATTTGTTTATTAGCGATTGTTAACCTCGCGTGTATTTTTGATGATTTGTGGCAGTGATAAAGGCAAATGACAGATGCTTCCATGTGATCTATGGTAATGTTCAAGGTGTTTGTATGTATTTACGAGTAGGTACTGTTCCAAAATATATTTTTTCTAATGAAAACTGTCTGTATGAAATCAAAGTATGAAAAAAAATGATCGCGTAAAACTAGGTTTTTTTATACGTGTGTCGATATACTATCCTAATGGGAATCGGGATTTTAAAAAAATCGTGTAAAACGTTTACATGGGGGTGGAATACATACGGATTAAACACTTTCCCTCTTACTAATAAACGTGATTTTAATTTTACGAAACTGCAACCGTTTAACTTACAATATGGTTGTACATTTGCTGTGTAAAATTTAAAACACGTGTAAGGCCCTTCCAATACAATCATTGCTTGAAATGGCATTAGCCGTGATTGGTAAGCAGACCTGAATAGCTAGGTACTTTCCCATCTTCGTCTTCCTCATCTCCTGCCCCTCTTCACTATTTTAACCTCAAAAATGCCATAGTCTCACCGCCTCCAGACGGTTGGAAGAAGTTCGGACTCATTTTCTGTAATCGCACGAAAAAAAAAATAGATCGGAAAAATAGATAGCAAAAGATTGCATTTTTTAATTAAAACAAAGTCTCAAAACGGTGCCAAAAAATGTAATCATTAGATGTTATTATTATTACTTTAGTGACGGTATCTAGTGAAGCTTATCTCGGAGTCTTTCCCAGACTTGAGCAGCGCGCTTATAAAAGAACCGTTTTTTCCGGCAAAAAAGGTAACCGGAAAAAGATGGGAATTTTTCCGAGGGAAAAACGCAGACCGTAGTCGTAAACTGCCCCCGGTATTACAATATAAGAAGAGAGCAGAGTGGAAACAGTGAGAAACAAACGTGGTCGGTTTGTGTATCAGTAATTCAAGGCGTAATCTCGTCTGGGATAGGGAAACTCTTGCATCACCGAACAGCGAATCCCTAGAATCAATTATTCTTGTCGTTTTCTTGATGCAGAAGATAGTGACCCTCACTCTACTTTCCCTGGTGGACAAGGCCCATCCACTCCCAACGGTCTGTCCTAATGTCGTGTGGAGGGACTTTTTAGAAAAGGAAGAAGAGGAAGTTCTAGGGAGGAAAAAGGTGTGAGAGGTGGGTAGGAATCTGGGGGTCAGTGTGTGTAGGAGAAACGGACGCGTGAATCCACCCTCCTAATGCGGTGCAAGGCGAAGTTCCGAGAGAAACTTGAAGAAATCCAACAGATCTCCCTCAACCAGTCTCTCCCGATCCGGCATGCCACGCAGTGGTGGGCAGACCCATCCGCTGCTAAGATCCGGATAAACCTCACCCCGTGAACCCGGGCACCCTTGCTAAATCACCAAACGTATCGAACCACTTGGGGTAGTCTGAGAGTGTTGGTTATCCAATAAACGGTTCCCAGGGCGGCGGTAGCAATATCCGCCTCCCAAATTGAGATTGCTTGTGGAGAACCAAGAACACCAGACGTTCCGGATATAGTACGAATATGTACATATTTGAATCGATACTATTATTGAAGTGAAAACTTCTTTAGCACCGTTGTGATTTGAAACTCGATGAAACGAAAAATAGCGACACTAAAAAGAAACAAACACATACATCTGTAGAATTTAGCCTACGAGAGAATGAAACAGTATAATCGGTCTCCTTTTTGTGCGGTGCTTCGTAGCACCGCACAAAAAGTGCAAGCAAGTTAATTTAACCGCAGTAAGGGAAAATGAGACTTACTTCGGACACATCACACACGCCAACAAAACACTTCTGCCGGTTTATCTCTCCAGTGGCGTGTATAAACGTTGGCAAATAATAACAACCTGAATTTTGGGGAAGTCGCGGAGGGGGCAAACTTTAGGGATATTAAAGCCGTTATTTATTTATTTATTTACGGACTTACGTCCAATTTAAAACAAAGTATCACGAAGTATAGAAATGAACAATGTAAGGATTCGGATGGTACATGAAAGCAAAGACAAACAGTGAAAATAGAAGAAAAATAAGTGTCAAGTCACGTCAAGACCTTGCAAAAATTAGGGTGAATATTACATATCTTCATTTGTTTAAAGAGCGACAGAAATCATTTAAGCTAATACCAAAAAAATCAAGGTCTTGACGTGAGTTGACCAGTCTACACATTCTGGACAGTGGTGAGTTATAACCATAGTTAGTCGAGTGCTGATTGAGGAAAAGCAGGTCTTTATTTCTGAGTCTACGAGAAGGTATATTAAATGTGATGAGTTGTAGTAATGTAGGCGAGTCGATTAAACAGTTAATAATTTTGAAGAAACAAATGAGATCAGATTTTATCCGACGGTCTTCTAAAGGAGAAAGGTTTAGAGTTTGTTCAATTTCAGCATACGAGTAATTGCCTCGCTCTAATCCTAGCCTCCAAGCAATTCCCTTTAGGAACCGATGTTGAACGGATTCAATATGACGAATATGGACAGCATAAAAAGGAGACCATATAATACAAGCATATTCAAGATGGGGGCGAACCAAGGAGCAGTAAAGAGTTCTTAGGGTATTTATGTTTTTGAAGTCAGAAGTGGTTCTAGTGATAAAACCAAGTAGTTTGAGAGATTTATTAACAATCGTATTTATATGTTCCCGGAAAGAAAGCTTGCTATCAAGAGAGACACCAAGATCTTTAATAGATTGAACAGTTGTTAGGCAATTATTATTTAATTTGTATTCGAAAACAATCGAATTTTTAGATCTGTAGAAGGACATAATTTTGCACTTATCGACATTTAGTTCCAAGCAATTAATTTTACACCAGTCATTGAAAGAGTCAATATCTGATTGGAAAAGAAGGCAGTCATGGTAGTTTTTGATTATTTTTAGGATCTTATTGTCATCAGCAAAAAGCCAAAAGCGTGTGTGAGAGAAAATACGAATAATGTCATTTATAAACAAGTTGAAGAGAAGCGGGGCTAAATGTGCTCCTTGCGGTACGCCGGATGTTACTTCAATAATAATAGACTCAATGTTATTTATTTTAACTCTTTGTTTTCTATTGCTTAAATAAGAATTAAAGAAAGATAGCAATGGGTTTCGTATACCTATAGCATATAGCTTGGCCATGAGGATAGCGTGTTTTACTTTGTCAAAAGCTTTAGAAAAGTCGGTATATAGAACATCTACTTGTGATTTATCTTCTAGGCCATTGACTACGGTGTTGGTAAAGGAGAGTAAGTTTGTAGTGGTAGATTTAGCAGATCTAAAGCCATGCTGTTCCTCAATCAGCAAATTTTTGAAATTAGGTGTTATTTTTTTGTGATTATAGATTCAAAGATTTTAGGAATGTGAGATAACATCGATATAGGTCTATAGTTTTCTACGTTCGACCTATTACCCGATTTAAAAATAGGTCGTATATAGGAAACCTTCCAGGAATCCGGAAAAGTGGCAGATGATAATGATAAGTTATATAATAAACAAATTGGCTTAGATACAACAGATTTACATTCTTTCAATAATATTTCAGGTATACCATCAGAACCAGTGCTTGTTTTGCTGGGAAGATTTTTTAAGTAATTGAAAACATCTACAAGTGTGATTTCGCAATTATTAAGGTCAATAGTATTAGCATATTTAAGTGGAGGGATGGTGCATATGTTATCAGTATAGACAGAGGAGAAATGTTCAGCAAAAAGGTTGGCAATATCGAAATCGTTGGTGGCGTGAGTATCATTAAAAAATAAACTTGAAGGGAGATCGTTATCAATACGTTTTTGTTTAATAAATTTCCAAAATTGTTTAGGGTTAAGATTTAATTTTGTCTCAGTGAGTTCAATATAAGATTTATAACACAAGTTAGATTCAATTTTGGATAATTCTCTTAACTGAGAAAATTTTTGATAAAGCGCTAAGTTGTTCGTTAATTTGAATAACTTGTGTGTTTTCTTTTTTTCCATAATCAAATGCTTTAGTTTCATACTGAACCAAATAGGAAATTTAGGCTGGGAAAAAGTCAATTATAAATATGAAAGGCATCTATTCAATAAACTTAACTTTAAAGGCGGCTTAGGGCCGACGCAATTTGTAATTGGGTATTAAGAGTTTCTTCCGCAGTATCGTAACACTAACTGAGAGGATTGAACTCCACATAACCCTGTAATGGGACATTCCTTACTTTATTAAAATTCATACGTCATCTCATACACACTCGCATTATTCTTCTCTTGGCTCGACTTGATCCTTCTCAAGTATTTGATTCACTTAGTTTTGCCATGTCTTTCTCGAACGTACCTGATTTCTTCTACCATTCGCTTTCGCGACGTGTATTCTTCTGACACTCTGTTTATCAGCTTTATACGTAAAAACCATGAAAGCATATTTTTATTACATTTGCATCAGCCTTACATTCCTTCCCGATCTCCATAATAGAGAACTCCAGTCCAATTTCTTTTTTTTTTAATGAATAATGATTACCTTCTAACTTAAATAACTGCAATTTTTTTTTTTATTTTTTTTAGAGTTAGTTTTAATAGTTAAAATAACTGTCAAAGTTTTAATTTTTCAAGATCCCCGAAAACCACCGAATGTGTAGCGAATCGTGTGACCTCTTCACTCACTAGGTATAAGTTATTTTTATTTTCAACAGGTGTTTATTTTGTATGACAGTTATATGGAAAAAAGTTTGATACTAATCTATAAGTTAAAACATTATTTAGGTGGAATTATTTATTTATTTATTATATCATACTTATTATATCATACTTATTATATCATACTTATTATATTTTTCAATATTATTACGAGAGAGTGGTATAAAAATAAACTGTTCGAATTATTATTTTTTTAGCTTTCAAAATCAATACTATCGAAAACGAAGCATCACCTGTACAATTGTAGGCAAATGAGATACGGCGCCGATCAATGACGGCCATTTTGGATTTCGAAGTTCGCAGAGTTGGCCGTCGAGTAGGTAGCATTATGATATAGCACATTATACGATTTATTCGTATAGTTTAAAGTTTTTCAATATTTTAAATAATAGAGATAAACTAATAGAGATACCTCTATTTTTGATACTGAATTATTTAGGCCTAAATAATGTTTCAATAAACACAACAACTAAATCTCTACAAACAGTACGAAATAACTAATAACAAGAAATGTTGTTAATACCGTTGGCTTGTGTCATACGTACATTTCAATACAATGGCTGGTGAGGAGTGACGTCAGCACTAAACATTCAATTCCAACTTTACAGTGTGTTTTAACGAGACGTTTAAAAATGCACTTTTAATATATTTTTTAAAACTCTACATTTAATATTATTAAATAAAACTTTATATTATTAAATAAAACTTTTTACTTTAAAGCCATAATACTTTTCAGTGGAGTTCCTTATTGTATCATGGTCCTAAATTATCAGTCAACATTTATCTTCATCAGAGTTGGTAACAGCATTGCATTATTAACTGCTAGGCCTCGTTTCTTTTGTTAACTTTTTAGTAGCGACTACCACGTTCAGTCCTTCCACTAATTCTTCTCAAGTCGGTTCCTTATTGCCGAGGATATTGCCCACTCCAATTTCCATGGTGGACAAGGCTCATCCACTCGCCGCGGTTTTGCGATATGAGGAGAGCCATTAATACTTAGTCCTGTGGTGACACTGGTGACCTTCCCCTGGTTCTCCTGCCGTCCACTTAGTCAGCAATATAAGTTTCTCCAAGTTGGAGTCTTTGGCGAGAAGTATTTTAAGAAGTATCTTGATACTAAGTTCACTAATACCGTAACACAAATTGTATAAAACATCAACAAGTATTCAGATTTTTTGACGGTACGAATTATAGCGGAAGCAAGAAAGCTAATTAAAAAATTTAGAAAAAAATAATAAAATTAATAAAATTAATTTAAGTAAAAAGGTTAATTTAAAAAATATATTTTATAAAGCCCTACTGAGGTGATTATATTAGGTACTAGCGAGTTCCCGGCATGCGTTGCTATGCCACTAATAAAGAAATTGGTTCAATTGTTTCCACTAATAAAAACAATCAATCAATTTTGGTAACTAACATAAGAACCTATTTTAAATATCTATAATTCTTGATTCGATTCAAAGTATGGGGCGAGTACTTCAAATAAATCCGTTAATTTAAAGATTTTCGAAAATAGAATTTTGATTTAACAATCATTGTTTTGCAAAATGTCATTCTCAAGTTTTGGCAGTTTTGCAAGGGTTTTTGTAATGATTAAAAAACTTTTCAGGTGTATTGTCATGTGGGTGTAATAATCCAGAAACCTTCGCGGGGGTTTAAAGAAGGTATTTTGAAAGTTTCAAACATTTCCTATGCTTAATATAGCAACGCATAGCGGACATACATTTTTTTATTTTTTTATTATAGCGACTATATAATTTTTTTTTACATACAAAATGCAATGTGAAATTAGGTATAAAATATTGTATTTCTTAGTCCTCCTCACTAGGGGGTCCTATGCCGAGGCGGACTAAAGTTATTTAAATATAGTTCATTTGTCTTCTATGTCAATGAGAAAACCCTAGCGAAGACGCTAAAAACGACATAGAAGACAAATGAACTATATTTAAATAACTTTAGTCCGCCTCGGCATAGGACCCCCTAGTGAGGAGGACTAAGAAATACAATATTTTATACTTAATTTCACATTGCATTTTGTATGTAAAAAAAATTATATAGTCGCTATAATAAAAAAATAAAAACAAATGATTGGTTTAAACGAAAAACCAATATAAATTTAGATTTGCTAATATATTATCTTATGCTAGTAATATCTACGGTGTATAGAAGCAGATGAAATTATTTGTGAATGTTTCGGACATAACAATGGGTACACCTACTAGATTTCTAATTCAGAAGATAGAATCTCTTTATCTTAGCTTTCTTTGATCTGGATTACCGGCTGGTGCCTACGCAAGAATAAATACGGTGCCCGGGGCGAGGGGCATGATTTACAGGGCTGAATAAACGAGAAGAGAATAGAAGTTTATTATTATATGTATCTATGTTATACGATATTAATTAAAACAAAGAGGGTTTCCGCATAAAACGTTATTACTATTTTTCCTAAAATCAGTAGAAATGCCTTTTACGTACAGGGCGTAACAGAATAAAACCGATAGACCAGCGGTCGGCAATTAGTTTTGGTGGCGGGCCATATGAATGTGTCAATTTTTTTGGCGGGCCACGCGACAGTCGAGATCACTCGTGCGCGTGCGAGCCTGCTCAGTCAGTGCACTTGTGCAACTCTGATACCTCTCATACGCAAAAAAATTACGTGGTCAGTACATTTTTTTTTCCATTAACACCACAAAGGAGGCCCTGAGAAAAATAATTTCCCTCGGGGCCTATATCATCTGGGATGCTGTGTAGAGGGTGTTGTTACATGTTTTTAAATAGCAATATAGTAGCGTGGTAGATATTATACGTCAATTGTAGTAGCTATTGAATCAGATAAGCGCATTGCGGGTTCTGTAAAACCTACATTTGAGTTTTCTTCACAAGAAATAGACATGAAAAAAATATGAGTATGACCGATTGATGCGCCAAGTACGATGGGAAGGAATAATCCGACCGGATTTGGCCCGCGAGCCGCCAACTGCCGATCGCTACCGTAGATGATAAATTTATAAGGAATAAAAAAGGTAGATACCATTTTGCTCTAAGACAATGTTTTTTTTTTTTCTAAAATACCAAAAATATATGTTTACTAGCGCAGACCCGAAATTTTGCAGAATAGCTCTTACACTATCTTAAAGTAACCTAGATAACATATTTTTTGTCGGTTTTAACGACTTTTCAAAGGCGGTGTTGAAGTTGAATGATTCTTGGTCAGTTAGTTATCCAGTCATCAACTCTTTGAATGTCGATTAATTTCAATAATAAATTGCGCACGTGATTAGGAAATACATTTATTTTGTGGAAAATACAACATAATTTTAGTATTTTTAATACGTTAATTATTATGTGAATGAAAACCAAATAAATAAATGACGCGATGATATTGAGTGTTACTAGTGTTAAGTGTTTGAATGAATGCGATTTTACGGGTTACTGAGGTCAGGAAAGTTATTTTTGTATGAACAGACTATGTACTCATTCCGAGATTGGCTATCTAGAGGTATTTTAGAGGACAATCTCACCGTTCGAGATAATCCTCACCAACTTACTAGGCAATATACTCGTATGTTTCTTATTTCAAATAATAAAAGTGATTTTTAAATGTGAAATGTGACATTCACAATTAGGATATCTTATGGGACTGATGGGAGTGGGAGGGTAGGAGAAGCGGTAGAGCAGCGATCGGCAACCTTTTTAAATCTGCGACTCCAAAATCAAAGGATTTTGTTTTTGAGACCCATAAGAAAAAAATCGCCTAATTTAGAGGCTACGAAATGTTGGTTCAGGTAGATGTCATGGTAACAGCTGGTTAAAGTTGATTTTCATTATTTCATACAATAAAATAAAAGGAGTGGGGGCAGGAAAACATTTCATATATATTTTTGTAAGCACTGAATAAAATTAGCAATCAAACATTTTATTCAATTAAGTAAATTGTGCGCTTTTATAATTACCGTGACGATTCACGGTTACGGTACCGTGACGGCAATAAAAATACGTTAATTATCGCTATAATGCTGCAGCCCTTTCAAAAGATGAGATACATAATGTACATAGGTCTGGATTGGTCTGTAGTCATCATTTTCTTGCATCTCTCTCACACACCATACCGTGACGTCTCCGTAGACCCCTACCAACACTACTCACCATCAAGATAATTTTGAAAGTATGGAACATACATAATTATAAGGATACTATTGAAGTGTGAGGGGATTCCAAAAATTCAAAAAAGTCAAATGTCAATGCGCTAATGGTTTTGCTTATTCTTAAATACATAATGCGGCCGCTACACACACTAAATAACAACAGTCGAACATGATACAAACGGTGATCGTATGTCTGCACCCCCTTGAAGGAAACATACAATCATTATCATATATCTCCCTCATACGTATAAAGTGGTACTTTAAACAGTCACTCGCATTTTGTGTAACTGAGCATTTTTAATGTGTAAGAAAGAGCTGAAGCATTATAGCGATAAGGAACGTATGTTTATTGCCCTTTTTGTCGTCACACTACCGGCACGGTAACCGCGAATCGTCACGGTAATTATAAAAGTGCACATTAGGTACAAAATTAGTGTGAACCTTTGTGCCTGCACACTTTGAGTCAAAACATTGTTTGTTTTTGATCTATTAGATCTCAAAATTAGTTATATCTTTAGTCTGGAGCGACATTTATTCTTATAGCAGTCAAAATGCAGAAAATGATGTCTCACACAAATAGGTATGTAGATGAAAACGGTAGTAAATTCGGCAGGGATTTTATGAATAACAATCACGTCTAAAACTTGGAAAAACCTGTGCTTTTGTAAATAAATCAAATCAGTTGCTCATTTTCTTTCCAGTTTAATTTAACACTGTTAAGTTAGTACTATTATTTAATTTAAACACTGTTAACACTATTATTTAATTTAACACTGTTAAGTTAACAGTATTATTGAATTTAACACTACAAGCGTACGGATTAATTATTTTATTATTATTCATTGATATCTGGATCGTCTTTTAATTTTTTCAGTGAAAATAACTTTAGTAAAATTCAGTTAGCGCAAAACTTTGTAAACTTTTTTATCAATCCCATTGTCATGATTCCAACTCTCTTTGACGAATTGAATGTTGGTCATTTACTAAAGCGATGCTGAGCATATCTACCACCCCGGAGAAAAACGAATCTTCTCCTTTTGGCTGTTTTTAAGTATCGATCGATTAAAATGTGACAAAGAAAAATAATATTTCTCGAAAATTAGTAACTAAAAGAAAATTACAGAAAACTTTCAACTCTGTTTGATGAAACCTGTTCATTTTATCATGCGCAAAAATCAATATTTATTTAGATCATTTAAAAAGAGTAAGCTTTTATGAGAGAGCGCATAATTATGCTTAACGAGGTAATAGTCAATGGAGGATGTTAATATTAGCATCGGGACATTGACAAAGAATACAAAAGGTTGGTCATTTATGTACAAAAAATCACATTATTCATTATTCGTTTGCCGTATACGACGTTCTACATAAAATTTGTAGTATTTTGACAGAAATATATTCAGTAAAAATTAATCACAAATAAAATCCAAATATTTTATTGTAGTGGCAACATTTGCCGTATGTGTTTACCGGATGTATGTGTATAATGCAATTCACGGTAGTTCCACTAAGGGGGCATACATTAATTACATGAGCTCAAGGGGGGAGGGGGGGGGGGGTCCAGCAAAATTTCCCGTTACTTGAAAAGAATATACGAAGTGGTCCAAATTTATCTCACCAAGGAGGGGAGAGGTCTAGATTGGAAGAAAAACTGCTCACGTAATTAATGTATGCCCAAATTAACTTTGCTCTGCGTTTAAAGCAAAAGTTCTTTAGACCAAGGCCGACTACAGCACAGGCTTTGGCGCGAAACGAATTTTGAAGTGTCACGTGATCAAGTCAGTGCCATCGAGCAAAGACAGTTTGCAAATGGCGGCGATTATTGTTGATACTCATCGTTAATTCTGATTTGTGTGTTATTTTACAGCAAGTATATTCCAGAGTGGAAGATACTAAAACTCTGATGTAAGACTACCATTCAGAATTGAAACTTAGCTTGAAATGACTTTAGCCGTGTTTAGTGACCAGATCTGAATAGCCAGGTCCTTCCCCACCTTACTCTCCCCCATCTCCTTCCCCACTACTTACAGCCTAACAACATACCCCAATCGGGGATGTCACAGTATAACTGGCTCCGGACGGGA
Source organism: Limnephilus rhombicus (assembly GCA_929108145.2). Lineage (NCBI taxonomy): Eukaryota > Metazoa > Arthropoda > Insecta > Trichoptera > Limnephilidae > Limnephilus > Limnephilus rhombicus. The sequence goes on along the minus strand of OV815277.1, from coordinate 31,221,754 downwards.
ACAGTGAGGACTATTGTGCGATATTCACATAAACAAATAATAAAAATATTCACAGAGTGATTTAGACTATTTCATTCTTTGTAACTTGGCGGCAGCGCGACCAGGCCTGTACTCTAGTCAGCATTGCTATACAGATAATTATAATGTAGAAAAAACAATAAATTATTTTACTTACAGGCACCAGCGTATATACGCACTCCGTGTTATTTGATGTTTCAAAATCATAATTAATAAAATAAGTATTTGATAAGCCGCCATAGCTCAGTGGTAAAGAGCAGCTGACCGGCAATCAGAAGGACACGGGTTCAAGTCCCGTTGGCGGCAAGTATCTTTTCTCGGAAGATTTTTAATTGTAGATGAGTATTTCAGGCTGATAATTATTGCTTATAATAATTGTTACCCTTTGTGCTATGCATAAAAATCTTGTCTAAACGTTAGTTTATAAATTAAAAAATAATAATAAAATAATACACTGGAATACTAGTGAGACAGGCACGGCACAAACTACTGTAATTTGAACATAAAATAATGTGAAATATTTTGCAGAAATGCAAATAGAGTCCAGAACTGCCTCTCCTAGGAGGTTGCTTTTACGCCCTTAGGGTAAGAGCTTAACGACCAACTTATCAATCTAGTGTAGAGAAAGTCGATGGTAATGGCGTGTTTACTGAAAAATAATTTACATTTTCCCGGTACATTAATGTGATACAATAAATCACTCGATCGTCGTAAAACGTAAAAGGTGCCATCGACTTTTATTTTTCCCACTGAAAACGTTGTCGCTGATTTTGTTATAAATATGTCGTTAAAACATGTTATTCGGCAGTAATTTCCACTAGAAGTGCTAATTACTCGATTTGATATGCAAAAAGTAATAATAACTAATAACGGTCTTGCCAAATAAATAATATACATATATTAGGTCCTTACATATGAAATTGGCGTTTTGCCGTACTGGCAACTTTGATCTCAAATATCTTCTCTTTGTTTAGGAATTTCAAATTCAAATTTATACAGCTATTTACTCATGTATTTGTGTTTCGAAAATTATAACTCATTTGTTTTTTCCTTAATTGTTTTTTTTCTTTACGTCACTTAGTTTACAAAATGGAAAACTTGAAATATCGCGTTATTTACGTGTACGAGTTCCACCGTGGCACCAGTGCTGCAGAAACGGCTCGAAGGATTAATGATGTGTATGGCGACGGTGCCGAAAAAGAAAACAGAGTGCGTTTTTGGTTCCAACGTTTTCGTTCTGGAAATTTCGACCTGCAGAACAAGCCCCGTGGACGGCCGGAGACCAAAGTAGAGACCGAAGAATTGAAGGTCATTGTGGAAGCGGATCCATCGCAAACCACGTCCGAGTTAGCTGCAGGCTGCGGTGTTAGTGATAAAACTGTTTTAATCCACTTGAAGCAAATTGGGAAGGTGAAAAAGCTTGAAAGGTGGGTACCTCTCGAATTGAGTGAAGCAAATCAACAAACGAGCGTTGACAGCTAGACCACACACTGCACAACAGACGGCTACCAAATTAGAGGAGCTTCAATTGGAATGTCTAAGACATCCACCGAACTCTCCGGACCTTGCCTCAACAGATTACCATTTTTTTCGAAATTTGGATAACTTCTTGCAAGGGAAAAAATTCAACTCCGATGGGGCAGTCCAAATCGCCTTCAAAGATTTTATTGATTCCCGTCCGAATGGTTTTTTTAGTAAAGGGATCGATGAACTACCTATGAGATGGCAAAAGTGCATAGATAGCAATGGTACATACTTTGATTAAATAAATATATTGTATTAAAAAAAAATCGACTTCATGTTCCTCCCAAACAAAACGCTAATTTCATATGTAAAGGACCTAATATTATGATGGCCTTCTGCATGAAGTTTTGTAATCGGACCAGTTATTGTCATTAATATGGAAGATCCAAAATAATTCCCATTTTACACATCATTTCAAAATCATCATCGATTTTCCAATTTTGGTTACATTCTCATCCTTTTGGTTCAATTTGTCGCCACTGAGAGCTCCACCGTAAGCTACCTAACATTCGTAGTTCATGAAAAATATGTAGAGGTAACATCGGAACTTAAAGAATTTTATTAAAAAACATTGCTTTTTCATTTCTACCGTTTTTTTGTTTTTCACGCAGGAGGTCCTGAGGAAAATAATTCCCCTCAGGGCCTATGTCATCTTTAGGGATGCTGTGTGGAGAACTAGACAAACCTCATCCCGTGAACCCGGGCACCCCTGCTAAATCACCAAACGTAGCGAACCACTTGGGGTGACCTATGGCAGAGCTGTTGGTTATCCAATAAAGGTTCCCGGGGCGGCGGTACCCATTCCCGCCTCCCAAATTCGCTGTTAATATCATTGAAGAAATGCAGGAGAGAATATCAAAATAAAGCCAAAAATACAGGGTGTCCGGGAGTAAAGTGCATTAACTTCGGGAGGTGATTCTACATGATGGTAGGAGTAAATGAGAAACAACTTTTTCCAAAATTCTAACTTTTTTTTTTCATACAAAAAGACGTACCAAATAAAAATCCTTAGTGTGAGGTATGATCTTACTTGCTGAGTGCCTGCCGGGAGCCCGACTCGATTGTGATTGGCCCGTTTTGTAACAGCGGAAAATAATAAATCTGGCCGTACACGCCGGACTAATTTTATCTTTTTACCTCAAAACTACCCCTAAAGGTTGGAATTTCGAAAAAAAGTTATTTATCTTTTTTACTTTTACCATCATGTAGAATCTCCTCCCGAAGTTAATGCACTTTACCCCCGGACACTGTATAGCGCGCTGCAACCGTTAAAATTACTCAAGGAAACAGAAAGATGGTTTAAATGTAAAAAGATATAATTTTTTAAAAAGCTCTATAGTCATGGTGCGTAGAGAATATTTGTAACATCATGTTTACAGGGTGTACTTTCCGAAATGAGATGATTCAACATAATCGACATCAGATCCCAAAGAAATTTGTTATTCGAAGTTGTTATTTTGTAACGCTTTGTAAGCGAGTTAATAGCACGGAAATTTTTTATGTTGTTTTAAAATGGACGGAATGTTTGTATTATTAAAGAAACCATTTAGAAGTTTTTCAATCAAAATCAAACATACTGACTTCCATTGTTTTTGATGTGCATTAATTATTCCTGTGTGAAATCGGGTTTAATGAACTCAAATTTGCTTTAAATTTAAGTGTCGTTTTCAAAATTGGAACTAATTGTTGTTTGAAGATAAATTTTTTCAGAATATTATACTAATTACCATTTTCAAAATTTGAACTTATTTGTCCAGAATTCAGACTATCCATTAAATTTCACAGGTCTACCCAAGTATAAATATTTAAAAAAAACTATTTGCTTAGAAGAGACACACAATTTAAACAAATAATATAAAAATAGAACTAGGTACATGTGTTTTCAGTGAGCTAGAGTGCTAAGATTGAAAAAATACTACGCTATTGATGTTGTTGTAGCTGAAAATGAAATTTTTTTTTTTCAAAATTTCAACGTTTTGTTTGAAGACGTTCTGAAAATCTTCATACGAAATGTTGAAATTTTGAAAAAAAATATTTTCATTTTCAGCTACAACAACATCAATAACGTCATATTTTTTAATATTATCACTCTAGCTCACTGAAAAATCACACCCGAATGTACTATACATGTTCAGAAATAGGCTTTACTCGGTGTTGCAATATTAATGGAAAAACAGTTTATTACTTAACTAAATTTGTAGTAAAATGTTTATAATTCAAATAAGTCGAGACTATATTATTATTGTATGATAATTCTTATTGGGGCATTGGCCATTTCCAGCGTATTCCAGAAGCCGCATCGACAGCACAAAGTAAATCAATCAATCAGCTGTTGCGTATACGAGGCGGCCTTTCGGCTTCCAATAGACCCTTCAGGACCCTTCCCCCGAAGGGTTTGTGTCCTTCCCTCCCCTCCCCGTGAGCCCTGTCTAGGGCCTGCCCTGGGTCCTACCTGTCTGGGTCCGCCCTGCAGGGAAAACATTCCAGGAACGGGAATATTTGTGTAGAGGAATGCCGGGTTTTCCCAGCGGTCTGACGGTGATTGATATATTATTCGGTCCCGTGTTTTATTTTATACTCGTATTGATGGCGAACCAATCATAAATAAATTGCTTTTCTTATCATCTGTGTCGCAAAGATTATGAAGATATCTATCAAAATCAACATCGTGAAACAAAAAAACTCTCAAATATAACGCAGAAAATCTATGTTTGTACATATTTTCTCAACTCACACCCCGCTCAGAGTTAGCTTGGTTCTTTCATACCCAATCACGTTTGATAAACATCAAATCTACAACCAGGGCCGTCTCTATTTTTTGACATTTTAATAATCCGCTGACGACCTTAAAAAACACACGTAGCATACTAAAATATATTTTATTCGCTTGACAAGGCTATAATGTAGCTAAATATTATTATAGCTTGTCGTTTCGTCACTTGCATATTTATTTTATCTGTAAAAAAAACGTCGCAAAATTCCGTAACAAATATAATTTCGATTTGCAAAAGTCATACTATTGTATTAATTTACAGGAAAGCATTATATTATTTACCTTTTAATGTAGCCATAAATTTGTGGTTATCCATTATAGATAAATGAAACAATTTAACTTTGTTTGAACCGCTTTTATATTTGAGTAAATCCGACTGGTTTCAGAACGACCGTTCCTTCTTCAGGGCAAATGTATACTGATTCGACAGTTTTGAAATATGGATGGGAACAATGTATTATTATGGTAGGGGTGGAGTCGTTGCTAGGTATTAATTTTTTTACACTTTTCATTAATACCTAGCAACGACTCCACCCCTACCATAAAAATACATTGTTCCCATCCATATTTCAAAACTGTCAAATCAGTATACATGTGCCCTGAAGAAGGAACGGTCGTTCTGAAACCGTTCGGATTTACTCAAATATAAAAGAGGTTCAAACGAAGTTAAATTGTTTCATTTACTTATATTATTTATTTTTATTGTGAAGAATGCTTAATTAGCTGAGAAACATAATAAAATCCAAGAATATTTTCGTATGTCGAGAATTAAGAACATATTTTTTAATAAAATTAGAAAGAAAATTTAAGTAGCTATCCTGTGAGAAACTACGTAGGAAAAATATATAAAAATATAAATAGGTAAACACATTATATTATAATACAATTACTATGGGTGGCGGATATGGATAACGCTGCATCGGGAACCATTTACTGGATAAACAAAATTTTTTGCCACAGGTTATCCTAAGTGGTTTTGGTGACTTAGCAGGACAGCCCGGGTTCTGAACACACTGGCCCCTAGATTACCACCCACCCACGTACCTTTTCCTTCCCAGAACTTCCTTTCCTTCCTTTCCATAAAAAATACTCTTCATACAGCACCCCCTAAAATGGCCTGACGGAAATTAGGGGGCCTCTTGTGTGGAGCTAACGTAAAAAAATATATAAAAATGGATATTACAAAAATAGTGTCGGCGTAACTAGCGTACGGCGGGCGATTGGCATTTCATCCCTAACGTTCCAAGGGTTATGCTGAAAAATAATTTTCAGGAAACTTCCTTTGAAGGATGTATAAAACATTATTCTAAAAAATTCTGAGGGTGAGGAGAAAATGTCGCATAAAAATCATTACCGTAATTAACAAAGTTTGATAAAAAATAATGATTTAAATTCTTATTTAACTTTACAACTAATCACAAAGAATAAAACGTGACGCGGCGCTCTGCAAAAGAAAGTCTTTCAAACTCAAATCAGTCTTCACTCAAAAGCCGCCGTGCAGAAAATTGTTAAACGGCATTCTCGGCTAAACCCGGACCCGTCTGTAGTACGAACACCGTTATCAGGAAAACGCTGAAAACGCCTTGTAATTGAAGCCTTACAACGAAACGGCAAGTCATTTGGGGTGATTAGCAAATCGATACCCGTGTTTGCAAAAAGGACGTACTCTAGGGAGGAACAAAACAGACAATTGAAAAAAACCCTGCATATTGGGTACAATTATATCACTTCTAAGTGCACACGAGCAACTTAAGCTGCTGTAAAAAAATCACACAAATTCAAAAATAGTCTCCCAATTGTCGCACCACATATATCGTTTCTCTACCGGTATTTCAATGGAAAATGCTCCGAGGAACTAGCGTCATTGATCCCTTCGGCACCGGTGCATAGTTGGGAATCACGCCAAACGCGTGCTCAACATATGTACACGGTTGACATTTGTCACATGAGAACGGGTCGCTTCTTCGACTCGGAATTCGGTGTTCAACAGCTCGGCTGTGAAACAATTTGTCGGCCTCTGTGTTTCTTTCTTTCTACAACATGGGTCTCTTCCAGACCAGTTCATTCCATCCTCTCCTCAAAAAGACCCTCCACACAGCGTCTCAGATGACCTAGGCCCTGAGGGAAATTATTTTCCTCAGGACCTCCCGTGTGGAAATAAGGTTTAAAAAAAAAAAAAAAACACACCGTATTGGATATTGCTGCATGCAACAGTTGCCGGCAACTAAAGATACTCGCTTGTAACTTGTGCGCCTGGACTACTAATGTTGTAGACTAGATAATAATAATAATATGTTTTTATTAATTTCTTACACCATTATAATTTTTAATTTATTACATGTAAGAAATAACGCCATATAAATATTAAAAAAACATATATTTACAAATATTTATACATAAAAGAAATATGTTCAGCAATTTAAAAAAAATCTCAGGCAGTGGTGAAGATTTCGTCAGTGTGGAGAGGTTCTTTCAAGCATCGAAAGAATTTCCCTTTTGAATCTCTCCTCACCGACGCCAAATATATCAATCTCGGAGGAGATTTGGTTCAGGAGCAATATACTCCTCTCTAACGGGAGAACTTAGTCCTACAGGCAGGAAGATAGAATAATCTATGATGACCCTGTCTAAGATATTCATCAGTAACATAGAGACTCACTCGCTCCAAAATGGCTGAGTTCTCAATATAGCCTCGCAGCCGTCTGAAAAAGTGGGTGACGGCATACCTCTCTTCTGAACTGCAGGTAGTGAAGTCCCAGCATGCCTAGAAGAAAGTTCGTGGGTAGAGCCATGGATAGTGGCCATACTCCCTCATGTAGAGAAATCTTAAAAACTTTTTTTGAACCCTCTCTAACATGATGTTACATAAAAATAATGTAACAAGTGAATTATTCTGTGAATGGGTACTTTTAGTGTGAAATTAATGAACATTTTACATTATTATATTGGTAGGTAGCATTGAAATGTTTATCTCTATTTTTTTTTTTTTTTAATAATTTTATTTATCTTAAAAAATGGAACATGTTACAGTGTTACTTTTCCTCCATTAAAAGCATTTGCTTGTGGATGGAGGAGCTTGTGGATACATTTTAAATATGTACAATCAGGTGTTTCACATAATATATGCACAGATTCACAGTTAATATACATATACCGTTAAAACACAGTTTAATCATATCGCAATCAAGATCCTTTAACTAAAAGGTAAAATCATCCACATGTATTCAGTAATAAGTAAAATAGATATAATTTTTAGTGTGACATTCATGTGGTGATGAGGGAAGCAGCAATTTTCCCGTTGGTGATTTCTCTAAAATGTTTTTTGATGGAGTTCAACAATTGTACTTTGTCATTAATGCTTCTGATTTCTACTGGAAGGTTATTAAAGAAGTATTTTCCTTGGTGTGTATAATGGTGTTGGGCAAAAGACGTGTTTAGTTTGGGGCATACAAATACATGTGTAAGTCTTGTACGATTTTCAGTTATGAATGAGAATTTATCTTTTTCTTTTATAATTTGTAGGATTGAAATTTTCTCAAATAAGTTTTTAAATGTTGGAACTTTGAATTCTTCGAATATGCATTCAGTGGGGAAGTCTGGAGGTTTTTTTAGTATAATTTTTAGTATATTTTTAGTTTTTTTAGTATAATGAGTCTTTGAATAATTTCTATGGGGGTCAAACAAGTTTTGTAAGCTGCTCCCCAACTGATAATGGCATACTGAAGAATAGACTGTACTAGTGCGTAGTATATTGAGTATAGATTTTTCGTTGTTAAGAAGTTTCTAATTCGTAAGAATATATAAATTAATTTCCTAATTCTTTTTATTGTATGTTCGATGTGATCTTTCCATTGGTTTGTATTTATGATTATTCCGAGATATGTAATTTTATCTGCTGTTTTCAGAAGTGATTGTCGACAGTGATTAGTATCGTGTTGTGCGAGAGAATGATTATGTAAGATTATTTGAAGATTTGAGTATTGATATTGAGTTGGTGATACTGAGTATCTGCACAGAGGGGTTCACTAGGCAGGACTTGCCTTGAACTCCTCATTGTTTGAGCAGCCACAGGTGACCTCGGCCGCCGTACCTGTGGCGGGTCGACGTAATCACATAGTCATAGTTCGCCATTATTTTACAACATGTGAAGATTGTTCAATCCGCGCCCATCAGCGGCATCCATTATTGAAGACCATCAGGAAATTCATTAAAATCCTGGATCAGCAGCGGAGTACCATGGGAGCACATTATTTCTTCTGGATTTACTCACATCCAGCATCTGCAGACGCAGTCATCATAAGACCTTCTGACTACGCCTGGAGCCAGAGGTGCTCGCAGAGATTCGGCGAAGATCGCCGACCTTGGCCGCCATCATAGTCGGCTGGCTGGCAACCGCCCTGGGACGGGACGTCGCTGGGAAACCGCGGGACTGGAGGCCTGTTCGTCGCTCCAGCCTGCCGTTTTCAGCCCATTTCAGCAGCGGAGGGAGCTGACCGCACATCTCCGAAGGCAGCAGCAGCATGGATCGCCTACATATGGCATCGCCCCCACATATCAACTCCTCAAGATTAAACGGTACTAACGCTCCATAATATGCCCATTCGGAATTTAGTTTAGCCCTGATTGTTATTTGTACTTAATTAATAAATTAATTTAACGGTGTCAAAGCACTATACTATTTCATTTAAATAACCTATCCTCATACAAAGTATTACACACAGCCGCCTACTAAAGGTTCACACTGAGATATAAATTCTAGTAATAATCACACTGGTCTCATGCTCTCCATCTTGTATTCTTTTTATTACATTTGACCCTAAGTCATATTATTCTCTTAACATTTTAGCTCCCTACGTGAAAGCTAAATATTTTCATAACAATGAGGGAGCACTCCACCTCATGAGGATTCCAGATAAGCGAACCACTCTCCAGCCTACTGCGGACCAGGGAGAAGTATAAAATCTTCAGAGCACGAGTATCCCGAAAAACTCTGATGGTTCGGAGAACTAAACCTAACATTTTTATGGCCGACTGCCACACTCCTTCGATATGAGGACGAAATGTCAACTTACTTTCATTCATAATCCCAAGATCTTTTATATTAGAAAGTCGTTTGAGGATGCTCGGTATGCTATGAGATACTTTAGTTACAGGGACAGTTGGGTTACATCAGTTGCGGACAAAAAATCCATTATTGTATGTAGAGGTGCGGACAGGACTTTTTAGTTGGGAAACTTTTATGAATTTGGAATAATTTTCCAGTTGTACCCGCAACTAAAGTTTTCTCGTCTGCGGGAGCCCTTAGGGGGTATACATTAATTACGTGAGCTCAAAGGGGGGGGGGGGGGGGTCCAGTAAAATCTCACGTCTACTTGAAAAGAATTACGAAGTGGCCCGAATTTATCTCACCAAGGGGGGGGCTCTAGATTAGAAAAAAAAAACTGCTCACGTAATTAATGTATGCCCCCTTAGGCTACAATTAAAAGTTTTTTCAAGTGATCATTAAATTATTTAGATCTGTTATTTTTTTTTAATATTGTCATTATTTGGTAGTTTTCTTTTTTTTCATTTTTAGTAACATTTACAGACTTAAAAACACAAACGTTGTTACTCGGGCAAAATATCATTTTCTAACAGAATAAATTTTGAGTAATGAAATACAAGGTTTTAAGCATGTTTTAACACGCAGTATTTATACAGAGTAGTTGGAATATTAAAAATAGTTATTTAAGAATTTCAGCAAATAGTTACATTTTATTATTCTTATTTAGCTCTTTCGTTCTACCCTGGTGTACTTACTACATTATTATCAAAAGCTCGCGTGTTTTGGTATGTCAATGTCAAGTTTATTCCGAATATTTAGTTGGTGTCCCTCTACTCTCTACTGCTGTAGGTATTAGGTACTACTATCTGCGATCCATCAGGGACCTCTCCCACGAGGGTTGGCCTAAGGGCCTATTTATATGAGTGAAAAGTAAATCTGAATGCTAAATCCCTGGAAAATATTGAAGGATAAAGACGTTTCCCGACTGCCGAATCGCATATAATTCCAGAGAATATCTCTCTTGTATTTCCAAGAAAATCTATATTTCTTTATTGTAGGTTGTATTCGAGCGATATAAATCTCACAAACTAGATTGCTAAGTCATCCTTTTTCAATATTATTTCTAGAAACAGATACGAGAAGACGCATTTTTGGCCATTATTTCATATATCCGCCCCTCGAGAAAAGCTACATTTAGAATAGGAAATGAATCGGCTGTAAGGTTCGCTTAGTTTTGCCACCGAACAGAAAATCTCCAACAGTGTGATATAATTTATAATATACACGTATGTATATCGATATAAAGCAAAACTGATATAGCCAATGTAGGTACAAGAGACATTTTTAGTCCTAGACAGCCAATGAAGATGATAATCTTTCTGTTCGAGAAATAATTCCAAGTTTTGAAAAAAAAATTTCAATGTTTTTTTTTGTAATTCGGTGTACATAATAAGTAGAATATGCCCTCTTGGCATCTTGTGTAGGGGTTGTAGACATACCCAACAAGCTCGGGTCGCGGGTTCCACACTGAAGAGGCGGTGTTTAAGGAACACCCTTCTCAGCTCTCGGCTCTATGAGGGGTTGCCGCAAGGTACGCCTTTTAGACTACTTATAAAAACTGTCATAAAAAATAACGATGATGCATTCTTCCTTCTCCTTGCACTCCGTTCCGCGTGAGATCATTTATTTTAATGGAAACTTATTATTGCGCAGTGCAGTCAATTACATCTGACAAGGTTTTTAACAGGATTTTGTTGTTAAATAAAACTTATGATAATGATGTTTGTGCCTCGAATAGGAAAGGTAGAAGGGTGCTTCGGTGTTTTGCTACACCGAGGGGTGAACAACATACCTACCTACGAAAAAATGTAAGAATTTTCTTGTCTTGTCTTAAAAAGACTTGAACCAGTCGGAAATATCAGATTTCTTTTGAGCATAAAATTAAAGGCTTTTTAAAATAAATACTAAAAGTTGTCGACTATTTTCTTCCATTACTGTAACATCTTCAGGATAAAAATTTAAAAAAAAAATCTAATTCGAGAGCTTTAGCATTTTACAACTTTCATTATTTAAAAAAAAACATTATGTATAAATCTAATCTTATCGTACGAAGCAGCGAAAACTGTCAAAAGGTAAGCTCTGGCATCTTGAAATTTGTACAGCATTTTATGTTTGGAACTTCTTGACTAACACAACTATTTTCAGCTCTCAAATAATTTTTAAAATAAACTACAAATATACATTACCGGGTTAAATAAAGAATAACGATATTATATTTGTATTCCTCCTGCATGCATCATTACATCAGCGCCCTTGAGGTAATTTTTCACGAAAATGGCGCTTTATAAATCAGACAAATTATTATTATTATTACATGCGAAAATAGATGTGCAATGGTGGAGGACTTAGCCATCAGTGCATTAAACCAGCGACGCCTGGGAGGGAACCTTAAGTTGGCTAATAACCATATTGGTATAAATAGATCTGTAATGAAATACTCTTTTTAAAAAGATACTTTTATTTAAATTTCACTTTTGTCTTCTTGTTTGCATGAATTTTGCGGACACCCAGTCTCGCACGCGACTGGACTGATGGCTCCGCTTATCCTCGACGGGACTGCCGGATGACTGTCGCTCAGCTGCTTTTGTCAAACAATTTCATCATAATATGTATTTTTTTTTATTCTATTAACTTTTCTTCTTACATATTAACAAACTTTTATTTCAGCTACATCAGGTGGTGGAGGTGAGACGTGATACTATGAAATAAATAACTAACAACATGTACGCACTCGCATACTGCCTGCTAACAATGTATGCCCGGACATTGGGGGTCTAGAGTCATTTTAAATAAAAAGTAGCTTCTTTATAAATAAAAAATTAGAGTCCTGACGAGTACGGTGAAGGAGGAAACCATCTGTTTCCTTAGAACGCCGTGGGAAAGTGGTGGAACCTTGGAAGTGGAAATTAATCCACTTCCCGACGACATACGGTCGAGCTGAAACTCGGCAGGTAGACAATCAACCTTTAATGGCAATCACGCATACACACGCGGATGTGTATACGCATTTCTATGAAATTGGATGATATTACTATCCAAATGGGATTTGGCCCAGTTGCAGCGGTGCTGCTAGTCCCTGGGGAGAAAGATTCAATCCTCAGTCATTTTTTTTAAATATTAAGACACTTTAAAATTCACAGCATTTTAAGAGCTAGTAGTCCCTGGGAAGGAAATTTCTATCCTCAATAAAAAAAAATGGTTTCTAGCCGGCCCAAGAGATAGGAGGTCGAAAATATAGTAAAAAACCATAGACATATGAATATTAGTAGACCTTCCCTAAGTGTTAAAAGCGTATTATTTCCCCCTCCCCATACCGGTTCCGTTGGAACCGGCTGCGATTGAGTATGGCTTCGCGTGAATCTAAAATATGTGACGTCATCATTCTTCTGCGAGCCAGCGTCGAGCACTCATCGGTGAATTTTACGAAATAACACCTCAAAAAACATGGTTTGTGTTTTGAAAACGTGTAAATATATATACTATCACTCGAGATACACGGCGTGTGCTCGTCGATGTTTATTGGGGTAAGTAAATTATGAAACATTGGTAAAAGTGTCCTAATTAAACACGGCAACAAAATATTGTAGTCTGAAAATAAGCGAACATTACTTTGCCATATTTAGAGTTCGCAAATTTGTTCATTACGCGGCGAGCAATTCGCACTCCCATCTAAAAAGGTGTATTAATTCAAAAGCAGAGTTTACTTTTAAGAACTAAATGGTGATATTATAATGCGAGTTGCCTATATACTGTCATATTGAGTTATCGACGAATCACATATCTCCAAAGTCATCTTCCCGCCCTGCGCCCCGTTGTAGTTGTTGTCTACCCCTCACCTTTATGTTCTGGTCTAGTAATATTCATATGTCTATCTAAAAAAACATTGTTTTATACGGGTTGATTTTTTACTTGTGAGCTTCAAGAATCAAGAATTCAAGAAAATAAGTTTAATCGGACAAGAGGTAGCAAGTAGCCCACGGGTGTCGAGGGGTGAGGGTTGGGTTTTTCGATTACAGAGGGCATACATAGTTTGTCGCGTGCATATGTAGCCGCTAGTAGCTACTGACTCGGGCGACAAATAATCGCCGGTCCAGCCTTATCTGGTTCCGACAATAAATGGTTTTAGTGCCCTAAGCCCTTAAGCAAAGGGCATTACAGGGCCTTAGTATTTCATCGTCACGATAGACTCTGATGCAGTTCAACGCTGGGGCATATTCGGGGCAATAGAAAATAGAAAACGGTCAAGATTAGTTCCAAGTGAAAAGCGTACAACATTAAGAAATGTTCATTTTCGGATTTACGTAAGTATTAATATATGAATGGGCTATAAAGTTGTCATGATTTTATTGCCAGATATTTTTTTGTATTTATTATATAACAAAGCTTATCAAAAAAACGCGAGAGACGAATGCAGTAAAATATTTTGATTATTAATACGCTACTGAAACTTACGTTGATAATGTACGTTTTGAATATATTTGGTATTAATTATTTTTTATCTACGATAATGATAATATAAATAACTTTTAACTTGTGGTTCTGTGGAAAAAAATATGTCCGCGTTCAAAAAAGGATGTTTCTAATTTTCTCTTATATATATTCATTGATTCTATTGAAAAAATGTGACTGCTCAGCTATACATTCAGGATTTCTCCTGAAATGTGGCTAGTTTTCAGCAGTACCTCTATAATAAGTCAGAATCAAAATTTCCTCTGAAATAAAAATATTATTAAACACAAATATTTAATAATATTTTTAGGTAGGTACACAAATATTTTACGTATATATATTTTAAAAATTATTTTAAATAAATAATCCTACAATTTATCCAAAGAAGTGTCAACCTCTCATCGAAATTTATTTTCCAACCTTTATTCAGGGCGGTAGCTTCCATAATATTGATTATTCTGATTTGACAGCTCGTAGTACAGGATCCACAATCATGCGAACTGTGGAGGGATAAAAGGTAGTATTAGATCTAGAACCGGAACCGGAACGTAACAAACAAATTTAGAGACAGGTGGAATGCCTAATGGTCGAGTTAAAACCCAGTCAATATTAATCATCTAATTACCTTACGGCGAACATATACCCAATGGTTCGTAGTAAGGAATTTAATGAGTACCAACTGCTCCGAACCGTCTGAAACCAATAAGTGTATGACATCCCCAAGTGGGTTATAATGTGAAGCTGAATTTAGTGAGGAGGAGAAGGAGATGGGGAAAGGAAAGCGGGGATAAAATAGAAGTTAAATATGGGAATCCATTTATTTAGAGGTACAGTAGTTTTAATGGCGATTCATAGGTTTATTGTTGAACTTCGCAATACCTGTAAAAGAATTTGTTTGCTAATGTGGTGGGCCGTCAAGAAAGTCATCGTAAAATAAGTTATCGAAATAAATAACACAATAAAGTTGTGCTATACTTATATTGTTACTTCTGTAGAAAATAAAGTTTGGAGTGTTGTGTCACTCAACGCAGGATAATTCGGAGTTCATTTCACCCGCGTCGGTCAAGGAAAGCTTTTACGAGAGCGAAGAAACTTTTAAATCACCCTTCGCCCTTACAACGGCCACTTTGATGGGGTTTCCGAGACGTGGGAAATTCGAAAAGCATGAAGATTGAAGGTTCCCGACGGCGAAAATAAGCTGGTTTGCATTTTTTATGAAACACCGAGACGAGCTTTGTCGAATGGTGAGATTTTTACATAAAGGTTCAACTATTTTTAAACTAACTTTGACACTCACTTGGCTTAGAATAAGCTTACGATGTTTGAAAACGTTAAGGTTTTTCATCCTTGTTAGCTGATAACGCTTTGATAAAAATATGAAACGGACGGAGAATCTGCGTTTAACTCCATCTCATTAGAAAATCATTGAGAATTTTTGGCAGTTGAGTTCTCGTTAAATGTGGATTCTGTGCCTTTTTTAGTTTTTTTTTTTTTATTGTGATTAGCCGTGATTAGCCCGATTAGCCGTTATGCATAACGGTCATATTTTTATGCCTGTTTTCAGTTTTATCAAAAGCTGAAAAGGGCTGAGAAAGAGAATGAATGACGTTTAAAGAGAATCTAGTAGTGTTCGGAAACATTCCTTAATACTTAGTAGAATACTTAGTTTTGTTTCACAAAGAAGGTGAACCGTAATGATTAGATATTACTATGGGTTAGTTACTTCTTTAATAAAATGATGTTAAATAAATTGATTATTAATTGTTTTTGTATTTAATTCGAAGAACTCCATTTAATTTAAAGTAAATCCAAATTAAATAACGATATTATTAAGTTCTGCAAGTTTGAAGTTTTTTTTTATTATTGTGACAGCTGTTTCGGTTTACAAGGCCGACTTATTTATATGCCTATTTACCCCCAATTTCAATTTTTATCTTGCCAAAAATTATTTATTACCCATTAAACCGATTTACTGAGAAAATAATTGTGACACTACATTTGCTATTATGAGGGGTACTTTTTTTATTTCTCTTTTTCCCACATTAAATGTGTTCTTAATTGTTTAAGAATGAAGGGACTGCTTCGACTTATTTAAATGTGTTATATTGTTTGGGTCTTATGAATATACTAAGAAGAAGGAAATAAATAATTTTCCCCACTTGATTAATTAATATAATTTTAATAAAAATGGCCTTGTAAGCCCAAACAGTTGTCACAATAATAAAAAAACTTGCAGAACTTTACCAAACCGTTATTAAATTTGTTTCAAATTAAATTTAAAAAAATAAAGTATTGACTACATTTTGTAGTACAACTAAGATGAAATCGCAACTTTATTGCACGATACGGCGGTACAGCACCTTTCTACATATATACGTTTTATTCAATCATTAATCATTAATTAACATATTACTAAACATCGAAGGTTCATTTATCGCTATCCGATATAAACACGTTAGGAAAACAACAAAATGTTTTGACATATTAAAACATGATGCAAAAAATATAATTACTCAATTATTCTGAAATAAATTTCGGAAGTATTACCCGCATCACCACGCCTTAAACTTTAAGTGGTGATATTATGTTTATATTAAAACAAAGAATGATTATAAAATAAAATAACTAATCAATCACTCAACATAATAAGCTTACCTTTTTTTTTACTAAGGCAATGTTTTTTAATGCTCTTACGGGCGGCGCACACAAGGACGGCCCAAGGGAATTACGGCGCCGAAAAATAAGAAAAAGCATTATCTTCAAACTAATGATAAATACTTTTAAAACGTTCTCCATAAACCAGTTCAAAATGAACCGCAAAAATTTATTTTGTTAACGCAAGCAATATCCTGCGCATGCGCCCAAAGTTGAGATATGTATCGCGCTGCCAATAATTCTCATGTTCGCCTGTTTCGTTGACGGGGTACCTACACTCGTCCTGATTTACCTATTTAAAAATCTGAAAATTTTCGACATGGATAAGCTTCAGGTAAGTATTATTATTATTATATCCGTAATTAATCTCAGCACAACCGATTTAATGTAAAATAAATATAATACATGTTCTGCGAAAAACTATTGAAAAAAAAAAAAAAAAACTACTAAAAACTATTAAAAAGAGTTTAGAAAAAAGTTTCAGCGAGTTGCACTACATTATTTCACTAGTTCGAAAATATACCTTATAATATTTAAGCTATGTGAACACGTAAAATGTATGTCCCACCTTTTCTTCCTTTCTTAAATCGAGCGCATTTTTTCAGGTAGTCATGGCGACCCCGCTCTAAAAGGAAATGAGGATTAAGAGAAAAAAACCACATTTTTATGTTAAAAATGAACAATTTTACAAGTTATCGTCATTTTACAGTTTTATCATATTTTTACGTTTTATTCACTTGCATCACTAATTCAAAATACAGAAATAATTCAATAAGATTTTTTAAAATTAGAATACTACGACCATCTGACCCCAACTAACCCCAATAAGGTATAATTTGTAAGATTTTATTATACGCATTTCTGATCAGAATTTCAAATAAAAATATTTTTGGCGTTGTAAATTGATAATACGGCCAAGTGTGCGGCGCTTCAAAAGCGTATGCAATATAATTTACATCTACATTCGTGTTTCAATGTTGTTTGATGTCTTCACTCTATTCGAAAGTCATCAATAATTTTTTTGTCGTGCAGCAATGAAAATATATCAATCTGTCAAAATATCCGAGAACACAAAAGACAACCGTTTCATTATAGACCAGAGATTAAAAAGTGACGTGTGACAAATGGTGGCGGGGATTGGTAGCCGTGTAGCGCCGCAGGCAAAACTCCATTGTTGTCACGAACCCTCGCGCGACGTTAATTTTATTTTTATTTTGTGTGAATACCGCATTACTAACTGCACTTAAATGTCGTTGAATCTATTGCATTCCTAAACGGGGCATGTTGTGAGGCTGAAGACTGAAGATAGTTGGTAGGGGAATAAGATGGGAAATGGTGGGGAAGCACCGAGCCATTCAGGTCTAGTTACCAAGCTTGGCTAAAACCATTTTAAGCGACGACGTTTAAATTCTGTATGGTGATTTTTTACCTGGAAGATACTAAGACTATCTAATAATTAGAAACGTACTGCAAATAATAGACTATTTAAAAGAATTAATTATGTAATCCCACATTTAATTAAATAAAAATTAATTATTGAAAAAGAAGACAAAGCTATTAGAACCAAACCAAACACGACACAGAACAAGACATGGAAAAAAGTCTGTCTTGTTCTGTTTCATGTTTCGTTTAGATTTGTCAAGTATCTTCTTTTTCGTCAATGAAAATTATATTGATAGATAATAGGAATTACCATAAAAAGCTTTTCCAATAAATTAAAATAAAACATGCCGGGATTTGAATCAACGACCTCTGGATTGCTGGTCAACCACGGAGTCTTCAGCTCATTAACAATACGACAATTAATTTTCAGTAGGGTTCGATAATGTGAACAATTTATTTATTTATTTATTATAAGAACTTTGTACATTGTATAGATTGTTGTGTTATTTCATCCGCCATGCTATGGATATCCCTGTGTTATGGCGGGGGAAGTTTACAGATTGGAAATTCATTATACGGTTGATAAATTAAATTACAAGTTATTAAATTATACAAAATAAAATAAAATTAGAAATATTATAAAATTCTTAAAACAAAATTTATTTCAGCTGAAAATTTAAATTTTATCAAGCATATTAATATCGGTTGTCTGTGGTGTGCATTATTTATTCCTGCGTGAAATCTGGTTTAATGAACTCAAGTTGCTTTGAGTTTTCGTGTAATTTTTAAAATTGGAACTGATTGTGTGAAGAATAATTCAGACGCTATAAAAAAGGTAATAATATCCAGTGATTTATCATGGTTGTGCGCTCGTAGGTAATATATTTATGAATTCAATTACAGTACATCAATTTGTTTGATTTTGGGAACAACTCATATAGGTCTCATAGAAATCGCTATACCTTCTTTAATAACATGGTGAGAAATATTATCTAAATGGTGTTAGATAGCTAACCCTGTACAAATCGCAAGTGCGCCCCACGGTTGAATTTGGCAGCCACCTCTGGTCTGGAGCTCCAAAATACCTAAAAAAAAACCTTGACTCTGTGCAGAAACAGGCGGTCCGTTTGATAGATTCTCCCATCTTAACAGACGGACTGCAATCTTTAGAGCACAGGCGTCAGGTGGGAATGCTGTCCTTGTTCTACCGGTATTACAATGGAAGATGCTCCGAGGAACTAGCGTCATTGATCCCCTCGGCACCGGTGCATAGTCGGGAAACACGCCAAACACGCGCCCAACATTTGTACACGGTTGACATTAGTCACATGAGAACGGGTCGTTTCTACGACTCGTTCTTGAGTTCAACGGCTCAGCTGTGGAACGATTTGCCGGCCTCTGTGTTTCCTCCCTAACAACATGGGTCTCTTCAAGACCCTCACTCCTTCCCTTCCTCAAAAAGACCCTCCACACAGCATCTTCAAAGATGACATAGGCTCTGAGGGAAGTTATTTTCCTCAGGGCCTCCTGTGTGGAGTTAATGTAAAAAAAAAAAAAAAAAAAAGAGAAAACTCCACACTTTGTATTTGAATCAAAAAGTTAAACAAAAAAACCATTAAAATGTGTCTATACCTGACAGCAATTTGAAAAAACATCATGAATCTTTAAGAATTTTAAAATGATTTATTTTTACATAAAGCGACTAAAAAGTGAGGTGACAGTAACGTTTATAATACATGTCTAATAAAATATGTCTCTTTTTTTCCAAAATCAGAAATTTTATTTAGAAAAAACGTAAAGTGATCCAATTTAAAAAATATTTTTCTATGTTTACATTCCATTTTTATATATTTAAAAAATTATTTGTTTATTAAATTGGAAAGCGTATTAAATCGCCTTTCAAAAACAGTTTTTAGTTTTTGGAAGCGTTCGGAAATATTCAATTTATTTTGGAAGCGTTCGGAAATATTCAATTTATTTTGGAAGCGTTCGGAAATATTCAATTTATTTGGATTTAATTGCAAAGCAGAAATGTTTTGATCTTTTGACAAAATATGTCCGAAGCTGAGGGATTATTGTACAGTTTCAAAAAAATGTTGTATTTACGAATGTGATTTAAATTGGAAGCTATTCATAACGCGAACTCGAACGTGAGAAGGCAAAACATTGTGCTTCGTTTTGCCGCAATAAGAGAGCGGGCAGTGTAAATAAGGGAGTACGACTCCATCTTGGCACAGAAGAGAGTTTATCTCGCAACAAGAGGATATAATACTCCTTAATAATTGCTCACACCCCGAGTAGGTAGCAAGTAGCTGGCACTTCGGGTGGCGGGGGTTGGTTCGGGGTTGGGGGTGATGTATGACTCGCATATTTCAGCGTGAGAGAAAGCTCTGCAGAATTACCGATTAGCAACTTACATCAATTCACCTCGAGGAGGTCGGAGCAGGGAGGGGGGGGGGGGGAATAGAGCGCAGATTATTATTTATCGAATTTCTCACCGAGACAGGCTTCATTTCTTAACTCGGCTGCCATTATCTCGCAGCTCGAGAGGTTTAAGGTGGTGCCTGCCTAACAACTTAAACGAACGTACAACAGCTAGAACTGTGCTGTAGGCGTATCCGCGTAAACGAATTAAGCTCAATTTTCCATTATTAAATATAATATCAATAGTAAAGGAGGATAAACCAGCAAATATTCATTCCGGTGAATTGTTTTTTGTTTAATTCCTAGAACTCCATTAATTTTTTTATTTAATGTATATATTATATTTAATAATGTTATTATCAAGTTCTGCTAGCATTTTAGTTTTTTATTATTGTCACAGCTAGGTATTTCGGCTTAAAAGGCTATTTTCAAACTATGGTTAGGTTAGGACTAATTTAAATTCAGAATACCATTGTTGTATAAAAACAATCTTGTTATAATGAACTTAAAGGTTTTTTGTGGTTAGGCCACTTTGAGACGACTTATTTACATTTTTCTATTTACTCCGCCAAATTTCAATTTGTATGGTGCCTAAAATGATTTATTACTAATTTACTGAGAAAATAATTGTGACAATATGTGGGAAATCATATTTCAAAGTACCCTACATAGTAGAGAATCTATTGTCACAATTATTTTCTCAGTAAATCGGTAAGTAATCAATTGGGCGCGGTAAATCTATATATATATATATATAAATCCGTGTCACGGTGTTTGTGGTCGCACTCCTCCAAAACGGCTCCACCGATTTTTAGGATTTTTTTATGTATATTTGGTAGGTGTAAGAATAGGTCGTAAAATATTCTTCATACCGCTAGGTGATTAGGGTGTCCCTATAATTAGTGTTTCCCTATAAATAATTTATATGTCAGAACAACGTTTGCCGGGTCAGCTAGTAGAATCATATAAATAAGTCGTTCCAAAGTGGCCTAACCACAGTATAAAACGGCTTTCTAAGTCGAAACAGCAGTCAGGTATGTATGTATTCTGTATCTATTTGTACATAATTAGAAAGAGCCTAGGACGACAAATTTGTACAGAACCTTGAGATGATTTTATACAAAACACAAATCCGTCGCTATAAATATTACACTTAATCATTAAAGAGAATTTTGATTATTTTCCATTATTTTTTATCCAGGACAATAAAAATAGATACACTTATTACGAGGGTTAGGCAATTTTCCTTACTTATATTGACCAAACATTAAAAAAAAAATGACATTCTCTTATGATCAGGTAAGCAGAGTGGAAGATACTCTCAGTATCGCCCTGGTGTAAGACCCTCCATACAGCATCTTTAAAGATGACATAGGCCCTGAGGGAAGTTATTTTCCACAGGGCCTCCTGTGTGGAGTTAATGTAAAAAAAAAAGACCACCATTCAGAATTGAAATGTTGCTTGAAATGGCATTAGCCGTGTTTGGTGACCAGATCTGAATAGCCAGGTACTTCCCCACATTCCTCTTCCCTATCTCCTTCCCCTTCCCACTACCTTCAGCCTCACAACTTACTCCAATTGGGGATGCCATAGTCTCACTGGCTCCAGATGGGAGCAGCTGAGACTCTTGTGAGATACAACGTACAACTTAGCCCAATTGGGGATGCCATAGTCTCACTGGCTCCAGATGGGAGCAGCTGAGACTCTTGTGAGGTATCACTATATAAAAAAAGCAATATCAGTGACCCGCCTGACGCCTAGAAGTCAAAAGTCTTACATTAAATTTATAGATCACAATTCTAGGAAGTGTTTGTTCAGTGGGTAGGTACTGTTTTGTATTTACGTAGAGCGCTTGTACGCTGTTAATAAGACGCGCGATGTATTACGCATTCAGAATTTTAAAGCGTCCAATTTAAGTACGTGGTATAGCTAAATGAAAATTAATACATCGCAGGAAACTCCCGTATCACAAAGGATAAAGAAATTTAACGACATTATTCACGTTATAATAAAAATATATTAATTTCACCTTTAATTCCGTCTATGGGTTCAATGAACTCTAGAACACAGGTTTACTTGAGTTTAAGTGACATTTTCAAAACTGAAAGTGTTTGTTTAGACCAGGGTTTCCCAACCTTTATTTCGCCGAGCCTCCCCGAACCAAAAAAAAAAATTCATGCCCCCCTTAATTAAGTTTCAACAAAAAAAGAAACATATTTTTTTAATATTAACTAAATTATTTATTTGCATTTCAAATAGGTACAATACAGATACAAAATATTTATTTATTATGGATTAAATGACACAATTAGGTAGGTACTTAATTTGTAGACAAAACTAAAATATTTTATAAAATAAACGTTTATTTATCATTTGTAATAACACGACCTAGCTTATGAATAAAAAATGATTACGTACTTGCTGTGGAATAAAAGGAGTTCGCACATGAACCCATTAGTACTAACTTCACAACTAAACCATCATAATTTAGGTACAAACTTAAAACTAAATTTTACAAGCAAGTGTGTTGTGAGTTGTCGAAACTTATGCATATAGCAGCGATTGAATGGCAACGGAACAGTTAATTTACCTATGCGTTAAATAGATTTTTTTTTCGGAAATGCAAATGTACCTATTACGCCCCCCTGACATTTCTCTACGCCCCCCTGGTTGGGAAGTCCTGGTTTAGACAGTTTAGAGAATTCACATAAGCTTTAAGGTACTTAACTTAACCATAAAATAGTATTTTTAACAGAAAAAAAACGTAATTGCTTTTTTAAAAATGGAACCGATTTGCGTCGAGAATTCAGTACTTCCGTGATTTTCATGGGTACAAATTTTCCGTCAGGTACCTATATAAAATAAACGTC
Organism: Limnephilus rhombicus; assembly: GCA_929108145.2. Classification (NCBI taxonomy): domain Eukaryota; kingdom Metazoa; phylum Arthropoda; class Insecta; order Trichoptera; family Limnephilidae; genus Limnephilus; species Limnephilus rhombicus. The sequence goes on along the minus strand of OV815277.1, from coordinate 31,198,554 downwards.
AAAACGTTATCCTGCCAAGAACAAAATACCAGGAGCCCAGAATTGTTATAGGGTATTTGTGTTAATTTCCACAGAGGCGCTAATGTCAAAATTATAATACAATTATAAATATATCAAAATATGAACCTGCCGACAAGAAAAGGCACATAGAACTACGATTGGATATTTTCATTTGGCAATTATTATTACTTTTTTTATTATCAAACAGTATTAATAGGATAGAGACTGTACGGTTGAAATTTAAGAATCCGGCTAAGAATGCTACTCTGACGCCGCGCCGTTAAGAATGCTACTCTTACGCAAAACCGTTTTAGTGTATGGAGTTTGTATACAAATCTACTTATGTAAAATAACAGAACTAAACAAAAGATGGTGCCACTTGCGTTAACAGCTAGCGTGAGGAGCATCCCCTGGCAGGTGTAAGTACTACTCGATTCGTTACTTCGTGAATCTCTCCGGATATGCAGAGATTGACGATAGTATGATTATTATTGTGATACCAGGCGTCTATATATTATATATGACGTCATTGCCAGTAGCGGTTACTTTGTCTCGGTGACTAGTTGTCACTGGATCCCAGTGGATCTGGCTATTTTTGGAACCTGTTCCTATCGCATTTATAAAGCGGTCACCAACACTCAAACTGGGCGGTATAGGTATTTCAATTAGAGTTCAGTCGAACACAGTACCTAATCATAAAGATGCAAGGCTTTTGTACAGCCTGATTGTTTATTATTCGATTTCACAGAAGAAAAAGTTAATTTTTATGAAGAAACCTTTAATCAAAATAACACATTTTTGAAAGCTTTATGTGTTCTTGTTTATTAGGTGAAACAGGACACAATGACGTTTCTCAGTGACGTTTCGCAACGAGGTAGCTGCCGGAAGTATATACACACAAAGCTTTGCACATGTTGTTTGAGTAAACTCTAAATAATAAAATAATAACAGAGCTTTTTCGCATCCGCTTAAAAGTCGTTAGACGCTTTTACAGAAAAATATTTATCATAATAAAATTCTCCAAAATTCTACGATTAATTTGGAAAATTTATTGACTTGGCGTTTAACATTTGCGTTATTGATTACATTACAAAGTTGGATATAAATTTCGTTTGAATCATAAATGATAACTTTAGGGAAAATTTCGAGCAGGAACAAACTTAGTTCAACAGGATTAAATATAATTGAACTCACATAAATATTTGCGAGAAAATCACCTGAAAAGTGTAACGGAGCGGTATTCGGTGGAGGTAAGATTATATTATCGTGTTTCCGTTCTATTTTAAATAAATTCGGAAGTTCTCCAGGTATAATTAGGTTTTATTAGGAAAGCTGCGCTGTCACTCCGCGGCAGATAAATACAATAATAAAATTCTTGGCCCAAGTTTGACGATGTTTCTCTGAGCCTTACGAGGGGGGGGGGGGGGAGGCGATAAGGCAACGGATGAAGGGATGGGGAAAGAGAAGGGCTTACAGAATTACCCGTCACAGTTGGTAACAACTTGAGGGTAAAAAAGCGGAAGTGGATCGGGAAAGAAAACGAAGAAAATTCAAATAAAATCCGAAGAAGAACAACTAATGAAATAGGTAGGTACTTATCTACTTTATACAAATCCTTTATAAGGAAAATATAAAATGTATGCCCACATTTCTAGAATTTCATTATAATAAATCGATAAGATTTTCCCCACTGCCAAGTGTCATCTTTGGGGATGCTATGTGTAGGGTCTTTTTGAGGAAAGAAAGGAGTGAACTTGGGTCTTGAAGAGATTCTTGTTATAGAAGGGAGGAAGCAAAGCCGGTAAATTATTCCACAGCTGTTGAACTCAAGAACAAGTCGTAGAAACAACCCGTTCGCATGTGATAAACGTCAAGTGTGTACAAATGTTTCCCGACCGTGGAACGGTGCTGAAGGGATGTCGCTAGTTCCGAATTACCGGTAAAAGAAGGACAGCATTCCCACCCGACGCGCGACTTCTTCTTAGGCATTTTTTTTTATAATTCGGTACTGATTTCGACAAGTCCGTGTCATTTACTAGCTTTTTTAAAACTAACTTAAGATTAAACATGTACAGAAATAATTAAAGATTATAGTCAGAATGGAGATTTGGAGGGAGGAGAGTGTGAGGGAGCTTATATAAGGAAACATTGTTGGCAAAGGTGATTAACAAGGTCTATTACTTTGTTAATTATAAACAATTTAATTTTAATTAAATGAAAACAAAGAATTTTGTTAAAACGTCACTACATAATCAATATTATCAACATGTTTTATTATATTAATCTTATCCTGACGAAAAAACCGTATTTTCGAAACATGTTGATAATATTGATTACATGTATAGTGGTGTTTTAATTATTTTTGTATTTGTTTTCATTTAAATAAAAATGACACCACATAGGTATTTGCAAAGTTTGAAGAAGAAATTTAATTTTATATTTTGTCAATTTCTAAACTTTCTGAGGCGAACAATTTAAAATATGTACAGGCTACGTAGTAAGCTTTCAAAAATAAGAAGAAGATGGTTTGAAAGGGAGATATGTAAATACGAATTTTAGAGGGAGCGCGCTTATATTAAGAAACCATTAAAATTAGACGAAAATGTGAAAATATTTAATAAAACACGACTCGTTTAAAATAGAGCAAAAATCTCTCGGCTAATGTCTTAAAAGATATTATATATATATAGCCTTATATATAGCCTCTAAATATACACTGTGATTTTTTGATGCCTATAACACGTTATCAATCAGAACAAAATGTGTTTTTAATAATTAGTTTTGGCTGAGCAAATGTATTTTTTTATTTTTTTTTATTTAAGTAATATAATATATAATTTATATTAACTATCAGACTGACTAGTTAAGTGATAGCTAATAAATGTATAATTTTTTTTCAAAATTATTATTTTTATTATTGATTCTCTAACTGACAGCCCTGAAAAGCAGAACTAATTAGCAGTACATGCAGTCATTTCAAACTGCAGTAATTTCAACTGAAGGTAACAATAATATTATCATTACAAAGTTACTCAATTTTAGCCAATTCCTAGAATCCAACAATATGTACAAATAAAAGTAAAGTAGGTATATTATACTTGATGTTGAGAACTTTTCTAAGAAGTCACCTTTATTTACTTATTTTTACTCTGCATAAAAATGTGTATTTTGTACGAGCTCATATTCTTTTTTTTGTATATCATTGTAATTACCTTCCTGTGTACCACTGTTTATCATGCATAATGTATCACGGTATTGTAATAGCCATTTTGTGGCGTTGAAATAAATAAATAAATAAATAATGGTACAAATACAAAGGTAGATGCATATTTTTTATAAATTAAATAAAGATTTTTTTTTCTTAAAAATACATTCACACGTCTTACACTTTTTTTAGAGCAAAGTTCGGGTTTTTTTTTATTAAGGAGAAAATACAAAAAAAGGTTAAAAGGGTAAAAAGGCTAGAAGACTAAAAGTTAGATATTTTCTTAAAAAATAAAATATAATTTTTTAAGAATTAAACAACATAAAGTGTTCAAGGAAAATATATTATAAATCGGAGAAATTTGGAATGCCGGACGGTTTAATAATTTATTTATTAAGTGGTGGTGCAACGCATGCCAGAAATTCTCTAGTTAGGTATAATTTTAAAATCTTCGAAAACAGAAACAAAACATTTATTTAATCGCTGCATTAAAAAAGCAACATGGAATTCAGTGAGCCCGCCCATGGCGGTTAGGCAATCGGAATCATAAAACTAACCTAATTATCAGCTAATTTAAAATAAGCCTATACGCTTCATTCATAACTCTGTTTAATTGAACAATGAATCCTGTGCAATCTTTTGTATCTCCCCTCCACAGTAAATTGCCACCCACTCCCCGCTCCCCCTTCCCGACAGGTATATATATCTAATAGCAAGGGGAATCATTGCTTTACGGCTTTTAAGTACGCCAATGTTTATCATTTTAATTCGGCAAAATTAAAAAAAAGATTTATGTGTTTAAAGACCCGTGAAATTGCGATCTCGAAACAATAAATTAAGTGTATATAAAACAATGGACTAGTTGCATTTTTATTCGGAATATTTAAAAAAAACTTACTTTATTATTTTGGTATTTACAAGGGGAATTCTTGGACAAAAAGTGTTGTATACAGTATACATTTAGAAACAGAACAGTATTTGTACCTAACATCTGGTCGAAATTTACATTTTACAACTCACTAATTATTGCACATATCAATATTTAGAGCAGTCTAAAATGCACAATCGGATACAATTTTATTACATCATCGTAGATTTAATTTTACAAAGAAGATACGGTTTTAAATTATCTATTCCTATAGAATCGTTTTTAAGATATTCTTGCTTATTTAGTGGTGAAACTGTCCGACTATTGCGGGGTAAGAAGTAGAATGCAGGCGGGTGTTTCAAACTATTAAAAACTGATTTGATGTACATAAATACACCGAAAAGCGCGCCCTTTAAAATGATTTGCTTTCATATAATTTTTTTTAAACGTTGCGTTGCACAAAAAGCTTCGCTGTAAGAGAAAAACACATGTTTTTCTCTGTTTTTTTACGACAAAATTTGTTAAAATCCCTTATAAATGCATGGAACCCATTGAATACATTTGCAAAATGCGATTGAAATTACAATTTAGCCAATGAAATCGTAATTATTGTGGTTCTTTCTTTAACTGGAGACACTATTTATTAGAACTTAACGGCTCTGCCGACTATTCAAGCTTCTTTCTCGCTTTAGTGGCTAGTCTTTAGGTGTAATAAAAAGGTCACAATCCCACCCCACATATGGGAGCAATCACAAAGGAATTGGACTATTAACCCATAAATTGGAAGAGTCTTTCTCTTAACCTTTTCTCGCCTTTTAAGGTGTTCCTCTCTTGTAAAACGATAAAATAACCCGAGTTCCCAACTCACTTTACAGTTCTGGAAGAATTTAGGGTTAATACAAAGTATAACTGGCTTGAAAAGCAAAATATGTATTCGATTTTCAACTGTTCCAAGATACGAGTAGCTGCAGACATTTTCAAGATGTGAGAGGATTTCAATATAAAAGAGGAAAATACACCATAAAACATACTAATCACTGAAGTTACACCGCGTATAGAACCTACACGTGTTCCACTATTATTATGCAAGTAGCAATGCACGGCGACCGGATTCGTCCCGTTCAGCACTGAAGGTCAAATTGGACTAATTGGAGATAAAAAATAAAATTTTATTCGTCCTTTCTAAAATTAATACATTAATGGGTATACAATTCCAATTTTTAAAATGGTAAATAAAGTAATTGTCTGCTAAAAACATTACATTGCAAATAGTGACTTTATCGCTCGTCTAAATTCTCCAAACAAATTTTCAATTTCAAAAATGAAACTTTACTTCAAAACAAAAGTTCTAGAGTTCAATGAACCAGAGTCTCAACGGAAATTTATTTATTTTTAATGGTATTTTATAAATTTAGTTGAATAAACAGTTCTGATGATAAACAATATTGCTTTGATACATTTTAAATATACAGCACTTACCGAGTAAAGTTTAGAAACATGAATATAACAAATGATTTCACGAATTTATTATTTTTTACAAAGGCAAAAATACCTAGGTACCTAAAAATGGTGTTTTACTTTAGCAGGGCGGTGGGTGTTGAGAGTGTCTATCACTCGACTAACGCGATTCAATCGACGAAACCAATGCGATTTCTCGGCATCCCAGAGTTCACATAGTGTATTACATTTCTACTTCGAAGGCAGTTTTAATTTGTTTATTTGGTATTTCTGTTTTAAAGGCATTTTAATCCAATAAATATTTTGTTTAATCCCGCGTAGCTGCGCGTTATTTATCGGCAGTAGAGGAGGCAAAGACATGCGAACTTTCTTCAATAAATTACAGGTTTTTTACAGGTTTTTTTTTACTACCCTTCCATTAAAAGCATTTGCTTGTGTATGGAAGGGGAGTGTACATAAATGCTATTAGTTATTAGTTAGGTATAAGTTAGTACTTAAATAATTAATTGTACATAAATATATGTGAGCTGCAGTATTTAATTGATAATGTTGTGTTTTTTTTTTAAAAGAAAGAATGTTATGGAGAACTAAGATATTTGTAAGATTAGTTGACAGTAGTTTTTTTCTTAAGAATATTTTTAAAATGTCTCTCGACAGAGAGCAGTATTCGGGTTTTATCATTGATGCTTCTGATTTCTTCTGGTAGACGATTGAAAAAAGTTCTTCCCTGATAAGTATAATGATGCTGTGCAAAAGACGTATTTAGTTTTGGGCATAGAAAAACATGTTTAAGTCTTGTTTGTCTCTATTGTTTCTTTATATTCGGGTAAACACCTTGAAAGGTTTCGGGGACTGATCCGCGCCATTTTGAAAGCCAAATAAAGTAGCTTTATAAGTACCCAATTTAAATAATTTAATTTAAATGATAAAAGTTCTAAAATATGTACATTTTGCCCGTCATTTTCATTTTAAATTGATATTCCAAAAACAATGAAATAACTCAGCGGCCATGACATTGGAGTTTTCACCACAAATAGCTACGTTAACATTACGCCATTATGCCGGCCGGCCAGCCGTGGTCGAGGGGTAAGGCTCTTGACTCAAAATCAAAAGGTGCGCAAATAAATGTTATTTGATTAAATTGTGTTATTTCATAATTTAATTTAAAAATATATGTTTAGTGTATTTGCAGCACGTTCCAGATTGGACGATACTCTCAGTATCGCCCTGGTTGAAGATCATCATTCGGAATTGAACCGCTGCTTGAAATGGTGCCGTGTTTGGTGACCAGATCTAAATAGCCAGGTACTTCCCCACCCTCCCTTTTCCCATCTCCTTCCCCTCCCCACTACATTCAGCCACACAACATACCCCTATTGGGATTGGGACTGGCTCCAGGCGGTTGGTGGCAGTTAGGCATCTTGTGCATTATTGACATTAAAAAATACAGCCCCATGGGACCATTGTGAGGTATTTACATAAAAAACAACGCCACCACAAAAAAATCACATTTTAACGAGAAAAATTCTTATCATAAGTTTCATTTTAACTAAATATAATAACTGATATATTTATGCAATGGCCGCATATGTGTGTCCGACGTAATTTCTTTTTACTTAAGATAAAATTGATCAAATATCGAAAAGCTTTCTTAAACAAAAAATAGTCAACTTCTGTGTGACATAGGTTCTATGGATCGTCAGTTAAGTGCGATACCAATGAGGTATCGGAGGCTGCTAAACTAAACGGGGAGAATAACATCGAAATGCTAATATTACAATAGCAGCTAGTGAAGAGCTAGGTGAGCGACTAATCAACATTTTCTCACTCTTTTCAACCCAATATGTATTGGTACTGATGGCGATGATTTCAAAATGTTTAGTAATTAACAATATTCGAATTCCACCTCCTTCCATCATTATAAACTGATAATATTGTTTGCACATTGATGAAGGACTTATCTAGCAGATGATTTTTTTTTTTTTTACATTAACTCCACACAGGAGGCCCTGAGGAAAATAATTTCCCTCAGGGCCTATGTCATCTGGGATGCTGTGTGGAGGGTATTTTTGAGGAGAGGAAGGAATGAACATTGGTCTTGAAGAGACCCGTGTTGTAGGAAGGAGGAAACACAGAGGCCGGCAAATCATTCCACACCCGAGCTGTTGAACACAAGAACGAGTCGAAGAAACGACCCGTTCTCATGTGACAAATGTCAACCGTGTACAAATGTTGGGCACGCGTTTGGCGTGTTTCCCGACTATGCACCGGTGCCGAAGGGATCAATGATGCTAGTTCCTCAGAGCATCTTCCATTGTAATACCGGTAGAACAAGGATAGCATTCCCACCCGACGCCTGTGCTCTAAAGATTGCAATCCGTCTGTTAAGATGGGAGAATCTATCAAACGGACCGCCCGTTTCTGCACAGAGTCGAGGGTATTTTTCAGGTATTTTGGAGCTCCAGACCAGAGATGGCTGCCAAATTCAACCGTGGGGCGTACTTGTGATTTGTACAAGGTTAGCAGTTGTGTACTATTAAAGTATTTGCGGGCCCTGTACAGTACGCCCAGCTTTTGGGAGGCTAACTTTACTCTGGCTTCGATGGAGCCCCCATACCTGAGCTGGTCACTTAGGGTTACACCAAGCATAATATCAATGGAGGGCCTGTTCGGAAGATTGCTTCCATTGAAAGAGACTAGATTTTCATTTCGATCCCTTTTAGACGTAATCAGACAAGATTGGGTCTTTGAAACATTAAATTCAACGAGATTATTTTTACCCCAAGAGAAAACACTCTCGAGGTAACCGCCCATTCTTTGCTTCAAAGCCCTACGAGCTGTTGGAGTTTGTGAGCCCTTTGGGAAAGTGAGTGGGAACCCGGCGCTTTGGACCAAACGGTTACTAAATGCCAAGCTTTTAAAATTATTTCTTACACGCTTATAACTGAAAAATCGATTAAAGCTGTAAAAAAACTGTAGAAAAACATGTAGAAAATTTTAAATTAATAATTAGCTGCTCCAAATATATTTTTTCGTCATAACCCATTTTTGAAATGACTGAAAAATGTAATTAGAAGAGACGTTGAATTTTCGAAATAAAAAAGCACCAAAACATGCTGAAATTCCTATCAAAAGATTCTTCCCGAGATAGAAATAAAATTAAAGTTACAAATTATCAAAAAAAACCTGGATACAAAATGTCTCGAAGAAGCTGTTCAAAGAAATGTTCCCGTCAAATTCCTTTGTACAATTAACCGGAGGGAAAAATGTTTTATCTATATACAAAGGTTACTCAATTGTACAAAGAATATTCTGGAACAAAGAAATTTGCTGAAAAATTAAAATTCACTCACGCCGAGTTGCCGTAGGGACACGCAGTAAACTAGACGCTCCAATGAAAAACAAAAACAAAAAAAAATATAATTCTGTAATGAAAAAAAAGAGCACGTTGCAGATATTTGCTTTTTAAATTTTGTGTTGTGTTTAATTAGCGAACATATTTAGTATTGGACGTTTGTAACTTGATCTACGTGATCGCGAACTCCGGCCTACAACCTGGAATATGAAGATTGACCTGATAGTAGCCAACATTCAATAAAGATAGAAAATTAAGAACGGTAATAAGGGGCGACTTTTGAATCGGAGAGCAACTAAGATCATCGCGGATAACTGTAAAATTCTCCATACCACACGAGAAAATTACTCGCTTTTCAATTTATTTTTCGGATGATGTGAATAGCGGATAAAATGACGCTTCGATAATAAGTATCAAATTAGTTTTTTTTTCTAGTTTTATTCAAACATATTGTCGGCTGAATTGAGAAGCTGTTTTTAAAAATATTTTCGGAAATAGAAAAATGTAACCAGGAACATTTTATTAATTCCTCAACGATAATAGTTTCGCATCATTTATAATATCAGTGTCTATCGATATATATAACTATGTAGTTGAATATTTGAACTAACATTTTATTTTGGGACTGGAGTATCATTGTGTAATAAATAAGCATATAAAAAATAGTATATCAAAGTCCGAAAGGTGATTTCGTCACATTGATTTTTTTTTCAAAACAATCAAACACATATATTTAAAAAAAATATATATCCATACATTGACACAAGTTTTTTTATATATTTTTTTTCGTTATTTTTTTTAGGTGTTATGTCGTGTAGCTCCTTCTTTAGCCAACCCCTAGGACAGCGTTACAGTGTCCATCATGAGGGCAGGCGTTTTTGTAAAAAGTTATTTAGTTTCAATGTTCAAAATTGATCAGTCTCCGCATTTTACGCTACCCAAGATTTCTTAAAGGGAACGTTTGCGCGGCCCATTTCATACAAATCTTACATTTGGATTTGAGATCAAAATACCCAACCAAACTAAAAAAATATTTTTGTAATCAAAAGGTATATCAAATATCTAGTCAGGATGTGGGCTACTTTATTTATATTTACTTTAAATCATAAGATATAGGCCATTAAAGATTTTAGTGTTTCATGATTTTTGAGGCAACTTGGGCAATTATTTTTGAGTAAAAGAAAAACATTAAAAAAATAATTTTACCATATTTATTTTAAAAATACAATGAAAAATAATATTGAAAATTCTTAAAAATGCATTTTTGGGGAGTAATTTTATTATTATACTACTATTTTTTATTCTGCCATAAATAGGTAATTTGAATTTTTAATTTATACCCATCAAAATGTTTTTTTTTTTTTTTTTTTATATTTCATCTCGACCACCACAACACGGGCATGTGCCTAGCATGGTGGTCGAAAAATCCCCAAGTTTTGTAAAAAAAAATTTTTGAAATGAATAAAGAAACTTTAAAAAAAAAATTTACATGATAAATTTAGTAAAATAATTTTTTTATTGTTTTTTATTTACTCACAAATAATTGCCCAAATCGCCTCTAAAATCCAGAAACATTAAAATCTTTAATGGCGTATATCTTATAATTCGGGTATTTTGATCTCAAATCCAAATCTAAGATTTGTATGACATCCATTTGTATCAAATCCAAATCTAAGATTTGCAGAAATGGGCCGCGCATAACGGTAAATCGGAGTGCTGAAGCAACATAAACTCCCCCTAACGATAAGCTCTGGCGTCATGAACAGTTTTTGTCAAAGGTAAACGCAACCATTTTCAGCTTGCTATGTAGGTAATTTCCATCAACCACGGAGCAATGAAATGTTTAATAATAACCATCAACAAAAAATGCCGAATTTTATGTTCCTTGTTTTTTTTTAATTGAAAAAAAGATGTCTCAGAAATAGGGCACAATTCTGACGAGGTAATAAATAAGTTTGAAGCTGAGTACTAGCAACCCAAATCGGAGAAGCAAAGAACCCACTGGTTCCGGGCAGTTAGGTATTTTAGTCAGATAATATATATTTTTAATCAACCGTGTAAAAAAGAGCGTTTTAAGATTTATATCCAACAAGTTCTGCGATATCGACATAAGCATAAGCAATATCCCATTTCTAGTAAAGTATAAAGAAGTGAGGGAATCGGTAAACGGGGATGAAATAGACTTTATTGCGTAAAGCGTACGAAACCGATCAACTATTGTGTGAAAAACAATATGAGAGGGAATAAGGAATGAGAATGCCAGGGGCTCCAACGCTCCAACTCATACATGAAGAATTCAGGAATTATAACCATATTATAGCATCGCTTATCAGCTTTGGCTAAGAACAAAAGAATACCAAGAAAAGAGCATATTAGTCGACAGACGTAAGTAGGTAGGTACCTACACAAATAAGAACTAAAATCTCCCGTAGGATCTTATCTGTTGGAAAAAGACAATTATTTTCAGAGGTAATTTTAAATTAAAAAATTTTTTTATAGGAACGAAGGTATACCAGGTAAACGAAGGTCTGATATAGGTGTTTCAGGATAAATATTTAATTTCCCTAATTTTCATTCGAGATGGAATTTTAATATAAATAATGCTTATACGTGAAGGATGATAAAATTATAAGATTTACAACGCTATTTCAGTACCAACAAATAATATTTTATTTTATTTTATTATAAGAATAAAATAACTTAAATCTGGGGTTTATAAATTAATTTGTAATGATTTTAACTTTTTTTGTATAGGGATGAGTTCTAGAAACTTTTACATTAGAGTTAATAAACATTTAAGACGTTTAAATAATAATTTTATTACTTTTGAATGTAGCTAAAACTTTGTGGTTATCCATTATAGATAAATGAAACAATGTTGTTTCGGAACGGTCGTTCCGAAACCGTTCGGCTTTACTCAAATATACAAGTGGTTCAAACAAAGTAACATTGTTTCATTTATCAATAATTTTATTATTCAGAATTTGCCAACAATATTTTAGAAACAAGTCATTCTTTTAATATTAATAAATGTCTAAAAATTTTACACACTAACACAGCGGGTATACAATTAGATAATTTAGAAATTTTAGAAATTAAGAAAAACGTCAATAGTCAGTTAGATATTTTAAATAATAACCTAACAGTTTTTAAAAAACAGCCGTCTCTTAAATTTATTTTTTAATACTTACAATTATAATTATTTATTTTGTTATTTAGATTTACTGTTTTTATAGTTTGTTTTAAAAGTTTTTCTTATTTTGTAAATGCAATTTTTACAAATCCTAATATAATTTTTGTATTTAATTTTATATAATTGTTTTTTATGATATTTTAAGTAATTAATCACCTCTCCTTTATAATGTGTTGTCTATGTTCTTATTTTTCTATACTTGTTTGTCATTTGTTTTTTTTTTATATTAATCTCTTATCCTGACGGAGAAAACACTGTTTTTGAAAGATGTCGATATTGTTAATAATATAGCGGTGCATACAAAGTTATTTGTTTTCATTAAATCAATAATAACGCCACAAAGAATATTTTCGATGTTTGAAGAAGTAAAATAACTTAGTTTGAATAACAATTTATGGTAACATATGAAACCAACCGGTTTCGATTCAAGCTGAACCTTTATCAGGATTATATAAAAAAAAAACATACGTTTTCTGAATAAGGTTCAGGTTGAATCGACGCAGGTTGGTTTTATATATTAATATATATACATACGGGTTGGTTTTATATATTAACGATGTATATATTATATATAATGATGTATATCTACAATAAAGTGGCATCGAAACTAAGTCATTTTATTTTAATTACCTATAATTATGTATACTCACAAAATGATTGCTGGATTTGAAAAAATGTATTTTATTTTTATTCAGAATTTAGCAAGATATCTGTAGACATATTACATCAATGATAGGCATTTAGATACTACAAATAATGTGTTAATAGTGACAAACGTTAAATGTGACGTTGGTTTATCCTAATTCATTTAAGGGTTATTGTCTTTAGCCAACGTTTCGGGCAGATTCTTAGATTATGGTGATGTGTATATTTATTTATATACCTAGTAGTGAGACCGATTTAATCCTCTTAATGCTGTTATCTGCGTTTAGTTTTAGCGGAGCCGTCTAATACCGGATACATGATTCCGAAACACCAGAGGTTAATCACAAACACTCAACCCAGATTTGCTTCTGACGTTCAATTATCTTAAAATTATAAATGGCAAGAATACACAAAAAGCCAAAACAGAGGAGAACACCTGAAACAAAGTACAACAGCAATACAAATTACTCACCAACTAAGTGTACAATGGTAAAGCGCTGAGCTGATTAGACGGCGTTAAAACACCCTCCTTATAAGCAGTAAGCAGGTATATTGTTACACACATTTGTAATTTTCTCAGAAAGGATCGACTTCATTTATCATCCACATTTCCCGGAACACAGAGAATACTCCAAACATCTCTAGTTCCATTTCCTCGGAAATATGTTTAGTTTTATTTATTCGAAGGAAATGTAAAACAAATATGCAAAATACATTAATAAAGGCGTATTTCCAGAATCCCCCGACTTCAACATTTTAATAACGTTAAATAAGGGAATCTTATTTATTAGCTGGGAAGAGGAAATAATGGAAGCAGTCGTGTTCATAATTCGGAATCATATTTATGTTTGACTCCATCATGCATGAAGAACTTATTGTGGAGAAAGGATATTTTTCTTTCGTTTTTAATAAAAAGCGAGTAAGGGTTGCTTTTGTGAAAGCGAATTAAGTACGAAAACATGAATAAGAATTAAATTAATGAGTAAAATAATGCATTTAGTAAAAAAGTATATTTATGTCGGGCATAGATGTTCAACATAAATATAATTTATGTTGAACATCTTTATGATGTCGTATTTTTAATAAACATAGAGCGGGGACGTAAGTTACGAATTCGCAAAACCATCATTTAGAGTATTTTTTTTTATATGAACACCGCACAAGAGTTCCAACTGCTCCTGTCTGGAGCCAGAGAGACCATGGCATTCCCAATTGGGGTATTTTACGAGGCTGAAGGTAGTGGTGAGGGGAAGGAGATGGTGAGGGAGGAAGGTGGGGAAGCATCTGGCTATTCAGATCTGGTCACCAAACACAGTTTAAGCCATTTCAAGCAACGTTTCAATTCTGAATGGTGGTCTTACACTTAGAGTATCTTCTACTCTGGAACGTGCCGCAAATATACTATATAGCATTTTAAATTAATTATTTGTGAAATACCACAAATTAATCAAATAAAATTATTTGCACACGCCGGATTCTAACCCGCGGCCGTGAATCCTAGTGAACTAGGATTGTGCGTCGAGGGTCTTGTTCCCCTCGATCACGGAGACCGTCAAATATACCCGGGGACATTTAGATTTGAAGTTTAGAATTGATATCGTAAATCGATTTATATTATTACTAAACCAGCTTAAAAAAACTCTAGTTTTTACATAATTATAAAAAAATATACAAAAAGTATCTACCTGCCATAAACATTTATATGTTTCAGCATATAATCAATTCATTCAATCGGAGTTATGACTGAATTCTGGTCGCACAGAGCTAATTTCGACTTACCTGACTCTCCTACCTGCTCGGTGACGTAAGCGCACTAACAAATAAGATACAATGGTCTATTTATAGAGTGTACAGGCTACTTGGCCCCACAACCCTTGGGCCACGAGATAAATTTGAATATTTGGAGATAACTAAAACCTTTCATCGCTAACTCTGGTCTAGCGGGCCCTTAGTACCTACGGGAGCTTTATTAAAACGTTTTCACGTTAAAAGAAAGTTATTTTTATACTTTCTGGCCTTGATACCTTTGAGGTGATTTTTTATTAAAAAATGGCGTCATAAAAATAGTAAGGAATTATTATTAATAAGACTCATTCATGGGGACTATTAGAATTGACCGTCAGCGCCAGGAGGTAGGTATGGGTAGTAAGTAGTAGGCGGTAGGTGCCCAGACTGGGCTGGCGGGCTGGCTGGCTGGCTGGCGGGCTGGCTAGGTCGCGCCGCGTCGGAAAGCGGGAAGCAACACGGGCGGGGGCGCGGGCGGACTTTCACTTTACCTCTAGCAGCCTCTGCCTCTCTCTGTTCTCCGTCTATCCGTCAGCCCTAGCCGGCTGGAGGCTCCCCGCCCGCGCCCGGCCAACAGCCCGGCTCGGCGGGACGAGCGCGGCGCGGGGCGCGGGGCGCGGGGCAGTGGGACCGTACAGGGGCACGCGGGGACGAGGGTAGGCACGAAGCGGAGGGCGGCGAAGATCGATCCGTGACCGGCTGGGAAGCTTGTCGGTGGTGGCTGTACGTTGTACTGCGCGGGGTGAGTAGTCACTATATTTGTCCACACGGCGCGGACGAGGTACGAGGCAGTATGTACATCGCGTATAGACGACAGACGTGTATCGACTCATCTAAAATTATTATTATATAAGCATTTCCCACTTATCGAAAAATATGCGGTTAACCATGGGAACCCCAAAATGGAAGAGAGTTTCACAGTTACGTCAGGATTCGGTAGTTCCTAATTAAGTATTATACAAACATATTCTTAAAACGCGTCCATAAAATTTGGAAAAAACGTCCGAAAGGTCAGCCCCCTGCAGCTAATCCCGCAACAAGAGCAGGGAGCCTGATTTTCCCTGTACTCAGTGTGATTGCCAGTGTATAAAAAAAGTCGACTCATGATCGTGTGTCGATCATACTCATGTAAATATTACGAAGCTTGGAAGTAGAGCATTCAATGTGCTGGGTTCACATTCCTTCCATTCGATCTATGTTAGAAACTGCTTTTTTTATAAATGAAGAGTGATCTGAACGCATACTTTTTTAGAAAAATCACGTGCGGCAGCCTCGCGCCGCGCGGACGAAGCTAGTGGGGTGGTTTAGGTGGGTGTAGGACGGGGAACTTCGTGCCCGCTTTACTAATGCCGCATCTGGCGGGGGTTGGGGGGGAGGAGAGAAGGGCTCGCGGATGCGCGGGAAAAGCGCCCGTTCGAATATTCAAACTGAAATAGGTGTCGCGAAATTGCGAACTGTGTTCGCGAACGCGCGGCTAAAACATTCCGATGTTCGAACGGGAGATGGTGACACTTCGCACATATACCTAAGTTTACCCGAAAGTATTTCAAAATGAATATGTCATTGTACAAAAATAGACACTGTGGTATGCAAATGTGAAATTCTGAATTGGGTTGCTTGTCAACATAATGAAGGTATAGGTACCTACCCACACAAAGCAAAGGAAGGAATAATTTATTAAAACATAAAAGAAGCCGGAAATACTTATTTCCGTATTTTCAATTTTTTCGTTAAGAGTAGAAGTTATTGCGCAATACTTTTACAAGAATTCGGTCGCCGGTGTGGGGGACCGTTAAGTGAAAATAGTTTGTTTATTAGAAAATAGCTAAATAAATGCATTTTCCTATCCTCATGACAAGTTTTTACCACTTCATAACATTGACACACATAGCCGATGGGTAGGTATTATAGGAATGACCAGTGGCGGTTCGTGGCCTATCTCATTCGAACACAAAATTAAAATATTCTTATCGAGGTTAGCGACCTAGCGACAAAATACAAATTGACGATTCATGAAAGCATATGTCGCTAAAGAATATAATTCCGTAGTTAAAAAAACGAGTGTGCTTTAGACCACACGACTGAAGTAAAACTTTACTAACTTATAAAAGAACATATGATAATGACATCGACATTGGGGTGACACATGACATTGGAGTGACAAATGACCATGGAGTGACCTACGACCCTAGGGTGACCTACGACCTTGGGGTGACCTAGGACCTTGGGGTGACTTACGACCTTGGGGTGACCATCCTTATCCTTATCACTCCCCAAGCCAAGCGTGCGTAAAGGCCCGACCGTTCGCCTCGCCATCGATCGTCGTTCGCATCGATTACCGTTCGCATCACACTTTTCGTAACATCACAATTTTCGTAACATTTCGTAGCGCATTCACCAGCTTACCCCCCAAGTCGAGCGTGCGTAAAGAAGTTTTACTTCAATAAACAAAAATTTTAACAAAACAAAAAAACGACTTCAAAAAATGCACTAAAAAGTAAAAAAATAATTTCGTATTCTTCTACAACAAAATCCCTTTCAAAATTTGGCAATTTTTTCAGATGATCAAAATATTTTCACTTTACAATAAAATGCAAATATTTGGAATATTTCTGGGCACATTCAAAAACCAAAAACTGTTTTAGAAAGGTGATGAAATACGCTTTCAAAGTGTAGAATTCGAAAACAAAAAAACTTTTTTTTTTTTGTTAAAAATTTTGCATACGAACATAAAAAAGTTTTCAAAATGGCTCACCTTACGTTTTTTCTAACTAAAGTTAGGTACTGATAATAAAAATAAAAAAAAACACATGCATATTTTATTAGACAAATGTACAACAAACACATATTGTAACATCACTTTTTGTCGCTCTATGTAAAAATAATTTATAAAAAATTCCCGAAGTTTCAAATTTTTTTTTAATTTACGATTCAAAACTTTGTGTACATAAAAGTGTACATTTTACTTTTTTGGTTGCTATTTTTTAGATTGGAATATAAAGCGTGGTGTTTTCCTTTCTAAAACCAATTAGAACATATTTCTTACTATGATAGTAAGGGAGTTACAGCGTTTTATATGAGACCTATGTGCGTTGGGACTAATATGGTCTCCCGTGATTAAACGGGTTAATAATCAACTTACTTTTTCTACTCATCAATATGTAGATACGATTGATATTTTGGAGTCGGTGTCAGCAAAGGTAGGTTTGTAACTACATACACAGTTATAGGTGAGATATGCTTGTGTCGCACGCGCGACTTGACGAGGTGAGAGGCGAGAGCGGGCCGCGGCGGGACGGGAGCTGTCAAGTGAAAACGCCGGGCCGGGTACCTTGGCTGACACCGACTCCAAAAATAACAATCGTACCTACATATTGATGAGTAGAAAAAGTAAGTTGATTATTAAGTTGTAGAAGAATACGAAATTATTTTTTTACTTTTTAGTGCATTTTTTTAAGTCGTTTTTTTGTTTTGTTAAATTTTTTGTTTATTTTTTGATTTTTAGTGAATCTGAAGTACACTAACTAAATCGATTAAGATTCGGCCAATAATCGTATATTTGCTCGTAAGAATTGGGGAGTTCCGTTACTTTGTCATGGATCCCATAATCAGAACCTTACCAAACTCTCACCAAACTACCCTTAAAGTACATCCTTTCCAATAAAAAAAGAATCATTGAAATCGGTTGGCGTGATATTGAGTTATTCGTCCATTTGTCGCGCACATACTTGATGCAAAATTAAGACTTATATAATTTTCTCATGGATGCCGTTGTCGGAACCGGACCAAATTAAAATGGGACCACACGGGAAGCACCAGCTTTCAAATAAAAAAGAATCAGCAATATCGGTTCACCCAGTCGAAAGTTCTGAGGTAACAAACATTAAAAAAAAATACAGTCGAATTGAGAACCTCCTCCTTTTCGAAGTCGTTTAAAAGTTGATCACAATTTACGCAACAAATTTTGAGTTTTTTACATAAAAAAGTGTCATCTTTATTAATTAAGTTGTTTAATAAGAACTTAAAATACCATAATCACAGCAAAAAGTCTATTGATTCTTGCAAAATACTTTTCATTTGATGTTAACAAATTTCATAGTCGCTGAGCACCCGGGCATCTAACAGACTCCCAAGGTTTGCAAGCTCGCATGGTGTACCTCTGAAGCGCCGTAAGTATGTGTTGTTTGAACTATTTCCTAGGACAAAAAATCCTACAGTCGCTGAATTCATAACGCACGTATGGGATTCATTTGAGGCTCCCTCTCGGGCTTTATTAATACGAATGGGTGGATTTTTGAATGGCGCACCGTTTAAAGTGCGGTAAATTATAATAATAACAAGTTTTCCTTAATTTTAGTATGCACTATAGAGAAAACCGCCACTGGTAATGACAGAATTGCGTGCGTCTAAGAGTGTATTGACAGAATAGGCGATGGTCACACATAAAATTTATGGCATTTTATGGGACTCGATGAACCCCAACATATGTCATCGAATGACAATGCACTTAACCAAAGTGAGGATTTGCTACAATAGAAAGACATCAGTGCATTATTAACATAAAAGCTCTCCCTGAGAATCGAACCAGCTTGACACTATTAAAAGTCGGTGGCATCACAATTATCTATATTGGGGATACCAAAGCAAAATGCAGCCGAATAAAAAAACATATGGGCATAAGAAATTAGCATTTTTTTACATTAATTCCACACAGGAGGCCCTGAGAAAAATAATTTCCCTCAGGGATGCTGTGTGGAGGGTCTTTTTGAGGAGAGGAAGGAATGAACATTGGTCTTGAAGAGACCCATGTTGCAGGAAGGAGGAAACACAGAGGCCGGCAAATCATTCCACAGCCGAGCTGTTGAACACAAGAACGAGTCGAAGAAACGACCCGTTCTCATATGACAAATGACAACCGTGTACAAATGTTGAGCACGCGTTTGACGTGTTTCCCGACTATGCACCGGTGCCGAAGGGATCAATGACGCTATTTCCTCGGAGCATCTTCCATTGTCATACCAATAGAACAAGGAAAGCATTCCCACCCGACGCCTGTGCTCTAAAGATTGCAATCAGTCTGTTAGGATGAGAGAATCTATTAAACGGACCGCTCGTTTCTGCACAGAGTCCAGGGTATTTTTCAGGTATTTTGGAGCTCCAGACCAAAGGTGGCTGCCAAATTCAACAGTGGGGCGCACTTGTGATTTGTACAGGGTTAGCAGTTGTAAATTTGTATTATTATTATTAGATAGTAGATATTATTATTAGTTGTTTTTTGTTTTTATTTTTTTGTTTCGAATTTCTTGATCAATAAATATCAAAATAACTGACAGATAATTTTACAGAACACCGAATAACATTAGTATTCAATCAATATTTTGTTATTGTTAATTAATAAAAAAACGAACTTAAACTCGGGTGAGGCGGGATTTTAATTATTAGTATGTAAGACAAAGAAAAATATTTAAACTTTTTAATATAATTACTGATACAATAAAAGAAACATTTTCTACGCAGCCGGTTACCGATCGGTTTCACCGGCCAGTGCTGACTTGAGCTAAGCGTACACCTTTCGGCATCGGACGCATCGCATTAAACGGATGAATTTTTCACAACGCGTCCACCTGATTGGCAGCGATCACATTTGCCACCGCAACTACCAGCAATCGGATTGCCGATGCCACTTCATTCGGTCGTGCGAAATGTGTCTGTGACATATTGGAGAAAAGTGAAGAAGAACAATTCGTCATCGTTTGTGTGTTAGCAGAAGAGGAATAAAATACAAAAAAACTAAAAAAAGGAAACATAAAATCTGGATACACAACATATTCAATAAAAGATCACAATATGGAGAATTTCACACACTATTTCCTGATTTGTTAAACGATGACGCCAAGTTCTTCCAATATTTTCGTATGAGCGTCCACCTGACCGGCATTTCTAACGACGTCATCGTCACGCATCGCAAAAGTTGCCTCTCGAAGCAACGGCGCACAGTGATTCGTTTCATACAAGCTAGACGCTAATAAGTCACTTTTGAATTCCCAAACAATGACGTCATGGCGACATTACCAGATAGACAGGATAATAAATGCATGCTTAATTGGGGTGATTAGTGCACGCATTTACTCATACCAGAGGCCTAAAGTCGGATAATGTGTTTTGAAATTATCATTTGCATTTATTCGCTCGTTGCAGCTCGACGTTTAAAATTGTGTACTTCGTTTGAAAAGTGTTTTTTTTTCGGTTCTGTAAAATGGACGCTACTTTGGAAGGTATGTTTTAAAGTTTTTTCTTAATACTTTAGTATAAATAATTTTAGTTGTTTTTTAAATAATAAATAAGTTTTATGTTTTTTTTTGGCCTAAAAAATGTTAAATTTCTATCTTCTGGAGAGTTTATCTCAGAGAGTATATCAAAATCGCAAAAAAATTTCCTTTTTTTAAACAGTGCAACTAATATTCTATTCATATCAGTTTCGATATTAACCCACACCAAACCACATTATTACTATTTTTTCATTTTACAGGAACCACATACGAGATTTCCAGGCTGGAATTGATCGTGACATGGAAGAGTTTGCCGAATAAAAAAAAGGCTTGAGGGAATGTGTAACAAAATTTTAAGTACATTTGAACTTGATAAGCTCAGCGCAAGTGGCGAAAAAAAGTTAATAAATAAGGCTTATATCTTTGAAAATAAGCCTTAATTTGAGCGTAATTTTAGCAATTTATTACACTCAAAATACACTTTTTTTACTTTTTACATATAATTGTTTTATTATAAACCTCAAATACTCTATTAACACATTATTTCAAAATTATTAAAAAAAATAATAATAATAAAAAAAAACGAAAAAAAAAATAAAAAAAATTATTTTTAACACAAATTTTCATAAAATGACTACACCTCAATAGAGGGTTAAAAATAATCTAATCATGTGTAAGAGTTTTTAGCGTCTAGCATGTATGAAACGAATCACTGTGCGGCGTCGGCATTGCCAATGAGCAGATTCGAGCGATCCGTACGATGCGGATTGGTGGACGCACTTGTGTGACTTTCTATACAAAGATACTACGATCCGTTTGATGCGATGCGTACGATGCCGAAAGGTGGACGCTTAGCTTTGTACGGCGACATAAGAAGGGTGGTAAACTTACACCGGCCGCGGCACCGGTCCGGGTCCGTCCGCGTCCCTTTTCACTTCAATCTCGTTGAAATAACCGGCTGGTTGCCGCCTGGCAACAGGCTTCAGTCTGACAATGTGCTTATTTATGTTATTTCAAAGTTTGCTATTTTTTTTAGTAGATACTTACTGTTATTTACTTTTCTTAATTTTTTTCTTCTATATTGTGTTTCCAGTAAACAATGTTATTACAGCCAATTTAATATTGTATGTACATAAATTAATCTAACCAACACTACTCTTGTGTTGAATTGTATTATTTTCGCAACTATTATTATTTACATATACATAAGAGCCCCAAGGGAAGGGCGTGTATAAGAAAAAACTATACATTTTTACTATGAAAAATATCGTAAAAAGGTTGTTAAAAATATTTTTTATGTGAGTTAAACTAAAAATGCCTTACTAGTAAAGGTGATTTAAATTTTACGCAACTGATATTTGACAATGAATTTACGGTAAATGGTTGTTTATCAATTGTGTATAATTTAAAAAAACGTTTATTGGTAAGGGGGTTAATGTTTTATTATCCTACCAATGACAAAGATCCCGAAAAGCCGCGGAGACGTAAAAGATAAAATTGTTTTAATATTAATGAGACTAAAAGTTCTTAAGATGCAATAACCCAAACGAGATTCAGCGATAAACGCCTTTGTGATGCGAACATTTTAAGCCATTCCCGGAGCTTCTCAAAGGAACTTTAACGGATTTGAAGTAATACCTCAGGCAATCAGATCAACTTAAAGAGCTCCGGTATGAAATCTGAGACTTAAGATTCACTTAGGTAGGTACAACAGTCTGGTTCTAGTACGTAGGAAGGTTGGTGGGGTGGTATATTGGTAAGGTTGTACGCCCCCGTGATAAAGGAAGCCATCGAACAACGAGCGACGTAGTATTGCGGGAGTCTTGTTTCGCCGGGAACGTAATACGTTACCTACTGCAGTATATATAAACTGCAAACAAGTTTCAAGGGAAGCCTAGTCATCAGGTACCTACTGCACACAGTCACTCTAATAATGCACACAGGACAATCATTATTCAAACGGTGTGTAACTGACATTATGTACTCATTCTAAATAGACATTCAATGAAAATGCGAAAAAATAATATTTAAAAAATGAGGGTTTATCCGTTCCGAAAATTATAAATAAATACGGACAAAGGACATTCACTTATCTTGTCCCTACCATATTTAATAAGATGCCAATGAACCTAAAAATCGAATCAAATTGCACCACTGATTTCAAAAAAAAAATTAAAAAATGGCTAATGGATCAAAACTTTTTATACTGATATTGTTTGTAATCTTATGTATAAATATGACTAAGAGTAATTTGCCTGTGTTATATCTGTCTATCTGTATATTTTATGCCTTTGTATTGTAGCTATTTAAAAGTTATTCTTCTGTATCTATTTTGTATATTATGGTTTCTTGTTATATTTGTGATTTAATGTTATATTAATATTGTTAAATTGACGTGCTGACAAACTGCTTTGGCAGTTTAGCGGGTGCTTAAAATGAAGAATAAAAAATTTTTAAAAAAAAATTTAAAAAAATAAGGTTTTGTTTTCATAATAGAGTATATTAATAATTTGTGTTTTATTTTAAGAATAAAAAAATTCTAACTGATTATTCCTATGTAATGTACTGTCAAACAAAAACATTTTGTAACAAACTGTAATAAGATTCTGTTT
The DNA here is from genome assembly GCA_929108145.2 of Limnephilus rhombicus. Lineage (NCBI taxonomy): Eukaryota > Metazoa > Arthropoda > Insecta > Trichoptera > Limnephilidae > Limnephilus > Limnephilus rhombicus. Next base: position 31,175,164 of record OV815277.1, on the reverse strand, counting down.
TGTTAGGTACTTTTATAATGATAATAAAAAATGACTAAATTTAATTTGAAAATAAATAGAAAGGTGATTTATGACATTTTCAACTGTTTTTTATTACACTGACTATTGTTTAAGAAAACCTGTTGACATGACCGGGTTCTGGGCTCTAAAATCCGGGGTTTTCACGCGTCTTGTCCTGGTTGCCAAATTTAAGATATGGCAACCCTATGCAGAACCAACAACTAATAATGTGGATGCCTTCGGGAATATTTACTAGGTTACTTAACTGCCTCGGAGGAAATACGAATATTTTACACATATGACCAGTAGCAAAATAAGTACTAACTCTCTTACCAAAATTTATACATAATATGTAGGTATTTTTGATATTTGTTGTAGTTGTTACTGTGATTTCGTTTATTGTTAAACGTTTTTTTGTAAAATAAATAAACCGCATTACCGCAAGTACTAGCCCTTTACGACACTTGAAAATGCAAATGTCTGCACAGAATGGAAATTAAAAAGTGTCCAGTGTCCTCTGGCGGGCCTCCATTAATAATATAATGAATTAATGTGACCATGGCAGCGCAGGAGATGTAAAGAGTTGTGGTTAAATTGCTGCCTTTCATATGCAAATCCGGTGGGCCGAGTCACTTCACACTTCACGCGTCAGGCGGCACCCAACAAGGGGTAGATTAGCCACACGTAGAGAAGAATCAGAAGGATAGACGTCCTCGAAGCGTAGTGCTGGAGAAGGATGCTCAGGATTCCATGCACAGCCAGGCGCAATCTTCAGTCTATTACGGAAGAGTTTGGCGTCCAAAACAATCTGGCAAAGACGCTTTGGGCACACTGCTCGTACAAACTTACCTTTTTGTTTTTTTTTTTGTTTATGTTTATGTGAACACCTAACAAGAGTCTTAACTGATCCCGTCTGGAGCCACTGAGACTATGGCATCCCCAATTAAAGTCCTCAAATATGGCTGAAAGCATTTTAAGCGACGTTTCATTTCTGAGTGGTGGTCTTACACCAGGACGACACTGAGAGTATCTCTCACTCTGGAACATGCCGCAATATACGAGTACCTTATATTATTTTAAATAATTAAATTGTGAAAACACAAATCAATCAAATATAATCCATCTGCGCACAACCACGGAGGGCGTCAAGACCTGGTGACGCTCATAGTTACTGGCAAAGTAGAAAGCATAGGAAACCAAATAAGATCTCTAATGCATTGGAATACCGCATGTGTGAAGGAACCAATGGGATTGTGGCTTCATTGGAGTATGTTGTGAGGCTGAATTTTTTTTTTTTACATGAGCCCCACACAGGAGGCCCAGAGGAAAATGATTTCCCTCAGGTCCTATGTCATCTTTGGGGATGCTGTGTGGAGGGTTTTTTTAAGGTAAGGAAGGAGAGGAGAGTTCTGGGAAGGAAAAGGGTTTAAGGGGTGGGTAGGAATCTGGGGTTCAGTTTGTCCAGGTCATCCGCCTCCAAAACCTAGACAAACCTCACCCCATGGGCCCGGGCACCCCAGCTAAATCACCAAACATAGCGAACCACTTGGGGTGACCTATGGCAGAGGTGTTGGTTATCCAATAAAGGTTCCCGGGGCGGCGGTACCCATTTCCGCCTCCCAAATTGTAATGGAGTAAGGAGACGAAAGAGTTGGGGAACAGGAAGGCAAGAAAGAAACGGGTATTCATATCTGGTCACTCACTATACACGGCTAACGCCATTTTAAGTAACTTACGTTCTGACTCTGGGCGGTAGTCTTTAGCCAATGCGTTACTGAGAGTATTACTAGTTACGACGTGAAACAATTTCCCTGGAGACGAAAGGAGCCGAGCACAATATCCTCTATGATTACATCTCCTTCGGCACCCAGTATTCGTTTAATGCAAGCTTAATTCAACGCCACATGTTGCCGGGATTGGAGAGGAAAAAAGTGTCACGTACCAGGAGACAATGAAATATGAGGGGTTTATGTCACCCCGGGCGGAGGGACGCCGTTGATAACGCCCGCGCCGTTTCCCGGAGCTGACTCCGTGTGGAATGATCAGCACGGACATTAATGTCATTCTCATCTGAAGAACGGCTTCGATCCACGCTCGGCGCTTGCCGACATTTTTCTCTTCGTTTGTTTCACGACATGTTTCAGTGCCATGCAATGACGATGGGTCGGCTCGCCATTAGGGATGTTGAAGGTGAAAATAAATATGGATATATCGATGTATCGATATTTATTAAAATATCAATATCGACGTCGATATATGGAGGAAAAAATATCGATATATCGGCCAAATTTTCAAGAGATTTTTCGTTTTTAAAATAATAGTGTATTCAGCTCAATATTATCAATAGTAATTTTTGTACACAATGTGCTCTTTTAATGTACAAAAATCTCAATAAAAATGAAGGTATTTTTATCACTATTCATTTTTTTACGAAATAATTACAAAAATATCAAAAAGTAAAAAGCTGTCTTCTAACTTTTATGTAAACTGAGACGCGTATAAAGTTTGTATGCGTCTCAGTAACATTCTATTGGTGTATTAATCTCTCAAAAAGGACTTCGTGTTTGGAACAAGGTATAGTCAATAATCATAGACAATTGGGAACCAACACATAGAAATGTATAGCATACATTTCTATGTATGTACCTACACACATGAGATAGTATTGGTGATCACAAATACTAATGCACAGACAATAGATTTGAAACCAATTAATAGTTAAAATTTCAACAGCCAGATGTCATGACCCAATACAGTTACTTTTTTTCCGTTCGTTCCTATACGGTTTTGGATTCTAGTGACTTTAAATACATAAATTAATAAAATATCGTTTTTGATACAATTTCGATATTGGATATTTTGTTTCGATATTTCGATACATCGGATCAAAATATATCGGCTAAAAGTATCGATATATTGAATTAAAAATATCTTATTCAACAATCCTACTCGCCATCTACAAAATTATGAAGTTTTTTTGGTTTGAAATTTTAAATGGCCCAGAATAATTATTCTAGATAATTTTATCCAATACTGCGAGTAGAACGGTTACCGGACAACCAAGAATGAACTCAACTCAACACCTCCTTTGAAAAGTCATTAAAAAGTGATGAAAAAATTATATAAAACATTGGTTAAATAGGTTGCGTTAGATTGGGGTATAGGCATTTTTTTCATAGCTTTTAAGGCCTAATGTTTCATTCGATTTTTTTTTATATAATACCTATACACACATCAATTACTATTTTTAAAATAGATATTATTGCATTACCTATATTTTTTTAAGTATCAGGCCCGTTAAAATACGTTGAAGTGTCAAACGTTCAATATTCACGTGTGAATCTGTTCGTACTCGGTTTTACAGGATCATACTTACCTCACAGGTAATTATGATCCTTTTTATTTTCTGCCTGTGTATATAAATAAAACGGTTCCACGACAATTCAGAAACACACAATTTCAACACCCCTTTGAAAAGACCTTAAAAATTATGAAAAAAAAATGAAAAATAGCCCATAACCTAACCTATTTAACCATTTTTTATATATATTTTTCATCACTTTTAATGACTTCTCAAAAGAGAAATGGAAATTGCGTGATTCTGAGTTGTCCGGTCACCGAATAAAATAATACGCGTGAATGTGGTTCGATTTAATGTGAGTTTCCTGTCTAGCGACACTGGTGTCTGCGGTCGGTTAAACTCGAGGAGCGGAATGGTCGTTTTGGCGTGCAAGGGTCGTCTTAAAGTGCCTTATGCGAATGTGAACCTTAAGGTCGGTGAAACTCAAGGGCAGAGTGGTCGTTTTTCGCATCAAGGACCAAGTGAGTTTTCGAAAAAACTGTGCACATTTAAACGCAGCATCACGTTCATTGATCGAATGCAATGAACATATATGAGAAGTTTTGTATTTGAGATCGTCGAACCGGTGGATGCAATCTGTTACCCATAAATTGTTATAATAGTTTGTCTACTTTGTAGTTAGAAGTAGAATAGCATTATAGAAATATATTATGCGTTTGTAGACCGCCACATGAGGTGATATTTCACAAAAACAGCGTATTCAAATAATAAATTATTATTATTATTTACACCTCAACGAGAGAATAATATTTAAAGTTGAAAATAGTTGACTTGACTCAGAAATTCAAATTTCATGACGCCGGAACTCACCGTTCGTGAAATCAATGGCTTAAGGCGCGTTGTACCCGCTCCAAAAGAAGAAGATGGAGAGATATGTAAATACGAATGTTGAGAGACCGCGCTATTGTCGACAACGATACGTCAAAAAATATTAGTAAAAATATTCCCGGTACTATTCAACCAGCGTTTTACACAAATAACAAATTGAAGAAATATATACTCAACAATAAAGATAGCGAAATTAAAATAAAAAAATCAGGGGTTTACAAACTCAATTGTAATGATTGTAGTTCGTTTTATATAGGTAGAACTTATAGAAACTTTGAGATTAGGGTTAAAGAGCACCTCAGAGCACTAAATGGCAATAGTGATTCTGAGTTCGCAGACCATTTATTAAAATATGATCATAGCTTTGACATAAATTCAGGTCTTCAAATATTACATACAGGATATAAAACGTCGCAAATCAATAATTTAGAAATTTTAGAAATAAGAAAAAATGTAAATTCCAAAGCTGACATAATTAATAAGCAAAAAATGTTTGTTAACCCTGTTTTAAATATCTTCCCACTCAACCGGCCTTTTACTTCTAATAGCTTGGTAATCCCCAATTCTTCGAAACTCCCACCATTGTCAACCCTTCCCCCTCCTTCAATTTCTTCTCTCCATATGTAATCTATAATTAATTTTTTTAACTTTAGTATACTTTTATTCCTGAAGAAGTGAACTTGGTTCACGAAACATGTTGATATTATAAAATATAAAAAATAAAGTGATGTAAACTAAGTTATTTTCTTTTAATAAAAAAAAAAAAAGTTAAAATCGACAATATTTAAGCGAAAATTGTGAAAATGTTTAATAAAACACGTCTCGTTTAAAATAGAGTAAAAATCTAACGGCGGTTGTCTAGAACAGCATTTAAAGAAACACTGTGATTTTTTTTATACGTATAGCTTGTAAAATAACTGAAACTAACGTGTTTATAATAATTTTCGGAGCAAACGCTGTTTGCGATTTTTTTCTATCGATGTTAACATATAATTTGCGTTTCGGCGCGGGGAATGTGAAGATATTATCTTCAAGAATAACATATACTTTTTAAACAGATTTAAAATTTAAAGTATTTAAGGTACATATGTAATAAATCGGTAGAAATAGGGTATGCCACGTCTTCATATGAACAAACAGGTTGCTGGTGAGGAGATTTAGAATAAAATTTTATAAAAAAATATGTCAAAAAACATGTAGGATATACATCAATTTAGGTATATTTGAAATGGTTTGTCTTGGAGTTTCGTCTTACTTGCGAAATTAGAAGCGTTCTATCCACTCCTCAAAATAGTAAATGAAGTAGGTAAGTCTAAATGTCTCAGACTCGTAAGGGAGACTAATTTAAGTCATTAATTTTGAAGATGAAATGCGGGGCGCATTAAATATTAGGGGAGCCGCTCGTTGTTTCGGTTTCAGTCCCATCCCGAGAAACCTACATACTACCTACTACCTACCCAAGCATAATATAAACGGAATAAACAAATCCGACAGAGAACCACACAACATAACCGGGCTGTTGCGAACGGGGAACACTAGATACAACATAGTAGGTAGGTACCTACACAAATAATATAACACTGATGACGAGGGTTGTTTTTAACCCCCCTTTGATTTGTACTACGTCGAACTTGAAATATGATACTAGGTTATTTAGCACATGACGTCATAGGACATTCCCAGATTCCTAGGAGTTTAAACGGCGATCACGAGGATTTCATGACTTAGAAGATTCAAAAACAGAAGCAAATGAGAAAAAAATTAAGGATTGGTTGTTTCAAAAGACTTGAACAATTCATAAAATTTTTGAGGTTAATTGTCACGTTATGTGTAAGCTATTCAAGTTCTATTATTTTATCATTATAGGCAAATTGCTTCATAAAACTGAAATAGTCACAGAACTTGAATAGAACTTTCACAGAACGTGAAAATGAACTTTAAAAAATTGATGAATTGTTTATTAAATGAATTTTTAGTGATTTTTTTTAAACAACTTCTCATCTTCACACAGTATAAAATGAAGTCGCTAACGATGTATGTGCGCTTAGATCTTTTAAACTACGCAACGGATTTTTATGCGGTTTTCACCAATAGATAGTGTGATTCACGAGGAAGGTTTTTAGGTATGTAATTTGTCAAGGTTTTGTGTAAATTGGTTGAAATACAAAATATATCTGGCCAAGAGGCAGCGGGCAGCGTGTAGCGTGCTAACAAACGGGCGGAATGAATTTGATTTAACAGATGCCGTTGTTTATAAAGGTTTCGTTAGCCACAGCAACGTGTGGCTGGGTCTGCTAGTCCTAAATAATTCATGCTTTGAGAAGAATAGCTAAACTTTCTATTCAACATACTAATTTTGGACGTGCGTCAGTCGAATGTAAAATATGGTTCAATGAACTAAATTTAAGTGTCATTTTAAAAATTAGAACTGATTGTTGGAAAAATTCAATTAAGCGATAAAGTAGATACCTACCTGTATAGTATTTTTCACAGAAAATTATTTTTGTCATTTTTTAAATTTAAACTGATTTTTCAAGAATTCAAATTATTCCATATTTTTTTGGTTTGTTTTTGCGCTAGTTTTTAGTGAAATCCGTAGGTGGGTGGGGGAATCCCAGATACATGGGCGACAATTTTTTGAACAGTGTTTCACTAAGTGGCCTATAGTTTTTAAAATACAAGGACGTGCGTTCCACAATTGCACCTTAGGACGTATCGTTCTACTTGAACGTGTCACCTTTGAGTAGGGTTGCCATCCGTCCGGGTTTCCCCGGATTTGTCCTAGTTTAGAGGGCGTCCGGGGAGCGTCCGGGCGGGGTTTCTTTTGATGTCCGGGTTTAAAAAAAAATTTAAGGTCTTAAAATTTAAAGTCAAACGTATACGTTTGCCCTAATATATAATAACTTAAAATAGTCTCAGTGCTTTTAATATTTTTGTTTAAAAATTAAATTGAATTTTGTTAGGCTTAATATTTTAATAAGGTTTTGTTTTCATAACAGAGTGTATTAATAATTTGTGTTTTTATTTTAAGAATAAAAAAATTCTAACTGATTATTAAAACAATTTGTAACAAACTGTAATAAGATTCTGTTTTGTTAGGTACATTTATAATGATGATAAAATATGACTAAATTTAGGTACGCCAAAAGCATTTTCGTTATTTGTTTTTGGGGTGTTATGCCGTGTTGCGCTACCTCCTTCTTTAGCCAACGCTTCGAACATCGTTGCAGTGTCCATCATAAGGGCAGATCCGGCACCCCACCCCACACCCCAAAAATAAATAACGAAAATGACTAAATTTAATCTGAAAATAAATAATAGGTTATTTATAACTATAACACTTTCAACTGTTTTTTATTACACTGACTATGTTTAAAAAAACCTGTTGAAATGTCCGGGTTCTGGGCCCTAAAATCCGGGGTTATCACGCGTCTTGTCCTGGTTGCCAAATTTAAGAGATGGCAACCCTACCTTTGAGGGAAGGAATTATGATAATCATATTAACCACAGACAAATGGTATTACCCTTCCCGGCTGCGACTGTTTCCACGATTTCAATTTAAACTGAGCCAAAGACGACATATTGAATTTGTCTCAGTCAAAGTATTGGAAACGTCTTCGTCTCAAGATCGTATCGCGTCGTCTGCTACAAGGAGCATCCTCGGCGGGACCAAAGACAAAGCGAAAGACCGGGATTCAATTTTATTATTTGCATTCCGAGATAAAGGTATATCTTCTACTTCAGAAATGAAGCCGCTAACGGTGAAGAGTTTGATCCCGTTCTGTCTGACAAGGCATCAGACAAAACATTTTGATTACCGGATTGACTAATATAATATTGCAATAGATAATTTTATAAAATAATTTTTACATTAGCTCCACACACTGGCCCTGAGAAAAAAATCCCCCAAGGCCCTTATCATCTTTGGGGATGCTGTGTGTAGAGTCTTTTTAGTGAAAGAAAGGGGAGTAAGTTCCGGGAGGGAAAAAGGTATGAGGAATCTGGGGTCAATGTGTCCAGAAGTGACGGACGTATGAATCCATTCTCCCACTGTGCAGTGCAAGGCGATGGTCCGAGATTGTCCGGCTGGAGAGGTCTACGTTAGGTCTCCTTCAACCAGAGTCTCCCGATCCGGCCCGCCATGCTTAGCATCGTCAGGGCAATTAGTTTTAAACAACACCTTCGTAAATCCTTATTTCAAACCGTGAAAACGAATTCACCGGTTTGCAACGCATTAAAAAATATTATAAAAAATACAACACGATTTTTCGGTTCATGGCAACACAACAAAGTAACATTTGAACACCCCCTTTGAAAAGTCATTAAAAGTGAGGAAAATGATGATTGGTTTTCATCACTTTTAATAACTTTTCAAAGGAGTGATGAAGTTGCACATTGGTGCATTGTCCGGTCACCATTTTTTCAGTTCGACCTTTGTATAAGTTAGTTGCAAGAACAAGAATGGTAAAAGTGAAGCTCTTCGTATGTGCATGCATTGACGTAATAATTGTGGGAGTAATTTAATTACATATAAATATGTAATATAAAATTTTGGAGTAGAATGTGATGGTCACCAAAAAAATGTAAGTCAAATAATTTGTTCGGGATCATTGAAAGCGTGAAGCAATGAGCACGGAACAGGGAACAGGGAACAGGGAAGTTAATTTCAGTGCCGGAAGCAGCTCCTGTCTCTATAGGCGGGGAATATCGTCTGTAGCTCGTTTTGTTAGTGAAATGGAAGCAAATTCAGTCACAATTACATGGTAATTGTTCACCGGTGCTGATGTTCAATTTAAGGTGGCACAAGTGATTTCCCCCTCTTAATTTAATTATTCAATACCTCAAAACGGTTTTTCACCCTAGACCTTAATGAATAAAAGGTTTTAAAATCGATTGCCACCAATTTTGATAAAGGACTCTCTTACTTAGAAATGAGTTATTGCGTTTAGGAACAGGAAATAAGTGATTTTTTGTAGCAAGGAACAAGTTAAAATGACATAAAATAAATGATTTTATTAAACGTTACGCTATTTTCCTTACTACCTATCTCAGTATAAACTAATTACTTAATTTACATGAAGACATATAATAAGTCTCTTTAGTTATCATCTTGACATTTCCTGGCAATATTTCCAAGACACATATATAGGAAATAAACGGCATGAATATTAAGAGGGTATTATCAAAGAAAACCAGAAATATGTCATTTTAAAATCAGATTTTAGACGTATTGTCTCTTTTCCACAAAAAAATATAAATGGATTTCGAAAGACTGTTCTTTTATCTAGCATTCGCATGTTTTAAATTTGGAGAAAAAATGTTCATTTTTAGTATAATAAGGTTTGTACCATAGGTCGTTGGCAGATTTGTTAAATTTTCAAAAAAGATTTTGTACTATACTACACCCATTTCAAATCATATAATCATGCATTAAAATAAATCAATACATTATCTGGGTATTGCATGTTTTAGAATTTTAATTTTAGTTTAAATAAAATCATTAAAAATAAATACGTAGGTACATGTGTTTCTTGACGAAAATTAGTCCGTTTGTGTATTTATTTGCTCACTTACATCTAATATATTTCCGATTTTTTTAACATTCTTTTTTAACTTAGACATTATTGAAAAATGATAAATACTTATAATCAAAAAATAATTACAAAAAGTACATTATTTTAATAGTTTTATCATCACGCCTTTCAGCATTTTTGGATGTAGGTATAAATTAAAGCAAATTTGGAATGAAATAAAATCGTTATTGAGTTATAATTTTAAAAAGCTGGTACGGACAATAATTACTCTTTCTCATTGTAACCGCCCTGCACGATCTTAAGAACAACTTTCGACGAAATGTGGATTTTCGGCGGCTGGCTGGTTAAACGCTCTTCAAATTAGGTAGAAACGCTTCCTAAATAAAATAATGACCTTTTTTGATCGTTAAAAAGACTGTCGAAATCTGTTATAAAACCCATAACCCATTCAACGACCGATTTCCCAAAACCGCAGTATAATAATAAATATTAAAAGACAAGCTTAACGAGCAAAGTGTTCGTCGCAAATGAGGGGCCGGCGATTAGGACGATCTCCCCACTAGCGCCCATACCCCTAACAAGGAACACGTTTTAGGCAAGAAAGGACTCACTTAATAAAGTGCTCACGCAGAGGGATAAAAGAGAATTAAGCCTCTTTGCAGCAGTTCCGCCACCCATTCCCATCAGGCTGCATGGATAAGAATAAAAAAGCCATTTCAACACACAGAGCTCGTAAAAAAGCACTGCATTTATATACGTTCCCACTTCAGAAGTGGTCCCGACACTTGGGAGTACGAACACGGCTTAGCGCTTTCAGAACGAGCACCTTCTTGCCACTCTCACGTGTAAAAGAATAATTGTCTCCGTTGGCGACTTTTTCCTTCCGAATAAAATCACTCGCTTTAAAATAACCGGTTTTCGTCAGCTGGGAAATTTTTAAACGAGATTGCTACTCCCTACAAAATTAATAAGTTTAAAAAAAATCCTGATACATTTTTGACTATCCACTTTGGAATTGACGAAGAAGAATTTACGGGAAGGGGGTTGTATTAGTCAGAAGGGGGATGAAAATTTATGGTATAAAAAAATTAACAAGATTGCCCCAAAACGCTTTTTTCGTAATTTTCCTTCGCTAAACGTCGGGCCATTCGGTTCAACGTGGTTCGGTTTGAGATTACTCTTGTAAAAGCCAAGACAAAGTCTAATAATGAAAATATTTCATCCTTGTCATTAATCATCCATTCGCATTGTACGGGGGCGTTTTAAACCTAGACAGTTTGGTATTAAACGATATTCTCTTAAGCGATCATTTTATTAAAACAAATCCTGGACTGCACGTTTGCGTCCTTTTCTGAAATTTAACCCGTCAAGTCTCGGGCGTATTCTGTCAGAAGGTCAGATAATATTTTAAATTTGCAATAAAATCCAAATAAATTATCAATCCAACTGAATGTATCCGAAAACTAAAACTGTTTTTAAATGTATAAACGTACAATTTCCGAAATATGAAAATTTTTAATACAAACATATATATATATTTTTTAAATGGCTCACCTCACAATCTTTTCTATCTAAAATAACTAAAAAACAAACAAACAAAAACACATATTAGGCAAACGCATTATAAACGCTATAATCACGTTTTTGTCGTTTCATAAAAAAATAATGATTAAAAAATTCTCGAAATTTTACACATTTTTTTCAAATTGCTTTCGAAAACTTCGGTTTCATAGAAATCCACAATAAATTTTTTCTATGTTTAAATTCTATAATTTGAACATAAAGCGTGAAGTTTTCTCTTTCTAACACCGTTTAGATTATATGTCTCACATAATAACATAACCAGTAACCAACATCCCTGCCATAGGTCACCCCCAAGTGGTTCACTACGCTTGGTGACTTAACAGGGCTGCACGGGTCATGGGGCGAGGTTTGTTTAGGTATCGGCTACTGCGTTGCTGCCCGGATCGGAAGAGGTTGGTTAAGGGAGACCTAACCTAGACCTCCCAGCCGGACTCTCTTGACCCATCATCTTGTATCGCAGTGGGAGGGATGGATTTATACGATTTTAGCGGGATTTTTTTCCCTCAGACCTTCTGTGTGCAGCTAATATTAAAAAAAATGGAGATACAACGATTTATAAGAGACTTATGTTGTGAGCTAAGACAAATTTGGTCTTCCGCGATTATACGGGAAATGTACGGTCCTCGATAATAGCGGTCAAATTCCCGAAAAAGTATCGCGGAATGATTTAATCCAAGAATTAAGTCACACACAAATTGACAAAAAATTGACATGCAAGTCTACCAGCCTGACATGAATATATATCTTCTTCTTCTTTGCGTGCCGTATCAGGTCCCCCCGACGTTGGCGATCACTCTTGAGAATGTCTCTCTGTCTTGCGCTGCCCGAAATAGCTCCTCCACACTTCTAATGCCGGTCCACTCTCGTATATTACGCAGCCAAGACATTTGTCTCCTACCAGGCCCTCGGCGACCCTCTATCTTGCCTTTCAATATCAAATGGAGCAAGTGATACTTCTCCCCTCGAAGTATATGACCCAGATATGAATTTTTTCTGATTTTTATTAATGTAAAGTTCTCTGCTCTAGCCCGCCTGAGAATTTCTGTGTTGGTGATCAATGAATAATGAATATATAACATTTTTTAACATTTGCGGATTTCCACATTCTAACTTTTAAATTTATTGAAGATACCTGTAAAATGTAAACTAAACGGGTGTTTTCGTCGTTCGAATTTGAATATAATGGTGCATATAAACAGGAGAAAAAACCGCGAGCCGGACCACCAATTATGGAAAAGGACCGAAGCACCAGTAAGCAGCGTTTCGCGACATTTGGGTTGCGGTTGTTTTTTTTTTAAATCCATGCAGAAAGTAGCGAGAAAATAATCCTTCTGGATCGATGTAATCTTTGGGCATATTGGGTGGAGGGTATTTTAAAGAAAAATGAAGAAGAGGAAGTTATGGGAAGAAAAGGGGTACTAAGGGTAGAAATTGGAGGTCAGTTTATCCAGGAGTGATGTATGAACCCGTCTCTCCCACTGCGGTGCAAGGCGATGGGTCAAGAGAGCCCGGCTGGAGAGGTCAAAGGGTCTCCCTCAATCCTTCCCCCTCCCAATCCGTCTCACTGTAGGTGTGTCGACACATCCGTCGTGTGGAGGCCCGTTGGAAAATGATTCCCCTCAGGACTACGTCATCTTTGGGGACACCGTGTGGACATTTTTAGGAAAGGAAGGAGAAAGGGAAGGAAAGATCATGAGGGGTGAGTGGAAATCTGGGGTCAATTTGTACAAGAGTGACTTATGAATCCATCCCTCCCACTGTGGTGAAGGCGATGTTCCGAGAAAGTCCTGCTAGAGAAGTCAAAACTTCTCCCTCAACCAGTCTCTCCCGATCCACTGCCAAGACCCGTACAAATTTCACCCCTATGAATCCGGACACCATTGCTAAGTCACCATTCGCAGCGAACAGCTTGGGGTGGCCTACAGCAAAGGTGTTGGTTATCCAATAAATGGTTCCCGGGTCGGCGGTACCCACACACACCTGGCAATTTAAAAAAATATATATATATATATTTACTTATAGGTATACATATACATTTATTACAATATAATACATTACGAAATGATACTTTGTCCAACTGGGAAGGATTCCCGTTTCAGGACAGCCAAATTGCACATTTAGTTCATAATATTCCTAACGAAGGAATGGTTTCGTTCAAGATATCACAAGAATGAGATTATATCAAGACAACTTTTGAAAACATTAATAATTGCATTCCGAACGAAGGAATGGTTTCTTTATGACCTTGAAAGAATCGCAAGGATGTGATATTTTCAAGGTCATTTTGGAGAACATTAATAATTACATTCAGAACAAAGGAATGGTTTCTTTCGAGAGATCGCAAAGGTGAGATTCTTTCAAGGTCAGATTGAACCCGAACCGAGAACCATGAAACCAAATTATGTATATTAAAAATTGATTTTTTTTAATATTCTCTGGAAATTATTTTAGCCAAATGAGAAATATAAAACATGCTGTATGTATGCAAAGCATCTATGTGAATACTAAGTTCATGTCAACAGTGACTGTGATACTATAATATAAAACACATCTAAAACATAATCGTGTAAAGATATATGAAAGGTCCTTGACAACGCCCTTTTAATGTTGGAGATGGGTACTGTGACAAAAACATCCCCTATGGTCGATACACTTCATCTATTATCGGACTGAATGTTAAAACAATTAATCAACTCCCGCGCTGCGACAATAGTTAGGTACAAGTTATGGGCACAACTAACCCTTCCATTGCTACACTTGTATGAGTAAGTACTACAATTCCATACACGGAGTTGGTATATACGTGTACTATCATTGAAAGGTTGACTTGCTTTGGGAATCAAAATTACTTACCGATTAGTAAAAAAAAATAAGGAGAGAGAGAGAGACTGCGTGAAAAAACATAATCATTATGATTAATTTAATAATTTTTTAAAAATAAAAACCATTAGGAAGGGAAGGCATTTTATCCGTTTTTTAAGGTAAATGTTTTATTAATTAAGAATTTTAATAACAAAAACAAAACAATTGCATAGCAGCTTGATTGTTTCAAAATTGGCGTCAGAATTGTTGCCATAGTGAAGAAATTTTTAAAGAACTAGGCCCCTTTTTGCGAGATAAGGCTCTGTTGGTTTTCCAAATAAAATAATAAAGTCGCCGGGCGACTTGAGTGGCCGAGTAGTAGGTGTACTGAATTGAGTGGTAAGCTCCGTGGACGGTTTAAGAGGATCGACGTCCAAAGAGGCCCAGTTGTAGGAGTCTTCGTTGGAACCGGAAAGTAGGCGATTTGGGTATCAAACTACTTGTATTAACCTACATAACACGCATGGCAGAGTGAAAAATTGAGCAGAAAGCTTCTTGGCCCGTTTATGCGTGAAAAATGAGAAAAGGTCAATACTGAATGCCTTGAACGGGGCGACCGAAATGGCTCAGTAGCAGGTGTACAAAATTGAGCGGTTAACATCCTGGACCCTTTGTATAGGTACATACTCATTGCTTCAGCCACATTCAATCATTAAATCGCTTAGTACTTTCACCAATTAGTTGTCTGCAGCGGCAAAAGCCAGTTTTAAGTTATGTCTGCATCTTGCAAAATACGCACAAATTTTTCAATAACACCTCGTTTCAACTTAGTCGGACAAGAAACAAAAATTCACGCCGGGGGAGGAAAAACATATACAAAAGGTTATTAGGTTTTTAATTCGGGTTATTTAAATTATTTGGGCGCATTTAGATTGAAGCTTAAACTTTTGGCAAACGTCATTTAATAACTACTAACAAAATCCAACAGGCAAAAGCTTGTTTGAAAAACAAAGGAATTAAAGTCTTTTTTAAACATCTCTCTCGACATAAATATTTGTTCCTTGTAGTAATTAAATTGAAACGAACATCGATACGTAACATGAAAAGGAGGTATTACGAGTACTTAAATAATTAATGCGTAAAGAAGTAAGTAAGAAAAACACCAAGTTTTACTAGTATTTCATTGTCAAATCTTCTATTGAAGATTGTAGATTGCGCAATATTTTTACAAACTTTTGGCCGCCAGTTTGGAGGGCTGCCGTATTAGTTCTAAGGAAAAATTCCTTACTTACTTTTCTGAAACTTTAATTAGTGTTATGGACATTTGAACCGGTATTAGAAGGGCGGAGGCGCTATTCCAGCAAGGGCGGCGCAAGATAGAGAAACATTTATCAGAGAGATCGCCAAGCGTCGGGGGGGCCTGATAGGGCATACGAAGAAGAAGATGAAAATTTGATTTGGAAGGCGGATATGGGTAACGCCGCCCGGGGAACCATTTTTGGATAACCAACACCCTTGGAATAGGTCACCGCAAGTGGTTCGCTATACTTGGTGGCAGATGCGTTTGGCCACCTACTACATGGCGGGCCAGACCGGGAGGGACTGGTCGAGGGAAAACTTTTCACCTCTCCACTCCAGCTGGAATCTTTCGACCCATCGTATTGCCCCGCAGTGGAAAGAATGGATTCATAATATGTCCGTCACTCCTGGACATACTGGCCCCCGGATTCCTATCCACCCTTCATGCATGTTTCCTTCCCTGAATTAATCAAGAGTCGTAAATTAATTAACAGTAAACGTTAATAAATTTAAGAACGTTTTTATACGCGAAGCAAAAATAAATAATTTCAGAATCAGTAGGTACGAGTAGCTATGCAAACATTGCAGAGAAAAATATTTACATAATGATTATTTGCGTAGTGCGTAGTCGAATTCATGGCGTATCTTTATGTGTAATTTAACGACGACAACGCATTAGAAAATAAACTGTGGTGGCAAACATAATTAAATATGTTTGCAGGAGATTTTAATGTCTCATTACGAGGAATGGCTGCGCGGTTTTCTTCATACATAACTTAAAATTGAAGTTTGGTCAATTATTTTTTTAATCATCAAAAGATATAGCAAAAAGTGCACACATGTGCTACTTTGTTTATTTGTCTTTTAAAATACAAAATATAGGCCATTAAAGAATTCAAGTATTCATTATTTTGGAGGAAAATTTGTAATGTTTTGTAAGTTACACTTTTTTTAAATATTACTACCGCACAAGAGTCTGACTGCTCCCGGATCCAGTGAATGGCTGAAGGGTATCGGGGTGGAAAGGAGATGGGGAAAAGGACAGTGGCAAAGTACCTGGAAATCCAGATCTGTCACCAAATATGGCTA
Source organism: Limnephilus rhombicus (assembly GCA_929108145.2). Classification (NCBI taxonomy): domain Eukaryota; kingdom Metazoa; phylum Arthropoda; class Insecta; order Trichoptera; family Limnephilidae; genus Limnephilus; species Limnephilus rhombicus. Next base: position 31,158,667 of record OV815277.1, on the reverse strand, counting down.
AAGCCATTTCAAGCAACGTTTTGATTCTCTTGCCAGGTGGTCTCTTGCCAGGGCCATATTGAAAGCATTTACAACTCTGGAACTTGCCTCAATTACATATCACTATAAATATAATATAACACTAGCTGTTACCCGGCATGCGATGCAATGCCATTTAAAGAAATAAACTGTTTCTCTCTTTATGTCTTTTCCCGTGTGTCCCAAATCCTAAGTATTTTTTTTATACAAATTTCGTAACGCCAGAGCTTACCATTATGTATATAAAAACCTTCGCGGGCGTGCGCACAATAATTCACCAAAGTTTCATCGTAATGCGATGAACAGTATGGCAGCGCATAAAATATCAACAAACAAACAAATATGGACTTTTATATATAATAAAATCAAATTTACGAAATAATACAATTTTATTAAATTTAAATTTTATGCGACCCCCGGATTCTTAGTAGAGTTCTTTACCCCTTTACTACGGAGGCCGTCTAACTCAACAAGGGATTTTCAAACACATTGCTGTTCCGACTTTTACGAACATGTCTTTATTATGCTAATAATAGCAGCGATTATTTTTTGTCCTTTTCCATTTTTCCAACACAAAGCGTCACCGTCGGGCATCGATCTGAAAACGGTCTCGTTGTCTACCTGCTACCTTCTACCTGCCCATCGTGGCTGAATGACAGTACGAAGTAAGCAAGTCAAAATTTTAACATTTAATTTTTTTTTTAATTTACTACAATTTTCAAAACTACCTTCAAACTAAGGACTAAAAGGCAGGTCTGTCTCCAAAGTTCGCAACATTCAGACGAGAGAGACAACTGGTTAATTGGACGCATAAGATTTGGCCGATCTGGGACTCGATTCTCCAGTCGACACCGCTCGCAATCGCCGTCGAAAGTACGTACATTATTTAACTTTGTTACTCTCGAGTCTCGTCGGAGGTACATACTTAGACGCTAAACGCCAAAAGTCTTTCCACTTGAACAACACGGATTGAACCAGTCGACACCGAGATGTCTTCGCCGTAACTGTCAAAATTTAGTTTTATTGTGTCCTCCGAACCTAAGACCGTGGGACTCGATTCTCCAGTCGACACCGCTCGCAATCGCCGTCGAAAGTACGTACATTATTTAACTTTGTTACTCTCGAGTCTCGTCGAAGGTACATACTTAGACGCTAAACGTCAAAAGTCTTTCCACTTGAACAACACCGATTGAACCAGTCGACACCGAGATGTCTTAGCCGTAACTGTCAAAATTTAGTTTTATTGTGTCCTCCGAACCTAAGACCGTTTCCCGCGCGCCCTCTGATTGACAGCTATCGTACAGTTCTTATAAAGTTGTTTAAAGGTTCATTATAATTGCTGAGGTATCGGCTGACATACTCGTACATAATGTAGAGCAAACTGAAGCAGATGCTTTGAGACCTACAAGAATATTTCGCAGGAGGGTAGATAGTTTTCACATGAAAATTAATTTCATAATTAATCTGTTGTACTATCGTTTCTCATGTATTAGCGGCATTAAATTTATTTTCCGCGGTGGGTAACAACTGTTTTCGGTTTTGAAGAAACTGCGCTCGTAATTTCAAATTTACACCACAAAAACTTCAGAAACATAGACAATATTCACAGGGCTGCTAAAATATTCATCTCTTCAACCCTACAACATTGAAGAATACGTAAAAATGAAACATTCGACAAAGTTTGTCGAGACGACGAGTAATTTTTCATTCGTAGATGGCGCAACTCTTTATCGTTATTGGAGAATCGCAGCCTTGAGTGAGAACTTCCTCTGAGTAAGATTAGTGCTCGCACGATCAGTCGTACATAATGGTTCCTTTCCCGTTCAGTGTAACCCTCACGCAAATCGAATAAATAACGCACTAATTAAGTGCTGTTCAAGACACGCCGAAGAAATGAACCCATATAACCCATGTACCTCTGTGGTCGAGGGGTAAGGCTCTCGACTAGCAATTCGTAGGCTGCGGGTTCAAATTCCAGACTTTATTTGATTAATTTGTGTTATTTCACAATTTATAAAAAAATAATATGTAGTAGGTATATTTTCGACACGTTCCAGAGAATCGCGATTCAAATATCGGATTTCTTCCTAGAACACCGATTATGTACGATTTAAATTATTTGTAAATAGGCCTCAGGTTTCTCTCAAATCGGTAAAAGATTATACTTCATCTTTCCGATCAAACTAAAGGCAAAATTAACTTTAGAATAATGCAAAATCATATAAGTATTTCTATTACAAGGTACAGTTCTACACGTATAAGTTGGCGGTGGCATAAACATGAACTAACGCTACATCTTTATATTTTAATCTGACAACCACGCCTACTATTGTTGTGTCATAGGGGGTAGGGCCGTCCTTTTTCGCCAACTTATAAGTGTAGCACTATAACTTTGTTTAAAAATTATTTTACTGTTAGACGATATCAGAATTAGGCACTTAATAAGTTAAGAACTCACCGAGAATAGAACTAACAACCAAAAGCATTGATTAATTAATGTATTATACTCTGTTTACTATTTTATGTACTAAAAAATTGTTACGATGCTACATACTTGTTATAATGCTCCTGTACAATTTACCTTACATGTAAAAGCCATGAAGGCGTAAACAAATAAATAAATAAATCAATATTTATATCTAAATACTAAACAGTCATCTGGTTGAAAAACTTCGACGTAATAATATTTTTCAAGCATACTCCAGTGATATATCTCCCCATTCCCCAGGTGGGAGGGTTGGAGGGGAGAGCAGGTAATGGACCCGCACCCTCCATCCCTTATGGTGCCCCGTCAGATAAGAGGGGCAGGTATTCCCGGATTGCGGGGGCATTTCCCGGAATGTGGGGAATATTCCCGGAAAAGGCGGACCGGATGGAAAGATCGCCGACCCCCGACACGCTTCCTGCCTCTTAACCAGAGTGATTCGGATACTAGATTGATCCACTCGACCCGAGAACGAGATGAGATGATCTGCACTTGATGAAAGGATGGAGAAATTCAAAGTGAGGAAATATATGCACACGATTGGAGATCCCGCTGGAGAACCTTTTTAACGGTTTTTTACACTAGCAAACAATCAAAGTTATAAATACAAATCTGCTTACCCAATAAAACGCCTTTTACTATCAATAATTGATTTATTTATATTAGCAAAATACTGATAAAATGGACGTTTTTGCTGACGGAATTAACTACCTACAAAATGACGATCATTCAAAATTATATGATATTAGCTTAAATGATCAAGAAATTAAAATAGGTTTGGCGCTTACTTCCGATGTAAAATATAATATGGTACAAAAAATAAAAGAAATCAGCAACACTTATTATATTTCGATTTTTAGGGACGAAAGAAAGTCTGAAACTGTTTTCTGAAGAAATGTCTTTTTTGCACTTATCATGCTTTATTTTTTATATATTTTTTAAATTATTTATTTCTATACTAGTTTTACAGGTACACAAGAAATACAAAAAATATTCTTAATATAAAACAGCAGTAGAGGGTAAAATGGTTAATAGGTAGTTATATTTTGTGAACACCTCACTAGGAGAACCTGTGTTGAGGTGTTCGCATGTTTTAGGTAGTGTTATTCTAAGGTGAGTAGCAGTTAAAGCACACCATAAATAATTATTAGTGTTGATTGGCAAAATACAATAGAATTTTTCTGCAGTAGAAAGTTTTATACATCTCATATATTGTAAATATTTTTGCAAGAAATACCGAAAAGCCACCAATGCGCCGCAGAAAACTGAAGAATTATGATATCCGGGTGCAAAAATTCCACAGACCTGGAAAGAATTCCTCCCGGATCGCAGAATGCGCAGGAGAGTATTTCAGCCCCAGCCGCAGTCGTTTCGTCTGATATTTTTTTCAATTGCTTTGCGGTTTTGTATGTGTATTGGTTCGGGGTAACTGCGATGCATGTCGACTCGCCCCCGGCTATTGTGAATTGCCCCATCGATTTGCGTGATCGGTGTCGGCTGAAAGTCGCGCGTCGGGCGTCGAGTCGCGTGGAGCGGATCTTGCCGAAATAGGCATTGCCGGGAAGTGCTTGCGGTTTCAGCACAACAACCCATAACGAATTTTTAAGCCTTTTTGGTTGACTGATTGCAAGCCCTTCAAACAAAGGGGTTTTAAAATATTTTTTTAACAATAATCAAACATAAATTTCGGTTGTCTGTGCTGTGAACTGAAATTAGCTTTGAATTATAGTCAATTTCAAAATTGAAACAGATTGTGCGAAGAATCCAGACAAATATCTACCTATTTCTACAATATACTATTTTTTATAAATTTACTGTTCTATTTTTTTTTTACATGAGCTCGACACAGGAGGCCTTGAGGAAAATAATTTCCCTCAGGGCCTATGTCATCTTTGGGGATGCTGTGTGGAGGGTTTTTTTAGGAAAGGAAGGAAAGGAGAGTTCTGGGTAGGAAAAGGGTTTAAGGGGTGGGTAGATCTGGGGTTCAGTGTGTCCTGGTCATCCGCCTCCAAGACCTAAACAAACCTCACCCCATGAACCCGGGCACCCCTGCTAAATCACCAAATCTATACTTGAAATGTGTACATACATTTTGTTTAAATTTCTTAGGGTAAATCTTGACTAGTGAATTGGGGTTTCCATTTTCAAGAAAGCGTTATTTAATAAAAATAATAACGTTTGGATCTTTTCTATACCGCTAATTTTTGTGAGAAAATCTCCTCAAGGCGCTTTACAACTTAATTTATACACTTAACCTATACCCTATCACTTACACTTACACTTCGATTTACTACTATGTAGTGGCTTTTAACTAATATTGATAACGGTGACTACCTGTGTAAAGGACTAGATTACCTCAAAAAATTTCAGATGGTCTCATTAATTTAACAAAAAAAAAAAAAAAATTACGTTACAAAAAAAAAATTGACAATTTTTATTTTTAAATTAAAACGATCCTGAGGCAAATATTTTATAAATACTTTCAGCTTCAAAAATCCTACAATTATAATACCCTTCATTTTTTACTGGTCTGCCTTAGTACGTAATAATATCGTAGCGCTTGCTTTGGGTTGAGGTGTTTCATTCGGTCAGCTGTTATGATCACAATTTCATCAAAAGATGAATAAGGTGAACAATGTCACTCTAAAGCGGGGTCCATAGCTCGTCATTTGTCTTGACAGTCCCACAACAAGTCAATGAATTTATCAAGTTTGTCAATAAATATTCTCAACTTATGTTGTGTTTCGAGTTTAGTTGTGCTTCCCGTGTTCGACGGAAAACATTTCCTAAACACTTCATCCCGGGTGAAGCGAGAAGGCAGGCGGGGGCCGGCGGGGGGGTATAATTCATTTAATTGACAGGAGCCGCGCGGTGTGGTCGTATTTATGGAAGAACAAACCGAACGGCTTTTTGAGGTTATGTGTTACGTGTAATGAGCGTGCTTAAATAATCACGAGTTTAAAATATTATTATACTTTTTTTTTTTTTTTTTTTTTTTTTTTTTTTTTTTTTTTTTTTTTTTTTTTTTTTTTTTTTTTTTTTACAGTGAATACCGCACAAGAATCTCAACTGCTCCCGTCTGGAGCCAGTGAGACTATGGCATCCCCAAATGGGGTATGTTGTGAGGCTGAGGGTAGTGGGGAGGGGAAGGAGGTGGGGAAGAGGAAGGTTGGGAAGTACCTGGCTATTCAGATCTGGTCACCAAACACGGCTAAAGCCATTTTAAAGCAACGTTTCAATTCTGAATGGTGGTCTTACACCAGGGCGATACTGATAGTATCTTCCACTCTGGAACATGCCGCAAATATACTATATATTATTTTAAATGAATTAATTGTGAAATAACACAAATTAATCAAATAAAATTTATTTGCGCATGCCGGGTTCGAACCCGCGACCACCGGATTGTGAGTCAAGAGTCTTACCTACTGGACTACGGAGGTCGTATAATATTATAATAAACATATTTGATAATAAAATTATAATATAGTAACAAATATTAATATAATTATTCGGTATCGAGAAACGCCTGGAATATACTCCGCGCGGGAGCGTGGATGCGTAACATGTCTTTGTACAGTGCCCTTGAAATGATTTTACACAAAAACGCAAATTTCATAAACAGCCATACATTGCTTTTATGTACTTTATTATTATGTTATGTACTATGTTCAAATTGTGTTGACCATGCCAACTTGAATTATCAGGAAAGATTTCTGACTAATATCGATTATGGCACGACCTAAAGTTACGAATTTAGAGTGCGTAAATATTTACGTCAAAAACAGAATAATTATAAATATTTGATATTATATTATCAAATATTTTTATTGTTATACTATATCTAATATATAAAATTCTCGTGTCACGGTGTTTGTTATCATACTCCTCCGAAACGGCTGGACCTATTTTGATGAAATTTTGTGTGCTTATCTGGTAGGTCTGAGAATCGCCCAACATCTATTTTTCATACCCCTAAAAGTAAAGGGTGTTCCACTCCGAATTTTTATTTTATTTTTTTTGGACCAATTTTTTTATTTTTTTTTATGGTGAGGCATTAAAAAATACATGCAACCCTAAATTTTCACCCTTCTACCATTAACCCCTATTTTTTAAAAGTGATATTAGTAATTCAAACCGGTGTCACTTCTGACCCGATGAGAACGAAGCCGGCCTCTTTTCTCTAATTTTAAATTTTTTACTAATCAATTACTATTTGATATTGTTACTACAAACATGATTCACGGTCCATGCGGTAATTTGAATCGTTCATCGCCTTGCATGGTAGACGGAAATTGTACAAAGGGTTTTATTAAAGATTTCACCAACGATACGGTCACACATGTTGAAGGATATGCAATATATCGTCGAAGAAATACCGATAACGGCGGACAATCATTCATTAAAAATATCAGTAAGGGAACGTACCCATACTACGTGACACGTTTAGGGGGAGGGTCTTCAAAATGTCACGCTCCATACAAATGAGCGGCGGGTTGCTTAGGTTTTTGGTCACCGGGGGGGGGGGGGGTTAAAAATTGCAAAAAGTTGGTCACGTAGTATGGGTACGTTCCCTAACGTAGACATTGACATTGACAATCGTTGGGTGGTACCATATGCACCTCTGTTGAGTAAAAAAGTGGGAAGGAAAAGGCATGAGGGGTGGGTAGGAATCTGGAGGTCATTGTATCCGGGAGTAAATCCATCCCTCCAACTGCGGTATTTTTCGTACCCCTAAAAGTAAAGGGTGTTCCACTCCGAATTTTTTTTTTTTTTGGACAAATTTTTTTTTTTTTTTATGGTGAGGCATTAAAAAATACATGCAACCCTAAATTTTCACCCTTCTACCATTAACCCCTATTTTTTAAAAGTGATATTAGTAATTCAAACCGGTGTCAATTCTGAGCCGATGAGAACGAAGCCGGCCTCTTTTCTCTAATTTTAATTTTTTTACTAATCAATTACTGTTTGATATTGTTACTACAAACATGATTCACGGTCCAATCACGGACAATCGTTGGGTGGTACCATATGCACCTCTGTTGAGTAAAAAAGTGGGAAGGAAAAAGGCATGAGGGGTGGGTAGGAATCTGGAGGTTATTGTATCCGGGAGTGAATCCATCCCTCCAACTGCGGTGCAAGACCATTGCCTTGAGCGGAATTGACCTTTTACCTTGACCTTTCCAGCTGGACTCTTTCGACCCATTGGTCGAGAGAATCCGGCTGGAAAGGTCAAAAGGCCTCCCTCAACCAGTCTCTCTCGATCCGGTCCGCCACGCAGCAGATGGGCAGACGCATCCGCCGCCAAGACCCGCACAAAAGTCACCCTTGCTAAATCACCAAACGTAGCGAACCGCTTGGGGTGACCTATGGCAGAGGTGTTGGTTATCCAATAAATGGTTCCCGGGGCGGCGGCACCCGTACCCGCTTCCTTTCAAAAATTCCCGTAAGTAAGAAGAAAAGTAAGAAAATCACAAAAAATATAAATTCATACACAACGCCATCTCTGATACTGACAAAAAAAACACGGACAGTTGGGCATCGATAATTGCTTCATTGTGTAATTTTTAACTTAATAAAAATACTTAATTTAATTCAACAGTTATTGATTCTGAGGCGCTACGAAGTTCGTCGGGTCAGCTAGTTTAGGTATAATAATATTTTGAACTCGTGACTATGCCCATAACCACAAAAGGCCATTCCGATTCTCCACACACGACCGCATTGCGCGGCATCTGTCAAAAAATTAATCCCCCCCCCCCGCCCGCCGGCCCCCGCCGGCCCCCGCCTGCCTACACAACTAAACTCGAAACACAACAAAAGTTGACAATATTTATTGACAAACTTGATAAATTCATTGACTTGTTTTGGGACTGTCAAGACAAATGACGCGCAATGGACCCGGCTTTACGGGAACCGTTCAAAGCGACGAAAATACTAAACAAAAATGACCGTCGATTTGACGGACTTTGAAACACCCCGACCTTGTCAAGTAGGAGCTTGGAGGCGAATTGTAATATGTGATAGACTTATTGAAGGATAAAAAGTAAACTAAGATATTAAAAAATGCATCCCCGCTTCATCATAGGACGAAATTTAAAAAAAGACAATTGAAAATGAAACGTTAATAATTTTGATGACAACAATATGTACGCGGGTTAAAAGGGCAATGAATATTATTTAGAAATTTTATTAGGGATATAGAAGCTTATAAACTACACAGTAGAGTCACGTGGGGTAACCGTACGCAGAGTGTAAGTGTTCGCAATGATGTTTCCGAGGTGGTCTTGCCTGTTTCGCGCCCGCACGTTCCTTAATTCAGTAGCGTTTTGGGTCGCATTGAAGCAGGATATGAGTACAGTGAATCCTAATTTGAAAATAAAAATTGGTAGGTTTTTCGTGCTTTTTCTTAAATTTTGTCATCTGCTATCGACATGTTTGCTTACCGATATGTGCTATTGTGTAACCAACTGAGTCAGAGCGATGTGGTCTATAATTTTTGGTAAAATATTGTTAGTTACACGGGTGCAAAGTGATAATTCTATTAAAGATAACCACTAATCTGATTTGAACACTTCTATACGGTATGCGAATACTGATTACAAAACTTACGCCGCACGTGGGGTAAGTTTTGTAATCGACATACATGTAAACATTTTTATATAACTTTTCGTTTTATGAACTACATAAGGTTTTTATGTTTGTTTGAGATGCCTTAATGATCAATCATATCAATAAACAAAAAAATAGCAAAATACTTAAAGCGTTTTAATACAAAAATCCCAATGTAAAAACTGCGTACGGTTACCCCACGTGACTCTAATATTTAATTATTGACAAAGATTATATCATAAACTCTCAATTTAAATATGAAACATACAGACACAAGTCGTTTGCTACGTTGGGTGACTTAGTAGGGGTCCCCAGGTTCATAGGGTGAGGTGTATTCAGGTAAAGCGCCCTTGAGGTGATTTTTCACAAAAACGGCGCTTTACAAATTAACCAATTATTATTATTATTATTGGCAGCGGTACCAGTTTGCGTGGGGGGCGACCCTTTGACCACTCCAGCTGGTTTCTCTAGACCCATCGTCTTGCACCACAGCGAGAGGGGTGGCATCATACGTCCGTCACTCCTGGTCACGCTGACTCCTAGAATCCTACGCACCCCTCATGCAATTTTCCTTCCCAGAACACGATGTACGCCCTGAGGGAAATTATTTTCCTCATGGGGCCCCTCCTGTATGGGGTCAATGTAAAATATTAACTTTTTTATCATAATTTCAGAAACTACTACAATGTGAAAAGATCTACATCATACCAAATAACACTAACGAAAATAAAACGTCTTAAAATTACAACATTATTTTTATATTTATAGAAACAATCCATGTTATGTTAGGTTATTATATTTAAATTGGGAAGTTTTCCTCCAACCCTTTTCCCATCCCCCACATTCTACTTCATAATAATGTCATGCATTTGAAAAATGCGTCTGAACGGCGACACGTTAGCATCGAAATTTCCTCGTAAATCACCGCCGCGACAACTGAAAAAAAAAGATTATCAAAAAGCGATTCGCTCGAAGTGTGTTTTAGATTCGCGATGAAAAAACTTCTTGGAGCGGAGATTTGTTATGTGATTACCACAAAAAAATACTGAATACTTCCCTGAACCTGTAGGTCTATGGCATCCCCAATGAGGTAATTTTGAAAAAATTGGATACCGTTAAAAACGTACGGAAGATTGAAAGTTTTTTTTTCGGTTTCTGATTGTCGTTCAATAAACGTATACTTTTACATTTTCAATCACAATAGATTGTTAAGTCGATCTAACACCGCACATTCATAAATAGTAAAACTGGCCGCAACGTCATTATGACGTAGAAAACACTACCACTAGTAAGACAGCTATTACCGACATCAGCCGACATGACAAGCCGACATGACATGTCAACAACTTCATATTCAGGAAGAAAAACGAACACGTCGTTTTGGGGGCAAATCAAATATGGCACATTTTAAAATTTTATAAAAAAGGTATTCGTCAACAAATAATTGAAATAAAAATTTTATGCCGTCATTACAGTAATTTTTTTCAATAACAACCGTGAAAATAACTTTTTGAGGTAGGTTGTGTGAAGGAGAAAGAAGTGTGGGGGAAAGGTGAAACAGTAGATGAGGATAGTAAACCACCTGATCACCGAACACAGCTAGTGCCAATTCAAGCAATGTTTTGATTCAATATGGTGGTCTTTCATCAAAGCTATATTATTGAGTGTCTACAACTCTAGAACTTGTCACCAAGATTAGCGATTTAGCGATTATAGCGATTTAGCCAAAGTAACGACGCTATTTTGTGGTTTATCTCTGTATGGAGGGTCTTTTTGAAGAGAGGAAGGAGTGAACACCGGTCTCGAAGAGATTCATGTCGTAAGAGGGAGAAAACAAGGAAACAAAGAGGCCCGCATCGTTCTACAGCCAAACTGATGAACTCAATAACGAGTGGTAGAAATCACTCCCAAAAATGATGTCTCAAATGTAAGGGTCGACCGAGATCTCGGTCTCGGCATTCTCGGCTACAAATTCTACCGAGAACTCTTGTCTCGGTTATCGGCGAAAAATCGCCGAGATTCTCGGCCATAACCATTGTGATGAAAGTTTTTATCAGCACCGCCTACTAGTGTAGCAAATGAACAGCTCTTTAGCAGAGCTGGTCAATTATCCAACATGAGGCGACACCCTTTGAAGGGTGAAAATGCAGAAAAATTGCTTTTTATTTGCTACAACATCATGTTGTTCAATTTTGATTATTAAAACTATTTAAAACAAATTATTATTACATTCTTAAATATACTTTATTATGCAAAAATTGCGCATTTTCATTTTTTCTCAATTTATCTATTCTCGGTTTCGGCTCTCGGTCTCGGCCGAGATTTTAATTTATTCTCGGTCTCGGTCTCGGTCTCGGTATCGGCCGAGAACGAAAAACCTGTCTCGGTCGACCCTTACTCAGATGTTAAACGCGTACAAATGTAGGGCGTGTTTCCCGACTGTGCATCGTTCCTCGGAGCATCTTCCATTGAAATACCTACTGGTAGAACAAGGACAACATTCAGACCTGGCTCATGTGCTCTAAATATTGCAATCTGTTCGACTACGCACCTGTGCCGAAGGTATCAATGACGCTAGTCTAAATGACTGTAGAACTAGGATAGCATTCCTATCTGACGCCCGTGCTCTAAAGGTTGCAATCCATTTTTGAAGATTAAGGAATCTATCAAATGGATCGCACGTTTCTGAACATTCAAGGGTTTTTTCAAGTATTTCAGAGGTCCAGATCAGAGATGGCTGCCAAATTCAACGATGGATCGCACTTGCTATTTGTACAAGGTCAGCAGTGGCGAATTATTAACATATTTACGATTTAAAGCAATACTTTCGCTAAACTTTGTCGAGGGCCGTTATATTGAGTTCAGCGACTTTTCATCCCGCGACAAAATGTCCTCCGACAAAATATCCTACGGACAAAATATCCCCCAACAAAATATCTACTAAAATCTAACCTAACCTAACCTAACCTGACAAAAAAATTGAACAAAAATAATACAGACATCCTGTAATAACAATAAATTATTTATATCTGTATTATTCTTGCCACATTTTACTATTTTTGAACAATAGTTTATGGTCTTTACAGGATGTCTGTATTATTTTTGTCCCATTTATTGTTAGGTTAGGTTAAGTTTTAGTAGATATTTTTTGGGGGATGTTTTGTCGCGGGGTGAAACCCAGAAGAACGTTATATTGTTGTAATTTCATCGTTGCTTGACGCCTATTAAGTTGTATAATCATCCCGAGACACATTTAGCAAAGTTTCGCACCACGCGCGGCCGACACGGGAAGGCGGGAAAGTTTCTCGTTGCTTAGAGACATTTGCGGAAGTCGACTCGCTGAGGGCAACACATGAATGGGGAAGTAATTTTTCCTAGCCTGGAATGGATCGTTATGGGAAATATTAGTATATTCAAAGGCCTTTTCCGCCACGTGTTGTAACGGGGATTCAATAATACACCCGCCACAATGAAGCAATTTGTTTTGTGTACAACAATCGGATGAAAATATGTTGCCGAAATACTCCTAGGGGACTTAACATGCGAGGGAATTTGTCTAAAGAATTTAAGTATTTTTTTTAAATTATGTTATACGAAATTCACGCGTTGAAGTAACAAAGTATTATCTATATAAATAAAAACGAATCGCCGAAATGCATGTACGCGCATAACTTCCGAACGACTGCACCAAATTGGATAATTCTTTTTTTTTTTGTTCGTTATTGTCAGGAAAAGGTTTGTATTAAACTACTGATGAGCTCTGGCACTACGAAATTTGTATAAAAAAATTGCAATAGGTGGCACGCGAGCTGTTTGAAAAATGAATGTACCGCGACTGAATGTATGGAATGCGGGAGTGGGGTGGGCAGCTCGGGTAGGAGGTTCGCGGGAGGGGAGGGGGGAACCCGGTTGGGGAGGGGAACCTGGGAGGGGGGAGGGGAACTCGAAAGGGGGGTTCGCGGGACGGGGGAAGGGGAGGAGTGGAGTGGGGAGAGGGAAGGTGGAGAAGGCGGAGTGGGAACGCGGGAGAGGAAGGGGAGGCGGAAGGGTACGAATGGGAAAGGACACGCAGAGAGAAACAATTTCTTTATGAAATGGCTTAGCAACGCATGCCGGGAACCAGGTAGTTTTTTATATATATGTAGGTTTTGCAATCAAAAACAAGGGAACAAAAGGGGTTATGTGTATCAGTGCATATGTGTACGCTTCCGAAAGTGTTGTCCATACGAAACTTAACTGAGAAACAGCCATTTGTGTTGCTTACACCTTCTTATTGGCTTTAGCTAGAAAGGGGCAGCAAGGCTATTTGATCGATTTTGAATATTCCATAAGTTTTAAGGTGTGTTCTTTTTATTACATTAAAAATTAACTTTTTAATTTTTACTGGAGTTTTCTTTTCTAAAGTTTAAAACACGCTATATGCAAGCAATGCATCTGTGAATATTATGGTCAAGTAATTTCTTGTTGCGTTACCAATAAATGACTATAAGTATAAAAAATAATATTTTTTTAATGTCGTTTTTTCGTTTCATCGAGGTTCAAATCACAACGAACGGCGCTGAGGAAGTTTTCACTTCAAAAATTGAATTACGTCGTTTTACCCTATCTAATATTCAAATTCAAAACATTTACATCTACATAATAATTTATTAAAAAATCTTTGATACTCGGTGTTGCTATGATCGTGAAAATTTGATCGTGACTAATTTTTGGGTTACTATGCCGTGTTGCGCTTCCTCCTTCTTTAGTGAACGTTTCGGACAGCTTTACAGTGTCCATCATTGGGGAAATGCATAGATTGTGTGTAGAAGTGACGCCGTGTTGGCGTGTAAATCCTTGTAGGGCCGGCGTTTCAGCATAACAATAATTTAAAATTAATGTGGTTTTAAAATAGCCGTCAAGAAATGGTAACCAAGAACTATTAAGCTCAGTCTTTCGTCTCTTCTCTATTAATATTAACGTTTTTGAGAATTTCAAATGCCTCCGTAATTAGACGTGCTCGATGCGTTTTGGGTCTTCCCAGAACTCCATGAACAAATCCAAAGTAATGGCCGGTTTTAGATAATTAAGTGCTCGGCAATTGCAATTAGTACCAGTTAAAGCTAGTAGTTCTATGAACAGTAGACTTCGTGTTATAAAAAGTTTAGTACTACTTCTCTAGAGCTCGCAATAGTCCCAACGTATATGCGCTCTGGCAAAATAAAAGGGTATTTTCAAACACGGCTACCATCTTGAGATTGAAAGGACACGGAATACACAAACAAATATACAGGCAGACGAAATGCAAAGTGGTCGAGTCAAAACAGGAATTCGCTAAGCTCAGTCAAATAAACTTCGACATTTTCAAACTGTCAAACTGTGTTTTTTTTTTAAATTTTATGTACATACCGCGCAAGAGTCTGAACTTCTCTGGAGGTAGTGCGCCTCTGGCATCCCCAATTGGGGTATGTTGTGAGGCTGAAGGTGGTGAAAAATAAGATGGGGAAGAGGAAGGAATTCATCAAAAAGTCATTTTGAACAATATTTCAATTCTTCAATATTTCAATAGTGGTCTTACACCAGGGCGATACTGTGAGTATCTTCCACTCTGGAACGTACTGCAAATATATATTTTTTTTTAAATAATTAATTGTGAAATCATATTCTTCCAGTATAAATGTATTTTAGTATTAAAGATAAAGCTATTTTGGAAATGAAAAAGTAGAGGGGTTATTCAATAAGATATGGTGAAACTTACCTGACGAACGAGTGGATAAGAGAACATAAGCCTAATGGACCACATTATCTCCAACTTCAGGTGGAATTATGCTTGGCGCGTGGCAAGATTTACAGATTACCTACTGTTGGAACTACAGTATCACCGGATAGCTTCCGTGGTTGGGAACAAGAAGAAGAAGTCCCACAGTTGAAATGGGATGAAGATTTGAGGAGAACTTTGTTGGCTCTGGATGGATAAGTGACGCCAAATCTGGAAAATTTTGAGTGAGGTCCAAAACTGGACGCCATACAGCTCATGATGAATAAGAAGAAACTTACCTGAAAGAAAAGAAAAGATAAATTATACATCTCATCAGTGGTAAAGAGAATAAAACAACAGGAAAGATGCACTGATTATAAGTCGCACAAATAGAGTTGACCCAAACATAGGAATACAAATTGATAATATAAGCACTGGTGCATACGTATCCGTATACACTTCCGATAGTGATGTACTCGCGAAACGTTACTAACAAACAGCCTTTTGTCTTGCTTACGTCTACTTATTGTTTTAAGAGCAAAAGAGACAACAATTGAATATGTTGCACGATTTTTAATATTGGAAAACTTTTACTTTTTTAATTTTCATTGTAATTTTTAATTTTAAAGCAGTACCTAAGTAATTTTGAGTTACAAACATGCTGTATGCAAACAGTGTATCTGTTTGAGTAATGTGCTCGTGTCAACTTGGTTGCAATGTATCTAGTCCGTCAAGAAATTGTTGAAACATGGGTGACTGGACAATTTAACACAGTGGGAAATCAAATGACTTTGAAATGTCATTAAGTCATGAAAAGTGATGAAAAAAAAATATTAAAAAGGTTACATTAGGGTAGGTTACGGGCATTTTTCCATCACTTTAAATGATTTTTCAAGTATGTGTTGGAGTCATTTTTAATTAAATGAAAACGAAGTTATTTGTTTTCATTTAATTAAAGATGACTCCACAAAGTGAATTTGCAAAGATTAAGAAGTAATTTGAAAATTATTAAACCATTAAAAATAACTTTAATAATGAAAATATACATATAAAGTGGCATTTAAGTTAGAAGGTCTTTTTATCATTTAATTATGAAATTCAATTAAAGAATACATGATTCCTATCATTTTCAGTATCTGCGGAATTAATGTCAATTAATGCAGTTTTCACAAGATTTTGGTGGTATAATAGTCAGCATAGTTGCCTACCAAGCAGTTGATTGCGATTCAATTCTCGGCCGTGGCAAGTTTTTTGTATAAATTTTTAATATTAAAAAAAATATATGTAAGGTATCTACATACAACGACCTTACATACATTTTATTTATAACAGGTTTGCGCTAGTATTCCAATAAAAATAAGCATTTTTTTAAAACATCAAAAGCTCAATATTTTACCGTTAAACTGTAAATTAGGTTACTTTTCCAATCCCTATCCAAAGATTATTTTTCTGATTTTAATAATCTTACTAAAAATGTTTGATTTTTATGTTTTCATTCAATATTATTGATTTTAAAAACGATCTAAAACTGACCAAATCAAAACGGCCCATGGTTGGGGAATGGGTTTGTGACGTCACAAGTGTCGCTAAGCTGAACTAGCATAAATAAACACTGTCAGTGAGCTTCCTCACTTATGACGTCACACGATAGCCACGCCCCAAAATATCGTTTTAGCGGTAATTCCAAAATCGGAAACTTTAACTCGCTGTAGAAAATTTATTCGTCAACATAAAAATAAAATAAAAATGCTATAATCATCGTAATTTTTTGCTTAATTTTTTTAAGCAATAAAAAAAACACGTGGAAATACCCCATTGCGAAAGTTTGAAGTTTTGCGGATTTTAGGGAATACTTATTTTTAATTGTACAATAAATTAACAATCGAAATCAATAATTACACAGCATTATTTATGATTGGCGCCAAAGGCAATTTTTAAAATCAATATTAGATTAGATATCCACATAATAAAACTGAATCAGGTCGGCAAAGAAATGAGCAGGTAGAATCTGCGAAAATAATATCTCAAGTGTATCAACAAACAGATAATAATAATATAACAAGCATAATGTTTAATTATATCATTCTTATCTCTAGTGATTCTTAACCAACTAATACAGATAAATGTAGCCATTTGTCGAATAACGACATAAACGTAATGAAAATCAATTTGCATTTGTAAGTATATAATATTATGTCAATCATAAACACATATCGCACATCCCATACAAAAGGGTCGTAAGTCAGAATTTTCTGTTTTATTGAATTTTATTTTGAATAGTAAAGAGAAAGTGTTCCACGAAAACCACAATCACTCTATCTTCGCAAGATGTCGATAGTGTGTCTTTTCGAAGGACCGCTTGTTTCATCAATTATCATTTGTTTTCGCTCATCTGTAATTTTTTTTATTGATTTGCGACGCTTTTCAACGGGATGTGTGGTATGAGTTCAATAAACGCAAATGCCTGGATTGCAGGCATTCTTATATTTACGTACATATTAAAAAAAAAACGTATTTTCAAAGCTGTAGCATTTAACAAAATATATATGTATATATAACTTTGAAATAAGAATAGACACATTCTCTAAGTCGTTGTCCCAATTGCATCGAGATGCAGATAATAATTTTACCGATATATAATTTGTATGTATTTAATTACAATATTCTTCTCTCCAGCTATATTTAATCCGATAGCTCACAAATGCAAAAAATGTAAGATAACAATACATAGGTACAAATATTTACGAAATAATTTACATGCCGCCACGAGGCGATACATTGGTACCCCTTGGACGTAAGACACAAGGCCATAATGTGCAACAGCGGAGATAAATTGAAGCCGCGCGGACGGGGTGGGTTACTAACTAACACAAAACAATACATTTTGTTCCGCTAATTTACCCACTTTGGGAATAGAACTGTTCATTTTCAGGCTAAACAGTACATTTAAAACCGATGCCTACTATTTACAACATCTAAAAAGCTTTGTTTATATAATTTTACTCATTTACATATTTTATAATTAAGGCTAAACGTCACGTACGTTATAATCTACGCATTCACAGATGGCGCCAATTAATTTATTTTAGATTTTTATGGCTACACATCTCCGGACCCTCCTAACTGTGGTATTGGTATTAACGTTTACCACAATAATTCTAATGAAAGAATATTTTATTCAATTTCAAACCAATTTTCAATATTTTCTGCCGAGTGCATTGCGATTATTGAATCTCTCAAATATATAATAAAAAATAATTTTGAACATTCTCTTGTTCTCTCTGACTCTCTCAGTTCCCTAGAAAAACTTAAAACCAGTCCTCTTCTTCATCCTGATGATCACTTTATATGTCTTATTCGTATTGATAACCTCCATTCAAAGCTCTGGAAAACTGTCACTCTGCTTTGGATTCCTGGACATGTTGGCATAGTGGGTAACGATATTGCTGATTCCTTGGCAAAATAAGGAGCGTCTAACCCTACCGTTACCCTCTTAAACCATATTCCCCTGTCTGATATTTTTTCCATCATCAAAGATAGATCCCGCAATGTTTGGACAGAGTATTGGAACATTGCTAGTCAATCCAAGGGTGCTCGCTACGCCTCAATACAAAGGACTATCCCATCAAAACCGTCGTTTCAAAAATTCCCCCATTTTTCCAAAAAAGAAATTTCCTTACTTATTCGTATGAGAATCGGACATTGTTCCGTTCCTTCTCAACTTTATAAAATTCATGTGCTTGACTCCCCAGATTGTACGTTCTGTGGTCTAGATGTGGGAATTTTAGATCACATATTTTTTGATTGTCCCTCTCTAAATAAATATCCTCTCTTCTATCAAGCGTTATCCAAAATTGCCTCTCCTCCATTCAACATCTTATCTCTTCTAATTCTGAACTCTACTCCAATCTTCCATAAAATTCTGAAATTTTGCACATTTAAATAAAATTAATATATAAATTCACCTTTCCTTTCTCTGTAATTATAAATGATGGCCTAGAACACCCTTGAAGGGTGAAAGCCAGAAATAATTGAAAAAAAAAAAAAAAACTTTTTGCATGTTTTGCTTTAAAATATTAAAGTGAATTAATTGTTTGCGCCCGTACATATTTAATATGAATATAAATAAATAGTTTTGTCCATAAACAAGCCCAAATCTTTCAAGGCTGAAAAATAGAAGATTGGATTGAGTCACCGATACAAAATTGAATTTTTCAGCCTCTCTTGAAAGATTTGGGTTTGTTTATGGACAAAACTATTTATTTATATTCATATTAAATATGTTCGGGCGCAAACTACTAATTCACCTCAATATTTTAAAGCAAAACGTTAAAAAAGTATTAAAAACCTAAAATAATTTAATTGGCGCCATCTGTGAATATGTAGATTATAAATTAGGTGATCTTTAACCTTAACATTTCGATTTTGTTGATAGAAACGTGGATACGACTTTTAAAAAGTTTAAGTTTACTACTTTCTGAGTGAAGTGAACGAAACTGAAATTACGTGAAATTTGTTACTGAGTCCAATTCTAAAGGTGGATCCTTCTTAAATGTTGCACCAACAGATCAACTGTCGAATAATTTACCTATTAATGTCTTGGGTATCTTTCTAACAGCTTTCCTTTTTGAACCATTCTAAATATGACATAAGCCCTGAAGGAAAAATCCGGCCTTACTGAATGGCGTTAATATTCAAATAGACAATCAATCATAATATCACAATCGAATCAATAGATTCATAAATGAAAATACAAACAAATCAGTATAAATAACAAAGATCGCAAGACGTAGAAAAGTGGAAAAACCCAAATCCATAAAGGAAAATAGCAAGTACAAACAGTTCCAGCCATAAACAGAAAAATAACCGCGGAGTTGCCACTGTTGCCAGCAATGAAAATCCGGCAAAAGAAACATAAACTCCTCGGAGAGCTTTACGGGGGAAGAAGGCTCGCGAAGAGCTCTTTATAGCACCGATATCCAAACACAGAACGGTATGCAATAAGTCAGTGCTCCGCAACCTTTTATCACCCACGGCACACTAAACCTCTTCCCAGAAATTCACAGCACACCAAAAGTAAAATCGTAAAAAAAATTGGATGGTAGGTACTCAAATTTATCATAAGATTTTGATCTCCTGGGGCTGACCACATATTTTTCTCGGTCCACGACATTTCTCAAAAGACGCTACGCTTTTCTCGACACGGGAATCTCCCAGGGAGACAGGCATCGTAAAATTCACTAATTAACAAAATAAACCAAACTTTCGTATTCACATCGGAGGAAAACTATTCTCGTGTTCTTATTGCAGCTATCTATTCGAATACACAAAAGTCATATTATCGACTCACACTATATAAAACTATTCTGGTGTTGTTATTGCAGCTTTTCTTGCACACAATAGTCGTGTTTAACGCATTATACTGACTCGCACCGGAAAGAAACCACTCTAGCGTTCTTTCTATTCGTCTACAAAAGTCATAATTAGACAAACCAGTGACTCACAATGGAAAAGAAAACTATTCTTAGTTAAAAATGCAACTATTCGTGTTACTTGCTAAATACTATTTAGTTTTTGAAGATTTTTCTTCCACCACCGTTTCTTGTTCCACGGCACGCATCCACATCGGTTGCGGAGCACTGAAATAGGGACCGGCGATAAAAGGCACGCGGCACAACGGCCCGAAAATATCTGGGAAATTAGGTGGCCAATAAAATCCTATGCATCAAACGCTAAATGGCAGGAGAACAGGTGATCGGGAGTGGGTGAAGGGGGGCGGTTCTATGGCGTGAGGAAAATTGAATTCAAAGAAATTGTGGCAGGGATGTCCTGAATCGGGCCTTTAGGGGGGTTTTATGTTTTTTTAAGTGTTTTTTTGGTGATTGAGTAGAAGGGTTTGAACACACTAGAGCCGGTGGAACTATGGCATCCCTATTTGCGGATTGCCGATTGGGTGAAAAGGACGATCTTTCTGATCTGGTAACTAACTGATTTAACTAAGCCTAATTTCCTTTATATACCAAGGAGAACTGCGTCATTTTGATACACGCTTGTACTGAGATTGCAAGCAGTTAGTAATACTTTATTTTTAATTTTTAACTTAATGAGTAAAACCTCAAATTGTAATATTTAAATAAATGAAGACAATATAAGCGAAACTCAATCGAAAATCTGGAAACAGAAAAATCAGAAAAACATATTGACACCTCTGGGACAGAGGTGTCAATATGTTTTTCTGATTTTTCTGTTTCCAGATTTTCGATTGAGTTTCGCTTATATTGTCTTCATTTATTTAAATATTTAGTTAGTAATACTTTCGCAGAAAAGTAGAATTGTTTAACTGCGACGAATGTAGATACAAGAAGGCTACAACAGCATACATCTACATTTCAATTAAATACTGACGTATTTTGGTGCGTAGTATCTGTAAAAGATATTATTTACTACTTTATCACTGTTATATTATTATGTATCATAATAAAATAAGTGAAAAGCCTATATGGGCGCATTTCTACTATTTACCGGATACCAGGCAGGCGGCGTGGATTTGATTTTAAACAAATCAATATTTTTATTCCGAGATTGATTGATTTTTCGTGCACACTTGACCTTCAAAATATGAGGAACTACATCTGATCTACAACTCTGCGAAAATCCCAGGCAAAGTGCCAGACTTCTGCAAGTGGTAACTAAATAGTTGAACCGTTTAAATTTTGAATGGCGATCTCTCGCCGGGATAGGAAGAGAATCTTCCACTTTGGAGTATCTTTCCAGAACAGAAATCCTGTTATAGTCCACCTCTCCCCGACTATCCCGTCCCTTTCCCAGAGAAGACCATTATACAAGCAATATCACCACCTTTGGACAAGTGGACAACTTTTCCCACAAGAGCAAGAAATGATTGAATTACATTTTCTATTTAACGGCCAACAATCCACCTATCCTTTTTCAATAATAAAAAAATCAGAATAAAACCAGCAGGCAAGGTCTATTTATAATAAATGTTATAGTAAACAGTGTTAACAAACATCATACTGTTTTCATGACGAAAGCCAAAATTCCACATCTAAACTTTCTCGTGAACCTATTGTCAATTGGGACAGAAGTTTAGCGAAATGAAATCTGTTGGTTGTTGAAATAGATAATAATAAACTTTTGTTATAAAATGACGGTACTCGTCACGGAAACTGTACGCTGTTAGTCGAAAATTGGTCTATCACTTGAAACACGATAACTCAGTTAACGTAGCAAAGTTAGGTTAAAACGGCGGGCATACACAAAACGAACCAGGAGCGGGTACTTCATTATGCTCAACGTGAACGTGCAACTAACCAACTCACGTGAAACAACAGAATTAAGCCAGTCTGCCTCCACATAAGCCGATATGCACCGTGTACCTGGTTTCAGCAATAACACGTGCAATAATTAAACTACCCAGACATTGACGCGGAGGTGGCAAGATTGTATGTAGAGTAATAAAGTATTACGCTGGTCAATACTCAAAAAAGAAGCTAATCGCCCAAATGAAGTTGCTAATACACGCAATAAAACAAATAACTATTTAGTATACTTTGAAGCCCAATGAAGAAACCTTTACTTTTGAAACAAGTTGATAATTTTTAAACACATGTATTTGATTTAATTAATGAAGACAATATTAGCAAAACTCAATCGAAAATCTGAGACAGAAAAATCAGAAAAGATATTGGCTCCGCTGGGACTCGAACCCAGGACCCTTTGCTTACATTGGCTGCTATCTTATATAAATGCAATATAAATAAAGATAGCAGCCAATAATATGTGCGTTAAGAAAATGAAGATAATGTTGGTAGTTCTTAATCGAAGTATGATACAGTTAAAAGTGACCGAATTTCATATGGGTTCCGTAGCTCAATCGGTAGAGCTCTTGCCATGTAAGCAAAGGGTCCTGGGTTCGAGTCCCAGCGGAGCCAATATCTTTTCTGATTTTTCTGTCTCAGATTTTCGATTGAGTTTCGCTAATATTGTCTTCATTTAATTAAATATTATAATTTGAGATTTTACTCATAAAGTTTAAAAATTAAAATAAATAAATATGTATTTGAATTTCACTTTTGTTTACTTGATTGAATGAATGCACGAATGAAGTGGAAATTAACCTACTTCCCGACATCCGCTCGTGCTGAGCTCGGCAGATAGACTCGCTGATAAAGGCAATTCATTCTATTCGCATTTCTCTAAAATTATATGACATTACAGTACTTAATATACGAAATTAAATGTCGGTCATATTCATTCAGCTTTTGGCTCGGTTGGGAGTGTGGTTAACACCAGTGTTGAGGTTCAATCCTCAATCAAAACAAAAAAGAAAAGAAATAAAAGAAAATTAAAAATGGATGTATTGTGGTAAAAAAAGCTAAGTTTTTTGCTGTAGATTTTTTATTAAGAATAGTGATTTAAACGAAGCTGGTTATTTTAGATAAATGCTAATAATTGTTTATCAGTATTTTCTAAACGTCTAGTCGGAAAACGTCGGTGTCCAGTGACAAATATAACTATGATCTTTTAAGTTCTACTAACAGTCTGTAATGGTGCAGTTTGAAAATTATTGAAGGTATTTTCGAGAATTTTACCTAAATTTCCAAAAGTGGGTGTTATATTCCTGTTGTATCTTGTTCACTGGAAACCTTAGACATTTTCATAATTACGTAGGTACCCGTTTAGAAAATACAGAAAACCCTTTTTTTACATTAACTTCACACAGGAGACCCACCCTGAGGAATATAATTTCCCACAAGGCCGATGTCATCTGAGATGCTGTATGGAGGGTCTTTTTAAGGAGAGGAAGGAATGAACATTGGTCTTAAAGAGACCCATATTGTAGGAAGGAGGACATACAGAGGCCGTCAAATCGTTCCACAGCCGAGCTGTTGAAAACAAGAACGAGTCGAAAAAGCGACCCGTTCTCATTGACAAATGTCAACGTGTACATATGTTGGGCACGCAATTGGCGTGTTTCCGGACTACGCACCGATGCCGAAGGTACCAATGTCGCTAGTTCCTTGGAGCATCTTACATTGAAATACCGGTAGAACAAGGACAGCATTCCCACCCGACGCCAAGATTGCTTGTAACCCGAAAATTGCAATCCGTTTGTTAAGTTAGGAGAATCTATCAAACGGACCGCCCGTTTCTGCACAAAGACGAGAGTTTTTCAGGTACTTTGGGGCTCCAGATCAGGGGTGGCTGCCAAATAAAATATTTGAAATATTGCTTGTTTTAGCTATTTACAAAGCGTAGAAATATTTTTGAGTGCTGACCCTACGGCAAGTTGTTTGACTGACCACCTCATTCGACATCATAACATTTTTGGATTTTTCTACATTATTTCTCGTATAGAAGAAATTGTTGCAGGGGGCTGCATTTTGCGATTCCCGTGGTCCCAGTGCCAACAGCATTATTTTGAGGCATTTATTGACGTTTAGTTATACCTACCTATTTGGAATTTCTAATTATGCACCGATGATCACAGCAATAAATCCTGTTGCAATAATGTGGGAGTACTAGGAACCTACTTAATCCGGTGCAATAATTACTAAGTATATTCAACATTTGAATCTTTAAGTGGGAATAATGCAGAAAAGCAATAAAGAGCCTTCATATAGAATAAATAATATATAATTATTTTGAAAATTGGAACTGATTTGTCAAGAATCCAGAATTCCGACAATCCCGTGACTTTTCACGGGTCTTTACTAGTTTATAATAATATATCTACCTACTTTACACGAGGAATAACTGCGAACATAAAATTTACTTCACACGAATTGTCCATGAAGATAGGAAGTTATTTCATGTTTTCTGGCACGGGTTCAAAGTTTTAAGGGTCTCGCAGACAGGTGTGACATTGCATTTTCCGCCGAGTTGGACGTGTATTGCTGACAGAGGCATTTCGTAAAGGTTTTTTCGCAATTTACTTCAAGCACTAACTAAATTAAAGGGCGCCGTTTTATCCGAAGGGGTAGGCAGAGGCGATAGACCGTCGCACAACTGTGTATCTTTTGTTATTCTGCGTCCCCGACTTCTTCTACCATTAACTTCTACATCTTCAATTATTCTCCTAATCTTACATCAATCTGCTCTACATGCCCAAATCATTGAAGGGTCCCTTTCTTAATCTTAGTCATTACGCTTACATCTTTGCACTGTTTCCAGATCTTCATGTTTTTAACACGGTCATGTCGGTCATAGATATTTTACCACACAAAGCATCAGAGATCTCATTTCCACAGCATGCATAAAAGAGTAATAAATAATAATTATTACAGTTTTAGTTATTATTTTTAAAGCGACTTTTTTTTAAATCACCTCAAGGGCGCTCTATACGTGCCTGAAACCTTCAGCCGTAGCCGTCCCCACGACTTGTTCAAGATACCGCATGGCAGAACAGACGTTCTAGCACAGCATAGCGTGGCAAGAGGGGCGGTGTTATTTAATAAAAATTTTGAAATAGTGCATATACTTAATTACACTTTAAATAATCTTTAAACTATTTTTAACTACATTTCTATATTAATATTGATTGATGTCAAGAATTTCAAAATAAGAAAGAGAAAAATAATATGCACAACACATTTTTTAATAAAAAAGGTTGGCAATTGTTACGCTATCTCCACACAGAGGCCCCGATAAAAATAATTCCTTTGGGGACGCTGTGGGTGGGTATTTTTAGAAAAGGAAGGAGAGGAAGTATAGAGAAGGAAAAAGGTATGAGGGGTGGAGTCAGTGTGTCCAGGAGTAACGGACGTATGAACGTATCCCTCACACTATGGTTCAAGGCGACTGTCCGAGAGTCCTGCTGGAGAAGTCCAAATTCTCCCTCAATCAGTCTCTTCCAATTCGGCCTGCGACGAACTTGGTGGGCAGGCGCATCCGCCGCCAAGATCCAGACAAATCGCACCAAATGAACCCGGGCAAATTCACCAAACGTAGCGAACCATTGGGGGCGACAGATGGCAGAGGTGTTGGTTATCTAATAAATGGTTCCCTGGCCGGCGGCACCCATACCTGCCTCCTAAAATTCAGGTAGATAGTATTGAAAAGATAATGACTAGAAGTGTGATCTACACCGATGACCCCAAATAACACTACACCTCTCAACTTCTGAACTTCAGACAGACTAAGCTCGTCCCGCCTTCCACATTTAAAAATTTTCAAGATGGACATTGAAGCTTCAGGTATGTACTTTAATTTGAAATTATTTTTAACATAACAGTCTTAACGTAATATTTATATAATGTATGTTTTATGAAACACTAATTTTGTTAAAAAAATAAATTGAAATGTTTTCTTCAACTAGAGCTTAGAAAAAAGTTCCACGCCTTTATTTTACAAGTTCGAAAAAATATCTTCTAAGGAATATAAAAACGTTAAATTTATATCCCGTCTGTCCCCCCTTTCTAAAATCGAGGGCATTCTTTCCAGTTAGTCTTGGCAACCCCGCTTTAAAGGAAATGAGATTAAGCAAAAAGGACCACATATTTATAATGTTAAATAATTTTAAAAAAATTTACAGTTTAATCAAAATTATATGTTTTATCTAACTGTATTACTAATTCAAGATATAGAAATAATTCAGTACGAAATATTTTTTTTTTAAATTAGAATACTACGACCACCTGACCCCAATTAACTCCAATAAGGTATTTTTTGAAATATTTTCTTAGGTAATCTTCTCAAACGCGTTTCTGATCAGAATTATAAACAAAAATATTTTTGACGTCGTAAATTGATAATTCGGCCGCGTGTGCGGCGGTAAAAAGTGACAGATGGCGTGAGGACTGAGGACACCACGCCGAGGCACTTAGGACTACAGGCATTTTAACCGTGAAAAGCTGCGAATCTCGAAAAGTGGATAGCTTGATAAATAATACATTAGGTGCCGAGCTTTCAGTAGATACCCACAACAAATAATGGTCGAACCATATTTCTTCTGGCGTTCTGTGTGATACATGTTGTTCCAACAAAGTCGTAAGACGCTATATCTGAATCAGACAATGTAATCTCAGGATTGAAAATAAAGTCCGTAACAGTCTGGTATTGCAGTAGGAATACAGACACCTGTTAAATGAGACTATCAACATTATCCAAGCATTCGAGATACTGATTCTGGAAAAAAAATCTTTTAATATAATATTGAAACGGTATAAAACTTTTTCCGCTTAATTTATTTTTGACCGTGACAGGTTTCAGCCTGTTAAGGCCATTTTCAGAGAGTTGTTTGTTAACCTACGGTTTATATACATAACGGTTCCATGACAGTTGATCCGCCGACAATTGGTACCCGGCGTACTTTATATATAAAATAGTAGCTTTAGATATAATACGTTTTACCTAATTACACAAAATATAACTAAGTGACCCCGTAGGAATGTGCAAAGCGAATGTACCGCCGTACAACAAAATAATAAAAGTTTTTAGTCCAGTCAAATAAGGATTTCACTCCTAAATGAAACGGAATAAGCTGAAAATTTGTGTAAACCTTTATTTTGGTATTCTACATGTTGTCTCAAAAGTCTCATACGGTAACGTGTGAGCGTCTTTGGATATTCAAGGTCAAATGTCACGAAAATCAGTTTTTTGGAAATATCTCGCTTCCTTTGCCCCGATTCGTATTTGCATTCAATATAAAAGTTGTAGAGTATAAAATTCTCTTCAAATTTTTTCTGAAATAATTTTTTATACGCTTAACCGTTTTTAAGATTGAGCGCCAAGAGTCCGGAGCGCTAAGCCGTACATCGTATGGCGCAAGGACAATGGCGAATCCCAGTTCGTAGTACGGTTTTTAACTTAATTTTTCGTTAAATATTAGTTAATCAACTGTTTAATATATTTTATAGATATTACCTATAAATCAAATAGTCATTTGACATTATTTACCTTTTTATACATAATTACTAAAGTAATTAAGTGAATTATTTTTAATTATAACAAATGAAAAAATGTTACATTGCTTGAACCACTTGTATGTTTGTTTAAAGCCGACTTAATTATAACACTTTAACTTCTATGAATGTTCATACCGAGTGTCGAAAAGTGTACATTAGTAAAAATTCAATCAGAGCATCGAAACAACGCCTCGAAGAGAATGAACCTTCAACATCATCAAGCGTACCTCGCAATAAAAGAAATGAAGTGTTTGATTTTAAAGAATTATGCTTATTTCGTGGCGAAGCAGCTAATGAAGCTGCAGAGGTGAACGTATAAACGCACGATTAGTAAAGTAAGCACTCTCGAATTCAAAGACAATGTTATGAAAAGAGTAGAAAAACAAAGCAATTCTTTAGGAGAGTTAGTAAAATATCATGTTTCCTGTGATCATGACTTGATACCTGCTGAAGAAAAATACCACGCCGTTTGCTACAGTAATTTTTTAACCAGTACCAGCTCTAATAAGAAAGCCTCGCCAAGATCGTCAAGTCGCATAATCAATGAAAAAGATTTTTATCTATATGTATAGGTATATTTTTATCAATATCATGAAAATTCCCAATTGACATTGTCAGAGCTTAAAGATATCCCTACGGAGTATGTACCAAGTGATCAGAACCAGAACATCAAAGGACTGCCGTCATAATAGGAAAAGATATTGATTTGTTAATTGTTTTAAATATAGGTACTCCACTAAAAGTTTTGATAAATATCCCCGTTGTAAAGAAAACATTTTATTCTTATATGCGTTTCATGGCTGTGACACAACTTCTGCTCTTTTTAGGAAAGGAAAAAATCTTCAAAACGTTAGAGAAACTACCCGATTTGGATAGACTGGCTCAAATATTTCAACAAGAAAACTGTCCTGTGCAAATATTATTCGAAAATAGATCACACATTTTTTTACCATATAATGCCCCATAATCTGAGAACAGTATCGATCATCTTCGCTACATACAGTTCATTAAGTAAAAAAAATTAAATAAACCTGTGCAGTTTTCAACTCTTCCACCAACGAGTACAGCAGTTCACCAACATATCAATGGTGTCTACTACCAAATTTAAACTTGGTTAGGCAATGATTTAGAACCCCAAGGATGGGGTTGGGTGCTGCAAAATGAAGCTCTAGAACTGATAAAAATATTATTACCACCTGCACCAGATGAACTGCATAGTACAATGTTCTGTAACTGCACGAATTGGTTCTCGCTGTGGATGCTGAAAATCGGGGTTGCAATGTTCGTTAGCTTGTGGCCAATGTAATGGACATGAATGTCTCAACGCTTCATCGTATCAACATGATCTAGAAGAAGGAGAAGAAATTCGACGAAGAAATTGCATATGACTCTGAAGTTTTTGAAGGTTTGGAGATGGATGTCATTGGTAACGAGGATGATGATGATAAAATTGTTGAGTAATCGTAAGAAGAAGTCGATGAAGAAGAAGAAAACTAACTCCCATACTGGCTAACTAATAACTAAAGTTTTAAAAAAATCGACCCAAACTTCAGCTTAGATTGTACAAATTTAATTATATATGATTGCTAAATAAAAATATTATTCAAAAAATGTTTTCTAACATCTTTCCTACTTAAAGTGCAATTATCTTTAATGAGATATATTTAAAAAAAATCAATTAATTACTTTATTATTTATATGAAAAAGGCAAGTAGTATTAAATGACTCTTTGATTTATAAGTAATACTTATAAATAAAATATATTAAATAGTTAATTAACTAATATTTAACGAATAATTAAGTTAAAAAACCGTCCTATGAACTGGAATTCGCCATTGACTACGCCATGGCATGTACGGCTGAGCGCTCCGCACTCTTCGCGCTCAATCTTAAAAACGGTTAAGCGTATAAAAAATTATTTCAGACAAAATTTGAAGAGAATTTTATGCTCTATAACTTTTACATTGAATGAAAATACGAATCGAGGCAAAAGAAGTGAGATATTTCCAAAAAACTGATTTTCGTGACCTTTGACCTTGAATATCCAAAGACGCTCACACGTTACCTTATGAGACTTTTGAGACAACATGCAGAATACGAAAATAAAGGTTTACAGAAATTTTCAGCTTACTGGACTTGGTGACTTACTGGACTATTTCACCTAAACGCATCAAGAACGGGGGTCAACAGGGGTGGTATACAAGAATTTTATCCAAATTATATGGATTTTCCCGTATTTGTTGCTATGTCGTATTGCGTCGCCTCAGTTCTTATTTGTCCAACAGACCATTTTTTTTTTGTTTAATTTCCACTTTAAAATTAAAAATAAGGTATAAAAAATTATAGTTAAATACTTAACTACGAATTATTTAAACTAATGAGACCTGTACCTTTACGGAAATAGCTTTATGTTAAACCTATCATATTGTTTCATTGAAATAATCAAAGAAAACCTTCGCCTCCAGTCAAATTTTCTAATGGTCTGTTGGACAAATACGAACTAAGGCAACGAAAATGCAATCGTCAAATTATTTGACGATTGAATTTCTAGTTATTTCTAGTTATTAACAGTACTCATAATTATATCAGGTTTGAGTGTGAATATGACTTTAACAGGTAGATAAATTAAGTGGATAAAGTTTTCAATTGTTTTTTTAATATATTATTATGAAGGAATTCCACGACGAATTGTCAGTATCAAAAACAGAAATTCTTCATTTCCATTTTCCAAGTATTGAATCACCACTCATTCTCGTGAGAAGAATTTTTTTTTTATTTTAACTTAATGAGTAAAACTTCGTAATATAATATTTAATTGAATGAAGACAGTATTAGCGAAAAAGAAAATTATTGTAAAAGATACAGATTATCTAGAACCCAGGATCTATGCCTTGCCGGGGCGGAGCCTATTTTATGATTGCAAGATTCAAACCCGAACTAAATGTTATCTAGATAGGGTCTTGGATAAATTTAATTCATTTTTATTTTTAATATGCGATATTTATTGTCATTTTTGCAAGTGTAGGATGAATATTTATTTTTAACTTAATACTTAAAACCTCAAATTGTAAAATTTAATTAAATGAAGGCAATATTAGCGAAACTCAATTGAAAACAGAAAAATCAAAAAAAGATAAGGTCACATCTAGGACTCGAACTCAGAACCTAAAATCATCTATGCACACAATACAATAATTTGGGTAATAATATTGTAACTACTTAATCTTAATTAAGCTCGGATGCAAAGCACACAGTTCCCAGTTCCCAGCGGTGACACGGGCAAAGCAATCACGAAGCCGGAGATGGTAGCATACGTTTCTATCTCCGTATCTTACCAGAGTGATTAGTATTAAGATTGTGTCCATTTATGGAACACCCACTACAGGCGTGTGGGAAAACGCTGCGATGAATTATGTTCCATAAACTGAACGGTAAAATAACTTGCAGATCTCTAAGCGTTAGCTGGGACGTCATAAAAATGTTAACTCTCCGTTTAACCTGTCGAAGTACGGACAAAGGAAATGGTTGGATTTTACGGCGTGTGTGAATCTTATGTTTGCAGGAATCTTAGTTAGTAAAGTGGCGAAGATTGGTCGTAAAGATCGTAAAAGATGTTTAATTTGCATCGCACTTCGGGGGCGTAAATCATTTCATTTCGTGGCAAACCTTACCGCCATTTTCCGATGTTTCTCAGCCTTTCCAGGGGAATTGGGAAACAAACATGGTATTACTTAAAACACGAAAGCAATTTAATATTTCACCACTTCAATTGATATACAATACACAAGGTAGAGTTCGTTACACCAAAATCATGAAAACTTAACATCGAGATGCAGCTGATGTTATAAAAGTAAAAAATCAGATAGATTTCAGTGGTCTGCAGTTGAAACAGTGACGTATCAGCTTAGGTAGGTAGCTAACAACCGCATTCTTAAAAAAATCAGAGTGTGCACTTCACACGCGGTAGAAGTGAAACCTTCAGAAAACTAAACTACGAGAGAATGAGACTATGGGAGAGAGAAGGAAAATTGTAGGGTTTATTTATTATAATATTGTTATCAAGTTTAATCATTATTTTACATTTTATTCTACGAAGCACCGCACAACACGAAAGGCTACGAAGCATCGCGAGAACACAGATTAGTCTATCTCATTCTCTCGCAGGCTAAATCCTATAGATGTATGTGTTTATCTCTTTTTAGTGTCGCATTTCATCGTGTTTCACAAAGGTGCTAAAGAAGTTTTAACTTAAAAAAATAATTGAATAATATATATTCACAGTTTTTTTTTAATTGCATAAATATGTTTCTCCATAATGTTTGTGTATAAATATGTAGCATAGATCCTCGAAACAGGGGTGATGGGCCATGAATAAGGTTGCCATCCATCTGTCCTGTGCCCTCTGTCCCGACAAACATAAAGTCTCGAAAAAAACCTAAAATATACCGACAATATTTTATAATGTTCTTGCCTAGCACGCTTACATGCCATATCTCCTGTTTCATGATCACATTGACTATCAGCGGTCAACAATAAGCTCATTACTTTCTTGGGAAGGGCTCACCTAGTGTATTCTATATCAAGGCCCCCATAAAAGAAACAAAAGGAGCGAATAATGCACCACTTTGAAACAATGTGCTCAAGATGGCATAGATGGAAGGAAGTTGACCTATTTTAAAAGAAAGATTTATGCATCAGTTACAGTCTACAAATACAAATGTATTCCCATGATCACTTCTCACCAATATTAGTTTTTAAATTTGCAAAGAAATAAAACGCTACGTGGCCTGATATCATAATTAAATAATTAAAATGAAAATATTTTCGTCAGTCTCAGCCTCCTGTGTGGAGTTAATGTAAATAAAAAATAAATAAAGATTATCACAAAACACGGCTAAGGCCATTTCAAGCCACATTTAGATTGGGAACGGTGGACTTTCACCAGGGCGATACTGAAAGTATACCAATAAGAATTTGACGTAGAATACATATGAGAAGCAAGTGTTCAGTTTGCTGGTGGTTCAACTTTAATGTGAAATAACTCTTCAACTTTTTTTCCACATATGAGACGCTCAGCGGAATATTGTCCAAACCACGGACATATGAATGTCTATGGTCCAAACTCAAAATATTCGTAATCAGCTAAAACATCATATTGTGATATATTTTTGTCATATCTATGAAGCCACAGTGGCTCAATTTTAGTTTTCATTGATTTCAAAGGATCTTTGAAATAGCGAAAACTAAAATTTTCGCTGATTCTGAATTTTTGTGGGTTGGGCCACTTTTCTGCTGAGCGCCTCATATATTCGTATATACATACAAGAAGTAATTCCGAAAACTAAACAATTTATTAATATCAAATATGTATACCTAAATATAAATGTAAAAGATAAATAAGTTTGTTGTGGATGTGTGTCCAACCAAATTTAAGTAAATTTCGTCTTCGGATGAAACAAGAACCGATAAACAAGTTTATTGTCCTGTCTCCAACCTAGAGGACGGGAAGTCTTAAAATATAATTCGGCGACATCAGTTTTCTATCAAAATCGGTTCACATCACACTTATATGGATTATTATCTATTCAGTAAAGATAGTCCCTTTATTTATATTAAGATAAAACAAAAGATAACCGATAAGATGTAAATCTATGAACCTACTTAATACAGTGTATAAGATATCTAAATCTAAACCAAAACTATTTACCATCATAAAGCCAGCATCAAAGACAAATAACTTCCCAGGTCAATTTCATAAAGCGTCACCTCGGGCGAGGGGAGGGACCGAAGAGGATATGAAAAAATGTTGACCCCAAATGTAAATCGTCAAACAGTTTACAGCCTCCTTTATCGTCCTTTGTTCGGGAAATGGCAATTTTCAATCCACCCTATTGCAAGAAAATATAAAGGAACCCTGGACTAAAAAAGCGTAGAGGAGAAGAGATGGAAATACGAGTATGTATCTCAAACGATCATATTTTTTTAGGTGAATAGTGCAGGAGAATCCCAACTGCCCGGAACCAGTGGGACTATGACTTCTTCAAGTAGGGTATTGTAGTGTTGGTAATATGTTATTCTGTCGGGTAGGTTCGGAAATACCGAACCTAGCCGAAGCGACCTACATCGGTACGATATAATAGCGAGTGGAGATCTCGCGCGGCCTCTTTCTCGTCAGACGGCTTACAGCCAACATTGTACTATTATATTCTATTAAACAGTTTCCGTGTATCAAAGTACTACGTGTTTTAAATATTAAACCTTGAAATCATCCTAGAGGAATACTGGAGATAAAGGGCCCAGTATTGCCTGCAAAGATTGGACATCACAGGTATGTTGTGATGTAAGAGAGTAGGGAACGGTGGAAGATGAGGAAGAGACACTCAGATCTGGTCATCAATGGTAGTCTTTCAACGGGGGATATACCTCTTGAGGGTATCTTACACTCGGGGGACTATGAGAAAGAGATATTCAGATCTAGTCATTCTTCTTCTTTCGTATGGTGGGGGGTCAGAGGGGGGCATCTAGGTCTGCGAGCCAGTCTAGGGCCTCAGGACCTCATCAATCCCGCCGGGGAATGAATGGAGCGGGCATTCGTTGACCACATGTTCGGTGGTCTGCACCGCACCGCATTCACACATCGCCGACTCTTTAAGGCCCCATCTGTGCATCATCTGAGCACAACGGCTATGGGAGCACCTTATCCTATTGATGGCAGTCCAGAGTTTGCGAGGCAATGAGAACCCAGGCCGTCTCTCAGTGGGGTCTTGAACGAGATGGGCGTTTTTGACGTTGGCTGATTGCCACTCAAGCTTCCACCGATCTTCTGGGGTGAGAGGTGTTCGAAGGAGTCTTTCGCCTTCCGTCTAGAAGGGTTTGCGAGACTTTAAGCGGCATCTAGTAATTAATAGTGGTATTTCATCAAGGGATAGCCCTCTGAGAGTGTCTACAATTTGGACTAAGAGGAAGAGATATTCAGATCTGGTCATTAATAGCGGTTCACTTATTGAGAGTACCTACACATCTATTTGGGATTATGAGGAAGAGATATTAAGATCTGGTCACCAATGATGGTCTTTCATCAGGGGTTATACCTACTATGAGAGTATTTTCCATACTAGGATTATAAGGAAGAAATGCCTTTTTATATCTGGTCATCGGTGGTCGTCTTTCATCAGGAGATATACCTATTGAGGGTATCTTCTACTCTGGGGGACTATGAGAAAGAGATATTCAGATCTAGTCATTAATAGTGGTCTTTCATCAGGGGATAACCAACTGAGAGTATCTACCAACTTGGGACTATGAGGAAGAGATATTCAGATATGTTCATTAAAGGTGGTATTTCGTAATGAAATAGACCTACTGGAAGTATTTATCGACTTGGGACTACGAGGAAGAGATATTCAGATCTGATCTTTAATAGTGGTCTACTAAGAGTATCCATCAACTTGGGACTATGAGGAAGAGATATTCAGATCTTGTCATTAATGGTGGTCTTTCATCAGGGGTTATACCTTATCTGAATGTATTTTCTATACTAGGATTAAAAGGAAGAGATACCTCTTCATATCTGGTCATCGACGGTCGTTTTTCATCAGGGGCCATTCCAACTGAGAGTATGTTCCATACTGGGACTATAAGAAAAAGATATTCAGACCTGGTCATCAATGAATCAGGGGATATACCTACTGAGAGGATTTTTCACACTGAAACTATCAGGAAGAGATTTTCAGATCTGGTATTAAAGTGGTGATCTTTCATCAGGTACTATAAGTACTATGAGCGTGCCGTAAATACCCGATATTTATTTATGTATAATCGGATAGTTGGTCGACTTTCCTAACACCGCTCATGTAACGTATTCCAAATTATTCTTAACCTCGAAAGGCTTACTTTGCAAGTCCGGGGTTTGATTCTGCGAACTCTTTGTGCAAAGCTGAGGATACTAACCGCTCAGCCACGGAGATTCAAAGTTTCTAATATATCTGATCCAAATATGAAGACTTTTATCTGTTAACCAATGTGACACGTCGCATATAATTCTTTCGTCTGACAAAGGATCAAGGGTAAGTCCCTTTCTTTTTTCACGGACCAACGAAAAATAATCTGAACCATTACGCGATTCCAAAGCAATAAACAGGACGACAACAAAATTATATGGACTCTACATGGGCCGTTTGTGAAGCCATAAAGTAACCCGACCTAAAATTTCATTTTCACTTCCCGCATGACCAAAACACCCAACTATTTATTGAATTAATTTTTAAGAAAAAGTTGGAGCTTTTTGTGCTAAGGGATTTTTCATAAAATATTAGAATCCCCTGATCTTCTTTGGTTGATTGACCATGTACAATTGTTTTTCAGAAGGTTCCATACCATTGTAACAATGTAAGGACTAACGCAGAATTAAATTAGTGTACTAGACGTTTGTACATAAACTAAATATAAAAGGGAGCTGGCCACAATGACACGCCAATGGAGTTTGGTACGCCAGTGGATTTTGGAATGCCACTGGTCTTTTAAATGAATTTACTACTTTGACAAAAAATGCTTCTAGGTATAATGGCAAAACTGATTTGAGTACTGGATTAAAATAAATATTTTTCACTTTGGAGACTGTGGGAGACTGGGGTTTTTAGGATTTTAGGTTACTGGGATACTGGGAGAGGTAAACTGAATCTAAGACTGATTAAAACACTTGAAAAGAGGTTTGAACTTGGAGACTGTTGGTATCTTGAGTAGGTATTGTTTCTTCTTGGCTGATAGTTTTGAACTGACTTCCTACCGGTTTGACTTCTATTTTTATAGGGCAAACTCAGGTCGGATGTTTGGGGGACAGAACCTCCTTAATTTTTCTAAGGTACTTGTTTTAGGTAATTTCCCTGGTCGCTACGATTGGAAGTCAGCTGTGTTAAAATTATGTGTGATAGTTTTTGCCAAGATTTTACCAACTCAGGATCCCAAAGCTTCACATCATTTTTATTGTGTTTACAAGAAAAGGTACAAGTATACATATGTGATATAAGGTACAATTTTAAACAGTAAATATTTTTCTTAAAGTGCAACAATCACTGATAGACGTCAGTTTTTGGGTTGTTTTTGTAGTACATACTCATTTTTAGGTGATGATGTTTATTTCTTGATCCAAATTATTCCCAATTTCTCGAAATTGAGCTCCAAATTTTTCGGAAGATGAATTCGCTGTCGTAAATATTTACGATTCAGATTTTTCCTTTGTTCAGAATTGACCAATAGTGGCTCGGCTGGTCGCATGGTGGGGGTGACGTAAATAGTCAGCCATTTCCTTGGCGTTGATCATTGCTGTCTGGAGTCCCTTGTGGAAGCATTAGGTGGTTATTCAGATGTGTTTTCCAGTCCAATGAGGCTGCTGCATGTATTCATTATCAATTTCATTTATGTTTTCAATTGATTAGTTAGTTAAAGGACATAATAGCGTTGTAGACAAGTAATTTGGAAGGGGCACCACATGCACATAATTCCGCTAGCCAATAGCAGCTCTCAGATTGTCGTGCTGGCGGCATGGTACTCTGTGGGAGCGTAAATTCCATTCTTGAATTTCCATGGTTGTCAAAAGCTTTCGCGCACTCGTTAGATGCACACGGATTCCTACGACACGTTCCATACACTCCCCTCAGTGCAGTCTCGACTGTGCTCAGCTACTTCGTGGGGCGTGTCCTTTTCCGATGTCTGAGTTTTGAGTCGGGTGTCTTCGCAGAGTGTACAGTTTCATCAGTTGCTGGCGTGGCAGGCAGAATGACGGCGATTTTGACTGCCGGCCTTACGTATATCCCAGTGCTGGTTTGGATCCGGGCAGTTCTGACTTGTCCATCAGCTGCAGGTATTGCTTCGATGATACGGCCACGTGGCCAACTGTTTCGAGGCAGTGCTGGGTCCATGATGATCACTAGGTCATCCTTCTTAATTGGTGTAGTTGGATGGTGCCATTTTTGCCGGACAGCCATGGTAGGTAGGTATTCCCGCAGCCATCGCCTCCAGAAGGTGTCTGCAAGTTGTTGTCCGATGCGCCACTGGCGGCGTAGGCATGTTTCCTCTTCTTTTTTGTCGTAGAAGGATAATTGAGGGCGCTTCCCGGCTGACCCTAGCAAAAAGTGGTTGGGTGTTAGAGGTTCTTCATCACGTGGGTCAACTGAAATGTGGGTGAGTGGACGATTATTTACCACAAACTCAGCTTCTGCAAGTGCGGTGCGTAGCGTTTCTTCTTTTGGTGCTCTTTCCTTTAGTGTAGCGCTTAGGGCTTTCTTTACTGATCGTACTAATCTTTCCCAAGCTCCCCCCATGTGCGGACTTAGTGGTGGTATGAAGTGCCACTCGATGCCCTGGGTAGCTATTGCGTCAATCATTCTGGCGTCTTGACTTATTGACAGCAGGGCGTCCCTCATCTCGGTGTCAGCTCCGTGAAAGTTTGTCCCGTTGTCCGAGTACATGGCTGCTGGTTGTCCTCTGCGGGCGGTCATTCTTTGTAGGGCCATGATGGCCGAGTCAGCAGTCAGTGAAGCGGCTAGTTCTAGGTGAATGGCGCGTGTCGAGAGGCAGGTGAAGATGGCTCCATATCGTTTTTCTCGATGCCTACCGACCGTGATAGCCATAGGGCCGAAATAGTCAAGCCCACAGTGTGTGAATGGGCGGACGTGATGCATCAGGCGGGGTGGTGGTAATGCGCCCATCAGAGGTGGAGTCGGTTTGCTGCGTCGTATGAAGCAAGTGGGGCAGGCGTGCGTTATCTTCCTGCTTGTTGTGCGTAGTCGTATTATGAAGAAATGATTGCGTATTTCTGCTACTGTTTTCTCAGTACTAGGATGATCCGCCTTTTTGTGGTAGTGACTGATAAGAAGTCGAGTGTAGGGTTCGTCGCCGTCCAGTATTATGGGAGTTCGGGCCACACTCTTTGTTCTTTCCAAGGCTTGTAGTCGGGTCCCCATTCGTAGTAGGTCATCTGGTCCAAAGAATGGGTTCAGGGAGTTGAGGCGGCTGCCAGCAGGCAGTTTTTGACCTTGTCGGATGATGTGTAGATCAGTTGTGAAAGCGTCTTCCTGGGACCTTTTGATCCATCTGTGTTCTGCTGCTTTTATCTCATCGGCTAGTAGTGGGCCTTCTACTGGTTTATTGGACCCCATCTTGCATCGTCTGATAAATCGGAGGATCCAAGCTGTGGAGCGAATCAGCCGGTGCCATGAGGAGAACCGCTCTACTGATGGGAGTGCTTCGCCCCTGGTGGACACAAGGCCAACGTAGTGAGGTTTGACTTCTAGTGTCAGGTCGTCAGGCCTGTGGGCGGGTGCCCGTTCTTTTGGCCACGCACCCTCCGGGGAAGTGAGAAAGGCTGGGCCAGTAAACCATCTTCCTTCTGGTGTTAAGTCTGGTACCTCTAAGTCTCGTGTTCCTATGTCAGCGGGATTGAGTTTTGTGGGTACCCATTTCCAGTCGGGTATGTTGGTTAGTTCGTCTATTTCCCCCAATCGGTTTGCCACAAAGGTTGAGTAGGCGCGTGGGTCGGTGCGTAACCAGCATAGTACAGTTGTGGAGTCTGTCCAGAAGCAGGTGCGGGATATCAGGGCTTTGCTTTCTTTTTGGATCGTCTGGGCTAGTCTCGCTGCTATGAGGGCGGCTTGAAGCTCGAGGCGTGGAATGGAGAGAGGCTTCAGTGGCGCTACCTTGCATTTACTTGCAAGGAATGTTACTCGTAAGGATCCATCTACTTTTTCGGTGAAGTAGGCCACGGCACAGCAAGCTTGCTCCGATGCATCGCAGAAAAGGTGTAGTGTTACGTTGTTTAGTTTGTTGTAGAGGCAACGTCTCGGGATTGAGATGCTGTTCGCGTGCAACAGATTTAGCCAGTCTGTCCATCTCTGGGCGTGTTCAGGGGCAATGGGTTCATCCCAGCCGACGCTTGAGCGCCACACTGCTTGCAGTAGCATCTTAGATCTGATGGTAAGGCAGGCAACGAAGCCGACTGGGTCGAAGATCTTCATTACTATAGATAATAGTTGCCGCTTGGTAGGTTGTGTGGCCGTGTCGTGGGAGATTGCCTCACGAAATGAGTACAGGAAGCGGTCTGTGGTGGGGTCCCAGATTAAACCAAGCACTCGCTCTGTTTCCGGACCTCCGCTGCTGATTTGTATCGTGGAGCTGGCACGGTCTTCTATAGGTACGCTAGCTAGGGCCGCCGGGCTGTTGGACGCCCAATTTGTCAAGTGGAACCCTCCTTTCGCGAGCAGGGCACTTACACTTTGGGCGAGTGCAGCAGCTTCATTGGGTGTGTCTGCTGCATCTAGGTAATCGTCCATGTAGAACTTGGTGCGTACGGCTTTTGCGGCGGCCGGGTACTCGTGCTCGTATGTTTCAGCCACTTTATTTCGGACGAATTGGGCACTGCTTGGGGAACAGGTGGCTCCGAACATCATCGATGACATTTGATAGGTGTCTGGTTCGTGATGGGGTGATGTCCTCCACAGGAATAGCTGGGACGACTGATCTTCTCGCCTTATTTTTATTTGCAGGAACATTTCTTTGATGTCTGCAGCAATAGCGATGTTTCCTTCCCGGAAGCGTATTATATTCCCCAGGAGGGAGGACAGCAGGTCAGGACCAGTAAGCAGCTGGTCGTTGAGGGAGGTTCCTCGGCATCGGCTTGCGGCATCGAACACCACTCTGATTTTTCCTGGCTTATTTGGGTTGATTACTGCAAAGTGGGGCAGGTACCATTTGCGAGGTGTGGTGGTGGAAGCTTCATGGCTTGATAACTTCTTGGCATAGCCTTTGTTGATAAGTTGATTTATTTTGTCGTTGTAGGCCACTGCTAGATTTTTGTCTTTTTCTAGCTTTTTCTCCAGGGACAGAAGTCGTTTCAGCGCACACTGCCGATTGTCAGGTAACGTGGCTTCTGGTTTGCGCCATAGTAGACCGGTTTCCCACCTTCCTACAGGAAGAGGACGGGTAGTTGCATTCATAAGTGCAATTGCCTGTTGTTCGCTTGCATTGACTCTGGTGGCTGATGTTACTCCGAGGGAGTCGATGGCGAAGTTGGTTTTTACTAGCTCCCTCAACTGTATGTCTGCGGCCGTTTCTGGTTGTAGTGCCAAAGTGGTGGTCGTGTTATTATCTCTGGGGTTGACTCCCCCATGAGCGATCCATCCTAGTGCGGTGCGTGATGCTATTCGCGTAGTATCATTGCATTCACGAACTTCCCTTGACACGATCAGGTGAGCGTTATCTTGGCCTATTAGCAGCTTCGGGACGACCGACCTTCCTTGGGTCTGTTGCTCCGGCAGGTTGAGGTTGCTTATTGTGCTGGCAGATATGTGGAATGTATTACTGTTGCCTGCACCTCGTATTCTTAGTCTCACTCGTTGGGAGAGATTGTCGGAGGTGCACATTCCTTTCGCGCCGTGGATTCGCAGTCCGTGAACTGGGCCGTTTGCTCCGACTTGTATTGCGGTGTCAGCGTCGACAAGTGTTACTGTGGATCCTTCATCCAGGAGAGCGAACACTGATACTTCTTCTTTGTTTGGAGCGCTTAATATGACTGGCGCAATTTTTAATAGTACTCTCTGTCCGGAGTCCTGGCGTCACAAATTGACATTTTCCACGGCGCTTTTTCGTACGAACTCGGGATTATGTAGCAGGGGGTGGTGTGGGGATCTGCAATCTCCTACTTTGCACCATTGGTTTATTTTGCAGCTTCGTGAGTGGTGTTTTTCTAAGCACTTGCGGCATAATCTTCCCGTGCGTACAGTTTCCCATCGGAGTTCAACATCTTTGGCTGCGAATTCTTTGCATTCGCGGGTTTTATGATCGCCGCCACATTGGGCGCAGCTTTCATCAGCAGTTTTTCTTTTTCGGCTTGGTCCAGGGTAAGTATGTTCCTCGTTTACTTTGCGTTTTATGGGGGCAATCTTTTCTTTTGGGCCATCCCTGATTTCTTCTTGATGTCCGGCATGTATTTGCTCATGGCTCGGTAGAAGTCGCATGCGATCACTCTCTTCTTCCTCCTGGTACCCGGCATGTATTTGTTCACGGCGTGGTCGAGATCGTATGTGGTCCACCATCCCACTGTTTGGAATTGCGTTTGACACCTCTTTCAGAAAGGCAGCGAGCTGGGTTATGGTGGCCGGAGCGTGTTGTTTGCGGATCTCGATTAGCCATGCCAGACGCAGGGAACTTGGCATTTTGTCAGTGACGTCATTCATTAATGCAGGATTGGTGAGATAACCTTCGGTTTTCAGGATCCGGAGAGATGCCACCAGGTTTTGTACCGTTCCGGAGAAATCTGCCAGGTCCTCGAGTGATACCTCGGTCGTGAGGTAAGGTAGTTTTTTAACCTTGTCTAGCATAAATTTTGCTATGGAGTTAGCGCTGCCGTATCGCTGCTCGAGGACGCTGATGATCTCTGGGACTTGCGCAGGATCCATTAGTAGGGGACCCACGGTATCTCGTGCCTTGCCTTTGAGGGCGCGCTGCAGCCGAATGAGATTTTCGCTCGGAGTCATTTGGCAGGTGGCGGTGGATTGAGCGTACTGTGCCTTCCAGGTGGGCCACTCAAGGGGGTCTCCGGAGAAGGTAGGCAAATCTTTTGCTGTGGATTGCCTGGCAATGAGGGCAGCCATTCTTGAATCATCTTCTAATGTGCGGGGGCTATCTTGCGTTCTGGAAGAGCGAAGGGCCTCTGCCATCACAGAGGCGATCTGGGCCAGTGGGTCGTTGCCATGCTGCAACCATTCTCGGGTGTGCCGTGCTGTCTGATTGGCTGTGTGCGGTGGTGTAAATAATGGGGAATCCTGGCCGGAGGAGGCTGGCTGATGCTGGTACCCTGCTGTGTTGTAAAGTGGGCGCTCGGGTCCGATATGGCTGTATTCGGCCGTAGGGATGTTCTTCGCAGGGCCCGTCAGTAGTGTGTACTCTTGGGTGGCGGCGGCGGCGTATCCGGTTGGATCGGTTACAGCAAATTCATTGGTAGGCTGACCGGCTGGTGTGTCCATTTGAGTAGTTGCATATCTCGTTGCAAACTCTTCGGCCGGCTTGTGAACTTGAGTGGCATATCTCGTTGCAAACTCATTAGTAGAAGGGCCGGTTGGTGCATGCACTTGAGTAGTTGCATATCTCGTTGCAAACTCTTCGGCTGGCTTGTGTACTTGAGTGGCATATCTCGTTGCGAACTCATTAGTAGAAGAGCCGGTTGGTGCGTGCACTTGAGTTGTTGCATATCTCGTTGCAAACTCTCCGGTAGACGGGCCGTCTGACGTGTGTACTCGAGTGGCATATCTCGTTGCGAACTCGTTCGTAGACGGGCCGGTTGGTGCCTGGGTTTGAATTACTGCCTGACCGAGGTTGGCTCGCAGGGTCGGGCTGGTTGGTGC
This sequence comes from Limnephilus rhombicus, assembly GCA_929108145.2. Lineage (NCBI taxonomy): Eukaryota > Metazoa > Arthropoda > Insecta > Trichoptera > Limnephilidae > Limnephilus > Limnephilus rhombicus. Next base: position 31,115,494 of record OV815277.1, on the reverse strand, counting down.
GGGCTCCTGGGTAGGTTGGCTGACTGCTTGGCGTGTTGCAGCGTTCAGGGCTGCGAGCAGATTGGCTGTCTGCTTGGCGTGACGTCTGTCCCGGATGCGCATCTCTCGGCGCAGCAATCGCAGGGAGTCTTCAGTTGATTCAGAAGTTGTTTCGCTGCTTTTACTGTTGGATCCGTGGAGGCTCTTGGCGACACATTCTGGAGCAGGTTGGTCAAGAGTGATGAGGTCAGGGTTCCTGGCAGGGTTCGCACCAGATAGATCGTGGCGGGTTCCGCTGGATGGCGTCTCATCGATGTCTACGGTGCGTGGGCCCGGGGTCCGACGGGGTGCCACTGGCATGTTTCGGCTTGTTCCCGGGGCGTTAGGTTTAGACAGCGATGTTTCGGAAGATGTCGGGGTCTTACGGCCACTGCGAAGAGACGGCATTTCCACTGGGTAAGACTGAAGGCGTGTTATGTGTAGATCCGGCTCGAAGGACCAAATGTACTAGACGTTTGTACATAAACTAAATATAAAAGGGAGCTGGCCACAATGACACGCCAATGGAGTTTGGTACGCCAGTGGATTTTGGAATGCCACTGGTCTTTTAAATGAATTTACTACTTTGACAAAAAATGCTTCTAGGTATAATGGCAAAACTGATTTGAGTACTGGATTAAAATAAATATTTTTCACTTTGGAGACTGTGGGAGACTGGGGTTTTTAGGATTTTAGGTTACTGGGATACTGGGAGAGGTAAACTGAATCTAAGACTGATTAAAACACTTGAAAAGAGGTTTGAACTTGGAGACTGTTGGTATCTTGAGTAGGTATTGTTTCTTCTTGGCTGATAGTTTTGAACTGACTTCCTACCGGTTTGACTTCTATTTTTATAGGGCAAACTCAGGTCGGATGTTTGGGGGACAGAACCTCCTTAATTTTTCTAAGGTACTTGTTTTAGGTAATTTCCCTGGTCGCTACGATTGGAAGTCAGCTGTGTTAAAATTATGTGTGATAGTTTTTGCCAAGATTTTACCAACTCAGGATCCCAAAGCTTCACATCATTTTTATTGTGTTTACAAGAAAAGGTACAAGTATACATATGTGATATAAGGTACAATTTTAAACAGTAAATATTTTTCTTAAAGTGCAACAATCACTGATAGACGTCAGTTTTTGGGTTGTTTTTGTAGTACATACTCATTTTTAGGTGATGATGTTTATTTCTTGATCCAAATTATTCCCAATTTCTCGAAATTGAGCTCCAAATTTTTCGGAAGATGAATTCGCTGTCGTAAATATTTACGATTCAGATTTTTCCTTTGTTCAGAATTGACCAATAGTGGCTCGGCTGGTCGCATGGTGGGGGTGACGTAAATAGTCAGCCATTTCCTTGGCATTGATCATTGCTGTCTGGAGTCCCTTGTGGAAGCATTAGGTGGTTATTCAGATGTGTTTTCCAGTCCAATGAGGCTGCTGCATGTATTCATTATCAATTTCATTTATGTTTTCAATTGATTAGTTAGTTAAAGGACATAATAGCGTTGTAGACAAGTCATTTGGAAGGGGCACCACATGCACATAATTCCGCTAGCCAATAGCAGCTCTCAGATTGTCGTGCTGGCGGCATGGTACTCTGTGGGAGCGTAAATTCCATTCTTGAATTTCCATGGTTGTCAAAAGCTTTCGCGCACTCGTTAGATGCACACGGATTCCTACGACACGTTCCATACAATTAGAACAAACCGACCACAGGAATTGAAAATTTATCAACCTATAAAAATTATGTTATTGTAAATGTACGCCATCCAAACAGTCCTTGATTTGTAATTATTTCACTCTGTATTTATATTTTTACTGATGTGTAAGTTAAATCTATACATTTTATTAAAAATATTTTTAATTTTAACATGTGCCTGATAAAATGCAAAAACCCAAAAGGGGCGTGAATAAATAAATATCAAAATAGGCCTAAAATAGTGTGATCACTTAAGTAGGCAATAAGGTATTTCTTTTTTTGCATGATTTGATCAAAATAGTATGTTTGTAGGTGAATAAATGAGAGTAATTGAATTAACCACATAGCTTAGAGTCGTCAGTATTATTATATCAGTTAGGCAGGTACTTTAAATTACACGTTTCAAGTGCAGAATAAATGCATAAGAGCGTTAAACCGAACTACTTACTACATTACAGATGAACAAAAAATAAACTTTTTTATACAGAAATATCGTCAACAGACTGTACAACCGAGAGACAGACACCAACAAATGGTAAATCAAACGTTAGGAAAAATCTGAACAAAATTGTAATTCAATTGGGAATTTGAACATTTGCATTCAAGTCGCTTTCATCTTATTCCCAGAGTGCTGTTGAGGGTTTATTTCGTCATCTTGCATGGGAATGGCGGGAGAAGGCTTTTAACAGATTATTTTTTTCATTTCCAGAGTCAACACAATCAATAATCTCCCAGCTTCCTACTTCCCACTGGATGAGGATTTTATTTCATAATGTTTTTAAAATATTGAGACTTTTTTCAAGCTTTCCACCAGGGCTGAGAAATTTATTAGAGTGTTTTACTGAATTTAATAGTGCTATCAAGAGCCGTAAGATTCCCATGCGTTTTAGTCAAATTCTGGGGAGGTTGCGCAGCTTATTTCGGTAGCAATGAAAATATACAAGCGAGTATATTTACTGTATAATGAAAGTGGTTGTGCGTAACATAAAGAAATAACTCTTCAATTATATAATTTAATTTAAAAAACGTCAAAATTCGGTTAAGTAAACATGAATATGAGGAAATCATAAAAATTATGGAGTAACTCCAACACGACCTACAGTCAACAAATATGAAAATGACGAAATCAACAAACATGAATGATAAGGTCGACAAACATGAAGATGATGGAATCATGATGTAACACCAACATAACAACCTCCAATCCGCCTTGCAACAGAAATCCGTAGTGAAGAGGACTGTTAATACCTATACCACTATAAATACTATAGGCCTAAATAACAAATGTATTTTAAATTTTACACAACTGAAAAACAACCAATAAAGTAAATGTTTATTTTCCAGTTGGGGGGCATACATTAATTACGTGAGCAGTTTTTCTTCCAATCTAGACCCCTCCCCCCCGTTGGTGAGATAAATTTGGGCCACTTGGTATATTCTTTTCAAGTAACGTTAGATTTTGCTGGACACCCCCCCCCCCACCCCCTCTTTTGAGCTCACGTAATTAATGTATGCCCCCTTGCGTAAAAACCCGCTTATAATTAAGTAGTTGTGTACTTTAACAGTCATTAATAAATAAATAATAAAAAAACGAGAGTGCACACGACTGAAGTAAAACTAAGACAAACCTCGCCCAATGAACCCAGGTATCCCTGCTAAATTACCAAACGTAGCGATAGGGGTGACCTATCACCTAGGGGTGACATATGGCTTTGGGGTGAAATATGACCATGTGATTTTGGGGTGACCTACGACCTTGGGGTGACCTATGACCTTGAGATGACCCACGACCTTGGAGTGACCTACGAACTTGGGGTGATCATCCTTATCCTTATCACTCCCCAAGTCAAGCGTGCGTAAAGGCCCGACCGTTCGCCTAGCAATCGACCACCGTTCGCATCGATCACCGTTCGCATCGATTACCGTTCGCATCACACTTTTTCGTAACGCATTCACCAGCTTACCCCCCAAGTCGAGCGTGCGTAAAGAAGTTTTACTGCAATAAAAAAATATGTCAAAACATTGTCGAGATCATTCTAATAAAGTAACTAAGTAACATTCGTTTCGTTGCACTCTGCAAATGCATAAACTCAAATGTGACATTAATGCAATTTGTCTCAACATATTTCGCCATGTCAAGAGTCAGAAAGGTTGAAGGATATCTACGAGATGATTTATGAATATGTGTGCCAAGACCGAGTCGCTCGGAGGTCCATCCTATCTACCGCCCTGCGGGAAACGGCCTGATGGTTTGTTAGCCTCAAACTCAGATAATTCATTTTCAATATACGACGTTTGTGGTTTTTCGTTTTTCATTTCATCAAAAGGGTTGTATATGAAAAGATTAAACAAATTATTTGATTTTCAAATTTTATGTTATTCAAAAGTCACAGGGAATTTAGGAAGAAAGAAGAAGGCGAACGAGAAGTTTAACCTGTTTTCGATTATTAATGGTGGTCTCACCAAAATTACACTGAGAGCAGGCCGCTCTGAAAATGCACGTACGTAGGTATATATTTCATCAAACATACAAATTTTGGTTGTCTGTTATATGGTTATTTCTGCGTGAAATTATTCACGTTTGCTCACAAATTTGCTTTGAATTAAAGTGCCATTTTCACAATTTAAATTGCTTGTGTGAAGAATAATTCAGACAAGCGATAAAGTAGGCAGCTACCCAGAGTATTATATAATGTTTTAGAAGAAAACTATTTAAATTGTCTTTTTCAATATCGGAATTACATATCCCGTAACTTTTCGAGGGTCTGCGCAAGTATTATATAAAATATTTCAATCATTTGTAAATTAAGGTAAAAAAAAGCCATTTAATATTTTTATTGTTTTCCATCAAAATTAAACCAGAGATCTACGTTCCCAGAACAGAGCATGAAATGCACAAAAATCTATTCGAACGATTGAATAGAAAAAAAGAAGGCGTAATCGAAATAGCATCTAGATCTAGGGATAAGCGCTTATCTTAGACGGAGCAATGAAACAACCGATTGTTCTCTTTACGAATAACAATTCATAAAATGAACGTTTTAATGGCAACCCTGAGCACTGAATTCAAATTTTTTTTAAAAAACGCCGCATACCAAAAAGCGATAATAGAAGTTATTATGCGCTCCTTCGCGGGAAATCAGATGCATTGCTTTTGGCATAGTGGCCGGAAACTGGGGTGAGTTTCTGCAAAGCCTGAACCGCCAGCTTCCCTCGGGCCGAGTTGAATACTCCCCTTATGTAGTCAAAACGTTCGCGGCGGAAAAAAAAACTTACACAATAGCGTAATAAAAATAATACAACACATTTCAGCGATGACTGGAAAATATTGGCGCGCGTCGGCGTCGAGGCGGAGGGCGCGGGGGGTAATGTATTTATGAATACGCAAGGCGTGCGGAACACGACGAACAGCGGAACAGCCATTCGTCAAAAATCATCCCGAAGTGCGTGTACCGCTGTAAGCTTCCTTGTATCTTTTTACATACCTCGTATCCTAACGACACGTTACGTGAAACTCAAACGTCTGATCGCTTGAAGATTGGTACAAAGGAATCAACCAGAAGAAATTATATCTAACAGAAGAAGGAGATATATTATTGTGAATGTCGTAGAATTGTATACACAAACAAATAAAACCCGCATTTAACACTAATTAAAAACACAAATATTGTTTTTATGTAAATTAACGTATTAAAGCTTTATAGTGCTATAGAGGATTTGCGTTAGTCACCATGTAAATACATAAGGCTAGCGCCAAACTAGGTTTCGACTTTTTTAGCAGTGCGACGACGGATCGTTTACAGCAGAGGTTCCCAACTTTTTTTTTGTCGTAGAATGCTTTCAAAATTTTAGTGGTGCAATATTTCTACCATATTCCCAAAACTCGTCAAAAAATAGAAGTTGACGTAGGCCCTTGTCGAGTCTCCCGTGGACCCCTGGGGGTCCGCCTGGACTACTTTGGGAAACACTGGTTTACGGCGAATGACAAACATTGACAGCGAAAATGGTCAGCTGTACGTCTGTTCGGATTTACATTTTTAACCCCTCAAGAATCAGGCGTATATTGTCAAAATATTTCCGATTTGCAATAATAAAACTAAAAACTGTTTTTGAAAGGTGATGAAATACATTTATAAACGTATAAGAAATAAAAATATGTATATTTTTTAATATAAATGTTAAAAAAGTTTTAAAAATGGTTCACCTTACATTTTTTCCATCTAAAATTGCTGAAAACGAAAAAAAAACTCGCATATTTTATTAGGAAAATGTATTAAAAACATACGTTTCATAAAAAAATAATGAATAAAAATTCTCGAAATTTTATTAATTTATCTCAAATTTCTATCGGAAACTTTGGTTTTACAGAGGTTCACACATTTAATTTTTTCTATGGTTAAATTCTAGACTTGAATATAAAGCGTGGAGTTTTCTCTTTCCAACAATGTTTAATCATATTTCTCACCATGACAGTAAGGGAGACACAACGATTTATATGAGATTATATGGATATAACTTACTCTCAAATGATAGAGAAAGTGCAAACGAAGTTTCTGAGATATTTATATCTTAGAGACTTCGGATATTATCCCTGGTTATATCCATCAGCCTTTTTGTCCGGCATGCTGGGTGTTAATAGCCTCGCCGATATAAGGAAAACTGCTTTGCTGACTACAGCATATAAACTTTTAAACGGTAACATCTGTATTCCCGATATAATACAAAAAATTGAGTTTTATGTCCCCGACAACTTCACAAGAGAGCGCAGACACAGAACTTTTGTTGTTCCGAGATGCAGAACTAACTTACCATTAGTAATGCCGCTCGGAAAAATGATTCTTTTACTAAATTACCTGTCCCCTGATATAGATATTTTTCAACTAAATATTCATCAATTCAAAAACGCTCTTATTACTTAATAAAATAAAATGTATGTTAATTAATGTGTATGTATAACTGTAAATGTGCATGTAAAATAAAATAAATAAATAAATGAGACTCGTGTAAGCTGGGACAAATTTGGTCTCCTGTTAAACGGGACATATGGAACTAGTCACATTCGACTGTATGAATTCTGAATAAACCAACAGTCCGATTTTAAATTTGTTCCCCCCCATAACCTATGTACCTAATCTATGTAACCCCCACCCTCCTTTACCCCGTCCTCCTACCCCTCCACTAACCAGTCTCTGATGCTCTCTCTTTCTATTATGTTTACCTCATAATTTTCCTTTGTACTGTAGTTTAGTTTATATTTTTATTGTCCTGAAGAAGGTTGAGTTCAACCGAAGCCGGTCACCGAATATGAATTAAAATACCTAAAGTGGTTTTAAACAAAGAACTTGTTTCATTCTGTATAATGTCAAGTCAGAAAGTGTTTGCTTTCTTCGATAATTTAATAAATAATAGCATTCAATTAAAATGAAATAGAAAGACGAGAAGGAAAAACATTAGCTTGCGACCGAGACACAACTAAAGGGCCTTTCCTCAATTCGTACTCATCAACTTTAGCAACAAAACCCAATTAAAATATTTAAAAATAAATACTAATTTTACAAAAATAATCGAAACATTAACGTCACTTTATCAATGTTATAATAGCTCTTTCAGTACTTATAAATAAGATTCGTATTTGATTAAAAGCAATGAAGAAACATGTAATCATTTTTTTAAATTCAACAGTCGGGTTTCATGGAATTAGGGGAGATATTATCATTAGAAATTTCTGAAAAATTTTGATCAAGGAATGGTTTTGAGCCGCAAGACGAAATTAAAGCATTTGACGATTTGGCAATCAAAATCCCACAACTCGCATTTTCAAACATCGAATGGCCATTCTACTAATCTTCCCACAACCATTCTGGTGCCAGTGGGTAGAATTACTTGATACCAGGAAAAACTGCGACAGACGTCAGCATTTTCAAGGGATTGATTATGAAGGTAATTTGAAAAACGTCTACAACGAGAACCAAATTGATTACCCAACTAATCTCTTCTATTAACTAAAAACACCTTTTGCCATCGTACCAAATATAATAAATTTTTTACACTAATGTTGAACATATATTTATTTATGTGATCGTTTTGAGGAGAGGAAGGAGTAAACATGGATATTGAAGAGACCACGTTGTAGGAGGGAGGAAATACAGAGGTCGGCAAATCGTTCCACAGCCAAGCTGTTGAAGTCAAGAACGAGGCATAGAAACATGTTGGGTGCGCGTTTGGCGTGTTTCCCGACTATGCACCGGTACCGAGGGGGTCGATGACGCTAGTTCCTCGGTACATCTTCCATTGAAATATCGAAAGAACAAGGACAGCATTCCCACCCGACGCCTGTGCTCTAAAGATTGGAACCCATTTGTTGAATTAGGAGTATCTATTAAACGGACCGCACGTTTCTGTACAGAGTAGAGGGTTTTTTCGGGTATTTTGGTTTTGACTCCAGATAAGAAGTGGCTGCCAAATTCAACGGTTCAACATGTCATTTTTATAATTATTTCTATTTATTATAAAGTTAAATATGGGAAAACCCGAAATGTACCAAGACCTTCTTATAACGAAGACAGCTGAAATCCACAAAAACACTAACTAACTAACTAACCATCACGCCGTTTCCCCGCAGGGGTAGGCAGAGAGGACGGACCGCCAAACTAATCGGCCTTGGCACACACCGCTTGCCTCGTTTACATTCATACTTCGCCTCATATATGCTCTTTTATTATTCTGACTCTTAACATGGACCGACTAAAGTATCTGATTCATTTAGTCGTGCCATGTCTTTCTTGGACGTCCACGACTTCTACCATTCACATTTGTGTTGTATATTCTCCTTACACTATTTTTATCGTTCATTTGCTCTACATGCCCAAACCATCGGAGCGTTCCTTTCTTCATCTTACTCATTACACTTACATCAGCCTTGCATTATTTGCGGATCTCCATGTTTCTCACACGATCGTACATGGTTTTACCACACATACGCCATACATCTCAGGGATCTCATTCTACAGCATTCAGTCTACTTTCATCCTTTCTCTGCCAGTTCCATGACTCACTGCCATACATCAGGGTAGGTACCAGTACAAATATGGAAAAACCCGAAATGTACCAAGACCTTCTTATAACGAAGACAGCTGAAATCCACAAAAACACTAACTAACTAACCATCACGCCGTTTCCCCGCGGGGGTAGGCAGAGAGGACGGACCGCCAAACTACTCGGCCTTGGCTCACACCCCTTGCCTCGTTTACATTCATACTTCGTCTCATATATGCTCTTTTATTATTCTGACTCTTAACATGGACCGACTCAAGTATCTGTTTCACTTGGTCGTCATTAATATAAGTAGGGCCGACGAGCGACGAGGCTAAGTTTAATTTTTAGTATCCGGTGCTTGAGGGTTACACTAAAACTAAATTATAAAACTGAAATGATTTATCGCTTGCAACACGGTATAACTTCTACATATTATATAAAACAAACACTTCCCCACAACAAATTCCCTTCAACAAATCCGTCCTGATGATAGGCACCGTAACGCCGTCCGAAACGTTGGCTAAAGAAAGAGGAAGTTGTTTTTGACATGTTGAAGGATAGCAATCACCAAAATGTAAAACCTATTATTTCCAGGCTTACTCGCAAGAGAAGAACAGAACGAAGGTTGTACGGCGAAGAAGGCTATATAGGTTGGTGCCGGTGGGTGTATTCTTTCTAACCTGGCAACGGTTTACAGCGGCACGGATGAAGGGTGTACATTTTCTCGGGTAAAGTGAGTGATGGCGGAAGGAACCCGGAAGGGGGAACTCGGAAGAGGTGAAAAAGGAAAAACACACCGAGACAATGTCGAACGACCCCTACATCGTACCAGGATGCAAGAGCAGGAGACAGGTATTAGAAAAGTTTCGGAAATACGTCATATAACGATGATACATAGAAACATTGAACGCTCCAAAATAAAACAGTTATTTACTGCAAGTGTACTCGTATTATTTTGGAGCTCTAGTAACTTTAATGTTAGCTAGTTATTTTTATTTATTTATTTAATACAAATAGTATAAGTACGCCATAAACACTAATTACATGTCACAAATTCATATTCAATATATGGTTGACTGAAAAGGAAAGAAAGGACATTCGGAATATCCTAAATAACTAATACGAGTACATTTTATAGATTCATTTCATATAATTTCCTACGAAATTATATAATATCAAAATATGCAGTGTATTGTACATAATATTAACCATCATGTACCTGTGTTGTAATGTAATAAATTAATGTAATACAGCATACAATTTTAACTATTACCCACGGTATTTATATTCGCTTATTTAAATGTATAATTTTTTTACAAAAACATGTAAACTTACAAAAACAAAAGTAAAATTTATACGTAAATATATTTAATATAACAACATTATGTATGTATGCATGTTTGTGTATGTATATATGTATGTATGCATGTATGCATGTGTACATGTATGCATGTATGCATGTGTATGTGTATAAGTATAAATGTGTGTTTGTATATATATATATATATATATATACATGTATAGATATATGGAAAAGAAAATGTACATGTATGAATGTTCATGTATGTACTTATAGGTATATATCTTCATAGATTTTATTTTTTATCTTTCATATATATTTCTTTATCATATAAGCATAGTAGGCATAGGAATAGGCAAAGTGCATATAGGCATATAATTTCACATTGTTTTTTATCTTTTTATACTTCTTTTTTATCATTATTATTTTTTATCATTTTTCATATCACATCATTTTTTTATCTTTTTATACTACTATTTATCTTTTTATAATATTATGTCTACTCTGATTCATATCCTTTTTATAAATATAAAATGTTATTTACCTACCTCGGAACAGACTATGTCTAGTGAGGTGGGTAAAATAAAACTTTGTAAATAAATGAAAAATAAATAAACGCCCGGGTTTCCGGCACTGAAACTGAACTGAAAATATTAGTAATGATAAAACAGGTGTATAACAGTTAATTGTGACGTTACATTGGGAAGTTACACCAGAGATACATTTACATGCAAAAATCTATAATACAAATAAAATTAATAGTGATTAAAAAATATGATAGCATAGCCTTCTTGTGCCTATGTTCCGTGCAGTTAAATAAATCTATCACATCTGCATATCTATTAGTAACTTCATTCAACCTAGGTAAAAGTGAGTGTTTCGTATACTATTGTTGCATTTAAAAAGGATTTTAGAACGAGTGGTTCTCGTGGGAATATGAAATTCAATGAGCTTGGTTAAATCAGGACTGTCTATTCTACCATTTACAATTTTGAACATAAATATTAAGTCGGATATAATTCTTCGGTCTGAGAGTCTTTAATAAATTTAATTCTTTCATAAAGTAATTATAATTAATATTTTCAATGGGAATACCGAGGTTAAAATTAATTTGTCTTAAGAATTTGTGTTGTGAATCTGAATGTATTTTAAAATGGGGGGACCAGATCGAGGAGTTATATTCGACTTGACTACGTACCAAGATGTATACAATTTTTTTAAAGTTGAAATAATCCTGAAACCTCTGGAATTTCTAAGAACGAAGCCAAGCATTTTGATACCTTTATTATAGATTGAGCTTATATGGGATATTTTAATGTTTTTTTCAAGAGTCTCAACTGTAAGACGCCAATGAGAGAAATATACCCCGATTGGAGTTTATGTTGTGAGGGCAGTGAGGATGGTAATGTAATGGGAAAGAGGAAGTTAGGGAAGTATTTAAAGCAACGTTTCGATTCTGAATGCTGATCTTTTATCAGAGCACAGACGGTTTCTACTGGAACAAAAATTACTAACCAATGAATAACCTTACTATTGTGATTATAAAAACCACATATATAACTCTTTACACTTGTCTACTTTTGACCTGCCTTCCAAAACTGGGTTTAGGGAAAGGGAAGTTCCGGGAAGGAAAAAGGTATGAGGGATGGATGAATGAATTCATCCCTTCAACTGCGGTTCAAATCCTGCTGAGAGTCCTGTTGGAGAGGTCAAAAGATCTCCCTCAACTAGTCTCTCCAGATCCGGCCTGACTCCGCCGCCTGACCCCATGAACCCGGACACCCCTGCTAAGTCACTAAACGTAGCGAACCACTTGGGGTGACCTATGGCAGAGTTTTGTTATCGTATGTTCATTTTACAGCGTAATTATCTTATAAATAACTAAATATAAATAATAAAGTCAGTCGGATGAAACACAAAATAGTCGATTTAAAAGAGGACTTCGCCACGCTCAGTCAATGAGTAGGTAAAAGAGTTAGTTATACATTGACGAAAATGTTAGTGATCATAATTTAAAAAATCTAAGATTATTTCGCATTGCGTAATGCCGACATAGAAAAAAATTCTAGCTTTCGGACAGCAAAATTAAAAAATTTCTAGTAATAATAATAAAAAACATTATTATGTAAACTGTACCGTTAGTAACTTTTATTTAAGCTGTCAAAGCAAAGAAAATCCAAGGTAATAAAGTATTAATAACCTCGAATGAATGCTGAAAAATTCCTTTGTCGGCGGAGCGCTCAAGATATTAAAACGTTGCATAAACTGATAATGATTATGAAAAAATAAACAGCCGGCATCTTCTAGATTAGGAGCACGAGTCGAGTCGCGTCGCAAAGAAACGAAAATGCTTATCTTTTTTGGTAAAGGCATTGATACAAAGTTCACAGATAAGCCTTTTCAGTACACGATTAGTCATTTGCAAGACCTGAGGTCGAACTTTAAACATCATTAACCATTTGTCAATACTCATTATCTTTAGCGTGATCCCGGAATAACTATTTGTTTTTTAAATTCAGTTTTTAAGTAGATATCTAAGAGCCCGCGCAGACAGCTAAGCGTTCCGCGTTCAGCGTTCACTGGCGTTCACCTAGCGTTGGTCCGGTTGCGTTCTACACGAGTTCTAACACACAGCACACGGTCAAATATTCTGCGTTCCATTTTCTCAAAAAGCTTGCACGTGAAACATGTATTTTGATAGTTCGTCTTCAGAAGACGAAGCATTGCTTTTGTTGACTTTGTAAGAGTCTAAAAAGAATAGAAGACACTGGGAGCATCCGATTAACACTGAGCGAAATGAAAAAGGAGATTTCAGTATTCTTTTTCGTGAATTACTTAAAGCTGAAGAACGTTTTTTTTATTTAATAATAATTATTATTTTTATACCTAGGTCTCTGATTCAAAATTTAGGCGTATTAGATTTGTCAAAGAATTTATACATAAAAATGCAAAAATCGGTAATTTTAAATACATGTAGGATTACAAAAGATTTTTTAAATATTTGTATTGAGGGATCAGTAGGATTTATAGGTTCAATTAGGAATTCCACAGAGCCAAACCCTCTGATATGAAAATATCTGGAGTCGGTGAATTATTTTCCCATCTGGTCTCTGGTAGGTTGACATGTTGTTCTTGTATTGTTTTGTAATTATAATACTCATATAGTGCAATTGCAAAACGTGGATTGACCAGATGATCATTTGGGAAGTGTGTGAAAGGGTTTAGTTTTTCCTGTGGGGAAAATTAAACCCGGACATTTAAATCTGGTGCGTTTAAAAACGTTATATTTATGTAGCGCAATTTTGTGTCATTTCACTTCGAGCGCTTTACTTTCGAATGTCAATAAGTAGCTTTAATGAATTGCATAATTATTTTAAAAAAAATTATAAATATAATTATAATTATAAAATAATAAATATAATTATATTTAAATAAATGAAGACAATATAAACGAAACTCAATCGAAAATCTGGAAACAGAAAAATCAGAAAAACATATTGACACCTCTGGGACTCGAACCCAGGACCTCTTGCTTTCCGGGCAAACGCGCTAACCACTGCGCCACGGTGTCGATATGAAATTCGGTCATGTTTAACTGTACCATACTTCGACTAAGAACCACCTACATTATCTTCATTTTCTTTAACGCATATATTATTCCTAGAGGTGTCAATATGAGTCCCAGAGGTGTCAATATGTTTTTCTGATTTTTCTGTTTCCAGATTTTCGATTGAGTTTCGCTTATATTGTCTTCATTTATTTAAATATTACAATTTGAGGTTTTACTCATAAAGTTAAAATAAAAAAATAAAATAAAAAAAAAATTATATTTTTATAATTATATAGTCTGTGTCACTAAGATTATATAAAAAACTGCCTTTCCCTTACTAAATCAATTAATTTTTCATTGTCAGTCATCTTGCAAGAGAGGCGTTCCACGAGTTCTTTGTAATTCTGACAGTAGAACGCAAGAACGCAAGCGTTCACACTGACCGGCGCGGTCTGACTGCCGCTGTGTCTGCGCGACGCCATAGTGGTCAACTACTTACAAATAACGCGGAACGCAGAACGCGAAACGCGGAACGCTTGCTGTCTGCGCGGGCTCTAAATTAAAAGTATAAATCGAATAATGTTACTTAGATTAGACAATAATGTTAGGAAACGTACCCATACTACGTGACCCACTTTTTGCAATTTTTAACCCCCCCTCCCTCCTCGGTGACCACGTGTAGTATATTCCAAGACCCCCCCCCCCCTCTCTACAGTTTTCACGTAGTAATTCATAAATATGGTTTTGAATCATTTCTTGCTAACAAAAAGTTTTTAAAAAAATTATTTGGCTTATATTTGTCTTTATTAATACAGCGCTGGCTGCGTTATGGCAAGAGTGCATGCACACCTATAATTACAAGTGGAAAAAATAGATAAAACTTATGTCAAAATATATTGTAACCAAAACTTAATTTAGATTTCAAGATTGACTACGTGATAAAAACCTAAGCCCCCCGCCCCTCATTGTGACCAAGCGTGGTATTTTGAAGATCCCCCTCCCCCCTGAACCGGTCACGTAGTATGGGTACGTTCCATTACTTAGAATAGGTTTGCCGCCGGGCACCGAACAATGCCAAGCACACGAGTACGAAGAAGGTTCTAACAGGACACCCGGGAGGTAAACGAAAGGCGGGCAGATCTAGGCTGAGATAGGAGGATGATATCAGAAAGGATGCAAGAGGACTACTCCAAGTCGCAGATTGGAAGACGACGGCCGAGGACAGAGGCCGGTGGAGGCTCATTTTGAAGGAGGCCAAGGCTCGAAATAGTCTGTAGCGCCATTGAAGAAGAAGAAGAAGATTAATTTTACAGAAACTCGAATGTAGCTTTGACATTGTAGACTCAATGCTGTAGAAATGAGATGCCTGAGGGCTTGAGGAGTATACGAGGTAAGACCATGTATGATGGTGTGAGAAATGTGAAGATTCGCATAGAATGCAATGCTGATGTAAGCGTAATGAGTAAGATTAATAAAGGGACCCTCAGATGGTTTAGGCATGTAGAGCGAATGAACGAAAAAGGAATGTAAGTAGAATATATGACGCAAATGTGAATGGTATAAAAAGTCGGGGACGCTCAAGGAAGACATGGCACGATCAGATCTTGAGTCGGAACAATAGCACAATAGTAGAGTATGTATGAGACGATGTATGAACGTGAATGAGGCAAAGATTGTGTGCCAAGAGTTGTTTGGCGGTTTTATCATTGTCATGAAATGGCCAGTCACCGACATTTTACTTTTTTTGAGATTTGTATTCTAGGTCCATTCCACCTTTCTATCAAATTGTGATCAGAAGATGACATTCTTAACACTAACTACAGTTGTGCATTTCTGTCAAACACAATTTGTTCGAAATCGGAGTTACTCGGTGTTGCTATAGTAATGACAAAAAAATCCACATAATTAAATATCGAAATGTCAAACTATACGACGCAGGGCTTTTCTAGTGCAATCCCACGGCAATGCTCAATGCGTAGAACACTGAAGAGATACACACCGTTAGCAGTGTGTTGTGGATGGATGCCAGAAGTAGGGTAAATTTTAGTTTACTTCTTAATTTTAGCTTAATTTCTTTGGTTCAGGACTACCCAGGAGTCAAAACGTTGCTTGAAATGGCTTTAACCAAGCAGACGAGCTATTTTATATATTTAAATAAATGAAGACAATATAAGCGAAACTCAATCGAAAATCTGGAAACAGAAAAATCAGAAAAACATATTGACAACTCTGGGACACGAACCCAGGACCTCTTGTCCCAGAGGTGTCAATATGTTTTTCTGATTTTTCTGTTTCCAGATTTTCGATTGAGTTTCGCTTATATTGTCTTCATTTATTTAAATATTACAATTTGAGGTTTTACTCATTAAGTTAAAAATAAATATTTTATATATCTTTTGTGGGAACGAGATAGGCCGAGATCTGCTGTCAGATTTGTGTGATTTTATAGGGCTGTTAATTGAATAAATAATCACGCATACTTGAATGAATTCGCATTTAAAATAACCCAAACTAAAATACTTGACAGCTAACAGCTGTTATTTTGACATCGGCCCATAGAAAAAGCAAATAACAGACATAAAATCACACAAATCTGACAGCAGATCTCGGCGGAGAACTATCTCGTTCCCAAAAAAAAGAATAGCACGTCAGATCAGGGAGCAGATCTCAATAGCCAGGATACTATTTCACCTTCGTTTCTTTATTTCCTTTCTCCCCCAATATCCTTAGCCTCACAACATACCTGACTGAGGAGGGGATGTCGTAGCCCTGTAACCCTGGATCCAGACAGTTGGGACTCTAGGGATTGTACGTTTCAGTGGCGTGGAACAATAAGCAATATATTATATCTGAGAATACCTAGGTATCGTAATCGTGATTGTATCAGCAGATGCGGATTGCGAGTTATCCGGGGGATTCACGAGGCTGCACGTGCAGGATTGTGCCGTGTCATTTGCCGTGTTTACCCTTCGGAACGATGTCTTCGGACCTCTGATTTGCAGAGGAAGACAGATGATAGCGCAATTTAGAGATTAAAAAATGGAGATCCGGAAGCAAGGCTGATGTAAGTGTAGGTACATTTAGGTTTCTCGTTGAATTACGAAAATATCTATTAACGTTAAAATTATTCTAACCTTTCCCTTACTGTGCTAAAAAAATTCTTTGAAGCTTCACTGAGTGGTTGGCTAAGGGACACGGAAGCTAAGTGTAGTTTATGGTCAGACCGAAAGCCATTCACATTTTTTGTTGGTACTTGCCAATTGATTTGAGATTTATTGTATTTCTTATGTTCTCTATTTTATGCAGGTGCTTGCAGGTTTTTTACAGATGCAATTCCGCGTCATGGAGTCTCATGAATGAGTTTTTCTTTTGCCCTGTTTGATTTATCTTTGTCTTACTAACCTATTTTTTTGCATTTTGTTTTTCCTGTTAAGCACTTGCATACTCTTACTAACAACGTATGCATGGACACTGGAGGTCTAGATTCGTTCAAAATAAAGAAATGTAGCTTCGTTTAATCAAAAAAATTAGAATCTTGCGAGAGCTTTGAAGGAGTAACCATCAGTTACTTATACCAGGGCGGGTAAGAGGTGGATTACCTCCACTGTGCTAAAAAAATACGCGCGCTCCGGTGCTGTGTAATCAATTCACGTGTTAAAATCATCGATTTTATATCGGAAATATATGAACATTCATAGCTAATCGCTTTTGTTTTTCGTAATTTGTGTTACAAGTGATAAAAATTGTAATTTAATTGCTGAAAACATGAAAAAACCATCATCCGTTGCTCAAAAAACGGGCGAGGAGACCATCTCAAAGGATTGCCCGCGAACCACTGAGGCGCTGGCCCGGCTGGCCGCTGGGCTGCTACCTAATACATACATACAGCTATGTATGTTTAGCTACTACGCGGTCGTAGGTATCGACGGTCGAAACACAACACGGCGGTCTCTGTTTCTCGTGTTCCCGTATAGCAAAGTAGAGCGAGACGTCACATAGCGTGTCATCTCTCCCCGCACACTCTTCGCGTATCACGGTCCACACTGGCACACGGTTGATTGTATTTGTGGTTTATTTCCGATATTTAACAAAATATCTCTGATTTTGAATTAAATTTGCTAATTATTTAAAATATTATTTTTTAATTCAGTGTATAAATGTATAACGGAGGAATACCTAAAATCTGAACCCAGAATTCATTATATTTATAGAGATATAAAAGTTATTAGAAGCAATGTGTAGTATTTACGCATTACAGACCAGGAAAGGTTTTAAGAAAAAATAACGATTTCTTAATTACAAAGTGTAGGTATGGGTGCTATGCTACCAAAAGCTCTCGAATGGTGAGATCTTGAACAAATAAATTAACCAATTACAATTTGTGGCCGCCCCGGAAACCATTTATTGGATAACCGACACCCTAAGTGGTTCGCAACGTTTTCTGACTCAGAATGGGTGGACGGGTTCATAGGGTGAGGTTTATCTAGGCCTTGGTTGCGGATGCGTTTTTTTTTTGCCCAATTACTGCGTGGCTGACTCGATCGGAATATACTGGTTGGGGGAGACCTTTCGACCTCTCCAGCCGAACTCTCAACCCACCGACTTGCACCGCAGAGGGAGGAATGGATTCGTACGTCCGTCATTCTTGGACACACTGACCTCCAGATTCCTTCCCACCACTCGTACCTTTTTCCTTCGAAAAACTTACTCACCTTCCTTTCCCTAAGAAAGCCCTCCACAGATTATCCACAATGATGACATAGGCCCCGAGGGAAATTATTTTCCTCAGGGCCTCCTGTTTGGAGCTAATGTAAAAAAAAATCTTTTTCTGAACGAAATTTTCGAGTTAATATAAATTTATTAGTTGGTAACATTCAAGGGTTACATTAGAGTATCCACTGAAAAAAAATAAAGAAAAGACGCCCTACATGTTTTTCAAGCATTCTGTAAAAAAAAGTAGAAACTCGGGCGGAGCCGGGTGCTAAATAAAGGTGTTTCATGGTTGTATTCAATGTTTGTCCTAATTTCTCTTTAGGAATTGATCGACGGCGCTTCTTTGGCCTTCGCCATCGCGTGATGCGTAAAGGTTGAGGTTTGTTTTTTTTCTTTCCTGCCTTTTGATTTTATCTTTCCTTCAACAGCCTTTCTTATTGAGCCGTGATGACTCTTAAAATACAAATAATTATGTCACTATGCGAAGTAGACATAAATAAAAACCATACTGGTTAGTAGCCGAGAGGACAAATGCGTCGGGTTCCCATCCCGGCGCCGCGGGTTCAATCCCTTACTAAGTCCACCATCATTGCTTTAAAAGTAGGTAGGTAGGATGGAAGGAACATCACAATAATTTTTATAACTGTCTGTAGCGTAGCGACGCGACACCCTGTTTTGACTCAACCATTTGGCGTTTCATCTGTCTGTAAAATTGTCTATACCCTTCCGGTTCCGGTTCAAGATGGTGGCTTTATTTGATACTGCCTTTATATCCCACCAAAATTCGCATGATCGTGGTTTTTACTAAGGGCTCTAAAATCGGAATAATCAATATGTAGGCAACTGGTCTGAAGAATGTTTGAAAAAAAAAATATAATTCCTTATAATTTGAAATAAAAAACAAATGTTATGTAATATTTTTATGGTTTATAATTAAATAAGTACTAATAATTATACGCCTCAATATAAAACAGTGGTTTCAAAAATTCCCTCATTTTTCCAAAAAAGAAATTTCTTCACTCATTCGAATGATAACGTACATTGTTCCGTTCCTTCTCAACATTTTAAAATGCACGTCCTTGATTGTGTACATTCTGTGGTCTAGATGTGGGAACTTTAGATCATATATTTTTTGGTTATCCCTCTCTAAATAAATATCCTCTCTTCTATCAAGCGTTATCAAAAATTGCCTCCCCTCCATTCAACATCTCATCTCTTCAAGTCTGAACTCGACTCCAATCTTCAATATAATTCTGAAATTTGCCCATTTAAATAAAATTAATACATAAATTCAGCTTACCTTTCTCTGTAATTTTGAATGATGGCCTAGAACACCCTTCAAGGGCGAAAGCCAGAAATAATTGAAAAAATAAATAAATTAATAAGTAGGTATTTACTCGGATGTACCTGCTTGCAATACTTTGATTTCAGGAGATATTTTGGTTTTGATATATTTATAGTGTTCCAATTTCAAAAATGTACTTAAGTACGTACAAGGAAATTATATTGCTTAGTTCTCATTAATACAGTCGTATCGAAAAAAACATTGTTTCAATAGCAAATAAATAAAAAAAGGTAAGATCACGCTTGACACACTTCCCCGCGTCAGTTCCGTGTTCATCAAGCTCATGCAGAGCGAAAAAATGGCGACCTCCAAACGGTTTTTTTCTATCACGATTATCTAAGAAAGCGTAAGCATGAAACAGGGGGAAAAACGTCCGCTAAGAGAAGCGACTTAAGAGGAACGCTGTGCGGCCTTTTCACGAAAAACTTAATTTTGGGTTTGAGGCCAAAACTCTCAACATAACAGATTTTTTAGAATCAAATGGTATACCTAGAAAAAAATATACATATATATATTTTTTTTAGTACAGATGTGACCTATTTTTATTTATTTCTGCTTTATACATTTTTATACAAAGAATATAATTTCATGATAGCAGCCAATAATATGTGCGTTAAGAAAATGAAGAAAAAGTTGGTAGTTCTTAGTCGAAGTATGATACGGTTAAAAGTGACTGAATTTGATATGGACACCTTAGCTCAGTTGGTAGAGCACTTGCCATGCAAGCAAAGGGTCCTGGGTTCGAGTCCCAGAGGTGCTAATATTTTGTATTCATTTAATTAAATATTATAATTTCATGATTTAAGAGGAAACTTTGGCAATTTTAATGATAATTATGTAATGAAAATCAAATTAATAAATTAATATAAATTAAATTAACATCTTGTCCCGATGAAGATAACATTGTTACTGAAACATGTTGATATTGTTAATTATGTAGTGGTTTAAACGAAGTTATTTGATTTTTATTAGATTATTAATGATGCCACAAAGTAATTTTGCTAAGTTTGATGAAGTGATGATAATTAAATTATGGAAAAAAGCAAACACTTTGTGGCTTGACATTTTACAAAATGAAATAAGTTCTTTGTTAAAAAACACTTTATTTTAAATTATATTCGTCGACCGGTTTCAGTTGTACTCAACCTTCTTCGGGACAATAAACATAAACTAAATTATAGTACAGAGGAATATTAAGAGGTAAACATAATAGAAAGAGAGGAGAGAGAGAGAGAGACCAACCAGTCTCTGATGTCATCTCCCTCTCATATGATCTCTATTTTGTATAATGATAATTATTTAAGAAAGTAATTTTGCCTTCTCAACGCTGTAAATATGATAAAATATATATACATACAAATGATAAAAAAAGCATTTTTATCAGCTTAAAATTAAATTAGCTAAGCGATTTACAAAATATAATTTTGCAGTTTACATATAAATATTTTTTTTTGTTTAGATTTGATTTTTATGATTAATGTCATTAAATTAAAATATTAGGTTGGGCAAGATTATTTTTTTAATAATTTCTGTCCCATTTATTAACTCTCAATAAATTGCCTCTAAAATCATGAAAAATTCATTTTTGCAATGGCCTATACCTATTTTATCATTTAAATATATATACATATAGCGCTCATCCGTACTAGATATTTGATACACCTACTTGTTGATATTAAAAAATAATCACCTTGGTTGTTTATTCAAATCGAAAATTAAGTATTAAAAGTGAGTCTTAAAAGAGAAGCGTAGCCATTCCTCTTGATAACTTGGCTGGAAGATTATAAATAAGGAACGAGAGAAACAAAACTATCTCCGTAAATTTACAAACGTGGGCATCAACCATGCCAATTTAATAAACTCGGAAGTAGGTACGTACGCACGAGTGCCAATACATATTGGAGTAACTACATATTATATGTTTAATTTGTGGTGGAAACATTTGGGAATTACATAAATCAATCAGTTAAATACTAGTAGCATTGCAATATTGATTAGGTGGGTGCTTCCAGTGGCGTGCATTGTAGAGTATTTTCGATTGTTCCCAATCGTGTAAAGATCCCCCAGACCAACCGTATTTTTAATGTGTTTACGTCATTGATAATGAGTATCGAAGTGCGATTGACGTGCTATTTACGGAATTCCAAACGACGACGCGTCAATATTTTCGTCCCAGTTGATTTGTGAACGTTTGCAGAAACATTACCTACAAACCGATGCATCAATGGCAATTGTCAATGCGCTCAATCAAAATACCCACCATTCCCCCAGGCAATGGAAAGCTCCAATCGCTTCAATTGCCTCTGTAACCGATTGATCAACAATT
The DNA here is from genome assembly GCA_929108145.2 of Limnephilus rhombicus. Classification (NCBI taxonomy): domain Eukaryota; kingdom Metazoa; phylum Arthropoda; class Insecta; order Trichoptera; family Limnephilidae; genus Limnephilus; species Limnephilus rhombicus. The sequence continues at coordinate 31,093,508 of OV815277.1, read as the reverse complement.
ATTGCCAATCGTATCAATGACGTAATTTGAAGTAACTGTTGACAATTGATATTAATTAATTGATCTTATTCACGGGATGCTTAACTCTGCATATTACGGTGGCCTTGAAAAATGCCATTTTTATTATTATATTATCTTAGGCCAGGTTGAAACATTAGGATAAAATTTTCTTACCTATGTAAAGGGTGTTTTTTTTAGAGGTTTGGTTTTAAACTGGCAACATTTTTTTTTAAATTTAATTATTTTCATATTACATTTGGTTATAAAATGACGTATTGCCCATCTCACTAGGTGTGAAACGCCTGTGTTGAGATGGCAATTTACAGAGTGGTTATCTAAGATTTTGTAGTAATATTATGAAAATGGCAGGTTAATATAATTTTTTTTCTTTAAATATACAATTCAAGTATGTTACATTGTATCTACAGTTTGTCAATTTGACAGTTGATTTGTAGTCAGTACGTTTTGCCATTTCACCATGAATAGATTGACGTCAGAACAGCGCTTGCAAATTGTGCAAAATTATTTTTATTGCGTTTATTTATTTATTTTATTTTATTTAGTTTATTGCGGGAAACATTTGGTGAGCGCATAGTTTTACGTAATGGATCTGTGAACGGGCCTCCACGATCATGTGATCTCACACCATTAGATTACTTTCTTTGGGAGTATGTGAAGTCACTAGTCTGTGCTGATAAAACAGAAACGTTTGACCATTTGGAAGTCAACATTCGCCTTGTTATTGCCGATATATAGCCTCAGTTGCTCGATAAAGTTGTCGAAAATTGGACTCACGATAGCGCTTCATTCGAGCCAGCCGTGGCGCTCATATGCCCGAATCATATTTAAACAATAATGACATAAAATTATCTATTAAATAAAGCCAATATCATAGACATAAATACATTATTTTAATGTGTTTTTTCATTTTGAATTTGAATAACTCTAAAAAACACCATTTATATTATAAAATAATTTTCATTTTTTAAATATTATAAAGCAGTTTTATGTGTGTACTGCACGTCACTGAGTGCATCTACAGCGGAAATCTACCCTAAGTCAAGAATCGAGTGTATCAAGCAGCAAGGGTCGTCAAACTGTCAATAATGCCTTGTAACAATCCGCCGTGTGACGCTTTAATGGTGGCAAATGGCTAAGTAAGACGAATCGTTCGAGGGGAAGGCGACAACCACAATGTCGAACACATTAGGCCTAAATTCATCACATCGCATTAGGACCATCGCCCATCGATGAGGTCCCGGTTCAAAGGCCGCCACCCTCAACCCGATTACCCGAGACTCATTATGGATTACATCATTTGACCTTAGCGCACCACTCGCACTCGGAGAAGGCAATACGCAGTAGAAACTAGTGATGCCATGTCCCGAAAATGAAAAACCATGTTTCAGAAATAAAATAAAAACATGTTTTACCGTATTTTTCATTTTTATTGTGAATTTAAATAACAAAATAAAGGTACCTACCTAAGTAAATAACCTATAATCCTGTATTGAAAACTATCATTTTATATACATGGCAAAAATTACGTTTTTCAAAAAAAAAATACACACAATACAACTTAAAACATTTTTAACACAAGACATTTTTTTACCATTATCAATTTTAATTTATAGAATTAAAAATAAAATAAGACTAATAGAATATAAATCTTTTAAAATCATAAGCTTTTTAGATCGATGAGACGAGCGAGAAAAAATTCCCCCACCACTATTATTAAATGCATTTTCTATCGATTTCTAATTTTTAAGTCTATATTAAGAGGGTATAACCAGAGAAAACCGGTGTGTCATATAAAATATGTCAATTTTAAATCAAATTTTAGAAGTATTGACTCTTTTCCACAAAAATTTGTATATGGATTTCGAAAGATTGTTCTTTTATCTAGAAAACGCATGTTTTAAATGCTGGGAAAAAATGTTTATTTTTTATATAATAAGATTATACCATTATAGGTCGTTGGCAGATTTGTTAAATTTTCAAACGAAAAATCTTATTTTACAAGACATATTCCATACCATGTAATCAAACATTATTGTAAATCAATACGATAGTAAACGCATGTTTCAAAATTTTAATTATAGATCAAATAAAATCATTAAAAAAAATATTCGAACACTTATTTATGACGAAAATTTCTCTATTTAGTCCATCCATTTACGGTCTTACAAATTATTATATTTAAGATTTTTTTACATTCTTATTTTGCTTAGATATTATTGAAAAATTATAAATACTTATGATAAAAAAATAATACATCATTTTTATGGTTTTTATCATCACGCCTTTCAGCATTTTTGGATGTAAGTATAAATTAAAATAAATTTGGAATGCAATAAAGTCGATATTGAGTTATAACTTTAAAAAGCTATTACGGAGAATAATTAATCTTTCTCATTGGAACCGCCCTGTATGATCGTAAGAACATCTTTCAGCGAAATGTGGATTTTCGGCCGCTGGCTGGTTAAAGGCCCTTAACGAGTATCTTAGCGGCTTAGCCGACTGAACGAGGTAAATTTTAAGATATTCGTTTTAATCATAAATCATAAGACATGAAAAACAGGCCAACAAAAGTAAAAAGAAATAATAAAACAATATTATGTTGAATACTTTTTTAGAAGTGAACATTTTTTTAATGTTTTAATCAATTAGGTATCATAAATTATTCACGATTGGTTTTGCTTTATCTAAAAAATTACTAACGTTTTTCTTATTAATAAACTCTGTACCGAGTCTAAGGTCACTGCACATATATATATATACATATATATCTACCTATACGAAATCCGACTATGCTCAAAGTTATCATTCGTCATTCAAGTTAGTGGTTTCGGTTAAGTAAATAAATTAATTGTTAATATGTGCTTCTACGATAACAACTGACAATAGATAATCAATACCCGTGATTACAAAGGTATTATTAACCTTAGCGATAAACTGTTCATCAGTTTTAATTATCTACTTACTCACCCACCACAAGGTTGGTTGTGTCTTTTTTTATCGTGATTATTATATAATCAATGACTATACAATATTATTTATTTATTTATGGCCCGGAATATCAGTAAGTGCGTATCCTTGCTACGTATGACCTTCCTTGCTCTAATTTAAGGGTGCAACATCTACCGCTCAAGCTTTGCTAAGCCGCAGAATAGTTCCTATTTTAGACGCCGAGGCGCCAGCTATCATGCCAGATTTGACATTTTCAATACAGTAAATAACATTTGAATACTTCCCACCGAAATTTACGTAAATTGCCTAATTTAACAAGTATAGACTATTACAATCATCGAGCGATGAGGAAATACGATGTTATTAATTGATAAATCAACCAAAAGAGTTTGATAAGGAATTTTAAAAGTTTAAACCACAGGACAGTTTGTTTTCAGCGGTTAATTTTATTAATAGTGCACTGACTCGAGCAATGAATGCAGCAGCTGAATCGATACAGCGCGATGCTGATTGAAGTGGGGAACTTTATGAAAAACTAGCTGGTTTCCGGCAAGCGTTGCAATGCCATATTTAAAGAAATATATTGTTTCTCCCTGAAGATCCTTTCGCGTGCGTCCCCGTTCTCCTCCCGCGTCCCCTCCCTAGCTAGCTTTATAAATTATAGCCTATGTGTTATTCTGATGTATGAGCTATATTATTGTACAGTTTCATTAAAATCCATTCAGTAGTTTTTGCGTAAAAGAGTAACAAACATACATACGTCCATACAACTTTCGCATTTGTAATATTAGTAAGATTAACTCGTAAATTAAACCGGCCTAAAAAAAACTGTCGTGGTTTTTGAAAGACGCGATCATAACATCGCGATTTCACAGAATATATGATAAACACAGTCATAGACAATAGATTTGTTTTAAAGGAAACAAATTCCTCTATTTAATACATGAACATTTAGAAGGGGTGCCCGGGTTCATGGGGTGAGGTTTGTCTAGGTCTTGGAGGCGGATGACCAGGACACACTGACCCCCAGATTCCTACCCATCCCTTAAACCCTCTGCCTTCCTAGAACTCTCCCCTCCTTCCTTTACTTTAAAAAAAACCCTCCACACAGCATCCCCAAAGATGACATAGGCCCTGAGGGAAATTATTTTCCTCAGGGCCTCCTGTATGGAGCTCATGTTAAAAAAAAAGAACAATACACGTAATATTGGCGACATCTAGACTTTCGACCTAAATACGGATTATGTTCCAAGCTGTGCTAAGCTCGACATTCCAACCAAGCCGAGCTTATAATCAACTTATATACCGAGCCTGTGGTACACATATTTATCTTTTTACTACCAATTTCCAAGCATGCGGTAAAGCCATTCACATAAGAATATTTTTTTTAACATTATGGGGTATGTTGTGAGGCTGAAGGGTATAAGTGTTGGGAGGAGATAGGGAAGAGGAAAGGGGGGGAGTACCTGGCTATTCAGATCTAGTCACCAAACTCGGCTAAAGTCATTTCAAACTACGTTTCGAATCCAAATTCAACCGTCGTATTCGTCTTCCACCCGGGTCGTGCCGCAAGTTTACTAAAATGTATTATTTTATTATTCGCGACCTCCGGATGCGCAGTCGATGACCTTACGCCTCGATCACGGAGGCCATCAAAAAATCTTGTCGGAAAAAATTGACAAATCGGAAAAAAGTAAATCAAAACAGAGTTGTGAACTGAATGGGATGGAAAGTACTTTACTTGGTCGTGCAATAACAAAGTGTACAATACAAGTATATTCAACCACCAATAGATGGCAATACGCACCACACAACGAAGAAGATCAGAAACAATACAAATCTGACATGTCGTCATAATATATATACATAAAATCTACCGCATTCCATATTCCACGACGTGTGCATGCATGTTTGCATCGGGCTGATGCACAATGGATGAGGTAATGCAATTTCCCTATCCGCCGTAGCAAGGCCAATAAGGAATTACAGTCTATTTTTTTAAATGAATATTAATTTTCTAACAATTTAGTCTCTTACCGAGGGACAAATCATATTTAGGAAGATAAATATTCTAATTACGTCCTTTCCTTTTCCAAATACGTTAATTAAATAACGCATTATAATACATTATTAAAAAAAAAAAAGGATTAAATAATGGTATTTCCAATAACATGTGTTCCCAATGATGTCCTCTGCATGCAAATGTTCTCTAAATAAACAATAAACAGTGTTAATCTCAAGTAACCTCTCAGGTCAGTAGGTCCTGCATATTGTTTTTATTTTTCTGTCTGTACAGAGTATAAGTAAAACAAAATATGTACATTTTACGCAGCATTGTGTTCATTGGTCAGATGCATTGTACATATAGTTTTGTATTAGTCATCAACGAACCGGTGGATGCAATCTGTTAGCTGTAAGTTGTTAGGATGGATTGTCTAATCTGTAATTAAAAGTAAGATTTTTGAAAAAATTATAAATTTGTACGTCTTTGAGATGATTTTCCACAAAAATAGCGCTATGCAAAACATCAAAACATTATAATTATTTTATATTTGTATAGAGAAGAGAGGATGTGGAGAGCGGGCGGACACCGGGCGGACATCGGGCGGGAGGAGTCGTTTTTATTTTTACACAAATCCATCGTTACTTCATTCAATTTGTGTTAGAAGATTCCGATTCCATTTTTTCCAAATGCGTCAAATTTTTTCGGAACTACCCGTCTAGCAAACCTGATCGGATGACGACCTTTATCTTTCCAAATAAATCCAAATGCAAATCTTCACACAACAATTTACTTTGAAAAAAATACACCCTAAAAGACCCTACTTCATTAATAACAATATGTTCATTTGTAAATCGGTGCATAACCACGGGAAAATTATGGGTTCTTATTATTATTGATTTCAAGTCTACCGATGTGTAACTAGTAGATAATCATGCTAAATTTGGAGCACGGCGAGCATGCGCAGAATTGTTCAACTACAAGGTCAACTGACATTATAAAAAATATTTAGGTCAGATTTGGCATCGTTTGTGTTAGTTTTTTGTTTTCTATCGGCCACGGAAAAATAAAATATTGGGGCATGGACCTAACCATCCACAAAATGTTTGTAGAAACAGTCGCAGGAGACCTGCCTTTAGGAACACAATATCATGTTGTTGCTTTCTTGTGGACTTCAATCAGCTGTTTTGTACAGAGTTGTACTTTAACACGTGGTCCGGAGTTAGGGCTCAGAGTATTGTTACTCTGAGAGTTGGGGCCATTAAATCATTAAGCAACAAAGCATGTCTACCCAGTACAGTGATGCACAATTGCACAACCTGCGGCTCGCTTATATTTATATTTATTGCGGATATTTATTTCCTAAATAAAATTTCAAAGAAATGGTGGTCAAACCGTTAAAAATTCTCAATTTCGTGTAAACGAAAGATAGAAACGGGATATTAAGACATGGCATTCTGATTTTTTTACAGATTTATAATATAATTCCCTTAAACATTTTTAAGTTCTTAAAAAAAATATTTGTTATTTTTGAAGATAGATAATATCTGTACATTTGCCGAGCCGAAACGGTAATTACATGAAATACCCTTGATAGAAAAAAATCGCAAAGTATGATCCGAAAATTATTAAAAACATATTTTGTTCTGTTATTTAATATGTCAAGGGTACGAAAAACTTCATAATATTTCGTTAAATGGAACTTTAGACATTTGCCGAGAGATTTTCGTTCTATTTTGAACGAACGAATGAAATATTTTCACTATTTTCGATTAATTGTAATCGTTTTTTTTAACATAAACGCGCTCCATCTAACATTCGTATTTACAAATCTCCCTTTCCAACCATCTTCTGTTGCTTTTTGAACGCTTACTACCGGGCTTTAAGATTACAAATTTAACAATGTTAACTTTGCAGTCGGATAGGAGGTTCGAGGAGGCAATGAAGAATCAGAATTGAAACGTTACTTGAAATTGCTTTAGCCGTGTTTGGTGTCAGATGAGAATAGCCAGTTAATTCCCCACGTTTGTCTTTCCCGTCTCCTTCACCACCCCACTACCTTCAGCCTCACAACTATCTCAATTTGGGTTGCACGGTCTCACTGACTCCAGACGGTTTGCAGCAGCTGTGTGGTATCCACATAAAAATAATAATTATACCCCAAAAATCAAACAAGATAATACTTTTGGTTATTAAAATCTTAAATCATATCTTAAGTCCCGGTTTACATATTTGTCATAAATGCTTTAAGTTTTAAGGCTCTTAAAAAAATATATGTTATTTTAGAAGAAATATCTATACATTCCCCACGCCGAAACGGAAAATTATATAAAATTCCCTCCAAACTATGCTCCAAAAATTATTATAAACGCGTTTATTTCAGTTATTTTACAAGTTATATGTATAAAAAATACAGTGTTTCTTTAAATGCTATTTTAAGCATTCCCCGCGAGATTTTTGCTCTATTTTAAACGAGTCGTGTTTTATTAAACATTTTCACAATTTTCGCGTAAATATAATCGTTTTTAATATTAGCGCGTTCTCTCTAACATTCATACATATCTCAACATCTTCTTCTTTTTGAGCGGATATACCGCGCCTCAACCGTATATTTTCAAATATCTATAATATATTTCTTAATAAACAAAGGTATTCAATTTTAATGGCCTGATAGATCGTGCAAATTGGCGTCATCAGTTTTCCTTCTAATACCTCTCGGGATCATCTAAACTAAATAACAAAAAAGCAATACATACGGCAACGCTGGCACGTCATTGTGGGATCGAAAGGAAATTTTCGGTGTGGTAACGAAAGGGTTAAATTAATAAACAACTATTTTTGGCTACTTCGGCGGGATCTCAATTCACGTACGGGCATTTATAGTTTAAAAAGCGAACGGCATATTCGCGTGTTGGGTCGATGGCCCAGAAAGGCCATTGAATGTCAAAGCCTACTGCAAAAGACTTGTTATTCGTTATTCGTCAGCTAACCCGCATAGCGCGTAGTCGCAGATAACCGATTTAGGATAGGTTGTTTCATGGTATTCATCAAATTTTGAAGTCTAAATTCAAATTCTGTTATAATTTCAACATGGACCGGTTGTTTCACAGTACTTTGTAAAAAAAAACGGAACGTAAATACTCGTAGGATTCTCGCAGAACTTTAAAATTATTTTTATATTTGATGAATTGTTCATATTCTGTGAAACAACCCGTTCTCATTTGCGATAAATTCGTTCATATTTGGAGTAAAAAATAATGTAGATAGATGTCATTTTGCTATGCGATGATATTTTGTGACACGTGACATGTCGCCACTGATCACACTGCCACATGTTGCAACTCGTATGTAAGGTGCCGCTGGAACGAGACGTATTGCATATCATGTGACCCGAGGTGCCTACCCAGTGGCGAAGTGTGATGCAAATATACATATACATTTTTTTTCTGTATTGGAAAAATATATTTATTTTTTATTTAATTTTTTTTTCAAGTTCTCCATAAAACAGTTATACACTAAAATATTATGGAGAAGATAACAAAATTTTAGAGAAAAAAGTACATTGGAGGCAGTTTTACTTTGTTTTGACGTATGTCAAAAGATATTTACTGAAGTCTCTGTAGGTGACATCGAAGATGTCGAAGCTCAATGCAGAATCATTAAGCAGTTGAGTTGCTCTGTTTAATGGCGGACTTTAATACGCAGAAGCTCTCGCTTTCGGAGCATAAAAAAGTGCGAGTATCATCGGACAGCAAAACGACATCTACATTTTAACTCCAAATATGATAAAGAATCGCTGATTAAAATCCTTCGGGTATGTGCTGTAACACCCAGTATACACGCAGGTACCTACATAATGTTTTTTTATATACTTTTCAGTGCATCATCGCACTTACAAAGCATTAAATTCGAACATTGTGTAAAATAACTTAAATTGAATCATTTCCTTTCGGAAAGCATAACTAATTTATGAACACCGTGTGTACAAAATAGTCTCATTTGTAGACAGCATTAAAAATATTCGAACCGTAAAGTAAAGCAAAACAGATTAAAATTTACTAGGTTCATGTCATATTCCACCACAGCATTTCCCGCAATTACACCAGGTAATAAATTCATAAGAATATCAAGTGACGTTATCAGAGCAAACTCATAAGAAACTAACTAACTTTTAAACCGCTACGAGGAACTTAGCATGACACTCTCCTGAAAAATGACTTATCATAGCATTCTTTGTAAAGGAAAAATATAAAGAGAGTTCTAACTCATCCGATCACAGGAATTAACGATAAGGAAAATGCTAACAAAACAGATAGCAATATTATATAACAAAAAAGATAGCAATATTACTCAAGTAACTAGTAATACAAATGACGTTTTAAACGATATGATATGATTGTACCAAGCCAGCTAGGAGCACTCCTGTAACGTTGAGACCGGTACACCAGGACGCACTGATTTTTTAGGATTTAGAACATGTGCTTTGATGACGGGAAGGAGGCTGGAGTTAAATAGATGGGAGTAAAATAATTGATTGAGCTTTGTTTTTTTTTCTTCTTTATGACATACATCTTGCCTCTTCTCACATTTACTTGCCTCTTTTTGGCTCTTCCTGGTTCATTTTGTCTCTTCTTATCTTTTCTAATTTATCTTGGTTCTTCTTCACGCTTTTTATCTTTTTTGCTTTTTATTACCTCTAACCGCCTCTTCTAGTTTCTTCTTGGCTCTTCGTGCATTTTCTCGTCATTTCTTGGCTCTTCTTGCCTATTCTTTTTGGCTCATCTTGGATCTTCTTACTGCTTACCGCCGCTCCTCATCTCTTCTTGGCTCCTCGTCTCTTCTTGTTTCCTCGCGCCGCTCATTGCATTTTCTGGACCCTTATAGTTTCATCATAGCTCTTTTCTACACTCTTTTTTAATCTCCTTGCCTTTTATTGCATCTTCTCATATCTTCTCGCCCCTTCTTGGCTACTATATATACTTTTTAAATACACATTTATTGTGAACATGACCATCTACTACAACATTCCAAAACTTCAATTTACGAACATGGCTCATAATAGGTTTACTTACTTACCTAAATAAAATTTTAAAAAGAATTAATATTACACTCTACTACCATGTTTAACGCCTAATTACAAAACAAATGCAGCAGTAAAAAAAGCTAACCAACCGCGCTATTCATTCAATAATAAGGTTGAGAAAAAATATTTTTTTCGCCGTCTTTTGCGCAGGGTTAATGAAAAAAAATAAAAAATAAAAATGAGACCAGAATAATCAAAAAAAAAATTGATGCATCACCAGCATGAATTATTATGAATAACTCTAGAAATAATATAATAACTCATTCAAATGCGCAAATAAGAATTGCGGTGATGTGCAGATGAATCACCTGAAGTGGCAATACATAGATAGACACATAAACGGAGTTGGATGGTATACATAGTGAGATTATTATTATTTAAGGTACGGGGAAAGTGAACTCGGCCAAAAACCGACATTGTTTATCGCGGTAGAGCAACCAAATTTTCCCATCAGTCAAAATATAATGGGCAATCCATATGCCATTTAAAAACATGGATAATAAGGCGAATTCAAACGGATAATGTATATTTAGATAAGCATCTAATGACAGAAGTCATATTTCGCAAGTTTTTACAAGACTGCTTAATCTACCGTCAGTAGCAATACAACTTATCAGTTCCCATTTTTAAACGACTTCAAAAAGGAGGAGGTTCTCAATTCGACGGTATTTTTTATTTTTTTAATATTTGTTACCTCAGAACTTTCGACTGGGTGAACCGATATTGATGGTTTTTTTTTATTTGAAAGCTGGTGCTTACCGTGTGGTCCCATTTCAATTTGGTCCAATTCTGTCAATGGCACCCATGAGAAAACCATATAAGTCTTAAATTTTAATTAAGTATGTGCGTGACAAATGGACGAATAACTCAATATCACGCCAACCGATTTAGATGATTCTATTTTTATTGGAAAGGATGTACTTCAAGGGTAGTTTGATGAGAGTTTGGTTAGGTTCAGATTATGGGATCGAACTCTTCAATTCTTAGGAGCAAATTAAAGATATTCGGCCGAATCTTTTACAGGCTATCCGGACCTTTGAGTCACCTACCGTAACGTCGTTATGGTCAAGTAATGTCTGTCTCATATGAACAGCACGTTTAGTAGATCTACCCATATTCAGATAAATTAGTAGTGTACTTCGGATTCACTAAAAATAAAAATAAAATAAACATAAATTTTAATAAAACAAAAAAACGACTTCAAAAAATGCACTAAAAAGAAAAAAAATAATTTCGTATTCTTCCACAACTTAATAATCAACTTACTTTTTCTACTCACCAATATGTAGGTACGATTGTTATTTTTGGAGTCGGTGTCAGCCAATGTACCCGACCCGGCGTGGTCATTTGACAGCTCCCCTCCCGCCGCGGCCCCGCTCTCGCCTCGTCTAGTCGCGCGTACGACACAAGCACATCTCACCTATAACTATATATGTAGTTACAAACCTAGCTTGACTGACAGTGACTCCAAAAATAACAATTGTACCTGCATATTGATGAGTAGAAAAAGTATGTTGATTATTAAGTTGTAGAAGAATACGAAATTATTTTTTTACTTTTGAATGCATTTTTTTAAGTCGTTTTTTTGTTTTGTTAAAAATATTGTTTATTTTTTTATTCAAGTCTCTGTCTCCCTACTACCCGAAAACAGTGAGTTTATGGCATCCCCAATCGGGGTATGTTGTGAAGCTGAAAGAGTGGGGAGGGAAAGAGATGGGTAGAGGAAGGTTCTAAGTGACTGGCTTTTCAAAAACGGTTGACGCCATTTCAAGCAACTTTTCGATTGTTAATGACGGTCTTTCACAAGGGCGTTAGGGCCAGTTTCATATAGCTTGAACAATTCATCAAATTTCATAGCTATTATTCAAGTTCTGTTTTTATTCTATTATGGGCAAGTTGTTTTACAGTACTTGAATAATAATAGAACTTTAAGAAATAATATTGAAATAGAGCACGTAATTATTATTATTATTTTTACATGAGCTCCACACAGGAGGCCCTGAGGAAAATAATTTCCCTCAGGGCCTATGTTAACTTTGGGGATGCTGTGTGGAGGGTTTTTTTGGGGAAAGGAAGGAGGAGAGTTCTGCGAAGGAAAATGGTTTAAGGGGTGGGTAGGAATCTGGGGTTCAGTATGTCCTGATCATCCGCCTCCAAGACCTAGACAAACCTCACCCCATGAACCCGGGCACCCCTGCTAAATCACCAATCGTAGCGAACCACTTGGGGTGACCTATGGCAGAGGTGTTGGTTATCCAATAAAGGTTCCCGGGCGGCGGTACCCATTCCCGCCTCCAAAATTATGTTATCTAATTTGAGAACGGTAAATAACAATATCTTGTGAGACCAAATTAATGGATTTCTCAAGCAATTTCAGAATCTCTCTTATCAATGGCTTACGATCAAGACACTGTATCTGTACTTTTTAGAAAAAAATGCGTTATGAACACTACACTGAGGAGAGCCCAAATATGTATGCATTTACGACCGAATAATATACCATTTTGAACATCATGGCACGCACATGAAACATACCATGCAAATAAAGGAATCTATGAGCAGAAATATGGCTTATCTAACTCACACCATTCGAAAGACATATTTTTTTAAATTAATTTATTACGTAGTAATGGTTCACGGAGAAAAAACATCGTGGTTCAAAGCTAGTTAGCTAAGCTCGTTATTTAGGCAGATCAGGGCACCCCCCTTAGGAAACACAATAACATCTAATTTGTTAGCGGTTAGAGTTGAGACACATTTCGAAATCAAGTCGAGATCACAAAGCGGGTCTTGTAGGTACCTGCAAAGACGGTGACGGCACCACACGACGCTCTACGCCAACGATACTCAACCTTTTTTCTCTTCGGGCCACATACATGTATTTGTAAAGTAACGCGGGCCGCACACTATACTGGTATGACAAAAAAAATCATCACCCAACATTTTTTGATTACATTTTGAAGACACTCCCGCCATTAATAATAATAATAATTGTATAATTTGTAGAGTGCCGTTTTTTGTGAAAAATCATCTCATTATGCGTATTTAAATTATAACGAAGCAGTACTTTATACGACAGCAAGAAATGCTATTAAAATTAGTAGGTACCTGACGAACCAGTGACATTAACCAGTTTTATGTATTATAATTGATGCGGTTGTTTCTAGAAGTGGCACTTTTATTTATAAATTATTTGCGCGCGTTTGTGTCAAATATTTGTTTTTTTTGGGAATAAATCTAGCGTGTGTAAATAGCAACACTCTTACACATCTGCCCTGATGATGGACACTGTGATGCTGTCCGAAACGTTGGCTAAAGAGGGTGGTAGCGCAACACGGCATAACAACCCAAAAACAAATAACAAAAAAAACTCTTTGGCTGTGAAAATCTTAACAACGTGTCGTATTTTACTCTTGTACCAGATCATGTGGACCATAATGACAATCCTTTTCGGGTGTCACTATCTGTGCGTCAAAGTCGAAACGAATCTCAAGATATACGAAATTTAGAATGATAGTTTTTTTTTTAAATCAAGTTCCTGATAGTAAAGTGTTTAGGGCCGCACACAAAAGCTTGGCGGGCCGCAGGTTGAGTATGGTTGCTCTACGCGATGCGACGCGATGCGCCGCGACGCGACGGTGCAAACATCCACCGCTTGAAGGAGTCTATTGTTTGATTGCAAGAGATTACAGCACTCGCCACTCTCGGATGAGGTGGAGATGCAGTCGTCTTATTAAACTGCTGACAGCACAGGATGCCGAACTTTACACCGCCGAGATCAACTGTTTACTGACTTGCCACTATGTGAATCAACAGTAAGCGTGGAATCAACTTACATACGAACATGTCGTTTAAAATATTACCTTTTTTTTAAATAACTAAGAACTAATTATAAATAAAGTCTTAATGCTTACGTAATCTATAATAAAAATAATAATATTTGGATGACTTGTAGATATAGCGCCGTTTTGGTGAAACCACCCCAAGGGCGCTGTATATCTAACATAAAAACAAAACTGGTTATTTTTTTTCTTCTAAAATTATGCTTGATAAATTACGTTATAAGTTAATTACGTTTCTACGTTTTTGAGTTCAACAGCTCGGCTGATTTGCCGGCCTCTGCGTTTCCTAACTCCTACCAGATACAAGATGGGTTCCTTCGAGATCCAGGTTCACTCCTTTCTTTCCACTCCTTCTTTCGTACGGTGCACGGTCAGAGGGGGGCATCTAGGTCTGCGAGCCAGTCTAGCCATCTAGGTCAGACCTAGTTGCCGTTCCACAAAAAGGCCCCACACACTTATGATAACTTATGATGACAAATATGGCTCCTATATGGAGTCAATGTAAAAAGTTGACTTCACGTCCAAAAAGGTATGTTTTTAATTTTATCTTATTTATTGATTAACGCCCTTTTTCGGGGCTTTTACGTATGAATGGTAAGAAATATATTTACAGTATTTATTGTACATTACTGAACTGCCTCAGTAACAAAATTTTATACTTGTTTAAAGATAAATTAAAGATGTCCACTGACTTGGTATAATTGTTTCCCTCCATTATTATTCTGGGCAAAGAGGAATACATATGGTAGTTAATTTATTAAATTAAAATTTAAAAAAATCCTCTGAATTCATAAGATTCGTGTGCCTACACAGCATCCTCAAAGATGACAAACATAAAAATATTCCTGTTAATGTTAAAAAATAGAGTTCACGTCCAAAGAAGTATGTTTATGATCTTATAAATCAAAATCAAAATTTCATCTGAATTTGTAAGTTAATTAAATAACTACATAGCCACCTAGTCAAAGTAAGACTTGCTTGCAAAATAAAGTAGATGCAGCAGATTTTCTAAAACGGAAACGGAAAACAAACAGACGAAATGTCAAACGGTCGAGTTAAGCGCCCGCAACCCGGATTTCTACCGATTTATTACATATTTCCCTTAAACACGGTAAGTTTTAAAGCTCTTAAAAAAATATATGTTATTCTTGTAGATAATATCTAGACTTTGCCAGCGCCGAAACGCAAATTATATAAAATTCCCTCGATAGAAAAAAATCGCAAAGTATGCTGCAAAAATTTTATAAACACGTTTGTTTCAGTTATTTTACAAGTTATATGTATGAAAAAATTCTCAGTGTTTCTTTAAATGCTGTTTAAGATAATGCCCGCGAGATATTTGCTCTATTTTAAACGAGTCGTGTTTTAATAAACATTTTCACAATTTTCGCATCGATTTTGTCGCTGTAAATGTTAGCACTCTCCTCTAACATTCGTAATTTCGTATCTCTCCATCTTCTTCTTTTCGAGCCCGGTTGCAGAGCCTTAAATCAGGACTCAGCTACTCTATAAAAATATACCTATAATCAATATGACTAGTTGTGTCTGACAAGAGACATCTGATTCAGGAAAGGATGCGGTTACAGAAAATAATTATGCGCTTTGATAGCCAACACAATATTTTTGCGGTGTAGACATAGACAACGATGTAGATATAATACAATATGCGTAAACAATAGATTAAACAAAACCGTACAAAGCAAAACAAATTCCAGGAAAACCTAAAAACATCATAATACAAAAACAGATATCAGACTTCCGCAACACTAATGTTTACGAAATCGGGCATTGACACTTTCAAAACAAATAGAAACAGAGTCTCCTCCATACGTTTTTTACAATAATTACTTCAGAAATACAAGGATTATACCGAGGCAGAATGACTAACAAGCCATTTTTTTCCAGATGTATGGCTTATACATAATCCCAACTGAAATCGGAATGGTGTCTTCATAATGTTGCCAGATGTCCTCACTCAGTTTTCAGCGATGTTTTGACTTTAGTTTTAAATATTATATTAATTACTTCTGTCATTTTTTGGTTAATTTTGTTAGGGCATTTTACAGTTTCGCAGCAAGAAGTTTAATAATTCTCTGCTTAAAAAACGTATTCAAACTGGGAATAACTGGTATATTTTAGCGTATTGCTCTGGTTGTGTATTTATGTTGAGCAGTGGAGTATTCAGATATTATAAACTACAAAACAGAATTTCATTTTGCTTTGCTATTTACACATTTATAGTTTTAAGACAAATATTCGACCTGAACTTGTATACATTACAATTCTTTACTTGTTTTGAATATTCTCAATTGTTATATTATCATATCCATAAACTCAAAAATCTTTCACCTTCACATTCAATGCCCGCGACACTGTAAATACCGAATTTGTAAAAATGTAGAAAGAAAAAAAAAATCCTTTTTGTAAGCGTTTGTAAAGGTCATTTCATGAACATTCTACAGCCCTAAAGAGTCATAAACTCTTAAGTCTTTCAAAATAAATATCTACTCTACTGTTGCCATTAATCTTTTCATAAATGTAATATTAATAGTGATGGGGGTTGCAATGTAAAATCGTGAAATATCCAGTGTTTTAAAAATAATGATCCACCGCGTGCAAAGCCGTATCTTCTTAAAGCATAAACTTTCTAATTAAAGTGTGTTTATCGGAAGTAACCTGCCAGGTAAGTATGTTTCTGTATCCATTTGTAAATAGTACAATTAGATATAACCTAAGACTTCTGAATAAATTGTAAAGTGCCCTGGAGGTGATTTTTCACAAAAACGGCGCTCTACAAATTATACAATTATCATTATTATTATACACATACACGTTGTCCAGAAATTCACTAGTACAAGCGGGTAACTGTTGAATATACTCACAAGGAGAACCCAAAAAACCTTTTTTTTCGATTTCACATTTCGATATATTATTTTAACCTTTTTAATATGTTTCTAGAAAATAAAAGTTTTAAAAAAATTATGGAGCCGGGTTGACACATTTCAAGACAATAAACAGCTGATATTACCACCGAGCGATCATTTATTTCAAATTTGACGTAAAAATTTCAACTTCTGACTTGATTTACTCGAAAACGATAGCTCAAATCAAAAAAGTTATAGATAGCACAAACACTATGATATGAAACAATCAATTTGGGAGGCGGGAATGGGTACCGCCGCCCCGGGAACCTTTATTGGATAACCAACACCTCTGCCATAGGTCACCCCAAGTGGTTTGCCACGTTTGGTGAATTAGCAGGGCTGCCCGGGTTCATGGGGTGAGGTTTGTCTAGGTCATAGAATCGGATGACCAGGACACACTGAACCCCAGATTCCTACCCACCCCTTAAACCCTTTTCCTTCCCAGAACTCTCCTTTCCTTCCTTTCCTTAAAAAAAATCCTCCTTACAGCATCCCCAATAATGACAAAGGGAAATTATTTTCTTCAGGGCCTCCTGTGTGGAGCTCATGTAAAAAAAAAACACACACACACACGATGTATGTGTAGATTCACCAATTTGTTACCTGTTTGAACTACGAATTTCCAGACACCGCGTATACGAGCATACAATATTATGTACCTATTTCCTATTGATTTATTTGCTGCATAAATGTATCTACGTAATAAGTGAACAGATTTAGTGAATAAACTTATAAAGACCCGTCTGGGTTCGTATTTCTTATACACTTTAGATTCATAAATTGCAAGCTCGAATCTCAACAAGGTATGTAAACCCCTCTATACAACGAAGGAAATAGGGGCTCTTGAGACTGAGACATACCAATATATAGAGTATAAATATATTCGCAGGTACAAGCCGAGACCAATAAGTCAGCTTCGGATAACAACAAAGGAGTTGCTTAGTGGAGTTCACTACAATCTCAGGTTGATCGAATAGTCGAACCATATTGCAACAACTATATAAACGGATCTGAAATCGTCTTTGTGCCTCAGTAGGATTACGTCTAGGGAATGAAATCCCGTTTTGAATTTCAACAGTAATATAATACCTCTATCTGCATCTGCAGCTCTAAAACGGAGTTTTTCTGGCTCTCTATTGTATAACGCTATACTTTTTTACCTACTATCCTTACTTTATGTACCATGTGCAAAAGCTATGTATGTTTTCTTTGTCATTTAAACACAGCTGTATGTATGCACTAAAACATAAAAAATGTAAATGTATGGCAAAACCCATAAGGGCGTTAATTTTCTATAATATAAAAATCAATATTTGTATGTTTGTTCGAATGTTATGCGCTGACATGCTGTTGTAGGCTATTTATAAAGGTAAGCTCTGGCGTTATGAAATTTGTACAAATGAAAATGAGTGTATATGATATATGTAAAAAAAATCTAAATAAGTTTGTTTCTGGGTTTGTATGTATGTATATATATATATATATATGTGTATGTCCGCTATACGTTGCTAAACCATTCATCCGATTGATGGTTTCTGTATACAATGGTGAGCTTTGACATCATGAAATTATGCGTTAATCCGATTGTGATTAAAATTTGGGGATGTTACGTGCGCATGCCCGCGATGTTTGTGTATACTATAGTGAGCTCTGGCATAATGAAATTATGAATTGCTAAACCGTTCAACCGATTGCGATAAAACTTTGGGGATTTGATGTGTGCATGCCTGCGATGGTTTCTGTATAAATAGTGAACTCCGGCATCATGAAATTATGCATTGCTAAACCGTTCATCCGATTGCAATTAAAAATTGGGGATTTGATGTGCGCATGCCTGCGATGGTTTCTGTATACAATAGTGAGCTCTGGCGTCATGAAACTATAAGCTAAAGCCGCCCGCAGGGCCTAGCAGCAAAAACCTGCGGAGCGGGTTTTTAACTGCTTGTGATTAATAAAAATAAAATTAAAAAGAATACGTCGCAATAGAACTTATCCTTTATTTCATTTGTTTTCGAAAATCAACAGATTTTTACATTTATCTTGTATATAAAAATGAACCGCTAAATGTGTTGCTAAGCGCAAATCTCGAGAGCAGCTGAACCGATTTCACTAATTCTTTTTTTAGAATATTCCTTGAAGTACGGGGATGGTTGTTATGGAGAGAAAAATTAAGAAAATTGGATAATTTCAGAAAACCTAACGACTATCGCACGTTTGACAGTTCGCGTGTTTGAGAATGACATTTTTAATCAGGATTCTATTTTTGAAAATCTTTAAGTTGATAAATGTATTTAAAGTAGCTACTCCCCTAATAGTTTGAATCGAATCGAGAATTTTAGATATTTTAAATAGGAACCTATGTTAGGTACCAATATCAGCGATTGGACAACGGGAAGTGGATTAATTTCCACCACCTATATTCCAATTAATTCATGCATTAATTCAATCAAGAAACCAAAAGTGAAATTCAACGATGTATTTATATAGGATGTGTGGGATTGCACTCACCTCCCCACATTCTGGAATAAAGACCTTTATTTATTTATTTATTTTAAAAAAACGGTAAACCTACGATCATCGATGTTGAATATTCTAAAAGGCTTTGGAGTTATTTGAAAGTTTTACGGTGTGTTCTTTTTTATATTTAAAAAAGTCGAAGTTCTGCTTCAAATCGACTGTTTAGCACTTGCGTAAATTTGTCTGTGTATTTTTTTTTTTTTTTTTTTAATGCAATTTAACAAAAAAAAGATATTACAATAGTTTACATATATGTATGATAACAAAAAAAAAATCCCACACAGGCATCGCCAGTTCGTGGGTATATTTAAGTTTTTTTAATGCAGTTAAGATACAACATGGCAAATTAAACTTTAGATTAGTAAATTAAAACATAATTATGGTTTAACATATTTATAGAACAAATAATTCCGTATTTACAAAACTAAAGTTAAGAAAAGAAGAAAAAATATATATATATGAAAAACAAAAAACGTTAAATAAAAATTAGGATTTGTAAAGTTATAACAGGTATGATGTTATAGCAGGTATGTATTTGTGTCATTTGTAGTTACCCAAGTCTTTATTAATTTTTTGTATATGCTGTAAGAGGATATGTTTTTAGATTTAATTTCTATAGTCTGATACAGTGCATTATAGATTTTTGGTGCAATGAAAAATGCATGTCTCTGCGCAAGCCTAGTTTTGCATAGGGGAACCTCAAATGCATTATTTACTCTACTGCTGGAGCGATTTTCGTTTTTTGTAAAATATACATTTCGTGAAAATATATATTTCAGACATTGCATACAGTAGATTTTTCTTATATCTAAGAGTTCAGCTTCTTGGAATAATTGCAAGGAGGGGTAGGTAACATCTTTATGCAACATTATTTTTATTATTAATTTTTTAGTAATTTCTAGTTGCTTAATATGGGTATCATTTATACCCCCCCATCCAATTATTCCATAAGATATTGATGATTGCACCAATGCATGATATACCAGTTTCATTCTTTTAATATCAACTATGTTATTTAATCGTTTAAAAATGTAAGGCAAGTACCTAAGTTTATTTACAAGGTTTTCTACGTGATTTGTCCATTTTAGTTGGCTGTCTATAATAATTCCTAGGTATTTAACTGTGTTCCCCGAATTCATTTCTATACAGTTAGAACACAAAACAGGGTTGCAAGAATTGTTGTGATACCTTATATTTAGGTGAGTTAAGGGTGCCGCCCTTTTGGTATTATAGAATGGAATATACATAGTTTTTTCACAGTTCAGAGTTAGGAGGTTTTGGTTTAGCCATTCTTTGACAATGGATGTGCACTTATTTGCGTTTTCAGAGACTTCTTTCTATGATTTACCATGGACTGTGATTGCAGTATCATCAGCATACGAGAATAGTTTTCCCGGAATACTGATATTACACAGGTCATTGATATAAATTAGGAACAATAAATTCCTTTTCGTTGTAGAAAATCTGCTGAATCCACTTTATTATTCAAGCAAGCCTAACTTTGACTAGGAGGCTAACCACGGTTCCGTAAGATTCATTTTTCAAAAAATACACGCACAAAAATCGCCCTAGTGAAAGACCATAATCATATTATGGTCTTTCACTAGGGCGAAATAGGCAACTGTTTGTAAAGTTAAATGACGTAATATCGAATGCCTTTTCTGCCACTAGTGGTGTGCCACAGGGCTCCAATTTAGGACCAATACTGTTTATTTTATTTATTAATGACATTGTAGACGTTTTTTCCGATGTTGATATCTTGTTATTTGCTGATGATTTAAAATTATATAAAAAAATTAAAAATGTTTCTGATTGCATAATTTTACAAAAAAATTTAAACAACTTGTTTAATTGGTGTATATGCAATAAACTGGCACTTAACATTAGTAAATGTCAAATAATAAGATTTTATAAAATAAAGAAACCGATCATTTATGAATACAATCTTGACAAAATTATATTAAACTCAGTAGAAACAATAAATGATCTAGGTATTATTTTTAACTCAAAACTTACATTTATTAGCCATATAAATAATATTATTAATAGAGCAATGAAGATTTTAGGATTTATTATTAGAATAACAAAACAATTTTGTAACATTGATACTATTCGCATTTTATACATAACGCTAGTGAGAAGCATTTTAGAATATAATTCTACGATTTGGGCTCCACATTACAATATCCATATTCAAGCGATTGAAAAAGTCCAGCATAGATTCCTTAGGTATATTAATTTTAAATTAGGTATTCCAAGAGAATCCGTGGACTATAATTTGTTATTAAACTGGACTAATCTCGTAAATTTATCAGATCGCAGAAAAATCTGTGATCTATTAATATTATATAAAATAATTCACTCGGTCCTGGATACCCCTGATTTAATAGAACTAATACGATTTCATTGCCCTGGTCGCGCTAACAATAGACTGACTCTACCGTTCTACTATAATAACACACATACATTATCACATTATTACTCACCAATCAGTCGATTACACATTTTGGGAAATGAATATGCTAACATCGGCGACATTTATTTCTTAAAATTAGCGCAATATAAACATGCACTCAAAAATTATTTTTCCATAATGTAACTTTATATACGCAATATGGACATGTTGAAATGAAATGTGATATTTCTCATTGTTCTTTTTTGTTATATTTTGTTGTGATACACAAAATAATTGTATGTTATTTTATAGTTTAAAACTACTATTATGTAATGATATTATTTTTCTTACTCTATTATATATTATTTTGTACTCTATTATATGTTTATTTATAAAAGGCAGTATAGCCGTTTATGTATTTAAAATAAAAATAAAATATTGCTTAAAATGTCTTTATAGTCCAGTCAAGATGTACATCCGTGCTTGCAAAAGGTCCAGTCATTCTGAATTTTTTATATGTTGTTAGGAACTAAACCAATATAACAAAAAAAAGATTTGCAATTTCCAAAGTGCTGTGCGAGCTGCGGTGGACCCAAAAACCATGAAATTATCGGACTTTTTTCAGTTTTTGCGAAATATCTCAGTGAAGGAAGGGTCTGACCGGTGTAGTCAGTTTACGTACTTTTAAAGTAGACTAAATTTGCTACAATTTGAGACCAAAGCGAGCTATATACAGCCATTGGTTCCCATGATTCGAAAATAGGCCATTTTTTCTAAAAAGTCATATTTTTCCGAAGTGGTCACTTATTTTGTGAAATATTTTCTAAAATACACATCCCACGTCAAATATTATATGAAATAAAGTCGTAGTAAATTTGAATAGATTTTATTTGAAACTAGGTTGATATCTGTGGGCTTAGCGGTTATCTAAAAAAACGGCAGATAATCAAAAACAGTCATATAAGTTGGTTTTGGGGGGAAATGCAAATAAACTATTCTCACGTGTTTTGGAAATTGCAAATCTGTTTTGGTTTAGGTCCTAACAACATATAAAAAAATTCAGAATGACTGGACCTTTTGCAAGCACAACCCCCTTTTCATGTTTAACTTGACTGGACTATTAATAATTTGTTGACAGATCTAAATAGCCAAGTACTTCTCAACCATTTGTCCGACATTTTTACCCTTCACTCCCTGCAGCCTCACAACATATCGCAATAATTTTATTGGCGATAATAGTCTCACTAGCTCCGGACAATAGGCCACTTGCATGGACTTCATAACGACTTGGAAAAAATTGTGTGGATAGGTTTTTTTACTAAGATTACGAAAATGTTAGTAAATTTTTTTAGAAGTGTACAGTTTTTTTTATTTTAAAATAAATAAATCCATTATTTGGGCTCGTGACGTCACTACATGAAAATTTTATAAAATTCCACACTGATTTATTTTTTATATGGCATCACTTTGATTTCAGGCAAATTTTTGAATTTGACATTTAACGTTCACTAGATTTATTGTTTGTTCTCTGCGAACATATCATTTGGTTTGATTTTTTAACAGATGTTATGAAGAGAACCCCGTACATTTTACGTTGTCCGTACGTGTTTTAGAGGTATAATGATAATGGTGCGGATTTTAACAAAATCAAATTTTATAATATTCTTATTATTATTATAATTTACAAGTAGAATTATATTACATTTGATTTAGTAATAAAGACGTTGAACATTATAATGATTTATGATTAATAAGATGGATCAAGGAAAAAAATATTTATGAGATTTAATATTTTTGGTATGCCTCTTTATTCTCCTGTGTCATTCGTGTGGAAAAAGTTCTTTTTTTTAAATGATTTTCGGCTATGTAATTATCGTTTTTTCGCACCTATAAAATTATCCTAGCATGCATAGCATATTGATAAATACTAAATTAAATTACAGTCACACTTAATTTTAAAAAAACGTTCAGTAATCAACATGAAACCGTGTTTAATGGTAATTAAATGATTCAAACCGATTCAGGGTACCTAAAGATGATGCATTTGTTGTTCCTTCGCAAATACATTGATTATTATTCATTTCCCGGGGATTATGTGAATCACCAGCGTGCCTGATTTACTTATGCAGTTTGTTATCAGAGAGCGAAAACAATGAATGTGACTTCAATAATTTTATTTGTGGGGTATGAGGTTTGAGATAGGGAGAGGGGAATTACCTGGCTCTTCAGATCTCGTCACCAAATACGGCCAAAGCCATTTTAAGTACTTCACAATTCGGAAAAGTGTAAGGGCGATGATACTGAGAGAATTTATTTTAGTAACAAGATTAATCCGGTCCAATAATATTACTTGCCTATAGAAAGTCATCGCAGCCAAAGTTGACAATCTTTAATCTCTACCTACTCGCGTAGATGCATTGCTTGCATACAGTATATTTCAAACAAGAAAAAGAAAACTCCAGCGAAATTGTAAAAAGTTTATCAAACACACTAATTTCGGCTGTCTGTGATGTGCGTTAGTCCAACGTGGAATCTGGTTCAATGAAGTTAAATTTGCTTCGAATTTAAGTGATTTTTTTAAAATATTAACTGAATGTGTAAAGAAAGCAGACAAGTAGGTACCTACCTATAATGGTGACCGGACAACTCAACAACATGCAAATTCATCATTCCTTTGAAGTCATTTAAAGAGAGGAAAAAAACCTGTTGTTAAATAGGTTGCGTTAGGTTAAATTATGGGTTTTTTTCTTCTTTTTATAACTTTTAATGACTTTTCAAACGGGTGTTGAATGCCACTTAATAATCGGTATCCTCTTTGTGCGGTGCTTCGTAAATAATCAGTCTCCTCGTGCGGTGCTGCGTACTTGTCTACTTTACGCCACTCTTGTATACTTTAATTTTCTGAAGATTTCACTTCTACCGGGTGTGAACTGCACACTATGTTTTTTTTTACAAACCTTTCACTAGGCAGAGCCTGTTCTGAGGTGGCAGAAATTTAACCTAATTTTAATTTTATTCTAATCTAATTTTTTAAACATTTTTATCTGTTTTTAATAATTATCGAAGATCTAGGGTAAAAATTTAGAAGTGTTACAATTAAATATTGTTGATAAGTTATTCAGTAAAAAAATAACAGAAATTCTAAGCAAATAAAACACCCATAAAAATACGCTGAAAAAAATCTCTAATAATATTTATGTGAAAATTTGACATTCTTATTTTTTGTTTTAACCGTCAGTGACGTGAACACCAATAAAACGTAGTTTTAACCACTTTTACTGTTAACTAGCTAGTACCCGGCATGCGTTGCTACGCCATTTAACAAAGAAATTGTTTCTCCCTGCGTGTCCTTTCGCATTCGTCCCGTTCTCCTTCCGCCTCCTCTTCCTCTCCCGCGTCCCCTTCCCCTCTCGCATTCCCACTCCGCCTCCTCCACCTTCCCTCTCCCCAGTCCACTCCCACCTTCCCCGCGTCCCGCGAACCCCACTCTTGAGTTCCCCTCCCCCCCCCCGCGAACCTCTTATACGAGTTCCCCTCCCGCATTCCATACATTCAATCCCGGTACATTCAGTTTTTAAACAGCTCGCGTGCCACATATTGCAATTTTTTATACAAACTTCATAATGCCAGAGCTCACCAGAAGTTTTATTAAAACCTTGTCCTGACAATAACGAACACAAAAAAAAGAATTATCTAATTTGGTGCTTTCGTTCGGAAGTTATGCGCGTACATACATTTCGGCGATTCATGTTTATTTATATAGGTAGATAGATAGATAATAATAGATGACTAGGTATTTTATTATTAAATGAAAAAAAGGTATTTTATTAATTTTTAACTAAAATAGTGAAGAGATATTAATATAATTAAACGTGTGTCTATGAATGTACATGTACAGTGTAAACTGCGTGGGACTGACACATTATTAACGTTGATCTATATCCACAAGTCTACATTATTGTATTTCCGGACATTGATAGCGTAATGATAAGGTCTGTTTGCTTTCGGCAGAGGCGCTCCACATCAATAGGCCACTTGCATTGATTTCATAACGATAGTTTTTTTTTTAAATAAATAATTCCATTATTTGGGCTCGTGACGTCAAAACATGAAAATGTCCCGTCTCCGAAAAAGTTCCTATTAATTTTTTAAAATTCCACACTGATTTATTTATTTTATATGGCAACACTTTGATTTCAGGCGAATTTTTGAATTTGACATTTAACGTTCACTACATTTATTGTTTGTTCTCTGCGAACTTATCATTTGGTTTGACTTTTTGACAGACGTTAAGAAGAGAACCCCGTACATTTTATGATGTCTGTACGTGTTTTAGAGGTATAATGATAATGGTGCGGATTTTAACAAAATCAAATTTTATTATATTCTTATTATTATTATAATTTACAAGTACAAGTATATTACATTTGATTTAGTAATAAAGACGTTGAACATTATAATGATTTATGATCAATAAGATGGATCAAGGAAAAAAATATTTATGAGATGTAATATTTTTGGTATGCCTCGTTATTCTCCTGTGCCATTTGTGTGGAAAGCGTTATTTTTTTAAAATGATTTTTGACTGTGTAGTTATCGTTTTTCGCACCGATAAAATTATGTCCCATCTTTCTGGTTTATAAAAAATGGTCTGATTTTTCGGATTGAAATTTTCAAAAAATCGCAAAATTTTTGCGATCTTTTCAAAAGATCGCAAAAATTTTAACTGCCCGAAGCCATTGCATTGGGTCCATGGCGTACACGACAGGGTATTTTCACAAACTATGAATACCGTTAAAATAAATGGAAGATTTAAAAAATATCTGGTTCTGTTCCTTAAATTAAACATGCGTAATTTTAATATTTTTATTCTTTATTATTGAATTTAAAAACGATCTAAGACCGCATATTCCGAAACTGTCTACAACGTCATGATGACTTAGAAATCGGCCCTGGCTGGTAAGACGGCTGTCACCAAAGTTGCCCCGCGTGACCGCAAAATTCGCGAATAAAAACTAATATGGCAAGTGGCACATTTTGAATCGTTGTAGAAAATTTATTCGGCAACATAAAAATGCCTTCATCATATACCATTTAAAAAAAAAAAAATCTAGAAGAAAATAAAACCAGTTAAAATGCCCTATTGTGATATGTAGTGAGGCTGAAGACAGCGAGAGGGAAAGAAGGTGGGAAAGAGGTAGGTTAGGAAGTAACAGACTATTCAGATTTCGTCATCAAATACAGCTAACATTTTGCACACGACAAAAGGGATTAAAAAAATTTGACTGACGTTTAAAAAATTACAGTAGATTTGACGATTTTAGCAAATTTAATTATATGTTTGATTTATAAATATCTTCGAAAAATAACATATTTTGTTAAATTTATATTTATAAACCATAACTCTATTTCATTTGCGTAATTTTTGGTAGATAACTAAAGCTTTAAATATGTAAATTAAAATATAATGGTTATTCAAAGGTTGTTCAACTTGTTGACTGTACTGTAGGACTTCAGCAACCTTGAGAAAAAATGACGGGCAGAAAAATCACAGATAATTTATTTCAACGCTGTCAGATAAGCCGTAAATTGTGGTTTAAATAAAATAAAAAGTGATTTCTAACTAACTAGTTATTTAGCGCATGCGATTCCGACCTTGTCCTTCATACAGTTCCTTTAAACATAAGGGTTAAAATCGCTTTAAAAAAATCATTGGTTTTTAGTAGGAGGACAACGGTGTATCAAACTACCATAATACAGGCATGTGCCTATGTGGTGATCGAAAAGCATGTAAAAACTGTATACACAACTTATTTTAGAATAAAGAAAAAATACACCCGCAGGCCAAACCACAAAAAGACTGCTTTGAATGGTTTACAAAAATTACAACGATTTCTAAAATATTAAAAATGCTAAAAATATTTATGCTGCCATTTTGTAAATATGATTACAAAGTTTTAATTAAGCTGGTACTCAAATCTTTCTGAATATATAAAAAATGTATTTATTGTTATCAAGTTTAATTTGTAGAACTCCATTTCGATTTTTTATTTTTTTATTATTTAATCAATAATATTATTATTAAATTAATAAAAACAGTTTATTTTCAAACAAGTTCTGCTGTGTAATTATTATTACGCGTGACAGCTGTTTCGCCTTCTGAAGGCATTTGAAGTTTGATAATGCCTTCAGAAGGCGAAACAGCTGTCACGCGTAATAATAATTACACAGCAGAACTTGTTTGAAAATAAACTGTTTTTATTAATTTAATAATAATATTATTGATTATATAATAAAAAAATAAAAAATCATAATTTAAGTGGCTCATTATAAAATATAATAATAAATAACGCTGAAACCAATCGTAAAATCCATACCCCAGCTAAAGTAGAAATCTGACGTGTCTTGCAAACGGCATCGGTGTTTCTCTTGGCATATCATAACTGATAACAGACTCTGTTGACATAGTTAGAGCTGAGATGTGTTTTACACTCAGTTGAATAGGAGAGCAATAGGAGAGCAAGAATTAAATTACATTTATTCACACATTTATAATATGCATAATATTTATTATCATTATTAGTTAATATTTTCCTAGAATACAAGTTCTCTTATACAGTTCAATATTTTTGTTATAATAATTCTCAGTATTACGTATGGATAAAGAGAAAGATAAAAACGCTTGTATTGACTTTTATTAATCACAAGACTTTTCAAGACATTAGTCACCGACCCGCTACAGCTGAGGCGCTAGAGACGGCTTTAATATTTTTTATGTGAATACTGCACTAGAGTCCCAACTTCTCTCAACTGTTCGAAACAGAAGAGAGTATAGTGAAAGGCGATATAGTAGAGGAAGGTTGTAAAGTACTTGGCTATTCAGATTTGGACACAAAACACGGCTTAAATCGAAAAGCAACGGTTCAATTCCGAATGGCGGTCTTACTGAGAGTTTTGCCACAAAATGAATATACTCGTATAGGTGCATAATATTATTTTTTAAATAAAAGTTGAAATAACACTATCATTTATTTGAACCCGCGATCTCTGAAATCGAAGTTGAAGATATTAACCGCTCGACCACAGACGGATTCGATACAATAATAAACACTTTTCTAATTCGATTTAGAAATCAAAAAATTGGAGAATGCAGTTCACAGACGTCAGAAGTGAAACCTTCAGAAAACTAAAGTAGACAAGAGTGGGGAGGCTACGAATCACTGTACAAAGCACCCCACAAAGAGGAGACCGATTATACTATAACATTTTCTCGCAGGCTAAATCCTATATCCTATGTTTGTCTCTTTTTAGTGTCGCTATTTTTCATTTCATCCAGTTTCAAATCACAACGATGCTAAAGAAGTTTTTACTTCTAATAGTAATTACTATAATAAAAACATTAAATGCATAAACATGTTCATCATTGCATCATCGGTTCCTGTGCAAACATATAAAATAACTTAAAACGCAATAACGAATTAAAAATAAACAAATATTTTCATTGGTGCGCATGGTTCTTAGCACTATTTGTACTTATCTATTATCATTAAAATGTCTATATTATATTTGAATAAAGAAGGGTGTCTGTAGACGGACACCGGGCGGGCCGCGTGGATTTGACTTATATACAAATTCACAGTTTTATTCCGAGATTGATGGAATTTTGCACACTTGACATTCAAAGCACGAGGAAAATTACTGTCTACATCGTTATGTTTTCTAAAAACTCTACGCAGAGCTCGAGCAACGCCGGAAACTTCAGTTAGTATCATAAATAATATAAGTCATTCCAAAAATACGCACATTAATCTTTGAAAAGTGTTTCAAGTATCTAAGTAACTTTATCACTACAGGCTGATTCAATTCCGGCCAATGTGCAAATATAGCAATACTGATAAAATTTATGAAAATACGACAACGCTGCGTTGTTTTGGGTGAATCACAGACACTATCACATCATACAATACTAGGAACCACAAATAGTGCAAACGCAGGCAAACGATAGGCTAATTTTTTCACTATTTGGAACAACTCATATAGGTCTCATAGAAATCGTTGTGTTTCCTTTACTATCAGGGTTACAAATACAAATACGGTTTAAACGGTGTTAGAAAGATAAAACACCACCATTTGTATTCAAATCAAAATGTTAACCACAAAATAGTTAAAATTTACACGTTTATGAAACCAAAGTTTTCGACCCCAATTTCAAAAAAATTATGAATCTTAGGAATTTTTTATTTTTACATGAAACAACAAAAAGTAAGTTGATGATAACGTTTATAATACATTTGCCTAATAAAACATGCTTGATTTTTTTTTTTTTTAAATTTGAAAAACCTAAAGTGAGCCATTTTTAAAACTTTTTTATGTTCGCATACAATTTTTTTATATTTCAAAAATTATACGTCTATTTCGAGTTATAAAATGTGAAAGCATATATAATCATTTTCGTTATTTGTTTTTGGGGTGTTATGCCGTGTTGCGCTACCTCCTTCGTTAGCCAACGTTTCGGACAGCGTTGCAGTGTCCATCATCAAGGCAGATCCGGTAGATGAAGCAGAAATATTTACCTTCCAACAAAAATAGGCCCGAGGCCTGAGAGGTTAAAAGACCACGATCATATGACAAGTTTTGTCGGTTGACTGCAACAGAACCATATTTTATACTGTTACAAGTATCATGTTACAAGTTCACAAGTGCTTCGGCATCCCAGTTTCCGTATCTTGGCTAACATTTAACTCTTTTTTTATTCAATTTTGAACCCAAAACCCAGCATGTATAAGGAATCAACAGTCGCTAACATTCAACTAACCTAACTATCCAACCATCACGCCGTTTTCGGAAGGTTAGGCAGAGAGGATGGATTTTCAAATTATTATTCACTAGTTGGTTCCCGGCATGCGTTGCAATGCCATATTCAAAGAAATACATTGTTCCTCCTTGAATCAGCTTTCCCCGTTCCCCTCCCACGACCCCTTCCTTGCTAGCATTATAAATTATAGCCTATATATTATTCTGATATATGAGATATATTAGTGTAGAGTTTCATTAAAATCCATTCAGTAGTTGTTGCGTGAAAGAGTAACAAGCACACATACATCCATACAAACTTTCACGTTTATAATATTATTAAGATTATGTCGAAATAATATTCTGAAGCGATGAGATAAATGTTGGGCTCCGCGCTACATAAATTGTCCAATTACTGATACAATGATGATCATTTCTAGTAGGTATGGATGAACGTGCTACCAATTTGACTTGATTCGTCACTGACTGACTGAAGTGGGCCAATCATCTGTATTTCTAACATAGTACTCAGTACAAACACTGAATACCCATAATGCGTTAAGCAAAAAGTCCTACATTTTTCCAAAACTTCCAAATAGATTCTAAAACGTCTAATTGCTTCCAATTTTAACCAATTGACATAACTTGATATAAAAATAGGACGATCAGGCAACGTTTCGATTCTGAATGGTGTTCTTTAATCAGGGTGATAATCAGTGGCGGTCCGTGACCTATCTCATTGGGTCAAGCGAGTTCAATCGGATATTAAAAATATGAGAAACAATTCCCTCATCTATATGAAAATCCCTGTTGGTCTTTTCCATATTGCGATACAAAATACAAATCGGCGATTCATTACAACTTCTGTGGTTAATAAATATAAAATCTTAAGTTAAAAAAAAAATGTTTTAAATGCGAATACCACGATTTACGCACGGTCGTTATTTTAAAATATTCTTCAGTAATCAACTTATTTTCATAACATGAAGATAATCAGATAAGAAAATCTCGATTTGAGCTGGAAGTGAAACCTACACCCTCAATACAATCTCAACCAATAGGAGTCTTAAAAAGTGAGCTCATAATCAAAGCGGGCAATGCGCTCAGCTGACAGAGCCCGATGCTTCGTAGGTACTGTATTTAGGTAATGTTTCATTCTGTCTCATTCTCTCGCAGGCTAAATCCTATAGATGTATGTATAGAGAAATTATTTTAATAACTATGCTAAGCACATATCAGTAATAATCAGGTATTAATTGTTTATTTTATTTTATTGTTTCTGTTCTCTTTCTACATCTCATTTACACAAAATGTATACATGGAACTAAAGTATGAAATGCAAACACCAGTTACCACAAGTACATATGTATTTATTTATAAAATACATGTTACATATATTACACATTTAAGGGAACGTACCCATACTACGTGACACGTTTAGGGTGGGGTCTTCAAAATGTCACGCTTGTTACAAATAAGCGGCGGCGGGCTTAGGTTTTTGGTCACCGGGGCGGGGGTTAAAAATTGCAAAAAGTTGGTCACGTAGTACCTATGGGTACGTTCCCTAAGTATATTAGATTTATTAAAATCACCATACTAGGTGGCTGCCTGTTTCATGGTGATCAATTAAAGATAGTTTCTTTTTAGTGAAGTCTAGTGTAAGCACATGGTGAAGCAATGATGTTTAAAATTGGTAAAGTTATAATAAAAAATAGAAAAGAGAAAAAGAAGTGCGTAAAAAACATATAATTAATATAACTTTTATTTATTACTATTATCATTTCAATAACTATGCTGAACAAACCACAGCTATTTTATGTTTTAATTGGTTATTTCATTTTTATTTTATTCTTTCTCTTCTCTTTTTTTTTCTTCTTTTTTTCTACAACACATTTATACAGGACTATAATAATAATAATCGTTTATTCCAGAATATATGCAGGGGAAGTGCAATGCAATACATTCCATATTTTTAAATAACAAAAGAAAGATAAATAATAAGATGAGGTAAAAAAATAATTAACATCAACACATAAATTAAATAAAAACTAATAAGCATGAGAAATGAAATATTGTATTTCACCATATCCCGTCTCTAGAGGGCCATAATACGCAATGTATACAGAAGTTACCTAAATGTTTTAATTCTCTTAAGTTAACTATACGTTATTAAGTACCTATTTACCTTTTCTTTTTAAAATTTATATTATTTTAATAACTATGCTAAACAAATAACAGTTACTATGTTTTAAACTTTATTATTTTATTTTGTATTCTTTCTCTTCTTTTCATTTCCTCAATTTTATTTCTTTTTTTGTACAAATCATGTTCCATATGTTCATACTCATAATAATTTGACTGTCCTAAAACGGGAATCCTCCTAGTCAGGCAGTCAAAAAATTTCATAAATTATGCATATAAATGTATAGTCTTGTACCTACTAAATAATTTTTTTTTTTTTTTTTTAAATGTGTTTGTCTCTTTTTAGTGTCACTCGGGTCCGTTTCATCGAGTTTCAAATCACAACGGTGCTAAAGAAGTTTAACTTCAAAAACATAAAAGCTTGCTACGCAACCGGGTTGGTAGTAGATTGATTCCCTAGGACAAAAAGACCCATAGTCGCTGAATTCATAGCGCACATATTAGCGCCGTTTACACGCACACTTCGGAGCGACCGAGTCCCGCGCCACTTCAGGCCGCCGCGCAGAAAAGTAAAGACCGATAGGTTTGCAGCGCAGTTCACTGTGAGACTTTTCTGCGCTTTTTTCATTTCGGACTCGCTCTCAAGCAGGTTTAATGGCGGAACATAAATGGTTAAGATATTATTTTCTTAACTTTTTCATGGGAACTCGAAATCGAACCCGCAACATCTGGATCCTATAATCAGAAATCTTAATCTCTCGGCCGTGGGGTTATTCGTAGTTATCATAATTTATTCGCGATATTTATGTTATTACAATGCTATAAATAACCAAAATGTATGAAAACACATTATTGGTAATCAGAACATTAATTATATCATTTGTTCCTTCTGCTACACTGTCTGTTATAATATTTAATAATTTATTGTTGTTTATTTTCATCCCAATGTTTATAATTTCAATTCAGTGCCGGCAACCCGGGCGTTTATTTTATTTTAATTTATGTAAGTAACTAGATTTCTTTTACCCACCTCAGTCCTCACTAGACAGAGTCTGATCCGAGGCGGGTAAATAACATATTATATTTATTAAAAAGATATGTATCAAAACAAAGATATGTATGTATATAAAAAGATAAAAATATATGCATATATTTACACATTCATGCACAGACGTATTGTTGTTTTATTAAGTATTTAAATGTTGTTTTTATTATTTAATAAATTTCCGTAAAAAGGTTGTATACGGAATATAAGAGAATTAAAACACGTGGAGATAAGAAAATGTAAATACAGTAGATACATGATTATATAATTAATGTTGCTAGCAATCAGTACCTGCATTATTATATTTGAATACCCCTTATATTTGAATATTATATAATTTAGTGAGTAATTATATGAAAAGAAAATGTCTATAAAATGTACCTACTCCTGTTATTTCTTAAGTATATTTCGAATGTCTGTTCTTTCCTTTTCAGTCAACCATATTACAAAACTTTTGAACAGCCAGTACAGATTATTTGAGATGACGTTAGTTTTAGGAAGATATTGAAAATGTGTGGAGCTAGATACGACTCATGTTTTTTGCGAAAGTTGATTTGACACAGGGAACTTGAAAGTAAATAATAAACTCATTCTAAGAGTATTTTTTTGTATATTATTCCGACTCCTAACCTACCCACGGAACAAGTTTCAATTGGATGCAAACAGAACTATGAAAGTAATAGATGCCCACTTACCCAAATATAAGTCCATGGGCGAAAAAATCGAGTGGGAGTTAAACGCATCATCTGGCGGAAGTTGATAGATTAAACGACGTCAGTGCAAGCAATCTATGGCTGTCGGAGAGTAAATGTACGGGATGATATTAGACGTATCAGATAATATGTCGACTGCTAAAAATTATGCTAAATGATATCTAATTTAGATCGAAGTCTTTATAAATTAAGACTTTTGTTTCGATCGTTCTGATCTTCTATAAAAAAAGTCGTATAAACTGGATCAAATAATGATAGGTTTAATGAAATTCTCTTTACTGACAGTAAATAAAGTGGTCGTTCAACTTACTCGCGGATGCGGTGAAGCTTCGTCCACACATTTCACACTACGCACGTGAGCCATTCCCAACTAGCATGTGATTTTGAATTCAAAAGCTAATCCCCACACTAGTTCATGCCAATCGAAGGTTTTACGCCCATTCGAACATATCTCAACGTGTATACCTCATGTGTCATCTCGCTCGATGTTCTTTGTCCGATATCAAGATCTTAGATCTTCCATGTCATGATATACATATTGCACGGCTCGAAGCGAAAAAGATTTAAGGGCCGTAATTATTACTCGATGTTCAACAGAAATTTACGATTCGAGAATTTGAATGAGCGACAATTTTTGAGCAGCTCGAGCGTGTGGAAGCACCGACGAGCATGGTTCCAAGTCAATACGGTCGATCAAGCTAAATCGTCGAGCATGAATACACGTGTGTTACCTAAAGGGTAAAACAAAGGGTAAGAATTTGATTGTGACTACAATAATATATTCGGTTCTTTCCATGAATGTCCAACTATAGGTTGATACTTCTTTTGCTTGCCTCTTTTTATAAAGCCTTATATCCAAGCCCATTAATGTTCGACTTTTTGGCTCGATCGAGCATATTGACTTGGATCTATCTATGCTCGTCGTTGCGTTCACACGCTCGAGCAGCTCGATCTGAGAGGCCGCTCAGTCGGCTCAGATATCTGTGGTCACATGTGAATGGTTTATTTATGGTCAAATGTCAAATCTGCCGACTTCGTATTACCCAAGCACTCTTCTCCACGATATAAATTTAAAATTTTCAATAAAATCGAGAGAATAGCTCCGAATATCCATTTTTTGTTCTCCAATGACAGCGACAACAAACGCACGAAGACGGGTGAACTTGTTCGATGCGTAGTCTACACGTTGAGGCATGCTCGACCGAATTTCTGTCGAACGTCAAACAAGAAAGACAGACATTGAATTTTTTTTGCATTGAGCCATTGGCACGGTATCGAACAAATAAGTATCCAGCAATAGTTGAACATTGGTGAATGGTCCGAATATTTATTATTATAGTCACAATTGATTTCATACATTTGATTTTGCCCTTTTGATAGCTCAAGTACACATTAAATTTGCTAGTTGCGGATGTGTGTTGTGCGTTAAACGCGCAACTAATATTACAATTCGGCTGGCGGTTTTGCCTACAAACGATCCGATTTGTAGAGACGATGAATGCAGTCCTGCAAGCAGTGCAGTGCTTTAAATCGGATCGTAGTAGTGCCTATCATGTGAACCATCTGGACTAACTATAATTCGTTATCGTCACTGCGCTGTCAGTGTGAAAGAGTACGAATCTTTAAGCTTTCCCACTCTATCGCAGTTTTCGCGGTATGTGTAATAAAATATAAGTAGCCAATCTGAAAGACGCAATCGTAAACGTGATTTACTACATAAAGAATATTTTACTGACCTTAAAAGAGCGATTGATGCCCAGATCCCATTAATCGCAAATCGTAAAAAATAATAATGTTTTTTTTTCTGGAATATAGGTGAAAAAACATAAGCGTGATTTTTGATTGGAAGATTTCTTATTCTCAATACAGGCCTCGTAGAAATCATCTTACTATCACAGTAAGAAAATGATCTAAACGGTGTTTAAAAGTGAAAATAACACGCTTTATATTCAAATCTAAAAGTTAACCACAAAATAGTTAAAATGATAAGAGGTATTACCAGAGAAAACCAGAAATATGTCATTTTTAAATAAGATTTTAGACGTATTGACTCTTTTCCACAAAAAAATATAAATGGATTTCGAAAGATTGTCCTTTTATATAGCATTCGCATGTTTCAAATTTTGAGAAAAAATGTTTATTTTGAGTATAATAAGGTTATATACACCATAGGTCGTTGGCAGATTTGTTAAATTTTCAAAAAAGATTATTTAGGTATCGCATGTTTTAGAATTTTGATTTTAGTTTAAATAAAATCATTAAAAAATATGCACGTACATGTGTTTCTTGACGAAAATTGGTCCGTTTGTGTATTTATTTGCGCACTTACAAACTAATATATTTCAGATTTTTTTAACATTCTTATTTAACTTAGACATTATTGAAAAATGATAAATACTTATAATAAAAAAATAATTACAAAAATTACATTATTTTAATAGTTTCATCATCACGCCTTTCAGCATTTTTGGATGTAGGTATAAACTAAAGCAAATTTTGAATGAAATAAAATCGATATTGTATTATAATTTTAAAAAGCTGGTAAGGAGAATAATTAATCTTTCTCACTGTAACCGCCCTGCACGATCGTAAGAACAACTTTCGACGAAATGTGGATTTTCGGACGCTGGCTGGTTAAACACTCTTAAGAAACCAAAGTTTCCGATCGATCTTTGAAAAAAAATTAAGAAACTTTGGGAATTTTTCATCAATTATTTTTACGTGAAATGACAAATAACTGAGTTGACATCAACATTCACAATACATTTGCCTAAAAAAATGTTTTTTTTTTCTTTATCGGTAATATTAGTAAGAAAAAACGTAAGGTGAGCCATTTTAAAAACTTTTTTATGTTTGCATTCAAAATTTAAAAAATTATATATTTATTTCGAATTAGCTGACCCGACGAACTTCGTAGGTACTGCCTCAAAATCAATAACTGTTATGTTAACTTATTAACTGAATTTAATTCAGATTTTTTATTAAGTTAAAAATTACACAATGAAGCAATTATCGATGCGCAACTCTCCGTGTTTTATTTTTATCAGTATCAGAGATGGCGTTGTATTTATATTTTTTGTGATTTTCTTACTTTTCCACTTACTTACGGGAATTGCGTTTCATTTTTTTAAACGTGTGAGGGAGATTTATTATAATTATTTTATTTTTCCTTTGGAGGGTTGCAGACATACGTTCACCGTTTGTCCCACTTGGACATTGACATTTGACGTTTTTGAATTTTTGGAATTCGCTCACTACTTAATATTATACTTATAGTTTTCGAATGCGTTCAGAAATATTCTATTTATTTGGATTTTATTGCAAAGCGGGAATATTTTGACCTACCGACAAATTAGGCCCGAGACCTGGAGGTTAACGAAACGTCCCACTGTGCTAAAAAAGGACCTACGTCGTAAGGTCGTAGTAGGGATGTCGAAAGTGAAAAAAAAATATCGATATATCGATGTATAGATATTTATTAAAATATCAATATCGACGTCGATATATCGAGGAAAAAATATCGATGTATCGATATATCGGTCAAATTTTCAAGAGATTTTGCGTTTTTAAAATAATAGTGTATTCAGCTCAATATTATCAATAGTAATTTCTATACACAATGTGCTTTTTTTAATGTACAAAAATCTCAACAAAAATGAAGGTATTTATATCAGTATTCATTTTATTAGGTAATAATTAAAAAATATTGGCGTATTAATATGTCAAAAAGGACTTCGTGTTTGGAACAAGGTATAATCAACACCAATGGAACCAACACATAGGAGTGTGGCTTAGAAAAAATGGCGAAAAATAGCATACATTTCTATGTATGTACCTACACACATGAGATAGTATTAGTGATCACAAATACTAATGCAAAGACAATAGATTTGTAAGCTATTAATAGTTAAAATTTCACCCGCTAGATGTCATGACCCAATACAGTTATTTTTTTTCCGTTCGTTCCTATACGGTTTTGGATTCTAGCGACGTTAAATACATAAATTTAAAAAAATATCGTTTTTGATACAATTTTCGATATTGGATATTTTGTATCGATGTATCGATATATCGGATCAAAATATATCGGCTAAAAATATCGATATATTGAATTAAAAATATCGATACATAGATACTTTTTCAACAAGCCTAGGCCGTAGATGTCGTCATTATTATTATCTATGTATAGGTAGGTGATAATATATATCATTATGTATAAGGAATACTTAAATAAAGGGAACAATTAAAAGGCACCTATCGTTTTTTGAACTTCTATTGATTTTATATATGAAGTTACTAGCTTTTCCCGCGGCTTTGCTCGCATGTTATTAGGGGGGTTCCCACTCCCCCCCCCCCCCCCTCCCGCATTCCATACATAAATTCTCGGTACATTCAGTTTTCAAACTGCTCACGTGCCACCTATTGCAATTTTTTATACAAATTTCATAATGCCAGAGCTCATCAGTAGTTTAAAAAAAAAAAAAAAATCCGATTTGGTTCAATCGTTCGGAAGTTATGCGCCCACACGCATTTCGGCGATTCATTTTTAGAGATAAGTATTAACTACGACGTCAACATCGTTTCCACGGCAACCGTTTATTTGCTTTTCTTCTGACGTTTGCTCGATTTTGATAGGGGCAGAAAACGTATGATAAATAATTTCAAAACGCCAGAGCTTACCAATATATACAGCCTATATTACTCGCAAATAATGTAGCTTTCTATTTGTGAAAGCATTTTTAAAGTCCATTCAGTAGTTTTTGCGTGAAAGAGTAACAAACATTCGTACATCCATACAAACTTTCGCCTTTATAATATTAGTAGGAAGTAGGATGTAAGTAAGATATAAGATGTCGAATACGCCCGAGAAATACATGGAACGATCAAGTGAGTCACATACTTAAGTCAGGCATGTCAATACAACAGAAGAGTATTACGAGACGAGGTATGAATACGAATCAAACAAAGAGCATGTGTCAAGGTAGAGTTGTATGACAGAGAGACGGATGGGTGGTTAGTTAGTTTTTTAGGAATAAAATACCACTACTTTGCATGAAAAAGCACTATTTAGTCTTCAATACTATGGAGACACAGAATGGAGAATTCTTTATCCTAAGTAAGGAGGTAGGTATAATAGTATGGCAATGGAAGATGCTCCGA
Organism: Limnephilus rhombicus; assembly: GCA_929108145.2. NCBI lineage: Eukaryota > Metazoa > Arthropoda > Insecta > Trichoptera > Limnephilidae > Limnephilus > Limnephilus rhombicus. Next base: position 31,053,922 of record OV815277.1, on the reverse strand, counting down.
GGAACTAGCGTCATTGATCCCCTCGGCACCGGTGCATAGTCGGGAAAAACTCCAAACACGCATTCAACATATGTACACGGTTGACATTTGTCACATGAGAACTGGTCGTTTCTATGACTCGTTCTTGAGTTCAACAGTTCGGCTGTGGAACGATTGTCTCCCTCCTACAACGTTCACTCTTTCCTCTCCTCAAAAAGACCCTCCACACAGTATCTTCAAGTATGATAGAGTGGAGTTAATGTAAAAAAGGAGACAATAAACATGAACAGGTCCTGGGCAGGCGCGGCCGGTGCCTTAGTGCACTCGTGCAACGAACCACCAACAAAGTTGAAAAACAATTTACAGCTCATCGTAATCTTAGATACTTAATGTTTTTAATTATAAAATTAAACAAAGTATTAAAAAAAAAATCTTTAAAATTGCAATTAATAACATACTAAATGTAAGAATATTGTAGATAAATACGGCAAAAACACTCCACCCGCGCGGTTAACACTGGCTAGGAACGAGAAACCGAGGTACATATCAATCTGCGCGTTAGACCTAAGCGCCCCGTTTGGCTAAATATTATTTTATATGCAGCCCATACGAAACATCTCCGGACCGTGGTTTTGACAAAACGTATCAAGAAAAATACCCCGACAGGGCGCCGCACGGACAGCGGAGATATCCGAACGAAGAATCCAAGAATTCCGAACGTACGGCTCGAGCCAAGTAGGGTTTGAAGAAGTATTTAAGTAAAAGCATAATATTTCTCTTGTAAAATGCAACCTCGGGTCAACGGGTCACTGGTCAGCTTGTGATAGAGTGCTACGGATTTACATACTTGGCATTGACTTTATTATTTGCTTTTTTTGCAGAAAGTAACCTTTTATTTGTGTGCGTTTTTTTTTTACTTATTGCAAACTTCATATCGACGCTCATTGGGTCAGTAAACACCCGCCATCGCTTGCATCCTACGCTGCAAATTAAAATTGCTTGTGCTTGTGTTAATTATTGTGATATTAATTAATATCCGAAGGTCTTTCAAAATAAATACCTTCTCTTCTTTGCCACTAATCCTCTAAAACTAATAGATATAATATATAAAGAAATGAACCATAGTGTAAAATAGCAAATAATTAATGATTTCTGAAATTTTTTAATGCAGTATCCCCGCTTGCAAAGTTGTATCTTCCAAGCAAAAACTAATATAAATGTGTTTATCGGATAACGAATTTTTCAGGTGAGTATATCTGTCTCTGTTTGGAAATAAAATTGGGTGATTGAAGTCTTCGCTCGGCAAAAGGATCGAAGAATTGATCTTCTCTATAAATAAGTAAGATAGTGCATTTATATAAATTACATACATTACGTTTTTGATGAAATCGGTGAACCACCAAAAATTTAAGGCACCGGCCGCGCCTGGTCCTGGGTAGGTAAAGGTAAGCACTATCATAGTACTGTGTGAAATAAAATCAGCTCACACATTTATTTTATGACGTTTTTTATTATTTTTGTAACATTTTTGACTTTAAAAATCATTGAAATCAATAAGGACGAGAAAGAGTTAAATGGTATTCGAAAACTAATAAACAAAAATGTGTGTCGCATATAAATTTCGAAAAAGCATTTGATCACCGTGAAATGGTCAGCGACCCGATAATTTGAATGAATATACAACGTCATTGTCCATTCAATGCGATAATTTCAATTTACCATGACAATAGGTGTTGTGTTGTACGGGCGAGTTTAACCGGACACAGGGGGGAAAATATCAAATAGAAATGTGCAAACCATAGGCGTGGGATACGCGATATTAGCCTGCACCATAAACCAAACGTCTCACACCTCACACCATACCAATAGTCGGGCAAGAATATTAACCAAACTTAGCGCTTTCAGTCATTTGTCATCCTCACTACGTTTAATTTCTCTAATTTCTTGTTAAAGTAGGTATTACGAAATCAAATCATTATAATTATTATAAGCAATAATTGTCATTATTGCTTATAATAATTGTTACCCTTTGTGCTATGCATAAAAATCTTGTCTTAAACATAAGTTTATAAATTAAAAATATTAATTAATATTTAACAAGTTAAAAGTATTCCACCAAAAAATGTAGACATAATTTGTCTCGACGCCACCTACTTACAATACCTCCCTCACAAAAATAAAGTTGGTTGTTTTCAGGTGGAAAAATATAATAATCAGTAATTGTTGAATGAAACACCAGTATGTCCCGTTGGCGGCAAGTATCTTTTCTCGGAAGATTTTTCAATGTAAATGAGTGTTTCAGGCTGACAATTATTGCTTATAATAATTGTTACCCTTTGTGCTATGCATAAAAATCTTGTCTTAAACATAAGTTTATACATTAAAAATAATAAATACTATTTGTCATTGCTACTACTTGTATTATAACCTAACCTAACCTAATAAATAATAATTATGCCTCAGTTGTTTTTGAATATTATTATTGTAGTTAATTCATGTCAGTTGATTTTAAATATTTTATTATCGTAGTCTTTAAAGAGTGATATGAGGTTCGATTAAGTTAGGTTAGGTTAGATTAGGTTCTTAGGTTATGTGCAGTTGGACCGTATTTATTACTTAGGCTAACTTTGACCCGATGTTATGAATAATATCCGCATAAAGTGATTAATTTATCACATTGGCTAAACAATTTTGTTATTATATATAATGACCAGTCATTGTGTATAATAGCTATTTAATCAATATGACTGTAACATATACATAATTAGTATTTTCATTTAACCATTTCTCATTTAGCGAACTTTTAAAGTTCTAAATGTGTAATCTTTTCTGTAATGCCTTTGTGTAAAACTGTTTTATGGAGACTACTATGAAAAATAAATAATAATACATACAACAAGTATCATTATTTTTCTGAAAATTATTTTTAATTCAAATATCTAATACGATCATTTGCTTTATAGTGGAAAATTCATCTAGTGCAATTGGTACCAATGGTTCAAATACACAAAAATAACGCAAACTCATAAGTAAACATTTTAAATTCATATTTCGGTGACAATCGCGCAATTTTAGCTGTTGAAGTTCCGAAAAGGTTTAAAAAAAACTGTTGTAAAAATGAAAGCTAGTTTGAAAGGGTCGATATATCTCTGAAGTATTTATTTTTTGACTATTAACTATTATTGACTACTACAGCAGGAGTCAGGCAATTTTTAGTATATTACCAAAAAAAATATTAACAATAAAAGACAATATTACCCCTAGTCTTGAAAGTGTGGAAAAACTAACTTTTTGCATTTAAAATAATTGTAGCATTTATACCCATTTCGGTTTGTTGAGATATTTGTTTTTTTTGGGTAACCATTTGTAGGGAAATTACGTCAATGCGAGCTTAAAAACATTTTTGAAGTGAAACTTCCTTAGCCTCGTTAGAATGATTTGAAATTCGGATGAAACGGAAATGACGCACTACGGCACCTGCGAAGCATCAAACTGCGCTCAAGGCACCACCTACTGGTTGAGATATAAAACGGAAACGACGATAGGTCTGCGCTTATTGGCCGCTTTGTTTTTCTGCGGGTCGTCGGAATATAATGCGTAAATTCGCGCTTCGCCGAACGCATCCCATAGCGCAGCGCAATAGTGCGTCGCAAATCATAGCGGCCAGAGAAATCCAGCGGACGGAGGTTTGAATCCTACAAAATCCAAAAAAAAAAAAATTTTTTGTAAATCAATATCCAATCTTCAAACCACTTTAAAATAAACAGGCAAAAGAAAGCGACATCTAGCGACTTTCCAGTTTCAATTCTATCGCGTGTGAAATAAACACTATTTTACGTTTTCGTTATTTGTTTTTGGGGTGTTATGCCGTTTTGCGCTACCTCCTTCTTTAGCCACCGTTTCGGACAGCGTTGCAGTGTCCATTATCAGGGCAGATCCGTGGGATACGTTTTAAGATCGTGAAAATCTTAAAACGTATCCCACTCTATTTTTATTTTTTTATTGAGTCTATAATTTACAACCTACAAAATTATTTACCTCGGGGCCAATATCATCCCCGGATGACAATTAGTCAACAATGTCATATCAATATACCTAGTTACTAAACTAAAATTAAAACGTAATTTGGGTAATAAAATATTAATAAATGGACACTGATCAATTTTGTGGATGTTTCGTCTTTGTGTATCAGATTTAACAGAGAAATTACTACTCCCGTGTCGGTTCCTCTCCGCAGACAAACAACTAGCTATCAAACCTTGACTATTCATAAGAATAAAATAAAAACAACTAAAATAGAAAGCCGACTTCAAAATACGAGAATCATGTTGATAATGTAGAAATACCCGTAGGTAGGTGTATGAAGAATAATTCTGATCACGTTTCATGCGAATGGCACTCCATTTATAGGAACATGAAAAATATAATGACTACGAGACTCGGAGCGGAACTATCCAACCATCCATCAATGTACACGATATTAGCTGAAACAGAACCATTGGCATAGCTGGTTTAACCCACAAAAGGCATTCCGCCCTCAGAGTTATTACCACTGAGACCATCATAAGGGTGGCCATATTTTAATGCGGTTTTATGACAAACCTAACCTGTATTAGATAATGCCAGGGGAGAGAACGACATGACATTAGGCCAAACATTTTTTTTTTTTAAGTTTGCTTTAGACCACACGACTGAAGTAAAACTACAACTCGCCCAACGAACCCAAGCATCCCTGCTAAGTTACCAAACGTAGGGAACGGGATGATCTATGACCTAGGGGTGACATATGACATTGGGGTGAAATATGACCATGAGGTGACCTACGATCTTGGGGTGACCTACGAACTTTGGGTGACCTACGACCTTGGGGTGACCTACGACCTTGGGGTGATCTACGATCTTGGGGTGACCTACGAACTTGGGGTGACCTACGACCTTGGGGTGACCATCCTTATCCTTATCCCTCTTCAAGTCAAGCGTGCGTAAAGGGCCGACCGTTCGCCTAGCAATCGATCACCGTTCGCATCGATTACCGTTCGCATGACATTTTTCGTAGCACAACTTTTCGTAACGCATTCACCAGCTTACCCCCCAAGTCGAGCGTGCGTAAAAAAGTTTTTCTTCCAAAATATGCGTCAATTACTTCAATGGGGACCGTGATAGGAGACTTTTAACTATCCTGGACCCTACTATTAGTTAGGTCAGTCAAATAGAATCCTGTAAAAGAGTATGTCCCTTTATTTCGTTATACAAACATGTTAACTGGTTTTGACATAACTTATAACCGTCGTTGTACCGAAACCGGTTGGTTGCTGTCATAAAAAAGCTATAATGCTAATTTAAATAAAGTTGTTATTTTATTAAAATTCCTTCGTTTCTCTCTCGGCAGCGGAATTAAAAATGAATTCACAACAAGCCGGAACGCAGACAAATAAGCCATTATGCAAGTTACTGAACCGAGTTAGAATTGGGTTATTTGAGCACAGCCACTATCATTAAAGTAAATGATACGCACAGCAAGTAAAATGATAATAATACAACGTAGGCAGTTAGATTTGGCAGTCTTATTATTTTTATTAGCAGTGTTTAGAACGCGAATTGGCTCCGACCTCGCACCTCGTGAATGAGCGGGTAACGACTGGAGAGTAGCTAGTAACTAGTGAGCCGTGGCAGTTTTGTACTATAGCGGCAAATGTGCACTGAACTCCCAAAACAGTAGCAACGACGAAGAACGAAAAACATATTTGAATGTGCAGTGAACTCCCAAACAGTAGCAACGACGAGGAACGACAAACATAAATTTATAAAACTAAACCTAAGTCAATAAATCCCCTTGTATGAATCCATAAGAGCGGAATCCAAAACGCACCTATGAAAAAACTATTCATGTAAATATTCCGAATATTTCATATGAAAAATATCCTGCCTCGAACGGTAAACGGTTCTTGCATCTCTAATATCTACAAAGTCTCAACATCTCCAAAGAATACTGGAGCGGTGCACCTTTCAGTAGCATCCTTGTGGACGTGACGTAAGAACTTTTATAATCGGCAAATTTTCGAAATAAAAAATATTTGCGTGAACCTCGGATAAAGCGAACCACAATAAAAAAAGTACATAAAGGGTACCCAGCGATTGCAGAGCATGAAGCTTTGGAGTAAAAAATGTAGATGTCATTTTGCTGTCAATAATTTTTTTTTTTCAAATAAAACAATAAATCAAATTTCCGTCAGGTTTGTTCGGTTCTTGGCAGCCGATGCGTCTACCCATAAATTGCATGGCAGGCCGGATCGGGAGAGACTGGTTGAGGGAGATCTGTTGACCTCTCCAGCAGCACTCTCTCGGAACATTGCAACTCCAAGTGGTTCGCTACGTTTGGCGACTTAGCAGGGGTGTCCGGGTTCATGGGGTCAGGTTTGTTCGGTTCTTGGCAGCCGCTACGTCTGCCCACCAATGGCATGGCAGGCCGGTCGGGAGAGACTGGTAGAGGAAGATCTTTTGACTTCTCCAGCACGACTCTCTCAGATCAAGCACCGCAGTGAGAGGGATAGATACATCCTGGACACACTGACCCTCAGATTCAAACCTTTTTCCTTCCTAGAACTTCCTCCCTTCCTTTCCCGGAAAATACCCTCCACTCAGCATCCCTAAATATGACATGAAAATTATTTTCCTCAGGGCCTCCTGTGTGGAGTGGTCCGGTAGTTTTAACAAAAAATTAACAAATTGTTAAGCAAATTAAGATTTATTTTGTCCTCTCTTCAAACTCTGATTGAACTCCCGTTGGGAATGACCAAGAGCTGCCACTGCTAGTGTAAGCGGCGTAAGCGCGGTGCAAGCACATTGTCAGAATCATAGAATAAAGGTTCTTCTTTATTATATGGTCAGACACCGAAGCCAGAGGCGCCCGACTGCGAAAACATTAGAGGGACAATAAAAAACAGGCATTTTGTATTAAGAACATAAGCCTGTTTGTATATTGCCATGTAAATTTGAGTTACGTGAATATCCACATAAGTGGAAGTAATAGTTTGTGCGAGAATTGCGTAGTTACGCACTCGGTGTTTTGGGAGAGGCTTGAGTTTCGAGGATCGGTGCTAAACGGGTGGGAGGACAGAATGGAATGAAGTCTCGATATTATTATTTTCATGCATTTAAAAAATTTAATCCGCAGGAAAAAACAAAAATTGCATATATAATTTGACAAATAAATCAATGAAGAAAAAATGAATACATCATTTTTAACGTAGTTTTTTTTTGCTCTTCACACATTTATGATGATTTTCTATTATTTACTATTTTATTTGTTGGGCCCTTTGTTATACCGCATTATATTAATTTGTTTTATTTATTGTAAGCTGTAATTCCAACATAGGTTTCATTGTATTACAAAACCCCTGAAAGTAAGTCCGGGATGAAATCTATTGTTATCATTAAAGTCTAATATTTTAACTTGATGTATAAACTGAAAAATATAATTTAATAATTTTGGAAACATAACGATTTTTTATCATCAGAAAAATGCGTGTTAAAAATCGTCTCTCTACCAACAAATCCCTAAAGTCCATGCCCCGTAAAATTGAATAGATTGTTGTAAAAAAAGCTTATTATTAATTTGATAGTGTTCAAGAATGCTGGTTTAATGTTCAAGATGGAACATAAAACTAAAACAAAAAAAGGTTTAGGAATGAAAAATAACTTTGAATTACGAAATGTGACAAGTTTAACAGCGAGATCAGATGAAAATGGCGTAGCAAGTAAATGGCGACACTACAAGCAAGACTGAAACTATTTTAGATTCGAATGGAAACGTAAGTCAAGCACATCTCGACGATCCAGAAAATCCATAATTAGATAAGTTGCCATAATTAAGGGTAGCCGTTTTGAGGTAACGATTTTGGTTACATACATTCGGAGTAGCTCTATAAAGTCATATTCTAAACAATGCTTTATTCCAGAAACGTCTTAGAACATTAATTGCCATAAAATATAAGTGTAACCCTTTCTCGCCATTACTCTCCTCCTACACACGGTTGGAACAGAGCGGAATAGAGCAGAATAGCCCGAAGAAGCCCCCAGGGGTCCATAAATATACGGGGCAATGCGAAGCGCCCCTCTCGCGGTAAAACGGGAAGAGAAATCAATTGTATAAATTGTGTCGCACGATATAAGTCTCTGGAGAGGAAATGAACATTAGAATTCGCTAAATAAAAAATGTGGCAGAATATAAACTACAGTTTTTATCAAAAACTCTTCGAGTTCAAAAAGACAAAAGAAACAACCGAAGGACCGAACAAGCCTTCGAATTGATGACATCGCAATTTGCTGATTAGCATTTTTTCAGCATGCGCTCATACAATGTAATTGAAAACCCAATTTGATAAATCATGATGAGAAATGTGGAGATAAAATTGGTTACACAGGTACTACAAAATGAATGGCAGAACTGAAGCTGTGGGAAAGCAATACTGCAAAGAAAATTGACTGTTGGTGCAACGCATGTTGAACTAGAGTCCGGAAGGAAAAGGGAAAGAGGAAGACAGAAGATGAGATGAAGTCATTATGTAAAAGATGGCAGACCCTGACTCAAAACAGGAAAATGAAAATATGGGAAAGAGACACAAAGAGAACTTAGTAACACATTAGTGCAGATCTGTGATTACCAATGGGTAATCTGAATTCTTTGACAATCGGTTGCATGTTTGAAAATGATAATTAAAATTCGTAGTCTGTATTTTTTCTACAGTCTATGAATAGAATTGTGTGACGTAAGAGATGAGAGCAAAAGAAATTCGTTTTGTTTTCTTTGAAAGTTTTTTTCCCACATCATTCAGTTGGGCTCTCTTAAGGGTCGGGTATCAAACCGCGCTGACGCTGCAGTTAGGTATTTCTTGTACTTGTAGACAAACACGGCCGCAGCTGACCGCCTGCGTCTGACTAGAGGAGATGTGGGTATACTAGACACTACGGACTTAGGAAATAAAAATACACTTGCCTTATAAAATTAAAATTTAGTTCCTACTATAATAATGGATACAGCTTAACATACTAAGAATCATATTGTGGAATAGCGTGGATAGCTCATAGAGACATTTGCGCCTGGGTCAAACTGCCCATTCACTGCACTTAGGTATTTTTGGTAGTTGCAAACAAGCTCGGCCGCCGCGATTTACTGTGTATTTCGGTTAGATTCAGGCACGGCTGCTCAGCATTTTGATAAAATACGGAATAAAAATACACTTGCTTTGTAAAATTTTAATTTATTTCCAACATAATTGATACAGCTCGACAGACTATAAATCATGCAAGGGCAAGGATACATAGACTTTTTTTAGCCCCTGAACCTTTACAGACGTCTTAGTTTTTGACTCAATGTGACATAGAATCTAATGGTGTTTTGATGTGGAAAAAATTTCTGGTTCATATATGGTTTGTATAATGTTATTAATTTTTTTATAATTTTACCATAAAATAATGGGTGTGAATAAGTTACGACAATCAGTTTTTACTCTGTGTCTTAGAAATTAAAAAACAGGTAGTTTTGTTTTTGAAAGTTTATTTATATGCATACAGATTTTTTTTAATACCTAGTAAGAAAGAATATATTTTACAATTTATCTTTGATATACATAAAGTAGAACGAAGCACATTTAGAAAAAGACAGTCAAAAATATAAAGAAGTTCAGACAAATTTTTATAAAACAACTAAATGTTTTATTTTTATTTTTATGTACCTTACAAAGTCCCAACTGTTATCAATCGCCTGGGGCCAGTGATTGGGGTATGTTGTAAGGCTAGATAAGGTGGGAGGGGAATAATATAGGGGAAGTACCTGGCTATTCAGATTTGGTCACCACACACGGCTAAAGCCATTTCAAGCAACGTTTCAATTCTGAATAGTGGTCTTACACCAGGGCGATACATAAAGTATCTTCCACTCTGTTTTTTATAGAAGGCTATTGAAAAGTTTTTTTTTCTTTGTATAAAACACGCTGTAACTCGTGTTGTGCGTGTTACAGGTAAAATTGCAAATGTTAAATGTAAGTTCAAAATAAATTAATAATTACCCACAATTATTATAGTTATTTCACAGCATTATCCAAAAATAACAAAGTTACTATTATATACTTGTTTACTATTATATAATTTTACAATTGAAAAATGTCCTCCACAACACAGGTGAATTCCTAGCGTGGAGGACATTATAGTATACATTTGTAATGTAAACTTATTAATAAAAAAAATACAAAACAATACAGAGTGATAAGTGTTAGCTCCTCATTTATTCATAAGACTGTCATTTTGTAATAACATCATCCTTTCTCCAGGTCTATTATCGATAATTCTAAACATTCACAAAAAGTGTGGTAGATCATTCATTATAGCAAAAAGTTTATATGGAAGGCCATTACTCAGGCCGCTTATATTTATTTAAAAAACTTACATGTTCACTGATAGTTTCTGTTATAACAACGTCATTTATATTGCTTCTGCTGCTTTCCTAAAAAAACATATAAAATAAATTTATTTGCAATAATACAACCCAGAATTTACCCAACATCGAAATTCATTCGATTTATCAATGAATCTGACAGTCGTTGTTTTCAATAAAACTTAGTGACAATTTGAACGGAATCGGTAGAGAACTCATAATGCTCGTCGAAATTATGCATTTTGACATTAAATTCGAGTTCGGTGAACCCCAAACTCCTTAAACCTGATTTTGAACCAAATCGTCAAAGTACTTTATTTATTTGTTTATTAAGACATACACAGTACATTATAATACAGATTATAAGGTATTTTAAATTAAATTATTACATGGTTATGTACCTATTACGTAATTCCATAGAATGTCATTTGGTAATTACGCCTGAGATATGAACCGGTCTTAAAACTTAATTATTGAATGAATGAGTAATAATAACAAAAAGGAAGAAAAAGGGGGGGGGGGGGGGTGGAGATAAGAAGAAATTTTAAAATCAAGAATTATATGCTCACTAATTGTAATTGACTGATTAAAGTTTAATGAAAAGTTAAGTGTAAGTAATTTAAAAAAAAATTATATCACGCCAAGAAATTTAATAAATTAGTTTTGTATGTTTGCAAGGAATCGTGAAAAATGTCTAAGTGTAGTACTTTTATCCAACTTTTACTTAAGATATTCAAGATGGGTGCCGAAATTTTGCATTTTGACATTAGATCCGAGTTCAGTGCTCACCAATACTCCCATATACTGATTTTGAACCAGATCAGTAGAGAACACGATAAATTCAAGATGGATGCCGAAATGTTGCATTTTGACATTAGATCCGATTTCAGTGCACTTCCAAACGCCCGAATCCTGATATTGAACCAAATCGGTAGATAACTAGAGAAATTCAAGATGGATGCCGAAATGTTGCATTTTGACATTAGATCCGAGTTCAGTGCACGTCCAAACGCCCTAATCCTGATTTTGAACCAAATAGGTAGATAACTAGAGAAATTCAAGATGGATGCCGAAATGTTGCATTTGGACATTAGATCCGAGTTCAGTGCTTGCCAATACTCCCTAATACTGATTTTGAACCAGATCGGTAGAGAACACGAGAAATTCAAGATGGATGCCGAAATTTTGCATTTTGACATTAGATCCGAGTTCAGTGCACTTCTAAACGCCCGAATTCTGATATTGAACCAAATCGGTAGATAACTACAGAGAAATTCAAGATGGATGCCGAAATTTTTAGATGTCAAAAAGCAAAATGACTTCAGTCCACCTTCAAACTACCTTTGATAGAAATCAGTAAAAAAATGAAATTTTGACATTATTACCTTATTCTCCTTTTCTTCCAGTGGGAGGGTCTATTTTTTATGGCACGGTAAGCAAGAATTCCTTTTATTTTTACCCATTTTGAAGGTACCTGAAGTTTAAAAAAAAAAAAAATCTGTAAAACTGTAAATCAAGTTAAAAATAATTTATTAGATAATAATAAATATATTTTATTTCTACTTACCCGGTTACTGTAACACCTATCTCCTCAATGATTCCTTCAAAAATCGAATAAACAGCGAACAAAACTGCTGCGAAAAAAATATGCGTGCTGTCGCCTTGACCGCTATCTCACAACTGAATGAATTCTGTGAAATTCAACGGTTATATAAGAGATCGCGCGGCGTATTATTTTGCCATACATTTTTGTATGGCGGAGAATTGTTGAAAAATTCAGAAAGTTTAGGCGAATTACAATAAAAATCTAGATACACTGAAGTGCTTTTAATTTAATAGCTTGTTTTAACGTAATGTTTACTCTGAGATTACGGAAGGATTTTTGGTAAAAATGTTTACAACAGGTTCAGGAGAGATAATCGCGAAGGTCTTTTTCAACGTTTTAACTAAAGTTGCAGTAGGTATAACTTATAGAATTTGTAAGATTACAGTAAAAAAAATTTAATCACTAGTAACTTTACACATTTTTCTAACTACCTGTATATAATTTTCTAGTATTGCTGCTACGAGACGCGGATGCTACTGCTAATGCGGAGCGATGTTTTCCAAACCCGACCCTTAATCACCACCTGTCAGGAAGATGACATTGAAATGTTAAACCAAGTTACCATCGCGGATAAAATATACAATTTTGGAGGCGGGCATGGATACCTATCGCCGCCTCGGAAATCATTTATTGGATAACCAACATCTCTGCTGCACGTCATCCAAAGTAATTTGCCACGATTGGTGACTTATTAGGGATGCCCGGGTTCATGAGGTTTTTCTTTTCGAGGTCTTGACGGCGGATGACTTTGACACACTGAACCCCAGATTCCTACCCACTCCTCATACCCTTTTCCTTCCCAGAACTTTTTCTCCTTCCTTTCCTTTAAAAGACCCTCCACGCATCCCCAAATATGAGAAGGGCTTTAAGGCAAATTATTTTCCTATTACACAGGAGTGTAAAGCTAATTTAAAAAGAATATATAAAATATGGATTACTAGTGACTGACCGAAGGTTCGGTTTCGGTTTCGGCATGTTTCGGCAAAAAAATCTAGTTTCGGCCGCACCGAAACTCTGCGTTCGTAAATTATCGCACGTCGTTCGGTTGACTTCGGGTGAGTTCGTGGCTCGTGTGCCACCCGCCATCATCATCGGAGCAACGTGCTTGGTGAAAATGTAGAAAAACTGCTTTTTTAGCGTACAATATTAGACTTTTTATTTACGAATACTAAAGTTAATTAGTAATCTAATAATAATATTTGTTTTTTTTTTTATTTAAGAACTGGTTTTTAAATTAGTATTTAATTGTCGTACCACAAACTGTGTGAGGAGAGGATGGGTCTACCATGGACAGAGGCCGAACAATCAGCACAAGACAGGGCAGGGACGAGTGGAGGAGCCTTGTCGATGCAATGGGTCCCCCGACCCGAATAGGATAAGGGGAAGAAGATGATGATTATGAACTGTTGTACCAACTAATTACAGCAACCTTTGTTGAAACTGATTAATTTGTCATAAGAATGGTATTTGCCTTTCTTTTCATTCTTTGTTGAGAGTTGAGATCGATAACTATTTACTATTTATTAATTAGATAATCATGCATTACTAACTGCATTTAAAAGATCTCAATAAATGTTAAATTTAGTCGAATGTTGTGATTGTAAATGCAGTTAAAATACTCAATTAATTAATAATTAATTAATACTCAATGAGGTCTTTTCTTTATAATGTAAGTGTTGATTATTGACAATTTTTTGTTCCAAGAAATAGTTAACATGTTTTGGTAATTTTTGTTTGTTTTATAGAAGTACCTAGCATGAAAAAAAAAATTTCACGTTCTTCAATTACTGTTTTATGTTTATTTTATTAACACCTTCGAAATGTCTGTATAAGTGTAAAAAAAAGCCAAATTTCAGTAAACAGTAGATTTTTAACATGTCTAAAAAACTTCTTCTAACACAGCAAACTTATTTTGTGGCACCATTTTGATTCAAATTAATAAAATACTTACAGCCTTACTAAAAAACCCAGTGAAAATTTTATTCAATTGACAAACGGCCGCGGATGTGAAAACATTACTAATTAAAAAATTGTTCATGGAAAAAAAATACACTTGGTTTACACGGCCTGAGAGGGTAGTTTATCTCTGTTTTAGTAATGATGTCTGAACGGAATTTGGAATTTTTCCAAAGTATTTTGAATGTTCTATATATTTCTTATTTTTTAAGGTGTCGTAAAAACAAATACCATTTATGAAAACTAGATTACCTAAAATTACCTTTTAGATTTGTGTAATTGAAATACACTTTAGTTTTTAAAAACTGCCATATATTAAGATTCAAACGCGAAAAAAATTGGATTTTTTTTTTACAAAAACATATTTGATGAAAGTGTACAGATATTTATAAAAAAAACAAAATTTAAAAAATACAGACCTTTTATTTAATGAATTTGGAACGAAACTGTCACCTCATTTTTTCCTCGTGCATACAATAAAAAAATAATAAAAAATTTCAAAGTTTTTTATTGCCAAAAAACTAACCTACAAAATGATACCGACTTTTATAACAGATTTCTTGCATCTCTAAAGACGTTAATTTCTTTGATACGTTTAGGAACACATGTATTAGATATTAATATATAAAAAAACACCACTTTTATGAAATTCTCATAAAATAAAATCCTTTAAATGTAAATTTGAATTTTCATGTATCATATAAAATAGTTTATGACATTTCAATTTTCAAAGTACGATTTGTTATTATAACTTGACTAAAACTTATGAAAAACCACAAAAACACGGTAAATATATCAATTATATCAAATAGGAGTGAATTAGTCATATTTATAGAAATTAATTAAGTAATATTTCACACACATCAGCGTTTCAGCGCGAAAATTCATTTACATAAATATACCAAACCACCCACATAAGCGCGAACGACAAATGCGCAGGCGCCGCCACCTAGCGGTTATGAAGGAAAACAAACAATTTAGTACTTACACTATAAAACATTACATTGTTGCCAGATTTAAAATACATTTTAAGAACAAATGTTATTGGTAATATTTCGTGTTTTAGTGTATTTTTGTTTTATTCATGTTGCGGCTGCAACACAGGTTACCGGTGTTGCTGTGGTTTTTTTTAGTAAGGCTGTTAGTTTTTACCACTTTTATTGTTCACAAAACCAACATGTTTCGTGAGCAAAGCTCACTTGAATAAGTGAGCGTTTGCACGGCGTCTATATCATACTCTAATATAGATTCCAAACTGCTTGCTTCATTTATATTAACTATCAGACAGACTAGTTAAGTGATAGTTAATAATGTATAATTTTTTTTTTTCAAAACTATTATTTTTAAACCAAAGATTTATTATTGATTCTCTAACTGGCAGCCCTGAAAAGCTGAACTAATTAGAAGTACCTGTAGTAATTTTAAACTTCAGTCATTTCAACTGAAGGTAACAATAATATCATTACTAAGTTAGTCCATTTTAGCCCATTCCTAGAATCCAACAATACGTACAAATAAAAGTAAAGTAGGTATATTATACTTGATGTTGAGAATTTTTCTAAGAATTCACCTTTATTTACTTATGTTTATTCTGCATAAAAATGTGTATTTTGTATGAGCTCATATTCTTTTTTGTTTGTTATAAACATATTTGAATCCTATAACTAAATACTAGTTGTTATCATACATATATACTTTGTTTAATGTACACTATTGTAATTACCCTCCTATGTACCACTGTGTATCATGTATCAACGGATGTAATAGCCATTTTTTGGCGTTGAAATAAATAAATAAATAAATAATTTTATACTTTTATCTGTGTCAAATAGTTTCAGTTACAACCTATCCTTCTTCAGAACAGTATTAAAATAATAAAATTATTACAATCAAAGTAATTTTTCAATAAAATATATTGTAAAACCACACAGTGATTGCTTTCATCAATAATAATTAATTTAATTATTAGATAATATCGAATTATTAAAAGAGTTTTAATTTTCAATGTTCTGTTTTTTTCACTGACCTCTTGTGAACTGTTCTGTTTGTTCCGGTAATCGTACATAACATGTCAATGAAAACGTTCGCAAGATGCAATGCAATACCAAATGATTTGCAATCCCTCCCCTGGGAAATACTTACCTGTGTAACTTATTAATTGCATTATCCCCTAAGGCCATCAATATATAATCTGGCCTATGCACATAATCTATAGTCAGATAACAGGGACGAGCTTTGCCTCGGTGCAACGCTTGGACGACTATACCTAATACCAAATAAAGATCAGTTTATCTATTAATTGTTAACGTATTAGTTATCTTTTCTGTTAATTTTTTATTAGCGATTTTATTTAAATCTGCTAGGTTTTACAGGGATCATTTTTTTATTTATATATTTTTATTTTATATAGATTTCTTTAACATTTATGCACATAATATTTGTGTGGACAGGTAAAGCAGTAACAAAATGCACAAAATTAAACCAACGTTTTCAATAACACCAAATATATCGAAATACATCGACTTGGTAAAAACATAGTAAGTGATACCTCCCTCGACCTAGTTTGTAAATATGTAATTTTCATAAATTCCTGCTTTCATCTCCTAAATCTTAAATTGCTCAATTTCATTTAGTTGTTTCTCGCACTAATTTATATACAATTCTTCAAAAAGTGGTCTTGAACAAATTTATGTGTTTTTTGTTGTCTATAATTTTAATTTGATTCAAAGTATTAGGGGAGTACTTCAAATAAATGTGTGAGGGGGGGAGGGAGGAGGCGGAGTGGGAACCCCCCTAATACCATGCGAGCGAAGCCGCGGGAAAAAGCTAGTAATATATAATACGTTAACAAAGATGTACATGCTTAAAGGTAATATTCTCCCAAATTATCTGCAAAGTAATATTATGCACCATGAAAATGCTCACAATTTATCCTACGAGAAGACGGAGAGAATTTAGGCTTCCCAAAAGTAAACTTTCGTGCACACAAAACATCGCGTTTTATAAAGGGCAAAAACTTTATAAAAACCTACCAAATACCGTAAAGGAAGCCTCAAGAATTAGCACTTTTCGTTGGACATGTGCTTTATATGTAAAAAATAATTTTTGATTGTTGAACATCACCAATATTATCTTAGTCACCTAGTTATCTTATGTATATAATGTATTTTAATCGAGTTATATTTTTTTCTTCTTAAAATGTACTGGTATTTGTAAATGTAACTGTATCTCTTAAATTGTATTTTTTTATATTTTCCTACCAGATGTATGAAAAAAATTATGTACATCTAAATAAAGATTTAAAAACAAACACACATCAATACGAAATTCTTTGATTACTTGCGTAATTGTTGATTGAGGAAAAGCAATTCTTATTTCCAAATCTACTGGAAACAGAAGGGATATTTAAAGATAAATAATTATTAATAATTAAAATATAATTTCTTGGCCTAAATATGCTTGTAAGAAGATAGCTTGGAAACCAATGCGTAATTTATTCAAAAGCTATTTGTGGAAATAAAATAAATTTGAATACATCGAGATCTAAATTAAATCTATCTGTGTAGCAATAATATTTCGATGATATATTAACCAGTATAAATTCTGTAACAGTTGTCAATTAGTTATTACGACTAGAGGTATTAATTATTATTGATGTTTAATGAATTGCACGACTCTCGGCATTTTACGGCAAATAAATTATTTAAAGAATTTAATTGGTTTCATTAATAAATAATCAATAATTTTGTATTGAGACAATTTGACTTCTAGATTGAGCTTTATTCGAGCCATATGCTCAAGGTAAACTTTAAACACTAATGGCATAAAACGATATATCCAATAAAGCCAATACCATGGCCGTTATCACGATTTTTTAGTGTTTTATTTGATTTTAAAGATCTATATCTCTCAAAAAACTTCCGATACGTGGTCAAACTCTAAATTTCCCGCTCTACGGCTGCAGACTACGGGGAACCAGCGGCGGTTCTTCACGGTTGTCCATATTCAACTTTTGGCGACGCTAGTAGAATCCTGAAATATCGTGGCATCTCTACAAATTTTACTAACTATATAAGCAGAATTTAAAAAAAGTCTTCATCTGTTCCCGAAATAGGAAGACGAGTTGTTTTTACGTCCTTAACAGGGAGCGTACGTAAAATGGCCTTCATTTATTTTGTAAGAAAATAAGAATACACAATACATGTTGTCTTTGGTACTGAATGTTTGTTGCAAATAGGTTGCGTGCAAACCGCACAGCTTTTTGTAGTCTTACATTGTTACCACTTGTCTCGGCAGGCGTCGTAACAACCCTGAGATACACTGGGATTTTTCATACATAATATATATTTATGAAAGAACCATTGTGCCTATGCCACCGGCAAGTGTAGTAAAATTATTCCGCTGAACGAGTGTAAATATTAACCCCACACACAACCGTATCTCTTAGCCGTGTATCGTTTTAAGTAAGGGACCTTGGGCTTGAAGAGACCCTTGGTGTAGAAGGGATGAAACGCAGAAGAAGGAGGGATGATGATGATTTAGAAATATATAACTTGTAATTCAACAGCGCCAGCGGAGCAGTTCTTCGAGAGAACTTCTTCCATTGAAATACTGGAACAAAATTCCCACCTGACGTTTGTACTTCAAAGACTGCCTGAAATGCATGCAAGAGGCTCATTGGCAAGTATCATTATATAAGTTATAATATTATACCATATTATATAAGTTCTGTCAAGGTGTTCGTAGAAGTCTTACGAAAGAACGTGACATTGTACAGTGTACACCATCAAAAGCTTGTTGCAGAGTTCGATTGCAACGCACAGGTGTTGGTTGCTTCAAGTTGGTTCAGGTTACATCGATTCTGACAATATTGTGTATGTGCTTAGCATTCGTGGAGGCATACAGTGATGCCAGTTTCGGGTCTACCAAAGCACGTACGGATCACCTTGACCTTCAACGCCCACGTCTCATAACACAACAAAATAACTAATAACTCTATAAGCGGTGAGGTGAACCAAAGAGCAGCCACTTTTGGGCCTACGAAGGCATGATACGTACGAAACGTACGATGTGAAACCGCATGGATTCACAGATTGATTATGATGAGATTACCAAATTTCAAAGCAAGTAGGTCACCGCACGCGCTACAGGAATATGCAAACACTATTAGAGATTGCAATCCCGATAATCCGGATTTTCACAGGGGAATCAGATTCGAATTTTGAAAACTGATATCAGAACTATCCGGATTTCAAATTAAAAAAAATTTATTTGTAATCCAATGTCGTATGAAATGAACGCCTAAGAGAATACAATATTAAATATTTATAAAACATTGAATGATAAATACATCTATAATAATTAGTGTGCTAATACAATAACCAAGTCTGAAGCCTCGGTGGTCGAGAGGCAAGGCTCTCGACTAGTGATCTGGAAGTCGCAGGTTCAAATCCCAGCGTGTGCAAGTAAATTTTATTTGATTTGTGTTTTCACAATTTAATCATTTAAACTAATATAAGTTATTTTTGCTGGTTACCGGACAAGTCAGAATGAAACCAACTCAGAACCACCTCAGAAAAGTCATAACTGTTAAAATCTCCGTTTTAGTGTATATTACCAATAAAACAAAAACAAAAACAATACCGTGCAAACGTCAAAACATTATTTCCAGTTCAAATATTAAAACTTATTTAATCTGAACACTAAAACTGTACACCAGATTAAACAGTGCTAACTTTAGTTAAAAGTGTTAAAATCTTCTTTTTTAGTGTATCACCAATAAAACAAAAACAATACACTTCTTGACAGGTACAGTACCTACGAACTACCTATCTGAAACTTGTGACAGTGAAGCTCAACCAGTGGCTCTGAAATAAAGTTTTAAATTTTATTTAACAAAAACTTTATAAAAATTAAAAACTTAATTTTCGCAATGGACGTCCAGTCATTTATCGCCAATGCAGAAAGGGCGGTCAACGCAATTAACAGGGTACTTCTTGACCCCAGCAATAAATTTAACAAGGACCAAATTGCAAAAATCACTCCGATATCATGCGAAATCTTAGCCGCAATTGGCAGCATGTCGGCAGCGGTAGCTGCCAAAACTGGCAGCTTAGAAGGTGAACTGCAGGCGTACAAAGAAATGCTAAAAAATACTCCACCTCAAAACACGTCACCCGTGAACAATGTAACCGACATCTGTGAGATGCTAACTGAGTTGGAGGAAAGGAAGTCTAGATCTAAGAACATTATACTATTTAACATCCCCGAGAGCAATTCCCAGTCAACTGCAACGAGAATCACCGAAGATATACAAAAGGTTTCATCTTCCCTGGAGGGTTTCGAAAACACCTTTAATCCCAATGAGATCAAGATCCACCGTTTGGGAATCAAGAAACCTGACCAAATCAGGCCCATTAAGATCGAATTCAAAGATTCAACAACTTCCAAATCCATTCTGATGAACAGAACAAAGTTGAAGAACGGTGTAAAAGCAGCAAATGACCTCACTAGTCTCCAAAGAAATGAACTTGCTCTTTTACGAAGTGAACTAGAATCGAGACTAAAAAACGGCGAAACCAACATTACTATTAAATATGTCAATTCAATACCAAAAATCGTTAAGGCTCAAACAAAAAACTATCAAAATCCTGCACACTGAACCTTTACTATCAAAATGTACGTGGACTGCGAACAAAACTAGATAACTTCAGAATTTGTATACCATCAGTGATATGTGAAGCCGTGGTACTGACTGAAACGTGGTTAGATCCGTCCATCAACTCTTCCGAACTAGGATTATCATCATATAATGTTTACAGGAATGACAGAAATCTTGCTACCAGTTCTAAATCAAGAGGAGGTGGTGTACTCGTCGCAATTAAAAAGAGATTTACTTCAAGGAAATTAAACACAAAAAACAGTAACGTTGAACAATTGTTTATATTGGTGAAATGTAAAAGTGAGAAAATAATAATTAGTTCTGTATACATACCCCCCTCGGCCAACATTGTTGTCTTCAAAAACCATTATGAAGACGTAGAAATAATTAAAACAAAATATCCTGATGCCAAATTTATAGCCGTGGGTGATTACAATCTTCCAAATGTAAATTGGAATTTGCACGACCCCGAATTGTCAAATACTTGTAATACAACTATCTCGGAAAGTGAAAGAGTAATACTCGACATGTCAATATATTTAAACTTAACTCAACATAATCTTGTCAGAAATATTAACAATCGTGTTCTGGATCTCGTATTCTTCAATTCTCAATGTATCAAAGTGAGTAAGGCCATAGAAGTTGTCATACCCCCTGACGTCCATCATCCTCCACTAAATATTTGTATAACAAACTTTGGCGAAAAAACTCTGAAATCTACGAGATCATGCTATAATTTCAGAAAGGCAGATTATTCGGGTATGTGTGACTCTCTTGCATTGGTTGACTGGTCTTTCTTAGATAGTGATGATTTAAATCATAATACTGAACAGTTCTACTTAATTCTCAGTAATCATATAAATCGCTTTGTCCCTTACACTCAATATAAGGAATCTAAATATCCAGTATGGTTTAATAAAGATTTGATTAATTTAATTAGACGTAAAAAAACAGCTCACAAACTGTATAAGGATCACGGAACATCGAAGTTGTATATAGAATTCTCTAAAATTAGGAGTGATTGTAATAAACTATCAAGGGCGTGTTATAACGACTATATTAAGCAGACAGAGAATGACATTTTTAATAATATAAAACGTTTTTGGCGATTCAGTAAAACATTAAGAAGTGGTGACTCTGATATACCAAATACTATGTATTTTGAAGACAGAAAGGCTGATGGCATCAAAAATATTGTTGATCTTTTTGCAGACTTCTTCAAGAACGTTTACGATAAAAGTCAACCCAATCAGTTCTCCTTACCTAACTATACTCCCAGTTTCAATATAAACCTGTCACATGTGCACATTGAACTAAACGAAATTATAAAACAAATTAAACTGCTAGATCCCAATAAAAATGACGGTCCTGACAACATTCCACCATTACTCTTACAGAAGTGTGTCACCGTTCTCGCTTATCCCCTGTACATACTATTTAGTCATTCTTTGTCGAAAGGTATATTTCCTGATCTATGGAAACATAGTTATATAACACCTATCTTCAAAAAAGGGGATAAAAACGAAGTAACTAATTATAGACCTATATGCATACTGTCAACAATTCCAAAACTGTTTGAAAAACTGATTCTGGATAAAATAACTAGCTCATTTAAAGAAAGTATATGTCCTGAACAGCATGGTTTTATAACCGGTAAATCAACACTAACTAACCACATTCTGTATCAAAATTTCATTTCCAATGCAATGGCGAAGAAGCTTCAAGTTGACTCAATCTACACAGACTTCAGCAAGGCGTTCGACAAGGTTTGTCACGCTATTCTTGTAGAAAAACTGTTTAAAGCTGGAGTTCGTGGAATTATGTTGCATTGGTTTATAAGCTATCTTTCAAACAGAAAACTTAGTGTAAAATTAAATGGGGAATCATTATATGTTTTTTTTGCATCCAGTGGTGTTCCGCAAGGTTCCCATATCGGACCTATATTATTTATCTTTTTTGTGAATGACATTTGTAATATATTTAAAGATATCGACGTACTTATGTTCGCAGATGATTTGAAACTTTATAAAGCAATTCGAAGCCTGGACGACTGTTATATTCTCTCAGCAAACTTGTCCAAATTAGTCGAGTGGTGTAGCGATAACAAGCTATACCTTAATGTTAATAAATGCATAACAATGAGATTTTTTAAAATAAAAAATCCAATTCTTTTTAATTACACAATCAATAACTTCATTCTCGAATCTGTTTCCGAAATTAATGACTTAGTTGTTACTTTCGACACCAAACTTAGCTTCATACCACACATTGAAAATATCTCAAAGAAGGGTTTAAAAATGTTAGGTTTTGTACTAAGAGTGGCTAAAGATTTTACCGAAGTTAAAACATTAAAACTTCTATACATATCACTAGTCAGGAGTCAGGTTGAATATAACTCAACTGTATGGTCTCCTCACTATGACGTGCATTCTCAAACAATAGAAAGAATACAAAAAAAATTCCTAAGCTTTTTAAATTATAAACTAAAAATACCAAAAGAACAATTGAACTACACTTATCTATGGCGATTATCTAATCTATTAAACTTGAGTGATAGAAGAAATATTTTCGATCTAGTTTTTTTATTTAAAATCTTACGTAATACAATTGACAGCCCTGAATTCTTGGCGTTCATAAATTTTAATGTGCCGGCGAGAAACACAAGGTCAGTACTACCATTTTACTGTGGTAATACTACGACCAGGGCACAATTCAATATACCACTACACAGAATCCAACACTTGGGCAATATGTATTCGCACATAGATGTATGGAATATGTCACTGACACAATTTAAAAATGAAATAATGAAATCATTTATCCGTGATACAAGTACTCACTAAGGAATTCTTTGGTAAATTTAATAAACTACTCGTTCATCGACAAATTTGCTAAACTATCTCTACCTATCCTATTAATGTAATTAAATGTAATGTCTTAGTAAAATCATTGTAATATGTATTATAAACCATCATAACCTGTAGTATTATTTAGTTACATTTAAAAAAATATATATATTTAATTTTCACTATAATATTAAAATCCAAATTGGAGTTCTGAACCCCTGCAACTTGCAGAGGTACTGGAGGTACCATCGATGTAGCGGTTTGCCACTTTGCGAAACTAATACTTACGTTTTATTAGACATGGTTAATGTTGCAATTTTGTAAACCTCTGATCACCTTACTTTAAAATTTTTGTTGTTTGTATTTTTATATCATGTATGCATTTTTTTATCGTAACTTATCGTAATTATATCTTACTGTAATTTCAGTTTTTGTTGCTTATATTTCTATTTAACTAATGTACTTTTTTATTTTTATTGTAATTTTATTTATATTATTTCCTTCTCATGTTAAAGATGTACTGCCTTATTTATTTATGTAAAAGCCCTCTGGGCGTATAATAAAACAAATAAACAAATAACTAATGAAAAAAATATACAAAAAATTGGTTAAATAGGTTATGGTCCTGGGCTATTTTAAAATGATTGTTTTCACAGCTTTTGATGACTTTTCGAAGAGGTTTTGAGTTGACTTTATTCTTATCGACTTTATTAGTTGGCATCGAACCATACATATTTGGTGACTAGATCTTAATAGCCAGGTACGTCCCCATTTTCCTCTTCCCCATCTCCTTCCCCTCCCCACTTACCTTCAGCCTCACAACATCATATTTTTTTAATCACTATTAATTTTATTTGTATTATAGATTTTTGCATGTAAAGGTATCTCTGGTGTCACTTCCCAATGTATCGTCACAACTAACTGTTATACATACACTGTTTTATCATTACTAATATTTTGAATATGAATTTGTGACATGTAATTAGTGTTTATGGCATACTTATTCCGTTTGTATTAAATAAATAAATAAATACCACAATTGGGGATGCCAGTCTCACTGGCTTCAGATGGTTGGAAGCAGTTGAGACTCTTCTCAATTCCCATAAGAAAAAAAAAACCAAAAATGTTTCCATCATGCATAAAAACAAGATTTATATCAAAAAGGTATAATTTTACAGCGGGAAATATATACAGTCAAAATATACACATATATATATATATATATATATATGTTATGATTAAGGTTTTCACGGGTGTAAGATGTAGAACAATTTTCTCGGTTTACCCGCGTAACGTAGTCCTTAAAAGGACTTTTTAAATCCTGACGTTTCGGACAGATCACACTGTCCATCTTCAGAGGCCTTATGTCTTTCTAATTGGGATATATTTGTGGCTGCAGTGTCTGGTTATTCGGATCTGGTCACCAAACACGGTTAAAGTCATTTCGAGCACAGTTTCAGTTCTGAATAGTGGTCTTACACCAGGGCCATCGATACTGACAGTAATTTCGCCCTGGAACGTGCCGCAAATGTACTATATATTATTACTTATTTTAATTTAATGTAGTTATTTATTTATTCACGTCTTGGAGGCTTTTCATTTATATATTCTTATAGACAAGTTGTACAAAGGAGTAAAATTATAAGTGTACAGTGTATACAAAATTAACTGCTTATGAAAGATAAGTAAGTACACAACAAGTATGTTCTTCATTATTATTTAAAGTTGTACAAAGGATTGAAGTGTGCATAATAAATAATAACAACGTTACGAAATATATACGTTTTCATCTGAATACAGCACAACTGATCTGAAACATCTGGAGCCAGTGACACTATGGAACCCCCAATTGGGGTATGTTGCGATGATGGGGTGTGGGAGGAGTCGGGCAAAAGGAAGGTGGGGAAGTAGGTACCTGGCTATTCAGATCTGGTCACTAAACACTGCTAAAGCCATTTCAACCGAAGTTTCAGTCGGTTGTGAATGGCGGTCCGAAAAAATTGAGAAAATTGTTCTACATCTTACACCCGTGAAAACCTTAATCATAACATATTAAACCTCTACGGGGAGGAAATTTTACGTTCGTGCAAATCATTCGAAAAGTTAAGATCGAAGCGTGCTAAACTAATTATCTACTGTCAGCCCCGCCCCCCACCCCCTCCACCATCAATCACCTGCAACCCGGGTACTTCGTTCTAGACATAAGAAGTGACTTGCACTCACTTAAGTTTTAGCTTTTGGACCGAACAGACATGCGAAAGCTATCAGTTTGAGACAAAAACTCAAGACATAAGGCCTCTGAAGATGGACAGTGTGATCTGTCCGAAACGTCAGGAGTTAAAAAGTCCTTTTAAGGACTACGTTACGCGGGAAAACCGAGAAAATTGTTCTACATCTTACACCCGTGAAAACCTTAATCATAACATATTAAACCTCTACGGGGAGGAAATTTTACGTTCGTGCAAATCATTCGAAAAGTTAAGATCGAAGCGTGCTAAACTAATTATCTACTGTCAGCCCCGCCCCCCACCCCCTCCACCATCAATCACCTGCAACCCGGGTACTTCGTTCTAGACATAAGAAGTGACTTGTACTCACTTAAGTTTTAGCTTTTGGACCGAACAGACATGCGAAAGCTATCAGTTTGAGACAAAAACTCAAGACATAAGGCCTCTGAAGATGGACAGTGTGATCTGTCCGAAACGTCAGGAGTTAAAAAGTCCTTTTAAGGACTACGTTACGCGGGTAAACCGAGAAAATTGTTCTACATATATATATATACATGCGTACTAATATATATATTTTTTAATTTAGAAAAATATTATATATAATAAAGAGGAAAAATATGAATAATAATTAAAATAATGCAAACATTATCGGTGTATTAGTAAATTATAATTGTTCACATTTAATGTGTGTTATTTAGTTTTTTTATTTTTATTTATTCATTTAACTTACTTATACATTTTAGTTTACAAATTACCTAGCTAGATACTGATATCCTGTTTTAATCATAGAAAGGTATTCAGTGTGTATTTTATATCATGCCGAAAGCATTCATAAAACACTTTTAAAAGATTAAATAAATACTAATAAAAAATCCGGATTTTCAGTTACAAGAAATCCGTAAATCCGGGTTTTCCAACACGACTCTGAAATCGCCATTTCTACGATACGCGATACACAAAGAGGGCGAGAATAGTTCACGGGTTCAAGAGATCAAACCCGACCGAGCGACTTCAAATCTATATTTGTTTATAGCCGTATTGAAGCGATTATTGTATTATTATGTATGTGTTAGCAGTGTCAAATCGGTTCCGTAATAAAAGCAACAATGCGATTAGTAATATCGGAAACATATAAACACTCTCGAAGCGCAGTGGACCGATCCGTAATACATACGTATATCAATACAATGAATACATACTACATTCTACTCCACATCGATTAGCCAAGGGTTAATACTCTCGAATAGCAATCCGGAGGTCGATGGTTCAAATCCCGGCGTGCACAATTAATTATATTTAAAATAAATTAAATTTTATTCAAATAAATTAATGAAACATTTTAACTTTGTTTGAACCACAATAATTAATTTAATTAAAAATATATTATTTTTATTAATTTAATTTGTCGTTTCACAAGTAATTAAGTATGTAAAAATTTTATTTTATTAAGTTGTCTAATTTTACAACTTATTAATTTAAAATAATACATAATATATTTGCGGCACGTTCCAGAATAGAAGATACTCTCCGTATCACCACGGTGTATGAAAGTACGACCGCCATTCACAACCAACTGAAACTTCGGTTGAAATGGCTTTAGCAGTGTTTAGTGACCAGATCTGAATAGCCAGGTACCTACTTCCCCACCTTCCTTTTGCCCGACTCCTCCCACACCCCATCATCGCAACATACCCCAATTGGGGGTGCCATAGTGTCACTGGCTCCAGATGTTTCAGATCAGTTGTGCTGTATTCAGATGAAAACGTATATATTTCGTAACGTTGTTATTATTTATTATGCACACTTCAATCCTTTGTACAACTTTAAATAATAATGAAGAACATACTTGTTGTGTACTTACTTATCTTTCATAAGCAGTTAATTTTGTATACACTGTACACTTATAATTTTACTCCTTTGTACAACTTGTCTATAAGAATATATAAATGAAAAGCCTCCAAGACGTGAATAAATAAATAACTACATTAAATTAAAATAAGTAATAATATATAGTACATTTGCGGCACGTTCCAGAGCGAAATTACTGTCAGTATCGATGGCCCTGGTGTAAGACCACTATTCAGAACTGAAACTGTGCTCGAAATGACTTTAACCGTGTTTGGTGACCAGATCCGAATAACCAGACACTGCAGCCACAAATATATCCCAATTAGATACGCTATAGTCCAACTGGCTCCAGACATACGGAGCAGTGACTGACTTCCCTTTGTGCGAGAGTTGTTTCTGAATAATAGATTTATTCTATAACGTTTTTTATACGTGTCTCTGGAGCTAGAACGAACTTGCTTGGTCCATTGCGCTCCTCCCACGCTGATGGGCTGTTTACGAGGCCAGTGTTAATTAGAGTGATTTAGCGGCAACTAAACCGTTTAGTTAATTTGAAGGGACTGTCATTGTGCATACCGTTAGCTGCACGGAAAAGGGATTCCTGAACACTTCACGAACACCGAAACAACATCAAAATAGTCGATACCTTTTATTGAAAAAGATAAAAGGTTGACTGCAGCGACACCATGTGAAAAAGCGATTTCGTCTCTTTGGACATCGAAAAACTTCAACATGTCAGCAATATTTTAAAATCGTCAGCAGCTGAAGTCATCTTGGAAAAAGCGTCGAAAACACGCCCGTTATCTTCATCATTTATATTTTTTTTAAATGGTGT
Source organism: Limnephilus rhombicus (assembly GCA_929108145.2). Lineage (NCBI taxonomy): Eukaryota > Metazoa > Arthropoda > Insecta > Trichoptera > Limnephilidae > Limnephilus > Limnephilus rhombicus. Next base: position 31,025,531 of record OV815277.1, on the reverse strand, counting down.
TTCTCAATTACGCTTATAATCTCAATGACTGTTGTAAGGTATAAGGTTATTGGTGGCGGTTCGTGATCATTCTCAATGAGAGTTCAATCTTAGTTTAGAGATGAAAAATAAATACTTCAAAAACAGCAAATTTATTTTGTGGAATCATTTTAATTCAAAATTAATAGATTCCACGGTTATTGTTTATAAAAAACTAACATGTTTCGTGAGCGATGCTCACTTCCTCACAGTTTACTTAAAACTAATTACAACAATAGACTTTATGGTGTCAATGGAAAGGTTTGAGTGGGAAGGGGGCAATAGAACACAATTTACAAAGGGAACAAGCTCAATAATGGGTCATTAAAAAATATTTTCTGATAATATATATAATTAAATTCGAATTTACGCTCTTCCTAATTTCTAAGACTTTGACTTTGAGATATGTCCAACTGAACGCCAATACAATGTAGTAACTCAATTCCACTATTAAAGTCAAAAGTGTGACTCGTTTCCAACAAATGATTGGTAAACTCCGAGAAATTATTATATTATTGTTTAAACATCTCGTATGTTCCTTTCTCCTTATTTCACAGTTTCTCGAAGTTTTACCTATACAGGGTGTTAAGGGACGTACTTGACTTACATTAACCAGTGATTCCTGACATTATTTGGAGTAAAAAATGTAAATAAAATTTTGGTCTCCGGTGACATTTTTGTTTTTTTTTTTCTACAAAAACATAAAAAATGGTAGGTGTTGGATAGTTGGAGGCGGGGTTAGGGGCTGGTCGGTTACTCAGCTGAGTGACCAGTGACGACATGCAGAAGAATTTTTTTTTGTTTGATTTTGAAGAAAAAAAATTTGAAAAAAAAAAGTCATCCAAAAAGTCACCGGAGACCAAAATTTCATTTACATTTTTTACTCCAAATAATGTCAGGAATCACTGGTTAAAGTAAGTCAAATACGTCCCTTAACATCCTGTATAAAAGAAACCACAATCATTATACTTCAATTTATAGATTGCAGATTTTTTCATTTTTAAATCTCTATCATTTTTTTTTGTTTTTTTATTAATAAAATTCCTTTATTCATATCAGTATTATAGATATCAGTTTGTCAACGGGTTCTTTAGACAATTACACTTTTTTTAAATTGAGACAGGTCTTCGACCAAGTCGAAAAGACGGGTACATTAAATATACAAGTACATGAAAAAAAATTGTTAATAAAATTTATAAGAAATACAGAACAGAGAAAATGAAAGAAATAAAAGAAAAGACAAGAGAAAATAATAATGGAATAATGAATTATTTAGAATGTATTTTAAAGGTTATTATTTGCGTAAAATGCAGGAAGAATTTCATTTGGTACATTCTTTGTTATGAAATTGGAAATTTTATCATTTAAAAATTACTTTTTTCTCAATTTTTCCCTTCATGATCTTTTTTATAGAGGATAAATATATGATAAGGAATTTATTCTTGTATTTTTTGTTAAGAATGTTTTTAATTAACTTGGTGTTATATCAATTAATAATTGCAATTTGTTTAATGTGCCCTATTGCCCTTCTTTCCCCTTCTCACTCCCAGCTCACCATTGATACCGTAAAGTCTATTATTGTAAATAGTTTTAAGTAAACCCTGAGGAAATGAGCATCGCCCACGAATCATGTCGGGTTTTATAAACAATAAACGTGATTAAAACAAAGAAATCTATTAATTTTGAAAAAGAAATAAATGAAAATATCCGTTCACATAAGAAAAAATTGCATCAAATATGTATTTGTAATATCAGGGGAAACCGCCTAGTTATAAGTAAGTAAGACATATGCACCAAGAAAACACAATGCTAAATTTGTGTTGGTCAACTCAACTCTCGTTGAGCGACCTACACGAACAAGAAAAAGTATACTACAAAAATGTATTAATAACCTGCATTAGGGACAATTATTAAAACTCAAAAGGAAATAATTGTCGCACACTTAAAACACTCTCTATTTGAGTACCCACGTCATAGTGTCTAAGCACGAACTCATTGTCTGAATTCCGAAATGACGATGAGTTGCAACTTAGGTACTCTCGACAATGTCTCGGGCTTATAATAATTATTGTAAACAAAGGATAACACGAATAATTCCCGAACAAAACATTCGTAATGCATATCATAAGTCCCACACACAACAGCGCACACACGTCACAATCGCAATATTAGTTGGACAAAAATGCAATTTTTTTTCATAGTCGAATAATATTAAAATCATTGAACGTAACAAAGTCCTGTTTTAACTCGTCCGTCTTGCATTTCTTCTCTCTGTTTCGCAATTTAAAGATTATTTTTCAAATGCGAAAATTATTTTAACTTTCTTAGTCGGAATATTTCAATATTATGGTACGGAAACATTGGCCCAAATAGGAAAAAGTTGGATTTTCTCGCTACATCACAATCTGAAAATGATAGATGACAGTAAAGGCACTTACTTACCTAGGCGTTTTGGTCACTTTGCGTTTACGTGTGCGTCTATCAGTTTCGCTCAGATTTTTTACAGTTAAACCGCGCGTTTTTACGCTTGCAAACTTTGTTGTGTAACTGTGGTTTTTTGTTGTTAGTTTATAATGATAACTGTATTTCTTATTTTTAGACATGTTTTTAGGATTTATTACATTTATAACTTCAAAAACTTTTGTATACGAGTATGAGCTTTGTTGCCTAAATGTAGGAAATGAAATATGGGTATACTTTGGCCCATGTTGCGGGTAAAATTGGTCCTCTGGGCGAAATGTTCAGAAAAAAGTAGGTAATTGGAGTTAAGCTTTTGTGTAGCCAAAAATCACAAAAACTTGCATCTTATTTAACTTAACTTGTATTTGGTTAAATTTACGTGATACATACAACCATTATTCTACTTGAATTTCTATCACTTGTTTGATTGGTTGCTTCTATAAAAAAAATATATATATATATATTGTTTCAAATGGAAGAAAACTCTCATACTCATTAAAATTTACATTTATTGGGGGCTGCAGATAATTTTATTGTTCGGTGGTATTAAAAACTTATTGAAAGTGAATAGTGCTCAAAACCTTTTGGCATAATTTATTTTTTTATTAATTGAACACCGGCCTTTTACAGATTTTTGACACTGAGTGAGAAAATCAAAATTATTTTTAAAAAACTCAGTTTAAAATTACTAACACAATACAAAAGAGATACATAATAGATGAATGTCACAAAGGAAAAAAAGAGATAAAAAGAAATGGCAGAAGATATCCCAAGCAAAATTATGTTAGTTACCTACTCCGTTTGGTTCACAAATACTTTTGGCCAGCTAAAACGCATTTCAGACCTTTGTGCAACGATTCGATGCCAAAATCTCGCCTCGGAGAATATAAATTGTATGTAACGACATACTGTACTGTACATTGTGCAGTACAACTCCGCCTTACAGTTTTTTCATAAACACTTATCCATAGAATTTTATTTTTACCGATTCTTCGTTTAGAATCAACACGTAAAACTGTCCTGACGATAGCCCACCCCAGATATGAGAACTACTAGGAGAAGAACAGTCCGGGTAACGGTTATGGGTAAAGCCGTCCCAGGAACCCAGGACTACCAACAGCTCTGCTATGGGTCATCCCTCAAAAGATCTTCCATACAGCACCCCCAAAGAAGACTTCTTGTCAACAAGACGATTGTAATGTGGGCAGCAACACAAGCGGGTCAGAAACACTGCGTGTCGCAGATCGATAGGATTACCTACACGGTTACCTATTTGTGGATAAAAAATGATAGAAGGTGCATTCTCTACATTTCGGAAAAGAGGGGTATTTATTGATGAAATTTGGCAAACTCCTTAAAAATCAAAATGAAGGTCACTGTCTACTTGGATACAAAATACTCTGTACAGAGCCCGGGTAACGCCGTGAATTTATCTGGGTGACTACATAAATTTGTTAAGATTGGTAACCCAATAACCAAATGTTCACATCACTTTAAATACAAACAAATTTGCTTATTATTTCTTGATGAAACAGAGTATTATGAAAAAAGAACTAAACAGTATTGTAACAAGTATAGTTATTTCGAGCGCATATTGAGAAGTGTTCACGCTCGAATACTTTCTCTGTCTTGCATTGGTTGTCTCTTACTACCGCTTCTGCTAGGGCAGCGGGACCATAGGTATATAAAGACAAGCGAAACCTTAGAATTTTGAGTTTTGGCCTGCCGGGGAGTCCCGCGCTAAGCTCCAGAAAAATAGTAAAAGTCGAAGTCTGCCTACCGAGATCAGCTCGCGCGGCTTCAAGGCACTCGTGAATCTTTCGTATAAAGTGACGAGTAGGTAATTAAGGATAATTAGTGTCCTTTTGGAGTTATTATAATAATAATAACCATAAAGCTACTGTTACACTCTCGTAAAGTTACACTCTCGTAAAGGTTATATATATATATATATATATATATATATATATATATATATATATATATATGTTTATACCTAGTACAACAGTCAGCAGCTGGTCCGCGACCTTTCAGTGAGCTAGATTGCTAATACGATTTTAGATTTTCACGGCCAAAAATATTTTTGTTATTAGTTTTTGGGGTGTTATGCCGTGTTGCGCTACCTCCTTCTTTAGCCAACGTTTCGGACAGCGTTGGAGTGTCCATCATCAGGGCAGATGTGTCCATCATCAGGACACATCTGCGCTGATGATGGACACTGCAACGCTGTCCGAAACGTTAGCTAAAGAAGGAGGTAGCGCAATACGGCATAATACCCCAAAAACTAATAACAAAAATAGATTGCTAATATTGAAAAATTCCACATTTTTTATGTTGGTGTAGCTGAAAATGTTTTTTTTTTCAATATTTAAATTTTCTCATGAAGATTGTTCAGTATATAAGCTACAGCAAAATCTATAATGTCGTATTTTTCAATATTAGCACTGTAGCTCACGAAAAGTGTAGAACTGCAAAAGGTAATAGAGTATGCAGCTTCGTGAGTTCATCGGCGGATTAGAAACCTGGCAACTATTTGGGGCAGTCGTGCCGGCCGCGGCCGCTCGTAACAATGTGTACACGGTGACCGGATACATTGCGATACAATAATCTACATTAAAGTAGTAATATTATAAGTAGGCTCCTTTTGCTCCGGGGTCCCCAAAATCATCCTTGGAATAGCTAAGTCCTACTTAGTTCGTAATTACATAGCGTTTCCGTTGACGACCTCCATGGTCTAACTGTTAAACCCTAATGGACTAATCATATTTTTTTATATGTAGAAAGATATTGTCAAAATGACTAACACCACAATCAACCCTCTTAAAATGCACTTTTTGTTTACGAGGGTTTCAAACGTTGGGGATGCCATGTAGAAGGTATTTTTAGGAAAAGAAGTAGTGAAAGTTCTGGGAAGGAAACGGTATGCGGAGTGGGCAGGAATCTGGGGATCGGTTTGTCCAGGAGTGATGGACGTATGAATCCATCCTTCCCACTGCGTTGCAAGGCGGTATTTCGCGGAGTCTTGCTGGATATGTCAAAAGATCTCCCTGAACCAGTCTCTCCCACGCAGTTGGCGGGCAGGTGCATCCGCCGCCAATACCCGGGCATACCCCACCCCGTGAGCCCCTGCTAAGACGCCAAGCGTAGCGAACCACTCTGTTGTCACTCAGTGTTTGTCAAACTTTGTACGTATTATTTACGAGAATGTTTTTATTTTGGAATTCTTCATTAGTACCTACGGTACCTACTATTACCGTGAAGTCTGTGGAATTCACTGGGTCGTTATATTCATCGGACCCCAGGAGCCAACAGAGAAGTATATGGTAAAAATGTACGTGAACCGTTAAAAAGCTACGGGGCTAGTGTTGGTCACGTTTCTCCATAAAACGCCGCGGAACGCCTTCCAATTAGAAAAAAACTTAACCGTTGGCAGCTATTGGCCAAAGTGACGTGAAAATTCCGAAAATTGCAACTATGTAGCTTTCAAATAAAAGTATATAAATAGTGAACTTGTATGCAAAATAACTGCTAGGATTAATTTGCGATAAAATCAAAAAGATTTCATTGAAGAAGATAATACTAATAATCTAAACGAAAACATGAAAAAGAACAAGACACAAAAAAATAAAAAGATATCGGTCGCAACTGGGACTCCGGGATAAAAGATATTTTTCCGTGTCTTCTTCATATTTTCGTTTAGATTTAGTATTACCTTCTTCTTCAATGATATATTACTTTGATGGGAATAACCTGCAAATGTTATAAAAAGAGAGTTGTCCCAATAAAAATTTTGAGTTTAAAATTCGTCTTAGCAGATTATATCAGTATAACATGATGTGTATAATGCTCTAAACGGTTTTGCACCATCCATCATAATTGACTGATCTGTGTGTGAGGAAAAACCTTATTCAGTGGTAACTCACGCCAAGTATGTTTGAACCCTCTTGTTATGAATGTTGCACAGTTCGGAGACAGGGCGTTCGACGCTCTGAGCCCACATTCTTGGTGAGAAACTGGATTTGAAAATGTTTCGAGTCAATTAAAAACACACTTCTTTATAAAAGGTATACCCATAGTAATAAACGAAAAGCGCCCTTGAGGTGATTTAGTCATTAAACGGTATATAAAGTTGACCCAAGTATTATTATAATTATTAGCATGCTTATTGACAGAATTGGTGAACTTCGGAGTCTACGAACCCGAGTCGTGCAACCGTCATTGCACGTTCTCGCTATCGCTATGTCGTTTTTTGTATCCACATGAAGTAGGGGATCTTTTTAGGCTATTAAAGAGGCGATACAGTAGGTGGGTTTGTAATTTTAAGTTCAAACACGAAGCCTTATTTGCCTGTTTGCAACGCCAGAATATGCAAATAATCCTAATGACAACAAAGAAAACACTTACATTTCAATAAAATGGCATTCGGCACAATGAACACCGCGAAGGTGACAATCTATCCAAAAGTGATATTTTATTAAAGCCGTTTGCATCATAATCATTTTCTCCGACTATGTTCTTTCACAGAATGCCGAATATTTGTTAAAATGTGTGTTTATTGGACAATTTATACCGCGTATCTGTCATGGTTTAACTGACTCTTGAACAATTTGTTTCATATCACATTCGCGGAATTGCTTGCCAAACAACGATATGAAAGTAGATAAAAAAAAAAACTTTCGAGCCATAAAGTAGATAAAAAAAAAACTTTCGAGCCATAAAGTAGATAAAACCATTTAATATTTCTAGTTTTGATACTGACAATTCATGGTGGAATTCAATTATAACAATATACGAGTATTAAAACAATTATAAAACTGATTGCCACTTCATTTATTTCTGACCGTGACCGGTTTCAGCCTGTTGAGGCCATCTTTAGAATGCTACAATTGTTTCTTATATCTACTCTACGGTTTACATACATAATGTATGGGGGAGCGGGATAGGGGTGGTCTAAACGATTTTATTCAATTACATGGGTTTTCCCACATTTGTTGCCATGTCGTCTATTGAACTATTGTCGACTATTGAATCGAACGTTATTAATAGCCTTGCGTCTACGTGGTTGAATTTAAGAATCATTATTCAGGCTTTGATTTAACATTAGCTTGGATATTTTTGTCTTACATATTTGTCATTTCCCTATTCATGCGATTATTATTTTGTGCTATCTTTTCGCTGGCATCGCTGATTTTTTTCGATTCATGTATTTACGTCCGTAAAATAAAAAAAATATATAAATGAAGACCGAGTTACTAATAAATAAAGTTACAAATGTGGTCGAAAGTAACCAAGGACGGTGAGTGTAGAGTGCAGTGTTAAGTGTAGAATGTAGATAATTAATCACCTACTGTTGTTTGCCATCGAGACGGAATTCCGTTGTTGCTTTTAATTAGAGAGAAAGAAAACTTTTACGATCAATTCATTAAACATGTTAATTTTAATCCCAGCATTGTTTTTTATAAAAGAATGCCAATAATAGGTAATACGAGCAGGCAACGTGCATGGTACGTTAAAACAAGAAGAGGAATACTTATATATTAAGGAGTAGATACATTTTAACTTGTACGGATGTATTTAAGAATTGATTAGCTTGCAACACAACGACGAGATTCAAAATAAAATGAACAGATGCGAAATAAATGAACCAATGCATTAGAGAAGTTTAAAATTTTCAAAATAGCGGTTTTCAATACGTATTAGGATACGTAATGGAAATGTCGTAACTTTTAAATTCACTTTTTGAAGTAAGAAATTCTTTAGCACCGTTGTGTTTTGAAACTGGATGAAACGAGAAAAATAGACAAACACATCTATAGGATTTAGTAATTTAATAATCGTTTTCCTCTTTGTGCGGTGCTTCGTAGCTTCCCCACTCTTGTCTACTTTAGTTTTCTGAAGGTTTCACTTCTACCACGTATGAATTTTTTTTAATGTGGCAATGAATCAGCTAAAATACTTAAATAAAATTTCTTTTAAATATTCTAAAAATTCACACATTCGAAGACGTACGTAAAATGAAAGATTTAACTTTCTTATTTAAAATACTTAATTTCGAATTAGACTGTTCCGAACTCCTGCAACTTATATACCTACATATTATACATTATATACATAAGAAGAACACAACACAATAGACGTGGGCAAAATTGAATGACCGAATTAAATGAATAAATTCAATATTGTGACACACTCGATCTGATTCTCAATTTCAAAAGGAATTGATTCTTCATTCCTTACTTTTGGCCTCCTACAATTTTTAACGATACCATACATTCTTTATTTCCATTTATTTTACCGTTAAATTATTTCAATGAATAATGTGTTCCGTAAACGATTTAAATATTATAATGTTTCATAGGTATTTAAATATTATTCAATTTGCGGCGCGCCGCGAAGTGGTCGACGGACGGTAGGTATTGTGAATTCTATTGTGCCGTCATTCTAAAACCCGAACATAAAAATCATCCCAAAACGCGGCCGCGATTCAGCTGAGTTGTCCGAGCATCTCTTTCACGCAAGGAATTAATCATTTGTCGTAATCAATAGTCCTGAGATGGTCCTAAGGTTCCCGCCGTCCCAGGTCCGGTTCCATGTCCGCGTCCCAGGTATCTAGTCTATCGCTATCGAGAGTATGTCCGAAGTGTTTTATTCAGGAATTAAAACAAAAGTCTTTTTCACTTGTGACGTCGTCGTCCCACGTAATTCACAGACCCAGAAATGACGACAGATGTCATCGTTCGAGTCAAATCTCAGATCTCAGAATCCGAAACGCAACTCTGTCCTAGGTCCGCAGCTCGCGAGTGAATCAAGTCACTGCGGGGTAAGACACAAAACAGTAGTCAAAAATTACTAATTCATTCCTAAATGCCAGCCCTTAATCCGTCCGTGCGGTTCATCTATTCCTCCGCGCGCCATGCCGTCAATTTCATTACATAGCTAGTCGAAAACTTTCGAGTTTCAATCCGAACATCAGCTAGAAAAGTGAGAAGCTAAAATGATGCACTTATTATCGGTTTTTTGGTACGTACGAAAGATATCGGAATACAAGTACCTACCTACTTTTATACGTAGATCTTGGGTAGATATAATATGTAAATTTGCAGATATTATAAGGCCAATCAGCTGTAGTTAGCTGAATACTCTTTAGACAAATACTCTTTAGCTAAATACTCATCTTAATGTTAAAATGCATGATTATATTAGATAACGTGAAGTGGAAATTTTTTTAATTTTAATAAATAAAATAAAATTAATAAAACTTTAAGGGTGAAACAAAAACCTGTTAAATTTTAAGATTTTATTGCTAGCTATAAAATACATTTTACATACGAAAAATAACGTCACTAAAAAAAGACAACCACATACATCTATAGGATTTAGCCTGCGAGATAATGAGATAGAATAATCGGTCTCCTCTTTGTGTAGTGCTTCGTAGCCTCTTGGTCTCCTCTTTATGCGGTGCTTCGTAGCCTATTGTTCTCCTCTTTGTGCGGTGCTTTGTAGCCTATTGGTCTCCTCTTTGTGCGGTGCTTCGTAGCCTCCCCACTCATTGTGATTTGAAATTCGATGAAGCGAAAAAGCGACACTAAAAGGGACAAACACATTAATCTATAGGTTTTAGCCTGCGAGATAATGAGATAGAATAATCGTTCTCCTCTTTGTGCGGTGCTTCGTAGCCTCCCCACTCATTGTGATTTGAAATTCGATGAAGTGAAAAAGCGACACTAAAAGGGACAAACACATTAATCTATAGGTTTTAGCCTGCGAGATAATGAGATAGAATAATCGTTCTCCTCTTTGCGCGGTGCTTCGTAGCATATCAGTCTCCTCTTTGTGCGGTGCTCCATGGCCTCCCGGTCTCCTGCTGGGCGGTGTTAGCCCCCCCACTCTAGAAGGAATCAATTCAAAAGGATAGGGGAATCAGACTGAATCGATTCACTCCTAGGAATCATTCTGCCCACGTCTAATACCTATGGTCCCGCTGCCCTAGCAGCAGCGGTTGTAATTGCGCTTATTTATACTGCAGTAGAATAGAGTAATGTGTTCAACACATTACTCTATTCTACTGCAGTATAAATAAGCGCAATTACATTGCTCATTCTCCAATACAGCGCGGTTTCATGCTAAGGAAAACCAAAACTAAGGTGATATTGGCATGTTTATAAAGAAACCCTGTAGCCGAGAAATTGAACAATAGGTATTTTATCCAAGTGTTGGTGTCGTCGCTCTTAATACCCGAATACTGAGCAAAAAGAACAACTGCATCTCAGGCTGATAATACCTAAATAAAATTCCCCATTTTTATTCTCGAAAACTGGAACAATTTTTTTAACTAACAATATTAGAAGAAATTGCTCTGTGTTTGTAAGTGTTGCTTTTTTCAAAATACATTAACTAGTTTGTATACTGAATGTCTTTTAATGGCTTTCAAACCAGGCATTTTTTTTACATTAACTCCACACAGGAGGTCCTGAGGAAAATGATTTCCCTCAGTTCCTATGTCATCTGAGATGCTGTGTGGAGGGTCTTTTTGAGGAGAGGAAGGAATGAACATTGGTCTTGAAGAGACCCATGTTGTAGGAAGGAGGAAACACAGAGGCCGGCAAATCATTCCACAGCCGAGCTGTTGAACACAAGAACGAGTCGAAGAAACGACCTGTTCTCATGTGACAAATGTCAACCGTGTACAAATGTTGGGCATTATAACGATATTTGGATTTTTTTGATAAGTGAAAGTTTTTTTGATAAAAAAGCAAAACGTACCGACACGCTGGTGGTCGATATCTATATTGTATTAAAAATATTCGCAGTATTGTCAAAATCCAGAGAGGAAATTGGGGAATACGTTTGTATGGACGAAACGCCGCCCGGTTTCCTCTTGATGTAAACTTTATGAATTTTGTGGATCATACATATTAAACATATACCAATCATATTATTAAACCTTCGGTTGTCTCTGTGTAAACCTATCTGACAAACCGTGTATCTGACAAACTGTGAAAACCCATCTGTATTTTTTTAAATTTTGTTTCTTGTATTTTTATTTCATGAATGTATTTTTTCTTTGTTATAATTTTATTTTTATTATTTCTTTCTAGTTCAAATTATACTAATTACCTTTATTAATGTAAAAGCCCTCTGGGCGTAAAATCAATTTAAAAAATGATAATTCTAGATCGAGACATTTAACATTAAAAGTTATTCGCTTTCAGGACATAAAATTTTTTTATGAAAAACATTTTCTCGTCATAACCACATCTCTAACGAATAAAGCCAAAGAACTACCTGAATGACCTTAGAATTCGAACGAAATCACATACTCATTGCGCTGGTGGCGATTAGGTTGAAATTGGCACGTGTTTTATTTCATTTTCGTTTCTGATAAAAAATTTGAAATCTTTTCGACCATTTTCTAAAAAACTTAATTTGCAAAATCAGAAAAATTATTCGATTACGAAATTCTATATTTAAAGCATTTTACAGCCCTGATAATTTATTTGTTCAAGGCTTATTTATAAAAAGGCACATGAAACAAACAAAATAAGGTAAAACTTGAGATGTATCCTACTCTCAAGCGATCAAATTTTCAAACCAAAAACATAATATTCGTGATTTTGAAGATCCATTGAAATGTTCCATCCTTTTTTTTAAGGTTGTATGTCGCCCATTCTGCAAAGAACGCGTGCGACGTGCAAACGATTAGCAGCAAAGTGAAAGTGTTGTGAGGCGCCATACTAATCTTACCAGTATCCGCTATTCCACTGAGAAACATCCGCCATAGATACCGAGCCACAGAATGCAAACAAACGAACAATGTCTTCATTATGCAACACGGCAGATTCTTCGCTGGTTGCGTTCGATTGATACCATTTTTTGTTTGTTTAAAATATGTATAAGAAAAACTACTAACTCCAGACAGGAGACCTTGGCATTGGGGGAAATAATTTCCCTCGGAGCCTTAATCGTACTTGGGGATGCTGTGTGGAAAATCTTTTCAAGAGAAAAGTGAGTGAACCTGAGATTTCATTTCATTCCGGCGGTGAAGTCACTGCGAAAAGTCACTGAGAAACAGCCTTCTATCTTGCTTACGCTTGCTCTTATGTTTTTTTATTATATAAAAATGCAATTTTTTTCAATTTCACTCAACAAGTTTGAAACATGATGTATGCTTGCATGCTAGCAATGTAGCTTTGTGACTCATTGAAGGCCCCTCTTTTTTCCTCTGTGGTGCGAGTACCGTTTTCGTGTCAACTCTGGCTGCGGTACCTATACCTATACCTCAAAAATTCTTGTGTTACATCAGTTGCTAAGGGTACCCATCTATTATTTGCAAATTGTTAACCAGTTAGTTTCTTGTATTTATGAAAACGCCCAGTAACGTATAATATTAATATTATCGTAACGCCTTTTCTCCGTGCCCTGATTCGATGTCCAATTATGACATGTAACCTTGACAAGCCGTAAATTAAACTTACAAAGAACGTTTCAGTAGAAAGAAAACTGTTTATTATTCGCCAAAAACGTCTAATTCAGAAAATATTTCAGATACGTATTGTAAAACTAATGGTAGTAGTAATCAACGCCATCAACAGACGTTCAGTATTAAAGTATTTTTTTAAATCAAAAATATTTTCTTCTAACACTGGTAAAAAAATGTTAAAAGTCTGTCCAGTTTTGGAGGAGAAAAATGGGGACTACAAAACCTCGATTTTGATGATTTTATTTAGCCGTTATCAGTCTGAGGTGAAGTTATCTCTTTCGCTCAATATTCGGGGGGTTGACAGCGACAGTGACGACAACAGTTGGTAAAATACCTATTCAATTTTTTAAATTTTATTAATGCCATTGAAAATCATCTAAAATATAAAGAAACAACGAAAAGAGCCTACCTATTTAAAAATTTATTTGATTTTTTGCCAGTCCATCAATAATTACGGGTAAAATCAATAAATTATTGTATTCGGCTTCGTTGACCTATCTAAAAAATCGAACTCTCAATATTTGTAATGTTTTTTCACATCTTCATAATATCTTAACCCGGACGAAATTTCACAAAACAACACACTGAACTCTCAATGTGTCATAACTTCCAATATAACAATATTAACCAGTTAACGCAATTAACCTGATAAAATGAAAAATTAAACCAAAGATGAGTGATATAATAATGAATTTTTGGTTTATTATGCCGTGTTGCGATTCCTCCTTCTTTAACCAACGTTTCGGACATCCTTACAATACCCATCACCGAGGCAGATGATGGGTAAAAAAGGAGTACGCTCAACAAGGCGCAATAACCCAAAAATTTATCACGATAAAGGTAGGGGTGTTTTAAACTCTCGTTTCATTAAATTGATGACCACCAAAATTATCGACAATAAAATTTTAAAGTTTTACATTTTAACGAAACATTTTTTAAACAAATTATGTAAAGCATATCAGTTATCTTGTTTTGCTCGACACTAGTTTGGTTAATTAGATTGTTTTTAATAAGATCAATAACATAGGTAGATACCTACTGCCGACTGACTAACTGACCATCACGCCGTTTCGCCGCAGGGGTAGGCAGAGGACGGACCGCCAAACGACTCGGTCTCGACATACACTCCTTGCCTCCTTCACATTCATAAATCGTCTCGAACATACTCTTCCATTATTATGACTATTGGCAAGGCCCGACTCAAGTATCTATATCACTTGATCGTGCCATGTCTTCCTCGTACTCGTACGTCCCCGACTTCTTCTACCATCCACATTTGCGTCATACAATCTCTTTACACTCCTTTCTTTATGCTCAAACCATTTAAGCGTCCCTTTCTTAATCATACTAATTACGCTTATATCAGCTCTTTATTGAATTCTTTTCGGGTCTCCACATTTCTCACACGATCATACATGGTTTACCACATATACGCCTCGGGGACCTCATTTCCACAGCGTTCAGACTAATTTCATCCTTCCTCTGCCAGTTCCACGCTTCACTGCCATACTTCAAGGTATGTGCCAGCACTCCATTGTGGACTGCTAGCTTCGCTTCTTTGAACAGTTTTTTGTTAGCGCCGCGCCGATAGGATTTGCCGATGAATTTCAGAATCGGTGTTTACTCAGATGGCTTAATCCAGAACATCAGTGGTAACTTCTCGAAGCCATGCTTGTTTAGAAAGATAAAAAAATGTTGTGTGTATTGAAAGTTCAACAATCAGCATTCGACACGACACAACGCTTCCTGTCCTTAATAGACGAAAGCTGCAGTCGACAAACAGATAACAAACATGGCACGATAATTCATCATTCACTACAATGATAGTGCAATGGATCCCATATTGCGTCGGTTAGTAACAAACTCCATTTAAATCATTGACTCACTCAATTAAAAATCGGTTAGAGCAGTCATCCATCAAAAATAACATGAACAGGCTTAACTTAAACCGTTATGCTGGTACGTTAGGTCGAGAAACGGTAGTAAGTGCACTTGGTTGGGGTTACCTTATGATGTTCAAAAAGGAGGACTTCCTTCAAAAAAATTATGAACGTCCATCATACGCCTTAAAACAAACATATTTTATGATTCACCCACCTACCCAGATCAGATTTCATAGATCAAAATGCCTCAAATAAACTATAGCTGACCTACAAGTGGTTCAAAAATGAGCTCTCAGAAATTGGTTTTCAACGCAATACTCATGTCCAATTATAATCCTTCCTAAACACGCAATCGAGACTTCCAGAACCCAAAAACTCTAAATAACAACAAAAATCCGCATTCCTCTGACTCTAACACTCGCTACAAAATGCGGGAAAAAATCTCTGAACTATATTACCTACAAAAATAATATTTGATGATTTGTATAGCACCGTTTTTGTGAAAAATCACCTCAAGGGCGCTGTACAAATATATAATATATTTCTATTTTTGGATAATTAGAAGCTTTCCTAGATAGAATATAAATAGAAGCTGATCTGTTGGTGCAACATTTAAGAAGATCCACCTTTAGAATTGGACTCAGTAACAAATTTCACGTAATTTCACAGTTTCGTTCACTTCACTCAGAAAGTAGTAAACTTAAACTTTTTAAAAGTCGTATCCACGTTTCTATCAACAAAATCGAAATGTTAAGGTTAAAGATCACCTTATTTATAATCTACATATTCACAGATGGCGCCAATTAAATTATTTTAGGTTTTTAATACTTTTTTAACGCTTTGCTTTAAAATATTGAGGTGAATTAGTAGTTTGCGCCTGAACATATTTAATATGAATATAAATAAATAGTTTTGTCCATAAACAAACCCAAATCTTTCAAGAGAGGCTGAAAAATTCAATTTTGTATCGGTGACTCAATCCAATCTTGTATTTTTCAGCCTTGAAAGATTTAAGCTTGTTTATGGACAAAACTATTTATTTATATTCATATTAGATATGTACGGGCGCTAACAATTAATTCACCTTAATATTTTAAAGCAAAACATGCAAAAAGTTTTTTTTTTTTTCAATTATTTCTGGCTTTCACCCTTCAAGGGTGTTCTAGGCCATCATTTATAATTACAGAGAAAGGAAAGGTGAATTTATATATTAATTTTATTTAAATGTGCAAATTTCAGAATTTTATGGAAGATTGGAGTAGAGTTCAGACTTAGAAGAGATGAGATGTTGAATGGAGGAGAGGCAATTTTTGATAACGCTTGATAGAAGAGAGGATATTTATTTAGAGAGGGACAATCAAAAAATATGTGATCTAAAGTTCCCACATCTAGACCACAGAACGTACAATCTGGGGAGTCAAGCACATGAATTTTATAAAGGTGAGAAGGAAAGGAACAATGTCCGATTCTCATACGAATAAGTAAGGAAATTTATTTTTTGGAAAAATGGGGGAATTTTTGAAACCACGGTTTTGATGGGATAGTCCTTTGTATTGAGGCGTAACGGGCACCCTTGGATTGACTAGCAATGTTCCAATACTCTGTCCAAACATTGCGGGATCTATCTTTGATGATGGAAAAAATATCAGACAGGGGAATATGGTTTACGAGGGTAACGGTAGGGTTAGACGCTCCTTGTTTTGCCAAGGAATCAGCAATACCCACTATGCCAACATGTCCAGGAATCCAAATCAGAGTGACAGTTTTTCCAGAGCTTTGAATGGAGGTTATCAATACTCGAATAAGACATACAAAGTGATCATCAGGATGAAGAAGAGGACTGGTTTTAAGTTTTTGGAGGGAACTGAGAGAGTCAGAGAGAACAAGAGAATGTTCAAAATTATTTTTTATTATATATTTGAGAGACTCAATAATCGCAATGCACTCGGCAGAAAATATTGAAAATTGGTTTGAAATTGAATAAAATATTCTTTCATTAGAATTATTGTGGTAAACGTTAATACCAATACCACAGTTAGGAGAGTCCGGAGATTTGGAGCCATCAGTAAATAAAAGAGAAGAGTTGGGCCATTTAGAAGAAATAATGTCATTGAACATATTATTGACAGTACGGGATGGGAGATTGGAATGACTTTTAAGGATGCCGATCCCTTCTAAAATCGTTGGGGATAGGGTGACGTGACTATATTTTAAATTTAATTACTTTATAAAAAATATAAGCTTAGACTATTAAACAATGTATTTTTAATTAGAAAATTATGAACATATCGTCGTTAAAACATAAGGAGAAATAAATAAAAAATTGTTTAAAAAATTAGAGACCTGTTTTTTTTATTTATTATTTATTGTAAAGTTATGTTTGAAACCTTTTTTATAAAAAAGTGGACTTTATATAAAATTATCACTAAAACTGACTAATTTTTCTTACATTTTTCATATAGGATTTTTTGTGCGCACTTATTAGTGCACATAGGAGGCAAGGAGTGTAAACTTGGAACGGCTGCGCGGCCTTTTTCACAGAATCTTAAATTTAGATTAGCGGCCAAAATGGCCTCAAACGGTTAACATATCGGTCTCCGTGGTCGAGGGGCAAGGATCTCGACTAGAGATCCAGAGGTTGCGGGTTCAAATACCGGCGCAATTTATGTTTTCACAATTTAATCATGTAAAATTATATAAGGTTTATTTGCGGCACGTTCTAAAGTGGAAGATACCTGTGGAGCAGTTGGGACTCATGTGCGGTATTCATATTAAAAAAATCCAAATTTAAGTTTTGTTTGAAAAAGCCCGCGTAGACGATCCTCCCAAATACCCACATACACCTACTACAGCCGACACTCGACAACCTTCCCACATTGGGCGAAGTCAAACAAAAAGCCGCCTGCAGGGCCTAGAACTAAAAACCTAGGTTTTTACCTGCTAGTTCCACGCAACCAAGTAAATACAATGAAAAAAGTCGTCGCCATTCAATTGTGTCGAATAGTTACTTAATCACGAAAAAGGTATTGCGGAGGTAATTTTTTTTGCCTCAATATTTGACAGAAAAAAAGAACAATAATTTGAGGCAAATATTAATATAATTTCAGACTCTTTTTGTATGTAACGGTCGCCAATGAGACTAACAAGAAGCGTGGATAATGAAGGTAAGTATAAATACCTGCTAAACAAAAGCGAAAATGACTATATTTAAAATAATGGTAGCCTCATTTGCAGAGCTGGACAAATCTGTTGCGGTTTTACTTTCACCGCCGGAGTACGCAGATTGCTAAGTTTTTATAGCTAATTAACTTTTTTATTTTAAGTATTTTTTGCGTAATTAGCTGTTTTAATATTCAGTTTTAGAATACTTAAAATGCCTGTAGGTTCGTTACATAACTTCTTCAGAGTAATCTTCATATATTAAAATGAAGGTTTCTTTGTTTGTCCCTTATGCGTTCCTAAACCATTCATCCGATTGCGATGAAACTTTGGTGATTTGTTGTGTGCACTAGGTTGTGTGTGATTTCTATATATATTTGTGATTTTCTCACGAAAATGGCGCTATAAAAATCCTCCAACAATTATTATTATATTATAACTCTGGCTTTATGAAATTAAATCCTATATCATTCATCCGATTGCGATGAAACTTTGGTGAGTTGTTGTGCGCACGCCCGTGAAGGTTTTCATGTATACTGGTGAGCTCTGACGTTATGAAATTTCTGTAAAAAAAATTACAATAGATGAAGGGAACGCGGGAGTATAACGGGAAAGCCCGGGAAAGGGAAAACCTTGTAGGGGTGGGGGCGAGAGAGGGGTAGAGGGAGGGATTGTAACGGAGACATAGTATCATTAGGGGATAGCGGGGGTAAATTTAGATAATCCATTATTCTTCTTCTGGTTCTCACACGGACAGCAAGAAAAACAAAAAATATATTTTGATTATTATTTTTTTTTTTTTTAATTTATAAACTAACGTTTAGACAAGATTTTTATGCATAGCACAAAGGGTAACAATTATTACAAGCAATAATTGTCAGCCTGAAACACTCATTTACATTGAAAAATCTTCCGAGAAAAGATACTTGCCGCCAACGGGACCTGAACCCGTGTCCTTCCGATTGCCGGTCGAATGCTTTGACCACTGAGCTATGGCGGCTTATCAAATACCCGCCAAATAATTCAATATATACTAGTGTTTCATTCAACAATTACTGCTTGTTATATTTTTTCCACCTGAAAACAACCAACTTTATTTTTGCGAGGAAGACATTGTTAGTGTTAAATCCCTCGCTAGGTGGCGTCGAGACAAATTATGTCTGCATTTATTGGGGAAATACTTAAACTTGTTAAATATTAATTATTATTTTTTTTTAATTTATAAACTAACGTTTAGACAAGATTTTTATGCATAGCACAAAGGGTAACAATTATTACAAGCAATAATTGTCAGCCTGAAACACTCATTTACATTGAAAAATCTTCCGAGAAAAGATACTTGCCGCCAACGGGACTTGAACCCGTGTCCTTCCGATTGCCGGTCGAATGCTCTGACCACTGAGCTATGGCGGCTTATCAAATACCCGCCAAATAATTCAATATATACTAGTGTTTCATTGAATTATTTGGCGGGTATTTGATAAGCCGCCATAGCTCAGTGGTCAGAGCATTCGACCGGCAATCGGAAGGACACGGGTTCATGTCCCGTTGGCGGCAAGTATCTTTTCTCGGAAGATTTTTCAATGTAAATGAGTGTTTCAGGCTGACAATTATTGCTTGTAATAATTTTTAATATATTTTGAATCCAAAAGCACTTCAATAAACAGAATTAAAACATGAACCATTTTTTGTTTGAGTGGCAACGCATGCCTGCCGCATGTCATTAATACAACGCCAACAAACGAGCGGATCTCATTATAAAATTATTTGTTCTGTTAAATGTAATGTGTAGGTAATGCTAATTTCGTAATATTTCCAGCTGTACTGGTTTAGTATAGCTAGAGCTCATAGACATACGAATATATAATATTCATAATGTGAATGCTAGAGCTACATATTATGTGGGGCTACTATTGGAATCAACTATCGTAATCATTTTTAATGTGGTCTTAGAAAGATAAAAATAAGGAATCTCAACACTACTTGTTTATGATTAGGACTAACCACAAAACATTATAGCGCCAATCTTATTACAATAATATTGTTATTTAATTGCAATGGTTATTCACACTATTGGAAACCGCAAGCGCGTTTTAAAGGGACTTTTACCGGCAATTAACATGTATTTAAATTTACGAGTTTTTGCAGATTTTCACCATCCTCTTAACAGCTTACCCACAGGATAACGTATATTAATAAATAAACAAATAAAAGCAATAGGTAGAAAACTCGGCTAATTTATCCGATATATAAGCCAATATTCATAGGTTCGAGTACCGAATAGAAAACTCGTAAATAAATAAATCGAAAATATCCATTATCCTACGCATCAGCTACAAGAGAATGATGAAATACCCCCTCTGTCAAATAATATAATATTTTTTTAAATATATATTAATTCCACACAGGAGGTTCCCAGGAAAATAATTTCCCTCAGGGCCTACGTCATCTTTGTGGATGGTCTTTTGAATATATAATTGTAAATGAACATAAAATAAAACAAGATGTCAGAATGTAAATTTTAATGAGTTTATTTATTCAATCAGCGTGTAATACTTGGGTATATACCTAGCATACAGTGATGAAACAGGCGATGACATCTGTCGTTATTGTAGTGATGAAACACGTGATAAAATCTGTACTGAATCTACTATCTATAAAACTTAAGGGAACCAGTAGGACTGAAAAGGCGACACAGCCAGCTATTGAGAGGGTGGCTGTAGAAAATATGAGGAGGACTTAAAATAAAATTCCTCCGCGGACCCTCTGCGGTGCCTGTGTCGGGATTCAGGATCCATGCTGTGGAACCAGGAACCAGAAGATCAATGACAACTCTGGTGAACAATCGAAGAAACTTGGGAGACATCACTATGATACCTAATGGGAATTTTGTACGTCTTCTCCATATTAAGTGGGTAAATATAAAGAATCATCCCACAGATCGTAAATCATTATGGACTAACAAGAGCAAAAACAACCTGCTGCAAGAAAAAGAAAACCATATTATCATTATATGAGTTTTAATAAAAAATAAATGACCAGCCGGATAAACACAGTCAGATTTTTTAAATATCCAAGCAATTATTGAATCTTTAATTAAATTAATACAATATTAAAGAAACTCAATCGAAAAACTGGAGACAGATAAATCAGAAAAGGATAATGGCACCTCTGGGACTCCAGCCCAGGGCTGTTGCCATGTAAGCAGAAGGTCCTGGGTTCAGGTCCCAGAGGTGCCAATATCTATTTCTGTCTCCAGATTTTACAATTTGAGGTTTTACTCATAAAGTTAAAATAAAAAATTATTGAATCATTCATAAAATTTTATCGAAAGCCAGCATGATTTTTTTTTAATGGTCGTTTCTCGTGTTCATTTGGTGGTACCTAGGTTCACTTCTTCCTTTCCTCAAAACGACCCTCCACACAGCCTCTCCAAGTGACAGGTCTCACGCTCGAGAGGCGGGGATGGGTACCGCCGTCCCAGGAACCATTCAACACCTCTGCCACAGGTGGTTCGCTGCGTTTGATGATTTACAGAGGTGCGCTAGTGAGGTTTGTCCATGACTTGGCGTTGGATGAATCTGCCCATCAACTGCGTGGCGAAATTAAAAGTTTTTTAAAAATAATCAACACAAATTACAAATTGTTCGTTGCCTCTGTTGACTTCATCTAGTGACAAGTTTGATTAGAAACTTCAGCTAAACAGCTTTCAAAGCACAAAAGACATGTCATCGTAGACCGCAGATAGCGTTAATTTCATGTATTGTTTATAAACATCATATAGGTTCGCGCTCCGGAATCCGGACTTATTAATGACTAAGCGTAGCAGGGCTGCGAATGAAAAAATCGGCAGTGTAAAAAAACGATTACTAATTAATCGATTTTCATAAAATTAAAATCGCCTAATAAAATCAATTTTAGTTGGAGAAAAATCAATTTTTAATCGATTTTTTCACATCCCTACTTCCTACCTCTTCCCAGAACTTCGTCATCTTACTATCCCCAAAAAACACTCTACACGAAGATGACGTAGACCCTTAGGGAAATCATTTTCCTTAGGGCTTCCTGTGCGGTGTGAACATAAAAGGAAAAAATGTTCTCGGAAACCAATGTGGCACTGACCGTGCATGTTCCTGGAAAATGCCAAATATCCAACACATTTACGAAACGAAACAACTTTTTGTAAATAATTTCAAAGAGACATTAGCGCAGTAACGCGTGCGCCGAAATATTCGCGCTATATTTTACATAATTGCTGTTTAATTAAATACGCAAGCATATTATTCAAGGAAACACGTGTAATTAAGTACAGCGACACCTGTTTTAAAACGCTTGCTAGGGGTCGCCTTCATTTAAAATGTTAGATGTAGGTCGGTTATAATAACGTTTTTCATACATATTTTATTACTCGCATTCTTATTACGACACCATACTAGGATTATTTCAGTTTTAACACTTTATCTGATGTTTAGACCCCCACGATCATCTGATCGTAAATACATCCTGTACATGGTGTTCGAAAACTCGTGAAGCGGGAATTCGGCTATTCTACATCATCCGAGCAATTCAAATGTTTCCATTAATTAAGCAACTAACGTGTTAAAAAACGTTTTGAGACGAGTCTATCTATGCTTCGGCGCATTTAAAAAGTACGATATTAACCCCCTAGTGACCGATTTTTTTTTAAATTTGTCCTAAAAAATTCCAACTTCCGACTCGGTTTACTCGAAAACGAAAGCTTAAACCAAAAAAATTACGCCACAAAATCGTCTCCAAATGTGATGTTGATTCACCAGTTTCCGGACACCATTATACAGGATGTTAAGGGACGTACCCGACTTACTTTAACCAGTGATTCCTGACATTATTTGGAGTAAAAATGTAAATGGAACTTTGGTCTCCGGTGATTTTTTTTTCTTCAAAATCAAATTTTTAAAAATCTTCCTGGGTCGTCACTGGTCACTCAGCCGAGTAACCGAGCAACCCCTCACCTGCCTCCAACTGTCCCTACACCTACCATTTTTTTTTAGTTTTAGAAAAAAAGTACAAAAAATACACCAGACACAAAAATTTTATTTACTCCAAATAATGTCAGGAATCACTGGTTAAAGTAAGCCGATTACGTCCCAAAACATGAAATATATTTTTAGTATTTTAGGAGTTCCCGCGCAAATGATTAAAAGGTACATAATGTGCCGTTTAAAAAAGGTGAAAAAATAGTTGATCGCAGGAAAAAATATTTTGTCAAATATAGGTATGTATAATATTACCTGCCCAATAAAATGAACAAATAACAAAAAAAGGATCTCCATGGTTTAAACACCCATAAAAAAGTTGCATGGGGTCATCGGCCGACCCACTTGGTTACGGACGTTATATTTGGCCTCTTGGCCTTTCTAGAGTTAACACCCTGTATATTACACTCAAAATCGTAGAAATAAAGAATAATTATTGGCATAATCAATCTGAAATAGATTGTGTTTAGTGACCAAATACCTCAATAGCCAGGTACTTCAGTTGAAACTTTTGTACGGTGTTCACGAATGTAAAAACCAACATTTTATGAGAAGTAACAGTGATTCATCACGATCAATAACAACCTCCGTCATGGGTTTTCTTAAAATAATATTATGAATATTTATAAAAATACATGTAGCTTCATTCTTCTTTCTTTGAATCTAAGCTAAGGTCGATAGTTAGAAGGGTTTATAAAAAAATGATAACATGGCATATAGGTAACAATATATTCTGATAAATAAATGAAAACATATGATTGAATGTAATTCAGCCAACTTTACGGCAATAAAATTACGAACATATTTAAAAACAGGTTCAAGGTCACGGGTCAAGATAAGAAATGCAAGATTGAATTTATTTGTTAATTATTCGGTTCCTTATAATATTCAAAGCGGAGGCCGAAGGCTCGATATAATTTCAACAAGGAATACGGATGTATTTGTGTAGGTACAGCGCGGGATGCTTCGAGAGTAACTGGACGAAGCGTAACCGACAGACGGACATGAAATAGGACTTTGAAATGGGAACACAACCCTCATCAAGCCACTAGTCGAATCCTTATGCCATCCAAAGTCTAAAGAACTGCCTATCTGCCTAACCTGCGAACTAAACAAACTGTAAGAGATCAGAGTGGAAGGGTGGAATAGTAACGGCCAGGGCCGGTTCCACGACATCTGGCGCCCGATGCAATAAGTACCTACTTATGGAAATCGGACATTCTGATAGTTTGAAGGATTTGGATCGCATTTATTTTAAGAGAATTCATAGAAAAGCAGGCTCTACGCCCGATTAACTGTGTGCAATTTGTAAAAAATGAGTCCCGTGAAATGTACAACTCGGCTCCCTAGAGTCAGAAGCCATAATGTGTTGAAATGTTGCCAGTGCAAAAAAAGATGTAATTATCCCATGTAAAGTGTATTTTTTAAGCCGCGCGCCGCTCTCCCTTAAACACGTTAAGTTTTAAAGCTCTTAAAAAAAATGTATGTTATTCTTGAAGATATAATATCTAGACATTCCCCGCGCCGAAACGCAAATTACATGAAATTCCCTCGATAGAAAAAAATCGCATAGTATGCACCGAAAATTATTATAAACACGTTTGTTTCAGTTATTTTACAAGTTATATGTATGAAAAAATTCACAGTGTTTCTTTAAATGCTGTTTTAGACAACCCCCGTGAGATTTTTGCTCTATTTTAAACGAGTCGTGTTTTATTAAACATTTTCACAATTTTCGCATCGATTTTGACGCTTTAAATATTAGAGCGCTCCTCTAACATTCGTAATTTCATATCTCTCCATCTTCTTCTTTTTGACCCGGTTGCGGCGCCTTAAAGGATTTAGGGAATTTTTATGTAAATTCACGGTGCCCCTTCATTTTTTTCGCAAAGTGTGAACGTATGGCAGATCCGGCGCTGGTAACGGGGTAGGTAAATAAACCCCGGATCGCAGGTAAGATAGATATATCGTGATACCTGTTTTCAAAGTGGCTTTCCCGGGGCTAAAACTAACCATCATATCCAACGGCCGTATGTCAAAATATGCCAAACTGAGATAGAGGACTCTGAAGTTGCGCGTCCAAACTATCTGACTTACTTTAACCAGTGATTACGGAACTTATTTATAAGTAAATGTACCTACATGACATTTTGGTCCACGTTGATTTTTTACATCTAAGGCTGGGGTTAGACTCGTAATTAAAATTTACGGATTACATAAGATTTTGATAGGTCACTCACAGGAGCGTTCACATATGCATCCGACTTTTGCTAATTAATGATCACGGAAGTTGTTCGGAAGTTCGACCTGTGTAAATGCTCATGCGACCGTTTACATTTGTAAATTTATTTGCGGTAAGATGGCTTCCTATCAACAACGACCTGCTACTGTCAAATTTACGCGATTTCGTCAATTAAGACGAAAAGGCCCAAATAAAGTATTGAAATAGATTTTGGCTTTAATTAAACAATTCTCCACGCACTTTTGTGCCGTCAAAGGCGACAATTAATTTCGTTTCATCCGAATGACAGCTACCTGACATCTGCTGACAGCAACCGACTTCGAATTCAAAATTTCAAACACGTATATGTTAAAAACAGAAACATTAAGATTGGAAGGGATTGGACCCATAATTGAATAGAAGGATGCTTATTTTCCAGAAAACTTAAATAAGTGAAAATAAATACTAGTTTTGTAGGAAAAAAATCCTACGAAAATTATTGTCTTTTAATTTTTGACATTCGCAACGGCGGCAACGGAGCATTTCGGAACTATTTCTTGCAGCAAGTCTCTTATCTTATCAATCTGATTTTATAAGCTGTAAGAAGGCTAGAAATTTGCGCGGGCGCGATTTGACCTGTCAAAAAACTTCCGAAAGAATGAGTTCTGTAACTTGCTATAAATTACGTTAAGTGACTTTTGATGTCGTTTACATTGGTAATTTGGCAATAAATCGCTTACAAGAGCGATTTACAGGAAAAAATGTACGAGTCTAATCCCAGCCTAAAAACATTAAAAATCAGTAAGTTTTAGATAGTTGGGACAGGGTGGGGGTTTGGCCGTTAGTCAGCTCCGTGACCAGTGATGACAAGTGAAAGAATTATAATTTTTTGATTTAGAAAAGTAGCCGTGGGTAAAAATCCGTATTGTTTCAGAATACTAATTGGATATGCGGCGCTCAAATATCACATTTTTCGTATCCTATGGATACTTTTGGCGCTTGAGAGGTTAATAGATAGTATGGAATTTCTTCTAACGCGACGAAGCATATTTAGTTGCAGAATCATACTTGGATACAGAAGGTATAGCAGCGCGTCAACAATGTTTACGGAATTAGGACTCCACGCATTCGCCAGCCTGATGACACACCGGGTCACTGGAGCCAGGTTGCGGATAATGGCCTTCGTCAACATAGTGGTGGCCGCAGCCTCCCAGCACCAAGCGCCACTCCTGAGTGAGCGTTGGGCCCGAGCTCACTCAAAACCACACCCTGCATAATAATGGATTTTTTATTTTTGTTACTATATTTTTTTTTCTATTTATGTTCTTGTTTCTTTACTATGTAAATATATAAATATGTATAATTACATGGGACTTGTGGGATTGCACTATCCTCCACACATCCTGGGATAAAGAATTGTTATTATTATTATTAATGCTGTGATCTAAAAAACAGCTAACTAGTAAGTGATCATTATAAAACTATTTGAAAAACTGAATAACGTTGTAAATCAGACACTATTGCTACATTACGTGGGATTTAAGAATGTGGACAAAACAAAAATAATTTGTCTCCGTTTACGAAAAACATTTTTTTATTCGTAAATTCCACACTACATCCGCCCTTCGGAGAAGGGAATTTGTTTCTATTAGCCGATCCCTCTCCACATATGTTTTTATGATCCCAAGCAAATAAAAGGGTTCAACAGCGTTCAAGCTTTATTATGCTGCGTATACATTTGCGAACATAAGCGCGAGCCGGGCAACGCATTATAGGAAAGTAACGAATCACAAGCGGGGTATCGCGCCGTTGGGGTTACTTCTTTCCTTTCCCAAAATGCGTGGTTCGACTCGCTTGTGTATATGCTGCCTAAGATGTAAACCTTACTCGTAGATAATAACACTAATTGAAACTTTATGCTTTTACTTTTCCTTATCTCGCAAATAAGTTTTATTGACAAGGACCATAAAAAATACTTGCAATTTGTTTACGTAACATACGACACAGTAGGATAAGTGGTTTATAAAAGAAATCCAATGTTCTTGTAGAGATGCTCAAATTGTCAGTACCTAATCAACGAAAAGGGTGTAGGTACCCAATCATACGCAGGTACCTGGTATAATACATAAGGGCTGCCTTGTTTGTATTATCCATAGTCCTGTCATTCCAAGTCCAATCAAGGCGAGAGCATCACTCCAAAGGGCCCGGTTAGAGGAAGGGCCGAATAAATCAAGGATGCTGGATTACATATCAATTACAGAAGGGTCGCTTCTAGCTCCTCCTCACGAATATTAATACAGAACAATTAATTTATTCAACAAATAGCATAATACAATAAAATCATTAGCCGCTCATCTCACTGTGTCATGTCATTCTTAATTTGGTAGGCGGGTATGGGTACCGCCGCCCTGGGAACCATTTATTGGATGACCAACACCTCTGCCACAGGTCACCCCAAGTGGTTCGCTACGTTTGGTGACTTAGCAGGGGTGCCCGGGTTCTTGGGGTAATGTTTGTTCAAGTCTTGATGGCGGGTGCGTCGGCCCACCTTCTGCGTGGCGGGCCGGATTGGGAGATGCTGGTTGAGGGAGACCCTTTACAACCGGTTACCGCTGTCCGGGCCGCTCGGTAGTACAGGGGCCCGACCCTCAGGCTCACGACTGAGGGTGGGCTGCCCCATCAACGAGTGTAAAAACCCCGCCGCTGCTGTTGTGCCGGTTCGTGACCGGAGGGGACCCAGCAGTAGCGTTTGGGGCGCATTGGGTGACCTCTCCAGCCGGACTCTCCCTATCCATCGCCTTGCACCGCAGTGGGTGGATTGGATTCATTCGTTCGTCACTCTTGGACACTCTGATCCCCAGCTTCCTACCCACCCCTCATACCTTTTCCTTCCCAGACCTCCCTCCCCCCACACCCCATCATAAAAACATTTAAAATCATGACAAAACAAACAACAAAAATTAACATCATTACAGCGGCGAGTAGTAGGCGACCCCGGCGCAGGCCAAAAATGTTGGTGAATTACACCAACATTCGCGGCCTGCATACCAATTTAAACTCCGTCCACCACCACCTTTTTTCTCAACGCCCCAACCTACTATTCCTGTCTGAAACGCAGATAGCCGAGCCTGTAGACGCCTCCTATCTGGACTGCCCGGGCTTCACCCTCGCAAGCAAGTTCAGACCTAAAGGAGGTGTCTGTCTCTATAGTCGAGCTGACGTCAACTGTGTGCGACTGTTGAATCTGGAAAACTCCAGATTCGACGTAATGTGGGTACGCGTCAATCTTGCCAGTACGGTAAGATTCTACGCGTGTTTATACCGCTCACCGAACCTTAGCGAATCAGACACGTCCGAGCTCTTCAAACATTTAAGCGACACTATTGATGATCTCTTGCCCCGCTACCCTATGGCAGAGTTTGTGGTCCTGGGGGACTTCAATGTTCATAACGAACCTTGGTTGAAGTTCTCAGGATCAACAGACTCGGCTGGACGCCAAGCGGAATCCTTTGCCCTTTGCTACGGATTGGAGCAAATGGTTCAGGAGCCTACAAGGGTTCCTGATGTCCAGACTCACCGTTCCAATCTGTTAGACCTATTTTTAACTACTGTGCCACACGGTTACAGTATTGAAGTCACAGCGCCTTTAGGATCGTCCGACCACTGCCTGGTGACGACATCAATCCCTGTAAACTTCAGACCACCAAACGAGAGGCTGAAGAGAAAAGTGTGGCACTATAGGTCAGCAGATTGGTTCGGTCTGCGGGCACATTTTAATGCTTTCCCGTGGTCAGCTGTCTGTTTTCGGACTTCGGATCCCTCAAGATGTGCCCAGGAAATTGGTGAGGTCATCACATCCGCGATGGATGGCTTCATCCAATCTACTGTTAAGGAAACTGGTGTAGGCTCAAAGCCGTGGTTCAGTCGACAATGCGCTGAAGCAGTGCGACGAAAAAACGCGGCTTACCGAGCCTACAACACATCTAGAACATCCGAAGACAGAACAGCTTACAACAAAATGGCAAAGGAAACCAAGAGAATCATAAATAGGTCAAAATTCGAGCACGACCAGCAGATCAGCAGAAAGCTGACTGCATGCCCGCATGGCAGCAGGCAATTCTGGTCGCTTGCGGGCTCAATAGGTCGCAATTTCTGCAAATCCAGTCTGCCACCTCTTACCAGACCTGACGGCTCACTAGCAAACACCGCCACCGAAAAGGCTAACTTACTAGGTAAAATGTTTGCGGATAACTCAACCCTCGATGACCAAGGTGCTGTCCCGACGTCGGTTCCTCACTGCGGTTTTCGTATGAAAAAGCTGAGGATCCGGCATCGGGAAGTACTCCATGTTTTACGAGGGCTTGATGTTAATAAAGCTAGTGGGCCTGACGGAATACCTGCCCTGGTACTGCAAAGGTGCGCTGCAGAAATAGCTCCAATTTTGACGAAGCTTTTTAAACTGTCCCTGAAGACTGGCTCTGTGCCCTCTGGTTGGAAAAAAGCGGTTATCCATCCTATTCCAAAGAAGGGTGACCGCTCCAACCCGGCCAACTACCGCCCCATAGCGATCACATCAGTTCTGTCTAAGGTGATGGAACGTGTGATCAACGACAAACTGCTCACATACCTCGAGAAGAACAAAATTATTAACGACCGTCAATACGGATTCCGGCGGAACCGCTCGTGCGGTGATCTTCTCGCGTATGTGACGCATGTTTGGGGGCGATGCCTGGAACGTTTCGGTGAGACCCAAACGGTTGCACTGGACATATCCAAGGCCTTTGACCGGGTTTGGCACCGAGGACTTGTCAACAAACTGCATTCTTACGGACTTCCCGCATCCTTGTGTACGTGGATTGCCGACTTCTTGAGGGAGAGGTCGATTCAGACGGTAGTCGATGGTTTCACCTCTTCCTCTCACTCGATAAATGCCGGCGTCCCGCAGGGATCGGTTCTGTCTCCAACTCTGTTTTTGTTGCACATCAACGACCTTTTGTCATGTGCACCAATTCACTGTTACGCGGATGACAGTACAGTTCATGATAGCTTTTTGTTTGACAAGCCCCCAAAGGGCTCACAAACTCCAACAGCTCGTAAGGCTTTGAAGCAAAGAATGGACGGTTACCTCGAGAGTGTTTTCTCTTGGGGTAAAAATAATCTCGTTGAATTTAATGTTTCAAAGACCCAATCTTGTCTGATTACGTCTAAAAGGGATCGCAATGAAAATCTAGTCTCTTTCAACGGAAGCAATCTTCCGAACAGGCCCTCCATTGATATGCTTGGTGTAACCCTAAGTGACCAGCTCAGGTATGGGGGCTCCATCGAAGCCAGAGTAAAGTTAGCCTCCCAAAAACTGGGCGTACTGTACAGGGCCCGCAGATACTTTAAAAGTACACAACTGCTAACCCTGTACAAATCGCAAGTGCGCCCCACGGTTGAATTTGGCAGCCACCTCTGGTCTGGAGCTCCAAAATACCTGAAAAATACCCTCGACTCTGTGCAGAAACGGGCGGTCCGTTTGATAGATTCTCCCATCTTAACAGACGGATTGCAATCTTTAGAGCACAGGCGTCGGGTGGGAATGCTATCCTTGTTCTACCGGTATTACAATGGAAGATGCTCCGAGGAACTAGCATCATTGATCCCTTCGGCACCGGTGCATAGTCGGGAAACACGCCAAACGCGTGCCCAACATTTGTACACAGTTGACATTTGTCACATGAGAACGGGTCGTTTCTTCGACTCGTTCTTGTGTTCAACAGCTCGGCTGTGGAATGATTTGCCGGCCTCTGTGTTTCCTCCTTCCTACAACATGGGTCTCTTCAAGACCAATGTTCATTCCTTCCTCTCCTCAAAAAGACCCTCCACACAGCATCCCAGATGACATAGGCCCTGAGGGAAATTATTTTCCTCAGGGCCTCCTGTGTGGAGTTAATGTAAAAAAAAAAAAAAAAAAAAACTTTACAATAATTCTTCTTTTGTAGCCTCGATTACATTGAGTGAGTTTACAAGCTTGTCGGCAAGTTTAATAGCGGGCGAATCGGATGATGACACACAAAACTTTCAACTCGCTCAGTAGCGAACTAGCTAGCGAGTTAGCTAACTAGTAGAAAACTGAAATACTCGCAGCTAGTTCACTAGCAACTTATCATGACACAGGGTTAGTTTATTAGCTAACAAGCCTATACGCCAGCGAGTATCGAGCAAAGTAGCCCCTCTTTCAACTACTTTCACAATCTTCTAGTTAGCTAGTAAATATGATTACACTGAGCAAATTTAGTACCAGATAGTGAATTTGCCGTAGTAGCTTGTAAACTCACTCAATACCATCGAGGTTTTAGATACAACAGTACCTATACAAACAAGACTCAACGAAAGCCACAATCGAGTGCACCGAGCCAACTACCGCAGAATAAAGAAGACCACAAGAATGCGATGTGGGTGTATTTCTAATGCAAAAGTCTGACCATTATTTTGGCTTCCATTTCTAAGACAAAAATTCGCATTATCATTATTTTAATTTCGATCGAATAGAATGGCGGTATACGATGTCAAGAAATGGATAGAACTTAAAACCAAAAGGTACAAATCTACAGGCAAGGCATTGTGGTTTGCATTATCTATTTAGTGCATAAGATGTTGTAGAATAACGCCGTGGTAAGTAAATACACAGTAATTCGCATGGGAGTCATTCTCCAGAATCAGGGATCAAAGTTTTGCAGTTTTGCTTGAGTTTTTAGCATATTTACATAGGACCTAATGTAATGATTTTTGTCAAACCATTTGTTCTAAATTATCTTTAAAAAAAGTTAATAAAATATAATATACCTATATCTGTTGAAAATATGCGATTTTCAGTTTTTACTTACCAGTTGTGAATGTTTTTGAAGTGCCTGTAAGCATAATATGAATACAGCAAAAGATTCGCAAATACTCTTTCTTGAGCCAGTAAGATCCCCGATTGGGCTATGTTTGAGGCGAAAGGAGTGGGAAGGGGAAAGCAGGTGAAAAGAGAAATTCGAGGTATCTGGCTATTCAGATCTAGTCACTAAACACGACTAAAGTCATTTCAATTAATGTTTCAATCTAGTCTATTCAATCTACAATTTCAATGTAGGAACCGTGTATTTACTAATCGAAACACTGCGTCTTTACTTACACAAGAGCGGTTAAATTGCGATAATATAAAACATGAAATAATCTTTTTTTAATACAAAAACTACAAATAATTATTTTTGGTGAAACATTAAAACTTCAATACATAATAACATCCCGTACTCAACTCAGTTTAGCTAATTTTGGAATTAATTTCTTTTTAGTTACGGCGGCAGTACAGACCAACGTCAATTTATCTAATAAAAATATTTTTTCTTTGTGTGAATATCCCACAAGTATCCAAATTGTTTCCTAAACAGTTAAAAATAAAATAAATAGTTTTTAGTGCATTTATAATCACCGTGACGATTCACGGTTACGGTACCGTGAAGGCAAAAAAAGGCAATAAACTTTAAAATAAATAGCTTTACTACTTTACTATTAATTAGAAAAAAAATGTCTGATTTTAATTCTACGGCGGTTATTCTAGACAGAGTTGCATGACGCTATTAGTGTTTTTGATGCTTCAGAAAAAACCGATATCTATCTAAAACATATTTAATTTTTTAATCTCTTTATTCTTAATGAGATAAAAATAACGGTGACCGGATAACTCAGAATGAACTCAACTCAACCCCTCCTTTGAAAAGTCGTTAAAAGTGGTGAAAAAACATATTAAAAAATTTCGTTATTTGTTTTTAGGGTGTTATGCCGTGTTGCGCTACCTCCTTCTTTACGATTCCTTACAGATCCGGATCTGCCCTGATGATGGACACTGCAACGATGTCCGAAACGTTGGCTAAAGAAGGAGGTAGCGCAACACGGCATAACACCCCAAAAACAAATAACGAAAATGCTTTTGGCCGTGACAATCTTAAAACTTATATAAAAAAATTTAGTTTGGTTTGGTTATGAGCTATTGCTATTTTTTTCGTAGCTTTTAATGACTTTTCAACAAGGTGTTGAGTCGAGATGATTCTGAGTTCTTATTTAACCAAAAATAACAGTAATACAGGATATGTATACATATTTTATAACATAATAATACATCACGTAATAATTTTTTTTGAGAGCAAAAAAATATTACAAAAAAGTAGGAAATAATAGACATGAAATAGAAGAGAAAAAAGGAAAAGCACTGTGTAAATCTAATGTTAGTTTTGAGAAATATTGTATAATACTCTTAATACAAAATATTATTGGGAAAGTTAATTTTTAAAGTTAAAATTTACTTAAAATTTTTAATAATTTGGTAAAACCATTTAACTATATCTTCTTGCAGCTTACAGAGTACCTGAAAAAATCGCCCTTATCCCAATTTTGTGAAATTATAATCTTATTTACTTACGTGCTTCTAAATGTTGCTTCAATCGATTTTGTAGTTCCTCGATACAGGCTTGGTCCTCGTGACATTGTTTATTATGTGAAAAATTATGCTTTATAATCTGACAGGAGTAATAAATAAATAGAATAAAAAAACTTAGTATTATCCTCTGTGTGACCATATTTGTACGTAAGCATGAATATACGTTAACTTTGTATCACGCAGTGCACCCAAGATTTAAAAGACAAATTATTACCTTCCTTCTTTACTCCGTAGATTATACATAATATTAAGGGTGAACAAATAATAGACATATTTTATCAAAGATACAAATATATTTTACAGCATTGTTTTCCTCACTGCGAGTTAACCTCATGCTTAGCATTTTAATTTAGGGGTGCATATTAAAGCGTTTTGCACCCTACAGATGCATTTATACTGACCTACGACTATTTAGATATTTGAAATATGATCATAAACGCATTACGTTTACGGTGAATGTGATTTTTTTTCACAGAAGCGTGAAAAAACTCATTTATAATCATTGTTAACGTAAATAAATATTTTTTGGGGGTCATCTTCATTTTCCTTCATCAAAGTGGATTTTTTTACTCTCCTGTAAAATATTATTCATTTTTTCGTATTGGAAGTATTACGCACCCAGCGACGACGTTCAGATTGATACCCCTACGTGAATTATTTCACCAGAAAAATGTTCACAAAAATAATGTAGGTACAACTACAGTCGTGGCCTAGACGTGGATTATTGAGACAGGAAGAAGTTACATTTGCCATGCTAAAACCAAACCGAGATTTATGATTTTCCTTTCCGTTCTCAACCTGTTATATTCTTCAGCGAATTCATTTTATTTTCAATAATTTTTCTCTTTTCATGTACATAATTCTAATGAAACATTATCTACCTACCTACTACCCATAAAACATTTTCAATATTACGCAAACTAACATTAATCATACTACATTCATAAGTTAAAATTGAGAACTATTCTCATCTCAGACGAAATTACTAAGATATTGTATGGGGTAACCGGACAACTCAACAATATGCAACTTCATTACCTCCTTTGAAAGTCATTGAAAGTGATGAAAAGAAATGTTTAAATAGGTTATGTTAGGTTAGGTTATGGGCTATTATTTAAAAAAAAAATCATAACTTTTAACTCCTTAGGCCTCGGGCACGTTGGGTCAGAAGGTCAGAAAATGTACGCTGTGCAATTAAATCCTAATAAATTAAATATTTCCGAACGCATCCGAAAACCAATAACGTTTTTACAAGGTGATTAACCCATTCATGACGAAGGTGCCATATGGACCTCGAAAAAGTGTTGGACCTCAATTAGTCACATCATGCCGATATATTAAAATGGCGATGCGAAATTCAGTTTTATGTAGTCTACAAGCATGTACGAACACGTTTGTCTTAGAGGCGCTCAGTTCGTTTGCATGTGCCGGCGTGGACAGACGTGTATAAACGGAGTTTGAAAAAAAGTGCAAATTTTTCAAAATGTCAAAACGAGTGAAGTAAGTAATCCATTAAACTTATGTGTAGATTTGATTTTTTTTTCCAAAACCGTTTATGATCCGTAAAGAATGAAATTTACTAACTATTTATAGACATATTGTTACAAAAATAATCCTTATTGTATCAAAGAGAGTACTTTGAATTGAAAGTTTTGATTTTTGGCTCCATATGGACCTTTCGGCAGATCTCACTATACATAAATTGTAATTTTTCGCAGATTTCATTGTTTTTTCGTGTTTTTTAGGGGTCTGACTGTTGAAGAAGTGATGTTACTGCTTGAAGAACAATCGGATACGAATTTGGAGGATGATGAGGTAGTGGATGTGTATGTGGAGCCGCCAAATGAGAGTGATTTGTCCGGAGCAGATTCAGCTGATGAAGATGACGGTGGAATAATTGCCAATATTTCTCGAGCGCAATTGTTTTCTAATTGCCAAATCGTAAATCGCCGTCGACACAAAAAGGGACAAGATACGCCCGATTATGATTCAGATCAAGAGAACCCTAATCTAGAGCATTTCGGAGACGAGCGTTTGGATTCAACTTTCAGTGACTTCGACATAAATTTATTCGACGCTTCAGCATCACACGGTCAAGCGTCTGCAAGCACTTCTTTCGAGCCTCCTTTGAAACGATGCCGTGTTAGTACTGGAGACGGAGTGAATGATCCCGCTGAACCACCTTATCGCATTCCAAAACGTATGCCTGGTCCGAAAACTATGTTTCAATGGAAGTCTAACGATGTGACGCCAATTGTTTCTAGCATATTTCCCGAAGGAAATTATACCGACGTAGCTGCTTTATCACCGGTGGAATTATTTGAACTAAATTTTGACAACGAAATGTACGAATTCATCGTTACAGAATCCAACAAATATCAGACCAAGCAAGACCCTGAAAATAGTCATAAAGTATCACCTTTAACTGTCGGGGATATCAAAGCGTACATGGGTATACTTATAACATCGGGATTATGCCCGATTCCATCAACTCGATTGTACTGGAGCAGCTCTCGCCCTTTCTACAATAAGCAGATTGCGTCCACCATGTCTCGTGATAGATTTGAACAGATACACAAAATGATACACTTTGCTTCACCAAATCAGTTCAATAGTGCAGACCGGATGTGGAAGTTACGTCCATTTACAGAT
This sequence comes from Limnephilus rhombicus, assembly GCA_929108145.2. Lineage (NCBI taxonomy): Eukaryota > Metazoa > Arthropoda > Insecta > Trichoptera > Limnephilidae > Limnephilus > Limnephilus rhombicus. The sequence goes on along the minus strand of OV815277.1, from coordinate 30,989,182 downwards.
AGGCTTATTGAACGGTTTATGCGAAACTTCCACCCAGAAGAAAATTTAAGTTATGATGAATCGATGATACCATACTATGGCCGCCATGGATGTAAGCAATACATAAAAGGCAAACCCATTCGATTCGGATATAAAGTGTGGAGCCTAAATACAACCTCCGGTTACTTGATCAATTTTGAGATCTACCAAGGCAGCAATCCCCGGATTCCAAAGGAGTATGGTGTTGTAGGCTTGAATGCTTCACCACTACTTATGTTGGTCGATCAATTGCCAGTGGAAAAGCGCGAATTGCCATATCACTTCTACTTTGATAATCTTTTTACGGGTATGCCATTGCTGTACTATTTGCATTTTTATGGATACAATGGCACAGGTACAATTCGAGACAATCGGATTCCCAGTTCATCTCCTATCCCCAAGAAGAAGGCAACAATGTCAAAATACAACAAAGGTGTGCTTTCTCGAGGACATACTGAAAGTGCGCAGACATCATTTGGCAAGACCCCCATCTACGTTACTCAATGGGTTGATAACGCTGTTTGTTCTGTAGCTTCAACAAAATACGGAAAGAATCCATTGGATCTAGCAAGCCGTTACTCACGGAAGGAGCAAAAAAAGATCAGTATACAGAGGCCATATGCAATTCATCAATATAACACGAATATGGGTGGAACTGACAGAATGGACCAAAACGTTGCATGTTATCGCATTACTGTTCGCCAACAGAAATGGTGGTGGTCCATTTTTACCTGGGCCATTGATGTAACCATTCAGAATTGCTGGCTTCTGAAGCGCAAAGCCACGGGCAATTTTAAATTGGGGCAGTTAGAATTCCGTGAAGAAATATCAAAGCATTACTGTGAGAAGTATTCTATCAAGAAATACTTCAAGGCACCCGACAAACTCACCAAAATAGGTCAAACGGCAATGCAGTATGATACCTCCGTCCCCCATTATCCTGGGCCAATACCGATAACTGAGACTAATAAGGGAGGAAAACTGTCTTGTGCATCTTGTAAAAGCAAGCAGCGCATCCGTTGCATCACATGTAAGGTCGGACTATGCGTGAAATGCTTCGAGGGCTATCACACTAAATAATGTTGTTGAAAATTACACTTTTGGAACAATAAAGATGAAAAAATGAAATTTCTGACTAGTTATTTGCCGAAAGATCCATATGGACCTCATCCTTCTCGAGGCTCCTGGGGGATGAGGAGACGATTTTTTCAAATTCCGAAAAAAACGTTCTTATTCTACTTTCAAAACCAACCACTCTGTGAATTTTCTGCGCGAAATTCGAAAAAAAAATAGTTCGTCATGAATGGGTTAAATACGCTATCAAATTTTATAATTCGAAATAAACATATAACTTTTTAAATAGGTATATATTTTTTGCCAAACATAAAAAAGTTTTAAAAATGGTTCACCTTAGGTTTTTATGAACTACAGTTAACGAAAAAAATAAAAACACACATTTTATCAGGCAAATATACTATAACCGTTATCGTCAACACAGTTTTTGTCGTTACTTGTAAAAATAATTAATAAAAAGTTCACAAGTTTCTTTTTTTTTCACATTGCGGTTAGAAACTTTGGATTCATAAAGGTGTGTATTTTAATTATTTTGGGGTTAAGTTTTAGATTTGAATATAAAGCGTGGTGTTTTCTATTTCTAACACCGTTTATATCACATTTCTAAGCATGATAGTAAGAGAGACGCAACGATTTCTATTAGGCATTCAACAAAGTGGCATTTCAACACCCCTTTGAAATGCCACTTTGTTGAATTGTCATGGAACCATTGTATGGACGTACGCATATGTACATATGTGACATGTAATAGGTACTTCGACCATGTAAAATTGGATATATCTACCCATATCACTTGGAATAAAATGTAGTGGGCGTGTCCAAATAAATAAAAACACTATGCACAAAGTGGTCTTAAAACGGGGTAACCCAAGGCCACATTTCTTTTTAGTTTCCTTTTTGTAATGTGTAAAATAACAAAAATAAGTTATAATAATAAAATAAAGTAATAATAACGACAGTGAGTGCACAATTAAGTGTATTCGTACGTGTTGATTGCATGTACGTAATATTAAGATTGTAACTTAAAATTATTATCAAAGATTTTTAAGATTTCTAAAACTAAAACAGTTGCAGCATTAGCAATAACAGTTGTTTAAGGGCCAATTGCATCGAAAATAGTTAAAGTAAAGTTTAAAGTTAAATATTTAAACTAAGTTTAAGCACTAACTAAAGTTAAGCTGCAATTCAACAAAATCGTGTTGCACCAACAACAAAAAAAGTTAGTTTAAAGTTACCAGTGTTGCCATCGAAATTGCTTAGAATTTTCCTTTGATTAGATATGTTTAAGTAAAATTGAACACACAATTATTTTTACGGGTGTCAACACCGATTTCTCGATTGTCTTTATTTGACGTTTATGGAGTTTTTAGAGTTATTTGGGTATTGGTTTATTTGTGGTTATTTTTTATTTCACAGTTGGGGTTTAAAAACGTTAGCATCGTTCGTGGAAAGATGATATTATCATTGTGGCCAAAGACGGGCCACTATTATGTCTATTTTATGCGAGACAATACTTTTATGCACCCAGAGATGTTTCCTACAAATCTTTGCATCGTTCCCGTTGCATAAAAATGTAACGTTATTGGAACCTGGTCCGCGGCACACAGAGCACAAAAATCATGATTTCTTATATGACAAAAGAATTATTTTGCTTCAGTGCCGTTGCATTTATTGAATTATATAACAATTTTAGTATAAATTATCAAAGAAGTGTAGGTACAAAAGTTTGAATAAACACTTCTTTGTAAATAATCTAATAGTGAAGTGTTGACATTGGCAACGAGTAAAATTAATTGCCTAACTATACTTTTGGACATCCGAAATCTGACAGTAAAATCCATCTCCTGCTACGGAATATGATTGGTTAAATTAATTAATTATTTATGTTACCTATTTCCTACACGTTCTAAGCAATCGAGACATTTCTTAACAATATTTCGTTCCTTGGTGACAGATGACAGCTCTGACATCTTTACCAAAATCTAACTTTAAACTCTCAAGATCGCTGGGTTAAATAAAAGTAACTATTTTGTAACTATTTAGTTAACTTTTATTTAAACGAAGTTGACACAACCCATTTTTGTAAGAAATGACAAAAAAAGTTACTTTTATTAAACTTTAACTAAAAAGTAACTTTAACTATTTTCGGTGCAACTGGCTCTTAGAGGAACGTTTGCGCGGCCGGTTTCGGCCCGTTTCATAGAAATCTTAATTTTGGATTTGAGATCAAAATACCTGACCAAACTAAAAAAATATTTTTGTAATCAAAAGTCTTTAATGGCGTGTATCTTATAATTTAAAGCAAAAAAATAAATAAAGTAGCTCCTCCGTACTAGATATACCTTTTGATTACAAAAATATTGTTTCAGTTTGGTTGGGTATTTTGATCTCAAATCCAACATTAAGATTTGTATGAAATGGGCCGAAACCGGCCGAGCAAACGTTCCACTTAATGCACTCAGCCCTCGACCATATTCTGTCAGTAGGTCAAAATATTTTCGCTTTGCATTAACGGATCCAAAAACTAAAAATTGAAAGGTGAGTTAGGTGAGGAAATACGCTCTCAAATTTTATTATTAGAAATAATCATGTAATTTTTTAAACATGTTTTTTTATACAAACATTAAAAAGTTTTTAAAATGACTCACCTTACGTTTTTTTAAGATTACTGGTAATGAAAAAAAAAATAAAAACACGCACATATTTTATTAGACAAATGTATTACAAACGATCATCATCACCGCAATATTTTGTCATTTCATGTAAAAATAATTAATAAAAAATTCTCAGCTTCAGGATTTTTTTTCTTCAAAATGCTATCCGGATACTTTGGTTTCATTAAGGTGTACATTTTTTATTTGAATGTAAAGCGTGGTATTTCCTCATTCCAACACTTTAGATCATATTTCTAATCATGATAGTAAGGGAGCCAACGATTTCTATGAGACCTATGTATTGTTCCGAAAAACGGAGAAGTTAGCCTGAGGGGGTTAACACAGCTAAAATGCAACAAAAAACATGTTCTTATAGGTAATTATTATCAGGTGTAACATCTGCTTTGCCTTCTGAAGGCATTACCAAATAAATCCTTTTAAAATGAAATAATAATAGTTTTTGTAAAATCAGCACAAGTAGCGCCCTTGACGTTATTTTCCTACGATAACGGCGCTATAGAAGGAAGCCAATAAAAACTTTGAATTCACATAGGTAGAAGAAGTCGACACGGCCTGATGGTTAGTTACTTATATTATAACATGTATAATGTGGATTTGGATGTAAGTTATATGTATAGACCTACCGTAATATCCAGCAGAGTCAGACCAGGAGGAGACGATCGCCAGCAGCCAGTGGAAGAGCTGACCCTCGATGGTCCAGTAGAGTCGAGGGCGGCAGGACTTGAGCGGCTGCAGGAGAAGCATCCACAGCGCGTAGGAGGGAATGCTGCACACGTTGTATATCACCACAATCACCACACGGACCAACACCCTTGACCACCGCCCCACGCTATCGCTGCAAGAAACGACCACGGCCCGTCAGACAAACCATCGCGACCATCATTATAACCATATCCCCACACTCAGACCCCACATTCAATTAAGGTAAACGCTTTTACTTCGTCATTGATTTTAATACCGTACTAATTACTAATTACCATAATCACATTTGGGATGCGAACTTTATGAATGAATGGCAAATTGACAATAAAAGATTTATTATAATATGCACAAGTAGTGCGTGTTTTTGATGCTCTTGTAAAAAAAAACTCGCGGTCACCAATATTCGATCATTTGAAAGATGAATGGTGCCATGAAAGCCTTTCATTATAGTGGGACAAAGTACAAAATCAAGTACAAGTTTCAAGTGACAAACAGTTTGTTACATTTACAGTTACATAGACAATAGGAAATGATGTCTGATAAAGAATGGAGCTCTGCATGTATTGTATCATATCGTATCGTATCGTATCTTATATCTCCTCTCCGTGTGAATGTAATGCTGATTGGCTGATTGGTTGGTTGGCTGGTAGTTGGTAGTTAAGGTCAAGGCTATCTAGTTCAGTAATGCGAAGGCTTTCATAGGCAGAGGGGCGCGGGCGATGGTTTGCCGTTTGCTGTTTTCTGTTTGCTCGTGGCTTGTGGCTTGTGGCTTAGGTCTTGCTTGGGACTTGGGGGCGGCGGTCGCGGTCTTGCAGATTGCAGATTGCTGTTCGCTATGAGCGGGACGGGGCAGACAATAAAAGACGGCCATTATACAATTGACAATATTTATTAATGGAATTATACAAGTTGGTTGTCTCGGTTACTGAGAGTTTGGTGTGAGTACAAACGTAAGAATACTGTAGCGGCACAGAGTTACCGTATGCGAGCGTGAGCGGTAGAGGCCACATCGAATCTTCCAATGTATTTATTTTACTTGCACACACATTACATTCAATTATTTATTGTAAACATTTATTCTGATAAAAACATCAATTCGTGTTGGGATTCAATTGTAAAAAAATAATAATACATTTTCTTTAAAATCCCGTAATACAAAAAAAATGTACACAGGCAAAAATATATAGAAAAACGAATCAGATAAAAGTATACAAGTTTATAGTAAAAATTCACGACATTTAACCGTTAACACTAAAATATCTTTCACTCTTAAAGCATACATAGAGAAATATACTCTGAACAGAATGAGTAAAATACGGAGGAGAGTATATTAGGTATGTATGTTTGTTGGTTTTGTTTGTTGTAAACACCATTATCGGACCGGCGCGACTCGATCATTTATTTAGGACTGTACACTATCTAGTATATACAACATTTCCATTCGTTCGGCCAGATATGTTTGATTAATTGGCAGTAAGCTAAAGGTACATGGTAGGACACATTCGCGACAGGCCCTCGCCCTTCCCGGCGCAAGGCGCAACACACCGCGACACTCTCGTCTCGGAATCGGGGAAATTCAATTGTCTATCTATCAATACTCGGCTAATGATTACGTACCCTGGTTTCATATCCCGCACTCACTCACTCACTGCGCGCTGTGGAGAGCGGAGAGGGCCCGCCGCGAATATGCCGCTTCACAACAGACAGATTATCTTATCTTATTTTATATTATATTATCTTTATCTTAATTAACAACACACATAACGCCTGGCCTGGCCTGGCCTGGAGGACCGGCGGACCAACACACCCGCCTCAGCCGGACCAGTACATCTATCGACTCACTTACATTTATCATATAAATATATACACATATTATATTATTATACTACATCGATAATACGCTAAGTCAGAATATCATCGAACGCCTCCAGACAGATTAAAATTAATTATTGCAATTTTAGTCGCAAAGTGTAAAATTCATAGTGGAATCGATAAAATTGCTGCGGACATCCGGAGTCCGGAAAATGGCGGAAATGGCGGCAAGAGGGGAAGTGTAATGTCATCAGAGGTTTGTTTATCAGTCTTACATGACGTAGTCCGGCGCCATGAAGTTGTGCACTTGCTCCAGCTTGTAGGCTAGGCGCTGCTTCTGCGAGAACTCGTCTTCCTCCAGCGTCACCATCAACTGCTCAGAGTACTTGACGGCGTACGAGTACAGCTCGTGCAGCGCGCAGTTGGTGTTGAACTCCTTCGTGTGCAAGCGGGACTCCTCGGCCAGCATGGCGTTCATGTCCTGGTCCGAGATGGCCGGCATCAGCTTGATGTCCGAGTAGTAACGTTCCACCCATTCCTTGTACACCGGAATGTCCTTGGCGTAGAGCAGCTTGGAACTGGGCGAGTCCTTGCCCAGGATGTGGTCGGACGTGGAACAAGAGTCCATGAAGGTTTGCGCGATCACGGACAGGCACGAGTCCACCGTGTTGGACTTGTGTATGTCAAACACGAAGTTGGGGTTCTTAATCAGGTTGACCCAGAAGCGCAGCGGCAAGCTGTTGCTCTTCCACGTATGCACCACCTCGGGGTCAGATATGGCATGCTGCAGGGCCTGGTCATCCAGAAAGTCGAACATGTATTTTATGGCAAGGGGCAACGCCGAGCCGCGGTGGGCCGTGCTGAAGATTGTCTCGAACAGATCGTCTACGAACTTCTGCAGCGTACCCTTGGTGGCCAACAGGCGAGTCAGGTATATCTCAGACACCATCTTGTTGCCGCGCTCGCCCTCCTTGTGAGCATCATTGTCGTGATGCTTCACCAGGTGCCAGAACTTGAAGCCGTTATTGTGCTCGTACTTGAGTGGGCTCGCGGGCGGGCTGGCGGAGCTAAATTTACTTCTATTCAGTGTTTCGTACATATGAGATTTGTCATTTTTCTCGGTGAGCATTGCGATGTTATAGATAGAGCTCTGCTTGGATACTAGATTGAGCTGGCCGCCATCGGGGACTCTATAGTGATTGAGCGTATTCAGTTTCTTCCATTCCCCTTCTGATTTGGTGGTGCTGTCTTCGTCATAGAGCAGCAACCTCCCGCTAGCACCGGTTCTCCATTCAAGGTCTAAATCGTCTTTGTTGGGTCTCTGCGAATTGGGAGTAGCCCTGTATATAGTATCCAGACATTTTTCTTTAACTTGGCTGATCGTATCGCAGTCTAGAACTTTAACTTGGACGTTTTCGGTGTTGGATTCTAATCCGCTCACGAAGACGGTCTGTTGCGAAATAGAAACATAGATTGACATGGGTTTGAAATCGATTGATTGTCTGATCAACTTCTCTTCGCTCAGAGAGTACCTAGCCTCGGAGGTGATAGCGTCAACGGGACCTTTGTCCACCTGACCTTTCATAGATCTAAAGAGCATGTAGAGCGGCTCTCCGGCACATTCTCTCAAAAACTTGTAAAGTAAAAATGTGAACCACGCGCTTAGCATTTTCTCCGCAACACTTTCTGTTCTACGCAACAATAGTTTAGGATGACTTTTTCCTTCCATGCACTTTTCGATTAATTCTGCTAGAAGAGTTTTCAGAACGTCGGTGCAATATTCCATCTTGCTCTGAAGAGTGACCATGATTAATGACGCGACATTTACGCGATCTCTCATGGAGAAATATCTGTTGCTTTCTAGAGTCCTTATGAACAATAATAAAAATGTTTTATTCATTATCAATTGCCCAAACATTCGCAGTCCTTTTTCTTTCCTCAGAAGCTCGGGACGATCCCATGACAAAACAACATGATCATCGATATTAGGGAAAAGGATTTTCATGGCGTAGGTTCTGTAATCCAAGAATGGTATTCCACCGGTTACGTCTCCCGTGAGATCGGTCATTTCAGTTTGCAGTTCAGCGAAGGCTTCCTTGCACTCGGCTGCTACGCGCAATTCGAGTATATCCATTTGTTCTTGCATGTTCTTTAGTACTCTGATACTCTCAGTGGATTTCCTCCTGTACATGACTAAGAAGACAACGAAGATGCATACGAGGCCGATGATACCAGCGATAACACCCGAAATGGCGGGTTTACTCAGAGTACCGTGCAAACCAGCGGGAGAGGAATATGACAACTTCCCGATCTCAAAGCGCAGGGAATGACCAACCTTGACAACGACATCAGGCAAGTGCTGATCCGCCACGCCGAGCTCGTCCTGAGTTGGCGGCCGGCAAGTCAACTGATGACGAGATAGAGATGTCACATTGCAATAACTAGTCCCGATCATTACTTCCACGTCTGTTTCTTGAGAAGCTCGATCCAAGTTCTGCCCGTTAATCGTTAGGTATTCAGACTTGTAGTATTTGACGTCTTCGTCAAACTTATCGTACACTGGATCTGGGTACAGTAGGAATGGACCGTAAGAAGGTTTGGATGAGAGATTGCGCACGCTCAGGACGTCGTCCATGTTAAAACCGTATTCAAGCTTCAGGGGTTTCTCGGAATCCAGATCTCGGCCGTCAGTATCGATGGCGGGAGAATCGCAGATCATTTGAGTATTTGATCCGATCGCGCAGCGGCCAATAAATATTTGATTATCGTGGTAAACGTACATTTGAGGAAATTGAACAGAGGCTAAATTCTTGCCCACAATTTGAATTTTAATTCCCCCAGATGGTATACCTTTAGGCATTCTAGTTTGACTCGCAACTCCCGAATCGGCATATTCTATGACAGGATCTTCAACATATTCAAACTCTTCTCGATCGAAAGCTCTATCGCCCCTGTCGAACTTCATTCTGAGTTTACCCATACGTAAGTTGTTAGAATGGCTCGTTCTACAAACAGCTTCGTTATTATCGGTACTGAGAATAACACAAGGCATCTCATCAATGAAAGCTTGAATGTTGCTGCCAGCGTTCAAATATTTGCCCGTTATTCTGAGCGAAGTTCCGCCGGATTTAGGTCCGTACTTGGGACTGATGGATTCGATGTAAGGATCTACAAAGGCGAAGTGATGTTTAGATTCTCCTCTGTAGTCCTCTACTCGTACAACCACGGGACCTTCTCTGGGCTCCTGTGTTCCAGGCCCATCAACGGTGCAAACGATTTGTTTAGTTTTAACATAAAGCAATTCAATGGGTTGACAACTTATGCCCGCTATTGTGACCCCGTTGTAGATATCAGTTATGTTGCGACCTAGATTAATCCCTTCGATAGTAATGTTGGTGCCACCCTCCCACGGGCCGAGTTGCGGACGGAACGAGTGAATCTCCGGGTTGGGACAAGTATGCGTTCTATTCAACCAAACCCCTTTACCTTTGTCACACTGATCTTTCACTTCACATCGGTCAGAGCTTTGACACCAGCCGCACCCGTACTTCTCAGGTAAAGCTAGACACAATCCGCAATTGTCAGCCATTTCGTTACAACGGAATATAAGAACGTGTATGTTGTCAGGGTTGTCTAGTGGCTTGGAACCTCCCCAGATGACTGCAAACGCAGATGTAATGTTGGGGGCTTTGGAAGTGTACGTGAACTCCATGGACTCGCAATAGATAATATCGCCCAGCAGCTGAGCATTGACGCTAGTCACACGACCTTCAATATTAAACTGACATACAAATCTAGTCTGAACGATAAACTGACCGATAATGTGTACTTTCACTCTAATGGACTTCCTTTCTCCACAAGGAACTAGTATTTCATCGGAACCACCCGCTGTGGCATTGATAGTCGGGCAAAAGCCGGGTCCAGATCGATAACTGGGACCTATTCTACTGACGCCGGTCACGAGGATGTCATTCCTACAGTTCTCTGCCGTATCGTGAGTACAACGGTGACCATCTACACACCAATCGCACGGAAACGGAGAGCTAACACACTGAGTGCATGAACTGTACGTATTGCAATCAAAGAAAGTAAAATTGGTAGCGACAAAGTCGGGCCCTGAAGTCATTCTGACAGAAAGTTTGGCGGTGAAGTGATGTTGTCCGCTTGGAATAGGAGGCAACTGATCAGTTCTAGGTGTAGTACAGTTTACTCCATACGGTTTCCTTATCGCGGGTGAAAGCAATGTTTTATCCAAAGCAGTGAAAGCACATACAAACTGTCCAGAAAGAGTTGGCAAATTTTCTATGACCAGTTCCAGAGTTCTAGCAGTCGTTCGTTGCAATTGATTGGGATTGACTTGCGTAATAGTCGTACAGCGACCGCTTCTGTAGGAAATCCAATACAAAACATCTTTGGCGGCATCTTGGCAATTCGAGCGGAGACTGCATTTGTTTTCCAAGGAGCACCAGCCACAATATGGATCTTTAGCGCCCAGGCAAGTTAAGCACGTCGTGTATACGCTGCATTCCTGCACTTTAACTTTGGATACTTTCCTCTCAGTCATCACATATAAATGCATGAGTTGAGCATCAAAATGCAGATCTTTATTGACCGGAGAGCCTTCGTCAACGGTTATATCACCGTATTCAAATGCAGATGTTGAGCTTTCAACAACAACTTTCTTCAAGTGGCCTTGAGAAGTTCCAACAAAGACAACGGTGTAATCTCCAGTGGAAGTAGCAGCGACGGCTGTCAGTTGGGTAGAGAATAGCAAAACGGGAACGGCTTCAATGGCCTGTTCTCCTCCAAGGGGAGTGTTGACATCTAAACCGCAGAAGTCTTCACCGATAGTGTTTAATTTGGTACTAATACAGTTGTGACTCGGAGATACAAAATCTAGACCTCTATTACCGATACCACTGAAACAAGTTTTGATGTTTTGCATAAACTTCCTACGGATAGACTTCAAGGAGTAAACGCAGAGGCCAGAGAGTTCCGAAGGAGTATTGGTGTGTATGGCCTCGCTTTGGCTGAACACGGCGAACAGTACGTCGTCCTGAGCAGTGATGCCGAGTTCTCCCGCCAGAATGGAGCCAGCCTTGCCTACATACGCAGCTTGAACGAGATTATAACCGAAGTTCTTTCCCCCCTCGCCGGTACAAGCCATAGGAATTTCAGTATATGAATAATAATTTTCATCGTCCTGGCAAACCCTCACTAATTTACTATAGTAAGAATTGGTTCCGATGCTCTTTAACTGGGTTGTCAAAAAATAACTAAAACCTTCAGAACTAAAACCATAAATATAAATAATAGGATAGCGCTCCCTCGAGAGGGAATTGACAAACATTCTAGTTCCAGTGGTGACAGCCGTATGGGCCATCATGAACATTTTGTCTTCATCCAGAGATCGGCTGCTGAGAGCGGGCACCTCGGAGCGGTACGGAGAGTTGCCGGTGAAGGTGACGCCCACGTACATGACCTGCGACACGGGCGGGTTGGGGGGCCCGGGAGCGATGAACGCCACCGTGGACGCCGTGGCATTGTTAGCCACCACTGGCTCGCGCACGTCCTTCACATCCGAGATGTTATGCAAGTTACGGACCGAACACACACCTTGGAACACTGAACCGCACGATATGAGTCTCGTGGTAGTATAGTCGATGACGAGCGCTTTGTTCACATTGTCTGTCAGTTTTCTCACAGCGCTCGCGGGACAGTCGATCACTGAACACTCGGGGGAGTCGTGCTTGGGGCCGGTGGTGACCGTGCCGGCCAGCTCGAGGTCCGGAGACAGCTGGTAGAGCTTATTAACAGCGCCGATGAAGATGCGGCCCGTGTTCTTGTCCACCACAAGGTGGTTGAAGAGAGATGTGTCAGCATCGCCGTAGGAGCGCACGATGTCGGGCTGGGGTCTGTTGCTGTTGCCGTTGCTGGAACTGGAGGGGGAGGGGGTGGGAGTGCAGAGAGGCAGCAGCGCGACCAGCAGTAGCGCGACTCCCCACCCCGGCATGCTGGCGCTCAGCGCCGCCAGTTTCTCGCTCCACCATGAGCCCGCATCAACCTGGCTACGGCCACTACCTCCTACTCGAGTCCTACAATCCTGCCCCTGCCCCTGCCCCCGCCCCCGCCCTCGCCCCAGCCCTGACCCTTGCCGACTCGCGATGTTTAAGTCTTCTCGGCCATCTGTAATTGTGATTGAGCACACTATGAGCACACTTTCATTCCTACAGACAGGCTTACAGGCTTACAGACAGAAACATTCAATCGCACACGTAAATATTGTGCGTTTATTCGACTTCTCTTCTGGATGTTATGAATCGGAGCGGCTACTTGAACTTTACAGAATAGGTATCTGTCATATTATAAATATTACATTAGTGAGAAGTAACAAGTCCACAAGACACGGCATAACATCCTAAACGCGCTCAATATTCATCGGGTGGCGATGAAAGCCTTTGCATTATTGAATCTGAGATATGGACTTGGAGTGTACGCATGCAATAAGGGGAGAGGGAGATGAAAGGTGAGTGACGAGTGAGGACTTACCTCTGTGCCATGTCCCGTGCTCCTGAGTGGGAGCTGGACACTCGTGCATGCGGTCTAAGCTGTAGGCCGCGGCGGTCCGTCACCTGCTCTGCTCGTGCGTCTCGGCAGCATGCACGCGAGTCGGCGCCAGCACCATGTGTCCCTCCACCCCTGTCTCGTCTCTCGTCTCCTGTTCCTGGCCGAGCTATTCTCTGTCTCTCTTATCTTACTATCTATTCCTGACACGAAGAGGGAGATACTTTACTAATCAATCCCTGTTTCCAACTCTGAAATTGGAAAACACTATATTTTACTCCAACATTCTAACGGAAATCCTAAGAAATCGATACAAACAAAACTAGACTAGTGTTTTCAAAACATAAAACTGGCATTTTAAGAAGTGTTATCATGTACATTTTCTATCATGCGCACATTATAATATTCAACTTTAACAACGCAACAAATAGCACAACTGAAGAAATTGATTCGATAAGTCACCATCGAACATCGGACATATTATTTCAAGTGAGGTAGCCGCGATAGGTACTAGGTACGCGAGCCGAAGCCAGCCATTATTTACAGCAAGGGCGCATATGGTTTAAAGTCGTCTTTGGACGTCTTACTTCCCGAATATTATAGAGTTTACTTTACGCTGGAGGTTTGTTCGTTGATGAATAATCGAATTGAAGCAAAAGCATATGTAAAAGTCGAGCGAGCCTCACCCTGTGTAAGATTTCATGCTTTCACTGGAAGCTATAATAGGTACATCTCGTTACAGCCATTCATGCGAATCAAGATTGAAGTTTTACACTGATAATTTCACTTTGAATCGAGCACTTTTAACTCTCACACACTTATTTCCATTAACATTTGCTTATAAAATAACACTAGAAGCTAAATTCACATATTTTCACTTGTAATTTTGTAAAAACACCCAGAGCGAGGAACGAGACGCACGGCACGGTTCACAACAGGAATTTTTGTTAGCAACTTCGGACGTTTTCATATAGGCGTGCCAAGCCGAACGTTTCCGAAGTGTAGTTGCTCGTTTAACCGCTAGGTTCTTTCGTGTTACCGGCTACCTACTATACCTACCGGGCCAGCCGCCCGCCCCACCTGCAACCTATACAATATAAAAATGTTTACGTATTTATTGGAGTTTGATTCCACACAATATACATTTTATTATATTGTGTTAACGTAACTTTTTAAAAGTTTGACATTTTGAAACGCCGCCATAATAAAATAATAAAACCAATATCTGTTTGAATTTCGTACAAGCACTGCCATCTATGTAATATTTTATTTTCGGGAATCTATTTCAATTTGGTGGGGGACTTGGGAATAAATCGATGGCATGTAGAATGTTGTCATCAAAAAAATGTGTTCGTATTGAACTGAATTTTTATTTTTGGGAAAATTTATAAAACAAAATAATGAGGTACGTAATGCAAAAGGTAAATAAAGAAGATTTGATAGTTTAAAAAAGTGTCCCGGAATATTTTTTAAATTTATATTATGAAGTCATAAAAAAAGAACTATTTTTTATTCGATAAATTGAATAAAACTAATATTGGATAAAACGCTTTGCTGTGGTTATCGAAACACAACGCCATCTACTGGATGGATACCCAACCTTTATAATTACCGCCATCTGTTAATTTGCGTACAAATCAAACCCACACTGCCCGCTTGCCAGCCCGCTCGATTGTCACATACAGACATTCTCTTTAATATATTTCAACCAATTTACCCAAAACCTTAACAAATTATATTCCCTAACCTTCCCCATGAATCACTCTATCTATTGATGAAAACCGCATGAAACTCCGTTCAGTAGTTTTTGAGTTTATCGCGAACCGACAGACAGACGTGGTGGAGGACTTTAATTTATTAAAGATCCTGGTGATTCATTGGAATATTTAAAGTACATTGTTCGGTTTTGATCTCTTTATTATTTATGTACAAACAAACATAGTTCTAGTTAAAATATGTTTATAACGTATCATAACGGCAAATTAAAAAAAATGTTTTTTGTTTTATCGTAATTTGTTTCGTAGTTTCAAAACATTCTTCGAGTTGTCAAAATAATATTTATTATTAATATCTGTCATAAAACTCTTAATCGCTTTGAAGTAATATTAAACTTGTCATCGAAGTTGATTATGAAACAATATAGTATGCGAAAAAGTGTACTACTACTTTTTTCTTGCTGGGACTGTACCTACGATTTTTTTTATCTCAGTGTTTTTGGCTAACATCCCAATGGTGTCTAGGCCCTTATTTTGTGTCATTATATAAGGAAGAGAAGGTAAAATGTGTTCCCTTAGTTAGTATTTTTTTCTTTACATATAATTTTAATTTGACAAAAATATTTTTTTTTATAATTTTCTAAGTTAGTATTTGTTTTATGTATAATTTTTGAAGTAAAACTTCTTAATGCACGCTTGACTTGGGGAGTAAGCTGGTGAATGCGTGACGAAAGTTTTACGAAAAGTGTGATCGGGTGAGGCGAACGGTCGGGCCTTTACACACGCTTGACTTGGGGAGTAAGCTGGTGAATTCGTGATGAGAGCGTTATGAAACGTGTGATCGGGCGAGGCGAACGAAAGTTAAGAGGGAGATATAAGTTAATGAAGTTTTATTTCAGCCGTGTGGTATTTTATTTTCTAATTTTCTATTATTAGTCACGATTAATCAGTATACTGCAGTATATTCCCTCTGGCAAAGAATGAACGATGATTTTGAAAATTTTGTTCAGAAATCTCTCCAAAACCTAATTTTTAACTCAAATTTTAATTTCAACATCTAATTCGAAAATAATTTATTATAGATAATAACCTACATAATGGCAAACTTGATTTTTAGTGTCATTTTCTGCAACTCAACCCCTCAGAATATCAATGATCCATCTGACATGGCAATATTATCAGATAATGCCATCTAAACCGTTTTGCGTAGAGCCCATTATCGCATAACATGATTGGGTCAGCTGTCATTCTGGTGAGATCTGAAATTTCTGGTTATGTCATGTGGATTATCTATGAGATTTCCTTGCAGCGTTTAAATAAACACTGCCGGTTTTTGGTTTTGGTAATTTGCTTCAATAATAATACCTGAAAACAATGGCGTTACCTCTGTTTCGATTGTCCCGCGGTTCGACTCTTTTCATGAGAGTAGCATGTCAAGATCTTCGCGCTTCGAGGGCTAGAAGTATCGCCACCACCAATATTTTAGAAAAGGTAGGAAATTATTGTATTGCATAATCTTGATTAGATTTGGTCACCTTATTTTTATAGATTAATTTTGTATTCACCTTTCTTTTCCGATTTATTAAATTCTAATTCTCTTTGGGATTTTCATTATCCTAATAATTCAATATTATACATTGTAAATATTATCATACTAAATTGACATTGTAAGTACATAATATTATCCGTAGTGACATTCCCTCAGTAAATATTTCTGAAACTGAAACAGTATATTTCGGTCGGTATTTGAATATTTATCTTTATTCCTCACCATGAAATTTATCAGTACTGTCGACAACACGTGTGTAATGTGGAAAACTTTTTTTTATATAAGTAATCACTTTTTATAGGTAGGTAATGCTTGTTTTTTTTAACCTTGGAAAGATAATCTTATTTTGACCTACGTTAAAGATATGTCTCATGCGCCAAAATGCCCTCCTGTGTGACGAAAAAATGTTTCCATTACATGGCAAACAGTAGTAAAAGCTAAGAAATAACATTTAATTTATAATTACACGCAAATTACTTATTATTATCGATTATTATAAACAATACAATTAATTTTCATATTTCCTACCTACGATTTTATACATCATTAGAGAAAATACACATTCTTTGATTGTCTTATGGTACGGCCACACTGAGGCCAACTTCCAACTTCAGACGTTCAGACGATTGTGTAGAGGGGTAGTTCGTGCGTTGGAAGTTTGAGTTGGAAGGTTGGAGCTCGACTTGACCCGGAATCGCCTCCGAGGCGATGCGCGATGGCGAGTTTGTGCGAGTTGGCCCAACACATCAGTCTGCACAATATTATTATGGGAGAGTGGTATAAAAATTGTTTGAAATTATAATTTTTTTAGCTTTACGAATCGGAATCAATATTATGGAAACCGAAGCATCACCTGCATAATTTATTGTTGGCAACTGATAAGATATAGCGCAGCCACAGCTGTTCAACGTCCGCCATTTTGGAGTTCGGAGTTGGAGGGTTGGCCGCAGCCACCACACAATCGGCCAACCTTCCAGCTCCGAACTCAGTTCGGAGTTGGAAGGTTGGCTTCGGTGTGGAAATAGCATATCTTTTTAATGCATGAATAACTTTTGAATTAAGAAATTACTGAAAACCGCTGAAAACAAAAGAGTGTTGTTTACTTGCCACATTATATCTTGAGTTTGTGAGACATTGGAAATTTATAAAACGTCATTGGTTGGTAGTTGAATAATTAGTTTAGAAAACACCAAAATAATTATAAAAAATTGTTTGTAATTTAAAAAAATACCAAAAGAAAAAATCTTACAAATCAGCCTTTAAATGTGTCTAAATTGTTTTTATTATATGCAATGAAAATTTAAATGCTAATCAGTCATTATATTTAAAAATAGTATCTTTATTTTTACGCTAATCACATTTATAAGAAGAAGTCCGAAAGTTACACTAAAGATAATCATATGTCTTTGGAACGTATGGTGTATTTATGTCTCCGTAATTATTGTACTTACCGTGGTGACACAGCGTAGGCTCTGTTCGGCAACTGAGCTAATTGTGATAGCGCGCTACTTTCAAAATAAACAAAAAACACCAATACCAGTGTCTCACTTATGTCGCAAAATGAAGATTATCTTTCTAGGGTTAAAAAAAACTGATGTCTCACGACAGAAAGTGAAGAATCTATTAGACTGGTGATGAGCAACCGGCGGCCCGCGAGTCACACGCGGCCCGCAAGCCTATTTCGTGTGACCAGCTAGTCCATTTCGTGCGGCCCGCGAGTTTTTCCGCACTTCTCACTTGGCTAAATAAAATATCCAAAAGTTTGCGGCAAAGAATATTAATTTTTGTTGTTTTAAAAAAGGGTTGAGTGGGGAAAAATTAAGTCTTTCTTTAAAGCCAATAAAAATAAAAATCATTTACTTACATGTTCTTAGACAAAAAATTTCACGGTTCGACCTTTTTTAAGTATAGGAAAAAAAATCACTTTTGCGGCGCAGCGCTTTTCTTGATGTGATGTATGTTTGATCCATTTTAAAGTTTTCCATTTTATAAAATAACCAAAGTTTTCTTGAATAAATTTTGTTTAGACAAATAGGATTGCGACACCACCGACTGCAAATTTAACAATGTCAAGCTGTAGTTACCCTGCCACTTGCGGCCCGTGAACAAAAAGGTTGATCATCACTTTTTTTTTTTTTTACATCAGCTCCACACAGGAGGCCCTGAGGAAAATAATTTCCATCAGGGCCTATGTCATCTTTGGGGATGCTGTATGGAGGGTTTTTTTAAGGAAAGGAAGGAGAGGAGAGTTCTGAGAAGGTAAAGGGTTTAAGGGGTGGGTAGGAATCTGGGGTTCAGTGTGTCCTGGTCATCCGCCTCCTAGACCTAGACAAACCTCACCCCATGAACCCGGGCACCCCTGCTAAATCACCAAACGTGGCGAACCACTTGGGGTGACCTATGGCAGAGGTGTTGGTTATCCAATAAAGGTTCCCGGGGCAGCGGTACCCATTTCCGCCTCCCAAATTGAGAATATATCACTGCATTAGACCAATTCTTCCTTTGAACTGTTAAAATGAATTTAAAATGTTTATAGCTACAAATATTTTAAAAAAATACGTAGAATATCTGTTTTGCAAACCATAAACGCAGGTCATACACAAGGAATTCTTCCAGTGATCGACACAGAAATCAAATAGACTATATCACAATTCATTCGAGATGGCGAAGCTTCATGACAATTGCCAAAACATCCGCCGCCTAAAACAAGCTCTATAATTAAGACAAACCCGGGTACCTCTGCTAAGTAACCAAACGTAGCGAACCACTTGGGGCGACCAATGGCAGGGGTGTTGGTTATCCAATAAATGGTTCCTGGGTCGGCCTTACCCCTACCCTACTCCCAAGTTAAAATATATTGTAGCAAATGTCACATGTTTTTTTCTCACTTCGTTCTGGCACTTGTTTGAATAAGTTTTCAAAACGAGTCTTCTCCCAAGCGTAAACTTAACACCTTAACTTTTTATGTAAGAAAATTTAAAAAATTATGAATGATCGATAGTGGTGTTTTTTGTTTTTGCGAAATAATACAATACTTTCACTAATTGGACACTTGCCAGGTTTTTGAGGCGGCAGATTAGTGAGAGAGTACTATATACATCAATCATTCAGCTTGTCTGACTAATCAACTGGACGATCGACATACGAATATATAATTAATATATATTAATGATGATTAATTAATATGCACGGTCTATTTCGCAAGGGTACACCTATTTATCAGGACAGCCTGTTTTTCTGCTAAAACCCAAAGAACCGAAACCAAATAGAGGAACTTATACTAATTTACTTCTATTATCTGGGACACCTTTCTGTTTAATTGGCACATTTTCCAATCTGAAGTCGATGCAAAACGTGTCTCTAAGGCGGGTGCGTCGCGAATGAGGGGTGGTGTTGCGCTTTGCTACGGGTGTTATGAGTTCATTCGGCAGTAATTCAACCAACTTAACTTACCAACCAACTTAAAGTTGTTCCGTTCGCAGTACACTGCCACGTGTGTAAAAAGTAATTTTTGGGATTCTGTTATTATAATATGTGATTACTCTTTGTTTTGATTGTTTATTATTTATGTGTGCCTATCTTTGATAATTTAATTTTTATTTCATATGGTATGGTTAGTTGAAAATTATTTTTCTGTAATTTAATGTTTTTTAAAAATTTTATAAAATTTTAAGCACATTCGAGAGAACTCAAATAAATGTAATAGGGATTGGTGCATATAAAAATAACTCAATAAATATTTTTTTAAAGTATAATAATTATTTAAAAACATTTGTGCCCATTGTGTTTCAATTGACTACATAATTGTATATTATTTCTCTAAATGTTTGTTTCTCTTTATACAACAGTCAAAAACCGGAATCAGGAAAGAGTCTGACACCTTTGGAGAGCTGGATGTGGAGGCGGACAAGTATTATGGAGCCCAGACACTTCGCTCCGTCATGAACTTCCCCATCGGAGGGGATTCCGAGAGAATGCCTGTAAGTATCTTCTTCCACGCAGTCAGCGCACTAACCATTACGGCGTTTCTCCGCAGAGGTAGGTAGAGAGGTTAGATTGCCACACAACTCGGTCTAGGCACACACTCCTTGCTTTATTCAAATTTATACATCGTCTCATACACACCATTCTGTTACTCTGACTTTTGTCATGACCTACTCAAGTATTTTATTCGCTTGATTATGCTGTCTCATCCTCAGGCGTCCCCGACTTCTTCCATTCACTTCTGCATCATATATTTTCCTTACACTATTTTTTTTATTTATCCACTCTACTTGCCCAAACCATCTAACAGTCACTTTCTTAATCTTATTCATTGCGCTTACAGCAGCCTTGCATTCTTTCCGAATCACCACATTTTTAATAGTCGCACCATTTTACTTTAATTATGCCACAGAGATATCATTTCTACAGCATTCAGTCTACTTTCATCCTTCTTCTGCTGTACATGAGGATTATTATCACTCCACTGTGGACTGTTAGGTTCGCTTCTTTGAACAATTTATTAGCGCCAATCGCCTTCATCCTCCACTTGGAGTTTCCTGCATTTACACTTCTTTCAATATCCTTATCAGTTCTTCCATCTCTCGTAATCATGCTTCCCAATTACACAAACTCATTCCCTTGCTCCAAGTATTCATTGTTTATGCTCTTTTTCAAACAGGGGGCATACGTTAATTACGTGAGCAGTTTTTCTTCCAATCTAGACCCTCCCCCCCCCTCCTTGGTGGGATAAATTTGGGCCACTTCGTATATTCTTTTCAAATAACGTGAGATTTTGCTGGACCCCCCCTCCCCCTTTTGAGCTCACGTAATTAATGTATGCTCCCACACCACAACTTTAAACTTATGTATTTTATTTAAAAAAAAAATATTCATCTTTATTACCTAATTCTATTATAGGGTGTGCCATAAACAATTGCACTTTTGAAATAATCATGAAAAAAATACAGATTGTATTTAAATAAATGATTTCGTAAATATAATTTCGTCAAAATGTCCGCAATCTCGCCGCTGGCATTCCTCAAATCAGGCCCTTAGATTTTCGAAAACTTTTCGACACAAATCTCGGGGTATGTTGATCATTTCTTGATGGATGTTCTCCTTTAATAGAGAACTCCAGTCCAATTTTTTTATTTTTTTTAATGAATAAAGACCTTCAAACTTAAATAACTGCATTTTTATTTTTATTTTTATAGTTAGTTTTAATAGTTAAAATAATTGTCAAAGTTTTAATTTTTAAAGACTCCCAGAAACGCACCGTATCTATGGTGGTCTTCACCCACCCATAGTTTTTTACTTTTTAAGTTGTCATTTTGAATCAGTGATGTCATGTCGAGGGAAATTTCCCTAGATCTAGGGGAGAAAAATATTTTTTAGGGATAAGGGAAATCAGGACAAAATCTAGGGAAATTTCAAACTCTGGCAAAAATTTTATTACATATGACAATATTACTGGTAATATTTATATATATATATATATACGTATATATTTTTTTTTGGAATTCCTATGAATCTTAATTATTGTTCATGTACTTACATGCAATGTTATTTTTAACACTGACAACTCAAAATGATATTATGGAACGTACCGTCTTCAAAATACCACGCTTGGTACAAATGAGCGGCGGGTTGCTTATGATTTTTATTTTGCAAAGTGTTTTTTTTTATTTGGAATTCAGTTTCTAATTCAGTGGTGAGTGTATTCGTACTTTTAAATTATTACTTCACGTAGCAAAAAGTGTTTTATTTGGAAAATCACGGTATTATTAGTATATTTACCAAGTTCCGATATCTTTCCAATTAATTATCATATTAATTAACATATAACAGGATTAGTGTTACACAATCGGGTGGCTACGTAGGTAATTGCGTAAATGTGAAATTTCACTTTGAAATCTAGGGAAATAATTTTCTTGGGCTGAGCATCCCTGATTTTGAATTTAAGAAAATGGCGGAATAAAATTAATATAGGATGACTCAATGACTTTTGTGTGAGAAATTGAGGCGTTTTTATTTAAGATTAACTGCTTTTAATATAGAAAAACATTGGTAAAATGTCCACATTTCACCGCTACTGTTATTGTATTTAATCAAAGTGCAATATAAAAACAATAAATCATCTCTTTCATTGCAAATACATGACATCGTGTTTTGTGTCAGGCGTTACTTTGTAGATACATTGTTTTATGTATAATACATACAGAAACACTGGTATTTATAATACACTGATCATGACGAGTGTGTAACAACTTGTATAAAAAGCCCTATACTAAAAACAATTTGAAAATACATAACAAAATGTCAAAATAGGACGACTTTAACCTCAAATAGACAAAATTTATTGCAGATTGTCCGCAAATATAGCCCTTTTCGTTAATTGTTGAGGGCCTAAATTATGTTTCAATAAACACAATAACTATTATTTATCTAAATCTCTATAAACAGTATGAAAATAAACCAAACACACGAAATGTTGAATTGCATAGGTACGTGTGCACTTCAAGTCATTTCAAATGTCAACACACTATCACCAGGTGACAGGTTAAGTGTGACGTCACAGTTAACCATTTCAGTAATGCCAACTTAACGCTGTGTTTTGAAAGAGGTTTAAAAATGCACTTTTTAATATTTTTTTAAAAACTCTGCGTTTAATATTATGAAATAAAACTTATATATTCAGAATCAGCGTTTCTTGGTCTATATGAACATATTTTTTTAAAGCCATAATATTTTTCACTGGAGTTCCTTATTGGAGTATAGTCGCTGGTTTATTTACATAGACTCAACTTGTAAGATAAAATATATATATACACAAATATATCCCAAAAAAAAATCAGCTGGGGTTAGATCCGGGCTGTGAAGAGGCCGTGGAATATCTCCTCTGCGCGAGATCAGTTTGTTAGGGAAAATTTCTTTAACCAATTTCTTTTGCTCCATGGCCGCCCTGTTTGTTTTCCTGCTGTTTTCTTCGAAATTTTTAAACCTGCATTTAATTAAATTAACACTTGGGGGCTCTGATTAATACTCTGTAATTGTGATGCGAATGAAATAGGTGGCGTTCATCATTGTTTTGTAAAACAGAATAGAATCTTTGTTGAACAGAAAAGAACAAAATCATTGTTTTTGTAAAAATGTTTTACACAGAAAGCGCTTTGCTCTCCTGTAAAGCGATCCATTGTGACAAAATTTCCAAGAAGCGAGGAGCCACGCATAAATGAACTCCTGTGTTGAGGGCAGGAGCAGTTTGTAGTAGAGATGCCACTAATAGTGATTTTGCTGAATACCGAATATTCGGCTAGGCTCTCGGCCGAAGTGCCGAATATTCGGCGACACTTAGTACATTTCGTAGGTGACAGGTTCGGACCCGCATCATTGAAGTGGGTGTGGTATTTGTTTCGTTTGCGAGTAGGTCGCGTCATAACATATATTATTTTTTTATTGTTACATCAAATTGTGTTACTTATAGTGTGTAACACGTCTATTTTTTCGCGAAAAGCTTTATAAAATGGCACCATTTAATAAAAAATCACCTATTTGGGAATATTATCAAATTTGTAATTAAGACAATATTCTTCTTCTTCTTGTGCCCTGTTCGTTCAACGGACATTGGCTATCATGTTGGATGCGGACTTTGTTTACTGCGGCCCGGAACAGCTCTAAGGTAGACTGGCCAAACCATTGTCTGCCAAGCCATGAGGTTTTCCTTCTTCCAGGGCCCCGTCTTCTGACAATCTTTCCCTGCTTTATGAGATAAAATATATTAAATATTAAATTTATATGCATTTTTTTCATAATTTTATATTCTGAATATTGCGAACCATTCGACCGAATAGGGAATAGTAAAAAGTAGCCGAATAGGCCGAATACCGAATAGTAGCCGAATATTCGTGGCATCTCTAGTTAATGTCATGATCAGTTTCGTAATGTAGAAAGAATTCAAAGAAAATTTGAAAACACCCCTTTGGAGCACATAATTTACCCATTAATGAATATTTTAAATATTCCAACTTTAAAAGACAGACGAAAAATAAACGACCAAACTTTTTTATTAAAATTATTAAACTCTAAATTCAATTGTTGTGAACTCCTGCAATTAATAAATCTAAATGTATCTACACGAACAACTAGACAAACATTCATTTTATATACATTCAATTCATTCCAACTATAGTTTGCATTCCCCAATACAACGTTTACACAGTCTTGGTAACAAATACTCCAACCATATGGATGTATTTGACAACAAATAGATTTTTGCAAACCTCAAACACCGTATGTGCCAACAATTTCTACCTATTTCATAAACTGTTGTGAACACCAATTTAAAATATTTTTATTAATATTATTGTTGATTTAGACAATTTAGAGGATATTGGCAGATTATCTATTTTTACTTAACTTATTTTCTATGTTACCTACTTTGTGTCAACTCTTATATTTTATGTAACTTATATTTTGTTTCTTATATTTTATGTTATCTGTATTTTGTCAACTCTTTATTTTCATTGTAATTTAAAAAAAACAGTACCGCATTATATTTAAAAGCAGGGTTTTAAATAAAATGAATAACAGAATTACAAATAACAACACAATATTACATTTAAAATAAAGACAATCAGCATCATACCATTGAAAATGTGTACTACACTTATAGTGTGCGTAGTTTTTATTTATTTATTTTCATAAAATTTTTATTAGTTACAGATATTTGTTTGTTTTTTTGGCTACCACACTAGGCTAATGCCCGTGTTGTGGTAGTCGTACATTTAATATTTTAAATACGATTTAATAAATACTATTTTGTAAGTTTGTACAGCGCCCTTGAGGTGATTTTTCACAAAAACAGCGCTATATAAATCATCCAAATATTATTAATATTATTATTTATTAAAACAGATGATTAAACATACTAAATAAAAATTAAGAAATATTTAAAAGTTAGTGAAAAATAAAGAGAGAAAAAAAATCATATTTTAAAGAAAAGTAAAAATAAAAAGGAAAATTCAAATTTTGAAATACATAAACTAATAATAAAGATTAACAGCCTTACTAAAAAACCCAGTGAAAATTTTATTCAATTGACAAACGGCCGCGGATGTGAAAACATTACTAATTAAAAATTTGTTCTTTGAAAGAAATACACATGGTTTCCACGGCCTGAGAGGGTAGTTTATCTCTGTTTTAACCATTGATGTCCGAACGATATTTGTAATTTTTCCATAGTATTTTGAATGTTCTATATATTTCTTATTTTTGAAGGTGTCGTAAAAACAAATACCATTTATGAAAACTAGATAAAATTACCTTTTAGATTTGAGTATTTGAAATACACTTTAGCTTTCAAAAACTGCCATATTTTATGATTCAAACTCGGAAAAACATGGAAAAAAATTTCCTCCCACAACATTTTTGACCAAAATGTAGAGAAATTTAAATAAAATCAAAATTTAAAAAACACAGTCCTTTCATGTAATAAATTTGGAACGAAACTATCACCTCTCTTTTTTATCGTGTATACAATAAAAAAATAATAAAAAATTTAAAAGTTTTTTTTATTGCCAAAAAAATAACTTAGAAATAATACCGAAATTTAAAACAGATTTCTTGCATCTCTAAAGACGTTAATTTTTTTGATACGTTTACGAACACATGTATTAGATTTTAATATTATAAAAAATTATCACTTTTAACAAATTCTCTTAAAATAAAGATCTAAAATGAAAATTTTATCTTAAGTAACCTATAAAAAACAATATTCTGACAGTTCAACTTTGAAAGTACGGCGTTTGTACAATAACTTGATTAAACTGATGTAAACCACACAAATAATATGGTAAATATATCAATTATGTGAACAGAAGAGTAAATTCGTCACTACAATAGAAATTATTTAGTAAAATCACAACATTTAGGCACTAACAAAATTTTCCATATCCCGCCATAAACACACCGAACTGTTTTGTCATCGCGGGCCGATATGCACAGGTGCACCAATAATGCCCCTAGCGGAGAAGAATTAAAACAACATTGTTTCCTTGTAAATTAAAACCATATACAACGTTGTCACATCTTCAATGCGTTTTAACAGCGTGACCACGAAAGAAACGTTATTGGTAATAAAACGTCTTTTAGTGTATACGAGCTCTATTTATGTTATTGCAATAACACAGTTAATCGGTCGCGCTGTGGTTTTTTTTTAGTAAGGCTGTATGTGTTAAGAACTCAAGTGTTCTATACAAATATATAAATTTAAACATATAGGTATATAAATGAAAATTAAAACATAAATAAAATTAAGTGAAAAACTAAGAGAAAAAAAAATAACATTTTAAAGAAAAAAAGAAATAAAAATGGAAATAAAAATTTTGGAATGCAAAAATTAATAATTAAAATGTAGTGTTAAGAACTCATGTACTCTTTGAAGTACGCTCGTCCCCTTTCGAAAATCCAACGTTGTACACGTGTTATAAAAAGAGAATTAGAATTACTTGACTTTATGTCAGTACTCAGAGCATTATATATTTTACGAGCGATGAACCAGAATTGTCGTTGAGCGAATGAGGTATTAGTTTTTGGGACCACGCAACCCAGGTTTGATGAAAAGCGGGTGTGTGCTTGTTGTTGTGGAGCGATTAGTAAATTATTTTTTCATATATAACAAATGCTTGATTTAGTAAATAGCTGTCGAATATCTAAGACCCTGATTTTGGCAAAGAGTTCATTTGAGGGAAGGGTAGGTTGACATTTAAATATAATTCTCAGAATTAGTTTTTGAACTAAAATAATTTGTCTAATAATGGATTCAGCACAACCCCATCCCGCTATACCGTGCGTTGCTCTCTCTCTGTTCAATCCTGGGATTGGTTTGCAGCAATGTCATTTATTCGTTTCTTCCACTCTTCCCTGTCTTGTGCGGCTCTTTTGAAGTCTGCATATGATGAGCAGCGCACGTCCACCAGCAGGTCCTCCAGGTACTCTCGGCGTGGGCGTCCCCTAGCGTTTGTCCCCTCGGTCATACCCTCCATTATGGCATGCAAGAGGCCTTCTTGTCTTATTACATGGCCGATCCATCTTGCGCGCCTTTCGGACAAGGTCCTGAGCAGGTGCCTTCCTCCTTCGATTCTTTGGAGAACCTCTTCATTTGTAATGTGGTCTCTCCAGGAAATTGCTAATAGTCTTCTATAGGACCACATCTCAAAAGCCTCTAGTCTCCTTTATCTCTTTCAGATAGGCACCGTGTTTCGCGCCGTACATCAAGATACTCCATACATAGGTCTTGATGAGGAGTATTCTCAGTTTCAGGTCTATATTATTCGATTCTATTATTTTCGACCTTTTATTGATTGCAAGCCTAGCCTGGTGTATACGGCTGTCGACCTCGCTCTTAGACCGACCGTCCCATGTTATTTTGCTCCCGAGGTAGACAAACTCCTTGGTGTTCTTTAGTGGAACTCCTGACATCTCTACTCTCATCTGATGTTGCGTTCGGCCTACAGTCAGCAGCTTTGTTTTGTCTTTATTTATCTTCATGTTGTAATTGTTTTGAAGAATGCTTTGCATGATTGTTAAGGCCTCTTGGAGTTCTTCTTCGCTTTCAGCAACCATAGCAATATCGTCGGCAAACCTTATCATATCCACCTTTTGCCCGTGTATCTTTACACCTTTTCTGTGACTCATTCTCTCTCTCAAGTCGTCAATCGCACTTTGTATGTAAGCGTTAAAAAGAACAGGTGACAGAGAGCATCCCTGTCTCACCCCTTGTCTTATACTGGCTTCTTTTGTATCATTGTCACATCTAATTAAAGCGGCCTCATTCTTGTATAGCGCCTGGATTATTCGTCTATCTCTATATTTGATGTCAATTCTCTTCAGAATCTCGAAGAGTCTTTTCCATTCTACTTTGTCGAAAGCCTTCTCCAGGTCTATGAATGCGATGAATGTGTTTTGGTTTCTTTTTATTCTTTTTTCTAGTAGTATTCGTAGCGACAATATTGCTTCTCTGGTTCCTACATCTCTTCTAAAGCCAAACTGGTCTCCGGAAAGGATGTTCTCTACTTTTGGTTCGATTCTTTTTAGAATGATATTGTCCTCTAATGATATGTCCTCTACAACACAGGCGAACTCCTGGTGTGGAGGACAATATATTATACCTTTGTAATGTAAATGTACTAAGAATAAATAAATAAATATTATTTAAATAAATGAAGACAATATAAGCGAAACTCAATCGAAAATCTGGAAACAGAAAAATCAGAAAAACATATTGACACCTCTGGGACTCGAACCCAGTATCTCTTGCTTTCCGGGCAAACGCGCTAACCACTGCGCCACGGTGTCGATATGAAATTCGGTCATGTTTAACTGTACCATACTTCGACTAAGAACCACCTACATTATCTTCATTTTCTTTAACGCATATATTATTGGCAACTATCTTTATGTATGATTGCAAGATTCAAACCCGAACTAAATGCTCTCTAGATAGTGTCTGGATAAATCCTTATCCATTTTATTTTAATATGCGACATCTATTGACTTTTCTGCAAGTCTAGGATGAATATTTTATTTTTAATTTTTAACTTTATGAGTAAAACCTCAAATTGTAATATTTAAATAAATGAAGACAATATAAGCGAAACTCAATCGAAAATCTGGAAACAGAAAAATCAGAAAAACATATTGACACCTCTGGGACTCGAACCCAGGAAGAGACTCGAACCCAGCAAGAGGTCCTGGGTTCGAGTCCCAGAGGTGTCAATATGTTTTTCTGATTTTTCTGTTTCCAGATTTTCGATTGAGTTTCGCTTATATTGTCTTCATTTATTTAAATATTACAATTTGAGGTTTTACTCATAAAGTTAAAAATTAAAAATAAAATAAATATTAGTCAATATTTTGAGGCATGGGATATTAGGCTAAGAGTGTTGCTATGGATTGGAAAAGGGCAAAGTATACACTTCTTAGAGTCTGTAAATCTAAGATAGACCTAAGGGAGCAGAATATATGGCAGAGTTTACGAAGTTTTTTTACTGTGTCACCGATGTGAGCTTCTCAACGAAGTTGGTTGTCTATGTTTATTCCCAAATATTTAACTACTTTTGATGATTTGAGGGTCGAGCACGTACAATTAATATTAGATGTGGTTTCTGGAGTTTATAACAAAACTATAAATAACAACACAATGTTACATTCAAAATACACAACAATCAGCATCGTACCATTGGAAATTCTCACAAATGCTATAAGTGGAGGCGCAGTTTATAACAAAAATACAAATAACACTATGTTACGTTTAAAATAAAATAGATCATCATTGTACCGTTGGAAACACATACTTATAAATTGGTTTTGATAAAATCTTTTATCAATCAAAATCAATTTATTGTGTTTTGTACTCAAGACAGAGTAGTTGGCAAAACTCGTGTTTCAAAATAGTCCCTTGCTTTCGCCCACGTAAAGTGTGTTAGTGTTAATCACGCATAATAACAAACAATTTCTACTTTTTCAGTATCCAGTCATTGTTGCTATGGGCATCCTAAAAAAAGCAGCTGCCGAAGTCAACATTGAGTTTGGCTTAGATGAGAAAATAGGTACAAATGAGCAAAATTTTAAACATAATCTAACAATGTATTATTTTTCTTCTCTCTTAACATTAGACCATTTATCCTAATCATTTAAAACTTAATTTGTTTTCAAAAGTGACATAATTTATAAAAAAGTTTTCCAATATTTTGATCTTGGTTCATTGGAGATAATCGGTAAAATCATAAAAACACATTTCGTTCTGTTATGTTATATGTACGAAAAATACGCAGTCTTTCTTTACGGTAACACTTTTAATGACTTCATTAATTTGGGGCCGCCCCGGTAACCACTTATTGGATAACCAAGACCTCTGCCATTAGTCACCCCGAGTGGTTCGCTATGTTTGGGTTCTCATTGCCTCGTAATCTCTGGTCCGCATCAGTAGGATAAGGTGCTCCCACAGCCATTGTGCCCACACGATGCATATATGCAGCTTTAAAGAGTCGATGATGTGAGAATGCAGTGAGGCGCAGATCACCGAACTTGCGGTCAACGAATTCCCATTCCATTCATTCCCTTGTGGGATTGATGAGGTCCACGATTGATGAGGCCTCGGCTCCTAAACTGCCTCGCAGACCTAGGTGTCCCCCTTTAACCATTTCCCCCCATATGAAAGAAGAAGTATTAGATAGAGTTTTGCTATTATTTCTCTGTTAATAGCCATCAATCGAATTTCTGGGTGCTATGATCAAAATATTTAACATTAATTGCTTTATTCAATGCTTATAAGTGCTTGCAGGATGCCATTGAGTTTTAGCTTATTGGCAAAAGAAAAAATAATATACGATTGTTTTCAGCCCGTGCCATATCAGCTGCCGCCGATGATGTAATATCGGGAAAGCTGTACAACGATCATTTCCCTCTGGTCATCTGGCAAACTGGCTCTGGTACTCAGACCAACATGAACACCAATGAGGTAAGGTTACCAAACAGGCTTCTTTGTGACAACCCTGTGGGATGAAAGTGTGTTAGGAGACCCAACACTCAACTGTAAGCTCATTCATATAATAATAATAATAATAATAATGATTTATTGTCTTCATTTCTTAATAACAAATAGAGATAATGATATCCTCACTGGGATCTCCCGTGCTGAGGATTTCATTTACATTTTATAATTCAATTATAAGAATAATATGAATTGGACATAACATATATCATGTAGTATTTTTTTTTTAATAATTATAAAGTAAATAAGATAGTGTTTTTTTATAATTCAGTTCATTAGATTCGGTTTTAGTCTGTATTTGATTTCAGTATATTTTCTATTTCTGATCTCCCTATATTTAGTATCCAGCTTTTTATTTGAAATTTAAATGTTATAATGTTGAGGTTTTTGAGTGAGAGTGGTATTTTATTGTAGAGTTTAATGCCATAATATAAGAAGCTTTTTTGCCCAAATGTTGTGTTAGCAGTTACTTGTTGGATATGTTTTTGACCATGAGATCTAGTGTTTCTAATGTACGTGTCAGTTGTTATTTCTTGGGTTTTGTACTTATGAATGTAAATGAGTATAGTTTTAGAATATAGTTGTTTAATTGACATTATGTTAAGATTGTTGAAGATTTCGTCAGTGCTAGTTCTTACAGGAACTTTCAGTATAATTTTCATTATAGCTTTTTGAGTTTTAATAAGTGGATTTAGTATGTTTTTATTTGCACTGCCCCATCCGATAATACCGTATTCTAACAGTGATTGGCAGAGGGCCATGTAAATCTTGATTAAGTCTTTTTTAATAAGGACATTCCTGATAGATTTGAAAAAATAACTTAGGTTTTTAATTTTATTATTTAAATAGGTAATGTGTTCGGTCCATTTTAAGTTTCGGTCAATTTTTAGACCCAGATACGTTATATGGTCAACGTTTTCTAATGAGGGATATATGGAGCTACTTTTTTTTTTTACATTATCTCCCTGAGGAAAATAATAATGTCATCTTAGAAGATGTGTGGAGGGTCTTTTTGAGGAAAGGAAGGAGTGAACATGGGTCTTGAAGAGTCCCATGTTGTAGGAGGGAGGAAACACAGAGGCCGGCAAATTGTTCCACAGTCGAGCTGTTGAACTCAAGAACGAGTCGTAGAAACGACCCGTTCTCATGTGACTAATGTCAACCGTGTACAAATGTTGGGCGCGTGTTTTTTTTTTTACATGAGCTCCACACAGGAGGCCCTGAGGAAAATAATTTCCCTCAGGACCTATGACATCTTTGGGGATGCTGTGTGGAGGGTTTTTTTAAGGAAAAGAAGGAGAGGAGAATTCTGGGGTTCTGGGAAGGAAAAGGGTTTAAGGGGTGGGTAGGAATCTGGGGTTCAGTGTGTCCTGGTCATCCGCCTCTAAGACCTAGACAAACCTCACCCCATGAACCCGGGCACCCCTGCTAAATCACCAAACGTAGCAAAACACTTGGGGTGACCTATGGCAGAGGTGTTGGTTATCCAATAAAGGTTCCCGGGGCGGCGGTACCCATTGCCGCCTCCCAAATGTTTGGCGTGTTTCCCGACTATGCACCGATGCCGAGGGGATCAATGACGCTAGTTCCTCGGAGTATCTTCCATTGTAATACCGGTAGAACAAGGACAGCATTCCCACCTGACAATCCGTCTGTTAAGATGGGAGAATCTATCAAACGGACCGCTTGTTTCTGCGCAGAGTCAAGGGTTTTTTTAAGGTATTTTGAATGTGAATGCGCTTAGGTTGAATACGGCTCTCAGTCCTTATCCTTTTCTACCACATTTTTCCATTGAATTTAAATAACCTGTTGATGCAAGCAGATTTTAAATATATTTTAAATATTCCAGGTGATTGCCAACAGGGCTATCGAGGCCCTCGGCGGTGAACTGGGATCCAAGAAGCCCGTCCACCCAAACGACCATGTAAACAAGTCCCAGAGCTCCAACGACACCTTTCCCACGGCCATGCACATTGCTGTGGCCATGGAGATCAATCAGCTGCTGATCCCGGCGCTGAAGACGCTAATGGCATCTCTTGACAAAAAGTCCAAGGATTTCAGCAAGATTATTAAGATTGGCAGGTAAAAAATATAATTATTCATTCTGTAGGAGCCACAGCTGGCTTGAGCCCCAAAATACTTGATTAACTTCCTTGACTTTTGGTAAAGGAGGATGGTTGATCTGATTAACAACCCTTTACAGAACTCACACCCAGGATGCCGTCCCCCTGACCCTGGGCCAGGAGTTCAGCGGCTACACGCGACAGATAGAGCTGGGCATCGAGCGCGTCAATGCCACTCTGCCCCGCCTCTACCAACTGGCCCTGGGCGGCACAGCCGTGGGTACCGGCCTCAACACCAGAATTGGCTTTGCCGAGAAGTGCGCCAGCAGAATTTCACAATTGACAGGTAATAAATTGTACAGGTAATAAACAGTTGCACATTTTTTTCTTTTTAATAATTACAAAATAATGTCTTGTTCCATTTTGTAGGAATTCCTTTCATCACGGCCCCCAACAAGTTTGAAGCTCTGGCGTGCCACGACGCCATGGTTGAAGTGTCCGGAGCCATGAACGTCCTGGCCTGCTCCCTTATGAAGATTGCCAACGACATCAGATTCCTGGCTTCTGGACCCCGCTGTGGCCTGGGAGAGCTGAGTTTGCCAGAGAATGAACCTGGATCATCCATAATGCCGGGCAAGGTGAACCCCACCCAGTGTGAAGCCATTACGATGGTGGCTGCCCAGGTGATGGGAAATCATGTGGCTTGCACAGTAGGAGGGTCCAACGGACACTTTGAGCTGAACGTCTTCAAGCCCATGATAGTCGCCAATGTTCTGCGCTCCATCAGATTACTCGGTAACTTACCTGCTTCTGTTTGCCTTGTTCATGAAGATTAGCCAGATGCAATACGTCAATTTCAGCATTATCAAAAAGATCTAAATTAGATGTGATCTGAGGCAGCGGTTTTTATTTGTAGCTTCAATTAGATAGGTCATTTACATAATGGCCTGTTTATACAATAATCTATAATTATGTGTGTTTACAGGTGACAGTTGCAATGCATTCACCACAAACTGCGTTGACGGGATAGTTGCCAATGAAGCCAATATTGCTAAGATCATGCACGAATCTCTGATGTTGGTAACTGCTCTCAACCCTCACATCGGCTATGACAAGGTAAGAGCCTGTTCACACTTCCGTTTTGAAAACGGATCGTACTCTACGAAAACAACGACCAAAACATTTTATTTGCTCATTCTTCAGTAGACGGTCGTGTGCAATGGACGACGATGAAGCTCACAAGAGCTTCTTTTTAATAAGTACCACACGACAACAATGTCGTGTGGTACTTATTAAAAAGAAGGAAAAAAGTGAAAAGAAAATTTTGGGTACACCCAATTATAGCTGAAAGTTTTTCTGTCGGAACTTTCCAATTGTTAATTGGTGAGTTGAGAAGTGATGAACTAAAGTTCTTCAATTATTTTAGAATGTCTATCACTACTGGAACGAGTTTCAGAGAGCTTAACGTATCAAAATACAAACGTAGTGTGAACAGCTCCATTGAAATGTATGAGCCAGCGCGTTCCGTTCCGATTTCAAATCGGACGCTCTGCGTAGGTGATGTCTCCGTAAAAACATAACGGATCCGTTTTGAAGTCGGAACCGACAAGTGTGAACAGCTCCATAGAGCCACTACAACGGCTAGGGCTTCCCTTTTAACCCTTTCCCTGCGGGAAGCGCACCACTGCGCCGCACTGTACAAGCCCTGTACGCGGGCGGCGAATCGGTGCGCCGCAAAGTTTCTCCAGCATTATGTATACGAAACATAATTGAATATGGTAAAATTTATACTCCCAAAAATTCTCAAATCTTTACTCTGCTGACATCTTGCGATATTTATCCGTAATACGTATCCTAATCAGAGTTATGAAGATTCGAAGGGACCTCCCAACTCAGGGCGAAAAATGAATCAGTTTGAATTCTTCCCGCGTTTTAACACAAGCGATTGCGCAGGCGCCTCTCGTAAGCCCTCGTAAGATTCTCAAGCGAAGACGCTCGCCGAGTAATACATTATTATATCGAATTATTGTTTGCTTTTTTCGTGGATGTGAACTATTGTGATTACTGTGGACATTTATCTGATTTATCGTATTTAAAATTTTTTTATAAATATACTATAATATATACTTTCAGACTATGGTAGAAATATAAAATTACGTCAGTGTTAGATTATTTTAAAATTAAAATAAGTGATTAGAGTGTTTTTAGTGGACAATCAAGTGTAGTGATTTTATAACTCTTTAGTAAAAGTTGTACATGTTTGCCTTTTTAAAAAATTGAAGTTATTTTTATTACCAACATACAAAATGTCGGGTCGTGGTCTTAACGACGAAGAAATAATTAGTGCTACTTTAGAAATAGATTCTGATTTTGAACTTAGTGAAAGTGATGGAGAAAACAATTGCGAAGCTGCTGAAATACAAGAAACTCACGATTCTGAACCCGAAATAAACATAGAAGAAGGAGAAGAAGTTTTTGAAAATCTGTGGACTGCCGGCCCTTTCATACCCATCATTTATGAATTCGACGATTTCGCATCAGGTATTAATCCAGATACCATGTTAACTGAAGATACGCCTGAACTTATGTTCTTTGAACATTTTTTGAATATTGAAATAATGACAAAAATTGTGGATGAAACCAATAAATTTTATCAATATAAAATTAGAACAAACGATTTTTCAGCAAAATCGAGACTTAGTAAATGGATTGATACCACAGTCTCCGAAATGTACGTTTTTATTGCATTAACATTTGCCATGACGAGGAACAAACATTTAACTATCGAGGAACATTGGAGTACG
The DNA here is from genome assembly GCA_929108145.2 of Limnephilus rhombicus. NCBI lineage: Eukaryota > Metazoa > Arthropoda > Insecta > Trichoptera > Limnephilidae > Limnephilus > Limnephilus rhombicus. The sequence goes on along the minus strand of OV815277.1, from coordinate 30,953,670 downwards.
AACCCCATAATCTTTTCTCCAATATTTGGAAAAACAATGCCTAGAGACCGATATCAAATATTATTACAGATGCTCCACTTTAGCGATAGTAATATTCAAACAACTACTGATAAATTACATAAAATACGTATTCTTGTTGACCATACACGAAAGATTTTTAAAACAACAATGATGCCCCATGAAAACCTATGTATTGACGAAAGCATCATCGTTTTCAAAGGCCGTCTATTATTCAAGCAATACATTCCATCTAAACGTCACAGATTTGGAATAAAAATGTTTGTGATGTGTGACGTCATGACGGGTTTTATTCTAGATTTCATTATATATGTTGGTTCTGACACAGAAATAAATGATTCTCAAGGTATTGGTATTTCAGGAGGCGTTGTAACCACCCTTCTTTCAGATTATTTCGATAAGGGTCACAATTTGTGGTGCGACAACTGGTACTCTAGCCCAAATTTATTTAAATATTTACATGAAAAAAAAACTAATGCTTGTGGCACTGTTCGAAAAAGTAGGAAAGGCATGGCACCTTTTGATAAATTAAAGAAAGGGGAAATCCAATCAAAGCATCAATCACCATTGTTAGCATTGAAATGGCATGACAGGCGCGAAATCCACCTGCTGACCACTCTTCACGATGGTTCTGTTGGACCTTCGGGGAAAACAAATAGATTGACTGGAGAGCCCATTTTAAAACCACAATGTGTTCTAGATTATAATAAGAACATGGGCCTAGTGGACAAAGCTGATATGATGTTAAGCAGCTTAAGTTGTATGAGGAAGTCAGTGAAATGGTACAGAAAAGTCGCATTTCATATTATTGATCTGTATTTATTAAATGCACACATAACATACCAAACCGTTTCATCAAAAAAAATAAGTTTGGCTGATTTCCAAATGACAGTGATGGAACAATTATTACAGAAATATCACGAAGATTTGCCGAGCACTTTACGTCCCTCAACATCAAGAGATTACCGTATGCGTGCATCATCGAAAATTGTTTCTAAACACATGCCCATTAAAGTTACCCCTTCAGAAAAAAACCCAAACCCCCGTCGAAGGTGTCGTGTCTGCGCCACTTCAACACTGAAGCCCAAAATGAGAAAACTTACAAAATTTATGTGCTTAGAGTGCAATGTGCCGTTATGCGTTGAAAACTGTTTCAAAATTTATCATGATAAAAAAATATATTAAGTGTTATTTACGGTGACATAATAACAGTAAATTTCTTTCATTATTTAACTAAATTTAAGTGCAGTTGTTTTTATTATACGACCCTTTTCAAGTGTGTGTCAATATTTCATGCATCCAGCCCATCGAGACATCGCACCACAGTTGAAGAGCTCTACTTCGGTATGTTGATTTATGCTTGTGTTGTCCTTGAAATTTTAATATGGCCGCCCGAATCAAACGTGTTTATTACACCACTGAGATAAGTGTCGAAGATTTATAGAGTCCCATCGATGTTTCGATTGTATGTTTACGCTTGAAAAAATACTTCAAGACATAATTGACTTATTTTTTAAAACAAATATTAAAATCCATGTGTGATTATTGTTTAAAGCCATAAATTAGATTAATGATAAATAGCCCCGCGTATGAACGAAGTGACACATATTTTTGACGCGTAGAAAAGGTTAAAAACAGGACCCGCCTCCATTTTTAAAACGGAAGTGTGAACGGGCTCTAATTATTATCAAAAATCTTACTCATTATGTTTTACATTCAGAAAAGCTAGTAAAAAAAATACAATTACATATTGCCTACATTCTTTTCATGTTGAATAGAAAATCAAGCATTCACAGGAAATAGATTTTTAGGCAATGATCATTTTTAAGGATTCAAAATACTTATAAACAGGGTAGGTAACTGATGTTCAGGTTCAGTGTTGAATAGTTAAAAATTGCGTAATCGTGTTAGATATTGCGTGATGATAAAAACGATCGAAATCTGCACTGGAACACCAAAAAAAGAGCTCACGAAAAAGGATATAATTATTTTTTTTAAAAGTACCTACATGTCCATCTACTCAATATTACTGTTAATCTGTAATACAGCAATAACTAACAAACTAGTGAGAAATATAGCACCAAAAATGATCAATTTTAAATTTAAAAAATCCATGCAGTTGAGATGCATTTTTGAAAAAAGCTAAGGGCACTAGAAACCGATGTGAAACGAACTGGGTTTAGAAATTTCCATCGTTCCGGATGAATGCAGTTCTTACGGTGGCGGCGCGGCGGTTGCTACTATAGACTATTAGGCAACCTTACAAGGACTATTATTATTACATATTCATATAATAATGCTTGCGACAGCGGTGAGGGGCTCCGTGTCTAGTTTCGTTAGTAGGTTCGCGTCGAAAGGCTCGCCCGTCTGATTGGAACACTCAAATTAATTTTTATTATCATCACTTATTTTTTTTAAATCTGGCATTCTAATTTTTTAAAACCATATTGAAATAAAAATAATCTCTAGATATTATAAATTAAAGTCCTCCACCGCGTCTGTCTGTTTACGATAAACTCAAAACTACTGAGCGGATTTTCATCAATAGATAGAGCAGTGGCGTAGCGTGGGGGGGGGCGGGGGTGGCGGCCCGCCACGGGCGGCACTTTTAAGTGGGGCGGCAAATTTTCACAATAAATAATAACATTATCTCGGAAAAAATTAAACCATTTCATATCATTATTTGAATATGTTCTACAATCCTTTCGTTTACGAATCCAACTCTTTTTTTTTAATTCATTAAAAATATCAATAACTGTATTTTTTTAAGCTCCAAATTTCGGAATTCGAATGAAAGCCGTACGCATATTATTAGAGTAATACTAATTAAAGCTGATAACTCGCAAACAGATTCACTCTTAATTAAAATCAGAATTGTGTTCAGAATGTATTAACGACTGAATTTCAGTTGTGTATTCATCTGCTGATACATTTCAAAAAGGACCATTATTTTATTCGAAGTGCAGTTATAAAATTCTAGTTGTAGATTATGTATGTGCTGCCAGAATCAAAGAGAAACCATTTTCATTTTCTTAGTGTAGTTTTAATTCGGCAAATTCAAATTTAATTTGACCCGTCTAATCACAGGAGACGCAAATTATCCCACACATTTAATTTTAAAATAAAATTGTGAAATTATTTCCCACACATTTAATTTTAAATAAATTTGTGATTGCGATAATAAGTTAAGATACAGTTTTATAACATTTTTTTTAAGAAAAGGAATCTGTATTTAAAATTTTAAGTTTATTCTATTTTAGGTACTTTAATTCGAATATTCGCAGGCGTGTATTTTTTAGCCAATTCACATTTCCAATATGAAAATTTTAATGTTTAGAAACAAAAATGTTCTAATAAGCACGTTGAAAAAATTACTTTATCTTGATTTTAGAACAGTTTTGTTTTAAAAAAAAGGAACATTGCATGGGAAGAACCGGAAATTTTGTGCGGAAACATTGACAGGCAAAAGTTTATATTATAGTTTATTAGTTTATATAAGATATTTTTTTCTTATTATTTTAAGGGTTAAACCACTTTTCAGGATATAAAATCCATCTGAGAATTCATCTGCTGACACAATTCAAAGGAAAACATTATCTTATTCGAAGTTCAGTTATTAAATTCTAGTTGCGGACTCTGTATGTGCTGCCAGAATCAAAGAAAAACCATATTCGTGTTCTGAGTGTACTTTTAATTCGCCGCATACAGACTTAATTCAAACCAACTTTGTGTTGAGAATGTAAATTTCCAGTTGTGGATTCATCTGTTGATACATTTCGAAGGAAAACATCCTCTTATTCGAAGTTCAGTTATAATATTCTATTTGCAGACTGTGTATGTGCTGCCAGAATCAAAGAAAAACCATTTTCATGTTCTGAGTGTAGTTTTAATTCACCGCATACAAACTGGTTTTGTGTTCAGAATGCAACGATGAATTAAATAGCGAGTTGCAGATTCATCGTGCATCGAGTGAAGCTTTACATTTGAGTAAAAATAATAATGCTTTAATGCTGTAAAATTCTGAGAAATTGATTGTTGCGTGTGTAACTATTGTTTGGGGACTCTAACACAGTATCAATCAATCAACTTTGGAGTAGAACTTATATACATGATTTTCATTGAAAGAATACTCGTCAAATGTGATTATTAAAAAAATCCGGCTGGTGTATAAATAGGTCGTAATAAAAAATAGGATTTCCATATACAACCCCCCCCCCACCGTTTGAAGTACCCAAATAAGGGGGCGGTGAAATTTTCCTCCGCCCCGATGTTCTGAGTGTAGGTTTAATTCACCACAAACAGATTTAATTAAAATCAGTTTTGTGTTCAGAATATAAATGCCGGCAGAATCAAAAAAACCCTTTTCATGTTTTGAGTGTAGTTTTAATTCACCGCTTACAGATTTAATTAAAACCAGTTTTATGTTCAGAATGTAATTGCCGGCAGAATTAAAGAAAAACCATTTTCATGTTCTGAGTGTAGCTTTAATTCACCACATACAGATGTAATTAAAACCAGTTTTGTGTTCAGAATATAAGTGCCGCTAGAATCAAAGAAAAACCATTTTTATTTTCTGAGTGTAGTTTTGATAAACCGCATATTTATTTTAATTTAAACCAGTTTTGTGTTATCAATAAGTTGCCAATTCATCGTGTACCAAGTGAAGCTTTGCATTTGAGTTGCATTCCATACGTATGCGTAATGAAGATGCGAAATTCTATTATAGGCATTCCATTCGCGATTTCTGAAAGCAGTTATATATAAATTTGTAGTAGAATTTATAAGCATAATTTTATTGGAAGAGTACTCGGCACATAGATAAAAATAAAAAACTTTAAAAAATCATACACAAAAAACTGTCAGGCTTGATTATCAATTATCTTGAATCATCCCATTGAAGAAATGAATGCAGGCATCATCAGAAAGGAGCGAACGCCAGAAAAACAAGTTTTCCCAGATGAATTTCACCTCCAATATACAATATATATATGTAAAATGTATTGTCATTATTTCAGTCTGCCAAGATCGCCAAGACTGCCCACAAGGACGGCTCCACCCTGAAGGAAGCAGCTCTGAAGCTGCAATATCTGACTTCGGAAGACTTTGACAAGTGGGTCAAACCTGAAGACATGTTGGGCCCCAAGTAAACATCATCGGCCTAATGATTTCACAATAATATGGCATCTACATAAGCTAAGAACAATATGAACATCCAGCTACTAAGTGCCAATTAAAGAAAGTTTTTTCATTTTCACTTTCATCAAAAAATGAATTATACATACTTGTAAAATCCAATTCATCCGATTATACTTTGCAAAATGGATTTTACAATCAGAGGTTCGTTAATTTTATGTGAATTGAAGTAAAAAATTGGTTAGACTGTTTCTCCGTTTGGCCGTGTTGATTCAGTCTTTTACATTTTTCAATGGGTTTAATTTTTATAATTGTAAATTTTTTAATTTATTATACAATTTGGGAGGCGAGTATCGATACCCACGCCCCACGAACCATTTGTTAGATAACCAACACTTCGGTCATAGGTCACCCTAATTAGTTTGCTACGTTTGGTGACTAAGCATCGATGCCCCGGGTTCATGGGGTGAGATTTGTGTAAATCTTGGCGGTGGATGCGTCTGCCCACTTACTGCATTGCAGGCCGGACGGGTGAGACTGGTTGAGGGAGAACATTTAGCCTCTCCAGCCGGACCCTCTCAATGGGAGGGATGGATTCATACTGTCACTCTTGGACACACTTACCCCAGATTCCTACCCACCCCTCATACCTTTTTTCTTCTCAGTACTTTCTTCTCTTCATTTCCTAAAAGACCCCCCCACACAGCATCCCAAAAGATGACATAGGTCATGAGGAAAATTATTTTCCTCTGGGACTCTTGTAAAAAAAATGAACCTAGCTGAACAACCATCTGGTAAATTGCCATCTCAAGACAGGTGAAATTGGCAATACATTAGTAGCTCCAATATCAAATTCAGTACTCTCTCAGTAATCCGCCGCTCAATTATCCGACAACTATAATATCCGCCATTATTTTGACTAGCTGATAGCACAAAAGCAAGCTTTATAATTCGCCAGTATTTGTATGTCAAATTCAGCCGTCCGTCGCATGTATGGACTCGAGCATTCTTAGTGGTTCTTGCAACGAACGAGTGTCAGAGGCATATTCTGGTTACGCTGACATTGTACACCAAAAGACACTGTTCTTTTGCGAGAAAATTTATAAAAAACTATTTGATTTTACTTAAATAAATTCAACGGAAGATTTGGCATATTGTATTTTGTTAAGTGATTTACTGTATAATAAGTTAATAAACATAGTTTAATGTGATTTTGAGTACTTATCCGTTTACAACCGAGATGATATGAGAATGAGTTTTTATTTAGAATCCTGACAGAAAATAAATCTGTTTCTGGGAAAGAAACCAGTGTCGATTAAATGTGCAGGAGCTGCTTTTGTAGGGTGAATGTACGCGTGCGTGTTTTAACCTGTAAGTCGCTCTGGCCTAGGGAATCATAACTATGGGCTATACCTAACTAACATTGTAAATTACATGTACAAATTTTCCCAATAAAAAATGTTTTTAAGAAATACCTTTTTTAATTTTTTACTTATTTTTGTAATTTTATTTTTTTACATTAGCTTCACACAGGAGATCCCATGGGCGTAGGCACGGTGGGGCAATAGAGAACTCCTGTCCAATTTTTTTTATGAATAAAGACCTTCAAACTTAAATAACTGCACTTTTATTTTTATAGTTAGTTTTAATAGTTAAAATAATTGTCAAAGTTTTATCTATGGTGGTTTGTGTGACGTCTTCACCCACCGATAGTTTATTTATTTTCAAGTTGTATTTTGAATCAGTGATGTTATGTCTAGGGAAATCTAGGGGAGAAAAATATTTTTTAGGGAAAAGGGAAATCAGGACAAAATCTAGGGAAATTTAGAACTCTGGCAAGTTTTTTATTACATATGACAATATTACTGGTATTATTTATATTTTTTAATATATATTTTTATATACGTATATATATTTTTTGGAATTCCTATGAATCTTAATTATTGTTCATGTACTTACATCCTTACATGCAATGCTATTTTTAACACTGACAACTCAAAATGATATTATGTATCTAAAAAGATAAATGGGACCTCTGAAAAAAAAAAAATTTTAAAGTTCCGTTTTATCGGTGATTGCGGTTGATTTTTAGTGTGCAAAGTGTTTTTTTTTATTTGGAATTCAGTGGTGAGTGTATTCGTACTTTTAAATTATTATTTCACGTAGCAAAAAGTGTTTTATTTGGAAAAGCACAGTATTATAAGTACATTTACCAAATTCCGATATCTTCCCAATTAATTAACATATAACAGGATTAGTGTTACACAATCAGGTGGCTACGTAGGTAATTGCGTAAATGTGAAGTTCTAGGGAAATTTACTTCGAAATCTAGGGAAATAATTTTTTTGGGCAGAACATCCCTGTTTGAATGAAGAATCCAGAAGAATTAATGGCGGAATGCTTTGGGATGACTTTTAGGTGTGAGGTGTGTTTTTTATTCAAGATTAACTGCTTTTAATATAGAAAAACATTGGTAAAATGTCCACATTTCACCGGTACTGTTATTGTATTTTAACAAAGTGCAATATAAAAACAATAAATCATCTTTTTCATTGCAAATACAAGTGACGTCGTAAGCCTCGAATTTTGTGTTCAGGCGTGACTGTACATTGTTTTATGTATAACACATACAGAAACACTGGTATTTATAATATACTGATCATGACGATTGTGTAATAACTTGTATAAAAAGCCCTTTTAGTAAAAAACAATTCGAAAATACGACCGATGTATCGTAAACCAAATGTCAAATATGACATGACCTATTTATCACTATGCTTAATCTCAAATATAGCCCTTTTACATCATAATTTTAATTGTTGAGAGCCTAAATATTGTTTCCAATAAACACAATAACTATTATTTATCTAAATCACTTTAACAGTATGAAAATAACCAAAAAAACACGAAATGTTGAATGGCGTGCGTGTCTTTCGTGGCGTAAGGCGTAAGATTTCAAATGTCAATACATCTTGATACACTTCGGTGAATTGGTTAGCAGGTTAACAGTGACGTCACCGTTAACCATTTCAGTAATGCCAACTTGACGCTGTGTTTTGAGGAGAGGTTTAAAAATGCACTTTTTAATAATTTTTTAAAAACTCTGGGTTTAATATTATGAAATAAAACTAATATATTCAGAATCAGCGTTTATTGGTCTACATCAACATATTTTTTTAAAGCCGTAATATTTTTCACTGGAGTTCCTTATTGCAATTGGCAACTGGCTGGCCAATGCAGGACCTCTGGGATCGACCGAGTCGCGTTTTCAAATTTACAGAACTTCATAGGATAGTTTTTCCTTTTTCCGTTCATGTTCTTGTATTCATTCATAGAACCTAAAGCTTCATATGTTGTAGAAGCCTACTTTTTTCGCTACCTACTCTAGATTTTTATTTTTTGCCCCACCCTAAATCAAAACCTGGCTCTACGCCCATGGGAGACCCTGAGGAAAATATTTCACCTCAGGTCATCGTATGGGGATGCTGCGTGTAGGGTCTTTTGAGGTTAGGAAGGAGATGAAGTTCTGAGAAGGAAGAAGGTATGAGGTGGGTAGGAATCTAGGGTCAATGTCTACGATAATACGGTTTATGAGGGTAACAATAGGGTTGGACGCTCCTTGTTTTGCCAAGGAATCTGCAATATTGTTACCCATTATGCAAACATATCCAGGAACCAAATCAGGGTTACGGTTTTTCCAGAGGCTTATCAGCATTCAAATAAGGCATACAAAGTGATCATCAGGATGAAGAAGAGAACTTGATTTAAATTTTTGGAGGGAACTGAGAGAGTCCGAGAACAAGGGAATGTTCAAAATTATTTTTGATTATATATTTTGTAGCAGTTTACTCCCACATTACTTCGAACTACTCCTGTTCACTGCATGGAATAGCGATTCATACCTAACATCACTATTACTTGGTGCGCCTCATCACTAGTGACCGTGGCAATCCTTAATAAAGATCTGGAGGGTCTCAAGGAACGACCTACGTTGTGTGCAACAAGCGAGATGGCTTCGATCACAGACTTCGTAATGTTAATTCCTTAACTTTACATATTAATTATTAGATTTATTCTGGTTTATCATTTATTCGTTTTATTTAAACAAATTTAAATTATGAAACAAACAAAGGCACCCATGCTTAGTTAATTTTTAACTATCTCACTAGCAATTTTAGAATGTGAATCTTGAATTTTAATTTCAAAGCATTCTTCGAGCTGTTTGCAATTAAATAATTTAAATAAGTCTCTATCAATCCGATAATAAACTTTTTACTGTTCTATCTAGATCTACATGACCGAGAATAAACCTTTTATATTATATTAATTTTCATGTTTTTTATTGGTTTGATATATCTTATGGTCTGGTTTCATGCTTTATGCAACACAACACAGATTACACTTAAATATTACCTATTACTGTTTTAATCGTTGCAATTTGAGAGATTCAATTATTGCAATGCACTCGGCAGAAAATATTGAAAATTGATTTGAAATTGAATAAAATATTCTATCATTATTCCAATGATAATAATTCTTATTATGGTAAACGTTAATACCTATACAACAGTTAGGAGAGTCTGGAGATTTAGAGCCATCAGTAAATAAAATAGAAGAGTTGGGCCATTTAGATCAGTGGTTTCCAACCGGTGCGGTGGTCCGCGAGATCTACAATGTGGTCAGCGAAACATTAGTTCATTTTACTACAAAACCTAATCGAAAGGAATCCAAAAGCTGATTCGTAACCCTTTTGGTATTAGTGTTGGAGAGGTAGCTGAAGAAGTCCAAGAAGAGCTCATTCTTGTGCCTTGTGGTCCCTGTGAGAACAAATAAATATCATGGCGGTCCCTGGTCAAAAAAAGATCGGGAACCACTGATGTAGATGAAATAATGTCATTGAACATATTGACAGTACCCGCTGGGAGATTGGAATGACTTTTAAGGATGCCGATCCCTTTTAAAATTGTTGGGGATAGATTGACATGACTATATTTTAATTTGTATAAAGGAAGAAGATCATTTTGGATAATTTGAAGCTCTGAGAGCAAGAATTTTTACAGATGGCAGGAAGAGGTTTAGTTCGAGCTCTAATTGAGAACAGATTTATCAGCAAATAGTTGACATCTTAAATAAAGTGGGGGATCAGAACATCCTACGTACTTGAAGGAAATTGATGGGTGACGATTGCAAAGCTCCACTTATTATTCGCAAAGATTTAGATGGAATTTTGTCTAATTTACTGAGTGCATTTTTGATGCACTCTGTAAATTAGGAAAAGTAAAAAGTGGGCAGGCAGAGTCGAGATGGCTTCGAATAAGTGCATTGTGAAGCAACTTAACGCAAGTAGGGTGAGCAAACCACCAAACGCCAATCAATGATGATCTGATATTTAAATTTTTTCCCATTTAGTAACCATATTATGAATACGGGAAGACCATTTAAGTTTCCTATCAAAAATGATGTTACTCCCAAAAAATTTACTTCGGAGACGTTGGGGATTGGAGAATTTTAAAGTAAAATTTGAACAGGGGAGTTTTTACAACAGTTTGAGAAGGTGACACACTGACTCTTTTGGACTGAAAGTTCAACTTATTTTCTAGAAATATTTCGATAAAGCAGACCGAAAGAGATTAAAAAAATTAAGAAAAATGACACATTTACCTCATTTTGGATTTATTGACCTGTACAGCATTTCAAATTTCCACAATCAATATTTTCATTTATGTATTCACAATCGTTCAGATGAATCAAACATCTCTCATTCTAATCATCTAATCATCTCATGATTAGTCAAGAGTGGAGTATGCAGTTATTTAAAAGTGTACACTAGGGTGGTCACAAGGTATAAGGTGAAAAGTATTTTCGTCCTAATGCCGGCGGGACCCCCTAATATTTACTATTTGTCTAGAAAATAAGATTTGGAAAGTTTTAGCTCAATTGGATAATGTTAACCCATGCCTCATCGAGATTAAATTTGAAAAAACGATTTTTTGCAAAAAAAATCGCCGTTTTTTTCTCATAAAATGAAAACTATTTGTCCTAGAAATTTGATTCTTATTTCATTTCATAGGAAATGTTGCTATCTTCAAGTTTTATTCTAATCACTTTTTTGTTAAAATGTTTGTATTTGAAGATATCTATTATTTTCCAAGACCGGACATGATCGGAATCCTTAAAGTCGCCTTTTAAGTCGTCTATCCCTTAAAAGGTCGGATTTGTTTCAAAAGAGCTATTGCCAAGGATCCTTTCTTCAGAGAATCCCTACCTGGAGTGTCATAAACCACACCCTTCCTTTTGTGTTCCTTGTCTGGGGTTCCTGGGGTTTTACCACTCTTTCGAAAGTTAAAGGGAGAGGTCAGAGGGCTTTAGTTAACGTTTGCTTTTCAAACAGTGAACATTCTGAACATTATTGAACAACGTTCTTCTAGTGAGTTTTTTCTTGTGAGGTTTGTGGGACTATGTCTTCTACAGCGTTAACGAGCCATGCTCGTGCAGGTTCGAGTTCAAGGTAGAAAGAAATGGTGTATTTAATTGGCCACATGTCTCAAAAAATCACTGGCAGGAAATTACCACCTAATTGTTAAGTTTTACGCAGATTATTTTATAATATACGGCAAGTGAAATTAAACACCAGAGAAGCTGCAAGACACACAATACAGGAAGTTGTAATGTTTTGTGAGAAAGCTAAGAAACCAACCAGGCACTTTAAAAATTGTGTTGTAAAGCTTGAAAAACCGTACGAAGAGTGGAGAAAACTACAAAAAAACGCTAACAGATCTAAAAGCACAGCTCAAAATAAAAAACCTTTTTGATATTGCTCATCATATTTTGATATCCTGATAGGATGCATTAAAAAACACTGTTGAAGAAGACAAGCAGTTTTTGTTACTCCAGAGAAAAAAGGACATCCTGGCTGCATGGGAGGCGTTGACATGAATTTCGAAAAAGCACAACAACGAAGAGAAAAGAGACGAGCAGCTGAGATGGCGAGATTGGAAAAATCACAAAACAAAGTGGGTTAGTAGAGTTTTCTCTCTTTTTTTCAAGTTTTCCCTATTCTTTTTCTGTTGAGATTATTTGACTTGATGCCTATTCCGTGAGTGCTTTGCTGCTTGTTACCGCTTAATGGGTTTTTTCCTTTTTTTTTAGAATAAGTAAATTTAATATCAGGCTCCATTTATGTTTAAAATTCTGCCAGATTACATTAAGTCTTCCAATTCACTAGCTAAATTTTAAAAAAATGTTAAGATTTTTGTGTTGTCAGAGGATTGGCTTACTATTTTTTCATCCTTGGCCTTTTTTAAATAATAAAAATTTTTATTTTAAAATAATATGATTTTTTTTTAATAATATTTGTTTTTTTAAATAACTAGATTTTATTTGAGTTCCATTTGTCAAAATCGGAGTGTCACCCTAGGATTTGTTTTATGGTCTATATTGTTACAAATTACCCATGTCACCAATATAATGTTGTTATTTCTTACTTTCTGCATATAATATTTTAGTGTTTTTGATGTAGTGTTTTGTGTTTTAGTGATTTGTGTGTAAATGCATCACTCAAATTTATGAATGTTAACCTCAATACAGGCTGCTGGTCCTAGTGAGGTTAATATTTTTGTATGTAAAAAAAAAATAAGAACACATGTATGGTGAGAAATTATAAAAATAAAAAATAAATAAAATTGCACAGCTGGAATCTTCAACAAGCAGCACATCAGAAGAAGAGGAACAAGAAGAGATGAAGGGGAATTTTCCCGACACAGAGGAAGGAGAACCAGAAATAAAGAAAAAGAAGTACGCTAGAGGAAGTGAAGAGATTATTACCGAAAAATTGGCTTCATTGTTAGATAGATGCAGTATTTCAGATAGAGACGCAGCTCGAATAATATCAGCTACTGCAGAGGCGATAGGTTTTGACTCACAGAATTTGATTGTAAGTAGAAGTGTAATGCGACTTCGCAGACAGCTATTCCGAACACAAAGGACTGAGCTTATCAAACATAGATTCAAAAATTCCGATTTAGAAGGAGCTGTTATGGACTGGGACAGAAAATTAATTCTAGATATTTTGAGTAAGGAAATTGTAGAAAGGGTAGTCGGTTTTGATTAGTTGTGGGGATGAAGAACAGTTGATGAAGAAGACGAAGAACAAAGACAGTTTCTGTTACAAGTTGTATCGGAATGTCGAAAAATTTTTCCTGACTCTTCAAAAGCCACGTTATCTAAGCCATTACCACCATCTGATAATTAATTGTAAATGTAAATAATAATAACTTCTTTCTTTTATAATGCTTTCTTTTTTATATTTTAAATAGTAATAAAATTTTGAACATTATTTCTTCTTGTTTTTTTATACCATTTTGCTTTTCTTTTCTCCTAAATTCATCATTTTCAATTTGGATTGTGCTGTATTTACTTTGAAAACAGTTTTAACTACACCCTATTTTATGTACCAATTGAGAAAATAAATAAAGCAAAATCTGAACAGCATATGTAATTAAATCCTGCAATATTGTTGGGTATTTTATAAAAAAAAAACATTTTTATAGAAAGTTAAAACTTCAACCTTGATGAGGCATGGGTTAACCTTATCCAATTGAGCTGAAACTTCACCAATCTCATTTCTTAGCCAATTGGCAGCTTTTAGGGGGGTCCCCTCAAAAAATTCCAACATTGATTTTTTGTGACCATCCTAGTGTACACCCTCTATCTGGTTATCTGGTCTCAGATTACTCATAAACACCACCAAATCAATTATAATGCAGAAAAGTTTATAGTGAAATAAAAAAATATATATTTTCTCGGTCACCAGCAGGAATTTTCAAAATGTCATAATAATGTACCGGACCGTTACGCTTTCCGGTGTTATTTTATAGCATATTTAACATGTAAAAAAGGAACACGTGTAAATAATGTTGGAGTTTTACCTACCATTAAAACTCTTATTATGTTGTCTTGCTTAGGGAACGTACCCATACTACGTGACCTGTTTAGGGGGGGGGGGGGGGGGGGGGGGGGTCATCAAAATACCACGCTTGGTCACAACGGGGGGGGGGAAGGGAAGGTAAGTGATTAATGGGGGTACCGCTGAATTAGGTACTAATTGAACAACTCATTTTTAGGATAAACACCGGGTTTTATCGTAATTAGGTCATTAGTCTTTGAGCTATCGTCGACCCCAAACACTTCAATCGGGAAGATATTGTGAAATGTGGAGAAAATTGAGTTCCGCGCTGTTATAAAGTTCCTTTAAGTTAATTTAAAGATCGGAAAAATGTATTAGGGTAGTAGGTGAATATGTTGAAAAGGAAAAATAATTTTGGTTTTTATTTCTACTCCTTACCCAATCCGCAAACTTAAAAACCCACCTTCGTACATTCAAATAAGTGAAAAAGTTCAGGGAACGTGTTTGTTGAAGATGATTGAGATGAAAAATGTTTATAAAAATAACAAGACTTTCGTTTCCATAAATTACGTTCCGGTTTCAATATATTTTGATATGAGTTTTATCTTGATAATATTTTTTCCACTTGTAATGCATGCACTCTTGCTGTCACGCAGCAAGTGCCGTATTAATAAAGACAAATATAAGCCAAATAATGCATTTTTTATTTTTTGTTACCAAAAAATGATTCGAAACCATATTTATGAAATACTACGTGAAAACTGTAGGGGGGGGGGGGTCTTGGACTATACTACACGTGGTCACCGGGGGGGGGGGGGGGGGGGGGGGGGGGGTAAAAAATTGCAAAAAGTGTGTCACGTAGTATGGGTACGTTCCCTTATCCAGAATATATAATGTGAGATATCAACCCTATTTCCCGCCAGCGTCGGTCTTATCCATTGCTTTATCTTGAATTTCCCGCCATTCCTCTGCAACTCCCTTCAGCTGTCAATTGTCGCCGTGCAGTTAGCATCTTGAGATGCCGTGTTAATTCAATTTGGACTCACCAAGCAGAGCTTAAATATATTCTGGATAAGCAAGACAACATAATAAGAGTTTTAATGGTAGGTAAAACTCCAACATTATGTGTGTCGTTGCTTATCCAGAATATATAATGTAAGAAGTGTTTGTTATCGCTTGGTGACAATTCTAAAGCCAAAAATGTGACTATTACTGTATTGCTTGCAATAACTTGGTCAAAGACTGAGAGTGAATGGGGGGATTCAGCACCTCAACATTGAGACCTCTGATTTGTCTATATTTCTTGAATGTGTTTTCTGAACTCCAGCTTCCTCTTTCCAAAATGGTGTCTATAGGACACTCTTCCAGCCAACTTCTTGAAGCTGCAGCTGATCTCAAACTCCCAGGAGAGGCATCAATCCCAGCATCCTTCAAAATTGTTTTAATCCATCCACCAATAGCAGTTCTCGAGGCTGGCCTTGCAGGCCCCAACGTGGAAATAAACAGACATTCAACACCAGCTTCATGTCTTCTGTTCTCACCCAAAGACATAAGCTTTCTCAACCAGAATATGGAATCTATATTACGATCCTCTGCTTTGTAAAGCTTCCAACCAGACTGTCTATGTGTAGAGGTGTCCTTCTTAGAACCAAAAAAATTGGCAATAATACAATGTGATCATCATTGTCAACAAGATTATTGGAAGATGCATGTAGTAAGGTCAGATCCTGTACTTGTCTTCCTGATGCCAGAAGTAAATTAACAGAACATCTACGAGATGCTTCGAAAAGAGTCAGGTCATTTGAAGGATTCTTACAAAGCTAAGACACCAAGTGTCCTGGATCCCAAGTAAATGCTCTAAGCTTCTTATTTGCAGAATTTCCTATACCTCTCATCACTTGCTTGACCAAGGGATGATTATTTATCCTCAAATCGCCTATGGGGTCATACAAAACCGACACTACAGACTTGTGAAGTGCTATAGTATTGGGATCCAAGCCTTTCCTCACTCTTAAGTATACTAAAAAACCGTGCCAGCTGAGATCCCGAAGGGTTATTAGGACATGTATTATTAATGGCGCATCATTCCTTCCAGCTCTTCCATGCCATGTGATAAGTTGTAAGCTTAGGTTTGCGCCAACCCGCATTCAATAGAGCTTTTTTCTTGCTGTGACCAATCGTTCAAAGCTTCACTCCACCCCTAATCTTCCACACCTGTAGTTGGAGCTTCTGGACCTGTTCAAGATGAAGTCCTGTCGATAAGTCTATCAAGTTGTCGACCAACATGGGTATTATGTGAGGTCGGTCTAGGGCTCTTCTCTTTAGGTCTGGTAACCAAAACACTTTTGGCCAATTTGGGGCTACAACCAGGTACACCCCTGATGACTTGTTCAGATGTGCCAGCACTCGTGGCATTAAGCAGGGGGGAGGAAAGATCCATGCCAAGGGGAAATTCCAACTCCTGCTGAACACGCTGTGAAGCATTGCTCTCTTGTCGTGGGAATCTATGGAGACATACTGATCCACGAAGTGAGCCCTCGAGGGAGCGAATAGATCCACTACTGGACTGCCCCTAACTTGTGAAAAACAGCTCTTACCGCTGGGGGTAGAAGGTGCCATTCTGGTAATGTCATCCCTCAGGATAGATGATCCGCGAGGCCATTGTAGCGTCCCGGCAAATACTGCACTTGTAAAGAGATTCTGTGCTTGTCCAAAAGCGCAAGAATCTGAAATGTCAGATGAAGGAGACCCATCGACTTAGTGCACCCCTTGTTCCTCAAGTAGGCTACGACTGTCCTGTTCTGAACTTATCAAATTCTGAGTCAGAGACGTTAAGGCATTTAAGATTGCTGTCATCTCCTTCATGTTGCAATATCCCCCCCTCTGTCTGTCCAACAACCCAACAGAGGTACATAGTCGATCAGGGCTCCCGGCCGTGATCTGCCGCATCCGTAGTCAGAGAATGTGTTGGGCTGGGAAAATGAAGAGTTGAAACATGATCTAAGTTGATCATCCACCATTTCATTTCTGACAAGACCTCCTTCTTTATCAGAGATTTTTGCTTAGGGGTCAGCTTCAGCATTAACTGTAATTGTATCAGCCGAGTATGAATTCGACCTCTGGGGACCACAAAGGTAGCAAAATTCAACTTTCCGAGAATACTCTGAGCTCCTTTCAGAGTCCATCTTCCTTTTGTCACGGATCTCTGAAGTGAGTTCCAAAGACCTTGGCGTCTGTATTTGTTTAAGGACTTCTGTTTCAGATGGGGGTTCTACACAATTCCAAGATATTCCACTGACTGTGCTGGCTGACGGACAAACTTTTGGAAATTTACCGACCAACCTAACCGCTCTAACAATTAAAGAGCTTCTCAAGCTTGACTGAGGATCTCTCTGGTCTGATGAGCCAGGAGAAAGTCGTCTAGGTACACAATGATCCTGATAGCCTGTCTACGCAGGATTTCTGCAATCCAATTTGTGATAGCTTTTAAATTGAAGATCGACTGTTTCGAGCCTTCGCTCGTTTGAACCAGAAAAAGTGTTGATAGGAAGGTGGCATTGTCGTCAGCTCTTTCCATGTACCATCTCTAATCATTGTCATTTCCGGGATTACTTTCGTTTTGAACCTCCTTGCGGAAGCTTGGCTTGGACTTATCAACGAGGGCTCTTGGATGAATGGTATGCGGTATCCTCTTATCATATGTAAGATGGTCTCTGGGACATCTAAGGCCTGCCATTCTCTCCAATAATCCTGTAGTGTAGTTGACCCGCCCGAAATGGTTGATAGTCACCTGTTGAAGCGGCCACGAGAGGTCTGCCCCCTCGCGCCATGCTTCTGTTCCCTCCCCTTACCCCTCGTACAGGAGGAATATTGGGGGTTTCGCCCGTGGTCTGCCCGCCGGGGAAACGAGGGAAATGCCATATTTTCCTTTGATGTTTGCTTGGGGGGAAGGCAACAACCTCCTTAGATGTTGAAGGGCGGTTGTGCGCGACACCTGTTGAAGCGGCCACGAGAGGTCTGCCCCCTCGCGCCACGCTTCTGTTCCCTCCCCTTACCCCTCATACGGGAGGAATATGGGGGGTTTCACCCGTGGTCTGCCCGCCGGGGAAACAAGGGAAATGCCATCTTTTCCTTTGATGTCTGCTTGGGGGAAAGGCAACAACCTCCTTAGATGAAGGGCGGTTGTGCGCCGAGTGGCTACCCTGAGGTAGACGCACTGGACTAAAGCACTTTGCTACACCACCTAGTTTCTGCAACTGGGCAGAAAGTGCTTCTTCCCCAAAAGGATGAGTGGTAGAAGGAGGAATTCTGCTGAAGAGCCTCCGTTCCACTCCAATCTTACAGCTGTCCATTGTTCCTGTAAAGACCTGACAGGGAACCTTCTGAACTACTTTCCCATTTGATAAGTTTTTTGGAGAGCCTGTTGAAAGCACTCTCTGCTTCAATGAGGCATGCAATGCCAGCATCTTTTCCATGGCCGTAAATATTGGCGAGGCGGTGACAAATGCCAGCACCTCGCAGTTTACCTCCAGCTCCTTGAAGCCTGGATCAGCCAAATATTCCTTTAAAGCAGATGCATAGCGGACATTGGCCCACTCGCCCGAGTTTGTAACATGCTTGAAACTGTCAAAAGCAGGACCAAACTTTTATAAATAAAGCTGAATTATAGATAAGTCTAACTACATCAAATTGCGTCAAACGAACATGAATGTCATGATTTCGTATTTGTAATTTGAGTATTTTAATATGACATCGCCGATCATATTTCATTAAAAAAAAAAAAACGATTACTTAAATTCCAAAGGTGGAAAAATGGTTAAATGTGTCTACAATTGATCCATAAATCAGGTAATTACGTAAGACAATACATTCAGCTTAATTTATCTTTAGTATGGATATAAATGGGTCGCTCCCAGCGGCAATGCCGGCTGGGCCAACCCGTGACAGGAGTGGAGCAAGCCCCGAATATCCCGTCACATTAAAAAAACCAGTTTAATAAACTGGTCCCGTATTGCGGGAACTATCAGATATTAAGCTGATAATACACTTATCTTAGCCAACAGGCCGAGAAGCGATTGCTAATCGGCGCGGCGTCCTTCCGTTTTCGAGAACGAGCGATGCAGATTTATATAGCGTAGGTAGTAGGAATACGCTAATCTGTCAAAAATGTTTGCACTAATCACTTGCACTAATTTTTCATAAAATTACGGAATTTGCGGGTAGCAACAGATATTATTTTCGTTAAAACAATTACGAACGAAAAAATTTTCGACCGGACGTGGGCGAAACAACGCCAAAATTGAATTAACACGGCATCTCAAGATGCCAACTGCACGGCGACAATTGACAGCTGAAGGGAGTTGCAGAGGAATGGCGGGAAATTCAAGATAAAGCAATGGATAAGACCGACGCTGGCGGGAAATAGGGCTGATATCTCACATTATATATTCTGGATAAGCAACGACACACATAATATTTGATTATTGGTGAGCATTTGAATATTGATTTCCTCATTGTCCTAAAACTTGCTACTTGGAGATGTCTGTCTGAAAACCATCTGGACGATCGATATATAATTTAAAAAATCTATTATTAATCTAATGTTTTTTTATTACCAACATGTAAACTAAAAAGAAAACTTCATGATATTTGTGTATTATCAATTCATTTATTAACATATACATATGTCATAATAAGAATAGTTATGTAATTTTCAGAAGGAGATGCACACAAAAACATGTGAAAAAAAATGTGCTGACCTTTTTTCTCTATGATTTTCTATATATTTTTTTTGATTCTATATTAATTTTTTGGTGTTTTTGTTTTTATTTAATTTATTATGATTATTTTATTTCTATGATTTAAAATAATAATGTTATATAATATGTACAGATCCTAAATTTAAAAATAGCAGATTCTTATCAAGAGCCCGTTGACATACTGCTTTCTAGCCGGGATTACGTAACGTTAATAAATAAATAAATGTTAATACTTAAAATTATTGATTTGTCTACTAAAAAAAAAACAAGTTATTATTATAACGGAAGAACGGTTTCTGTAGATCGGTACTTGAAAGTTTGTGTACAAACCACGGAGGAAGGAAGAAAGAGGAGATGGCACCCTAGCATCTAGGCACACCACGTCAAACAAACTAAACTAGACATAATTGGGCGTGGCTCACCAGGCCAGTATGACCACCGCTCGGCATGAGCAGACCGTTCGTTCATATACTAAGGGTCGATACGCAGTGTAACTGGAAGTAGGGTATGATTACCGCAATTTTTTTGCTGGAGGTGTATTTTTAAAATTTAAATTAACTTAGTTTGAATACTACTTCAATGTATATATCTTTAATATATAAAAACTACCGGTTTCGATTCAATCTGAACCTTCGTCAGGGTTACATAAAAACAATTAAATTAATTTGGTAGAGATAGGTCTAAGAAATTTAAACTACTAAACACACTTTCTAAAGGGTTGAGTTAGAACTAAAACTAATTTTTCCAGGTTATCCATGAAGTTATCTGCAAAAAGAGGGCTCTTTGTAAACCCACTGGTAAACCTTCATTTTGTTGAAGTGTATAACATAGTTGAATTTAAATTAGTTTTGAAGACAAATATTAACCCCTCCGCAACGTAAGCAGATATAAGCGTTAAAAATAGGACAGCAGTCAAGTACAATAAGCGTGTTTATACGTCAGCGCGTGTGTTTCCATAGAAATCGTTATAACTCCGTTATTGTTTTAGTTACATCCCTAAAACAAAAAGTCAAAGGTCGATAGTAGATCAAGCTGCACATTCCTATCAAGTTGTCTATGGAAATACATAACAGGAATCAGCTGTCAATCGTGTAGTTGACAAAAATATTTACCTGCGCAAATTTGCTACCGGCAGCTCCACCGCGCTCCACATTTTAAATTTTTGTTAAATATTTTTATATGAAATGATAAAAAAGTGAGGTGACAAAAGTGTTTATTACACATATATACAATAGAATAAGTATTGTTGTTTGCATAATCTGTGATTTTAGTACCGTTTTCACATAAAAACATCATGTGAGTCATTTTTACCTATTTTTAATGTTTGCGTTCTAAATTTTAATATTTACAAATGCTAATATTTATTTGTAATATAATAATTTGAAAGCCTATTTTGTAACCTTTCTAAAACAGATTTACTATTCAGCTACGTTCAGAAATGTTTCATTTATAGATCTTTAATTGTGAAGCGGTTATAACTAAAAGTTTTCGTAAAATGTCATTTCGTTTAAGACACCAAAAGCTAATATTCTCGAAAATTCGGAGGGGTTAAACAAACTGCCAGATCATCGGTAAGATATTTTTGCAGATCGGAATTGGTTTATAAATTAGACAGTTATATCTATTATATATTTATTATTATATTTCTGCATTCGGCAACAAGTATATTTGAAAAAAAAAAAAATTTACTATATCGAAGGAAATTAATTTGTGAGTTAAATTGGCGAGTTAAATATTTTAAATTACTGACTAATTCATAAGAATTCTTAATAGAACACATCGGGGAACACCGTTCATTATTAATATTGTCTTGCCCTTATCGGCTTTTGTTAACACTAATTTTTCAATTGTTAACTTTTTGCTTGCAGGGTTTCTGAATTAAGCTTACAATACTTAGTACTTCTTTTTTGTAATAAATTGCAAATAATTAAATAATTGTGTGAAGTGGTTAAAACTTGGTGTTTTCCTCCATTTTACCAGAATAAATATACTGACTAAATGTTTCGCCTAGATGGATGGGTGTACGGCGTACGGTGTACGGCTAGATGGATGGGTGTTAATTTTAAATTTGCCTTTTGCAAGCCCTGCACCTCATACTTACTACCGCAAGCAGGCACAAAATTCTCGTGGAAAACGCTTGTATGAACGCCTCCTCTACCTTCCTGTCTCCATGGTACAAACAGACGAGAGCCGTGAACGTTTTCTGCCGGTTAGGTTAATGTTATTTATGTTGGTAAAATCGACCAGTTGACTCTGGCTGTTTTCTGGTGAATATGTTTGAAGAAATGGCCACAATAAAAGTGTTTTGAAGTGCTGTGGGCGCTTTCTGCAGATGTATAAATGGTTTTTTTCACAATCAACAAATATTTCGGAAGGCAATTGCTATGAATTTTTATGAAAGCGGCCCAGCTGGTTTTAATTGAACAATTTACCTTATTACGTCGGATGACAACAATAAGTAATTTTTGCCAAAATTGTGGCCTGGCTGCTTTCTACATAAATATGTACAATTAACATTAATTCTTGCAAACATTACAAGTGTTCTATAGAACTTAACAAATGGATTGAAATTATATAAATATGGATTCCTTAAATTTTTTAAAATCCCCGACGGTGCCTTTATGATCCAGGTTTTCTCTAAATATTTACATATATTCTATCATAATTTTATTACAACTACCAAAAATGAAAAAAAAAATTACACAAGGAATATTTATTAAAATAAAATTTATCAGGACAATTACATCTTCCAAGAATACATTACGGAAGTTGCATCAACAATATAAATATTATATTACAGTTGCCACGTCATACATAGTGTGTACAAAATAATTTTCACAACCAGCATTAATTCGAGATTTGATGAAAAATAAGTCTAAGACCCTTCTTCCACAGGAATACGCAAGTATTCTATACTCATATTGTGTACTTGCAAAGCAAACAACATGTTGTGCACACTATACACGTCGCTACTAAAGTCATGAGACCCGCGTCGCCACTCATTGTTGAATTATTGAAATGTCAAAACTAGGATGTTCTCATAACCTCATTCACAACCAAACAGTTGCTGTAATTTTCATTTTTATATCCTGTCATTCTTTGATGACTGTTTTGTTCCTAGCATTCATCTAAAAGCATACGCACTGTTACAAAATGTTGGCAATGTGTGCCTGTGCAGGAACCTCTGCGCAGATATATGGTGGTAGTCACCAATTACTTGAATCGTCGAGTATCAGATACTTGCGTATTCCGTAGAAGACAGATGTGGCCGAAGGCAAACCATCAGCGCTTATGTCATCTCCAAATGCCAATCACTCTGGGAAGTGGACAAATATGATTCACACAGGAGAGAGATTGCAGTAACAACATTAGTAAATGGAGACATTCTGACTGAAGTGTTATATATTTAGAATTAATTGCAGGTAGAGGTGTAGGTACTAGGCGTATGCAGTACTGTAGTAGCTTGCAGTTCTGTACAGTTAAGTAGTGCTCTCACTCTTCAGAAGTAGATGAGCCTGGCTTCATTCTGTCCTTGTTCCAGAGGACAGTATGGACATTTTAACCTGTTGGCAGAAGATAACATCTATATTGTGACTGCATTATAATTTACAGCCTAACTTATCGCCTCGCCACATCATGATCTGCAAATTCAATATAGGCGCTGCCTGTGATTTGTTTACGTTTGTGCGATCATGGCATCTAACAGAAAAAGCGAGTTTGTTAGATAGCTAGATAAAATGGAGATCATGGAAGAATGTGATAACAAAAATGCATTACAGAAGAATTATGAAATGTGATTATTTTTTGCAATTAAAAATTTCAGTAGTTTATTTTACATTAACAAATAAAACTAGGAATAATGGAGACTTGTGAATAAACAAATCTTAAGAAGATTTAATTCTGTACCATTTTATTAAGATTAAAATTTTATTGAGGACTAGCAGACCCGGCCACACGTTGCTGTGGCTAATGAAACACAAGGCCATTACCCAACCTTTATAAAATCCACACCACCCGCTTACCAGCTGCCCGCTGCCTGAATTGAATATTTGAATTTCTCGGCTTTTCTCTACTATAATAAGAATGTATTATACGTATAAACCTTCCTCTTGAATCACTCTATCTATTGGTGAAAACCGCATGCATGAAAATCCGTTGCGTAGTTTAAAAGATCTATGCGCACATACATTTTGAGCGACTTCATTTTATACTATGTAATGATGAGTAATATGTGTCTATTTATTTAACTAAAAATGGTCTTCCTACAAAACGATATGGCCTAAAAGTGGTTAGCCAAATGATGATGTGGCAAGGCGCATCTGATTTTATGATCGGTCTACGACATATATGTATGTTAAAATGCATAAATTTATTCATTGCATTATCAGTATAAAAAATACAAAAGATAACTAAAATGCAGTAACCAAACCTGAATAAAAAAAAAAAAGTACATATAGTAAGTACTCTCTCACTAATCGACCACCCCAAAACCCGGGCTATTGTTCAATTAGTAAAAGCGATGGATTATTATAGTGCGTACAAACAAAATACTTTAGCTAAAAATTAAAAAAAGGTATTTCATAAAAACAAAGAAACACATCTGTAGATCTTTCGTAAAATTTCCATTTTTTGGTAGTCAAGGTGTCATGTTCACACAAAAAAAAATTATATTTATTTGCACATTTCAGTCTCTAACAAAAAAAAACAAGAAAGGCAATAATTTCCATGAATTATCGTGATTTATTTTAGGGTAATATGCAGTTTCACTTCTTCCTTCTTTAGTCTACGCTTCGGAAAATATTACAGTGTCCATCATGAGGGCAGATGTTAATGTTGGACACTGAAATGCTGTTCGAAACGTTGGCTGAAGAAACATTTCCCAAAAATATCATGATACATAATACTTTAGGCAATGAAAATCTCAAATCATATCCAGTTTCTATGAAATTTGCTTGTATGTAAGCAAATTTGCATGCGCCTTTAGTAGGCTTGACCATGCAGTTATAATTGTCACAACAGTCATTGACAATTTTTATTAAGAAGGAATATTCACTTGATAAGTATATTCACTTTTAAGAAGGAACATATACTTCTCAGCCTGGCATGGAAACCCATGTATTCTAAAAAAATATCAGTGAACATCATCATTACATAGTATAAAATGAAGTCGCTCAAAATGTATGTGCGCGTTAATCTTTTAAACTACGCAACGGATTTTCATGCGGTTTTCACCACTAGATAGAGTGATTGAAGAGGAATGTTTATATGTATAATACATGTAAATTATAGTAGAGAAAAGCCGAGAAAATCAAAGAAAACATATTTTTGTGCGATTTAAAACGGCTGGCGGGCCGTACTATAGTCACTTTTGAAATTCGTTCTACGGAAGAAATTGGAAAATAGATGTCCTAGAGTAAGTAGGTATTTGATTTTCCCTTTTCAAATATCCAGTGTTGCATTGCAAGCATTGTATAATTAGTGGCGATCGCTCAGAAGTCGCTCAAAATGTATGTGCGCATAGATCTTTTAAACTACGCAACAGATTTTCATGCGGTTTTCACCAATTAATAGAATGATTCAAGAGGAAGGTTTATATGTATAATACATGCTTATTATAGTAAAGAAAAGCTGAGAAATTCAAATATTCAATTCGGGCAGCGGGCAGCTGGCAAGTGGGTGGTGTGGATTTTATAAAGGTTGGGTAATGGCGTTGTTTTTCGTTAGCCACAGCAACGTGTGGCCGGGTCTGCTAGTATTAAATAAAAACTGCCCTAAATGCGTACGCCTATTAGCCAGATTCTTTTAGGTGTTCAGAATTTTGTTATGTCTTACTCAGCAAATTACATAAGAAAGTGAGCGGCAGGTTGTTTTGTTTAGCCTGTTTAGTATTTATGGTAGAATGGTATGGCGTACCTTATCCCCTGACAAAGCTTGGTTAGGGCATCCTTGGAAATGACATGGCCGCACAGGAGTCTCATGGGCGGGTTCTGGTCGGAGCCTTGCTGCCTCAGGATGGGGCAAGCGAACACCGAGTGATGGCCACCGCCTTCCACCTCCACCTGCAATAGAGCCAGCATTCAGTCAGCAGAGAATCAGTCCAACTATTCTAGTCTAATGAATACATACTTAATACTTACTGGTAATTCATCCTTGGCAGCCCAGGCGTGGTGCTGGTGGGTGTGTGCCATCTTCATGCGAATGTCCAGCAGGGCCGGGAGGACGCGGCTGCCCACACTCACGGCCGATTGGAGCGGACTGAAACACACCACACATCAATTGTATTTTATATATATACTATCTGGTACCAGGCATCCCTCCCCAGTCTCTTCCCTCTCTCTCTCTCAACCTTCCCGCTGCCTTTCCTCCCTATATATATGAAAAACATACATTTTCATTTATACAAATTTCATAACACCAGAGCTTACCATTATATACAGCATATGTTACTCGCAGATAATGTAGCTTTCTATTGGTGAAAGAATTTTTAAAATAGATTTAGTGGTTTAGGCGTGAAAGCGTAACAAACAAACTCACGCAGCTTCGCATTTATGATATTACTATAGATGGATATATAAACAATTAGGCCAATGTATAGGCCTTATTAGAAGATGGTAGGAATATTTCTAGGCCCGACAGATTGACCTTGAATAGCAGCATTATTTAGCTTGATATTCTAGATTACTACAATATCGGTGGTGAAGATGGTACGAGAGATTTTTCAATATTTAATGATTTTTGCGCGTTTTCGAAGTCGCCTACGTCCATAACCGTACAAACAAAAGAAAAGTTATACCAAAAGAATGATAGTTACATTTACGTTCTATCCCTAGAAATATAATTAAATATTAACAAAAAATATTTTTCATACTTTATTACTGTTTGAAAAATAGTTGTTTTCAACAAATCTCAATCGACCTACAAATATTTTTCTTATGTTGTCGTACGCATAAAGGAAAAAAAAATATAAAAAATATTTTTAGATAGAAAACATCTCAACGTATGCCGCTTCATTTTTTAATTTTTTAATTAAAGAGCCTTTTTAGCTAAATTACGATGTGATATTATTAAAAAAACAGCATAAATCAGTCAACTTTAGAATCGTTTTAATGTACCAAAAAACAGGTTAGTTAATAAAATAAAAATATCATCCAATAAAACAGTATTTTAAGAATCTCAATTTAAAAATAAATATATTAAAATCCAATGATTTATTTGGTTTGCATCAATTTTCGTATCATATATTTAGAGCAGATCTCAATTATTGTTTCAGTGCCTGGACAAGCCCGAAGACGGAAGGTTGTCTGTCACGCTACTTTAAATAATTTAAGTAAAAGCTGAATCACCCAAAAGATCAGTCATTTACTAGACCTGAATACATTGTCGGAATTATTAAATGGCCCTTTTTACAATTTCTTCTTTAATTTACTCTCTACTCAAATCGCACGGGCGAGCTGTGTCGGCGCTGTTCAGGGATATTCAAAGTTAACATAATATTATATGTTTATTATAATTAAATAATGTTTTTGATAATTAAATAAATGTATATGATAATTAAATAAATGTTTCCGACATTTAAATAAGAACAAATAATATGAAATGGGAAATATCTATTCGATGGCAAATAACTATTTTTGAAAAATCTTAATGAAATTTTATAAAATTATTCACATAAAATTAATCACTTATACCTTAGTTTTGTTCACGTTTACATATCTTTATTTATAATATATTTTTTTCATTTCCAGTTTTCTTATTTTCGATAAGGCTCTCGACTGGCGTTCCGGAGGTCACGGGTTCAAATTAAGCATGCGCAAGTAAATTTTATTTGATTGGTTTGTGTTATTTCACAATTTGATCATTTAAAAATATTATAAGGTATACTCTTATTTGCGGTACGTTCCAGATTGAAAGATAGTTTCAGTATCGCCCTAGTAAAAGACCACCATTCAGAATTAAAACTTTGCTTTAAATGGCTTTAGCCGTGTTTGGTGACTAGATGTGAATAATCAAGCTGTCTGATCTGACAGTAACCATGTAGCAACTTTAACTTTTTTTCCAATTTAACCTTAAAAATTTAGTCTTCAAACTCTATTTACTCGAAAACTAAGGTTTTTTGGTATGAGTTTTATATATAAACATGTATATACCCAGCTGAGTAGTCGACCAACCCTTCACCCCTTCTCTAACTGTACAACACCTACCATTTTTTTATGTTTTTGTAGAAAAAAAACATCAAAGATGTCACCGGTGACCGAAATTTCATTTTCATTTTTTACTCCATATAATGTCAGGAATCACTGGTTAAAGTAAGTCAAGTACTTAACATCCTGTATATGTGCAGTCCTAGTGCTGCATATATACATTATCCATTTTACCCTTAAATCGACTAAAATCAAACTAACCGTACAATGTTCTTAAATGAAAACTATTAATTCTTGTTTATTATTTTCTTTTTAATAACTTTTTACTTAACACTATGTACTTTTATTTAATTTTTTTTTTATTTAGTAATTTTATTTAAATAACTACTCGAAACTATTATTTCTGTATTGATTATTACCACTTTTTGATAATTTTTACAACGTGCTTACAATTTATACCTACTATAATTGTTTAATAACCACTTGATTTCACTGAACTTAACTGGTTTAAATTATATTCAGTATTTAATGTACAATTACTTTACACACAATTTGTATGCTTCCTAAATAAACATAAATAAATAAAATAAAATATATGTATTGTATAAATATATGTACTGTAAATATATGTAAAATATTGTATAAATATATGTACTGCATATATACCTACAGGGTTTTAAGGGACGTACTTGACTTACTTTAACCATTGATTCCTGACATTATTTGGAGTAAAAAATGTAAATGAAATTTTTTGTCTACAGTGACATCTTTGATTTTTTTTTCTACAAAAAACATAAAAAATTTTTAGGTGTTGGACAGTTAGAGATGGGGTGAGGGGTTGGTCGGCTACTCGGCTGGGTGACCAGTGATGACATGCGGAAAAAAATTTGATTTTGAGGAAAAAAGTTTTGAAAAAAAAAGTCGCCGGAGACCAAAATTTCATTTACATTTTTTATTCTAAATAATGTCACAAATAACTGGTTAAAATACGTCAAGTACGCCTAATAATACCCTGAATATGTAATATTGTATTATACTCGTAATATAGGTATGCACATTTTGTAGTAATAAAAATTCTTGGTGCATAATTCCACAAGCAAATGCTTTTAATGGAGGAAAAGTAACACTGTAACATGTTCCATTTTTTAAGATAATAAAATTATTAAAATTATAATCGTCTAATCAACCGTTATTATCAATTTTGTTAAGTTTTCAAATAAAACAATGACAACAAGAGGTTTTTTTCTTTGCGATGATATTAATAACAAAAATAATTATCGATTCATTAAAGTAACCTTAATTTAACCTTTGAATTTGTGTTGAAAAAGTAATAATTTACATTGGAAAAATTATCATTTTTTTCACTTTCTGCAAAATTTTAAATAAAACTGCTTTTATACCCCTGATATCACCAAATGCTCGCTGACCAAAATTACATACGAGTTTCATGGTAAAGTCGACGCCCTAGAGCTTGACGGGAGGAGGAAATCGGGGAATTAGATTACAAGTAGCGTTGTGAAATTATGTACAACTTTAAAACACAATACCGAAGTTAAAATATCTAAAAACTACACGGGTGACGTTACGACGAAACAGCAAACTAATTTCACCAAATTTGAAAATACTTAAAGGACTGCTAGGCTCTTAAACAAATCTGTTGCCATTGCCCTGTGTTTCACAGAGCTACATAACTACAGTAGAACCCTGTTAATTTGACCCGATAATTATTTACACTAGAATGACATTTTTGATAAAATTTACATCGAATGTCGGAGCTTCAAGTGCCAACCTGAGAGTAATAAGCCGATAAAATTAGATTTACTCGAAAATACATAGTATTTTTTACAAATTTACATCTGAATTTCAAAGCCCTGTCGCGACTGTAATTGAAAGCAAAATTTCGATTTATGCAGAAGTACATTGTATTTTTATGAATTTACATTGATTTTCTGAATTTGAAGGGCCGGCTGCAGCAGAAATCGGTCATGAAATTTCAATTTACATGGAAAGATATTGTATTTTTACTAATTTCTTTCCAATATCTAAATTTAAAGGGCTGGCTGCAATGATCGGTCACAGTATTTCGATTTATGCGGTAATAAATATCTCTACATAGCATACATTAAAGTCCTCCGCCACGTCTGTAAGCGATAAACTCGAAAACTACTGAACGTTCATGTGGTTTTCACCTATAGATAGAGTGATTCATGAGGAAGGTTTAGGTATATAATTTTTCAAGGTTTTGTGTAAATTGGTTGAAATATAAAGGAGAACGTCTGTAATGTGGTGGACGAGCGAGCTGTTAAGCAGGCGGTGTGGATTTGATTTGTATGCAAATCTACAGTTTTATGCTGAGGTTGATGAAATTTTGCACATGTGACCTTCAAAACAAGAGGAAGGTCACTGTCTACATTTGATTTCGAAAACTCTGTGTAAAGCCCGGGCATCGCCGGGGACTTCAGCTAGTACCTATATTATAAAAGAAAGTGCGCTAAAATGTGCGTGCTGCTAAGAAACGAGTCCCGGTGCGATCAAGAGAGTTCTATGGTGTGGTAGTTCCCGTTTTTACCTGAAGGGTGTGCTTTTGAAGATGTAAGGACTGGAAGTTTCGCCCTCTAGAAATTTCTGGAACAGTCCAGAACATTCGAGAGCATTCCAGAACATCCCGAAACATTCTGGAATGTTCGGGAACATCCCAGATCATTGTGGAACATTCCAGAACACTCTCGAACGTTGTGGAATGTTCTGAAACATTGTTGACCATTCCAAGCCTTTTTTGTATGGGTGGGGCTACTCATTGGTAGGGGTATAAAAGCAACGTGTAAAGATGTGGGTTAGAAAATGGGCTGCAATGAAAAACGACCACGAAAATTAGACTTACACGGAAGTACACAGTATTTTTACAAATTTACTTTGAATATCTGAACTTGAAGGACTGACCGCAGCAGTAATCGGCTGTGAAAGTTTTATTTACACGGAAATAAGTTGTATTATTAGAAATTTACTCCAAAGAACCATCCCGAATTTTAAAGGGCGGTCGAGGAACTCAATTTTCAGAATTTTTTGGGAATTTGTTTGTATTCCTGTGGATTTCAAATTAACAGGGTTCTACTATATTATCTAAAGACATTACATTATTAACCCCTCCGAATTTTCGAGAATATTAGCTTTTGGTGTCTTAAACGAAATGACATTTTACGAAAACTTTGTATTATTACCGCTTTACAATTAAAGCTCTATAAATGAAACATTTCTGAACGTAGCCGAATAGTAAAAACTGTTTTAGACAGGTTACAAAATAAGCTTTCGAATTATTATATTACAAATAAATATTAACATTTGTAAATATTAAAATTTAGAATGCAAACATTAAAAAAATGTGAAAATGACTCACGTGATGTTTTTATGTGAAAACGGTACTAAAAACACAGATTATGTTAACAACAATACTTATTCTATTGTATAAATGTGTAATAAATGTGTAATAAACACTTTTGTCACCTCACTTTTTTATCATTTCATATAAAAATATTTAATAGAAATTAACAATGTCGGCCGCCCGTAGGAAATTTGGCGGCATAAATTATGTGTCAGACTGCGCGTCTGACAGAATGTTCTTTTTATGTATTTCTATGGACAACTTGAATAGAGATGTGCAGCATGATTCACTATCGACCTTTCACTTTTTATTTTACGGATGTAACTAAAACAATAACGGAATTATAACGGTTTCTATGGAGACACACGCGCTGACGTGTAAACACGCTTATTGTACTTGACTGCTGTCGTATTTTTAACGCATATATCTGCTTACGTTGCGGAGGGGTTAAGGAAACATTCACAACATAGTCATGACATATGCCATTATTCCATTGAACAAGTGTAAAGAACCTCAGGGGCGGCAGGCGTAGCAGAGCACAAGCGTCACGCAGGAACACCTCAATGACGTCCGGCCAGAGCGCCTCGTCTCGCAGCGAGCCGTAACTAACAGGCAAAGCACCGCCCTCGTAAGCCAGCAGACACATTGTTTTCTGTATTTCTGAAACACAATTTACATATGTAATGTATAAAGACTAGATTGATCCTTGGGAGAGTCTACAGATGTGTTAACTTTTAACGTTTTAAAAAATATCGAAAATAAGTTTGCGCAAGAAGCATTCAACATAAACATAAGGGGTTTCCTCTGTTGGTAGTTTGGAGGAATTTAACACACTTTGGGTGGGAATCGTTTATCAATAATTAATCATTGCTGTCAAATATTTTTATACGAATATTGTATACCAATCTCTTCGTAAGGGTCCCAACTATATGTACAATAAATGTAAATATATGTCATACAAGTCTTATCTGCTTGTTTTTAGTGTGGAAGAATATTTTATCAAAAAGAAACTTATACTTTGGCACCGGAGATGCACAAATTGTTTTTTTTTGTAATGTAACAAAATAGGTTTATTTTGTCACTAAATGGCCCAATACTGATTTCAACTTCTGTTTATGGAGTCCTATATCCAGAGTAGGCTATAATTTTGGACAATACTTTTATAGTTGGGGTATGGTGAGTACTATATAATAAATTCATTCAAAATGTACATACATCGTCACTTCATATAGGGTTTAACTTCACTTCGACTTGTTCTGAGATATGAGGTATGGGAGTTGTTTCCAACTCTCATGATATTAAATCTAATAGGGTTCTGTTAAAATAAAAAAAAGAAGAATGGTACTCACTTGGTTTATTGATAAATTACAATGAATAAATAACAATTAACAGAGATGTTGCTTGATGCACCTATTGTCACGGAGTGACGGGCCGTGCAGCGTCTCTCCCCACCTCTCGTCCCAATGGTGGTGGGAGTATCGACACTCCACAGAGGTGTCAAAGTTTGCAAAGACATTTTTTCATAATCTATTTACCAATTTCCGATTTTGAGGTTGAAACTTGTGGAAAGTATTTTAATTGAACATATTTTAAAGGAAAGTACATATTTAAATAGGGCGTATATTTACCATTTTAGAACATACCTAAACATGCAAATAGAACCCTGTGCAACCAGCTAGAGCAGTGTTTCTTAGCCTGTGGTCCGCGGACCCCCAGGGGTCCGCGAATATATGTATGGAGTCCGCAGTCTCATTTCTCGACCATTTAACAATAATAAATAAATGCCAACAAAAGTCTCGTTAACTCTACTAGTAGCTCCTCTAGTAAGCTCTACCTACTATTTCTTAGCACGGTTCCATGCCAACTCGGAATGAAACCAACTCAGAACCACCTCAGAAAGGTCATTAAAAGCAATGAAAAAATAATTTTAAAATTGCGGGTAACCCTAACTTAACCTATTTAACCAATTTTTTATCATCACTCTTTGATCTTTCTCTGAGGCGGTTCTGAGTTAGTTTAATTCTGAGTTGGCCGGTCACCCTTAGCACAATGTGCAACAGCGGTCGGTGAAGAAGCACTGAATTATTTAGGTACTGCTTTTCTGAACCACATAAAGGGCATTCTATGCTCTTGTATATACTAAAAACAAATATAGAAACAGATTACAAGTAGAATCCAATTTGAGATTACAACTTAGCGGAAAAAACATCAACACGAATATCACTAATTTAGTTGCAAAAAAGCAACACCTACCTTCACATTAATTAGCTGTTAATTAATGTGCATTAGGGTATGTTAATTATTAACGTACTTTTTTACTAAAAAGTTTTTTTGTTGTATTTTTAGTACTAAAATAAATGGTCTGAAATTTATTGCTGGCAATTTTTTTAATGGGGTTCTTAAAAATTGTGCTTGATTTTCTAGGGATCTGTGGCTGAAAAAGGTTAAGAAACGCTGAGCTAGAGCATAATAATTCATTGCACAAGGTTCTAATTACATTTCCCTAATGCAATTCCAAGCTAGGGCCACGTCCTATTTAAATATTTTCCATTTCACATCATCTGTTTTATATACTTGTTTTATTACAATTGAATAAAATATACACAACGTAGTAAGTGTTTTTAGAGGTCTATGATTAAATACATGCGCCAAATAAAAGATGAGTGTGTTTTTTTTTGGTTATCAGTAATTTTAGTTAGAAAAAAGTAAGGTGAGCCATTTTCAAAACTTTTTTTACGTTTGCTTATAAAATTTTATATTTAAAAAATTATACATTAATTTTGAATTATAAAATCTGAAAGCGTATTTTATCACCTTTCAAAAGCAGTTCGATATATTTATTTGGATTTTATTGCAGGGCAGAAATATTTTGACACTCCAACAAAATAGGCGCGAGGCCTGAGGAATAAAGCATAAATTTATATTTGACATAAATAAAATGTATGTGTAAATTTTTTCAGTTTTGAAGCGGGTTTTAGTGTACATATTAATTTGTATTGCTAATTGGGATCAAAGAATGGAATACAGATAGTTTAGTTACCTTTCTCATGTTTATTAATAAATTGTGGGAAATGTTCTTGCGCGTAGAGGACGGCGGCTAGGGGACCCTCTCTTCTGGCAGCCAACAGAAAAGCTAACCTACAAATTAAATAAACACACTGTTGACAAAATCATTTTTAGAGTTGGATACTTACTTTTATCATGTCCTCAAAAAATATTGAAACTAGCTGTCGTACCACTGCTGAACTAGAAAGCCCTCTGGGAAAAGGGTGAGTTGGGTAGGTACTACTTTACATTTGATAGTAAACCTTGGAAAGAACACCCAGTAAAAATGCCACACCAAAGTAACACGGATACTACGACAAACAAACCTCTCGAGTCTAAAATCTTCAAAAAAAGTGTGCAATAATATTATGCCTAAATACCTTCTTTATAGATTTGAATTCTGTTAAACTGATACACTACACAGTAATTTGAGCTCTAATGCTGAGACTAGTACATATTTCAAGGCATGTCAGCAAGCCATTGCTAGTAATCTAGCAAGCTAGTAACTTTTTAAGCCTAGTAAGCTAGTGAGGAAGCCATCATAATAGTAAGTAGGATCTCAAGCCAGGATAGTTTTGAGGTAGTAGCATCTGCCGCCACCGAAACTACTATCCTGGCTTTGTGTTTAGCATCTTGTGGCAGGCGAAGCTAGTAAATGATCAGCTAATGTAGTGTGTTTTTCCCTACGGACGTGTTATTACTTGTAACTGCAATGATACCAGCTTAAAATTTCAACAAAACAGTTCTCAAGCCGAGTAAGCCAAGCATAGTAGCTTGCTATCCTGGCATAAAATACTAGTTTGTGTCTCGGAAGTAGGGTGTAATATTATTGTAATTTAATTAAGTTATTATTTATTAACTGTTTGGCCGAAGGAACTACTCCATCCCATGACAACAGGGTTATGTTGTGAGCATATATGAAGGTCTAGAGTCGTTCAAATAAATGTAGATTCTTTCAATATAAAAATAGAATCTTGACGTGTGCGGTGAAGGAGGAAATCATGTTTCCTTATAACCTTATATATGAAAGGCAGAGTTGGCTCACCTGTGCAGTTTGAACGGCAGATGGGAATGATGGAGGGAGTGGGCGTGTTCCTGGGCCCAGGCGAGTGCCGGCCGAGGGTCCCGGGCGGAGAGTGCCTCCACTATCCTGTGCAGCCCTGCGAAGGGTTCCCCGCGCCCCCTTTCCTCTTCTAAGCCTGCTTCCTGAAAATTTTTGGGAAAAAAATTATGGATTTCTTCTTGTGACTTAACCTCTATTATGACAATGTATGAAAAATAAAAATAATGAAATTCATAAGAAAATTACATAAAAAAATCGCACATAAAAAGATATACATTTATTTTATGGAGCTTATTTTGATGGTAATTGGAGATGTCATATTAAGAAAATATAGCATATAACAAAAATAAGAGAGTACATAACATTGAGGGTATATAACCAGAGAAAACCAGAAATATGTCATTTTTAAATCAGATTTTAGAAGAATCGACTCTTTTCCACAAAAAATTATAAATTGATTTCGAAAGATTGTTCTTTTATTTAACATTCGCATGTTTTAAATTTTGAGAAAAAATGTTTAGGTATTATTAGTATAATAAGGTTATACCATAGGTCGTTGGCAGATTTGTTAAATTTTCAAAAAATATTTTGTATTATACAACACCCATTTCAAATCATATAATCATGCAGTAAAATAAATCAATACATTATCTGGTAAACGCATGTCTCTTAATTTTAATTTTAGTTTAAATAAATCATTAAAAAATATATATGTACATGTGTTTCTTGACGAAAATTGGTCCGTTTGTGTATTTATTTGCGCACTTACAAACTAATATATTTCAGATTTTTTTACATTTTTATTTTGCTTAGACATTATTGAAAAATGATAAATACTTATTACCAAAAAATAATTACAAAAAGTACACAATTTTAATAGTTTTATCATCACGCATTTCAGTATTTTTTAACATCTTTCGACGAAATGTGGATTTTCAGCCGTTAGCTGGTTAAAAGCCCTTAATTAAGTTCAATAAAACGATGTCCGCAATCGTCCATCCCCTGGTGTTGGCCGTGGCCCTGTCCAGGAGGTGGCGGTTCTCTGTGCAGATGACAGCGCGTCTCGCGGGACGTTTGTAATGTGATGTACTAATGGTACCTGCACGACGACGTCCGCAACACAGTCCAGCCCCTGCCTGTAGAGGTGCTGGGCAACAGCCCTGTCCAGTAGGTGGCGGTTCTCTGGCGCGGAAAACAGCGCATCTCGCGGGACAGCCCCGGACAATTCGCCCACGAAGCTACGGTCAATGGCCTTGCCCACACGTGACACGCAAGCGTGGCTGTCACGGTGCTCTGTCAAATTAAAACATAGCGGAACAATTATTACATATTTCCTGACTACCTCCGAATATATATATACCAAGGCGAACCAATACTAATTGGAATTTAGTGCATCCATCTAGATTTTGTCCACTTTTCAAAGTAGTGTTTGAAGTCATCTGTCGTAGTTATTTTAGTGCTTTTACCATTTTTTTTCATTCCTTAAACATTTGAAGTAGAAGAGAAGCTGCTCATAGAATGATGGAATTTTGTTATTTTTTTAAATCGCTTCAATATTGAACTCCCAATGACTCAGACCATCAACTGCCACCGCATGCAAATGTAAATCATGTTAACCACTCGAGAGATGCTGATTCCTGGGTTTTAGCCATTCGATTTAATTCATATAATACCTCCAAATATTAATAAGGAAACATATGACCTGCTTACTGCGGTTTAAAGCCAATAAATCACAAGTATGTCCGCACAAGAGTCACAACTGCTGCAAACCGTTTGGAGCCCAGTGAGACTACAGCTTCCCCAATTGCGGTACGCTGTGAGGCCGTAGGTAGTGGGGAGCTTAATATATTAATATTACTAGTTAATTTAAATAAAGAAACGTTTTACCTGAGGCCAGTCGGTGTAGCATGTCTTTGCATCGCACCACCGTGTCCTTTATTATGTCCACTTGGCTCGGGGTCAGAATGAAATTATCTGGAACTGGAATCATAAACAAACGTGAAAGAATCTTTTTTTACTTTAGCTCCACAAAGGAGGCCCTAAGGAAAGCAATTTCTCTTCGCGTCCATTCACGGCAATTTAAAATGATACCTGTCATTTTGTTATGTTGGTATTTCTGATACTATACGCAAGCCTTGATGCTAGTTGGTAGCCGACTTCATGCGAATACATGAAATGTGCGAAATTATAAAAAAACAATATTCATTATCAAAAATTATCAAAATTTATTATCAAAAACGATATTCCACAACGGGAAATTTACATTCTCAACACAAACAAAAACAAAATAAGAAAAAGAAATATATACAAAGTAGAGTTTTTGATCATAGTACAAACCAAAATTTTAAAGTTCAAAAATTTTAAAATCCAAAAAATTTTAAAATCAAAAAAATTTAAGCAAGTTTTTTTACTTTAAAAAATAAAAATTTACATTGAAAATTTATTTTTGTATAGAATATTAACATAAAAAAAGGACAGGAATTTTTGGAAGCGGCCTCCAACTGACTCGGTATCGGTAGGCGAAGTAAATTTTCATTTTACGGACATTGAAATATTAAATGCATTATTTTTTATCGCCTACGGACATTGAAATATTAAATGCATTATTTTTTATCGCCTCAAATGCAAAAAGTTGCCATTTATAGTAATTAAGGCAAATCTAAAGATTATTTTCTAAAAAAATATTCACATTGAGCGTGGCCAGTTCAACCAAATTTTTTTGCAGATATTGTTACATTTTGTTAATTTAAAATATTACTATAATATTCCATGCACTATCATTCCCCTAAAGACACCAAAGGTCATTAGATTAGCAAGATTAC
Source organism: Limnephilus rhombicus (assembly GCA_929108145.2). NCBI lineage: Eukaryota > Metazoa > Arthropoda > Insecta > Trichoptera > Limnephilidae > Limnephilus > Limnephilus rhombicus. The sequence continues at coordinate 30,915,405 of OV815277.1, read as the reverse complement.
AACAGACGTATGTGTGCACATAGTGTTTGTTTGTAGACTTTCTGTGTTGGCAGAACCTTAACCTTCAAATTAATGTTTTAGTATGCAATATAAAACCAACCACGGTACATATATATTATACATTTATCTTTCAATAAAAATAATGATAAGTTATTAATTGAAGATGGTGATCATATCATCTCTTTCGTTCTTTGAACCAGAATAAACTGAAAAAAACAACTTGTTGACAGTTAGTGGGAAATGAGGTGGAGTAGTTTAGAAAGATCTAGTACGTATCCATTTTTCAGTTCAATCAAAACTCGAAAAGATGTTTGATGAATATGATGTTATGTATTCAGACTTCAGACAATCATGTGAACCTAACTCTTCAGTTTGCCAACAAAGAAAGTTCAATGCACTATGTTGATCAGCCAAGAATCACGGTTAGATGGTTTCACATGTCGAAATAACCCGTGAACGAAGAAAAGTATTGAAGCATATTAAATAGAAGTTATTACCTTCTGAAAGTTCCTGTTTTAGGTTTTGTATTTGATTGACCGCGTCACTTAAAACTTTTTCTGCGTGTTCATTCAATCCATTAAATTTTGTCAGCGCATTGTCAATGTCTTTCTCCACTGCCAAACAAGACTCCATTATAAATAAATAACAATTAGTTTGAAATCAAAATTTTCCAAATTATAGCTTAAATCTCAACTCAGTTTGTCCGAACTAATAAAATAAAAACAAAGATTCTGACATTTCTCGATATTATAATATTTACGATATTTACTAATATGGTGGGTGCTGGGATCGCTGGGATGTACAGTGTTGCCAACTCGATTTTTAGTGTCATTTGAAAAAGAGCTAAAATGCTGTGTAGTCATAGGGGTGGTACAGATCGATAAATCTAAACGACATCATCATCCGACTATTGCAGACATTTTTTCAATGAAGACGATGCCATGATAGTAAATAGTTATCGTCTACTTTCGCCTGCAGGTAATATAAATATGTGTTCACACATGTTGAAACGGTGTGAAACTCTCAGACTTGAGCAACAAAATAGACAGGCTTTTTACTTTAGTTGTTTAATAAAAAACTTGATGAACTTTGTTGAAAGTAGTTTCATTCATTAGAGAGTTGATCAACTTTTTTCAATTTTAGCTGATCAAACCTCTGTTGAATGAGACTACTTGAAAGCTTATTGACAAGTTTAGTGTGAACACCTATCAACAAAGTTGATCAAGTTTTTTGTTGAACAACTAAAATTGAAAGCTAGTATATTTTGTTGCTCAAGTTTGAGAATTTCACACCGTTTCGACACGTGTGAACACTTATTTCAACTCGCTTACGATTTTTAGTTACCTGTGGACGAAAGTAGACGATAAGTACCTACCATCATGGCATCTTCTTCAATGAAAAAAATATCTGAAATAGTCGGATGATGATGTTTAAATTTATTGATTTGTACCACCCCTATCTTTGGGATCAAAAGCAAGATTTGTACAAAATATAAATGCCCGTGACAACACATTAAATAATAATATTTTTGTAAAGGTGTTGCGGGAGTGACTCCAGTAGACATAATAAATAGGACATTCAGAACAACGGTAGAGAATAAATTAGGATTAGTAATGAAAACAAAAAAGACTGGAGACTTGAAAATTAATCTCCCGTTGCAAGATACGTCAATTTTTTTCGAATTTTGTTTTACAATGTTTTTTAATGTTGCTCGCATCAGAATCATGTATTTGAAATTAATCTTGATTTTAGAAATGTTCATCAAATTGTTCTTCCGAAATTCGTAAATGATTTAGATACCTCTCAATACATTCTAATATTTTAATACCATCTCTCTCAAAACAGTATTAGATGCATCTAATTCAATTCTTCTTAGAATCTATTTCTAACCCAAATACGACGTTTTTGTGCCTTTTTCACAACATATTAGCAAGTTCGTCCCGCAAAATGTCGGAAATTATAGAGACGCATGCACTAATAATTTCAGTTGACGCCATCTTGATTTTTCGCCAATTTCAGTTGAAAGATTGGTTCGATTTAAGTTGAAATTTATGAACGAAATCTTGTTCAATTTTCGTCAGAACGAGGCATAATATTGGGTTCAGACGTTTCAATTTTAGTTGATCAACTGGACACATCAACATTTTTTGTCGACCAAGGGGGGGGGGGGGGGATGTTTTTTCTGTGGCGGTGGAGGCGGATGGGCAAGTTTTGAGGTAAAAACGATTTTCATCAAAACAATTTTTATTTAAAAAAATTAAGATTTCATACAAAAATAACCAGTTCCTGAAGAAATAACTCTTGAATTGCCGTTTTTCGTTGATGACTTTTGTATAAAAAAGGATCTAGACTATCTGAAAAGACGTGCTACAAAACTAAACAACTTTTTTGACAACCTCAATTTAGAGCTAAATCTAGCTCTAAAGGTGCTGAGTAGCAACACTGGGACATACTGGATTGGCAAGAGTGTCAAAAAATAAAAATAAAAATATTTGGGGTAAAAAATTCATGTTTTTCGTTAGCTTTTCCATTGAGAAATTATAAGAAAACAACGTCACCTAAGTAAATTATATGTAATGCTTTTTAAAAGATATTTGTACCGGGATAATTAAATAAAATCCACACTTTTTATACAGTAAACATGTTTAGTCTTTATTTGGTTCTTTATTACAATCATTTTATTATTTTCCTTTGAATAATTGCAAAAAATAATGTTTTTGAATAACACCACGAAAAAGGATAGAAACGTTTTTTACATTTTAAACTAAATATGTAATATGTAATAAAATTAAAATATAAATATTTTTCAAATCCATGAGAAGAGCGAGAAGAAATTATCCAACAACTCTAATTATTTATTATTATTTTATTTATTAATTATTTATTTTATTTGTTATAAAATACATTCAGTAGGTATAAGGAAGCTTTGACTGTCCAACTAGAATGGTCTCCTGTTCTAGGACAGTCAAATTGACATATTCATATTAGGTTGGTAGGTACAGTTTGTCAAATAAGAGTAGAAAATATATGAGGGCGCCACTGTTGATCAAATGGCAATACTAAACACATAAGTCATGGTGTTAAAGTAAAGCTGTGTAACCTATATTTTTATAAAAAATTAAAAAGGCATAACAGTGGAAAAAATATTTTTTCATTGCAGTATAGATACTCGCCGATCTCAAAATTAGAATTGCATATAGGTATATTATTATTATACCTTTGAAATTTTGTGTCAACATAATGAAGAATAACTATAATGTAATAAAATATAAAGCACAGTTTAGATATTGCTCTTATTTATTTAATACTAGATAAAGTACCTAGCATTGCCTGGGCTTTAGATCATATCTCTAATTTTAGATCTGAATATATTTAACTCATTCAGAACTAAAAGTAGTATAACTAAACTCACCATTAGTGATTCTTCCTTTCTATCTATTGTTAAATTCAAATTTATGTTAAATTAAATTAAAGCAAATCGCTTTATAAATCACCTTTTAATCAAATTTATGTCATGAAGAAAAATAGTTTTTTTTTTAAATGTGGTTTACTGTGTTCTATACATTCAGTGACATTGCACTTCAAAAAAATATTTGACAGTTAAATTGGTGTTGCCAGTCTACAAATTTAGTAGTTCCAGTTTTTATATTTTCTACTCTTTCTTGACAGACTATACATTTGCATTTACAAATTTACATAATTATAGGTTCTGGAATCAATTAATTAACAAGAAAAAGTGGATTCGAAGTGATTAATTACGAAAAACAGTAAGTAAAAGAAAAATAAAAGATAATTTTTCTACATTTTACATTAGTTAGTGTAGGTATCTAAAGATGCAGTTTGGCAATTACAATTTCATTACAATGGCAGCACCGAATTACTCGCAAAAAGCATCTCCCACGTGCACACTATTTATTTATGGTGCACACAATGGGCTCTCCACACGACACTGCATGTAGTGACTGCGGCAGTGACTGCAAAGAGGGTGGAGTTGAGCGAACTGGCGCTGTCTCGTTCTAGCGGCCCTTTAACAAACGAGACGGCGCTAGTTTGCTCAACTCCACGCTCTCTGCAGTCACTGCCGCAGTCACTACATGCAGTGTCGTGTGGAGAGCCCATTAGGAGCGACTGAGTCACTTCACCGCGCCACTTCAGGCATTATTTATGCTTCAGGCCGTCGCGCCGCGCAGAAGAGTAATGGGCTCTCCACACGACACTGCATGAAGTGACTGCAGAGAGCGTGGAGTTGAGCAAACTAGCGCTGTCTCGTTTGTTAAAGGGCCGCTAGAACGAGACAGCGCTAGTTCGCTTAACTCCACCCTCTCTGCAGTCACTGCCGCAGTCACTAAATGCAGTGTCGTGTGTAGGCCGCTTAAAGACTAACAGCCTTACTAAAAAACCCAGTGAAAATTTTATTCAATTGACAAACGGCCGCGGATGTGAAAACATTACTAATTAAAAAATTGTTCATTGAAAAAATACACTTGGTTTACACGGCCTTAGAGGGTAGTTTATCTCTGTTTTGAAATTTGAAATTTTTCCAAAGTATTTTGAATGTTCTATATATTTCTTATTTTTGAAGGTGTCGTAAAAACAAATACCTTATACGAAAACTAGATAAAATTACCTTTTAGATTTGTGTATTTAAAATACACTTTAGTTTTCAAAAACTGCCATATTTTAAGATCCAAACTGGAAAAAAATGGAAAAAAATTTCTTACCCAAACATTTTTGACCAAAATATAGAGAAATTAAAAAAAAATCAAAATTTCAAAAACACAGTCCTTTTATGTAACAAATTTGGAAGGAAACTATCACCTCACTTTTTCCTCGTACATACAATAAAAAAATAATAAAAAATTTCAAAGTTTTTTTATTGCCAAAAAATAACTTAGAAATAATAACGGCATTTCAAACAGATTTCTTGCATCTCTAAAGACGTTACTTTCTTTGATAGGTTTACGAACACATGTATTAGATATTAATATTATAAAAAATATCACTTTTAAGAAATTCTCTTAAAATAAAGATCTTAAAATGTAAATTTTATCTTTTAAGTAAACTATAGAACAATATTCTGACAGTCCAACTTTGAAAGTACGGCGTTACATTAAACTGATGTAAACCACACACATAACATGGTAAATATATCAATTATGTGAACAGAAGAGTAAATTCGTCACTACAATAGAAATTATTAAGTAAAATCACAACATTTAGGCACTAACAAAATTTTTTGACATCCCGCCTTAAAAACACACCGGGCTGTCTTCATCGCGGGCCGTTGAGAATTAATGCATTGGCGCGCCAATAATGCCCCTGGCGGAGAAAAATTAAAACAACATTCTTTCCTAGTAAATTAAAACCATATACAATGTTGTCAGATCTTCAATGCATTTTAACAGTGTGACCACGTAGGAAAGGTTATTGGTAATGAAACGTGCTTTAGTGTATACTGGGTTTGATAAGTTTTAAGATTTTCACGGCCAAAAGCATTTTCGTTATTTGTTTTTGGGGTGTTATGCCGTGTTGCGCTACACGGCATAACACCCCAAAAACAAATAACGAAAATATACTGGGTTTGTTTATGTTATTGTAATAACACGGGTTATTGGGCGTGCTGTGGTTTTTTTTAGTAAGGCTGTTGGGGTGGGTTTCTTCATTTACCGAGAATGCTAAATGCAATGCTAATTGTAAAAGTAAACGGTAAAATGCATAGAAATGGGTTTTTTCATTTGACATTTACCGTTTACTTTCACCTTACATTGGTTTACAGCCTTCGATCAAGTATTGTCTAGATATACCCTATCTTAGAAGCGAACCAGTAAAATTGACGCCGTGTAAGTAAATGTTAACAATACACCTCTTGTACGTATTCCAGCGCCTCGCTTCGAAGTTCGTAAATCCGATCACAAAGTTCATTCTCAAATCCCATTATGTAGTTTTATCATTTCTCAACCAATCATATGTCGCGCGTGACGTATTATGGAGATGAATTTATCAATCCTACTTGGTATAAACTAGCCGTACACGCCCGTAAAGAAAATAACCTGAGAGCGTTCATTGTGTGACAAGAGGTGTTCTTTTAATTTTAAACAAACGTCGAGAAGATACGTCACGAAACCAAAGGAAGGGCTGAATTGGGAGAGGATTAATAAATAACATGAAACATTTTAGTTTTCATTTTTAGTTTTTACATTCTGAGCAGGTCCTCTAGAACCAAAATCGGTAGGTAAACCTACATTTTTATTATTGGGCAAAGGTTTTATCTTAGTGAAAAATATTTGGTAAATAAATAGTAAATAACCACTTGGAAAGACCCATTGCAGGGGTGTTAGTTATCCAATAAATGGTGGTTATGGGTTTCTCCCAACCGCCTGGAACCAGTTAGACTATGGCATCCCCAATTGGGGATGTGAGGCTGATTGTAGTGGGGAGGGGAAGGAGATGGGTTAGAGCAGCCGTATTTCTATTTAGTCCAGTCAAGGAAGGAGGTGTAGAGTGCGTGAGCAGGAACCTAAGAGATTCCTTCAGAAACTTGTTCAGGGTGCTTAGGGTGTGAACATATTAATAGTCCTGACGTCTAGGTGGTGAGCTAGGGGAAGGAGGAGGGGGGGGGGGAGAAGGTCCCAATTTTCGGATGTGCGCTTATATCTCGAAAACGGTGCGTCGCAGAGGACAATTTTTTTATAATAAGTAAAAGCTCATAAAATTATGTACAACTTTTATTCTATACGTAATTTTCTAAATCCAAGCTAAAAATAAATTAAATCCAAGTCTAAGTCCCACAATCTGTTACAAACAAAAGTGATGTGTCAGTAATAAGATAAAAACAGCTTTTTCTGAAAATGACGACATTTTACTAAAAAACTTAAAATTGCTGTAAATATTTACTGGTTAGAGATTAATTTGCATATGTATATTCTAAAAGGGAACTAAATTCTTTACAAATTCTTTCAAATAAATTTCTTTCATTGATGAATATTTTAGACGATATGAAGGAATGTTTGATTCAAAATGTGAGGTAAAATGATTTTTTTCGAAAATATCTACATTTGTGGAGCGTGAAGTTTCTGTAGTAATCGCTTAGGTTCCTGCTCACGCACTCTACAACACCTTTTGGACCTTTCATTGACTGGACTAATTGTGGGATATTCCTTCGAAACTTCGAGGCAGAAATCTACCAGAAACGTTTTTTTTTACAAAGTAAGTTTTCAGCTATAAAATAGTTGATACTTAGTCTTCTCCCACTAGCTCAATTGGAGAGTTATTTGCGGTGTTTTCAGTTTGTTGATGATCGATTTGGGAAACCACCAAACAAGGTTGGAAAATGAAAAGATTGGTACATAAAATAAAGAAATGTTTATTAATAAAACCATGTCTTTTGATATACAAATGCCCCTTTAGAGACATTGCAGCAAATGATTTTCTGACGCTTCTAGGATAAGTTTTAATCTCTTTATGGACGGATCTGGAAGCTTATTTACTGATTTTAAAATTTATTTTATCGGAAGCAGATTTTTGAACAAACCAAAGCTTGTAACAAGAATTAAATTTACGTTACCCATCGCGTTGTTGCATCGCAGCCTGGACAAGGGACGGCGAAATTTGACTTTGATCCTTTTTTAAAATACATACTAACTAATATATATTTTTTTAATCTACACGAATCAATCATAATATTATTTCATAACCTTTTTTTAAAATTAAGTAAACGCTGAGGAAGTGAGCATTGCTCAGGAAATATGTCGGTTTTTTATAAACAATAAACGTGGTTAAAACTAAGAAAATTATTAATTGTGAAAAAGAATTTCATTCAGCAAATAATACGTAATGGGCTATTATATTTTGTGCTTAAAATACGAAAAAAAAAACTGAGAGACCTTTTTTAATTAAAAATAAATTAATGAATGAGCCCATTACCAGTTCGGCCCTTCCCTGTAAAGCGCTCACCCTCCCCCCGCTCGCTGAGCGGTAACCCCGACCACTCCCCGCCGCGTGAACGAGTCGAAGCGCGAATGACGTCAGAAATATTGCTTGACAATTTTTAAAAACTATAATTTTATTCACTTATATGAATGCGGTGTGTAAATGCGATCTGTAACACTATTTTCTTCTGTATTCTGATAGCTGAATACGTTTTCAAAAATAAAGTCCGCTGCGTGTACCTTGTAAAATATTCGGTAGTGGTATATTTTTGTGTTTAAAAAAATTTACCCCCGTCTGGACGGCTGGCAATGCAAATTAGTTTCAGTGTAGACCTTACAGTTCGATAAAAGATACAACACTAAGAACTGTGCGATCTAAACGATGCAATACGATGCATATACTTTTTCATAAATGGGCCGTGAGCCAATTTTATTCTGGTTTCGGGAGTTTGAGGGGCCACGATGAATTTTGTAGGGCCTGTCTAGATATCATAGGTCAATGTTTACAGCGCAGTTCAATGGGAGACTTTTCTGCGCGGCGGCCTGAAGTGGCGCCGGACTCGGTCGCTCCAAAGTGTGCGTGTGGGAGGCGCTTTTGACTATGACTTTTCGTATGGCTGTAATGTGACTGTTCGTATGGATCCAAACTGTATGTTTGTTCACTGTTCTGTTTTTTATAGAAACTGTTTTCTTGTTGCCCTCTTCTGATCGCTTGCATAATAGTCTGCATTTCTCAATAAAGAAGATGAAGGCAATTCAGTTATATGGATAATAAAAATGAGATATTTGTGACCTGGCGGTAACTTGAACCTAAGGCCATCAGCTCATGGAGAAACTAAAAAAAACGAGTGTGCTTTAAACCACACGACTGAAGTAAAACTTCACTAACTTATATCTCCCTCTCTCAACTTCCGTTCGTCTCGCTCGACCGTTCGCCTCGCCCGATCACACTTTTCATAACCCTCTCGTCACGCATTCACCAGCTTACTCCCCAAGTCAAGCGTGCGTAAAGGCCCGACCATTCGCCTCGCCAGATCACACTTTTCGTAACGCTCCCGTCATGCATTCACCAGCTTACTCCCCAAGTTGCAGTCAAGTGTTTTTTTTCAGGAATTTTGGGGCTCCAGACCAGAGGTAGCTGCCAAATTCAACAGTGAGGCGCACTTGCGATTTGTACATTCTGAGAGGCTAACTTGACTATGGCTTCGATGGAGCCCCCGTTCCGAGTGCACCAAGCTTATCAATGGAAGCAGGGCCGGATTAAATATGTCGAGGCCCCTAGGCAATGACAGCTGGCATGGTCGAGGGGTAAGGCTCATGACTCACAATCCGGAAGTTGCGGGATCGAATCCCAGCGTGGGCAAATAAGTTTTATTTGATTGATTTGTGTTATATCACAATTAACTCATTTAAAAAATAGTATATAGTATATTTACGGCACTTTCCAGAGTGGAAGATACTCCCAGTGTCGCCCTGGTGTAAGACCACCATTCAGAATTGAAACGTTGCTTGAAATGGCTTTAGCCGTGTTTGGTGACCAGATCTGAATAGCCAGGTACTTCCCCACCTTCCACTACCTTTTCTTCTTCCCCTCCCCACAACCTTCAGCTTCACAACATACCCCAATTGAGGATGCCATAGTGTCACTGGCTCCAGACGGGAGCAGCTGGGATACTTGTGAGGTATTTATATAAAAACAAGAATAACAAGTTTTACCCTAGGGGCCAATAGGCAGATAATACGCCCTGAATGGAAGGCATATTGGGAAGATTGCTTTCGTTGAAGGAGACTAGATTGTCATTTCAATCCCCTTTAGTTGTAATCAGACATGATTGGGTCTTTAAACATTAAATCCGACTAGTTTATTCTAAACCCCAGAGGACATTCCCTCGAGCTAACCGTCCATTCTTTGCTTCAAAGCTTTTCGAGCTGTTTGAATTTGTGTACGCTTTGGGGCCAGGTAAAAAAAGCTATCGTCGAATACTGTCATCTGCGTAACAATGAATTGGTGCAGGAAAAAGGTCACTGATGACAAAAGGCAAAAAAAAAAATAATGTCGGAGACAGAACCGATCCCTGTGGGATCCCAGCACTGATTGAATGTTAAGAAGATGTGAAATCGTCTAAATCGACCTCTCCCCATTGATTTATTGTATTTAGATTTGACATAAGCAAAAATGATCGTTCTACGAAGTTGGAGGTAGCCCGTCCAAATCAGTACTCTTTGTTATTTTCCTAAAAATACTCTCCCTAAAGACGACACAGGTCCTGGGGGGGATTCTTTATAGGGGCTAACGTCAAAAAAATATATTTGGCATTCGAGAACTACTCCAAAGAAAAACTACAACACTTCCAAGCAAGGTGTTTTGAAGCTGTTGCTAACTCCAGAAATGGCCGTATTCCGGAATCCGATGATGACACATCTTCTGAAGATTTTTGAAGATATGAGAAAACCTAATTTTGAAGTCCAAAAAAAGTTTTCTATTTTAGTATGAATTATGATTGGACACCCAGGTGGAACGAGAAAAGTGGTGGATCCCACCAGACAGAGGTGGGAAGAGGTAAGAGGGGATGCAGCACAGCTTCTCCAGGTAACGAACTGGAAGTCAACCGCTGAGGACAGGAGGAGTTTGAGGCGATTGTTGCAGGAGGTCAAAGCTCGATATGGGCTGTAGCGCCATCGAAGAAGAAGTATGATTTTTTTATATCACTCTATTTTTGTTTTGGTATATTCAAAAAGTCTTTAATATTACCTGAATTTAAAAAAATTATCTAAGTAGGTACTCAATTCGAATTGAAGCTATGTTTTACTGATTTTGGCTCTGTGTGCGGCGTATCGTTTAAAGAATGGGCAGTGGCGTAGCGTGGGTTTCGGCCGCCCGGGGCGGAGGAAAATTTTGCCCCCCCCCCTCACACTAACTTCTACAGGTACTTCTTCGCAGATTTTCAAACGCTGACCGGGGGGGGGGGGGGGGGGGGTTATAAATTCTACTACAAATTTATGCAGAAATCGAGAGTGGTATGCCTGTAATAGAATTTCACATCTTCATCATGCATACGTATGGAATGTAACTCAAATGCAATGCTTCACTCGGTACACGATGAATCAGCAACTTATTGTTATATTGATAACACAAAACTGGTTTAAATTAAACATATGCGGTGTATCAAAACTACACTCAGAACAAAAAAATGGTTTTTCTTTGATTCTAGCCGTACATTCTGAACACAAAACTGGTTTTAATAAATCTGTAGGCGGTGAATTGAAACTACACTCAGAATATGAAAAGGGTTTTTTCTTTGATTCTGCCGGCACTTACATTCTGAACACAAAACTGGTTTTAATTAAATCTGTATGTGGTGAATTAAAACTCCACTCAGAACATCGGGGCGGAGGAAAATTTCGCCGCCCCCTTATTTGGGTACTTCAATCAATTTCTCAGAATTTTGCAGCATTATGTAACTCAAATGTAAAACTTCACTCGGTGCACGATGAATCTGCAACTCGTTATTTAATTTATCGTGCAATTCTGAACACATAATATGATATAACAAACAAATATAATTATTGATATTTTTAATAAATAATAAAAAAAGAGTTGGATTCGTATACGACAGTATCGTTGAACATTTTTAAATAATTATTTGAAATGGTTTAAATTTTTCCAAGATAATATTATTATTTATTGTGAAAATTTGCCGCCCCCCTTAAAAGTGCCGCCCGGGGCGGGCCGCCCCCCCCCCCGCCCCCCCTCGCTACGCCACTGAGTATGGGGTGAGGTTTGTTCGGTTCTTGACGGCGGATGCGTCTGCTGAATGATGGTTTTTCTCCCACGAGGAAGGCATGGTTAAAATAAAGCACTTTCTTAATTGTTATCACAGTTTTTAATATTAAAACTTAAGTTTGTCACTACAGACCTTACGAGAAAACTTTAACGCTGTAAATAATACTTTCTCATAAAGTGCATAATAAATCGCACTCAAATATAATGTGCAACCATTCATAAACGTGGCACGTGTTGCAAGTTGCAAGGAATATGCCTTTGAACCGTTTAAAAGTGCTTCGGAAATCACGTATTTTCCACAAATGTCTACTGCAAGTTTTACTGTTCGTATTTATTGCCTGGTTTATTGCATTCACGGGGGCGAGTCTTGTTCGATTTTACAAATATAATAATGTGCTTCGTTGCTTCGTATCGCTATTTTTTTAAGTATAGCTTCTAAATGTTTCACATAATCGTACTTCAGACGTCGTCCAAAAACTTCATAAAAATTGTGTAGAACTTGCAAGTAGGTCTGGGTGATACTTGGGTGAATTATGTTTAATTATTTTTTAAGGAAAAACATTTTTTGTAAGTTATGTTTTGAATATGCAGTATGAATATGAATAAATAGCTTTTTCCATAAAAAAACTGAAATCTTTCAAGAAAGTCTTACAAATACAATATTGGATTGAGTCAACGATATATTGCCATCTGTGAAAGAATAAATGAATCCCTGTTTCTCTTGGTCGCGCCATAACTTCAGAACGACTTCACCTATTTCATTAATCCTTTTTTAAAGTTTTCTAATACTTTGTAGAAGGTTCTTACGGAAAGAAAAAAAAAGAAAATTGCACAGAAAATTGAATAATTTCATAAAATTCAACGACTATTTTAACTTCGCACGTTTGACAGTTCACGCGTTTCATGAAATTGATTTTAAAAGGCAGCTGTTTTTTTGTTTGTGGATTTTCAAAATTAAAGATATTTTAAATAGGTACCTATGTTAGGTACCAAATTTGATTGATTGTTCTTATAATATACAAAAATGAATATATTTGTAATATACGAAAAATGAAAATTTGAATAAAAAATAGTAGTAGGTGGCACGCGAGCTGTTTGAAAACTGTATGTACTGGGACTGAATATATGGAACACCGGAGGGGGGGTTGCGGGACGGGGGAGCGGGAGAGTGGAGAGGGTGGGCGGGGAAGGAGGAAGGGGCACGCGGGAGGGCAGGGGATGCGGGAAGGACATGCAGGGAGAAACAATTTATTTCTTTGAATACGGCATTGCAACGCATGCCGCGAACCAGCTAGTAATTAATAATAAATAATTCTTTTAAGGGCCGGCAACCCGAATTTCTACCGATTTATTACATATCTCCCTTAAACACGATTTCGATCAACAAACACTTATATTCTTCGCGTCCTATTTAAAAGCTAGAAGTCAATATGTAATAATAAATGGACATGAATCTAAACAATTCCCGGCGTTATCAGGTATTCCCCAAGGTTCAAACCTTGGTCCTTTGCTGTTCCTTATACTTATAGATGACATCCAGGTTTGTGTAAAATATTGCAAATGTCTTCTATTTGCAGATGACCTCAAACTTTTGATGGAAATAATCTGTTACTATGACTGCTTAAAAATGCAATCTGACCTTGATGCTATTGCAGAATGGTCAGTAAAAAACAAATTAGAATTCAATATAAAAAAATGTGTAACCATGACATATACCCGCTCCCAGAAGCCCATAGTTTTTGAATACAACATTAAAGGGAAAACATTATGCCGAGTCAATAGCTTTAAAGATCTCGGTATCGTCTTTGATCCCAAACTGACATTCTCGGATCATATATCACGGCTCACTCCAGCATGCTACAAACTCCTGGGTTTCATCATCAGAATATGTAAGCAATTTGATGACCCAGATGCAATGATAGCCATGTTTGATGGAGTCATAAGAAGTAAGCTGGAGTATGCCAGTGGTGTGTGGACTCCGCACCAAGCGAAATATATTAATATGCTAGAACAAGTTCAGAAAAAATTCCTTAGGTATGTCTATATGCGGATGAATGGAACGTACCCGAGATTCATGCACCATATGGAATTACTTGAGGCAACAAATAGATTTAGCTTGGAAACTAGACGTTATGCAAATCTTGCAATTCTTAGTTTTAACATAATCCATAATCGTATTGACAGCCCATTCCTCTTGGAATGTTATGGCTTATACGTGCCTGAAAATTTCAGCCGTAGTCGTCGACACGACTTGTTCAAAATACCATACGGCAGAACAGATGTTCTAGCACAGCATAGCATGACAAGAGGAATGGTGCTGTTGAACGAAATATCGGAAACACTAGATATATATAACTCTTCTTTAGATAGCCTTAAGATTTTTTTGTATATTAATCATCTTCCTAGGTGTTAAGACTGTTAAAATGAGAAAATTGTACAGTAATTGGATAAAAATCTGTTGTATAATTAAAAAAAAAAAAAAAAAAACACGTTAAGTTTTAAAGCTCTTAAAAATATATATGTTATTCTTGAAGATAATATATAGACATTGCCCGCGCTGGAACGCAAATTATATAAAATTCCCTCGATAGAAAAAAATCGCAAAGTATGCTCCAAAAATTATTATAAACACGTTTGTTTCAGTTATTTTACAAGTTATATGAATGAAAAAATTCAGAGTGTTTCTTTAAATGCTGTTTAAGACAATGCCCGCGAGATCTTTGCTGTATTTTAAACGAGTCGCGTTTTATTAAACATTTTCACAATTTTTGGATCGATTTTGTCGCTGTAAATGTTAGCGCTCTCCTCTAACATTCGTAATTTCGTGTCTCTCCTTCTTCTTTTCGAGCCTGGTTGCGGAGCCTTAAGTATCATCTTAATACCGCTGGTAGACTTTGTTACATTTGATAACCACGAAATCAATTACAATCAGTGCCATTTTGAATTTTTGATAATCAAACGGTTAAAACGTCAATCGTCGAATTCGTTAAGCTTTTTGTGTTTGAAAAATTAGATAAAATGCAAATACAAATGGATTCTGACCGTTGTTTTGGGCTTCCTTTTCCATCGTTACACCCTCGTGACAACTTGTTACTTCCCGAATGCCTTCGTATCCTATCTTATATATCTGTACCATAACAACTGCATCAATGCGAGACCTTTCTTCTAGTAGAACGGACCCTTGAATTGTTCCAAGTACCTAATTCGGAGGGATGGAAATGGCTGAAGGCTCCACCACCCCCCACCCTCGGCTATTCAGGAAATATAATATTACTGTCTAAGTCAGTTCATTGGTCAACAATCGCTGGGCGAAGGTGGTATTTTTTGGAGTGCAACTTCTTTAGCGCCCTTAGTGTTTGAAATTCGGATGAGACGGAAATGCGTCACAAATTTATTATTTGGCCGGTCCTTGGTTCTAATATAATGCGGTAAATTCGCGCTTCGGCGCGGGCCTTCCGTAGCACAGGCGCCTGACAAGTCTCAGCGGTCAGAGAGACAGACATCAAGCGAACGGAAGTTGAATCCTAAGAAATCAAAAAAAAAAAACATTTTCGTTTTTTTGAAATCAATATCCAATCTTCAAACCACTTTAAAATAAATAAACAGGTAAAAGAAAAGAAAGCGACATGTCACAACTTTCTAGCTTCACTTCTACCGCGTGTGAATTACACATTCTGATTTTTTATTTATATTTTAACTATTATATGTGTATTACCTACCGGTAGTACCCGGCATGCGTTGCACTGCCATTCAAAGAAATAAATTGTTTCTCCCTGTATGTACATTCCCATGCATCACCATCCCCCTCCCGCGTCCTTTTCCCCACCTGCGCTCCCTTCCACCTTGACCGCCTTCCCCCTCCATCGTCACCCTTCCTGCGAATCCCACCTCCTTCGTTATCCTCCCTTCCTGCTGCTAAAATATATGAAATACACACATTTTGAAACCACTCGCGCACCACCTGTAGGAATTTTTAAATACAAATTTCATAACGCCAGAGCTTACCATTATATATAGAAACAGTCTTCTGCTAAAATGCAATGTTCTTTAAAAATTTAGAGTCAATCCATCGATACTTTCCGAGATTTGCGGACGCAAACTTAAAGCTAAGTCACACGGTTTATTTATCTTTCATTTCGTGATTTCATTCCGCCTCTTTCCCTCGAAATGAACCGTGTTAACACGAAAGTGAAGAGAGACAGAGCCGAATGAAGCATTCCAACAATGTTGGAATGCTTCCTTTGGCACTGTTGACTTTGGAATTTAACATAACGTGACGCGAATGATGTGTGTGAACACTCAGTGAACAGTCTTTCACTCGCGAATTAGTCAGCCGAGAATTTTCTGGCGTGAGGACGAGTAGCCGGAGCGGCTTAGACGTCAAAATGCTCCGTTTAGTTCGCTTTTCGAAACAACTCCTACGCGTCTCATAGAAATCGTTGTTTCTCCCTTACTATCATAGTGAAAAATATGGTCTAAACGGTATTGGAAATAGAAAATAATGTTCTATATATTCAATATAACAATCAACTACAAAATAATATGAATGTACACTTTTATGGAACCAAAGTTTCTGATCGAATTTGAAAATTTTTTTATGAAATATTGTGAATTTTTTATGAATTATTTTTATATGAAAGGACAAAAAAGTGAGATGACAGAAACGTTTATAATTTATTTGTCTAACAAAATAAGTGTGTGTTTTTATTTATTTTTTGTTACCAGTAATTTTAGTTAGAATAAACGCAAGGAGAGCCATTTTTTAAACTTTTAAAAGTTTACATTAAAAATTATTCTATTTAAAAAATTTCGTGGTTATTTCTAATAATACATTTTGGAAGCATATTTCATCACCTTTCCAAAACAGTTTTTACGTTAATAAATATTCCATTTATTTCGACGACTTCCAAACGAATTCCAATGCGCGCCGCGACTACGCTCGACGACTTCGTAGCGAGAATGTCGAATGAACTCTTCTTTCGAAGGAACCGTATGAACATGCGGTGAAACGAGAATGGAACATTTCATCGAGTAAACCTTCATCCGAGTGAACCGTGTGAATTCAGCCTTACGGAACCTAAATTTTTATATATATGGTTTGATGTATTAAGATAGGGTTGGGGTGTGTCAAATTGTTTTCACATTTGATGAACACCAAATCGTTGATCAGCACCATTTTTATTATTTACCTGACAAGCAATACAGCTTGACCGCTATGCTCGACAGCAGATCACATTTGTTTCGGGAACCATTTAAAAATTTAACAAAATATCAAAATGTCTCTGATCGCTGATTTGATGGTCATCAAATATGACGACAGTTTGAAACAACCCAACCTAAGTAATCATCTCATTCATTCGTTCCGACCTAATTTATTTTGTGATTTTCATGTTTTTACTCGTGTAATGCCGGGTAGTACAATTATTGATATTTATGTTCCTAAGTTTTGTATTAATAAATCATAATAATATTTTATTTCGTTACCGACAGTTTCTTACCAATGCTATGAAATGGGGAAGAGAAACAGTGGGAAGATTTGGAATTAGGTTTTATGCTTCAGTTATGACAAATGTGCGGAATGTATCCACTCTATTTTTATAACTAAATTATCGCTTAACGACGTTCGTAACTTTAAAACGTTTCACTTAGAGTATGTACAATAAATCATTTTTGTAAAAATGCATTATCACGCCAGTAAAATAGTTCACTGTTTATTCGGTTTTCGGTTATTTAGAAAAAATTTACTATATTACATGGTGGGTACCTATTATGTGTTTCATTGTAGTGTCTTATTTAGGGTATGCATGTTAAGTAATTACCGGGTGATGTATGTAGTGGGAAGGTGTGTGTGTGTGAGGGTGTGTCTGTGTGAGGGTGAGTATGTGTGTATGTATGTGTGTATGCGCATTGAACAATTTATTTTATTACGTTGGAAACGACACAGAGAAATGGAAAGGAGTTATTGGTAAATTTAGCTTGCCATACGCCAACTCTCAGGTAACAATGCTACTGGATATGTGTACAGGGTGTGAATTAAATATTATGAATATAATGTTTCAACACAAAAATATACACAAAATAACCTGGCAACAGAGAAGACCGAATGAAAAAGACAATCCCAGATTGGCTACATTATAACTACACACGAAATGCGCAAACTGGACGGACGTAAAACCTAAAAGAGGTGCGGAAATTTCAACAGATCACTTCCTGGTGGTGTGTCAGATTAAACAGACACTAAATTCACTGAAAAACCTAAAAGACAATCGAAAGCATGTCACAGGATAAACAGCTGTCCGAAGACAGAGTAAAAGAAAAATACAATAGTACGGTAGACCGACTCTTCTCAGAAGTTCCTGGTGTCACATCAAACGCGGAAAACGAATGGGAAATGTTCCAACGCGCAATAGTGGAAACAGCGAAAGAAACCGAGTACGAAGTGGTACGAAGCGAGTTAAATCAAGTTCGATTAATCAGAGAACGCCGGTGGACGGAAAGTGTAAAACGAACAGTTAATGAAAAGAAAAATGCATACCGAGAGTATATTGCATACCCTACACAAGAAAACCGTAAAAAATACTCAGAAAATAACGGTTGCCAATAAAGTGGTCAAGTAATCCAAAAAAAGAGCCTGTGATAGAGTTTGGATCCAAATTAGAATAAAATTATCACACTGCAAATAAGGTTTTCTGGCAAACAATACGTCGACTTCGTAAGGGAGACGCAATCGCGACCAGATGCATTAAAGATGAGCAAGGAACCCGTTGAGGGAGGAAAATGAAATTCTCAGTAGATGGAAAGAATACTTTAAGAAGCTACTGAACGCCCCTCCCAGACAGAAACCCAAGAAGAGCTAAATAGCATTCAAATGGACTAAGATGGCGAAATTTCGTCGGAAGTAGTAAAACTGGCGATTAAGTCCCTTAAAAGGGGAAAAGCAGCCGGAGTAGATGAAATAAGACCAGAAATGTTAAAAGCTATGGGCAACCAAGGCCTCAGGTGGTTAACGCGAGTTTTCTCAGTGGCTTGGAGAACGGGTAAGACCCCCTAAAGCCTGGAGGACAGGAATTATAGTCCCAATATTTAAAAAAGGGGATCAAAAACTGTGCTCCAACTATCGAGGAATAACACTTCTCAGTCAACCAGGAAAAGTTTACGCTAGGATTCTGGAAAAAAGATGTCGAAAAGCGACAGAGAACAAGATTCAAGAAGAACAGTGCGGCTTCAGATAAGGTAGAGGCACTACGGATTAGCTCTTTACACTAAAAGTTACCTACTACTACCAAATCAAAATCTCCTACTACCACCGCAGAAAGCCGAAAATGTTGCTTGTGTTGCGATGGAGGACTTAGCCAGCCGAGGAATCGAACACGCGATGCCCAGGTGGGACCCAAACGCTATGCCCACTCAACCACTGACCGGTTAAAAACGGTATACCGCCCGACGCTCACTTACGGCCACCAGACATGGATGCTAAAAGTGCTACTGTTTGCCGATGACATGAAACTATATAAAGAGATTAACCACATTAATGATTGTATTATACTTCAAACTAACTTGATATATCTTTTTGAATGGTGCTCTATCAACAAAATAGCATTAAATATAAATAAATGTCAGTTCATTCATTTTTCCAAAATAAATAATCCTATTATTTTTCAGTATTCTTTAAATGATGAAAATTTAAATTGTGTTAGTGAAATTTTGGATCTAGGCATTATGTTCGACAGTAAACTCACCTCTGTATGTCATATTAATAATATTATCAACAAAGCCCTAAAGACTCTTGGTTTGAGAACTGCAAAAGATTTCAATGATTTAGACACATTTATTATGTTATACAAAACCCTTGTCGGATGCCAACTTGAATATAACTCTACGTTATGGTCTCCCTTTTACAACATTCATTCAGACAACATTGAAAAGATTCAACGGAAGTTTCTAAGGTTTATAAACTATAAATTGCATATTCCTATACTAAACATTGATTACAATTATCTCCTGGATAAAACGTCTCTATTGAAACTTTCAGAAAGAAGATTAAGCACAGATTTAATACTATTACATAAAATACTGCATTACAATATTGACTGTTCTGAATTACTTCAATTTATCAATATCCATGTTCCCCAAAAATCATGTCGACATTTATTACCCTTCTACTTCACAGTCTCGGAAATAAATATTCTAATCTTGGTGATATATTTCATCTTAAAACTAATCAGTATAAACGTTGTATATTCTATCACTTTTGTTCTTCTAGGCACAAAAAGATTTACATAGTTTCTTCAATTTTTGTTTATATTGAATATGAGACTTCTTATCATTTTTACATAATACGTATTATTATTTTATTATTTGTTTTGTTGTTACACTGTTTTGTGTATTTTCTTTTCTCATTGTATTATATTTTCTTCATTGTTTGTTACTCAACCTATAAATTATAATGTAAAAGCCCATCAGGGTGTGTAATAAATAAATAAATGAATGAACACGCTCTAGAGTCCAAGCTGCCAAAATGAGGTACTTAAGAGGAGTGGCAGGGGTTACGAAATGGGATCGTATAAGAAACTCGACGATCCGAAATGATCTAAACATTGAACCACTGCTACTCTTCATAGAAAAATCGCAACTAAGGTGGCTTGGACAATTTGGACATGTACTAAGAATGTCTGATGACCGAATTCCGAGGAAGATACTGAGTGCGATTCCAGAGGGCCGCCCCAGACACAGTTGGGCGAGGCAACTCCAGAAACTGTGTGAGGAGAGGATGGGTCTACCATGGACGGAGGCCGAACAATCAGCACAAGAAGGGACGTAGGTATGTAGGAGCCTTGTCGATGCAATGGGTCCCCGACCCGAATAGGACAAGGGGAAGAAGATGATGATGATGACCTTACTATTACGCTTACTCGTAAACAAAGCATACACGAGAGAAAGAGAGAGAGAGAGAGAGAGGGGAACTTGCGACTAATAAAAAGTTACCCATTACTCTTCACAAGTGGAGGTAATCCACCTCTTACCCGCCCTGGTATAAGTAATTGATGGTTACTCCTTCAAGGCTCGCAAGATGCTAATTTTTTTTGTTAAACGAAGCTACATTTATTTATTTTGAACGGATCTAGACCTCCAGTGTTCTTGCATACGTTGTTAGTAAGCAGTATGCAAGTGCTTAACAGGAAAAACAAAATGCAAAAAATAGGCTAGTAAGACAAAGATAAATTAAACAGGGCAAAAGAAAAACTATTTCATGAGGCTCCATGAGGCGGCATTGCACCTGTAAAAACCCGCAAGCACCTGCATAAAATAGAGAACATAAGTAATATTACTCTTCACCAAATAAAACCTGTAAAAAATAATATGCGAATAGGTATATTAAACCACCGGTACCATTAATTGGATACACAACACTCCTGCCATAAGCCACCCCAAGTTCGCTACGTTTGGTGGCTTAGTAGGGGTGAGCGGGTTCATGGGGTGAGGTTTGTCTAGGTCTTGACCCGGTCGGGATTGGTTGAGGGAGATCTAACCTAGACCTCGCGACCCATCGCTTTGCACCGCAGTGCGGTCCGTCCGTCACTCCCAGACACATTGACCCCCAGATTCCTACCCACCCCTCAATCCTATTCCTTCCCAGAACTTCTTCTATTTTCTTTCAAAGAATTTTTTCAGGGCCTCCCGTTTGGAGCATATGTAAAACAATCTATTTTCTATTTAGGTATAAAAAAATGCGACATTATTAGTGTTATTGTACCTGAAAATGATATAATTTTTTGTTAAAAAATTTTTTTTTTTGTACGAAGATTTTCCAGCAGAGGCACAGCCTCTAGTTCACTGGAAAGTCACGGACCGCCACTGTTTGTTTGATTTTTATATAAAATCTACAGTTTTATACCGATATTGATCACATTACAAGGGTGGGTCGCTGGCTTTTTCTTTTTAAATTAACTCCACACATGAGGCCCTGAGAAAAAAAAATCCCACAGGGCCTATGTCATCTCTGAAGATGCTGTGTGGAGGGTCTTTTTGAGAAGAGAAGAAAGTGAAAATGGTTCTCTTCAAGACCCTTGTTGTAGGAGGTAGGTGTTGTAGTCTCATGTGACAAATGTCAACCGTGTACATTTGTTGGGCGCGTGTTTGGCGTGTTTCCCGACTATGCACCGGTGCCGAGGGAATCAATGATGCGAGTTCCTCGGAGCATCTTCCAATGAAGTACCGGTAGAACAAGCATTCCCACCCAACTCCTGTGCTCAAATGGGCTCTCCTCACAACACTGCATGTAGTGACTGCGGCAGTGACTGCAGAGAGCGTGGAGTTGAGCAAACTAGCGCTGTCTTCGTTTAAAGGGCCGCTAGAACGAGACAGCGCTAGTTCGCTCAAACCCACACTCTCTGCAGTCACTGCCGCAGTCACTACATGCAGTGTCGTGTGTAGGCCGCTTAAAGATTGCAATCCGTCGGTTAAGATAGGAGAATCCATCAAACGGAACGCCCGTTTCTGCACAGAGTCGAGGGTTTTTTGGTTTATTTTAATTTTAAATTATTTTTTATTTATTTATTCCTGATTACTTTTAAAAAATTGTGTACCACAGATTGATGTAATCCTATTACAATACACACGACTCATTTACACATAACCTTAAAGGAATAAATGAAATTTTTTTAAAATAATAATTTTTGAGTTCTTGCTAAAAATGACTATTTTTTAATTTTTTTTTAAAACAAAACATACAACGAAGTTGCACTCCCATGAGTTATCAAAACTCATTAAGGGATCGCCAATTGGAACTTTATTCTACACGTAATTTTCAAAATCCCATCTGTTTTCGAGTTACACGCCCCACAAATGTAGATATTTTCGAAAAAAATCATTTTCCATCACAATTTTCATCAAACACTCCTTCATATCGTCTAAAATATTCACCAAAGAAAGAAATTTATCCGAAAGAAGTTGTTAAAAATTTAATTCCCCTTTAGATTATATATACACATGCGTATTAATCTCCAACCAGTAAATATTTACACCAATTTTAAGTTTTTTAGTAAAATATCGTCATTTTCAGAAAAAGCTGTTTTTATCTTATTACTGACTCACCATTTTTGTTTGTAACAGATTGTGGGACTTGGATCTCATTTATATTCAGAGTTCCTAAAACAATTTGTTTAATGGCTCTAACTTTTAGTGGATGTTGGACGTGGAGAACCACATGTTCATCCACGGCATCTTCATCTTCAGTAGTGGATGGTTCTTGCTGAATAGGCTCTACGTCGTCTTTATCGTCGTCCTAGACAACGCTACTGAGGTATCTCCCTTGGCAGTGGAGGTACGCTGCAGAAAAGGTC
This sequence comes from Limnephilus rhombicus, assembly GCA_929108145.2. NCBI lineage: Eukaryota > Metazoa > Arthropoda > Insecta > Trichoptera > Limnephilidae > Limnephilus > Limnephilus rhombicus. The sequence goes on along the minus strand of OV815277.1, from coordinate 30,892,351 downwards.
AGCAATGCTTTTCGGCATTCACATTTGCCAGTAGCATAATCCTTGGTGGTTATTTTCCCCTTTTATATTTTTAACAAATACATCACATATGTTTCAAATATTTTTTTTTTGTTGTGTTCTTTGTACTGCAGTTATGGAATAAAAATTAAGTTTGGTTCAAAATATAAAATATGGACCTTTGTTTTATTTCTTTTTCCAAATCACGAAATCTATTTTTTTTTTTCAAAACTTCATACGAAGTATCATACGAAACTTTTGAGACCCCGGGAGTTTAAAAATAAGGCCATTTTTTTCTCTCTATGGAGAGCAACACAAGCTACTCCTTTTGGACCATTCATTGACTGGGCTATTACTAAAATTTGGAGTTCACGATATTGAGGCATAATTAAAATTTTTAGCCTCCACATTTACAGGGAGTTCATTTAACATGTTAAAACATTTATGAGACATTCCATTTTCCACATACACACATAAATATTATATATTGATTCTAAAAAAACAAAATCTTGATACTGACAATACGGATAATTACAGGCCAATATCCAATCTACCATTCCTTTCTAAACTGCTTGAGAAAATCGTTGCCAAACAATTGGTGGGGTACTTGAACTCCGCCGGTCTATTTGCCAAAAATCAATCCGCTTATCGACAGTTTCATTCAACGGAAACTGTTCTTCTGCGGTTAATTTCAGACTTGATCATCGGGATGGAAGCAGGTAAGTTGGGTTTGGTATCTGTTCTTGACATGAGTGCGGCATTTGACACGGTAGATCATAGTATTTTATTAAATGTGCTTGAAACCGAATTTGGCGTTCGAGGTGATGTTCTCCAATGGATGAAATCATACCTGTCTGGACGAGTAGCCTCAGTAATTTTCAATAATTCTACTTCACCTGAAACTCCCATAGAATGTGGAGTTCCCCAGGGTTCTGTCTTGGGTCCCATTCTTTTCATTCTCTATACGAATCGCCTCGAGAAACTCATTCAATCAGCTGGCTTTGAATCACAAGGCTATGCAGACGATTGTTTCATTTTCAAGTTTTGTTCCCCGGATGAAAAAGACGTCCTTAAAAACGAGGTTGTTAGTTTTATTAACACAGTCTCAAGTTGGATGTCTGTCAATAAACTCAAACTTAATCCGACCAAGACGGAATTTATTTGGATAGCTTCTCCTGGAAGGCAAGCCCTCATCGACTCTAATCCAATCCATATTCAGGGCACAGATATAATCCCTTCTACAGAAATAAAGTTTCTAGGTTTCACTATAGACAATAGTCTTTCTCTTGAATCACAAATTTCAAAATCTGTAAGTTCAGGCTTTTTCCATCTAAGGCAGATAAAATCAATCAGGCGTTGCCTTCCCTCTGATGGAGCAAAGTCACTCATAAATTCGTTCGTTGTCTCACGTATGGACTATTGTAATAGTGCGTATGCTGGCTTGCCTAAAAAACAATTCAATAGAATCCAGTCCGTTTTTAATGCTGCTGCGAGAATGATTTTTGGTGAATCTAAGTATTGCCGTATAACCCCGCTTCTAAAGGATCTTCATTGGCTTCGATGCCCTGAAAGAATAGAGTTCAAGATCTGCTTAATGACCTTCAAAGCATTGCAAGGAATGGCGCCAGCCTACATATCGGAACTATGTGTCCGACAAAACTTAAGCGATAGGCAGCTTACTCTAAGGTCAGCAGATCGAGATGTTACTAATCGTTTAATCGAACTTTCTAGGTCAAATCGAGCCGTTTACTATGATCGATCTTTTCGTGTAACTGGCCCGCTCATTTGGAACAAACTTCCCTCAGCTCTTACTAATATCCAGAACTTGGCTGAATTCAAAAGAGCTTTAAAAACAAACTTATTTAAAAAATCATACCTTTCATGAATTTTAACTCCTTTTCAATCTACTATAATAAGCCATGTTCCTCAAGTTTCTGGTAATTGTTTGGTTTCGATTACCTCTTTACTATAGTTTTATGTGCACTCTGAATTTGTATTATTTCTAAATGTTAACTGCCTCCTGTTCTATATAATTTAGTTTAAATGATTCTTGATGAATGGCACCGTGATGGTTTATCATTATATATTGTCCTGTGCCAAAACAGCACTCACTATTGTTGTTAATATTGTTCTTTAGGAATTGCTTTGTATATTTTTGTATATTCGTTATTTCACATTATTTAATTAATTAATTTTTTAAGGACTCGTAAGGAACACTGTAGGTTAATTTTAAGTTCATTATAATTAAGCGCACTTGAAGTGAAACATCACAAAACTGCGCTATATAAATACTACGTTATTATTATTATTATTATTATTATAAATTGTAACGTCATTGTTTGCAGCGTTCGTTTTCAGGATGTACGTGTATGTATGTGTAAACAATTATTCTAATATACCCCTTAGCAAGCAATTTCTCTCGGAAATAAAAGAAATTCACGTAAATAAAAAATAAGCCACACATAAACTAAACACGTCCAATTTTCACACAATTAAGCAACCCTATTTCCTGTTTCCGAGTTTCCGCCTGTCGGCCTTTATTGATTGCCTTTGCATGCGTAGGTCTGTAGTCGTGGGTTGCGTCGTTTTCTGTGTACAAGGAAAATAAATGCTAAAGGAAATTAAAAAAAATTAATCCGTTAAGAAAAAAAAATAACAATTTGAGGTTTTACTCATAAAGTAAAAAAAAAAAAAAAAAAAATTATGTTTGAATCCAAGTTCTAAGTATTAACATTTTGAGGTGTGCAAACGAGTCCAGTCGGAGAACTAAAAACGTCATAGCTTATAATATTTGAAATGAAGCATATAGAACACATGAACATTATAATATATTAGCGAGTTCCCGGCCTACGTTGCAATGCCACTTAATAAAGAAATTGTTTCTCCCTGCGTGTCCTTTCCCATTCGCCCCGTTCCCCTTCCGCCCTCCCATTCCTCTCCCGTGTCCCCTTTCCCTCACGCGTTCCCACTCCGCCTTCCCTCTCCCCACTCCCCTCTACCGCTTTCCCCGTTCCGCGATCTCCTCCCCTATTACTAGGAATTAAACATACTAATTTCGGTTGTCGGTGTGTGGGTGCACGTGTGAATTGTTTTGAAATTATATTCCTGCGTAAGAGCGATAAGTATAAATCATATCAGACATACTATGATGTATCTAGGCACCAAAATTATTTTATTTATTAATAATTCTTTATTTGAAATGTAAATATTTTTATTTTTTTGAATGTAGCTATTACTTTGTGGTTATCCATTATAATAAAATGAAACAATGCAACTTTGTATAAACCACTTATAAAATGTGCAAATCCGACCGGTTTCGGAACAAACGTTCTTTCGTCAGGGAAAGCTTATACTAATTTGACAGTTTAGAACAATGTTTTATTAGGATAGGGGTGGAGCCGTTGTTAGTTAATAATGTAGAAATCAAAGGACATTTAAGGCGTCTTAATAATAATAATTTTTCTGAGTTCGCTAACCATATCATTGAAAATAACCATAGTTTTGAAAAAAACACAGGGATAAATATTCTTCATATTAATCATAAAGGAAAACGTTTAGATAACTTAGAAGCTTTGGAAATTAAAAAATCCCTTAAAAATAATGAATCTATTATCAACAAACAAAAAATATTGTCATATAGCCCAATCATGGATTTGTTCCCCTACCCACCCACTCTACACTAATACCTACCCACCCAATCTACATTATTAACTAACAACGGCTCCACCCCTACCCTAATAAAACATTGTTTTAAACTGTCAAATTAGTATAAGCTTTCCCTGACGAAGGAACGTTTGTTCCGAAACCGGTCGGATTTGCACATTTTATAAGTGGTTTATACAAAGTTGCATTGTTTCATTTTATTTTTTTTTTTATGTAAATATTTTTTAAATAAATGAAGACAATATAAGCGAAACTCAATAGAAAATCTGGAAACAGAAAAATCAGAAAAACATATTGACACCTCTGGGACTCGAACCCAGGACCTCTTGCTATATTTTTGTTTAAATGTTTGACAGATGTCGTAATTTGTAAAGTTTAACATTCGAAAGTCAAATTTCTCCGTCAACATGGCGTCGCGTCGGTATGTCATAAATAATACAAATAGTTTCTTCTGATTTACGCATTGATTTATACAGACTTATTAAAAAACAAATAAAAAATGCGAACAAAATCACAATAAAATTTGGTCAATTTTTTTTAAACAGTTAACAATAAATCAAATCATTAAAAAGGAAAGATAAAAAACAAATACAGTTGAAATATATTCTATTATAAGTTATAATTTATTTATTTATTTGTAAGAGACAGAGCTTATACGTCGTGTATGAAGGGAGCTGTAGTTGTGAAAATTAATAGATTCGGTGTAATTTGAAAAGTGTAGGTTTTGTTTATAATGTATGTGTTTAAATTTTTTTTATTCTTTCGATTCATTCAACATGGGCTTGGTAGAAAAGAGTTCAGATCTGTGTGCATTCAAAGTGGGGACGGATGTACGCTGTGTAAAGGGATAATAACATAGGTAGAGTCTGTCAATTAAGAGTAGAAAATACAAAAAATTGAACTACAAAATTTTTAGACTGGCAACACCAATTTAAATGTCAACTATTCTTTCAAATCGCAATGCAATGACACTGAATGTATAAAACACTGTAAGTCACATTTAAAAAACCTTTTTTGTTCTTAAAGAAAAAAAATAATTCGAAGAGGCACTGTTGTTAAGGTATCTTATAAATTTAATTAAATGGTGTTTTGTAAAGTGATTTGCTTTCATTTAATATAATATAAATTTGAATTTAACAGTAGATAAAAAAGGAAGAATCACTAATGTGAGTAGTTACACTCAGTGACGTAGCTAGCATGGGTGGCATCCGGGGCGGACCGCCCCCCCCCGCCCCCCCTCGCTACGCTACTGGTTACACTACTTTTTTAGGTCTGAATGAGTTAAATATATTCAGATCTAAAATTAGAGAATGATTTGAAACCCGGGCAACGCTGGGTACTTAAGATAGTACTAAATAAAAGTGAGCAATTTCTAACTGTGCTTTTTATTTTACTATAATATCGTTATTCCTCATTGTATCAACAAAAATTGCAAAGGTATAATATACCTATACGCAATTCTAATTTTGAGATCGGTAGGTATCAAAATTGCAAAAAAATGTTTTTCCCACTGTTATGTGTTTTTGATTTTTTACAAAAAATGTAGGTTACATAGCTTTAGATTGTCACAATGTGTTTATTTTTAGTATTGCCATTTGATCAACAGTGGCGACCTCCTATGTTTTCTACTTTTATTTGACAGACTAGAATGTTGTGGAAAATATCCATATTTTCCGCGAGCTAGTTATCTAACCATGTAAGTATTACTAGAACCAGGCATTATAATTATTGTTAAATGGGTGTTAATGTTTCATTATCTGTTTGTATTTTTAACAGTTTACGTGATATCTTGGACTATAGAATAAAGAGATACAGACATAAAGAATTTAAGAAAAAGCTTATTTATTTATGTAAGCAAATTCCTAAATAAAACCTTTTATGTTTTTATTATTAAGTTAAAAGAAATATAATATTTCGCTTTCTTAACTTAAGTACAGTGCATATATAGTATAGTAGTAATATTTTTAATTTTGTTCCAACATCTTAAGTTTAAATAGTTTTTTTAAAGGTTTTTATATTCTTTTCCGTTTTTAGGTTATCTGGAAGGAGATTATATATGTGAACTCCCTCGTGGCCAATACTTTTCTTGCCACTTTCAGTCTTGACAGTATTTGTGTACAATGTTTGTGTACTTGTGATGTTTTTTATAAATGTTGTGTTTGTGTGTATATGTCCATTTTGTGTTTTGTAGACTAGGCCGTCTGTTTTGCTAGAGTTAAATCAAGAACAAAAGACATTACTAAATATAAATTTCACCAAAATGCGCTTTTCAATCGATTTAACATCTGGTTTTGCGTCAAATTTAACTGTAGTTTTTACTTCCCGAAAACCGATAGTTACTCTCAAGCAGGCGCGGCCGGTGCCTCAAATTATAGGTGGTTCACCAAGCCATTCATAAAAAACGAAAGGTTGATATTATATTTAAAAAAAAATCTAGACATCATGCATAATTTTACATTATTTGCTAAGTATCTAAAAATATCATGTAACTGTAATAGTAAAAATATCGTGCGATGTAAAAACATGCTGATGTCTAGAGTTTAATATAGTGAATTGACCTGCCAGGTAAGTAGGTATGTTTTATGTATCTGTTTGTAAATTCAAATAATAAAAATACATATAGCCTGGGAACTCATAATAAATTGTACAACGCAACATAACTAAAACGGCGCTCTAGTAATTATCCAATTATTATAGAATTATTCTGGTATCAATATTTTTAGAAGCATTTTACACTCCATTACTATTGATATTACATCTATTAGAAGATTAGTGGAAAGGGTGGGTGTGATATCCATTTAAAAATACTCAACCTTCCAAAGATAATAATAATAACGCAATAATCCAATAATAATAATTAACACACAAGAAACGTTTCACTCTGCGGCGTGCATAAATAAACCAATCCCGCGGCGTGGATCGCCAATATCGCCATTTACTGTCGTGACAACTTCGATCAATGGGTGACAAACAAATAATAATGTCAAAAAGGTACATCCCAAGGGCTCGAACAAGATAATGTCACACGAGACGCATAGCTGACCCTTTGACTAATGGTTACATTTTAGAAGAGAAATATTATTACTTAATATTATCTTGTTCAAACCTTACTACCGCTGGAACCAAAGCTTCGGAATATTTCCGAAGAATGCCGAAGCTCTTCGGGTCGGCCGTGCAGCGCACGGTCAGCCGATTTTTAGTATGACATGTTTCTGACGTTTTGGGATTTTTTACTACGAGCATCATTCAAATTACGGGGCGCTTAGCTCTGGCGCGCGGTTTGGCATTATACCTACCTCGGTTCCTCGCTCCTAGCGGGTAGCCGCCGTAACTGGCGGGTGGGAACAATGCGTTTATTTGGCCGTAATACATTGTTAATTGTTAGATTGATAAATAATTATAATTAAATTTAAAGATTGTGCTCAATTTTATCAATTTAATAAATAAACACATTACGTAGAAATACGATGAGTTGTAAAATGATGTTGAATTTTTTTGGCGGTTCAGCGCCCCATTGCACGTTAGCGCCAGCCGCGCCTGCTCTCAAGTTACTCCGCCATTTTTAAAATTTTTGACAGTTCTTTTAGTTTGACAGTGGTCACAAAGATACAACACAAAATTACGCACTTGAACATTGAATAATTATTAATCATGATTAATATTATCGAAGATGATGATAGTGACGATGAATTCTTCATCCAGTATGTCTTGCGACGAAAACCAAAAAAATTTCGACCCCGTGTCAATAATATGACTATTTGGGACAATACAGAGTTTTTGGCGCGGTACCGCATGTCGAAAAATCTTGTCAAATTTGTGACGCATCAAATTGAAGGAGATATTATAACTACTGGAAAGTAAAATTATTCCGTAAAATATTTTGATAGATCGAAATTTATTCATAAATACTCGCACAAATATTTTTATAGGAACAAAGCTGTCAGCCCCATTAACCAGGTACTGATGACGTTGAGATTTTTGTCTACTGGAAGTTTCCACATGAGCAATGGTGACTTATGCGGACTCCACTGTCTCCAGAGTCGTGTGGCGGGTTATCCTAGCTATTGCTCGATTAAGGCCGCAATACGTAAAAATGCCACTAGGCGAGGCACAGATGGCGGAGGTTACCTGTTCCTTCTACAATATTGCCAAATTTCCCGGAGTGATAGGAGCCATCGATGGAACACACATTCCTATCCAGTCTCCAGGAGGGGACGATGCAGAGATGTTCCGCAACAGGAAGTCGGTATTCTCATATAATGTCCAGGCTGTTGTTGATTCCCGACTAAAGTTTATGGATATCGTTGCACGCTGACCCGGTTCTACCCACGATAATACTATTTTTAACAATAGTGCTATCAAAGGGCGATTGATATCGAAAGAATTTAAGGATTTTTACCTTTTAGGGGACAAGGGCTACGCAAACTCAAATTATTTATTAACACCGCTCCGCCTCCCAACGACCCCTGCGGAATTGCTATACAATGAGAGTCATATAAGGACCCGAAACACAGTAGAGAGAGCGTTCGGGGTTTGGAAAAGGCGATTTCCAGCTCTATCACTAAAATTAAGGATAACAAAAGACAGAGTGCAGGACACAATTGTCGCAGCTGCTGTCTTGCATAATTTATGCATACTGCATAAGGAGATGGAGCCACCAGAAAATGGCCTAACACCAGAAGAGCACCCTCACGAAGAAATGTTGGGCGGACCTCTATTCGGTGGCGGTGAAAAAAGAAATCATTAATTTTTGGGGATCGCTGTCAACGGTTAATACGCACTTTTTTTTGAAAAAATCTTTTGATTCACCTTAATTACATTAAAAGACAACTATTTGCATTGGGGGAAGTGGAAAATATTTCATTCTAAATTTCGATTACGTAAAATTAAAATTAGCTTTCGTCTTGTGAGATTGTACGCCATTAGTAATTAGCTCATTCGCTGTCGCTGTCACTTTGGTGTTGGTATTTCTGATACACTAGAATGTATAACGAACGGCTAGAAGATTTTGAAGGTACCACGAAATCTGGAAAGGTAAGTACTAAATTATCGGAGTTTTGGGAATAAAATGACGGAAAAAAACATGTTTTTAATTTCGGTAATAATTTTTTATAAATAATACATTCACTTTTATATCAAAAACCGTGTTACACAAACCTAGCGTAGCCGCTAAACTACTTGAAAACTGGGATGTTTTTCTTGCCTTGACGCGAGTAGGCGTTATAAAGGGGCACTTTCTTTTGAATCACAAACCATGTTACACAAACCTAGCGTAGCCGCTAAACTACTTGAAAACTGGGATGTTTTTCTTGCCTTGACGCGAGTAGGCGTTATAAAGGGGCACTTTCTTTTGAATCACAAACCATGTTACACAAACCTAGCGTAGCCGCTAAACTACTTGAAAACTGGGATGTTTTTCTTGCCTTGACGCGAGTAGGCGTTATAAAGGGGCACTTTCTTTTGAATCACAAACCATGTTACACAAACGTAGCGTAGCCGCTAAACTACTTGAAAACTGGGATGTTTTTCTTGCCTTGACGCGAGCAGGCGGTATAAAGGGGGCACTTTCTTTTGTATCATAAACCATATCACATAAACTTAGCGTACGTAGCCGCTCAACATCGCAGAAATAGTTGACTTATAAAAATAAAATTTTAATGTCAAAAAAAATTCAAGCTAATAAATTTTAATCATCGCACGCAATACATGTGTATTAGGTAAGTACCTACTAATTAGGCGGAATTTTAGTTTTATAACATTAAAAAAAAACGCCCGCGCGATTTTGTCTCTAGCCGTTGGTTTCCGTTTGCAATTAACGAAAATTTTCATAATCAAATGTTTCAAAATGGACGGTCTCGTTTCACACAATGAAAGCTAATTTTAATTTTACGTAATCGAAATTTAGAATGAAATATTTTCCACTTCCCCCAATGCAAATAGTTGTCTTTTAATGTAATTAAGGTGAATCAAAAGATTTTTTCAAAAAAAAGTGCGTATTAACCGTTGACAGCGATCCCCAAAATTTACCAAGAAATCAATGGATTCATTGTTATTTTGCTAACCTTTAAGCCACTTTTGATATTTTTAGTTGACAATTTGAGCCATAGTTTATTTTAAATTCAAAATGACTTTCTACGCGAAATTTAATAAGTATTTTTAAAGCTTTTTTATGCTTTTGACTTGTAGTTATTTTCTATATGTACATTTTATATCATATATTGTCATTGCTCTTCTCATTATTATATGTGTTCTAATAAAAACATAAATTACCTTTGTAATTTTCCAAGCAATAAATGTATAATCTACACCAAATTAATATAAAACACAGGTAAAATTTTAAACAGCATGAATATTACAATGCAACTCATATATTATGTTCGTATCATAAATCTGCTTATAGGCACATAAAAATTATAATCGAATTTATTCAACACAATCAATAATAATTGAACAATCATGATCATTTTAACAATTGAGATCAATTCAGCAAATAAGAACAAAAGCGATAGATACCATAATATAATTAAACATAGTTTTAATTAATATCTGCGTTAAGAGTACATGCCTAATAAGTAGTAAAAAAATAAACATAAGAAAAATTAAGTTTACATAATAGAATTTAAGTATAATAAAACAATTAAGATCATTTTAACAAAAAAGAAATAGTAAGTAACAATAGTGTAAATGAACATAATATTAATTAATGCCTGCGTTAAAAGTACCTGCCTAGTAAGCAATAAAAAATAAACATCAGAAGAACACACAGGAAATAAACATAAACACAAGAAGTATGCGTGACAATTATAAAGAAGAAAAAAACAAAAGAAAGTTAATATTTTTCCTTCTTCAGGAGTAATTCTGCCAACTCCTGTTGAGCTACAGCAGCTAAGCGTTCAGCACGGGCTTTATTTTTAGAGGTGTTCTCCAATAAAAAAGTATGCTTGTGTGTTTGGGAGGGGAATGTTGGTATATGTTATCAACAAGATTTCTTCGTCAGGGTATAAAGTATACTGAAAATTAATAGATAATATACATAAATAATGTACAAACTTGGTTTCGATCAACAAACACTTATATTTTTCGCGTCCTATTTAAAAGCTAGAAGTCAATATGTAATAATAAATGGACATGAATCTAAACAATTCCCGGCGTTATCAGGTATTCCCCAAGGTTCAAACCTTGGTCATTTGCTGTTCCTTATACTTATAGATGACATCCAGGTTTGTGTAAAATATTGCAAATGTCTTCTATTTGCAGATGACGTCAAACTTTTGATGGAAATAATCTGTTACTATGACTGCTTAAAAATGCAATCTGACCTTGATGCTATTGCAAAATGGTCAGTAAAAAACAAATTAGAATTCAATATAAAAAAATGTGTAACTATGACATATACCCGCTCCCAGAAGCCCATAGTTTTTTAATACAACATTAAGGCGATCCACTAGAACAGGAAAAAATCGAAATCGGAATTCATGCCCTTTATGGGAGGAGTTTAAAAATACTTGCGAAAAAGCTTTTGGAAAGGTTGGAAAAGGTATTTGAGAGTTTTGTTTTACAGGTTGATTTCGTAAAGGCCTGTAAAAAATATTAATTCCTGTTTTACGCATTGTTTATTGTAATAAAACGGAAATTTAAAATTAATTTCACGAAATCAAGCGACGCGGAGTGACGCGTCCATCTCCCGCTCAGTTCGGGGCGTGACTGAGGTTTGGCGACTGTGGCGTGAACAGTATTTCTTCGGTGGACGCCATAGGGTTCACTTTGAAAAACCGAATTCGTCGACTAGCGGCCGTATTTAACATAACAACGCGAAAATGCATATTTTATTTTATTTTGGGAAGATTGGGTGTAAATATCAACTTTTTTTGCGATCATTATAAAATAAACTGAATTTGCCACATTATACAATAAAACCATAACCGAAAAGGGGTTTATAAATAGGAGAGTTTGGACTTGAAAGTGTGTTTTTTAGACCTAATACTTTATTTTTTTATAGGCTTATTAAAAGACTTATAAAAAAAGTGACCGATATTTTTAAGGGCCAAGGTATGTTCTACACGCAGTATTTAATTGAAGCATCTACAATACTTCTAAGCGATCAAATTTTCAAAACAAAAACATATGATTTTGTATGATTTTGCATTATTTACTATGGCTTCATCTTAAAGGAAAAACATTATGCCGAGTCAATAGCTTTAAAGATCTCGGTATCGTCTTTGATCCCAAACTGACATTCTCGGATCATATATCACGGCTTACTCCAGCATGCTACAAACTCCTGGGTTTCATCATCAGAATATGTAAGCAATTTGATGACCCAGATGCAATGATAGCCATGTTTGATGGAGTCATAAGAAGTAAGCTAGAGTATGCCAGTGGTGTGTGGACTCCGCACCAAGCGAAATATATTAATATGCTAGAACAAATTCAGAAAAAGTTCCTTAGGTATGTCTATATGCGGATGAATGGAACGTACCCGAGATTCATGCACCATATGGAATTACTTGAGGCAACAAATAGATTAAGCTTGGAAACTAGACGTTATGCAAATCTTGCAATTCTTAGTTTTAACATAATCCATAATCGTATTGACAGCCCATTCCTCTTGGAATGTTATGGCTTATACGTGCCTGAAAATTTCAGCCGTAGTCGTCGACACGACTTGTTCAAAATAGCATACGGCAGAACAGATGTTCTAGCACAGCATAGCATGACAAGAGGAATGGTGCTGCTGAACGAAATATCGGAAACACTAGATATGTATAACTCTTCTTTAGATAGCCTTAAGATTTTTTTGTATAATAATCATCTTCCTGATACTAGAACTGTCCCTGTAGACTTAATAGTTTCCGAGATTAAGCCTTTCAAAGTTTGTGACCTCGAGCGCAAATCGCGAAAAAATCATTTTTTTTTTCAAATTTCGGCGATTATAACCCTAAAGGACTAGTTTTTGAAAAAATTTTCTTAAAACGTTTGTAAATGAGACTAAATTTTCTACAATATGATACTAGAACTGTCTCCGTTTTATGATGGGATGATGATGTTTAAGCTAAGCTACGAATAATGAAGTGAAAAAGATAAAAAACAAAGTATTTTCTTATTTAAAAAAAAAGATAAGTACAACAAAAGTTAATAATTTTATTTGTTAAGAAACTGAGTAATATTGAAAATAAAAAAATTAAATTCATTTAATAATAATAATAATAATAACGTAGTATTTATATAGCGCAGTTTTGTGATGTTTCACTTCAAGTGCGCTTAATTATAATAAACTTAAAATTAACCTACAGTGTTCCTTACGAGTCCTTAAAAAATTAATTAATTAAATAATGTGAAATAACGAATATACAAAAATATACAAAGCAATTCCTAAAGAACAATATTAACAACAATAGTGAGTGCTGTTTTGGCACAGGACAATATATAATGATAAACCATCACGGTGCCATTCAACAAGAATCATTTAAACTAAATTATATAGAACAGGAGGCAGTTAACATTTAGAAATAATACAAATTCAGAGTGCACATAAAACTATAGTAAAGAGGTAATCGAAACCAAACAATTACCAGAAACTTGAGGAACATGGCTTATTATAGTAGATTGAAAAGGAGTTAAAATTCATGAAAGGTATGATTTTTTAAATAAGTTTGTTTTTAAAGCTCTTTTGAATTCAGCCAAGTTCTGGATATTAGTAAGAGCTGAGGGAAGTTTGTTCCAAATGAGCGGGCCAGTTACACGAAAAGATCGATCATAGTAAACGGCTCGATTTGACCTAGAAAGTTCGATTAAACGATTAGTAACATCTCGATCTGCTGACCTTAGAGTAAGCTGCCTATCGCTTAAGTTTTGTCGGACACATAGTTCCGATATGTAGGCTGGCGCCATTCCTTGCAATGCTTTGAAGGTCATTAAGCAGATCTTGAACTCTATTCTTTCAGGGCATCGAAGCCAATGAAGATCCTTTAGAAGCGGGGTTATACGGCAATACTTAGATTCACCAAAAATCATTCTCGCAGCAGCATTAAAAACGGACTGGATTCTATTGAATTGTTTTTTAGGCAAGCCAGCATACGCACTATTACAATAGTCCATACGTGAGACAACGAACGAATTTATGAGTGACTTTGCTCCATCAGAGGGAAGGCAACGCCTGATTGATTTTATCTGCCTTAGATGGAAAAAGCCTGAACTTACAGATTTTGAAATTTGTGATTCTAGAGAAAGACTATTGTCTATAGTGAAACCTAGAAACTTTATTTCTGTAGAAGGAATTATATCTGTGCCCTGAATATGGATTGGATTAGAGTCGATGAGGGCTTGTCTTCCAGGAGAAGCTATCCAAATAAATTCCGTCTTGGTCGGATTAAGTTTGAGTTTATTGACAGACATCCAACTTGAGACTGTGTTAATGAAACTAACCACCTCGTTTTTAAGGACGTCTTTTTCATCCGGGGAACAAAACTTGAAAATGAAACGATCGTCTGCATAGCCTTGTGATTCAAAGCCAGCTGATTGAATTAGTTTCTCGAGGCGATTCGTATAGAGAATGAAAAGAATGGGACCCAAGACAGAACCCTGGGGAACTCCACATTCTATGGGAGTTTCAGGTGAAGTACAATTATTGAAAATTACTGAGGCTACTCGTCCAGACAGGTATGATTTCATCCATTGGAGAACATCACCTCGAACGCCAAATTCGGTTTCAAGCACATTTAATAAAATACTATGATCTACCGTGTCAAATGCCGCACTCATGTCAAGAACAGATACCAAACCCAACTTACCTGCTTCCATCCCGATGATCAAGTCTGAAATTAACCGCAGAAGAACAGTTTCCGTTGAATGAAACTGTCGATAAGCGGATTGATTTTTGGCAAATAGACCGGCGGAGTTCAAGTACCCCACCAATTGTTTGGCAACGATTTTCTCAAGCAGTTTAGAAAGGAATGGTAGATTGGATATTGGCCTGTAATTATCCGTATTGTCACTATCAAGATTTTGTTTTTTTAGAATCGGAGTTATTATTGATTTAGCCCTCTTGGAAGGTCCCGGTTGAGGTTCGTCCGTATCTGGATCGACGTATTGGGATGGCATATCCCCATCAGGAGATGGTGATGAATCGTCGACGTCTTGTGCCCACAAGTCATCCTCCATTTCGACATCGGACAGATCGTCGCCTTTTGGGATATCTACTACTTCAACATCAGGTATATTGTCACAAGAGGCCTCGCTACAGTGCCTGCAGACTGATGAGCATTTTAATCCTGCCGTCCTGCAGCTGCACGCGTTCCCACAACCCTTCGCGCAGCCGTGAGAAATCATCCGCAAGAGGTGTTGTGGGGCTGCATCTCTGGTCATCATTTTGGGGTTGAGGCCTTGTGGCGTGGATATCCACCCCCAGGAGAGAGGGTTCAGTGTGACTCCCAACCACGCCCGAACCCTTAAGAAGATTGTACATGAGAATAGAAAATGATGAATGATATGTAACTGTAATATTGGTTGCGATATGTTGTGTTCAGCTCTACAGGCTGAGTCTGTTATAAGGTCCAGCGGACTTACATTGGAAGTGTAGACGAATATTGGTAGGTAGTATTCAAAGAAGAGAGAGTAACGGAATACTGCACTAGTATTTATTGTGGAGCTGCCTAATACAAAAGAGGACGGATCTAGCACGCATCGCCTTATATAGATTCGCGCAAGCATGCTATCTCGCTTGCACTCATACAATTCACACAGACATTACACCCCCACACTTAAACAATAATTACATGATATATATATTTTTGCCTAGCTTATACAATTTTAAATTTCTACATATTTCATTATTTATTTATTTATTTATTTATTAATCATTAACGCCCTTATGTGCTTTTTCACACATTTACATTTTTATGTTTTAGTGCATACAGGTGTGTTTAGAATACAAAGAAAACATGAATAGTTTTTACACATGGTACATATAAATAAAGCTGGTAAGTAAAAAGTATAGCATTATACAATAAAGAGAAAAAAATCAGTTTTATATGTATATACGTATATAACAAATAATAATAATGGTGAGTTTTTAATATATGTGCAATTTATGTGTTGAATACAAAGCGAAGTTGATTTTAAACAAAAATACATACTACCGGCTTGCACCGCACTAAAATTAATATACAAAACAATTCCATTTTGACCAATTACTTTATCGTCAGAATTTCTGCAAGGAATTCAATTTCCGAAGACGAAATACTTTATACCATAAATATACCAATCCCCTTTATACTGAAACCATGGAATAATGTCAGATACTTCAGTAAACTATCACGGAGAGGACAAATGAGTTCGATAATATAATATAACAGAGTATCTAATTACAATCAAATTAAAATGTTAATCAAAGTATAAGTCGTTAAAGTAAATTTTTTATTATTACCTATTACAACGATAAACAAGAACAGTTTTTATAAGGTTTGTTTATAAATTATAAATTACTAACCTTTATTACGCCCTATATTGTAGGTATATATATATATACATATTTTTTTTCTAACATGTAATTATTTAACAGTTTTTTTTTCTTATTTCACTTTGGGTAGCGTGGGCGTGGTTGAGGTCTAGAACGCAGTCTCCCCTCCCATGGTGGCTGCGATCTGCAAAGAACAGGGGAATTAGTCATGGTCCTGTCCACATCTGAGAGTGGACCAAAGTCCAACAAATTATCAGGATAATAGTCACTCTCCCCTCACCTAACCTTTCTATCAGAAAGCTGATCGTGGTGTCTTTTCCAAACCTGGCCTGTTGAATGTATCTTAACCACATAGGTTCTACTCCCTAATCTTTTGATAATTGTACCCAAAATCCAATTATTCTTTTTATTTCTAAAATCTTTGGACAAAACTTTCGATCCTAATTCAAAGAATTTTTTAAAAGTTCTTCCCCGGTAAATTTTTTTTTACTGTTTTGACTAGCTACCATTTTATTTTTAACTTTATCATCAATTTTTTTAAAGTCACTACACTTGTCATTATTCATTTTTGGAACAACCGTATTAAAAATTGAACGAATTTTTCTTCCCAACATCAATACACTAGGTTCAATTCCCGTGCACAACGAAGGTGTATTCCTAATATCAATTAGGAATAAACCTTCGTTGTGACAAATGACAGTAATTTCGTTCAAAATGACAGTAATTTATCGTCCAGATCCCTTGGAAATCAGTTATTCACTAATATATTTTTTTAAATTTTTTTAACTGTTTTGACAGCGTTTTCTGCCAAACCATTCGAAGCCGGGTGCTGGACTGCTGACGTCATATGTTCAATATTAAATCCACGACAAAATTCCTGAAATAAAGCTGACGTGAAAGCTGTTCCATTATCACTAACAATTTTTTCCGGTATACCAAAGTTAGAAAACATTTTCTTTAATATTTTGATTGCACTAACTGAATCTACCGTTGGTACTATTTGACAATCCACCCACTTTGTGGTAGCGTCTACCACCACAAAAAAATTAAAATTACCGAAAGGACCTAGATGATCTATATGAATCCGGTTCCAAACTAAATTATTCACTAGCCAACTCGCCAATTGCACCTTGGAAGGAGTAGGTAAACATACTGCACACCTAGTACACTGTTTTACCTCTTTCTCAATACCAGTATTTATACCTAACCAGAAAAAATAATTCCTAGCCAAACTTTTCGATTTCACTATACCTAGGTGCGAATGGTGAATAAATTTCAAAACTGATTCTTTTAATTCCATTGGTACTACCAGTTTACTATCATAGAACAAACATGCATCATGAGTTGATAACTTATTTCTAATATGCCAAAATTTTAATAAATCAGAATTTAAGTTTTTTTTTCAGGCCACTCTGTATTCAAATAATTGACAATTTTTGATAAAACTAAATCCTTTTCCGAACTCCGTTTAAATATTTCCAGATTTATTTCCGTTTCAACAGAAATATTATTTAACCGTTCTATTTTCAAACTATCGATATCCGTATAAGAAGTAATGGTTATCTTCGTATTCCTCGATATTATTATTACTCCGTTGCACCGGTAATCTTGACAAGAAATCTGCTTTATTGTCGTCCGACTTGATGTACTCTGTAGTATAATTAAATGATTGCAAAATTAACGCGTAACGCTGTAATCTGTTCGCTGCAAGAATAGGTACCTACTTATTTGTATCTAGAATATGTACAAGCGGTTTATTGTCGCATGACAGAATGAACTTATTTCCATAAAAGTATTGAAAGAATCTTTTCAAACCAAATATGATTGCACACGCTTCTTTATCCAAAATTGAATATTTCCGTTCGGTTTCCGATAAAGTCCTACTTGCAAATGCTATTCGGCGTTCTATCCCGTTGTCATACTTGTGACAAAGCATTGCTGAAATTCCAATATCAGAGGCGTCCGTAATGAGTTTCAAAGGGATACTGGGATTGAAGTGAACTAGAATTTTTTCTGACATCAATTGTTTTTTTACAAAATTAAAAGCATCACTACATTCTTCCGACTACGAAAATACGGTTCCCTTTTTTAATAAATTATAGAGTGGTGACAGAGTGTCCGATTTATTCCGTAAAAACATTCTATAATATGAGATTACTCCCAACAAACTTCTCAATTCTGACACATTCCTCGGAACTGCCAAATTCTTAATTGCTTCAATTTTACTTTCTAGCGGCATTATACCTTCCTGAGAGATTTTAAAACCTAAGTATTCAATTTCCGGTACATACAAATAACATTTTTGGTCATTTACGGTCAGATCATGATCATTTAATTTCTTAATTACCGCGTCACATACCGAATTTAATTCTTCTTTCGAATTACCAAATAATAATATATCATCTAAAAACACACGCACATTTTTTAAACCACCGACGATAGTTGCTATGACTTGCATAAAAATCGCCGGACTCGTTGTTAGCCCAAAAGGCAACACTTTATATATATAGACCTATGTGAGTTGAAATAACACATAGTTTTTTTGAACTTTCATTCAAAGCAATCTGAGAAAAAGCATTTTTATATCAATTTTCACGAAATGTTTCGCGCCATTTAACGAAGAAATTAAATCTTCTACTCTAGGCAGCGGAAATTTTAAAGGTGCCAACATTGGATTCAAAGTGTTTTTGAAATCTGTACATATCCTAATCGTACCATCTTTTTTTTTAACAATAACAATTGGACTTGCCATTTCACTAATTTCAACTTTCTCAATAATGTCGTCATTCACCATTTTTAACAATTCATTTTCCACTTGCACCCGCAAACAATACGGAATGGGTCTCGGGTTAACGAACTTTGGTTTAAAATCCGACCTAACCTCAATATTAGCTTCGTAATTTTTCAATCTACCCGGTTTATCCGAAAACACATTAGGATATTTTAATTTTAACATCCCGCGAATATTATTATCCGTAACACTATTGTTCACCAGATTAATTCCGTGTAATGTAATATCGAAACACTTGAGAAAATTTCTACCACAATACATGAACTACCATTATTGATTATTATAAATTTAGTCGGCACGCACTTATTTTTAAATTCAACGTTACATATAATTTTACCCAAAACTTTTAATGATTTATTATCATACCCGAATAATTTTATATCGCACACTAGTAATTCCTTTTCACTAAAATACCTACTAAACATTTCGTATGGAATCGCATTTATGCTGGCTCCCGTATCGACCATAACCTTCAAAATAATATTATCTACGCATAAATTTAAAAACATAGGATCATTATTATTACCTTGCGACACGGTATTAACAGTATTACTATCGCGCTTCTTACTAGGAGAGCGTGAATATTTACTACTTGATTTATTTTTACAAGTCGAGCTAGTGTGCCCTACCTTCTTTCAAATATTACATAGTAACTTCTTGTGCCAACAATCTTTTTGCAAATGATTATGCCTACCACAAATAAAACATGACATATAATTATTTATCTTATGGGGTGATTTACTACGCACTTTACAATCCTTATAACGGCTTACCTGCCTAGATTTATTGAAATTATGAGCTGCATTTAAATTCGACTTTGCATTCTCCATACCTAATACATGTTCCCACGTGGAAGCTAAATTTACGCATTCTAGAAATTACTTGTTTAAATCTTCCATAAAAAGTTTGTGTTTCATTTTCTCATTGAACACACGAATAATAAATATGTCTTTCAAACACGATTCTAATCTTGCTTCAAAGTTACATGACAAACTAATATTTTTAAGCTTCGCGGCAAACTCTTTAATAGATTCATTAGCCGATTGTTTACATTTATAGAACATTTCCCGTGATTCAAAAATATTGTGAATAGGCTTACAATGGGAATCTAGAAATTTACACAAATCCTCAAATGAGGTTTCTGACACTTTTTTTGGAAAACACAAATCGCTTAGCAATGAAAAGGTATCTTCGGTGAGATTATTTAAGAGGAACGCTCTTTTACGTTCAGGTGACAAAATTTTCTCATCATATAATATGAGAGCTTGGTCCAATCTCTCCTTGAACAGGGACCACACTCCTGTCTTGTGAATGAATGAATGCCCAGAATGCCCCCAGACTTTTGCAAATCGCATCCATCGGGAATAAGAGCTGAAACAAATTTTGATTAAAAAACTTATCTCAGCGCTTCCGGGTGAATCCGCTCCAGAACCTCGCCGCTCCAAAGCGTCTCCCCACACAGCTTCCGGATCTCCGTCACCAGCCGTCTCTTTCGACCGCTGATTGCCTGTGTCCGTCTCCCTGCAGCTACAGAATCCAGCCCTTTGTCCGGTCCCGCTTGAATAGCTGCAGCGACAGAATCTGAGCCCTTGCCCCAGATTCCGGCTTAATTCTTCCGTAGATGGTCTGCTGTCACCGTCTTCTTCTTACTGCATGTAATGCTAGCATGCCAACGCCAAATTTGCTCCCTCAATACTGCAATAAGGATGTAGGCTCTAATGCACGGCCTTGTGATGGCGTCTTCTTGGGTGCGTCCTCCATGTAACAATTTTTTTTAATGTCGCAATAATCTCCTCTCTTCAGTTTTCGTCTTCAGGTTCTTAGCCAGTTATGGAGTCGGCTACTTTCGGCTGCGCCAGTTGTAATATCGGTTGCGATATGTTGTGTTCAGCTCTACAGGCTGAGTCTGTTATAAGGTCCAGGGGACCTACATTGGAAGTGTAGACGAATATTGGTAGGTAGTATTCAAAGAAGAGAGAGTAACGGAATACTGTACTAGTATTTATTGTGGAGCTGCCTAACACAAAAGAGGACGGATCTAGCATGCATCGCCTTATATAGATTCGCGCAAGCATGCTATCTCGCTTGCACTCATACAATTCACACAGACATTACAGTAACTGATGCAAGGACAAATTTTTACTTGATGGTATGACCGCAAGGAGTGAAATCGAGCAGAGTCTCGTGTAGGAGGTAACCTGGCTAGATTGAAGCTGGTTTTCGTCGCAGCCCTGGCGAATAGTTGGTACAAGATTATGGGTGTTGGGGTTGCCTCCGTATAGAGCAATTATGACTCGTTCTCCTGCTGCTGCTATATCGTCAGGTGTAGAGTTGGTGTCGAGAAAAATCGCAGCTTGCTTTTCAACGTCCGGATTTTTTTCGACTATGGACATCATTTGCATCTTCCCTAAGCCAAAGAAGCAAGATGTCGAGTGACAACCACTAAAGGCATGGATGAAGAGGAAAGGCTCTGCTTTCAAAGAGGATTTTGAAGAAGCGATGCTGGAATACATCTGATTGCCTCTTCCACATTTATTGTAAAAAATTTCACGTTGGTTTGAAATCGCAGTAAGGATGATCAGCAAGTCAATGTCCTCACCAACGACTACCACTATATCATAGGTATAGGCAGCAGTTACAGCTGTAGTGATGATGAGCCTATCAGCATCTTCCTCTGCTTGGAGTGCTTGAATGATGTGATTTCCAATTTTTGTTTTCTCAGTTTTATGAAACGAATCTTGTTTTTGTCATTTGACAAGAATTTCGGTTGAGGAACCTGTACCACGGTTTTCTCATCAACGATTATCTCTCGCGATGAGTTAGAAGACGCTCAGAGCTCTTTGTGTTTTTCTGTACAGCATCTACGGGGTAACCATCTAAAACTACTGCCACATTTGAGCCATAGTGAGCTATCGTCATATGTCAGCTATTGCACCAAATGATGAGCTTCGAGGCCACACAACTTTGTGAAGTAGATGCCCTCCATCCAATACTACAAACTTCGTTAACCCTTACTTCACATTTAAGGTTACAGGTTCAAATACCGAATACAAGGTGGATTTTGTGCCCTTTCTAATCCCCTCTTCAGAGAACAATGACATTGAGATTCGTAAGTGAAGAACTCTCGCAATTCTTCATTCGGTTGTTTTAAGACACACAACCTGTGAAACATTGTTAGAGGATCAACAGTTACCTGTTTATTGCCAACAGTAACAGTTCGTACAGCTGAAGAAAGGGACACCACATTGCTTTACGTTTGAATTTCACTTCCTGGAAGTTCTGGCCAACCATCTTTACCATCGATTTTCTCCCAATCTCTAGAGCCATGTGGCAGTTGACACTAGATTCTCCAACCAGACCACTGCTGATGGACATAATGACAACTGCTGTAAGGAATGGAGGGTGTTGTGCAAACCATCTACAGAGTTTTTCAGTATCTGATTCATCTCTGGTGGTCGCATAGATGGTCGCATGTCAACATGTTGTTCAGTTATTGCAGTAGTAACCTCACAGTATGTTTCCACTTCATGGCAGAGATTATGTAAATACACCATGCCTAATGTCCATGTTAATTGAAACTTCATCCCGCTAGAGTTATTCGAGTGACGTCTAAAATATCGCAAAAAATTGCGAAGTTCAAAAAAAATTATTAATTTTGAAAGGCTTAATCTCGGAAACTATTAAATCTACAGAGACTATTCTAGTAAAATATTGTAGCAAATTTAGTCTACTTTAAAAACATTTTTCAAAGTTTTTTCAAAAACTAGTCCTTTAGGGTTATAATCGCCAAAATTTGAAAATATAACGATTTTTTCGCGGTTTTTTAGATTTTTGACAAAGTTGCGTTCGGCGCTCGAGGTCGAAAACTTGGATTATTCATTAGGCCAACATCATAAATAAGTGTGCAAAAAATCAGAACTACAGGATTTAACGCATACTACCCCATACATTCAGGCGACAAAGTTACTGGACTATATACACCTTTTAAGTTTTTATAATTTCTATTTTTGAAATTGACAATTCGTAGTGGAATTACATTATGATTAAACTAGCTGGTTCAGGGAATGCGTTGCTATGCCAAATACATTGTTTCTCCCTGAATCACCTTTCCCGTGTGTCCCCGTTCCCCTCCCGCGTCCCCTTTCTAGCTAGCTTTATAAATTATAGCCTATGTCACCCGGGGATAGTGTAGCTTCCCAACAGTGAAAGAATTTTTCAAATCGGTTCAGTAGTTTCGGAGCCTATTCAATGCAAACAAACAAAAAATTAAATATTTCCTCTTTATAATATTATATTATAGAATAGAAAATAAAACGAATATAAAACTTATTTCCACTTAATTTATTTTTGACCGTGACCGGTTTCAGCCCGTTAAAGCCATCTTCAGACTGGTACAAATAATTCTTAATCTACAGTTTATGTACATAACATATGAGGGAGAGGGAGGGGGGTAGTCTACAATTCTACAAGGATTTTGTTTTATTTATATGATTTTCCTCTCCCCTACATATTATGTGGATAAATTGTAGATCAAGAATTATTTGTATCGGTCTGAAGATGGCTTTAACAGGCTGAAAACGGTTTCGGTCAAAAATAAATTAATTGGAAATAAGTTTTATACGTGTTTTATTATATTAACCTTTTAACATTGGTTTTGAAACATGTTGATAATTTAATAAAATCTGGTGGTCTGAACCAAATTGGTTTTTTCATTTAATTAAAATGTTTTAACCGTTAGGTTAGTTAAGCAGCGATTTGTGGTTTTTCGGCGGTTTATAGAACTTAGATTTAGATCTTCGAATCATAATAAAAAAAATGTTTCGTATGACTTCGTAGTCCATACAGGTTTTTGGTCGATTGTATGGAGGGCCGTGAGAATAAAATAATTAATACAATCAAATGAATATTTTACCAATTAACGAGTTTGTCATACACATACAAGATTAGGTCACTGGGTCGTATGTCATCATAGATATATTGGGTGGGCCATAAACATTTGAACCATAAACATGAGGTTCCGAACGTGGGAGGAGAGCGGGGTCACTTATGCGTGGATCCTCGCTTCTTGAAAATTTAGTCACAATGAGTCGCTTTACAGGAGAGCAAAAACACTTTTACAAAAACAATGATTTTGTCCTTTTCCGTTCAACAATGAATCTATTCTGTTTTCGTATCACCAATTACAGAGTATTAATCAGTGCCCAAGTGTTAATTTAATTAAATCATGGTTTAAAAATTTCGAAGAAACCGACAGGAAAACAAAAAGGGCAGCCATGGAGTAAAAGAAATTGGTTAAAGAAATTTTCTCTTACAAATTGATCTCGCACAGAGAAGATATTCCATGGCCTCCCTGCAGCCGCATCTAACCCCAGCTGATTTTTTTATGGGATATATTTGTGTGTATATATTTTATATATAAGTCGATTCTACGTAAATAAACCAGCGACTGTACTCCAATTAAAGGAGAGCATCCATCAAGAAATGGTCAACATACCCCGAGTTTGTGGCCATTTCGACGAAATTATTTTTACGAAATGATTTCCAGCATATTTGGTTCTTATCAATATTCATTTATTTAAATACAATCTGCATTTTTTTCATAATTATTTCAAAAGCGCAAATGTTTATGGCATATCCTATATAATAATCCACCCATAGATTAACCCTCTCATACCTAATTTTAATCTAAAAATAACACCACCTAAGAGTTATTTCATAACATAACTTGCCATCAAATTCCGATGCCTCGCTTCGAAAGCCTAGATATAAATATAATTTCAAATCTATGGTGTAATCTTTTGTAATTTAACGGCCAATAGGAAGCCTGAAAATCATTGCGTCACAACATACAGAGATGAACCAACCCATGATGATGCAAATTGTAAAAGTTGCTAAAAACGTATGGGAAACCAGCGAAGATCGTTTATTTCGTGGCTAAAGGGTTGTCGTATAAATGTTTACTTTTATCGATGCGCCTCGGCTACCTAGAACTTATCTATATATCCCTTATAGATTAAATTGTTATTGATAAATTCCGCGAGAGCTCATAATATAGAATTTCCAATCGCCTCTATTTCATGTTGGAAAAATGATCTCCACAAAGCTAGTAGTGAGCGTTTGTACTAAGTTATTGAAAGAAAAATTTGCTCCATGCAGACCAACAAAAGGTAAAAATCAATGCTTCTTCCGATCTTTTAACTGCGAGAGAATGCTATTTGTTTTATGTTTCCTTAAACCATTTTATTTTAATTTTAGTGTTAATTTTACAATTCACACGTCCTGTCTAGATAATACTTGGTTGAAGTTCGTGATGGAAGAAAAAAAAACAATTTTTATTTTATAATTTTTTGTCAAGAGATGTCGCTATTCTCGATTTTCTACGACGGGAAACATCCTCGGTCCACCCACAGAGAAATCCCCTGTTTCCCATTTGTAAATTCATAGAGAATAATATTTTCGTTTTTACTACACATGTCTCTCGGGCAATAAAATGGGGGGAATTTGAATATTCAAATTTAAAAAAAGAATTCTACCGCGACTGTTTTATTATCATTTCTGGGTGACCTAATATAATTCACGTTTTTCTGACTCCTTCATGCATGCGAAATGATTTAATACATCGTTGGAGCCCAAGGATCATAGAAAATGTATTTAACAAGGTTAGCTCATCGAGGGGGTAGAGCGATCATTTGCTAGAAAGTCATGACGTATCTAGAAGTCCAGTTTTGAATTTACCGCAATGCAAAAGGCGACAACCGACTCTGAATGTATCTGCAAATGATTTATTTTTAATAAGTTGGTAATAATTTACTAAATATTATTTTAAAACCAATGTTCGGAATAAAAGGGGAAAAAATTCGATTTGCGCCTTGGATATATTACCTTTGTAGATATTAAAATATTCAAATTGTAAGCCTCATTTAACAAACTATCGTGGTAAAATGTTGAGAATAATTTTATTCATACATAGAGTCGCACAGCGTGGTAGCTCTCAGATTCGCCTTGTTTGAAAGTCGTGAAAGACCTCCATTCGGAATCAAAATTTTGCTTGAAATGGCTTTAGCCGTATTTGGTGACCATATTATGTGAATAGTTAAGTATTTCCCCACCTTCCTCTCCCCCATTTCTTTCCCATCCCGCTACCGAAATAGCACAAACTCTTTTCAACACAGTCATACAGAGTACCTAATACAGTTAATTTACAGTACATCACAGTTACACTGAAATAAGTTAAATTAAATTATTATATGCAAAAGTTAAGTTAAATTTTAATTTGGGTAAAGAAACAAGTAGATATTTTTTTTTGCATAAATCCACACAGGAGGCCCCGAGGAAAATAATTTCCCTCAGGACCTATATCATTTTTGGGGATGTTGTGTGGACCGTGGTTATTTATTTTTATTTTTTATTAATTTATATACCGACGTATACATGTAATAAGTTCATAATTACATTTTCAGGTTACAATCGGATCAAACCCAAAGCATTAAATACTAACACGCAGCATTGATCAGAAACTGCATAAACATATGTATATAATATATAACCTTTTACTGGAGTGTCACTATTCGTGTGTAAAGGGAAAAAAAATATTAAAATTAAAACACGTGGGTACATACATACATATACTTACATAAATCAAATACACAAAAAAATATAAAATAAAAATAAAAGTGAAAAAAAAAGTTGATTAATTATTGTTAATTAATTGGCAATGTGATTCTAGGTAGCTATATTATTTTTTGTCTAATTTATTGTAGTCAGGTTCTAATCTCAGCTCTATTCCTAGTTGATTAAACCACACCAATCCATTGTACGTGTAGTAGTGTTGTGCAAAACTGGTATGCATTAATGGCGTACATAAGCGACCCACTCTGTTTTGCCTATTGCTCTCTCGGCGTGGTGCGATTTCTTAGAATAATCTTTGTGTATTGGAAGCAGCGTATTTTTCATGTATGTATTTTTAGAGGTGGGACTTGAAAGTCTTGAAAAAGTTGAGAGGTTGAATAATCTGATGGTTTCTTAGTATCTAATAATTTTGATTATTAATCTTCGAGTAATTTCCAGTGGTAAAATTGAGGTTTTGTAAGCTCCTCCCCACGCAAAGATACCGTATTGTATTATGAATGTACTAAAGCGTAGTAAATATTTTTAATAATTTTAAAGTTAAGTACATTTCTTAAATTAATAAATATGTGTATAAGTTTTCTTAATCTATTTATAATATAGGTAATTTGAGTCCTCCACTTAAGGTTACTATCTATTAATACACCCAAATATTTTATTTGCTATGTCAGTCATTATTTTGGTATTTATTGTTTTTAAGTTTATTTTGTAGAACTCCATTTTATTTTTTTATTTCTTTTATATATTTAATAATATAATTATTTGTTTATAATAAACTGTTTTTATACATTAAAATTTAACAAGTTCTGCTTCTGCTGTTTGTAATTGTTTATAATAACCTATTTTTAAACATTAAATAATAATATTATTAAATATATAAAAGAAATGAAAAAAATATTTTGGCAAGTAAATTTTTTAGTGGAGTATTTTTTTGAATGAATTTTAATATTTTAGGCGATTGAAGGTATTTTTTTGTTATTTATACTAAAAAGTACATAATAGGTTTTTTCAATGTTTAATGTTAATAAATTTATGTCGAACCATTTTTTAAGGTATTGGATTGTTGATGGTAGGTAATGAGAAGATGATGTCATGAAAATGAGTCTTAAAGAGATTTTCGTGTTTCCTCCCCTGCGTGTTGTTGAAGAGAGGAAACACGAAATTTTTCCACAGCCGAACTGAGTCGTAGAAACGACTAGTTCTCATGAGAAAAATTATGTTAACCACGTATTAATAATGTTGGGCGCGCAAATGATAAGTTCTTCGGAGCATCTTCCATTGAAATACCTGACGGCTTTGCTCTAAAGATTGCAATCTGTTTTTAAGACAGGGAAATAAAGTTTTTTTATAAGTATTTTGGGACTCAAATTCAAAAGTGATTAAAAGTATGCAATGGTGATGTATTCATAGTATGTAATGGTACGTACAAACCTACACAAGTGGGTGGAAAGATATACCAAAAATAATATTTAATAATTAAAACGTTTTGATGTATTTTATTCCCGGATTATCCACGGGCTTCTCCGGCCTCATGGGGTTAGGTCCCCATGGCGACCGCCAGCGTCCCGGCGGCGCCGGTCAGCCGCCCCCCAGCACCCTGCCCCCCGCCCACCGCCCCCTGGGCCCCAGAGAACGTAGCCGCTGTACCCTGAACCCTGCACCCTGCACCCCATAGCGCAGACACCAGAGAGTTATGCTGGAAAATTTCTGAAACACTTTATGAGAAAGTTTTCTACACGCCTCTGGTAATTATTGCAGTTTCTGTCTGGCTTCATAATTTTTTTATTATAAAGTCTAATCGTAGGGTAGAGTGGGGACGATTGAAACAGGTTATGATTGAAACATCTCAATTTACTCGAAAACTATAATACCTAAGAGTGTGATACAACACTCGAAACTCCGTCAGGTCTGTTAGGATGTTTCTACAAAAGCGCACTAGCCGGCGAGTGGCTCAATCGTGAATAGGGGACATTATTGGATTTCGCACTGAAAAGTAAATATTTAAGACATTTTTGTTTATCTTATAACTCATTTTACTCTCGCAGCTTGACGAAATGTTTTATTACATTCTCTTCTTTATCTATTTTAGAATTTTTATAATGAATTTGCGTGGCGATAATTTCTATTTAAATGGCTTATTTTTGGCTTTGAAGTAAAAAATGCAGCGAGGGGATGTTTTAAACAACTTGTATGGGGATGATTGCAACGTTTCAATCATAACCATGTTTCAATCGTCCACACTGAGAGAAAATTTAAAAGTTATAATGGAAAAAGGTCTGAAATTCAATTCTTCCCACTAGATGTAATTCTGTGATCTTGAAAGTGGATGATGAAGTCGATCTCGTACGACCACATTCGACATCAAACGCCCTCACGTGATTTATTGACTTTTTAACATTTATGACAAAAAAAAATCTACGTTAATAGTATACATTGTTTTATCAATTATGTAAGTACAAAAGTTAACAACAGAGAAAAAATATACACAAGAACAGAAGGTAATATTTAAATATTAGAGATTTATAGTTATAAGTTTAGGTTACACTTAACCGGCCTCACTGGGCTAGCCTGTTTTGAGGCAGTCATTTGGTTAGTTCTTTGTAATTACCTACGAACATACCCATACTCGTTTTAAAGGATATTCACTCAATAGGTTGACTGCTTTAATAATTTCGTATTTGGGTGAGTGCACCGGTAAAGGCCCTATCCTTTCTTAATTTTTAAAAAATAATTAACCTCATTGAATCATTTGTGATGGGTAGGTACCTTCTCTTGCAATTGCTTAAATTCTGTATTTCTGACATTGATAAAAAAAGTGCTTCGTAGTCTTCTCACTCTTGTCTACTTTAGTTTTCTGTATGTTTCACTTCTACCGCATGTGAATTGCACATTCAGCTTTTTTTTTTTAATAGATACTATTTAATTGTTTAATGGATGTCAAGGCCCCTTAACTGAATATTTAAAGTTTTTTGTTCTAAAATATTGCGATATTTACTCAAAGTTTTTACAGAACATTGCATTTTAGCAGAAGAGTGTTTCTATATATACTGGTGAGCTCTGACGTTATAAAATTTGTATAATAAAATTGCAATAAGTGGCGCGCGAGTTATTTGAAAAATGAGTGTATTTAATGTATTTTAGCGGCAGGGCGGGTAGGCGGGAGGGGGAGAAGAATCCGGGAGGGCCGAAGGGGAATGAAGGGGGGAAGATTCGCTGGAGGGGGGGGGGGGTCGAGGGAGGGGGAAAGGCGGAAAAAGTAGGGAGCGCGGGAGTTCGCGGAATGGGGGGAAGCGGGAAAGGGGTGGTGGAAAGGGGAGGAAGGTAGAGGGGGAACGCGGGAGGGAAAGGGGAGGTGGAAGGGGTAAGGGGACGAATTGGAAAGGACACGCAGGGAGAAACAATATCTTTATTTAAGTGGAGTTGCAACGCATGGCGGGTTCAACTAGTAGAAGATATTATTGTTTCTTTTAAAAATTAAAATAATAGAATCAAATTTGAGGATCTAAGCATTCCCTATATCGTATGTTAATTTCAAACATAATCCGACTCAGTTGCAGTTTCGGCTTTTTTTCTTCAGATTAATCAATCTATATTATGACTTCGTATTTTATTTCTTTAATGTGTGTCATATAACATTTTCTTTACCGAGTGTGACATAACATTTTCTTTACTTTATGCGATTTAATATTTTCTTTACTGTGTGCGATATAACATTTTCTTTACTATGTGGGTGTAAAGTTTTCTTTACTGTATGTGATATAACATTTTCTTTACTGAGTGTGACATAACATTTTTTTTACTATATGCGATATAACATTTTATTTACTGTGTGTGATATAACATTTTCTTTACTGAGTGTGACATAATTTTATGTTTACTGTATGCGATATAACATTTTCTTTACTGAGTGTGAAATAACATTTTCTTTACTATGTGGGATGTAACATTTTCTTTACTATGTGGGATATAACATTGTCTATACTGTGTGGGATATAACATTTTCTTTACTGATTGTTTTTTCTTCACTGAGTGTGACGTAACATTTTCTTTACTGAGTGTGATATAACATTTTCTTTACTATGTACGATATAAGATTTTCTTTTCTGTGTGGGTTGTAACATTTTCTTCACTGTGTGGTATATGATATTTTCTTTACCGAGTGTGATATATTATTTTCTTTACTGTAGTGATATAACATTTTCTTTACTGTGTGGGATGTAACATTGTTTCAACATTTTATCATTTTCCGTGTCAATTCTCCTTGACATTGTTATGTGTTTTTATGTACCAAAAGTATGTAATACACACTTTGTCTTTGACTCTGTTACATTGCAATTATTTGCCCCATTCAAGATAATATCAATTTATTTTTAATTTTAATATTATCTAGACTTAGTTATTTATTTTACATAAAAAATAGTACTAGAAATAGTGGCTTCTTACCTTATCGTGTAAAATTAATATTTCACACTTCCATGCCCCGTGATTAAAATGAAGTTGATTCCTGAAATAATTTTCATTGATCTTAGATAATTTTTCGTAATAAAATATTAATAAATGTGTAAATTTCATAGCACCTAAGATTGGGCCCACAATTCATGAGATTTTCTGCTGATAACAGATTACTTTTAGATTTAGAATTGATAGATTTATTTCTTTACCGTTGATACTGTCAACATTACCCACCACTAGTATATCGACTTTCTTAGAATCACTCAATGGGCTAAGTCTCCCGGGGGTAGGTTTGTAGATGTAATAGAGTAGATAGTAGATAGGTACCCTCCCCTTCCAACCCCTACCACGATACGGAATGCAACAGGGTGGTTACTCTGTTTACGACCCCCTCCCTTGTGGCTTGTACTAGATACATATTTATTATGGTACTTGTTTTATAATTGTGTTGAAGCTTTGGTTAACTAAACTGTTAGTTGACTTTTCGAATTACGTGCATCTACATTTAACTATATATGCCAGTGCCGTAAGCAAATATAGGATAACAGCGAATATTTTCAATAAGTTAGATTAGGTTCAAATGATTACGTTTATTATTGGTACGTATATCTCAACCAAATGTTATGTGCGGGTTATATTTCTAAAAAAGGTAAATGCTACTTCAACGGAGATATTACATAATACAAATCAGGTTTTCAATTTTTTTGCCAAATTTTAAATATATTAAAAATACGGGTCTAACTTTCTTTCCCTAAAATAATAGTTGAGTAAATATAAATAAAAACGTAGTATAATATATTTTTTTGTAATATTCCGAAACTTTCGCAATTAAAACAGAAACAAATTATGCCGATTAGTAGGTAAAATCTATAATTATTAAATTTTTTCATAAGAAAAAATCTCTTTTTGTAACTTTTGAAGGTTCTTCTTCAATGATATAATTATTCACTTTAAAACTTCGTTTTACAGCTACATTTCGATATTAATCAGCACTTAAACACACTTAGGCTTACGGATATGCCAAACTTCACTCTTTCAATATTAAACGTTTTAACTTTTAACCCTTTGCTCCCTGAAAGGAGAAATTTACTCATCTGTAAAAACTCCGTGTATCTTCTATACCAAAAAAATGTTTTTACGTATTTTTCCTGTCAGTTATGTGGATATTATTATATAAGTCAGAATTTTTTTAAAGCTTGGTTATGAAAACGAACAAGCCCCCTAGGCTCAGGCTCAGTCGATCGACAAGGATTGATTTTCGGTAACTTCTCATTGTCCGCTGGGATAACTGCAGATCGCCAAAGTACGAACATCAGTTGACGTCGAATATATTAAGAAAACTCAGTCCCTGTGAACTGTTACGTATTCGTTGGCGATTTGCAGTCATGCTTGGGAACGATGATGTTATCGAAAGTTATATACCATCAGTCCTTATCGATCGATCTAGCTGGGGGGCCATGAGAAATTGTTTTACGTTGAGTCCTCACATGGTTAATCGAGTTATTTTTCGAGAAGTTTGAACATTTTTTCATATTGAAAACTAATAATTGTCATTAACTATCAAAAACGCGAAAAACGTAAAACAAAAAAGTAAACAATTAATAATTTAAATAAAATGAAAACAATTAAATTGTAAGAAAAAATGTTCTTATTCCCAGACGGTAAAAAAATGTGCCGGAGGAATTTTCCCTGTAAGGAGTTTTCAGATAAAAAAAATCGGAATGATTTTACTGCAATAAATAACAAATAATTCCCAAAAATGTATGAAAGTCCTCTTAATTCTTTTTCAGGATGCAAAGGGATGTATAATAAATTAATAATGACCTAATGTACCAACCTTCGAACTGCACAAAATGACGAGATGTAAATAATTGCTCATGCAATTTATCAAACTAATTAGTACCTCCTAATTGATCTAAGCTAAAATACTCTCATCAAAGTGTTTCTTCCCACTTATCGAAAGGCGACTAACTTTCTCTAAGATGCATTACGCTTGCTTAGGGCAAAGCGATTTGCTAGACAAACTTCCCCCCGGCTCATGCGCGAAAAGTTTCTATTTGATTGGGACAAGACGTAGACAAGCAGCGAAGACATATATCCACCTGGATTACGCCAGAGACGGTGAAATTGCTCGTGAATCATAAATGATATACTGGTAAGCATGTAGATTGGTACAATATTCCCCTTCGTCGTCTTTCTGAGCGAAGGAACTATCAAGGAGAAGTAAGTGTACAGTGTATAAGTGTAAATGTTTTTGGTACAATGTGAAGACTGCTTGTTTGAGTGCATTGGAAAATGCCACTCAAAGGAAATCAGTTAAGCTTGATGTTTTCAGACCACATTTTATCTATTTCGGGTCTTTGTTGTTGATATATTATTTCATGAAATAGGAACTTTCCTCTAAAATAAATATGATTTAATAATGATGCCACAAAGCGAATTTAAAATTGTTGAAGAAGTAAACATATATATTTTTTATTTCGAATGTAGGAACATCCGGGAGAATAAGTGAGTTCTAGTAGTAAAACGTCATATTATACAGCTAATACGTAAAAAATATTATTTCCTTATTAATTCACCCCTACCCACGACATGGGAAAAGGCTGATATTTTGTTATATGGCACTCTTTACAAATGTTATAATAGATATGTGTATATATGTATTTTGAATAGTGAATTGACGTCCGGAGTCCAGATCCCCCACTACATGACAACAGGACGAAGTTCCTTCGAGTACCTACTTTTGTTAGAGTGATTTGAACCTGTAGTCGTTTCGCATCTCTATTCTGACAGATGCTAATGGATGGTTTGCTCCCCGCACGTCAGCTTTCGGCAGGTCTGTGTTCAGTGTCCAGATCTGAATAGCCAGGTAATTCACAACCCTCCACTGCCCCATCTCTTTCCTCTTTCTTGAAAAGAATTTTTCCCTTGCTAAACAAAAAGGAATAACAAATAATTTAAAATATTTTCGAATTATTGATTCCGTGACAGTTGAGCCCCTCCCACCATTAGAAAAAGCCCCCTGGAGGGTTCTAGAAAAAAAATACCAATTAAATAAAAAATGTATATACATATATATAATATATATATGTATATATTTTTTAATAATTATAATATGAATTTACAAAATATTACATTCAAGGGCTTCATTTAATTAGACAGGTTTCTCTCGATCTCAGAAAAGAGGAGCTTTTATGCCTGACAAGTGAGACACGTTTCTTACTTTGGTTGGTAGGCATAAAATTATTATTTGCTTATATTTATAAAATTACTTATTTCATAAAATAATCACACTTATAAGTTTTTTTTTAAATTGATAAATTTTATCTATTTGTTCCGAATGTTCAATAATACAGCGCAATTCAACGTATAATGAATCTCTCGAAACTAATAAGAAAGTAGTACGATAAAATTTGTCAATTTTTTTTAGGAGGATTAAATAGGAAAATTTTTTCTCTCAGGGCCAATGTCAATTTGGGAGGCGGGTATGGGTACCGCCGCCCCGGGAACCATTTATTGGACAACCAACAGCCCTGCCACAGGTCACCCCAAGTGGTTCGCTACGTTTGGTGACTTAGTAGGGGTGCTCGGGTTCATGGGATGAGGTTTGTCTAGGATTTGTGACGGATACGTTTGCCCAACCACTGCGTGGCGGATAAGTTTGCCCAACGACTGATTGAGGGAGGACTTTTGACCTCTCCAGCCGGATTCTCCCGACCCATCGCCTTGCACCAGAGTGTGAGGAATAGATTCATACATCCGTCACTCCTGGCCACACTGACCACCAGATTCCTACCCACCCCTCATACCCTTTTCCTTCCTATATCTTCTTCTACTTCCTTTCCCTTAAAAACCCTCCACACAGCATCCTCAAAGATGACATAGGCCCACAGGGAAATTGTTTCCTCGGGGCCTCCTGTGTGGATCTAATGTAAAAAAAAGCCATCTTTGGGGATTCTGTGTGAAGGGTTTTTTTAAGGAAAGGAAGGGGAGGGAGTTCTGTGAAGGAAATAGGTATGAGGGGTGGTTAGGAATCGGGGGGTCAGTGTGTCCAGGAGTGATGAACGTATGAATCCATCCCTACAACTTCGGTGCAAGGCGATGGGTCGAGGGGCTCTGGCTGGAGAGGTCAAAAGGCCTCCTTCTACCAGTTTCTCTCGTCACGCAGCAAATGGGCAGACGCACTGGCCGCCAAGATCTGAGCAAACTGCACCCCATGAACTTGCTAAGTCATCAAATATAGTGAACCACTTGGGGTGACCACTTGACATGTGGCAGAAGTGTTGATTATCCAATAAATGGTTTCCGGGGCTGCGAAACCCGTACCCGCCTCCCAAAATGAAATTGTCGAGCTACAAAATCTAATATATAAAATTCTCGTGTCACGGTGTTTATTATCATACTCCTCCGAAACGGCTGGACCAATTTTGATGAAATTTTGTGTGCTTATCTGGTAGGTCTGAGAATCGACCAACATCTATTTTTCATACACCTAAAAGGGTGTTCCACTCCGAATTTTTATTTTATTTTTTTTGGACAAATTTTTTAATTTAATTTTTTTTTATGGTGAGGCATTAAAAAATACATGCAACCCTAAATTTTCACCCTTCTACCATTAACCCCTATTTTTTAAAAGTGATATTAGTAATTCAAACCGGTGTCACTTCTGACCCGATGAGAACGAAGCCGGCCTCTTTTCTCTACTTTTAATTTTTTTACTAATCAATTACTGTTTGATATTGTTACTACAAACATGATTCACGGTCCATGCGGTAATTTGAATCGTTCACCGCCTTGCATGGTAGACGGAAATTGTACAAAGGGTTTTATTAAAGATTTCACCAACGATACGGTCACACATGTTGCAATATATCGTCGAAGAAATACCGATAATGGCGGACAATCATTCATTAAAAATATCAGTGACGTAGACATTGACATTGACAATCGTTGGGTGGTACCATATGCACCTCTGTTGAGTAAAAAAGTGGGAAGGAAAAGGCATGAGGGGTGGGTAGGAATCTGGAGGTCATTGTGTCCGGGAGTGAATCCATCCCTCCAACTGCGGTATTTTTCATACCCCTAAAAGTAAAGGGTGTTCCACTCCAATTATTATTTAATTTTTTTTGGACAAATTTTTAATTTTTAATTTTTTTTTATGGTGAGGCATTAAAAAATACATGCAACCCTAAATTTTCACCCTTATAAAATTAACCCCTATTTTTTAAAAGTGATATTAGTAATTCAAACCGGTGTCACTTAAATAAGACAGAAAACACTTAAGAAAGAATAAAAAGTAAGAAAATCACAAAAAATATAAATTCATACACAACGCCATCTCTGATACTGACAAAAACAAAACACGGACAATTGGGCATCGATAATTGCTTCATTGTGTAATTTTTAACTTAATAAAAATACTTAATTTAATTCAACAGTTATTGATTCTGAGGCGGTACGAAGTTCGTCGGGTCAGCTAGTAAATCTATAAAATTACAAACTTACCTATACTTATAAATATTGTACTTACCCACATACCTACAAGCTGTACATTATTGTACCGTTAATAAACAACCAAAAGTATCGTTATAATGCAAAAACGTTGTATTCTTATTATTTTCATACAATTTTAACAAACATAACACTATGCGAGTGCAGATACACTTCCCGAAAAGAATTATTATTTGTTATTCTATATTCTGCACAGCTTTACGCGAGGGACTTTTATGACGTATCTAAAACTGCATAATTTTAATCTGTCAAAAATAATTTCTCCTGAATGGCAGTGGAAACAGTGACAGCGTCACAGCAATTCGTCACTCCGGTCTGTCACTCTGGATGCATCATCGTCAATATCTACAGCGGTGACGAATGGTCACGTGTCACTTGTGTTCATTTATCAAGCACGCGTGACAATGCTGAAATTTGATGGAATTCTTTATGATATTCTGCCGAAGAGAAAAACACATATATTATAAGTGTGTTGTGGGCGTCTCTGTGTACCCGAAATAGATTCAATTTCTTCTAACTTCTGCTGAAATGGATTTAAAATTTAATATAAAAAAATCTAAAAGCTTTCTTGAACAGATAATCGTTTTCAGTTGTCGGTCCATCAGTTTTCTTTCAAATCGGAATAGATCACACTTCTAGATATTGTCTATTCAGTGCTAGTTACATAATTCATCGATCGTTCAGTTGACTAGTCAGACTTAACCGAAAAATCAAAATTTGAGATGATTATGCAGTTTTAAGTAAAAGTGTACCCCCTATCTGGTACAATATTCAGATTTCTCATAAAAACCACCAAATCAATTATAATGCAGAATAATTGTAGTGAATTAAACAAAATGTTGATGTTTTTTGGGTCATTAGTAGGATATTTCAAAATATCATAATAATACTGGACCGTTATTCCTCCCAGTATTATTTTAAAGCATATTTAATATGTTAAAAACAGACGTATGCAAAAATATTTGATTAATTCGAATATTGCTTTCTTCATTATCTTAAAAATTAGTATTTGGAGATGTTTGACTAATAAACTGGATGATCGAAATATCCAGTGAAAAAATATTATCACGCGACTCCGAAGTTTCCATTGCTAAATGCTGACCGTTCGCATTGCGAAACGATGATTGTCCATTTTACTATTCAAGAATGATCATTCTCCGCGTTGACGCGCATTCAAGAACGATGATTGTCTCTGTCGATACAAGAAATGATCAAACTTTACTATGGAATTTACAAGACGGAGTGAAATCATTCGCTCCTTCCTCTCCTCTAAAAGAACCTCCACACAGCATTCTCAAAGATAAAGTAGGCACCGAGGAAAATTATTTTACTGCGGGCCTCCTGTATGGAGTTAAACGAAAAAAATGTACAAGTACAGCAAATGCCAGTTAGTGTTAGTGTTAATAAGATTCGTGATTTTTTTATTGTAGGCCGATGTTTTAAATTATAACACTGTTTGTTTAACACAATTTCCACGTAAAATATTCATTTTTTCATATTAGTTCCACACAAGCCATAAGATAATAGTTTCCATCGGGCTTATATCATCTTTAGGAATGCAGTATGGAGGGTCTTTTTAAGGGAAGGAAAGGGAGGAAGTTCTGAGAAGGAAAAAGATATGAGGGGTGGTTGGAATCTGGGGGTCAATGTGTCCAAGAGTGATGGACATATGAATCCAACCCTCCAACTGCGGTGCAAAACGATGGGTAGAGAGAGTTCGGCTGGAGAGGTGAAAAGGCCTCCCTTAGTAGCGAATCACTTGGGGTGACCCACGGCAGAGGTAATGGTTATCCAATAAATCCCGGTACCCACACCCGCCTCCGAAATACCTATCTAGTTTTTCAATCAAAATGTTTAAACAATTTTGCGCTCAGTTGGGATTTTCAATTTCGCTCAAGTATAAGAGAAAATTCTCTACAAAAGCATTAAAGATTTAAGTCCCATTGATATAAACTTAGTTTTTATGTTATCGAAGAAAGCGAACACTCTGTGGCATGACGTTATACAAATGAAAAAAGTTATTTGTTTAAAATCACTTTACTAAATATATACACGACGACTGGTTTTGGGTGATCTCAACCTTTACCAGGACGATAATTATTCAGCCTTACTAAAAAACCTCGTAAAAATTTTAGTCAATTGATAATTGATAATTGATATTTACTCTTTAAATCTAAGGATTGGAAAAATGCATACAACGTAGCGAATTTAGGAATCACGCGAGTGAAATCATGGCTAGACTCAAACACACTTACACTAAACATAGCGAAAACAAAATTCACAACGTACAGTATAAATAGCACAGGACAGCCAAAAAATAACACAAACACCATAAAAATACACGAATGTTAAACAC
Source organism: Limnephilus rhombicus (assembly GCA_929108145.2). Taxonomy (NCBI): domain Eukaryota; kingdom Metazoa; phylum Arthropoda; class Insecta; order Trichoptera; family Limnephilidae; genus Limnephilus; species Limnephilus rhombicus. The sequence goes on along the minus strand of OV815277.1, from coordinate 30,853,498 downwards.
CAACATCTGCGTTTGCCCTCATCTAGAAAAAAAAGAACAAAAGTATCTAGGAATCATAATTAACTATAACCTTAGATGGACAGATCACATCAAACAAGTCACAAATAAACTCCTCAAAACGATACACATCTTCCTAAACATAACAAACATATACAAAATACAACAAATGAAAACAATATACTTTGCTCTATGTCAGTCTATAATAGAATATGGAATAATTGCTTGGGGAGGAGCAACAAACTCAGCCAAAGAACACCTGGAAATTGCGCAGAAAACGATCTTAAAGATAATACTTAAAAAAACATAGACTTACTGATACAGACCAAATATTCAACCATTGTGACGTACTAGACATACGACAATTATACGTTAAATCGCTACTAAATTACATTTTTGACCAACAAAACAATCTTCTACGAACGCAAAATATTACAAACAGACCAGTTAGACAAGCATACAAAGAAAACTTAAAAACTCCGACGGTAAATACAAGCTTTGGACAAAGACATTACCAATATCACGCTATAAAAGCATTCAACAGTCTTAACACTTGAAGATAAAATTGAGGAAAACAAAAATAAATTCCGACACAAAATTACAAAATGGATTTAAGACCAAAATAGACAATACTACCAAAATATCATAGCATAAAATAATAAAACAGATAAGTAACACACAAAACCAATATAAAACACAATCACCCACAAACACACAACACTTATTAAAAATATCGTTTTAACCTTATAGAATATTATTTATTTTTAATTTTACGTTAATTTTAAAACTCTTATTTATAAGTTTAATTTATCTTAATCATATGTTTTTTTAGAAAAATGAAACAATACAACTTTGTATAAACCACTTATATAATGTGCAAATCCGACCGGTATACTTATACTTTCCCTGACGAAGGAACGTTTGTTCCGAAACCGGTCGGATTTGCACATTATATAAGTGGTTTATACAAAGTTGTATTGTTTCATTTTTCTATAATGGATAACCACAAAGTAATAGCTACATTCAAAAATATATGTTTTTTAATTTACTTTATTTTTATTTTTTTCACCAATATTATATATATATATATATATATATAAATGTATATATATATATATGTATATATATATATATATATATACATATGTATATATATATATATGTATATATGTATATATATATATATAAATGTATTGTATATGTATATGTTTTGTGTATAATTTTGTATATATGTAAACCACCCAGTGAGGCCAACATCATTGAATTGTGTATAAAATGTAAATATATTGCTTCAAATATATAAATAAATAATAAATAAACGACCGCGGATATGAAAACATTGCTATTTAAAAAAATTGTTCATGGAAAGATATATACACTGCTTACATAGCCAGAGGAGGTAGTTTATCCGTTGTATACGTCTATTGTATTTATAATTTTTGAACGAATTTTGGAATTTCTTGTCTTGTATATTTCTTATTTTGGAAGATTTCATAAAATCATATACCTTTAGAAATGAGAGATCACGGAAATGAGAGATCTTGGAATTATTTTGGATGAAAAACTAAGTTTCGCCAATGATATCCATCAAATTGTAAACAAAGGTATGAAAACACTAGGCTTCGTATTAAGAACAACCAAAATAATTAATTTCATACAAGCCATTAAATTATTATATGTATCTCTAGTTAGAAGCCCAATGGAATATAACTCGGTAATTTGGTCTCCATCTTACAAAATTCACATTAATAACATTGAGCGAATACAAAACAACTCCGTTGTATAAATTTTAAATTAAATATCCCACTAGAAGACTTAAAATATAATTTATTATTAAGTATTCTAAAAATACACACACTAGAAGACATACGTGAAATAGACGACTTAACATTTTTATTCAAAATACTTAATACCGACAATAAATACACGACAAAATACACTATTCTACTGTAGCATTCATAAGCGGAACTACATTGCCCACTCTCCGATACAACGATTTCACACTATGGGAAATCAGTACTTAGGTGATATTGACATATTTAAACATGAACTTGGCGAATTTTGTTGATTTGTAAAAAACTTATCCCAAAACTATTCCTTAACATATCCGTATTTTTGTAAACCTATGAAATTGCTGTATTTTTGTATTTTTATGACTTGTGTGCTTTTTTATCTAATTTTATTTTTTATTATTTCTGTATCTGTTTAAAAATCATCTGTCATGAATTAATTGTACTACCAAATATGTAAAAGCCCTTCGGGCGCTATATAAAAAAAAATCAAAACTAGATAAAATTGCCTTTCAGATTTTTGTATTGAAATATACGATCGTGTTTGAAAATTGCACTATTTTAAGCTTCAACATGAAAAAATAAAAAAAAAATAGCTGACCGAATTTGGAAGAAAACTACCATTTCACTTTTTATCTCGTTCATACAATTACAAATAATAAAAAAATGTAATAATAATTCCGAAAGAATAATTGAAAAAATCTTACATCTTGGATTTCTCGAATTTGTTTTTATTTACACGCGCATAAGGCTTTTGCATTATTAAATAATATTACATTCATGGAAGTTTTATTAAATTCACGCAGAAAAGTCATTTATTTTTTTTTTTCAGAAATAACCTAAAACCTATCTTTAACATAACTAAATTATCAACAAAACATTATTTGAAGCACTAAAACTGAAAAAAAAAACATAACACCAGCATGGGTAATTATGTTGAATTACGCTAATATCATAGTGAATTGATAATTTAAACGGATATTGTGTTCAAAATCATAAAATTAACTGCGTCTGCAATTCAACATGTCAAAAATTAAGTTTTACCGTGAAAACAAGATGTAGGGACATTCAATGTGACCATTATAAAAATCGTAAAAAACGTGATATTCTAATTTATTTATTTATTGATTTAAAATTATACATTTCGTAGTACAATCCAGTAATGTTGGCCTCACTGCGTGGCTTATCCGTGCTGAGGCCCCCATTTTATAATATAAGAATTTATACATAATACATATTAAAATAAAAGGCGTTGGTGACAAAAAACACTTAAATTAAGACAAATTTAAGCTAAAAAATAAATATTAAAAAATTCAATTACATGAAAATCGGCATTTATTATGATTTGTGTGTTTGTGAATGTTGCGTGTTTTATATTAGTTTTGTGTGTTGCGTGTATATGTTTTATTCTTTTATGTTATGAAATTTTGGTAATATTGTCTTTTTTGTTCTTTAATCCATTTTTCTATTTTGTGTCTGAATTTATTTTTGTTTTCCTCATTAGTAAAGATGCAGAAAATGCCGTTCATCGGGCACGAAACAGATATATCGTTTAACAATCGTTAAGGCGTTTTTTTTTAGTAAGACCGATAAAGTTTATATGCTTATTGTACTGATGAACTTTGAGATCAACCGATAAACATATACATGCACAAAGTTTATTGTCCTGATGATGGTTGAGATCAACCGATAAGCGTATGCACATATAAAGTTTATTGTTCTGATGATGGTTGAGATCAACCGATAAGCGTATGCACATATAAAGTTTATTGTCCTGATGAAACTTGAGATCAATTATTTGTTGTATTGTACATATGATAAAACCCTTAAAAATAATGCATTATTTTTACTCTATTACTAAGGATGTGACATCGTACACCAGACCAAAAACACAAACAGAATCAGAGAGATCACGTGACTCATCTGTTGAATCACAATCATTCCTTGTAAAATACACATCCAATATTCCACACACAGAAAGTTTCCCGTATCTGGGAACTAATTTAGTTTAGTAGCAATTGACTATACGAGTTTTCCAACATAACGATTCTATTTCGCTTCGGTAAAGCTATTATCTTTGATTGAATCAGGTAAACACGCTAATAAAATCTAGCATGCTATTTAGTATGCCGTCATTGATAGGACGAATTCAGGGTCTCTTTGTTTTTATTTTGCACTAGTACCGTTGACAAAACAATTTTGTAAACGCAAGAAAATATTTGTAAGGCGTAGCAAACCAATGAAAAAGCTAAATATTTTTGTTCGTATTTTTATTATTTGAAACGCAGGTACGAATACTATATTTGGAAAAACAATTGGAATAAATTTTTTTATTTATGAATTTTAATTTTAGTAATTTGTACATTTAAGTTTACAAAATTTCTAATTAATTATAATATTTCATATTGCAAACTAAATTTTATGTAGTTTTATGTATCTCCTACAATACATCTTGAACTTTCCAATTGGTGTGAACTTTAATGTTTCTGGTAGCGTGTTATATAACTTCATTCCTTTGTAGAGTAAACCGTTCTCTTTTAAACTTGTCTTTTTTTTGAAGCCTGATTTCCTTGCACGTCCTTGTGTAATGTCTGTGAATGTCCTTATTGAATATAATTTAACATATTTTTTTAAATAATTAACATAATTTAACATGAATTAACATAACAATTTATACCTATTTTCATATACTTCTTGGGAGTAAACATTACTAAAGTACATAATTTATTATTTTTCTCAAACTACAACAATATGTTTTTTTAAATTTTGCAAACGCGAACCTTGAGTCGATTTTAACAGATTGGTCGAGAATCTAGCCCACTCCTTTAAATCCAAACGCCTTAATCAGTAGGTAACCAAAGGTTACAAATTTTAAAATATTTTGAGAATCTTCAAAAAAGGTACGATATTCTAAAGCAAGTATTTGCAAAATACAATTTTGACCGCATCCTTATAAAATTATTATTAGTTCATTTAGGATGAACTCCAAAGGTTTTGTAAAGAGGCGGTCGGTGAATATCTGTAGAAGGGATATTTGACAATAAGCAGGAATATGTCTACTATCAAATGTACTAATCTATAGACAATGATGACGAACAAGATGCAATTACATACTGATAAAAATAGAACATCAAATTTGCTCTAAAAATTCTTTAAGAAGGCGCGAGTTTAATTATTTAAGGGAAAAACACTTTTCACAAGACATGCTGGAACACAAATTAACTCACTTCATTGTACATATGCATTATGAATAAGAATGAATAGTTTTGTCCATGAACAAACTCAAGTTTGAACAAACTCAATTTCAAATCTTTCAAGGAAGGCTAACCAATTCAATATGCATTTAACGTAGGCGTGTACGGACGCAAACCATTAATTCGTATTAATATTTTAAAGCATAATTAATTAAATATTTTAAAGCATAATTAATTATAAAGCGTGTTAATTTCAAGCGACCTCCCAGGTAAGTATGGTCCTGTTTTCATTAAATTTTAGGCAGCATCGCGTTCATTGGTCAAAATATTGTACACATATTTTCGTATCGGTGATCAATGAACCGATGTATGCAATTTTTAGCCATAAGTTGTTTATAATTGTTTGCCTAGCTTGTAGTTTTTTTAGATTTTAGAAATGTATTTTAAGTTTGTACAGCGCCCTTGAGGTGATTTTTCACAAAAACGGCGCTATATAAATCATCCAAATATTATTATTTATAACTTGAAGAAGTGTTTTCCCCTAAAATAATTAAACTCGCGCCAACTTTGAAAGAATAGATTGTTCTTTTAAGTATCATCTAAAGTTATTCAAACCATTAATGTTAAAACTGTTCACAATGCAAAAGGTATGCTATTCTGTGCTGTTTTGTATGTTGGTTGCTGTTGTCAAATACATGCTTGGAATTCAAATACCTTGGCGGGGGTGATCAAACGCATGCGCCAAATTTGAATTCTTCCAGCCTTTTGGACAATGTCTATCGTGGTCAATTTTGTATCATGATACACATTTTTCAGTCTTCCATGAATGTGAATTTTTGCGTTTCACCTTTTACAGTCAAGAATCAATCACAGAACGCTATCTATTACGAACATCAATATCGGCCATTTTGCAAGCAACTACAGTGCTGCCACCTGTTGACGCAAAAAGTTACTAATGCTGCAGATTATAGAAGAAGGTTTGAGGAATAGCACCAAATTCAAATGTTTCACTTAACTAACTTTGTTTAAGTAGAAAAAAATAGGAGGCATTACTTATTGACGTATGAATAAAGTTTAATAAAAAAAATAAAAAAAGTTAATTGAGGTATTGCTGTACAACACTTTTTGACTCTAGAATCTACAACACAAGAGATGCTGGGCATCCAATGCGTATATAAAGAAACCACGCCGAAAGGCTCTGAAGTGTAAGAACCCATGAATAATTTTACTCACAATCCAAATAATTTAATTTTCCAATCAAATAAATTGATACACTGCATTAGAGCTATTTAACCCACTTCCAGTGCAGTTCATCTCAGTGTACCCGATAGTAAAACACTTTAAATTGAATAAATTGAGCTCGTCATGTCCGCGTCCGATGGATGCGCCGCGACGCGCGACGCCAAGCGGCCGCCGCAAATAAAGAGGTGGCGCCGCTAGGGCGCCGTGATGCCGACGCCTCCACTCGGCCGCCAAAGCTCTCCAGGCGCCATTCCCTCTTTAGTCTGAAGCTCGCACTACTTTGTACAGATGATCACTTAACGAACAATGCCTGGGGCATTGGAACGAGAAGACAGATTAAGGATTCGCGGGATGAGACGCGTCCATAAAGGGTTACGGGGAGTATAATAATAATACATATGTTAATTTAATTGATAAAGTTTAATAGTCTAGCTTGCTTCTTGTTCTGAGAATAGTTGGTATCGATATAAACAAAGGTTTAATATTTTAGAAAACTACTTACAAGCTTCTTACGTAAAGCAGAAAACAGTACTGTACGATATTTACATGCAAGTCTTGGTACGCCGAGAATGTTGTAGGCGTACCTGTGCGCCCGAATTTTGTCTTTAAAATATTTTAAATTCGAAGAGATTTTTTTCTGTTTTTTTCTACTCTTAAACACAAATTATTACTTTGGTTTACATAGATAATAAGTTTAGTAATTAGAAAAAAAAATTAGGTTAGTAGTAGGAATTTTGGGAAAAACTCACTAGGCGAACCTGTGCTAAGGTGTTCCTATGTTTCAGTGACGTCACCACTAAATATTTCAATAATACCAACTTGACGGCGTGTTTCTATGACCCGATTAAAAATGAACTTCTTAATATTTTTTTTAAAACTCTGCGTTTAATATTATTAAATAAAACTTATATATTCAGAATCAGCGTTTATTGGTCTATATGACCATATTTTTTTTAAGCCATAACATTTTTCACTGCTGTTTAGGAGTAGAAAGCCGTTATTTCGGCATGGACGACAAATCTTTGGTTTTTAAATCAATGATGTCATTGTTTTTATTCCAAATCTAACTTTCTCCTATTTTTCTGAAAATTATTAACCTATCGATAAACAAAAGTGGGTATTATTTAAATTGTTTGAATTTTTTTAAGTAAAATTTAAAAAAAAATCGAGGTGTAGGGGATTAAGATAGTTGTTTAAAATGCGTCGCAGTGTAGACCAGAAGTTTTAAGTGGATTGATGTCAGACTACCAAAAAAGGACAAAGGCAACCAAAAAAATAATTTTCTCTCAAAAGGGATGAAATATATTAGTGGCTATATTTTTACAGCCACATTAAGCAAGAGAAAATGTAGTATATTATTATTAAATAATTATAATATATTAGTCGTACGCAAATTTAGCTGTAATGTATAGCTTACTAAAATAAAATTAGGTATTATAAATCAAACTCGAAAAAAGACAAAAAATATGTATACGAAAATGCAGATTTCGAAAAATATTTTATGGGTTCTATGTGATATCCTCACAAGTTTCCCGGTTGTTCATAGATTTCCAGACACTATATATAAAACTACCCACGAGATTCCTGCTCATCCACAGGATATGCAAACAGCAATGAGGATGACCTTACTATATTGATTTGTTTAATGATTGAGAGCCCATAGAGAAATGACCTTCTACGTCAACTCTGAAATACTATCAAATCAAATAAAGGTAAAGGTTTTTATTCAAAAAAGTTTACACTTAGTGATATATTTTTAAGCTTTCTTATTAAACTGTATTATGAGAGAAATGCTCTTTAAACATTTTTAACAAAAAAGTGGGATTACAGAAATTGGAGAAAATCAATTAAAATAAATAAGTGTTTGACGATCAGGGCTGGGCAAAATACATGCTTTGCTGTATTTAAAATACAAATTACAAAATACTTTTTTGCATGTATTTAAAATACGAAATACAAAATACTTTCAAGTTGTGTATTTGAAATACAAAATACAAAATACAGTATTTTAACCATTTTTTTTAAATTCAAAATTACAAAATACATTTTGTTTTGGTAGAACCTTGCAATAAATTCTCGTAAGTGCCCTTATTTAAGGGTGCGTTTCCGTAGACGCCAAGAGTGAAACAGAGATGTGCAAAAATTGACCAATCATATTGCTAAGAAGACACATCTAACATCTAACATCTCATCTCCGCTCCACTTGTAAAGTTTTGTGGTATAGGACCCAGGTGTTAGATAATAATAATTATTATTACTAGCAGTTAAAATCCCGCTCCACAGGTTTTTACTGCTAGGCCCTGCGGGCAGCTTTTAGTTCGGCTTCGCCCCGTTAGTGTTGGTAATCATTTTATAAATCCAATAGGAACTGGTTTCAAAATCAGCCCGTTCCTCGTATCCACTGTCATAGTGTCATCCAGTGATGGCTAGTCACCGCGACAAAGTAGCCGGGTCGGGCAGTGACGTCATATGTAATATACAGCCGCTTGATACAACTGAGTATTACCGTCAATCTTTCGAAATCCGGGAGATACTCCATTTTCACAAATTCGTAGATCTTATACCTAGGAACGACACGTCCGTTAGCGTCTTGCCGACGAAAGTGGCGACATCTTGTGACGAATTCTTGAATTAGAAACCAAATTACAACGGTAGCTTTGTCTGAAAATCCACGAACACAGATTTTATTTGTGGCCCGGCGTGTAAGGCGTGGCGTCGGACATGCAATCGAAACCGGGTTCTGAAATTCAACCACGCAGACGCAACGGTATTAATAACGTTCGATAATCCTTGTGTACGTGTATTGCCGACTTTTTGAGGGAGAGGTCGATTCAGGCGGTTGCTAACGGTTTCACCTCTTCCTCGCATTCGATAAATGCTGGCGTCCCACAGGGATCGGTTCTGTCACCGACTTTGTTTCTGTTGCACATCAATGACCTCTTGTCATGTGCACCGATTCATTGTTACGCGGATGATAGTACAGTCCATGACAACTTTTTGTTTGACAAGCCCCCAAAGAGCACACAAACTCCAATAGCTCGGAGGGCTTTGAAGTAAAGAATGGACGGTTACCTCGAGAGTGTTTTCTCTTGGGGTAAGAATAACCTCGTCGAATTTAATGTTTCAAAGACCCAATCAAGTTTGATAACATCTAAAAGGGATCGAAATGAAAATCCAGTCTCCTTCAACGGAAGCAATCTTCCGAACAGGACCTCCATCGATATGCTTGGTGTAAACTCTAAGTGACTAGCTCAGGTACGGGGGCTCCATCGAAACCAGAGTAAAGTTTGCCTCTCAGAAACTGGGCGTACTGTACAGGGCCCGCAGATACTTAACAAATAAAATAATCATAATAAATACCTAAAAAAAAACCCTTGACTGTGCAGAAACGGACGGTCCGTTTGATAGATTCTCCCATCTTAACAGACGGACTGTAATCTTTAGAGCATAGGCGTCAGGTGGGAATGCTGTCTTTGTTCTACCGGTATTACAATGGAATTACAATGTATTACAATGGAAGATGCTCCGAGAAACTAGCGTCATTGATACCCTCGGCACCGGTGCATAGTCGGGAAACACGCCAAACACGCGCCCAATATTTGTACACGGTTGACATTAGTCACATGAGAACGGGTCGTTTCTATGACTCGTTCTTGAGTTCAACTGAATGATTTGCCGGCCTCTGTGTATCCTCCCTCCTACAACATGGGTCTCTTCAAGACCCATGTTCACTCCTTCCTTTCCTCAAAGAGACCCTCCACACAGCATCTTCAAAGATGACATAACTCCTGTGTGGAGTTAATGAAAAAAAAATAACATTTGTATTGCGCAGTTTTGTGTTATTTCACTTCAAGTCCGCTCTACCGTAATAACTTAAAAATAATCTAGTATTCAGTCAAATTATTCCTATAGTGCTTGATCAAATTCTATTACACAAAAATGTACAATACAAAGCAATGACGGAATGTGATCATCCATTATAGATTAACGATAAAAACAACAATGTACAAGATACTTGCTTTTTCGTGCCTACAATGTTACCAACTCTAAATATTAACATAATATATTGCTCTGGATTCTAGCGTTTTTATTCTATGTATTATCTATGTCAGTTTATTTTTCATTATTTTTTTTTTTTTTTTTTTTTTTTTTTTTTTTTTTTTTTTTTTTTTTTTTTGTGTATTACAGACTGTGTCCATTTACAATACACATGTAACATTAACTACATATATATGATACAAATAATACAAGTTATAGATTAATAGCATTAACATGCCTCTTGAATTCTTCAAGACTACTATTAAAAATATCGATAGTCTTGGAGGCGTTGTTTAACAGCGCCATACCTCGTGTCATGCTATGCCGAGCCAGTACGTCCGTTCTGCCACGTGGGATACAAAGCAGATCATGGTGACGTCCCTGGCTGTAGTTATTCGGTACGAACAACTTATAGCATTCCAGAAGGTATGGGCTATCTATTAAATTATTAATAATTTTGTACGCCGTTACTGTAAGAGCCCCACTCCTCCTCGAGTGGAGACTTTGGTAGCGCGTTTCGGCAAGCAAATCTTCGTGATGCATGAATCGCGGATACTCTCCGTGCATTCTCAAATACATGTATCTCAAAAACTTTTTTTGAATCTGTTCTAGTTTTTCAATATATTTTTGTTGGTATGGGGCCCATACAGCAGAGGCGTATTCGATTTTAGACCTTATAATGCAGCTGTACAAAGTCATCATTGCCTCGGGATTGGAAAATTGTTTGCAGAGTCTTATGACAAATCCGAGAAGCTTGTAGCATGATGTCGTCAACTGCAATATATGGTCCGAAAACGTAAGTTTGGGATCAAAGACTACCCCAAGGTCCTTGATGGATTTTACTTTTGACAATATATCATTTTTGATGCAATAATCGAATTTGATAGGGTTTCTCGAACGTGTATACGACATAGCGACACATTTTTTTGTATTAAAAAATAATTTATTTTCATCAGCCCATGATGAAATTGAATCTAAATCAGTTTGCAATTTGACACAATCTTGACCATCACAAATTTTCTTAAGTAATTTTAGATCGTCAGCAAAAAGCAGGCAAGTGGAATGTTTGATGCATTCTTGAATGTCATCAATTAAGATTATAAATAGTAGAGGACCTAGGTTTGACCCCTGTGGCACTCCAGAGAATGCAGAGAATTCTCTAGACCTGTATCCGTCGATGCAAACATATTGTTTCCTATTCCTTAAATACGTGACAAAAAAATTTAGGAGGGGTTTGTCGAAGCCAATTCTATGTATTTTTCGTAGCAGTACGTCATGATCAACTCGGTCGAACGCCTTGGCGAAATCAGTGTAGATCACATCAGTTTGATGTTGAGCATCTAATCCTCTTGCTACTCTCTGTGAGAGTTCTAGAAGATTAGAGACGGTGGACTTATTTGATAGAAATCCGTGTTGGTTTCCCTGAAGAAACGGTTTAATTTGTTTGTTTAGCTTTTCGCAAATTATTGTTTCAAATATTTTTGGGAGTATTGACAGAACTGCTACTGGTCTATAGTTCTGGACTTCCATTATCATTATTAAGATCGCTAAATGTATTTGAAAATGTATTTTGAAGCCATGAGTATTTGAAATACAAATTACAAAATACCTCAGCATCAGGTAATTGAAATACCAATTACAAAATACATTCTTAGGACGTAATTGAAATATAAATACAAAATACGTATTTGTTTTTCAAATACAAATAATTCAAATACAGCCCAGCCCTGTTGACGATCCCAACAGTTTAATTGCCCGGAGCTAGTGAGACTATGATAATCAGTTTTCAGGATTTTTCTGAGACTTTGGGAAATGGAGAGCGGAAGTAGGTAGGGTGACGGGCGACTAGGAAGTGTCTGGCTAATAGCCAATGGCCATTATTCAAAAACTTACTTTGGATCTGGTGGCTTAACATAGCAACGCATTACTTTAAAATGGCGGTGTCTCATCAGGCCGACTTCTACTCTGAAACGAAAATCAATTACTATCTACATTATTATCAATGTCCCTTGTTCCATGGATTCATCTTTCGGAACTTATTACCAAATAGTTTTGTATCTTGTTGAACAGATACCTACATGGAATTACTTTATTACCTCCGATATACACCGCAAACTTTAGAAAAGATATATCCCCTTTTGTGTTCTCGAATGATGATACTTTTAAGAAAAAATGTTCCCCACCCCCGTTTTAAAGAATCATGCACCAACAAACTCCGAAGAGGCCATTCGTTACGATTACAATTTTATTGTTAATCATCACAACTAGTACATAATCGCGTATTTATGCGAAGGATACCAGATTTGAAGCTTCGTACATTCCAACCTTACCTATCCCTCACCGGAGGGGGTTAATACACATCGCCCAAACGGTAGTTTTGTGCGATATCTAAGTTGTTGTTCACGATAAATACTCTATAATTTAGGTAATCTTAGAAAAACTAGTCGGTAATTGATCTGCATTTAAAAAAAATCAGAGTCTGCAATTCACACGCGGTAGAAGTGAAACTAGAAAGTCGCTAAATGTCGTTTTCTTTTCTTTTGCCTATTTAGTTTAAAGTGGTTTGAAGATTGAACACTGCTATCATAAAAATAAACATGTTTATTACTTTGGATTTCGTAGGATTTGAACCTTCGTTCGCTGGATGTCTCTCTCTCTGGCCTGGTTGCGCTATGGAAGGCTCGTGGCGAAGCACGAATTTACCGAATTATATTAGAACCGACGACCCTTCAAATAATAAATTTTAGTGCCGCACTTCCGTTTCATCCGAATTTCAAATCACTAACGGGGCTAAAGAAGTTTCACTTAAAAAAAATGTATCCCGTTTCTTTCGTTAAAGATATAAAATAATATCTATCCAATTCTGACGATTTTACTGTTCCCTGTCCTCTCCGATCTCCGAGGTTTAAAAATAATTCTCGCCGCAATCAAGCCGCGTACAGAAATTAAAAGTGCATTTTACTGAAAAAGAAAGTATAATATTAGGTATTTGAGTTACACTCTATTTTGTACTATCTCTTGTACCGTTTTTCATCTCGAAATGATTGATTGCTGGGCGAAGACGGGCGTTGTCCCGTTAACACGGTAGGTATAAAAAATATTAATTAATATCTGAGTGGAAGGGCAAAAATGGTATATTAAGAGACACGATCGCTCCGTGATACACAGGAACCCTTGTGACTCTCCTTCAGGTGAAACGTGATTTTTACATTCAGGTACTTCAAAAGATCCAATATTTCTTTCATTCCCCCATCCCATGTTCTTTAGCTTTAGAATATTCATCAAATTTGAGGGAGCCACTTCTCACCAATTCTTTTACACATTTTGACTTCTATGCCTTATGATGTATTTTGACATGCATAAATAATACATTATGTGGTATCGTATGATGCAGGAATTTTGGTCGCTAAATGCCACCAATTGGTGAAATTATATCTGGTATGTAGTTTAATTGAAATGCTGGAATTATGACTCATGTCCAAGGTAAGTGAAATATTCCCATGATATTATCATTAAACATATTGCAGCATAAAGCATGTTTGAATGACACATTGAATTACTGTGCTACGAGTAGGTATTGAAACTACGAAATATTAAGAGGAAACCGAGCGGCATTTAGTCCATTGAAGATAATGCATAGACAAATACAAACGTCATTGTAAACGCGTCCACTCTAAATTACCTAAAACAATGTATTTAGCAAACAGTGAAGTGATATTTTAACTTAAAACATAGTATTAACTAGCTAAAATCACAGTGAATTAATAAATTCAATACAAACGATTGTTAATATTCATAAAATTCAATCTATCATATTAAATAGTGCATTGTGTTGACGCGTGTCGTGTAGGTACACCGCAGTGACACCGTACTCGATACCGATACAGGCCGCGGCACCTAGCCGTTCGTACCGATTGAACTCGATACTTGGAGTTTCATTTATACTCGCTACCTAATTATTCAATGGCTTCAACAAGATCTACCTTGGAGCAACAAAAAATCGTGGACTCCCTCACGGACTACATCGACCGTAAACTGGGTGAGTTGAAAAAACAAATGTTCTCAAAATTCGAGACAGAATTAGCAGATTTAAAAAAATCAACACAATTCGTAAGCGATAGATATGATGAAATTAATGAAAAATTAAATTTAATTCTTGAATTACCGAAAGTTTTGGAGGATAAAAATGGAGAATACAAAACCTCGAAGTTTATGATTTTATTTAGGTATTGTCAGCATGAGGTATAATTGTTCCTTTCGCTCAGTATCCGGGAGAGTAAGAGCGACAGTGACACCTACAGTTTGGAAAAATAGCTATTGTTCAACTTTTACGGCAACCGGGTTTCCTCTTTGGACTCCAAAAAATCATAAAGTAGGCAAATTTTATTGTTCCCTAATGTCATATTATTTATGTGCGCATTAGAATTGTTCTTATGTTTTGAAGTGAAAATACACAATTTCAGAAACCATAATACAAACCTATTTGTCGCAAATAATGTATAAATTAATTAACATTCTTAAAACTGCAATTTGTAGTTATGAGTAATTTTACAAGAATCTAGAGAAAATCTTAAAAAATCGATCATTATTCGGGAAAGTATCAAAAGACATAACAAATATATCTGGGATCGAAAATGTATTTAAAATCCTCCTATAAATTAACATTAAAACCTGCAAAATGTCATACCAATAATAACCAAATGGTTATTTGGCTTGGGCAGAGGGGAGGGGAGGGAGAAATTGTTAAATAATATTCCTTATCATGCCTACTAATAACACACAGTATGCAAATAGAGTGAAGAAAAACAATAATAAATTCAGCAACAATATTTATGTTCCTCAAGTTCCTCTAGCCTAGTTTACGTGAGAACAGGACAATTTGACGACCTATTGTCCTAGTGTGAACAGAAGTTTGGAGGACAGGACAATGAAACAAGACATTGTCCTAGAGATGGTTGGGCAAGCTATCTCCGCAGGATCTATCCTACGCCCTATCCTACATATCTTACGCCCACCACCGCGCGCCCCCGTCCGCGTGTAAAACCACATTACAGGACACAGGACAGAAGGACAATAGCCTGTTGCTCCACGCGTACGTTTCAAGGTATCATTTCTCTCATTAAGTTATTTTTGCGAAGCTTCGTAGAATTTAAAAATGCTCTCATGTATATCTCTACATCTATTTTTTTAAGGATCGTAGTAGACAATCCAAGTGAAGATCTGCTCCTATCCAATTTATAATCCACATTTTTCTTCTTTTTATTATTTAGTTCGTCCTCCAACAATTCCAATAAATCTTGGTACAAAAGACCTAATATTTTTCGTGAAGTTTCTCGTGACGCGCGTCGTCGTGTATCCATTTCGATCTACGGTCGAATTATTGTATTGTCTCATTGTCCTGGTCCTGTCATTGTTTTCAGTTTTTTATACAATATTATGTACCTATAATTAAATTATATGCTACCTATACCATAATATCTATACCAATACACATACTTATGCTGTGCAATAAAAAAGACGGTTAACACATCAGTAGGTACCTCTTTAGCTTAACTGCTCGGTTTCGCCCGAAATTTAAACAGTCTTTACAACAATAATATAAAATTATAAAATCTACTATATAGAATCGAATTCTATTTTTTGGCAAATGATAGACAAGCAATTTTCGTGATGCCAAAGCTCATTGTTTGAGAGTTATTTAAATACAAGGTGGGGCAAAATTAATCACCCTATCGGAAGATGTTATAATTTTTGCAAATGGCGTCGTACGTCAATCATATTTGATATTTGTGAACTAGGCAGCTGCAGAATACAAACAGACAAGCAATGGAGCTCTATACTCCGCAAGAGCGTGGAATAATTGTGTCGATTTAAGCTTTAACGCTTTCAGCGATTTTGTGTCGAAAGTCACCCACCATGAGCGACGAGGCGCATTTCCACTTAAACGGTTACGCCAATAAGCATAATATTCGTTTCTGGGGCACTGAAAAGCCATTACATCCACTCAAAGCCACTGTGTGGTGCGGCGTTGATGCGGGAAGAGTGATTGGGCCGTATTTTTTGAGGACGCCATTGGCATTACGGTCGCTGTTACTGGCGAACGCTACAGGGCCATGATAAACGACTTCTTACTTCCGGAATTGGATGAGCGGGGCTTGATCAACATGTGGTTTCAACAAGAAGGTGCAACCATGCACACAGCACGAGCCACAATGGATATTGTGAAGGAAGCATTTCCTGGTTGCGTAATCTCTCGCTTTGGCGATTTGGTATGGCCAGCAAGATCGCCCGATTTAACCATCCCAGACTTCTTTCTTTGGGGCTATTTGAAGTCGCCGCCAAGCGACAATGCCAATTTATGCCAACAAGCCTCGGACAATCGCAGCCCTTAAGGAGAATATTCGACAGGAATGCGAACAGTTATCACCGGAAATCTTGCGGAAAGTCATGGAAAATGCAATAAAACGGGCACAAATGTGTATCAACACTGCCGGCAGCCACTTGACGGATACCATCCTTCTCACTTAACAAAAAAAATTGTAAAAGTCAAAATAAAGATTTCTATTACTCAAAATCATTTTTTTTATTTAGTTTTTTTTTTCAATATGTTTATTCAGTTTTTTTTAATTTTACAATATTTATGTTACAAATCTTACAAAACTGATCAATCAGTTTGATTGTAAGAAATCTCTCATTTTTCTTATTTACTATTATACTTTTAGGTTTTACATAGTAATTACTAAGTATAATACTTAATTTTAAAGTACTACATAGTAATAAGTATATCGCCGAGGGCCTGGTAGGAGACAAATGTCTTGGCTGCGTAATATACGAGAGTGGACCGGCATTAGAAGTGTGGAGGAGTTATTCCGGGCAGCGCAGGACAGAGAGACATTCTCAAGAGTGATCGCCAACGTCGGGGGGACCTGATAAGGCACACAAAGAAGAAGAATAAGTATATTATTTAATATTAATTTTTAATTATTATAAAGTACTAATTATTATGATGTTTATGAATAGAGTGTATGATATTAATTTTCAGATATTTAATCAATATTCGATCTAGGTATACAATATAATTTGATTTCATGTTCTACGGAGATAGAATGATTTAACTTTTTTTTTGATTTTTGAATAAGATGTCTCATTTTGAATATTTTCAGGTAATGCGTTAAATATTTCCGGAATTTTATGTCTCTTTGTTCTATCACCGTATACATTTTGAGATTTATCAATAAAAAAACATTTGTGCTTCTCTATGCCTAGTAGGGTAGTTGTGGTTTACAGGTTTTTGAATTCTGTATTCCAGAATACATCTAGCGTTAATTGGTATTCTACCTTACAGTGTATAGAGAGGACATTACACAAGGAGAAATTTTTTTTATAATCGCCTTCACATAATCGAACTCTTTTTTTGCCTTACATCAATTAATCCGTAAATATTTATTCCGTATCCTATAATTGATTCTGCTAATGCGTTGTATATACAATATAATATACTTTTATTAACAAAGTTTTTTAGGTGGTAAAATTTCCATAATATGGATCTTAATCTATTACATACATTTTCAATATGATTTAACCAGTTAAAATTGACATCTATTGTAAGACCAAGGTATGAATATTGGTACACTTTTTCTATAATTGGGCAATTACACTGTTGGGATTGGTTTCTTGTGTGTAAACAATCATAGGAATGACTTTTTATATTCAATTCCTTATCCTGACAATTTGCATGTGGTGAATGTATAATCATATATTTGTTTATTTTTGCGTTGATAATAATGCCATTGTCGTGGGACCATTTAATTATATTATTTAGGTCCGTTTGTAAAATTTCCTCAATTTTTTGTGGATTTTTGTCAGCACATATAATGCAAGTAAAAAAGTTATTCAAAAACAAAATTGGATGATTAATTTTGCGCCATCCTGTATAAATAATATCACAGCAGGTGTTCCACTTTATACTTAAAAAAGATTGAAAATAGTATTTCTAAACAGCAAGAATTTTTACGACCACGTAAACCAAAGAAATATATACGTAAAATACTTGTACGCACTAAACAAGATATTCTTCGCGCAAGCCCTGTGTTGCCAATAAGCATCTGTTGCCCAGGCTGTAATTTTGAAACTCGCGTAATTTCGCTCGGGAATGGCGGTCGTCGAAACACGCCGTTTATTAGCTTACAGTCTTAAAGGCTCGCCGTTTTCTAAATCTCGTTTCCTCCTCGCTGAGAGGCCCAGTGTACCCTGCTACCAAGTACCCCACTACCCAACTACCCACGGATCTACTACCATATACCAAAGCACCCTCGAATCTGTAGCCTTCTCGGCGTGATGAAGTTTGGCACTAACTAGATGCTTTGCGACCCGGACCCGCAAATACCGGTGATGTATCCTTGAATAAAATAACTCAACGCTGAAAAGTTAGAAATTTTAAAATGTGTTATATATTTCCAGCGTATATCGATTTCTTATTTCTTTCCTATCAATATCGGTCTGGCTATCAACAGTGCGGCGTGCTTGGAAAAATGATATATAATCGTCAGTAGAGTTAGCTGATCGATAAGGATTGATAGGATAACTGTCGATAACTTCGCATCGTTCCCTAGCATGACTGCAGATCGCCAACGAATAAATAACAGTTCACAATGTCTAAATATTCTCAATATATTTGACGTCAACTGTTGTTCGTTTGTTAGCGACCTGCAGTTGTCCTAAGCAACAATGAGAAGTCACCGAAAGTTATCCTTTCAATCCTTATCGATGGATCTTGCTAGGGGGGCAAATATTGTATAGTTATCGATTTCACTATCTTGCATCACTTGAAAACAAACCTTTGAAACTCTAAGAAAGAGATAGAAAAATAAATGTCTCGAGAAAACCGTATGCTAATCACGAACTTCGGACAAATCAGTAGGATTTGGTTTTTATCAAACTAAATACCATAATGATATTAGGCTGTATACGCAATGTGTTTCCTAAATAAATAACTGTATCGCAAGTATAACTAGATATACTAAAATATCAGATATTTGTATTCAATGATTTTTCATTGAATCTGAAATAAAATATCATTATTCAAGGCAGGTGGTAAACTCAAATGGCCCAACAGTTAGTTTCATAGTATTCTGCACTGAAATACGAAGCTTTTTTATTTGCAGGAAAGATCAATGATATAATACATTACGTTTGACACGCGTAAATGATTTATGATAAATCCTCGGGGGGTGAGAGGTATTATTCTCGTAGATAAGAGGGAAATATATCCCGGAGGAGGAAGCTGTAAGAAAGGAAATATTACAAAGGTCTGAGGGCGTCAAGAACTAGCGGGTTATTTTTCAAGATCAACCACGTAACGAATGCATTTAGATTGATTTAATATTTCACCCTTATACCAGGTGATATATTCGCATAATAATAATATTTTCCCTAGATACTTAACTAAAAAGAAAAACAATTTTTATGATTGAATAACTTATTGGAGAAAACCTCAAATTCTAATATTTAATCACTCAAGACAATATTAGCGACTGTCAATCGAAAGTCCGAAACAGAAAAGCCAGAAAAAGATACGGTTACTTCTAGGAAATGAACCCAGGACCTTAGCCTTGCCGGAGCGACGCTCTATATCACTGAGCTTAATTTTCTTAACGCAATTTTTTTATTGGCTGCTATCTTTACGTTGATTCAAGATTCATCTATGTGTCTTGGATTAATTTATCAGTTTTATTTTATTTAATATGCGTTTTCTATTGACCTTGCTGCAAGTCTAGGAAGATTATTTATTTTTAATTTAACTTAATGAGTTAAACTTCAAATTGAAATATTAAATCACCGAAGACAATATTAGCGACTCTCAATCGAAAAACTGAAATTAAAAAATCAGAAAAAGATACGATCACATCTAGCAAATGAACCCAGGACGATGCTCTAAATATGACCGTATATTTTCTGGTTTTCTGTTTCAGATTTTCGATTGAGAGTCGCTAATATTATCTTCAGTGTTTAAATATTGAATAAAACCTCAAAATGTAATATTTAATCATTTGACCTCTGGCTTGCTGGGTTGATCTAACCACTGAGCTAATCCGACTACATCAAATTTCACCATTTTTAACTGTATCATACTTCGACTAAGAACTACAATATCTTCATTTTCTTGACGCTTTATTTTTGGCTATTTGTGTATGATTAAGTCAATTTTGATAGTTCTTAGTCTAAGTGAAAATACAGGGAAAAATGATTGAAGTTGGTGGGGTCGAATTAGCTTAGAGTAATAAAAGGTCCCGGTAAGACAGAGAACATGCAATATACAACCGAATCCATTTCTGTCTTTTCAGTTATACATTTTTTGTTTGAGAGTGGTTAATATAGTCTTCAAAGATCAAGAAAAAAATGTTGTAGGTATTTCACTATTAATGATTTTTTAAATCTATCTGCATCGTAAAGTTATGTCCACTAATGACGTTTGTAGGCGTATTTTAAGATGATTTTTCATCAAATTTTCAGAGAACGTCACTTCAGCACTTGGTAGAGGATTAAAAATGAATATACCAAATCATCATGCGTAAGTATTGCTTCAAATGCGGGAGTGGCGGTTAATGATTATTTTACTGCAATCATAATATTGAAAAAAAAAAACTGAACCATTTTTATAATTTTTTTATTATTATTTAAAATTTTTATTTTTTTATTTTTTATTTTTTTTATTTACCGAAACATTTATTGTAGTGAACGTATGTCTTGCATTATGAACGAGACATGCGTGTATGAGTAAGACAGCATGCGGAACGTATAAAAGGCGTGAATTTTGTCCATTCGTCCTCTCTTGTTATCAGCTTCCTAAGAAGAACCTTGTACAGGATTCTCGGATTAAATACACATAGTCTACCCAAGTCTATTATTGACATACACCCCATACTGAGATCATCATATCTGAGGAATCTCGATCCATCATAAAGGAGTCCAGAGGTAATGGGATAACCGGCCACGGTTATCACATTTATTATAATTACAATTTTACAACATTATATAACAACAATATTTCAATCGCTCTCCCAATAAAGCAGTTGTTTGTGTTTAGGAGAGGACAACTAAAGAATTTTACATCTAAGTATATAAATTAAAAATATTATTACAAAAACTAATAGTAATTTTATGAGAAAATACGATACATGTAATAAAATTATTGGTTAGTTAATAAATGATTCAAAGGATTGATAAAGCAAAACATATTTCTAAACAATAATTAAAGTTATGAGGTGGTACTAGAGTATTTCAATTTAATTTTTTTTTGTGTGTCGTAGTTTTCATCCGATCGTATATCTAGGGGAAATTTATTGAATAATTTTAAACACTTGAATGTATAGTGATGTTGTGCTGTTGTAGTTCGTACTAATGGTACGGTTAGTCCTCCAACAGATATGATTCTTTTGCTAATATTTAATTGTGGTAGAGTATTTTTATTAAAGAAATCTTTATGTAATTGTAGGAGTGCAATTTTGTCATAAATTTTTGTTAGTGGGGGAACCGGGAAATCTTGGAAAACATTTATTGTTGGGTAGTAATAGGGCTATTTTAAGATGACTTTTATTAATATTTTTTGAATTGTTTCCAGTGGAAGTAGGGATGATTCCATATTGTAGTACAGAGTGCGCAAGTGCGTAATAAATATCTTTTAGTGGTTTTAATGTTACAGTATTTCTAAGTCTAAAAAATACATAGATCAGTTTTATCATTCTGTCTACTGTGGAATTTATTTGACTCTTCCATTTGATGTTATTATTGATAATTATTCCAAGATATTTTATTTCTTCTTTACTACTAATGTGTATACAGTTTGAGTTATAGGGTGGGATCATAAGATTAAATTAGAAATTTGGGAGGCGGGAATGGGTACCGCCGCCCCGGGAACCTTTATTGGATAACCAACACCTCTGCCATAGGTCACCCCAAGTGGTTCGCTACGTTTGGTGATTTAGCAGGGGTGCCCGGGTTCATGGGGTGAGGTTTGTCTAGGTCTTGGAGGCGGATGACCGGGACATACTGAACCCCAGATTCCTACCCACCCCTTAAACCCTTTTCCTTCCCAGAACTCTCCTCTCCTTCCCTTTTCCTTAAAAAAACCCTCCACACAGCATCCTCAAAGATGACATAGGCCCTGAGGGAAATTATTTTCCTCAGGGCCTCCTGTGTGGAGCTCATGTAAAAAAAAAAAAAAAAAAAAATAAGAAGGCGATTTTTTGGTGAATTTTTATGTTTACCTTTATATTTGAGATATTCCCTGTTAGGCTATAAGGTATAAAATGGGTTTTTTTCGATATTTAGTGTCAATAAGTTTTCGTCGAACCATAGTTTTACGATATTAATTGCATTGTTAGCTAATACTTCGACCTCATTCCAAGAATTTCCTTCAATAGTAATTACTGTATCATCTGCGTAAGATATAATGTTGGGAGTCCAAAAAGTTCATTTACATACAAAATGAATATTAAAGGTCCCAATACAGTTCCTTGTGGAATTCCAAAATCTATATTTTCTATTTCACTTAGTTCGTTGTTTACTTTTACCTGTTGAGTTCTTTGATGGAGATAACTTTTTAACCATGTTTTAGCTTTGCCAGTTATTCCTATATTATAAAGTTTATTAATTAATTTTGAATGTGAGACACTATCAAAAGCTTTACGAAGGTCAATGAAAATACTTATGCATTTTTTACCTCTATCTAATGTTTTGTAAATAAGCTTAGTTAATTCTGCAATTGCGTCTTGTGTGCTAAGTTTATCTCTGAAACCGTATTGACTAGGGTTAATACATTTTTGGTTATCTATATAATCAACAATTTGTTTTTTTTTATTACTTTTTCGTATATTTTTGCAATATTGGATAATAAGGACATTGGGCTGTAATTGTTTACTTCTTTTGAATCTCCGGGTTTATATACTGGGATTATAATGGCTTTTTTATAGTTTGACGGGAATATTCCACATTTAGTGCTTACATTAAATACATGCGTAATCGGTTTGGTTAGGAAATTGCAGTATTATTTTCAAAATTTCTATAGTTATACCGTCTTAACCTAGCGCAGCACCATTTTTTAGTGATTGTATTATGTTTTCAATATTTTTTTCTGTAGTCGGTTATAAAATTGAAATATTGTTATTTGTTATTTTATCTTCACGTATGTCATCTGGTTTGTAATTTTGGTCAATTTTATATGCAAGTTATTGACCGACGGTTGCGAAAAAAAATTTGAAAATATTTGCACACATTTTTGGTTCACGGATAGCATTTAATTTAGTTCCATTATAAACGATCCAGATTTAAATGTCCGGGTTAAATTTTCCCCACAGGAAAAACTAAACCCTTTCACACACTTCCCCAAATGATCATCTAGTCAACCCACGCTATGCAATTGCACTATATAAGTATTATAAATACAAAACAATACAAGAACAACATGTCAACCTACTAGACACCAAATGGGAAAATAATTCACCGACTCCAGATATTTTCATATCAGAGGGTTCGGCTCTGTGGAATTCCTAATTGAACCTATAAATCCTACCGATCCCTCAATATAAATATATAAAAAATCTTTTGTAATCCTACATGTATTTAAAATTACTGATTTTTGCATTTTTATATACAAATTCTTTGACAAACCTAATATGCTTAAATTTTGAATCAGATTCCTAGGTATTATGCCAGTGGCCTAGGTATTATGCCAGGGCATTATTTATGACATTTATTATTGACTTCATAATTTCGTTTAAAGTTTTCCATGTTTTTTTAGGGTTTTGTTTTGTGAGGATTATTTTCTCCCTGTAATATTTTTCTTTTGTGTCTTTGATAATTCTAATGAGTTTGTTCCGAAATATTTTGTATTCGTTTTTGATATGACTATTAGTAAGGTTTTTTTTCGTTTGTATGAAGAGTTTTTCTTTTTTCCGGATAGATATGAGTAATCCTTGTGTAATCCATGGTTTGATTTTCCTTAATTTAGAACTAGTTTGATTATTTATATAGGTTATACAGTCTGGGATATGAGAATTTATTTACTTTATTTATTTCATTTATAAATAAATGCATATAACAGATTAAAAAATATATGGTTCTTAAAACTAAATAAAATAAAGTAATTTCTTGTTAACAAATTACCCAACACAATAGAAAACATTTCTCGTGGTTGAAAAAATGCAATCATCTACAATCTACATAATTGTAGGAATTTGTGTATGAAATTAAGTTACTAAGAGAAATATTTGCGTTGCCCCATCATTATAAAACAATTTTTTTTAAGAAAAAAAAATCATAAAAAAAACTTATCGATTGCAACGGGTTAAAATTAAAATGGCTTTATTAAATTTGTTTCATTTATAAATTATACACTTCTACCCCACCCCCCCTCTCCGATTCCAATCCCAATCCAGTACATCCATTGAAATCTTTTAGTGTGTTGTTGTAATTAGTATTAAGTAAACTCTGACAAACTACGTACTAGTATTTTTATTAATTTTGAAATAAAATGGTCCCACAAAATTAGTTTTCTTTCTTTGAAGAAATAATATTTGAATTGACATAGTATTATTTACATAAACATAAACTCCATTTTAATGTTGAAACTCAACAAAAAAAAACTCCCGAAATGTTGAAACCAGTACGTGTACCTATACATTGGAATTTGATTCATAATTTTTTACCCATTAACTCTATCTGTTGGACGATTATTTTGTGCATATATAAAAAGTTATGATTATAACGTAATATATTATTAAATTTTAAAAATAATGTATCATAATTATAACATGATTATTTAGTGCAAATATAAAACGTTATAAGGAAAGACATACCAGACTATTGTAAGACCCGCAATAATGTATGGCTCCGAATTCTGGACTTTGTACAACTCCTACACTAGGCAACTTGAAACAGCAGAAATGCGTATGCTTAGATGGTCGGCAAGAGTATCACTAAAAGATAAGATCAAAAGTTCACGCATTCGTGGTAGCCTCGGTGTCACAGACATAAATAGTTAGCTGGAAGAACGACAGTTGAGATGGTATGGACACATAAGACGGAGACCATCAGACAACACAGTGAGGAGGGCAATGTCTATGGAGCTTCACCGACAGTCATCCAGAGGAAGACCGAAGAACTCCTGGATGACTCAATGTTCCAAAATTCTTCAGAGAAACGGCCTGGATGAAGGCGATACCCAGAACAGAAGATATTACAACCTGCGAACGAGAAGAGCCGACCCCAACAGCCTACCTTGGCAATGAGTTGGGACAGCGCAAGGAAGAAGATAAAACGTTATAGCAAAACTTGACTTTCATTTAAACATTGAAAGTAGTACGTTTATACATTTTCATTTTGATTCACAGTTTTTCACGTCAAATCTAACTGTTGAACGATTATTTGGTGTAAATTTAACAACTTAAAATAATAACGCAAAATTCGAATCTACCTCTTAAACATAACAGACATAAACTACCAAAATATTGAAACTAATATTTATTTACATTTTGATTTTGATTCATACATAGATGGTTCACGTTAAATCTGATTATAAAAGATTTGATTTTGCTTCATAGTTTGTTCCCATCTGTTGGACGATTATTTTGTGCAAATATAAAATGACTAGATTCATAAAGTTAGCTCCTACGTCACTATAATCTATATTCAACAAGAGACTATGAAATGCGACAAGCTGGCGCCGCCTTTACACTCCGTCTGCCCAGTCTATGGAAAATTGTACGCTATACTGTAATAAGTACACGTTTTATGAAGCCCGTTGAATTTAATTCCGCCATTCATATCTCAAACATACCAACTTAGTACGATGAGAATATGCTTAATGGTGTGCATTGTGGACATGGGACAACGTAGAATGGGTACATAGAACATGGTACCTAAATTATGAGAAACTAAGTTAGTTCGAGCAATCAAATCAATCGCGTTCGAAAAAGAACTATCAAATAATTTTCTATTATTTAATAAATCAAAACAAAAATTTCATCTGAACACACAAAAATTGTATGTAGGTAGGTATTGCCACGCAATTTGTATGGGATTGGTAGGTATGCGTTCACAAAGACTTAGTGGAGAGTAAGTTTAGTGACAATAAAATCCTGCAATTGTCCCACCTAATCTTATCTTAATATATATCCCACCTGATTAACCTAATCTTCCCATCCTCAAAATGTCACCATGACCGATATAATTGTGGCAAGAAAAATATCTAACTTTATAAAAGGTGAAAGTATGCTCATTGAAGCTCAGTAGTCAGTGTAAATTAATATCTGAGACAGGGCGGACTATTTATCACATAACAACGACTGTGGAAGAAATATTGCGAATTCATTTTTCAGTTTATATAATAGTGAACTTCAATATACCATTTTAAAGATTCATATTGTGAAGTGAAGCATGCAGAACGTGGATGAGTGTGGCCCCAACTGCGATGGTGAGTCGTTGTATCATATACTCCACAATGGGCTTCCAGAAGCCCAGATTTGAACCATTGATTAATACTGTCCACCAAGTTTGGCGAATGCATACAAACTTAATCGTTCCACATAAACATGGCGGTTGATGTAGTTTTGGGGACTGGTCCTTCGAGTGTGTGGCATAGGGCTTGGCTCTGTAGCACCTTAAAATACCATTACACCAGATACTTAAATAAAAAACTTAGGTACTTAAAAAAGAAATACTTACCTAGGTACCTACTTGATGAATAAACACGACGCGCGACGATTCGACGATCAAATCTGAAAAAAAATATTTTTGTTGAACTCCGCAATAACTTATTTGTATTTTGCAAAATTATGTTTTTGTCAATTGTTCCATTTTTTCAGATAATGTGTTTATATATTTTTTTCATAAAAAGTAGCATGAAATCTACCACATAATTATTTTCCCCAAAGAACGTTCCACCTGCACGCAGGAAAATTATATTTTTAGTCGTGCCTATCGGCTTCTAGCTAAAATAGCCATCATGTTTAACCGGAACCGGCACACGCTAACAAACAAATTTAGATAAAGACGAAATTCAAAACCCTCGAGTAGTCCGATGGAACGGACGACGACCGTAAATATTTTGTCCGCGAATCCGGAAAATGGACCGTACAAATTAATGCAGAAGCAAACAATGTGACTATTGTGTGGCGGTAACTATTTACTCCACGGGCGTAGCCAGGTTTCAGTATCGGGGGGGGGGGGGTTCAAAAATCAAAACTCGTGTCGGGTTGGTGGGGGGGGGGGGGGGGGAGACGACGACTCTTTGTATTTCTTGAGCGTTAACTAATAACAATTTGTGGACATTTCAAACTTATTTTCTATGTACATTGGTTAATTAAAGTAACAAATGTATATATAAAATAAATCTTATTTTAAGCAGTCACCTCATTAGAAACGGAATTCCAAGTTAAATTATTTTTTTCTTTCAGAGGTCCCCATTTATCTTTTTAAATACATAATATCATTTTGAGTTGTCAGTGTTAAAAATAACATTGCTTGAAAAAATTGCTTGTAAGTACATCAACAATATTTAAGATTCATGGGAATTCCAAAAAAACATATGGGTAGGTATATAATACCAGTAATATTGTCATATGCAATAAAAAATTTAACAGGTCGAAATTTCCGTAAATTTAGTGCTGATTTCCCTTTTCCCTAAAAAATATTTTTCTCCCCTAGATCTAGTCAAATTTCCCTAGACGGCATGAAAATATAGGTACAAAGGTTACCGAATGCGATCGGATAATCGACGACGGCCAGCGGCGAGTGGTAGAGAGGGCGAATCCAAAATACATTATTAGTGTAATAATTAGTAATAAAATAAGTTATGCCGCTCTCCGCATCTCCTTATTTTTAATATTATTGATGTTGATATCTTAACTTTTCGGGGGGGGGGGGGGGGGGGGGGGGGTTGAACCCCCAAACCCCCCCCTGGCTACGCCCATGACTTACTCTATCCCTTACAAAAATCGCTCAAGTCCATATAAATTGCTTAAAAATAAATTTAATCGTAATTTTTAAAGAACCGATAAACGTAAAAATATCCCTACAGACCAAGTTGTTAATCCGATGTTAAAACGATTATTCAAATTCGATAGAGATATTAAAATAACATAATTCAATGGTCAAAAGTTATTCAAAGACTTCGGAGGTAGAATATAATTCTCTAATTAACAATTTTAACCAATATCTGGAATAGCTGGGAAGGCATTGCGAGGAAACTTCGTCCATTGAAATGAAATTAGAATATTTTGCATTATTTTGAAGTTATGCTGAAAAATAAAAGCTGGGAAATTAATTAAATACGCAGACTGGTCACGCTCAAATTTATTCCATTCTCGGAACCAGCCTACGCAAGTATTATACATTTTTATATTAATCCTGATCGGTAGGTACCTACTACCTACCTGTTCCTAACTGTCTGGGGCCGGTGAAACTATGGCATCCTCAATTGGGGTATATTGTGAGGCTGCAGGTAAAAGGTAAGGAGAAGAAGGAGATGGGGAAAAGTAAGGTAGGTACGTACCTAGTTATTCAGTTCTGGTCAGCAAACACGGTTAAAGCCATTTCAAGCAACGTTCCAATTCTGAATGGTGGTCTTTCACCAGGACTGTTACTGAGAGTATCTTCCACTATGGAACATGCGGCAAATTTACAATATATTATTTTAAATGGATACATTTTGAAATAACACACATTAATGAAAATTAGCAGAACACTTAGTTTAAACAACATTTGCTTACTTCATCAGGGCTTACTCAAAACTCAAAATTAAACCCTGAACATTTTGGTTTTTTGAACAGAAGTAAAAGCTAAGTATTCTATTTATTTTAATTAAAATGGTGCCATAAAATAAGTTTCCTGTGGTCGAAGAAAATATATTAATTTAACAAAAACGGATTTGAATACGCGACCTTCAGATTGCTACTCGAGATGATAGATGGATACCGATACTAAAATAAATAAAAAAAATCTTAAGAGTTAGACGTAAACCCTTTTAGTTCGGGAAAATTCTTCTAGCTCTGGAGAATTTACATAAAGAAATGGGTTTCTAATTAACAAGAAAATATAATTGAAAATATGACTGTTTCTCAATTCGGTAGCATCGACATCTAATTACTAAATAATTAATATACTTATTAATATTTATGTTGATGGTATGTGTTACCTATAAAGCAGACAATCATTAAAAAATATTTGTTTATGTGATAGAATATTCCAATGTTTTATAACAAACATAATACGTGTATCCTCACTGTAAAATTCATTATGTGCTTTTTTGTCCGTACGGCAAATCTCCCGAACGGTGGGCGTCATAAATTTACGCTGCTTTTCCGTATCGACTTTTTATGTTAGGTCAGTGAAACTATTTTCCGCTGGCAATGCCATTTCCATCATAAATTGTGGAGTTTTGGAATACCAATTCTACTAGTTATAACCTGAACTGATTTACGCTCTTTTATGTTTAGGTGAAAGTTATGTTCATGAAAACGCCTGTGCCAATCTAAGGATATAATGGTTAATGATTAGCAAAGATTAATTTAGATTAAGTTATATTAAGTTAGATTAAGTTAGATTAAATTAGATTAAGTTAGATAAGGTTAGATTAAGTTAGATTAAGTTAAAGTAAGTGAGATTACATTATATATTAATTTCGATTAAGTTAGATTCAGTAGAGTAAGTTAAAATACGTAGATTAAGGATGTTGTAAGAGTAGTCCGTGGAAGGGAATGGCCGTCCCAGGTGTGGATGAGACTCGCTATCCATCACATCGAGGAGGACGGAACGTGAACAACGCCGAGCCGAGTTGTTTGGCGGTCCGTCCTCTCTGCCTATTTAAAGCGAAATTTTCTATATCTTAAAAAAGTAATCAAGGAATTTAAAAAAAAATGCTTCTTAATTACCGAATAGTTTTTCTAAGATTACCACAACTATAGAACATGTGATGTAAAACACAACAGATGTCGTTAAATCTCTCATTGGGGAATGTGTATTACTTCCTTCCGGTGCGGGGGGGTTAGTGAGACCCCTCCCATCCACTGTAGGTCGGGAGGGAATGGGAAATAGGAAGAATTTGCAAATATTCATATATTGATACTATCCACAGCTGAAATAATTTCAGCGCAATGTTAGATTCAAATGCTTGTTGGTAGGTATTTTTTACCAGAGCAATTGCGGGAGAATCTTCCATCCTGTCACAAAGAGCAAAAATGTGAAAGATCCAGATTTTTAAACTTTATTGGGTTTTTATTGTTATTCTTTGTAAGTTCACGCCGAAGAACTTATCGTCTTGCCATAAAACTTTCCAAACATCACTCAGTGAACACTTAGTAAATAAAATTACTTATATCATCCATCAAAACAATGACTTATTGGTTTTCCAAAATAACAACCTTTTCCTTTCAATCTCCTTTCATATAAATCGACACTAAGCCGTCCGCCCACGGAGAAGAAAATCGAATCAATAAGAAAATTATGAATCACTTTTTGTAAGGCTTTTTGGTGCAGTATAAATCACCTACCGTAGCAAAGAAAACGCTGTGGGAATTTTTGCGTTATTCATTCACCGTCCATACAAAAGACCTATTCGATGTTGTTTAGGGGAGAACTCTTCGGGGAGTTCACTGATCTCATCTGCCGATACAAGGCGCTAGACAGAGGGAATGTTTTCTTTGGGTATAGTTGAAAGAAATATAGTTATACTTGCGAGTATTAACTCCAACTTCATTCGGTTTCCCTCATAATAAATCTTCTTCTCTTCTCTTCTCGGAGGTTGGCTATCACAAGCCGATTTTCATTATGCAGGATGCAGCCCGAACAATTCTGCAGAACGGCGCCGTCACGTGATAATGAAGCAATTAAAAACAACAATTTTTATTCTTTCAGCTTAATTTTCCAATAATATGGGTTATGTTGTAATTATTTAAAATAATAATAACGGTGGTGTCTCAAATATGAGTAAATTAACCCGTTTAATCACAGGAGACCAGATTTGTCCCAACGCACATAGGTCTCACATAAGACGCCGTAACTCCTTTACTATCATAGTTAGAAATATGTTCTAATCGGTGTTAGAAAGGAAAAACATCATGCTTTATATTCCCATTATGACCCATTTTGAAAACTTTTTTATGTTTGTATGCAAAAATTTTATAATTTAAAAAAATATATATTTTTCGAATTCTATAATTTGAAAGCGTATTTCATCACCTTTCTAAAACAGTTTTTGGTTTTTGAATGTGTTCAGAAATATTCCAAATATTTGCATTTTATTGTAAAGCGAAAATATTTTGACGATCCGAAAAAAAAGGCAAATTTTTGAAGGGTTAAATGACCTGTAGAACTGGGATTTGCTTCAATTAATGAAGTGATAAAGTAGGAACCAAAATAATTATTTTATTAATTAATAATTTTGTATTTCAAAGGAGTATTTTTTTGTTGTTTACATTTTTGTGAAATTTCAGACGTAATTTTTCATGTTTTATAAAGGAGTTTATTCGAAATTTAAATTACTGATTGTCTTTTGAAAAGCAATAATCGTGATGCAAAAAAATTATAAATAAATACTTTTATAACACAATTGTTGGTAAAATGTTATTTATTTAAAGTAAGTTCACAGATCACATATAGTAAAAATAGTCACAATGTATCAATTCACAATAATAATAATTAACTGAGCAAGGGATCGGAGGGAACCTTGCTGTTTAGGCTTTGGGAACAACAAAACTGACTGTGGTTCTGCTTAGAGGGTCGTACCATAGGACGAAGCGCAACTAAGGCAGCAGTCGGGGTCTGGTTGGTGCTTTACTTATGGTAGTAGAATACTCCTTAGAGGGTCGTGCCAAAGGACGAAGCGCAACTAAGAGAGCGTACTAGTCAAGAGCGAGCTACAGACGAACTGGTTTAATTTAGGGCTCGCAGCTCTTTATATAGGCCATTCCTTGTTGCGGGGCGTGGTTTATGTAGCGACTCGAGAGTAGGAAATGCGCAGAAGGCGTCTGCGCAGCCTGGTTCGCCTAGTTTTGGGTGAGCAGGATGGCGCTGTACGGGGGAAAGAGATGGTGTAGTGGCAAGCGTAAAAACGGCGCGCTACACTTTCAGTTTCTCAATTCCAACAATTTGTAACATCCCGTAATTATTGACATTTTTTTTACTAATTCCAGTTGTGACTCTGTCTGATTCCAGTTCAATGAACACTTTTAATTTTAATTATTTATTATTTTTAATTTATAAAAACTTACGTTTAGACAAGATTTTTATGCATAGCACAAAAGGTAACAATTATTATAAGCAATAATTATCAGCCTGAAACACTCATCAACATTGAAAAATCTTCAGAGAAAAGATACTTGCCGCCAACGGGACTTGAACCCGTGTCCTTCTGATTGCCGGTCAGCTGCTCTTGACCACTGAGCTATGGGACTTATCAAATACCCGCCAAATAATTCAATATATACTAAGCAGTTCTACATTCAATATATACTAGCAGTAATTGTTGAATGAAACACTGGTATAGCTCAGTGGTCAAGAGCAGCTGACCGGCAATCAGAAGGACACGGGTTCAAGTCCCGTTGGCGGCAAGTATCTTTTCTCGGAAGATTTTTCAATGTTGATGAGTGTTTCAGGCTGATAATTATTGCTTATAATAATTGTTACTTTTAATTTTAATTGTGGCATAATGTTCCAAATTATTAGAACTAGTTGTGTGAATTCTGACAAGGTTAAAGTACCTAGCGACTTATAATATTATATTTTTGAGAATTTTTTTTGTCGTTTACAAATTGTTACTAACTTATCAAGAATTCAAAACATCCCGTGAATTTTCAAGGGTCGATTTTTCAACCCAACAATATACAACTTCATCACTCCTTTAAAAAGTCTTTAAAAGTGATGAAAAAAAACTTGGTTAGATAATTAGGTTACGTTAGCTTATGTTATGGACTATTAAAAAATGTTGAAATGTCAGTTTGTTGAGGTGTCATGGAACCGATATTAACAGTAAATTATTTGCAGTTCTGGAAACGTGGAACTATTGACCTTTTAATTTTTTATACAAAACCGCTTGTTACAAAACAAAAATTTGAAAAATGAAACTTAATTGTAAATTTGATCTTAATACCTACTAACCATCAATTGTTTGGTGACAAGATCTGATTAGCCGGGTATTTCCCCATACTTCTCTACCCCATTTCCACTACCTCTAGTTTTACAACATATCCCAATTGGTGATGCCATAGTGTCACTTGATTGGGAGCGGTTAGGATTCTCGTGCGGTGTAGATAATTCTACATTCAATGATTATGTATGTTTTTACCAGGCTTCGGAATCTAACGACAAAGATAGAATTCTAAATTTATGAACTAGTCCCGAATAATATAAGAATTAATTTTTTTGATTACATACATTTGAATTTCTATTTTGTTTTATTTTTTATTTAGTTTTTAGTTTAGTTTAGTTTATACTACATGAATATAATAATAATAATAATATATCTTTATTGAACAAAAAAAAATGAAGATTTATAACTACAAAAACAAAAAGTACATCATAAGTACAGTAAAAGTACAGTTTAAAAGTTGCATACGTACGAAAGTTAATATCAAAAAACAAAATACGTATATACAGTAGGTAATTAAAGAATAGAGATTTATAATTATAAATTAATAAACACAATGTAACATTTAATTTGATAAATTTAAATATTTTTACAGTAAGCATAACATTTCTATTTAAATACATTCATTCTTTCTTCATTCTTCATACTTTCAGGCATTTCATCATACATCTTTGCAGTTCTGTGATTTTGATTTCTTCATTTGTGGCAATCGAACTCTGTTTATATTTCTTGTTTCGTAATTATGAATGTCTTTATTAAAAACAATTTCATCCTTAAAGTATTTTGGCATTTGGTTTTTCATAATTTTATGCACAAAAATTAACACATTAAATAGTAGTCTCTTTTTATTGGAATCCAATTTAGCTCCTCTCTCATTTGATTAATCCTTGCGTGTTTGCCTTTCCCCAGTAAACATCTCATAGCTTTGTTTTGTATAATTTATAGTTTGTTCAAACTTCCTTCATTGGCCAGATATAACATCGTAGAGCAGTAGTCCAAATGTGGCGCACGATAGTTTTATAAATGAGCTCCGTTGTGTTTCTATTTAATTTACGTCTTAGTCTTCTAAGAAAATTTACCTTTTTGATACCTTTTTTAGCACATATTCAAAGTTTGCTTTGAAAGTCAGTTTTGAGTCGAGTATGACACCCAGGTATTTGATTTCATTTACTTTTCCAATTTTTTCACCATTAATTGTCAAATTTAACCCTGTGTTACATGTTTTATTGCCTATTTCCATATATTTTGTTTTGTTTACGTTCAGTTTCAACTTGTTTAATTTCAGCCATTTTGCTATATTTTGTAGGTCTTCATTTATTTTGTTTATTGCTTCTATGTAATCTTCACACGAAATATAGATTAAGGTATCGTCTGCTGTAACGTATCGTCTTGTTACAGGAAGCTAGCTCAGGTTAATCATTGATGTATAGTTAAATAAGTGCAGTTTTTATACCTACCTCTGTACTTTCTCCACTCTGCCTTCTCACCGACTCGGGTCGCTTGGGTTGGGACAAAAGACAAAAGGGGGATGAATTTAATTATAGAGATTTTAAATGTTAGGATTTTAATTAGGTTTGGCCAAATTAATACACAATCTTAATTATACTTAGATCTACTTATATCTAAATCTTAAATAGTTGTCATATGGTTCGGGGTTGCTTCTCCATTGTTCACATCGTCATAGTTAATTGTTCACTGAAACTACCTTCGTGTCACTGGGTTCTCTGCGGGTGCCTTGGTAAGGCCGAGGTCCTCGATGGCAGCTCCTCCAGTTCAGCAGCTCAGGCCCTCCTAGCCGAGTCTCCTGCCTCTGAAGTCTGAAGTCTCCTGAAGTCGTCTGCATCACTTCGCACTTTGGCTACTGGCCGCGTATGTTCACTGCACTTTCTTCGTCTCATGCCCGGCTTTACGTCGCCGGGCGGAGAAATATTTCTTGAGGTCAAACTAGCTCTTCTTAATCCGCCGTCCAGCATCACGCGGGGAGCGCGTACTTGGTGTTGCACCATTACTCGTGTCTCCTCTCTTCCTTGTCTAGGTCTTGACCCCTCTTCTTCATCCACCGCCCAGCATCACGCCGCTGGGCGGGGAACGCGTACTTTCTATTGTACACCACTCGTGTCTCCCCTCTTCCCCGTCTAGATCTTGACTGTTTGTCGCGGCGTGCCCTATGAATTCATAGGACCCGTGGCCCTACCCCGCACTTCTTTCTTCTTCCGTTTTAGCCCTTGCACCCAAATCTGTCATCACTTTCTTTGTCTTTGCTGCACAGAGCGAGACTCTTTCATAACACTAAATTATTTATTCAAATTTATTTGTGACGAAATTTGATTCGTCACACTGCAAATAGTCTAATTTTGCAATGTTTAATAGTTTTGATAATATCATTTATGTAAATTATAAATAGAATTGGACCTAATACCGACCCTTGCGGAACACCAAGGTTGTTTTCTATCGGTTCTGATTCTGAGCTTTCAACTTTCGTTACCTGTTTTCTTTTCTGGAGATATTCTTTGAATAGATTCAGAGCTAAGTCAGAAAGACCTATGTCTTCTAGTTTTTCCAATAGTATTTTCCTTTCTATCGTTTCAAATGCTCTTTTGAAATCTACGAATGCTGCAATGGTTATTTTTTTTTGTCTGTTTCTTTCTTCCATGTATCAATCACTATGTTTATCGCCGCTTCGCAAGAGTTATTGTTCCGGAATCCTGATTGCTCCTCACATAATATGTTATGTTTTTCCAAATACTCAATGAGTTGTTTTATATTACAATTTCTAGTACCTGTTCGTATTTTGGTAACATATTTATTGGTCTAAATTCTGCAAATAATGCAAATCTTGGAAATGGAATTTAACCCACTTCCTGACATCCGAACGAGCTGAAACTTAACACAAAGACTCATTGCTGATGACAATGCATTCTAATATTCATTCAACACTAAACAGACACAAGTGCACACACAAATTTTTACTAGCCGGCCTAAGAGCGAGACGCGTACGACCGTGGCAGAAAGTCGAAACTGTTTTACTACAAAAAAATAGATCATAATATAGTAAAAAAAACTTGTTTTACGGATTGTCTTTTTTGGGGATTATTTCAATAAATTTATAAATACTTTTAAAACTCATCATCTATCTATAATATAAAAATGAATCGCTGAATGTGTTGCTAAGCGCAAATCTCGAGAGCAGCTGAACCGATTTCGCTAATTCTTTATTTAGAATATTCCTTGAAGTACGAGGATGGTTCTTACGGAGAGAAAAATTAAGAAAATTGCGCAGAAAATTGGATAATTTCAGAAAACCTAACGACTATCGCACGTTTGACAGTTCGCTTGTTTGAGAATGACATTTTGCAAAACAATGATTGTTAAATTAGGATTCTATTTTTGAAAATCTTTAAGTTGATAAATTTATTTAAAGTAGATACTCCCCTAATAGTTTGAATCGCATCAAGAATTTTAGATATTTTAAATAGGTACCTATGTTAGGTACCAAATTTAATATACATGAAAAATAGAAATTTGAATAAAAATTGTAAAAGGTGGAACGCGGGCTGTTTAAAAACTGAATGTACTGGGATTGAATATGATGGGGGAGGGAGGAGGGAGGAGGGAGGAGGGAGGAGGGAGGAGGGAGGAGGGAGGAGGGAGGAGGGAGGAGGGAGGAGGGAGGAGGGAGGAGGGAGGAGGGAGGAGGGAGGAGGGAGGAGGGAGGAGGGAGGAGGGAGGAGGGAGGAGGGAGGAGGGAGGAGGGAGGAGGGAGGAGGGAGGAGGGAGGAGGGAGGAGGGAGGAGGGAGGAGGGAGGAGGGAGGAGGGAGGAGGGAGGAGGGAGGAGGGAGGAGGGAGGAGGGAGGAGGGAGGAGGGAGGAGGGAGGAGGGAGGAGGGAGGAGGGAGGAGGGAGGAGGGAGGAGGGAGGAGGGAGGAGGGAGGAGGGAGGAGGGAGGAGGGAGGAGGGAGGAGGGAGGAGGGAGGAGGGAGGAGGGAGGAGGGAGGAGGGAGGAGGGAGGAGGGAGGAGGGAGGAGGGAGGAGGGAGGAGGGAGGAGGGAGGAGGGAGGAGGGAGGAGGGAGGAGGGAGGAGGGAGGAGGGAGGAGGGAGGAGGGAGGAGGGAGGAGGGAGGAGGGAGGAGGGAGGAGGGAGGAGGGAGGAGGGAGGAGGGAGGAGGGAGGAGGGAGGAGGGAGGAGGGAGGAGGGAGGAGGGAGGAGGGAGGAGGGAGGAGGGAGGAGGGAGGAGGGAGGAGGGAGGAGGGAGGAGGGAGGAGGGAGGGTGAGAGGGGGGGGGGGAGGGGGGTGGAGGGAGGGTGAGAGGGGGGGGGGAAGTAGGAACCCCCCTTACACCATGCGAGCGAAGCCGCGGGAAAAAGCTAGTATAATATAAAAATGAATCGCTGAATGTGTTGTTAAGCGCATAACTTCCGAACGACTGCACCAAATTGGATAATGCTTTTTTTTGGTGTTCTTTATTATAAAGACAAGGTTTGTATAAAACTACCGGCGAACTCTGGCATTATAAAATTTATTTTTTTATTAAGAAATTGCAATAGTTGGTACGCGAGCTGTTTGAAAATTGAATTTACCGGAACTGAATGTATGAAATGCGGGAGGAGGGAGGAGAACTCGGGTAGGGGGTTCGCGGGAGAGATGGGAGGGGAACCAGGGAGGGGGGAGGAAAGCCTGGGAAGGGAAAGGGGAAATCGGGAGGGAGGTTCGCGGGACGGAGGAAGGGGGGGAGTGGAGTGAGGAGAGGGAAGGTGGAGGAGGCGGAGTGGAAACGCGAGAGGGGAAGGGGACGCGCGAGAGGAAGGGGAGGCGGAAGGGGAATGGGATGAATGGGAAAGGACACGCAGGGAATAACAATTTGTTTATTAAATGGTATAGCAACGCATGCCGGGTACCAGCTAGTATCATATAAAATTCATTTGAAAATACTCATCGGTTGGCAGATTATTATCAACAGTGCAAGAAACTCGACCTTAAAAGCGTTGAAATTAAAAAAATTCATGAAATCTTAAAATTTTCGTTGTAATTAGAAAACGCAATATCTACTGTTTTATTGTGATAACTCCAACACAGAATCACAATTGTATACCCCCGTTTACCGTATACAAAATTTGGGTAATGACTGTAAAGATATATTGATATATTCAAAACACCATTCACCAAATATAAACAAGTCCTTATACAATTTATATCGAAAAGAAGAACATCAAATTTAATTTAATTTAACTAAACAAACTACGTAGCTCATTGCAGCATTGAATTGTCTTCCCAATGTATTGTAATTTTCCTATAACATTTTTCCATCTTGCATGGGTATTTAGTTTCGATATTATTTCGTTTTTCACTTAGTTTCTGCTTTATATGTGGTTTTTTTATTATGTCTTCTATTTTGTTTTTGATTTTGTTTTTTGGTTTTGCTTTGATTTTGTTGTGCTTATTTAGACGTTCTTTATAATAAATAAAAAAAAATAACATGTAAAGGTCCAGCCGGTCGTGAAATTCAAAAATAAATATATAAATAAACAAACAAAACACTTTTATATCTCTAATCTTCTTGCAGAAAGCTTTCATCAAATTGCAAGCTTAATTACATTACGCAGTTAGAGTGAGTTTATTTACTCGGCACTAAACGGACACCCTGCGAGTGTCAATCATTCTATTGAAGCAAGTTGGACGGATTAGACCGAGGCCTTTGTTTGTCAGAATAGATGCTGCGTCGACCGTGGACCCGCCACCGCCGCGCGCCGCCGCGCCGCCGCCGCGCCGCCGCCGCGCCGCCGCCGCCGGGGTCGACAGAAGGGAGAATCGTGACTCACCGAGGTACTGAGGGATAACCGGACTAGTTGCTAAGAGGACGAAGTTTCGCGTCGCCGACGATAGATGCCACTGTAAACCGTTAAACTACTTGTTTTAGATTTAATACAACTAAAAGTATTAAAATTTGCTGGAAGAATATTTATATATCCGTCGTTTGACGGATTACATAATTAAATAATAATTAAAAGTTAAATAGCACGTTTTCATTAAATAATATTATGAAATGTAAAAAGAAATACGCGTTAGAATTTTATTGAAGCAAAGAACATATTATTATATTATGATTTGATTCAGCAACTGAAAATTTTGAAAAGATCGAATAAAGGCTTTTTGAAAAGAAAACTTCTTTAGCACCGTTGTGATCGATGAAACGAAAAACTCGATGAAACGAAAAACAGCGACTCCAAAAAGAGACAAATACATACCTACATCTATAGACTAATCGATCTCCTTTTTATGCGGTGCTTCGTAGCCTCCCCACTCTGGTCTACATTTTACTTCACTTCTACCGCGAATGAACTGCACACAAATTTTTAAATATAAAACGCTAACGTTTAACATCACGTAACGGAAAAAACACATTCTTTTGTGGGAAATAAATAATAATTTGTCCCACATTTTTAAAGAAACGTCACTATCTCAGTCACAATCTATTTTGCAAACTATCTTCAGGCAGGTAGGTACCATTATATTGAAAAAATGCGATAAATATTGTCCAAATAAACACGACGATTTTACATTTGAAAGAAAAATCTATACTAAACCAAACGACCACCATCTTGAACCTTGAAGTGCAAGGTACAAACAAATTTACAGACAGAAAAAATTCAAAACGGTCGAGATGAAGCAGGACTTCGCTACGCTCAGTCAATTAGCCGTGCATTATTACATTAATTACATCGATTAATTGAACCTACTTGTTGCATTATCCAGCATAAACTAAATATAATTGAACTAATTTAGCAGGCTCGCGGTAAATGCGGCCAAACAGACCTTCGTTAGGGGTAATCGAATAAGGCCCACTAAAAGCCGCTGCCCGGAGAACATGAGTGACTGGGGTAAGGCAAGGCGATGGGGGGTAGAGGGCAGAGGGTAGGTAGCGCCCTGTCAGGCCCCCAATGAAACTCAATTCCAATAGACGTTTGCGTCTCTGCTAGATAAACACACACGGGGCAATAGAGACTGAAGACATCGAATCAAGCCGATATAGCAAAGGTTCTTAAATACAGAAACTTTACAAAATACTTTGAAATATCGGCTATGAGCGCAGATATTGCACCTCCATACCAGAAATATTTTGACATTACCGAAGTAATTAATTTTTTTTAACGTTTTTCTTCATGTTTATATTACACTAGAGATTGCTTGTCCAGAAGCGATTTTTTAAACTTTATAGTTGTTTCTCATTCGCTATTATTATTGCTAATCATGCATTAAGATTGCACTGACATTTGCATAGACGGTAAATGATTATTGGTTATTTCAAAGTAGTACATTTAATAAAAATAGGTACAGAAGATAAATTCAGCCACTATGACATCTATAAATTAAAAAAAAAAAAACAGTGGGACTTAGGCTTCCCCAATCGGGGTATTTTGAGAGACTTAAAGGCATGGGGACAAGAAGTAGATGGGTCAAATCTGCTCACCAAACACGGCTAAAGCCATTTAAATTAAATTTGACAATGGATCCCAGGACTTCAGGAACAAATCCAAAGGAATGGCCGGTTTCGATTAAGTGCTCGGCGATTGCCTGGTCCTGGGAAGACCCAAAACCCATAGAGCACTCCTGATTACGGAGGCAATTGAAATCCACAAAAACCCAATTAATATTAATAGAGACGACGGAGCTAAGCTCAGTAGTTTTTGGAATCCGGTAATTGACGGCTACACCAAAGCTAAACGCAAAAAAACATTGTGAAGTATTCTGTAATACCGGCTTGTAGTGGAGTGGAGCTGGCGACACGGTAGCGCTTCTAAGTGCATAAGCACACATTTCACCACTAACAATTACACATCTGCCCTGATGATGGGCACTGTAACGCTGTCCGAAACGTTGGCTAAATGAGGAGGTAGCGCAACACGGCATAACACCCCAAAAATAAATAACTAAATACTTATATAAATCATATCCATCCTGAAAATTGTTCAAAACGAACGATAAATAAGTAATATTTAAATAAATGAAGACAATATAAGCGAAACTCAATCGAAAAAAAATTTATTGTCTTCATTTATTTAAATATTACAATTTGAGGTTTTACTCATAAAGTTAAAAATAAAAGATAAAAAAAGTATTTTAAAATCGTGTGAGATAACATCTCGTTTTTTACTTGATGTGATATTAAAAGACACTAAGTAATCAGAGAGTTTTATTGTTGTGAGGAGAGGAATAATCGTTAAGAATAATAGTTCTTGTACACAATCTGAGTTTATTTGGAATTTAACGTATTTACAATGTGGTGGCTACACTGTACAGCCGACCTAACTGAGAGGACGCTAGAATTGATCTGGTCCATAAATAAACCAATCCCTAGATCGATATCTTCGGGCCTTCTCCATACTAGAAATTTCGTCATCACTGTCACCAACTTAACCAAAAATAAAATGGTCCACCAAAGACTATTGTCTTAATAACATAGAGGAAGTTCAAGGCCATTTGCCACCATAGACAATATAATCGCATTGGACCTACTTTATTAATTCATTAGCCAAATAAATTATTTAAAAATAAAAATGCTTGTAAGCAGAAAAATGTTTTAGTTTCCCCAAGAAAACAACCTTCCATCTGACAAAGCCTGAGGGAA
The DNA here is from genome assembly GCA_929108145.2 of Limnephilus rhombicus. Lineage (NCBI taxonomy): Eukaryota > Metazoa > Arthropoda > Insecta > Trichoptera > Limnephilidae > Limnephilus > Limnephilus rhombicus. The sequence continues at coordinate 30,811,473 of OV815277.1, read as the reverse complement.
TGAGCTTTACATAATTTTTAAAGCTCATTTCCTCAGCAAGGAGCTTTGTCAAATGGAAACCTGTTATCCTGAGGAAATCAAAAATTCAAGCGTTAGTAAAAAACCTAAAATACTTGAAATATGAACTCCTTATAAAGGGAAAAAATTTTCAAATAATGATTGGTTTTCTACGACGAATTTACATTTTTCTGCTTGAAAAATGATAACTCGGGGGTACATGTTTAAATTCTTTTTATTTTCAGAAAGACAATCGATAATAGCACATAAAAACACTGGTTCGGTGAATTCGATGAATTGAAAAATGGTTTGAAAAAGAATATCGACAAAGGAATGGAAAGGAAACATGGCTAAAGCGTCATACAGCTGTGACATTAAAGATCAACATAAACAATAGCTGTATTGTTTGTTTATATACGTTCATCTTCAATGTCACATCTATACAGCGTTTTATCCATTTTTCCTTTCCAGCAGTCACCGTACAGTTCTTGTAGAATGAAATAAAAAATCTACATATTCTAAATTTCCTTTCAACCGAAATTAAACAGAGTACCTATACCTTCATCGGGGACCCATTTCAGCCATCTCACGGTAAAAACCGCATCATGTGTTCTGAAAAAAATATATCACATTAAACAAAGTTTGTGAACAGAATATACAGTATTTTTCCCTTGGGATGACATACTTTGTTTATCACAAGGGAAAAGTATTCTCACTTCTGTTCATATGAACATATAAATTAGTAGCATTATTAATTTTACCTGCCATTAACGGTGTTATGGTCTGCCAAACAATGTTATAAGGTGTTCCTAACGTAAAGCTCCAAAATCATTCAAAGTCTGGAACATTTTCTGAAACAATATTTGTGAAACATTAACCACTCGGACCCATAAGCTTGTGTTAACGATAATATAACATTAACAGACATATGTATGACGTACGAGGCGTACGTATTACAATTATACTTATTAAAGTAAAATTGAAAGAATATTTTATCAATATGTCATTTAACCTCAAATAGATTTACAGATAAATTAAGCTGAATGTTAATGTCTCATGTAATTACCTGATTTCGGGTAAAGTTCGGTTTATGGGCCAAATTCCTAAAAAATAAAACTAGTTATTTTTATACTAATTTGGGGTCGGGGAATCCGAATCTGAAAGAATTAGGCGGCGGCAAGCAATATTAACTGAATTACAGGACTTTAAAAAATTTTATACACATACAGGAAAATAGCCATTTTGGAAGCATTTTGATTCCTAGAAAATCAAACTAGTTATTTTTATACTAACTATGGGCCGGGGAATCCGAATCTGAAAGAATTAGGCGGCGGCAAGCAATATTAACTTAATTACACGACTTAAAAATTTTATACACACACACACCTGAAAATAATCATTCCGGAAGTATTTTGACACATGTAGTACAAAGATCATAGAAAAACACGATAACATAGATGTTTTTACCACACAAAATTAAGTGTTGCCATTAAGCACTAATATTTATAACGTAAAATAACATGTTTATATTTTAAGTACTTATTTTTTATAATTGATTCTCAAATATTTTAGGAAGGTACACCAACTAGTATTGTGGAGTTTTTATGCCTTGACGCGAGTAGGCGTTATAAAGGGGCACGTTCTTTTGTATCACAAACCATGTTACATAAACCCGGCGTAGCTGCTAAACTACTTGAAAACAGGGATGTTTTTTTGCCGTGACGCGAGCAGGCGGTATAAAGGGGCACAAACCATGTTACACAAACCTAGCGTAGCCGCTAAACTACTCGAAAACAGGGATGTTTTTTTGCCGTGACGCGAGCAGGCGGTATAAAGGGGCATAAACCATGTTACACAAACCTAGCGTAGCCGCTAAACTACTCGAAAACAGGGATGTTTTTTTGCCGTGACGCGAGCAGGCGGTATAAAGGGGCACAAACCATGTTACACAAACCTAGCGTAGCCGCTAAACTACTTGAAAACAGGGATGTTTTTTTGCCGTGACGCGAGCAGGCGGTATAAAGGGGCACAAACCATGTTACACAAACCTAGCGTAGCCGCTAAACTACTTGAAAACAGGGATTTTTTTTTGCCGTGACGCGAGCAGGCGGTATAAAGGGGCACAAACCATGTTACACAAACCTAGCGTTAGGTTAGGTTAGGTTAGGTTAGGGACGCGAGCAGGCGGTATAAAGGGGCACAAACCATGTTACACAAACCTAACGTTAGGTTAGGTTAGGTTACGCATTTTTAAGACTACGAATTTTCATACTTTTGGTTTAAGAATACGCCGTTGAGATAGTCGTAATTCATCAGGTTAATGTGTTATGTGAAGAATTATCGTGTCGGAAATTATTGATATAGAGATAAATATTTTTGAGAGCTGGTAACACTGCCGGCACATGTTTTTGTATATTTCTTGTTTTTCTATGATCTTTGTACTGCGTGTGTCAAAATACTTCCGAAATGATTATTTTCATGTGTGTGTGTATAGAAAATTTTAACGTCGTTTAATTCAGTTAATATTGCTTGCCGCCGCCTAATTCTTTCAGATTCGGATTCCCCGGCCCATAGTTAGTATAAAAATAACTAGTTTGATTTTCTAGGAATCAAAATGCTTCCAAAATGGCTATTTTCCTGTATGTGTATAAAATTTTTTAAAGTCGTGTAATTCTGTTAATATTGCTTGCCGCCGCCTAATTCTTTCAGATTCGGATTCCCCGACCCCAAATTAGTATAAAAATAACTAGTTTTATTTTTTAGGAATTTCGGACATAAACCGAACTTATTCCCTGATTTCTGGATCAATTGCGGACACATTTGAAACATTTTTCCACCTCTGGAATTCCTGTAAACGATTTTTAAATGAAATATGCCCATGGCGATGTCAACAACACAAATTCAAATTCGTTTGATAATCGCATGACGCAATTTGACGTTTAAAGTTAGACCTATCTATAATAAAATTCAGCTTTATCTATAAGAATTTGGTTCACTCCTGTCAGTTTCAAGGTTAAAGCCAAGTTTTACGCCCCTGATCTGGTCGCCGTTGTCGCTTCCGGGCTCAGCTCGGTGATCAAGCAGGGAAACCATTTCCCGCTGACATCTTACGGACTTGTGGGAAAGCTTTAATACACCTGACATTTAGCGGAGAAGTCCGGAAGCTTTTACGTACACAATTTTTTATATATCATTGTCGTATTATATTTCCTTCTTCTTCTTAGGTCGGTTCCTCATTGCTGAAGATCGTGACACCTACTCCAATTTCCACGGCGGACAAGGCTCCTCCGCTCTTCGCATTCATGCACTGCAAGAAAAAGCTGCGGACACTGTCATAACGTACGCCAGTGATACTTGGTTACTCCAGCGCATTTATGACCTTCGTCGGCTTCTTCTGCTTTCCACTTTGCCAGCAACCACGAGTTTCTCCAAGTTAGAGTCCTCACTTTGGCGAGCAACGTGTTCAAAGCATCTCAAATTGCGTTGTAGGCCGATAGTTGAAAGACCTCTACCTTTACCTTTACTCTGGGCATTCAATTATTAATCACACAGGTAATTAACTAGCAGGTAGGTAGGTACCCGTGTGTTTGAGAGTGGGTTCCTTGATAAGTACACATTAGAATAAAGTTTTAATTAAAATGATAACATGAAGCGTGTTTTAACAAGATGTTTTAACCCGTTTCGCAACCAAAATTAATTAATCCTCTACACAGAAATGTTATTAACATTTTTTGTGATGGGAGTCTCTGCTTTTCGAAACTTGTAATAACATTTTTAATACAGGGTGACAGATAAATGATAATATAAGATAAGTCGAATATTGAAGAGAGTAGGTAATAGATGAGACAATATCTACATGTAGGGGGGGGAGGGGAATGTTAATTTAACGTAGTACCTACTTATCTATTATTATCTATAGAAGTGCTGTTAAGACATTAAAATCTATTGAAAAAGATATGAAATATTCGTTGCAGATGACTACGAAATCATTTCCGCTATCATTGAACATATTTGGATTACAAAAAGTAAATATAATTTTGCTCTCCGATGATATTTTTTCTACTGAAAACAAAAAAAAAAGTATATTTTAATCACACATCGCCACTCATTACACTCCTACACATCGCGACGGGATCAAACGATAAACTGTTTCGTGTATTACAGGGCTGCTGGAACGAGACGTAGTGCGTACCACGTGACTCTCTAGGCTACACCCGACTATTCAGTTGCGACGCGTGATGATAAAATATTTTTATGTCGGACACCAAAATGGCAAATACATTTTTTACAACAAATATGCTCAGAAATCGCTGATTAAAATCCTTTGGACCCTGTTTAAATTTTTTTTATCGATTTCATAATATAATTAAGTTTTATTAAGGTTCTAAAAATATAAAATGTATCATAGGTTTGAGAAGTGTAGAAACTTGACATGTCCTATTGCTCGGGGCTAGATTGGTCAAAATAAATAAATACGTGATGAGGCAGCAATGTATGGAGGTTTCGTTTCTAGAGCAAAAGCACACTGACCCAACTAAATCGCTAGCGACGGCTATCTGTGACGGTGGTTAAAATGTTATTTAAATCATTACACATTACATGCCAGTGAGACTATGGCACCCCGATTGGGGTATGTTGTAAGGCCTTCCGCCTTGTGGGGAGGGGAAGGAGAGAAAGGTGGGGAAAAACATGACTATCTGATCTTTTTTTTTTTACATTAACTCCACACAGGAGACCCTGAGGAAAATAACTTCCCTCAGGGCCTATGTCATCTTTGAAGATGCTGTGTGGAGTGATCTGGTCACTAAACACGGTTTAATCGATTTCAAACGTTTAAATTCTGAATAGAGGTCTTCCGACAGTGCGATACTGAGAGTATCTTCCATCCTGGAACGTGCAGTAAATGTAATATATTTATTTTAAATAAGTAAATTGTGAAATAACACAAATAAATGAAATAAAATTTATTTTTGTGCGCCGGGATTTGAACCCGCGATCTTCGGAATTCTAGTCGAGAGCCTTACCCCTCGGCCGCGGAGGCCGTCAAATTATAAAAATATTCTTCATATTTTTAACGAGGGTGATTGAAAATTGATTCTGTTTTTAAATCAAATTCTATTTAAATTGTGGCACTATGGTAACCACTGAATTGGAATAAATTATTGTGAATCACTGAATCTCTAGAAGTAAATAATTAAATTTGGTATTTAGGTGTCACGGTTGTCAAGCGTAAAATGTATTGTTTGAAAACTACCTACATGTTATACAGGGTTTTAAGGGAAGTACTTGACTTACTTTAATCAGTGATTCCTAACATTGTTTGGAGTAAAAATTGTAAACGAACTTTTGGACTTTTTAGATGTTCTTTTATAAAAAAATTTTTTCTTCAAAATCAAATAAATTTTTACCTTCCACACGTTGTCACTGGGAACTCAGCCGAATAATCAATCAACCTCTTACTCCGCTCCTAATTGTCGAATTCCTACTGATTTTTTTATTTTTTGTTGAAAAAAAAAAATCTAAATGTCATCAGAGACCTCAAAATAATGTCAAGGATTGCTTGTTAAAAGCATCTCAAAGCACGTCCCTACATTCTGTGTATAAATCAAAGTGATATTCACTTTTTTAATATTCATCGTACCTACTTAAAACTATAGGTACTCAAACTAAAATGTAAGTTAGAAGTATTAGTCGTAATTTTATAACGTTTATTTTTCTGAAACTGTTTTTTTAAACAAATGTAATAATTAAACATTTTTTCGGGGTGTCATTGGAATGTGAAATATCGTTAACGCTTAAAATGAATAAAATCTAGAAAAAAACTCAAATAATATCATTCTTCAAATGATTCAGACGCACATAGAAGTCATAAGAAATCCCAACAACAGATTTCCTCCAATAGGTCCTACAAAATTAATCGTATGAAAAAATGTTTCCGCTACCCCCCCGGGGGGGCTTTCCATTAGGCTTCGTCATGGAACCTTCCCTAGTTCCATCCAACCCCCCGGGCGTCCCCCTCCCCTACCCCGGCACTCCCCGCCTCATTTACTGCCGGCGACACATCCGCATTCCTGCGGGGGTTGAACTCGACACCCCTGCCAATGTTATTATACTCAATCAATACGATATATTTATATTTTCATGAGAAATTGTGGTATGAAGATTTTGCGGTCAGTCAAAGCAACGCGTTAGGAAAATTGTTTTAATTTAAATTTACGTTGATTTGATGTAATTTGTTAAGTTTCATTGGTATGTTGCAATCGTAATTTGTATTTAAACCAACTTCATTATTTAGGTGGAATAAGATTTTTTGTGGTCAATCTTAAAACAATTAATTAGTAAAAGTGGTTCTATGATTTGTGTGATTTTAATCAACGCATTATCACAAGGTGACCGGTGACCGCTCTAAACCACTTCACTATTAAAGTAATGTAAATTGCATGAAAAATTAATAAAGTATAAAAACAAAGAGTGCAGTTCACACGCGGTAGAAGTGAAACCTTCACCCTCACAATCTCCAGCAATAGGAGCCTTGAAAGGTTTCATTCTATCTCATTCTCTCACAGGCAATCCTAAAGATGTATGTGTTTGTCTCTTTTTAGTGTCGTTTCAGTTTCATCGAGTTTCAAATAACAACCATGCTAAAGAAGCATCACTTCAATAATTTGTAAATATTTATATTGTTTATTATTTCTTACATTACCTTTAATTCTATCCAATAAACACGATGAATGATGATCACGTGAGCCTGCGATGGTATTGATTTTTGTCTTTAATTTTTGATAGTTATAACTTTATTTAAAACACCATCAAATATAGAAGATTTATAATTTCTATTTATTCATGAAAAATATTTATTACAATTTATTTTATCAGATACTAGCGAGTTTCCGGCCTGCGTTGCTATGCCACTTAATAATTGTACCTCCCTGCATGTCCTTTGTGCCCTTTCCCATTCATCCCGTTTCCCTTCCGCCTCCCCTTCCTCTCCCGCATCCCCTTCCCCTAATCCTCTCCCACTCCACCTTCCCTCTCCACACTCCCCTCTCCCGCTTCCCCCCACCCCGCGAACCCCCTCTCGAGTTCCCCTCCTCCCTCCCAAGTTCCCCTCCCCTTTCCCGTACTGTATTCCATACATTCAGTCCCGGTATATTCAGTTTTCAAACAGCTCGCGCGCCACCTATTGCAATTTTTTGAATTTATGCGCGTACATTTATTTCGGCGATTAATTTTTATTTATATAGAAGATAGAAGATGTAGATCAACAAAGATGTTACAAGGCAGCTTGTCTGCAGGATCTACCGAATCAATATTTCTATTAATCATTAATGAATCTATCAAATCCTTTCCAAGAATACTCCACCACTAAATAACCTTTTGTTAATTTAAAAAAATATATATATCATAATGTACAGTGATTGTCCATTTCCTCGTAATGATTATCACAATAATGACTGTGAGGGCGCATTTTAGTGATTCGATAAAGTCGTAAGTATTGTTTTAGAATAAAAATACAGATTGGTCAATCAAAATATCATTTTAATACTTATAGGAAGGATGTAGCAGTCATTCCGGTTTGGAAAAGTACGTACAGACTGAACCCTCACTGTACCTTAGTAGGTGCAGATTGTACAACCTGAGCTGTTGAGCCCTTTACGTGCAAAACAAATTCCCAATTTGCACAGATCCTCGCATTAAGAAGATTTAAATTTCCAATGAAAATGCAATTCATTCATTATTCCGAGGGGCGGCTCCGGGGAGATACTAATGAATACTAATGGTTGGATAAATGTTGCAAACAAACATGCTTCTTATGAATAGATTCCCTAATTATCTCGGTTAAATATCGACCGTTAAAATGCAAAAATAATTAACACATTTTGTTAAAAATCAATTGAATGCATTCCATAGTTTTTTCACGACTGTTATAACGAAAAATTGAAACTTTAGATTTGGACGTGTTTCACCCAGCTTTTTTTTCGCCAAGTTGACGTAACTAGCAGAATGGTTAAGTTCCTGAATGGTTATTTCCTTTTTTGATGGGGAGCCGGAAGTGATGTTGTCCTTGCAACTGGAAACCCTTCCTATTCTTCAATTTCCGCTAGCCTGATAATTGTGCCCCATTGCTGGCCACGTATAAATAAATGGACGTTACATAAGATAAATTGTGAATAAGTTGCTGGTCCGCCGGAATAAAATATACGCGATGTCATGTAAATCATACCTAGACGTTTTGATGCACTACCACGCTTAAATGGCTATTAAAATTTTGAACAAGTTCTACGAGAAATATGATCGCTCTATTGAAAAATAAAAAAGGTTTATGTGAAACATGTCTTTAGCTTTCGCAAAATTTTTACAGACTTCCTCTTCCAGCTAGGTATCCACAATAGAATCCACTCTATCAAATATATAAAACTGTCTGCCTAGAGCGAATTTTAAGGTACTTGACACGTTGCTCGTCAAACTGAGGACTCCCACTTGAAGAAACTCGTAGTCACTAGCAAATTGGAAGGCAGAAGAAGTAGAGGAAGGTCACAAATGTGCTGGAGTTACCCAGTATCTTTGGCGTCCGGTACGTCGGTGTCCGCAGTTCTCCAAGCAGCGCAGAACCGGGAGGAATTGAGGAGCCTTGTCTGCCATGGAAATCTCATGATCCTCAACAATAAGGAACCGACCACAGGATAAGTTTTATTTTTCACATCCAACATTATTTTTTTTCCTTTGGAAGAAATTCAAAAATTTGAAGGTGAAGTAACTCTGCCTGTTTTCACTGAACTAACTGAAGTAACTCTGAAGCTTACATAACAACATTTAAAAAAAAATTAAGTACATTTTCGAAGTTTCCTGGAAGATTGTTAGATAAATGGAAATATATGGTATTTTAAAATTTGATGGGGCAAGGTCAGGAGAGTTTGGTCGATGATTACGTCAGCTTTCGAAAAACCGCAATGTTAGCAATGCAAAGATTCTTTGAATAAGAGGGAAGTAAAACATAGTAAACTTTCCACTTTATTTTCGCTTTACTTTCGCTCTTTCACTTAATTAAGACTTACTTCCGAAAGAATTCGAATTTTTTAAATTTTATCAATTAAAAACCTAGATAACCTAGGATTTGCAAAAATTAGAACAGAAAAAATTCTTTTAGCTCCATTAGCAAAATCACACAGCTCATTACTATGATTCATCCTCAAAAAACTATTTAGGTACCCCGGTGATGCTCTATCAGAAAAATTTTGAGTTCTGGACTTTGAGAAAAATAATAATATATATTTACATACATTACGTCACTTCTACCCATCCATGCTCAAAATGCTCAAAATTTAAATTTTGAACGTCTACTCCAACGCAACAGATTTATTATAGAGGTCTATTTTATTATTCCCCAACATGTGAGTGTTTCACTTTGTTACATTCTGTTTTCTCTTACCCATTCTGCAGGTCTCGTCCTCGGTACAATTTATTGAGGATGAAGTCCTTTGACGCTTTGGTTCCGCTCGTATGCCGGAGTAAAAAATAAGTGGAATCGGAGGTACCGAGGGCCATCTACCCATTAGTACGAACCGCCCGTGGATTAATTGTTTGAATAACAGTACCCACTCGGGAAATATATATAAAAAAAATATGACTGGTTTGAGTGTAATTACACAAAATGGTTTTAAGCTGCTGCCTGCAGTATCAATATTTCCCTGATGTTAACCAACTTACAATAGGAAAGGGCACCACAAAATAAGCTAGGCGATTGTTCACTGAAAAAAAAGAGTGTGCTTTAGACCACACGACTGAAGTAAAACTTCTTTAGCTCCATCTATAAGATAGGAAGAGATAAAGAAAATGTGCGCGCACACTGCCCTCTCTTGCTCCTACAGTGTGATACAGACAATAGGCCTGCACTGTGTCTTAGATATACGAAACGTAACTGGCTATGAGAGAAAGAGAGAAAGAGAGAAAGAGAGAAAGAAAATGTGTGCCCGTACCTCTCTCTCTTGCCCCTACAGTAATGGGCTCTCCTCACGACACTGCAAGCAGGGATCTGCCGCGTAGAGTCCCTGCATGCGTCTCGTTCTAGCCGCACTTTAACAAACGAGACAGCGCTAGTTCGCTCAAACCCATGCTCTCTGCAGGCAGTGTCGTGTGGAGAGCCCATAATATACGAAACGTAACTCTCTCTCTCTTTCTATCTTCACTAACTTATATCCCCCTCTCAACTACCGTTCGTCTCGCTTTTCGTAACGCTCTCGTCATGCATTCACCAGCTTACTCCCCAAGTCAAGAGTGCGTAAAAAAGTTTTACTTTAAAAAATCGGCTTTTTAAAATAAAAATACACGTCTTTTTAGAAAATATTTTCCCGGTAGTACGTCTGATGGCAGGGAAAGTATTCTACTATTTCTACATACATCTGGAAAGTGGAGGCTATAAAACAACCCTTGCTCCCAGACAAACCCAATTAGCGAAGTATTTTCACCTGCATTCGTAAAACAACATCTGTCTGCTTGGTGCTCGGGAGAACCGTTTAGTGTTTTTAGTAAGCAAAAAGACAACACAATTCCTACAAGTAATTGAAGCTGTAGGCATTACAGAACGCGGACTGCTTTTTAATATGTACGGATCTACCTAAAGCGTTCTCCGCGTGCAAACGTGAATTTGTACGAGTACGAAACTACGGTAGGGTGATCCGTCAACGAATTGACGATTTTTTTGTTGATGTTGAGATATAATCATTCCTTCAGAGCTCTCAAAAGTTGCGCGCGAGTATTTTTATTATTTATAACATGTTTTTTTAAATTTTCCAATTCGAATTCCAGTTGTCTTACGGTACGAATATTTGAATTTATAGCAATTTGATTGATTTATTCAAGATTTGATTAAAATCATAACTCATTTTAATGACTGGAATGTACCTAACAAACAATCGGTTTTCCATAAAGTTTCTAATCGTTACGTCGGCTGCTATTAAAGTCATACTTCAACAGCTGCAGAAATGATACAAACATTTTCTATTTATATTTATTTAGAAAACAAACCGTCCTAGATAAAAGTATGAAGAAAAAAACATTTGTGTATTTTAGACCAATTATGTTCCATTAAGTTAAATTTTGATTTAATATTCGTACCCACACAATATTTTATAAATGACAAAAAGAAAAAATAAACACTATAAAGAAATATATAAAATAACAAATACATACATGCAAGTATAAACAAAAAAAAAACATTATGTTCAACTAAGTTAAATGTCTATTTAATATTTGTACCCACATATTATATTAAAAATTACAAAAAGAAATTATAAATATTACAAAGAAAATCATAATATTATAAATAAATAAATAAATACAGTTATTAGTTATAGAATAATTGCACCATTCAAAATTTTAAAATAAACTACTATTAATGTAATTTTCACAAAAATAACAGTATTTTTAGTTATCAATTTAGGTGCATTTTAAATAATTTCAAGTTACAGTTGAAAATGTCTACACCTCGTAAGACGTTGTGAGTTTTGCAGATACAATTTTATAAATTGATTTATAAAGTGGTATTCAAAATAAGTCGTTCGATCTTGTGTCGATTCTAAATAATTGTAATTATTATGTGTTCTAATGTGCTTAACCAAAGAGATAAAGAACTGATGTGGTGATTGCAGAGAATGTTATGAACGTAGTTTTTTTATCCAAAAAATACATTTTTTAACTAGGGGTAGTCCAACAAAACAAGTTTGATTTTCAAAAGAAGGTAGTGTGAAATATTTTATTACGTTTTTGTACATATTTTGAGACGTTTCGTTTCGAAAAGTTTCGACGATCCACCCTAGCTTTCAAGAACGCTAAAGGGTTTAGCATCCTTGATTAGAGAGTTCCATTGAATTGGCTACTCTCGGTTCTGTTGAAATGTAATTTAAAAACGAGGATTTAAATTTTCAAAACCATCTCCTCATGTAAGTGCAGTTTTTAAATGAAAATAAAAATATGAAATGCATTAATGCCCTATTCCTCTACGTAATTTGCCGCTAGTTATGATTTCCCAGAAGATTGCTGGTTGTTCGACTGCGAGATTAAAATCATACCACTCACCCATTGCATTGAAAATGTTAGTTAAAAAGAAATATTGTGGAGATTGTACAACCATTTGCTGAAATATGCATTAAAAATCAGAAAAAAATTGCTGGCACTTAGTTGGACTATTGCATGTTTTGAGGCTGAATGAGGAAAATTAATATTGAAGGCGAAGAAGGTCAGTGGATGTTTGCGATTGGTTTTCTAGCAAATTAAGTTTCTAAAGAAGCAAGTATTATACGGAATTTTCAGCCTCTTGTTAGGGTGATATTTAAGTCTATATAGTCTTACCCTCTGAAACCAAAGGTGGTACGAAAACCAAAAAAATCAATTATATTTATTGGGTTTTGAAATCCACCTCGGTCTTAAACCTCTAACCACTCTAACCTAAAAGATCATCGAATTTACTCCGATGAGAAAGAAAACATGTTTAAGGAGTGGGTTCTAGCAAAGTGAGAAGTACGTATCTTTCAGATCTATTTAAAAAAAGTGTATTATATTTTTAGCAATCCTTCAATTCTAAATGGTGGACTCTCGCCAAAGTCACGTTCGTATTACAATCATATTACCTACATACATTATGATAGAAAACCATTATTATGATTTATTTCAGTATATTAAAACAATATTTGATAATATGGGCCCTACTGGGTGCTTTACCCGTGCTGTTAATTTTAATTTCAAAGAAATAATAAATTTTAATTATTATTTAAATAATGAAGACAATATTAACGAAAGTCAATCGAAAATCTGAAATAGGAAAAATCAGAAAAAGATACGGTCACATCTGGGACTCGAACGCAAGACCATTGAGCTAATACGATTTCTTTCAATTCTCAGAGTTCGTTAGTTCAATCCATTCACTAATAAGCCAATATTTTGCAAAACGAACGTGCATAACAACGGTATTAAAAAAAATGTGTATATTGACGTTTAACCGAAGCTTACTATTTACTTACCGAAGCCAGCTAAAATTTATCAATTATCGGTTGGAATATCGGTAATCAATTGTTGATGTGATGCCGTGCTCGCTCTATAACTGACGATATAATCTCGATAATATATACAATATCGATGACTGACCATAGATGATCGATTTAGTCTATATCGTATAGATATAGCGTTTTATTAGACGTTTGTGCTAGACCTTCACAAGAGTCGGAGCTTTCACGGCTCTGCATAGAAACGGCTGAATTTAACTGAAATGAATTAAAAGCAAACGTTACTTGTGTTGGAACCATCCGTCAAGCAAATGAGTGCAACCCATCCACATTAGTTAAAATGTAGGCAGTTAAAGTAAAACAAAAGGAGCCAGCACTTATTAATCTCGTTTAATCTCCTTTTATAGATCGCGACAATTCATCTTCATTTGCAATACGACTCAGGAATTCTCCCTTAGTGACAAAGCGGCATTTTCTCGTAACAGTTACGTCATTAAACTTTACTATTCCCGCTGTCCATTATCTTTGTGCTCTGCGCTTATCTCCTTCACTCTACCCAGTACCCAGTATCCACTATCCCGCTAGATGACATCTCCAAGTAGATACCTACTTTTTCGCATTAAACAAAAGCAGACTAGGGTTGTCACCGCTGGACGAATTTAACATTGGAATGGTTAAAAAATAATTCTAAAGTTACCTAAACCTTGTTTTAACTTTCGTTATAGGTAATCACAATAAGCTTACACTTTGTTTACCTACCTACTACATTTACACATGTACCTTCCTACTACATTTACACATGTACTTACATACTACATTTACACATGTACCTTCCTACTACATTTACACACGTACTTACATACTACATTTATACATGTACCTACCTACCTACTACATTTACACATATACCTGCCTACTACATTTACACTGCGTATTTTGTTTATGGTTCATTTGAGTTTTGTTGGAAATTAGTTTATGCTCAGTTTATACTTTGTATTTGCTATTTTTATACAGAATATAAACTAAGGTACGTAGTTTATTCTCTATTTTCACTTTATTTGCGCTTTGTTTAACTTAGTTTATACATTGTCAATTCCTTGTAAGGTATTTATACTTGGTTTGAGCTATGTCTGTAAGTTGTCTTGTTCCTGTGGCGTTGATTGCTCTATAACCAGATGTGGGCCGTATGTAGTTTTTAAAGCACGGCTCATTTACTTCACCTTCATATTCCTTCCCAAATTCATGAAAAAAAATACAATTAGATGAGGCTTTTATTTATGGTTTGTTTTTATTAGGGTAGGTACAGCTTTTCAGCCTTTGCGTAAGCATACCACTGCTTTATTATTTTTTATACTTTTTTACACTCTGTTTATAATTCACTTGTAATTTGTTTACTTTCTGTTAAAATTGGTTTATATAAAGATCATATTTTTTATTCGTTAATTTAATCAAATATTATCAGTTACCAAAGGTCGAACTAACGGTGAAACCAACTTGGCATCCCTGGCCAGTTTACGAAGATAGGGTGACGACATTATGAGATTTAGGTTCTAGGATCTATGTTGTGGAAGATTTAAGGGTAATTTTTCCTCGGTGAGGAATTCCCAGGGCACCCTTCAACCCCACCCCTGTCCACCCACCACCTGATGCAAGGGGGATGTCTGACATCTGATAGCATTCTGCGTTTGTCAGGCAATTAAATAGAGCTAATCAAAAAATCTCCCTTTATCGCTTTAATAATAATTGTATTTTAGACAGTGACATGTTTTTAAAAGTTATTTTTTACGTCGGTTGACAATAAAATTGTTTTAATTAATGCGATTTACCTTTTCACAACTGATTTCCACTTCACTTTGCAATATGGGTTTGGTATATGGCAATACTAAAAAGCAATACATTTCTCGTTTTCTACAAATAATTTTTAATCAAAAATTGGAAATTGATACCATTTTTGGATTTTCATCTTCAATCTAGTTGTGAGATATTATTTATGCGAGCCTTTGTAATATTCATCGATGGAAACCTCAAGTCAAACCTTTATGTCGTTCTAAGGATTTTGGGCGGAGGGTTTACAACTAACAAGAAAATGTTTGTGGAAATAATATGTCGACTGGGTTGTGATTAAATAATATTTGCTTGCTGGAAAGGTAAAATGATTGTCGTCGACCTTTGTTAGAAAATGATATTTTAAAGAAAAACCTTCCAAATTCATAGCCAACGGTTCGAATTGTCACCAACTACTAGTCGTGCCACGTGGCCATCATCGTTTCAATCGAAGTTTAAGGTTGTGATGATAATGTAGGCAACCTTTGAATAATTAATCCTAATCCTTTCGTTCATCTTTCTATCTCGCAAAGATACAACCTAGCACAGTTCGTTCGGTAGCCGTGTGGTGGCCATTCTTGTCCAAACGTCTTCCATCAAAACCTCCTAGATCACAAGCCCGGGACACTCATTCAAAATGTTTGGAGGTTCCCGTACAAGTTAGAAGGCCGATTGGATTCAGTGTCCCGCCCTTGTGATCTAGGAGGTTTTGCTTCTATACGCCGTATTCAGCGCTAACACGGTCCTTTGGTCGGTGATTTTTCGCGATAATCTAAGAAAGCAATCCCAGTGAAGTTTTTCAAACAAAGCAATTCTAATTACTACAAACAAATTGTTATAAAAAATTACTTTTACGAGTCATGATGTGATTTTTAGATGACATCTGAAAGATGTACGGCGTTATTACCAACTTTTCAACAGCTAAGTGATGTTTAGTTTAGTTTCCTCCTAGGGTAGTTGTTTAGTTGCAGCGGTTATTCTTATGGAAATATGTTCTAAGTATGATTTATGAGTTAACCAAATAAAATAGTTTAAATTCACAATTTATTTATTTTAAAAGTATCAATAGAATAGCTGACCGAGCGCGAAGAAATAATAATAATTATAAAGGTGTCTAAAAATAACAATTTTATCATAACTTTTTTATTTGGGCGCCAATGAAAATGTTTTTCATTAATCATCAATCATCACCCTCCGAAAATTCTCGGTACGATTATGGAACACGGTGTTTATCCGTAAAAGCATATTAATTATGTTAGATGAATTTGAATATAGATCAACAAATGTGACCAGGGTAATTCAATCTCTCCGGGTCATGCCTCAGACAACAGCTCGCGAGGGTGTCCAAATAAACTAAATAAAAATATTTCCCCCGATATTCGTCCTTTGCCGCTTGATTAAGCAAACTTTTCTTATATCTGGTATAGGGGTACAAGTCACGCGACGCCCGGGACTTTTATTGGTCGTTGGCCGGACAGATTGGCGCGGACTCAAGGGAAGGGGGGAGCAAGTACTGCTCCAAGTAGCGTTTCTTTTCCCGTATATTATTCTACCACATCCAGAGTAGTGGACGTTTTATTACTCTTCAAGATACTTTTAAGAGCGAAGTAGAACATTCTTGAAGATAATGTACTCCCCTTATTAAGGTATGGTAGTAGGGTTGACTTTATTAGATATCGAACTATTCATTATTGAAATAATATTAATAAATTTCAAACATCATCATTTAAAAAAAGCACCATAAAAGCCATGACTCGAATTTGCAGTCTTTCGCTTGCTGAACTAGTGCGTTACCAAGTACTCTAACCTAAAACAGTTTCCATTCTGTCGTTTTTGTTAGTCATATATTATATATTTCCTGACTGAAATTTTTTGTCAATTTAATTTTTTTTCCTTACGATCACATTAAATAACGTAAATTCAGTCAATTAAGACTCGGCATTCCGAATTTGTATCAATTTATAACATACTTTCCTTGAACACTTTAAGTTTTTAAGCTCTTAAAAATATATATATATATATGTTATGCTACTTCCACACCAAAGCCAATTTGGCTGATCGTGTGGTGGCTGCGGCCAACCCTCTAACTCCGAACTCCGAACTCCGAACTCCGAACTCCAAAATGGTGGACTTCGAATAGCTGATGCGGTGCCGTATCTTTTCAGCTGCCTACAATTGGGCAGAAGGGCGGATTTAGGAGGGGGGGGGGGGGGGACACGGGGCACGTTTATAAAAGTGTCAAAACAATAGCAGGTGCCCCCGTGCTCCCCCCCCCCCAACGGTATTTTTGTGTACTGTGTAGATTCCATCACAGTACATACTTAGAAACAAAAACTGTCTTTGTTAAACATTTAATTTTTCCATTGTTTTGACACTTTTATAAACCTTCCTAATTTCTTTCTTCCTATTTCTAACGTTTATTTCTTTCTCGTCCGCCCCTTGTACCCCCCCAGAAAAAAATCCTAACAGTAATTGTTGATTTTTTTGCCCGTCTGTCCCTTGTGCCCCCCTCAAATATATCCTGGATCCGCCCTTGATTGGGCAGGCGGTGCTTCGGTTTCCATAATATTGATTTCGATTAGTAAAGCTAAAAAATAATAATTTCAAATAATTTTTATACAGCTCTCCCGTAATAACATTGCGCAGAGTGATCATAACAGCCATCGCCGGTCGCCTCGAAGGCGATCCAGGGCCAACTCGGACTCCAACCTTCCAACTCGAACTTCCAACGCAAGAACTACCCCTCAACACAATCGTCCAAAGGTTTGAAAGTTGACCGCAGTGGAGCCGTACCATTATTCTTGAATATTCTTGAAGATAAAATTTATACATTTGCCACTCCGAAACGGTATTTAAATGAAATTCCTCGATGGAAAAAAATCGCAAAATATGCTGCGAAAATTATTATGTAGCGGTCACTTAACTCGCTCTGATAAAACCATCGCAACGCCACTGGTTAAGGAACACTCCAGACCGGACCTGCCTACGACCGATACTACATCTACCTACAGCGGAATAATAATTCCGCCACTTACGCGAAAGGCCTAGAACGTGTGGCTGTACCATACAAGTGCCCACAGAAGGTTCGAGCGATTTCTCAGCTTTGCGTGAATTCACCCAGCCTTGCCTACCGTGAGAGTAATTACTCGCCGCGAGTATATAAGCAAGCGCTCGCTCGCTGAGTACCAGTTTAGTCTTCATTCATGGTTCGACATTTACACATCGGGCAGTGATACAACTAAGTGCAGTGTAGTAACTCTTTACCTGCCCTCGCGGGGCAATAGCCCGCGCAGCCAACCGCAAGTGAACAACATTTGTCCAGTGTGACACCAGGAACATTTCCAGCACCTTCGAGGAACTTCACCAACCAACAACCGGCAACGAGCCAGCAACCGGCAACAAGCCAGCAACCACAACCAGCAACCAGCAACCGGCAACGAGCCAGCAACCGGCAACAAGCCAGCAACCACAACCAGCAACCAGCAACCGGCAACGAGCCAGAAACCGGCAACAAGCCAGCAACCACAACCAGCAACCAGCAACCGGCAACGAGCCAGCAACCGGCAACAAGCCAGCAACCACAACCAGCAACCAGCAACCGGCAACGAGCCAGCAACCGGCAACAAGCCAGCAACCACAACCAGCAACCACAACCGGCAACGAGCCAGCAACCAGCATACTCATCGCCTCTCAAGGTTCCTTCCTGCGTCACGTGTGTGTGTCGACTCAAAGGCCACACAGCCGCCATACCTCGTCAACACGACGACGGTCGACCGCCTGGACCAAGGTCACTTCTACACCGCCATGTTATAGAGCAACACGCCGGCTCCCTGAAGACCAGTGATCTTCACCGCCGTAGTCTCCTGACCTTCTTCACTCATCATCACGCAGCAGCAACACTAACGGCATCACTGTCACTCCGCTCCGCTCCGACCTCGTTACGTAGCGCAACAATAAAGACTGACTCAGTACACTGACCGACGCCTTTTATTTCGCAACCCGTCTCTGCCGATACGGCCTGCTCCCTCAATTATAAAAACGTTTTTTTCTGTTATTTTACAACTTATAATGATGTATGAGAAAAATTAAATCGTTTCTTTAAATGCTACTTAAGACATTTCCCAAAAGATTATGCTCTATTTTAAACGAGTCCAATTTTATTAAATATTTTCATCATTTTCACTTAATTATTATAGTTTTTAATATTAGCGCGCTCCCTCTAACATTCGTATTTACATACAACCCCTTCTTCTTTTTGAACGCTTACTACCCGGCTTTATATAAAACCATCAGGTGTTGATAGTAAAAAGGTCAAATGATCTGCAGTACTAGTAAATTAAATACTTGAAAGGGTATTGTTATGCCCCTGCTAATTAGAGGATTACGAAAGAATTATTGGAATGATTAAAACAAACTTGAAATTCACTACGTAATAAAAATAAGAAATAAAATTGTTTCGCTTTATTTTCCACGAAATTTCCAAAATTTTTTAAATATAAATGTTGCAACCTAACAAAGATGTTTACTCTCATGTTTTATTTTATTCTAGCTATTATTTTATAATTTCCCTCTACTAATATTTAAACATACTAAAAAACGCAATTATTAAAAAACCTGACCTAATTTATAATTCATACACAAAACCATGTACAATATGACCTTAGAATCCTAGTAAGATCACATTCTTTTCAACTTTTGTGTAAAAAATACATAAAAAAATGCAATCACTACAGAATTAACTTTGATATTTTTTACATTATCTTAACACATGTTTTGGGATGCTGTGTGGAGGGTCTTGGAGGGAACGGAAGTAGAGGACGTTCTGGGAAGGAAGATATGAGGGTAGGATGATTTTTCACAAAAACGGCGCTATACAAGTCATCCAAATATTATTATTATTATTTATTATTAGGAATCTGGGGTCAACGTATGCATTCATCCCTCCCACTGCGATGCAAGGCGATGGGTCGAGAGAGTGTGGCAGGAGATATCTAGGTTAGATCTCTCTCAACCAATCTCTCCCGTTCCGGCCCGCCGCGAAGTAGGTGAGATAAACCCAGGCAAACCTCGCCCCATGAACCCGGGCACCTCTGCTAAGTCACCAAACGTAGCGTATTACCTGGGGTGACCTACAACAGGAGTGTTATTCCCACTCACACACACAGGAGGTTCCCAGGCGGCGGTACCTCCCAAAAGTGTTATAATAATATTTGTATCTAGATAACAAAGTATTTATGAACTTTCTACAACGATCTTTATATTTAATATTATCACTACTATTGATTTTATTAACTACTTCTTACTCTTCAAATAGTTCACAAAACTCAATTTTGTGAATAATGTAGTGTTTGTTATTACAATTGAGGACATTTTTGTGAATAATGTAGTGTTTGTTATTACAATTGAGGACAATTTTGTGAATAATGTAGTGTTTGTTATTACAATTGAGGACAATTTTGTGAATAATGTAGTGTTTGTTATTACAATTGAGGACATTTTTGTGAATAATGTAGTGTTTGTTATTACAATTGAGGACAATTTTGTGAAAAATGTAGTGTTTGTTATTACAATTGAGGATATTTTTTGTTGATTGATAATTTATTGTGGAGATATTAATATTTAGTTCGTGTAGTAAAAATTATATAAACTTCATTTAATCACACATTCAAAATGTTCATTCTGAGTCAAAAAGACAAGTTTAAATTTGAGAAACGTCAACATTTTTACTAACAGACGTATTATATTTAGTTTTTTATGAAAAGACTTATCACAAACTTTGTCGTCAATATTTTTCGGCTTTACCATTCTCCTATTTATGGACTAAACGTCAAATTGAGAGCTGTCACTCTGAAACCAGTAAAAAAGGTTAAACGATTCATAAGCCGTCTGTTTGAGATGTGCTGACTTTTTTGGAATTTCTTTTTTCAATCATTCTACATTATTGAACCATCCCAGGATAATTGAAACCACACAAAAAGCTTTTGGTACTTTAACACGAGGCATTTTTTCGAAGAAACTTTTACAATATCATGCAAAAAACAAACAGAATTTTTTTGAAAAAGCTATTTTGTTTTCATATTAAGCAAATCTCTCGAAAAATAGAGAATGCATTTTGATAGTGGTGAGGAATAGATTTATTCGTTTCCCCCACGATGCTGTGATTCACATTTGCCAACATTTCACCCTCTTTTATACGTAGAGGTATATTTATATAGTATAACGTCTTCATCTATTGATCGCCACAGTACGTGACATCTTTTTATTTGGACGTTTACTAAGTTTTAGAGATATCAAGGGTGACCATAATATGGCCGGTGATTGGACCATAAAGTTGAACAAGTTTGATTGATTCCGGGACATGTTATCTTTGGTCACCCAACGTGAACCAAACCGGGGTTAGGGGAACTTTTATAGACGATAAAGGAATATAGTTATACAACTACGGGGGATATGTTAAAAAAAAGAAACTGGGGATTATGATGTTATAATATCGACTAAGTATTATTATTTAAAAAAAAATAGAATGCTGCAAAAATGAGAGAATTTCGTCCTTTTATTACATACAATAAAGAAGAACATTGAAAGGATTGTATATTATTAAATGAATTTCTTTGAAGCGAAATTTAATTTATTTATTGTTTTCAAGTTTTATTTGTGGAACTCCATTTTAATTATAATTTATTTTATAAATTCAATAATATTACATTATTAACCCGTCTGCTTATGCACCAAATACATCTAAAAAAAAAAAACAAATTGAAGCACACTAATTCCTCCTGTGTCCTTGAATACAGAGTTTGTTGGTATAGATATTTACACTCAATGCCAAATATTCTGTAGATTAAAAAAAAAACAACAAAAACTTGATTTAAATTTTATATGTACATTTAAAAAAACGCTAAGAAGACAGCTAGGGCAGCTTGTTTCACTATCACAGGGCAGTCCCATAGTGAATATGCGTTATAATTGGCTTGGCAAAAATCAAATCAAACGTTTACCCCCCCTAAAACCAGTTCACCGAGAGTTTTCATGAAGAAATCTGAGTTGATGAAGAGGGAAGTAACTCCCAAAAATATAAGAGAAAATGAAGAAGAACACTAGAAACACCTTACATATAGATTTGAATCTTCTCTCTCTCTTACACTTGCCTTACATCGTATATCGCCATCCCATTTGAATTTCATAATAATAATTTCGGTGAAACACCCTTTTTAGATCACGAAACATGGCTACATGACATTTCTTATTGTAGTGTATAGGATTATGTTTGCAGTTTCAGGGTCCTTCCACAGATGCCGTTAGGCACTAGGAATATCCCTTTGCCACACAGGCTAGAAATAGAAAAGCCTCTTTCCTCCAAGACAACACTTGACCGAGTGGTAAGAAAAAATAATTATAAAGGTGTGTGTCTTCCACCATTCAGAATTGAAAACTTACTTTAATTGGCTTTAGCCGTGTTTGGTGACTAGATCTGAATAGCGAGGTATTTCCCCTCCCTCTTCCCCAAACCCTTCCCATCACCATTTATCATCAGCCTAACCCCAATTGGGGATGCCACAGTCACTGGCTCCAGACGGGAGCAGTTGGGACTGTAGTGAGATTTTCACATAAAAACAAGTTTATCTTCAATACTCTGCTGCATTCTCTTATATTTAATTATCAACGGAATCAGAAGTTGTAAAGTTTTTGTAAAGACTCCATGGATAAAAATAAATATAAGGGCGGAGGTTAAAGGACCAAATCAAAATGAAAAAAAGTACAGAATGGGCTTATTGGAAAACTTCGGAAGATTGTAATTTGGTTTTAATTTGCAAGTCCCTTATAAACTTTCTGGATGTTTGGATACGTATTTGTATAAGCCATTCTCTAAATTTTAGCATAAGACATTATTAAAATGTTAACAAATGTTTTATAACTGTAGATGCACTATTTGATAATTTTTTATTACAATGACTTTTCACAATAATTTTACGAAGAAGCTTCACCTTTGTACATAATTTTTAAATATGATTATACAGAGTGTTAAGGGACGTACTTGACTTACTTTAACCAGTGATTCCTGACATTATTTGGAGTAAAAAATGTGTTGAAATTTTGGTCTCCGGTGACTTTTTGATGACTTTTTTTTTTCTTTCAAAAATTTTTTCTTCAAAATCAAACAAAATAAAAAATTCTTCCACATGTCGTCACTGGTCACTCAGCCGGGTGTCCGACGAACCCCTTACCCCGCCTCCAACGGTTCAACAACTACCATTTTTTAATGTTTTTGTAGAAAAAAAAAAAAAAATTAAAAATGTCACCGGAGACCAAAATTTCATTTACATTTTTTACTCCAAATAATGTCAGGAATCACTGGATAAGAAGAAGCAACTTTAATTTTACAGACTATACACAGACATAGATGTATTTAACACAAAAAGTTTCACAAAATTCGTTGAAAAATTACATTCGATCGAATATGCTTAACAGAAAATATAATATTTCATTGATTTTTTTGCTCTTCACATTTCCTTTTTTGCTTTAAGCAGTTTAAATATGAATAAAATCTCAAAGATACTGAAAATAGATAGTGGAAATATTTCATAAAACACTTTTTGTAGATTTAAGTAAGCAGATGCACTTTAAGTTATATTACGTAAGTTTATTGTTGTGTATTTTTCTTTTTCTATTATGATCTTAAAATCCAATGCCGTTATTTTATTGGTCAATGACATAAATATTCTTATCACTGCTATGTATGAATTTGAGGCGATAGCATTGTATTAGATTACAAGGTGCGAGCTCGGTTAATACTTATTACCTGGCTAAGCACCATCGGCTAGTTGATACCGCCTGACACGTATAACTTGAAAATCTTATTTGAAAAATCTCACTCCCTTAAATTTGTTTGTTGTCAGAAAAATGAAGATTCAGTAACCAACAGGGGAGCTAGAGTAAAATCGATTCATCACAGTTCGGTGTATTTTTAACGCGCTATTGTTCAATCTATATATAAAAATGAATCCCCGTTTCACGCCATAACTTCAGAACGACATTACCTATTTAATTATTCTTTTTTTCAAGTTTTTTAATGCTCTGTAGAAGGTTCTTGCGGAAAGAAAAATTAAGAAAATTGCGCTGAAAATTGGATTATTTCAGAAAATTTAACCACTTTTTTAACATCACACGTTTAACAGTTCGCGCGTTTGGTGAATGTGAATTTAGCAGGCAGCTTTTTTTGAAACAAAAGAATTGTCTATGGATTTTTAAAATTATAGATATTTTAAATAGGTACCTATGTAGAGTACCAAATTAGATTGATTGTTCTTATAACAAAAATGAATGTTTGTCGTATATGAAAAATTGAATTAAAAAATAGTAATAGGTGCCACGCGAGCTGTTTGAAAATTGAATGTACTGGGACTGAATATATGGAACGCGGGGGGTGGGTTGGCGGGACGGGTTGAGTGGGAGAGGGTAGGCGGGGAAGGTGGAAGGGGAACGCGGTAGGGGAAGGGGATGCGGAAGGGCAACGGGGACGCACGGGAAAGGACTTGCAGCGAGAAACAATTTATTTCTATTAATATGGTATTGCTTCGCGTGCCGGGAGCCAGCTAGTCTTTATGTATAAAAATGAATTCTTGTTTCCCTTGGTCACGTCATGACTTCAGAACGACTTTACCAATTTAATTAATATTTTTTTAAAGTTTTCTAATACTTTGTAGAAGGTCCTTACGGAAAGAAAAATTGGATAATTTCAGAAAACTTAACAACTATTTTAACGCGTTTGACAGTTCGCTGAATGCGCTGACATACCGTTCATTAGATTGCGATGAAACTTTGGTGATACGTTGTGTGCACGCCCGCGAAGGTTGTAGGCTATATATAATGGTAAACTCCGGTGTCATGAAATTTTTATAAATGAAAATGAGTGTATTTCATATATTTTAGCAGCAGGGAGGAAAGGCAGGGGGGAAGGGAAACGGGGGAGGTGGGATTCGCGGGAGGGGTGACGAGCGATTGGGTAGGCGGGGAAGGTGTAAGGGTAACGCGGGAGGGGAAGAGGACTCGGGAGGTGAACGGGGACGCACGGAAAAGGACATGCAGGGAAGATCAATTTACTTATTTGAATGGCATTGCAACGCATGTCGGGTACCAGCTAGTTTTCAATAAGATAAACAACTCCGTGATTTAATTTTTACTTTAGAACACGCCTAGGTATTTATTGTCTACGTCCTACGGTCTACGCAATACAACTAAAAGTTTATAAAGACTGTTTATAACGCTAATAAGTAAAATAAAATAATAATTTATGGTGTCGTATTTTATTCATTAATCAGTTCTCTTCCTGCAGTGTAAAAAATCTACCTCCCGAAATAAGACTGGCATTTTACACAAACAATAATTTAGGAAAGTTTTTAATTAATTCGAAAGATAAGGACGAAAAACTAAGTCATTCCGGAATATATAAATTAGATTGTAATGATTGTTCATCATTTTATATAGGTAAAACGACGCGTAATGTCAATATTAGAATCAAAGAGCATCTTAGATGCTTAAATAATAATGGATTTTCGGAATTCGCTAATCACCTTATTGATAAAGATCATACCTTCAATCAAAACACCGGTGTTAAGATTTTACACAGAAATGGTCATGGTAACAGGCTTAATAATTTAGAAGCACTCGAAATAAAGAAAGCCGTTAAAACAAAAACCCAAATCCTTAATAATCAGTTAAATGTGTCCAACAGTCCGATATTAGGAATATTTCCCATAAACTAGAAAAAAACCCGTAGCCACTTTATTCCTTAATCACCTGTTCAAATGACATTTTGTCCCGGTAGATATAATGTAATTATTCATTAGATATACCCGTCTCTTTCTCTCTATCACTATGTAGGATGTTAATTACACTCTCTCACTCTTACTTTATATTATGTCTTGTCTCTGTCTGTATGTATATATAAGCTCACACGATGTATTTTTTCATCAGTTTTAATTTATATCCTGAAGATGCTTGTATTAAGCGAAACCGGTCGGTAAATAAAAATTAAATCAATAAATCGTGGTTACAAACAAAGTGATTGTTTTCCTTTAATTAATATGTTAAACCACAAAGTGACTGCTTTCTACCAAAAAAAAAAAAAAAGTAATTATAATAAAAAAAAAAAACATCTGACTGCATTTTTGTTCCTTGGGGTCACATTTTTGGAATCTTTTAAAGCACCTAACAAAATTTTAGGTATGTACCATCTTCAGAAACAATGTAGAAATTACAAATTTTATATAAAAAAATAAACTGGACACATAGTAAGGTAATTTTAAAAAGTTCATACATACGATAAAAATAGAAATAGTCTCCGCATTTTACTTTTAAAATCTATATATTCTAGTGCCTGCAATATCAAACAAATCTAATAACTGCGCTCAACGACTAACTTTGTTGACTGCGGATTACATTAAAACACACTGAATAATATGAATAATGATTATTTTATTAATAATCTCATCAAAACGGAGAGACGGCTAGCTACTGTTTCCTCCGACGCGCGTCGTAAAGTGGCACGTGCATATGATTTAATTTGAAATGACATCAAACTATTATGGCAATTATTAATTAAATGCCGAATGAATTACAATTGTCACATCTGCAGCGCGGCCGTAATGAGCGAACAGCGCTATAATAATCGAGTAAATCGTATAACTGAATAAAAACAAAGAATTTTAAAGTTGAGGATGCAAAACTATCATGAAAAGAAAAATAACCGTTCAGTGTATATACTGTTAAATCAATTCGAGTATGTTTAAAGAAAAATAACCGTTCAATGTATACTGTTAAATCAATTCGAGTATGTTTAAAGAAAAATAACCGTTCAATGTATACTGTTAAATCAATTAGAGTATGTTTAAAGAAAAATAACCGTTCAATGTATACTGTTAAATCAATTCGAGTATGTTTCATGTTAAAAACTACTAATAGAGTTTTTCCTTTTAAAAAATAAAACAGACATTCCCCTGTTACGAATAACCTGACAAAATGTGGAAATCTGTCAGTCAGTAATATCATTATAAAAGGAAAATGTTGCTTGTACAATGATGGCGGACTTGTCAGTGTTGTCAGAAGTGTTTTAAAATACTTCCCACTATTGTAATGTAGCGTATCGTAGGCATTTCGCATTTCATATATAATATTACTAGTAGTTCTGTAAACAGTAGAATTCGGAATGCTGATTGCCCGACTTGACAGCTCGCAACAGTCGCAACGCTCGTGCGCTCAGCGGAGTAAAGCGGTACTACCAAACACGGCTACGCTCAGTAAATTACTAGCAATAACATAATAGAGTGCAAGAAACAAGGTCGAAGGTCCTGTATTATTTTTGAAGTTAAACTTCTTTCCGTGCGCTTGACTTGGGGAGTAAGCTGGCGAATGCGTGACGAGAGCGTTACGAAAAGCGAGGAAAACGTATATTACTGTAGGGGCAAGAGAGAGAGGTGCGAGCACACATTTTCTTTCTCTCTTTCTCCCGTAGCCAGTTACGTTACATAGTGCAGGCCTATTGCCTATATCACACTGTAAGAGAGAGCAGTGCGCGCGCTCATTTTCTTTCTCTCTTACTATCATATAGATGGAGCAAAAGTTTTACTTCAGTTGTGTGGTCTAAAGAACACTCGTTTTTTCTATCGTACAATATTTCAAAGATTTGCAGGGTTATGATTTTTTAAACTGAAAATTTCCGTTGATCTCGAAAATCAAGATAGAAAAAGCTGTCAAAGTTTCTTAACGCCATCGATTTCTGATTAATAGTAAAGATTAAGAGAGACAGATAATATATTCATAAAGTTTTTATCGTTCGGCAAAATCGTTTTCTAAGCCAGAGCTTGGTCCTTTTTATGGGACACCCATTACCAGTAGATAGGTACTTAGGTACCTACATTCTCCACACCATTAGGTAGCCCGTGCATGATGGTTCTTCCCGCAACCGTTGACCCTGGTTCTAAATACCGACACTGGACCGAGAATATCAACCACGATTCACTACTGAGCAATTACAAAAAATGGCTTTAACGAGCTGAAACCGGTTACAGTCAATAAAATTAATGTGGAAAAAAGTTTAATTTTTGTTTTATAATAAATAAAAGTGTGATTAAGGCTTGAAAATTAGATCGCTTAGAAATATGTTAGATGCTTTAACTAAATGATACAAGTAACATTAATTTGCCTTTGAAATACTAGAGTATTTTTTTCATTAGTCGTTTTATGAGCGCGTGAAAAAATAATAGTATCAGGCTTATAAAAATTGCTTTAAAGTTTAAAGTCTCCTACTTACGAAGCTTTCTTCGGCTATTGTTTTATTGTATAATATGGAATATTAAATTGTTTAGAAAATGTTCGTGAAACATGTTTGTGCAATGTTAAATACAAATTCAAAAACAATGTTTGTGCCTGAACTTGGCAAAATTAAATAAAACACGTTTTTTGGCGATTTTTCTTCTTGAATGATAAAAAACGTTAAATCAAAACGTTTGTTTTTTTTCGAACATTCCATCCTACTACTAACTATACATAATTTATTACAACAACTTAGATTGCATGCACCAACACGAGCGTGAAGCTGATAATTAATTATACTATACAGGATCTCCTCACCTGGCAGGTCACTTTAGTGATGATACGATAATTTTATGTACCTACAGTTTTGCAAGCGGAGAACAAAATATTGAAAATACTGCGCATTGCATGTTATTGAAGATTTTCTATTTAAAACCAACAGGGTATTAAATTATTTATGTTCGTTTTAAGGAAAGGAAAAGTTCTGGCGCTGGGGGTCACTGTGATAGCCTCGTCGAGAGTACAGATCGATATGTCTACCCATGGGACTGTTGTAGTAGTTCTTACCCGATACTTTGAGCCTATTGTTTAGTTTTGGCCTTGTCGTGTAGGTACCTACTGTCTTTCACTTACATTTGTACCACGTGATCAGGAGCTTATTGGATCTTTGATTTTAGTGGACTGGCCTAAAGCTCTGGACAGTGTGGACATGTTAATGACATTATATCCATTTTCACTCCAAATAAGGAGAAAAATCGCAGGCTAAAGCCTGTCGGGTAAGTCTTGCTACATCCTGTAAGGGAATGCTTTAGTGGAATGTTGGGAGATGAAAGGAAGGAGTAACGTGAATCATGAATGATTTGGAATAACTTACTATTCATATCTAGTCTAGTCTAAAGAAACTTTCCACTAATTACGAACCAAACATACCCTCTACATATCTTCGGCTTCTGGTAAAAACATGTCGCCACACGCGAACATTCGGCATCCGCCACAAAAGCACAATAAATTTACAGCGCGGAGGATAATTTAATTTGAAATATTCATCCAGAATTAATGTCGGTGTGCTGTGATTAATCGCTGCAATGTAATAGTACACTTTTTATAACCAACATATTATATTGTATAGCGAGACCGGAGAATCTGGGTTCGGTATGGTATTCGCTTATATTGTGAAGCATCATTGTGTACTACCTACATTTTTGTTAAAATATTATTTTTGTCCGTAAAAATCCATGAAAAAACTTGTAATTGAAGCCAAGTGACAAGTCAAATGAGTCCAAGCGACGGGTTACTTAAATTGACTGCACGCCATCCTCGACGCTGCTTCTTATAAAACGTCGATCAAATTCGAATGATTTAAATGATGACAATTTCCAAAGATACTCGTAATGTGCCTACACACCGTGTTTGACGCTCATACAGCGAAACTTTTGGAGGGGAGGGAGAGGGCGATTATCCAAGAAAAACTTACCAGTAAATGATGACGTTTTTTTCGGTAATGCCGTAATAAAAACATTATGATAAATTTCTTATTTTGGAGTGGTTTACAGAGCGTTCCTATACACCTTTATAATTCTTATTTCATCCCACTCGGTCAGCTCTTCTGTTTAAGATTTGAAATGTGAGGGTGACGATTTTGTTACCCAAACCGCGCATTACTCGCAAAAGTAAAGCTATGATTACACTGAAAATGTTTTCATTTTTTGTAATTAGAATTGCTTGGTTCAAAAAACTTTATTAGGATTTTTTTCTTTGATTATAGTGAAAGTTTCGCGTTATGAGCGTGGAAGAAGGTGTAGGTATATAATATTAAGTGGTAGGTAACAGTACTACAACTAATGTACCTACTCAACAATGGATGCGTAATTGCGCTACCAGATCAAATAAAAAATATAAAGGAAATGAATATATTTAAAACAAAAGTAAAAACATGGCTGAGAGATCAAAGTGATAATAAAATTACAAACATCATGAAGACGATATAAAGACAATCCATAACCAAATACAAATATTTTAAAAAACTACAGGCCACCTCAGAACAGGAAATCCTAGTGAGGAGGACTGTGAAAAAAAAGAATCTATACTTATACTATACATTATACATACATGTACAAACCTTGCTATTGAAACTAATAATAAATAAATAAATAAAATTACTGAAGGGTTTTACATTTTTATCAAACATCCTGTGACACACAATGCTTTCATCAGCATTTACAGAACAGGGTTGTATATAGATATAAATTCCTCTCGTAACGGGCATATCTAATTTTTGAAGTGAAACTTCTTTAGCCTCGTTGTAACGGAAGTGCGTCAGTAAAATTTATTATTTGACGTGTCCTCGGTTCTAATACCTATAATGTGGTAAATTCACGGCTTTGATAGCGCTGCGGCGTAAAGCACCTGACAAATCTCAGCGGCCAGAGAGAAATCCAGCGAACGGAGGTTCGAATCTTACGAAAAATGCTAGCAAAATCCTACAAAAACTAAAAAAAATAAACTTATTATTTTTAATTGTTAAACTAACGTTTAAGACAAGATTTTTATGCATAGCACAAAGGGTAACAATTATTATAAGCAATAATTATCAGCCCGTTGGCGTCATGTATCTTTTCTCGGAAGATTTTTCAATGTGGATGAGTGTTTTAGGCTGATAATTATTGCTTATAAAAAAATAAACATGTTTATTATTGTAAAATCAATACCCAATCTTCAAACCAATTAAAAATAAAGAGGCAAAAGAAAAAAAAGTGACAGCTAGCGAACTTTTAGTTTCACTTCTACCACGTGTAAACCGTTCTTTTTTCAATTTGAACTATTTTCGTGAAGCGGATTTTATTGATCGGAGTTTTATAAAGGAAAATGTTTGTTTTATTTCATAAATAAAGTAAATCTCTTCCCTCTAAGAAAAAATACTGAATATTAAAATTTCTTAGATAAATTTGGAATAACACAAATAAACAAGAGTTTTAAGGTCAACTAACCAATTTGATATGTTTTTAGAAAAGGTTTTGTAAACATGTTGATGTCAGAAGAAGAGAAACTAATTATGTTGTTAATCCTATTATACTCGCATAAACAAACCAAAGCTTTAATAGATGACTAGTGAGAACCATAAGGCAAATAAACATGTTTTTGTCATGAAATGTATATTTTATGTTGAGTAGGGAAGTAGGGATATAACCACACCCTTGCAATCATTACAATCTTAATTATATGTGTTTTTCTTTAAGGACATATTTATAATGCGTCCGAAAGATCGTAATTCATTCAAACACCCCTCTCTCCCCACAAAGAGCGTTTCTAGGTATGTTCATTGTTAAGGCCGGTCTGTCCGGTCAGGTTATTTAGCCCGCATCCCTCTAATGCACTTTATTGCCATACGAATGACGCAGTAAAACTCCGTGGTTCGTTTTAACCCGAAATGACGGATGTACCTACCGCTCTCCCCTATTGCAACGAATGTGGCAAAATTACTATAAGGGAAGTCGTAAGATTGCAAAGTGATTTCGTTAGGTTTTATTGTTTTTTTTTACCCCTTGGGCAATTTTGGAAGATATTCTTCACAGAAAACAAACAACGGTAGAGTTTTTTTTGGGAGATATGTATATATCCCAGCCTGATATGGTCTCATACAAAATATGCTGATTTTGACGTACGGTGAGAAATACGTTCAAAAATACATTCGAAAATAGCGATTTTATGTGGAATCAAATGTAATGCGAACATACTCGTATTTTTCGCGGAATCTGTATTCTGACAGTTCTCCTAAGAGCAGTGTATTGCAAAACTTAGCTGAAATTATTTAATTGCTTTATTCTACACACCTGCTTCGAGTTCTTATGCTGCGTGCACAAGCCGAGCTATGAGTTAAAGGAATGGAACGAAGCAACTACTTTCGCACCGTTTGCGGTTGCTTCGTTCTTTCCCCATAATTCGACTTGCAGGTTCGGTTCAGGTGCTATCCGGCTTCGCCCGAGTCTTACCGATTTACATTTTGGACTTACATGATGGAAGGCACAGGCTAAAAATATTGGTAAAATATAATTTAGAATTCCGTCGCTAAGTCTTCCACCGAAATGAATCAGGAGTATAATATTACGTCACAATAACATGACTCATCTTGACGGAATTCATAAAAGAGTTTTACGTTCAGTGACAAAAACTTGTTAAAATCGTACTAAATGCAGTTATTGATGGAGCCATAATGTTCAGTTGCTAATAACATAATCATATTTTTTTGTATGAATATCACAATTCAAAACATAGAAATCTGAAATCTTAATCGTGGGCCCCCAAAAAATCTTCAATTGGGCTGCAGGTTGGGAATTCTTGACTAAGACAAACTAAGTGATATATAAAATATACAAGTAAAATACAAACAGTGTGCCAGTTTTGTGGCTGGGAGATAAAAGTTACAAGTAAAATACAAACACTGTGCTGGTTTTGTGACTGGGAGGTAAAAAGTTACAAGTAAAATACAAACACTGTGCTAGTTTTGTGACTGGGAGGTAAAAAGTTACAAGTAAAATACAAACACTGTGCTAGTTTTGTGACTGGGAGGTAAAAAGTTACAAGTAAAATACAAACACTGTGCTAGTTTTGTGATTGGGAGATAAAAAGTTACAAGTAAAATACAAACACTGTGCTAGTTTTGTGACTGGGAGGTAAAAAGTTACAAGTAAAATACAAACACTGTGCTAGTTTTGTGACTGGGAGGTAAAAAGTTACAAGTAAAATACAAACACTGTGCTAGTTTTGTGACTGGGAGGTAAAAAGTTACAAGTAAAATACAAACACTGTGCTAGTTTTGTGATTGGGAGATAAAAAGTTACAAGTAAAATACAAACACTGTGCTAGTTTTGTGGCTGGGAGATAAAAGTTACAAGTAAAATACAAACACTGTGCTAGTTTTGTGATTGGGAGATAAAAAGATACAAGTAAAATACAAACACTGTGCTAGTTTGGTGGCTGGGAGATGAAAGTTACAAGTAAAAGTTTGTTATATTTTTTAATCTATTGTTGAAAATGGTATGAACTAACGATATAATGAATGATAACATTGTGTGTGATATCTCAACACTTTGTTGTTAATTCATATATTTTGAACATTTATAATTTTCTTCGCTTATCATTTTATTTTAAATTTTATTATTTTTACTTTTACTTAACTGTTTGGTAATGACCGATATTTGCGTGTGTTATTTTTATTAAATTGTGAAATTATTATAATATACAGGCCCCGATACAGGCGAACCCTAGTGGGGTTAATAATTACATGCAAAAAAAGTGTACCTTTTTAAATTGTGAAGAAGCAATAAAAAAAAAAAATAAAAATAAAAATAAATAAATAAATAACTAAATAAAAAAAATAAAAATAAATAAATAAATAAAAAAATAAAAAAATAAATAAATAAATAAATAAGTAAATAAATAAATAATAAAATACAAACACTGTGCTGATTTTGTGGCTATCAGATGAAAGTTACAAGTAAAATACAAACACTGTGCTAGTTTTGAGGCTGGGAGACAAAAGACACAAGTAAAATACAAACAGTGTATCAGTTGTGTGGCTAGTAGATAAAAAAAAGAAAAAAAAGAATAATAAAAAGTGAAAAACACCAGACTTGAAGTTGAAAAATAATGTATACAGGTACATACAATTTTTTAATTTCTAATATTTAACAAAATATATATAAGAATGACATTAACAATTTTATCATAAAATATTATACCGAATTTAAGTTTTTAAGAATTTTATTATTTTAAGGCTCTATTGACAATTTGTTTTAAGGATCCTAAAGTATACGATAAGGTATAAGCATCAATAATTGTTTTGTTATAATAATTGCTAGTTATTTATAAGAAAGAATTTTGCCTGAGACTAGTCGAAGTATTTTCAACATGAAATATTGACTTATCTATAGATTTCTTACTCGGGACTCTAATATTAATTGATGACAAAAGGGCCATTCACCACCAAGGACCACTCAAGACTTTGTAGAAGTTAGTCAAATCCGCAATGTCTCTCCTACTTTTTAAAGTTTTAAGTCAATAGTGTTTTATAGAGCTATTCAAGTTATAATAATGCACATGTCTCTTGGATGTTCAAGTGATGTACAAATTTTCTTTGGAAAGCTTCTATGTGCTTTGTGTATATAGTACAGGAGAAGTATACTGATGTAAAAATCGTTGGGTTTTCTTAATAAATATTTCCAACCTGCCAAAAATCAAAAGATTTGTAAAAGGTACAAAAATACCTATCTAGTTAAAAATATTACAAACTACATATTTTATATAACGTTTTTTTTTATTTCTAAAAAGGAATTATACTATTAATTTGTTCATAGGAATATTACTTTCTCAATGACAATTCTTTCTGCAGGCAGGTAGGCATAATTAAATTGAAAAAAAATAAGAAATTTCAAATAAACACGATGATTTCTCATTTTGAAAAACATTCAAATTTGAAAGAAGAAAACGGCCACCATCTTGAAACGAAGCGGAACTTACAAAAAAATTTACAGACCAACGGAACGCAAGACGGTTAATTTGAAACGGAACTTCGCAATTAGTCAATTAAATATATCCATTACCAATCACAACATCGGTAGATTAAGGTAAAATTATAAATAAAACACCATTAGAAATTAATCAGACGGTACAGAAAAATACTTATCATTCGGAAAAGGAAGGATTTACCGAGTTAAAGAACTGTTTTAAAGTCCAAAATCTACATTACATTAATGTCAATTACAATCTCATCTATACTACAAGTCAAAACATTTTAGAACTTTTTTTAGTTACCTACATAATATATTTTGTTAACCAAAAAGAATTTTCTTATTATTCAAAAC
Organism: Limnephilus rhombicus; assembly: GCA_929108145.2. Classification (NCBI taxonomy): domain Eukaryota; kingdom Metazoa; phylum Arthropoda; class Insecta; order Trichoptera; family Limnephilidae; genus Limnephilus; species Limnephilus rhombicus. The sequence continues at coordinate 30,776,483 of OV815277.1, read as the reverse complement.
TAATTTATCTAAGTTATCAACTAATTTGCTATCACGAAACTTGCAAATGACTGTACACAGGGTGTTAAGGGACGTGCTTGAATTTAACCAGTGACTCGGAACTTTATTTGGAGTAAAAAATGAAAATGAAATTTAGGTCTCCGGTAATATTTTTGATGTTGAATGAAAAACATTAAAAAATCCGGAGGTATTAGGCAGTTACATAGAGAGTTTACTCGGCTGAGTGGCCAGTGACGACATGTGAAAGATTTATTTTTGTTTGATTACAAAGAAAATTTTTTTTTTTTTAAAAGTCATCAAAAAGTCACCGGAGACCAAAATTTCATTTATATTTTTTAATGCAAATATTAACAATAAGTCAAGGAAGTCCCTGTATAAAAATAAATTAAAGAGAGAACTAGTTTTGTCTACCCTCACCACGTAAAGGCGCCAATACATCATTTTTGCAGAAGAAGTAAAAAGGACAGATGAAAACGTGAAATATGATTTGTTGTAATGGAATGGTTATTTTTTTTTTTGGCTGAAGTGCCTTACCCTTTGAGATTATGACTCGGCGAATCCCAGGTAAGCCAACTTGTTCTTCTCAGACTAATAATGAAAATAACTCGGTTAGTTTATTCTGAAAGTTTCGCCGCTCTGAAAATTTGCCGCGATGAAATATTGAAAAAGAATATTCAATAAGTTTTCCAGGAAGAAATGTGCAGTCGAGGAAGTAATTCGAATAAGGAATTATTTGCAGTTTGAGAAGAGAAACGATTTTGAAAAGGCTTTGTACGGTGCAGAGTCGGTGATACCTTTAGCTGTAGAATAACTATTAAGGTGGACCTACATTCACATTAAATATTAGTTGAAAAAACTTTAGCTTAGCATGAAATCTTCCAGATTCTTCAATCTTATATCTTCTTCAATCAATATTCACATTTCCTTTATTTGGGTTTCGTCGTCCTTGCTCTGGGCAGATGGGACAATTATTAATATTATAAATAGCATACACAGAATGTTGGGAGACTTACCTAAATTCCAGTGGCGTTCCGTGAGTTTCAAATGAGCTAGAGTGCTAAGATTGAACAATACGACATTTTTGGGGAGACCGTGCTGAGAGGTGGTCGCAGCTCGTGACGGCGCCAGCCAGGGAAAACATCCTGACATAATTTATAAAGAGTGATCCCATAAAGCTAAAATACATTCATTTGCCTCACACGTAATATGAAGAATCCAGAGTTCCACCCAACTCAGCGCCGTCACGAGCTGCGACCACCTCTCAGCACGGTCTCCCCAAACTCCCGCATGCGGTTAAATCTAGTACTAGCGAACCCAGATGCTAACGGCGTACCAACATCGGGAAACAAAAGGCGTTGTTATCATTTTTAGGACGCAGCTGGTAGCTACCCGCTACAACTGATGTTGCTGAAGCTGAAAATGAATTTTATTTTTTTCAAAATTTCAACTTTTTGTATAAAGATCTTCCAGTATGTGGATGCACGTATCCCTTGATTGAAAGAATCCTGAAGATCTTCATACAAGAAGTTGAAATTTAGAATACAACAACGCCAATAACGTCATATTTTTTAATATTAGCGCTCTAGATCACTTCATGGACCGCCACTGCTAAATTCCTGATATTTTTTGGAGTAAAAAACTAAATGAAATGTTGGTCTTCGGTGACATTTTAGTTTTTATTTCCAAATTGTTTTCATTAAATTTTTCACATGTCATCACTGAACACTCAGCCGAATAACAGTTCGACCCCCATCCCCAACCCTAACTCCCCAATAACTACTGATTTTTAAAATGTAAAAATTAGTAACCGGAGACCAATTTAATCTGTTGAAGTAAGTTAGATAGGAACCTACTTCATTAAGGGTGTATAGAAAAAGTATACATATGGTATTCCATGTGTATATTTTATCAGAAAAATATAAATACCTGTTTTCTTCGTGAATATTCGTGTAATTGTACCTAAATTATATAACTGCATTGTTTCAGTCTCTTTATTACATACTAGCTGGTATCCGACATGCGTTGCAATGTCATTTAACGAAATCTGCATGTTCTTTCCCGCGCGTACCCGTTCCCTTCCACCTTCCCCACCTTTCCCCTCCCTCGTCTCTTCGATCTCCGCGAACCACACCTTCCCCCTGCTTATGAAATACACATATGAAATATTACATATGAAATACATACATTTTCATTTATACAAAATTTATAACTCCAGAGCTTACCATTATATACAGCCTATATTATTCGCTGATAATGTAGCCTTCTAAATCGGTTTATTGGTTTAGGCGTGAAAGCGTAACAAAAAAACACACGCACTATTGCATTTATAATATTAGTATAGACAGTATGAAATTCATGGCATCACCCGGGATTTGTAAAGTTTTTAGAAATTCGATAAGACAGTGTAGGTACTTATTCTTGCTTTGAAGGTAAAGTCTGCAAAATTTCATTTATCTCAGAATAAAACTGAATAGAGAATAGATAATTCACCTTCATCGCAGTAAAAATAATAATGAATAAATCGTCATTAGTAAGGGTTAAAAAACAGCGCAATGCAAAATTTTCTTTTGGTTTTTGTTTCTTATAATCTCTAAAATAGACACGGTTCCGAGAGAAACCCCGAAACCTTCTGTGCGTAGAATATCAAAAATAAATTTGGTAAGTATGTAACAAAGAAGTAAACAACACCCAGTTTGAGCTATTTGCTTTGTTGATTAAGAAAATCTCTTCCCTCGTGAAATTTCGTTTAATTACAAATTCAGGCTGTCGTGCGTTACTTTAGGGCAGTGATACATAAACCGCGGCACGCGGGCCCATTTCGTACCCCCCTTTTGGCTAAATTTAAAATGAAAATGTTTGTGTAAATATTTTTAGATAACCCTACTTGATAAAATTTTTGTTAAACCATACCCTACGTCCTGGATGATTTCCCAAGGATTGTTGGGAGCGCCTATTTTCCACGTCAAATTTAAAAGCTTTGTATCCCAGCATTGTCATACAGTGTTGTCGTGACCAGGAGAAATAGGTTTTCAAGCGTTTTGTAATCTATTAAATTAGGTGTACAAGCGTGTTGTAATCTCTTAAATTAGGTATACAAGCTTATTGTTAGATCTGTTTTTTTTTTTAAATATTAATATCTCACAAGAGTCACAGCTGCTCCCGTCTGGACCCAGTGAGAATACGGCATCCCCAGTTGGGGTATAAGTGAGGCTTAAGGTAGTGGGAAGGGAAAGGAGATGGAGAAGAGGAAGATGGGGTATTCAGATCTGGTCACCAAATACGGCTTATGCCATTTCTAGCAACGTTTCAATTCTCGAATGGTGGTCTTACACCAGGGCGATACTGAGAGTATCTTCCATCTGAAACGTGCCGCAAATATGCAATATATAATTTTAAATGAATTAATTATGAAACAACACAAATCAATCGAATACAAATTATTTGCCCACGCCAGGATTCGATCCCGCGACCTTCGGATTGCGAGTCAAGAGCCATACCCCTACACCACGCCGGCCGTAAAATAGGTTTACAAGCCTGTTGTTGTCTGTTAAATTTCAGCGACGACATTGTTTTTTTAAACTAAGTATGTCGGTTGTAGGTTAAGGTGCTCGAATATAATCAAAATGATATGGATAGAAGAATATTAATGTTCAAAATTTTATTACAACTTTTCCCCCCGTTGAACCGCTGTATTATACAATTGTCTAATCTAATCTACATCCCGCGAAGGTTTTAATTTATTTGATTTTATGCCCAGCTGGTTTTTTTCATAATACATAATAGAATACATATACTATAAAAATTAGAGTACACACAAAGAGCCTTCGAAAATTACACAAAAATATTTTAAAGCTTGTAGTAATGTAAAACTGATAAACTAAATATATGAGACAATATTATTAAAATTGAAACTAAATCAATCCGTAAGATATGATAAAAAAAAAATAAAAGCTACTTTACCCACCCTACTATAATTTATAAGGTTCAGCGGTGCCGGAATAGATTACGCTTACTACAGTACATACCTACCCCCAAACTTATTGCCCAGATCATCCATGGTTGGTTGTGTACGTAGAAAACTACTAGGGTAGGCTGAAAAGTAATGCACACATGCTTGTAAAACACGAACAAAAACAAATAGCAAGATCGGGCAAAAATAATATTAAAGTAAAATTCTTAAGCTTCAAAATCATATATTTATTTTTGAACATACATAGTCACCGTTAAGGCTAACGCATTTCTCCCAACGTGTAATAAGTTTTTTCATTACGTAACTGAACAATTCTTCCGACATTTCTCGAATCCAGGACTTGATAGCTGCGTTCACCACATCGTCCGAGGTGTAATGATTACCCTTGAGATGTCTCTTGTGTAGAGAAAAAAAATAGCATTGCGAAAGATCGGGAGAGCGAGAAGGGTATGGAGTCAGGGAAAAACTTCAGGTTTGAATCGTGGATGAGTTTGGATTGTTTATCTTCTGTATCAATAATCGGACGTCCGCTGCGTGTTTCATTAACAATTATTGCTTTTCCAGGCTCACAATCATGAATTTTTTTTGCCCCTCGATTTACAGTAGACTTATCAACAGCATCGTCACAAAAAAACATCCTTTAAACGACGATGGATCTCAGTAGGAGTCACTTTTTGAAAATTTACATTGCATTGACATAACACTAAAACACGCCTCTATACTTCCGCATCTCAAAACACACTGGATGAATTCAACAACCGTACGTGTAAAGAAGGAATGTTACTTCCATATTCCACCTAGCGCGCTTCTGAAGGTCATTTTGTTCGCGCTGTACAAGCATGTGTGCATTACTTATCAGCCTACTCTCGTATTTCATTTCATCCTGTGATCCTATTCGGTACTTGAAATTTTGTAGTGGAGACGATGGAAGGCTGTTAATTGGGTTGTTAATTACCCTACATAATAGATACAAACCAGGTCTGGAATAATTCTGAAAACAAAAAAAAAGTCGCCTCTAATAAAAAGGTTGTGCACACCGCTTTAGCGCGTGTTTCGCCGTCAACTCTGGCATCATTATGCTTCTTTCAAAGTTATTACGACCTTAATAACTCAGACACATAATCAAAATTAACCCATTTTGAAAATTCACACGAGGTGGGCCGGGCAGGGGTCTGAAAACATAATGTGTTATTTAACTTTTATTATTACAACACGGGTCAACTCTGGTACGCAAAATACCCCATTTTTGGGTCCCTTATTAGGCTAATTGCAATTTAATGTAAAAGTGTAACATAACCAGTGTATTGTTCTATACTTGTATGCTTTTTTGTGTACCTCACAAAATGTTTTTATGGGACCATTTACGCTAAAACGTGTGTGTGTTTTTGAAGTGAAACTTCTTTAGCGCCGTTAGTGATTTGAAATTCGGATGAAACGGAACGCCACAACTCAGTTCTACACAAATACTCGGTTTTAATATAATGCGGTAAATTCGCATCTCGGCGCGTGCCTCTCATAGCGCAGTGAGCAAGACACCTGACTAGTCTCAGCGGCCAGAGAGACAGACATCAAGCGAACGCAGGTTCAAATTCTACGAAATCCAAAAAAAAAAAACATTTTTATTTTAGTGAAAGCAATAACCAATTTTCTAACCACGTAAATCGTTCAAAAAATCTGTTATAGCACATACTATTTGCTTCGAACACATTTCTACATCACAGCCGCACATTTTTACATCGTCTCATAATACATTTTTTTATTATTGTGACTTTGATACCGCCCGACTCAAGTATTTGATTCACTTTCTTGGTCGTCCCCAACCTTTTCTACTATGCATTTTAGCGTCATATATAGCTATATTTTTCTTACATTTCTTTCTTCGTTTATCCGCTCTATATACCAAAACCTTACATTATTTCCGAATGTACATATTTTTAACACGGTATACTGCACGGTGGTTTTACCAAATGCGCGCCACAAGGAGCATATAGCGTACGCCCTTGCAAAAAGGTGGTCAAATACGTTTTTTTTGTTGTTACCATTTTCTCTCCCTCCCAAGTGATGAAAAGGTTATATTCCTACTTTTATTTGGGGTAACCGTGTAAGAATCATCTCTACTATATTATTAAATTGACTTCGAATCTTCAAAATAAATAAATATAAATTTCTTCAACTTTGAAATGCGTCATTTAAATATCGATCTTTTTAATCGATGATTTCGACTCAGAAAGAAAACAGGGTATCTTATGCCATATCATGTAACATTCAATTCCCCGTTCCTATTGGAAATATGGGCGATTTTTCATATTGGAAATATGATATGAGGTAGGTACCAGGCTGTTAGCTTCGTAGAAGGCGGCATATGGCAATCTACATTGCCTTATCACCCATTCTGTCCGTGATCGAATTTAGAAGCAGCAAACCCGCCAAAACACGTGCTCATTATTTGTGTTTTTTTATAAGTTTGGGAAATCACTTGCGAGATAAAGTTCCGAAAATGTGCTTAATACGATTTTTTCTGACGGCAATATAGAGGTTTTTTGCTGGGTTGAGCTTTAAATTGTTGAATTACGTTTTCCAAAAATCTTGAATACCGCGGAAGAGGCCCTATTGACCGGAGAGAGTGGGAGTATGGCAACAACAATCGTGTTATTTTATGAGACCGAAGGTTTGGGAAGATGAATGATATGGATAATACGAAGGATGGGAAGTACATGACTCTTCTCCCCAATTGGAGAAGCCATTGGGTGAGACAGTTGGGCCTCATGTTCGGAAGATGCTAATGTAAAAAATAATATTTAAAGCTTTGAAAAATAAAATTTCTTTGAACATGTTTTAAGGTAACTTTTAAGTGGTATATAATTACCTAACAGCATAATTAACAGTATAAACAACTTTAAATGGTATACTTTTGAATGTAGCTATAACTTTGTGGTTATCCATTATAGAAAAATGAAACAATTTAACTTTGTTTGAACCACTTTTATATTTGAATAAATCCGACCGGTTTCAGAACGAACGTTCCTTCTTCAGGGCAAATGTATAGGTACTGTTTTGACAGTTTTGAAATATGGATTATGATGGTATGGGTGGAGCTGTTGCTAGCTGTTGTTGAAACCGGTCGTATTTACTCAAATATAAAAGTGGTTGAAACAAAGTTAAATTGTTTCATTTTTTTTTTTTTTACAGTGAATACCGCACAAGAATCTCAACTGCTCCCGTCTGGAGCCAGTGAGACTTTGGCATGCCCAATTGAGGTATGTTGTGAGGCTGAAGGTAGTGGGGAGGGGAAGGAGGTGAGGAAGAGGAAGGTTGGGAAGTACCTGGCTATTCAGATCTGGTCACCAAACACGGCTAAAGCCATTTTCAAGCAACGTTTCAATTCTGAATGGTGGTCTTACACCAGGGCGATACTGATAGTATCTTCCACTCCGGAACATGCCGCAAATATACTATATTATTTTTAATGAATTAATTGTGAAATAACACAAATTAACCAAATAAAATTTATTTGCGCATGCCGGGTTCGAACCCGCGACCTCCGGATTGTGAGTCAAGAGTCTTACCCACTGGACTACGGAGGTCGTCAATTATCTATAATGGATAACCACAAAGTTATAGCTACATTCAAAACTATACCATTTAAAGTAGTTTATACTGTTAATTAATTATTTACCACTTAAAATTACCTTAAAACATGTTCAAAGAAAATATAATTTTCAAAGCTTTAAATATTATTTTTTACATTAGCATCTTCCGAACAAGAGGCCCAACTGTCTCACCCAATGGCTTCTCCAATTGGGGTACTTTGTGTAGATGAATGAAGTGGGTTGGAAAAGGAGATGGGGAAGCGGAGGGGTGCTTTTAGATTTGATCACTAAACACTGCAAAATTTTTCAAGCAAAATTACGATTATGATCCAATGCATTTATCCTTCAATGCATTTCTCAAAGAAGGTATTGACCATAGTTGTAAATAATACAGAGCTGTTGGCATTGATAAGTTGTTACCAAATACACACGATTCATGTTGAAAATCATACCTATATATTATCGATATAAATTGAGTCTAGAAATGGTCCATTTAAGCGCAAAATAGTTTTAATTAATTTTTAGAAAATTTTATTGAAAATGATGGGAAACTGTTCCAAATAATCTTAGCTATAAAAAAACACATTTTAAAAGTTATTTCTAATTTTTTAATTTTATTTGAAGCAAAAATATTATTTAGTAGTTTTATTTTTTATAAAGTAATTAACCACTTTTTTTAATTATTCTGAAACAAAATGATCGGAAAATTTTCAAAATATCCAAAACATATATTTGGTTATTTTGGTTTTATTATTCGGTTAATATAAACAGAGTTGTAGTAAAGATGAACCGAAATAAGTCACTAGTTATACTTAAGTCACCAGCTACTAGTCTGAGATTTGACACTAGTTAAAGTCTCAGTACTTGTTGCTAGCTATAAGTGATAGTTGAGTTATAGTTATGAATCGAAGCCATAAGAAAATAATAATATTGAATAGTTTGTGGTGCACCGTTTTCTCGAAAAATCAAACAAGGGCGCTGTACAATTTATTATGAGTTCTTAGGCTCTCCCTAATTTTATTATTTACAAACAATTATCTGTTTTAAACATATTTACCTGACAAGTCACACCCGATAAACATACGTTTATTTGAAAGTATATGCCTGGAGAAGATACGACTTTGCACGCAGAAGACACAATATTAAAAACACTGGATATTAGATGATTTTACATTTGCTTACCTTTATAACTATTAATGTTACATTATGAGAGGTTTAGTTTTGAAGTTTAGTTAGTTTAGAGTTAATATATTTATTTTGAAATACTGGAGAATTTAGTTATAAGTCTAAGTGTCACGTTTTATGTTAAATAAAATAATTTATTATACTCAATTTTTATTTTATTATTATCAACATATTTCGTTATTATTCACTATATAATACAGATATTTTCGGGTGTGCACTGTAAACTTATAATTTCGGGTATCATTTTTATATAAAACTATATAATTCACAATAACACAAACGGAAATTCTTAAAAAATAAAATTAAACAACCCTACAAACCATCTTCCATTATCATTAAACATATTGTACACTATAGCGTATTAATGGGAAGAAAACTCACCTAATTATCGATAACTGTTGCTATAGTAATATGAGCATTTCCCAACAGAGTTTCCCGAAGAACATGACTTGCCCGGAGATTAATAAATCGAAAAGAAATGTTATTGAAAGAAATGAAAATGTTCTATTACAATACTTATCTTCTGCATTGTTCTGTTTGTTCGAAGAAATTGGAACCATTTTTATACCCCACTGTGTTTTATTTATACTTTATAGCAATAACTCAAGGAGAAAATCATTTTCTTGCTAGAGAATTCTGTTCTAGGAATCAGTTTAGTAATAGAATTTAATATCTGATAGATTCCACTGTGGATATAGCACATTTTTGCACTGCTTTGTTATTTTTCCAGGTAACATAATGGATTTTCTTAATCGTTGATTTAGAATGCGCAGTAATGGAATGTAGTGCATCAGACCATGATGTGCACTAGATCACCCAAAGGTAAACTCACCAGGGTTACGTTGTGTTAGATCAGCAGAAGAAAATGTTAATTATATTATTTTTAAATGAAACAATGTTACTTTGTTTAAACCACTTGTATATTTGTTTAAAGCCGACCGGTTTCGGAATGGCCATTCCTTCCTCAGGGCAAACGTATACTGATTTGACAATTACAAAATAGTGGGTGGGAACAATGTATTATTACTTAGGATTGTGGTAAGGGTGGAGGCGTTGCTAGGGATTAATGAAGAGTGGGTGGGGGAATATATCCAAATTTATTTTTAATTAATCAATCTCATATATTAATCATCTCCTCAGGTTGATGTACATCATGGTGTACAAGCCTACTCAATTGTATATTAGATCAGTACCTCCGTTGGCGAACCAGCTCCCCTCTATCATTCGCATTAAAATATCTCACATTCACACCATATTCAGTAATCTTCTTCTCCTTTTTGAACGCTTATAACAGAGACATCAACTGAGTTTTGTTGTGGAAATATTTTGTGCGTACCAAGTAAGCTTAATTTTTCCTTAATTGTGGTGACACTACTTTACAAATTGATATCAAAATTCATTCTTTAACAAATTATCAATGTCACTGGCTTTTCTTAGCCTAGTGGTAGTTTTATTTCTAGTGAGGAACTCTAGGAAATGTCTGTTCAATGTTTCTACAATTATTGTACGAGTAGAAATCTAACATCTTACGAACAATTCGTAGCCCGTTTAAAAACGTTTTTAAATTTCGCTCTAAGCTCAGGTACAAAACATTACAAGAGTAAATAATACGTACAGTTTTCCTAGAATTATGAATTAAACGAAGGAAGGAAGACTTTCATTACACAGAGAACTAAATTCACCGTACATATTATACAACTTCAGCATTTAAATAAGTCTCCCGAGTAGGTACAGTTCAGTTGAGGAGAATCTTTCTAATGATAAGGCTTACAACTTTGTCACATGGGAAGAAATTCTCAGATCTTATTAAATGATTCGCGTAGAGGTTTATATGCGAATATAAGGGATGAATGTAATAACTGTTCAAACTTAGTTTTATTTGGGGGGGTTGATACGACTCAGGGATGTAATAAAGTCTGAGTAATTGGGAATACTCGTGAGAGTAGTAAGAGAATTACGAGAAATAGCAATAAAGTTATGTTATATAATTATTTGTGTATTAAGGACCTGCTGGCTTGCATCAGCGTGTTATTCTAATGTAATATGTGTTGGATGACTGTGAAAAATTGTTTGAAGCATCCTCACCATAATTGAGAACAAAAATGGAGTATTTTTTTCTAAAGGAAAAACAAAAAAAATCAGATTTCGAGTAATCTGATAATGCTCCAAATGCTTGAGCAATGATGGAGAACTTTGAGCGGAGGATTGAACCAGTGATGCCTGGGTGTGAACCCAATGCATTTGACATGTCAGCTTCATCTTCTTCAAGGCCTTCTGGCACCCAGCTTTACCAATAGCTTAAATCTCATCTCATCTGTTGACTTTCTCTGCTCATCTTTCCCAAGGAAAAAAGATTCCATCTGAAGATATTAACCACAAACAGATGTAAAATAACGGTGTGGGTTTCCTTGTAATAATCGTAATGTTACTTTTTAAACTTGGATGCTATTACGAAAACAATAATTTAAACGCATATGTTAATAGATATGGCTTCATTGCTTTAAATTTATTGATTCCCAAAACTCGAAAAGATTTGTTGGCTCTTCAAAAGAATTAAATTTTGGTGAAGCTCTTCCAAACGAAATCGGTACCGTCCTGATACCGGGAAGCGTGCGACGCGTCGCACGGGGTCGCGACGCGCGATTTTATATCGATATTTCGAGCACGGTTTGACTGTTGACGGACGAATTGAATTGAATTCAATTGTACCCGATATTGCCAGGGAATAAATAAGAAATCGATATATGCTGGCAATGCACATACTCGTATATAGATACTCGAAGTGTTTCGAAACATCAAATAATTACATAAAAAATTTTATAAATTGGCAATGTTGAATTGAAATACTATCCTAAATATGAACTCCGTTTATTAATAAGTCAGTAATTTTGCGGAAAGAATGACATTATCCAAATAAATGCGTACATTGACAGCTAACCGAAACTTATATGATACTATGGAGGCCGCGCTAAAATTTATCAATCGCGTCGCGTTGGTCGGAATATCTCTTATCAATTGTGCTCGCAAATATTGATAACTGACCATACATTACCCGCTCATTGAAACCCGCTCACGGACCACCAAAGAGCGAGCGGGTTATTTTTTCGTCAGCACCCGGGTCTCGCGACCCACTTCTCGTAACCGCTCTACTACTGCAACCTGGGTTTCGGGTGCGGATGTGGCGGGGCGAGCGACGTTAGATAGATGTTGAGAGAGCGAGCGGGTTGTCAACACCCGGGTTTCGCCACCCGCTCTCTCGACTCAGGTAGTAGAAAGTAGCTGGGTGAAGCGTAAGTGTGAACTGCGACACATTCGGTCAACATACACGTGCGTGACGTTAATAAATAACAATACATAATAAACATATTAAAACAATTTGAAAAATTTCTCCACAATTTATTTTTTAACGTTACCGTTCTATGGTCATCTTTAGACTTAGAAAATTATTCAATATTCATTAGGTTTAATAATATAAAATTAAACAAAAATCTATGTACATAGACGGATAAGAATTTTTATATTATTATTAAAATTCTAATGAAAATCGTGCAAACATTGCAAATATTATTTATTTTGTACACCCTCTCCTCTTGTAACTTGTACTCCTAACCTAACTATCCCACTATCAAAAAGTATAATAGCAATCATAATAATTCATGGGCACGTTTATTTTATTTTGTGTCCTATTACATAAAGAAAAATGATATAATAATAGTTTATAATAAAGCATTACAGCTTACAGCTAATTTAATTTTCTCTTTTTATTTCTCAATAAAAGCTTCATAACAACACGTTTTTTACATGGTTTTTATATCCTTCAAAACATGATAAAACATTGTTTTTTTTACCCCTGAAGCATGTCTTTTTAAAAATTTATTTCTGGGACATGACATTACTAGTTACAGGTGTGAGTTGTGAGCGAACGTTCATACAATTATAACCTGGGTTTCGTGTCGCGTATGACCTGACCGGTCTGGGCGGCGACCGGCGCGATAAACTGGATTACCTAGTTTCGTATTTTGTGTCGCGAAAAGAGCGGGTCTTCACGACCCGCTCGTGACGCCAGTGTGTCGTCAGCGACCCACTGACTACTGCGTATATTATATGTATGCATGTAACAAAACACGAAACGAACCACGAATTATGGGAGAGGAGTGAAGCAACAGCTAATTCCTGGTTCGTTTCGCGTTTTCTTAGTCGTATCGAGTTCGTTTGACGTAAATATGAAAAGTTATAGCCAAACAACTTGTATTAAATTTCTCCCGTGGAATCGGAGAATATATTTCACTCAAAAACTTCAATTTGCTTTCTGCACTTTGAAACTTCAATATGCAATTTTATGCGTTTCCCGCGGTGCATTTTTCATTTTTCCTCCATTTAATTCCAATCCGTCACGTTAGACGCAAGACGCCGTAATTCTTTTCAGAGTTAGGGGAGGCAGCCAGGGGCGGTGCAGTCTTATGTGTGGTGTGGTGCCGCACACGGGCACAAGAACTTTGGGGCGGCCTTTTCAACTCGTCTCTCAGTGGTCACGAGTGATTGGTACATTATCACTTATAGATAATCTGCCACGCTTGAACATTAATCGTACAGAAATAAAATTAATTCTGTTTGTCCCAAAAACTACAATGACTGGAGTTGTAGAAATAATGCCAGATGACAGAATACAGGCAATCACCACCAAATTGATACGAAAAAGTGGTGAACTAACTACAATCTTAGAGGTCTAAAAAAAGGTCTGGGTTCTGGGGAAGTAGGAATCGTAGCCAGTCCAAAGCAATTGTGGAGGCATTGGGCCGTGATGAAGAAATTCTTTTCTGCAAGTAATGTTGAAAAAGTTGAATACGTGTTTGAAAGATAAGGTATTTTAAGGCGTTTGTCATTAATGTTTAAATCAATTGAATCAGTGAATTTATACGACACAAAGATCTTTTTTTCACGAAATTTTTTTGTTTTTTTTTTAACATTTGGTTGCTTTATTTCACCCGCCATGCTAGGGTTGTCCTTGTGTTATGGCAAGGGAAGTTTACAGATTGAAATTTTATATAATATGCTCGACAATAACCATCCATACTAACTATGGTAAACAATCCATTGGTTACGAGGGGGGCAACTTATATAACTGCCTCCCAAATGACATTAAAAACGAAACAAACTAGATAAATTAAAAAAAAATTATTAATATTTATTCCTGATAAACAAAATAATGAAACGGAATTGCGCTGTATTGAAATTTTTAGTTTATTTTAATGTGTTTAATTATTTCTAGTTAAATGAGTGAAAAGTAATTTTCTTTTAACTTGAATAAAAAAAATAAAAATTAATTATAAAATTCACATTTAGTAATAAATATTTTATATCGTAATTAAATTAGAATCGGGAATGTGAGAAATATATGAAGGGAGATTAGGTGAATAGGGTGTAAAATATATAATATGGGTTTTGTGATTCAAATATATTGTAAAGATCTATGGCGTTATTTGTATTTTTAAAGTGGGGTTTCGGTTTTTAGATTATCAGGGAGAAGATTAAAATATTATAAGATTAAAACTTCACGCATTCTTCATAGCCTGGGTGTCAAGGACATAAATAGTAAGCTGGAGGAACGACAGTTGAGATGGTATGGGCACTTAAGACGGAGACCACCAGACCATAGAGTGAAGCAGGCAATGTCGGAGCTTCATCGACAGTCATCCAGAGGAAGACCAAAGAACTCCTGGATGACTCAATGCTCCAAAATACTACAGAGAAACGGCCTGGATGAAAGCAATACCCAGAAGCGAAGAAGTTATAACCTGAGAACGAGACAAGCCGACCCCAACAGCCTACCTAGGCAATGAGTTGGGGCAGTGCAAGGAAGAAAAAGAAAAGAAGAAGAAGGGAGAATATTGAATAATTTAGGATGAAATGTCTTTGTGCTGATGTACGAGTAGTTTACGTACATATATTTATGATGTAAATATTTTTTATAAATTTTCTCACACAGGTGGATTTTTTTTTTTTAGTAACTATATATTTTTTTTAACATTTTTATACCAAAAATGTTAGGTATAGATTTAATTAGAAAATATATTCGTAGTCCTCCTCACTAGGAGATCCTGTGCTGAGGGGGACTATGCTTCGGATAAGTTTTCAGCGCCTTCTATGGTTTAACTTCATTGTTTGGATAAGGTTTTCCAGAAACTTCTATGACGATGTTTTAAGTATACTAGTAAGTTCATTTTCCGATAGTTCCTTCAGCCAACATTTAATGTCCTTAATGTAGCTATTATTTGTTTTAATTTGTTTGATACTAAGTTGGAGTTTGTTATATATCTAACTTTACTGCTAAAAATTCAGAACCTCTTTGTCCAAATGAAGAGTTACACTTTGGTATATTAAGTATGTCTGTTTGTTTGGCTCTGGTTTTATGAGCATGTGAGATGTCTGCCTCTGAATCATTTTTGTGGTGATGTACTAGAATGTTTTTGGCATAGATTTTCTGTATGCTTGGAATATCAAACTGTTTAAAAAAATCTGTGGTTGACGTCCTTATGGGGACCTTTAGTATGCTCTTTATGATGCAATTCTTAGTTACCTTAAGATGTTTTAAGTGATTAGATGCTGCTGAGCCCCATCCTATTACTCCACATTCCAATCGAGAGTGGCATAAAGCATAATATACTCTCTTTAAATCATCCATTGACAAGATGTTTCGTAATTTTTTGAAGAAGTATATGAGTTTTGTTAGCTTTTTTGAGGTAAGATCAATGTATGAATTCCACTGTAGTTTTTCATAAATTTCAATCGCAAGATATTTAATACTTTTTGTTTGGGTTACAGACGGACAGGAACATCATGGAAAAGTATTTTGACATTCATGTAATTTGAGGGTATGCTCATTCATCGGTTATCCTCTTTTGTTTTTGGAGAAAGTTAGATATTTAGTTTTATAAACATTTAATGTAAGGGAGTTTAGTTTTAGCCAGTTTTGAAGTACAGCCAGGCCATGTTCCGCCTCATTGTAGTTTCTTGTCCAATCTTGTTCGTGGAATATAATAACAGTTTGTCGTAATGCAGGCAACGCTCGCTGCGGCCCTGGAGGCAGCAACCCTGTAACATTTCAAAAGATTGTCTATATAACATATAGCTTCTATAAACTGTACGCGCGCTGTATCCACAGTTATATGTATTGAATAGGTAAATTGCGGAAAAAAGCACTTAAGGTAATTTCCCGTGGAATACAGCGAGGCTAATGGAAGAAACAAGAGGAATTTTCTTTTACATAAATGAATTTTGTGTTTATTTGCAGGACATAAATCATCCACTTCATATAAAAGACTTCTTCACGAGGAAGTTTATTTTTAGTAATGGTAAAGTGAGTGAATTAAACTCGTTTTATTTAATTTTAAAAATATCGCTTTAGAAAAGCAGTAAGTTCCGAATAGAATTTAAAATAAAATTGTAATGCTCGAATAGAATGCTACTAATATTATAAAGGTGAAAGTTTGTATGGATGTATGTTTGTGACTCTTTCACGCAAAAACTACTGAATAGATTTTAAAAATTCTTTCACTAATAGAAAGATACATTATTTGCGAGATCTTTAGACTATATATATTGGTAAGTTCTAGCGTGATGAATAATCTCTAGCGTTATGAAATTATTTACCATACGTTTTCTGTCGCTAACAAAATCGATTTATTGCAAACGCCAATTGTCACCTTGGAAACGATGTTTTTTTTAGATTAGGTTACTATGGACATCCCTATGATGTTAAAATTGAAATATGTATAAAATACTAATTCCTACTTTACTGAATGGATTTTAATGAAACTTTACAATAATATAAACATATAGGCTATAGCTCAGAGCTCTGGCATTACGAAATTAGTATGAAAAAATTGCAATAAGTGGCACGATTAGTAAGATATCTATAATTCTTTAAGCGATTCACATTATTAGGGAAGTAGGTCCTTCAAATAATTCGCTAATTTAAATATTTTCTAAAATAGAATTTTTATTTAAGAATTTTTGTTTTGTAAAATGTGATTCTCAAATTTTTTACCACACTACAATTATTGTTTTAATTGGAAAGACAGGTATCGCATTTTTTAAGTATAAAACTGCCGTACTGGATTTTTTTAGAATATAAAAAGAAGAATAATAATTCGTACTTAATAACTATCTCTAAAAATGAATCACCAAAATGTATGTATGCGCAGAAACCCGAACGACTGAACCAAATTGGATAATTCTTTTTTTTTGTCCGTTTTTTGTATAAAACTACCGTTGAGTTCTAGCATTATGAAATTTGTTTAAGAAATTATAATAGGTGGCATGCGAGCAGTTTGAAAACTGAATGTGTCGAGAATGAATGTGTGGAATGCGAGAGGTGAGTGGGGGTAGTACGGAGGGGGGAGGGGGTGTTGGGAGGGTGTTGGTGGAGGGGGGGAAGGGGAGGGGGAGGAGGGTGGGGCGAGGGGGTTGGAGGTGGGAAGGAAGGGAAAAGGGGAAGGATGGCGGAGGGTGTGGGGAGGGGTAGGGGGTGGGGGGGAAGGAGGTTGATGGGGGAGTGGTGTGCTGAAAAGGAATGTGGAGGGGTAGGTGGTGAGGGGAGTGGTGGGTGGAGGGAGAGGGGGAGGTAGTTGATGGGGTGAGTGTCGCGGAGAGAGGGTAGGTGGAGGAGGCGGAGTGGGGTGGAAGAGGGGGGAGGGAAGGATGGGAAGGAGAAGGGGTGGAGGAAAGTGGGGGGATGTGGAGTGGGGAGGATGTGGGGTGGAGGAGGGGTGGGGAAAGCGTGGGTGGATGGGAACGGGGGTTGATGGGGGGAATGGAGTGATGGGAGGGGTGAGTGGGGGGGGGGGGAGGGGGATTGATGGGGGAGTGGAGTGGGGAGAGGGAAGGTGGAGGAGGCTGAGTGGAAATCCCCTAATACCATGCGAGCGAAGCCGCGGGAAACAGCTAGTTTAAAATAAATTGCATTGAATTGACGATTTTGTAAGTATCGCCCTAGTAAGACACCACAATAAAATTGTAACTATGTACGTTTCCTAAAGTAGCTTTTAATTTGTTGCTGTTACTGCCGATTATTCGGTGTTTATTGAATGACAATATGAATGATAATACAATATACTCGTGATCATATCGAGGGGAAATAACTACAACTACCGGCGTAGTCTAGCGGTAAGGCTTTTGACTCTCAATCCAAAGGTCGCGGGATCGAATCCCGGCGTGGGCAAATAAATTTTATTTGAATGATTTGTGTTATTTCACAATTAATTAATTAAAAATAATGTATGGTATATTTGCGGCACGTTCCAGAGTGGAAGATACTCTTAGTATCCCCTGGTGTAAGACCACCATTCAGAATTGAAACGTTGCTTGAAATGGCGTTAGCCGGGTTTTGTACCGCACCTTCCTTTTCCCCATCTCCTTTCCCTCCCCACTACCTTCAGCCTCACAACATACCCCAATTGGGAATGCCGTAGTCTCACTGGCTCCAGACGGAAACAGTTGAGACTCTTGTAAGGTATTACTATTTTTTTTTTAAAACTAGGTAACCCTGAAATCAGCTTTGTTGGGAAATTGAATTATAAGATTATCGGTAATACCGATGATAAATCGGTGGTTGTAAGTTTATACTTGATTAGTATCGATAAATCATAGACTGTTAATTGGGAACCAATGCAATTCTTATATTTTAGAAATGAGAAAATTGCTGATCACTTAGTATACACTCAATGGCTTCGAAAGACTCCAGATACTAATATCTACAGCCTATATGTCGGACGAATACCTACAGCTCATATGTTGGACTAATATCTATGAACTTCAGAGTGAGGACTAATATCTACAGAGCTAAGGTCGGAGGAATATCTATGACGGTCCCAGTGGTGACTAATATCTATGGAGCGTAGGTTGGACTAATATCTAATATCTACAGAGGGCAGCTGAGCAAGAGGTTGTACGGAAAATTATAAATTACTTCAATTACGTAATTCATAATTACGCAAAGGATTAAACCTTTAAAGCACGTACACGAAGTTTTTGCACAATGTTACGTATTTTGCTGTTTACGAGGACAATCATTTATTGAACAAACATGGAGGTCATAATACAAAGATATTTATTTATTTCGAAATACACGGCACCACAACCTAACCTAACCTAACCTAACCTAACTAAACCTAACCAAACCTAAGTGACATAGAAATAGTCATGGTAACAGACTAAATAATTTAGAAGCACTCGAAATAAAGAAAGCTGTTAAAACAAAAACCCAAATCCTTAATAATCAGCTAAATGTGTCCAATAGTCCGATATTAGGGATTTTTACATACATACATAGATAAATTAAGTTTTTTAAACTGCATACGCAATATTACGTTATTCCAATATGCTATACATAATTGCAAATCCAACCTCTGCCAGTGCTGTAGATATTCGTCACACTTTGGTTCTCATAGATATTAGTCAGCAGTTTGAGCTGTAGATATTCGTCCTCACTTTGGTTCTCATAGATATTTGTCCGATTAGTTCAATTTTTGGAATTCCTTTAGATATTAGTAGACGCCTCCCTTCGAAACTTGTGCAGTTCCATGAAGTAATAAATCTTTACCATTTTTTCTCTAAAGGTACTGTAATACAAGGCGTAATAAAAAAATTAAACTACTGGCTAATTCGCCCAAACAGTGTTTTATTTGATTTTGAGATGTAAAATTTTTCCAACTGATAATCTACTATAATCCATAGTAAACAAAGCAAAGGAAGTAGCTGCAATTCGATGGCTTAGAAACTTGCGCTGTTTTACAGAGTTTTTAGAGAAATAATATTAGTCTTATTAAATAGCAGAACGTGCAGACAACTGCCATGTGGCAGGTTTGCATGAACATTTTTTGAAGTGAAAACTCCTTTATGCACCGTTGTAATTTTAAAATAGATGAAACAAGAATAGCGTTGGACACTGTAACGCTCTCCGAAACGTTAGCTAAAAAAAGAGTTAGAGAGCAACACGTTACAAGTACAGCACAAACACCCCAAAAATAAATCACGTTAGTACTTTTGTCCATGAAAATCTAAAATCATGTATCTTTAATAGTTGTTTGCGGAATAGATAAACGTGTATAGTTCTACTTTAAATTTTCTTCATTATACGTCAAAGAGCTTTGCAAATAAGATATTTTTTAACGAAGGATAAACATAGAAATCAGCCCCACTAAAAAAGTAGAGCAGAATGACAACTGGCTCAGTGCAGCCAACTAAAATACATTAATAGACAATGGCCAGAGTTGCAAACAAGAAAATAATAAAATTTTATAAAATTCGAGCCGGTATCCATGAAACGTTTTGATGTTGTATTGAGCTCTCCGATTCTTATGGTATCTTATATTACAACTAAGGCTCTTTTTCCACATGGATACGCAAGCATCCGATACTCATGTTGTGTAATCACGTCGCAAATAACTTGTCGCTAATTAAATCACGAGAACCGTGTCGTCACCAATCATTGTTGAATTCTCGAAATGTCAAAACTTAAACGTTTTCATAACCTCACTAACAACCAAATAGTTAATATCCTGACTTATTTTTATATCCTGACATCCTTTGTTGACTATTTTATTTCTAGCAACGCTCTGAAGCACACGCGTAGTTACAAAATGTCCAACACAGGAATTAAGTCTCGACGACATGAGTGAGAGTCGAGTTTACTAGATACCGGCAACGTTTGCCAGTGTACGAAACTCCACGCAGATGTACGGCGGTAGTCATCAAGATACTTGTATCGTCGAGTATCGGATTCTTACGTATCCCCAACTAAACATAGAGTGGTTGATAATATTATAGTAATCTCAGTATCTTCCCGGTGAAAGACTACCATTGCGAATCAAAACATTTTTTGAAATGGTTTTAAGGGAGTTTAGTTACTTAAAATCTGACTAACAACTAAACAGGTGCTTCTAAATCTTCCCCTCCCCCTATTCCTAATTTTTTCCACTCCCTTCAGCCTCACAATATTCAATTCAATTAATTTCAGTTTATTTTTAACACAATACAAAATAAAATGAATACCAATGACTTTGTGTGCACCAATCATTAAATCAAAAAATATTAACGTGTTATGGAAGCAATGCAATGGTCCCTTCGTCAGAATAAAATTACCATTTAAAATTAAAATTTTAATTTTTATTTAATCCTGACGACATTGGTTTCAAAACGTATACTTTTGATTAAATAAGTGGTGTACTCAAAGGGATTTGTTTTCATTTAATTAAAATGACGCCACAAAGTGAATTTGCGAATATAGAAGCATTACAAAATTTTTGTGCGTTTTTAAATTCATTTGTAAAGGAGAATTACGTTAATTAATTAAATATTAACAGTGGGTAAATCTAGTGATAGTAGCAATCCTACGAGTAACAAAGCTTATTTTTATCCCAAATTGGGGTTGCCAATTTACTTTGCACGGTTGGGACTCGGGCTCTGTAGTGATTTTTCATTAGAAAAACTAGCCGTATGGATGGTCAATTACCTTGTTGGTAGTTAACCGTCGCTCGGCTAGCAGTATAATGCGGATCGAACTTTTGTTAGGGATCCATGACAGAAAATGATAAATTGTGTTTATTATTTGGGTCTTTAAACAAAACGTGGGATTTGATTCGTTCATTCGATCGTCACGTCTCCAGTATCTATTTCAATAAGATATTGACCAAATCCGTCATCTGTGGTCATGGTCAGTTATAAATATTTGCGAGCAAGGTCAACAATTTTTTACAGATATTCCGACTGATGATTGCTAAATTTTAGCGCGGCCTCATTTCGGAATGTGAATTCGTTGACAGATCCGCCAGCGTTACCGGTGTTTGTTGATTTCTTATTTATTCCCTGTCAATATCGGTTCGGCTGTCAACAGTGAAACCGTGCTCATTTAATCGATATATATATATATATATATATATATATATATATATATATATATATATATATATATATATATATATATATCAATATCGGTTCGGCTGTCAACAGTGAAACCGTGCTCATTTTATCGATATATATATATATATAATCGTCGTAGATTATGCATATCTATCCGATATTGTAAAATTAACGATTTCTCTGTGCTTGACCTCTTGGAGTAATTCGACTTCTTCTTCCAATTTGAACATCAAAGTAATAATTCATCGGAAAATGATTGATATTATTTCCTCAAATCTGATACACTCTTAACGGGGAGCAGTTTCAACATCCCTATAAAAAGCGTTGAATAGGCGTGATATAAAGGAAAGCCTTCACAGTCCGGTGGTTTCCAAAACACCCCGTCTTTTGTGCCCTCCCCCTGAATACTGAATAATGTCTGCAGGACTCCCTAAGGATTTATTGTGAAGAAGTTGCGGAAAAATACAATGGCACTGTAACAATAACAGAATTGAAACCGTTCTAAAGGATTTTTATGTCTTTATTGTTATCTCAGAATGCAACGCCGGTTGGCGGATACCGGATACCTTCCGTGTATTGCAGATTTAGTATAAAATGCTTTGGGGCGAGAAGGAAATTATTATTATGAGCTTGATAATAACAAAAAGTAGGTTATCATTGTGCGATGTTATTTTTTTTAATAACAAAGGTAATGCATTATGAAATTATAATACGTAGCCTGAAATTATGACACAAATCGCTTTGCTAAGAAGAGCAAATTCTACAAAGGTCTCGTGAAATCAGACTCTAAGGAAAATATTTTCTCTCGGGGCCTATGTCATCTTTGGGGTGCTGTGGAAAATCATCTTTGGGGTGCTGTGCTGTGTGCTTTTTTTACGAAAAGGAAGGAGTGGAAGATCTGGGAAGAGGTTTGAGGGATGTGAAGGATTCTGGGGGTCCGTGGCCCGGGAGTTACGGATTCTACTGCGGTGCATGGCCATGCCAATGGGTCGGGAGAGTTCTTCTGGAGAGTTAAAAAGGTCTCTCTCAATTAGTCTCTCAAAATCCGGCCCCCACACACTAGGCAGATGCAACCTAGACAAATCTCACTCCAAGAAACCGGGCACCCTGCTAAGTCACTAAAGGTAGCGTACCACTTGGGGTGACTTACGGCAGACGTATTGGTTATCCAATAAATTGTTCCCAATTGAGTTGCCTTTAAGAATGTCTTAGAACCACTGAAGAGCTAAGCTGATAGAAGTGAGTTGTGAGTATATATAATATTATGTTTTCCTTATTTCTGTAAATATAGAATTTGTTTCTTCGACTTCATTGGCCTATCGAATGGCTAGGAGTTTAAATATCGGCATGGAAATATCTCTACAGTGCATTTACCCTCTGAGCGTATGGACTAGGCGTAGTTTTTTAGCATAGTGGGAAATTTTAGTTCACCCCTGGCAAAAGGCTACCAATTTAAATTGAAGCCGTATATTAAATGGCTTTATCCGTGTTTAGTGCCATATTTGTGTTGGTTCCCTGCCCCCGGGTACTTTTGTGTAGAAGTCTTTTTACGTGTCTCTCCACATGGACAACTAAATATCAACAACCATAAATTCAAAATAAATTATTGGTTTATGTATTTTGTTTAAGTTTACTTTTTTAAACATATTTTAGAGTCATCTTTAGCCAAAAAGAGGCATACATAATATAAGTGATTTTATTGGATGGAAAAAATGTCCCAGTGCCATAGGCCGAATTTATTTCACGAGCACAGGAACAAGAATTTTCACCCAACGGAACCGCGCGGTGTTTTCTTCAATTCATGAACCGAAATGAAGTTCCGTTTTTGTGCGGTAAAATTCGACCAAATTGGTGTTTCCGTTGAGTAATATAGAATAAACCATAGCCAGATTTTTCGGCAGCATTCGTTTTTCTTTATTTCCATTTTTTTACCTCCACTATATTAATATCATATTTTTTTTAAATTTCATAAAGAGTAGGATTTCAAGCCTCAAAACAATGCTTCGTTTTGCTAAAAGTACTATTTTGTAATCGCACTCTGAATCGTGGATAAAACCTTATGACTGAATTATAATAACTTTTTGTTTTCTCCCCCATCTCCTTGGTATTTCCACTCCATATCAACTTATTTCTTTGTGTAACTGTCACATTCGTTTAATAAGGATGCTGCAAGCCAGACCCGGAGCGGAAGTTTTATAATGTTCCGTCTCGAAGGGAGAGGGAAGGAGAAAGAGATGAGATAAAGTTGTGGGAATTCCCTTGGTAAGTGCGCCTTACATACACAACTCGGTGCATCCACTAGCTGCAATGCAAACTTAAGTCTGTACTATACCACCGCCATCTCTGGCCAAACGTCTAAACTGAGATCATCTCCCGAGATGCATCCGGAACTTCAATAAATACGGGAAACGGCAGCCGGTATTCTGGTGTGTTCTCGAAAAGTTGTCGTAATCCGAACCAAGTTTTAATTCTGCCACTAGTCTCGGGTTTTAGTTTCACGAAGACGTTTGTTGTAGGCTCTCAATAAAGAGACTCTCGCTCGAAACCGTCCACTAAGAAATAAAAAATGAAAAAAATTATTTTGATATCAAAAGCATGATTTTTTTTAAATTTCCACGAGGGTACCACCAGAGTTTGTGGAAGTACGGAGATTAAATTGAAAAAAACTGAAATAAGGAAGGTTAAGGAGAAGGGAATGGAGCGGGTAAGAGAATATGCCTGAGTATCTGGATATATATATATATATATATATATATATATATATATATATATATATATATATATATATATATATATATATATATATATATATATATATATATGTATAAGTAAATGTGGCAAAGACAATTCAGTGGTGATTTTGATTTTGATCTCTCACCTGGTGCTTCTGGTGATAGACGAAACTTCTAGATTTAAAAAAGAGCGAAATCATTTAAATAAATGCGTATAATGACAGTTCCACAGGTCAGTGGCTGAGTTGGCATCGTGTTTGGGCTAAGTCCTCCATCACGTCACAAGCAACATTTTTTCTTACTGGTGGCAGTATGAGATTTCCAAATATTATCAGTTTATTCGTAATTCGGTATTTGTCTTAAACCAAAACTTACTGACACTGTGGAGGCCGGGCTAAAATTTGTCATTATCGGTCGGAATATCTGTTACCGGTTGTTGACCGTGACTGCGATTATTGATAACTGACCGTAGATAACGGATTTGGTCAATATCGTATTGATATAGGGTTTGATACATCGTCCATGCTAGACGTCCGGGACGAAGGAGAAAGATTATTTTTAAAAGAAAAACAAGTTTAGTGTCCCGTTAATTTCAGTTTGTAACGTTCTGTAAAACATGATGTGCTTTCTTAAAACAAAGTAATTACATGAGCTAAATATTAAAATTATTGATGTTCTGGGTTCGAGTCCCAGAGGTGCCAATATCTTTTTCTGATTTTTCTGTTTTCAAATTTTCGATTGAGTTTCGTTTATATTGCCGTCATTTATAATTAAATAAAATATAAATGTCGAATATTTTACTTTACGAGATTCAAGATTCGGCAGTCTGCTTGGTGACACTGCATTGTCCATTCCAACTGCTGCTCAAATTTTAACTACCATAGTAAATAACGGCCCTCAACGTCTTGAAGTGAATGGTCACGTGATTCCGATTAGTGACGTCAACACTCACATAGGGGTCATAATAATTCGTTAAATCGCAACATAGATATTTCAATATGCTACAAGCTTAGAATAAAACAATGACTATGTTTATTTTTTGGCAGGGGCATTGCAAACTACACAACAAAGGATTAAATAAAACTTTAGAATTATTTTCTGAGCTTCAACTTGCAGCCTTTGGGCTCATCGCCAAAGCTTCTTATGTTGTCAAGTAGCTCCTAAAACAAGAAATTTAACAATAAGTACGGACAGAGAACGTTTGAATATATCATACCGAAGATATTTAATTTATTACCTGACACTATAAAGCAATGTAATTCTATGAATAAGGTTAAATATATGGTGAAAAATTGGCTATCGGAAAAAAAAGATTTATATTGATTTTGATATGTATGAAAAAATGTTGTATCTGTAGATATAAGATGTAAATTTTAAATTTTAAAAATGTATAAATATGTAACTAAAATATAAGCACCTGTTGACAAGCCGATTCAATTGGCTTAGCAGGACTTGATTGTTGATTATATTATGTATTATCTATTATTTCAATAAAAAAAAAAAAATAAAAAAAAAAATTTAAGGGGAATTTCACCATCTTCTAGATTATGCTCTAGATTATCCATAGGAAAAAGTGTATTTTTGATTTACGATTCAGTACTCAAACCTATGAATAGTGGTTATATATCGGATAATTTATGCGAGTTTTATTACCTTTTGTGTATTGTTCTTTTATTAATATACGTTATCCTATGGATTAGCTATCAAGAGGATTGTAAGATACCCCATGTAACCAATAAAGTGAAGTAAACATAATATAAAATATATGATCATTTTTCGTGTGGAAAACCATGTAAATGTAACCATATCTTTTTTTTCTGGATAGGTCTCTTCAAATCTTTATCTCTTCATCTCCAAAGTTTTTTTATAGCTTTTATATGACGCTTCCTCTACCTAAGACTCACTATCAATTCGTTTCCAGAAGTACAAGCGTATAAGAGAACTTCAATTAAATTAATGGACATTGTTTTCTTTCACCATTCTCTTTGTTGTCTCTATTTAGGTAGGTACCTATACTTTCGTAAAATATTTTCTTAGGAATTGAACTATTTCCCTACGATATTTTGCTATAATACGCGATGCTACGATGTTTGCCTTGTTGAAGATAAAACATTCTACAAATTTAAGGCCATTCTATTATGTCACACATTTTACTGCTAAAAACTCAGCCGGTAGATTCGCTCAAAACATTGCAAAAACATATCTGTCGGTTATGACGAGGATGGCATTTTGAAATGCAAATTTAGCTTAATGCAAGCCCTCGCTCGGACTGACCACAAAATGAAATTTCGGAATTATGCCACGGAGACACGCATAAAATCTAAAATTTGATTACCACGAAAAAGCTTTTAAGCATTCTGGGGGGTAGGCAGTGTAGGAAGCTACCCCTAAGGGCTCCAACCCACAGAGAACGTGCCTGAACTTGTCCACCTTTCCGCCCCTAAAATCCCTTAAGGCTCGTGAAATTTTGAGCACCCTAAAGGAGGCTCAAACTTTTTGTAACACCCTTAATCTCAGGAGTCTTAAATTTTCGAAGTTTTTCTTTAAAGCCAATTTTAAACAGATGTTAATTAATTGCATTGCACCCCTGTTTCAAGTTGGTTTATTACACCAAGCTGACGAATATTTTGTTTTCGACTCATTTATATATATTTGCATCTATTGCTTTTTATGATTATTGTAAAATTAAAATGATTTTTATTTTGAAACTGTTAACTCAACTATAAAACAGAAAATCTGTTGGTAGATAATATCTAACAATATCCGACATATAAGTCATACTTTAAACCATATACTAACGTATCAAGATTATACCTTGACTTTAATCAGTAGTACCAACCTACATGATTGTTTTTTGAAACAGAACACGTTTGAAGAATGTACCGTTGCGTCTATATATAGTTCACGTTTTTTTTTCTATGGAATTTCAAGGTTTAAACCAACTTTTTTCTTATTTTATTACTATGCATGTTTATTAATTTTATTATAATCAGAAATAACTATAAGAACTCCTGTAATAAGAAAACATAATCAGTTTATAACAAAAATTCGTAATGTTAATTCAAAAATAATTTATTGAATTTTGCTATGAACCCAATATATCACTTTTTTTGTTCACATGTCTTTTTGTGGTATCCAAGTATAATTAAATTAACTCTGTCAAGTGTATCCTGTATGTTTTAAAATCTAGGTACACTCTTCATTGAAGTCTTTTTTAAATTCGTATTCTTGGGTTTAAATAATTTTATTTTAATTTTACACATAATGTTGTCTATCCTGAAATGAGTTTTATTAAATTCATAGGGAATATGTATTATCAATATTATGGTTATGATTTAGTATTGTATTTTATCAGTAAATAAATAAAAAATTGACTTTAGGTGCCCGGTAATTCAAAATCTATGGGATCAATGATCATTTTGTGCTCGTTTATTATTTTTAATGCGGAGCACACATTCCAGCATGTTGAAGAAAAATGCTATGAAGATTTATAATGCTAATAACAATTTTCCTATTTATCGGCAACATTATGAACGAACCATTACTGATCTTGTAGGCCTTGGGGAATTTCCCGTATTCTATATGTTAACTTTTATATTATGACTCGTACATCATTATGAAATACAGGGAAATAGATTACGAACGCGGCGTGTATTCTTTCTCCGGAATTGTTTTGTTCTGACGAAGACTTATGTGAAGTAATATTTTCCGCACGTTCCTGTCGCCGTATTGTTCCAAACACATTGCTTTTCATTTTGCTCTTCTTTCTTCTAATACAAGTTTATATTATCGCGAATAAGCAATATCCACATCTTCGTATAAACAGAAACAAAATGAGAAACAAAAATAAACTCTACATTTCGACAGTATGGTCGTGAAAAAAATATCCCTAAAACAAAGCGTGGCGTAGACGTACAAAATTATTTAAATGACTGGCCGCTCAACTTCATGAAAATCGACCCCTGATAATAAATAAAATAAATAAATAAATGTTTATTCCGGTATGTGGGGAGAATAGTGCAATCCAACACATTCCATAGGGGTTATAATACATAATATACAAAATATTTGAAGAGAAAAAATAAATAAGAAAAGCAGGTAAATATGATTATAAATGCATGAAACAAAGGTGATAAGATATAAGATATAGGAAAATAAGAAGATAGTAATAATTATTGGCTTTTAGAATTCTCTGACGACATTGGGAGCCAGTATTTTTCTCCAGTGTGCATCAATACTGGATGTTGGACTGAGGCGGGCTTCCATGACTAGGATATTACCAGAGCTGCATATCCTTTCCCTCATTCCTGCCACCCTGGATCTAATAAATCTCCGTGAACATCTGGGAAGCGCTGCAATATCTGGGGAGACCAAACATTATGTGGAAGGCGTTGTTGTACTGAACCCGGATTCTTCCCATACTACTCTTCTTGTAGTTTGCCCAGAGTTCGCACGTATACAGCGTTGTGCAGAAGGAAATGAAGAGCGTCGTTTTTACAGCGGTACTGCAAAGGCAAAGATGACGCCAGCAGTTTAATCATAATACATATCTGCATACCTTAACTATGCTACGAAAAAAACATACACATATGTATGTTTTGTTAGCTAAAGGGCTTGAGAAACCTTACCGCAAAATATTTTTTCCTCCAACATAATTATTGTCTCGAAAATTTTTGTACAAAAATTATTGCCGTGAATCTTCTCGACGACCTCCAAAGAGGCAGATACTCACTTTCCAATTCAAAATTCTCGTTTTACCTCCCGCTAATAAGCTTTATTCGATCCATTTCAAAAGAACTTCGATTTTAACTGAATTTCCCTTTGAAATTTACACAACCTTTCACGAAATGAATTTCCTTTCTAATTCACCCCCTGGCCCTGAGTATGCACGCGCATATTATACATTATTGGGAGAACGTTAGTATTATTACCCTGGAGTTTTCGGATATATCCTTGCAAATACATCAGCACCAGCAGCATTAATAATCGTTGGAAAAGGGGTTATTTTAAATGTGAAGAAATGCAAAAAATATTCCGGTGGTAATTGTCCCGTTTTTCCCCTTTTAGGATTATGCAGAAAGGGACCAACAAGAGTTAACTTTGATAAGTAGGCCTACGAAGTTTATAAGCCGTATTTCATGAACAGTTGCCGCGTTAAAAACTTGTGAAATTAGGTCAGAATTTTACTTAATAATCGTCAATTTCAGCGCGCGTCAGACTAAGGACATTTTTGGTAATTATACATTTTGTGTAAAAACAACTAAGAGGTTCAGGGTAAAAATAACAAACACTTCAATAAAAGTCGTCGATGTACGGAGATGTTTGGCGAATTCCAAGAGGAATTTAAATTAGAAGAAAAAATTAAAATATTAAAATATAAATATTTGTGTTTTCATTAGCGCCTCTCAACTTCGGATCCGGGAATGGGTACCGCCGCCTGGGAACCATTTATTGGATAACCAACACCTCTGCCATAGGTCGCTGGCAAGTGGTTCGCTACGTTTTATGACTTAGCAGGGGTGCCCGGGTTCATGGGGTGAGGTTTGTCTAGGTCTTGGCGGCGGATGACCTGGACACGCTGAACCTCAGATTCCTCCCACCCCTCATACATTTTTCGTTCTCAGAACTTCCTGTCCTTCCTTTCCTTAAAAAGATCCTCCCCATAGCATCCCCAAAGATGACATACGCCCTGAGGGAAATTATT
This sequence comes from Limnephilus rhombicus, assembly GCA_929108145.2. NCBI lineage: Eukaryota > Metazoa > Arthropoda > Insecta > Trichoptera > Limnephilidae > Limnephilus > Limnephilus rhombicus. The sequence goes on along the minus strand of OV815277.1, from coordinate 30,746,384 downwards.
TTCCTCAGGGCCTCCTGTCTGGAGTTAATATAAAAAAATGCTCCACATAGGAGGCCCTGAGGAAAAAAATCCCTCAGGGCCATGTCACCTTTGGGGATGCTCGATGTGTAGAGGATCTTTTTAGAGAAACGAAGGAGGGTACCAATCTATCCCTCCCACCGCGGTGCAAGGCGATGAATCTACAGAGTTTGTTCGGTTAATCTTCTATCGTTATTGTCAGTACAAGGTTTGTATAAAACTACTTTTAAGCTCTGGCATAATGAAATTTGTATAAAAAGATTGCAAAAAGGGTGGGGAACTCGGAAGGTGGTTTGCGGGACGGGGAAGTAGGGGAGTGAAGTGGGGAGAGGGAAGGTGGAGGAGACAGAGTGGGAACGTGAGAGAGGAAGGGGACACGGGAGAGGATGGGGAGGCGGAAGGGGAAAGGGATGAAATGGGAAAGGACACGAAGGGAGAAATAATTTCTTTATTAAATGGCACAGCAACGAATGCCGGGAACCAGCCAGTTTGTTATAAAAAGATTATAGGTATATTAGATTTAATGTATAAATATATATGTATAAGGATTATATGAGGAGATATGTAAATATTTAAATATCATGAATATGTCAAATCATCGGTTAATAACAAAAAAACATTTCATTTCTTCAAAAACAGTAAACTTATTTTATGGAACCATTTTAATTTAAATATAATTTAGTATTTTGGGTGGAATGATAACTTTCCGCGTGGCTTAGTCCATTTCCCCCATCTCTTCTCTTCGTTTTCTGTAGAAGACCCAGGTGGATTAACAGCGGCCGTTTTATAAATGCGTGCAATTAGCATTCGAACATTTTCATTTAAGAGCACACATAAATTTGTATCATAAAATACTACTCCGAAGCGGACTCCAAATGTATTTTTGTTTGTTCGTTAATCCAATTTAATATTGAAAGTACCAATAACGCAAATGAATTTTATTGGTTAAAAGCACCGTGTAATTAATTGAAGCTCCGATACCTGCGTGTTACCTTATTTTGTATTTACATATTGTACTGAAGTACCATGTAAAGGACGTCAGTACCTACATCCATTACGTTTATACTTATTTATTTTAATATCGGGTGCTATTTGTTAATTATTCGCAATTTTCGTTGGCCCTAAATTTTTTCACCGTCTTTCATGTTTTAATAATTTTTTTTATTTTTTATTTCTTTCACATATTAATACATTAAAAATGCTTGGCTTCCTTCTCTGTTATGGTGAAGACTACCAAAATATTTCAAAATTTAAAATCTTAAAGTCAGGTCGAATATAACTCTCGTATTATTCTCTCACTTTAAAACCAACTCCATTTCCTTTGAAAAAAATCAGCATAAATTGCTAAGATACATTAACTTTACACTTGGTTTAATAGAAATAATAAAATACAACCACTTGATGAAATAATTAAAATTACAAAAACTCTCAGATAGAAGTGTTATTTCCGACTTGCCTTTTATTTTTAAAATTGTTAGTGGTAGATATTATAGATAGCCCTGATTTATGCTTAATAACCTTCTATTTACCAACTGCGCGAAATACATAGTTGCAAATGGGCTATAATAACATATTTGAATAAATCAATGTTAGCATAATACCTACTATTCTTCTACATCGGTTCTATTTAATGTAATTTTCATAATTTATAGCATGATTACTGTTCCACGTTTATGTATATCATAATTCAAATGTAATTTTTGGAAAAATAATTTATTCAAATGTAATATTTGGAAAAAACGTGACATTACCTTACCTTACATCCAGATCTAAGTGTAATGTAGGTTTGTAGGTAGGTAAGTGTAGGTAGGTAACTTTTAAACTGGTATTATAAATTTATCCAAGTTTTATAAAAAAAAGTTATTGGTATTATAATAATATCTATACACCAGTTCACGCTCATACCGCGAAACTTTAAGGGGCGATTATTCCTGAAAATTTTAGCATAAAATGTAGAATTTTTTTTTCATTAGTGTCCAAATAAAAAAGGAATGACAAATTTATTATTTTCGTATGGTTTAGAACGCTTTCATGTAAATAATATTTTTTTCTCGAAACTCGGTCGACTGTTCTATTTAAGATTTGATATGTGAGAGTGGCACATCAAAAGTAAAGCTAAAGATAATTTTTATTACTAATTTTATTTGGTAATTAGAATTGCTTTAAAAAAATTTTTTTCTTGGATTATGACGAAAACCCGAGAATATGAATTGAAATAAAGTCATTCATTTATGATATGTAATGTAAACACCCCTATGGTAGAATTTTTAATTTAGGAAAATTTGTGAAGACCCTGCACCCTTGAACACTTTAAGTTTTTAGGTCATAAAAAACAAAATATGTTTTTTAACCCCTCAAAATAATTCAGGTTCGGAGGTGTTTTTTAACCCCTCAAAATAAAGGAAGGGGAAGTTACCCCTTCCCCTTCTTTCTACCCTTTCCTCCCATATGTGATCTATGTTTAGTACATTTGATCCCGATGATGTAAACATCGTTCAAGAAACATGTTGATATTGTTGATTATATATAAATAAAAATGATGTAAACAAAGTTATTTGTCTTTTCGTTAAAAAAAGTAATTAATATCTTGCTGACACTTAACTGTTACGTAAACATCGTGCAATTTTATTTACGTTAATAAATTATTTGTGAGGATGTGTATTTATTTAACTCACATATAACTCACTCTAACACATTTTATTCAACATCCCAAAGTCACGAAACTCATCACGTCTTGTCGGCTGGAGGTGAATAGTACCAAACTGAACAAATTAGTGCCAAATTACAAAATTAAAGTGCTTTGAGCCAAAATGAGATATGGAAACTTCCGAGCATGTTGGTGGAAGCTAACATATCGTGATGATACCGTTGGGGTTATAGTAAACTTAAATTAAATGTAAGTATCATTGGTTAGAAACCTTGTAATCAGTAGTCAGGGACGGATGATGAGCAACCCGAGGGCCACAACATCTATGTGGCTGATTTACAGATCTTTTGAATGTGAACATGAAGTTAAGCGATCGTCCAACGTCATCTAGAAGGATCTAATTAGTTCAGTAATCTATATAATCATATATCTCCTGTTTCAGAAACTTCATTCAATAGTACCTGCTGGTACCTAGCATTAATATTGTACCTTTTTTACTTTTTTCCTCTACCCTCATTATGCTGACTAAATACAATTATGTGTCAGAATGTTCTTAAAAAGTGTATTGTTTGGTTTAATTATGGTTGAAAATTAATATTCGTCCTGTCAACACATATTGTATCCATCGTGAGCTCGCGAGTTTAATGTTGAATGTGATGAATGATGAACTATCGGAATTAGACAAGCGAAGAAAGAAAACCAGGGTAAGTAGGCATTCCTGATTATCCTCAGTCCTTCCGCTTTGCGGGTATCTTTTTGAAGTCCCAAACAGTACCATTCCTGTTGTCATGCTATGCTAAAACATGTATTCTGCTGTGTGGTATCTTGAGTAAGTAGACGACTACGGCAGAAGATTTCAGGCACGTATAAGTCAAAAGATTTTGAGAGGAATCGGCTCTCAATAGAGTTTATGCACTACACTACTACTACTACTACTAGGTATTAAAAGCATTGTTTCTAGGCTAAATCTATTCAATGCCTCAAGTAAATCCATAATCCACGTTTCTGGCCATTTGCTGATGATAATAAGATTCTTTCAACTTGATATTGATTCATTTAACGATTGTTGCAAAATTAACTGCATGGAACTTAATGTTGATAAATGCAAAATTTTGTCCTTTTATAGAACCAAAAAACCTATTCAGTTTGATTATAAACTATATAGTGCTTGTCTATCTACTGTCACATTTATCAAGGACCTTGGGGTCACTCTAGACTGCAAACTTTCTTTTCGGGATCACATTAATCATATCACGTAAATAAATCACTTAAACTACTCGGCTTCATTCATAGAATTACCTCTGACTTCAAACATATAAGTACGCTTAAAACTCTTTACTGTTCGCTGGTTCGCCCTCACCTTGAATATGCTAGTGTCATTTGGTCTCCTTTCTACGCTGTCCACATTTGTCACATCGAAATCATACAACATCGTTTCCTAAAAGGAATTGCTTGGAGGTTGGGTCTTCAAAGAGGCGAGTACTCATATGATGAAATTGAACACATTTTAAACATTTCTTCTTTAGAAAAACGTAGAAAGGACTCTGATCTAATTTGCATATTTAAAATTCAACCTGCATTGTTACAACTCATCCAGTTCATTTCTGTTCCTCAATTAACATTCTAGTAATTATGGATACCATTCTCCCTTTTCCAGAATGTCGAGACTTGTCAACGCAAGTAAAAGCATTGATTTTTTTGGTGTAAAACTAAATTACTTTCGGCAGTCGATACGCAATATTTAAATGCTTCTTCATGCTTTGACTTGTAGTGTCTTCTATATGTATTTTTTTGCATTTTATATTGTCATTGCTATTAATTTATACGTGCTCTCCCTTCATTGCATCTTTGTTTTTTTTTTATTCGTGTTATTATTGTATTTTTAATGGACTATTATCCGTAAATTAATAAATAAATAAATTATTTTAAGTATTTTTTTCTTCGTAAATGGATATACCGACAATTTTTTTCTTGATTTTCTAAAGCACATTTACGTATTTAGCGTGGTGCGGAATGTATACACCTCTAGCATACTCCAGCTCCACTTCTCATAATGTCATTGAATAATTTTCTTTTATATACTCACAGATACACAAAATTTCTAATACAAATCAACTCTAATTGCGTAATCTATAATAGACATGCTTTTCGTGGATTAAAAAATAAATGTTATGGAATAGGTTACCTAAATGAAAAAGAGAAAAAAGTTTCCATTTTATGACTTTTGCTACTTTAAATCCTGTTAAATCCTCCCCTGAGTTTAGTTACAAATTATAATTGCCAAGTTAAAGTTGAAGTAACGTAGATAATCTTACAATGTCCCAGTAACTCATATATGCAGTTAAATATGGGTCACAAGATATTATTTCAGTGTACCAGGGAAACATAAATCTGAATGGACTTAGAGAAGGAATCGTCTTTAACATGTCGCCTGTCCTATTCTCTTTGTTGAAACTTCATGGGAATTTGCATGTTACTAGTTTTGTGTCAGTCGAGAATGTAGGTGGGAGGAATAATATGAAATGTAGACATCGCAGGTTGAGAAAATGGACTTGTTTGACACAAATAATGCCGTAACCAAATGTGAACTATTTTGAGATGATATTACATTCTTGAAGGGCTTTTCTCCAATAATGATATGATATCAATATTTCAAAAAGTAACTAGAAAAAATATAAAGAATAATAATGGAGGTAAATATTATTAGTTATCATCTAATGAATCACGATCAAACACGAATACACTGTTTTAATAATACACTGTTGTGCGTTGTCATGATTTTCTTTGACTCTCCCCTCAGGCTTTCAGATATTCGGTTTTCAGAACAATTCGTATAGGTCTCATAGAAATCATTTTGTCTTCCTTACTATCATGGTTAGAAATATGTTCTAAACGGTGTTAGAAAAAGAAAATTTCACGCTTTATATCTAAATCTAAAAGATAACCGCTAAATAATTGAAATGTACACCTTTAACCTTTATAAATTTAAAGTTTTCGACCGAAAAAAAATTATGAAACTTTGGGAATTTTTATTAATCATTTTTACATACAACGACAAAAAGCGAGTTAACGATAACGTTTATAATAAACTAACAGACCCGGCCACACATTGCTGTGGCTAACGAAACACAACGCCATTACCCAACCTTTATAAAATCCACACCACCCGCTTGCCAGCTGCCCGCTGCCCGCTGCCTGAGTTGAATATTTGAATTTCTCGACTTTTCTCTACTATAATAAGCATGTTTTTATACATATAAACCTTTCACTTGAATCACTCTATCTATTGGTGAAAACCGCATGAATATCCGTTGCGTAGTTTAAAAGATCTATGCGCACATACATTTTGAGCGACTTCATCAAATAAAATAATTCAAATCAAATACCTACTTACTCTAGGACATCCATTTTCCAATTTCTTCCGTAGAACGAATTTCAAAAGTGACTATAGTACGGCCCGCCAGCCGTTTTAAATCACACAAAAATATTTTTTCTTTAAATTTCTCGGCTTTTCTCTAATATAATTTACATGTATTATACATATACACATTCATCTTCAATCACTCTATCTATTGATGAAAACTGTATGTAAATCCGTTGCGTAGTTTAAAAGATTTATTTATTTTATTTATTTATTTAAACGCCCATAAGATTAACGCGCACATACATTTTGAGCGACTTCATTTTATACTACGTAATGATAATGATAATGAAGATGTGTGTTTTTTTGTTATTAGTAATTTCAGTTAGAAATAACGTAAGGTGAACTTTTTTATGTTTGCATTAAAAAAATTTAAATTAAAAAAATCAAAATTCGAAAACGTATTTCATCACCTTTCTAAAACAATTCTTACTTGTGAAATATTCCATTTATTTGGATTTTATTACGAAAGGAAATATACCTTCCGACAAAATAGGCCCGAAGCCTGAGGGGTTAAAAAGAATTTGCTACTTTTATCGATTCATACTGTTACGATACACCACTGATGAGAAAAACAGATGGAAATGTTTTGTGGGTATGTTCGTGTGCGGGAAATAAGTTCAATTTTTCCTTTCTTCCGGTGAAACTGATAAATTCGATTCAATTAAATTATCACTTGTTAATTTGAATACATTTTAAAATAAAATTTAAATGAGAAATATAAAAAGAACTACTAGCAATAGAGCTTGCCTTTTAATAAAAAAAGTTAAATATGATTTCCCTTTCTTATATTAACTCCTCACAGGAGTTTCTGAAAGCCATCTTCGGGGATGCTATGTGGAGGTTTTAAATATCTTACATCGGTATGAAATTTTTTTAAACCATCCATTATATTTTTTAAATTTGGTGATTTAGAGTAGCGGTTTTCAACCTGTGGTACGCGTACCTATTGGGATACGCGAAGTAAAATTGAGGGTACGCAATATCGTGGCACGAATGTAATTTTTAGAACTCGGCTCAAGTTTTTCAAATTTATTGTGATTTAAAAAGTTATTTGTGTGACTTTATTGTTAAATTCATGTAATAATGAGAGGATTTAAAAATTACAAATGTAATACGTCTTTCATTACACATGTATACACAAGATAGATAGAGGGTACGGGGTACAAAAAATTTGTAGTAAGAGTCAAGGGGTACGCAGGCTCAAAAAGGTTAATAACCAGTGATTTAGAGTACCTACCGAGAATATACCTAAGCAAAATTATAATTTTTCGGTCATTGATATCTAAATTATTTACATATCAATGGTTTCGGTTAATATTTACACTTTCAAAGACTCACTGAATCCATTTAACTTTATCAGATTAGCGAAATACAAATACAAAATTAGTTTCGCGTATGTACTTCATCGAAAGAGTTTAGAGTCTGACGCAACGAGTGTTCCCACTCTTCTGTCATAATAGCTCAAGTTGTTCTTGCTAAGCCTTCGGAAGCTCCCGTCTAAGCCCAGAGCTTTCAGATTAGAGCTTGGCTCACAGACTGGTTGGCGTGTTAACCGCGTTAATGGCTCCACGTATGCTAATAATGTTGTTCTTAATTGTTTTGTTTCATCCTTAGTTTCAGGAGAATGCCGAACAAACTGTGTGGTAGTCTTATGTCGTGGTATGAGAGAGTAATGAATATCTTGGATGCTGTATAGGTAAAAAATATCACGTGGATATGTGTGTATTTTTTTTCTTTTTTAAATGCAGTACCACTCTGTTCACTGAAAACAATTCGTTTAAAATTCCGAATGAATTAAACATAAATTACATTACAATGTTAAGGCGATGCACTACGCCGTGTAAAATTCGGGACCAGGCTGATAACAATAACACTCTTTATGTAGATGGCGATAACGTTTAAATTCCCGTTTAACATAGGCCGCCGGTTTCGATTTATTTAAGAAAAAGAATCGCCAAAAGCGTTTTTTTGCGAAGTTCATGCACAAATATTTAAATGTTTTGTGATCATTTTCTAAAAAAAATGATTTTCCACGAAAAAGGGTTCATAAGTGGGAGATGAAAACTTCTTTAGCACCGTTGTGATTTGAAACTAGATTAAGCGAAAAAGCGACACTAAAAAGTGACAAGCAGATACATCTATGCAGTGTTTTTCAATCTGTGGTTCGCGACCCCTAGGGGAGTCGCGAAGCCTTACTCGGGGGGTCGCCGGCAAAAAGAAAAAGGCGAGTTCTAACTACAATAAAACATTATTTCAATGAGAAGGATGGGCTTGTTTATTTATCAAAAATATTTCAAATCGTGGTGCTATTTTTTGATATGTTAATAATCAAATCATTTTCTAAATTAAGTCTGTTTTTCTTTTAGCTTGAATGTCCTTCATTTTTTACATGAGCTCCACACAGGAGACCCTGAGGGAAAATATTTCCTCAGGGCCTATGTCATCTTTGGGGATGCCGTTTGAGGGGTTTTTTAGGAAAAGGTTTAAGGGGTGGGTAGGAATCTGGGGTTCGGTGTGTCCCGGTCATTCGTCTCCAAGAACCAGACAAACCTCACCCCATGAACCCGGGCACCCCTGCTAAATTACCAAATGTAGCGAACCACTTGGGGTGACCTATGGCAGAGGTGACCATTGAAGAGAATGTCAGTTCACGTAAGTATGAAGTGGCAAATGGCACTAATAATTTTAAAGCTTCCCTTGCCAGCTCTGGATACTCTTCTTTTCATCCAAAACACGTGAACACTTTGAAAAAGAAATGCTATTTTAAGTATGCCGTCAGCAGCTATAAGATTTTTTTATTTTTAACTTTTTGAGTAAAACCTCAAATTGTTATATTTAATTAAATGAAGACAATATTAGCGAAACTCAATCGAAAATCTGGAGACAGAAAAATCAGAAAAAGATATTGACACCTCTGGGACTCGAACTCAGGACCTTCTGCTTACATGGCAACAACTCTACCAACATAGCTAAGGATAATGTTGGTAGTTCTTAATTGAAGTATGATACAGTTAAAAGTGACCGAATTGGATATTAACACCTTATCTCAGTGGTCCTGGATTCGAGTCCCAGAGGTGCCAATATCTGTTTCTGATTTTTCTGTCTCCAGATTTTAGATTGAGTTTAGCTAATATTGTCTTCATTTAATATAAGATTTTCTTTCATATTTGTGGTGAAATCATCCAGTTCTATTGATTTATCCAAAAAGGGTTTAAAATTCATCTACTCCTATTGTCAGCTTCAGAGTGCAGGTCTGGAAAGTATGTTAATAGTTTCTCTTGCAAACTAAAGCATTAATATCATTAAGCATCATTATCAATTAATTGTAGCATGCAAAGAATGTGAGCCCTTACGACAAGTGATTGGTCTGTTGCATTATTGTCAACAGTCTTCTGAACATATGGAAATGACTCAAATGTATTGTTTTGCAGGGAGATTGACCACAAATGAAGTTTCGCATGAAATGCTTTGACTTTATCTTTAGCTGTTAAAATATTTTCTTCTCTACCTTGGAGGTTCTTGTTTAAATTATTAACGTGGCTAAAAAGATCTTATAGAAATGCTAATTTCCAAAGGTCAAAGAGGGTCGCCAGAATTTTTCAACCTGTAAAGGGGTCAGTTATTCAAAAAGATTGAAAAACACTGATCTATAGGATTTAGCCTGTGAGGAATGAGAGAGAATAATCGGTCTCCTCTTTGTGCGGTGGTATGTAGCCTCACCAATCTTTTCTACTTCTATCGCGTTTGAACTATGATTTTTTCTGGGCTTATATTAAGAATAATCAAAATACTCGATTAATTCAAAGGGCAAGGATATGTTCTGCGCGCAGTATTTAATTAAAGCATTTAAATTTTTTCTTATTGACCTAATTTTCAGACCAAAATAACATGATTTTCGTTACTTAGTGCATCGCCGACCATATTGTTACATGTTATGCAAGCTTAAGACAATTTGTTTAAGTCAAGAATAGAACAACATGACATACGTAAGAAAAAAAAAACATTCTCACGAGTAGAATTGTCTTCCTTGCTTCACCATTGATTTTGGATAAGATAAGTTTGAAACAAAATGACTTAATGTTATTTTTTCATTGAAGCATTTTTATTTTATTTTTATTTTATGTTTATTTTATTTTTATATTATTTTTATTTTATTTTTATTTTTATTTTATTTTATTTATATTTTATTTATATTTTATTTTTACTTTATTTTATTTTATTTTATTTTATTTTTATTTTATTTTTATTTTATTTTTATTTTAGAGAAAGTTGACAGCAAATCAGAGATTACAAAATAATACAATAATAAGATGTTAATTATACCAATTATGAACTTTCCACTGATAGTTAATAATATATGATAAATTGTGACATTGTAAGGGTATTTTCTTAGTTTTATTTTTAAGTTACAAAATATAAAAAGGGGGGGGGGGAGGAGGAACATAGGAATAGGATTAAGAGGCAAAGGACGGAATATATATAGGGATTGAACTTTCTAGTTTGAGTCATGTTGATTGGTGAGTTTTCGTTTTATGTCACGTAAAGTTGAATTAAAAATGTCAATGTGGGTAATAATTTAAGTTAAATGAGTGTGTGGATCTGTAGATAAATGAGTTCTGTTTGGAGTTGGTCTTGAGAGAGATTAAAGGTAAGCGACTGCCTGCTGTTGCGATTTGGAACATGGAATGATAGGCGTTGAAGAAGATCAGGACAATCGATTAAGTTATTTGTAATTTTAAATACCATTACCGAATCTGCTATATTTCTTCGACAAGTTAACGTTTGTATTTTGAAGAACTTTGCAGAGTCTTCATTACTAACATGAGATCGAAAAGAGCGGAAATTGAGGTACCTTAAAAATCTATTTTGAACGCTTTCAATTCTATTTTTGTGCACTGCTTAGCCTGGGTTCCACACTTGAGATGAGTATTCAAGGATACTACGAACATAAGAGAAATACAGTGTTTTGAAAGTAGTAAGATCTTTAAATTGTTTACAGGAGCGGATTATGAAACCAAGCATAGAAGAGTACAAAATAATATAGTTTGTGTATTGATTGGACACTTAGCTTTGACCGGTCAGTGGTTGAGTTGCCATCGCGTTTGGGTCCCATCCAGGTATCGTGTGTTCAATTTTTCAGCTGGCAAAGTTCTCCATCACGATATAAGCAAAATTTTCCGCTTACTGTGGTGATTGTGAGAGATTTTCAAATATTGTCAGGTTATTCGTAACCCGGAACTGTTTGTCTTTCTTTTAAATAAAAAGAATAACTTACTTCCCTCTTAATAATAATTACTCAAACCATTTGTTTAAGAGCGTTTAACCAGCCAGCGGCCGAAAATCCACACTTCATCGAAAGTTGTTCTTAAGATCGTCCAGGGCCGTTACAATGAGAAAGATTAATTATTCCCCGTACCAGCTTTTTAAAATTAAAACTCAATATCGATATTATTTCATTCCAAATTTGCTTTAATTTATACCTACATCCAAAAATGCTGAAAGGCGTTATGATAAAACTATAAAAATATTTTTTTAAATTATTTTTTGATTATAAGTATTTATCATTTTTCAATAATGTCTAAGTTAAATAAGAATATTAAAAAAAATCTGAAATAAATTAGTTTGCAAGTGCGGAAATAACGGACCAATTTTCGTCAAGAAACACAAGTACGTATATATTTTTTAAACTAAAATTAAAATTCTAAAACATGCCATACCCAGATAATGTATTGATTTATTTTACTGCATGATTATATGATTTGAAATGGGTGTGGTATAATACAAAATCTTTTTTGAAAATTTAACAAATCTGCCAACGACCTATGTTATAAACTTATTATATTAAAAATAAACATTTTTCTCAAAATTTGAAACATGCGAATGCTAGATAAAAGAACAATCTTTCGAAATTCATTTATAATTTTATGTGGAAAAGAGTCGATACATCTAAAATCTGAATTTCTGTGGTTTTCTGTGGTAATACCCTCTTAAGCATTCTCATCCCAGACGAAATTATGATAATAATGTACTTAGACGAAAATAAGATATTGTATATACATATGAAATAGGTAATATAGATATGTATGTATCTTCAAAAATACTAATTTCGGTTGTCTCTGCAACAGTCCTGCGTGAATTCTAGTTCGATGAACCTAAATTTGCTTTGAATTTAATTCCCATTTTTGAAATTGGAACTGACTTGCCAAGAATTCAGACTGTTCAGTTTGCCATAAAATATACTGTATGTGATGAAATAATATAATAAAAAAGAGAACGAAAATGACGGATATTTCAATACATTATGGTCAGCTGTGTCCGTAACAGCATGTCAAATTTTTTTTCTTATATATGTTTTAAATACATGCTTCTTCACGAGTAAAACAGGAAAAAAATTAACCTATATTATCCCTTTTTGTTGTTGTTTGTTTTTGGGGTGTTATGCCGTGTTACGCTACCTCCTCCTTTAACCAACAAGTCGGCAATCGCCGAGCATTTAATTGAAACCGGCCATTACTTTGGATTTGTTGCTGAAGTCCTGGGAAGTCCCAAAACTTATAGAGCACGCCTAATTACAGAGGCAATTGAAATTCATAAAAATCCTATTAACATTAATAGAGACGACGGAGCTAGGCTCATTAGTTCTTGGTATCCGGTAATTGACGGCTACACCAAAGCTAAATGCAGAAAACCATCTTCAAGTTTACTGTAATTCCAGCTCGCAGTGGAGTGGAGCTGGCAACGCGGTATTGCTTCGAAGTACTTAAGCACACATTTTACCACTAACATTTACACATCTGCCCTGATGATGGACACTGTAACGCTGGCCGAAACGTTGGCTAGAGGAGGAGGTAGCGTAACACGGCATAACACCCCAAAAACAAACAACAAAAATACTTTTGGTCGTGAAAATCATGCCTATATTATCCCATTTATAATATAGCTAAATTACGATGCAAATTTTTTATTTATTTCAGAAAACTACATAAATGAAGGTACCTTGAAATCATTTTTATGCACTTAACACGTAAGTAAATGACCAAAACACATTATCCAAGAAAACTTTTATTTATCTTCATCAATAAATAATTAAATTAAAAAGCTAGACAAATAAAATTTGAAATGAACCCAAATTGAATTCATATATCATTTCTCAGAACCTTTTACGAATTTATTCGCTTGTTTTCGTAAGGGATTCCTTTTTGGGCGGACAAAGTTTTGATTGATGACCAACCTTGTTTTTAAGTTGACAAAAATAGATCGGTTTGGTTTATGGTTGGGTAAGGTAAGGAAATCCACTTCTTTATGAATAATACTTGCTCCCATAACGGCCAGACAAGATTAAAAGTCTAGCCTGTTCGGCGCCGGGACATTGATGTTTGTGGAAACACATAAGTTAATGCTTTTATATTCTTCATAACACATTAAAGTATTGTGTTTTCGTCTTCATGACCTTGTCAAGATTAAGAAAATATATTGTCAAGGACAAAGAAAATACCAAATATGCAAATAATAGTCTACGTTTTTAATTTTCTGTCCTTAGGTTATGGTTTAGATTCCCTATTTGCCAACATATTCGTTTCGTCAGCACGAGGCACGCTGAATGCACTGAGCCGTTCACAACTAAAAGATAAAAAACAGGTCTGCCACTGTTTTTTTTTCTGTGAATAAGAGGTTATTCCCATGTATTTTTGTTTGCTGAATTTGGGAAAATTATCAAAAAAATTCCATCACGTAAGGATTTTCTGGAAAACTCCAAATATTGTGGGATTGCCTATTTATGGCGAAAAATGGGGTTTATTGTCGAAATATATTTTTTTATTAATTCCAACTTATTATAAGATAATGTTATGTTTTATAGACTGAAACAAAACATTTAGTAACTCATGACGATAAAATTAGTCAGCGTTGAATCATATATATCGGGATTTTCCATAGTAAGTATGATGGGAGAATGCCGAAATTTCCAAGTTGCCCACTCCCTTCCACGCTTTCAAAAATGACTTCAAGAGGTTGTGTAAATTCTTCTGAGAGTTTTTGTTATATTTATGGTGAATTTGTAGTGAAAAAAAACAACAAAGAAATATTACTGATTTTATTAAAAAAGTGTATTTGCGTATTTGGTGTGAAGATAGGGGACCAGGACAAATCTTGGGCCCCGCATGGAGTTTGTTCAGGGTGAGTTGGAAGGACTTAGAATGTGGTCAAAAGGTGAAGTTAAGTCTTTTCGTTTTGGTGTTCCCATGATCTGCAGAGAGCCTCGAAGCCACAGCGATGACTGCAACTTTTGTTCGTGCAATGTGCAAGGGTATAGTCCAAAAAAAAAAAAAAAACAATTTTGATACCCAAACATAGATTCGGCACTCCGCCCAGTCCCTCACGGACCTGGCATTCCTACACCACAAAGCCTAGACGATTTACTATCATCAGAAAGTGAATCAGAAGAAAGTTCTAGTGACGAGTTTCAAGTAGGTGACTCCATCAGTGGACCTCAACAATTTTAATATAACATCCCACAAAAGAAAATGCACAAAACGAAGCTTCGAAACCAAAAAAAGCAAATTTTGTGTAGATTTATAATTGTATGTAATGTAAATAAAATATTTTATGACTTAAAATTAATTAAATTTGTATAATTTTATGATTTTTTTTCTTTTGAACATTCCCTACAGAAGCAGTAGTGTACGGCGGGTTTGGCCTATATTTTAATTTCCACTTTGCGGAAAATCCTTACGTGATGGGTCGAAATGGATGGCATACTCGAATTAAGCATACCGAAATACATATAATTAACCCATTACCATTTAAAAAAAATGTCAATTTGCAGACCTGTGTAATTAAGTAGTCAAAAGTTAAAAATAAAGTGTACACAATCAAGCGCAAAATCAAAATGTATACGGATGTAGAAAAATACACAAAATTCCAGAATTGTTCGCTTTTCCTGAAAACATAATAAAAGAGACATCAATTTCAAAAATAAAAAAGTAAAATTCAGGTCATTCCATCTCCGTAGAACATGAAAACGAATAACTTTATTATAATATATTTATACCTATACATATCGGTATTGGTTTTCATGTCATACCCACAAACTGTAGCAAAAAAAATTGTGAAAAATAAAAAGTAATTTTAATATCTTAGTACATTTTTTAAGTTGACATTCATATTGAATATTTTTAAACAAAAATGTGAATGTAGGTACTTACGAGTGTATTACATTATAATCAAATAAATAATATGTAAAAATGCAATACACTCAAACTGAAAGATCTTCAGTTTTGTAAGACTTATCTAAAATGCAAAAGTGAAAAGAAAAACAACAAATACAAAAACATAATTTAAAAATTGTGGCTATAATAGGGTATTTGAGTCTTCTCGTAAATGTTTAAGGATTTATTAAATTATACTCAGAGTTGGGAGCAACTCAATGCGTTAATGGCTTAAGCTGCGTTTAGTTTGTTTGACGGCCGGCGTAGTGCAGCGCTAAGGCATTTGACTCGCATTCCGAAGGTCGCGGGATCGAATCCCGGCGTGGCAAATACATTTTATTTGATTAATTTGTGTATTTCACAATTTATTTATTTAAAATAATATATAGTATATTTGCGAAACGTTCCAGAGTGGAAGATACTCTCAGTATCGCCCTGGTGTAAGACCACCATTCAGAATTGAAACGTTGCCTGAAATGGTAATAGCCGTGTTTGGTGACCAGATCTGAATAGCCAGGTATTTCCCCACCTTCCTCTTCCCTATCTCCTTCCCTCCCCATACCTTTAGCCTCACAATTATTTTCTATTTTTATACCCTCTTAGTCCTTTCGGTCTCTCAACGAACAACGCAATTGGGTTGAGCGGCAAAATAACTTTGCATAATTTTGCAACAAAATAAACCGTATTGAAAATAGTTTATTGTTGACTCTTACAGATTTGTGTGCTTCCGGTGCGAGATGAATGTGCATAATATGTACCTACAAACTGTTTATAGTAATTCATATGTAGATTATATTTTTGGACTTACGTTTTTTGTTATTTTGAATTGCATGCAATAAACCAAAATGGAAATGAGGTAAAACGATTCTTTTATTTAAAACTTTATCCAATCGTGACTTTTGTGATAGAAATTGATAAACTTTGCCACTTATTTCGGTTCTTACATCTAGGATAGAAAAAAACTACCATAAAAAACTTAGTTTGTCGTCGATCTTTCGTCCGTACAAGTTTTATTTGTGTTCGCCGACTCGTATGAACTGGTCCATGTAACTTGGCCACGTTCCGCCAATCTTGGCACGGCAAAACCACCCCTATGCTTGATATTCACGCAAGCGATCCCGGAATACAAGTGAATATAA
Source organism: Limnephilus rhombicus (assembly GCA_929108145.2). Lineage (NCBI taxonomy): Eukaryota > Metazoa > Arthropoda > Insecta > Trichoptera > Limnephilidae > Limnephilus > Limnephilus rhombicus. The sequence continues at coordinate 30,729,950 of OV815277.1, read as the reverse complement.
GTCGTACCTATTTTCGCGTGGCAGGACTACGCCGGGCTCGGGAAACTATAGACTTTTAGAAAGAAAATGGCCTTTACGGAGCAAAAAGAATATGAAAAGTTGGCGCGCCTGTCCGAGCTTGTGATTCTGTATGAAGACACTAGAAAAGTTATTTGTTCTACAGTTGGCAACGTTTGCTCAACACGGCGGCATTTTGAAGTGAATTTTGGAAACTAGATACTGCCAGAGTTTTCACAGCCGCGATTTTCATAAATTTGTTTTACCTTCTAAAGGCTCTTTAATACTTCTTGGTGAAAGACAAAGCTTTTGTGAAAGTTGAAACATTATTTTATTGAACCAAAAATATGAGATAATATGTTTTTCAAATAACTCTATATGGGAGTCGGGAATGTGTGCCGCCACCCCAGGAACCATTTGTTGGATACTTAAAACACCTGCCATAGATCACCGCAAGTGGTTCGTTGCGTTTAGTGACTTAGCAGGGGTACCCCGGTCCACGGGGGTGAGGTTTGTCTAGGTCTTGGCGGCGGATTCATTTGCCCATATTTTGCGTGGCGGGCTGGATCGGGAAGGGCTGGTTGAGGAAGATTTTTTTCCTCTCCAGCCGAACTTTCTCAACCCATCGACTGCTTCGCACCGCAAGGGAGGAATGAATTCACATGTCCGTCACTCCTGGACACACTTACCCCCCCGATTCCTACCCACCCCTCATAACTTTTCCTTCCCAGAACTTCCTCTCGTTCCCTAGAAAGACCCTCCGTTAAGTATACCCAAAGATGACATAGGCCCCGAGGGGAATTGTTTACCTCAGGGACTACTGAATGGAGCTAATGCCAAAAAAAACTAAATTTTATCAATTATTATTTTACCAACTGGTGAATTTTCGTTACAATTGGAGTCAATTTCGTAATGAATGTTATCTTTCGTGAATTGAGGTAATCGCCTCTAACGGTTAACACTAAATTTGTAGGAGTATGTATACTGCAGTAAAAGCTTTAAAATGGTGGGTTTTGGCATCATGAAATTTACAGAGATGTTTGCCACATTTCTTATGTCAAAGCTACTATATTCAGCGAACAATTTCCTCAAAGAACCTCGAAACATTTGTTATCTACTTAAAAAATAAAACAATTCAAGGCAAAACAACGCCATATTCTTCATTTTTACAAGAAAATTTGAAATTGAAAGCTGAAAGTGTATATAGATATAGTAAAACTATTTAGGAGGCGGCCGCCCTTGGAACCATTTACTGGTTAACCAACACTTGCCGTAGGTCACCCCAAGTGGTCATCCAATTTGGGAGGTGGGAATGGGTACCGCCGCCCCGGGAACCTTTATTGGATAACCAACACCTCTGCCATAATAATAATAATAATAATAATAATGATTTATTGTCTTCATTTCTTAATAACAAATAGAGATAATGATATCCTCACTGGGATCTCCCGTGCTGAGGATTTCATTTACATTTTATAATTTAGTTATAAGAATAATATGAATTCGACATAACATATATCATGTAGTATTTTTTTTTAATAATTATAAAGTAAATAAGAAAATGTTTTTTTTATAATTCAGTTCATTAGATTCGGTTTTAGTCTGTATTTGATTTCAGTATATTTTCTATTTCTGATCTCCCTATATTTAATATCCAGCTTTTTATTTGAAATTTAAATGTTATAATGTTGAGGTTTTTGAGTGAGAGTGGTATTTTATTGTAGAGTTTAATGCCATAATATAAGAAGCTTTTTTGCCCAAATGTTGTGTTAAAAAGTGGTTCGCTGCGTTTGGTGATTTAGCAGGGGTGCCCGGGTTCAAGGGGTGAGGTTTGTCTAGGTCTTGGAGGCGGATGACCGGGACACACTGAACCCTAGATTCCTACCCACCCCTTAAATCTTTTCCTTCCCAGAACTCTCCTCTCCCTTATTTCCTTAAAAAAATCCCTCCATATAGCATCCCCAAAGATGACATAGGCCCTGAAGGAAATTATTTTCCTCGGGGCATCCTGTGTGGAGCTCATGTAAAAAAAGTAGTGGTTCGCTACGTTTGGTGAATTAGCAGGGGTGCCCGGATTTATGGGGTGAGGTTTGTTTAGGTCTTAGTGGCGGATGCGTTAGCCCACCTACTGCGTGGCGGATTGGGTGAGACCAGTTGAGGGAGACCTTTGGTTTTCTCAAGCTGGACTCTCTCGACCCATCGCGTTGCACCGCAATGGGAGGACTGGATTCATTCCGTGAGTACTGAACACACTGACCCCCAAATTGCCACTCACCTCTCATACCTTTTTCCTTTTCTGAACTTCCTCTCCTTTCTTTCCTTAAAAAGACCCTCCACGCAGCATCCCCTAAGATGACAGGGAAATTATTTTCCTAAGGGCCTCCTGTGTGGACTGATGAAAAAAAACTTATCTAAAAAGTTAATGGAAATATGAACAAACAGTTAGTGGGTAGCTGAGTGTTCTAAAGCATCAGATTCCTATCCAGGCTTCACGGGTTCAATCTTCTGCTAGCCATGTCCTCCATCATTGCACAAGCCACAACGAGGGGTTGAAACATTGTCAGGTTTTTCATCACAATTATAATAATAAATCCCCTTTCAACTGTTCTTAACAAACCTTTTTTACTTTTTTTTTTTCTCAACGGAAGTCATAATTAGACAGGACTATTATAAATTAGCGGCCAAAAGTTATCATCGTTTGTGCTCCAACCCGCTTAGCGCGTAAAACTGCATCGGGCAATGCAGCGGGCAGTGCCGTCGGACCGCCTTGGCCGCCGCTAAGCCATGCCTCGGGTGGAAAGCCTTTGATCCGGCGCGGGCGTCAGACAACAGGCAAATTGAGGACGCAATATGCTAATGCCCTGCTAAGCGGGGGCGATTAGTATCGAGGTACGCTGGAACGGGGTAGATTGGATCGATTCGCCGCGGCCGTGTGAATAAAGTCTTTGTAATTTTTAAAGATTTTTTTGTATGAAAAAAATACACCACAAAACAGAATTTCATTAAAAGTGATATCCGTAGGTACCAATTTTAAATAAAACGGCTGTAGGAAATATTTATAAAATACAAATCGACTTTTAGGTCAATTGACAAGCCAATAATAATCTTCTGTTAACCTTCCATGATTCCTCAAATACTATGCACATGTAAGGCCTTCGGGTCATGTTGAACTGATTTCAAAAATATGAAGTAATGATTTTAAATCAAATACAAAAAATAATAATAAACAATAATTTTATTTGTAGTATATATTTATTAAATAAAAAATGTTTCCAGTCTGTATTAGTGTTACCGTGTAATACGTAAGCATTGAAACATGAAATATTAATCATATTATGAAATATGGCTATAGGCCACCTTTTTGTCATTCGTTTGCAACTCTATGCCGAAACCATTTTATCTAGAAAATCAACAGCACCCTTTGTTACATTATACTTTAGGTTTCTTCTGCTCTGAATAATGCATTTCGATTTTGTTGTGATTTGCGCTAAACAAAATTACGTTTTAATATTTTTTCCGAATGGTGGAGACAAGAACCACCTTTGAATTGGATGGACGTTTTTCGTACTCGGGTATCTTGACCCGAGGAAAAAAAAAAGAAAAAACTTGATTTTCTTAACATAAGAGACAATACTGTTAATAAGTGAATGGATAATTACTAATTGTCATTGTCGTTACATTAATAATTACGACTTTCATGATCAGATAAATTTCAGTTTCGGGTCATAAACTGAGGAAGGTAAGAAAGAATTTCAATATTTGAAAAAGTATGATCTATTTCATCGGAGTAGGATCAAATTAACCTCACTTTGCCGCAATTGGCTCGAGACAACAAGACTAAAGCATCGCTTTCGAATGTGGTATGTTTTATGTGAGGTCGAAAAGAGTGCGAGGAATAGATGGAAAATAAGTACATAGCTAAGCAGATCTGATGATCAAAAATGTTTAAAGCCAAAGAAACAATGTTGATACTGATAGAGTACCTATCGCTCTCAATAATTTTCAAGCTGTTGAGGTTTACTATTTCCATTTTTTTTCATTTGTCTTTTGATATCCTTAAATATCCATTTCGTAAGAGAGATGAGATATCAGATATCGTCGCATTAATTCGTAGAATGCTTAACCACCAAATGTCAAATTTTACAGGAGGCACAAAAAACCTCGTAGTGAAAAAAAATTTAAGACAGGTCATTGTTTCTATTTATGTTCCAAACATATAATATATTTAGAAATTTATTTTCAATCATTTAAATTTAGTAAGTTAAGACTTTCTATTTCAAATCGGAGTTAGGAAGTTTATATAAAAACCGAGAATGGAGATACGTATTTTACAAAGATAGATACGTACTTTTCTGCGATCAGTTTTATGAACAACTAGCTGAAGACTTGGGAAATAGGAATTTTACATTAAAAAAATAAAACACAACAATACAGAACTGCGATATTTATTTTATGAATTACTCGGTAACATCCTAATTGACTTTTATATATAGTCTCAGTATGTAAGAATAACAGGATAAATATAATAGTACTTAGTACATAAAGCATAACAGCACAATACTAATACTACGAATAATTTTGAAGTTAAATAATAAGACCTGAAATGGTAAATAAAATAAAGTATGTGGAGTTAGGAGTTTCGAAGTATTCGCGGCAAAAAATGGCACCATGGTGTTTTTACGCAGTTTCCTAATTTGTTTTTATCTAAAAAGATATATTTTTTTAAAATTTGCGAGTTTTACTAGTCGATGTGGGACTAATTTTAACACCAGATGGCATTAAAAACGTATTTTTGAAAAATTTGGAGTTACGCAGTCTACGAATTAATGCGACTTTGAAGTAATTTTTTGCGCTATATAAATTGAAAAATGTTGTATAACAAATCATAGAATACTTGTGTTGACTATGGTTCTTCACTTCGTTTGTAGTAAACATCCGCTTTACACCCAACTTTTATAACTTCCACAGCGGGAGCAGAAATGAATTTCATTCTTGTTTTATTCTTTCTTTCAGTGCCTTCAATTTGTTCCTCGAGTTGTGTAAAGTTTTAAACTTCCCCTGCAACACAATGAGAACAACTAATAATTAGCTTCATCAAAAGTTTTCAATATGATGTGATATCAAAAAATGTGAAAAATAATTGTTGTACCTCACGGAATCTTGGATTGCTCTTCCGTAAAACTCTGGAAATGCACAAAACAGTGTTGTCCTTTTACTAGACGTAAATAATTTATAATTAAGCTGGATAGTCAATGCAGTCAAGAGGTCAATGTCTGTGTATATGGTGGTAGGAATCTCTCTCTGTGTCCTTTAGGAGGTATTCCATGTAGTTCTCTGTTATATCGAAGGATCAGAATTAATGCGACTATCTGTAATTAGCAAAGCTAACCAATATCTAGTAACTGAAAAGTATGCTTATCCCAATAAATAATAATTATAATAAAAATATATTTTTATTACAGGATGTGGGAGGGGAGGGGGGGGGGGGGTAGTCAATCTTACACGTTCCATGTACTGTAAATATTTTTTAACGATGCTTAATCCTTGGGAACCATATTACTAGACCAGAACATAAAGGTGAGGGGGAGAAATCAACTACAGTGGGGCGCAGAGCAGGAAGATTAATTTGATGATATGTGATTCGTCAATAACTCAATCTGAGAGTATATGGGCATCTCGCATTATAATATCAGCATTTAGTTCTTAAAAGTAAACTCTGCTTTGGAATGAATATACCTTTTTATGAGCCGCGTCATGAACAAATACGGCAAAGTAAAGTTTGCCTATTTTCATAGTTCAATATTTTGTTGCCGTATTTAGTTAAGAAACTTTTACAATAGTTTCATAATTTACTTAAAATGCACCGATGAGTGCTCGACGCTGGCTCGCAGAAGAATGATGACGTCACATTTTTTAGATTCACGCGAATCCAAAAAATGATCTGATAATGATGAAATTCGATCCCAGCCGGTTGCAATGGAACCGGTATGGGGAGGGGGAAATAATACGCTTTTATCGCTTAGGGCAGATCTAGTAATATTCATATGTCTATGTTAGGAACTATCGGATTATTTTTATTTTTCGGTAGAGATGAAAAATCTCAGCAGGACTGTGGGAAAAAAATACAAGTTTCTTATTTGTGAGGTTAGATTAAATTTGGAAATAAAAGAGTTCATTTCAAAATAACAAATGCTAGTATATTTAAATAAAGGAACATTGTAGTCGTTATAATGACAAAGTTTAGAGAAGCAAAGTATAGTTAAGATTGGAGAAATTACCAAAGAACATATAATAAATACCTGTAGATCATGCGATATTCTAATTATAACTATCAAACCGCAAACACTTTGATGATGAGCACATTACGCGCCGGATGCTGGGAATATTCGGAGAATACTCCAGGGCAGTCGCCACCCTCTCGTTGTCTAGCTGCAGGATTATCAACCAGAACCGCCTCCAGGTTCTAGACCGTGCGTACGAGGAATCGTCAGGAATTCGCCGTGGCGACCTTGCCAGGATTTCGGCGACACTAGGTGAGATCCCTCAACAGGGGAAATACCGCCGGGATTCCGTCGATTTTAAATACGGATGTGTTGGGCCGGCCAAGGCCATTTAAATGCCCGATAGTGAAATTCCGTCGCAATACGAGGCATGATCATATGGATTTCTCAAAGAGCACAGGGACACGCCATGTCAAGATAGCGTTCTCGCTATCGATAATGCCCGAATATCTACAAGGACTCGTGTTTAAAGATCACAAACTTAAAGATCCGGTACGCGGCGTCAATTCCCATAATTCAAAGTAGGAATTATACCATATTAGAAACTCAAACTATAATATTAGGTGACGAGTCGAATGAAAGCCGGCTTCCCGTTTCGACGGTAATTCCCAAAAAGTAACCTACCGGAAATCTTGTTAATAGAGTTGCCAATCTAAGTGAAAAGACAAGGCGATTCAACAATTAAAAATGCAGCCAGGTGGAAGTTTATCAAGTCAGGATAATAATTATTACAGTGTGATAAACATTATCGTGACAATTTACATGGTAATATGTGAATAATTGAGTTGAAGATGCCGTTATAATAATAATCATTGTAATTAAAAATAACTCCTATTAAATATATACCTCTATTAACGTACTCACTTCGCATAATTAAATGGTCCAATACAGATTTAGATAGCTTAGAACGATTAATTAGAACTACGTTAACAAAGTTTAATTGCCATCATCCAAATTCAGCTATAGAACGAATTAATTTACCTAGAAATTTAGGAGGTAGAGGTGTAGTCAAAATAACATCTTTGAAACACAATCAGGTAGAAATGCTTAGATTTTTTTTCCATAGGAAAGCTAATAGCTCAGAAATGCACAAAATAATTTGCAACGCAGATAGAAAGATTACACCTTTAAATTTATATGACGAGAATGCCAACATTCTTATAAATACTAACCAGGAATTATTAGATTCCTGGTCAAATAAAATTATTTACGCAAAACACCTGAATTATCTCAACCAAACGTATGTTGACAAACTTTCGTCAAACAAATGGTAGAGGATTGGAGAGTTGAGTAGAAGGAAAGAGAAGGATTTATGCTTGCCATTCAAGTACTAAAAATTATAGGAAGCATATAATCAAAAAAAAATTATTTACATATTGCATATATAAATTACTTTTATCAAGCTCCACTCATATTTAATAGCCTTCCAGAACAAATAAAGTCATCTAATTCCTTGTACACTTTTAAAAAGAATCTTAAATAATTTGTGTTAGTCGAGGATTGCCAATTAATTTTCTCTACTTTGTCCTTTCTAAATTATTAGCTAAATGAGTATGTTTATAATAATAAGCTAAAATAATATTATTTTTGTTTAAACCGTTTTTTATCTTCCTCTTGCCAAATCTATAACTTGTTAAATCATATACATATATTTATTATTTACAACTTAATCCTTAAAAACAAAACAAAAAAAAACTTTATTTTATTGTATTTTAAATCAGATCTCAAAACTATGGTCACCCTAAAAGTCTACATTAATGTACTACCTAGCGCCATCAGTTTAGTAGGTGCCAGTAGGTACCCATAATCTCAATCTGTAAGAAATACAACAATATTATTCTTTCAAAATCTGTATAATTTTGTGATATTTTGTTAACTTGTATAATTATTGTTAACCTCAACACAGGCTTGTCCTAGTGAGGTAACAAATTGTATTGTAAACATTTTTACCTGCAGTGTAAAGAAACAATAAATAAATAAATAATAATAAATAAATAAATATCAATCAAATTGTTGATCTATGTACAAAATGTTTGGCTTTTCCGGAAACTATAGAACATATTATATCGGGATGTTCTGTATTAGCGCCGCCCGAGTATACATTTAGGTACAATCATGTTTTAAAAATAATCCACCAAAGTTTGGTAATTAAACATAACTTGATTGACTGCCGTAATATAGTACCATATTATGAATATGAACCAAATTCATTTTTAGAAAATGAATTATATAAAATGTATTATTTATTTATACACTAACACACAGAACAATTAGTCATAATAGATCTGATATAGTTTTACATGACAAAATTAAAAAAACATAACTTATATCATTGATGTAGCTATTCCAAATTCCTGTAATATTCAAAAATCTTTTTTGAAAAAAATAAGAAAATATACAGATTTAGGAAATGAGATTAAAAGAATTTGGCATTCTCAGACTATAAAAATATTACCATTTGTTATTTCGGCTACTGGCATTATACCTAGCTCTCTCATACAAAATTTAGGCATATTAGATTCGTCAAAAAAATTATATATAAAAATGCAAAAATCAGTCATTTTAAATACATGCAGGATTAGAAAAGATTTTTAAAATATTTGCATTGAGGGATCAGTAGGATTTATAGGTCCAATTAGGAGTTCCACAGAGCCGAATCCTCTGATATGAAAATATCTGGAGTCGGTGAATTATTTTCCCATTTGGTCTCTTTGACATGTTGTCCTTGTATTATTTTGTATTTATTATACTTATATAGTGCAAGTGCATAACGTGGATTGACTAGGTGATCATTTGTAGAAAATGTGCGTGAAAGAGTTAAGTTTTTCCTGCGGGAACGATTTAAACCGGACATAAAATATGAAGCGTATAACGAGGATGTAACGCCAAATGACTATACGCCTTGGAACAAGCTCCTTGCTTCATTTAGATTCTCATATATAATAATAATAGTTTATTACAAATTATATGCAGGATAGTGCAATGCAATACATTCCATATTTCAAAAAAATAGAAAAAAAACGATATACAGGTATAAAGAATAAAAACAGAAAATAAATGTAAAATATTAGATACAAAAATGTATGCTAATTAATAGTTGTGAGTTTTAGAATTAAAGAGTGCACTCGTCCCTCCAGAGACATTTCCGTAGCGCTGAATTTTATCTAACAATGTGTATGTGACTAATGTAGCTATGTATGATGTAATTATAACTAATGTAGCTAACATAAGGGTAAGCATGAATATTTACACACCTACCTTATTTTGTTCTTACTTTTGACATGATCCGAATAATGTGAGCATAGGTTTTAATTCTCTCGATTATAAAAATCTTTTTGGGCGTCTGCCACAGGAGGGGTAAACGGATAATTATGTGATGTGGTCGTGTCTGATGACCTTAATATGGCAAATTTTCCTACACTTCAGGTGAAATTGATCAAACATTTTCTAACTAACTAACCATCACATCGTTTCCCCGCAGAGATAGGCAGAGAGGACGGACCGCCAAACAACTCGGTCTTGGCACACACTCCTTGCCTCGTTCACATTATTACATCGTCTCATACATGCTCTTCTATTATTCTGACTCTTGACAAGGCCCGACTCAAGTATCTGATTCACTTGGTGGTGCCATGTCTTTCTCGGGCGTGCCGACTTCTTCTACCATTCACATTTGCGTCATATATTCTCCTTACACTCCTTTCCTCGTTCATTCACTCTACTGGGGATTTTACTGGGGGCCTAGAAGTTAAAGACCTGTAAGATTTACAAAGAAAATCAATTATATAAGGCACTTTCTCCACTTACCGTTAAAATGTTTGTTTTAACACAATGATGTTGGCAGGGTTGTGTTAATAGGTCACTTGCATGGATTTCATAACGACTTGGAAAAAATTATGTGAAAAAACAAAGATTACGAAATTGTTTGTAAAATTTTTTCGAAATGTACAGTTTTTATTTATTTATTTTTTTTAAATAAATAAATCCATTATTTGGGCCCGTGACGTCACTACATGAATATGTCCGTCTCCGAAAATGTTGCTATTAATTTTTTAAAATTCCACACTGATTTATTTTTTTATATGGCAACACTTTGATTTCAGGCGAACTTTTGAATTTGACATTTAACGTTCACTAGATTTATTGTTTGTTCTCTGCGAACTTATCATTTGGTTTGACTTTTTGACAGATGTTATGAAGAGAACCCCGTACATTTTACGATTTCTGTAAGTGCTTTATAGGTATAATGGTAGTGGTGCTGATTTTAACAAAATAAAATTTTATAAAATTCTTATTATTATTATAATTTACAAGTACAAGTATATTACATTGGATTTAGTAATAAAGACGTTGAACATTATAATGATTTATGATCAATAAGATGGATCAAGGAAAAAATATTTATGAGATGTAATATTTTTGGTATGAATAATAATATAATAACGTAGTATTTATATAGCGCAGTTTTGTGATGTTTCACTTCAAGTACGCTTAATTATAATAAACTAACCTACATTAACCTACAGTGTTCCTTACGAGTCCTTAAAACATTAATTAAATAATGTGAAATAACGAATATACAAAGCAATTCCTAAAGAACAATATAAACAACAATAGTGAGTGCTGTTTTGGCACAGGACAAAATATAATGATAAACCATCACGGTGCCATTCAACAAGAATCCTCGTTATTCTCCTGTGCCCTTTCTTGTGGAACACGTTCTTTTTTTAAAAATGCTTTTCGGCTATGTAATTATCGTTTTTTCGCACCCATAAAATTATGCCCAGTCTTTCCGGTTTATAAAAAATGGTCTGATTTTACTGATTGAAATTTTCAAAAATCGCCAGGGTTTCAAAAATATGTTAAAAAAGGTAATTTTTGGATCGAAGTGTCCATGGTTATTACGAATAAATTTTAGATAAAAACTTTAGATTCGCCTTAATCACTATAAAAGGAAACTTTTTACATAACGGGAGGCGGAAAATAATGCATTTTAATTTTCAATTGCGTAAAATAAAATTTCACTTCGCGAACCGATACGGCAACAATTCGGCGGCCATTGCGTCACTGTTATGTTGGTATCCCTGATACAAACAAGAGCTAGATACGACTGTAGCCGATTTCGTTGGATACATGATAAGGCGCGTAATAATGAAAAACAGACTTAATAATATAATATAAACGAATCTCTAATCAGAATCACTTCAGAGTCTAGCTGAGGCACTGGAATGGAGACAAACCATTCAAATCCTGGGATGTTTTTAAAAATAAAAATAATATACACAAGCCCGCTACACAAACCCTGCTTTGCCAGACAAACCATTCAAACCCTGGGATGTTTTTTAAAAATAAAGATAATATACACAAGCCCGCTACACAAGCCCTGCTTTGCCAGACAAACCATTCAAAACCTGGGGTATTTTTTACAATAAAGATAATATACACAAACCCGCTGCACAAACCCTGCTTTGCCAAACAAACCATTCAAAACCTGGGTTGTTTTTTAAAATTATGATGACATGCAGCTTTCGTAGTTTAACCTCAAAGTTCCGTATTATCCTGTGAGGTGGACTAAATGCATTGTCTGTTGTGTTTTCATAATTGCGCGCCTTTTCATGTATCCCACGAAGTCGGCTACAATCGTATTTAGCTTTTCGCTAATATTATCAGGGATACCAATATAACAGTGACGAAATGGCCGCCGGAATGTTGCCGTATCGGTTCGCGAAGTGAAATTTTATTTTACGCAATTGAAAAATAAAATGCATTATTTTCCGCCGCCCGTGATCCAAAAAGTTTCCTTTTATAGTGATTAAGGCGAATCTAAAGTTTTTTTCTAAAAATTATTCGTAATAACCATGGACACTTCGATCCAAAATTTACCTAAAAAAAAAACAGAATGTCCTAGAATATTTGCCTAACCGGATTTAAAAAAAAAAAAGTGATGCAAGTGGCCTATTGTTCGTCTGAATTGATTACAATTATTTATTTTTTATTTCTTGAAAATTGAAAAGTATTTTTTAGATACAAAATATTCTTCCAAAAACTCAAATGCACTTTGGTAAAAGTCTCATGTAAATATCATGTGATTCAAATAATTATTATTTATTGTTATTAAGTTTACTTTGTATACTCGCAACTCCATTTTAATTTTAAATTTATCGTAATTTTTTTTATTCCATATTTGGTGGGGAGTAGTGCAATCCCACGAAGTTTATATAATACATAGAAATTACCAAAGTAGAAATAAAAATATTGCAAGATAGGACATTCGAAAGAAAACAAAAAATAAAAAATTAATCTAAAAACAAAACAGAAAATTAAAATAAAGTAAATCGTACAGAAATCTACGACTCCGGGAATTGACTCCATTATATGTATATTCAATAATTTTCAGCTGTCACGCGTAATAATAATTACACTGAGTAACTTGCTCACAAATAAATAGTTTTTTAATAAATTGAATAATAATGTTCCTGAACAATAAAATTATTGAATATAAACCAGAAAAACTTAAAATTTATTTGAATGTGAGTATAATTCATTTAAAAATTTTAGTAAAAAAAAGTAACGAAACCACATACTTACTATTATTATTATCCATAGAAATTCAGTAGGTCCGTGGTATTTTATTCAGATATGATAATATAATATTAAGATCTACGCGTTTTTAATAATGATGTAATGTAAGATTTATCTACCCACACGTTTTAAAAACTAAAATATGAAAAAATGTAATCCGACTTTCATTATTTAAGGCTCTGCAACCGGGCTCGAAAAGAAGAAGATGGAGAGATACGAAATTACGAATTTTTGAGGAGAGCGCTAACATTTACAGCGACAAAATCGATGCGAAAATTGCGAAAATGTTTAATAAAACACGACTCGTTTAAAATAGAGCAAAAATCTCGCGGGCATTATCTTAAACAGCATTTAAAGAAACACTGTGAATTTTTTCGTACATATTACTTGTAAAATAACTTAAACAAACGTGGTTATAATAATTTTTGGAGCATACTTTGCGATTTTTTTCTATCGAGAGAATTTTATATAATTTGCGTTTCGGCGCGGTCAAAGTCTAGATATTATCTTCAAGAATAACATATATTTTTTTAAGAGCTTTAAAACTTACCGTGTTTAAGGGAAATATGTAATAAATCGGTAGAAATCCGGGTTGCGGGCTCTTAAAATCTCAAATATTGTGTGTGGTTTGGTTATTTTTTGGAAACTGTCTTAGGAAAGTTTTTGGATGCCAATTGTTAGTCAACTTATCTCATCTTGAATTTTTCAAGTAATTACTTATATTTTCTCAAAATCAATATTCGACAGCATCAATATACAGAAAAGTGAGAGTCGGTTGATAAACACTTCGTTTCAGTTAAATAATAATGAAAAGTAAATATTTCAGTTTCCGAAAATGGAAAATAATACATTTTTACACAAAATTATTTCGTTAAAATTAAAAACACTTCAGTTAAAAAAAAAGACAAACATTCGCGGGTTACGAATAACTTGACAATATTTGAAAATCTCCTACTACCACCACAGTAAGCCGCTTGCTTGCGTCGTGATTCGTGATGGAGGACTTAGTCAGCCGAGGAATCGAACACCCGACGCCCGGGTGGGACCCAAACGCGATGCCAACTCAGCCACTAACCGGTCGTCGTTAAAAACGATTGTTAACTTGGCGGCCATTGTTATAGATGTGAAAGTTGTAAGGTTAGTTTTTCTTCTCATTTAGATTGGATTTAATTTGAAAAAAAAAATCTAGATTTAATAAAAAAAATAATTTAAATAACTAGTTCAAAAAACCTTATTTTTTCAAAACCCTTATTTTTTTACAAAATATCGTGTAAAACTCCTAATTATACGTTTTTTTAAAGAAAAAACAATTAAAATACAATTTCGATAACTGAAATAGTTGTTTCTAATATTTTTCTAACTGTTTTAACATAAAATGTGCCTATTCCGTTTCCAACTATTTGGATATTTACTTTCGAAAGAAAAAAAACTGTAAATACTATTCTTTGTTTTTCAAAAATGTTAGGACCAACGTGATTAGATTCAGGTGAGGTTAAGTTCCGATAAACCAACAAACATTCCGAATTGTAGTTAAAGTAATTAATCTTGAGCTCTCTCCACTCCCTCTGCTCTGGCTCAATCTCATTGAACACTGAACCCCTTTCGTTGAGGTAAAGGTAAACAACAAACATCTCATCGTGGAGTTCCCCATTGTTCTAGTTTTATTCCAATGAACTTGGTTAACTAATGGTGTTTCAGATAATAGATTCCGAGAGCAGGAAGCTCGGGAGTTAAACTTAGAAATGCAATGAATTTGGACGACCTCCGTGATGGAGTGGCGAGTTTTTTGCACTGAATACTGGGGTCACTAGTTCAAAACCGAATGCCTTCAAATCTATAATATAAAAATGAATCGCTGAATGTGTTGCTAAGCGCATAACTTTCGAACGACTGCACAAAATTGAATAATTCTTTTTTTTGTGTGTTCGTTATTGTCAGGATAAGGTTTTTATAAAACTTCCGGTGAGCTCTGGCATTGTAAAATTTGTATAAAAAAATTTCTATTGGTGGCACGCGAGGTTTGAAAACTGAATGCATGGAAAGCGGGAGGGGGAAAGAGATGGGGGAGGGGTGGTGGGGGGAGGGGGGAAGGGGGAAGGGGGGTGGAAGGGGTAGGTGGAGGAGCCGGAGTGGGAACCCCCCTTATACCATGCGAGCGAAGCCGCGGCAAAAAGCTAGTATAGAATAAAACGACTTTAAAAACTTGTAAGCAATTTTTTTTAATCATCTTTATTAAAAACATTGCATTGGTGATGTGCTGTGCTGTCTCACGACGCAGTTTACAATAAACAAAATAACAATAATAATAAAAAATAACAATAACCACACAATATTAAATTTAAAATAAAAGACAACCAATTTGGGAGGCGGGAATGGGTACCATCGTTATTGGATAACCAATATCTCTGCCGTAGGTCACCCCAAGTGGTTCGCTATGTTTGGTGATTTAGCAGGGGTGCCCGGGTTCATGGGGTGAGGTTTGTCTTGGTCTTGGAGGCGGATGACCAGGACACACTGAACCCTAGATTCCTACCCACCCGTTAAATCCCTTTCCTTCCCAGAACTCTCCTCTTCTTCCTTTAATTAAAAAACCCTCCACCCAGCATCCCCATGACGACATAGGTCCTGAGGAAAATTATTTTCCTGGCCTGTGTGGAGTTCACGTAAAAAAATAATCAGCATCGTACCATTGGAAGTATGTACGTTCTTATAAATATAGCTTAATAAGTCAGGTACGCCTCATACGTCATACACATGTCTGGTAGAGTTATATTATCGTAAAAACAACCTTATGGGTCCGAGTGCTTAATAAAATCGTTGTTGTTTTATTTGTCTGGCTGATGATTCAAGACGGTGTCTGATTTATATGTTCTGAAATTAAACATACTAAATTTGGTTGTCGGTGCATGGGTGCGTGCGTGATTTGAAATTGTATTTCTGCGAAATGCGTAAAATTATTCAAGTTTAATGAATTTGTAATTCTCAAAATTGTAACTGATGAGTGTAAATCATATCAGACAAACGAAAAAGTAGGACCCAAAAGTAGATATTCTTTATTTGAAATGTGTATTTGTTTTGTTCAATTTTGTAAAACATTTATCTGGCAGGTTATTTCAGATAAACACACTTTATTATAAAGTATAAGCTTGCAGAAGATACACTTTGCACGCAGAGGAAACTGTATATAAAAAACACTGCAAATTGCATGATGCCCAACAATTGCTGTTTTGTGCCCCATTACTATTGATAGATATTATAATTAGTGACTGACCGAAGGTTCGGTTTCGGTTTCGGTTTCGGCAAGTTTCGGCACCAGTTTTGGTTTCGGCAGAAAATCTTCCGAAACCGAAACCGAAACTTTTTTAGACATGTTAAAAATTGATTGTTTACTGTTATTTGACTTATTTTTTACACTTATTCAGACTAATTCAAGTGTTGATTATTGACAAATTTTTGTTCCAAGAAGTAGTTAACATGTTTTGTTATTTTTTATAAATTTTGTTTGCTCTATAGAAGTAATATAAAATAAATATTATTTTCACATACTTCAATTATTGTTTTATTTATTTATTTTATTTAACATGTGTTAACTTTCTGAATAAATGTAAAAAATAAGCCAAATAACAGTAAACAGTCAATTTTTAAGAGAACTAAAAAAGTTTCGGTTTCTGTTTCGGCCGAAACTGAGACAGACACCGAAGATTCGGTTTTGGTTTCGGTGGAAAGTCCTGTTTCGATCGGACACTTATTATTATATTTATTAACGCGAGTACACTAAGGAAGCCGAACCACTGAGCCGAACCTTTGAACCACGATTCATAGTACTTTGAAAAAAATTTCATCGAACGGTCCACATATCACTTGGTTCAGCGGTTCGGCTCACTTAGGTGTATACGCGCCATCACATTTCTTTAATTTGTCAACAAAATAATATAATTTAATTATAAATAAAAATTGACAATAATTGTTTTTAAACGACTTCAAAAAGGGGGAGGTTTTCAATTCGTCTGTATTTTTTTAATTTTTTTTTTTTTAATGTTTGTTACCTCAGAACTTTCGACTGGGTGAACCGATATTGATGATTCTTTTTTTATTTGGAAGCTAGTTCTTTTCGTGTGGTTCCATTTTAATTTAGTTCAGTTCCGCCAATGGCATCTATGAGAAAATTATATAAGTCTTAAATTTGCATTAAGTATGTGCGCGACAAATGGACGAATAACTCAATATCACGCTAACCGATTTCGATGATTCTTTTTTTATTGGAAAGGATGTACTTCAAGGGTAGTTTGATGAGGGTTTGGTTAGGTTCTGATTATGGGATCCATGACAAAGTAACGGAACTCTTCAATTCTTAGGAGCAAATTAACGATATTCGGCCGAATCTCTTTGACCCTAACGTCGTTATGGTCAAATTATGTCTGTCTCATATGAGCAGCACGTTTAGAAGGTCTACCCATATTCAGACAAGTTAGTTAGAGTACTTCAGATTCACTAAAAATCAAAAAATAAACAAAAATTTTAACAAACAAAAAAACGACTGAAAAATGCACTAAAAAGTAAAAAAATAATTTCGTATTCTTCTACAACTTCATAATCAACTTACATTTTCTACTCATCGACATTAAGGTACGATTATTATTTTTGGAGTCGGTGTCAACAAAGGTAGGCACCCGGCCCGGCGTGTTCACTTGACAGCTCCCCTCACACCGCGGCTCCGCTCTCGCCTCTTGCCTCGTCAAGTCGCTCGTGCGACACGAGCACAACTCACCTATAACTATGTATGTAGTTACAAACCTACCTTGGCTGACACCGACTCCAAAAATAACAATTGTACCTACATGTCGATGAGTAGAAAAAATAAGTTGATTATGAAGTTGCAGAAGAATACGAAATTATTTTTTTACTTTTTAGTGCATTTTTTGAAGTCGTTTTTTTGTATTGTTAAAAATTTTGTTTTTGAAAGGCAATTCACAAATTCGACAATTATAATATTTCGTTAATTTATATTCATATTTTTATTTATTTATTTGTTTCTTTACATGATACCTAAGTCTAATGTTTACAATTCAGTTTATAACCTCTTTAGGATAAGCCTGTGTTGAGGTTAAAAACTCTACAATTTAATAAAATAACACAAAAATAATATAGTTATAGAAGAACAATATTGTACAAACATGTTTTATACAAAATTTCGTATCCAGTATAAAGTCAAGTAGAAGATACTTTCTGTATCGCCCTGCTGACATATCAATATTCACAATCGGAATGTTGTTACATAATTTGACTTTGCCCGCGTTTGCTGAAAAGCTTTAAATAACTTAGTTCGAACAGTTTATGAGCTTTCGAATGGCGAAACAGCTGTAACGCTTGTAAAACAACATGACGGAACATAATATTGGACAATGCACTATCAAAATTCGACAATGCACCTACATTGCAAAAATATGCACCAACAATACTAAAGTATGCGATAAATACGTTAGATGGAAGGTTGATCGACGTGTGAAATAATCTGCAAAATAATATCGACCATTTCTAGTTTAAATAACTCATCTTCTTAAAAAATGACATGACCAAATTATGCATTAATTGTGAATAAGGCTCACATAATAAGCACTAACTGACATTTGAGGGTCAAATGTGCACTAACAACCAAAAAATGCTTAAGTTTACACAATGTACAATAAAATGCAATATTAAACAAATACCTACCCAAATGCGTTATATAAATCTGCACCCTGAAGGATAAACCACAAGAATAAGTCCATAGCTAAGTCTGTAGCTATGTGTGGTTTATCCTTTAAGGAACACAAATAAAATAGGGTGTTTTTATCCATGACACTATTCATAATACAAAAAAAATCATTCGTAATAACTTTGTAATCGTTCAAAATGATAGCAAAAATATAGGAAAAATTAGTTGAAGATAATATTGTTAATGATTCAGAATTTGAAATACGAGATCGACAAAAATGACGTAAATTAATTAGATTCTAATGACCGAGTTGGTTCAGGCGAGAGAGATCCTGGGTTCGATTCCTAGTTGCGACGATTACCTTTTTTATAATTCTGTGTCTTGTTTTGTTTAGATTTATTAGTGCATATTAACATTACATATAAAAACTCTAAGTATGTAATTTTCTGGAAACACTTCCTTTAAATTCGTCCTCGTGCAAGTTGTTTACATTAAATA
This sequence comes from Limnephilus rhombicus, assembly GCA_929108145.2. Classification (NCBI taxonomy): domain Eukaryota; kingdom Metazoa; phylum Arthropoda; class Insecta; order Trichoptera; family Limnephilidae; genus Limnephilus; species Limnephilus rhombicus. Next base: position 30,710,897 of record OV815277.1, on the reverse strand, counting down.
ATATGGCCCTATCTCTGAAGGGAGTTTGAATGACAAACACCAACAAGTCTTTTAATATTGTTCGAATATGTGTTGAAGGGATTAACTGATTATATTTTTGCGCCTGCACTCAGCCATATCGAATTTTCCGGTCGGGGTTTGATCTGTTGACCTTACAGTATTGCTTGTATACATTCGTGTGATCAATCATTTAAAAGGGCAGGATTTATTTCACGAGTTAATTAAAGTGTTTTTAATACTCGTGAATATTTTCAAATTGTTATTTGATATGATATAATTAACAGATAAACTGAATGACCGAGATTAATTAAGCAAAATTGTTGATTTTGTACAGCTCATTAATATGAAATCAAATAATATTTTAAATGGAAGTGTCAGTGCTAATCAGTTTCTGTTTTTAATTTAATTTTTTTTTGTTTCTATGGCGAAGATTGTACACGATGTACGTACAAGCGTAATACAAGAATAATGCTGCACCACGTTGCAGTTTCCAACACTCCTCTTTAGAGTTTCCTGTTCTGAGGCGGCCTAAACTTTTATTTTTTCGTATTTAGTTTGCAGTTGTTTTTACATTGTCTTCATAACGTTTGCACGTTGATTATAACTCTGTTTTCTAAGCTTTGTTTTTACATTATTTTCAACTATATTCATTCATCCATTTTTCGTTTGGTAGGTAGAGAATTACATAGTTTCGTAGCTTGAAATTTAATATTTCTTTTTTTCCAAAAGATGTATGTATTATTAAGTACAACCTGAATATTTGTGCATATTACCATGATTGAGTATTTAAGTTAAGCTACGGAGTATTCAAATAAGTTTTTAAAAGCAAAAAAAAACATTATTTTAATAATGCTTTTATACTTTGATAACTTGAAAGTTATTATATATTTCGTATTTTTTGCCGAATTACATTATCGTTAGTTTCGAGTTATTTTTGACGAATTTTTGGACAAAGAGATGGTGTCAAAATAATTATCAATGCAGCAGATTATAAAGTTTAATGCAGGTCCCTAAAATTAATTAACCCAGTAATTGGCACACCCGTGAAATGGTAATTGAAATCCAACGTGGTATTAAATACACTACGTAATAATGGCATTATTTTCCGCAAACATGCTGGTAATTTGCAACAAAAGTGATGTTAAGTTAACATTTTGATATTTTGCGGAAAACCGATTTTTTTTATTTATTCTTTTAATAAATTCGAAAGATCGATAACAGTAAGCGACGATTTCGAAGTTAAGTTGTCCATTTATTTATTAGAGCATCTTAACGTCATCGATAAGGTTATACAAAGAATGTACAATATTACTTTATTATGTGATAATATCAGAAAATCTCGTGTAAATGAAATGCATTTTTTACATAAGCTCCCGTCAACAAAATATTTCTCCTAAGGACCTATGTCATCCTTGGGGATGCAATTTGGAGGGCCTTTTTAGGAAAGGAAGGAGAGGAAGTTCTGAAAATATAAAAGGTATGAGGGGTGGGTAGGAATCTATCCCTCCCACTGCGGTGAAGAGTGATGCTCCAAGAGAGTCCTGCTGGAGAGATCAAAAGTTCTCCCTCAACCAGTCTCTCCCGATCCGGCCTGCCACGCAATTTGTGGTCAGACGCATCCGCCGCCAAGGTTCGGAAAACCTTATCCCATGACCCCGGGCACCCCAGCTAGGCAAACTTTAATATTTAATCATAAAAGAAGAACAGCTTCGTTTCATCTCTTCCTCACACTCGATAAATTTAATTTAATTCTTTTTAATTGCAACAAAAATATCAGGACTGAGTCATTTAGATACTCGCTTATACCTAGATTGCATGATGTTGGCAATGCTTTCTCAGGAGTAGTAGATGTGTTCAACTGCACCGAATATAGTTATAAGAAGGCTATAATATCATACCTCAATGACAATAATTGATGCTAGGTATAATAGTGTTCGTCTGCACGGCGTCTATATCATACTCTAATATAGATTCCAAACTGCTTGCTTCATTTATATTAACTATCAGACAGACTAGTTAAGTGATAGCTAATAATGTATAATTTTTTTTTTCAAAATTATTATTTTTAAACCAAAGATTTATTATTGATTCTCTAACTGGCAGCCCTGAAAAGCTGAACTAATTAGCAGTACCTGTAGTAATTTTAAACTTCAGTCATTTCAACTGAAGGTAACAATAATATCATTACTAAGTTAGTCCATTTTAGCCAATTCCTAGAATCAAACAATACGTACAAATAAAAGTAAAGTAGGTATATTATACTTGATGTTGAGAATTTTTCTAAGAATTCACCTTTATTTACTTATGTTTATTCTGCATAAAAATGTGTATTTTGTATGAGCTCATATTCTTTTTTGTTTGTTATAAACATATTTGAATCCTATAACTAAATACTAGTTGTTATCATACATATGCACTTTGTTTAATGTACACTATTGTAATTACCCTCCTATGTACCACTGTGTATCATGTATCACAGGATGTAATAGCCATTTTATGGCGTTGAAATAAATAAATAAATGCTGGCGTCCCACAGGGATCGGTTCTGTCTCCGACTTTGTTTATGTTGCACATCAACGACCTTTTGTCATGTGCACCAATTCACTGTTATGCGGATGACAGTACAGTCCATGATAGCTTTTTGTTTGACAAGCCCCCAAAGGGCTCACAAACCCCAACGGCTCGGAGGGCTTTGAAGTAAAGAATGGACGGTTACCTCGAGAGTGTTTTCTCTTGGGGTAAAAATAATCTCGTTGAATTTAATGTTTCAAAGACTCAATCTTGTCTGATTACGTCTAAAGGGGATCGAAATGAATATCTAGTATCCCTCAACAGAAGCAATCTTCCGAACAGGCCCTCCATTGATATGCTTGGTGTAACCCTAAGTGACCAGCTCAGGTATGGGGGCTCCATCGAAGCCAGAGTAAAGTTAGCCTCCCAAAAACTGGGCGTACTGTACAGGGCCCGCAGATACTTTAATAGTACACAATTGCTAACCCTGTACAAATCACAAGTGCGCCCCACGGTTGAATTTGGCAGCCACCTCTAGTCTGGAGCTCCAAAATATCTGAAAAATACCCTCGACTCTGTGCAGAAACGGGCGGTCCGTTTAATAGATTCTCCCATCTTAACAGACGGATTGTAATCTTTAGAGCACAGGCGTCGGGTGGGAATGATATCCTTGTTCTACCGGTATTACAATGGAAGATGCTCCGAGGAACTAGCATCATTGATCCCTTCGGCACCGGTGCATAGTAGGGAAACACGCCAAACGCGTGCCCAACATTTGTACACGGTTGACATTTGTCACATGAGAACGGGTCGTTTCTTCGACTCGTTCTTGTGTTCAACCCTTCAAAGACCCTCCACACAGCATCCCAGATGACATAGGCCCTGAGGGAAATTATTTTCCTCAGGGCCTCCTGTGTGGAGTTAATGTAAAAAAAGCTCCTAATGTAAATATGAAAGAGATTAAAAAAAGGTAACGGTCGCAGACTCTAATATCCAGTGTGGCATTATCAATTGAGCCATTGTCACCTATTTTTTATTAATCTCATAATTCTATTATTTGATTATAACATTAAGTATCTTTAAATATTTGCCATGTTTTTTATGTGATTGCCAATATCGGCCCAATTATTTTTGTTGTTATTGTTTTTTACCATTATTATTAACGATTTTTTTTCTATTTTGCTTTACATTGCATCCCAATATGCAGTTACTTCTTATAATACCTCACAGCACGTTTCATTAGAGCTACTTAAATATGTATGTTTAATGTCTATATTTGCATATGTACACAAAACGTTGTATGAACCCCACCCCTTTCATCCCTCTTCACAGCATGTCATCCCCCATTCACATCGGTCACAGCCTCCTAATCCACTAAGTGGAATAAGCCATTCATTAAAATGCATTTAAAGTTTTAACCTCCCTTCCTCTTCCCACTCTCCCTTGTCGCGTAATGCGGGACCAACCCTCGGCCGGACGCCAATAAGCAAACATTTTAGCAAATTGTCAATAAAAGCTTTGGAGGGATTTGTCTAAAAGGGTTTGCTTTGCTTGACATGGAACTCAGAAGTCAGGTTAAATGGTTAAGTGGCTCAAACAAGACAATCCACCGTAGTAACTCACGAGTGTCTATTCACTACTGGAAGAAAATAAATATATACTTTTTGAAGTATGATCATTGTTCGGTAATTATTGATTTTTTTTACTGAACTTAGTTTTATTTTTTATTTGGTTTCTAAATTATTTTTTAAGTCATGTTACAGGAAGCAGGTCAAATTTATTATTTGCAGCAAAATGACTTCTAATAATCCATTCAAAGTAATAAATGCATCTGTAAATATGTCGGAATTCTTCAGGGGGAATAACCAAACACAGAAGGAAATGTATTTTTTAAATCAAATTCTAGACGTATCGATTCTTTTCTACAAAAAAATATAAATTGATTTCGATAGATTGTTATTTTAACTGAAAAATTATGCATATTTTATTAAAATAAGGTTATACCGTTGGTCGTTGGTAGATTTGTTAAATTTTCAAATAAAATGATGTATTACACAACACACATCAAAATTTATAAATTTTCTAGGAAAATTACTTTTCAGAATTATAATTTTTGTTTAAATAAAATCATTAAAAAAAAGATCTGCGCACGTGTTTTGCGACGAAAATACTTTAGTTTGACTATTTATTTACGGTCTTACACCCTAATATATTTCACTTTTTTTTACGCACTTATTTATTTCGCTTAAAAATAAAATAAATACATAGTCCGTAATTTTGAAGGAAATAAAATCTATTTAAAGTTATTAATTAAAAATGCTGGTACGAAGAATAATCAATCTTTCTCATCGGAACCGCAGTGTATAGTTGCAAGGGTTTTGCAATTTGAATTCTCAGTTGCTGGTCAATAATTTAATTCGCTGGGCCTAAATCAATAATTTACACTTTCTTCCGATTGGATTTATTTATCTATCTTCCCCTGGATTATTAAAAATTCTTTTATATATTAGTTATTTTTTACGTGCCAAGCCCAGTGGATTCCTATGTATAGAATGTTATTTCCTTATTATACTATCTAATTAAAATATGGAACAAATAACAAGTTTTGACAACATAGAATCTTGCGTACGCAACAATAACATTACATTCCAGAACGTATAGGAATATAGGGGTAATGAATTGCAGAGTTATAAAATAGACAAAGTTATAAAATAGGCATAGAATGAAAACAGAAAAGAAATGAAAATGATAATATAATTAATTTAGGTAAATAGTCGTTTACGAAGGTATTTGATCCCTCCGGGGGGCACTCCATCGATGATGGTTTTCTTGGATTGGCGTAGTCTGCGCCATAAGCTTCCCATGTACAGTTGAATAAACATTTCAAAACTTTTTACTTGTAATTGAATAAATAGACCACACGCTGAGAAAAGTTTTCAATTCTGTTGATACTTTCCGTCCTATCCTAGCGATACATTCTGTCATTTATTGAATCAGTGCAACACTGTAGACGTTGATTAAATCGGATTACTAATGTAGTTTAGTTGCTCGTGTTAGTTTTCAGAGAATAGGATGTTGTGCGACGCGGATAACTTCATTACAAATTTTCCTCTTCGCCTGCGGAGGCTATGGCAGTTGAAGATGTATTTAATGTATTTACTTATGAAATTAGCAACCATGTCTTTAACACGAACAATATTTACATTAATAGAGACGACGAGGCTAAGCTTTATAGTTCTTGGTATATGATACTTGGTATATGTTCTTGGTATATGATACGTACACCAAATCTAAATGCCAAAACCCGCATTAATTTAACTAATTATTATACCGAAGCTAGGAGTATTAACAAAGTACCACCACTTTTTTGGAACAGGCAATTCACCCTAAACAGATTGCTTTGTGAGTGACCATTCACCAGTATACAGTATCATTTATCAGCTCTACATATATAAACATATACTTTACTATAATCTACACATTTGCCCTAATGATGAACACTGTAACTCGTCCAAATCGATATCCAAAGAAAGGAAAAGCCCAAAAGGGATAAAAACCTAAAAATTAATTACGATAATGAAATGTCAAATCATAAATATCGAATATTTACAGTACTTACATTCTTACTCATAAAAACATTTTTTTGTTAAACATTTAAAATTGCATTTTCTTTTTCGGATTACTAATAAAAAATGTCATTATTATATTGGCAACAATGAACTTCGGTAGATCATGTTTTAAAAAATTTGAGTTTTAACTTGTGATATTTGACGTGCGATTTATGTTATTGCTTTTGTACATAATTTCTATTCTATTGAAAAATTCTATATCTATGTAATTCAACATAATTACTATTATTTGTGTTATTTTTCGTCAGTTTTAATCCTTTAATAATGTCATGCTGTGAATTTAGTTTGCAGTTAAAGATATTTTATTTCGAAGCATTATTTTTTAAATGACTTTTACCGAATGAATTTAATAAAAAATCCATGAAAATGAGGTTTTTTAATAACATCAATGTCTTCTGTATATGTAAATAAATCCAAATTTTTGAAATCAATATTTAAATTGACCAAACACTAATACAAAATGTCAGATTTTTTCTATTCTCGAGGAATTATTATTATAATTTTTAATTCTACGAGCGAGACAAAAAGTGAAGTCACAGTTTTGTTGCAAATTCCATAAAAGAACCTTTTTTTTTAATTTTTAATTTTCCCCAATTTTTTAATAAAAAAATTGTTTGTGGTAAAATTATTTGGTCAACTTTTTTCATATTTTAAATTAAAATATTGCATTTTTTATATTAAAGTACACGTGACCAAAATATTTAACCCAACCTAACAGGTATTTTTATCTAGTTTCAAAAATGATATTTGTTTTTATGACTACTTCAAAAATAAGAAATATACATTTGAAATAGGTACATTTAAAAAATTCCAAAATTGAAAAATAAAGTTTTATTATATGCAACAGATAAACTAGGTACCCTCATTGGCTGGATAAGCAATCTTTCTATGAGCTATTTTTGGTCAATTTCTAATTAGAAAGGTTTTCGACGGTCGTTTAACAACAAAATAAAATATTCATTACGTACTAACGTAAAGATAATGATAAAATATTTTAAGCGTAAAGACAATGATAAAATATTTTTTTAGGTTTGGTATGCTATAGTTAGGTAATATACCGCAAGTGTACGTTATCGAGATATTGCTGCAGACAACATGCATTTTTGGGGTACAAAAGTAGCTACCTATTTAAAATATCTATAATTCGAAAAATCCATAGACAATTCTTTTGTTACAAAAAAAAGTTACTGCTAAATTCATATTCACGTTAAGTTCTTCTATAAGGATATTTTTTTTTCATCTCTCTGTAAAATAATATTTACTTATGTATATACATACGTCTTTTCCGTATTTAACGGTAAAAATATTTGTATATGTTTTTATCTGTTGTCAATGTTAATTCGTGAGAAATAGTTTGGATGCAGGCGAATTCTCTATCAATTGTTTTGTATATTCTTGTCAATTGACGTCTGTATCTGTATTTTCTCCTTAATAAAAAAAATAAAATAAAAAAAACAAAGAAAATTAATTTATTGTCCATGCCAATGTTTGATTTGATGTCCGGATTTCCATGCCAAATACTTATTTTTTTCTGTTAAACTACTATCACTCGTGACGTTATCAAAAATACTATTCTCGGCTGTGCATGTCTGTAACTAAGGGTCGACCGAAATCTCGGTGTCGGTCTCGGTCTCGGCATTCTCGGCTACAAATTCTACCGAGACCGTTGTAAGTAGGTACGGTTTAGGATAATGGGATTCAAATCTACCGTGCGCATCCACATTCGTCACATGGTGGAATGGTTCTCAATGGAAATGTGGCATCAAATGCTCTTATCCAAGTATCAACTATTCTCCAATAATAATAAAAAAAAAAAAAAACGATCTAACGCTGAACAACCGGAAGCTACTGAATCCGGTCACTCGCGTGATAATAGTGGAAGACGAGATATTCGTACGCAGTAGCACCTCTGTGTCTATTCCGTGATTTTCACGGGCCTGGGCCAGATATGAATAATTTTTAATTATTTACGAATTATTACATGTATATAAGGCCCTACTTGAACACGTCAGCATCAACACAGAAACAGTCTTCAGTACCAGAATACCACCACATTATAATAGTACTTGCTGATGGGTTTGCAGGAGCTTAAAGCACTCGTCTCATTAAAATATAGTGTCGCCACGTTGTTCTAATGTATTTTGTCCTCTCCTCTATGAATTTCTTATACACTTATACACGGGAAGCTGTCACACATATCTAGAGCTTTAATCTTTGAGCAGCATATTCTGTAGTGCTGTTTCAATTCTGGGGATAACCCTTTGTCTTTTCAAATGGTCACTCGCTGCAAGCGTTTTAGTGACCATTTCAATTCGCAAAATGGCTTATTTGGGTCAGCCGCCCGTTATAGAGCCAGGCACGTCTATGCTGGATTCTGAATTCAACAAAACAATAAATTGGCTGCATAATAAAACCCACCCTTTCACTGTCAGCAAATTTAAGGCACCACGCAAACATGCACCAAATGTTTTGATGTTTCTTTTTTAGTAAGCATATTTTCATTTGTTTCTTTAGTTGTGGTACGTTAAGGAAGCGGAAGTGGTCTGAATAGGTTTAAATATTAATGGATAGAGGGAGTTGGACAGTTTGTGTCAGATTGTATGCAAAAGAACTTGTCTGGTTTGTTTTAGGTGCTGGATAAAATACAAAAGACGGCAGGTGATGAATATTTTACTCGTTTCAAACACTTCTGCTTTCTTTGTATTATATTTGTTAAAAATACAGCTTGCTCGTTGTCTCTACCTTTATTGCTTGCTGTTCCAAAAAAAAAAAGAAATTATCATTTACTCATTTAGAAATTATCAAAGAGTTGGAGTTGAAAAATTAGTAAAATGGGGTTAAGTTTTATGTGTTTGACAGTTTAATTTCTTAAATAATTTTATTTTCGAGGCATTGTTTTAATTAAACCATTTTCTGTATTTGAGATTTCCATATGAGCGGGCTAGTCCCACGAAAAGCAGATAGAGGGAGCTTACCTCAAAACCACATTTTAAATTGAGATATGAAAAAAATCTTATTTGCAGGTAAAGAGTGGCACAGGATAAATTTGTATCATTCAAATTGAATTTAAAATCTAGATCCTTGTTAAGTTGAAGTATTGGCATGAAGAATTTGTGATTTTTGTTTTATGTGAAACCGCACAAATATAATACCAATTGCTCCCAACCGCCTGGAGCCAGTGAGACAATGGCATCCCCAATTAGCGAGGGTAGAGGAAAGAGATAGGGCAGAGGAAAGAGACAGGGTAGAGGAATGAGATGGAGGGAGAGGAAGGTGGAAAGTAACTGGCTATTTCGATCTGATCACCAAATACGGCTATGTTCACTTCAAGCATTCGTAATGGATGAAAATTAGTTGTGCAAATATACTACAATATGTTATTTTTAATTAATTAATTGTGAAACAACACAATAATTAAATTTACTTGCGCATGCCGAAATTTTAACTCGTGACCTTACCCCTCGACTACGAAGACCGTCGAATATAACTACTTCTAATTGCCACGATTTTCACGATAAATCTAGTTTATTAATAACGTACCATGGAAATGATTCTTATATACCCATCACCGAAAAGAAATACCTCAGTAAAATACTTGTTACATATCCCAACCTTTCGCTTTATCAGTTTGTAATGTATTTCCAAATAAACAGAGGAATAAACTGAATATTCGTTCATAAACGACTAGCAACCTAAAAATATGACGCGAAAACTCATCCGTTCTCAATTTTATAGAGGCAATGAGCTTCGACGCATACTAAAGAAATAAAATAAAAAATATATATATGTCAAAATACTCGTATAAATAAATTTGGTTTATGGTGAAAAATTAGATTTTACATTTTATCCAATGATATAATATAATGCACCGTTGATGTACCAATTTTATAGGATTTTATATTTTGTTGTTATGTAATTACTGCACTAGAGTCCCATTTGTCAAAAGCCGGTGGGACCATGTTCTCTCCGATTTAGGAATTGATATAAAGGAAGATTGGATATGTTGCTATTTAGTATGATTGCCAAACTGGTAGTCCGGGCAGCGTATTAGTAAATACCTGACGCCTTATTCAATCGGGATATTTCGACAGCACTCGGTGTGTGCCCGAAGGAGCTTCGTAAATGCCAGACGCCTTGTACGCTAATACGTCAGTTATTTATGCATACTAGTTTTGCACAGCACTACTACAGATACAAGCGAATAGTGTAGTTTTACAACTAGCGATAGCTGAGATTATATAGAACCTGATGAAAATAAGTTTAAAAATTAATTAAACAATAAAGTCTTAAAAAATTTAGCACGTAACATCACATTAGTATCTTATGACTTTTGAAAATGTTGGTACAAGAAAATGGCAGGTCAGAGTGTTGTCCCTGAACTTGACTTATTGAATTGATGCAAACTACATACTACGACAGCACAAAGACAATTCATCTACCTAGTCCCTAAAGTTTTCAACCTTCTCCCTGACAACCTAAATACCGAATCCTGACTCCTTACTTTCAAAAACATGAAATAAAGCCATGTAACCTTACATCTGCAATACATTTCAATCATAATACCCAGACATTTTACTCTCCATCCATCTATATTCGTAAGCCTGTCTCGACACAGGTATATCCTAGTGAGACAGGCATCGAAAAACCTAATGTAAAAATAATTTATATAAATAAATAAAAAGTCAAATCTACCTTCATATCTTCCCACAACCCCTATCTAATTTTCTTAATTTAAATACTATGTGAAATATTTTCAACTTAATCTGAATTATATAACCGAATTACATAATCCCTAGCATGGCGGGTGAAATAATACTAAAAAATGTACCCTTTTTTGTGAAATAAACAAAAAAAAATGACGAGATTATTTGCATACGCGTGATAGCAAATTTTGTGTTTCAGATACTTTAGATTAGAAGAATATTGAATTGAAAAGTGAGATTAGATTAGATTGGATTAGTTTAGGGTCATTGTCAACGGTTGGTTTATATTCGTAGTTTTCAGGTAAAAGACAATAAAACAATGCACGACCTTTTAACTTACTGATTAGAGAGAGGTAAATAGCTGACGTATCGACCGATTTACCGATTGCCCAAGCGCTATCGAAATATCCCGAATGGATAACTCGTCGGGTATTTAAGATCATACGTCCGGGCAGTTAAAACTCTTTTACAGGATCACGTTAAAACATAATTGGTTACGCCCATACATATACCCACACATACACATACCTACACAGCATGCATACATACTGTCACTGCTTGAGATTGGTATTAGTTATTGTTGCAAGTCCTTTGTCCTACCTATTCCCTACCCGTCAATCTTACCCACAATACTATTCAGTCTGCAATATACTCCCGCCGCATATAGCCATTTTGTGCTTCCGCTCTCGGTTAATCCGCTATAAATAACTCCGCTGTGTACTCTCAAAAATAACGAACATTCACGCCTATTGTGATTGTGCCTCTTGGATAGGAAAGAAATCATACAAGTGCATTGCCAGCCTACAAGTTTTATCCTTTTCCGGTGAGTCCTCTCCTTTCTATGCAACATATGTTTTTATCATTTTTAAGCAGTGATAGTAACACCAAATCAAGGTCCTTCGCAAGTCATTCTTTGACACAAAACACATAAATCCACTCTCACAACAAAAAATACCATTCAATAATGGAGCACTTCTTTTCGAGGAAATCAGATAATACGAGAACTATTTGTTTTAATTGTTTCAGTATTTTTTCTGTATTTGTTTTTTTTTTAACCTAATGCCGACGAATCAATTTCCTATACTTTGAAGGCCTTGATTTAATAGTGGATAGCAGCTGATGATTAATGACAATTATATTAATTTACGTAATAATTTCTTTGAAGTATATTGAATCGAAAATCAATTTGCACCATCTCTCAAGTGAAAGACTTGAAAGAAAGAAATCTGAGGGTTTCCCAAACAATTTGGATTTATTTAACATTTCTTTAATCATTCCTTCCCCATTAATAAAGCAAGCACAATGCAGCCGACGGAAATGAGATTAAAAATTCAAGTCGGGGGAGGCTCGGGCGAGTGGCATCCCTTCCAGGAATATTAACGCGGAATATTCCCTCTTACCCCATGGACAATTCCGCCGCTGCCCTACTTCCCCTTTCGATATGACTGAGAGCGTGACGGCGAACACGGTGTGTAGACTGCGTTCGGCGCAGTTGTAGGAACTGAAAGAAAAACGTTATATAAAGTCGCCATTTTAACATAATTCTAACTCCTGCTTAGAAACTGTCGAAGAAAATGTAAATATGTTTTCGTTTCTTGTAACGTTATCCCCAGTATGTCAAACCTTTATTCACAAAAAGAGACAAGATTGTATTCAATGACAACCTTAAAATTGGGCATCGAGCGCAGTTGTTTGGTCAAGCTTTGTAACTCGAAAGAAATACATAATATAGGTCATTAGTATCACATTATTAAAATATCGTGCTACCTGGCGAAAGTATCGCCTGCGAAATGGATGTCCACAGCTGCAGCTGCATTGATCCACCAAGAAAGCCCAATTAAAATTCAATATGAATGGTGATGGCTCGTTTAGAGATGTGCTGATCACCAAGTAAATGTATCCTTTAATGGGTATTAAAAGAGTTCTCGTGTAGGTAGACTATTTAACTACTACCATTCATACTGGGAAGCAACTTAATATCTCGGAAGGTAATGATTGAGAAGACGAGAAACAAAGCAGACACACCTGTTTATTATATTCACGCATGTTCACACTTCCGTTTAAAACGACAATAAATCGGATGTAAAATCGGATAAATACTCAGGTATAGTAACCAGAGATGTTGTATTAAATTATCAAATTAATAGGATACGTACAGAATGTGAACTAATTATGTAAAAAATATGGCTTTATGTAATTATCTGGAAGAAGATAATGAAGTAGAATTTTTGAGAACTAACGATCTCCATCAGTGGATAAAAATTTAAAAAAGTGATATAGGGGAATTAATTTGTATTCATGTAAATATCAGATCATTATGTAAGAATTGGGATGTTTTGCATGTTTATTTAAGAAGTTGTTGGGAGCGCATAGACATTTTAATGATAAGCGAAACAAATATACAAGCTGACCTAATTAATATGCATGAGATTCCGGGCTATTCAAATTACAACTATTGTCGTAAGAACAAATCAGGTGGGGGAATATCGCTTTATATAAGGAACAATATGGTATTTAAACAATTACCACTAGAATCAAATTTTTTTTGAAAATGTTTTTGGTGTAATTACTCTTCCAAGTAAACAAAGTTTGAGTATATTAGCTATATATCGTCCGCCGAATCTCGGACTTTCGTTTATTGGGGAAATTGAATCTATTCTGACGGATTTCATAGGTCCCCGAGACAATGTTTTGCTCTTTGGGGACACTAATATAAACTTGATGGATTTTCATGATCCTATAGTAAATTACTATGAAAATATTCTTGCAAGCAATTATTTGATCAAATGCATAGACGGTGTGACACGGGAAGCAATTGTATGCGGACGCATAACACAATCATGCATAGATCATATATATGTTAGGTACAGTAACGGGCTTAAACAAGTGGACTTGCTATCAGCGTGTGTATGTGAGATTTCCATAGCAGATCATTATATGACAGCGGTTAATATTAAATATGATGTGCAAAAAGAACCAAGAAAAAAAATGAAGAAGATAACTATTTTGTCCCAAAAACATATTGATAATCACATACGAGAACTAGACTGGAATTCTTTACTTAATGAACAAAAAAGTAATACTTTGTATCAACAAATTAAAAATAATTTCTTTAATTTGTATGAAAAAAGCACTATGTCATTTTTTGAAAAACCAACCAAAAGACCCCATGCAATCAAAAAATGGATAACTACTGATATTTTAGAGTTAATAAAAAAGGGATTTATTGTTTCGAAGATGGAAAAATTCTCTTCTTAATAAAATTTATGAAAATGAATACAGGTCCATGCGAAATAATGTCAACAAATTAATTACTAAGAGAAAAAATTATTTTTTTAAAGATAAATTCAAATGTAGTTTTAATAATACTAAACAAACCTGGGATGAAATAAATAAAATGTTGGGAAGAAAACTAAAAGTAATTGTGATGAAGTCATCTCAAGATATGTGTTAAAGGATCAGACAGTGGAGAGTGTAACAAATCAATATGTAAATTATTTCTCAGATAGTATAGGCCACATGTTGCACAGATGTGATTTTGAAGCATCCAATGTTAATCAAGTAGAATTACCTCATAGTATGTATTTACCAAACGCAACTCTCACTGAGATAAAAAATATTGTTAAAAAAATGAAAAATTCAAAATCCTTGGGAATGGACAACATAAGAATGTACGACATAAAAAGACATATAGATATTTTAGGACCCGTTATAACGCACTTAGTTAATAGACTTATTATAGAGGCTGAATTGCCTAATGATCTTAAATGTGCTATTATTAGACCTATATTCAAAGGAGGAAATCACTCAGAAATAGGAAACTATCGACCTATCAGTATCTTGCCTGCACTTGAAAAAAATTTTGAAAAATATATTTCCTTAAAATTAAATAAATAATTAGAAAAAATTGGCATTATAGACCAAACAATATGGCTTTCAGAAGAAAAAAAGTACAGATAATTTATTACAGGATTTTTAAAATTATATTAATAATGAATTAAACCATAAAATACATGTTTGTAGTACTATTTATCGATAACTCCAAAGCGTTTGATACAATTGACCCACAAAAATTATTAAAAATCTTAGAAGCAATTGGAATTAGGGGAAGCCTACTTAATTTGTTTAAAAATTATTTATTTAATAGACATATCTGTGTAAAAATATTAGAAAAAATGAGTGGGAGGAAAAAAATTAGTGCTGGAGTCCCGCAGGGGTCAATTTTAGGTCCAACCCTCTATATTATATTTGTATCAATAATGAAAAAACTATTTAAATATGTAAAACACTTTGTGTATGCTGACGACACTGCTCTTGTCATATCTGATGAATAATTATCAATTGCGATTAAATATATGCAACATGACTTTACGTCACTTATAAAATGGTCACATGACGCAGGTCTAATCATTAATACCAAAAAAACAAAATTGATGCACATACGATCTCCACATGCTTCATCTCAGAAAACGCCTAAAATAATATCTCATGACTTTACATGTATTCATCAAAACATTTTGCAGCCCTGCATGTGCGATAGTATTGAACTTGTAAATGAATATGTTTATTTGGGAGTGAGTGTTGATTGTAATTTTAAATGGGATGTACAAATAAACAAAATTTGTAAACGGCTGAGGGCGATAGTGGGTAGGCTGTACAAACTGAAATGTTTCGTTCCGGTGAATATTTTAAAAATCATTTACTTATCACTCGCAGAATCAACTTTACGGTATGGATTAACAACTTGGGGACACTCTTGCAAGACTAATTTGAGCTACCTACAATCAGTACAAAATTCTATGGTTAAGTTATTAGTTCAAAAACATATTTTTTCACAGAGACGAAACGTATCATTGTTGTATGGGAATTTAACAATATTACCGGTGCTGGCCTTATTATGTTACAAAATATTGATTCAGCATGTGTCTGAGTCTAATTATAAGAGGAAAGTAGAACATGATTATAATACAAGGTTCACGAAGAATGAAGGAATGATTGTTCCAAAATATAATAATAACTACGGACTTCGAACCATGGAATATAACGTGCCAAAAATATTTAACATGTTACCAATTAATATAAAAAATTGCGATTCTACAAATAGATTCAGATATATGCTGAAACAATGGCTGCTAAATAGAGATAGTTTATATTAATTCATATGTGTTAATTGTTATAATCTGTATGGTTATAGTAATAATATTATGTAATGTTTAAATTTTAACTGAACATTAACATCCTGTTGACAAACTGCTTTATTGCGGTTTAATGGGATTGTACCTTGAAAACCAATAAAAAAAAATAAAAAAAAGTGTCGCACGTCCTCTTCACCACATAATAAACGGAGCGACAAAAAATCTAACGACTAGCCTGCAAGTGTGAACAGCTTCATACGAACCTACGATTTTTAAACGGACGCGCGGCACTGGCAATCCTTCCAATAAAATGTGCCGGATTTGTTTTTTAATCGTGTCGGACATGTGTGAACAGCATGTAAACAGCATATAGAGATAGCAACTAGAACGTCCGATTTTTGAACGGAAATAAGTAGATAAAATAGTTACACTATATAAATTTAAGTATTCCGTCAATGCAAATCGAACTGACTCTACAGATATATCGCACAAATTCGTAGATAGTGAATACTTTGGAAACATCTTGCATTGAGAATTTCCTTGGGTCGCAGCAGCCCAGTACCAAGTACCCACGGCGCAGCTGAATACGTCTTTTGATGAAAGCCATTTGAGGGGAATTCCCCGAAGATTTCCCTTTTCTATTCACATACAGTCACTTTGGAATATTACTTCTATAGATATTTGCATTTGATAGATGGGAGACTCGAATTTGTATTGTACATACTAGTGGATTCTTTCGACAACTTGAATTGAAAGTAGTATTATTTCATGGTTGTGTTGTGTTGGTTATGGGTTAATGCTGATAACCGTAAACAAATAACATTTATTTTTTATATTAGCTCCACCCAGGAGGCCCCGAGAAAAAATATCCCTCAAGGCTTATGTCATCTTTGGGGATGCTGCGTGGAGGGTCTTTTTAGGGAAATGAAGGAGAAGAAGTTCTGGGAAGGAAATGGGTATGAGGGGTGGGTTGGAATCTAGGGGGACACAATCAATGTGTCCAGATGTGACGAACGTATGAATTTACCCCTCCCACTGTGGTGCAAGGCGATGGGTAGAGAGAATCCGACTTTAGAGGTCTAGGTAAGATCTCCCTCAACCTGTCTCATCCGACTCGGCCCGCCATGCAGTAGGTGGGCAAACGCATCCACCGCCAAGACCTAGACAAACCTCACCGGACACCCATGCTAGGTCACTAAACGTAGCGAACCACTTGGAGTGATCTGTGACGGGGGAGTTGGTTTTCCAATAAATGGTTCCCGGCGCAACAACCCAAAATTGAAAATTTGGAGATCAGATATGGGTACTTAAAAATGAATGCGTCGCTTTACTAATAAAATAATAAATAGTATACATTTGCATCTCGATCCGGAGTGAGATATAAGATCAAAATCGTCATGTTGAAAGACCGCCATCCAGAATTGAAACGTTGCTCGAAATGGCTTTAACCATGTTTGGTGACCAGATCTCAAGAGCCAGGTTTTTCCCAACCAACCTCTTCCTCTTCTGAATCTCCTTTCCATCCCCTCTCAAATAATAAATGACATATCAGCATGTAGTGACCGCAGGTCAGAATAGTTAGAACCTTCTCAAACTTCCTCTTTCCCGTCTCCTTTCTATTCCCACTTTTTTCAGCCTCAAAACACCCCTCTTCATTGTCTCTAGCTCTGGTCAGTTGGGACTACATGATATCACAAAAAACAAGCCTGTTGACATCTCACCAACTTTCTACCTTATCTCACTAATTTCTTTCCCCAAACGTAATTTGAAAAGATATTGTTACTATGAGCCCCTCTATAAGTCAACTAAAGGACTTCGAAAAAAAAACTTTCCCATTTCAAAACAAATAAATCTCCCGAAGAGAAGTTTCACATTTAAACAAAATAATATTATTTGTACCAATGACATGAAAATGCTTTTAGAGACATAACCGGCGAGTTTCAGGGTGGAGATCGGATCCCGGAGGTGAGAGTATTAAATGTTCTCACACAATACATTTTTTTAAAAATTGGAAATAAATATTTAATTTCACATTTTGTTGTTGCAGGCGATATATGCAATAATTTTCTTTTTATTTCATTGGTGACAACCCAAGGGTTTCGTAAATTTAATTGTAGGTATATAAGGGAGAAGGAGCATGAAAGAGTTTTACTCAAAGTATTCATGGACGACATATTAAAGATAGTTTTTTTTTTAGAAACAAACCGAGAACCTGTTATAGAAACATAGGCTCATATTTTAGGTTAAATAAGAGAAGAAAAAACTAACCTTAAAACTTGCACAGCAATAACAATGTACAAGCGAACAACCTTGTGAACAATCAATTTTAACAAAATAACTATTAAAATCATTGATAACGAAGAGTATAACTCCATGACTAAAATGCATTACATTTCTTTTCCAGAAACTGAGATACATACTTCTCATTATTATCTAACTACTTCAAAGTGGTTTTTTTAAATCCGTGTTAATCGTGTGCTTATTTTCTGTATATTTATCAAAATAAGTTAAATAAAACAAATCAGTGTGTAATTCACACGCGGTAGAAAAGCAACTAGAAAGTCGCCAGATGTCGCTTTCCTTTCTTTTGCGTGTTTATTTAAAGTGGTTGAAGATTTTATATTGATTTCAAGAAAATTAAAAAGTTTATTTTTTTTGGATTTCGTAGGAGTCAAACCTCTGTTCTCTTGATGTCTGTCTCTCTGGCCGCTGTGACTTGTCAGGCGCCCTGCCCGCTGCGCTATGGGAGGCACGCGCCAAAGTGCGAATTTAGCGCATTATATTAGAACCGACGACCGCCAAATAATAAATTTGTGACATATTTCAGTTTCATCCGAATTTCAAATCACTAACGGCGCTAAAGAAGTTTCACTTCAAAAACAATAAATAGTGTTATGCTGATGACTTGGTTTGCAGGTTATGTTATTTTATGAATTTTTTTCAAGTTTTTATTGTTTTTGGTTTTAAGTTACGTCATCTGGCTACTAACATTTCAAAAGGTACAATGACATTTCAATGATGTCTCTGAGAGATGGTTATTCAACACTTGCCGTGCTAACTTGATCTTCTTGTCATCTTATTTTCACATGTCTTTGCCCTACAATGTCCTTTAATGTTTAGTAGATGTGCGTTACATTGTTTTTAAATTAATTAGATGACTTCGGTCATCTGAAGATTCAATAATTATACTTTAATTATTAGTTATTTCAACATGGAATCACATTAGGGATGGACATTTAAAAAATACATCGATGTTTTTTCCGATGTAATGCATAGATCGGTTACATCGATGTTAATACGATGTATTGAGAAATACATCGATGTTTCCAAAACATCGATTGTTTCTCGCAATAGACATGTTTAGGCCTTAAAGAAAACTAAGTAAGTTAAGTACAAGGAAAAATATTTATTAAAATTCACAATCACACAGCAAACACAGCTTTATTTTGTTTACAAATTCCAATATTTTTTTTAATGCTACGTAAAAATCAAAGTTTACTTAATCTTTTTCCCTTCAATCGGTTTCTTTGCTCAGTCAAAAACTAGCCCTACCTGTGAAAAGAGTCTTTCTTATGGCACAGATGTGCCAACAATTGTTAAATACTTACCCTCCATTTATTTTACTTCATATTTAAGGTTTTATTTTTTAAGTTTGACTTTACCGGCTTCGCAGCAAAGAGAACTTAACCCATTCAGCCAAACCGATAAATGGTAGGCGTTTTATATTGACTGATTATTACGTTCCGATTCACGAAAGTCACTATTGGTCATACTCATAGACACTCATCTCATAGTTTGCATATTCGATGCATCGAATAAAAAACATCGATATATTTTCGATGTTGAAGTATTAACAATACATCGGTTTACGATGCATCGGTACTATTCATCGAGTGTTTACAATACATCGATGTATATCGTCCATCCCTAAATCACGTACTAAATATGATTAAATTACTTATTTTCCGGGTTTCAATACCAAGTTGGTCACGTTTTTTATCCTTGCCGCGAGCTTCGAGAAAAATTAAATGAGAAAAACACGACCTGTAGAGCAAAATAGATTGTAAGAGACCATGAAAATCTACGAAAACAAGTCATAAAACGTCTATGCCTTAAACCACTCCAAAACAATTCCTCGAGATCACTAGCTAATTTATATAACTTTTTGCCGAATGGAGAGGTTTTCACGTAGCAAGTAATTTGTTCAGAGAACTGTCTATATTTATCAGTGGATCGCGGAAAATTTTGGAATTGCAAAAGTTTTAAGGCTTTATCGGGACTCATCAATCATTCTTTCGCAAATGCCATATCGGTGCCTTATCAGAAAATTAAGTACAAATTTCTCAGTTCCAGAGACTAGAATGGCTTCAATACTCGGTAGGTTATATCGGTCGGTTTGTGGGATATATTTTGGAATCTAACCTATAGGATTATGAATAAAGAAATAACGGTAAAGGGATAGTTGAAAACCATGAGATGGTAATAATAAATGTTTACTTTTATATAGCGCCGGTTAGCGATTCATTCACCCCAAGGGCACTCTACATTGGTTATCGTTAATTATTACGACTTTCCCTTCATATTTATGTATTTACTAGCGAATAACAGTCACGCGTTGCAATACCACTCAAGGAAAGAAAGTGTTTGTTTAAATTCTGTTATTGAAGTACATTTTGATACACAATATTTTTGTGTTTTTCCGTCCGCAGCGTACACGAATAAATCGGAAGGTTTTGGTGTGGAAAGCATGGATTTCCCAAATTTTCCCCCTGCTATCCCCTACCGCTATTATGTCTCCTTTGGAATCCCTCCCTCTGCCCTTTGCCCTTCCCTCGCCCCCTGCGTATCCTCCGGAATCCCCTCTTTTCCCTCCTTGCTGCTAAACTATA
Organism: Limnephilus rhombicus; assembly: GCA_929108145.2. Lineage (NCBI taxonomy): Eukaryota > Metazoa > Arthropoda > Insecta > Trichoptera > Limnephilidae > Limnephilus > Limnephilus rhombicus. The sequence goes on along the minus strand of OV815277.1, from coordinate 30,690,030 downwards.
TGACATACACACATTTTCAAATATCTCGCGCGCCACCAATTTCATAATGCCAGAGCACTATTATACACAGAAGACTTCGCGGGCGTGCGCACAACAACTCATTAAAGTGTCATCGCAATCTATGAGAACTATATTGAAGAAAAATAGGTACACTTCAGTCAAGAAAATGTTGAAGTAGTTAAATATCTTGTCATTTAAACAAATTATTTAATTCAATACTACATTGTTAATCTATAGAATAATCAATGGCTATACGTCTATTGAATTCCTAAGAAAAATTGATAAACTACAAAACAAACATACACATGAGACGAGGAAAAGAAATGAACTAAGACTCCCCTTTAGGAAAAAAACACACTGTCAAAAGTCATTGATGTACGGAGCATTGAAGATATTTGGAGAATTACCAGAAGAAATAAAATTGGAAGAGGGCATAAAAGCATTTAAAATTAAATTGCGAGGATATGTGATTGATTTGGTATAGATGTGTTATTTTAAGTGTATGTATATATAAGGATTGTATTAGGTCATAGATAACTATGTACCTATTTAAAATATCGTAATGAACAATAAAGATTTTAAAAAATGGGTTGCTTAGTTGGCTCTTAAATTTTTCAAAACTGGATTCTGACCTCAGACTCGGACATAATAAGATAAAGCCTAGTAATCACATTATCCATGAGGTGATTTTTCACAAAAAAAAACAGCACAAAACAAATTGTCCAATTGTTATTATTATTATTAGATTAAACGGCAGGTTATTCTAAGATTGTGACTTTCTCTTGACGTGACTACTTTGATTCAAGTATTTGATAATGTGACGGTGCTACGTCTCCTTGGGCGTACCCAACTTCTTCCATTCACTTGCTTGTCATAATTATATATTCTCCCGTCACTCCTTTCCAGATGTATAATGTTCGAGAAATTAAAAAAATAAATTTATAGGCTTATTTAGTAAACAGCCAACCATAATTTAAACCGCCTTTATTAATACTAATTAACAATGTTAAATAAAGTTTATTAAAATATTAATTTTTAATAAAGCTTTACTTTATGAAATTATATGACCAGTTTTCCAAACTATTTTCATAATTATACGCTTTCCGTACCTACAGAGTTGAGCTCTTCGCAAAACTTTAAAATTTCCGCGTTAAATTATTGCATTTTTTTTACAATTTTTCTACTACAGACATTCATTTTTGTATATTATAAGAACAATCAATTAAATTAGATTCAAAGTATTTGATTTTGGTTAGTATCATAGGTGAGTACTTCCAATAAATTCATTAATTTAACGAGTTCGAAAATTGAATTTTGATTGAACAATCGATGGTTTTCAAAATGTCATTCTCAAATTTCGACATTTTTGACAGTTTTGTAGTAGTTTTTGTAATGAATAAAAAAAACTTTTTAGATGTATTTTCATGTGGTTGTAATAATCCAGAAACCTTCGCGAGGATGGAAAGAAAGTATTTTTAAAGTTTCAAACATTTCCTATGTTAATTTATTTATTTATTGCTATTAATATAGCAATACATAGACAACTTACAACTCATATACTCATCTTATCTAAATATATAAAACAAAGTCGGGTTAGTACACTATTTATAACTCGAGAACGGCTGGGCTGATTTTGATGATCTTTGGTTTGTTGGATTTGTCTCCGCCCCAGATAGGATAATAACTATTAAAACATCACAAAAGTTAACGACATAAATAGTTATAAAGAAAATTATTTTCCCCATACATTTTGTATGGAACGAATTCTCCTATTTTGAAAGAACTGCAGCAATATTGTGAGGGGTATAATATTGAACTGTGCATGAATTCCAAACATTCAAAAACGTCAAATGTCAATGTGTTGATTGTTGTGCATTTGTTTTTAATCATATAATGCTGCCCTTCTTTCTTACACACTCAATGTCAATAGTCGAAAATGAGACAAATGGTGAACGTATGCCTGCACACCTTCAAAGGAAAAATACAATAATTATAATAAATCTCTGAAATGAAACGCATTTTTTTACATAAGCTCCACACAGGAGGCCCTGAGGAAAATAATTTCTCTCAGGACCTATGTCATCTTAGGGGATGCTGTGTGGAGGATCTTTTTAAGGAATGGGGATGATAGAAAGTTCTGGGAAGGAAAAAGGTGTGAGGGGTGGGTAGAAATCTGGGGGTCAATGTGTCCGGGAGTGACGGACGTATGAATCCATCCGTCCAACTGTGGTGCAAGGCAATGGGTCGAGAGAGTCCGGCTGGAAAGGTCAAAAGGCCTCCCTCAACCAGTCTCCAGCAGTCCACGCAGCGGGTGGGCAGGCGTATCAACTGCCAAGACCCGGACATAAGTCACCTCATGAACCCGGGCACCCCTGCTAAATCACCAAACGTAGCGAACCACTTGGGGTGATCTATGGCAGAGGTGTTGGTTATTCAATAAATGGTTCCCGGGGCGGCGGCACCCGTATCCGCCTCCCGAATTCCCCTAAGTAATTGTAAAAGTAAGAAAATCACAAAAATATAAATCCGTACACAACGCCATGCCTGATACTGACAAAAACAAAACACGGACAGTTGCGCATTGATAATTGCTTCATTGCGTAATTTTTAACTTAATAAAAAAACTGAATTTAATTCAACAGCTATTGATTCTGAGGCGGTACGAAGTTCGTCGGGTCAGCTAGTAATATATAAAACCAAGTCGGGTTAGTTACACCATTTATAACTAAATAACGGCTGGACCGATTATTATGATTTTTGATTTTTTGGATTTATCTACGCCTCGAATAGCAGAATAGCTATGAAAACATCGGAAAAGTTCACAAAAAAAAATTAAGACGAACATTATACTCCTCATATATTTTGTATGGAACAAATTCCCATCTTTTCAAAGAGCCGCAGAGCATAATATTAGATAGTGAGTGAATTCAAAAAATTCAAAAAATTCAAAAACGTCAGATGTCAATGCGCTGAATGTTTTGCTTTTGTTTTTAAAAATAAAATGCTGCCCCTCTTTCTTACACCTACATAAATGTCAGCAGTCGAAAATGAGACAAACGGTGAAGGTATATCTGCACCCCTCCAAAGGAAAAATACAATAATTATAATAAATCTCCCTCACACGTATAAAGAAAATGAAAATCAATTCCCGCAATAAGTGGAAAAGTAAGCAAATCACAAAGAATATAGATGCGTACACAAGGCCATCTCTGATACTGATAAAAACTAAACACGGACAGTTGACTAACAAATAAACTAAACCTGTAGCGCGCCGTTTTTACGCTTGCCACTACACCATCTCTTTCCCCCGTACAGCGCCATCCTGCTCACCCAAAACTAGGCGAACCAGGCTGCGCAGACGCCTTCTGCGCATTTCCTACTCTCGAGTCGCTACATAAACCACGCCCCGCAACAAGGAATGGCCTAGCTGCGAGCCCTAAATTAAACCAGTTCGTCTGTAGCTCGCTCTTGACTAGTGCGCTCTCTCAGTTGCGCTTCGTCCTTTGGCACGACCCTCTAAGGCAGGGGTTCCCAAACTTATAAGTATCCCGCCTCCCTACTGCTAAAAAATAATATGCCCGCCCCCCCCCCCCCCCCCCACCCCCCCCCTCGGCCCAGGGCCCAGCAAGTAGCAGCAAGTGGGCTCGCCAAGCAATTGTAAATAAAATAAGGGTAGGTAATAAAGTCTAAAAATACATTTTCAGATGTTTTATTACAAAAATATTGCTTTTGCACACTTATTATAAGAAGAGTCAATGTGATGGATGAGCTTGCATGTTTTTGACAAGATTTTCAATTCTAGGTTCAATACAAGAAAGTGCACAACGTAGATCACATCTATATATCTAGTTCGCTTCTATACTTTGTTTTTATTGCTACAACTACTGCTGAAAACGTTTTTTCGCTCATAAGTGCTTGAAAAAGGCAAAAACAATTTTAGTGCTTGCTCTGCTGTGCTGGGATAAACTTTGAGATACTTAACCCAAAATTTTGCCTTAACCATCTTCTCAAAATTATTTTTAATTTCCAAAGCTTGCTCTTGTAAAGTATCTGGCAGCATGTCTATGTCGACGTAAAAAGGATCGATCGCTAATCGATAAATAATATTATCGCACGAGTCGGGAAAGTAGCGCTTGAATTCGTCCGTGAGGTGCTGCAAATGGTTTGATATTTTATTCTTGGTATCATTTTCATCCAAAATCTCCTTAGAGCACGCTTCTTCTGTGATCGCAAATAGTTTAGGAAAGCAGGAATAATTGGACGCCAAAATTTTGCGTTTCCACAGTTGCAACTTCTCAGTGGATTCTGTGGTAGCATCCCGATGGTAAATTATGTTCGAGTCTCCGTCTTGTAATTTCAAGTTCAAAGTGTTCAATGATCGAAAATATCTGATAGATAGGCAAATATTACTTGGACCCATGGTTTCTTAAATTCCAAAATCAATTCACTTTGTTTTTGAATTTCTAAAAACTGAATTACTTCATCTCGCTGTTCAAATAATCTTGCCAACATATTTCCTTTCGAGAGCCAACGGACTTCTGTATGAAATAACAATGTCTTGTGTTCTGTGCCCAAATCTTCACAGAGAACCGTAAAATGCCGAGTATTTAATGCACTCTTTTTAACATTATTTACAATTTTAATGCATAATTTCAAGACGTCATAGAGTTAGTTTGAGAGTGTTTTAGCTGCCAAGGCTTGACGGTGTATAAAACGGTGAATAGTTATTACGTTGGGATTTTTTCTTTGACCAACTGTAATCCTGAACGAGATCCAAGCATTGCCGGAGCGCCTTCTGTGCATATGTCTATCAACTTTTTTCCTTGACAGTTCATGTTTATCAAAGAATTCAGAGATGGCTGTCATTATGTCAATTGCTTTCGAAGTCATCGTTAACTCTGTTAAAAACAGCAACTCGTCTTTGATTGTTTCGTTTTGTATATATCGAACGAAAACTAGCAGTTGACAACATTGCACAACATCGGTATTCTCATCCAACTGTATTGCAAAAAAACTTGATTTATTCACGGCCCCCACTACCTGATTTTTTTTATATCTTCAGCAATATCATCAATGCGACGTTTCGCGGTGTTTTCAGAAAGAGGTTTTTGTGAAAAAAAAATTTTTTTTTTGTTCTCATCTGGTCACCAAACACGCCTAAAGCCATTTTCAAGCAACGTTTCAATTCTGAATGGTGGTCTTACACCAGGGCAATACTGATAGTATCGTCCACTCTGGAACATGCCGCAAATATACTATATATTATTTTAAATGAATAAATTGTGAAATAACACAAATTAATCAAATAAAATTTATTTGCGCATGCCGGGTTCGAACCCGCGACCTCCGGATTGTGAGTCAAGAGTCTTACCCACTGTACTACGGAGGTTTCTGGTCAAAGAACGATATCCGCTGCTTTCAATGAGCTGGGTTTAACTAGCGTTTCTCCGATAGCATGGCTTTTTTGGCCTTTGCAATGAGTAGCGATAATTCATCTGACGCTTGGAGCACTTTCTCAGATGACTGAGCAAAAATCCGGTGAGGAAGTGAGGTGCGTGCGGTGCGGGAAGTGAGATGCGTGCGGTAGCGCGGACGCGGGCGGGCGACCGGAGTGATAACCGCCGCCCACACCCGCGCCCCCCTGTACATGTCTTCGCGCCCCCCTAGGGGGGCGCGCCCCCCACTTTGAAAATCAATGCTCTAAGGAGTATTCTACTACCATAAGTAAAGCACCAACCAGACCCCGACTGCTGCCTTAGTTGCGCTTCGTCCTATGGTACGACCCTCTAAGCAGAACCACAGTCAGTTTTGTTCCCAAAGACTAAACAGCAAGGTTCCCTCCGATCCCTTGCTCAGTTAATTATTATTATTGTGAATTGATACATTGTGACTATTTTTACTATATGTGATCTGTGAACTTACTTTAAATAAATAACATTTTACCAACAATTGTGTTATAAACCGAATTTAATTCAACTAATAAGTTAACACAACAGTTATTTATTCTGGGTCAGCTAGTATGTATATGTACCGAAGCAAGTACATTTTGATTTACATATATACTCGTAGATAGTTCGCTGATATACTCATTAATTTATTAATATTATATACATCCTCTAATATATATTTATCTTTTTTTTTAATTGAACTGAATATGTTTACATGTTCGTTTGTGAGCTGAGATGTAACTAGAATGTACGCAGCATACAACGTATCACTTGTTGCTCTACTTATCATTTTCCCAGGCACGTTCGTTCGCAGCTTGCGCCACCTAGAGAAAGTTGATTTGACAAATTACGTGGAATACTATCTCAGTAATAATTTGACTAGTTTGCAAAAAACTGGATCAAGTCTTGTAATTCAACGGAACATGTTTATAATCTTTGCGAATAACTCCATCGGGGGCGTAGCTCAGATGGTAGAGCGCTCGCTTAGCATGTGAGAGGTACCGGGATCGATACCCGGCGCCTCCAAATGATTTTTTTTCTTACTTTGGTTTTCTTTTATATATATATATTTTATTTTAATACGTTGTTCAATAACAATTTCAACGTTCCGTTGAGTTTGTTAAGATATTATTTGAGGTGAAAAATGTAAATAAAATTTTGGTCTCCGGTGACATTTTTGACGTTTTTATCTTCATTTTTTATTGTTTACAAACAAACAAAAGCAAAAATTTCTTCCACATTTCGTCGCTGGTCAGCCGAGTTACAGCCTAACCTCTCACCCCGACCCTAACTTTCACTTACGGGCTCAAACAAGCAATGCATGTACTTTTTTACACCTTGCGAAAAGAGTTTTTCCTAAAATAACTAAATTACCACCATTTATGAACGAGCAGATGATGGAATATTTTAATTTTTCCCTTAATCCATTTGAATTAAGTTATACAGTGTTTTCATATATTTGTGACGTACTACATATACGCCAATTATACGTTAAAACACTTCAAAAAAACAAATTTCAACGAACACAAAATATCACTAACACAGCAGTTAGACAAGAATACAAAGAAAACATAAAAAAAACTCCGACGGTATATACAAGTTTTGGACAAAGACACTACAAATATCATGCTAGAAAGCATTCAACAGTCTAATACTTGAAAATAAAATTGAGGAAAATAAAAATTAATTCAGACATAAAATTACAAAACGGATTTTGTTCTTTAACAAAAAAGACAATATTACAAAAATTTCATAACATAAAATAATAAAATATACCCTTAACACATAACTTTATATATATGTTATAAAATATATTAGACATGTACTTTTTTCAATTTTTTATTTATTTTTTTAATTTTATTTTATAAAATGAAGGCCTCAGCACGGGTAAGTCACTCAGTGAGGCCAACATTACTGGATTAGTATTGAAATGTAAAATATTGTATTAAAATAAATAAATAAATATATTTCTGGAAACAAGACAATTTCAATAAACGCCAACAGTTCGTTTACACCATAAACTGTCTCAGGTTGAGGATGCGAAGAATTTTAATTTGAGAAGCAGGACGGGGAACGTGGAAGAAATGAGAAGAAAATGTAGGTTGTGGGTAGTTTGGAGGCACTGTAGGAACTAACCGATGGAACCGTATTATGAGCGGGGCCGCAGTGGGCTCAACTTTCCATTATTTCTTGTGAAAATCGACAAGAATATTGAACTTTGTAAAGTTTTTAACGGTTATAATTATTTATTTAGTTTCACTATATTTTTTTTAGAAAATCAATTTAGTCGAGCGGTTCAAATCGTCAGATTACCATTAGGCATCGTGGGTTCAATCAAAACCAACTAGTACAATTTAGGTGGTTTTGGTTCAATCCTGTGTAAGTTACAGTTTGTCAAATAAGAGTAAAAAACATAGGAAAGCGCCACTGTTGTTCCAATGGCAATACTAAAAACATAACTCATGGTGGGAATGTAAAGCTGTGTAACCTAGATTTTTGAATAAAAATTAAAAAAGGCATTAAAGTGAAAAAAAATATTTTTTCATTGCAATATAGATACCCACTGATCTCAAAATTAGGATTGCATATAGGTATATTTACCTATGCAATTTTGTGTTAACATAATGAAGAATAATGATATTGTAACAAAAATATAAAGCACAGTTTAGAAATTGCTCACATTTATTTAATACTAGATTAAGTACCTAGCGTTGCCAGGGCTTGGATCATTTCTCTAATTTTAAATCCGAATATATTTAATTAATTCAGATTAGTGAGTTTTCCTTTCTCCCTACTGTTAAATACAAATTTTCTTAAATTAAATTAAATTTATGTCATTAAGTAGGTACCTTAACAGCGCTTCTTCGATATTATTTTTTTTCTTTAAGATCAAAAATATGTTTTTTTGATTTACAGTGTTCTATATATTCAGTGTCATTGCGCTTTAAAAGAATATTTGACAGTTAAATTGGTGTTGCCAGCCTACAAATTTTGTAGTTCCATGTTTAATATTTTCTACTCTTAATTGACAGACTATTAGTAGGTAACAGAGGATCTAACTTGATTAGCTACTTGCCTGACAAACAATTCCGCTAATAATGATGAAAGGTTATAAATATATATAGGTATTATTAAATTTCGCTAATAATGATGCTGGGTTCTCACTGCCTTGCAAACTCTGGTCGGCCATCAATAGGATAAGGTGCTCCCAATTGTGCCCATATGATGCATAGATGGGGCCTTAAAGAGTCGGCGATGTGTAAATGCGGTACAGTGCAGACCACCGTATGGTCAATGAAAGCCCGTTCCATTCATTCCCCGGCGGGATTAATGAGGTTCACAGGGCAACGCCTGAGGCCCTAGACTGGCTCGCAGACCTAGATGTCCCCCTCTGAGCCATACGTAAGAAGAAGAAAATTCTAGGAATTTTATGTTCAGTGGTTATAGGTAGTACATAGGTTATAAGTTGTAGGTTAGAGTTGTATGTTGTAGGTGTATGTGTGTGTTTGCGTGTCGCGTTATGTACCGCAGGACAATTTCTCAGGAAGACGGAGTGCCCGTCAGCGACATGTTGGCCGCGGTTCCAACATGTGGAAAATTAACTAATAAACGGTCCAAACTGAAAAAAATGAAGCAAATGCGGCCGTCTGTTAGCAGGCTGGACGTTACGATTTTTTAAAGTGAAAGGTCTGTGGTAATTAGGAGTATAAATATTTCTTAAAACCTTAACCACATGTAAACTTAACTACTATTGTTTAAAGTTTAATAGGTCCTCAACCTTATTTTGCCCACCGCTCACTTTTTTTGTCTAACGCCCCCCATATTTTTTTATTTATACTCTGTTTCAAATCTGAAACAGCTATTGCAAGTTAAAAAAGCAATTCTTTTGTATTGTAAGTACCGGTTTGCTACCTTCTTCCTCCTTGTATTCATGATATAATAATAATTCTTAATAATAATAATACACATTAGATTTTAGTACGTGACAAGCGTGTTTTATTGTCTTTTTTAGATAATTTTTTTTACCTGCCCACGCCCTCACTGTGCGATCTCAACGCCCCCACTGTGTCAAATTTTATCTGGGTCTTCCACCGCCCCCTGACAGTCTCAAACGCCTACGGGTGGGGGGGGGGCGTTAAAACCTAACATCAAATAAAGCTTAAGTTAGCCCAAAAAACCACTAGGGCAATGATTCCCAGAAACATTATAAAAATTGATTAAAAATATCTGATAACGCTACACGCGAACCAATCAAACAATATTGAACTTTCCAATTTTTAATCTTAAATTTTAGCACAGAGAAGGTTAACCTCTATCGAGAACAAGTAAAAAATATCAAGTATAGGTATATTTATGTGACAATAATTAACAATAACTGAATCATAAATAATATATTATCCTAGCTAAATAATTAAAAAAGTAATTGTTTTGACTAATTCATAAAATAGCGCCAAAAAAACGTAAAAAGGTTAATAAGAATGTTTTTTTTAAAACATTAACTCCACACAGGAGGCCCTGAGGAAAATAATTTCCCTCGGGGCCTACGTTATCGGAGATGCTGTGTGGAGGATCTTTTTAAGGAAAGAAAGGAATGAACATTGGTCTTGAAGAGACCCATGTTGTAGGGAGGAGGAAACACAGAGGCCGGCAAATCGTTCCACAGCCGAGCTGTTGAACACAAGAACTAGACGAAGAAGCGACCCACTCTCATGTGACAAATGTTAACCTTGTACATATGTTGGGCACGCGTTTGGCGTGTTTCCCGACTACGCACCGGTGCCGAAGGGATCGATGACGCTAGTTCCTCGGAGCATCTTCCATTAAAATACCAGTAGAACAAGAATAGCGTTCCCACCCGACGCTTGTGCTCTAAAATTGCAATCATTGTTATTGTGTTCAACAGCTCGCTATGGAATGATTTGCAGGCCTCTGTGTTTTCTCCTTCCTACAACATGGGTCTCTTCAAGACCAATGTTCATTCCTTCCTCTCCTCAAAAAGACCTCCCACACAGCATCCCAGATGACATAGGCCCTGAGGGAAATTATTTTCCTCAGAGCCTCCTGTGTGGAGTTAATGTAAAAAAAATCCGTGTATTAAAATGGGAGTATCTATCAAACGGATCGCCCGTTTCTGCACAGAGTTGATGATATTTTTCAGGTATTTTAGAGCTCAAAAACAGAGGTGGCTGCCAGATTCAACCGTGGGGCGCACTTGTGATTTGTACAGGGTTAGCAGTAATTCAATAAACCCGACAACGATTTTAATATCCACAACTCAAATAAAACTACCATCGATAATTTAATTTACGTTGAATTCCATTTCGCTTATTTACCGCAGTTTATTCAATATAGAACTATAATATTCAGTAATAGAAAACTGACGAACAATTTCCCCGACGAAAAAAACACAGCGTAATTTTCAATTGCCTCAATAATACGAAAACAGGTTCAGGCAAACGTGTTTTTGTATCAAGGGTGGTTTTTGTATAAAGGGTGTTTTTCCCGCAAATGTTCAGGGCTCATTTAGCCCAGTAAAAACAGGGCCAATATTCGTGTTCGGAATATTGTAGATAGAAATCACGTATTTATTTCACGCCTTGAACATTCCATTTCATTATCGGCTATCGATTATGTAATTCTTGCTCTAGGCGATGGTGGAAGAACAACGGAGAAAGTACATAGTATGTTAATGCATTTAACCCCTCAGGCTAATTTGTTCGCTTTTTGGAACAGCTCATATAGGTCTCATATAAATCGTCGGGTCTCCCTTACTGTCATCGTGAGAAAAAATATCTAAACGGTTTTTGAAAGAGAAAACAGAGCGCTTATATTCAAATTTAAAAATTGAGCATGGAGGAATTATAATGTACACAACGATACCCATCAATTACAAATCAATTTAAAAACAATTTTAGTGAAAAATCACGGAATACCATAATTCCAATTTTGAAAAAGACAATTAAAATAATTAATAATTATCTGAAAAATATAATTTAAGCATTTTATATTATCCACACACTGTTTCAGTTTTTGAAAAGACACTTAAATTCAAGGCAAGTTTGAGTTAATTGAACACGAATAATTTCACGCAGGAATAACGCAAAAATTAATTTGTTTTCCCTATCGCGGGCCCGTGAAAAATCACGGATATGTTTTTTTAAGATTTCCCTAAATCGATTTATTAATGATTAATTTTAACACAAATAAACACGTACATAGTAAACTCTTCTAACTTTTATTTCTAAGTAAATAGACTATTTAATGTAGGTTTCGGGATATTTTTTAAAAATTAAGCTTCACCAAGGTTTTTCAAAATGTTTTGCCTTCATCTAGTTTTCTATTTAGTTTCATTACTAATTTCTTCTAGAATCATTAATAAAAAAAAACGCTAAAAAAGAGAATTTTTATTTTTTTATTTTTATTTATCTATAATAAAATATATTTACAATGGTTTTATTTGTATGCCTGTCTCACTAGGGTTTACCTGTGTCGAGACAGGCGTACATAAATGAATATAGTAGTTACAAGGATATTTCAGGTAAAATACATATTATGAATAGAATTAGAACAGAAGGGTGATTGGAAGGGTGGTAAATCTTTTAAAGAGAGTTATTTTATAAATGTTGGAGATGGAGTAATGAAATAAATTCTGCCTAGTCTATTTATAGGTTAAATTTGAGAGGATTCCATTATTTTCGTTTGTTTTATATGGGTTAGGTTGTATGTGAATAGTTATTTCTGTCTATGTGTGATTTATTTTACAGATATGTGAGATAGTGTGGCGTCCAATACTTATAATCCATTTTTTAATATCTTGTTTGAATTTTGTAAAGGAGTCACTTTGTCTGATTGTAGTTGGTAGTGTATTGTATAGTTTGCAAGCTATGTATTTAGAGTGTCTTTGCCCGAAGGTGGTTTTGAAAAAAGGAGTTTGGAGAAGTTCGTTGTTTTTGGCTCGGGTATTGTTTGTGTAGCTTTGTATGGTGTTTTGTTGTTTTTGTGTAAATTAAGTAATATGGATCTTGAGTAGAGCTGTTTTATGTCCATAACGTTGAAGGAATTGAAGATAGTATCAGTGCTGGTAGTAAGCGGCATTTTAAGAATTATTTTTATGATTAGTTTTTGTGCTTTCATGATGGGATCAATGGCATTGGAATATGCATTACCCCAGGCTAGAATTCCGTATTCGATGTGAGATTGGCACAATGAGTAATATACTGTTTTTAAAAGTTTTAGGTTAAGGAAATTGCGTGTTTGTTTGAAAAAGTATATAGATTTTCGGATTTTGTTTGTAGTATTTTTATATGTTGCTTCCAATTCAGGTGTGTATCGAAGGTTACTCCTAAATATTTGATAATGTTTACTTGCTCTAGGCATGGGCAATCATAGCAATTTCATCATAGCTTTTGATAAACGTCCTGAGGGGCTTTAAGGATAATGAATTGTCATTTTCACCAAAATTAATAACTTTTTAGCTGTCATCCGAGAGAACTGGAATCGCAGTTAACGAAAAAGACGTTAATTATAAGGTTAATCACAATTTAAGTAGAACCGCAATCGCCCCTAGTTAACAAAAAAGTCGTTCATTTTAAGATTGTGTACAATTCCTTATCTTTAAGTAGAACTGGAATCGCCCATAGTCGTTCGTTTAAGGTTATTGACAATTCCTTATTCTTAAGTAGTACGCTGTGATCTTTTGCAGAGGTCATTTAATAAAAATTCTCCAGCCCTAAAGAATCCAAAATTCTCCAGTATTTCAAAATAAATGTCAACTCTACTTTTGCCACTAATCTTTTCATAAATATAATACTAACAGTGATGGGTGAAGCAAATGTAAACACTTGCAATGCCAACTATTTTAAATGTAATGTCCTCCGCGTGTACAGCCGTATCTTCTCCAAGCATAAAATTTCTAATTAAAATGTATTTATCGGAAGTGATCTGCCAGTTAAATACGCTTTCTGTATCTATTTGTAAATGATAAAATTAAATAGAGCCTAAGAATTCATAATCAAGCAACCTTGAGGTGATTTTTCACAAAAACGGCGCTATACAAATGATCCAATTATTTTTTGCATTTGTTTATTACATTTTTTTCGCATCTGTTTTTTAGTTTTTGTTTTGGTACTTTAAATTATTCCGATTTTTATTAATAATATATTGATTATTCCGATTTGACAGCTCGTAGTAAGAACCACATACGGACCCAGGCGGGATAAAAAGATAGTATCCAAAAAGTCTATTTTGAACCAATCAAATTTACGGATAGATAAAATTCCAAATGGTTGGGTTAAAAGAGGACTTAGCTATGCTCAGTCAAAAATGATTTGTGTAAAATCGTGTACGGAATTCAGTATCACCCCACTCATTAAATATTTTTGAAGATGTGTACATAAATAATATCAGATTTATGAATGCAATTCAAGACGACAGTTTCTTATCCCAAGGGGGTGGTAATGTTTTAAGTTAATATATTCATAAAGTGCCGGCAGATCGCTATAAATATTGAAGAGGAAGGGAGCTTTTTGTTGGAGCTTACGATAAAGCTGGAAGGGTTGGCTGATAAAAAAACCGCAATGGCTCAATTTTTATTGTATATGTTTTTCAACCCCTATTATGTGAAAACAAAATTTATCGAACGATGATTTGTGAAAGATGATACAATTATAAAACCTCTTGATAATTAAATAACTTTAGCGTTTATCCTCAATGAAAATTTTGGACGGAATATTTATTAATTGAAACGATTTATTTTATTTTATTTAGTGTTTTTTTTACATAGTAGTTATTATTGTTTAGATTCAAGCTTTAACCTCACTAGGCCTGTGTTGAGGTTAATAATATTATAAAATAATAAAAATAACATATAATAGTGCAGGTATTGAAAGAACAATATTGTTACATTAATGTTTCTTACAGATTACCTACCAAGCTCAAGGAAGCTAATGCTTTATAATGTAAACCCGTAGGGTGACCATTTATTGAAATTTGATTTTAAATAATATATTAAGCTCGTATTTAAGAAGGACTAAAAAAATGAATGTACATATTTTATTATGTACTACCGGCGTCGACAGAATATTTCCGTTTCGCAATAAAAACCAAACATTTGGAATTTTTGTAAACGTATCCTTAAACTAAAAACTATTTTTGAAAGGTGATACGCTTTCAAATTTATTATAAGAAATAATCATTGAATTTTTAAATATAAAAATTTGATTGCAAACTTTAAAATTTAAAAAAATGGCTCATTTAACATTTTTTTCTAACTAAACATAGATAGGAGTTGTTCTGAAAAGCGAAGTATGTAGTAAACAATGTATTATTCCATTAATTTACAAAAGTCAAAGATGAAAAAAAATATTTGCAAAAATCGGTTAACACAAATAATTTTACAATCTCTTTAAAAGTTAATAAAAAAAATTGAGATGCCTTGATACTTTCGGGAAGGATATTAGGTAAAAGAGGAGCTTGATACAAATAATCCTTTGATAAAAAGCAGATTTAGTTTTTATTTTTGCAGTATACCACGAAGTACAGACTAAAGCCAATTCTAGTAGATCGAATTAGGTAACAATTTTTCAAATAATAATTTCTTGTAGGTCCCAAATTTTTCCATAAAAATCATGAAAGAGTTGTTTCTAAGCCGCAATTTCATTTATTGTCATATTTTTATATTCATTACTGAACGCCGTTGGCACCAACATAAAACTGTCCAAAGAAGAGAAGTTAGCCGTTCATAACGGAGTACCGGTACCTACCCTGATGTATGGCAGTGACGCCTGGAACTTGCATAGGAAGGATGAAAGTAGACTGAATGCTGTAGAAATGAGATCCCTGAGGTGAATGTGTAGTAAAACCAGGTACGATCGTGTGAGAAATGCAAGGCAGATGTAAGACCCCCGTAGTCCAGTGGGTAAGACTCTTGACTCACAATCCGGAGGTCGCGGGTTCGAACCCGGCATGCGCAAATAAATTTTATTTGATTAATTTGTGTTATTTCACAATTAATTAATTTAAAATAATATATAGTATATTTGCGGCATGTTCCAGGGTGGAAGATATTATTAGTATCGCCCTGGTGTAAGACCACCATTCAGAATTGAAACGTTGCTTGAAAATGGCTTTAGCCGTGTTTGGTGACCAGATCTGAATAGCCAGGTACTTCCCAACCTTCCTCTTCCCCACCTCCTTCCCCTCCCCACTACCTTCAGCCTCACAACATACCCCAATTGGGGATGCCGTAGTCTCACTGGCTCCAGACGGGAGCAGTTGAGATTCTTGTGCGGTATTCACTGTAAAAAAAAAAAGCGTAATAAGTAAGATTAAGAATGGGACGCTCCGATGGTTTGGGCATGTACAGCGAATGATCGAGGAAAGTAGTGTAAGGAGAATATATGACGCAAATGTGAACGGTAGAAGAAGTCGAGGACGCCCAAGAAAGACATGGCACGATCAAGTGAATCCTATACTTGAGTCGGGCCATGTCAAGAGTCAGAATAATAGAAGAGCATGTATGAGACGATGTATGAACGTAAACGAGTGTGTGCCAAGATCGAGTTGTTTGGCGGTCCGTCCTCTCTGCCTATCCCTGCGGAGAAACGGCGTGATGGTTTCTTAGTTAAGAGTCACTTTCGACTGTTTTATACTTAGCTCATGAAATAAAGAAACACATTTACAGAATTCGAATAAACCGTTGACATTTGAACTCGTCCTTATAACATTGTTATTAACGAAAAATAATACGAATAATAAACATTGCTTCGAATGACATTAGTTATACGACCAGATCTGAATAGTTAGTCACTTCCTAACTTTCCTCTTCCCCATCTTTTACCTCTCCCCACTCCATCCAATCTGACAACCTTAATTATTGGGGATGCTCAAGTTCTTGGACGGTGTTCACATTAAAATAAATATTAAATTTTTTTGTGTAGATTTTTTCATTCGCACTTTTTTTTCTTCTTTTTATACAGACAACGGTCGGCACCAACATTAATTTCTGCAATAAATCATAGATTTCAATATTGGTACATTTAATATGTTAGGGATACATACTCGTATAGTACCCAATATTGGTATAGTTAATATGCGCGCTGCATTAGAGATAAATATGCGTGCCCCTCAAGATTACATTCTAGCAATTTATTTGTGCAGGGGGGGAACAATTTAACGTATAACAGTAAGGAGATTAAATGGTAAGCTCTCGGATCATAGGATTCAATCAATTAATGCGAGATATTGTACCAAGTAATAATTCAATGTTGGATGCCACGTCACTACCGACTGTAATGTAATTTTGCTTGTGAAATCCAGCAAATTTAATGATTCTCATTTGATTAAATTACGTAGGATTGAATTGAAATTAAATGAAATAATTATTTCTTTAATATTCGTAAATTCACTTTGTGGCATCATTTTAATTAAATGAAAACAAATCACTTTGTATTCACCAATCGTTTAATCGAAATAATCAATGTATTTCGAAACCAAAGGTTTTTTCGCCAGGATAAAATTAAACATAATGAAAATAAATGGTTCCCGGGACGGCGCGGCGGTACCCATACCGTCTCTCAAATTCAACCCTGTGTGGGGTTGATGTAAAAAAATTAAATCCACGATTTTATTAAAACCTCTTTACATTCGTATTTCCAATGGTACAATGCTGTCTCGTATTTTAAATGTAATTATTATTGTTACGTTGTTATTATTTTTATTATAAACTGCTTATATATAAACTAACATAATGAACTGCTCCTATTCTCAACACAGGATTTCCTCGTGAGAAAAGCAGAGTACATTGTACATTAGTACATTGTAATGTAATTAATAAAGATGAATAAAAAATATTTCAATTGTTTCAAAAAAATTCAAAGCTTTTGTTTTTTAATACGATATTTTAGCCAACCGAAAATGCTTTAATTTTAAGTATTTATAATTCATATCGTAGAGGATCGCAATTAATTAATAAAAAGTGACAGAAGCGCTGCAAAACCCACCCCGCAGCATACGATGCAACTATTAAAAGAAGGGTGGGTAAATAGAACAATGTTTTGTTTCGGTTTGAATTCATTCTGTCCATTATGCCTGTGACTTGCATCAACGTACTGACGGGGTATGGTTACTATGGGAGGAATATTGTGTCCTATGGAAGGTATGGTGGAAATTATGGTTGTAGACTGCTATGGGCTATAAATTACTAAAGGGGATGTTCGCGGTGGGTTATGGACGTTATGGTAAATTGTTAGCGAACATCATCGTGTTGCTTTATATTGATCAAAACAATGCGCGATGAAAACTGTTGTGCCATAAATCCAAACCAGATATTTTAGCAATATATGATATCTAAATCTCATATTTTTATTAATTACTATCGCAGACCCGCATAAATTGATGCGATATTCATATTATACTTAAATTATGTTGGGTTCCATGACAGGAGCTCTAAAATAGCTCTGCATTTGTCATAAAGAAAACTAATTTAATGTATTTGTTTTAAGCAAGAATCCTCCAACCAACACCCAAAGGGCAACTATTGTGAATTGTGAGGTGCAAGAAATAATAGGCAAATAAATATTAGTGTTATGACACTAGTTGGATAGTAGGTACCTACTTTATCTACAACAATTTAAAATCTAAACATCCAAAATATTCTATTCTGTACAGTATCCCACCAGGGCGATACTTCTGATTAACTAAAATCTATCTATCTATATGTATAAAAATGTTTGTATGTCCGCTATGCGTTGCTAAACCATTCATCCGATTGCGATGAAACTTTGGGGATTTGATGTGTGCATGCCCGCAATGGTTTCTATATATATATAATAGTGGGTTCTGGCATTTTGAAATTTGTATAAACAAATTGAAATAGGTGGCACGCGAGCTGTTTGAAAACCGAATGTATCGGAACTGAATGTATGGAATACGGTAGGGGGGAGGGGAACTTGGGAGGGGGGTTCGCGGGACGGGGGAAGTGGGAGAAAGGAGTGAGGATAGGGAAGGCGGAGTGGGAACGCGAGAGGGGAAGTTGCCGCGGAAGATGAAGGGGAGGCGGAAGAGAACGGGACGAATGCGAAAGGACACGCAGAGAGAAACAATTTCTTTATTAACTGGCATAGCAACGCATGCCGGGAACTCGCTAGTAAACTATAAACTAAATATTGCAAGTAAAATATGTTTGCAAATATCCACATCAATTATTACAGTCAGATTTATTTGCTTTTTTATTTTTTACCCGGGATTTGAATGTTATTAGGGGCAGAGCAAAATACATTACCACTGTCATAAATTTGTACACACATATCTGAAAAAAGGGTATAAAATTTTTAATCTGCAAGAATTCTCTACTTTCGTTAAAAAATATTACCTAAGGATTTTAAATTGTTCATTGCTCAGCCAGAAATTGAATTCCCACGCTTTTAATTAAACGTACAATATTCCACAATCAAGAATCTTCAATCCCCAGTTATTACAAGAAGACGGGAAGAATATATATCTGAAAAACATATATAACAAAGTGTGTTTATTTCGTACGTACATGTACGCTGGAATGGAATGGCTCAGTAATTGAAGACAGGTCCAGGATCATCCCCCGGTTCGGATAGTTAGGGGTAGGTGCCAGGGGTATGTCCCGGTCGCTACCGTTACGGCCATACAATAGGGGTGACAGAGATAATTTGCTTTTGTCGGGGGGTGGCAAAATGGAAGGGGCGGCTTTTGGGTATACAGAAAAAACCTCGCACGACCTTTTTGTATAATGCACCGTGCTTTATGTATCGTAATGATTGACGATTTGAATCGAATTAATGGATTTATGTTGTGACAGTCATGAAATTATTATTCATCGTTTTTTATTAAAACTATTTATTTTAATTAGATTAATGATAATATTCATAAGCGAAGGAAAGTATTTTAGGTAAACTAACAAATGTAAATACATATATTTGTGAATACTTTGAGAATACTAACCGATTTCACCCGATTTTTAAACTGCTTCAGATAAAGGTTTTTCATATTTTTGGTTACTCTTTGATTGGTTTATTTAGTAAATGCACGGGATGAAGGACATCACTAAAATTTTGATTGTAAATTATTGCAGTTTGTTTCACGAAAATGTGATGCATGAAAAAAAAATAACTAACCAAAGAGCAATTTTCAACGAATAAAAATAAACAATACTCCGTAAGGACTCCGGAAGGTTGTTTCAATTTGAATTTGAACATAAAAATTTCAAATTTTCACGGAACTTGAATTTCGACTTAATTAATCGACGAAATTATTAAAATTCTGTGAAACAACCCCTCCCGCATCTTTTCTCTTGAGCTTAAATATAATAATGTATAAGGTGTTGGGGGGGGGGGGGGGGGGGGGGGGGGGTAAAGTAAAAAGGACGCTATTCGAAAAATATTTTTGGATGGGAAAAAAATAATGGAAATTTGAAAAGGTAATTTATCGTTTTCACTTCGACCATCATCCAGACACACCATCCAAAGTTAATGCGCTTTACCCTCAGTCACCCTGTAGTCTGTAGGTATAAGAAGATTTGAATTACAATATAATTCAGAGTAAGAACCAATTATTTTGATTAATTTGAGACGTAATCGGCTTATCGGTGTAAACCGAATTAAGTTGAAAGTTTTAAGGTTTTCGACCCCTATATTATTTAAGGGTGGGTAAAAGTCATTGCACGATCTGCAGGGGGAGGATGGTTTATCAAGGGAAGTGGGAGGGGGGAGGGGGGAGGAGGTCACCTCCCAGGGTGCAGTTTATTCCAACACTTTTATTTTCCGTTCTTCAATTCAATTGTCTCCTCTTTGGCTCAATTGCTCCATTTAAGGCAGTGCTGGTTTGCAATGACATTCCACCACAAGTGTCAGGCAAGGGGGTGAGTTCAACAGCCTTAGGGTAGATGAAATCTAAACGATTTTAGAATGGTTTCTAAACAACTTTATAAAAATACACCATTAAAAAAACCTTGTTAATTCTTTTCGAAATGAAAGTCACACAATAGTTCCAAATACCTGAAAAAAGTTTTGCTTAATCCGTGCGGCATGATGCCAATTCAAATGGGGAACGAAAGCTGAGATAAGCTGATACAAATAACAAAGGTATGCATGATGTCATAAAATTATTGTTAAAAATTTCGTTTTGATCTTTCAACATTTAATTTTGACCAGTAAAATCGTTTTAAAAGCGTCCATATTCAGCTACCGATAAAATTCGATAGGATTCAGTACATTGCACGTCAACACACCTCTTACTTTTTATTGTTGAAGTAACTCGAGGAATCCAAATATTAAAATGAACCTACGGATACTGCTAGATATTTTATTGCGATTTTACATTACTTCAGACCAGAAACAAACAATGAGATGTTTGGAACAAAGCGAGTATAAAATTTTCCAACATCACCTTGCTGCAATTTAGTGCCCAAACCACAACATTTTGCAATAAACAATCGTGAAAGCCTCTGGCTGACCAAACACGAAGCAGTATTAATGATGTCGGTCCTTTCTACAGATTCCTCTAACATAAATAACAGATTGCAGTATTTTTCCACTGATATTTTGATGGGCGATGGTCCGAAGAACCAGCGTCATTGATCTCCTCGGGTGAGATGCACAAATGCACAGCCGGGAAATACTCCAATTAAATATTTACACATGGTTGTCATTTGCAACATGAAAAAGGGTCGTATTTACGGCTGTGGATTTTTTTTACGATGACCACACAGGAGGAAGATAGTCGTTGGGTGTTGCTGTGTAGAGGTTCTTTTGAAGAGAGTAAGGAGTTAACATGGGTCTCGAAGAAAACCTTGTTGTAGGAGGGAGGAAACACAGAACCCTCCACACAGCATCTTCAAAGATGACATAGGCCCTGAGGGAAGTTATTTTCCTCGGGGCCTCCTGTGTGGAGTTAATGTAAAAAAAAATCCGGTCGTTTCACTGTGACAAATTTCAACCCTGTAAAAGTATTGGGCGCGCGTTTGACGTGTTTGACGCTAGACTTTCGGAGTTTTTTAAATTTTTTTTTTTAAGTTTCTTTATTCTATGAATTGTTCGTTACATGAATTGGGGATTTTTCGACCACCATACTAGGCACATGCCTGTGTTGTGGTAGTTATTTAATCGGAATGATTTGTAGATCGATGTGTCTTCCTCCCTCCTCAAAAATGTTTTTTTTTTCAAAACCAAGGTTAACTGCTTAGAGATCCTTCACATCACAAGAATTGAGGTCATCCAACGCGAAGTTTCGTCCCTTTATTTTCAACATAAACCGTTTCTTAATAGTATTAATGCTGTGGTGACACAATTTGTACTCTATTAATCTCTGTGTTACATCTGTCAGATAGCATCTCCTCTCCTCCGCAGCTTGCGCTCCTGGCACGTGTGTATGAAATAAGCGCCATTACTACACTTCTACCCCTCGTTAATAGAGTGCATCCCTTATATTGTAGGTCAAAATATTTATGTTCGGGCGAATTACACATTTACTCACAATAATAG
Organism: Limnephilus rhombicus; assembly: GCA_929108145.2. Classification (NCBI taxonomy): domain Eukaryota; kingdom Metazoa; phylum Arthropoda; class Insecta; order Trichoptera; family Limnephilidae; genus Limnephilus; species Limnephilus rhombicus. The sequence continues at coordinate 30,668,075 of OV815277.1, read as the reverse complement.
CACCCCTTTTAACATCGCAACACAAAGTGAACCTTCCCTTTTAAAGTCGTAAATCACACCCAACGCTTTGGTTCCATCTGTACATGTTATAACCACACCGTTACTAAATTGAGAGGTAACTTTGTCATTGTAATGAATATTATGAACAAAAATTAATCCAGCTCGCACGCAGCTAGGACGTTGTCCCGGTGCCAATGAATTTGAATTTTTATTGTGTTGGTGCTATTCTGACGCGTTGGTCGAAAGTGGCATTTTTAATCAGTAATAAAAATAACACAAAATAATATATTGAAAGATCAATATTGATACATTCGTAGACTAATAAATATATACAAAGGCAAATTATAGTCATACTAATCGAACAATATATATAGCACGATCTTCTTTTATTTTTCATAGCTAAAACGAAACGAATAAGAAAGGGATGGCAATTTAGAGTATGTGTGTGCTGATGAAATAGCAACACAACGGAAAGCGCATCTCTTGATTTTGGTATCAAGCGTAAAACGGAAAGCGTGTAAAGGGTATAATTCAAAGAATTTGTGCATACGGGTGGAACAGCTGTGTTAACAATAACCCGCCGCGCCCCCACAAGCCGACAGTGAGCTGCGTAGTAGAATAGGACGTACTAGTGTCCTTCCTACGCTGTTGTGGTTTTGCGTTTCCTGTCTATTTTATTTCGACATTTACCGATCCCGGGTAGCCAAAAGCCTTGAATAATTGTAGATAATTAAATTATTTGCGTGTATTTACGAATAGAAAGAATCTCCATCGGATTTGTTTTATCTCGCGAATGAATTTTGCACATCTCAAAAACGCAGGAAGGATTTTTTACACAAAAAAGAGCACGGAGAGACGTGTTTGTGACAGCTTGTCTGATGAACAAACTCATGTGCGATACTAAACGCAGCAAATCTCAAGTATGTCAACTGGAGCTAGTTCGGTGCAACCACGAGCATTGTCTGAGTAATGGTAGGGCCACGCTGCGGCCAACTTCCAACTTCAAACGTTTGGACGATTGTGTGGAGGGGTAGTTCGTGCGTTGGAAGTTCGAGTTGGAAGGTTGGCTTTGAGTTCAAGTTGGCCCTGGATCGCCTACGAGGCGATCGCCGATGGCTGGTTCGTGCGAGTTGGCCCAACACACCAGTCTGCACAATATTATTACGGGAGAGTTGTATAAAAATTGTTGGAAATTATTATTTTTTTAGCTTCACGAATCGAAATCAATATTATGGAAACCGACGCACCGCTTTCGTTCGGAATTCGGAAGTTCGGAATTTGGAGTTGCAGGGTTGGCTGGTGTGGAAGCACCATAACCTTCCTTCTCGTTTGACTATATTATATGAATATATTATGGTTAACTCACGAATACTGTAAAGCTGACTGTATCTGTTTTCAGAGGCAGTAAAAACTCTTGACCGCAGAGTCTTGGCATTATCCTTGGACTCATGGCATTATCTTGGCATTATCCTTGAACTCTTGACCGCAGAGTCTTGGCTTGATCCTGATATTCACACCAAGGAACTTGGATTCTCATCTTATAACACCTACCGCCTTGACAGGAATCCAGCCACCAGCAATAAAACCAGAGGAGGAGGAGTTCTCATATCCGTCAAAAAATCACTGCCATCCACTCGATTAATTTGCAAACATCTAGACGTAGAACAGGTATTTGTATTACTAAAAACTAAATCAAGTAAAATTTTACTGGGATGTGTCTACATTCCCCCTGGATCCAACATCACAGTCTACCGAAACCACATTGATGACCTCGAAACCTTTAAAAATAAATACCCTGATGCCAGAACAATTTTATTTGGTGACTATAATACCCCTAGCATTGATTGGATGAATAAACACGCTTATAACAACTTAAGCCTACCAGAAAATGCTCGTGAAATAATAGATATGACGAACTTACTCGCTCTACATCAAGTCAATCAAGTCTACAATACCAATAACCGGCTGCTGGATTTAGTGTTCTGTAGTGATCTCTCAATTCACATTGTTAAATCAGTTGACGAGCTCCTCCCACTAGACTGCCACCACCCCGCTTTAAGCATAACTATCTTGATGAATAACTCACCAGACGACACAACTATTCTTCCTAACTTTACTTATAATTTTTCCAAAGCTGACTATCCTAATATGAACCAATATCTTAAAAATGAAGACTGGTCATTTCTTCACCCCAACAATAATATTAATTACAATCTTGAAATTTTTACACTATTATCAACAGGGCCATTGAAAACTATGTACCACTTTCACATTTCAAAGAAGCGAAGTTCCCGAAATGGTTCAACAGCGAGTTAATCAACCTGATTATTTGCAAAAAAACTGCACACAAAAACTTTAAAGAATCTAAATCACTTAACGAATATAAGTTATTTCACAATTACAGAACTCAATGTAAAAAACTGTCAAAAAAATCATATTATAATTATATAAATGGAATCGAAAAATCTATACCCTCTAATATACAAAACTTTTTCACACATGTAAACTCTCTTAGAAAAAACAAACAAGGTTTACCCATTTCAATGCACTTCAAAGATAAGAGTAGCACTGATATGAAAGTTAAGGTTAACTATTTTGCTGATTACTTCAAAAGTGTATATGACGAAGATATCCCAGAAAATTACATACCACCACCTTCCCTTATTGAGAGCATGCATATTCCTGCTGTATACATCAACATAAACGACGTTAAATCTAAAATTAAATCTCTAGACAAAAACAAAAAGGCCGGACCTTATAACGTGCACCCCAATATTCTTATAAATTGCATTGCTTCACTGGCTGAGCCGATTTGTCTATTGTTTAATCAATCGCTTGATACAGGTTGCTTCCCGGACATTTGGAAACGTTGTTATCTAACACCTATACTAAAAAAGGGTAATAAAAGTGATGTCACTAACTATAGACCTATATGTAAGCTATCTATAATTCCGAAACTTTTTGAAAAATTACTTCTTGATAAAATTTCCCCATATATTAACCATCTCATTGTTCCAAATCAACATGGATTTTTGTCTGGCAGGTCAACTCTGACAAATCTCTCATTATATGAAAACTTTATATCAAATGCATTAGCTAACAAAACTCAAGTCGATTCCATATACACAGATTTTATCAAGGCCTTTGACAAAGTGTGCCATAAAATTCTACTGGTTAAACTACGTAAGCTCGGTATTGACGGAAAACTTTTAGACTGGTTTGCAAGCTATCTATCTGATAGAGTTCTACTTGTAAAAATTAATTTGTTCTATTCCAATCAATTTATAGCTACCAGTGGTGTACCTCAAGGGTCCCATTTAGGCCCAATTTTGTTTTTATTGTTCATAAATGATATTGTTGACATATTTGATAAAGATGTAGATGTATTGCTTTTTGCAGATGATTTAAAAATATTTAAAATCATCAAAACCGCTGAAGATTGTGCCTGTCTACAAAATAATTTAAACAAATTAATTAGTTGGTGCTCTATTAACAAACTTCATCTGAACATAAATAAGTGTTATTTAATAAGTTTTTACAGAATAAGTCAACCAATTATTCATCCTTATGAACTTAACAACTCTACCCTTACCTCTGTCAAAGAAATTAGTGACTTGGGCATAACTTTCGACTCTAAATTAAACTTCATATCCCATATAAACTCAATCTATAATAAAGGTATCAAAATGCTTGGCTTCGTTCTTAGAAATTCCAGAGGTTTCAAGAATATTTCAACTTTAAAAATTTTGTATACATCCTTAGTACGTAGTCAAGTCGAATATAACTCCTCGATCTGGTCCCCCCATTTTAAAATACATTCAGATTCAATCGAAAAAATTCAACACAAATTCTTAAGACATATTAATTTTAACCTCGGTATTCCCATTGAAAACATAAATTATAATTAATTACTTGATGAAAGAATTAAATTTACTAAGACTGTCAGATTGAAGAATTATATCAGACTTAATATTAATGTTCAAAATTGTAAATGGTAGAATAGACAGTCCTGATCTAACTAAGCTCATTGAATTTCATATTCCCACGAGAACCACTCGTTCTAAAATCCTTTTTAAATGTAACAATAATCGGACTGAGTATACGAAACACTCACTTTTACCTAGGTTGCATGAAGTTACTAATAGATATGCAGATGTGATTGATCTATTTAACTGCACGGAACAGAGGTACAAGACGGCTATGCTATCATATTTTTTTAGTCACTATTAATTTTATTTCTATTATAGATTTTTGCATGTAAATGTATCTCCGGTGTCACTTCCCAATGTATCGTCACAATTAACTGTTATACATACACTGTTTTACCATTACTAATATTTTGAATATGAATTTGTGACATGTAATTAATGTTTATGGCATACTTATGCCGTTTGTATTAAATAAATAAATAAATAAATTATAAAACTACCATCATTCCTTGTGTATGTTTTTTATTGTTTTTCAGGAGGTAATTTCCATTAAGACCTTTAAACAGTAGTTTAACTAACAAAACAAGACACATAACGACATAGGTGCTTGATCAATGTTTTTATTGATGAAATCCACTGTGAACAACATGTTTTAATCATTCAAATTTAGGTTTTCATTTGTAGTTTCCTTCTTTGAGAAAATGTTTTGTTTAGCTCCCACAACAAACAGATATTAGTAGAAAAAATGTTTAGGGTTGAACGAAGATTATTTCTGTAACGGCCCTATCTTGACCTTTTACGACCTCATCCAGCTTTTAGAGTGAAACACTTTTAGTCGCAGGCTTTAGATCTTAATGCTAAGGGATGAAACAAATCTCCATTTGGGTGACATCAACGTAAACGAAATTAGTACTTTTGCTCAGATAAAGGTAAAATAGTATCTGGTCGTGCGGACAAAACGAATAGTTAATGGTTAAATTATGAATCGCGATTTACATTTGTTTATATTACGTAAAGTGTTTTTTTATTATTTTCGGGATTCGGTTGTACTGCTGGAATCCAAAATCCTTATTTTTATCACGTTTTCGCTTCTTGTGATATTTGTGGTTTATTTGGTATGTAGGTCATTTAACAGGTAAGATTTTAGGGTAAATTTTAATTTTAAAAAGATTCAACAAGAAGATTTACCACTAATCCAAAGTTTATTTCCCTGTGGCAAGGTATTAAAACTACTGACTTGTCTGTGCTAGAGGTCGTTAGTTCGATAAAAAAAAACATACATAAAATATAATATGATTAATTAGATTAAGGAAGGTTCGGGTTTGGTTATACAGAACGAACTTGCAGTGATGGTGAGTCAGAAGAATACGAACAATGCGCAATTTGTTGAAAGAAGAATACCAGGACCCAAGGTAGGACATGACACTCGTGGGTTGTGGTAAGGTCCCTGTGATATTGACTTCAACCTGGGGTCGAATTGATTTGTAATCCCCAAGATTACTCTCATAATGAAAATTTATTTCGTGGACATTTATGTATGTTATAAAAAATATACTCGTACGTAACGCTTTTCACCAAAATAGTTTAGGGTATTGATTATCTTTTCTGAAAATAGAGCACCCTCGAACATCCAATGATTATCATGCCATAAATTATATCAAGAGCGCTTAAACCTTCCTAAGCAAAAGATCTACAAGTATAAATAGTATTGGATTATTTATTACCTGAATCGGCAAGGCTGGAACGTGCGCAGCTAAATTCTCAGACATTAATAAAATGCTTCATTGAAAATAACAACGCGAAATAATATTATATATCTCGGAATCTTTAAAAAAATTATTTTCGTTCCCAATTCTTACATTTTTTAATCCTCCTTTCCTCCTCCCTCCTCGTAAACTCTCAGAATAAATTTGGAGTGTCAAAGTTCTACTGAATCTGGAGAGTTGTACTTTTGTATGCTGTTACATTTTCAAGCATAAGGTTGCTAGCGTTTTAATATTATCAGATAATAATTACCATTGAGGTTAGCCATCTTCTTGTAATACGCCCCTCATCAAACTTCCCGTCGATTATTAGTTAGGAAATCTTTTGGTTTTCGCCCCTCATAAAATTCTTAATATTTTGGATTTTTATCCTAGATCCTCCACACATCACCCTCAACGATGATGTAGTTAATGGTATGGAAAATTCTTACCTATCTAGGAAAACTTTGCAATCTGGCCATTCGATGACGAAATTGTAAATTGGTTGTACCCTGCACGGCTCCTTTCGGTCCGTTTCGTACAAATCTTAATTTTGAATTTGAGGCCAAAATACCAAACCAAAAAAAAAATGTTTGTTTTGAAAGTATTGAACGACGGGACATCGCTCGCAATTTGCTATACAAAGCACTAAAGCGTTATTGCCCTGAATGCTCAGTATTCAAACAGAACTTAGGTATTTGTTTCAGGCGCCATCGAGAACGTCTATTATTTACGATGTACGAGAACTGCACAATAATAGTTCTATAACTTACAACTACCCACATAACTACGTTAAATTTACAAAGTACTATATTCCTCACGATGTAAACCAGTACAAAGTAAACTACACGCTTACGGGTTGATGGTACAAAAATTTTTACGATTTTGATTGAAAAGTAATCAATTTTTAAATGAGATACAAAGAGCGGGAAATAAATTGATAAGGATAAGACAAGGCGTTAGGTTGGTCTTATAAAATCTCCAAACTTTATTTTACTATTATTTAATGTTTAAAGTTTAGTTTTTAGAACTCCATTTTAATTTTAATTTCTTTTATCCAAAAGGTTAATAACCGTTAGTAAATTCCGACATTTTACTCCGAAATATGTAAGGGTATAGGTCTTAAAAAATACGTTTGATTGCAGTTCACATGCGGCAGAAGTGAAACCTTCAGAAAACTAAAGTAAACAAGAATGGGGAAGCTACGAAACACCGCATAAAGATAAGATCGATTCGAAGCACCGCACAAAGAGGAGACGATTATTCTATCTCAATATCTCACAGGCTAAATCCTATAGATGTATATGTTTGTCTTTTTTTAGTGTCTCTTTTTCTTTTCATCGAGTTTCAAATCCCACTGTGCCAATTTAATTAAAAATTCAAAAAAAATGTATTTTTGTTATTATGTTGTTTAATTTACAACCTCATTATTCTACATTTTACAAAAAATAAAAAAAATCTATTTAAAAATATGACTTCAAAAAATGTTCGTTAAAAAGTCGAATGGTTAGATTACTGATGTGCAATAACAACTTTAGCTATCAAGGATTAAAATAAGTGTAATGTAATTTTTAATTTTTTTTCTAACGATCGATATGGTTACCAGGATGTGATTTGGGTCACTTCAGTGTAGTGTAACTTCAAGAAGCCTCAACCGCATTGGTGGTTGATACCGAAATTATGCGTTGCAGATGAATGAAAACTTTGCGGAAACTCAATCCATTTAGTGAAAGCGGCTGTTACATTAATAAATAATTGATTCCACATTAAACTTGCTCAAAATAACTTGATTGATAAATACGTTTATCTTTGTACTGGATCTGTTATATAAACAAGACTAAGTCAGGTTGAACAAAGCACAGCGTACAAGAAGATAGTAGTTACATTCAAAGCGTTGTTAACAGACCTTTATCTGATTATTGGATTTGAGTCTCATAAATTATCCAAGTTGGATAAGGAGCACAGGGGTTACGAAGTTAAATTGTTTTTGCTTCAAAACCAATTTCAGTATCTTCTCGCTAACTGGCACAATAATTAAACGAATTGGACGGACAAAGGATTTTAGGGTAGGTATTAAAATATGGATAATTATCATAATAATTAATGATCAACTTTCAGCGAAAAACTCGAGTGAGCCTTTATTAATATTTCACCATTGATAGTCTTAAACCTGTTTCTAAAATCGATTGCAAAAGCAAAGTTTTGGGTTAATTTTCCAAAGGTCAATTAATATTAGGTACGTACTAGGTACAATTATTTTATCTCAACCCAATTGGGTGGGTTTTAACAATAAGTTTTACGAGGAAACCCGGTCGCCGATAAATTTGAACAATAGGTATTTTATCAAACTATTGCTGTCACTGTCGCTCTTACACCCCGAATACTGAGCGAAACGGACAACTGCATCTCAAGCTGATATTATCTAAATAAAATCACCAAAATCAAGAATTCGTGTTCCTCATTTTTCTCATCCAAAACTGCAACGATTTTAAAGATTTTTTTTTACTATATTAAAAGAAAATACTCTATGTCTGTATGTTTTGCTTTTTAAAAAATACAATATTTAGTTTGTATACTGAACGTCTGTTGGTGGCGTTTAAACCAGATAATGTTAATTTTTTTGGAGGGTCCTATTAGAAGTAACTTTTTAATAAAAAGCAAAACGTATCGACACATAGTGGTCGATATCTATATATTATTAAACAAATTTGCAGTAGTATCAAAATCCATAGAGGAATTTGGGGAATATGTTTGTATGGACAAAACACCACCCGGTATCTTCTTGGCAGAAGGCCCTTCGCTCATGGCGAAACTGAAAAAAAAACCAGTTGGTAACTCAATCGCTATCCACAGGAAAGGAACTAATGAATTTCATTGGCGGTTCGCACACAGGCAACTTGTTAAAGACCAGTAGTTGTTAAGGGCGACGCGATTCTGTGCGGAATATCGATTTGGTTCAGGAATTTAATAAATTATAATTTATTAAAATTGAAATTAAAACACTTTTTACACCACGTGTAACAGAACAATAAATAAACTCATAAATTTTAATTTAGTAAATCATTAATAAATTACATTTTTGTTAAAAACCTGATATAATTATTGAAATCGTTAAGTTCAGTTGCGCCGTGAATTGTGTTGAATTGAGTCGCCAGCCAGTTTTCGGTTTCTACATGAGCAAAAGGGCTTAATAGTAAAAAAGATAGATCAGTTAGTTTGAATTTTGGCATTGAAATAATTATCCAAATATATTTTGATTTGTAAAATACTTCTGAAAACAAAAATTAAAGGGAATTCTACCGCCACCAATTATTGGTTTCCACCTTCTTATCAACAGAAGCAGGTGTTGATTATTCTTAATATTTTTAATTAATGCACAACTATGGAGGCGATCATATTTATTAAATTTCCTTGTTTAAATTACATGATGCTTCTGTTAAAGGAAGTGGAGGTACGTTGTCACATATTCGAAGTAACTATTTGGTCAAAGTAGGTGTTTGTGTTGTTTGAATATATTTAGATACATATGAAAAAAAAATAGTTTTAAGTAAACCCTGAGGAAGTGAGCATTCTTATGAAAACTCGTGCGGTATGAAAGTGATTTTTTTTTTCAATTAGAAAACTTTTTCAATTTCATTGGAATAGCTTTAATAACCTTTTAAGGTTATACCCAGCAATCTTAATGTATAAAACAAAGTCGGTTTAGTTACGAACGACTGGACCGATTTTTATGATAGTTGATTTGTTGGATTTTTTTATCCGCCCCGAATAGCAGAATAGCTACATCGGAATAATTCCCTGAAAAAAAAATGATGAAGAAAATTCTTTTCCTCCTGCATTTTGTATGGAACGAAATCTCATCTTTTGAAAGAGCTGCGGGAATATTGCGATACGTATAATATTGAGTAGTGAGTGAATTCCAAAAATTCAAAAACGTCAAATGTCAATGCTCTGATTGTTTTGCTTTTGTTCCTAAACATATAATGCTTCCCCTCTTTCTTACACACCAAATGTCAACAGTCGAAAATGGGATACACGGTGAACGTATGTCTGCACCCCTCCAAAGGAAAAATACAATAATTATAATTGTTTCGATAGCTATTGGAAGTTGTTATTTTCTTCCGCAGAGTCTGAAATCTCTACCTACGAATTTGAAGCGACGACACCAAAGTACTTGGCTGTCAGTACCGCGCGGGTGTTGAAATTGCACTGATGTTTGCGGTTAGTATCAATCTTCAACCGGTGACAATGGAAAGATGGATATATAAGGATAGGTAGGTAAGACGGGAGGAATACATAGGTGTAGGTACAAATATGCCCGAATATATACCGCCCGCCAAAAATATCATTTTTCCATTACACATCGAAACTGGCCAATTTTGAAAAAATACAAATGTATGAAAAGAAACCTACTCCTAACATTTAATCTATTCCTTATAAACTAGGTGTACGTGAAACTAAAGACTATACGTGCATAATGTAAAGAAAAAATACTAACTCGAAAAATATAACTAAAACAAAAGATAGCTGAATCGCAATCAATGCGAAACCATTGAAGGCATAAAAAACAAAAACAAAAAATATATGAACCTATACCAAGATTCATATAAAAAAGAAAAAAAGTTACTCTCTTATTCTACAGGTAAAAGGCAAAGCTTTGCCACAGGCCATAGATATACACCATCGCTGGTTTGTACTGAGGCTAATCTTACGACCCCGTCAGAGCCCGGTTTCACCTCCCTTATCCTGCCGAGCGGCCATTTCAATGGAGGACTCCTAGTATCTTTGATGACCACTAGGTCATTTACTTGAAGGTTATGGGTAGCCTTATACCATTTGACGCGATTTTGTAACTCTTGTAAATATTCTGTATTCCAGCGCTGCCAAAAATGTTGTGTCATTTTCTTTAAAGGTTCCCACCGATTGAGACGATTTATTTTAACCTCCGAATAGTTATATTCTGGAATCGCAATTAACGGTTCTCCAATTAAAAAGTGACCTGGAGTAAGGGCCTGAATGTCCTCAGGGTCTTAGGTTAGAGGACAGAGAGGACGAGAATTTAGTATGGCTTCTATTTTATGTAATATAGTTGTAAATTCCTCAAACGTCAATGAAGTGTCCCCTATTACTCGTTTTAAATGATTTTTTACGACTCGAATATTCCCTTCCCATAGTCCTCTGAAGTGAAGACTGGAGGGAGGTTAAAGTTCCACACTATTCCATTTTCTGAACATGTACGCATGACTTGTTCATCATTACGACAACTATTTAAAAAATTTTGTGTTCCAATCAAATGGCATTTCGCCCCAACAAAGTTCGTACCGCAATCCGAATAAATGGCCTGACAAATACCCCGTCATGAAACAAACCTATCGAGGGTAGCGATAAAGGCTTCAGATGAGAGATCCGAAAGGACCTCGAGATGTATCGCCTTCGTTCGTTCGGAACTTAGTATTATATTTTAAATGAGAGTTGCGGAGCCGCCCGCCAACGCGAAGTATGTTTTCGTGGTCAATAAACACATTTAATTTTTGAAATGCCACTGAGTTGACCGCATCATTTTGCAGCATTCTGAATTCCTCTGGAAAATGAAACTGCTGGTCGCATTTTACTATTAGGGTGACCGCGCGATTTATTTCTGCGCCGGTCAGAATTCCAGATCTACGAGCATCCTTGGTCCGTTGTTGCGTATTGTAAATAAACCTAAGCGACCAAGCGGCCACGTTCCGAAGACGGTTCCAAGAAGAAAATCGGAAAAATTGTAGGCCCTCATAGTAATCAAGCGGCCTGTGAACTGTTGAGACGTAGGATTTTACTTCCGGTAGCTCTTCAACCTTTAATTTTTCTGGTAAAGACAATGGTCACTTCTGACTTGGCTGAGTCAACCAAGGAGGCCCTAGAAACCACAATTGGTTATCTATTATTTGCGATGGACATAAACCGCGAGAAGCAAAATCGGCTGGATTTTCTTTTGACGCAACGTGGTGCCACTTTTCGTCCTCGATTTCATCAATAAGTTTTCAAAGTGTGAGGTGGTGTCTTAATCCATGATAAAACTATGGTGGAATCGGAAAACAATATTATTTCTGTAATTTTCACGAGAGTTTCTATCGATGACTTCGTCATTTTTACCAGCTTTGAAAGTAGGTAAGCTCCCATAAGCTCGAGACGTGGTATTGATAATATTTTCAGTGGTGCAACTTTAGATTTACTCGTAAGTAATGTGACTTGAGGCTGTGCTTTGTTCGTAACCAAATATATGCAAGCCGCGTAACCTAATTCGCTCGCATCTGAAAATCCTACTAAAGTAAAATTTGAGCCTTTTATTGTACTGCAATGTCTCGGTATTTGTAAATAACATAACCCAGGTAATTAATCCAAAAATTTTTCCCATAAATAAACAATATTTTTCGGGAGGGAATCATCCCAACCTAGCTTTAATTTCCATAGTTCCTGTAGAAGGCATTTCACCTTAAAAACAACAGGTGTTATTAATCCAATGGGATCGAAAATACGTGCATCACAGCTCACATATTGCACGTTTTGTAAAAACCTTTTCTTTTTCTTCTACCGAGTACGAAAATGTATCTTATCAGGATTCCAAATTAAACCTAAAATTTTCAACGAAAAAGATGTTCTATCATCAAATGCAACTTTACCACTCGTGTGGCTCCGGTGCTCAATTGGAATGTTATTTAAAACTGACTTCGAATTGCTCATCCATTTTCTCAATTGAAAGCCTCCTTTTGTAAGGAGTTCTTTTAGCTCCGTCTGCAGCTGAGCGGCGCCTTCCAGTTCCCGTTCACCGGTTACGATGTCGTCCACGTATGTGTCCGACAACAGTCGAACAGATCGGTCTGTTAACAACTGATTTATCAATCAGACGGACCGCCCTCTTTTGCGCAGAATCAAGTATTTGTATCTAGTTTGGTGGGGCTCCAGCCCAGAGATGACTCCCAAATTAGATTTTTGGGCGCAGTTGGTATTTGTATAGGGGTAGCAACTGGCCACCATTGAATATTCTGCTAGCCCTATACTAAACGGCCAGTTTCTTGGAAACCAGATTTACTCAGACTTCTGTGAAGCTCTAATATTTGGGCCATATTGAGGGTGCTTCCATCAAATTGAGCCGTACAGTCATTGATCTCCCTTTTTGCCGAATTCAGACACGATTGGGTTATTGAAACCTTGAAACTGAAAAAATATCTATTATATTATTATTTAATAGATAATATTTTTTTATTTAATAGAAGATTTAGTACCAAAGGTTTTAACGCGAATACGCCCGCAATCGATGACTTCGTCATTTTTACCAGCTTTGAAAGTAGGTAAGCTCCCATAAGCTCGAGACGTGGTATTGATAATATTTTCAGTGGTGCAACTTTAGATTTACTCGTAAGTAATGTGACTTGAGGCTGTGCTTTGTTCGTAACCAAATATATGCAAGCCGCGTAACCTAATTCGCTCGCATCTGAAAATCCTACTAAAGTAAAATTTGAGCCTTTTATTGTACTGCAATGTCTCGGTATTTGTAAATAACATAACCCAGGTAATTAATCCAAAAATTTTTCCCATAAATAAACAATATTTTTCGGGAGGGAATCATCCCAACCTAGCTTTAATTTCCATAGTTCCTGTAGAAGGCATTTCACCTTAAAAACAACAGGTGTTATTAATCCAATGGGATCGAAAATACGTGCACCACAGCCCACATATTGCACGTTTTGTAAAAACCTTTTCTTTTTCTTCTACCGAGTACGAAAATGTATCTTTATCAGGATTCCAAATTAAACCTAAAATTTTCAACGAAAAAGATGTTCTATCATCAAATGCAACTTTACCACTCGTGTGGCTCCGGTGCTCAATTGGAATGTTATTTAAAACTGACTTCGAATTGCTCATCCATTTTCTCAATTGAAAGCCTCCTTTTGTAAGGAGTTCTTTTAGCTCCGTCTGCAGCTGAGCGGCGCCTTCCAGTTCCCGTTCACCGGTTACGATGTCGTCCACGTATGTGTCCGACAACAGTGCTTTAGAAGCCTTTGGAAATCGAGTACCTTCATCCTTCACCAGTTGATGTAAAGTTCTTATGGCCAAATAGGGCGAAGAAGTCACTCCAAATATGACAGTACCAAGTATATATTGCCCTACCGGCTGTAAAAGTGAAGAACGCCAAAGAATCCTTTGAAAATTTGTATCTTGTTCTCTCAATCGAATTTGGAGAAACATTTTTTGTATATCCGTAGTGAGTACTATCGGGAATATACGGAATTTTAAAAGTATGTGACTTATTTCATTTTCTAATTTTGGATCCGAATATAAACAATCGTTTAGTGAAATTTGTTTATCAGATTTACATGAGGCGTCAAAGACCACCCGAATTTTAATATCATTTCCTATTTTTTGAACAACCGCATGATGTGGAATGTAATAAGTATTCAGTATCTCAGTCGATGGGGAAACTCTTGTCATGAAGCCTTGCTGTAAGAAATCCTTCATATATTTACAGTAATGTTCCGCCAATGTTGGATTTAATGACAAGCGTTTTTCAAGATTATAAAATCTCTTATGGGCGATATCATATGTGCATCCGAAATCCACATGATCTCTGCTCTTGAAAGGTAGTGCCACGATATACCTGCCGCACCCTTCCCGATCGACTGTTGACTGAAAGATGGTTTCGCATTCATTATCGTCCTTATTCTGAATAATTTCGTTAGAAACCTCTTCAATTTCCCAGAAACGACTTACCGCGTGATTTAAGTCACTATTTTCAACTCCAGTTAACGCTGACGTCACAACGGGTTGTACGGAATTATAACCTTGTATACATGAACCAAAGCAAATTACATTTAAGGCTTGAAACATATCCTTGTCTCCATATGTTCGCATTCAAATCTGATCCCACTAGAAAATCAATGTCTCCTGGCCTTTGGAAATCTGGTTCAGCTAAATTTAAATGTTTGAAATCTTCAAATGATTCTTGTAAATCTACGGGCGTAATTTTAGAAGTAATATTTGATATTATTTTAGCTTGCCCTTTCCACAAAGCAGTGATTTTGAATAGAGTATATTTTACAGGTAACTAAACCCTGTATGTTGTTGACAATAACATTGTTTACACCCGCACTTTCCCGGACCATTTTTGTGAATGTAGTCCTAAAATGTTATATAGGTTTTTAGACATAAACGACACTGTGTTTGCGTTCCGAACAGTCCAGGAATTCTGCCAGCGCGGTAGGTAATATCGAACGTTTTGATAGCCCGTAAGCAATATTACACTGCACAGAATCGTCCGCGTCCGTTGCAGTACTGCGGTTGTTTGGCGAAAGAGACCTTTCGTCAGTATGTAACAAACTATGGTGCGTTTTTTTTGCATGTTCTACAAAGAAATTTTGATCTACAATTTTTAATGAAATGTGGATTCAAACAATTGAAACACAACTTTTCCTTTTTTACGAAGTCCCTCCTACTGTCTACATTTAGTGATAGAAAGTATTGACACTTTGTCAAGTGATGTCTATGATTACACATTATTCAAGTAATTTTATTAACACTATGCTCGTTTGAGCTCGCGTTTGAAAATAATACCCTCTTAGGAATCTTTTTATCTTTAATATCTGAAAGCATATTTATTCGATTTTTGGTTGCTAAAAATTCTATTAATTTTCCAGTATCCGGTATTTTATCTTTTTTAACAACAGATTATTATTAATCCAATGGGATCGAAAATATGTGCAACACAGCTCAGTATTACACGTTTTGTAAAAACCTTTTCTTTTTCCGGTATTTCATCTTTTTTAACAAGAGATTCAAAAGACCGACGCGTTTTTAAATCTATTTTTTGCAGAACCATATGACAAACAAATTCTTCAAATAATTTTCCTCGATGTAATTCGTGAAGCCCCGAGAGATTTTCACGCAGGACATTCAAAATCTCTCCATTATTAGCAAAATTACAAGTTAAAATCGAGTTGGCGTAATATATAAATAATGCTCTAGATTCCGAATAATGGCTCCATGGTGTTTCCCAAGCCAACTCATAATTTTCTTGAATCAATGGAATAGTCTTAACCAATGACAAAGCTGTTCCCTTCAAAGAGGTCAATAGATAATGAAATTTTTCAATGTCACTCAAAATGGTGCTGTCATGAACAAGGCTCCTGAATAAATTAAAATATTGTGGCCACTCTTCAATGTTTCCACTAAATATAGGAATTTTTATTTCCAGAGATAGTAAGCTACGCATCGGTCGCAGTTGAGTTTCCTCATTTGAAATATCATGGCCTGTGTGACCTTTTTCCAATTGAATGTCACGCGCTGATGTGACTTGGAAATATAATTCTTCAAAAACGCGTGAAACTTCCAAAATATCGTTTTTTGATTCGAATTCCGGAAGCAAAAACAGATCCGACAATTCGCATTGAATGTTTTTGAACTCTTCGTACGTGGATTCAATTTTTTCCATTCTGGCCTTAAATTGACAAAGTTTTGTTTTTTGCTCTAAATATTTAATGAGATCATATGCAACCTTTGATTATATAAATGTCTAGATATAGTGTTGCGCTGTAATTCCGGCAAAAAGTATTATATATATATATATATATTGTTGACGAAGCGCTTAACGTCACTGTAGGCGTGTCGAGTGATACCAGCTCCCAAGTATTTCCCATAAAAGTGGGTAAAAAATATGTTTCGATTTTGCGGGACCTATAAATTCGTTAAATTTTGAATTCATTTAAGTAAAATAGTTTTCTACATATAATGATATAAATGAAAAGAAAATCATTGTTAAAAGAGATTTATTTTTATTTGATTATTTTTAACAAATAAATAAGAAATACGGAAAATAAGAAAGATACATTCCTAGACGCTGCCAACTAGCCGGCAGGTATCGCTGTGTCTAAATTTAAATTTGTATCATCATTAAATAAAGAAGGTGGCCCACATCCAGGTAAATCTATACCTACCTAAAAATGGCAAAACTATCTTTAAAATACCAAAATGTTCGCGGCTTAAATACGAAAATAGGTGAATTTTCGAACAATGTTATTTCACAAAATACTGAAGTTATTGCTTTAACTGAAACATGGTTGCAAACCTCTGCATTCGATGCAGAACTGTTGTCCACCAATAAGTACACAGTACATCGCCGGGTCACACTAACATGTCACACTAAACATGTCACACTAAAACAGACAATGCAACTTTTTGACACTAAAGCTATCGATGGTTATTATTTATTCTTAATGACCTTCCCTTTGAATTTGTTTTTTAAACAGTTTTTGTATAGACTTTACATCCCGGTTAATATTATCCAATTTTGTCTTATAGTGATATCTTACGGCCAAATATTTTTCCACGAACAATCTTATCAAATTAACTTGATGCAGAAGACCGTAAATATGATCGGTTTTTACTTCGAAATAATTATCGGGAAAGTTTAATTTGAAGAACAGGCAACCCTGTAAACATGGCGTCGAAGTCAAATGGCGTTGTCCTAAGACCAAATTACACTATTAAAACTGAATTGTTTCTTTAACTAAATGGTTATTTAAAGGTAACTAACCGATGATAGGTAACATTTTTAGTTGTTTTCAATCGTCCTATGTAATTCCTGCACACTGATATAGCGCAGATCGTCATTTTCAAATGTCACACAACACGTGTTCACCGTACAACGATACTGTCGCCACTGAGCGGACAGGCCGAGCTTATTTGCCAACCTTTGGCAGATATATTTTTTGGCGCTTCGTCACTCGAGCGCTATATCTAGACATTTATATAATCGAAGTATGCAACCTGTACACGTCCGAACAATCTTTGCCGTTTTAATTTTAACGAACCAATCTTGGTTGCAACCTTATTCATTTTGAAATGTATTAAATACGTAAATTAACAATTATAATAGTAGGTATCTACTTGCAACAAATAAATTATTCTATTTGCACTCAATATTCCCTACCTACCAGCTGAAGTGATAAGCCGTACCAAAACTACCTACTATTGATAATAATCTTGTAATGAAACGAGTTTGAGTTCAATTTCTAATCATTTAAATTAAACTAATCTGCAAAGAATCAAGGTAAATTCTACATCCGGCGAATGCGATAGCTATTGGAAGTTGTTATTTTCTTCCGCGGAGTCTGAAATCTCTACCTACCACTATTGGAACGAAAAGGATGAAGAGGAAAAAATGGGATGTCAACCGAAAACAAGATGATCCTACCTTGCTGGTGATGTCCCGGGGTCCCACACTCATGCACTAAAGAAAACTCCACGGTTAAAACACACGTAGCACTTGGCTGTCAGTACCGCGCGGGTGTCGAAATTGCACTGATGTTTGCGGTTAGAATCAATCTTCAACCGGTGACAATGGAAAGATGGATATATAAGGATAGGTAGGTAAGACGGGTAGAATACATAGGTGTAGGTACAAATATGCCCGAACAATAATAAACCTCCTTTACCCTCCCTCAGTGCCTTGCTGATTGTATTTGTGTTTTAACACTATTTTATATTGATGGATGACCAGCCATGGTGGGTATAATATATTGGTAAATATTAAATGTAACATTTAATATTTACCAGCCATAAGGATGACCAGCCATGGTGGGTATAATATATTGGTAAATATTAAATGTAACATTTAATATTTACCAATATATTATACCCACCATGGCTGGTCATCCATCAATATAAAATAGTGTTATAACACAAATACAATCAGCAAGGCACTGAGGGTAGGTAATCAGTAAAGAATGCCAAGTCAGAACAATGATTAATTTTATTATAATAAAACCGGCCCTTGGGAACATTCTAAAATTTGCAATGAGACTCTATTAAGTTAAAATATAAATAATCATCAGGGGTGGCTGGATGCGTAATAAGTAACCAGCTGTGAATTTGATCTTAATTTCTCTGACCGTGTCTATCGGAAACTTGCAGGTACAATTAAAAGAAATAACTGATGGGCGCCTGTGATCGTGTAAACGAAAACATATTTATCACTCAGTAATCTCTAAACTAAGACTAAATAATATCTCGATCTGTTACAAATAAAATTTAATTCTCACGTCTCGAAGTCCGATCATGATGAACTGGTTTCCAGCCAATGACAGCCCGCTCAACAACACAACCCCCCGACCCGAGGTAATTCCGTCCTCTCCTCGAACAATCTCGAAGCTTCCCTGAGTTATGCGTGGATTATTTCGGTGCGCAATGCAGCCAACTCTCCCATGCAAAATTGCGAATACGCAGGCCACACCGTTACAAATGTTTTGCAAAATGTCATTCTCAAACACGCGAACTGTCAAACATGCTCATGTTTTCTGAAATTATCCAATTTTCTGCGCAATTTTCTTAATTTTTCTCTCCGTAAGAACCATCCTCGCACTTCAAGGAATATTCTAAAAAAAGAATTAGCGAAATCGGTTCAGCCGATCTCGAGATTTGCGCTTACCAACACATTTAGCGATTCATTTTTATATTATAGATGACAATATTACTGGTATTATATACCCATATGTTTTTTGGAATTCCCATGATTCTTAAATATTGTTGATGTACATACAAGCAATTTGGTCAAGCAAAGTTATTTTTAACAATGACAACTCCAAATATACCCCACCCGTCCCCGACACGAGTTTTGATTTGCCAAGGTGGTGGTTACTTATTACGCATAATAATATTAATATATTATTATATATGCACTTTTGGTAATTTTATTTTCTTGAACCCCCCCCCCCCCCTCCCTGATACTAAAACCTGGCTATTCCCGTGCATAACGCCATCTCTGATAATGATAAACACAAAACCCATGCAGTTAGTTCACTAACTGAAAAAATCAGAAACATAAACAGTAACATAAAAAAATTTAAAACTCAGCTTAAAAATTATACCGAAAATTTGAACTGAATAAAAAAATTTAAAAAATTAAACCAATATAATACCACCCCCCATACACACAAGCCCTGTTTATTTATGGGGTAAATCAAATACATGTATTATGTAATTAATTATTGTATAAAATTTATTGTAATTTATGTATATTTTTGTGAATAAAAAAAAATAAGTTGTGCATCGATAATTGTTTCATTGTGAAATTTTTAACTTAATAAAAAAACTGAATTTAAGTCACCTAATACGTTAAGACAACAGTTATTGATTCTGAGGCGGTAAGAAGTTCGCCGGGTCAGCTAGTGTAATATATAGTTGAAGAAGAAAATAAATCTAAACGAAACATGAAACAGAGTGAGACACAGAAAAATGAAAAGGTAACGGTCGCACCCAGGATCACTGTCTTATTGGGACGATGCCTCAACGATTTCGACCATTGCGACCGTTATCTTTTTATTTTTCCGTGTCTTGTTCTGTTTACGTTTCGTTTAGATTTATTATTGTTATCTTTTTCTTCAATGAAAAAACTTTTTTTATTTTTTTTATGAATCATAAACATTTCTCAATTCCTTAGTTCGAAATGGATATGACAACAAAATAATTAATCCAGAAAATCTTGAAAAAAAAACGAGTGCGCTTTAGACCACACGACTGAAGTAAAACTTCTTTAGCTCCATCTATATGATAGGAAGAGAGAAAGAAAAAGTGCGCGCGCACTGCTCTCTCTTGCTCCTACAGTGTGATACAGACAATAGGCCTGCACTGTGTCTTAGATATATGAAACGTAACTGGCTATGAGAGAAAGAGAGAAAGAAAATGTGTGCTCGCACCTCTCTCTCTCGCCCCTACAGTAATATACGAAATGTAACTCTCTCTCTTTCTATCTTCACTAACTTATATCCCCCTCTCAACTACCGTTCGCCTCGCTTTTCACAATGCTCTCATCACGCATTCACCAGCTTACTCTCCAAGTCAAGCGTGCGTAAAGAAGTTTTAATTCAAAAAGAAATCTCCAGGTTTCGTTCGACATTTAGAAATATATTTTTTATGCAACCTCACAAGAACCCCCCGTCTGTAAGGTGTGAAGGAAGGAAAACTATGTCGCCGCCCGGTTGAGCAGCGTTGTGAAGCGGGTTAAGGGAGGGGCTGTCGGAAGGTATTTATTAATACGGATGCCGGTAGCTCGAAACGACCCTTTCTCATGAAGCCAACATCACTAATGAACGGGTATTCCCATCGCGTCCGTCGAGTTTCACGCAGGTTCACTGGTGCACCGGAGATCAATGCTGGTAACTCCTCAGAGCAGGGGCCTTTAAAATACTCGTAGAGCAGACTCAACATGCCCACATTGCGTCTGTGCTTAAGAAAAGTCTTGAACAGATCGGTCTGTTAACAACTGATTTATCAATCAGACGGACCGCCCTCTTTTGCGCAGAATCAAGTATTTGTATCTAGTATGGTGGGGCTCCAGCCCAGAGATGACTCCCAAATTAGATTTTTGGGCGCAGTTGGTATTTGTATAGGGGTAGCAACTGGCCACCATTGAATATTCTGCTAGCCCTATACTAAACGGCCAGTTTCTTGGAAACCAGATTTACTCAGACTTCTGTGAAGCTCTAATATTTGGGCCATATTGAGGGTGCTTCCATCAAATTGAGCCGTACAGTCATTGATCTCCCTTTTTGCCAAATTCAGACACGATTGGGTTATTGAAACCTTGAAACTGAAAAATTATCTATTATATTATTATTTAATAGATAATATTTTTTATTTAATAGAAGATTTGGTACCAAAGGTTTTAACGCGAATACGCCCGCAACACATTTCCAATGGCCAGCATCTTCAATGGCAATACACGAATTATACAGTATAAATATCTACAGTGTGCATTATCTGTCCAATGCATTTTGTCTGCAGTCCAGTAGTAGTTAGTCGGTCTGCAATAGTAATGGCCTACCTGTGAACTGTGAGCTGTGAACGGGCAACGCTGCGAATGACGTCAGCTGCCAGTGGCATATCGTGGTATATTTAAAGTCCACACTTGGAACGTGACACCTGCTACGATGGGACAATCTGTCCACCGTTACGAAGCGAGACTGAACATTCATGAGACTGAAATCAGGTTGAAACACCATTACTCTGTATGATTATTATAAATTTGATTCCCTTTCACAATATTTTGGATCGGGCATTAGCGAATATCTGAAAAGTCAATTGTTTCAATAGTTAATTTTAATTTGACATTTTTTAAAATATGTATTTTATTTTACATGCTTCATTGCATAGACCAACGCTACCTATTTACTGTTTACAGTGGCCCCAGCTTAGCTATCCAGCTTCAGAATTAGATATCTATGAATGTGGTCGCGTATATTCTTCAGTTAACAAAACTATGGGAGTTGGTAAAGATTGGAATTTTACAGAACTGACTTTCCCCTGAGGGATATTGGTGGTATTTATTGCACAATCATAGATAAGAGATTCGAAATTATATGCACCGAGGGAGTACCAGGTGGCCAGTGCCAAGATTTCAAAAATTATTGTAGCAAATATTACACACATAGGTATTGGCCACACACTGTCAGATAGGAACAGGGTATTTAGATAACAGGTTGTGTTAGAGGGAGATGTGTATAGTTGTGCCAACAATGTGATTAGATGTTAGTTAAATGTTAGTAGATCTTAACATTGATATGGAAAACCAAAATGGTATACATTTTTAGAATAATAATAATCATTACAAAATATATAGTTCATTGAGAAATTAACGGTTCAAGCTGTAAACAGCACTGTTAAACCAAAAAATCCCCAAATCTCATCGTCTCCACTGGAGCGATTTTGGTCGAAAAATGGAGCACATTTTCCTACCATTCGTAAAACATTTATTGTAATTATTTAAAACATATCCTTGACCAGCCATTTATTTTAAAACGAAGCAATTAAAATGCTTTATCTATTACGACATAGATGTCGCATACACGAACTTCGTAAACTATTTTAGAACGATGTTAAAAAAAAAAATTCCCGTCGAATTTTCGATCAGCTGTTTATGGATAAAATTAAGTCCTTTTCCCATAGAAACGCACCTCTCTTTATCAAGTATACTACAGACAACATATAGAAATTGAAAATTTTATATGTTGACTCGAATAAGTATCCCTAACGGCAGTTTCAAGTAAAAAACACGCAGAATTCTCGCGATTATAAACTTAACGATTTTTTAATATTTTTTTATACATCCTACAAATATTAAATAAACGGTAAAACACGGGTTAATTCATTGTCTATATAGCACTATAATAAGTTTTTATGTCTCCATGTTAAAATTCGAAGATATGATTTTTTTTAATGGCAAAAATTTAAAAATTGACCTTCTGGGAAATCTCGAGTAATCGAGGCAAATTTATTTTTTTCGCGTGATCGCTCCAGTGGTTAAATATTATCTCTCCGTTTACCGAACGGCAAACATAATCTAAAACAATACTTAAGTATTACAAGAAAATCTAACCTAATCCAACAGGTTCCTCTCTTTTTTTCCCCATTTGGCTGATCCCTCATTGCCGGATTACGAATTACTTGACAATATTTGAATGTCGATAGAACATCGCATAAATTACCAGTATTTTGTATAAATATAATAACAATTAATCGTATTAGATTTATGACAAAATTAGTTAATCAAGTTAAGTCACAAGACCTCCTGGTCGCACCGAGTCGCCGACATAATATTATCTACGCCATTGCAATAGGAACCTACTTCCGAAGAAACTCTAACAACGTGGAACGGAGAAAAGCATTAGGGTTCCTGTCCGCCGATTTGCTGCCGATTTGAATGGTTAAGCGGGCGGACTTAGGGACCAGAATGGCGTGCACAAAACACAGTTGACACTGCCAACATTAGCAAATTGCACTGCAAGTTTCCAACTCAAACAATCTACTTTATATCCGAAAATGGATGTTGTGGAGATCGCGACCTTGAAATAAATAAAAAACTCTTATATCTACTGTATAACGTAGTGGTTACAAATAATGGTATAATTCCCTAGCCACATATTTTTCAACTTTGGCAAAACTCATCAGCAAACCCTGGCAATCGGTTCTGCTACTTTTCATTCCGCGATAAAATATCCCCGACAAAATATCCTCCGACAAAACATCCCCCAATAAAATATCTACTAAAACCTAACCTAACCTAACCAAACCTAACAAAAAATGAAACAAAAATAATGCATATATCGTGTAAAGACAATAAATTATTGTTCTTCTTCTTCTTCTCGTGCCCTGTCCGTTCAACGGAAGTTGGCTATGTTGGCTATGCGGACTTTGTTTACAGCGGCCCGGAGTTCTACAGTAGACTGGCCAAACCATTGTTTCAGGTTTTTCAGCCATGCCTTCTTCCAGGGCCCCGTCTTCCGGCAATCTTTTCCTGCGATAAGAGATGCAAGATCTCGTACTTCACTGGATGTCTCATCACATGTCTTAGATTGAAGTTTTCGGATTTTTATTGTCTTAATAACTTATTTTTATTTATTCATCCAAATCATAACATCTTCATTCGTAACTCTTTGCATTCAGCTTATTTTGAGTATTCTTCTGTAGATCAACATCTCGAATGCCTCAAGTCGCCTTATCAGTTCTTCAGTAAGCGTCCATGCTTCCGTTCCAAAAATAGTTAAATGGAAAATAAGGTTAGGTTAGGTTTTAGTAGATATTTTGTTGGAGGATGTTTTGTCTGGGATATTTTTTCGCGAGATGAAAACGCGCATTACTCCGGCAATCAGCCTCGCGGCCGCTAGCACGCAACTCATGACAGTCGTGGCATTTGTCCATATACCGGACTACGATTGCACGGCACTCTCTAGCTCTCCGCGTAATTTTGAAAATTGAAATGGTGTTGTATTTTAGTGAAAAATAATGAAACTTAAGACCCTTCTGTGTCCACGATTTATTGTGAACATAAAAACATGGATACTAGTAGTTCTGTAAACTTTAGACATCGTTTCGAATACAGTGCGTTTCTACCTTGGTCTTACATTTGATTAATATCTTAAATGGAATATATGTACATTGCTTACTTATCATGAATAAACTTAGAAAAAATATTTATTTCTTCAAAAACATTAGAAATATGCTGGATTTTAAATCTATGAAAAATTTTCATTACTCTCTTTGTCAATCAATAATCGCATGGGGAGGGGCAACACCTTGACGGCCGGCATAGTCCATCGGTAAGACTCTTGACTAGCACTCCGAAGGTCGCGGGATCGAATCCCAGCGTGGCAAATAATTGATCAATTTGTTTTATTTCACAATTTATTCATTTAAAATAATATATAGTATATTTGCGGTACGTCCCAGAGTGGAACATACTCTCAGTATCGCCCTGGTGTAAGACCACCATTCAGAATTGAAACGTTGCTTGAAATGGCTTTAGCCGTGTTTGGTGACCAGATTTGAATAGCCAGGTACTATCCCCACCTTCCTCTTCCCTATTTCCTTCCCCTCCGCACTACCTTCAACCTCACAACATACTGCACTTGGGGATGCCATAGTCCCACTGGCTCCAGAAGGGAGCAGTTGGGACTCTAGTGCGGTATTCATGTAAAAAAAAATAAAGCTATAGATTCATTATCGAAGGCACAAAAATTAATTATGAAAGTTATTCTTAAAGTTCCCATAATAACAAATACTGTAGAGATATTCTACAAATTCCATGTACTAGGTATTCGACAAATTTACACAAAAACAATCTTAACTCATCTGTTTAAAAATAAAACATACATTTTATGAAAATACCCAAAAAATTGTAAACACGCGGCACAAAACCAAATAACTCATACAAACACCTAAAACAAACACAAAATTTGGTCAAAGAAATTTCAAATACCTTCCGTCTAAAATATACAGTAACCTACCTGACAAAACAAATAATCGAATAATATTAAAAAATACAAAATTCTGCAATAATTAGTCACCCAACCTAAATATAATCCGCCGTTTCATTATTGTTACCACTACCTGTACCAACCGGAAAATTTCGTCAAATATTTTTGCTTTATTGAAAAATATATTTTATTTAATATTTATAAAATATTTGTAAACTAGTCTGTCTCGACACAGGTTTTCCTAGTGAGACAGGTAAGGCCAAAAAAATATATATGTAAACCTTTATATATAGACGCACATATTAAAAAAAAAGTTCTCCTATAATAAATCTAAATCAAAATTTTCTCTTTAATCATAAGATATGTAGTTAGTTATTTATATTTTATGTAATATGTTATTTTTTTAATTTCAAATTAGGAATTACACAATTTTTTCAAATGAACGCGACTATCTCAATGATAATTCTTTCCACGCACTTCCCAACCTCCCTCTGCATTCCTGCTCTCCTTCTCATCCCCACTACCTTCTGCCTTACAACAAACACACAATGGTGATGCCATTGCCTCACTGGCTCCAGACGGTTGGAAATGGTTGGAACTCCTGTGCGGTATTCAAACAATGAAATAAAAAGATTTTCAGGTGTTTTCATATCAAAGGTCATCCGCTTTCGTTTTGAAATCCATTTTAAATATGCATTGGGTCAATACACACTCAGTTTCAGGTTATTCTGAGGTAAATTTGAATATAGTTCAGAAGTTATTTTAACGAGATGGACACAGGCCTTAATAATTATTCATTTATGAATTTACTTATTGAAAGCTCTTGTGGTTCAAAAAGGGTGAACTCGGCCTTAAGTTATTATCTTGTATTTACTCAAATTGTAGTTTTACCAATTAAAAATAATCTGATATATGTATTTATTTATTTATGTATGTAGGAGCCTTTGAAAATGATGCATAATATTTCATGGTAGGCACCTGCCCACCTGTGGAAATGAAGAACGGAACAATATTCTAATTGTTTGGAATTCATTGAAATATATGAAATATTCCGAAATTCAAAGTATTGGGAACCATACACAAAACGAAATGCCGCCATTTTGAGGTGTAAATTATCTTTCAATTTTTATTTTTAAACTAACTAAAGTAGAGTATTTTACCGTAGGGAGTGTGGCGAACTCATCGCTCAGACAGTGGAAACAAACCTGCAATAGCCATCCCAAGCCAAGGTGTGAGCTACCGTGCTCGGGCTGAATGTCCTGGGGAACGGTAACACGAACGGTGCCTCGGAAAAATAAGGTCGCATTGCAGAGTATTTAGACCTCACTCCAGCACTCGGGGCTCTGCTGGAGTGGACCTTCTATTTCCTTGGTCATTCGTGGGATAAAAAAATTGGACCATTCGAAAACTAGGGGTCTTTTGGGAACCTAGGAGTGCTGAGGCCACCTCTGTGGACTTCCTTCCTGAGGCCTGTAGGAGGAATCAAGAGGAGAAGCCGTGGAAAGGAGAGCTACTCCAAGAAGGCCAACTCCATTAACTCTTCCTTTGTGGGGCCTTCAGGGAACCAAGGGGAAGGGCACCATTCCAGCGCGGAGCCTTTAGGGATCCAAGGAGGAGTGAAGTGGAGAGATGATGTCCTCTTCCAATATGGGGTCTTCGGGGAACCATGTAGGATTGAAGAGGAGAAATGAGACCATCTATGTGAACTCTTCTCTTGTGGGGCCTTTAGGAAACCACGGAGGGGTAAGGAGGAGAAATGAAGTTTGAATATATTTAAATGGGATGGCGACATAAAATTCCTGGCAAGTGTGAGAGAGACAGAGCGCTTGCTAAATGGTCTAGGACCAAATCAGTGGTACATTTTTTTCCATTCAAATTTATCTGGAAGGCACTTCTAGTGTTATATTCTATGCATTCGAAAGATATTTGAACATTTCCCTATAAAACTACGAATTCTAAATTCGATTATTCCGAATTTCCGCCACCCGCAAAGTTTCTCATTCCTTCCCGTCTTCCAGCCTTCCCGTCTCCCGCCTTCCCGACAGCCCCGACAAAAGCTCACTCTAGCCAAAGTCAATCTAATTATCCCTTGCACTTCGCTATCGAGCGACTGCAAGGGATCGACTTGGTAACAAAATGTTTAGGAGGAGTTGGACTTACTCAAGACAAATTTAGCACGTTTTGGAAAGCACTCGTCGGAATCACCATCATAGTTTAAATCGATATTGATAATATGTATCCCAGTCAGCTTTATTTTGTTTTAATGATTTTCAAAGACCTTCGTGGATGTGATGTTATGATCCTTGTCTACGCATTCGGAGGTCGCGGGTACAAATCCCGATGTATGCAAGTATTAGTGTTTTATTTCACAATTTATTTATTTAAAATAAAATTTTCTGGATCAGTATTTGCGGCACGTTCCAGAGTGGTAGATACGTTCAGTATCACCCTGGTGAAAGACCACTATTCGAAACGAAACTTTGTTTGAAATGGCTTTAGCCGTGTTCGGTGGTCAGATATAAATAGTCTTTCACCATCCCCATTTCACTCTCCCCACTACCCTCAGCCTTACAACATTCCCCAATTGTATATGCCATAGTATTTCTGGCGCCAGATGTTTGGGAGCAGTTAGGACTCTTAAGAGTTAGTCACAAAAAAAGTTTTCTTACGTTCACCTAGTCATAGTTTTGAAATTCTACTGGTTTATTATTTTTAGGCAGTACATCTATTTCACCTTTCGAAGGCTGCTGATCATACTGCCAGCCAACTATATAATTCAGTGCAAACAATATCTACGAAGAACGAAGACAACAATGTGTGAAAACATCTTATAGAATTTAAAAAAACGTATTTAAGCACACGTCATTAATAACAGAACATTTATAATCTTGCACGATGTACTGAATCCTATTATCCTACTAATATTATAATGGTGAAAGTTTGTATGGATGTATGTTTGTTACTCTTTCACGCAAAAACTACTGAATAGATTTTAAAAATTCTTTCACTAATAGAAAGCTACATTATTTGCGAGATCAATAGGCTATATTTATTGGTAAGCTCTGGCGTTATGAATAATCTCTGGCGTTATGAAATTATTTATCATACGTTTTCTGTCGCTAACAAAATCGATTTATTGCAAACGCCAATTGTCGCCTTGGAAACAATGTTTTTTAAAATTTTATTAGGTTACTATGGACATCCCTTTGATGTTAAAATTCAAATATGTATAAAATACTAATTCCTACTTTACAGAATGGATTTTACTGAAACTTTACAATAATATGAACATATAGGCTATAGCTCAGATCTCTGGCATAACGAAATTTGTATGAAAAAATTGCAATAGGTGGCACGATTAGTAAGATATCTATAATTCTTTAATCGATTCAAATTATTAGGGAAGTAGGTACTTCAAATAAATTCGCTTAAATATTTTCTAAAATAGAATTTTTATTTAAGAATCTTTGTTTTGAAAAACGTCATTCTCAAATTTTGACATAATGTCACACAACAATTATTGTTTAATTGGATAGACAGGTTTCGCATTTTTTAAGTATAAAACTGCCGTACTGGATTTTTTGGTAGAATATAAAAAGAAGAATAATAATTCGTACTTAATAACTATCTATAAAAATGAATCACCAATATATATGTATGCGCATAAACCCGAACGACTGAACCAAATTTAATAATTCTTTTTTTTGTTCGTTTTTTTTTTGTATAAAACTACCGTTGAGTTCTGGCATTATGAATTTTGTATAAGAAATTATAACAGGTGGCATGCGAGCAGTTTGAAAACTGAATGTATCGGGAATGAATGTGTGGAATGCGAGAGGTGAGTGGGGGAGTGGGGAGGGGGTAAGGGGAGGGGGGAGGGTGGGGGTGGAAGGGGGTTAGGGGAGGGAGAGGGGGAGGGAGAGGGGGAGGGAAGGAAGGGGAAAGGGGAAGGATGGAGGAGGTTGTGGGGATGGGTAGGGGGTGGGGGGAAGTAGGTTGATGGGGGGAAGTGGAGTGGGGGGAGGGGTGGGTGGAGGGGGAGGGGGATTTATGGGGGAGTGGATTGGGGAGAGGGAATGTGGAGGAGGCTGAGTGGAAATCCCCTAATGCCATGCGAGCGAAGCCGCGGGAAAAAGCTAGTATTTTTATAATATAACCGCCTAAAGTTTCGCAGTTCGAAGACTTAACCCTGGAGTGGTCGCCTGGATTACCTACATATGTAATCCACTCATCCAATATTAAAGATTCCTCAAAAAAGGATGGCCCGAATCATTTTATCTTTAGTTGGTCGTACTTTAAGTTGGATGACATACGGAAGTTCAGCGCTGGTATCGGGCAAGCTTGGTTTTGAAACAGGATTTCCGCAAAGTCCATGGTCTAAACTTGTAATCCACGCGAGCAATTACGTAGCACAAAAAAATGCATGCAAAAAGCAAAAAATTAATTTGTTCTGATCATTCTATAATTTTATAGAATGTTTAGGACATTCTGCTCAGAAATCAGAAATTAAATTATTTTATGTGCTTACCATTTTTTTGATATATCAATAAAAGTGAAAGATGTAATTTTTTGCTTAAAAAAGGGGTTATTTATATTTTGGTTGATTATGAAAAATATAGAGGTTATGTTTAATTTATGCTACTTATTTCTAGTAAACAATGCTTCGATTATAAGATTAAAAAATAAATACACAATAGGTCTAAATCAGGGGTGCTCAAACTTGGATCGACTCTGACAGCTGTAGCGCCCTGGGAGGGGAGGGGGGGGGGTGTAGAAATCCTTTTTTTATTGCGACCTCTTTTGTTGCCGATTTTTATATCATATGGACGAGTATTCTTCCAATAAATTAAAATTACACTCAGAACATAAAAACGGTTTTTCGATTTTGGCAATACATAAATAGTCTGCGAATAGAATTTTATAACCGCACTTCCAATGGGAGAATGTTTTTCTTTCGAAATATGTCGGCAGATGAATCCACAACCAGAATTTTACATTCTGAATACAAAACTGGTTTAAATTAAATCTGTTTGCGATGAATTAAAACTACACTCAAAACATAAACATGGTTTTTCTTTGATGCTGGCAGAACATACATGGTCTGCAACTTGAATTTTATGACTGAACTTCGAATAAGAGAACGTTTTCCTGCGAAACGTGTCAGCAGACCAATCCACGAATCAAATTATTGTAAACATATGACTGGTTTTAAATTAAGAGCGAATTTATTCGCCGCACTCATTTTGTATTATTTATTAATACACTTCGTATCGCCTTCAAGTAACTCGGACTTACTGACTCTTATATAAAATATAAACCAAACCACATACTAGAAACTAGATCGATAACTTCGGACTTTTGAAGGGTGCAATTTTCGACAATATTTCACCATGAATATGCAATAATAAAAAAAAAATTTCTATGGGGACTTGTGACATCACACACCATAGATGAGGATAGAGTAAACAACAAAAAAAGGCGCGACCATTGACAATATAAGTTACAGATAAATAATATACACAAAAGGCATGAATAATGGGCGGTCTTATTAATTAAGGATCAACTAAAACAAAAACTGTTAAAAAATCTATTTACTCGTACATCGGCAAATTTTTCTCGAGATCGACTCAAAAAGCACTCGCGATCGACCGTTTATCTGGTCTAAATCATTTTTTTTTATTTTTTTTTTTATCTTTATGAGTAAAACCTCAAATTGTAATATTTAAATAAAATGAAGACAATATAAGCGAAACTCAATCGAAAATCTGGAAACAGAAAAATCAGAAAAACATATTGACACCTCTGGGACTCGAACCCAGGACCTCTTGCTTTCCGGGCAAACGCGCTAACTCCTGGGTTCGAGTCCCATAGGTGTCAATATGTTTTTCTGATTTTTCTGTTTCCAGATTTTCGATTGAGTTTCGCTTATATTGTCTTCATTTTATTTAAATATTACGATTTTTTTTTAGTTTAAAAATGGCCTACTTATATATTCCACGCGACCAGTGACCACTGTAGGGTTAACAGATAATTCTCTTTTAATATTAGTTCAATTGTGAATCCGCATCTATTGCTTGATGCGACCATTATGGACCATTTCCAAGATACCATTTCTCTTTGAGACAATAAAGTCTCCGGAATGGTAATGGCGACAAATGACCTCGTTCTTTTGTCTGAACAGGAATGAATCCGACTGAAAAAATCCTCTTCCACAAATGCTTTGAAGTTTTACAGCCAGCCTCTACATGACATATTATAAGTAATTATTTTTTCTTCTACATATTCACGTGTGCGTGAGAATAATGAATCTGGATTCGAGAAGAATATTATATTCAATAAAACATAAAATCCAAACTGAGCTTTTAAATTTGTTTCCTTCCTTGAAAGAAACAAATTTAGAAGCTAGGAAAAGTAAGAATTTTTTAAATTAATCATTGAAGTAAAAAAAAAAATATATATTTTTTATTTTTTTATTGAAACATTTATTAAAGTTACAATTTTTCGACATAATATAACAACAATATTTCAATCACTCTCCTAATAAAGCAGCTGCTTGTGTTTAGGAGAGGACAACTAAATACTTTTACATCAACATAAATTAAAAATATTAACTCAAAAACTAATAGTAATTTTATGAGAAAATACGATACAAGAAATAAAATTATTGGTTAGTTAATAAATGATTCAAAAGATTGATAAAGCAAAACATATTTCTAAACAATAAGTAAAGTTATGAGGTGGTACCAACTAGAGTATTTCAATTTAATTTTATGATATATGTAGGGGTAATTTATTGAATAATTTTAAAGCCTTGAATACTTAGTGATGCTGTGCTGTTGTGGTTCGTACTAGTGGTACGGTTAATCCTCCAACAGATATGATTCTTTTGCTAATATTTAATTGTGGTATAGTATTCTGATTAAATAAATCTTTACGTAATTGTATTAGTGCAATTTTGTAATAAATTTTTGTGAGTGGGGAACCGGGAAATCTTGGAAAACTATTAAATCTGTAGGAAACATGAAAGAAAATAAAAAAAGGTAACGAACCCACCACACCTGTCTTAGGCCATCGTCTCATGGAGAAACTGAAAAAAAAACTTGTCTACAACTCAATCGTTATCTCATTCAATATAGTGAATTTCATTGGCGGTCGGCACACAGGCAACGTGTTAAAGACCAGTTGTCAAGGGTAATGCGGTGACTAGCAATGCTAATCGCCGCGGCCGTCGCGTTTCAGTTGCCATGTTGACAGGTTGCCATGGTAGCGGCTCACGACCTATCAAGTTTTTGAGTAATTTGCGAAATTTTGATTTTGTTCAGGAGGTTGATAAATTGAGTTGTGCCTTGAACTTGTTGCCATCCAGTTTTCAATTTCTCCATAAGCGAAGCCCCTTACTGTGAAAACGCCTTATACCACTTTCACTTGTTAAAATGTCTAAAAAGAAGAAACAATTTAAAAATGTGTCATCGCATATATTCTGCTAGTTAATTTATGGACTGTAATCACTAATTTAAAAAAGAAACGATTCAAGTTGAAAGGGAGTCGGTAACGATTGGAATTGTAAAGGATTTACCTTTCCCATTGTCTTTCAATAATCTTGTTTATAACAATATATTATGGCCTTGACACATTACATAATGACATATATGAGATTTCTTATACTACCGGGAGAATACCAGCTGGTCGCTGCCAAGATTTCGTAATGTAGTCGATATTAAATTCACTGAGAGATCGATAGGAGTTGATAATTGCACGCGTTCTGTTCCTTGATTTATTATTGCAAATGTCCATACGTAGGAATTGGCCACACACCTTGTCAGACAGGGACAGGTAGATGGATAGTAGGTTGGTTGAGGAAGGGAGATGTAGATAGTTGCGTCAACAGAATGTAGGCACTAAAAAAACAAAAATGATGATAATGAATTCTTCAATAAACACAAATTCACTTTGTGGCATCATTTTTAATTATATGAAAAGAAATTACTTTGAAAACACTTATTAAATTATTAACTGATATATACAAAGTAATTTGTTTTCATATGATAGTAATAACTCATTTCATCAATAATGCTATATATAACCATATATTTTTTCCCTTTTCTTTTTAATTGCTTAATTTAATTTGCTTTCTTTTCTTTACATACATTGCTACCACGTTGTTACTATTTTTATTTTGTTTTTGGCTCGCCAACACAATACATCACATATTATTACATTAAGTTTACAAATTGAACATGGTTACCGTGACAATTCCAATTAAAGGTGAGCACACCATTACACTTACATGTACATGTACACACATGTATACACATACGTGTGCACACTCCACACACACGCACATACACATACGTATATGCCCTAAACATTTTTACTACCATATAAGGTCATGTATTTAGGACATTTGCACGCGTCCACGGCATGCAAATCATCACCCGTTCCCTCCGGACCAATAGGAGAGGCATTACCCATATATGGGGTTAGCCGTCTCCCTCTACGGGAGACGAAAGGGAAACATGAAACAAGCGGGAGCGAGCGGTTCTTCCCGACCGGGACGTGTTGGGCGACGGTAGTTCCCACTCGTAACATTAAAGTGAGCGTCGGCTCGGATTGCTGCACCCCTTGAACTCCAGGAAACCCCTGACGCTCCTGCTGCGCACCAGCCCTGTGCCATGGTCCTACTCCTGCCCGTGCTGCGCCTTCACCACCCGCTCGTAACAATGTGAGCGTCGGCCAGGATTGCTGAACACCAGGAAACCCCTGACGCTCCTGCTGCGCACCAGCCCTGTGCCATGACCCTACTCCTGCCCGTGCTGCGCCTTCGCCACCCGCTCGTAACAATGTGAGCGTCGGCCAGGATTGATGAACTCCAGGAGACCCCTGACGCTCCTGCTGCGCACCAGCCCTGTGCAATGGCCCTACTCCTGCCCGTGCTGCGCCTTCGCCACCCGCTCGTAACAATGTGAGCGTCGGCCAGGATTGCTGAACTCCAGGAAACCCCTGACGCTCCTGCTGCGCACCAGCCCTATGCCATGGCCCTACTCCTGCCCGCTCCAGCGCCTGCCGCCCGCTGCTTCGCCACTGTTCACACGTGAGCCTTCATAATACCTCCCCCTCTAGTTATTTGTGAGCCATTTAGATTCTCAGCCCAAATCACCCCTTCCTAGGCACCCGCCAGTCAGGACTTAAACTGAGCTATTGTCTTGCATTACCTTGCTTATTGTCAATAAACCTGTCTATACCAACTACCTGTTTCACTGGACATTGCCTGTAGAGAGACCGTACCCCCCAAGACTAAGTTCTCATACCCAGCAGCTGCCGTCGGCACCCCTGTAACACTGGCATAACACATGTAATACGTAACACTGGCACCCAACATGTAATACGTAACACTGGCGACCAACGTGTCATAACACATGTAATACGTAACACTGGGCCCAACGTGCTATAGGTTTTCCCTCCACTGAAGCATGGTAATTGGTATAATGTTAGCTTATAATTGATATATTGTGTTATGTGTGAGCATATGTTCTTGTTTCTTCCCGCGCAGCAGCAGTGTGTGTGCCTCGTGTATTGTTCGTGTGCGTACAACCGCGTTGTGTTCAAACGCGCACGGCTAGTCTGTCCAGTCTATTGCCCTAGTCCGTCCGCATTAAATTAATAATAAGTAATTGATGTCACGTTCCGCGACAATTAAAATTATTACATTAATTTAAAAAAAGAACTAAACTTAACTGCTGTCAGGTCTAGCTTCTGCTACCTGGGGTCCCTATAATAGGACAGGTTAACGAAATAATTGAATAACTCGTAAGGAATTCGCGATCCAAATTGGATAACGGGTATTTACCGGAATCGTCTTGTACGGTGTTACTTACATTAAAACCATGGAGTCCTCCACGACAAATTCGAGTAGAATTTTGAATTTCGTAAAGGCAACCGCGTCCGTGATTTAAAAAAAAATGTTATCGGAGAGAGATATTGCTCCCAAAGAGCGGGCATCTCTCTTTAAAAAAAAGAGAGGAAGGAAATATAAAAAAAAGTTGAACCATGCTCGATGGTGACAGGAGTCCGTAAATATAAAAGATGTAAATAAAAGGAAACCCATTTTATGTAACTATTTATGTATATTAATTTTTTTTTTCTCTTCGTATATCTCTCTTCAAATTTCTTTTGCAATAAAAGTTAAGGATTTGGTAAAAAAGAGGTACTGACGTTGCCGCCGTATCGGGTTGAATTTTTTTTGTTATTATTATTTTTGTTCATTTTCTCCCCACCCCTGGATACGTGTGATATATTATACTTAATCATTCCGTGGGCGTGGTGTCAACAAATAAACCGGATAATAATAGAGGCGGTAGTTGTCCCTCTTTATATATAACCCAAGGTCGTCATTAAACCTTGTTGTTACTACGAAGATATAACGCATATAGCTTATCTTTCAATTATTACAGAAGTTTGCAAACTCCTTCTTACTACGATACAAGTGTTGACAATCTGGGACGCTGGAGGGTCTTCACGTAATTGTTAAATTTTTCTTTTTTTCTTTTAATTAAAACTCAATTTACATTAGTAAATCATTCGCAACGTCATCAAATTCATTATGACAGTAGCAGTTTTCTGCAGACGAGAACAATATATGGTTAGTTAGGAGAAGTAACCGCTTAGGTATAATTTTTATTTATATAGATATATATTTTAATATATATAATTCACTTTCGAAACACGACATGATTCATTGATAGAGGGCAGAGTTCAAGAACCTTAAGTTTTGTGGAAGTATTCTTTATATAAGGAAGGTACCACCTTAAGTATTCAATATCCTACCCGGGACCGGAATGGAAAATTCATTTTCATTTTCGTGGAACGCTTGTACTCTAGAAATTACCCAAATTCTAGGTACAATAAAGGAATATGCAAGCATACCCCTTTCTTTCCGTTGACAGGATGCAGCATAAAGAATTCTTGTGCTAGGGAGTGGTGGACAAAGTCCTCCGTCACTCATAGTAATAGTAGCAGTTAATTGACTGGTAGGTAATAATAACCAAGTAAATCTTGATTGTGTCATTAACCTTATATATTGTAAATAAAAAATGCGTTAGTTGTAAAAACCCTGTTTATAAGTTTTGCTGGCGACAGTTGGACGCTATCCATTGTACAGACGACCCTGCCGTATTACGGAGTACATTTTCTTGTATATTAATTGCGTCAAGGACACAAGTCAAAAAACGAGGTCGTAGCTAATCGTTACCATTATTCCTTTTTTTTTCTTCTTTCCTTCTTAATGTTATACATCCGCGTGTACAATTATAATTGTGCCGCATTACCTTCAGTCATGTCGTTTCTGGAAACCTTTCATTGTTCAGAACTGTTCTCGCAAGCTGACACATCTAACGAGAATCGAAGGAGCACACATACTGTCGAGGATGACTTACGGATATACCAAGGAATATTATCCTATATATATGTATTTTTTTTATTTTTTATATTGTATACCCTTATCAATTGTAAATTAATTATAGGTTGTGAGTTTATTGTAAGCACGTAATTGATTACTTCGGTATCAATATGGTAATCCAGCGTGTAAAGTCCTTATGTCAGGACGAATTTAAGCAATGTTAATTGTAATGTTTTGATTCCTTGTGTATTTAAGATGAGGTTGTATCTCTCATCGTACGAGGTATTAAAAAATATTATCAGCTGCATTTAAGTCATTACGGTTTTGTCTGGTTATTTTGGTGAGAACACCTTTTGGAGGTGTTCTGAGTATATTGGTGCAGCGCTGCACGGCTCACCTGAGGTGGGTCGATAAAGGGTTATAGGATTCATATTATGCCTGAAAATTAATATTCATGATAGGTGTTCAGTAGCGTAACCTTATAATTACACGCGAACATGAGAGGATGGTCATTATGCCTGATAATTAAATGCTAGCTGGACAAAAACCATGACAAGTTGCTATTACGGAATTAACATCTTGAATAGAGTCGAATTATGTAAATAACTAAAACTTTTCATTGTAAAAAACGCGAATGTGTGTTGATTTCGGTCAATACAGGACGTCAGTCAGCGTTAATATTCTCTAACCAGAATAATGTGCATAAAGAAACCTTGTATAGTTTTAAGAATTTCATTGTAAAAAACGCGAATGTGTGTTGATTTCGGTCAATACAGGACGTCAGTCAGCGTTAATATTCTCTAACCAGAATAATGTGCATAAAGAAACCTTGTATAGTTTTAAGAATTTCATTGTAAAAAACGCGAATGTGTGTTGATTTCGGTCAATACAGGACGTCAATCAGCGTTAATATTCTCTAACCGGAATAATAGATATAGGAATGATTGCACAATTGCTAACTTGGTAACCAATTAATTAATGTGAAACTACTGTATCCTTGGTTCTATCCCTTGTTGTTACTGGGACATACATGTTCCCAACCAGTTTTTTATTATTTTAATCTTTTTTATGTTTTGGGAAACATTTTACACTATTGTTTATGAGGAGCTCCTTTTTTCTTCTCTTCCCACCTTCGCTGGCATGTCTGTACCAAACTAGGTATTAATTCTACATTTCTTGAGAAAAGGGTTGGCAACCCTTATTCAGGTTATTTGTTAGGGTTTGATAGCTTGGCTTTCAGGTAGTTAAAATTTGTTGGCTCTTAGGTAGGGAGTGTTTAATTCTTGGTGGAAGAGGTGTCTCTGTACCTCACTCGCGGCAACCATGAGGAAGCGTTCCTTGCATCAGCTACGTTACCTACATCCTTCATTCGTCGGCGGAGAGGGTAGTGTTATGGGTTGCCCATATACCTATCTATCGTGCGAACATCACGAAGCCAGATCGTGTCAGGAAGCCTATCACGCGTGTCTTGCAGTCAATGAACATCCCCTAAACATTTTTACTACCATATAAGGTCATGTATTTAGGATATTTGCACGCGTCCACGGCATGCAAATCATCACCCGTTCCCTCCGGACCAATAGGAGAGGCATTGCCCATATATGGGGTTAGCCGGATCCCTCTACGGGAGACGCAAGGGAAACAGGAAACAAGCACGGCAGTTCCAAGCAGGCACCGGGAGCGAGCGGTTCTTCCCGACCGGGACGTGTTGGGCGACGGTAGTTCCCGCTCGTAACATTAAAGTGAGCGTCGGCTCGGATTGCTGGACCCCTTGAACTCCAGGAAACCCCTGACGCTCCTGCTGCGCACCAGCCCTGTGCCATGACCCTACTCCTGCCCGTGCTGCGCCTTCGCCACCCGCTCGTAACAATGTGAGCGTCGGCCAGGATTGTTGAACTCCAGGAAACCCCTGACGCTCCTGCTGCGCACCAGCCCTGTGCCGAGAGTAGGGCCGTTGCACGTGCTGCGCCTTCGCCACCCGCTCGTAACAATGTGAGCGTCGGCCAGGATTGCTGAACTCCAGGAGACCCCTGACGCTCCTACTGCGCACCAGCCCTGTGCAATGGCCCTACTCCTGCCCGTGCTGCGCCTTTGCCACCCGCTCGTAACAATGTGAGCGTCGGCCAGGATTGCTGAACTCCAGGAAACCCCTGACGCTCCTGCTGCACACCAGCCCTGTGCCATGGCCCTACTCCTGCCCGCTCCAGCGCCTGCCGCCCGCTGCTTCACCGCTGTTCACACGTGAGCCTTCATAATACCCCTTCCTCTAGTTATTCGTGAGCCATTTAGATTCTCAGCCCAAATCGCCCCTTCCTAGGCACCCGCCAGTCAGGACTTAAACTGAGCTATTGTCTTGCATTACCTTGCATATTGTCAATAAACCTGTCTATACCAACTACCTGTTTCACTGGACATTGCCTGTAGAGAGACTGTACCCCCCAAGACTAAGTTCTCATACCCAGCAGCTGCCGTCGGCACCCCTGTAACACTGGCATAACACATGTAATACGTAACACTGGCACCCAACATGTAATACGTAACACTGGCGACCAACGTGTCATAACACATGTAATACGTAACAACTTAATGAAAAAATGTGAACACTTCAGCCCATCTAGTCCTGGTGAGGTGTTTACAAAAAATTACAACTTAACCATTTACATACATCATTACTTTACATCATTACAATTTCACACATAGTTACTGATTTCTTTACAGTCTTAACATTCGTATAGAAATAAATAAAATAATTTAAAAACCCTCTTTTTATCAAGATTAAGGTTTCCAAAAAAATTGAAACATGTATTGCGATGCTTTTGAATCGAAAGGTCTTATGTAAATTAACAATGGCTTTATTTCAAATCAGTAAAGATCGCAATTCAAGGGATTATCGGTACAGAGACTGTAACCAAAGTGGCCACGGCGGCAGTCTGAACGCTTAATTATGTAGTTGCATTGATTTCAAATCGCTCGAATAATCAAAGGAGATATTTCGATGGGGACGATATTAATTTTCCTGTGGAGACTAATGAAACCGAGACTCACAAAAGAAACGGAACATTAATGGCGACTATCTTACTGCACAAATATCTTACTTCAATTACGATTGGATATTAATGTAGGTGCTAAGTACTACCGACCAGAATTTCCACCGATATTTTAGTTCGAACAGATTATAGGTGTTTCATTTTTTAAGATACTCTGGAATAATTTTTTTTTTTTGTAAAATAAACTTAAGGTGGAGCATTCGAAGTTCTGCAAAATACTGTGTTAATGACTAATTGCAAATTTGGTTGCTTAGAAATTAGTTAGATGCTATTAAATACTGTGAGTAGATTACATCTTGGCCTTTGAAATTATGGCCTCTGATAGAGTATTTATGACAAGTTTTTTTTGCAAAACTTTATGAAAATTTTATGACAAGTCTTTGAATTGAGCATTTGAATGCTTGGAGATATGTTAGATGCTTAAATTAAATAATGCGAGTAGAAAATATTTTGTCGTTTTGAAATGATCGGCTATTTTGTTGATAAGTTTATCACCCCAGAAAAAAATAAAGTATTTGGCCTATAAAAACTGACCCAAAGTTCAAAATTTCTTACTTTTTAAATGTGGTTTTATTGTACAAAGTCTAAAATTACGTGCTTTAGAAAATGATCGTAAAACATTTAAATATTTGTGCACGAACTTCACAAAATAAAATACGACTCGCTTTTTGGCGATGTTTTTATCTCATCAAAATCAAAACAGGCGGCTCAACCGGGAATTTGAACCCTATCGCCATCCACATAAGGAGTGTTATAGTTAGTGGCCTGATTTCGAATTTTACACGCCATGGTGCATCCCCTTGTCGAATAATTCATTTCAATATGTTGAAACACCACTTTTGAAAATCTGCTAATACAAGACACTACAAACGTTTTTTTTTTTTTTTCAAAATATTGTTTTGGGTGGAATTAATTTTCTGTTTAAATTTAGAATCTTCAATATTTTTCTAGGACTACCTTAATATACACATAGACGAAAAATATGTAAAGAAAAGAAGAAACCAATTAAGAACCATCATTTTCATTATTTCATAAACTTCAAGACTATTTATTGTAGATTTAAAGTTATTTCTTATAATGGAAGACGAATCCGCAAGTTTTTCAAATATTTTTTTCTCCAAAAGTAAAATCGGGCGTAGATGACAAAAAGTTCACATAACCTATTTTGAGAATGTAGGTACATATAAACAGATGACGAGCTTAGTGTACAATGACGCTTTACTAAATTTTACATGACTGACGTCAATTATACTAGTGTGTTTTAAATATGCATTAGCCCGAAAAATTTACAATCTGTATATCAATATAATCAGGGCTGGGCAGTATTTGAAATACTTGTAATTGAAATACGTATTTCAATTACAACAAAATACGTATTTGTATTTCAATTACTTCTTTAAAATGTATTTTGTAATTGGTATTTCAATTACCTGCTGCTGAGGTATTTTGTAATTTGTATTTTAAATTTTCAAATACATTTAGCGATCTTAATAATGATAATAAAAAATAATCACACATAGATAATACATAGACTAAAAACGCTAGAATCCTGTATCTACTATTGTCCTTTGCTATAGCACTCTTACTAATGATTATTTGTAGTTCTCTTATATCATAGCTTTATAATGTCACTGTTAATTGTCCTGTGCTATAATAGCACCGTTATTGTACATTTTGTGTCATATTACATTATAATTTTGCTTTGTATTGTACATTTTTGTATCATAGTATTAGATCAAGCACTATAGGAATAATTTGACTGATTACTGGATTATTTTTAAGTTAATTACTGTAGAGCGCAATAATACAAAACTGTACTATATAAAATGTCATCCATTTATATATAAAAATGAATCTTTGTTTCCCTTGGTCACGCCATAACTGAATGACTACCTATTTCATTCATTTTTTTTAAGTTTTCTAATACTTTATAGAAGGTTCTTACGGAAAGAAAAATTAAGAAAATTACGCAGGAAATTGGATAATATCAGAAAACTTAACTACTATTTTAACTTCGCACGTTTGACAGTTCGCGCGTTTGATGAAATTGAATTTAGCAGGCAGCTGTTTTTTTTTGTAACAAAAGAATTATCTATGGATTTTTTAAATTACAGATATTTTAAATAGGTACTTATGTTAGGTACCAGATTTGATTGATTATTCTTATAATATAGAAAAATGAATATTTGTAATATGTGAAAAGTTAAAATTAGAAAAAAAAATTGTAATAGCTGGCGCGCGAGTTGTTTGAAAACTGAATGTACTGGGACTAAATATATGGAACGCGTGAGGGGGGTTGGCGGGATAGGTGAGCGGGAAAGGGTAGGCAGGGAAGGTGGAAAGGAATGCAAGAAGGGAAGGGGATGCGGTAGTGGAACGGGGACGCACGGGAAAGGACATGCAGGGAGAAACAATTTATTTCTTTGAATATGGCATTGCAATGCATGCCGGGAACCTTTCTCCATTTGGCAGGCGGGAAGGAGTACCGCCGCCCCGGGAACGTTTATTGGATAACCAACACCTCTGCCATAGGTCACCCCAAGTGGTTCGCTACGTTTGGTGATTTAGCAGGGGTGCCCGGGTTCACGGGATGAGGTTTTTCTAGGTCTTGGAGGCGGATGACCAGGACACACTGAACCCCAGATTCCTACCCACCCCTTAAACTCCCTTCCTTCCCAGAACTCTCCTCTCCTTCCTTTCCTTAAAAAAATCTCCACTCAGCATCCTTAAAGATGACATAGGCCCTGAGGGAAATTATTTTCCTCAGGGCCTCCTGCGTGGAGCTCATGTAAAAAAAAAACAACTAGTGTTATCATAATAATAATTATTATAATCTAACACCTAAGCCCTATACCACAAAACTTTACAAGTGGAGCGGAGACGAGATGTGTCTCCTGAGCAATATGATTAGTCAATTTTAGCACGTCTTTATTTCACTCTGCTCAGCTTTGCTTTTATGGAAACGCACCATTAGATATGGGCACTTACGACAATTTATTGCAACCAAAGGTTCTACCAAAACCAAATGTATTTTGTATTTTAAATACACGACTTAAAAGTATTTTGTATTTCGTATTTTAAATACATGTGAAGAAGTATTTTGTAATTTGTATTTTAATTACAGCAAAGCATGTATTTTGCCCAGCCCTGAATATAATGCATGTTCAAGACCTACCATGAAGCAATTAATATTATCACGATCCTCATAACGTACAAGCGCGAACCGAAATACATCCCCCATCAATAAAAAAGAACATTTCAGATCGAATAAATGCATTTCGTATATCGAAGGACGTTGAAGCGCGGAAAATCGCGAACCCTCCTCCCCTAAAATACAAACATAACTACCGCTTTCCATTTTTCACCCCTTCGGGAAGCCATTCACTCCAGAATGACTGGTGACGATCTGTTTTTATTGCCCCCGCTGGTTTCTGATGCTCTGGGGTCTGGGGTTGCAATAACTCACCAACCAATGATAACAATGCAGCTCTTACGAATGGCCAATTTCAAACGCTTTTCGACATTGGATTATTTAACCGTCGAGTACTCAGTTTTAAAGAATGTAGTGAGTAAACTTTTGGCTTGTATTTGCAGAAATTGTTGTTGTTAAGATGAAGCCATGCGAAATAACGAAACATCATACAAAATCAATTGTTTTTGTTTTGAAAATTTGATCGCTTGGAAGAATTATACGTACTTCCATTAATTACTGCAAGTAGAACACATCTTGGCCTTAGAAAAAATCAATAATTTTTTTAAGTCTTTTAATAAGCATAGAAAAAAATAAATAAAAAAAACTTTCAAGTGCAAATTCTCCTACTTATAAACCCTTTTTCGGATATGGTTTTATTGTATAATTTGGCAAATTCAGTTTTTTTTATAATAATCGAAAAAAAAAGATATTTATGCCTGAACTTCATAAAATAAAAGAAAACGTGAATTTTGACGATATATTACTCCAATGATTTAAAAGAGGCGTTTCCCAACTGCGAATTTCATCCTTATGCCATCTGCAGAAGGACTGACAGCGCATCGTTTAGTCGCATTTAGTCTCCTCCTAGACTCGGAGGTGTGTAGACGTCTCTAGATTCCACATCGCTTGGTTCCGTGCAATCGATTTAAATTTCTTTTTTATTATAATAAACAATGCGTAAAAAAGGAGTTAATGTTTTTTACGAGCCTTTACGAAACGCCCTATGAAAAACAACTCTCAAATGCTTTCTCCAACCTTTCCAAAAACTTTTTCTCAAGTATTTTTAAATCCCTCCCAAAAAGAGGCGTGGATTCCGTTGTGGAATTTCTCCAGGACTAGTGGGTCACCTTAAATTCACCATTAACTACTATCACCGGAATCGCCTTGGCACATTGGCGTGCATGATGTCACCGCCACGCTACGCGCATTTTTTCTTTACGTAACTAAAAAAATTGTTCACATATATACCTTAAAACGCAGATACTCGGATATCTTAGGTTTTTCGCCATTTTAATAAACAATTTATTTTTCTTACCTTACTTACATAAATCATTTGTTACTTTACATAAAAAAACCACCTCACTTAGACTAATAGGACTAATGGATTTAAGGTTAAAATTTAAAATAAATTTGAAATTAAAAATTACCTCTTTTTGGTACAAATTAAATGGCTGTTTACACACACCATTATAACCTTAATAAACCCACAAAAACGAATAATAAGAAAATCAATAATTGATTGAGATATCTAAAAATATCCATTTGAGCTTGTCTCCGCCAGTTGACTACAACATCATGATCAAGGCTCCGCATCCAGTCACAGATTCACATCCCACCGTGATGTGAACTATGTGTCATGT
The DNA here is from genome assembly GCA_929108145.2 of Limnephilus rhombicus. Lineage (NCBI taxonomy): Eukaryota > Metazoa > Arthropoda > Insecta > Trichoptera > Limnephilidae > Limnephilus > Limnephilus rhombicus. The sequence goes on along the minus strand of OV815277.1, from coordinate 30,623,348 downwards.
ATCCCATCACGATACATGCACACAACCGCCTGCGTAATAAAGACACAGTACCACATTACATCTTTCGTAGCTGCTCTCAAACCTGCCATCACTTATTTTCAAAATTTTTTTTACAGAGATATGTGTAAATATCTTAAATACTCGTAGGTACTACAGTAACGATGGCGTATTACCTTGAGAATAACTCTGACAAGTTGGGTGCCTACTTTACATCATCATTCTTTATGTATCACTCTCATTTTGTATAAATATGACGTATTTCTTAAATATTTATTGAATTTAGTTATTTCGTCATTCAGTCCTGTAACTTCATTCCACTTAGCCACCAACGTGGTACCCGTCCCGCTCCTAACTCGGTTTCGGTTCCAGACAATTGTTTTGTCGTTACTAAACGGCGGATCACGATACAACCGGAATACGTCACGCTCTGGATGGCATATCGTGTTGGGAAACTTGCTTGCCTAGTCCGAGTATATTTCCCACAGTTGATATGTGATACCATTTTCGTTGACAAACGCCTAAAAAACTTTTTTTATTGCATACCAACTCGCATCGAGACCTTCAAAAGTAGTACACTATTTCACAGAGCTAGTTTTTTAAATGTTAACCTGCCTTAGTGAATTCTGATTTGCAAGTAAATGTTAACTTTAAGGTGAAGCTAATCAGTGAAATCACTATTTTTATTGAGCTTTACTATGAATTGGTTTAAAACATGAACACTAAAAATATGCTTTTGATAAATTGAAAATTTTTCTATCGTTTCCCTTGAATAGGTTTAAAACAGAATTGTTAATTACTTTATAAAATAATAGTAAATTACTAAATAAGGTACATTTTAAATAGAAAATTATGAAAAGATATAATAAACAACTTTCAGTAAATCTATTTTATGGCTAATATTATGCGTATCAGTTGCCTAAATATATTTTTCTTATTTATAAAATTACTAGCAGACCCGGCCACACGTTGCTGTGGCTAACGAAACACAACGCCATTACCCAACCTTTATAAAATCCACACCACCCGCTTGCCAGCTGCCCGCTGCCCGCTGCCTGAATTGAATATTTGAATTTCTTGGCTCTTCTCTACTATAATTAGCATGTATTATACATATAAACCTTTCCCTTGAATCACTCTATCTATTGGTGAAAACCGCATGAAAATCTGTTTCGTAGTTTAAAAGATGTAATAATACTAATGCAATTCGAGCGATCGCCAATAATTATACAATGCTTGCAATGCAACACTGGATATTTGAAAAGGGAAAATCAAATACATACTTACTCTAGGACATCTATTTTCCAATTTCTTCCGTAGAACGAATTTCAAAAGTGACTATAGTACGGCCCGCCAGCCGTTTTAAATCGCACAAAAATATGTTTTCTTTGAATTTCTCGGCTTTTCTCTAATATAATTTACATGTATTATAAATATAAACATTCCTCTTCAATCATTCTATCTATTGGTGAAAACCGTTTGAAAATCCGTTGCGTAGTTTAAAAGATTAACGCGCACATAAAACATGGAAAGCAATCAAACATGGAGGAAGAATAAGTGAGAATTCTATTATAATAATATGTTTTTTTTAAATCTTAAACTTTTTTCCACTTCAAGGAAATTAGATCATCTGTAATTTGTTTCATGTTATAAAAATGTATTATATCCAAAGAGCTAAACGAAAGTTGAATTAGATTTTCTACTTCTCCAAAAATAACGAGGTTATGAGCTTTCAAAGCTAAGCGTAAAACGTATGCAGCAATGTCTCGTGGATCAGATGAGACACGATTAAGTTCAATTTAGAACGGCAGCTGTCACCCGCTTTTCGATATTTTAACGACTTATATCTTCGGGACTATTCAGAAAATCCAAAAAATAAATAAGTCCTTAGCATGTTCTAATTCGGTGAACCAACTATTCAGAATAAATTAAAAGTGACGACAAAAATATATTTAAAAAATTGGTTAAGGATACGTTAGGTTAGCTTATGGACTATTTTTCTTAAAAAAATCACTGCTTTTAATGACTTTTTAAAGAAGTGTTGAGTTGAGTTGATTCTGAGTTGTCATGGAACCCCCTGATTCGTACGATGCATTTGTAAAAAAAAACGTGAAATATCGTCGTAGGAAACGAACCGATTCAAATATTGTTGGAATATTCATATCTAACGCTAAAGTTTTCTGGCGATGCATTAATATGAATTATGCAGGAGTGTGGTGTACCAATAATATAAATAGCCAACCTCCGACAGGAGAATGCACCAGAATAAGAAGAAGCATTTACGTCTCCATTCGACATTATCGACTATTTTCTTTAGAACCTTATAGCAATTTTAGCACCTTATAGCACCTTCTCGAAACTTTTTCATTATTTGCCGACAACAAGAAATAATAAAACAAATTTAAAACAATTTTTTAAACTTCGACAGTTTAAAGCCTATTTCTATTTGCGTGGATATGTAGTATTAGTAATATCACATGTTATTCATGCTTGGCCGGTTGAAAGGTCATAAGACTAGCCTAACTTTGTTTTTCTTGGGGAGAGATACCATCGATTTATTACTCATAGGACAATCCCTTTTGCTATCTTTATAAAGGAAACAATGAAAGGTCTGGGAGAGAATCTGATATCAAAGGGAAGTCCCTGCCAAGTACCTAATATCTCAGGGAATCGATCTGTTTTGACCTTTGTTGTTTATTGTGTGTTCATGTAAGGTGACCAGATTTTTGAAAAGAAAAGCTTTCGCTGCTCTGGAATTAAAGGACGCCGATATTGTTTTTAGAGATCAAATGGTTTATTTAGTTTATAGATTTAAGTAAATGTTATTTAGATTATTGGTGTAGGCGTAAGATGAGATCTGATGATCATAATGAAACGCGCGTGGACGAGTAGGTTATTTATTTCGCACAATATTATACTTCTGTGTTGTAAAGCTACGTTTTAGCTAATAGAGCTGTCGGAGATTAAGGAGAGCGAGCAGGAACATCCATCACCTTTTATACCCTTTCTGCCATCACGTTCTAGCAGGAGTACCACCAAAACCATTCTCACAGTAAAGATGTGTTTTTTTAAGCGTCCGTCATTTTTTCTTTCAATATAACGTACATCATTTATTTATCAGGGTTAGTTTTTACCATATATGTATTTTTACATTAGCTCCACACAGGAGGCCCTGAGGAAAAAAAATCTCTCCGGGCTCATGTCATCTTTGAAGATGCTGGAGGGTCTTTTTAGGGAAAGGAAAGAGAGGAAGTTTTGAGAAACAAAAAGATATGAGGGGTGGGTTGGAATCTGGAAGTCAATGTGTCCAGGAGAGATGGACGTATGAATCCATCCCTCTAACTGCGTTGCAAGGCTATGTATCGAGAGAGAATGACTGGAGAGGTCAAAAGGCCTCCCTCAACCATTTTGCCAACCATTCTGCCCACCTGCTGCGTGGCCCGCCACGCAGCAGGTAGGCAGACGCATCCCTCGCCAAACCCCGGACAAACCTTTCCCCATGTACCCGGGCACCCCTTCTAAGTCACCAAACGTAGCAATCCACTTGGGGTGGCCTATGGTAGAGGTGATACTTATCCAATGAATGGTGCCTGGGGCGGCACGGCGGCCATACCCGCCTCTCAAAGTATCTGTCTTGATCAAAGAGATAATTTATGTGTCAACGGTCTTGGTGTTTTTGTTTACTGCTTTTTATGCTTCTTATATTGAAAATTCTCTTACAACTATCTTAAATGATAAATTAAAGTTTTGTGAAATATTTTGTGTAATATTTTGATGTAAGAAGGTTGGGAGGCAAATATGGGTACCGCAGCCCTGGGAACCAAACCTCCACAACTCCATACTCCACCTTAGCAGGGGCGCCCGGGTACATCGGGTGAGATTTTTCCCGGTCTTGGCGGCGGATGCGCTACCCGGTGGCCGAGTGGCCGCTTGACCTTTGACCTATTCAGTCGAACTCTCTCGACCCATCACCTTTCACCGCACTAGGAGGGATGGGTTAATACGTAATAAATGTAATACATCTGATCAATGTACCCAACTGAACCCCTCAGATTTGGTGATCGAAATATGCCTTTTTTTAATAAATCTATTTGAATATCTCTTTTATTCTTAACTAGCTGGTCCCGGCATGCGTCGCTATGCCACTTAATAAAGAAATTGTTTCTCCCTGAGTGTCCTTTCCTATCGTCCCATTCCCCTTCCGCCTCCCCTTCTTCTCCTGCGTCCTCTTCCCCTCTCGCGTTCCCACTCCGTCTCCTCCACCTTCCCTCTCCCTACTCTACTCCCCCCCCCCCTTCCCTCTTCCCTTTACCGCTCCCTCGTCCCGCCAACCCTCCTCCCGCGTTCCATATATTCAATCCCAGTACATTCAGTTCTTAAACAGCCCGCGTGCCACCTTTTACAATTTTTATTCAAATTTCCATTTTTCATGTATATTAAATTTGGTACCTTACATAGGTACCTATTTAAAATATCCAAAATTCTTGATTCGATTCAAAATATTAGGGGAGTACTTACTTTAAATAAATTTTTCAACTTTTCAAAAATAGAATCCTGATTGCACAATCATTCATTGTTTTGCAAAATGTCATTCTCTAACACGCGAACTGTCAAACGTGCGATGTTTTCTGTTATTATCTAATTTTCTGCGCAATTTTCTCTCCGTAAGAACCATCCTCGAACTTCAGGGAATATTCTAAAAAAAGAATTAGCGAAATCGGTTCAGCCGCTCTCGAGATTTGCGCTTACCAACAAATTTAGCGATTCATTTTTATATTATAGATGAATGAATTAACGCAAATCTTGGAAGTGGAAATTACCTCACTTCCCGTCATTCGGTCGAGCTGAAACTCAGCAGATAGACTCGTCGTCTATGACGATGCATTTTATCATGGTGGCACTCACGCACACATACGCGCACACACACGAACTTCTTTGAAATTGACTACTGGATGGCCCGAAAATTGAAAATAAAAAAAACCTTTTTTTGTTACTTGTTAATTTTTTTTATTTTGATAATAAATATATAAAGGGGGCATACATTAATTACGTGAGCTCCAAAGGGGGGGGGGGGGTCCAGCAAAATGTCACCCATCTCACCAAGGGGGGGGGGGGGGTCGATTGGAAGAAAAACTGCTCACGTAATTAATGTATGCCCCCAAATGACGTAAGAAAGGCAATCGAGAGTCTAGGTCTTCTTTTTCTATGAGCAAGAGCGCTGATGTAATAGGCCATCTTTAGAACGGTTCTCTTCAAATGCATTCGTTGATTAATGGTGGCGGCCTATCTAATTAACATCAGATAATAAATTGATATAAAGTATTTATCACGCCACCAGTGTTCGCGCTAGATTGTATATCTGAAAAATAGCTACAAAAATTATCTGGGCGTCAAGTAAAATACAAAAGGGAATAGCAGGTTGGTACAGTCAGTGGCGTTGCGACTAGTTCCCCGACCCAGGGTAAATATCTGTATAAGGCGTTGTTCCACAAATAACAGATTCAAATATTATGGATTAACTTCATTTACAAGTGCGCGATCAAATGTAAACGTTATATATTTTTTTTAACTTAATGAGTAAAACCTCAAATTGTAATATTTAATTAAATAAAGACAATATTAGTGAAACTCAGAAAACAGAAGCTCTACCAACTGCGCTAATGTACCTCTATCCGATTCGGTCATATTTAACTGTATCATAACTTCGACTAAGAACTGCCAACATTATTTTCATTTTCTTAAATCATATTTTTAAAGATAGCAGCCAATAAAAATATGCTTTAAGAAAATGAAGATAATGTTCGTAGTTCTTAGTCGAAGTTAAATATGACTGAATCGGATAGGGATACATTAGCTCATTTCATTTGGTAGAGCCGCGCCTCGGCAAGGCCAAGGTCCTGGGTTCGAGTACTAGATTACTAGATGTGAGCGTATATTGTTCTGATTTTTCTCTTTTCAGATTTTCGATTGAGTTTCGCGAATATTGTCTTCATTTAGTTAACGTTATGTTATAAATAATTATTTCTTTCACTTTTATGAGCACCGAGGGAATATTCGGTAGTAAAATCTAGTGAAGTTGAATTGAACAATCCCTTGCTAAAAAGGATTATAATATTAATGTGAACTGTAGACCTCGCTTCAAAAAATGATGTTCCCAAGCTTTCCTTATTTAATAAATCATTTTCAAAATTTCCTGTGGAATTATGTTTGTAAGTAGGTACCTTCCTTATCGTGATTTATTTTTGGGGTATTATACCGTGTTGCGCCACCTCCTTCTTTACCCAACGTTTCGAACAAGGTTAGTGTCCATCATCAGGGCAGATGTAATGAACGGAATAAACAGGGTAGATGCATAATAACAAATAGTAGCGCAACATAGTATAATTTTTGTTTATTTATTTGTACATATTTTTTTTTTTTAGGAGAAAACAAACTGACAGTAATTAACAAGATAATAATTAGGAAATTCGCCTGCATCCTAAATACTTATTACTTAAAAATAAATCACGACAATACTTTTGACTGAAAATATCAAAACATTTTATTTTAAAACATATATTTTCCGTACATAACATTTATTTCATTTCAAATAATGAATTGTACAATTTGTCCAAAGAATGGGGTATTTACACAAACGAGGGATTCTGTTGAAAATGTACGGAATATTTAAGTATCATTTTTCTGATTTTAATCATCTTACTAAAAATGTTTGTTTTATATGTTTTCATTCAATATTACTGATTTAAAAAACGGTCTAAAACTGACAAAATCAAAACGGCCCATGGTTTGAAAATCGGAATCTTCGGCGTCACAAGCGTCGCTCAGCTGGGACATAAATTAACACTGTCAGTGAGCGTCCACGCTCATGACGTCACACGATAGCCCCGCCCAAAATTATCGTTTTGGTGGTAATTCAAAAATGGGAAACTTTGACTCGCTGTAGAAAATTTATTCGTCAAAATAAAAATAAAATTTAAATACCGTTATCATGGTAATTTTTTGCATAATTTTTAAGGAATAAAAAAAGTGGAAATACCCCATTGTCACTGTCTAAATGACAATTCTTTTTTCAAATTGTCTTTTTTTTTTTTTAAAGAAAGACAAACATTCCCGGGTTACGAATAACCCAACAATGTTTAAAAATCTCCTACTACCACTACTTCGGGAGGAACCATAATATTGATAAGATGCGACTAAGAAAGTCAAAATCAATAAATTAAGCAGAATTGGATAACAATATTTATTTATTAGTAACATCGACGCCTTTCGGCTTTTACATATCGCAAATAATAGTAAAAGAAGTTAGGAACGTGTGTAAATAACAAATCTAATTGAAACCCTCGTATAATGTATTGAAAAACAGTATTGGAGTGCCTAAGAAATATACATACTTAATGTCTATTCTATTTAATTAAAAAAAATATATGTAAGTAACTTTAGATAAAGATGAGGTAAGAAATATTTTTGTGTTCCGTAGACATGCCCAAGCAGCTGCTAAAGTCATCCACCCCATCTACACGCCACTGAGTAAAGCCACATTTTCCAATAATATATCGCTGAACTAGCACAAAGACCAGCCTCCCAAAGTGACCAGTTACTTAATCTGTCAGGAGTGACAGATGGGATTGAGATATGGATCATGAAAAGGGTCTCGCTAGTCGCGTGTATCGGCAATGCTTTGTCCTATAGTTTCGTATAGTTTCTTCGGCGTGACGGACAAGGAAAATCCCCATTTAGCGGGTCCAGCGGCTGATCGAGGATCGAAGTGACGTAAGCCGAAATAAATTAGTAATTGCTCCACCTTACTCGTACTTGGAGCGACAAGATTATTACGCAAGGAGAAAAGACTGGCTGCGGGAATTAATATACTCTTACTAGGGGATAATGTCAATATAAAATAAGAACAATCATTTTCGCATGTGAGATATAGCTGGTATTGAGATCTTCTATTTTACGGTCGTTAATAAAACATTTATATTGTCCACCGAGATAAAATTATTTGTAAAATTAAAAATTATTTTTGGAGCTTAACATCTATATATGGGGTGCCCATTGTGCCCAATATAAATACGTGCACCTGTGTGTCATTTGCACTCACCCTCCACTTATTAAAATCAGGACATTTGCATTCGATCTTCCGAAAAATGTCCGGAAAAAATATTCTGATTGGAATTGATTGCGAAAATAAATTCCTGGTGCGGCAGATAGTTGAGAGCTTATTATGATTGCCTAGCTTTTTCAGAATTGACACATTCGCATGATTCATTAGAATTATTAGGATATAGATTTGTTTTCCTAGATTGTGTTTATTTATGAAACACAAAATTCACTATATTTACAATAAATGCACAGGTGGTTTTGTGCTTAGTTTTCGCTACAGTGCATAATAATACTATCAAATTAAAATAATTACAAAAACATGATGGAATAGAGAATTTATCGTTGAAAGTACGTTTTAGATAGATGCTCATATTACATTTCAAAACAAAATATATTTTATATTATTAAATCATAAATGCTGGTGAATTTAATTAACCTCGTATTTAAAATACTTTTACTTAGGAATATAGATATTATGATTTGGCGTAGTCTCTGTGAAAGACAACCATGCACAGTCGATACGTTGCTTGAAAACCTGGTGTTTCCCCACCTTTCTTTCACCCATCCCCATGCCATCCCAACTTTCTTCAGCTTCACAACATAACCCGTTTGCGGACACCATAATCCTACTGGCTCCGAGAAGATGGGACTCTTTGTTGGTATTCAAATACAAATTAAAAAACACGGTCTTTCCCATGAGTAAGATAACTTTACACCAAGACAAAAAACTTTTGGTCTCGAAAAACATTTAAAAAAGCAATCACAGACATAAAAAGACATATAGATATTTTAGGACCCGTTATAACGCACTTAGTTAATAGACTTATTATAGAGGCTGAATTGCCCAATGATTTTAAATGTGCTATTATTAGACCTGTATACAAAGGAGGAAAGCACTCAGAAATAGGAAACTATTGACCTATCAGTATCTTGCCTGCACTTGAAAAAATTTTTGAAAAATATATTTCCTTAAAATTAAATAAATACTTAGAAAAATTTGGCATTATAGACCAAAAACAATATGGCTTTCAGAAGAAAAAAAGTACAGAGAATTTATTACAGGATTTTTCAAATTATATTAATAATGAATTAAATCATAAAAGACATGTTTTAGTACTATTTATCAATAACTCCAAAGCGTTTGATACAATTGACCCACAAAAATTATTAAAAATCTTAGAAGCAATTGGAATTAGGGGAAGCCTACTTAATTTGTTTAAAAATTATTTATTTAATGAACATATCTGTGTAAAAATATTAGAAAAAATGAGTGGTCACATCATTCAGGTCACATCATTCAGGTCTAATCATTAATACCAAAAAAACAAAATTGATGCACATACGATCTCCACATGCTTCATCTCAGAAAATGTCTAAAATAATATCTCATGACTTTACATGTATTCATCAAAACATTTTGCAGCCCTGCATGTGTGATAGTATTGAACTTGTAAATGAATATTTTTATTTGGGAGTGACTGTTGATTGTAATTTTAAATGGGATGTACAAATAAACAAAATTTGTAAACGGCTGAGGGCGATAGTGGGTAGGCTGTACAAACTGAAATGTTTCGTTCCGGTGAATATTTTAAAAATCATTTACTTATCACTCGCAGAATCAACTTTACGGTATGGATTAACAACTTGGGGACACTCTTTCAAGACTAATTTGAGCTACCTACAATCAGTACAAAATTCTATGGTTAAGTTATTAGTTCAAAAACATATTTTTTCACAGAGACGAAACATATCATTTGGGAATTTAACAATATTACCGGTGCAGGCCTTATTATGGTACAAAATATTGATTCAGCATATGTCTGAGTCTAATTATAAGAAGAAAGTAGAACATGATTATAATACAAGGTTCACGAAGAATGAAGGAATGATTGTTCCAAAATATAATAATAACTACGGACGGCGAACCCTGGAATATAACGTGCCAAACATATTTAACATGTTACCAATTAATATAAAAAATTGCGATTCTACAAATAGATTCAGATATATGCTGAAACAATGGTTGCTAAATAGAGATAGTTTATATTAATTCATATGTCTTAATTGTTATAATCTGTATGGTTATAGTAATAATATTATGCAATGCTTAAATTGTAACTGAACATTAACATCCTGTTGACAAACTGCTTTATTGCGGTTTAACGGGATTGTACCTTGAAAACCAATAAAAAAAGACGTCATAATAAAATGAAGAAAAGAAAAAATACAATGTATTCGATCATTGGCTACATCAATATAAACTACCAATTTTATTTGCCCAATTCGCAGCTGAATAATTCACGAAAGATTCAGGTAGGTAAGTGAAGAAAGCGCACCCATAAAGCATATTCCACAGAGCGTTGATTTTATCCTCTATAAACCACAAAGTTAATAACCACACCATATCCGCAATAAATAATTCCCGGCCATTCCGGAACTGTGTTCGTGCCCAGGTTATAGCCAAATCTCCATACACATGTTCACGTGCCTCGGTTTTGTAGGCTGCAGCAAACCAAATATTGTGGAGGGATTTGATTGCAATGGGAATGGGGTGAAAATATTTTGCCAAAGCGGCTGATATGAATAGCAAGTTGTAGAAATTTGGCTCACTTTGAGCTTTATTTCTGTGAAAATACGCAGTATTTTGGCTGATATTTCAGTGAGGAAAAAACGATTTGGGACGGTTCTTCTACAAATATAATAATTATTTTATTTATTTGTTTATTTAGCACAAGATTATACATTTATATACATAATTTATAATTAATTATATAAATGTATATTCATGTTTTTGACTGCTCAACTAGGAGTATTCCCATTTTAAGACCGTCAAATTATTATGGGTATGAACATGTGGAACATGATTTGTACAAAAAAAGAAAGAAAATTTGATGAAATAAAAAGAGGAAATCAAAAGAAGAGAAAGAATATAAAATAAAATAATAAAAAAAGTTTAAAATATTAGCATAGTTATTAAAACAATATTAATTTAAAAAAGAAAAGGTAAATAGGTACATATAGGTAATTTACAGGTAACTTAAGAGGAATTAAGAGGATTTAAATATTTAGGTAACTTCTGTATGCATTGCATATTATAGTCCTACATACATGTGTTGTAGAAAAAAAGAAAAAAAAAGAAGACAAAGAATAAAATAAAAATGAAATAACCAACTAAAACATGAAATCGCCGTGGACTGTTTAGCATATTTGTTGAAATGATAATAATAATAAATAAAATTTATATGTACTTAAAAGGAAATGATTAAAATATAAGGTGGTTTCTGGTGTTTGCATTTCATATTATAGTCCGAACTAGAAAGAGAACAGAATCAATAAAGTAAAATAAAATAAAAAACAATTAATACTTGATTATTACTGTTGTTTGCTCAGCATAGTTATTAAAATAATAATAAAACAATAGATGAATATATATATATATATATATACTTATAACTGGTGTTTACATTGCATATTATAAGCCTACATACTTATTTTGTATAAATATGAATAAAAAAGTAATACGTGAAATTAGGTAATTTTTTTTTCTTCATAGAATGCAAACAATTCATGATGTGATATTATACATAAATTCAACCCAGACACTTGGTAAATAAACATTATAGATGAAGACGCTGGACTTTAATGTTCATCATTACAACTGCTTTTTTTAATGGCTCGTTCTATAAACAACTTCGTTGTACTTTGTTTATTGTGTAGTCTTCCTCCGATCTTTGTGCAACGAGGAGTGTAAGACTGTTTTTTTTCCTTAAATTTTACCAAAAAATATTTTAATAGATTTATTAAGCTGCTGCTACTTCATTTGACAATATGCATTTTTTCTCATTTTTCGGTGTAACACAACTTTAAATTTGTCTAAAATTATATTACGAGTGACGTTATTTATCTGCTAATGTTAATCTGCGAAAGATGCAGGGGAATTCTTCAGTTAATGCTTTGTTAATTACTGTCGGCATCTGGATTTTTATTTTAATTAGTTTTTAATTTGAATATTTATGCAAGTACACATATATTTTACATTTAAATTATCGTAATTTGATTTTTATAACATTATTTTTTTTATTTACTTTCTCCCTACTAGAATTTAACTTTTTTTTATTTTTAAAAACACTACTATAATGATGTACAATTTGTCACTAATGAATTTATTTACTGAAATATTTAAATGTATAGTGAAAATCGTATAATTTGCCTTTAATAATTTGCTAAACTTAATCATGAGTTATCTGGCGTTGAGGAATATTATCGCCTCCAGTTTTGCCGATTCTTGGCCGCTCTCATTCATCTAAAGCCGCCAATAATTATAGATCTCTTTAAATTATCTTTAAATCTCCAACCAGACCAGTCCAGTCCAGTTTAATTAACATTAATTGCTAACACGGCATGTCGAACATATTATAAATTTATATATGTGTATACCCGTATGGATACAAAACGATTATAAAGTGAGAAAGTTGATAAGAAGGAGACCAAGTTGATCAGAAGACGGGTAAGTCAAGATATCGCTACCAGAGCTGAATAAAACACAATACTCACACAGATGTAATTTTTACATACGGCAAGTTTTACAATTCGACTTCAGAAAAGAAAATTACAATGAAAACGATTAAAGTTCATTTTTAATATAATAAAAAAACACACTGCACATACCTACAAGAAATATAAATCAGCGATTTACTTAGAAAATAAATTGTTTGAGGATCTCACTTTTATGCAAAATTTTCTCAGTAGATTATATTATATTTTTTAAATAAATCAGTTTTTAAATAAAAATACTAATAAAAAACTTTAAAAATCACACAAAAAAATCGGGAAGGGAAAAAAAACCAAAATCACAAACCATAACCACAGTTTGATAAGGGCATTGTTTGCCGAAACAGCTGTCACATTAACAAAAACTAAAAAATTACAGCATTTAGATAATAATACCATTTTAAAATATAACTTATTTTAAATTTTAAAAACAAAAATATGAGGAGTTCTACGAAATAAACAACGATAAAATATAAATTACAAAAACTTTTCGAATATTCAAACTTAATCAAAGTACACTTGCTGTCCTTCATAATTATAAAGACAAAATGATGCTGCTCAGTTACACTTTACAAAAGACATACAATCACAAGTAGGTGGGTAAAGGTTTCAGCTTTCAACGTTCATCGAGAGTAACAAGAATTTAACTAAATAATTAACTCAACATACCATTAATAATCCTCGTTACACAATTACTAAATTAATAATATTTAGTTTCAGTTGCCCGATACAACCGCATTATCTTAGTAATAACATTATTCAAACAAGGGAAAATCCTCTACCCGGGTAGCAGAAAGCTAATTAGGATATCGGTGTATTATCACACCGCGCCCGTATGTGCTCGGTCAGTCGAAGTTCTGCGGGTAGCTGGGAGCATTTACCCTTACGCGGCCATGTGCTCCTGGCAACGATAGCAACAGTTTGAACGGAACTTTACCATTGTTTCGGATACATTGCCGGAAAATCGGGAAATTTATACATTCCCTCGTATGAAAATTTCGCCATAGAAATTAAACTAATTTTATTGAAGCACCCTCACTAAACGTTTGATTTTTTTTAATTTAAAACAGCCTGTGAACAGTTATTTTAAAAAAAGTTTATCAAATTTCTAAAGTTAATTTTCACGTTCTGTGAAAGTTCTATTTAAGTTCTGTGATTATTTCAGTTCTAAGAAGCAACTGGTCTATAATGATATAATAACAGAACTTGAATAGAACTTACACAGAACGGGAAAATTAACCTAAAAATTTTGATGAATTTGTTAAGTCGTAGGACTTTACGCCTCCAAAAAAGCATTTTTATAATTTTCTTTTCTTTAATTAATTAAAACCAACATTTCCTCCAAAATCATTAGATTTGTAAGTAGACTTACCTACCATCTATTAGTACGGAAATATTAGGTCCTTACATATGAAATTGGCGTTTTGTATGGGAGGAAGATAAAGTCGATTTTTTTAAAATATAATATATTTATTTAATCAAAGTATGTACCATTGCTATCTATGCAATTTTGCCATCTCATAGGTAGTTCATCGATCCCTTTACTAAAAAAAACATTCGGACGGGAATCAATAAAATCTTTGAATGCGGTTTGGACTGCCCCCTCGGAGTTGAATTTTTTCCCTTGCAAGAAGTTATCCAAATTTCGAAAAAAATGGTTATCTGTTGGGGCAAGGTCCGGAGAGTACGGTGGATGTCTTAGACATTCCAATTGAACCTCCTAAACCTTAAAACAGTTTTATCACTAACACCGCAGCCTGCAGCTAACTCGGATGTGGTTTGCGATGGTTCCGCTTCCACAATAGCCTTCAATTCTTCATTATCAACTTTGGTCTCCGGCCGTCCACGGGGCTTGTTCTGCAGGTCGAAATTTCCAGAACGAAAATGTTGGAACCAAAAACGCACTGTGTTTTCTTTTGCGGCACCGTCGCCATACTCATCATTAATCCTTCGAGTCGTTTCTGCAGCACTGGTGCCACGGTGGAACTCGTACTCGTAAATAACGCGATATTTCAAGTTTTCCATTTTGTAAACTAAGTGACGCAAATAAGAAAAACAATTGAGGAGAAAACAAATGAATTATAATTTTCGAAACACAAATACATGATTGAATTATGGTATAAATTTGAATTTGGAATTCCTAACTAAAGAAAAGATATTTGAGATCAAATTTGCCAGTACGGCAAAACGCCAATTTCATATGTAAGGACCTAATATAAATTTGTCCAAAAAAAGGCACTATGTCAATGACAATTTTTTCCCAAACTTTCTTGAAACAAAAGAAGTAATGAGGGTATGTGAGAGAACATGTCAATTCTAAAAAGAATAGGTCATATGGAAATTGCACTGAAATCCATCTTAAAGGCAGTACTTAAAAAAACATAGATTGATTAATACACATCAAATATTCAACTTGCCAGAAAGCCAAATATACATAAAACACCACTAAACTTCATTTTTGACTAAAAAACAAATTTCAACAAACACAAACCATCATTAATAGACCAGTTAGACAAGCGTAAAAAACAAGGTAAACACGAGCTTTGAACAAAGACAACAAATACCAGGCAATAAAAGCCTTCAACAACTTTTATTAGATACAAAAATGAGGGAAAGTAAAGACGCAAGAGGGCTTGGTTACTCAACTGGAAATTTGTAATTTTTAAACCAAATTCTAGAAGTTACGAAACATTTTTACAAAAAAAAAAAACATAATATGATTTCGAATGATTGTTGTGTTATCTGGTAGAGCGGTGTTTTATATTTTTTTAAAGTTTGAATTTTATTAATAAATAGTCGATGCTTAGATTTATTAATTTTCAAACCAGAAATATTATTATACAAGACAGAATTCAAACCATATAATCATACAGTATTATAAATCAATACATTATGTGGTAAAGCCGAGTTTCACAATTTTAATTTTAGTTCAAATAAAATCTTTAAAAAAAATCCCGGCACGTGTTTCATGTCGAAAATTGGTCAATTTGTATATTTATTTGCCTATTTACTAACTAATATAATTCAGATTTTTTTAGACACAGTAATTTTTTTCGTTATTTGTTTTTATGGTGTTATGCGGATGTGGACAAATCTACCGGATCTGCCCTGATGATGGACACTGCAACGCTATCCGAAACGTTGGCTAAAGAAGGAGGTAGCGCAACACGGCATTACACCCCAAAAACAAATAACGAAAATACTTTTGGCCGTGAAAAATCTTAAAACGTATCTGACATAACGTGTGAGCCGCTGGTAACAGAATTGGAATTCTGGTTCGCTGGTCATACACTCTTAAGATACAAAATTAAAAGATGGATTAAACAACAAAAAAATGCAATGTAAGTAAAAAATTATAACGTAAAAGAATAAAACACATATTACGTAAACAATTACTAAATAAAATACTGTTATTATGTATTATTCAATGTTAGGGATGCACAATGCCATTACGGTGCACATTTCATTAAGTATGATGTTTTTTTTTCATTACCACCGACTTTATAATCGTATTTTATTGTAATTCATCTCATTTTATTTTAATTAAATTTATTTTATTTATCTTGAAATCATTTTATTGAATTTTATTAAACTGTAAAATGGGGACCTCAGAACGAGCAAAAATCCAAGTAAGGCTCACGTTATTCTATAATATTGAAAATACAAAATATTATTTTATCAATAAAAAAAACTCTCAATCTATCGCTTTTGAGTAATCTAATCATTAATCATAACTTATTTGATGTACTTAGGTAATGTCCATAATTTATAAATAATATAAACAGCAGCAGCCAAATCGTATATGTAATCAAATGTTACACTTTAATTTGTTTTTAAAAATGCATTTCTTAAAAGAAGACGTAACTATTTCATTAAATAATCCCGACCTTATTGAAGCAGTCTCATTTATCTATGTGAACCCAGCATCTTTTTACGGATGAAGTCATCTCAACACACCATTATGTTTATGCCTCCAATTTGCAATCGCTCCCGGAATAAAAATAGGTTTCCTCAGTGATTTGCATGAACGCTTTTTGAGTTACCCACCTTCAAAATGATGAGTACAGTGGTCGTCATAATAAATCCTTCTTTTATATTATTTATTTATTTATTTATTTATTTATTTATTATAGATACAAAAGTACAAATTACAATTAGGAAGCTTTGCCTGTCCAACTAGGAAAGTTTCCCGTTCCAGGATAGGCAAAATTTACTTTAAAAAATCGTTCAGTGTTTTAATTCTGTTTCTAATTCTAATTCTGAACACCACACAAGTGAAAGTCCCAATTTCTCGAAGCCAGTGGGACTAAAGCACCCATAATGTGGAATTTTGTGAGAAAAAGATGGGGGAAAGGAAGTAGGTAGGTAGTAGGCACCTGGGTATTCCAGTATGACCGCTAAACACGGTTAAAATCGTTTTTAGCAATATTTCTATTTGGAATGGTGGTTTTTTTTAACAGAGTAATATTGAGAACTTTGATACGTAACGCAAATATAGTAAATATTTTGATAAAAAATATTTATGATCAAAACTGGTAAAAAATTAAAGACATCTATTTGCACCCCCCGCGTTTTGATCCCGCGACCTTCGCATAGGAAGACAAGGATTTTATATATCACCAATAATAATTGTTGAACGATCTTACAACACAGGTAGGTGGACAGTTTTTTTTACATTAATTCCACAAGCTGGGGATACTGTATGGAGGAGCTTTATGAGGTAAAGAAGGAGTGAACCTGAATATTGAAGAAGAAAGTCTCGAGAAGTCGAAAATTCATTTTACAGCTGAGCTGTTGACAACTACACGTAGAACGATTCGAAAAGACATCGAATTAGATGAAAAAAAAAGATTCAGAAGGCAATATCTTTCATTGACTTTTACAAAAATAAATGCGTGTTGCGCTAGAAATTTGATCACCTCTGCAGAAAGCATGGGTAATTGGAAAACGCCTAATAGACGTGAGGGAAGAAAATATTATTCAAATCGTTGGAAATTCAGCAGAGATTCGTGTGGGCGGGCTTGAGAGTTTTTCCAGACCGTTAACCCGCTCACTGCCTCTACACTCTTCCTCTCCACGGCGAGGGTAATAAAATCTGGAAAAGGTATGACATAAGTACCGGGGTAGGTGGAGGGTTGAGTAGGTACTGAAGAGTTATACCGATAGAACTGTGTTATGTGCGTGTCCGTGTACCCAAAGTAAACACAAAGTAAGCACAAAGAAGTTGATCAAACCTTTTTTAATCGACTATCTAAGTTGTCGACCGGTTAATATATTCAGCTACGAATCCAGAGGTTACAGATCCGAATCGTTTAATTAATACGTGTAATTTCACATTTTGATAAATATAATATCATGTACATAATACGAATTAACGAAACGTTCCAGAGCGATACTTTATACTATTACCTATGTAACTGTAACATACCCATATATAATATTATCATTATACAAAGCTTGGTGATGTACAAAGGAAAAGTTTATTAGCAAATGCTACTATTTATTGTGTTGCCTACTGAATATCTTATATGTAAAAATCTCGTGTCACGTTGTATGTGGTCGTACATCCGAAACCGCTTGACCAAATTTTATGAAATTTTTCATGTATATTTGGTAGGTATATTTTTTTATTTGGCATCAAAAAATACTTACATATAACCCCAAATTTCAACCCTCCTACCCTCACCCTATCGTAATTTTAGTATTTTTGTATGAACATATTTAAACCTCTTTCGAATTTCAAACAGAACGAAATTCTTTATGTTGATGAATGACAGATGGCGCTACGTCCGCCTCATTGAACTTTCATTCACACATGCGCAAGACATTCACGAGAAGCGTCGCATCATTTTTATAATTCATTCGGCATCATCTTCTCGCGTGAGCAAACCATCGAGCTTATTTGTATTGGCTAAAGACGGATTGACAAATATCGTACACTCAATTGCTCTTCGAAATTCATAAAGATTTTCTTTTTTTCATTTTCCTACATTAGTTGATGTTTTATTTTATTTTATGGGCGGTCATCGTCTACAGCGCTCCATTCCTTTTTCTGTCATAGATCCCATCCCCAGACACTTACAATACATTCGTTATTTTTTATTTAACAACCAAAATATTCACTAGAAATAATTGATATGGCAGAACAACGTTTGTCGTGTGAGCTAGTAGTTTATAATTCCTCCTTATTTGCTCCGTAGTAGTTTTTTTGATTTTACATAATTGAAAATTATATACAAATGAAACAATTTAAAATTAAAATTATATACTTTTTATATTCTTTAATATTATTTAAATTTATTCTATATTCTTTTATATACTTTTTCATTATTTTGTATACTTTTTCATTATTTTGTATACTTTTATAATTCATATTTGAATGCTCTGTATATAAAATTGATCACCACAACAGGGGCATGTGCCTTGCATAGTGGTCGAAATATTCTCAACTTATGTTATTAACAATTAAAAGAATGTAGAAAAAAAGTGTTCCTTGTTAAAGACCACCGTTCAAAATGGAAATGTTTTTGAAATGATTTTAGTCGTTTTGGTAACGAGGTAATTTTCAAACTTCCTCTTTTCCATCTTCTTTCCATAGTCCCAATGGCTCCAGTCCGTTTGAAGCAGTTGGGATTTTTGTGTGGTATTCACAAAAATTAGCTTAAGAGGGTATATATAACCAGAGGAAACCAGAAATATGTCATTTTTAAATCAGATTTTATAAATTGATTTCGACAAAAAATTATAAATTGATTTCGAAAGATTGTTTTTTTTTATTCTTTTTTTTTAAACGCATGTTTTAAATTTTGAGGAAAAATGTTTATTTTTGTGTAATAAGGTTAGACCATAGGTCGTTGGCAGATTTGATAAATTTTAAAAAGGATTTTGTATTATACAACACCCGTTTCAAATCATGTAATCATGCAGTAAAATAGTAAAATAAATCAAAACATTTTCTGGTAAACGCATGTTTCAGAATTTTAATTTTAGTCTAAATAAAATCATTAAAAAATACATATGTACATGTGTTTCTTGACAAAAATTGGTCCGTTTGTGTATTTATTTGCGGACTTACAAACTAATATATTTCAGATTTTTTTACATTCTTATTTTGCTTAGACATTATTGAAAAATCATAAATACTTATGATGAAAAAATAATTACAAAAAGTACATAATTTTAATAGTTTTATCATCACGCCTTTCAGCATTTTTGGATGTAGGTATAAATTAAAGAAAATTTGGAATGAAATAAAATCAATATTGAGTCATAATTTTAAAAAGCTGGTACGGAGAATAATTAATCCTCATTAATACCGCCCTGTACGATCGTAAGAACATCTTTCGACAAAACGTGGAATTTCATCCGCTGGCTGGTTAAACGCCCTTAAGGAGAAATAGTGTGTGCGTGTTGCGGGAGGTCGTGTATTTTGTCCTCGTTTCTTTCTGAATTATCCGGCGTTTTCTCGAACCGATTTCCCCGAAAAGTGATACAAACACGCGTTAATATCAGTTCAATTTATTTTACATTGCAACGCATGCCGGGAACTAGCTAGTTATTCATAAAAATTAGCCTTTCTGAGCCCGAGGAGCGGAAAGCTCCGATGTAAACAATTAGCGAAATCAGTTTTCTTTCAAATCGGTATGGATGCAACTTCTAGGAATTGCTTGTTCAGTGGATTGGAGTAGTTCAGGCGAATCGCCGTGTGTATTGTGCGAATATGAAATTACGTCGTTTTATTATACCGTCTGCCGCGTGAGGAAAATTAAATCCCGATAAAAAATGCTCTTGGAAGATTTTTTCTAGGAAGATACTTTATATATTGTCGATGTGATTTCATCTTTACTTAAGAGTAAATTACGAGAATATTATTATTTATTTTATGAAGATTTGACACATTTTTGTTAAAGAATGAACACCGATCAAAAAACAAGACGAAATTGGACACAGTATGTTTTTGTTTCTATTTTTAGAATTTATTAGCATATGCGGGGTTCGGAACCTCTTGGGACAAACAGGAAACTAGTGAAACTAAACACATTTGCAGTCGAATTTGGGTATATTATTTTTAGAATAGGTTTTTTTGCCGTCAAATTTGGAAAAAATCGGGTTTAATGTACTTCAAGAAGCGTCCAAGGGACCACCCGGTTCCAAAAGTTTTTTATATCCTTTAGTTACCGAGGAAATTCGAAAAATAAGTAATGTATAAGTTATTTTTTTACATTAACCCTACACAGGAGGCCCTGGGTAAAATAATTTCCCTCAGAGCCTTTGTCATCTTTGGGGATGATGTGTGGAAAGTAAAGGAAGGAGAGGAAGGAAAAAGATATGAGGGATCAGTGTGTTCAGGAGTGACGAATGTACGAATTCATTCCTCCCGCAGCGGTGCAGCTCCAGAGGTCATAAGGTCTCCACAAACTGGCCTCTTCCATTTCAGTCTATCTGAACACCCCTCAACCGTTGAACTCGGGCACCTCTTCTAAGCCACCAAACGTAGCGAACCATTTGGGGTTACCTATGGCATAGGTGTTGGTTATCCAATAAATGGTTCCCGGGGCGGCGGTGCCCATACCCACCTCCAAAATTATCCTAGCAAAAATTTTTTTCGAGTGTCCTGCTTGTACTACCAATTTCCGTACACCGCACATATATTTTTATTACATGTATACCGCACAAGAGTCCCAACCGCTCCCCTCTGGAGCCAGTGGGAATATGTCATCCCCAATTGGGGTATGTTATGAGGCTGAAGGTATTGGGGAGGGGAAGGAGATAGGGAAGAGGAAGGTGGGGAAGTACCTGGCTATTCAGATATGGTCACCAAACACGGCTAAAGCTATTTCAAGCAACGTTTCAATTCTGAATGGTGGTCTTACACCAGGGCGATACTGAGAGTATCTTCCACTCTGTAACGTGCCGCAAATATACTATATGTTATTTAAAATGAATAAATTGCGAAATAACACAAATTAAACAAATAAAATTTATTTGCCACGCCGGGATTCGTTCCCGCGACCTTCGGAGTGCGAGTCAAGAGCCTTACCGCTGGACTACGCCGAGTAATGTTTATGTACTATTCGAGTACATAAATATTACGTTAGTGAATATAATGTTGTTTTTCGTCCGCCATGCTAAGGAGATCCCTGGGTCATGGTGGACAATATTCATCTCATAATAATTAAGAACTATTTACTTTTGTGAACTTTCTAGGAGTAACAGTAACCAATTTTAAATAAAACTTACTGCAGAATGAAGGCGAAATGCTTTTTATTTGAAGAGTATGAGAATAACACATCTCAGCGTGATTTTTTTCATTTTTTCCCACTTTGAAAAAACTTTTCAACGAACCTTTTTAAAGAAGAACATTGGCAATTATTTGTATTGAGGGGTGCTAAGGGACATACCTGATACACTTTAACTACTGTCCCATTGCTTATGTGACGATATGTGTCAGGTACACTGTTTAGATTTAAACCCAGGACTCAAACCAATTATGGAGTTGAGTTACCATCAAAGGTTGGATTGCGATCCAAGAGTTGTCTGATTTGTTCGTTAGATATCGATAGAATCATTTTATTTTTGTACCTTTCTCACACAACAAACAAGGTAAATATAGATGTACGAAACCTTTATAAAAAGGCTTGCATCGGTAAAATTAACTTACTTCTTTACGAAAACTTGCACTAAGAATTTAAAATACTACTGAACCCTTGTCCGTTGGGCGGGGAAAGTTATTGTCGTCAGTTTGTAAATATTCAAATCATAACAATAAAAAATCAAGAACTTAAAGTTAAAACCAAAAAGTGCTTCATTTATAAAAAACCAGTCTACCCAAAGAAATTCTCCTGAGTGAAGACCTCCAATTTTTACATACACTGTGGAAATATTTTTTTTGTTCAAAGTTTGTCAGCAATTTCTAACATCCTGTACAAATAGAATTACTCGTATTTACGGTCTGTGTGCAGCCAAACACCCTTAGTCTTATCTCACAACTTTCCAGGAGAGACAAAACTACCCTTTTGGCATTTCATTGATTATTATTATTTGAATAATGATTTTACTGCCCATGAACAATAAATGCCCAGAGAAGTATAAAATTCACCCGGTGTTTCGCTGTTGTTTTGTTACGATAACAGTAGAAAACTGACAGAATCGCAGAGAGGGATTATTGATTTCGTCAAATCGTATTTCAGGTAAAGTATTGGTGGTGATATGACGTATGGGGGGGGGCATACATTAATTGCGTGAGCTTAAAAGAGGAGGGAGGGGGTCCAGCAAAATCTCACGTTACTTGAAAAGAATATACAAAGTGGCCCAAATTTATCTCACGAAGGAAGGGGTCTAGATTGGAAGAAAAACTGCTCACGTATTATATTGAAAACACACCAAGTTAAGTTATGATTGTTAAAGAATACATATCGGTGAAAATATAATTTTTTTTTGAAAATCGCGAAAAAACTACAGCCGTTTGCATATTATTAGACTCGAACACAAATTCGCGTGTTTTCAATCCTAGCAGGTATTTTTTTTAACATAGCTAATTGTTGTTTATTCAATTATAGTTTTAAAAAAATCATCTAATACAGTTCTAAAAAGCTTCTTCAATATTGTTTTAAAAAAAATATTTTTTTTCCGCGTAATTCATTTTGCATCTTCACGAGCATTTGGTTCATTGGAACAGGTAAGGGGGCATACATTAATTACGTGAGCAGTTTTTCATCCAATCTAGATCCCCTCCCGCTGGTAAGATAAATTTGGGCCACTTCGTATATTCTTTTCAAGTAACGTGAGATTTTGCTGGACCCCCACACTTTTTGGGCTCACGTAATTAATGTATGCCCCCTAACCTGCCTAGCTAGGGACTAATATCGAAATAAAAAGACATAATTCACATTTGAAATGTTATCATTTATTTTGTAATTGAATGAGACCAATTATTTGTTCCATACAAATACTATAAACAATAAGGCGCTGGACTCCGATCGTCACTTCGGTTTCGGGAGATAATAAAAACTCAGAGACTTTTTGGGTAATGATCAAATATTTATTTTCAGACGGTCTTTATACTAAATTTTGCGTACACCTATTTTGAAGAAAAATGTAAACATGTTTTTCATTTCTGCACCTGTTGTTTATCTTGATAATACCAGGTGTTTGAGGCAGGTGTCCGGTATATTAGTTTGCAAAGATTTGTTTTGAATAACAAACTGGTTTGGAAATGTGTAGTGTTTTCTTGCATGAGTTGACCTGATTTCTCCAGGTGGACGAACGCACCTGCTGTTTACCTCTTAAAATGCAGAATTTATCATCAATAATAATGCAAGGCGTTTTTGTTTCTAAGTGCTTGGTTTTTGAATAACACGTGCAATCTTTTATGTAACATTTCGCAAGAATCGACTTGTACAACTTTTTGTTTTTATTATTTATTTTTTATTTCATAAATTTTTTATTAGTTACAGATATTTGTTTTTTTTTTGGCTACCACACTGGGCTCATGCCCGTGTTATGGTAGTCGTATATTTAATATTTATTTAAATTAATACAAATACTATTTTATTAAAACAGATGATTAAATATACTAAATAAAAATTATGAAATATTTAAAAGTAAGTGAAAAATAAAGAGAAAAAAGATCATATTTTAAAGAAAAGTAGAAATAAAAAGGAAAATTCAAATTTAGAATTACAAAAATTAATAATAAAGATTAAATGTTAAGAACTCAAGTGTTCTATACAAATATATAAATTAAAACATATAAGTAAATAAATTAAAATTAAAAAATAAATAAAATTTTGTGAAAAAATTAAGAGAAAAAAAATAACAACATTTTAAAGAAAAATAGAAATAAAAATGGAAATGGAAATTAAAATTTTGTAATGCAAAAATTAATAATTAAAATGTAGTGTTAAGAACTCAGGAATTCTTTAAAATACGCTCGTCCACTTTCGAAAATCCAATGTTGTACACGTGTTATAAAAAGAGAATTAGAATTACTTGACTTTATGTCAGTACTCAAAGCATTATATATTTTAGGAGCGATGAACCAGAATTGTCGTTGAGCGAATGAGGTTTTAGTTTTTGGGACCACGCAACCCAGGTTTGATGAAAAGCGGGTGTGTGCTTGATGTTGTGGAGCAATTAGTAGATTATTTTTCGTATATAACAAATGCTTGTTTTAGTAAATAGCTGTCGAATATCTAAGACCCTGATTTTTGCAAAGAGTTCATTTGAGGGATGAGAAGGTTGACATTTAAATATAATTCTCAGAATTAGTTTTTGAACTAAAATAATTGGTCTAATAATGGTTTCAGCCCAACCACCCCATCCCACTGTACCGTATGTTGCTATGGATTGGAAAAGGGCAAAGTATACGCTTCTTAGAGTCTGTAAATCTAAGATAGACCTAAGGGAGCAGAATATATGGCAGAGTTTACGAAGTTTTTTTATTGTGTCACCGATGTGAGCTTCCCAACGTAGTTGTGATCAACATGTTGTTTACTCTTCTCTGAACAGGTGGTAGGCAATAATATTTTAAAGGAACACGTGTGGCGACCAGCTGCAATTTTTCACATAAACAAGATCTGGCAAGTGCATCAAGAGACGTCAGAATCAAAAAAAAAATTGTTCATTTAATTTGAGCTATGATTAATTTTTGTCAGTTGTTCCGATGAGTGGTTTCCAACTGGCGATGGAACATTCATGCACATCTAATCTCCCTGCCACAATGCCGAAGTTATCGACAAATATCTTCAAGACATGCAAATTCCAAAGTTACCATGGCACGGGAATAGCTTCTATATAAACCATATCGTAAATCTGTGGTTGATATTGAAAAAAGATTTGAAGTTAAAAATGATAACCACCAAGCAAAATCTCATTAACGAACTCATTCGAGTACGGCATTACAATAAAGATATAAAAAAACTAGTGCAAAAATTTGGTGCACCGCATGCCGATTAGTATTAATAAATTAAACAAAGAACAAAATACTAGCCATCATGTAGTCAAAGCAATATTATAAGTCGTTAAATTTTTAAAAGTAAAATAAATCATTTGAGTCTAATAATCCGCACACGACTGTATGTGGGTTTATTTAAGGTGGTAGGTAAACCCTTGGAGAATATATTTAATATCCCTTAGAAGAAGTCAGTGAACTTTATCAGAGCACTCTTTGATTCCACGAATCGGGAAGGCGAACCTTCTTCGTAAAACCTCTTAAAATGTAAATAGGTTACGATACTTTATTTTCATCGAAAAACTTATTAAATTTACCCAGGTAATGGCTAAAATTTCAAATTAAAAGCGTGATCGTTAAAGATTTACGTTAATTTACATCCCAGTTTCAATATCTCAAAAATATTCCAAGGTTTTTCTATCGTATAACGTTCAGCCTAAATTAATAATTTAATGAATATATAATTTTATTTTGAAAAAGGGAAGTAGATACTTTATATTATTGGATATTATTGGGTATTGATATTATTGAGTATTGATTTCATGTTTAATATTTTTGAAAACAAATAGTTTCGTGATGTATTTTAATTTAAAATAACTACCTACCTTTTATATATTATATTTTTAATCATGATTCTATTAGCAGAAGATATTCTCAGTTTTGTTATTGTTTTTATCTAATATACGGAGTTAAAAAGGCATTTCCAAAAATCTACCTATTTTATAATTTACGCACCAGATTTAAATGTCCGGGTTAAATTTTCCCCACAGGAAAAACTAAACCCTTTCACACACTTCCCAAATGATCATCTAGTCAACGCTATGCAATTGCATTATATAAGTATTATAAATACAAAACAATACAAGAACAACATGTCAACCTACCAGAGACCAAATGGGAAAAAAATTCACCGACTCCAGATATTTTCATATCAGAGGGTTCGGCTCTGTGGAACTCCTAATTGAACCTATAAATCCTACTGATCTCTTAATATAAATATTTAAAAAAACTTTTGTAATCCTACATGTATTTAAAATGACTGATTTTTGCAAATTTATACATAAATTCTTTGACAAATCTAGTATGCCTAAATTTTGAATGAGAGACCTAGGTATTATGCCAGTAGCCGAAATAACAAATGGTAATATTTTTATAGTCTGAGAATACCAAATTCTTTTAATCTCATTTCCTAAATCTGTGTATTTTCTTATTTTTTCAGAAACAGTTTTTTGAATATTGCAGGAATTTGGAATAGCTACATCAATTATATAAGTTTTTTTTTTAAATTTTGTCATCTAAAACTATATCAGGTCTATTATGACTAATTGTTCTGTCTTTTTTATCATAATATATTTTATGAAAATCATTTCTAAAAATGAATTTGGTTCATATTCATAATATGGTACGGCAATCAATCAAGTTATGTTTAAATACCAAACTTTGGTGAATTATTTTTAAAACCTAATTGTGCCTAAATGTAAACTGTATTTTTTATTATTAGTATTATTATTATTATTGTATTTTTAAACGACTTCGAAAAGGAGGAGGTTCTCAATTTGACAATATATATATATATATATGTAAAGGAAATATATTCCCTTTAAATTTGAATCCTATAATGTCAATTAGAATGCAATCATCGATTGTCATTTGTTTTGTTATTCTATTATTTGATTGTTAGAAAAAACCATTCAAAGTGATATTAATAAACATAAATGTCGTTTCTTAGTTAAAAAAAACTTTGCAACACAAGTGTTTTATTTAGAAATTAATAAAAAGGAATTAAACCTATCAACATATTATAAAACGACATTTCGTTTTAAACCAAAAATGGAGAAAATTCAATTCGAATTTACGCTATTACCTGGATGCGATGGCAGATCAAATATTATTAGCATTACAAAAATAGTCACAAGTGATGGAAAAGTGTTTACAATACCAGAAATGCTACGATCCGCCAGCTATCACGAGGAGATAATGAAAACTAGTGCTTTTGGAAAAATAAAAAATAGTTTGAAAAAAAGATACCAGGTTAGAAGAGTCTGGTTAACCATGACAGAAGAACTAAAAAAACATATGTAGACGAAGATGGAAACCTACAGTTTGGAGACCAATACCTCGAAGAATTGGACGAAAAAAGTTTACAAGTACATCAAAAAGAAGATGCATTAGGAAAATTAATTGAAAAGTTAATGGAAGATAAGCAACAGAGCTTAAAAAACATTGCTGAGAAGTTTGTTATAGAAAAATTCTGCACTAAAAATACAAATGCAAGCCAGTGGATGGAAGTGTTTGAAAAAGAATGTTTGCGGTTTGATGTGACCATGGATGGAAAAAAAATAGAAATACTCAGATTGTTCATGGATAAATCTTGTATAGACTGGTACAGTTCCATGATTATAAAACTAACAATGAACTCAGAGTGGTCAACATGGAAAAACAAATTCTGTGAATCATTTGCAAACAAAGGATGGAACCCTGTCACATACGCACTATCATTTAGATACAAAGATGGTTCTCTGTTGGATTATGCTATGAGAAAAGAAAAACTTCTATTGGATGTGAGAAGATCAATTGACACCGGTACTTTGATAGATCTTGTTGCTTCCGGACTACCAGAATTCATACTTAACAAGATCGATAGAGAAGGATTACAAGATACTGTAGATTTGTTTAATGAAGTAAACAAGTATGAACATATGGTCAACAAAAAAAGATTTATGAATAAGAAAACATTTGGAAATGCAGAACATAATAAAAATGGGGGTAAAAATCCATGTAAAATTTGTGAAAAATTGAATAAGGGCATTCGTTACCACCCTGAAGCTACATGCTGGTTCAAAACAAAAGAGGATGAAAAATTTAAGAGAAATGCCATTAAACATGTAAACAATTCAGTGATAGAAACTGAATTAAATGAAAATGATCAAAAAAACTAATAGTAACACCATAAATAAAAGTCAAACTATTACTAAATGATAAATTAAAAATATACGGAATTTATGATTCAGGTTCAAATGTTTCTCTAATTAATTCTAAATTATTGAAACTAAAAGGAAAAGGAAACAATTTGAATGAAGCAAATTTAGTAACGATTAATGGTGTTAAAAAGACGAGTGGTTTGACAACGTTAAACATAAAAATTTTTGAATTGGAGAATAAAGTTGATGTGTACATTATTGATGAACACAATTTCAAGTATGATTTTTTGATTGGATTAGACATGATAAAAGACTTCAAACTTATCCAAAGTGAAGACTTACAAATATCACAGAAACTCTGCCTAAATAATACAAATAAAAAAGAAAAATATTCTACAGATATGAAAACGAATACTAAATTTAATCATATAGAAAAACACAGAATTAATTTTAACGAACATGTTAAAGAAGAAGATTTTAAAATAACAATGAATCATTTAAATAATGATCAAAAAACAGAAATAAATGAACTAATAGACAAATACACATCAGTGTTCGCGAAGAGTAAATATGATGTTGGCACTGTCAATGGATATGAAGCGAAGATAGACTTATTAGTGGATAAATATTGTAGTAAGAGGCCTTACAGATGCAGTGTAGAAGATAAAAAGGAAATAGAAGAGCAAATAGCAAAATTATTAGACAATAAACTGATAGAAGAGTCGTACAGTCCATTTGCTGCACCGGTCACTCTAGCATTTAAAAAAGAAGAAAACAAAAGATCCAGATTATGCATAGACTTCAGAGACTTAAATAAAATAGTAATACCTCAAGCTCAACCATTTCCATTGATTGAAGACCTAATGACAAAGACCAGAAATTGCAAATTTTTTTCAACGCTGGATATAAACTCAGCCTTTTGGTCTATTCCATTGCGGATTGAAGACAAAAAAAAAACAGGATTTGTAACACAGGAGGGACATTATCAATGGACCTGCCTGCCTTTTGGATTGAAGACTTCTCCGGCAATTTTTCAGAGGATATTAAGCAATATATTGAGAAAATATAAACTAAACGAATTTGCTGTCAATTACATAGATGACATTCTTATTTTTTCAAAAACTTTTGCTGAACACATTGATCATCTGACAAAGCTGCTGAATGCAATCAAAACAGAAGGTTTTAGATTAAAATTTACAAAATGCACATTTGCATCAGATATGGTAAAATATCTGGGTCATATAATTCAGAATAATTCAGTCAAGCCAGTAAAGGATAATTTGATTTCAATAAAGAATTTTCCTATTCCAAAAACACAAAAGAATGTGCGACAATTTCTAGGAAAAATCAACTTTTATCATGAGTACATTCCGAAGAGTGCAATAATACTAGATCCTTTGCATAATTTATTAAGGAAAAATCAAAAGTTTATTTGGACTGATAAATGCCAAAATGCTTTTGAAACGATGAAAAACCTAATATGCTCACAACCGATCTTGGAAATTTTTGATCAAGATTTACCAATTAATATATATACAGATGCTTCTCTAGAGGGTGTTGGAGCTATTTTAAAACAGACACAATCTGATGGAAAAGAAAAACCTGTTGCTTACTTTTCGAAAAAATTAAACAGCGCACAGAAAAAGAAAAAATCAATTTACTTAGAATGCTTAGCTATAAAAGAGGCAGTGAGATACTGGCAATACTGGTTGATAGGAAAACCATTTACAGTTTATTCAGATCACAAACCGCTGGAAAATATGAATATCAAATCTAGAACCGATGAAGAGCTTGGTGACTTAACATATTACTTATCCCAATATGATTTTAAAATTAAATATTCTCCAGGAAAGTACAATATTGAAGCTGATTGTCTAAGCAGAAACCCAGTCTTAGAACCAGATGAGAACCAAGATGAGCAATTAAAAGTTGTCAACTTAATAAAATTAGAAGATATCTTAAAAGATCAGGTCAAAAATGAGAAGATACAGTGCAGAAAAGATAAATTGATATCGAAGAATAATGTTTATTACAAGAAAGTAAAAAAAAAAGAAAAAATAATTCTATCAGAAAAATTCAGCATAGATTTTATCAAAAATGTTCACACAGACCTAGGTCACATAGGAATTAATCAAATGCAAAAAATGATAAGCTCATGGTACACATCAGAAAACATGACAAACAATATAAAGAGAACTTGCGAAAGTTGTGCAGTATGTTTAAAGAACAAATCAAGAGGTCAAAATAAATATGGATTGATGTCCTACTTGGGTCCCGCAAAAAAACCTTTTGAAATATGTTCTATTGATACGATAGGTGGTTTTGGGGGTTCACGGTCAACAAAGAGATACTTGCACCTGCTATCAGATCATTTCACGAGGTTTGCATATATTTTGACGTCAAAAACTCAAAATACCAACGATTTCATCAATTTCTTAAAATCCACAGAAACTAATGACATTGGTATGATACTATCAGACCAATATCCGGGTCTTAATTCTAGAGAATTCAAAAAATTTTTGGATGAAAAAAAATATTCCAATCATTTTTACTGCAGTAAACTCGCCTTTCTCAAATGGATTAAATGAAAGATTAAATCAAACGCTAGTCAATAAAATTAGATGCAAAATCAACGAAAATGACTTAAAAGTGGCTTGGACAACTATAGCCCGTAATTGTGTAAAAAACTATAATGAAACGGAGCACACTGTCACTGGTTATGCGCCTCAGTACCTACTTAATGGCACAGATGTTACGATTTTGCCAAATGAGTTAAAACTTAAGAAGACTGACATCGATTTGATTCAAGACAGAAAAAAAGCTCTGGAAAATACTATAAAGTCACATAATTACAACAAGATGATTTACGATAAAACCAGGAGACATATTAACTTCAAAGTTGGTGATACTGTTTTTGTGGAGAATGGAAACAAACTTAACAGGAAGAAGCTCGACGAATTGAGAATCGGACCCTACAAAATAATAGAAAAATTATCAAACTCAATTTACAAGATAAATACTGGTCGAAAAAAATTAGAGTCAAATTTTTTCCACATCTCGAAATTAATTCCAGCACCTGCATTGATGAACCATGAAGATGATAGGAGGATATCGAAGATGAATGAAAATTTTTGCAATAATTTTCTTTCCCGCGGGGGGGAGGAGATGTAAAGGAAATATATTCCCTTTAAATTTGAATCCTATAATGTCAATTAGAATGCAATCATCGATTGTCATTTGTTTTGTTATTCTATTATTTGATTGTTAGAAAAAACCATTCAAAGTGATATTAATAAACATAAATGTCTTTCTTAGTTAAAAAAAACTTTGCAACACAAGTGTTTTATTTAGAAATTAATAAAAAGGAATTAAACCTATCAACATATTATATATATATATATATATATATATATATATATATATTTTGTTGTTTGTTACCTCAGAATTTTGACTGGGTGAACCGATATTGATGATTCTTTTTTTATTTGAAAGCTGGTTCCATTTCAATTTGGTCCAGTTATGACAATGGAATCCATGAGAAAATCATATAAGTCTTAAATTTGCATCAAGTATGTGCGCGACAAATGGACGAATAACTCAATATCACGGCAACCGATTTCGATGATTCTTTTTTTATTGGAAAGGATGTACTTCAATAGTAGTTTGATGAGATTTTAGTTAGGTTCTGATTATGCGATCCATGACAAAGTAACGGAACTCTCCAATTCTTAAGAGCAAATTAACGATACTCGGCCGAATCTTAATCGAATTAGTTAGAGCACTTCAGATTCACTAAAAATCAAAAAATAAACAAAATTTTTAACAAAACAAAGAAGCGACTTAAAAAAATGTACTAAAAAGTAAAAAAATAATTTTGTATTCTTCTACAACTTAATAATCAACTTACTTTTTCTACTTATCAATATGTAGGTACGATTGTTATTTTTGGAGTCGGTGTCAGCCAAGGTACCCAGCCCATCGTGTTAACTTGACAGCTCCTCTCCCGCCGCGGCCCGCTCTCACCTCTCACCTCGTCAAGTCGCGCGTGCGATACAAGCACATCTCACCTATAACTTTGTATGTAGTTACAAACCTACCTTGGCTGACACCGACTCCAAAAATAACAATCGTACCTACATATTGATGAGTAGAAAAAGTAAGTTGATTTTTAAGTTGTAGAAAAATACAAAATTATTTTTTTACTTTTTAGTACATTTTTTGAAGTCGTTTTTTTGTTTTGTTAAAAAATTTTATTATTTTTTTTAAACGATCGCACGTGTTCGATGAATCTAGTATTAAAGGACCTGCCAGTTTGTCCAACATAAACAGCGTTGCCTTCATCACACTAGAGTTTATAAATGCCGCTATTAGTTTGGGTATCTAACTTTTTGAGTTTTTAAGAGATGATCCTAAATTATTATTTATGCGGAAGGCAGTATCTTGGCCACAATTTTTGAGAACTTTAGCTATTTTATTAGATGTCGGTCCGACAAATTCCAAACACCCAAATGTATTATTCGTTTTATTATAAGTAACAATTTGCCAAACATTTCCCAGATGAGAATCACTCAATTGGCGATGATAATAAGCCACCTTTACACATACAAAATAAAGGACGTAAACTCGATAGTTTAGATCAGTTAGAAATTAACAAACATAAAAATAATCCTAAAGCTATTTTAATAAATGAATAAAAAAAATATAATATGCTCACCACTTTTGGATGTGTTCAAATCCATTTTAAATACTTAATTATACTTGATAAGAAAACCATGAGTCATCATTTGCAAATGATTAACAATATAGTTAGAGTTCATAGCAAACCTTCAGTCGAATTTTATCAATGCAATTGGGAAATTTACAAAAATAATAACCATTAATAATTTCAGTCATTTTATTAAAAAATAAGAAATTATTCATCGTAAATATCTACCTGATGTAGTATAAATACATTGTCCGTAAGTAGCGTGACCACATTTTGATAATGCTTTCAGAAGGTGAAACAGCTGTCACGCGTAATAATAATTATACCGCAAAACTTGTTTATAATAAACGGTTTTTTAAAGATTAAATAATAATATAAAAGAAATAAAAAAAATATAATAGAAACAATATTACAAAAAAAAATTGTTTCAAAAAAGCAATTTAAAAAAAAAGATAGAATCCATTTGCCTTAATGGCTGACATCTCGGCTACTTTAATATTTATTATTCTATCGGCGGCGTAGTTCGTGCGCCATTTGGAGGAGGCTTCGTTATTCTCCCGAATATGGCAAATATTCCCCAACATTTTCGGATATTCCTGCGTCGGGACGCCCGTCCCCCCGCGAGCGGCGCCGGCCGTGTATCGACGCCATCCACTTTTTCATTTCATGCTTGTCAACACATGTCACATGTTGGTTCTGCTCACCCTCCCCGTGCGGGTACTCCGGAGTATCCCTTCCGTCTCCCGGACCTCGGTTCCCCCCACCACCGGCCACCTCGAATCCCCCCGGCCATCAAGCTGCGAGAGGTACATGTGGCCACCCGAGCATCCGACCACCAAGATAATCTAACTGTAAGATATAGTCATTTCTTTTTCTTTTCGAAATAATGAATAGTTAAATTATTAGAAAATAAATTACTTATTCTTCTCTCTCTATAAGTGGTTTCACCAAATCGTGGACACCCCACAACACACTTGTTTAGGTATATCTTCAAAGCCCGGTTGACATTTCTTACATAAGTAAACATTGTGTAAAAACAAAGCTTTTGTAATACTTATCTTTAATAAGAAGAAGATTACCAAATCTGCTTTTAAAGTTACATAAGTACATAAATACGAATGATAGAGGGAGTGGGCTAATATTAAACAAAAAACTAATATAACTTACAGGTTTTTTTTTTTTTTTTTTACATGAGCTCCACACAAGAGGCGCTGAGGAAAATAATTTTCCTCAGGGCCTATGCCATCTTTGGGGATGCTGTGTGGAGGGTTTTTTTAGGAAAAGGAAGGAGAGGAGAATTCTGGGAAGGAAAAGGGTTTAAGGGGTGGGTAGGAATCTGGGGTTCAATGTGTCCTAGACAAACCTCACCCCATGAACCCGGGCACCCCTGCTAAATCACCAAACGTAGCGAACCACTTGGGGTGACCTATGGCAGAGGTGTTGGTTATCCAATAAAGGTTCCCGGGGCGGCGGTACCCATTCCCGCCTCCCAAATTGAAAGGTGCATGCAAATATTGAATAAAATACGACTCATTTAAAATAGAGCAAAAATCTCAAATCTGAGTTTAGCAACATTTAAAGAAACACTGAATTTCTTCATACCTACAGCATGTTAGAACCAGATTACTTTCCGACTTGTTTCTGTCCAGGGAGTTTCATACTCGTATAATTACTGTTTTAACTCGGCATCTAAAAAGAGATTATTTGAAAAATATATATATAACAAATATCTTTTTAAGAGCTTTAGTGTTAAAGTGTTTTGTGCCGGTGGAAATTTGGATTGTGGGGTTTTAACCCGTAAGCCATGCGGATTCTAGGGCAGTAATGTGACATAAAATGACCAATGACATTTCACACATCCTCGATTTAGTTCCTCAATACCCGTTGAAGACACCCGCCACCCCTTGTGCTCCCGGTCTAACCGCTTGTATAAAGTTAGTCCGGAATACTGTACTCTCTACACTTCACCCTCTGCGAGCATCTGATCGCCTGTTACTGATGCCTGGGATGAGATCATGTTTATATTAATTTTTCTAAGTCGGAAACTCGGAAGTTTTTGGAGAGGTTAGATAACGTTAAAGGATACTAAAATCCGGATATGTTTTTAAAAATCGGCATTTTATCTGTAAATTTGTGTGTGTTCCATTTCCGGTTGAAGAAGGTGACTGTGTTGAATTTTTATAGTTTTTTTCGTAAGGGGTAGAGAAGGTGATTCTGCAAAAGCCACTACTAAGTTTTCATAAACAAATGGTTCTTAACTCATTAAGTAGATAATATCGTAATGATATATTTCTGATGCCTCACCCCTAGACTCATTAATTGACAAATGTATGAAAATATTTAATGATTTAAGAAAAAAAAATTTACAGATTCCAGCCTCTGGCAGTTTGGCATGGCAGGAAGAAATATAATCTTTCACCAAGGCAACACTAACTTTATTATTATTAATTTAAGCTTCCTCACTGTAATAAATACCAGATGTATCTATTGTCTGATCTATTATTTTACTCAGCATCACAAAAAATTTCATTTAAAAAAAAATATTCTCATGCAATAATAATAATTTGGAAAAATCACATGTGGAGTGTCACAGGGCTCGATTCTAGGACCCCTACTTTTCTTACTAAACATCAATGATATAACTAAATGCGGCATCTTGGAAAAACTTCAACTTTACGCTGATGATACTGTGATTTATTATCGTTGTAAAAATCTGAGGGAACTTGAATCTCTAATGAATAAAGATCTCGCAAAGCTAGCTAAATGGTTGCGGATAAATAAATTAAGCCTCAATGTCAAAAATACTCACTATCTCACTTTCGGGAAAAAAGATTATATGACAATGAATATTACTCTTGGAAATGAAAAGCTCCAAAATGTACAAGTAACGAAATATTTAGGGTTATTCATAGATTCTAACCTATCGTGGAACTCCCATGTTGAATATGTTAAATCCAAAATTTCCCCGATAACTGGTGTACTCTATCGACTTCAAGATGTGCTCCCCACAGCTTAACTGCGTGCCACATATTATGCTCTGATCCACTCTCACCTAAGTTATCTGGGGCACCATTACTAAGAAAAAAATATCTGAAATACAAGTAATCTAAAATAGAGCCATAAGAAATATATACCATCTACCATGGGATACGCATGTCAAAGACATATACTCACTGACACAAATTCTTCCCTTTACCATTATGCCAAAATATAGCATCACCACTGCCATCCTACAAATAATTCAACACTCGTCACACACCACCACTAGACCAGCCTTTAATTCCGATACACAAAACACGATCACAAAATCAAATACACCTACCGTCATCTACACACACAACTAAATTTGGAATTAACTCCTTACAATACATCGCACATACGCAATACAACGCATTACCTAATGTCCTAAAACTACCAGAATCAAACAAAAAAATATTGGCAAAGGCTCTAAAAGGATATTTTCTCAGCAACTTTATTAACCAGTGACGAATTTATCTGTCTTCCTTTGTAACTCTTGTATATTCTTCAATTACCTGTATCAAGTGTGTCTAGTCCATTTAAAAATCTATGTATTGTTCATTGATTTCCGTGTTCTTATGTAAAAATAATTTTCCTTTAGATGTATAATGTTGTCCTTCCCGAAATGAGTTTTATTAAACTCATTGGGAGTAATGTGTTATAAATTTTATGTAATAATTTTGTAATATATTATCTCTAATAAATAAAAAAAAAATATTTTTTTGCATAAGTCACAATATTTCAACAGCTTATTATTGCAATTACGTAATGGTTACGGAATAGTTCATTTACCAAACCCAAGAAACCATCATCATCGTCACTCTTGGCTCTACCCCTGGTGGGTCTTGGCCTCCTCGGTTTTGTGCCAGCTCTCTCCAATTTAGAAGCTCCAAGGTAGATACGAGTATATCTTTGAGGACGTTGTCGCTCCATCTTAATCTTGGTATTCTCGGGCTCCTTCGCCCTGTCGGTCTTGAGTTCAGCAGGGACTTTGGTGCTTGATACTCGGTCATTCTCTCTACATGACCCAGCCTCCGAAGTTTTCCGAGTTTTATAAATTTTGTGACGTTTAGATCCTTAAACAGAGTTTATAGCTCATTGTTGTAACGTCTGCGCCAAAATCCATTTTCTAAAATATGCCTTAAAATTTTCCTTTCAAAAATGTCCAGTGCACGCTCATTCCTCTTATTTAGTACCCAAGTCTCAGCTATGTGAGTACTGGTCTTGAATTGAACGTTAGAGCACATATTTCTACAATAGTTAAAGCATCATGTGTTATCGTAAGCCAGTTTTTTTATTAGAAATTGTTTTTTAAATTTTATTTACTTGTCAGATTTTGGGATTAGGTACAAAGGTTGACATATATATTGTTATTCACGTTTGTATGTGGCTGAAAGCAACTTCTTGTAATATCTGGTTCTTCTGCGAATTGAATTTGACATTTTCATCTCACCACTTCAAATATTTGCACACATTGCAGACGCTGGATATGGAATGTAAGGTGATACTGTTCTGCATGTATTGGAATATATACATGGAATACACTAAATCAGTTTCAATGCTGTTTATTTAATCGATTGCATTTCTGAAGATTCTGTGAAGACTAAATCAGTTTCAATGCTAATTATTTAATCGATTGCATTTCTGAAGATTCTGTGAAGACTAAATTAATTTCAATGCTAATTATTTAATCGATTGTATTTCTGAAGATTCTGTGAAGACGAAATCAGTTTCAATGCTAATTATAAAATCGATTACATTTCTGAAGATTCTGTGAAGACTAAATCGGTTTCAATGCTAATTATTTAATCGATTGCACTTCTGAAGAATTTTGGATAATTCTCTTAACTGAAAAAATTTTCTCAGTTAAGAGAATTATCCAAAATTGAATCTAACTTGTGTTATAAATCTTATATTGAACTCACTGAGAAAAAATTAAATCTTAACCCTAAACAATTTTGGAAATTTATTAAACAAAAACGTATTGATAACGATCTCCCTTCAAGTTTATTTTTTAATGATACTCACGCCACCAACGATTTCGATATTGCCAACCTTTTTGCTGAACATTTCTCCTCTGTCTATACTGATAACATATGCACCATCCCTCCACTTAAATATGCTAATACTATTGACCTTAATAATTGCGAAATCACACTTGTAGATGTTTTCAATTACTTAAAAAATCTTCCCAGCAAAACAAGCACTGGTCGTGATGGTATACCTGAAATATTATTGAAAGAATGTAAATCTGTTGTATCTAAGCCAATTTGTTTATTATATAACTTATCATTATCATCTGCCACTTTTCCGGATTCCTGGAAGGTTTCCTATATACGACCTATTTTTAAATCGGGTAATAGGTCGAACGTAGAAAACTATAGACCTATATCGATGTTATCTCATATTCCTAAAATCTTTGAATCTATAATCACAAAAAAAATAACACCTATTTTCAAAAATGTGCTGATTGAGGAACAGCATGGCTTTAGATCTGCTAAATCTACCACTACAAACTTACTCTCCTTCACCAACACCGTAGTCAATGGCCTAGAAGATAAATCACAAGTAGATGTTCTATATACCGACTTTTCTAAAGCTTTTGACAAAGTAAAACACGCTATCCTCATGGCCAAGCTATATGCTATAGGTATACGAAACCCATTGCTATCTTTCTTTAATTCTTATTTAAACAATAGAAAACAAAGAGTTAAAATAAATAACATTGAGTCTATTATTATTGAAGTAACATCCGGCGTACCGCAAGGAGCACATTTAGCCCCGCTTCTCTTCAACTTGTTTATAAATGACATTATTCGTATTTTCTCTCACACACGCTTTTGGCTTTTTGCTGATGACAATAAGATCCTAAAAATAATCAAAAACTACCATGACTGCCTTCTTTTCCAATCAGATATTGACTCTTTCAATGACTGGTGTAAAATTAATTGCTTGGAACTAAATGTCGATAAGTGCAAAATTATGTCCTACAGATCTAAAAATCCGATTGTTTTCGAATACAAATTAAATAATAATTGCCTAACAACTGTTCAATCTATTAAAGATCTTGGTGTCTCTCTTGATAGCAAGCTTTCTTTCCGGGAACATATAAATACGATTGTTAATAAATCTCTCAAACTACTTGGTTTTATCACTAGAACCACTTCTGACTTCAAAAACATAAATACCCTAAGAACTCTTTACTGCTCCTTGGTTCGCCCCCATCTTGAATATGCTTGTATTATATGGTCTCCTTTTTATGCTGTCCATATTCGTCATATTGAATCCGTTCAACATCGGTTCCTAAAGGGAATTGCTTGGAGGCTAGGATTAGAGCGAGGCAATTACTCGTATGCTGAAATTGAACAAACTCTAAACCTTTCTCCTTTAGAAGACCGTCGGATAAAATCTGATCTCATTTGTTTCTTCAAAATTATTAACTGTTTAATAGACTCGCCTACATTACTACAACTCATCACATTTAATATACCTTCTCGTAGACTCAGAAATAAAGACCTGCTTTTCCTCAATCAGCACTCGACTAACTATGGTTATAACTCACCACTGTCCAGAATGTGTAGACTGGTCAACTCACGTCAAGACCTTGATTTTTTTGGTATTAGCTTAAATGATTTCTGTCGCTCTTTAAACAAATGAAGGTATGTAATATTCACCCTAATTTTTGCAAGGTCTTGACGTGACTTGACACTTATTTTTCTTCTATTTTCACTGTTTGTCTTTGCTTTCATGTACCATCCGAATCCTTACATTGTTCATTTCTATACTTCGTGATACTTTGTTTTAAATTGGACGTAAGTCCGTAAATAAATAAATAAATAAGATTCTGTGAAGATTAAATCAGTTTCAATGTAATAACATTTCTATTTAATTTAGGTAATATATTGGAATTCCACACGCCCTAATGCAACATTCTGAATATTGTTGTTTTTTTTTTAATATTTAGAAGTTCTTTCGACTGATTATTTTAGCGTCAAATACAATCTGATGATGGATGTAATTGTCAGAAACCAATCCGAAAGAAATAAAAGTGGAGTAGAGTTTAAAAAAAAATTATACTTTATGTCCGGGCAGTGGCTGAATTGGCATCGCGTTTGGGTCCCTCCAAGGCGTCCGTATTCGATTCCTCGGCTGGCTAAGACCTCCATCACGACACAAGCAACATTTTCCGCTTACTGTGGTGGTAGTAGGAGATTTTCAAATATTATCGGGATATATATTTATATTACAGCAAAAGACCAAGTATTCTTGGCTCTATAACTATACCGCGTTGTAATACCACTACAGCCCAACATTTTTATAAATATATTGGAGTCAAGTGGTTTAACCAGTTACCCCTTAACTTAAGATTGGAAATTAATTATAAAAAATTCAAAAGTTCTATAAAAACACTAAATCATTAGCATATTACAATAATTCAATTTAATAATACAATAGAATGTCTCTCGACAATTGACTTTGGAAATCCATTTACTTTTATATTCTTTTCTCTTTTCTCTCTTCCTCTTTCTCTTCTTCTTCTTTTTTATACTGTTTTCTTTTTTTCCATTCTATTTCATATATCTTGTTTTGAATATGTATATGTATTATATATATGTATATATATATATGTACATATATGTATATATATATATATATATATATATATATATATATATATATATATATATATATAAATATATAAAAATATATATTATAATTCTAAAAAATATGTTAAATAGTTTTTCACACACGCTGCTCCACCTTTTTTACACGAGCATGCTCTAAAAAAAGGTGAATCACGTTATATAAAAAATGTATCTGAAAAATGTAATGTCATTATTGTATGTACTAAAATAAATAAATTTAAAAAAAAAAAAAAAAAAAAAAAATATTCGTAACCCGACGATGTCTTTCTTTTAATTTAAATTAATACTTAGAGGTTCTCTTCTGCAACTTGTCTTAGATGGATCTAACGTTTATTAAGTGGTGTGTGGGTTTGTTTTTGAAAAAATCTACAGTTTAACTGGAAGATTAATGAAATTTTGAAGCCCCCCACCCCCTTTTCCACTCTTTAAAGCAGAATTTTTTTGAAAAAAAAACCATGCTCTAAGCCCGGGCAAAGCCGGGGACTTGCAGTACCTACCTAAAGACGAATGTCCCAGTGTGGCGCGTGAATAAAGGTACATTTTTATAGAAATCTGTATTTTTATTCGAAGAATGAAAGGAAGGTTACTGTATATGAGATTTCGATAAATCACCCCGTCCCCCTTTCCCACCCTAATTAAGCAGATTTTTGATACTTCTGGATGAAATTTTGCATAGTTGACGCTTAAGTAACAGGAAAATTACTGCCTAAATCTCATTTAAAAAAAAACTCTACGTAAAGCCTGGGCAAAGCCGGGGACTTCAGTTAGTATTTTAATATTCACGAGATAGTATTATCGTTGAAATATTTTGACAGACTTTGTTTGGCTGTGATCGAAATCGATGTTTCTCCTTTCATTAATTTTCTTAGCGTTACGTATGGGGAGGATGAAAGACATATATTTTTATATATTTGGGAGGGGTAGAGGGGAGAAGAAATTATTTTTTTGTCTTCGTCGGACGGAGATATTAAGAAGAGTTATATTCATGAAAAATCAACGATTTCAATATATTTTTCTTGTCTTTAGTAATGTGGAGCTCTATTTTATAAATAGGAATAAACGTGATCTTATGGTAATGGACGGTAAAATTTTAAATTGCCTATTAGTTTCAACGAGCTTCTAAGTGAAATGTATAGTTTATTATTATTCAGAGATTATTTTCATTGAGTTTCTTATTAAAAAATCGAATTAAAAAGACTAAAGCAGCGCAACAAAATTTGTATGATGTTAAAAATAACTAACTAACCATCACGCCGTTTCTCCGCAGGGGTAGGCAGAGAGGACGAACCGCCAAACAACTCGATCTTGGCACACACTCCTTGCCTCGTTTACATTCATACATCATCTCATACATACTCTTCTATTATTCCGACTCTTCACATGTCCCGACTCAAGTATTTGCTTCACTTGGTCGTGCCATGTCTAACCGGGACCTGCGCATTAACCAATTTCGCTATTGCCTTCTAACATGGAAAAATAATTAGTTGAAGTTAATTCTAAAATTTGAAATATGAGATTGACAATTATGACAGTTTGGCAGAAGGTGGCAATAGCGAAATTGGTTAATGCGCACGTCTCGGATAGACGAGAGGTCTGGGTTCGAGTCCCAGTTGCGACCATTGTCTTTTTTCTGTGTCTTGTTCTCTTTCATATTTTCGTTTAAAATTTACTTGCGTCCGCCGGGATTTGATCACCACATCGCTATTTGAGAGCCTTACTCCTTGATCACCGACGTCGTCAGTTGCATATTACAAATAAGAAAATAAAAAAATAAAAACATTTCAACAAATTCAGTTAAAACACTTCACCCCTTACAAGATTAACAATTTGAAATATTCTACATTATTTCTTGGGATAACTTTTTTCAGTTTTCTCATAATATTTCCTTGTAAAAGTTTTCAAATATTAATAGAAATGAATAAGTTTTTATGATATTTCTTATAACGCCTAAGGGGTGGTAATATTTAGCATAAAGCTCCGGAACAAATGCATTTAAAACGACCCGCCAAGAGCCGAATGTATATTTTGCCACCAGGGAGTCAGGCGGCAGAAGAGGCAGGAGGTGTCTCTTATTTATCTTTGATAACGCCGTATTAACATTCTGTCCCAGCCACCACCCCCCGAAAATAGAGGAGAAGGGTGACCGGGTGACTTGTAGGCTTACTCAAGCGTCACATTACTCCGAAGATGTCGCGTGTTAAATTATACATTAAATCCCCCGCAGCCTCCCCTATCTATCCCCTTCCACGAGATAACCCTTCGGCGATGGTAAACCCATTTTGATTAATATTGGTTATCTTTAATATCAGCTCCGCAGTTAAATCCAATTAACTTCCGTTGAATACAATTATTGGGGTTGAAGAAAAAATCTATCGGAATACAAGTGAAATAATAAATATTCTTAGGTCGATTATTTTTACATAGAGCTTCAAAATACGTCGAATTTCAAAATGGTTCTTGGTATTTTTTTGATAAAATATTAACCAAATTGTTGGCTGCCTTTTTTGGTGTGTTAAAATTAACCAAATGGATCAAGTACATTTTCTTTATACTCGTAGTACGAGTATAAAGAAAATGTACGTACATAAAAGTAGGTACGAGTCTCGTAACTCCTTTTTTTATATAAATACTGCTCAAGAGACTCTTGGAAGTGGCCGGAAACAGTGGGACAATAGCATCTCCAATTGGGATATGTTGTGAGTCTCAACGGAGTGAAAGTAGACAAAGATGCGGAAGGTAAAGGTTTGGAAGCTTGGACCCGGTATGCGTTGCTATGCCATTTAATAAAGAAATAGTTTCTCCCTGCGTGTCCTTTCCCATTCGTCCCGTTTCCCTTCCGCCTCCCATTCCTCTCCCGCGCCCCTCTCTCCTCTCGCGTTCCCACTCCGCCTCCCCCCCCTCCCTCCCCCTATCCCTTCTACCCTTCCGCATTCTAT
The DNA here is from genome assembly GCA_929108145.2 of Limnephilus rhombicus. NCBI lineage: Eukaryota > Metazoa > Arthropoda > Insecta > Trichoptera > Limnephilidae > Limnephilus > Limnephilus rhombicus. Next base: position 30,579,522 of record OV815277.1, on the reverse strand, counting down.
ACATTCATTCCCGGTACATTCAGTTTTCAAACAGCTCGCGTGCCACCTATTGCAATTTTTTAGACAAATTTCATAAGGCCAGAGATCACCAGTAGTTTTATTGTTTTATTAATTTGGTGCAGTCGTTCGGAAGTTATACGCGAACATATATTTCGGCAATTCATTTTTATTTATATAGATATTAGATTTTATTAGCAATAACTCGCTTTTGACAGGAAATTTATTTGACAATAAACGTATAATAAATATAATAGATTAATATTTATAACGCCACAGCTTACCATATATTCATATTAAATATATATATAGCCTATTTTAATTGCATATAATGTAGCTTTCTATTGGTGAAAGAATTTTTAAAATCGGCTTAGTGGTTTAGGCGTGATTGCGTAACAAACAAACTCGCGCACTTTCGCATTTATAATATTAGTAAATATATATTGTGTCATGTACCTGGAAAAGAATTTATTTTACGCATTTCAAATTTATTTTGGAAAATAATATTTTTTTATAATTTTTTAAAATTTTATTTATCTTAAAAAATGGAACATGTTGCAGTGTTACTTTTCCTCCATTAAAAGCATTTGCTTGTGGATGGAGGAGCTTGTGGATACATTTTAAATAATAAGTCCTTAATGTAGTTAGATACAATCTTTTCTTGATTTTATTGTATTTGTTCATGAAATACATTCTCCATGTTATGTTTTATTGTGTTTACACATAAAAAGCCCTTTCACAAACATATAAAAAAATAATATGGTACCAAAGCTACGGAAAATTTTTATTTCCTTGGAAGCTTTTATCTTATTTTTACAAAATAGATAGGTAAATGTTTCTTGACTCCGAAATCTCCAACCACAATTGAATTTGTAAGATTTCATAAATAATATCTCGCAAGGTTAGTCGAACTTCAGATAACTTTCTTCTAAGCTTTTTTTTCCCCCAGGACTTTCAATGACTGTGATCGTAAGACTACAAAACCATACATGGCATAAAATCATTGCTCCCTGAGACATTTCTGATTGACCTATGTATACAGAATCAATACTTGGGCGTAGAATTTGGGTGTTGGTTTGATTCTGTCTTTGTTCCCAAAGCTACGCAAAAAGTTTGTTAGGATTTCAAGGCGCCAATAAGTCTTGCTTTTTGTCTAGGGTATTGCAGATCAATATGTCCCAATATTTTCCACATTGATCTATACTATTTCCGATGTCAAACGACTTCAATGCAAAAAAATGCGCAATGTCAATAAATTAGTGCCTTAATAATAATGTTTAGCGCAGTTGTATAAACCGTTTTTATAAAACAACAGTATCTGCTTAAAAATCAAAAAAAATTGATAAAATTTCATAAGTATTTGTTTTATTTTCTTCCAAGGATTGTCATCATTAGGATAGATTCATTTTCGTTATTAAAAAAAGTATAAGAGATTTCATTGTTACGATTTTACAGAATTCTTTGAAGAAAACTGAGAATGGTTAAACATATTGAAAATAAAGAATTGATCGCAGATAAGTATTTAGTTGTATTTTTCCATCAAAAAGTTTTATATTGTTTATTTAAACATTGATATTTGAAAATTCAATATCTTAAAGTACCTACCTCTATTAAAAATTAAAATAAATATTCAGATGCGCAAAGGATAGAGAAAAATAGAAATCTTTAGAGGAGGCCTATGTCGAAAGACAAGCTGTTTCTAAAAATAATTACCCGAACCCTGATAATTTAGAATAATATTAAAAAAAAATAATAATTAAAATAAATACATCAGAAAAATGTTTTATAAGTTTCAGCAATAAAGGCTAATTTTATTTTATTTTTATTTTTAGCTTATAAACTCGCTCAATATTATCGAGGATTAAGTGAATCAGATGACGTGACCTTTCTTACTTTGCCATTTTCTTACTTTGCTCGGCAATGGTGCTTTGAACGGTACACAATGACGTCAGTGGCCTTTTGATATGTTGGTTTTTTTTCATATTTTTTAAAAATCGATTTATAAATGATCATTTTTATTTACCTGTCTGGGAAATAGGGGTGGAAAGGTTTTATGAGAATTGACCACATCGGTATGCCTCGGGTGGAATATGTCACATTTCTTCCGATTACTTGTTAGGTGGCAATTCAGAACCATGTTCAATCTTCAACAAATTTATGTAGGAGTATTGCATATTTTCTGGATAAAGTTTTGATCTATAACAGAAAGGATTTTTATTTTTAAAACGGGTGGAAGTATAAATAATAAATAAAATGCTAAGTAGGTAAATTAAATTCAAATGAACCCCATTATTTATAACCGTAAACATGTCCAGTGGAAAACTAAAACTGAAATTACACTAAAGAAACCTAATCGAGAAAACATTAGATTTTGTTCGCGGCCATTGTATGCTTGGATTAGCTTAATTATCTCTCTTTCCTTCCACCCTTCAAATGGATGACAAACACATAAATAATGGGGAATATAAAATTTGAACGAATCGTCGATTTTTAGATCAATGAAATCACTGGATTTTTCTCGTTCATAGGTTGTATATTGTGACAATGAGGATATTTTAAAAATTTTAAACATTTGCAACCTAAAAAACAAAACCAAAATTCATTACAAAGTGTAAAACGGTAAGCACTTCTAACGGGTTCTACCTCCCCGTTTCGCTCCATTTTCAACACTTAAAAAAAAAATAAATCAAATTTTTTAATAGCTATAAGGCTTAAGCCGCCGCTACCCGAATTTCTATCGATTTCTTACATAACCTCCTTAAATATTTTAAGTTTTTAAGCTCTTAAAAAAATATATGTTATTTTTGAAGATATACTTTGGTTCAATCCGAATGTCAAAAATTTGACATTCGGATTGAACCAGGTAGAATAAATGTTACTCAATATCCTGATAAAACTATTAATAAACCCGGAGCTCAGAGGATGATCATCCATTTCAAAGATGAAAAGTCCCAATCTGAATTTTTCAACGCACGCAAAAGTATAAAGCAATTGAAGGACAGGCACATCTTCATTGGAGAAGTTCTATCATCATATTCCAAAACCCTTCTTTGGAAAACTAAACAAAAAGCTAAAGAAGATAAATTTCAATTTGTGTAGTTTCGGAACAATAAAATTTGCGTGAAAAAGAACCCAGAACTATCTTCAAGAGTTATTATCGTCAAACACGAAGATTTTTTGAATAAGTTGTCGTAATCATCCTCCCTAAGTCTGACACTTTTATTGAAAAAAAAGGATGATTTGGAAAACATAAATAATATGACCGGCAATACTGAACCTAACATAACTTTTGAAGATTCACTGTCTTGCAAAAAAATTTTTAAAGATACAAAATTTTCTTTACTATGCATGAATATTAGAAGTATAAGCAAGAATTTTGAAGAAACTGTTTCTATGCTGGATTGCATTAATCATCGTACGGAAGTACTAGTCTTTACAGAGGCTTGGCTGATCAGTGTAATTAATATGCCTAGCATTCCAGAGTATGTAGTCTACAAAACTATGATGAACAATTTGCAAAACGATGGAGTAGTTATCTATGTAAGGCAAAACATTTAGGTAACTGCTTGAAAATGCGATTATTCAATACCATATGTTTATTAGCTGTATATCGATCTCCATTCCAGACTAAAATAGATAACTTTCTCGACTCATTGAATGAATTCCTTACATCTGAATCCTTGCAAAATAAGGAGATTATCTTATGTGGGGACTTAAATATTGATACCCTCGATTTGAAGAACATAAAAACACAAAAATACCTATCACTTCTGGCGTTTCATGGCGTGAAGCCCGTAATAAACTCACCAACAAGAGTAACTCCTAACAAATCAAGCTGCATTGATCAAATTATGGCAAAATCAAAATTTAAGCCACAGGGAGCAGCTTTTACTACTGGCATAACAGACCATTATGCAATTTTAATGAAGTTTATGAGCTTAAATCTACATAATATTTCAAACAATAATGTAAAACCTAAATTTGTTGTTGACAACAACCTCTTTAAGACCAAATTAAAGGAGGAATCCTGGGATATAGTTCTATCAACAAATGACGTCAGTCTGGCAACTGATAATTTCATAAAATGTTTGAAAACTCATGTTCAAAGTTAAACGTCAGTACAAAAAGAGAAACATATTATGAAACATCTAAAACCATGGATAAACGCTGGATTAATCAGATGCCTCAGAACACGTGATATATTGCACAACAGATGTAGAAGAGAAATCTATAACTTGGAACTGCTTGAATATTATAAGCGATATCGAAACTGGTGTTCTAGGATAATACGAACAACAAAACAAGCCTATTTCAGAAGAAAATTAGATGACGTCAATGGTAACATTAAACAACAGTGGAAAATTATAAAGGAGGATATAAACCTTAAAAAGCAACAAACTACCATAAAAAATTGAAAATTAATAATATTATTACTTCAATGGAAGAGAGTCCAAATATAATTACTAATCACATTAATGACTTCTTCAGTGACATTGGTCCAAGTTTCGCTAATAATTTGTGCAGTGATAATAAAATGAGTGAGACGTATCTTATGAATGATTTTAAATCTGAACTTCACATTACCGGGGACAATTTTGACATTAAGCCAACTAACATTTCTGAAGTGACAAGTGTAATACATGATTTAAAAATGTCTTTCTCATGCGGTATTAATTCTATAAGTGTTATGATATTAAAACTCCATGTATCCGAATTAGCTGGTCCCATATCTCATATTATTAATATTAGCTTCAAGAGTGGGATGTTCCCTTCTCACTGTAAGAAAGCTAAAGTGATTCCTCTTTTTAAAGGTGGAGGTCAACAAGATGTCAATAATTATAGACCTATATCCTTACTCAACACACTTTCAAAAGTAATAGAGAGATTGGCTAAGTCGAGATTGGTATCATTTTTAGAAACAAATAAACTATTCTCTAGCAATCAGTTTGGTTTCAGAGAAAATAAAGGAACAAGTGATGCAGTATTGAGGGTATTATCGAAAGTCACAAGTGCTCTGGATTATGGAAACACAGCCTTAGATGTGTTCTTAGATCTATCATAGGCATTTGACACGGTTTTACATGGATTACTCCTCAAAAAATTATCTTCTTTTGGCATTCCACATTCCAGTATAGCATTAAGTTGGTTCAAATCCTATCTTAGCGATAGAACACAACAAGAAGAGATAAATAATAATTTAAGCATAAGCAAACAAATTTTCTTTTGGGGTTCCACAAGTTAGTGTACTTGGACCAATATTTTTTTTAATCTTCATTGATGATTTGTGTAATTTAGATATTCCTGGTAATATTATTAGTTTTACAGACGACACTGCTTTAATATTTGAGGGTAAAACCTGGAAAGATGCTTTTGACAAATGTGATTCAGGATTAAGAATAGTAAAGAGTTGGCTAAATAATAACATCTTAACTTTGAACACATCAAAAACAAAATATGTAACTTTTAGCATATCGTCAAAAAGTCAGCCTTCCAATACTCATAATCTAATTATACACAATTGTCTGCAAAATTGTAATTGCCACCCTTTAGAAAGAGTAGACTGTATTAGGTACCTAGGTGTAAATATTGATAAATTTTTGCGATGGAACGACCATATAGATATGTTATCAAAAAATATCAGGAGACTTACCTATATTTTTAAAGAACATTCGTCATATATTGGATAAAGATAAATTAAAATCTGTCTTTTATGCCTTAGTAAAATCTCGACTTTCTTACAATATTATATCCTGTCTGTAAATCCAATGTAGAGCCACTAAATATTGCTCACAAATTAATTCTTAAAGTCATGTACAAAAAAAAAAATGTCGTTATCCATCAAAAGTACTTTACAAGGAATCTCATGTTATGTGTATAAAACAGCTGTACATCTCTTGAATAATTTGTAGATTTTTTATCAATACTTTTTCTGCAGAAAGAACCCATCAAATCCATACCACTAGAATTGGCTCAACAATGAACTTTGTCGCAATAAGTACTAAAACATCTTTTGGCCAAAGAAACTATTTATGTCAGGCTCCACTTATGTTTAATAATCTGCCAGATTACATTAAGTCTTCCAATTCATTAGCTAAATAAAAAAAAAAAGATTAAAAAAATATATCAAGATTTTTGTGTTGTCAGAGGATTGGCTTACCATTTTTTCATCCTTGGCCTTTTTTAAATAATAAGATTTTTTTTTAAATAATATTTGTTTTTTAAATAATAATTTTTTTGGACACACATCTACCGGATCTGCCGGATCTGCCCTGATGATGGACACTGCAACGATGTCCGAAACGTTGGCTAAAGAAGGAGGTATCGCAACACGGCATAACACCCCAAAAACAAATAACGAAAATATTTTTTTTGTATTTTTAAATAACTAGATTTTATTTGAGTTGCATTTGTCAAAATCGGAGTGTCACCCTAGTTGTTTTGAACTACTTTTGTTTCTTGGTGGGTATAGTAATTAAGGATTTGTTTTATGGTCTATATTGTTACAAATTACCCATCTGGTCACCAAATCAATATTATTTCTTACTTTCTGCATAAAATATTTTAGTGTTTTGGATGTAGTGTTTTGTGTTTTAGTGATTTGTGTGTAAATGCATCATTCAAATTTATGAATGTTAACCTCAATGCTGCTAGTCTTAGTGAGGTTAATATTTTTGTATGTAAACAAAAATAAGAACACAACATGTATGGTGAGAAATTGTAAATAAAATAAATAAATAATAACATTTTATCAATAAATATTTTTCCACTACAGTTTATACAACAGTAGCACGTAATGTTCTAATGCTTACAGTGCCATAGAACTCTTGTTCTTGTTGCTAACAATCATCTAATGGTGTCACAAATAAAGATAGATTGTTGGTTATATGTTGAGAATTCATTGATAACAGATTCATTTCCGCACGAGTTTATAAATCATCCCGAATTATCCGTATTTATTTCAATAAAAAATAAAATCCGTCGATATCGACTATCAGGCTGAACGCGGCATTTATCCTGAATAAATTCTAAAAATATAAATAGTATTTTGGCAACATTGAAAACGAATAAATCTTATCCGAATTCTAATCGACTGTCGTGATTTTGCCTTTCGCCATAATTCACGGTGCGTTAGATTTGTAGAAACGTTTTATGATCTGGCCCGTCATAAAGTTGGCGTTGAAGTGTCGTCGACCATTCTCTTGCTTTTTCACGCCAAAAATGGAAAAAATGTGCTTCGACTGTGCAAAATGCAGAACAGCGATGGAATTTACGGCCCTCCACATTAACCATTATATTACGTTCGTGTACAAGTTTAAGAGGGAATTACCAGACACAACCGGAAATATGTCATTTTTAAATAAAATTTTAGTCGTATTGACTTTTTCCCACAAAAAAATAGAAATCGATTTCGAAAGATTGTTCTTTTATCTAGAAAAGTTATGATTTAAATTTTGAGAAAAAATGTTTATTTTTAGTACAATAAGGTTATACCGAAGCTCGTTGGCAGATGACAGAACAAAATTTAGTACTATACACATTTATACAATAAAATAAATCAATAAATTTTAGCTAGGAAAGCAACTTTTCAGAATTAAATTTTAGTTAAAAAAAAAAAAAAAATCTAAAAAAAGATCCGAGCACGTGTTTTGTGAAGAAAATACTTCAGTTTTTCTATTTATTTACGGTCTTACATATTAACATATATCAGTTTTTTTTGCTTAGACTTTATTGAAAAATTATAAATACTAATGATCAAAAAATAATTAGAAAAAGTACATAATTTTAATAGTTTTATTATCACACGTTTGAGCATTTTGAATATAGGTATTTATCAAAGCGTACTTTTATTGAAATAAAATCGATTTTGATTTATTATTTAAAAATGCTGGTACGGAGAATAATTAATCTTTCTCATCGGAACCACCCTGTACAGTTGCAAGGGCACAATCGCAAGACCGTCTGTCGACGAAATTTGAATGCTCGGCCGCTGGTTAATCGCCCTTAAACAGTTCTAATCTAACTCGAAGATCACGATGGGAACAAATAGGATGTATTGCTCTGCTACCCATCCTAAATACATTAAAAAAATTGAAATAAAAATCTATTCAAAAATACTAAGCACCATAATCCGGTTCCTTGTAAACAGATATGGGTAACATTTCGTGAATAACAACGAAAGCAAATGTCTGCTTGTTACTGATAAACAGAGCTGGTCGCGGGACCTTTTGAAATAATTCCAATAAATATTTTAAAATATATCTTCAAATTTGCCACATTTTGGCTAATGAACGCTTGAGAGTGTTTGCAAAATGGCCAAAACATGGCCAAAATCGCTCCAATGGCTATGAATGAAATTAAAATTATACAATTTTATTAATGATCGGAATCTATCTTGTGCTAAATAAACAAATAAATAAATAAATATATTCATGTAAATTTTAACTTATTCGGCAATAACGTACTATCATCACTGAGAGCTCTGTTGTAATCCTTACTTTGCTGCATTATTTTTTCAGAAATATGTGGAGGTTATAAGTTTACTGACATGTGCAATGCAGCCGCGATTTTGAAGTCTGATTCTCACTACATATATATATATATTTTTACGTAAACTCTTCACAGGAGGACCTGAGGAAAATAATTTCCCTCAGGGCCTATGTCTTCCTATGCTTTTTTAAAGTGCTATTAGCTATACTATTTCAAAGTAGTTTCAGTTATACAATGCTACGGATTTAATTAATACTACTCGTATATAATTTGTTTATTCATTTTCAAATAAATTCCCTTATAAGTGACTTTAATAGAAATTTTCTGATTCCGAGAAGTGAGAGCAATATTTCTTGTAAACATTACTTTTTAAAATGTTACTATTTTTTCAGCTTCCAATATTTGTCAAGTACTATCTCCTTTGAGTGTGTGAGCATTCACTTTTAATATGGGATCCTACGAAATTTTATTGGGGTTAATTTTTGGAACAGCTCGATGATGCCGAAAAATCGCAAACTTTTTTTTTCTAAACAATTTCATCAAAATGTACAAACATTTACAATTTTTTTCTGCATAGTACAACTGGCGTGTGTATTCTGCATATAATACGTTTTTACTAAATTTCGACAAGAAATTAACGTTTTTAAATAGTTTTGCTTTATCTCCTAGCTCTACTGAAGAACTCTTAATGGAACGTACCCATACTACGTGACCCGTTTAGGGGGGGGGGGGGGGGATCTCCAAAAGGCTAAGGTTTTTGTCACGTAGTCAATCTATAAATCTTTTATATTTTTTCCACTTGTAATTATAGGTATGCATGCACTCTTGCCGTCACGAAGCAAGTGCCGTATTAATAAAGACAAATATAAGCCAAATATATTTAAAAAAAAAATTGTTATTTTTTTTTTTTTTTTTACATGAACTCCACACAGGAGGCCCTGAGGAAAATAATTTCCCTCAGGGCCTATGTCATCTTTGAGGATGCTGTGTGGAGGGTTTTTTTAAGGAAAGGGAGGAGAGGAGAGTTCTGGGAAGGAAAAGGGTTTAAGGGGTGGGTAGGAATCTGGGGTTCAGTATGTCCTGGTCATCCGCAAGATAATAATATTGTTTATTTTTCTGATTCCGATCATTAATAAAAATGTATAATTTTTATTTCATTCCTAGCCATTGGAGTGATTTTGGCCAATTTTTAGCTATTTTGCAAACACTCTCGATGTTAGCAAGAAATGATTCAAAACCATATTTATGATTTACTACATGAAAACTGTAGGGGGGGGGTCTTGGAATATACTACACGTGGTCACAGAGTGGGGAGGGAGGGGGGATTAAAAATTGCAAAAAGTAAGTCACGTAGTATGGGTACGTTCCCTAATGTTCAGGAATATCCTTAATGCCATAATGTTGATAAATTGAATATTTCTACTCATCCCCTGCATTTATTCCATCCTGTAAGGTACTTCGTCATGATCTTAGTGTTTGACAATTTGAACGTTTTACGGATAAAATACAGTGACGACTTTGAATGTAAATTCTTGTAAGTGTTGAATTTTAAATTGACGCAAAGGGAGAATTGTGGTAATCTATTGAGTTCGATCAATCTCAGAACGATTATATCATTTTGATACTTTCTCATTTATCATTTGAATCCGCCTTGGAAAAGAACTGACGATGTGACTTAATAAAACGAATAATATATATTTATAAAACAAATTGATTGGCATTGAGCAAACTTGTCTTATATATGTACTTATGTTACGTGCATTCAATTAAATTTGTGTTTTGGCATCTAAACGTTAAACATTTTCTTCATAATTGGTATTACAGTCACCCTGCTATGAATTAACTTTTCAGTTACAATACTGAGGCGTTCACATCTGATTCAACGTAACAGTGAAAATTTACAACAAAATAACATATTCGAACGTAACGAAACATGTCTGGCCCTCCCAGCACGACACACGGCACATTGCAAGACGCAGAAAAATAGGTGTAATATCACTAAATAGCTATTGTAGTCCATCGCTGTCAAAGGGTTAAAAACCGTTAACGGGTATAGATAATATTAATGTTCATAATTTCACAATCACATGCTATATCTACCGTTTTTGATCACAGAAACATTAAAACATCTGTAATGCGTAACCTGTAACAAGTAACATAATGAAGGGGTTTTCTTCACTAACTTTAATTGACATTTAATAATTTTAAAAGGAGTTATTATTGTTCAAATAATATCTCCCTTTATTCTAAGATATCATGTCATAATCCCACAAACATCTTTTGTGTTTTTTAAGACAATCGAAAGCATAACTTAATTCGATTATCTAACGCATTCAATAAAAAACATCATTTCGGTCAGTTTAACCTACTACTCCGGCATTAAAGTTTAACGTCCTCCCTCACCCTTGCCCTAGCCCCCCTCTATATCCTCTAAACCTCTCCCACTTTCTCCCACTTTCCCCACTTTCCCCCACATAGCCCCCCCCCCCCTCCATCTCACTCCGCAGGAAAAAAACTCATAAAGTTGCACATCCGGTGCAGCGCATCCATGTTTTATGAGTGTGTTTACTATTAAATTTTTCACACTTTTCATCACATGCACGACACGACGGTGGTGGGTGCGACTCTGAATAGCGATGGGCATAATCGAGATGTCTTTTTCGAAACAAATGTTTCCGATTTGTCTGTATTGTACAATTTATGAGAAATAAGTGTATTTTTCGTTAACATTATCGATACCCATCCCAAATCTCAGCGGTTGAGTGATTTCAATCTTCAGTTACGATTCCGGAGATAGGTCGGTGGCAGTGGCGGCTAGTTCAAAAGAGCTCCCGAGCGCCGCACAACCCACAAAAATTGAAGATTATATACGAAATATATACGAAATGCGGTTCGGTTACAAATTATTATAATATTTTCTCAAGATCTCGCACAGTAGGTAGGTAGGTACCTATTGAACGCTCTATCTTTCAGAGCGACGAGAGTCGGCCCTTGCGCCCATCTTCATAGCAGTTATCTTACTACTTTGTGTGCAAATCCCGTGAACAGTCAAAACCGTGAGTACATACGCTTCTTTGCAAATTTTACGAAAGCCTGAACGCCGTTTCGAATTTTACCCCCACATCGAAAGGAGCGGTTCGTACAGTGGCGTGTTAAATAAGAACACTTATAAATAATGTTTTTGTCCTTATTTTGTCTTCAATTTAACAGCAGAGCTACTATTTTTAAAGAATCAATGTTCCGCGCGTTCTTCTCTTCAAGTCAAAGCATGTCACTATATAATCATAATGAGTGATTAGCTGATTAGTTATCAGGAAAACAGACCGGTAATTGGAACAAAAGTACAGGAGAGAAACTTCCTTTGGTTGTTATTTCAGTGTTCCTAAAGTATTTTTTTAAATGTTTTGTTTAAATTGTATTTCAAACTGGGTTATATATGTTTCCGTTTTACGGAACGGAGAATAGAACTTCTTTATAAGTACCTAGGTATGCACCTTTCCTATATTTATTGTGACTCTGGTGAACCCCCACATATTTTGACCACCGGCCGCCACTGGTCGGTGGGGATGGTTTTTTATCCGACTAATCTCACAACCTCCGACTTTTGACGACCTCCGTAGTCCAGTGGGTAAGACTCTTGACTCACAATCCGGAGGTCGCGGGTTCGAACCCGGCATGCGTAAATAAATTTTATTTTATTAATTTGTCTTATTTCACAATTAGTTCCAGAGTGGAAGATACTATCAGTATCGCCCTGGTGTAAGACCACCATTCAGAATTGAAACGTTGCTTGAAAATGGCTTTAGCCGTGTTTGGTGACCAGATCTGAATAGCCAGGTACTTCCCAATCTTCCTCTTCCCCACCTCCTTCCCCTCCCCACTACCTTCAGCCTCACAAAATACCCCATTTGGGGATGCCATAGTCTCACTGGCTCCAGACGGGAGCAGTTGAGATTCTTGTGCGGTATTCACTGTAAAAAAAAAAAAACAACGATCAATTTTGTCGATTAATTTTCGAATATGTACATCATTTCCCGCTTCCATAAATAATAACTTCGATGAGACCATTTTCTTTCGATTTAGACTTTACATGCCGGTGGAAAGACGACGATTGTTCGAAATATCAATCGATTAATAAAATGTTTCGAATTTGCCCATCACTAGTTCTAACAGATTTTCGCTCCGGCCAAACGATTGTTCGAAATATCAATCGATTAATAAAATGTTTCGAATTTGCCCATCACTAGTTCCAACAGATTTTCGCTCCGGCCAAACGATTGTTCGAAATATCAATCGATTAATAAAATGTTTCGAATTTGCCCATCACGTTCCAACAGATTTTCGCTCCGGCCCAGACTTTACCTCCATTTACGAATTTTACGTAATGTTTCAAAATAATGTTCTTTAAAACGCTTATTTTAATACTTCAGGAGGTTCAAAAATTTTACGCGTTGCGAAATGAATTATTTAATGTTGTTATATTTTCTACCTACGTAATTTTAATTGAACATTGCAAAGTACAAGATGAAAAACTTCATTTTGTTATGAAAATAAAATAATACACCTGCTTTGTTACAACTCATCTGGTTCAACATCCCTTCCCGTAGGCTCTGAAATAATGAATTGCTGTTCCTCAATCAACATTCTACTAATTATGGATACCATTCTCCCTTATCCAGAATGTTGAAACTTGTCAACGCAAGTCAAAGCATTGATTTTTTTGGTGTAAAACTAAATGACTTTCGGCAGTCGATACGCAATGCTTCTTCATGCTTTGACTTGTAGTGTCCTCTATATGTACTTTTTACTTTTTATATTGTCATTGCTATTAATTTATATGTTCTCTCCCTTCACTGTCATCTCTGTTTTTTTTATTCGTGTTAGTATTATGTTTTCAATGGACTATTGTCCTTAAATTAATAAATTAATAAATGAAATTGGAATATAATGTCAGCACCTACATACTTTCGCGTTATTACGGATAGTGTTCCATTTTTAAGTGTTCGAAACCAAATCAATGTATTTGACATGAGGAAAATTGGCGGTAAAATATATTGGCGGGAAAGTGAAAACGAAAGGTTTCAAATTAGTTGGAGGGTAGATTAGAAATGTAATTACATCTATGAACATGATATTACTCATTATTACTTACGATTAATCATTAGTTTGAAGACCACAAAATTGTCGATCGGTATGCCCAAAATATACAGTGTGTGTGTCAGATACACATAAAAAAAGTCATAAAGCAATCTAGAGTTCAAAACATTTCTGATTTAACTCGCGAAATTGAATCAGTTAATATAGTGCCGTCAATCAGCAATGATTTCGGGAATAAAAATGAAGAATTGAATTTGAAAAATTATAACTGTAAATAATCGTACAAAATGCAGGTCAGAATATGTTTTGTTTGTAATAAAAAATAAAAATACGTTTATATTTTTTAATATTTTACAACGTATAATCTCTACGTTTAATTAAAGTCCTCCGCCGCGTCTGTCTGTCTGTTCGCGATAAACTCAAAAACTACTTAACGGATTTTCATGCGGTTTTCACCAATATATAGAGCGATTCATGAGGAAGGTTTAGATATGTAATTAGTCAAGGTTTTGTTTAAATGGTTGATATATGTCTTAATATATAAAACAAAGTCGGGTTAGTTACACCATTTATAATACGCGAACGACTGGACCGATTATTATGATGTTTGATTTGTTGGATTAGTCTCCGGCCTCAATAGCAGAATTACTATTAAAATATTGGTAAAATTCGCAAAAGACGTAATTATCTTACTAAAATATTGCTATGAATTGTCTGTCTATAATCTCTTTTGTCCGTGGCTACGTCAGATTTCTATTTTGTGTCTATAAAACAGCGTGTTGTGATTTCGCTTGTCATTCTTTCTCCTGAATTCTGCTTGTTTTCTCTTGAGCTCAATTAGTCTTTCGCTTCTGCTAAACTTTAATTACTCTCAATTATTGTCGCCAGTCAAGTGCTCAGATCAGAACGAATCTCTGTAAATTATTCACCAGAATAATAAAGAATCAATATCCTAGTACAAACAACCAGGCGATAAAATAATCCGGATAAACAATGAAAATGATCTCAAAAAAATGGGGAGACTTTCGTAAATGTCTACGAGTGTCAAACTATTGTTAAACGTGCAATCCAAAAATGGATTTCATCATAGATTATAAGAACGTCAAATCCAAATTTCTGTAAAAATGTATTAAGATCTAACTCTTTCTCTCTTCTAATCCTACAAAAAAATATTTATAGATCAATTTCAAAGAATTTTGATGAATTTCGGTTACAACTACATAATATTGGAACCTCTTTCCATATTCTCATTCTTACTGAATGTTGGCTATCAAATAACTATATACCTAAAATGATGAAAGGATATGACCATCACAGCACTTCAATGCATACAAAACAAAATGATGGAGTTGTTGTGGATACTAGATCTGACTTAATTAGTCTATCTGTCAAAGAAATCCAAATCAGCGGTGCAAATTGCTTACAAATAAATTTCAATAATGACACATGTATCTTAGCAATATACCGTTCTCCATCCTCTTACAATATTTTACCTTTCTTAAAATCGATCAATAACTGTTTAACTAATTTATGTAATATTAAAAATTGTACTATTGCTGGTGATGTCAACATAAATATTCTGCCCACAAACGAACATTCACAATGCCAAGAATACCTAAACACACTCTCATACCATGGATTTCAAAGCACCATAAACACTCCTACACGTGCTATACTGGATTCCATCTCATGTATTGACCACTTCATGGTCAAATCAAACTACGCAATAACATCTATCGTATACGAATCTACACTAACTGATCACTATACCACCACACTTGCCTTACAGTTATGCAACCAGAAAGACAAAAAACAAAAAAAAACAACAAACTTAAAAAAAATTAACTACGATGGAATTCTTCATTCGCTAAGGAGTAAATCATGGTCAGAACTATTTGAAATTACAAATCCAATGATGCCTAGACATACTTTATAAATTACCTACAAACTACCATTAACCAACAAACTAATATTACTGTAAAACATGTACCTAATAACATCTTACCAATTAAGCCATGGATAAACCACACTATTATTAAATCTATTCGTAAACGTAACAAGCTACACAAAAAAGTTATTAATAATCTTTATGATATACAACTTCAAAACTTTAATAAAAGATATAGAAACATATATACCCAAATAATAAGAAAGGCCAAAGAGATATATTACCAACAGAAAATTGTAATAATGATCCTAAAAAAATTTGGAAAACACTTAAAGAAGCCACTCATTCTCAACCTAATCCTATAAATGACTTGAAACAACTCACTATAAATCATAAAATAATTAGTTTTTCTAGTAATCCCAATATTATTGTTAATCATGCAAACCAATACTTTTCCAAAATTGGCGAAGAACTCGCAAAAAATATCGGTGAAAGTTCTCCCAATTCCAGCACACAAGGCTGTAATAAAAATTGGCACAAAAACTTGAATTTTAGTCTAAAACAAATTTCGAATGAAGATACTAGGACAAGTCGAATACGTTGAAAAAAATAATATATAATCCCACAACCAATTTGGCTTCAGGAAAAATAAAGGCAACTCCGATGCCATTGCGATAGCTACAGATTTTTAGATGAAAACTTAGACAAGGGATCAAAATGCATGTCAATATTCCTAGACCTATGCAAAGCATTTGATACTATCTCACATTCCAAACTAATACAAAAACTATCAAACACTGGAATAAATGTGAATGAACTTAGTATTATTCGAAATTACATTTCAAACCGTAAACAAAGTGTAAAAATCAACAACTGCCTCAGCAATCAACTGCCAATTACTTTTGGCGTGCCTCAAGGAAGCATCCTGGGTCCCAAGTTATTCCTAAACTGAACTGTGTAATCTGCCTATTGATGCCAAAATCATTAGTTTCGCTGATGATACGATTCTCCTCTTCAAATCAAGTAACTGGTATGATGTTTACATAAAAGCAAACAGGGGCATAGCTATTGTTAAAAGATGGTTAGACAATAATACACTAACAATGAATGTGTCTAAAACCAAATACATTGAGTTTAGTATTAATCCGTCCTTAAGTAACCCAGAAAATAATATTCAAATATGTGCTTGCCCCCTGTCAAAAGCTAATATATGTGATTGCCCTTATCTAGAACGTGTTACAAAAATCAAATACTTGGGTATTATTTTTGGCAGTAATTTAAAGTGGAAAGAACATATTATCACTACAGCAAACAAACTTCGAAAATCTATATACCTTTTTAGACAAACTCGCAACTTTCTTAACTTGAACCAACTCAAAACAATTTACTTTGCACTATGTCAATCTTAAATCGAGTATGGTATCATAGCCTGGGGAGGAGCAAAAGCTGCCGCCATTGATCCGATCTCTAAAGCCCAGAAACTAATTATAAAGATTATTCTAAAACTACCGATCACAAGCAGTTCGGATGAAATCTTTCGGAGAATCGGAGTTTTGGACATTAGGCAACTTTATGCCAAAAATATACTAATTTATCTATTCAAACATAGAACTGTTTTTGACAATATCCAAACTGTTCGTGATACGAGAACCAAAGGGCAAAATCTCTTACTTATCCCTTTCGCCAAAACAGCGTTTGGTCAAAGAAACTTCAGGTACTTTGCAACAAAACTTTATAATACACTTCCACTGACCATTAGACAGCACACTAATCACGTAAAATACAAAACAGATACCAAATTTTGGATCACTACCAAAGACAGATCATATGTCAACAATATGTTTAGAACCTCCTAATGCATGCTAACCCATTGATACGATGCTGATTGTCCTTGTACTTTTACTTTAAATGTAAATAACATTGTTATTGTTATCCTTTATAAACTATTTTTAAACTATTTATGTTAAAATGCGCCTGCTCTCAACACAGGAACTCCTAGTGAGACAGGCACAGTACAATTACCTATGTAACATAAAAAACAAAGATTACAATAAAAAAAACACAAGTGTTTTAATTAACAAAGATTACCTCAAACTCTCTCAAAAATTCACAAAAGACGTAATTATGGAGAAAATTCTTTTCCTCATTCATTTTGTATTGAACGAATTCTCATTTTTGAAAGTGGTGCAGGAATATGACAAAAGCGAGTTATTGCTAACATCAAAAAAAGCAAAACAAATCGTTGTCGTGGAAACGATGTTGATATATTTGCGGGAAATTTTATTTCAGGCGTCGTAGTTAATATCTATCCATAAAAAAATGCGATAAGTGGCACGCGAGCTGGAAAGGGAACGGGACGAATGGGAAAGGACACGCAATTACGAAAAGCAAAGGAGAAACAATTTCTTTATTAAATAGGATAGCAACGCCTGCCGGGTACCAGCTAGTAATATATTAAGGAGAATGTCTGTGTGGGTTTGATTTGTATGAAAATAAAAGATGATGATGTAATTTATCGTGGTTATGAAGGTTGGGTAACCATTCAGTAGATGAGCTTCGTTAGCCACAGAAACGCGTGTCCGGGTCAGCTAGATTAGTAATAAACACTTCCGATAGTTTACGCCATTTTTTGAAATCTAATAATATCGTTAGGGTGTTTTACGATATTCGACTTTGAAAATTAAAAATTAAAATATGTAGTATACAATTATTATACTAGTGAAATGTTTTAAAAAAAATAGTTTATTAATCTTCCCATCTTCTCACAATTTTACCTATGACACTTTACTGTAGAAAACTTTTTTAAATTAATAAATAATATAATATTTGTAAACAGTCGTAGAATGTCAATTACCGTAATATTAATGTACTATATCAATTTGAAAGAAAAAAAGTCCTCCTTTAACTATTATGCATAATGTATATGTATACAGTAGAATGTCACATCGCCGTTTTCACCATGAAGGGATTAACCCGGTAAACCATTAAAGAATCCGTTAGTTGTGGATAACTCTGGCAGTGTATCGTGAAATATTCACGCTCGTGTAATTTCGTCGTACTCGTATAACCCTTTTGATGACCTCTTTGGCCAGGCGGTTATTGTGCTAAACTGTATCTGAATACAGAGGTCGCAGGATCGAAACATGTGTTATGTCACATAATAAATATTATAAAATAATACATATTCGCAAGGGCGTGTGTACAGGGGATTTAGAGAATTCAACCCCCCCCCCCCCCCGTTCCCCTCTCTATACTAGTACTTGTACATGTACATTACATTCGTGGAAAAAACAAAAATATGATTTGCATCATCTATTTTTATCAACGTTATGTAAATAATAAGTTGTGGTAAGTAAGGCATCCAAAAACATTATAATAAATTTTCCAACCCCTCCCCCCACTTCTCCACTGCCTCCCTTACGTTTGAACCTTCCCAGATGCATTCTATAGCTACCCCTTCGTCTATTCGTATTTTTGCAGTTCGTTCTAGAATGTAAATGCTTTTAGTTTCGCCCGGTTTAAAGACCACCATTAGATCTAACTTTGTTTAATCACCAGATCTCAATATGAACATATTAACCTTCGTCTGCTCATCTCTTCCTTAAAAAGATTCGTTATTTTATTAAAAAAGGATGTAGGTATTTGTTACGCAATACGTGTACATATTTGCAAAGAAACCTAGAGAACGTAGCATATTACATCCAAGACAATTTTTATATTAAGTGCAATTCACGTAATCTCGTATATGATGCCTGCTAAATAAATTTTCCCAGAACCCGGATAAAGGAAGCAATAAACATAAAATTTCACATTTTGCTTGCAAGTGTATTTCTGCGCAGCGATACTTCGCAGCACAATTTGTATAGTCGTTCTGCGTTTTTGGAGACAATCCAGGGACCCTCTATTGTCAATGTTTCGTGCATGCGGAACATAATACTTAACAAAACAACTAAATGAGAAATTTTAAATGGACACAGTTATTTATTTTTTCAGAAATACCAGAATTGAATTTTGTACTTCGTTCCAGAATAGAAATGCCTTAGTAACACTTTTAAGGTTTTACATCTTGTGTTCGGTTGAAATTTATTTAGCTTTGCGATGCAAAACTAGCGGAAGTACAATGTTGTGAAGGCTGTTTAGAGAGGATTCTGTTTAATCATATTGATTTTTATTATTACTACTAATGCTGAACAACTAATTTCTAGAAATGTGACTTATTACATACGACCTTTTGGCTCCTGAGCCCTAGACACCTAGACAGACCAATGAAATTGATTATCTGACCAAGAAAAGAAAAACGAAATGAAGATGTTTGATGAATTTAACCCAAAACAAAATAAAAATGACATTATTTCAGGGACAAACACCTAGACAGACACGCCCAAACAGTCTTCAATCTTCGTTATTTGTTTTTGGGGTGTTATGCCGTGTTTCGCTACCTCCTTCTTTAGCCTTATGGGAGTTGTTTCCAACTCTCGTAATAATTATGAAATCTATTCTAATATGTATATACCAAAAAATTTTATATATATGTATATGTAGTTATATTGTATATATTGTAATGTTATTCTTGGTTAATAAATAATTAAAAAAATTAAAAAAAAAAATGTAGGGTTCTGTTAAAATAAAATAAGAATAATGGTACTCACTTGGTTTAGCGACAAATAACAATGACTAAATAACAATTAACAGAGATGTTGCTCGATGCACATATTGTCACGGGGTGATGAGCCGTGTCGCGTCTCTCCCCACCTCTCGTCCCAATGGTGGTGGGAGTATCGACACTCCACAGCGTTTTATTTAAAAAAAAGGTAGCGCAACACGGCATAACTCCCCAAAAATCTGCCCTGACGATGAACACTGTAACGCTGTCAGAAACATTGGCTAAAAAAGGAGGTAGCGCAACACGACATAACACCCCAAAAACAAATGACGAAAATACTTTTGGCCGTGAAAATCTAAAAACGTATCAGTCTTCAATCTGGTAATTTCCTCAGTTACCTACTGTAGGTAACTGAGGAAATATTTTTTTTTATTGAAATTTTTTGATACAATACATATAATGATACATGAAATAATGAAAAGTAGGTATATAAAAAAGCTTAATATAATTAATGTATGAACAAAAAAATCCCAGAAAAGCAATGCCTGTGCGTGGGTATAATATTGATTTTTTACTTTTATTTTTATTTCTATGGTTATAGTGAATATTTTAAGTATACATAAATTAGGGATTTTAAAAAAAGTAACTGAATAAATGCATTTAAAAACTACAGCATAATAACAGTCTGCACTGTTATTAGTGTATTTGTAAGTTTTGTAAGAATAGATGTTACAAGTGCAATTTAAAAAAATAAAAAACAAACAAAAAAAAATAGCAAACAATATAATAAATCTTCTCTAAAAGCTGTCTAATGATAGATATACTTAACGGCTTTATTTAAACTTATAAGAAAAAAATATCTGTTACAGTGTTTTTTAGCTAAATTTTGGTATATTTTTTATAAGATTGAAGATTTTGACATATGTTCTCTTTAAAGGTTGTACACAGTAAATTATACATTTTTGGAGCTATAAAACTAATATGCCTTTGGGACAACCTAGTTTTGCAGTGGGGTACTGCATACTCACATGTGCCACGTCCTTGGCTGGTACGATTTGAATTTTTTAGAAAGTTATTTGGACGCATGTAAATAAATTTCAGACATTGAAGTCCATAGGTCTGTCTAAGGTCCAAAATATCAGTTTCCTTAAACAATTGTTTGGAGGGATACGATTTTTTTTTTGTACATAATCTTAATAATTGATTTTTTGGGCAATTTCTAAAGGTTTTACATGATTATTGTAAGCTCCACCCCAGCCAATTATTCCGTAGGAAAGAGATGAATGGACAAGTGCAGGGGTCGGCAAAGTGCGGCTCCGGAGCCGCATGCGGCTCTTTGGCCACTCAAGTGCGGCTCTGGCACAAATGTCCACGGACCAAAATTTTTATTTCATGGAATACGTTACGTCTCATCTAAATCAGCTTAATCATAAACTACAAGAGAAAGGAAACACAATTTTTTCAATGTTAGAAGAAGTCATTTCATTCGAAAAGAAATTATTCCTTTTTGCTCACGATTTTGAAAGGGAAACATTGTTTCACTTTCCAATTCTGCTGAAGCATCGCCAAGAAAATAATTCGTCAATTGAAAAACACTATTTCCTAAAAAACATTTAAAATATATGGGAAGCATTTCTCAGCAGGTTTCAGAAATTTAAAAACAGCAAAGCGACCGAAGCGTTGGTCAAACACCCTCTTAATGCTTCAATAACAGATTTGAAATTTTCTTCTTTTGACATTGACATTGTTAACCTTGAAATACAATTGCTGAATTAAAAAAAAAAAAAACAAGGAAATATGGAGTCCTAAATTTGAACGTCTTTGTGTTGATTTGGAAGGATTAGAGAAAAACAAATATGAACTTATCTTTTTCGTTATTTGTTGATGGTGATGGACACCCTGATGATGGACACTGCAACGATGTCCAAAACGTTGGCTAAAGAAGGAGGTAGCGCAACACGGCATAACACCCCCAAAACAAATAATAAAAATGCTTTTGGCCGTGAAAATCTTAAAACGTATTCAAATGTGAACTTAGTTCACAACACAAGTAGGAGAAGGAAGACATGATCATCTTCAACGCCTGGTTATTCCTGACTCTTATGATCAGCTGAAATCATCTTGCGTTTTCTGTTCTTTCCCTTTTCAGTTCCACGAGATATTCACGCGAAAAATCTTTTTCAAGCATGAACTTTATCAAGAGTAAACTGAGAATTAGTCTTATTGATGAGAACCTGGAACCGTGCCTAAAATTAAGAAAAACAACATACAAATCAAACTTACTCTAACTCTCCAAGGAGATGCAGGAACATTGTTCGCATTAAGTGTTTGTCAGTCATTTTCATGATTTAAATTTATGGATTCCTTAATTACATGTTCTATTTTATCAATAAATAAAAATCTTTATATTATATTTAAACTTAATGTCATATAAGTAGGTATGACATCAAGTTTATTCAGCGTATCCGTAGTTTTACGAAGTGGTAAAATTATGATAAATGTTTGCTAAATTAATAAACCAATTTGGCTCTCAATTTTTTTTGTATCTTTATAATTTACATATTTGGTTCTTTGGTTAATAAGTTTGCCGAACCCTGGACTAGTGCATCATAAACTAATATTATGGTTTTTATATTTACTATGTTACAGATTCTTCCAAAAATATAATTTAAGTATCTGAGTTTGTTAACAGTATTTTCTATATGGTTGGTCCATTGTTGACAATCTATGGTTACACCTAAGTACTTAATCATTTTTCCTGATTTCATCTCTTCACAGTTAGAGCATGTGGTTGGGTTACAATTTATATTATGAAACTTTAAATTGAGGTTAGTTTTGGGAGCTGATTTCTGTGTGATATAGAAAGGAATACATAAAATTTTTTCGTAATTTAAAGTAAGAAGGTTTCTATCTAGCCACTCTTTAACAATAGAAATACATTTGTTAGCTTTGTTAGTTGTATCTTCCGATGTCTTTCCTTGGACTGTTATTGCAGTATCGTCAGCAAATGAGAAAATTTTACCAGGCATAACAATATTACACAAGTCATTTATATAGATTAAAAAGGATTAATAGTAACTATTAATCTATTACTTACTACTGTAGACATAGTTGGTACGGAAAATGCGTACCTCTGGCAAAAAAGGTTTTTTATTCACTAGTTCCTCCCTTGGCCGCCTTTACAGATTTTACACTTTAGATTAAAGCTTGTAAATCTGTACCCATATATCTACTTTCCTTTACGCACATTTTTTTTTTAATATTAGTATTTTATTTTTATTCGTTATTTTTGTTACACATGTAGGTAGGTATATTTATTATTATTTTACACAAAACATTAAAATATTAAAAAAAAAAATTTAAAAAAAAAAGTAATGTATCTAGGGTAGGTAAAATAGAGAGTTGTTAAAAATGTACTATTTTTGGTTTTGTACCTAAATATTTGTGTATATATTTTTTGTCATTATTTACAGTAAGTTATCGAGCAATCCCACAGTTTTTTTCACTAAGTTAAGTTGGGTAATTACACAGTAATAAATAAAGGAATACTATAGAAAAAAAGTTTTATGGTAAAAATGTGTGAAACCATTAAAAACGTATGTTTTTATTGCAAAGATGGTATGTTGATTACGAGACGACCGTTACGTCATACTTGCTAAGTTTTCTAGGCAGTTCCGAGTCTCCATGACAGTTATTGTTAACGTCCGCTAGCGGAACCTACGTTTTTCAATGCTTTTAGATCTTTTGGTAAATGAATAATAAAACTTTTTTTGTATTAATTGACGTTACAATTAAGAAGAGACTTATTTTATTTAATACTTTTATATTTTTACAATAAGCGTTAAGTTTTTTTTCACGTTATATACAGGGTTTCCAGGTGATCGGTATTCTACCGAACCGTTCGGTATTTTAGCACCGTGTTCGGTGTTCGGTATGACAAAAATACCGAAGTATGGGCGGTTCGGTATTTTTTTCTGATTAATTTTTCTCCCTAATAAACGATTCAACTGTCAGATTTGACGCAATGGGTAATCGATGTTGCGTAGCATCCCTACTTAGTTTGTGCGGTGTTGCCGCTTCGTGCACGCGCTCAGTGTTTTCGAGACATTTCGCGGATTAGTGTTACACTTCAAGTGACTACGTACTTGCGTAAATGTGATTATTCGAATAATTTGACTGCTTACATTGTTTCAAATTCCAACAACCCCCCCACCCCCCTCCCACCCCCGACGCGGGTTTTGATTTTGCCAAGGTACCACCGAAATCTTTGGAAATTCTCCTCGAAAATTTTTTTTGCTCACTGTTCGGTATATATTTGGAAAAAACCTGGTAACCCTGGTTATACAGTGTTGCAAATGAATGTTACAAATAGCCTTTCCTCACCATAAAGTGACAAGGCTCTTATGTTAGGTGAGGGAATTCATGCTCATTTATATGTAGATAATCATGGAAGTAATTACATAATAAAATATTTCAAATAATACCAAAGGGATAAGTAAAAGTTCAGTAAAGATATTAAAAATATATCACACATTTTTTACAAAATTTCAATTTCTTGATTTTTATACTCCTTTTACCTAGGTTACATGATGTTACTAATAGTTATGCAGATGTGGCAGATCTATTTAACTGCACGGAAGTTAGGTACAAGAGGGCTATGCTATCAAACCTTTTCAGTCAATATTTGTAATTAATTTTTCAATAAATATCGTTACTATTTGTACTATAGATTTTTGTAAGTAATTGTCTCTCTGGCATCTTTTCTCATTCAAATGCCACGATCATCTGTTAAACATTTTTTTTTGTTATTAGGTATTTCTATATTATTATTTTTGATTTTGTGACATGTAATCAGTTCTTATGGGATAAGTATACCGTTGAAATTAAATAAATAAATAAATTTTCTCAATATGTTTTAATTTACAAAGACTAAGTGTTAATTTTGAGAAATTTTATAGGAGTGACATTGATTTGTTCTTGTTCCTGTTCTTGGGATATGTAACTGAATGGAATCTTGGAAATTAATAAAAAATATGCTTAGAACGTGATTTCGAAAAAGAAAACAAAACCATTGGCGATATTATTTGATATTTACCTTTCACTATACCACCCAACATGCCCAAATGGATCCTAAGAATAATGCCTTATATAAAAAACTTAATTTAATTAAATGAAGATAATATTAGTGAAACTCAATCGAAAATCTGAAAACAGAAAAATTAGAAGAAGATACGGTCATCTGGAACTCGAATCCAAGACCAAGAGATGAAGAGTAAGTACACAAAAATTTCAAAAATTTCGACTCTAAAACAAAAACACGTGGCAGAAGTGAAACCTTCAGAGAACAAAAAAAGTTGGGAGAGGGGAGGTTACGAAGCACCGCACAAAGAAGAGACCGATTATTCTGACTCATTCTCTCGCAGGCTAAATTCTATAGATGTATGTGTTTGTCTCTTTTAAGTGTTGCTTTTTGTTTCAACGAGTTTCAAATCACATTGGTACAAAATAAGTTTTAACTTCAAAAAGCAATTTCACCATTTCGGTTGGTTTGAAGGACCATTCGTATATTCGAGAGAATTTTCATAATTATATGAAAGGAAAGAGGAAAAAAACTTTTTTTTTACACAAGCTCCACACAGGAGGCCCTGAGGATAATAATTGCCCTCAGGGCCTATGTCATCTTTGGGGATGCTGTGTTGAGGGTTTTTTTTAAGGAGAGGAGAGTTCTGGGAAGAAAAAGGGTTTAATGGGTGGGTTGGAATCTGGGGTTCAGTGTGTCCTGGTCCTCCGCCTCCAATACCTAGACAAACCTCACCCCATGAACCCGGGCACCCCTGCTAAATCACCAAACGTAGCGAACCACTTGGGGTGACCTATGGCAGAGGTGTTGGTTATCCAATAAAGGTTCCCGGGGCGGCGGTACCCATTCCCGCCTCCCAAATTTAGTACAAAATAATCGTTAAATCGTCAAAACTCCCACAGTACAAAATAATCGTTACCACCACGCCGTGGGAAATGGATGCAATTGAATAATTTTTTAAAACAAGCAATGCAAGGAAAAAAAGCAAGCCGATCGAAATTTCTAATGAATCAAAGATTTTAATAAAATTTTTGTTCTGATCACTCAGGTACCTTAGCATCTCGATTCGACTTACATAGGCACCAGCTACCACTAAATAATGTTCAGGCTCTCCTGAAATGGCCGATTTCCGTGTGACGTCAGACAGCAGATCAGAATCAATTTCATGAATAATTCAGTCGACTCCCGTCCGTAACTCTACCTTGATTCCTGTTTGCCTGCTACGCGAACAAGTTATCTGGTCTGCGGGATGTTACTACATAGACGATGTTTTGTATCCACCGAACAGGCTAGGTTCTGAAGCCATTTTTCAAGTTAGCCACAGCTTTTGTAGAGTGCCAATTTAAATATTTACGGGTGGATCTTTCCACGTGTAACTCGGCCGTTGGTTTAATTACGGTTGGGATATAGTCAAGACATAAAGGTGAAAATCGATGGACCAATAAATGTCTTTTCGATTGAATTAAAAATGTGAGTCATGTGATAAAACTTATTCTGCGGCGTAGAAAATGAACTAAAGTTAATGAATAACATACGAATGAAGGAGATAAACAATATTGATGATTTCAAACCCAACAGATTTGACATAATTACACGCGGTGACCGTACAACTCAGAATGAAACCAACTCAGAAGCACCTCAGAAAGGTCAAGAGTGATGATAAAAAAATTGGTTAAATAGGTTAAGTTAGGTAAGGGTTACACACAGTCCCTTTAAAAAAGCTAATCATGAAATATCGAAATAGATGCCTATTAATTACTAAGAAATCTAGAAGTACTACAGCATGGTCTGAATTTCAGCAATATTTAGTTAAAATATATTTTCTTATTAAATAAATTAAAATATGGCATCTTGAAGTATTTTTAAACGATTTAATTAGGTAATACACGTATAGAAGTTGCACAACTGGTGATAAAAATGAAGACGTTATTTTGGAAAGTTGTTGCGTTTATCCTGAAATTATAGGCTGGCAATTTCATAAAGCTTTGCTAAATGTAAGCCTTTTGGGAGCTTTTAGCAAGTTAAAAGATTTTCTGCTTTACAATGCGCTCAAAGATTAGCTTGTTAATGTATATAGGAGAATGCACACATTTGAACGAATTAAATATAAAATAAATAACTTAAATAGATTTTTAGATCTCACTGAATATTTTGATTGTGGAAATACAATAGAATGTCAGTCACGAACTAAAAAGTACTGCAGTAAATAAAGTCGAGTACGAGATGCAGTTGTCTTTCATCCCCTATTTATATTATCCAAGAATCTCGCTTGTCTTGGCACGGGAAGTTATTCCAAATAAAACGTGAATCCCTAGTAATAAAGTGCTAGGATATTGCCTCACGTTATTGTCGTCGGAAACTGATTGATAAACATTTATTACTCGCAATGTAATAACTATTTATGATGCGCTTCGGAAATGTTAGAAATAAAATGGCGCACGCCTAAGTTAAATAGTAGGTTATGGTAGCATTGATTTAACTTGAGCATGTTTTATGCCTCAAAAGGTTTTAAAAATGGAAAAATAAACGTTTGATTTATTTAAAGGCGGACTTGCGTCCAATTTACAAGATCAGAAACACGAAATTAGAATAAAAATGTAACAAAAATAAAAGAATGTTATAAAATATCGTTGTGGCTTTAGATCATAGGTTCTCAACGTGGGCGATAACACCTCCTTGGGGGCGTTTCAGACCTTCAGAGGAGCGGTAAAAGACAAAGAGAAAATTGGGGGGCGTTTCAAACTTTCAGGGGGCGATAGGAGACCCAGAGAAATTCATCCCACATCATCCTATTCTTGCCCCTTCCCATCCCATTGGGGGCCATCCATCCACAAAAATATTTTCCCTATCTCATTACGCCCCTCCGTTGTGGCAAATGGAACCCTATTGTGGTATCCCATTACGCCCCCTTCATCGTGGTATCCTGTTGTGCCCCTCCCCCCTCTTTGTGGTCAATTGCTGTTTCACGAGTTAGTAGGGGGCGCTGGAAATAAAAATATTCTCAAAGTGGGCGGTGTGCAAAAAAGTTTGAGAATCTATGCTTTAGATGAATATGTATATACAAGTATCAGGAAGAAATTACACAGGCGTGATTTTTGCGTACCAGTGCCAGAATTACAGGTGGAAGGGATTACACCCACTTAAATTAAATTATATTGTAAGTCTAGAATTGAAAACAAAGAAGTCAGAAAAAAAACAGGCTTTTTAATCTATTTTGTGTCTTATAATATAATACACATAAACAAAAGAAAGAACAAAAGAAAAATATTAAACAATGCGGCAAATATACAATAAGAACAGCAAAAACAGTAAAAATGAGGTTCTATAATTTTTGCATCCAGAGAATAGATTCGGCCAATTTGATTTTACATGTTTTCAAGGTAAACTTGAAAACAAATCATTTGAAATAACATTTGAGCTCCGACGTAAAACTACCAATCATAAACTACCATACACATCTACCGGATCTGCCGGATCTGCCCTGATGATGGACACTGCAACGATGTCCGAAACGTTGGCTAAAGAAGGAGGTAGCGCAACACGGCATAACACCCCAAAAACAAATAACGAAAATACCATACTGATGCTTCAAAACGTACAACCACAATGAAAAAATCAACTGCTATGAAATAAGACATTTTTTACATAAAATGGACAGTATGGTATTCCGGGTATTTTGAAGAAAAATTCCGACATAATTTAAAATTTTATCAATTGAAGCCCGCTAAGCAAAGTATGTAACTAGTAACTCATATAAGCATTGAGTTTTCTGTTATTTAATTAAAGGAAACCATCGGAAAAGCAGTATCGTATTTCCACCAATTTGAAATGATGGTAACAAATCGTTGAAAATTACACAACTACATTTCTAATATTTTTTCTTTGAATTGAATTGTTAACGCGAATCCATTAAATTAGAAACGATTAGGCCACCCTGAGAGAGTTAATTTTAAAAAAAATAATAGAATTGTGTTCCCTCTATGAAAAATACTATTTTTCATGGTAGCTCATAGCTAATTTATTTTGTCTGACAATCTATATACAATAACACGTTACTTTCCTATGCCGTCCGATTCGTCTCCACATGCATATTAACAATCTGCAGAGTTTTGTTTCTTTCTAAAATTTTTTCGTGATGTTTTTCCTTGCGTTGTTTCTCACAGAACATACCGTTGTTCTAAAAGCAATAAATAATTAAATAGATACATTTGAAATTTCAGTGTCAACTTTCCGACCATCCGATAACCTACCTCTAATATATTGATCGTTCAGTTAATTATTTAGTCAGACATATCCAAAAAATCGAAATATGAGTTGAGTAATAATAATAATTGGATGACTTCTATAGCGCCATTTTCGTGAGAAAATCACCACAAGGGCGCTTAAGTAAGTATGCAGTTATGTAAAAGTGAACGCTCTATCTGGTACAATACTTAGATTATCTACTAATTGACACCACCAAATCAATTATAATGAAGAAAAACTCGTAGTTATGTGGTTTGAGTCACTAGTAGGATATTTCTAAATGTCATATTAATGTACTGGACAATTATGCCTCGTATAAGTTAAAACAATACCGGGCTCGAAGGATCATGTATGATGTGTAATTTTAGTTCCATTTTACGTAGAATCGAAGGACGTTGTATAATGTGTAGTTTGTGTATTAATGACCTCTGCACAAAGGAGAAAATACGCTGCAAAAGAAACGAGGAAGGACTCGCCACGTATTTGAAGCACATATCCTTCCCCTCTCCACTCTTTTCTTTTTGCCTCACAACTTACTCCAGTCGGGAATGCCATAATCATACTGGTTCAGGGTATTTGCGACTCTACGTATTCACATTATAATGTTTTTTTACATACTTACAGGCATTTCAAAAACATTCACAATTGGTTTATAAAAACAATTTAATATTGTCTTCGCTAACATTTTCTTCACTTTTTTTTTTTTTTTTTTACAGCTAATACCGCACAAGAATCTCAACTGCTCCCGTCTGGAGCCAGTGAGACTATGGCATCCCCAATTGGGGTATGTTGTGAGGCTGAAGGTAGTGGGGAGAGGAAGGAGGTGGGGAAGAGGAAGGTTGGGAAGTACCTGGCTATTCAGATCTGGTCACCAAACACGGCTAAAGCCATTTTCAAGCAACGTTTCAATTCTGAATGGTGGTCTTACACCAGGGCGATACTAATAGTATCTTCCACTCTGGAACATGCCGCAAATATAATATATTATTTTTAAATGAATTAATTGTGAAATAACACAAATTAATCAAATAAAATTTATTTGCGCATGCCGGGTTCGAACCCGCGACCTCCGGATTGTGAGTCAAGAGTCTTACCCACTGGACTACGGAGGTCGTCAAACTAATCAAATATTAAATTTGAGGTTTTACTCATTAGGGGGCATACATTAATCACGTGAGTAATCGAATAATCCAACGTCCTCAAAGATTTATCTATCTTGGAGCTTTTAAACTGGAGAGAGCTGGCCCAAAACCGAGATGAGTGGAGGAAGACTTTTGAGGAGTCCAAGACCCACCAGGGGTTGTAGAGCCAATAGTGATGATGATGATGTTTACCAAATGAATGTCTCATTTAAGCCGAATTTTTTTCCTCGGCCCGCTGTCTGATATTTTTTTATAAATTTAACGATTTTTTAAAAGCATATTTCGTATATATTGTAAAGGGTAATTTTAATAAGACACTATTACATTTTATGAAGTCCTATTTCCAAATGCATTTCCATAATTATCTTACTTATTTTTAATTCAGATAGTTTCCTAAAGAGAAGTGAAGGCTACGAATGGTTGAGAGCAACAAAGAATCAACGAAACTGAAAATATTTGAGGGGGATATAATACCGAAGTTTCAATAATTAATATTAAGAAAATTTTGTTTCGTATCATTAATATTCATTATCTTTATATATTGCTTGACGAAAACTACATGCTTCATATGCATAGCTTGTTTTTAATTATATATAGAAAAAAATGTATATTTATTTTATCAATTCAAATATTTAATAAAATATATATAATACCGATAGAAGGCTCGTCATAAAGTGCCCTGTGGGCTTAACTTAAATAATTCATAATAAGCTCCTTCATAGATGGCGGTAATTTAATTATTTTAGGAAAAAACTCTTTTTTCAAGATATACTGTAAAACATAAAGATGATTTGTTTGATTGCGATTCCGTAAATACGCAGTATGGAATAAGAATAACTAGTTTGACCGTAGCTAAACACAACTCTTCTAAGAAAACCATGCAAATACAGTATTGGATTGAATTACCAGTACAATAAAGTGTTTGTATTCCTTTCTTCAAAGAATTATTTTTTTATAAAAAAAACTAGTGTCCGACCGAAACAGGACTTTCTACCGA
Organism: Limnephilus rhombicus; assembly: GCA_929108145.2. NCBI lineage: Eukaryota > Metazoa > Arthropoda > Insecta > Trichoptera > Limnephilidae > Limnephilus > Limnephilus rhombicus. Next base: position 30,547,986 of record OV815277.1, on the reverse strand, counting down.
AACCGAATGTTCGATAGCTGTCCAAGTTTCGGCCGAAACCGAAACCGAAACTTTTTTAGACGTGTTAAAATTCTATTGTTTACTGAAATTTGGCTTATTTTTTACACTTAAACAATCAGTTAACATGTGTTAATTTGGTATGTGATTTTTTTGATATTACTAAAAATTAACAAACATGTTAACTACTTCTTGGAACCAACATTTGAAAAAAAAATTGTCAAAAATCAACACTTATGTACGTTATAAAGGAAGGACCTCATTATTTGAGTATTTTATTTAAATTGCGTTTACAATCATACATCATTAAGACTAAATTTACCATTTATTGAGAACTTTCGCAGAATTTTGGTGCGGCCAAAGGTTCGGCAGAAAATGTGACAAAACCGAAACTGATGCCGAATCTAGATTTTTTTACCGAAACTTGCCGAAACCGAAACCGAACCTTCAATCGGTCACTAATAAAAACTATATATTCATATTGCGTATTTACAAGCGCAAATAAGCAATTATTCATCTTATTAGCATTTCAAAGGGGGTTTTGAAATATTGCCATCTATGAACGAGCATATTACGAATTGTTTTAAACCATAAGTCGCTTTATCCCGAGTGTTTGGTTTTGAAAAGATAATATGGGTAGTTCCTACCGGAATGTCATTTATTTAGTACCTACCCTCCATAACCACACCACCTTGCTGGAAAAACATTTGAAAATGAAACAATGACAAGACTGAATTGTAGTGCATTTGTTTGTGAAAAAACAGAAGAATATTTTTAACTACATGTGGGGTGTGTTGATAATTACCTCTATATACTGCGGTGGATCTAAATAAACTTGTAATTGTGTTGTTTCCCTTCGCAGAGGTAAGTGATTGGTTTCCTTCTACCATGTAATCCATTATTTTTCCCAAGCACATATTATCACCCAATTCCAGCAAACACCATTTTCGTTTCGTTTTATTGTCTAATTTACAGTCCATTTCCAAGTGCATCTGAAGCTGTAACTCGGAAACAGTTTCGGATGCAACACCGAGTCTTTTATAGTTATTTTTGGGATTATTAATAATACAGACATTTTTCAATATTTCAAGTGAAAAGTAGAAAAATATCTAATTAAAAACAAGCTGTGGATTAAAAAAAAAGTAATTTTCGTCAAGCAATGCATACAGATAATGTATGAATTGTTCTTATTTTACCCACAGTGAAATTAACAAAATAAAATTCTGACCGGTTAGTGGCTGATTTGGCATCGCGTTGGGTCCCACCCAGGCGTCACATGTTCGATTCTTTGGCTGGCTAAGTCCTCCATCACGACACAAGCAACACTTATCCGCTTACCTGTGTGGTAGCAGGAGATTTTTAAATATTGTCAGCGTAACCCGGGAATGTTTGTCTTTCTTTTTTAGGAAAAAAATTGTACCTATGAACGTTGGATGAAAATGATTGCTGTGTCTATCTGCCTGATCGACATGTGGATGTATCGACGATGTGAGGTATATATGAACATTTTAATTTACTGGTGACTAATAAGAGTGGGTCAAGGCTATAAACTTCATCAGAAAATTAACTGACAGAGACCAGGATCGATAGAGCAGGAATGTTAGTAAATATGTATATTAAAACTAGCAGTGTGTCTCCATTAACACTTCAAAGTGGGGTCAACAAAACAAATGTAATAAAACCAATCAATTACTCGACTCAGGATGTCAATTACATTTTTGTATGTAGTGAGGCATAGTGCCGTTGTGATATCGATCGTTTAGTTTGATAAAACGTACAAAAATTACTGTACAGATGACAAAGAATATTAATCAGAATACAAAAAATCAGAGTGTGCGATCCACACGCGGTAGAAGTGAAACCTTTAGAAAACTATAGTAGAGACATGTAGGTAAGTGGGGAGACTACGAAGCACTTTTTTACTAACGTGAAGGATGATTTTTTCCATATTTTTTCGTCGAAATCCAGTACACATTTTCGTATACATTTGTGTTTTATTTTTTGGAATCGCTAGATGTTGCTTTCTTTTGTGTTTTCGGTTGTTTGTTAGATTGAATATTGATTTTACAAATATACATAGATTTTTTTGGATTTGGTAGGATTTGACCCATGGTCCGCAGAATGTCTGGCCACTGAGACCCGTCAGGCGCTTTATACAACTAGACTAAAGGATACTTGCGTGGGACCGTGGATTTATCGTATATTTAATATATTGGAACCAAGTACCCGTGAAATAAATAAATATTTTATTGCTTTATTTCTCTCGCAGGCTAAATCCCAAAGATGTATATGTTTGTCTCTTTTTAGTGTCGCTCGCTTCCGATTCATCGAGTTTCAAATCACAACGGTGCTAAAGAATTATTTTTCACTTCAATAACAAAATACATTTGGTTGGATTTCCTCCTTTTGTAGTTAAGGTTTCCGATAGGTTTTTAACAGATTTTCAAAAATAATTAAAATGTTAAAGGAACTAAATTGGTTGACCGTGAAACAGATGCTGACCTTGAACACGATCGTATTTATCCACAAAATATTGAACAACACGTTACAAAATACTTCTCAAATAAAATTTTATACAATAAAGACATTCACAGATATAATACAAGGACGTGCAAGGAAATTAGGCTACAAAAAAAGAACAAAGCGAATACGCAGAACAGTTTACTGTACAAGGGAATGAAGTTGTATAACACACTACCAGAAACTTTTAAGTCCTCACCAATTGGACAGTTCAAGATGTATTGTAGGAGTTACATAAAACTTGAAAAAATATAGTGAATATGAAATATTATAATCAATTAGAAATTTGTAAACTTAAATGTACAAATTACTAAAATAAAAATTATTATTATTATTATAGCTTTACAGTGTTAATTACGGTGAAGCGTGTGTATAATATATTATGTAGGTAGAAATGATGGCGATGTAATTTTCCGCGTTTATTTTTTGTGTAGCCGTCGAATGCCGGACATCAAGTAAATAAACATACACTAAATCACAATCCACATTTGATGATGGACACTTTAACGCTGTTTGAAACGTTGGCTAAATAAGGAGGAAACGCAATAACCTACGTATTAATCAAGAAAATCTCAAATCATTTCAAAAATAAATTTCATTTCACTAAGTATTTAAAAGCACATTTCTATTTTTTATATATATTTAAAAAAAGTAAGTGGAAAACAGTGTGCCACAGGCCAAGAACGATGGCAGGATAAAAGAACCCTCTTATAAAAAAAACTACAACCAACGGGCAAACACAAGGGTGTACTTATAATCGCTTTAAAACTTTTACAAAACTCCTGAACGAAATAAGAGACGAAAATAAGTTTAATAACAAAACGTTCCGGATAAAAACTCATATTTTAACATTTTTCTACTTTAAAAGGATGGAACAAACATATTTTTTATTTGAAGATAAGTAAAATATGATGGGTTTCCTTCCCTTTGCATTATGAGATTATAAAGTTATGTAGGAACTATGTGACGTACAGTTGAATTGATTTTGTTCAAAAATACTACTTGCGGTTGTTCGTCTATCTGTAACTATGGTTCAATAAACTCTAGAACTGGGGAGTGCTTTGAATTGAAGTGTGATTCTCAAAATTGGAACCAACCGTAATTAGAATTTTATTTTTATTACAATTATATATAACAGGTGATTTAGCAGGGGTGCCCGGGTTCATAGGGCGAGGTTTGTCTAGGTCTTGGAGACGGATGACCAGGACACACTGAAACCCAGATTCCTACCCACCCCTTAAACCCTTTTCCTTCCCAGAACTCTCCTTTCCTTCTTCCTAAAAAAAAACCTCCACAAAGCATCCCCAAAGATGACAAAGGCCCCGAGGGAAATTATTTTCCTCAGGGCCTCCTGTGTGGAGCTCATGTAAAAAAAATAATTCTAATCAATATTATTTGATAAGTGAATGTATTTCTTTCGTTTGTATTTTTGGCAGATTGCGTGTAGTGGAAGTGTTGAAAGCTTCTTTCTAAAGTTGGTCTATGCCACTTCCTTCAGAGATGGCATTTTTGCATTAGCCTACGGGGGAGACCCACGAGGAAAATATTTTCCCCAAGGGCCTATTACCTATTTGGGGATGCTGTGTAAAGGGTCTTATTAAGGAAACGAAGTATAGGGAGTTCAGGGAAGAAAAAAGATGGAGGGGTGGGTAGGACGTAATAACGTTTCTATTAACATTTCCTCCCGCTGCGGTGCAAGATGACGGATCGAGAGAGACCAGCTGGAGAGGTCAAAGGTTCTTCCCAAATCGGCCTTCCGATCCAGTCCGTCACGCGCCGCCACCACGACCTGAAGACACCGCTCTCGACCAACCCGGGCACCCCTGCTAAATCCCCAAACGTAGCGAATCACTTGGGGTGACCTATGGCAGAGGTGTTTGTTATTCTACAAATGGTTACCGGGGCGGGCGGTGGTACCCATATCCTACTGCCAAATTTCTTTTCTCTGAATAATTTTCTGACGAACTTTTCAGGATCGAAAGGAGAAATTAATCCTGATGCTCTAAACTGGGATGCCGAATTTCAGGTTGTCTATTGCGGTTGCGTCATTCCTGTCCAATGGTTCGGCTCGCAGGGTGAGCTCGCGTGTGGATATGCAGCCTTATAATATACCTACTGATTCTAAAGTGCTTCAGCATCTCCGCACAAATAATTTGTTTGATTTGTTATTACGTACATAACTATTATTACTAACAGTCTATTATTACATAACTAGTTACAAAAAAAAAATAAAACACTGAAATTATACACCGGAATAAAATTTTCTAATACGCTGCCGAAGTATTCAGAAACACAAATAAAAATTTAGAAGATTTTAAAATTTCACGTACAAAACACACTGAAAATGTGCTCTGAATATTACAACATATTATAAACAAATAAATAACGATAATATTATCATAACACAACCCCATACATACAAACTTAATTCTAGGGGTAGCTATATCTTGTATAATAATTTGTTGTCTAAAATTATTATTATATCGTTAAGTACATTTTTTTTGTACTTAAATGATGTAACATAACATTTTTTGAATAAACACCAATATTTAAAATTAAATTACTCTTTTGGTGGTTTTACATGTATGTAAGGTAAGGTCAAAGATATTATTCAAATAGAAAGGTAAGATATATTTAAGAAAAAATATATTAATTTCAGTAATATTGTAAGAAATTAATCAATTTTTTAAATTTATTGGAAATAAAGTATTAATCATCATCCAAAAATATTTCCTTAAAAATTTTCATGAAAACTTGTGGAAAGCGCAACTGAAAAAATCCCAAAGAAGTCTTTTGTTTCTGTGCTTCGGAGTTTGGCCGCGAGGCGGCGCTGCCTGTCCCCGGCGCGCTCCGCACCGAAACATTGGAATGTTCAATGTTCGCCACTCGCGTGTTCGTTGTTCCTCATTCGTTTCGAATCATCGGTGTCGGTCGGTGGTACTAGGTGCGTTCGCTCTCAACGGACCTCAAATATAATATCGTAAAGTAGTATTGCACAGTGTAGAAAGTTTAAAACTTCGAGTAAACAACGAACGAACATATTCGACGGCGCGTTCCAACGCCTTTTGGCTCAATATGGCCAAAGAAATCGAATAAAAAATAGTTTCGAAAACTTTGCACAAACTTTTCTGACAGTTGTGGTTGAACGTGTTTTATTGTGAGTTGTTACGTTACCAATGGATGTTTTGTAGACAAGATATCAAATAATTAACAAATTGAAGTGTGTTTTAACAAAAAATAAGGACTTTTAAACAGTTCATTGACAGTTTTAAGTTGTTCCGAGAATCGTAATGACGGGAAAACAAGGACGGAAGATGACTACCTTACTGGGTGCGACAGGTGCGAACGCCGTGTGGTGTGCAGTCGTAATGTTGGCGCTAATTAAAGGTGAGTCTTGTTATTAACATTTAAAACAATTCCGATTCAAATTAACTCTTGTTACCTCCCATATTATTCTATTGTTATGAGTTAGTGTAACAATTGATAGTTATTGTTATTGCAGATAGATTTGAACTGATGTTCTTTTGTTTATTAAAAACAAACGCGCTAGCTCGTGACGAAGTAACGGCTACCTGCGGCTGTGTTCAGGAGTGTATCGCTCTTACCTGAGAGCGGGGGCGCTAAAAAAAACAAATAATAATGTTTCGTACTCACTCTACGCTTTGATAATAAAAGTATTTATACTATTTTATCAATGAAACACCTAATTTGAGGCCTTTTGATTAATAATCCCCTTAATCAATGTCGAATGTCGAATCATGCTATTATTGCCATTTGATAATAAGATTTAATTTTCTCACAAATGGCTTTTAATCGATCAGCAGTTAAAATGAGATTTTATATTCTAGATTATCAAAGTAAATCACCTACCTACCTAATTAGTTTCCAAATAGTTTTGTTTTATAATTTATAAATCGAAGGAAAATTTTGTAATTATTCGGTTAGGTGTAGGTACCTTTGCTTGTGAAATGCTTAGGTTTTTATTATGGAAACTTCCAAACCTAATCTAATCTAACTAACCAACTACCAACTACCCATCACGCCGTTTCCCCGCAGGGGTAGGCAGAGAGGACGGACCGCCAAACAACTCGGTCTTGGCACACACTCTTTGCCTCTCACTTACATTCATACTAATCTATTTTAATTTAAAAATCCGATTTTATATTAAACCTTATAAATTAGTATTTTTTAGTATGTAAGAAATACTATTCACTACCTATATGATATTTTAGAGCCTTTTTTAAATAATGCATTATTATCATATATTCATAATATGTAGCGTGTTTCAGGCTGAAAAAATTCGAAGAAATTGCACAATTTCGCTATTTTAATTTATTTTATTTTAATTTAAAAATGCGATTTTATATTAAACCTTATAAATTAGTATTTTTTAGTATGTAAGAAATACTATTATTTACTACCTATATCATGCATTATTATCATATATTCTTAATATGTAACGTGTTTTCAGGGTGAAAAAATTCGAAGAAATTGCAGAATTTCGAATAAAATAACATGATTAAATGTTTTCGCAGTATAACATTCATATTTAAATGACATATTTATATAATCAAATGATGTCTGCTGTGAATGTACTTTATAGCATTAATGTTAGTGAATACATACACCGACACTGCAGGTTAATAAGAACGCTTATCTTGTATGCATAAATAAATATATGTAATCTTATCACGGCGCAGATATGTGACTAGTACTATTATTATTTTACTAACCTGTATAGTTTACGATATGACGATGTAACATGTTATCTGTTAGCGTTAGTTTCATAATGTTAACTTAAGAAGAAGCCACAAGCCAAACATGTGTATTCTTATTGTGTCATATCGCCACGAATATGGGTTAAAAGGTTCTCAATTTGGGAGGCGGGAATGGGTACCGCCGCCCCGGGAACCTTTATTGGATAACCAACACCTCTGCCATAGGTCACCCCAAGTGGTTCGCTACGTTTGGTGATTTAGCAGGGGTGCCCGGGTTCATGGGGTGAGATTTGTCTAGGTCTTGGAGGCGGATGACCAGGACATACTGAACCCCAGATTCCTACCCACCCCTTAAACCCTTTTCCCTCCCAGAACTCTCCTCTCCTTCCTTTCCTTAAAAAAAACCTCCACACAGCATCCCCAAAGATGACACAGGCCCTGAGGGAAATTATTTTCCTCAAGGCCTCCTGTGTGGAGCTCATGTAAAAAAAAAAATACAAATCGTTTGGCAAATGAATCTATAAATGGTAAATTTTAGCGCAAACGTGGTTTTTATTTATTTTGTGAACAATTTTATAAGAAAGAAAAAAATGAATGAAGAGAATATCTTTCAAACAGACATAAAAATAAAATAGTGTTTTTAAAAGGTTTCTGCTTATCGACGGTCCCGAAGAAGAATGTCGGATCTGCTAAAGAACAATGTCGGATCTGCTAAAAATTGAAAATCACGCTATGGGCTTTTTTGACATCTTTTTGTTGATTTAAACGTCTGAATTTTCGGAATTTTGGATGAAAAGATTTTTTTTCTTATAACGCTGTAACTCGTGTACTGAAACTTTAAACAGAACTGCAGAACTACAAAACCGCACATCCGACATTATTATGTGCGTTCTTACATTGCAAATGAAAAAATACACATTTTAGTAGTTTATGCTTATTTTTTTATAAAGTTATTCGAAATTTTATTATAATTCTCCTCAAAGTAAACAATAAAAAAAGCCTCAATCTATCCAAATTATATTTTTTGGTATTAATAATGAAAACCGATTCGTAGTCAAGATTAATCGAAAATTGTGATTTCACGTTGAGCTTCGCCCATTGCAAAACTACTTTTTTTATATGTAAATTATACACAAAAACTACAGATGGCTTAACTATACTAAACGATATTTAACTATACGATGACGAAATTTAGTAACTTTTTAAAGTTAGTCAATTCGCGAATAATAAAATGTGTGAAGAATTATTTCGGTAAAGTTGCGAAATTCCGCATCAAAATCTAACACTTGATTTCAACCTTATTAGGTACTACAAAAAATATATTTATGTCGGAGGAGACGGTAAAAGATGCATTAAAGTTTTAACATTTTTTCTCAATGTTATGTTTGAAGGTTAAGAAATTTACCTAAATTATATAAATAACCCTAACTGAGAACAAAATAACATATTTCATTCATGTTTTACATCTCGCCCAATTACTTAGTGAATCAAGTGTTATTAAAAACTTGAATCAGACGGAAATCTCCATCAACTTATTTGTAGGACATAAAGTGTGCTTGAAGTATATTTGTAGCACATAAAGTGTGCTTGAAGTGTATTTGTAGCACATAAAGTGTGCTTGAACCTTGAACTTATGATTTTTTTTAATTTTTCCTCATTTTCAAATAAAACTTCAACAGTTTAATTATTTGTCACAATGATTGAACCAAACTTTAACAATAAAGGCTCCGGAAAACTGATATGTCATATTGAAATATATTTAATATCGACGTAAGTTGAAATAGCAATAAAAAAGAAAACAAAGTTGAAAAATAATTTATTTTTTTTACATGAGCTCCACACAGGAGGCCCTGAGGAAAATAATTTCCCTCAGGGCCTATGTCATCTTTGGGGATGCTACGTGGAGAGTTTTTTTTAAGGAAAGGAAGGAGGGGAGAGTTCTGGGAAGGAAGAGGGTTTAAGGGGTGGGTAGGAATATGGGGTTCAGTGTGTTCTGGTCATCCGCCTCCAAGACCTAGACAAACCTCACCCCATGAACCCGGGCACCCCTGCTAAATCACCAAACGTAGCGAACCACTTGGGGTGACCTAAGGCAGAGGTGTTGGTTATCCAATAAAGGTTCCCGGGGCAGGCGGTACTTTTGTAAAAGAAAATACTTTTGTACATCAAAAAATTCTTACCATAAAAATTGTATGGTTGTGTATTTTATCCCCGTAATGAGTTTTCCGTCTATTTCATTAAACTGCATCAGATTGCAATAAAACCATTCACAAATAATCCCCCACAAAAATTACTACACTATTGACTTATTTTCACATCAACGTTTTGTGAATCATAGTAATGTAATAAATACAACTGTAATTGTGATACCTGCGTTGAATTAATTTTAGGTAATTTTAAATTTAACAGCGTTAAAAGGGGTTAAATTTTTGCGTGTTAGGGTTTTATTTTGCGCTTATTGCCACATAAAAACGGCTTTAACTGAATTATAGTCTAGTGCCGCCGTAAAAATAAAGTCGCATTTAAAATGCCTACAGCCTTAATAATCCACCCTTGAGTAGTCTGACTTAATAAAAAAACACGATGACTGAGTTAAGCTTTCTTGAAAAGTTAGATATTTTATTAAGTTGTAAAAACTTTTTTAAATTACTTGGTTAAGTTAATTTCCCCTTCGAAAACTGTTTTTTTTCGTTATTCTTTTTTAATTTACACATTTTTGATGTTATCGCTTTTGATATAACATTACGTTTCACCCGTTTCTAAATTATTCAAGTTAAAAATTTCATATCGGTTTCATATCCGCCGGATATTAAAAATGCTTTGCCATTTTTAAAAGCAGTTGGCAGATCGTTACATTATTGATTAATATTACTTTAATAACACCATACGGCACGTTATAACGGTTTAATATTACCCTTTTCAAGGGTCTGTTTAAAAAAACACACACACTGTTTTGTAACTAATACCATCCGTTGAAAGAAAAATGCTCCAAATATTAGAATGTGTTTTTTAAATGTTATTTGTACCCGGAGAACAGATATAGGCAGTAAGGCATGGAACTGGCATAGGAAAGATGAAAGTAGACTGAATGCTCTAGAAATGAGATCCCTGAGGCGTATGTTTTGTAAAATCGTGTATTATCGTGTGAGAAATGTGGATATCTGTAAACGATAAGGAACGCTCAGATGTGCAGTAAAGCGAATAAGCGAAGAAAGGGGTGTAAGGAGAATGTATGATGAAAATGTGAATGGTAGAAGAAGTCGTAGACGCCCGAGGAAGACATGGCACTATCAAGTGAGTTAGCCATACTTACTTGAGTCGAGCCATTTCAAGAGTCAGAATAATAGATATGTTTGAAACGATGTATGAATGAAGGAGTGTGTGCCAAGACCGAGTTGTTTGACTGAACGTCCTGTCTGCCTATCCCTGCGGGGAAACAGCGTGATGGTTGGTTAGTTAGAGAAGAGATATACATAATGTACCAAAATAGATATAGAGAGAGTATATTATAGTAAAGATAGAATGCAATGTAAGACAAACATAAATACAAATATTTTATCAGTTAAAACAAAGACGCGATCCGATTTCAATGTTTAATGTATTGATGGCGAATATTTCTGTTATTGCACTAGGCTAGAAGGTAATTATGATCAATAAATATATTCATTGTGCATAATAATAATATTTGGAATTCATATGACGATGTTCTAGGTTATAGTAAAATGCTACATTCTGTAAACATGTTTTCAAATTGCATAATTAAGACGTTCATAATGATTTCCATCGAGCTAATTAATCATGGTTCACTGCCAATGTCAATAATTTGCGATAATCAATAAAAGATTCAACTATAATTTTAATGTAATGCAGTATACTAATTATAGGAAGCATATAATCAAAGATATAAATCAAATTGATAATTTATGTAGAAAATGTTTGGCTTTTCCGGAAACTATAGAACATATTATATCGGGATGTTCTATATTAGCGCCGTCCGAGTATACATTTAGGCACAATCAGGTTTTAAAAATAATCCACCAAAGTTTGGTAATTAAACATAACTTGATTGACTGCCGTAATATAGTACCATATTATGAATATGAACCAAATTCATTTTTAGAAAATGAATTTTATAAAATATATTATGATAAAACTATACTAACAGACAGAACAATTAGTCATAATAGACCTGATGTAGTTTTACATGACAAAATTAAAAAAAATAACTTATATCATTAATGTAGCTATTCCAAATTCATGTAATATTCAAAAAACTGTTTCTGAAAAAATTAGAAAATACACAGATTTAGAAAATGAGATTAAAAGAATTTGGCATTCTCGGACTATAAAAATATTACCATTCGTTATTTCGGCTACTGGCATTATACCTAGGTCTCTGATTCAAAATTTAGGCGTATTAGATTTGTCAAAGAATTTATATATAAAAATGCAAAAATCGGTAATTTTAAATACATGTAGGATTACAAAAGATTTTTTAAATATTTATATTGAGGGATCAGTAGGATTTATACGTTCAATTAGGAATTCCACAGAGCCGAACCCTATGATATGAAAATATCTGGAGTAGGTGAATTTTTTTCCCATCTGGTCTCTGGTAGGTTGACATGTTGTTCTTGTATTGTTTTGTAATTATAATACTTATATAGTGCAATTGCATAACGTGGATTGACCAGATGATCATTTGGGAAGTGTGTGAAAGGGTTTAGTTTTTGCTGTGGGGAAAATTAAACCCGGACATTTAAATCTGGTGCGTAAAAAAAGTAATAATATAGACAACGGCATCTTTCGCCAAATCAAACTAAGTTATCGCTAAGTTAAAATGTAACTTTTATGCAAAAAAATCGATTTCATTATTTCGACATGATGTATGTTCTTTAAGAAAACAATATTAGCAAAACTAAATAAAAAATCTGAAACAGAAAATTTAGAAAAAAGATACGGTCACATCTGGGACTCGAACCCAGGACCTATGATTTGCCGGGTGAATGCACTACCGACTGAGCTAATGTGTCCCTATCCGATTCGGTCATATTTAACTATCATTTTTAACCAAGAACTGCAAACATTATCTTCATTTTCTTAACACATATTTTTATTGGCTGCTATCTTTATCGCAGTTGGTAGAGCATTGACCCGGCAAGTCACAGGTCCTGGGTTCGAGTTCCAGATGTTGACGTATCGTTTTCCGATTTTTCTGTTTCATATTTTCGGTTGAGTTTCGCTAATACTGTCTTCATTAATTAAATATAACAATTTGAGGTTTTACTCATTAAGTTGAAAATAAAAATAAATAATATATTTTTGTTAGTATTGACCTCTGCTACGCGTTGAACTGTCAAAGTGACAAATATAGTGCAGGTCATAATCGTCGTTTTGTTTACAGTCATTGATGTATAATAGAATTACACTAACGCCAATAAAAAGGCTAAATGGATATAAATCAACCTTCGATAAGCCCAGTGAATTTTTTTCTTTAACTTAGCAATCGTTCAGTTTTGATTGGTGCAAGCGGTTACTTGTGATTTGTGATACAACAATATGATGTTAGTCAACTTCTATTAGAAGTAGTTCGTTTGTGATTCATCTTGGGAATGAATTTGCATGGAGAAAGTTTATTCGGTTTGACTCATAAATTGGTGTTTCCGCATAAATGTCAAATATTATCAACAAAGGGGAAAAAAATGATAAATAATAATTGGATAGTTTGTTTAACGTCCTTTTTGTGAAAGAAAGGACTCTGTTATATCACCAAAAGATACGTTTTATGCATTCAATCTTGGTTTTTGATTCAATTTCAATATAATAATCTTTGACCCGAGGTATTAAGAGGGTATAAAAAGAGAAAATTGGAAATATGTCATTTTTAAATCAAATTTTAGACATATTGACTCTTTTCCACAAAAAAATATAATTTGATTTCGAAAGATGGTTCTTCTATCTAGTAAACGCATGTTTTAAATTTTGAGATTTTATTTTTATTTTTAGTATAATAAGCTTATAACCACAAGTCGTTGGCAGATTTGTTAAATTTTTTATATATTATTGTAAATCAATACGTTATCTAGAGTAAACGCATGTTTCAAAATTTTAATTTTAGTTCAAATAAAATCATTGAATAAAATATCAGAACACTTATTTATGACGAAAGTTTCTCTATTTTATCTATCAATATATTCAAGATTTTTTTAACATTCTTATTTTGCTTAGACATTATTGAAAAATGATGAATACTTATGATCAATAAAATAATTACAAAAAGTAATAGTTTTATTATCGGGCCTTTTAGCATTTTTGGATGTAGGTATAAATAAAAGCAAATTTGGAATGAAATAAAATCGATATTGTGTTATAATTTAAAAAAGCTGGTACGGAGAATAATTAATCTTTCTCATTGGAACCGCCCTGTACGATCGTAAGAACATCTTCGGAAGAAAGAAGATTTTCGGCCGCTGGCTGGTAAAAGTTTTTATATTTCCATAAAATTACCCTTTTTTTCAAAACCTTAACGTAAAACGTATTTGAAAAAAGACTTGGTGTACTGATCTATTTTTCTCTTTGATTTTCCCGTCTGATTCTATGTTTATTTTTTTTATTTACCACGCATTATTTATTTTTACCTTATGTCTACGATTCATAACATTAATTTAAAAATATTAAGAAGATTTATAATAAAAACCCGTTGACATCCTGCTATCTAGTAGTATTTAACGGGATTTCAGTGTAATTATGTAAAAATAGCTGGTTCCCGGTATGCGTTGCAATGCCATATTCAAAGAAATACATTGTTTCTCCCTGAATCACATGTGTCCCATTTCCCGTGCGTCCCCGTTCCCCTTCCGTGCCCCCTTCCTAGCTAGCTTTATAAATTATAGTCAGTATATTATTCTGATGTATGTATGACCTATATTATTGTAAAGTTTCATTAAAATCCATTCAGTAGTTTTTGCGTGAAAGAGTAACAAACACACATACAAACTTTGGCGTTTATAATATTAACAAAAAAATATTAAAAACTAGCTTTTTCCCGCGGCTTCACTCGCACGGTATTAGAGGATTCCCACTCCGCCTCCACTCCCCCATCGACCCCCCTCCCCCACCCCCCACCACCCACCCTCCTGACACCACTCCCCCCCCCTACCCCTCTTCCCTCCACCTTCCCTCGCCCCACTCCACTTTTCCCATCACCCCCTTCCCCCTCCAACCCACCTCCACCACCTACCCCTCCCCCCACCACCTCCCACACCCTCCTCCACCCTTCCCCCTTCCTTCCCAACCCCCTCTCGCCCCCCCTAACCCCCACCACTCCATCCCTCTCCCCCTCAGCAAAAGATCAGTCAGCGTACTCGCTAGTTAATATCAGCTGTTTAATGTCTTTTAAAATATTATAAAAATAAAACCAACACTTTGTATTTAACCACAAATTTATTATTTTATATATCGACCGGTTTCGCTTCGACCAAGCTTTCTCAGGATATAATAATAACTATAATAAAAGTGTTTGTTTTATTTTTATGATATAATGTCTAACCACAAAGTAATTGCTTCTTATGAAAAAAATCTTTTAAAACACCTCGAAGCGGAGACCCAGCTCCAAAAGATTTTTTAACCCATTAGTTTCCAAAAATAATTAACAAAGTGTCCTTTTCGAAAAAAAAGTTTTTAGATTTCTCTATGTTTTGGTGTAGATTGTCCGAGTTTTCGGATATCGTGCATATCTTAAATTTATATATTTTATTGCATGACTTAAATGTAATTAGTTCTGAGGTTTCAACTCTAAGTAAGTGCCTACCTGTTGTACCTGCTTGTTCTATGTTAATTAAGTCAAACCCGAAGGAGTTATTTATTATGAAAAGCTGACGTCTATCATTTTGGTCGTCATCATTAAGAAAGGCTTTTCAAAAGTTAAACAATATCAAGGCTACGAAAAGATTCAGGAATTAATTTGCCTAAATTATGCATATTTTAACGATGTTTATTATATTTAATTAAATGGCGCAGCTTAAACATAAATTCTTAATACCCTGAAAA
The DNA here is from genome assembly GCA_929108145.2 of Limnephilus rhombicus. Classification (NCBI taxonomy): domain Eukaryota; kingdom Metazoa; phylum Arthropoda; class Insecta; order Trichoptera; family Limnephilidae; genus Limnephilus; species Limnephilus rhombicus. Next base: position 30,532,702 of record OV815277.1, on the reverse strand, counting down.
TTTAGGGCAGTTTTCTTATCTTTCATAACTTATTGAACGCTTTTTAAGACTAAAACCTCTCTTTATTACAGTGGCCTAAAGTTGATAGTTCTAATGAATTCCAATTTAAATTACTAAAAAAATAGGTTATCGTTCATACTTTATAAGTGACCCATATAAAAATCTATGTATTTCAAAACATGTATAGGATTTTCCAAAAATAAATGCATCTTTTATTGCCACAATCTTCACCATCATTATCATTTTTGTAACATAGATATAAAGTGGTATTGCTTAGCTTTGACTGTTAGCTCGTTCTACCGGCATTTAAATGGAACGCACTCCCAAGATCGCTTCCTTGATCATTGCACGCCATTTTTTGTGCGTTTCGCGTCGATTAAGTCATGAATATCCATTTAGTAAGCCTTCAAAAAGAAGGAGACTGTTTGAAAGGGAGATAAATAAATACCAATATAAGATAGAGCGCGCTTTTCTTAAAAAACGATATTAATTAAGCGAAAATTGTGAAAATATTTAATAATAAACCGACTCATTTAAAATAGAGCAAAATCTCTCGACAAATGCGTCACACTAGTCAGGGGTCGTCCATTGATCACGTGAGGCTCGAAAGGGGGGTGGGGGTTCGGAAAAAATCACAAAATATCACCAAGGGGGGGAGGGGGGTATGATGAGATATCACGTGTATTTATTTTTCGTGATAATATTCTGAAAATTTGAAAATACATACTTTGTACTAAAAAAATAGACGTGATATTTGGGGGGGGGGGGGGTTAGTCTAAAACCTCACATTACAAAGTTGCTAAAAAACATCACGTGATTAATGGACGACCCCTCACTAGATACATACGAGTATACATACATCACAGTACACATATCTACGAGTATACTGTGATTTTTTCATAAATATAACTAGTTGAAAATGCAGAACAAAATGTGATTTCAATATTTTTTGTATTCCTTGGGCATTAACTACCTATGTAACAATTTAGAGACATTTTGTTTTGAAAATTTTTATTTTCTATGTTAGGAACTATTTAAATATATTTTTTTAGGATCTTTGAAACTTAAAGCGTCCAATAGAAATATGTTATAAATCGGCAGAAATTCGGAATGCGGGGGCTTTAAAATGCCTTCCACACAGTTCCTGAAGAAGAAATAGAACGCCAGAGAAACCTCGGAGTCTTGTATAACGAGTTAATTAAAGAAAAGATAAATAACATTAGGTGTATAGGGTCTATATTTCTTGGAATAAGCAATATCAGACGTGACCACACGTCCTTACTGGCATGAAGTGAACAGTGACCACGCTACTGCTTAATATGTGTGACTTGGATTAAATTAATACATTATTGTTATGAGTTATGAGTCACAATCAGAAAGATTCCTGACTTATCAGTGGGCGTAGGAGCTCCTCGCACGGCGCGGCGGCTGAGTTAAATTCCTGTGAAAACGTTACTTGTTCTCAAAGGATATTGTGGTCAATTCTACTATACACCGAATCCATTATGATAGAACACAATATGATACCGAAATGCTTTTATTACATGTGTATATAGAAGGTATCGTATTTATTAATTAATAATTGCTTGTAATTTAATATCAACTCTCACATTCATTAATAATACATTACGTAAGTGCAGAAGTTCCCAGAAAGTTTGTATGTTTAAAGATCAGTAGAGAGTTAGTTATTTTATGGTGGAGCTAGGTACCTACATTGATTTTTTTAACATTAGGGAACGTACCCATACTACGTGACCCACTTTTTGCAATTTTTAACCCCCCCCCCTCCTCGCTGACTAAAAACCTAAGCCCCCTGCCGCTCATTGTGACCAAGCGTAGTATTTTGAAGAACCCCCTCCCCCCTAAACGGTTCACGTAGTATGGGTACGTTCCCTTAGCTCTACACAGGAGGCCCTGAGGAAAACAATTTTCCTCGTGGGCCTATCTCATCTTTGGGAATACTGTGTGGAGGATCTTTTTAGGGAAAGGAAGGGGAGGAAGTTCTAGGAAGGAAAACGGTATAAGGGATGGGTAGGAATCTAGGCGTCAGTGTGTCTGCCGCCAAGATCTCGCAAAACCTCAACCCATGAACCCCTGCTAAGTCAACAAACGTAACGAACCACTTGGAATGGCCTATGGTTGTGCGGTGTTGGTTTTACAATAAATGGTTCCCGGGGCGGCGGTACCCATACCCGCCTACCGAATTGATTGCATAAAAAAATATTAAACTCTTGAACAGTGAGCTCACTTTACCAACTACAGCATACTATTGTCACGAAATTTTCGCTAGATTTATTTTCTTAATTTTATGAGTCAACTCAACTTTGTTCGCCTCTATGCTATGGAGATTCGAGACGCACTTTATTTTTCTTGTCAATTAATAAGACAAGTAAATCAGGCATAACCATTAAAAATATAACACTGTTTGTTTATTTTTTATCAGCCAATGATGGATTTAAATAGAATTTTTAAAAAATCCATGGAGATGTCGTGCAAATAGTAAAAATATTCTAACGAATAGCCGAGATTATTTATGAAACGATTCATGAATTTGAATGCATTAAGGAGTGTGTGCCGAGACAAAGTCGTATGGCTGTCCTATCCCCTTTGCCTACCCTTGCAGGGAAAAGTGATGGAACCATCACTTTTCATAATGAGAAAGAACAATAAATTACTTTAAATTTTCGTTCCATCTAACATTTTCTCAAATTGCGAGTTAGCTCATTTTTTAACATCATTAATATTCAGTGCTTGTTTTTCCCTTTATAATGTTAACAAAATGTAACATCGCAAATTCTACATTAGATAAACGGAAGTCGTCTCTAACGAGTAGGTACGGTAATTCTGAATATAGAAATCTTTTACAAAGCAATTTGCCTAAAGAAAATTGGACTCAATTATTTTCAAAAAAACATTTTTTGCCAATGCAGTTGTAATTTTTTTCTTTATTCTTTTGCAGTGTAAATTATTATTAATATTTTATAACCATACAATAATTGGTTGTAAAACTGTTTAAAGTCATTAATTTAGAGCTGTTCTCAGATTTTAGTAGAATACACCAGATTTATTGATCACCTTCAATTTTTATTGTTCAATTAAATGTGCAGTCGTCTTAATTCTCTTGTACGATCGTGATTATCTTAAGTGGATGGAAGGATAAGTCAGGGACATCCCAGGAAGGCGTTGTACAATGCAGTGAATTAAATATGTGGGAGAAAATAACGCAGCAATTAATTACTTCGATTTGAGTCATAAGTCCGAAGTCTTAAAAAAATTTAAATATCTATGTATTTTTTTATATTTTTTTAAAAATAAAGACATTCATTCCCGGGTTACGAATAACCCGACAATATTTGAAAGTTTCCAACTACCACCACAGTAACACTTAGTCAGCCGAGGAATCGAACACGGAACGCCTGGGTGAGATCCAAACGCGATGTACACTTAACCACACACGAATTTCTGTTGTGCGTCTGGCCTATGTATAACATTCTGGTTCGTGCATATTTTTCTCGATCATTCTGAAGCAATTGTCCTTTTTCTGTTGGGTTCTTTATAAAAAAAAATCAGTTTCACAATTCCTACAGTTATAATATCCCATGATTTTTCGCAGATCTGCGCTGGTATGATATGCTTAATAATTATGAATGTGGATGCAACAAGGAGTTTGCGAAAAGACACTTGTTCTGCACAGACACAGACTTGTTCTGCGCTTCATCATTCTATATCTACCGAAATGGTGGATAGTTAAGTTGGATTATAATCGAGATATTATCAGTAGTGAGTGGAATGTGGTCCAGCCATTGATCCGGAATCCGTTGAGCCGTCAAGATGACAATCTAATCTTGAGGGCTTTCAATTAGGAATAGTTTGGTGTTACACCAGAATAGTGTGTAGGTAGTAGTTTTAGATTACGTGATAAGCTGGATTAAGTGGGTTTTAATAAAACAAGTATACCGAATTATCCAGTGGACATCTGTACATTTTAAGCCTACGGTTACATGTATGAAATTAAGTACCTACACAAATCACAATTCAAACACAAAATTTTATGTTAGTCATTGAAGAGGAAGATAATACTAATAAATCTAAACGGTAACGGTCCCAACTAGGAATCGAACCCAGGATCTCTGTCTTACCGGGAAAACACCTCATCTAACTCGGCCATTGGTACATGATTAGTTTGCATCTATTTGCAGATCTCATATTTAAAATTCAGAATTAAAAATATTATTTTCAACAAATTTTTCCATATTTTTTACTGCTATCTTTTTGAATCAATACAAAGTTCTAACGAATTTATGTGTACATAGATAATGTCTCGGTCAAACTTATCCGATTTTGTTTATGTGGGACAATAATTAATATTAAATTCTTCTTAAGAGGGTATACCCAGAGAAAACCAGAAATATGTCACTTTTAAATTAGATTTTAGACGTATTGACTCTTTTCCACAAAAATAAGAAATTGAATTGTTCTTTTATCTACTTAACGCATGTTTTAAATTTTGAGAAAAAATGTTTATTTTTAGTATTATAAGCTTATAACCATAGGTCGTTGGCCGATTTAAAACGATAAATCTTATTTTACAAGACATATTTCGTACCATGTACTCATACATACGTTGTCTAGTAAAAGCATGCTTACTAGATAAAAATGATAAATACTTATGATCAAAAAATATTTACAAAAAGTAGATACATCATTTATCATCGTTTTATCATCAGGCCTTTCAGCATTTTTGGATGTAGGTATAAATTAAAGCAAATTTGGAATGAAATAAAATCGATGTTGAGTTATAATTTTTAAAAGCGGGTACGGAAAATAATTAATCTTTCTTATTGGAACCGCCCTGTACGATCGTAAGAACATCTTTCGAAGAAATGTGGATTTCCGGCCGCTGGCTGGTTAAAGGCCCTTAAAAGATATAATAATAATAATAATAATTGGCTAATTTATATAGCGCCGTTTTCGTGGAAAGTCGCCTCAAGGGCGCTGTACAAATAATATATAAAAGAATTAACATTACTGGCTTAAAAATAAAATTTACAATTACAACTAGTGACTTACATCTAAGACTTATAGCTACTTATATTACTGGCTTACACCTAAGATTTACAATTATAACTAGTGACTTACATCTAAGACTTATAGCTAGTGACTTATGACTAAGACATATAGATTCTAACCTAAAACTGGTGACTTATTAACACACATATTTACAATTAAGATTAGCGCCAGAAGAAGTAGGAAGCTTTTACATAATATTACAATTCGAGAATACGGGTGCAAAAAGTATGAGAATATTCTTATTCGTAAAGCTCGTGTGGGTATTATAATAAATATTAATTTCTTCTGCAATCTTTGGAAAATCATTTTGTGGTATTATTTTAACTAAATTAAAACATTAATTTATTTATATCTACTTACTACTCGTTTATTGAAAAAACGACATGTTTTTGTATTCCGTTATCCTTATTTATTTATAAAATGTAAACAAACAATAATACTGAGAAAATAATATAATAGCTTGAAAATAATCATTATAAAATCTCATTTTTCTTATTCGTATCACCAAGAACGAACGACATTTCAAGTTGTTTGTACAAAGTTTAAAGCCGAAATTCCGGATTCTTTCTCTATCGTAAAAAAGGGTTTTTCCTCCCCTCAAAGAACTTCGTAAACTTTGCGTAAGAAAGGACAATGCATATTTTTGTTCAAGTGAACAGGCACTTGATTTTATGGCTAAGGAGGCAGTCAACCCATATCAACTCAATAGCAGACAGGTGAATTTACCTTCAGTCACTTGCATTTTTTCCAATCTTTCTTCTCAGGATCTTCTCGTAACTTGTAAAGTAATCGGGATAAGATCATAAAACCTTTATGGTTGTCCTCTGCCGTCTCACCTGGGAGTTTGGACCTACCTTGGGGATATTGTTATAAACAGGTAAAAGAAGGTACAATAGGACCCCGCGCGGCTTTCTGCGAACATATTATCAACCTTATTTTGCCAAAAACACCGCATTTTTTGCTATTGTTTGTTTGTTGTGGTTTCTGTGTTATTTATTGTAGGCCATTAAAGACGAATTTTAAGTGTGACTACAGTAAATAAATCTTTAAGGATATTGTTTTGAGGCAGGTATATTTAAACAATTTGCTGTTTTTTACAAATCTTTGAACCTTTTTCTGGTGTATTATATTTTGTTTCCATGTGGACTGTAGCCTATTTCACTACCAAAAATTTTCACCAATCTTGTACAAGTATTTTATTTCTTTTATATGCCTACTGTTTATTACATTATAAACGTACTTTACCCCTTTTAAACTGTATAAAATCGTATTTTTATACACGTAAATTACGAAACCCTTTTGTTATTTTTTTTTTTTTCTTTATTCCTTAATAAATTCTGATGTGCGAAATAACAGGCGGAGTCGAACGTTACCTTCTTAAACATTTAGATTTTACAAGTAAGTATTGGTATATATCTCTCATAAAATGTGGAAACGTAAAACATTCTGTACATTGCAGTTGAAGTGTGAAACATCTCTAGGGTTTATTTTACTATCAGGATTGTGGATCGACTTTAGGGGTAGTTGTTTAACAGCCCCCATCTGAATGGTGTCGCACTGCGCAGTGGGTCACACCTTTTTTGCAAACGAAAAAGGTGCCACCCAAAAAGGCACAATCCCAAAAAGGCGCTATTCTTGGAGTGGTGCAAGTTTGCTAGAATCTGAAAATTGAAGATCAGCCGTTATTATGACAAAATGTAGCAAATTCATAATTTTGAAATCGTCTCACGTTTATTTACGGCTTATTCTGTAACAAGAAAATTGCGTGACGAAATTCTATTACTTTCAAGTTTGTTTTGCAAAAGATGAGTTAAACAAAATTGAAAAAAAGGTGAGATTGAAAAATCTTAACAAAAAAGTAGGTACCTAAGTATAATATGTATTTATATTCATACAAATCTTGACATGATTTGCTTGAATCATTCTTGTGGCGTCCCCGACTTCTTTTCTCCACTTGCGTAGATTAATTATATTCATCTGATACTGGTTTCTCCATTCTTCCACCCGGCCTTGGATTATGTTTTAATCTCTCATTCTTTATGTTGTTTGCATGTGTGCTTTTATCACACCCCAGGGACTTTCCTCCATCAGTTGTCTATATTAAAGTCATGAGAATAGGCATCGCGAATTTAATCCTCCACTAGCCAAGTCCTTCCTCAACACAAAAGTAAAAAAAAATATATTACATTCATTTAGTAGTTTTATTACAACTTGTATAATTATTATAGAACTTGCGAATATTCTAATCCCTGTGAGATATCGTGAGGGACGTCATAGTCAAAGTATCTTTTGTCTTTTTCAATTTCAAACATGGCACTTGAGAAGGAAGAGAATGAACGTCGATGAAGTCCGTTCGGCTCTCGCTGGGAATAATTCAGTAATGCTTCTACGAGTCGTTCTTGTATTCAGCAGCTCGGCTACGGAATGATATGCTAGCGTTTGTGTTTTCTCCCTCCTATAACATGCGTCTCTTCGAGACCCAGGTTTACTTCTTCATTTCCCCAAAAACACCGTCTTCACATCCATTCTTTAGCATTCCAAATTAAGACATCGGCTTTGAGGGAAATTCTATTACTACATTCAGTTTATAATTGCTTTTTACGTAATTCGAAAATACACTAAGATGCAAACATAAAGCATAAGTAATGTAAACGTAACCAAAAAGTATAAATATATATACTTATAAGACAAATGAGAACCCACTAAACTAAGTTACACTGCCTGTTTGTGAGTAATTTAACCAAAAATGCTAAATTACACCAACAAGTACCAAGCATAAAATACAAATTATAAAGCAATGGCATTTAATATTAGGTAAGTATATTATGGTGAAAAGTTGAGGTTTTTTGTTGTTGTAATTATTCCAATTTCTTTTGTTTTAATACAGTTTCAAGCAAGTAAATAATGATCACGTACTAGGTTTGAAACTCCACTGTGGGTTGCTAGCGACGTTTTCTTTCTACTATAAATACAAGATGAATGTATAAATAGTCTTCAATCTTCAGGAGGTAACATTTTAAAGCCATTATAATGTGAGGCTCCACGCGGAGACGGAAGTGGTACAAAACCTTTCTAGATGCACAAAGCTTGTTCGGTTTCCGCCCCGCTCGGCGCTCAGCTCGTCGCGATCTGCTCGGATCTCGTGAAAGTCAAACGTCTTTATGCTCTTATATTTAACCAGTACCTATCCACCACATACACTGTTTACCAGAATTATAACTTAGAAATAGTAGGTGATGCAGTGCAAGAAATGATAATGTTAATAATATATTTTTAAATACTTCTTAAGGTTTTTGTGATTTTGTGGGGGTAGTTATGTGTGTCGCCTCATATAAAAAATCAAACAGTATTATTACCCTTGCGTCTACTATAGCTATTCACAAATAGATACAAACGGAAGTGCTGCCATCTATCATCGATATGCGTAATATAATATGTTCCCGCGAGTTTTTAGGTCTAGATCTAGGTCATGTACTCTGGTTTCCCTTGAAATAGTGACGGTAGTACTTAGTTGTATCACGCGGCTGTATTACATATGATGTCATTGCCCGTCCCGATTACTTTGTTACTAGCTATCACTTGATGGTAGTGGATCCGAGGAACTGGCTATTTTTGGAACCAGTTCTTATTTCCTTAAAATGGTCACCATCACTAACTGGGCGAAGACGAAACAGAAACCGCCTGCAGGGCCTAGTTATAAATATACTGCTAGTTATAAATTACCGTACATAATATTTTTTTTACATTAACTCCGCGCAGGGGGCCCCGAAGAAAAAATCTTTCAGGGTCTATGTCATGTTCGGCAAAGAAGTTCTGGGAAGGAAAAAGTTATGGGGATGTGTGAGAATCTGTAGTCACCTGTAGTCATCTGTAGTGACCAAACGAAACCACTTGGGGTAAAACTATGACAGGGGTGTTGGTTATCTTAAATTGATTTAATCCATACAAAAATTTTTCACAATTTAGCATACTAAAAAAACAACGTGGGAAAGGTACCCAAAACCGTTTTAATGTTTATTAAAAGAGTAATATCGTTGTCTTCTAATTTTTTTTATATTTTGTGAAAACGTATGAAATGACTAAGTGAACTTTGGTAAAACGTATACAGTGTTGTTCCGTAAAGTCACATGCAGTGCACAATTCATAATTTGAACGTCAATATGTCGTCATCTATCAAATGTATCATATCCAAAGATATTCCAATACAGAAGAGATATTCTATGGTGTCCGCGCATCTGTCGCCGGACTACGCGCTAATTAGCGTAGTTTTCATACAAAAAGAATTTGTTCATTTCGTTGATTTTTTGAAAATGTGCATTAATATTGGTTAACAATATATTTTGAATAAGGAAAGAATTCGTTTTAAGATTTTCACGGCCAAAAGCATTTTCGTTATTTGTTTTTGGGGTGTTATGCCGTGTTGCGCTACCTCCTTCTTTAGCCGACGTTTCGGACATCGTTGCAGTGTCCATCATCAGGGCAGATCCGGTAGATGTGAGGACATCTACCGGATCTGCCGGATCTGCCCTGATGATGGACACTGCAACGATGTCCGAAACGTCGGCTAAAGAAGGAGGTAGCGCAACACGGCATAACACCCCAAAAACAAATAACGAAAAAGGAAAGAATTCGTTCATTTAGTTTAACGTTCTTTTGGTTTATTCGTTAATTATTTGTTCTTTTAGTTTATTTGTTAATTGGTAAACAATTTCGGCGACACCCGGAAGCGCAGACCCACATAGTAAAAACAGCAGATAGCACATCTACTTATATTTCAATATCTTTGATCATATCTAATCAAAAAAAAGTCTTTGTAATAATAATAATATTCACACGAAATCTATCATGTTGTAGGTGAAATTTTCGACATTTCTTTGAACATTTCAGCATTACCCCGACAGCATTCCAAAACCTGATGGAAAGAGAAGGTTTTGACTTTTGACTTTACCTATTTTTCGCCAAACGCAATCACTGTGTTATGTATTCTTCTGACCTCCTTTACAAAATAAAATGGAGTCTCTATGGTTCTTTCTCCGTTGCCCCACATATTACGGCATACCAGCATTACCTACCTACCCGACAACTACGTATTTGTACGTGGAACCGAGAGCGTTCGGCATGTAAGGAAATCGTGTAAATGTTTTCACGGCGGAAATTCGGCTTGAGCGTGTCAGTGTGCCAAGCCGGGCTGCGCTATCAACGATTCGTGGCCTGAAAGGCACGTTTCCCCAGGAATACCCCGAATACGTGAATGGTAACGGTTACAATCGACTGAATATACGAGTATGTTCTGCCTTTTCAAAGTCCTTTCAGCATTTTTACATACATTACGTATCGCAATCACCAGGCTTTATATTTTTTTTTGTTGCGAAGTATTAAATTTATTCTCTCCGCATTTAAACAAGTGTGGATTTCTATCATCATCACATCATGTGCACAATTTTTCTGTATGGATTTAGTAGATCAACGTAATTATTTTCGACTTTCGACTAGCAGTGTTTTTTTCCCTTCATTATGATCTATACATGATGTTACACGACCTACTGACTTACTTTATCCAGGGATTCCTGACGTTATTTGGAGTAAAAAAGGTAAATGAAATTTTGGTCTCCGGTGATATATTTTTTTATATAATGAAAAATAAATAACTTCGTTTACACCATTATATAATTAACAATATCAACATGTTTCAATAACAATGTTATCTTCATCAGGACAAGATGTATATGACAACACCGGATACCAAGATTTCATTACGTTTTTTACTCCAAATAATGCAGGAATCACTGGTTAAAGTAAGTCAACTGCCTTTCTTAATACCCTGTATATGCACATTTCTATCATCATAAAAAGGTAAACCAACCTACAAATAAGATTGTCTTTTGATTAGTTTTTTTTTCAGTTTTATTCCGAAATTGACGAAATTTTGCACACTTGACCTCCAAAACCACACATTTTACGAAAGATTTTTAAAAAACCACCGCCTCCCCATTTCCCACCCCAAAAGTTAATTTTGATACATCGGAATGGAATTTTGCATATTTGACGTTCAAAATAAGAAGATCGTTACAGTCTCCATCTGAATTCATCTCCATTTGTCTCCATCTCCGTTCGAAGCTTTACACTAAGGGTGGGTTTCTTCATTTACCGAGAATGCTAAATGCAATGCTAATTGTAAAAGTAAACGATCGAAATTTAAAAATTTCTATGCATTTGACCGTTTACTTTTACAATTAATAATGAATGATAATGTACCTACCAACCTAATATAAATATGTCAATTTGACTGTCCTAGAACGGGAGACTTTCCTAGTTGGGCAGTCAAAACTTCCTTTTACTGAATGTATTTTATAACAAATAAAATAAATAAATAAATTAGCATTGCATTTAGCATTCTCGGTAAATGAAGAAACCCACCCTAAGAGATAAAACGCTTATATATATATACCAATATAAATCTTAAAGCTCAAAGATCGAAGTTCAATGTTTAAACTGAAAGCAGTAAGCTTAAAGCTCAAAGCCCAATAGTTCAAAGCATTAAACTCTATCTAAAAATTCAAAAGCTCGAAGTTCAAAACTCAAAGCTCGAAGCTTAAAACGTAGCTCAAAGCTCAAACTCAAAGCACAAAGCTCAAACTTTAAGGCAAAAGTCGCAAAGCCCAAAGCTAAAAACTAAAAGCACAAAGCTCGAAAATCAAAGCTCAAAGAAGCGCAAGCTCAAAGCTCAAATGCAAAGCTCAAAGCACAAAGTTAAAAGGGCAAAGCTCAAAGTAAAATTTCAAAGTGCGAAGCTCAAAGCTTAACGTTTATTGATCAAAATTAAAAGCTTAAAGCTCTAAACAAAACGACAACCAACCTCATCGTCGTGGTACATCTCTCCACTCAATGTGCGATGGATGCAGATTATACGGCGATCACCCTGAGGAAATGTAATTTTTGAAATACAATTTTTCTCATGTAATATGGAATTTTAGGAAAAGTTGCGGACGTCCGAGGAGGACGAATAAGGCGTGTTTGATAAACGATGAAAGGGGTGTAAGCAGAAAGCATAACGTGGAAGTGAATGGTAGCAAAAGTGGAGGTCCCCGAGGAAGACATAAAGCGTGGATTTGATTTTTCCTAAATCTACAGTTTTATAGGAAGTTTTCTCTCTACATTAGATTTCGAAAAATTCTGTGTGTAAATCCCGGGCAACGCCGGGTTTTCAGCTAGTAAGTATATTCAACTGAACTGGATATGTGTGCGATCAATATTCTGATTATTACATTGAACTACTGAAGTATCGTTCAACCTCGCGTTACTGCATACTTCTCAGGATAAGTTTTTTTTTCCAAATATGGTGATTCAACTCACTCAACATAATTATTACTATGACGATGTTGATAAATATCGTCTCTCCATTGAACGCCGTTTTCTAACGATTCTGGCTATGACCTGAGTGCAGTTGTAGAAATGCTCTCGACATGTAACTATAAGGTATTATGAAAGTCTTCAAACGGGGAATCAATAAATTTTGCCCTTCAAACTTAATATTTCTGTCAAAAGTTCATGTAACAACGTATTGAATTATCATAATATAAGTTAGGTTACACACACACCTTCAAATAGAAGTGGCTTCTGTTGTAGATTTGAACTGAAAAAAATGTAGCCATTGACTTGGAACATTTTGGTTCTAATCCTCTATACATTATCTTTCTTACATTGCTTGATATCGTAGTTCTCCAATCCATTTGATTTTTGATCTGTACCGAGAGCGAATTTGTGAATCAGGTGTATCTACCGTACCTTCCCCATTTTCTTCAGTCACACAACGATGTGTTTATTTTCACAAAAATGGGTATTCACCAGTCACAAAGGGCTTTAATAAATAAATAATTATTGTATAATTATTTTGAAAGTTGGTCTAAAACGAAGTACCTGCTTATACCAAGGTTAACGACTTTAAAAGTTCAACCATTCGTTTAATATAAGCAGTACTTAAGTATTTAACCTATTCCACTTTGTATTATCTGAAGTATCTTTCTTAAGGCGGCTTTAAAGTCGCTTTATAATCCGCTTTCCATTTGTTTTGTTATTTTCCGCCCTCAAAAAATGAAAGTAGTAGAAATTAAGTATGTAAAGCCGGGAAAATATCCTTTTTAAGAACCTTTTGAGGGTTGCCAGCAAAATAACAAGAGAGGCAACACTCGGGATGACTTTTGACATTAGAAGCCAGCTTCTCTCTGGCTATTTTTGTCCCAGTAAGAAACAGAAGTGCTGTATGTAGTGTGCATCTTATTATTACTGGATCTATTCTAGTTTCTCACAGCTGTGAATGCGGAATGCATTAGGCATAGGTATTTCATTATCTTTCATCTTGGGGAACTGGTAACCAGGAGCTCGGAAGTTTTGAGGAAAGACGTAGAAATTAATGTGGCGATAAGAATATGATTTACGTGCAGTGCTTGCAGTGCTGTTTTTCCGCTAGACATTTAATTTAAGGCGAATAAAATAAGGTAATTAAATTCATAGTTGTTTTTCTTTAAAATAAAAGTTGGGAATTATACCTACACGCTTTCGTCTAAATGACACTCACTGCAGTTTCTCCGATAGTTGCCCCTCGTCATTAAATACGTGCTTCTTAAACATGAGTTTATATTTTTTATTTCCTGTAACTCCTCACATGAGGAGTTACAGGAAAAAAATATGGAAACACTTTTGCTTTGACTGACCAACATAATGTTGACCTTTAAGTTTACAGAGGACAAATCTTACTAATATTATAAACGCGAAAGTTTGTATGTATGGATGGATATGTATGTTTACTCTTTCACGCAAAAACTGCTGAATGGATTTTAATGAAACTTTACAGTAATATAGCTCGTACATCAGAATAACATAAATTATGCTAGGAAGGGGGCGCGGAAGGGGAACGGGGACGCACGGGAAAGGTGATTCAGGGAGAAAAAATGTATCTCTCCAAAATTCAAGAACGAGAAATGTTTTTCTCTTTTGAAGTGGGTAGTTTCGTAAAAAAGAAATTTATATATTGTAATTAGTTTTAAGAACCATATGTTTTACTATAAATCTGTATATGTATGTATTTTTTTAAATAAAAGAAAAAAAAAACTTTGATTATCGCTTTGCAACATATGCCGGGAACCAGCTAGTATAATATACTCGTACAAAAAATTAAATTATAATACCATGATTTTTTTCTTTTATTTATATGTGAAGACTCACTACAAATGCAATATTAGAATATATTCCAAAGATTGTACGCATTAGATACTATATGTTGTTGGTTAAATGTAGTATTTTTTTTATTTTTGTTTTTAATTTATTTACAATTTATTCTTCAATTCTGATTTACGGTTATTTGTTTTTTTGGTTTCAGTGTGTTAGTATCCAATTTATTTGTATTTATTTAAGTTTTTATTCCAGTTATATTAAACTGGGAGAAGACAACTTTTAAGACAACTTTCCTATGCATAAATCGTTACTTTTATGCTTCAGTCATATGTACCTAAAATCTTTTTTTAGATAAAGGGGACGCTTATAATCCAGTATCGGAGCACTGTAATATTATTTATATTTAATTTAATACTATAATGATCCGATCCGATATAATGAGCTAAAAAAAGCTTTTGGATACATAATATGACTGAAGCATAAATGTAACGATTTATGCGTGGGTTCCTAATCCACTGGACCCTGATTATTTCGAACTATGATTTGTCAACCCATGTTTTCGATAATTTTGATTTCGGATATTGTCTTTTAAATCCGCCATGTAGGGACAGATAAGCTCGTGGTTTCTGTATTAAGGCAAGATTTAGTTATTATCTCGGTTAAGTAGGCCAGCTTTGCTGCCGACAGTATTCTACCTATACTGTTCTACTCTTGCTCGTCGGGTTCCACTCTGTCCTACAGTAGTCCCCTTTACTATGAAATGTTCTACTGTACCAGGTACAGGTGTGCTTCTGGACCAGGCAACCCATATTTGTTCATGATATTATGTAGAACTTGCAGTATCGTCCCTTCATTTGACTGGTTCGCAAAAGTTGTTAGAATAATTAGACATCTGATGAAGAACTCGTTTGTTAAAATCACATGAATTATCTATTTTACTTTTTTACTTTGCATTGCATAAAAGTCTTCTATGTGTATTGGGCAACCAGGATGAATATGGTCAGTGTCGCCTTGGTTATAGGTCACTTTCAGAACCGAATCATTGCTTAGAAGATAAAACGAAAGTTACTGAAAATGTTCATCTGCCTTTGTCTCTTTAAAAAAATGTATCAAAATTGTTCCTGTGCAGTGCTCAAAAGAATCAAACAATAAAGCCCTGAAATATTTGGTGAAAGGGCTGTTGGAAAAATTGAATAACGCCACTCGAACACCGAGAATTTAAACTTAAAGTTTTTATCAATATTTTTTGCAGACTGGCAAGCTTATCTATGTATGCTACCCAAAGATGAGATGACGAATAAAAGAGGAACAGACAAATTTTTAGTCATGCTATCCCCAATAATGCAATAGTGACGTTCTCCATTGTACCGATCAAATGTGTAGATGTAAATGAGTACATAATGAGCAAATGATTTATTTCGGAAATTCTTCATTTGAGGATTCATCTTTACCTTGGAGATCTAACAACATGTCAATTAGTAAACCGCGAAGACTAACTAACTAACTAAGACTAACTAACTCAGTAGCATCTGTTTGTATTTCTATTAAATAATTGTTGTAGTCAAAATAAATAGTGATTAATACATTTTTATACGCTTCTGAAAAAAAAAAATCTCGTATGGAAAATATTTTATACTAGTAGTTACGTGAACAGTATAAACCTCGCGTCCAAAAAATTATGTTTCTATTTTTCTATTATTTAATGATAAACCATAACCAAAATTACCTTCCCCATAAGATTTGTAAATTAAATACCCACCTTCTTGATTATAAACCATTTATTTTACGCAACTTAACAAAATTCAATTAAGGAATTGTACAATGTGTCTACGACAACGACAATTATTTTTCAGAGCAGTTAGGTACCATTACATTGAAAAGAAATGCCAACAAGTAAGTCCAAATAAACACGACGGGAACTCATTTGAAAAAATAATATTTACTTAGCCAGTGTTTATGTTGGTCACCTAGTCAAAGTAATAAAATAAGTAAAAATAAGACTTGAACTCGTGTCCTTCTGATTGCCGGTCGGGTGCTCTACCACTGAGCTATGTCGGCTTATCTAATACCCGCCAAATAATTCAACATATACTATTATTTCATTCAACTATTTCTGCTTATTACATTTTTCCACCCGAAAACATAAGCCGACATAGCTCAGTGGTAGAGCACCTGACCGGCAATCAGAAGGACACGGGTTCAAGTCCCGTTGGCAGCATGTATCTTTTCTCTGAAGATTTTTCCAATGTAGATGAGTGTTTCAGACTGATAACTACTGCTTATAATAATTGTTACCCTTTGTGCTAAGCATAAAAATCTTGTCTTAAACGTTAGTATATCAATTAAAAATAATAAATAATAAAATGGTTGCAGCAGATTTTTGAAAACGGAAATGGAACACACAGACAAACGAAATGCCAAACGGACGACTTAAAAAAGGACCAATCAGGTTAAAATGTCAACTTTTGTTTTGGTCTCCGGTGGCATTATTTTTCATTTACATACAAATAAATTATGATTTAATATTGCGATGGTTATTTGTATATGCGGGTATGGAAGTTCTAAGTATTTACTTAACAATATTGTGTCTACTAATGTTGTACCAACAAAGCTAATGATTTGATTTGGGAGTCAGTTAGGCATTTACCACCGAAACCACATGACCATTGTTCATTATATCAATTTGTGTTAATGATCATTGTACGCAGGTATAACCACAGTTTATGGACTGGGTAATTTAATAAAGTTTGTTAAATTATCTGGTATCGCACGGAAACCTTCATGATTTAATAACAACAACAGAAAATAAAAAAAAATAGAAAAGTTCTTCTAACCGTTTATGATGGCGTTATTTACTTTATTAAAAGTAAAAATAACTTAGTAAAGTGATTTTTTTAATACATTTTTTTTAATATGAATAGACATGACATGAAGGTAAGTAGGGAGGGAAATAAGATGGCTCATCTGGTCAACCACCAAGCACGGCTAAAGTCATTTTAAGCAAGGTTTGAATTCTGAATGGTGGTCTTACATCGGGGCGATACTTAGAGCGTCTTCCGCTCTAAAATTTCCCTTAAATTATTTTAAAATAATAAAATTTACATGCGCACGGCCGGGATTTGAACCCGCGATCTCCGGATCAATAGTCGAGAGACTTACCCCACGACCGCGTAGGCCGACAATTGGATTTTTATTAAAATAATAATATTAATATACACCGATATTGACAACCAACATAATCTTATGGGAAGTAGATTCCTGGCTATTCAGACATCGATTCTAATTTATAATTTGGATTGGGTACCGCCGCACCGGGAACCTTTATTGGATAACCAACACCTCTGCCATAGGTCACCCCAAGTGGTTCGCTACGTTTGGTGATTTAGCTGGGGTGCCCGGGTTCATGGGGTGAGGTTTGTCTAGGTATTGGAGGCAGATGACCAGGACACACTGAACCCCAGATTACTACCCATCCCTTAAACCCCTTTCCTTCCCAGAACTCTCCTCTCCTTCCCTTTCCCCAAAAAATCCTCCACACAGCATCCCCAAGATGACATAGGCCCCGAGGGAATTTGTTTTCCTCGGTACCTCCTGTGTGGAGCTCATGTAAAAAAAATAAAAATAAATACAGCTAAAGCCATTTCAAGCATATTTTTAATTTCTAATGGTTTGTACCACACCATTGAAATGCTGAGAGCAGGTATCTGTAGTTTTTTTAACCTTTCCTATCAAACTAATGATAGATACTTTCACCTCTACGTATTATAAATTAAAGTGCTCCGCCGCGTCTGTCTGTCTGTCTGTCAGTCTGTTCGCGATAAACTCAAAAACTTCTGAACGGATTTTCATGCGGTTTTCACCAATAGGTAGGGTGATTCACGAGGAAGAATTAGGTATATAATTTGTCAAGGTTTTGTGTAAATTGGTTGAAATATATAAAGGAGAATGTCTCTATGTGGTGGATGAGCGGGCTGGCAAGCGAGCGCTGTGAATTTGATTTCTAAAACTCTGTGTAAAGACCGGGCATCGCCGGGGACTTCAGTTACTATTGTATAAGTAAGTGTTAATTTTATTGTGAGTGTGAATAATATTTTTTAGGTTCTCACAATATTTTAGGACTGACAACCCCGTTTATAATTACATAAACACTTGCCCAGCTTTGTGTGTAACGAATTGTATTTTTATTTTAATACAAAGTTTGAAAGAAATACTTACTTGTTTGCTTACTACTCGTACTAGTACAAAACGTAACAGTGGAGTGAAGTGTCAATATTAAGATTATCTACATGGTAATAAGTACGTAAAAACATCCGGTAAGAAAGTATATTTCGGGAGCCACTCTTCCCACATTTGTTTATTATGAAACATCTCGGATCTTCCCAGTTACATCAATAGTGCATCTGGATTCGTTGTCCGGACATGTGCAGTTGTGCATTACGATGCGTGTATCTAAATACCGATATGCGTACCGCCACCTCTCTAAATAAATCCTAAATTTATCGACTGTTATACGACAGATGGGTTTAACCCTTTCGTACTTGTTTTATGAAATTGTCTACGGTAGTCAAAGGGAAATATTAAAATTAAATAAAATGAGAGGAAGCATTGAACCTGGCCTTTAACACAGAGACCGTGAAATCATTCCACAGCCGAGCTGTTACACACAAGAACGGTCGAAGAAGCGACCCATTCTCATGAATGTCATGTCCTACAAGCAAAAGGACATGGCGCTAATAAGTCAAACGATTGGATCAGATATCAAGAGCCGAAAAAACAGTATTGTATGGACGGTTCCATGCCAACTCAGAATGAAACCAACTCAGAAACACCTCAGAAAGGTAATTAAAAGCTATGAAAAAATAATTTTAAAATAGCCGGTAACCCTAACCTAACTTAACCTATTTAACCAATTTTTTATCATCACTCGTAATGACCTTTCTGAGGTGCTTCTGAGTTGGTTTCATTCTGAGTTGTCCGGTCACCGTATGGACAAGGCTATGTATTGTTCTCATATGAGAACACATTTATCGCAACTGTTCCCAAATGTCTGGAGCCGGTGAGACTATGGTATCCCCAAATAGGTTATGTTGTGAGACTGAAGGTAGTTGGGAGGGGAAGAAAATGGGAATTGGGAGGTGGGTAAGTTAAGTACCTGCCTATTAAGATCTGGTCACTAAAGTGCTAAGTCTATTTATTTCTATCTATTTTGTCTATTTCAAGCAACGTTATAATTTTGAATGCTTGTCTTTTACTAAGGCGATACTGAGACTATCTTCCACTCTATATTATTTTTAAATTAATTAATTGAGAAACAACACAAATTAATTAAATAAAATTTACTTGCGCACGCCGGGATATGAATCCACGACCTCGGGATTCGTAGTGAGAGCTTTAACCCTCGACGTAGGATAAATATAAATGAAAGAAAGCACTGGGTGTACGCTAATACAGATTTGTGTTAATATCAATCCATTATGCCTACCCTTGCGGAGAATTTTTGTGACATTTAGGTTAGGTTACATAACAAGGTAGTGTAGTGTTACTTTCATCCATGTGTAGAAATGATGTTATAGTTTATTAGTGAGTGATTCTGCTTCACGACACGACATTTATTAATCTAGAATTTGAACGTGAAAAACAGTCTTCATCTCCTGTGAAATTGTGTAAATGTGGGATATTTCCGTCTGCCCTTTCACAGTTGATGCGTACGGGTATATTTACAACTCGGTGAACGAACGCGGAGTATAAATATTATTTTCATTCACATTTTTATTTTGTATACTACTCTGTTATACTACTCTATGTTGGCGCTGGTTATTTATTGGGGGTATAATTAGAGCTTGAAATGCAATCGTATTTTTTCAGTTTTTACGCTTTTCCCGCATGCTTTCTTAAATTCCTTAAGTTTTTTGTATTACACGTGGTTGTACATGGTCTTTCAAGCGCACCTCAGGGTTAGTATATTAAATGAGTTATCCGTTTCGTTTATTATTTCCAAATAATTTTACAATATAAGTGCACACATTTAAGAAAAAATTACATACTTAGAACAAATGTATGTAATGGGAACCCACTAAAACGCACTGCCTTTGTGTAGGAAATGTTAAACAAAAAAATTACAAATTAAAATATACGTACTTTTCAAATAAAATAAA
This sequence comes from Limnephilus rhombicus, assembly GCA_929108145.2. Lineage (NCBI taxonomy): Eukaryota > Metazoa > Arthropoda > Insecta > Trichoptera > Limnephilidae > Limnephilus > Limnephilus rhombicus. The sequence goes on along the minus strand of OV815277.1, from coordinate 30,512,306 downwards.
ATACTAAAATATAACATCAAGCAAACAAATCAACTGGATATTGAAAGTTAACAAATAGTTTGCAGGAAGAGCTTTTCAATATCCGAATCATTTAGCCATAATTTTAATCCTTTATGTACTTAATTCGATATTTTATTTGTCAATTGAATTTGTTTTGGTAGAAGATTAAATATACGAGGCCTGTGTTTACATTAATTTGGTATTTGTTTGGGAGGTGTAAAATACATTAGTCCGTTTACTAATTGTATTTTCAATGTTTTCAATGTTTTCGATTTTTGTTTTTAAATACGTATTTCAAATTTTTGCAGTATGAATATTCTTCCCTTAGCGAATTATTCGGTGCCAATTGTGGTATATGGTGAGGCTGAAGGAAGTGGGGGGAGGGGGGGGGGGGCAGAAATAGAAAAGATAGGTTGGGAAGTGCATGGCTATTGCCATTTGAAGAAATATTTCGATTTTGAATACGATTGATAATTTAAAATATGTTAAAAATAATATGTTTAGGAAAGCAAAATGGCGGGCGGTACAATAGTGCAAGGATATGATTAGAATTTTTATCATCCTGAATGTGATTAGTCCCTTGGTAAGAGACACTGAGGTGTACGGTTTCGAATAATATTGATCCAATAAGAAGAGTATGATAGGATATAATATAGGCAATACATGAATGATAATCTCAGGCAGGCAGGGGGGTGCACTCCATATAGGCACACAAGCACTGCCTACCATACCGTATTTATAAAATATAAGCATGTAAATAATATTATAATGTATTAAATTATTCTAAAAATAAGCGCAAAACAGCTGAGCAACCGAAACTACGCAAGCGCCTCATTAAACGGCATACTACAAACGTGGCATAAACTGTAACTAGAAACTACACGCCCGCCCTCCGACTGCATCACTAAAATGCGGCCTAAGAAGGAATTATTTCTGCTTGGAGCTATCTTCATACAAGATATAATATCAATGTTTACGAAATGCACATAGCGAGTAGAACTGTCGTTTTGAATTTGCTTCTATGAGGTTTTTTGTCAGTATTAGGCAGTGCTTTGTGGAACAAAATTAGCAAATGGCAATCAGTGAAGACAGTGACATCTGTTGTTATCTATTTCTATCAACTAGTTGTCTTACCAGCAGCAAGCACACTTAGCGAAAACTTGTAAAGCGAGTTATTTATAGAAAGTTAAAAAAAAAATATATTTGAATCAATTCGGTGGTTTTCCTACTGCCTACCCCGATCAAAAACTCTGTGCACGCCACTGCAGGCAGGTATATATAATTAAAGGGTAGAGCCTTTAGTTTTCGACCTACATTTTGTTGGGCTTGTTATGCATCTTAGTTTCGGAGGGAGTTTATTCGAAGCCTTTGCGATAGCGCGATCTCCACACTTAGCATTTGGGGGTTGACTGCCTCGGACCGGTACTTAGAATACGTCGATACTTCACTAGGTTACCAAATCGAATCGAATAGTATTAATACGTGAGCGTCTGCGTGGTTGAATTTCAGAACTCGGCTTCGAGTGCATGTCTGATGCCACGCCATGCGCGCCGCCCATCTGTGGATGTGAAATTTCAAAGTTTCGAATTCTAGAATTCGTCAAAAGATGTCGCCACTTCCATTAGCAAGATGCATTCGGACCCCTTTCGTGCCCCATCCCCCTAAGTGCTACGAATTTATGAATTTGTATTATCTCTCATTGATTGATTGACGATTATACTCAGCTGTGAATAATAGTATTAAGCGTCTATATATATACATATGATGTCATTGCCTTTCCCGGCTACTTTGTACCGGTGACTAGCTATCACTAGATGACAGTGTAGGAACGGGCTATTTATGGAACCAGTTCCTATTGGATTTATAAAATGGTCACCAACACTAACTGGGCGGGGCCGAACCAAAAGCCGCCCGCAGGGCCTAGCAGCAAAAACCTGCGGAGCGTTATTATTCCATAACGTTCATTCTAAACTTATATCAAGTCATTATTTGTATTTTTATGACTTGTGTCCTTTTTTATCTAATTTTATTTTTTTATTTCTTTATCCGTTTAAAAATCATCTGTCATGAATTAATTGTACTACCAAACATGTAAAAGCCCCTTTAGGCGTTAAATAAACAAATAATGTATCGATTACGTTAGGTGACACAGTGTAAACTACAATACTGCATTTTATAAATTCTTTGTTATTAACTAGTGTAAACCGCAGACCCGTGATAAATCACGGGGTGTAAAACAAAAATAAATTGGTGAATTAGTTGATTTTTGGGAAGACAACTATGCTGACCGTTACACCACAAAATATTGTCAGAACGGTGGCATAAAATGTACCTGCTGATATAAGAGTAATATATTTTTAAATTTTAGGGTGTCACGTACACGCAACCGAAACTATATTGTTTAGTTAGTGTAAAATATAAGTATATTATTTTCAATGTTTTTAAAAGCAGTTCTAAGTTTTAATATGTTGTAAATCTAATTTAAAATAATGTGTTATATTTGCCATTATCCCCAGACGGGCATCCGAAACACATGAGTTAGAACTTGAATCTCCGGAGTAGGCAGAAGTTTACCAGTTAATCATGTGATATAAAATTTATTGTACATATCGGAATAGCGGTTTGCTCCTAGGGGCGCAGTGCTCATTTTCAAGCTATTTGATTTAATTCTCAGAGCAATCTACTCAAGGATATATTTATTCTGTACCTTTTGGGAATTCAAAGTTCATGAAGCGTTCCCACAATAGTACATGATGTTAAACGGACTAGCGTATTCGAGATAATTAGAATGAAGAAACTTGTGTCTTTACGGTTTGTGTGGTTAGTTAGAAGGCCATGTTTTATTAATATTAACTTTTTTTTCATTAGCTCCACACAGGTTTCCTGTAAAATAATTCCCCTCAGGGTCTATGTCATCTTTGGGGATGCTGGGTGAAGGGTATTTTTAGAAAAGTAAAAAGAAGAAATTCTGTTAAGTAAAAAGGTACGACGCGTCGTCGCGACGGGTGGGTAGGAATCGGGAGGACAGTTTGTCAAGGTGTGACGTTCATGTGAATCCTTCACCCCACTGCGATGCAAGGCGATGTTCCAAAAGAGTCCTGCTTGAGAGGTTAAAAGGTGTCCCACAACCGGTTACAATTCCAACAAAGTGGCATTTCAACTCCCTTTTGTAAAGTCATTAAAAGTAACGTTTTTTTTTAAATAGCCCGTAACCTAACCTAACGTAACTTATTTAAATAATTTGAAAAAAATCACTTTTAATTACTTTTCAAATGAGGTTTACTGATTTATGCTGGCCTTTTTGCAGATGTTCTCACTCACGAGAGAATAATCCAGTTATAAAAATAGATACGTTTTAAGATTTTCACGGCCAAAAGCATTCACACGGCATAACACCCCAAAAAAATAACGAAAAAAACTCAGTTAATAGGTTAAAAATTACATAAATCGATCAGTCAAATTATATATTGGTAAATTTTGAAATTGTTTAAATAAAAAAAAAAACAACAGAAATGGAAAATTATAAAAATACAAAGTTCACTTAAATTACAAAAAATAAAATGAGAGGCAAGGACACAAGAGTCATAATTAGAGATACAAATAAGACATACTATAATAAGAACAATATTTTTTCTGAATCCATATACATAGATTGTCGACAAATATGTCTACTTCAGCACACTCTTATTATATTATAGTCAGCACATTTGGGTCAGAGGGCGAAAAGTAGGCGATATTATTAGGTATTGATGTTGCACGATTCTGAGATTCTGAGCTGTAAAGTTACATACAAAGTTTATATGTATAGTCCTATTGTCCAATTTTGAAAATTATGCCTAAATTCGAAGCTAATTCGCGTTCTGGGGTTCACTAAACAAACACACAATCGAAATTAGTATATTTGATATTTCGCTTCTCAGCATCAACCATTTTCGCAAATTACCGTTTCCATAAACTATTAAGTATTGTGTATGGTGTCATTGAAATACCTAAAACAGACATGTTAGCGCTGGTTTTAATTGCCCACGCTATATTTTGATATGCATCAGCCAACGGAGAAGAGCTTCGCATCGCATTGTCTCATAGTATGACACAATTGTCCATAAAACTGGTTCGCGTGTAGTTAACCCAATTGTAATGTTTCCTCTCCGTCTCTATTACATATTACAATTACGGCATTACGTCAGATTAGACTAGCGATGGTCAGACGGCAGTGCGAATAATTCGCACTCGTAATGCAATACGAACAAAACTTTACAAAATAAACATGTACCCCTTTGTATCTTTCTGAAAATTAACAATCTAAAAATGGTATGTTTTATCTGAAAATACAAAAATCTACACCAATAACTTAGTATACTTACGAGGGTTGACAAATACAAATTTACCCAACCGTAAATCCAGATTGAAATTGGTGCAAAACATGGAAAATAGAAAGATGAAACACCTCTTGGCATTGACATTGTTCCTTAAGTGGGTACTGTAATAATTGCAAATAAGACGAAAAAGCTCAGCTGTGTGCAAAATCAACCTAATGAATATATGAAAAATGCTAAAACACACAAGAAACATCATGAACATTTACTTCCTAAACGGGCGACCGCCATAAACCACTAATCTATCACTTTATCTTTCAGTTATGCTGTTATTTGCCAAAACATGTTCTTCAAAGATCGCTAAAAATGTTCTATAAATTTTGTGCGTTCCTACTTTTCGTATTCATGGTGAAATAGGTGTATTTTAATTGTCACCAGATATAATAGTCAGGTACATTACAATCCTCCTCTTTCTGGTATTATTCCCCAACCTATCACCTACGTTCAACTGTAAAACATAACCAAATTTAGGAATGCCATAGTCACACTAGCTCTGGGCAATTGTAACTATTGCGAAGTAATCGTATTTGAAAAAAAAGATCATTAAAGTTCACTAGCTGTAACTTAATTAAGTTATAGATGTAAGTTACTAGTTATAAGTCTCAGTAGTTGGTTCCAAACTAAAAGACTTAGTTGTAATTCACTAGTTATACATCTTGTTGTAAGTAATCAGTAAGTTATTAGTTATATGTCTAGACGCTAGAGTGATAAGTTATGAGTTAAATAACCGTTGAGGTGATTTTCCCAGATAAACGTCGCGGGCCAGCGAAATAATTCAATGAATATTTATTTGGTTATTCAATTATTGACGCCCTTTTTAAAGGAATTTTAAATAGAAAAAATGTGCAGTATTGTACATATCTGAACTACCTCAGTAGCAATTTTTTGTGTTGATTTACTGATAAATTAAAGATGTCTACTGCCTTGGCATAATTATTTACTTCCATTAGCATTCTGGGCAATGAGGAACACATCACAATTGTTGGTTCATATACATTATTATGTTTATGTTATAGAGGCCTGTTTAAAAAGTACCTACCTATCTACCCATGGATATTTTGGTGGTAGGTACCTTACAAAAATATAAAAATATCAATGGACATTGTGAAGGGTACATTTGACAAAAATACTAACATATTATTCTGAAAAAGGTATTGTGTAACCGTTACGTAAACTCGTAACGGTTCGCCATTAAAAAAGTCGTTTACGTAATTAAAAAAAAGCTTTAGCCTTAGTGAATCGAGGGTTTGGAAGTTTATTAATATTGAAATGTTTGCACGTTTAATTCGCCTTTCCGCTGTTTGCATTATTCCCGCGGCCTTGGATATGCCGCCGGTCGGATGTGGGAGTTGGGGGTTGGGTTTGTGGTGGTATTTCCGGATCTCTTTAACCGTATTGGAAACATACCCTTTTCCCATTAATGTTTTTTTTTAAATTGTTACCGGTTCGATTATTTACGAAAAATGATTGAAACTGTATATACATTACAGGTACTGCGCTATTGAAACCTATAAAAATGATATTATTATGTTTTCTGTACGGGTAGTTAAGTACCTAGTAATGTTTAATGGTCATGTTAAAGTTGCTGTAGGTACGTGAACGGAGTTTTCAAACCCATACAAAATTACAGGTAATTCATTTTAAAGAATTTCTTGCTTGTGTAGTGGTGTAATAGATGGATTAAAAAATATTTTAATTTAAAAATTACAGATTGAAATTAAAAGAAAAACATAATCACATCGTCGAATTGAATCGCTAGTCAAAATTTAAACGTAATTAATAAACGTCCTTATGCAGTACGCACCCAGTATCTTTGGGTATTTGAGGAGTAAGAGGGTACGTAGTCCCTTGGTTCATCTCTGGAGGCCTGAAGTCGTTTGTAAGGCAAGCTTCATGGGTGACTTCTTTTGTTTCATAACCTGGGATTGTTCGTACAGTAATTTGGAGGCTAGATTCGAAATTAAACACTTATGTTCGTTTACTGGAATGTAGTTAATTGCGTATTAAAGTTCAGATAAACTAGCAATAAAATGAAATGAATTTCGGTGCTGCTTGAAAGGATTTTCAAAATGGAATGGACGAGTTTTCAAAAAGACATTGATAACAAAATTTTTAGAATAAGATGACATTTTTGCTTCTGGTAAAATCATAGACAAATTGATACCAAGACAAATTTGTTGTAGAAGATTGAGATAAAAAACGATACAGAGGTTAAATTAAAAGTGAAGAAGTCGATGGACGGGAATAAATCCATATGAATTTAAATATAAAATGACGGATAGAAAATGAAGTTAAATATTTCACAATAAGACGACACATCACTCAACTGAGGGACTGCGGGGATATTAAAAACTTTTTTGAAACTTTTGTTATTATGTGTGTGCATAAATACATTCAAACGTCTTCTTCTTCCTTGCGCTGGCCCAACTCATTGCCTAGGTAGGCTGTTGGGGTCGGCTCTTCTCGTTCTCAGGTTGTAATTTCTTCTGTTCTGGGTATCGCCTTCATCCACGCCGTTTCTCTGAAGAATTTTGGAGTGAAGTGAGTCACCCAGGAGTTCTGGATGACTATCGATGAAGCTCCATAGACATTGCCTGCCTCACTGTGTGGTCTGATGGTCTCCGTCTTATGTGTCCATACCATCTCAGCTGTCAAACAAACGTATAAATACATGCAAACGTGTGCTCTAAAATAAGTAACCTTTGGTAGGCTACTAAATAGATTAATTGCTGTTTCATTAAATTTAAGATGCAACAGAACAGAAGAAGAAGAAGTTGTGCAATTTCGCAATTCTCCTTTCATTATGTACATATTTAATTTTTCCCAAGACAATAACTATTTTTTGTTTGATTTTCAGGTAAGCCCCCATCTTGATGTTACCTGAAACGCTCTGTGTATGAGTGATACGTAAGTAGGTAAGCACTCACCTTTTTCGTTAATAATTTCAAACACTGTCCAACATCCTTTCCAATATCTGCGTAAATGTACATACCTAGTTGATTAGATTTATTTCCTATTTTAGTATTTACCTCCTAGGTTCGTAGAAAATGTGTTTAAGTTCGCCGCCTTTCAAAATAAAAGTTTACCTTTTGAATGTTAGTAAACTTGCAAAATTACGACATCTGTCAAACATTTAAACACATGAGTACACATTTCAAATAATTAATTAAATAATTTTGGTAACTACTTTATCGCCTGTCTGTTATTGATTTATATTATTTTATCAGTTTGAAGATTAAAAATTCATTGAAGATAAGTTATTTTACGCATTACGCAGTAACTCATATTTTTTAAATACATTGAAAAAAAACTAATAAGTTTCGAAGTAAAAAAAGCTACATATTTGAAAGCTAGTTTTCGTAATGTGAAATTTTGAAAAATAGAACTACTTGACAAATATTATGAAATTAATATCCTAGCGCGAAAAAAGTTATGATTATTCCTAAAATGCTGGTTATCCGAATTAATTTGTAATTTATTACAAATAATGAAAACCCAGAGCTTGTCCATAAAATTAAAGTAAACAATGCCTTGCGAACACCCTGTAACTTACTTCCGAATTTTCCCACCCGACCAATTATGTGTAGGTAAACTAACACTCAAGTTTAGATTTACATATAAGACCCCCTAAAAGTGTTCGCTAGGATATCATAAACGGGAGCGTACTATACCCGCAGCAATGAATACGAATAACAAACATATCGGGTTACTTTGATTCAACCGCAAAAAAAATTAAACCAACATTGTTTTCTGTTTTAATTTTAGATGTGTGAAGGGCAACTGACCGGACGACCCACCGCATTACCGCAAGAACGTAAAAGATTATTGTGGTTGAAAAATATCTAAAATAATCGATTATTTACTGTTACCGTAGACATATATACCAGAAGCGTGCATTACAGACAGGCACACAAGCACTACCTATTCTATCTTATTTGCATAAAGAAATATTAATTAAAAATACGCACACTATAACCCGACAAAAGAAGAAATTAAGTAGGTATGCCAAATTATTAAATGTTTTCTTTATTCTACACAAAATATGCATTTAAGAAATGCTGTAGAAATGAGATCCCTGAGGCGTATGTGTGGTAAAACCATGTACGATCGTGTGAGAAATGTGGAGATCCGCGAAGAATGCAAGGCTGATGTAAGCGTGATGAGTAAGATTAAGAAAGGGACGCTCAGATGGTTTGGGCATGTAGAGCGAATGAACGAGGAAAGGAGTGTAAGGAGAATATATGACGCAAATGTGAATGGAAGAAGAAATCGGGGACGCCCGAGGAAGACATGGCACGACCAAGTGAATCAGATACTTGAGTTGGGCCATGTGAAGAGTCGGAATAATAGAAGAGCATGTATGAGACGATGTATGCATGTGAACGAGGCAAGGAGTGTGTGCCATGATCGAGTTGTTTGGCGGTCCGTCCTCTCTGCCTACCCCTGCGGGAAACGGCGTGATGGTTAGTTAGTTTTTAGTTTAGTTAAGAAATTATTTGTTTGTGTCAGTGTCTAAAAAAGCAGAGCTTTTCAGTACAAATTTGCCTACTGAATATAGCAATCAGTGCCATCTGTCGGTACCTATATTAATTAGTGCAACTTAACTAATAAAAATTAATTATGATAATATATTATTGCTACTGGCATTGTACCTAGGTCTCTTATTCAAAATTTAGGCGTATTAGATTTGTCAAAGAATTTTTATATACAAATGCAAAAATCAGTAGTTTTAAATACATGTAGGATTACAAAAGATTTTTTAACCGAACCCGCTGATATGAAAATATCTGGAGTCGGTGAATTATTTTCCCATTTGGTCTCTGGTAGGTTGACATGTTGTTCTTGTATTTTTTTTGTATTTATAATACTTATATAGTGCAATTGCATAGCGTGGTTTGACTAGATGATCATTTGGGGAAGTGTGTGAAAGGGTTTAGTTTTTCCTGTGGAGAAAATTTAACCCGGACATTTAAATCTGGTGCGTAAAATAAATTAATAATAATGTTGTTGATATATTTATTGATAACATGTTGTTCTTGTATTGTTTTGTATTTATTATACTTATATTATACTTGCATAGCGTTGATTGACTAGATCAGGGATGGCGAACCTTTACGTATCAACGTGCCATTTTTCTAAAGAAATGTTTAATGAGGTCATAGACGTGCCATCAAATAATTTTGACTTTGTGATAATTGGGAAAATATCACTGCCCTTTATAGTTGTAAGCAACGATTTTATCGCAATTATTTATTCCTTAATGACGTTTCCAACGCAATACCGAGGAAAAATAGCTAAACGTGCAGATTTAGTGACGTAAATGCTTTCGTCAAGACATAGCGATATAAAAGAGGCGGAGCTTATTTAAATTTTATGTCGATCTGTTACATTTTCGGCCAGTTTTAAGATTCTTTCTTTTATTGTGTTTCTGGACAGAGGAGTATCTTTGATACGGTGAATTATCTTATCTTTGTTATCGAAATCATCAAAAAGAGAGGGCGCGCATGCAATCCAGGCTACCTACAAAAACTCTCCGTCTTGAAAAGGTTTAATATGCCGAGCAATGACATTTGCAGCCGCGTTAACTTGCCGCGCTCGTAAAACACACACCGCTTTATCACCTTTACTAATCATGGCATACTTCTCTGTCCACCAAGTTTGAAATTCTCTGATACTCTTACTATCTTGCAATTTTTGTTTTTTTGCTGAACTAGCCATATTAAATAACATTTAAATCATAGATAAAACTCAAATAAACTTTAAAATACAATTATATCAAGAAATTCACTATTATGTTATGCAAAAAGAAACTATGCGTCATTCATTAGCAATAGAAACTCGCGATGTAGATTGTAGGTACGAAAACAAACGAGTGAGCGCCGCGCTTCACTCTGCCACCCCGCGCACCGCACCGTACCCCGCGTATGGCAGCCCGCGCACCGCACCCGAACATTCTGTAGCGTAGGGATCACCCGGGTTCGCTTGTTCACCTGCTATACACTTCACACTTTTTTCGTAGTGCATAATAAATTTTGTGATCACTGATCAGTGACGTTCCCAAAATTTGTGTCGCGTGCCATTAATGGCACGCGTGCCATTGGTTCGTCATCCCTGGACTAGATGATCATTTGTGGAAAAGTGTGTGGAAGGGTTTAGTTTTTCCTGTGGGGAAGATTTAATCCGCACATAAAGTCATAAAAATTGGATTCTTTCATAATATTTTCTGTGCTTATTTAGCGGAAAAAATATGGAATTTATATATCTTGAATTTGACTTGTAAAATGCACAGATAAAAAAGGATTGCGCCTATTAAACGCCAACCAAATCGGCTGCAAGCAGCTTAGCCATTTATAGCAAAAATCTGCACAAGGGGAGAGTTGTCTCTGGTAAGTTTTCTTTCTAGTTTTTTTTTTCAATAAATTATTTGTTTTCCCTTCTGCCCATTCTGATTGAAAACTCTGTGCACGCCACTGCATTTACATATATGACGTTAAACTGTTACCAATATTGAAATCACACAAAAATGTAATTTTTTCATATAAAAAAAAATGAGAATAAATTTCTCACAAACGAAAGTATTTTCTAATTTAGTTTCTATAATGTCCATTTAATACTATTTAATTGCTAATTTACATAATGCATTTAAATGGCGGAATAGGCCACTTGCATCACATTTTTTAAATTTTTATTCCGGCTTAGGCAGATATTCTGAGACATTCTGTATTTTTTTTTTATGGTATTTTTGAAACCCTGGCGATTATTTGAAAATTTAAATCCGAAAAATCAGACAATTTTTTATAAACCGTAAAGACGGGACATAATTTTATAGGTGCGAAAAAACGATAATTACATAACCGAAAATCATTTTTTAAAAAAAGAACGTTTTCCACACGAATAACACAGGAGAATAACGAGGCATACCAAGAATATAATATCTCATAAATATTTTTTTCTTGATCCATCTTATTGATCATAAATCATTATAATGTTCAACGTCTATATTACTAAATCAAATGTAATATACTTGTACTTGTAAATTATAATAATAATAAGAATATTATAAAATTTGATTTTGTTAAAATCCGCACCATTATCATTATACCACTAAAACACGTACGGACAACGTAAATTGTACGGGATTCTCGTCATAACATCTGTCAAAAAATCAAACCAAATGATACGTTCGCAGAGAACAAACAATAAATCTAGTGAACGTTAAATGTCAAATTCAAAAATTCGCCTAAAATCAAAGTGATGCGATATAAAGAAAATAAATAAGTGTGGAATTTTATAAAAATAATTGGAACATTTTCGGCGACGGGACATTTTCATGTAGTGACGTCACAAGCCCAAATAATGGATTTATTTATTTAAAAAAAAAAAAACTGTGCATTTCTAAAAATTTTTACTAACATTTTCGTAATCTTAGTAAAAAAATCTATCCACACGATTTTTTCCAAGTCGTTATGAACTCCATGCAAGTGGCCTATTGGTCCTTAGGGCGGTCTACAATTTCGAAAGAGTCAGTCCTTTTCTTAAGTCGTGGATATGGTTCGATCCCTTCCCACTTGTTTTTTAACCTAAAGATAAACAACTAATGGGCAATCCACTCCTCTGCGAGGTACTGTTTCTTCTCTCCTTCTTCTCATTCTCTCGAGCCATCTCTTTCGAACTAGAAATAGTGGCACGATCGCAACACGTTCCTATTTTAATATACTTACCGTTATGTCTGATTATTGGATTGGATTTATAAAGAAAAATAGTGGTCTTTGGCTTAAAAATTGACAGATATAGTTTATTTTTCAAAGCTCTATGGCTCACGATAAAAACAACATAACGAGCTGAAAATACTTGCATTGACAAAAAAATTTTCAAATTCTGTAATTTTTTTATGACGCTAAAGTTCAACGTTTGAGAACTTTATTGCTTTATTTGCAAAAAGATTTTTGGTTTGATTATTTTTTCTCCATTTGTTGACTTACACGATGGTTTTGTTGAAAATAATCAACAATCACTTTTTTAGAAGACATGAATCATCGACATAATTTAGAAGATAAATATATAATTTTCACTGCGGAGATGAAAATAATGTCTTACTCTACTTGACTCGAAGAGATTTACGTCTCAATTTGGGAACAAATTTCTTGTAATGTTAGCATGCTAAGAGCTGAGGTACCTTTTAAACTGATCAAAGGTTAAAGTTTTGCTACATATTTCCTCAAAGAGCCGTTCGCACACAGGAAGTATTTTTGTCGAGTAGAGAGTATATTAGTAACTAAACGCGTCCGAACACCACAATTTTAGTAGAGCAGGTTATTTAGCTCTTTAGTAGTCAATCCATTTCGTTCTATTTTTTTGGGCGAGTAAGGACAACCACAGAGCGAAGATGCTATTCTATAATTCTTTATTTATGCTGCTATTAATCTCTTTTCGTGTCCATAGTTTATTTATTTTCAACTCACTGATTTATTCTTCCAAATCTTCTAAAATAAGCATTAGAATCAGCTTAGCCTATTTACTTTGTTGTGTGGCAACCCGTCATCTTGCAACGCGCAGTTCACTAATGAACTCTACTTGAACGTAATGCGAACGAGTTTCGGCGAGTTAAGTAGCAAGTATACTCGCTACTTGTCTTACTACTTGTTCAAGCAAACAAGCCATTAGATGGGTGCAAAGTACATTCAGCTCTATTCCTCAAAAGAGAGACCAATCGTTAACCCTTCGAATAATAAGAAAATAATTTTCTGTCAAATTTTGCCTATCAAGGTTTGCGCGCAAAATTCCCAGTTCTTCTCATGCATTTTAAATGTTCCTATTTATTGGTTTTTTTTTAACGCTTTTGCAAAAACAAAAATTGTTCTAAATTCTAGATAAAATAATCTTTCCGGTGTGTTTATTAGAAATCAACATTTTTGTTTCTAAATATTAAAATTTTAATATTGGAAATTTAAATTGGCTAAAAATGCATACCTCTGAATATTCGAATTAAAGTAATTAAAATAGAATAAACTTAAATTTTAAAATACAGACTCCTTTTCTAAATAAAATTTGAAATAAAACCGTCACCTCACTTTTTATCACTTTCATACAATTTTATTTTTAAATTAAATCTGTGATACGTCACAAATTGGCGAAAAATTAAAACGTCACTTTTGATCGGGTTTGTAAAATATCAGAAAAACCTAGCTCATATAATTCTAAGACAATGAGAAGCATTATTTCATTCCGTTTCTAACATAAAAGAAATCACAAATATTCGCATGACAGGAAGAGAAGATATCTAACTTTTAATAATGCACTGTCGCTCTGGGACAATCTGGGTCTCCTGTTATTATAACGGCATATGATGTTTTGGGACAACTTGGGTCTCCTGTGATTAGACGGGTTAAAAGGTTCGTATATACGTAATAACTTCAGAGGAATACACAAGCCAAATATTTGAACATTCTTAGTGTTCCTTACATCACCACGAATATAAGTATTTTATGAATATTTTTATACAAATGAGAGCAGTTAATCAAGAAAAACTGTCACAAATAATCTTGGCCATAAAATTGTATTTTTTATTTTTTTATGTGTTCATACATTTCTATTTAAAAGGCATGTATATCTAGTTTGTTTTTACGCTTATATTTTTTATGAAGTAATTAACATTTTTATTTTTATGCTACTCAAGCGAAACGATAGCAAAAGCTTCAATTTATCAATAACATATTTTTTAGTATTCATAATGCAAATCGATAATCGAAAATAGTGATTCTATTTTAAGCTTCGCCTTGCTTGCACGGCGTGGAATAAGGTGTGAAAACTTACAATTCGGCGTCATGTAAATTGCGAGGTTTTTCTAACTAGAATTTTTATTTTAGCAAATATTTTTAGTTCGCAATGTCTTTTTAACCCCCGATGCAAGGAGCGGTGTTATAAGTTTTCTATTATTTGCTGTTTGGCGTGGAATTTTGTTATCTTTTTGTAAACGACACAAGAGGCAATATCGTATAAGATTTGACTAATAATTTGATTAGACTAATTTGATTTCAAAACATCTATAATATTCATTGAACATATGAGTGTTTTTATAATTATTCTGAATTATTGGCAGTTTTTCGATAACCGTTCCGAATTACTGTGCGCCTGATATTTCTACCAGAGAAGCATCTGGTAGATACCAGGGAAATATCTAGTTTGTACTAAGAATCGTGCCTGCCATACTCAAGTCCTAAAGAGGTGACCTTTTCTAATGAGATTCGTCTCTTACGTTTGATCAAGGTTTTATCTTTTTGCCATCTATGTAAACAAATTAAGTTGTTTGTTTACGTGGCTTCCATTTATTGCTGTATTTGAGAGCACTGCGGTATACTCTTCCATTTATTTAAAAATATCCTTGTGTGCTCTGAGATAAAAGCAAAGATTTTATATTCGCTATTTTCTTTATTTTTGTAGTGGAAGGCAGGCAAACTAAAGTACTGAACATTCCGTCCTTAGCTACACAACCAGCGCATGTACCACTGATTGAGGATTAAAAGCTTTGTTTGTATTCTAATTTTGAGTGCAGCTTGCAAAAAGCTTTTTCACGTAGATTTCAAGTAGGTACATGCGATGGTTGAATTTTGTAGTCACCTCTGGGCTGGAACCTCACTAACGTAATTTCTCGGCTTGCCGCCGAGCAACAGAGGGCGTTCTTTTGATTTACAATTCGTTATTGCCGCTGCTACCCTTTTGAAAAAATAAATGTTATTTTTGGAGATAATATCTAGACGCGCTCTACGCCGAAACGGAAATTATATGAAATTATAATAAACACGTTTTTTTCAGTTATTTTACAAGTTATAGTTGTGAAAAAATTCACAATGTTTCTTTAAATGATACTTAAGACGCCTTCCACGAGATTTTTGCTCTATTTTAAACGAGTCGTGCTTTATTAAACACTTTCACAATTTTCGCATCGATTTTATCGCTTTAAATATTAGCGCGCTGCTCTAACATTCGTAATTACATACCTCTCCTTCTTCTTTTTGAGCGCGGATGCGGCGCCTTAAGAGGAAATCGGGGGCGTTCCATACAAACGTGTTACCCAATTTCCTCTCTGGATTTTAACTCTAGTGCAAATGGTTTTTTTTAATATAAAATAGATATCGACCACTAGCATATCGGTACGTTTTGCTTTTTTTGATAAGTCACTTCTTCTGGGACCCTCCAAAATCGTTAAAATTGCGTGGTTTGATCAATCGACAGACGTTCAGCATACAAACTTGGCAATGTATTTTTAAAAAAGCAAAATGTACAGACATAGAATATTTTCTACAAAATATTAAAACATCTTAAAAATCGGTCCAGTTTTGGAGGAGAAAAATGGGGAATGCCAAACCACAATTTTGACGATTTTATTAAGGCCTGACGTGCAGTTGTTCCTTTCGCACAGTATTCGGGGGTGTAAAAGCGACAGTGACTGCAACAGTTTGATAAAATACGTATTATTCAAATTTCTCGGCGACCGGGTTTCCACTTAACAAATTTGTTGACTTACATTACACACAGTCGTAATGTGAGTGTGATTTGTCTGTCTTAGAGGTATTGCAATACCTCGATCTCCTGTGAATCGGTTCACAAGAAACATCCGGTTGATATCCGCAGCGAGAGAAAGAGTGGTTTATTTCACTCATTCTTATCCATGACGGGCCAAGCCTCGTCTCATTAAAACCGGATTTAACAATCAAATGCCTTCCTTTCTTACAGTCACTTCCGTAATCGCCAATCTAGGTTGCTATATAATTCCCTTAGTTGTACACAGTACTCATATTAAAGGATTCAGCATTAACATCGAAAATGACCTTCACGCCATCAACTCATTTTCAAGTGCTACTTTAGGAACTATCGGTGGCAACAGTTTCCGTCAATAAACGCTTGCTTGCCAGTCTACTATGTCATCACAGGCAACATGAGACACTGCGTACACCAGTCTAGTCAATACCGAGTGTTCCCGGTCCATACATCATCTCCGTAAAGCGATACCGCTGTTCTGAGCGAGCGCTGTCTATCCGTGACCGCTTTGCGTGACGTGTAACTTGACACACTTTACTGTCAATTGTCGCAGTCATAAGTGCACCTCGGATTTAATAGCTGTTAGGGATGACACAGTAACTAAAACATATTTTTTAATCTTTACTAAGGATAACGGCAAAGCGAGGATACGAGGATACGGAACTAATTAGGGGCCAAAGCCTGCTCTAATAATCGTTTCGCTATTCATTATCTGCCAATTTTATGGGAATTTTAAAAGACTTCAGCGTTATTAAAATTTAACAGGACTCTCTGCAACAAGTTTTACCTACAAATTGTATTTCTATCCCAAGTAACGATTCCTTAAAGCGGTGATGAGCAGCGGCGAGCATTTTCGTACTGTTTGCGTAGGTTCCAGGGTCTGGTCTCCGGACAGTCTACCGTCAGGTGTAAAGTGAGCAGCTTTGTTGACTTCTTTCGTTTCCAAAACCCAGGAAACCGTACAGTGAGGGAGGTTATGTTTGAGGTTAGATGTATCCTTTTGTAAGTAACAACACTCGTGTTTTGACTAAATATTGTTGTAACTTTGGTTTATTCAGATGAATATTGAAGTTTACACAGAGATTGATTCGATTCTGAGCACTGGAGTTGCAATTTGTAGAAAGAATTGAGATATTGAAAGAATTGTACTAAAGAATGAGTTAGCAGAAATGAATCCGAGAATTTATACACAACAGAGAAGTGACAGCGCGGCCACAGACAAAAAAGATCATAGACACAAAATGTATTGAAATGTTTTAGTAAAGGTTGACATAGAGGCGAAAATTATGTAAAGGACTCTACACATCGAGATTAGGCAAAATGATAAAATTGGAAGTGCTCAGTGCAAAATGAAGTATAATATTTGAAATAGGACAATCACAACACACAATACTGTTCACTAGCCAAATAAAACATCAAAAAAATTGTTATAAAGAATTTTCAACGGTTTCGTTTCTACTTTTTCGAAACAACCCCTTTATAGTGTACAATATTTTTCTTGCAAACCTCGAATTTTTTGATAAATTGGAATACATTACGGTGTATCTTCTGGGTCAATTAGGCCCTCTGATATTCAAATTTGTGAATTATTATAGGCTGTTGAATTTTCTAACATGTTTTTATTATTAGATTGTAACTCATACCCTTTTTTCCATTCGAATAAAGATTGGATTGGTCACTCCATTGGCCGTTGGTCAAGTGACCAAATGAAAGAAGTTCGTCTGTTGTTATGAAAGGGTTTATTTGCTCGGGTCAGGATAAGTAGCGGACATTATAGGGGCTGACTGCTATTTGCGCACACACGATCAAGCGGCCAGATCTCAAAAGGGAAAACGCGAGCATTGTCGACGGTTGGTGATGAAAGAGTTATTACAGTGGCGTAGCGACGTTTCGTCCCATTCAGTGACTATCCCGGGGCGATTGCATAGAAAAGGCCCGGAACAGGTCAATGGCTGGTGACTTCTTGTAATGAGTGGACTTGATTGAGAAAAATTGTATTGTTACTTATTATAATATATATTTGTTATTAAGACTGTCATACCAGCAAATCATAATTTCGGTTCCGACTATAGCGCTCACACATCAGCGGTCGTGAGCGGACGTTTTTGGAACTAGATTTCGTTCCGCAGCAAGCTTGGTTTCGCGTATCTACTAGGACTATCTCACGCGGAGCTAGGGCTGGCTACAGTATGGGTCAGGTGAAGATGTTGAATTCTCGTTTCCAGAATTTTAATTAGTAGTAGGCAGTTATTTGTAATTTGTACATCGAAGTACATAAACACAAATATATACAAATGAAATGCGTAAACACAGTAGGTATAAAGTAGATGATATAATATAGACATGAATAAAAAATTTGTTATAATTTTTAAATATTTTGTTTTTTAATTGTACTTTAATCAAATTAACCGAGTAATATTCAGTTGGATTGTAAAAAATGTCTCATTTTGAAATATTTATTCGTGTGCACAATGGCATTATTAATAGATTAAAACGGAAAATAATATGAAATATATTGATAATAGACTAATATAATAGTGACTTAGTCATTAGAACAGAAATTATTAACAAAAACACAATTTGAATTACACAATCACAAATTAAAACTGTAATTTTGACGGGAATTTCAAGCGTATGGTGTCTGGCCTCTCTTTCGCAGTCCGTTAATGACATTTTTTATTATTAATAGTTCAAAACAGAAATGTTACAGTATTTATTGTGTGTAACTATTTTTTGATAATTTTTTACAACGTGCTTACACCATATACCTACTATAATTGTTTAATAGGCCAATTACATCACTTTTTTTTTTTTTAAATTCCGGTTTAGGCAAATATTCTAAGACATTCTGTATTTTTTTTTTTATCGTATTTTTGAAACCCTGGGGATTTTTTGAAAATTTCAATCCGAAAAATCAGACCATTTTTTATAAACCGGAAAGACGGGACATAATTTTATGGATGCGAAAAAATGATAATTACATGGTCGAAAAACATTTCAAAAAAAATAACGTTTTCCACAAGAAAGGGCACAGGAGAATAACGAGGCATACCAAAAATATTACATCTCATAAATATTTTTTTCCTTGATCCATCTTATTGATCATAAATCAATTATAATGTTCAACGTCTATATTACTAAATACAATGTAATATACTTGTACTTGTAAATTATAAAAATAATAAGAAAATTATAAAATTTGATTTTATTAAAATCAGCACCACTACCATTGTACCTCTAAAACGCGTACAGACAGCGTAAAATGTACAGGTTTCTCTTGATAACATCTGTCAAATCAAATGATAAGTTCGCAGAGAGGATATTCCATGGCCCCCTCGCTCCCCCGATTTGACCCCGAGTGACTTTTTTCTGTAAGGATACGTCAAAGTTGAGGTAAACAAACTTCGATCATGAACCATTGAAGCTCTGAACGAGGCGATTGAGGGCGTCATCGCTGGAATTCCGCAAGATATGCTGGGAAGAGTGGCCGAAAACTTCTTTCAAAGGGTCAATATGTGTATTGCTCGCCAAGGCCGCCACGTCAAACGATATCATTTAAAAAATATCATGAAAAAAAACGGCATCATTTCCCCGACGTAACGGCACCCGCCCCGCTCCTCTGCTCAGTCTGGGGAGCCTTCAGTGATTTTTTTAAATCAGTAACTCCTCTCTGCCCCACCCTGTATTATCAATTTTTTTTTAAATATTATTTTTTTTTGACAAATTAGAGAGGAGTCAGTAATTTACATTTCGAATAAACGCCGTTAGTAAGCTCGAAAATCATCTGTCAAAAATTTAAATAAAGCAAGTACACATTTCTAATATATAATTATAACTGAAACAAGTGTGTTAAATTAATCTTAGGGTAAAAAATAAGTCAACAATCTAGAAAAGTAGAAAATGACAAATGAATGCTTGCTAAAAGAAAATAAAGATCTTATAAAAATAAAATGTGAATGGATGTGGGTTAACTTTCGAAATCACTGGACACGCATAGGAATATTTTTGTAAAAGACAACCTTTTTTTATTTTTTAATTTTTAACTTTATGAGTAAAACCTCAAATTGTAATATTTAAATAAATGAAGACAATGTAAGCGAAACTCAATCGAAAATCTGGAAACAGAAAAATCAGAAAAACATATTAAATTCCCAGAGGTGTCAATATGTTTTTCTGATTTTTCTGTTTCCAGATTTTCGATTGAGTTTCGCTTACATTGTCTTCATTTATTTAAATATTACAACCTTTTTTGTTCGGGACGAAGGAAAATACTCCAATCAAAATTTCAATCACGTAAAATGAAAATTTGTTTTCGCCGTACGAGATCGCGACTTTTGACTGGATCATCAGTCTTAGTTGGATGTGTAGGCGTAGGCGTTTACTTCAATATGCAATACAATACAATCACCCAGCGAATAGTTTTCTTTTGCAGCCAGACGTTTTCTTAAGTAAAGACCTTTTTTCCATTTCATCTACTATATATTTTGGATCTCTAAATTGCATATTCCTTGAATGCCTTGGATCCACTATTTCTGGCAAAACGCAATCTGTATAAAAGCACTTCAATTGTTGTAACATTTTTGTATGGAACGTGTCGTAGGAATCCGTGTGCATCTAACGAGTGCGCGAAAGCTTTTGACAACCATGGAAATTCAAGAATGGAATTTACGCTCCCACAGAGTACCATGCCGCCAGCACGACAATCTGAGAGCTGCTATTGGCTAGCGGAATTATGTGCATGTGGTTCCCCTTCCAAATGACTTGTCTACAACGCTATTAT
This sequence comes from Limnephilus rhombicus, assembly GCA_929108145.2. NCBI lineage: Eukaryota > Metazoa > Arthropoda > Insecta > Trichoptera > Limnephilidae > Limnephilus > Limnephilus rhombicus. The sequence continues at coordinate 30,491,612 of OV815277.1, read as the reverse complement.
GTCCTTTAACTAACTAATCAGTTGAAAACATAAATGAAATTGATAATGAATACATGCAGCAGCCTCATTGGACTGGAAAACACATCTGAATAACCACCTAATGCTTCCACAAGGGACTCCAGACAGCAATGATCAACGCCAAGGAAATGGCTGACTATTTACGTCACCCCCACCATGCGACCAGCCGAGCCACTATTGGTCAATTCTGAACAAAGGAAAAATCGGAATCGTAAATATTTACGACAGCGAATTCATCTTCCGAAAAATTTGGAGCTCAATTTCGAGAAATTGGGAATAATTTGGATCAAGAAATAAATATCATCACCTAAAAATGAGTATGTACTACAAAAACAACCCAAAAACTGACGTCTATCAGTGATTGTTGCACTTTAAGAAAAATATTTACTGTTTAAAATTGTACCTTATATCACATATGTATACTTGTACCTTTTCTTGTAAACACAATAAAAATGATGTGAAGCTTTGGGATCCTGAGTTGGTAAAATCTTGGCAAAAACTATCACACATAATTTTAACACAGCTGACTTCCAATCGTAGCGACCAGGGAAATTACCTAAAACAAGTACCTTAGAAAAATTAAGGAGGTTCTGTCCCCCAAACATCCGACCTGAGTTTGCCCTATAAAAATAGAAGTCAAACCGGTAGGAAGTCAGTTCAAAACTATCAGCCAAGAAGAAACAATACCTACTCAAGATACCAACAGTCTCCAAGTTCAAACCTCTTTTCAAGTGTTTTAATCAGTCTTAGATTCAGTTTACCTCTCCCAGTATCCCAGTAACCTAAAATCCTAAAAACCCCAGTCTCCCACAGTCTCCAAAGTGAAAAATATTTATTTTAATCCAGTACTCAAATCAGTTTTGCCATTATACCTAGAAGCATTTTTTGTCAAAGTAGTAAATTCATTTAAAAGACCAGTGGCATTCCAAAATCCACTGGCGTACCAAACTCCATTGGCGTGTCATTGTGGCCAGCTCCCTATTATATTTAGTTTATGTACAAACGTCTAGTACAATTTTATCACGCCAAAACACATCGTCTTTTTCTATTAAAACTGTATGCAACGGTTTCTCGGGACCTGTCCATACTGCAAATAAACAGGTACATTTTTCTGCAATATGTAACTGCCCTTGTACTTGATAATACCAATCATGGTTTTTGTTGATTGTTACTTCATTTTTTTCATTGATTTTAAGAAAACTAATTTTCTTCCTCCGAATTGCATCTTCTATATCAAGGCCAGATGCTGACGAAGGGCATTTAATTTCAATGAGTAAGTTATTTGATATTCCATCTGGCGGAGCACCTATGTAATTGTATTCACAATCAATAAAAAGTCCACATTTAGAAATTTCGATAGACATTATTTGTTTGGCAAGTTGGCGAATAGCTGTCTCTTCATTATCTTTCCAATATTTTATAGATCGTACATGTCCCAGATTTTTTCCATACAACAATGTTCGAATTAAAGGAGCGCAACTAATATTTCTTCTTTTACAAATTTTACCAAAAAATGAAGCTGTGATCATTTTTCTGCGTAACTCGAGCCATTTTCCACAATCCGCTTGCAAAATAGTGTCACTTTCAATTCTGAACCTTTGCACATCTGTCAAAGATAAAGATTCCATAAATGTCTTCTTCGCTTCTATGAAAACATCTGCATCCATATCAGGAAGTTGTACGTTACTGCCATAATCTGGATCATTATTTGTTTCACAGTTATTTGCTTTGACTCTATCGTACGTTCTTTTTGATCGCTTTTTTCTCAAACGCTTAATTTCTAAATGTTTAATTCTTTGACCAGGACTCTGACCAAAAATGGTTTTATGCAAATGGTAATGTGGCCGCTTTGTATTAAAAGATATTACAGCAGCTGCACATCTTCCCGAATAAGATTGTTTAGTGCTGTAATTAATTCTTTTTCCCCCAACAAATTTTGCTACAATACTATTGTACCTTTCAACAACATTACTATCCACATTTACTAGCAAACTCCTCGAATGGGACGCTAACTGGTTTGTGAATTGCAGGATTCTTTCCATCATACCAGATGCAACGAGTTCAGGTACATAGTTTATATCTTCTGTATCCATATTTTGTTTACAGAAATATTTTGCGCATTTCGAATGCTCACCAAATACGTGTTTGGAACTATTTGAAATATCCCCATAAAGTAATTTAATTTTCTCACTGTTAGAATAATTTTCCGATAGTCTATAATTTACCGCACATCTTACTGCAGTTCTTAATCTCAGTAATCGACCGGTCAAAAGGCGGCGCTGACTTATTGGGAACCTCGTATCCGCTGTCAAATTACAAAGTTTTGTGCAGTAATTACGTACAACTTTCTCAACTGTGATATCCGCATATGGCTGAGCATCTAAAAAAATTTTGTAGGTACTTGAATCCCCATCTGAAATTAGCCTTGAATATATCAGACCGTACATATCTATTGATTTTTTAAAACCTTCCACGAGAATACTGGACTCCATACTCGTAGAACTTCCGGAATGATTTTTGAAACAACGATGTTCCTGCGATGTTACTACCTTTTTTACTGCACGTGCGCACGTGCGCACGTCATACAAAATTTATTTCGTACCTGCATGTATAAAACCTCACCAAAGTGATGTCCTACTATTGCAGCTACGCCTGACAAGGCAGAGTAATTGGTACGATATGATCTTTTTGACCAACAACCATCGGCGACAACTGTTATTATAGGAATTCCACCTTTTGAGACGTTTCCCAGAGATCTAGCATATTCTGCTTCACGTTTTGCAGCAATTTCCATTCGGTCTGTGGCACCTTTTGATCACCAATCACAAACAGTTTCATGTACTTTAGCATAAGTTTTAATTCAATAGAATTATATTAAAAAAAAAAAAACTTTTGTTCACAAATTATTTCTAATATTTCAATAACGTCCAAGTTAAATTTCTGTGTTAAAAAATTCTGAGAGAAATGAGAGCGTGCGCAAAACAAATCAACAAAGTTTCACGGTAATCGGGTGAATGGTATAATAGAATATATGTATATATAATTTCATAACGCCGTAACCACTTTCTCCAGATCCGACCTGCCATGCAGCTGGTGGGCAGACGCATCCGCCGCCAAGACCTGAACAAACCTCACCCAATAAACCCAGGCACCCCTGCTAGTCACCAAACCTTGCGAACCACTTGGGATGACCTATGGCAGACGTGTTGGTTATCTAATAAATGGTTCCCGGGGCGGTGGTACCCATACTCGATTCTCGTGTTTGTTATTTTTGTAATACGAAAAATGGATATAAAAAAGGTCTACCCGCCCACCCCCTCTCAACCCCCCCCCCCTCATACCCTCCTTCCAATCCCCGCCTCCTTTACCCCTCATCCCAACTCTTCTTCAACCTCCCTCCCTTGGGAGCTGTTGGACTCTTGTGCGATATAAACATAAAAATTATTTACAATAAAAAAAAATCCCATCCCCGTCCCCATCCCCCATCCCCAGCCTTGCAACGCATGCCGGGTACGCGCTGTATATAATTTCTTTTATTTATTTACGGACAAATAGTCCATTAACAATATAATAATAACACGAATAACAAGCGAGCCTAAAGGCCCGACCCGCCTAGCAATTGATCACTGTTCGCATCGATTACCGTTCGCATGTCATTTTTTGTAACCAGCACCACTTTTCGTAATAATCACCACTTTTCGTAACGATTCACCAGCTAACCCCATGTGTCGAGCATGCGTAAAGAAGTTTTACTTTTAAAAGATGGGGCATTTGGGACTCTTGAGCAGTCGGGACTCTTGTCTCTTGTATCGTATAATGAGGGACAAATAAAAACATTTCTTTTTAAATATAAAACTTTTTGCATAAAAATATTCAATGAAAATGAAATTCGGTCAACCCTGTTGATTTTACGAACATGAAACAAGGAATTCGTATGTATTTACAGTTTCGTTCCCAAAATATTATTTCAAACTGTTGTGATTCAGAGCGACGTGGACACGTCCTTGTCGGGCCACTTTTCGGGCCGTAATGAAGTGTGAAATTTGTGTTACGGCGCTATGATAAAAATCGTGAAATGCGAAGCTGTAAATTAATTAATATTAAATACTTCCTAAAATTATTTTTCGCTCAAACTTATTTATGATTTGTCAATAATGTCTTAGCACAATAAGTATGTAAAAAAATCTGAAATATATTAGTTTATAAGTTCGCAAATAAATACACAAACTGACTAAGTTTCGTCAAGAAACACATGTACGTATATATTTTTTAATGATTTTATTGAAACTAAAATTAAAATTCTAAAACATGCGTTTGCTAGATAATGGATTGATTTATTTTAATGCATGATTATATTATTTGAAATGGCTGTGGTATAATACAAAATCTTTTTTGAAAATTTAACAAATCTGTCAACGACCTATGGAATAACCTTATTATACTAAAAATTTAAAAAAATTCTCAAAATTTATTACATGCGAATGGTAGATAAAAGAACAATCTTTCGAAATCCATTTATAATTTTTTGTGGAAAAGAGTCAATACGTCTAAAATCTGATTTGAAAATGACATATTTCTGGTTTTCTCTGGTAATGCCCTCTTAATTGAACTATCCATCGTGTAAAATCTTCAAATGCTCGAAAATGACTGTTTTAACACAATTTTTAAATAAATCATTAAAAACTGCTTCTCACCGAATGAGTTATATATTTAGAAAATTTTAGGTATTATAAATTAAAAAATTAATGAAGACTATATTAAATATGACCGCAGAGGATAAAGTTCCATTAGCTCATTAGTAGAGCACCGCACCGGAAAGGGTAAGATTTTGGGTTGTATTTTTTTCTACTTTTTTCAGTTACAAATTTTCGATTGAGAGTCGTTAATATTGCCTTTATCAATTAAATATACCAACTTAAGGAGATACTCATATGTCAAATTAAAACATAAATATTACTATTTTTTCTACCTTTCTATTTCCCTCCACACAGCATCCCAGATGACATAGGCCCCGAGGGAAATTATTTTCCTCAAGGCCTCCTGTGTGGAGTTAATGTAAAAAAAAAAAAATTATTGTCAATCTATATTCATCTCTATTTTATTTAGATTTTTCGAATTTCTCTTAAGTGCACAATATTTTAGTGTGTTACCGTATCCTATGTATGTACACCTACACATATAGATGATCCAGAAGTTTCAATTGTTCCTATTATATACTTACCTGCTTCATAATGTTATTCTATTTCTGTTATAATTAGTGTAACTCGCTCATCAAGCACAAGAACTAGCTTCTTCTTTGGTGAGATTGCAATTTTAAATAATTTCTGTACCGATATGTAATTTATATGTATAACACGATTGTACACTTATATATCTTTATTAAAAAAAAACTTGTTAATTGTGTTGTTATCAAGGGATGCCATCGATAGCTCGAATGGCAGTCTGAATAATCAAGTTCGAATCTCACAGCAGCTACCGACTTTTTTAAAACGAGTTTTTCTTGAAACACAGCGTACTATTATCTATCAGCGTATTATTGGATCTACTCTATTAAATATTATCAATGAGACGATTGAAGAAGGAAAATTTCCACAGTCATGGAAACTATCTACTATTATACCGGTTCCAAAGGTTAAAAATACCAGAAAATGTGAAGAATTTCGACCAATCAACACCTTACCAAAATATGGGCAGATTCTTGAAGTTATAATAAAAGAACAAATTTTGCAATATCTAGATAAACACGATATTTTATGCCAAGAGCAATCAGGGTTCAGATCTAATAACTCATGTGAAACAGCATTAAACGTAATTGTCGAAGAATGGAAGGAAGGAATGAATAATAATAAATTTATCTTAGCAATATTTTTGGATTTTCAAAGGGCATTCGAAACTATAGATCGAGACATACTAATAAGAAAGCTTAAAGAAATTGGTTTCTCATCTGTAGCCATTAAATTAATACAAGAGTATTTGAGAGACAGAAAGCAGATAACAAAAATAAATAATCAATTTTCAAAACCAATGGAAAATAAGTTAGGAGTACCACAGGGATCAGTCCTTGGACCTCTATTGTTCATAATCTATATTAATGACATGGTGAAAATATTTTCAAAATGCAAAGTACGACTATTTGCCGATGATACACTAATATACTTAATTGGAGATAACTATGAAGAACTAATACACATTTTAAATAATGAACTAAATGATGTATCAAGATGGCTAAAAATAAATAAGCTTAAATTAAATACAAAAAAAAAACAAAATGTATGGTGATTGGATACAAGAAGACATCCAGTGAAAGCAAAATTAAAATTGATGGTGAAATTATTGAAAATGTTACTGAAATGAAATACTTAGGAGTTATATTAGATTCCAAACTAAACTTCAATAGACATGCTGAATACACCCAAAAGAAAATTGGCAAAAAGATATCTTTTTTTGGAAGAATTCGGCCAAAAATTTCTAGAAAAACTGCAATCACCATATACAATTCAATTATTGCTCCACACTTCAACTACTGCTCAAGTATACTTTTCCTATGTAACGAAAGAGAACAAAATAAGTTACAAATTCTCCAAAACAGGGCAATGAGAATAATTCTTCGACGAAACAGATTTTCAAAAATTATTAAAATGTTAAAGGAACTAAATTGGTTGACCGTGAAACAGATGCTGACCTTGAACACGATGGTATTTATCCACAAAATATTGAACAACACGTTACCAAAATACTTCTCAAATAAAATTTTATACAATAAAGACATTCACAGATATAACACAAGGACGTCCAAGGAAATTAGGCTACAAAAAAAAGGACAAAGCGAATACGCAGAACAGTCTACTGTACAAGGGAATGAAGTTGTATAACACACTACCAGAAACTTTAAAGTCCACACCAATTGGAAAGTTCAAGATGTATTGTAGGAGCTACATAAAACTTGAAAAAATATAGTGAATATGAAATATTATTTAATTAAATGAAGACAATATAAGCGAAACTCAATCGAAAATCTGAAAACAGAAAAATCAGAAAAAGATATTGACACATCTGGGACTCGAACCCAGGACCTCTCGCTTACCGGGCGAACGCGCTAACCACTGCGCCACCGTGTCGATATCCAATTCGGTCACTTTTAACTGTATCATACTTCGACTAAGAACCACCCACACTATCTTCATTTTTCTTAACGCATATACTATTGAAATATTATTATCAAATAGAAATTTGTAAACTTAAATGTACAAATTACTAAAATAAAAATTATTATTATTATTATTATTATTATTATCCTTTTTCTCGTTCTTCTTAATAGAAATGGATACATGGTCACTCTAGTGACGAGTTAATACCCATTGTTCCTGTCCTTCATATATATTACGTACGAGTGTTGAAATTTTTGCTATGAAGAATTAGAATTGTGGGTGTAAATTGTAAGTCATTCCATAAGGTCATTTCTTATCAGTGAATTAAACTTTTTGTGTGAATTTTACATTGCGCAGAAATTAATTGGCGCACGAAATATTCCGAAAACGATTATTATCGTTACGTTTTATTTAATTTTATTTGTACCACAGAGAATACCGTTGTTTATTTTAGTTCAATTATTTCACCCTATATTGCGCATTAGCCATTTACAAATTACCGAAGAATACCAATTAGGAGGTACTTTCCTAAATTTGCACCGTAATATTGTTTTTCTCATTTCGTAAATTCTGTTTACGCAACAGGAAAAGCTAAGCCCCTAAAGCCGAAAATGATATTTATTCAGCATCATAATTGCTATGAACAATTTAAATGTTATTTTGAATTGGCCTAATTTGTAGGTTAGTATTTCCTCGATAAATTTGACTCAGATGACTAAAAATGTACTCAAATCATACCTGATTATAAATATATTTGCTTTCACCTTTGAAGGATGCTCTTTTTGGTTTAATTAAAAGTTAATAGTTAAACTATAAAAATAAGGACCAGTTGTTTCACAGAATTTGAACAATTCATCAAAATCAAAGTTCATTTTTAATTACTGTGAAAGTTCTATTCAAGTTCTGTTGTTTTATCACTGTGAGCCAGTTGCCTCACAGGATATTTAAATAATAAGATAAATTGAATAGATTTTTAACAGAATTTGAAATTCGAAGAATTGTTCAATTTCTGTGAAAAACCTGCTGGCCCAAGCAATGTAATTTAATATTATAACATGGTATTCTGTAACTTCACTTGTTTTCCATTACTATTGTGAGTTTTCGATATTATTTTAAATCAAACCAGAGCGGACCTGTGAAAAATCACAGGATATTATGATTGTTAGATTTGTGAATCTGAAAGTGTTTATAAAATATTTGCCTTGGGATCACACTGCCTTTCAAAAACAAATTTTGACAATTTTCTATCTATAATAAAAAAGTTACCTTTTGGATGAACTCCGTTAGTAAAATTAAAAAAAAAACATCTGTCACAAATTTTAAGATAATAAATACCCTTTTCCATTACCTTCGTATTATTAATGAAATAAAAATTAAATTAATTTCTAATTATATGTAGGTGGCAGGTACCTACCTACCTACTTTATCGCTTGTCTTCACACAATCATCAGTTCCAATTTTAATTAAATTTTGAACCAAGTTTGAGTTATATTATTTGACCAGTCAGTTGTTGAGTGGACATCGCGTTTGGGTCCCACCCAGGGCGTCCCGTGTTCGATTCCTCGGCTGGCTAAGTCCTCCATCACTACACAAGCAACATTTTCGGCTTCCTGTGGTGGTAGTAGGAGATTTTCAAACATTGTTGGGTTATTCGTAACCCGGAAATGTTTGTCTTTCTTTAAAGACAAACACGGTGACGACCTCCGTAGTTCAGTGGGTAAGACTCTTGACTCACAATCCGGAGGTCGCGGGTTCGAACCCGGCATGCGCAAATAAATTTTATTTGATTAATTTGTGTTATTTCATAATTAATTCATTTAAAATAATATATAGTATATTTGCGGCATGTTCCAGAGTGGAAGATACTATCAGTATCGCCCTGGTGTAAGACCACCATTCAGAATTGAAACGTTGCTTGAAAATGGCTTTAGCCGTGTTTGGTGACCAGATCTGAATAGCCAGGTACTTCCCAACCTTCCTCTTCCCCACCTCCTTCCCCTCCCCACTACCTTCAGCCTCACAACATACCCCAATTGGGGATGCCATAGTCTCACTGGCTCCAGACGGGAGCAGTTGAGATTCTTGTGCGGTATTCACTGTAAAAAAAAAAAAAAATAATTTAATACATATTGACACCTCCCAGAGGTGTCAATATGTTTTTCTGATTTTTCTGTTTCCAGATTTTCGATTGAGTTTCGCTTATATTGTCTTCATTTATTTAAATATTACAATTTGAGGTTTTACTCATAAAGTTAAAAATTAAAAATAAAATAATTATGTTGGTTGTTCTTACTGTATTTAGCAATTATGTGAAAATTACTTATGAAATGCATGCAGATATAATGGGAAAAAATAAAGGAAAAAAAAACAATGTTTTATTATATGCTTCTAATGTAATAAAATCTGAAAGCCCGAACGGTGCGTGAATAAATAAATGTTTCAATCATATTTTAATCAGTTTTCAATATTAGTCATTATTAATCATTTTAAAGTCGCGAGCCGCCACTGGTCCTAACCTAACCCACCTCTTTTCCCTCCCCATTTAATTTTGCCTCACTGCAGACACTAAACTCGCTTTAGCGGAAATGCCATTGTTCCACTGGCTCCAAGCAGTTTTATTTTCTAAATATTCGATATTTTATTTGGTGAACAATTTATTTTTAGAAAATTTCCCAATGACGCTTCAAAATACAATAAATCCATCCAAGAATACAATACTTTATTGCCTTCAGTTTTTCCCGGTTAAAATTTAGGTCCTAAAAGGTTAAGTGGCGGAATTACACCGCCTGGCTACATCCGCCGGCGGTGAGCGGAAAGTTGCCGGAAGTGATTTCGGTTTTAGAACAGTCTTATTATAATTTCTTGAAATAAAGTTTAGCGGGCTTCCCTAAAACTTTCGCAACAATCTCCCTAACTTTGGAAATTGCAGGTTCGGTTGCTTATTTAATTTGGGGCAGGTTAAAGTTAGCGGAATGCTTGAGGCTTGCAGATCACGAAGGCTTGCAGATCACAGAAGGTCACGATGTTCAAATCAAAACGATTGTTCATTTAAAGTGTGAGAATTGTTTCGCCTTTCGATTAATGAGACAAATGTTTTAATTAATTGCGTCTTTGGAAGTTGATTCTGCTGGATGGATATTTCGTGAAGAACTTAGTAATAATCAAAATATTTTATTTAAACTTAAACTAATGACAATTGATATAGACGTCCTAGGAAATGCACGTAAGATCATATTAAAAAAATATGTACATAAAAATAATGAAATGAATGCATTATGAATGATGTTATGGACAACATTGAAATAAAAAGTGGATAACGTGTCAGGAAAGTTAACGATGCGTAACCGAATGAAAGTAGTCGGGGACGCCCCGGAAAGACATGGCAAATCAAGTGAGTAAAATATTTGAAACTGGTCATAATTTATGAAGATAGACAGATTTTTTTACAGTAGCTACACACAGGAGGCCCTGAGGAAAAAAAATCACTTTTAGGGAAAGAAATAAAATGAGGTTCTGGAAACGAAAATTGTATGAGGGGTGGGTAGAAATCTGGGTGTTAATGTGTCCAGGAGTGACGGACGTATGAAAAGATCCCTCTCACTGCGGTGCAAAGCGATGGGTTGGAAGGATCAGGCTGGAGAGTTCAAAAGGACTGCCTCAACCTGGCACTCCCGATCAGAAGGTGGACAAACGCGTTCGCCGCCAAGACTTTCACAACCCTCCAAAACCCCTGCCAAACGTAGCGAACCACTTGGTGTGATGTATGTGGTCTTGATTGTCCATCTTGGTGGTGTTAGTTATTCGCGGGCGGCGGTACCCAAACCCGACTCACAAATTGAGATATAAAAGAAGAGTGAGTATGATACGATGTGCGATTGTAAATGAAGCGAAGAGGGTGTGCAAAGACTAAAGTGTTTTGGCGTTCCAACCTCCTTGCGTACTCCTGCTGAAAATGGCGTCCTTGATAGTTATTTTTTAGATGTTTCTTAAAAAAATATATTACAAGAAGAACGTTTTAAATCTGTTTTTTGATGATAATAGTTGACAATTATTTGAAATGCTATCATTAATTTTTTACTTTAATATTACATTATTTTTTGTAATTTGCATATTGACACATAAATTCCACTAAAAATAGTCAACAAATTAATGATTTTTTATATTATCCCGTTGTTTCTTTAATTCATTAATTTAAAATTGTGTTTTTCGCCATCACCCAATGAAAACCGTCAATTTAAACATTTGAACGTGATTTTTTGAAAGCCCTTTTTAAATGAATGTCCAACACACGCAAACCACGTGATTGCATTTAATTGCACAATGCAATTAATTTATATACGACCACATTTGTGCATCGAATTGAACGCGCAAAATAGTTTTGTTTGTTGCGGCACGTGCTCTATTGTTGTAAAATAATAGCCATTCTGCTGTTTGATTCAATAATTCACATCGCCGAACATTTGGATAATGATTTTAACAGGCAAAAATAATTTCAATGATATAAATATTTAACGTTTGATAAAAAAATCCATAGAACCAACCATATTTTTATGTATTAATAAAATATAAGTATTAATATATATATTGTCTATTCTGGAATGCGGAGACGAAAAATGTACACTTGAAATTGTACGGATTTTTTAAGGTTTCATATTATTTTCACACGCGAGACAGTCTTTGGAGGTTGCTGTGAGGTTGTCTTTGTCACCAAATGACACGTCCTCATAAAACATGTTCTATCTCCTTGATTCTACTATGGTCAGAAATATTATGCAAACGGATTTAGAAAAAGAGAAAACCTGTCATTCTCTTTGAATTTTAGACGCTCATGTGTAATTTGTTAAAAAAATCTGTAAAACAAAAACCACCTAACAGTTTATCCTGTCAAGGTATACAATTTTCTTTGGAAATAAATTTTTATTTGCAATAAAAAGGTGGAGTAAAAATAACATTCGTTTTAATGAAATTTTCTTTTTTTACTTTCGTATAAAGTGGTAATCGGTAAGCGTTTGTAATAACTTTAGCGATGTTTGCGTTCAAAAATGTAATATTTTTAATTGAATTTGTCCATTTTCATCGAAAGCCGATGAAAGAATTTCTGAAATAGTCTTTCACCGGCTTTCCAAAAACAGTATTTCATTTTGGGATTCGTTCAAACCAGCGAATTTAAACCTTGTTATTACTATGTGAAATTAAATTTGAGCGGGAATTTTTAATGAAATGATATTATTTTGTCCATGCCCTTTGTCAAGAGGATGAACCTATGTCTAGAAGTCGTTCTTATTGTAGGAGGAAAGAAGCACAGAAGTCGGAACTATATTATGAATTGCGTTTGTACGATATAATGGGATGAAGGCATTCGCAATTGTCGTTGTTATATGACTGAAGAGAGTGACAGTTTATGATATTCCTAGCTTTTCAGAGCTGGTCGTTAAACTTGGCGAAAGCCATTTCAATGCTAAATGGTAGTCGTTCAACAGAGCGATACATAGAGTATCTACCTCTTTGAAAGACGAGATACCATGAAGATGGGAGTCACGAAATCTCTCCCGCGTGAACATGAAAGAAATACTATTTTATCTGGACCCTAAAATTAAAAGAAAAAAAAAGGCCTGAGTAATTTCGATTAGAATTTTGGCAAACCTATGCGGTTTTCTTCGTCGCTAGGGTCTAATTATGAATGTTGAAAAATCCAGAAAAAAAAATTTTTTTTCGTGGAAAACACCCTCAGCTTATAATGCAAAAAAACTTTGTACCCGTAATACTTAAAGAAACCAATACAAAAATGCTAGCAATCTGTTTTTTTGAAAGAACTTTACCGATCGATGCCGATAAAACAGTAAAAGTTTAATTATTGACTTAATTTAACACGTGATTTTACCTGTGAAGTTTCCCCGTGTTCCCATTATTATTACCAAGCCGACCCAATTAATCCTAGTGCCCGAAGGTACTTTTCTTTGCTAATGTTGTTCCAGTGCAGCCAGGAAATTAAAACGTACCAATTTACGACACTCGCCTTTTGGTTTGTAGGAAGGCTTTTCGAATTAGTAATGTTCGTGAGAAGTTACTAGGAATATCATTTAAGTTAAGAGATTAACATTTAGATCTCAAACTTTAAACAGAAGGTTAGTGTGCCTACACTGTTAGAATCATATTTACTTGAATTAATTATAATCCTTCCGAAATTTCGCTATTACAAATATTTAATTGTTAAGTAATGCTTCCACAATCTTACCTTCATAAATTCAAAATAATCGATGTTTGATATAAAAAGATTAATATTTCATGGATGTTACCATTCATAATAATTGGCGTTGGCCTCCAAATAAACGATTTCAGGTAATAAAATTGTATTTTACAAAGCGTAATTGCCGGAAAGACTCTTTATGTTATCTCAAAAATATTCTAGCCCAACTGAAATTAACCTAATATAACCTAAAAAGTTATTAACCCCTCAATATTCACTTATAATGTCTCAAACGAAATGACATTTTATGAAAACTTTGTGTTATTACCGCTTCACAATTAAAGCTCTATAAATGAAACATTTGTGAACGTAGCCGAATAGTAAAAACTGTTTTAGAAAAGTTTTAAAATAAGCTTTCAAATTGTTATATTACAAATAAATATTAACATTTGTAAATATTAAAATTTAGAATGAAAACATTTAAAAAAATGTAAAAATGACACACGTGATGTTTTTATGTGAAAACGGTACCAAAATCACAGATTATGTAAACAACAAACTTATTCTATTGTATAAATGAATAATAAACACTTTTGTTACCTCACTTTTTTATCATTTCATATAAAAATATTTAATAAAAATTAACAATGTCGAGCGCGGTCGAGCCGCGCATAGGAAATTTGGCGGGTAAAATACACGTCCACCGTGTGACTTGACAGATTAGGTCTGTTTACGCTTTTCTAAGACAACTTGAATAGGGATGTGCTTGATCAACTATCAACCTTTTACTTTTTGTTTTAGGGATGTCACTAGAACAATAACGGAGTTAGAACGATTTCTATGGAGACACACGCGTTGACGTATAAACACGCTTATTGTACTTGACTGCTATCGTATTTTTAACGCATATATCTGCTTAAGTTGCTGACTTATCTTTATATAAATTAACGTTGGTGGTACCAAATCAATACCATCCAATTAAATATTTTTAGTAAGGCTGATTATGTTTTCCCTATTTTTAAATTCATTGCAATCATATTATAGTGTACAGTTTAATCCATTATGTTTATGAATGTAGGCTAATTTATAGATTTAATAATGGGATAATTTCTAGATGGCTGTTTTTGTAAACAATCACCTAAGGGCGCTGTATAAATTATTATGAGGTCTTAGGCTCTATCTTATTTTATCATTTACAAATAGATACATAAAACATACTTAGCTGGAAGGTCACTTTGAATAAACACTCTTTTATTCGAAAGTTTATGTTTGGAGACGAGATGACTTTGCACGACTTGACACTATATTTAAAACACTGGAATTGCATGATTTTATATTTGCTACCCTCCTTTACATTAATTATTCATATTAGATTTATGAGAAGATTAGTTGCAAAAGCAGAGTTGATATTTATTTTGAAAGATTTTATGATTCCGACTCTCTGAAAAGATGAGTTGTAAGTTTAGTTCTAAATTTTGCCGATCACTGGATCGTTCTTAAACCACGTGGCAGTCGATTCAAGGCTTTAGGTCCTGACACTCCGAAAGCACGCTCACAGAACTTAGTGTCTGATGTGCGCTTTGACATTAACTAGTACTGCAAGTAATGTAATATTCGCAAACTTCTACCAATTTCGACCAATGACTGAATTGGCATTTGGTGTTTAGGTCCAACCAAGTCTCTGGGTCTTGAGTTCCATTGGCTGGCTAAGTCCTCCATCATGTCAAAAGCAACATTTTCTGCTTGATGTGGTGGTAGCAGAAGATTTTAAAATATTGTCGGGTTATTCGTATCCCTGAAATGTTTATAATTTTTTTAAATAAACAAATCTCTGGGTGATTGTTTTCAAGTGAAAATTACAAGCAAAATATTGAAGAATTATAGGTAAAATATTTAGATAGCACATAGAAGAATATCTGGGCGGCGCGGCGTCCATTTGATTTGTATTCAAATCTAAGGTTTTAAGTCCCCGGCAACGCCGGGGACTTCAGCTAGGTAAAATTAAAATATACCACAATGACCCGATTTATTTGTGTTTATTTGTCTGCGTTTTTTAACTCAACGTTAGGGATTAGGGACTATGAAATGAATTCGTAGGTACTAGATTAAAAAAAATCTACCTATATACGAAAATACCCTCAACAAAGTTCGGACTGAAATCATTAGAATACATTGCCTACACTAACTATAACAAATTGCCTTAAGAGTTAAGACAGGTATATTACCTCTAACAAATCTCGAAACGATATATTGAAATCCTATTTTTTCAAATGTTATTTGGAAAACGAGTCATAAGTAGGTGCAAACTCTGTTCTGATAGCTGTCCTGATTATCTCCAAGTTTTTTTTTTTTTTTTTTTTTTACATGAATACCGCACAAGAGTCCCAACTGCTCCCGTCTGGAGCCAGTGAGACTATGGCATCCCCAAAATGGGGTATGTTGTGAGGCTGAAGGTGGTGGGGAGGGAAGGAGGTAGGGAAGAGGAAGGTGGGGAAGTATCTGGCTATTCAGATCTGGTCACCAAACATGGCTAAAGCCATTTCAGGCAACGTTTCAATTCTGAATGGTGGTCTTACACCAGGGCGATACTGAGAGTATCTTCCACTCTGGAACGTGCCGCAAATTATTTTAAATGAATAAATTGTGAAATACACAAGTTAATCAATTAAAATTTATTCGATCCCGCGACCTTCGGAATGCGAATCAAGCGCCAAACAGCGCTATATAAGTTGTCCAAATTTATTATTATTATTACCGCTGCACTACGCCGGCCGTCGTACCAAACTTTATACAGCCAGATATGATGGGCGCAGTTTATATCTTTTTTAAATGTTTTCATGAATTTTGTACGTAAACATCTTGTATTAGGTCTGTATATTTTTGAGCCCGTACCTTTTATTGTATTTTCTTGATTTTGTTTTTTTTATGCTTTTATCATGGAGGATACTTTATTTTAACTTTTTGACACCAATAGTACATAAATCAAACGAATGATTATAATAATTCGTGAAATCTTATAAGACATGTTTCTGTGAAATATTTGTAAAGTGATTTTTATTTTTTTATTTAAAAAAAATACATACGTATACAGATTCATAGTAAAACATTTGATTCTTAAAACTAATAACAATATGTAAATTTATTTTTAATGAAACTACCCAATTCAATAGAGAAAACATTTCTCGTGCTTGAATTTTGGAGTGCCATTGTAAAATGCATAGTTGCACAGAGTATACAAGTACTTATATTAAAAAAATATATATTTATGAAGACAAGTGGACATAATAACTGACAGTATTGTCAGAGTAGGTACATATAATAAAGTTGTAACAATTTGGTGCCTGCAAATATTGCAAATAATAATTCTTCATATGTTGTGTCTGTATGTTGCTTCTGTGAAATGTTTTGTAAAATTTTTCTTCATATATTGTGTCTGCATATTGGGTTGGCTTGGGTTTAACTTTTCAAAAATACCAATTGGCGATCTCTTAATGAGTTTTGATAACTCATGGGAGTGCAACTTCGTTGTATGTTTTATTTAGTAAATAAATAAATAAAACTCGTGCACGACCGCGTGGTAAAACATTATGAACACATTCATCAAAATCATCAAAAGGAAGTAGATTTAATTTATTTTCTTGTAATTTTAATTAACATGACAAAATAATAACTTCATTTCTCCGCACATTTAATTAATGCTGTTTCTGATGCAGAGATTTTACAAATGCCATTTCCGGCTTCGCGTTATGATACTTCCGGTTCCAGAGTTTGTATTTATGTCGGCATCTATCAGGGCCTGCCTACAAAGCCGATGATCAAAGAACTAACGAGGTCGCGTTTCAATTAACAGCTATTTCATAATCATTAAAATACCGCTTTAACAAAATGAATATGGATAGGTACGATTCAAAGGTGTTGTAATATTTTCTAATAATCACAAATTTTTTATTATAAAACAAAAAAACTGTTTTTCGAACAGCAACGAACGGTAAGCTATGGAGTCATATAATTTGCACATATTTTTTCTGTTGATATCTTCTAGGTGCACCTATTGTAAGTTAAAACCGTAATTTCCATCAAGCGCTTTGGTGTTTTGAAATAGGTATTAGGTAGATACCAGCCGTCAAAAGTTTAGACATTTCCCGTATTTTTCAGTTATTATTGAAATAACGGTTTTTCAAAATAGTACTGAAATATAAAAATATCAAATCTTCTATTATTGACATACTATACAAATATTAGAAGCTACAGATATCAAAATATTTTCCATGGCATAGCCGGATATCAAAGTACTGTACGAAATAAGCAAATAAGTAAATAATGCTAGAAAATATCCATGATTTTATTTTTCAATTTTTTTTTTGGTATTTTATGTATGGAAGGTTTTTTAGTTTCCATGTAGATAAAATCTAATGAAAATACTCTACTAATGGAGGTTTGTTTAAGGCTCGTATTTTAATTAATTCCGACAAATTTGTAACTGTAATACATATTTTTCAAAGCCATACCCACGGTATTATTTATATTTAAGATTAATAAAAACATTACCCTTACCATTAAAATATTTTACATAAAACGGTTTGAAAATTTTATAAAACAATTTTTACAAAATTTTACCAAATTTACCGGTAAGCACCAGATTTTATTTTTATAGACGATGAATTAAGACGTCGCATCCCGCATTTCTACCGATTTATTACATATTTTATAAATGTTATTTTTTGAAGATATTATCTGGACGTTCCCCACGCCGAAACGCAAATTATATGAAATTCCCTCAATGGAAAAAATGGCAAGGGATGCTCCGAAAATGATTATAAACACGTTTTATTCACTTATTTTAGAAGTTATATCTATGAAAAATTCACAGTGTTTCTTTAAATGCTATTTTAGATGTTCACCACGAGATTTTTGCTCTATTTTAAACGAGTCGTTTTTTATTAAGCATTTTCACAATTTTCGCTCAAATTTTATCGTTTTAAATATTAGCGCGCTCTCTCTAATATTCGCATTTATATATCTCTCCAAATTTTTCTTTTTGAGCGGGTATACGGCGCCGATTCGTTTAGAAACATTTGTAATTTTAGTAATACGTTTGTTAGAATTAATTAAAATAAGTCCCCCGGAAAGATCAAAATTCCAGCCCTGCGGCTAATTCGACCATATATTTGTGTACACGCTTTCTTCACTTACGTCGTTACGATTCTCACATTATTCGGGAGTATTTGCTAGGACAAATTCGACAGTAGGTTCGTTTAAAACACCGCGCCGCGCGTCTCGTTTTTATGTACACATCTTCTTTACTTACATCGTTAAGATTCAGACTATATTTTATGATATTGCGTCGCCTTGAGACTATTATATTTCATCAATGAAGAATATGGTATCAGCAACTTAAATAGTTGACAACGACTCGCAATGAAATATGAAATAGACGAACACAGAACATATAAAAGGTAACGATTCTCCAGTTTTACTGGGACAAGTGCCTCAACCAATTGAACTATTGAGACCCCTAATTACGTTCAGTCTTGAGAATTACTAACATAACGATCAATTATATTATAACTTGGTGCAATTGTTAGAGGATATTGTCTCGTAAAGAATAGACGATCTGGATTCGAGTCCCAGTTGCGTCCGTTACCGTTTTCTGTGTAGTTGTCTATTTAATATTTCATTGAGAATATTTGATATTATCTTCTTCGTTGATTAAGTATTATCGTTATTATCTTCATATATTAAGTAGTATCGACCACCACAACACGGGCATGTGCCTAGCATGGTGGTCGAAAAATCCCCAACTTTTGTAAAAAAAAGATTTTTTCAATGTATAAAGAAACTTAAAAAAGTATTACAATGAAGAAGATAATATCAAATATTATATTTGCACATTATATTTTATTTGCACATGGTACTTTACTTCATCGTCGTCTTAAAGCAAGCAGTTCTACAATCCAAGTTAACTCGTTTCCAAAGCACGTTCTTTCATTACGGCCCTCCTTTCCTGCACATTTCCCAGTTTCTCTAGCGGCCCTGGCCACCGTGATAACTTGCACACGAAACGTTCCCGAACTATCTTGGTCAACTTTATGTGAGAGACAAGGAAAATACTCCCTTCCCTCGAGAATAAACAATCGTAATATGTGAATTTCAAGTAAAGTGTAGAAATATAAAGATCATATAAGATAATATTAATATTTTGGCAACGTTTGTTGTAGATTGGAAAGCTGATTTACTCTGAACGCTTAGACTCAAGTTCAAAACAGAAAAAGAAGAATTGCCATAGGAAAAAGAATATCTTCTTCCTCTGGCGCTCTCATCTATCAGAAATTGGCTAACATCAGGGCTACATTATTTTAGAAGTCAATAATACTCAAATTGGTGATGAAATAGTTCGACCGACTCGGTGCTAGATACTCTTAGGATAGCCCTGGGAGACCACGGTTCAGATGCGAAACCTTGTTTTTTTTTGTTTTAATTTTGTTTTGGACATCGATTTTGCAGGAGTACTTACAAAAAAGATAGTGATGCAAAGTTGCCTCATGGCTACTTGTCTGCCTGCCATATTGTACAATTTGTCTTAATTGACAAGGAACGTAATGCATTACATAATAATACTTACAAAATCATTTTTGGGATTTTTATTTATTTATTTATTAATTTACACATTACGAAAAGAAAATACATGAAAATGTGGCCTTTGTTTTTTTTTTATTGATCTTAAATCTAAATATCAGCAAAATCTTTGCCATTTTGGTGCTAGGAAATTCATTTTTCCTCAAATGTAAGATTATTCTTGAATAGTGACTAGATCTGTTGCTTAGGTCTTCCCAGCCTTTTCCCCATCTCCTTTTATGCTTGCTCTCCTTTTAACTTAAAAATCTCCTTTTGAGACAGCCGTATCCATAAATAAGTAAAAAAACCTCCCACCTACACCATAACTGCCCTCGACATTGTAAATGACTAATTGTGTAATTAATATAAGCAACATCTTATTTTAAGCTTTTATAAAGTTCATTTCTTAGATATCTACTGTCCTAAAGCGTCTTAAATTGGCTAATCTTTCAAAATAAATATTAACTGTAAATATTAACTTCGGCATTAATGTTCTTATAAATATAAAACCAACAGTGATGAGGGTAGTAAATGTAAATTCATGTAGTGTCCAGTGTTTTAAATATAATTTCCTCCGCGTGCAAAGTCGTATCTTCTCCAAGCATAAACTTTCTAAAGTGTGTTTATCGGGAGTGACCTGCCACGTAAGTATGTTTCTGTATCTATTTGTAAATAATAAAGATAGATAGAGCCTAAGAATTCATAATAAATTGTACAGCGCCCTTGGGGTGATTTTTCACAAAAACGCCGCTTTACGAATTATCAATTATATAATAATTATTAATTATTCTTTTTATTATATAATTATTCCTTTTATTATTATTACTCTATTTTCATCTCACGACGCACCCAATTGGTGATGATATAGTCTCACTATTTTCGGGAAGTTGGTCACAACTGATTTTAAGTCGACTTAATCAACATTAGATATAAACATATTAAGAGAAGGTAACATCAATTTAATACAGCAAGTTGATCTGAAAGCGTAATCTGTGTCAGTAAAATCAGCCTCAGTTTGCAAAATCATGAGGCTAGGAACTCTAAATAAATTGTAGAGGGCCCTTGAAGTGATTTTTCACAAAAATGGCGCTCTACAAATTGTCCAATTATAATTATTAGTGGTGCCACCTTTTCACACGCCCACCTCAGGTACCCCTAACCGCTAGACCGCAAGAGCTCTTCAGCGCTGTAACCTGCACTGTATAACTGTATATTAAAGGGCACAGGTGTCCCAAGGGCGAACACTCAAGCCCAGACTCCATTAATAATGCACCCGCCGCACTAAGCTGAGTTTGGATCATTTGTAAACATTCTCATCTTCAGCCGGAGTGGGAAAGTTTACTGCTGATATATTTATTTAATTTTACTCAAAGTTATATCAACATTATTCAAACAAGGGTGATCGAACACTTGAAATGTCTAAACAGTATAGGTTTTTAAGAATTCGCCACCCACCTAATAGATAAAAATCACTCATTTAATAAATCTTCCAGGGTATATTTATTACATAGAAATGGGATAGGTCTACGCCTTAATAATCTTGAAGCCCCTGAAATAAAAAGTCATTAAAAATAAATAAAATCAATTTACTTAATAAACAATTAGATTTTCCCCACCAACACCCCCCATTTTCCAAATATTTCCATTACCCCCGCCTACTTTCACCCCTCCATCTTAGGCACCTCCCCCCTCGCTCCCTACCTAAGTTGATGTTCTCTCTCTACCTCTTCTAATTTTCTTTTAAATAACATGTATGTCTGTATTATGTTCAATATATTTTTATTCACCCCTAATAAAGGCCCAGGTTGAATAAAGAGGTTGGATAAAGAAATAGTGAAGTGGAATTAAAACAAAGTTATATTATTGTGATTATTATCATTGTAAAAGCGATTAAATCGTAATCATAAATAATTAAAAATTAATTAAAATTTCGTAGTTTATAATAATTATTTTTAATGCAATTATAATTATTTTACGTCATGTGTAATTTATGCATTTAGCTCTTGAGACATTAATATCCCTAGTCTTTCTACGGAAATCAACATTCCTATGAAAGTACGTTCTGCACATTAACAAGTATCAAAAGTCTTTGTTTTCGGCCTCAAGTGAAATGTTTCGTAAGGTAGTAAAATATCTCACCCAGGAGATAAATATTTTTGAATACATACAAACTAACAATACATTTTTATAATTAATCAATTTATATTTCCGCGAATATCCATTTAATTAAGCAGTAGATATTTCAAACCATCCTCTTTGGAAGCTTTAATTTCCAACTTCCTTCTAATAGTAATCACATTAAAAAGATATTTCTTGGTAGTACCTACTGGTTCATTGTAACCGGGGGCCGTATATTATTGTTTTATATTTAACATTATTTTATGTATGGTTTACACGAGGCCAGCGCTGGCTGCCAGTCTCACTGGCAGCCGGCGCTGGCTTGGTATTAGCCTCGTAGCCGGCGCTGCTGCCAGCACTGGCTAAAATAGAGCGCGAGTCTATTTTTCAAGCCAGTGACCCCCGCCCGCGTGCCCCGCAGCCCCCGTGCCAGCGTTGCAACCAAGTGTAGACGCGTCGCGCCAGTCACTGGCGCATATCCGTGGAGTGTGCACGATTTGTCCCGAATTCATTTTTGTTTCGAACGTGTGCTCACCACAAAAAAAATCCAGAAATGACTGGCCTCGTCTAAACAACACGGGCCGGGCCAGCGCTGGCTTGTCTGTAGGACTGGCGGCAGAGCACTGGCTTCGTGTAAACTTAGCATAAAGGTATAATATAAATAATACGAGTACCAACAGTCTCCTTATGTTTCGTCAACAATGATTATATTGGATAACGTTCTTAAAAGTATACAAAAATGTATTAATTAATTTATAGAAAAAAATATTACTGATATTATTTTTATATATTACTAGCAGAACCGGCCACACGTTGCTGAGGCTAACGAAATACAACGCCATCTATTGTCAACGCCATTACCTAACCTTTATAACCAACGCCCTCTGTTAATTTGCATACATATCATACGTAGTGGTTCGCTACGTTTGGTGATTTAGCAGGGGTGCCCGGATTCATGGGGTGAGGTTTGTCCAGATCTTGGAGGCGAATGACCAAGACACACTGAACCCCAGATTCCTACCCACCCCTTAAACCCTTTTCCTTCCCAGAACTCTCCTCTCCTTCCTTTCCTTAAAAAAAACCCTCTACACAGCATCCTCAAAGATGACATAGGCCCTGAGAGAAATTATTTTCCTCAGGGCCTCCTGTGTGGAGCTCATGTAAAAAAAAAAAAAAATATCAAGTCCGCATGACAGCCAGCTCTCATTATATATTATATATTTCAACCAATTTATACAGAACCTTGATAAATTACACCTTCACCTTCCTCGTGAATCCCTCTATCTATTGGTGAAACCCGCATGAAACTACGTTGCGTAGTTTAAGTTTAAAGGATCTAAGCGTACCGACAGCGGGAGCAACTTTGCTTTATACCATGTAAAGATGGGATAGTAGCAATTTACTGAAAATAAATAAAGTCCATTTTCACAGAGTAAGTTGTGAAATGGCAGGTAAATGACAATACAGGGACATTGAATTATAATCCTCCTCATTTCACATTCCAATCGTAAGGCTTTAACTCTGAATTATTGCAATATCTTATCTCTCAAACCATTTGGCACCTATTCATGCATTGCGCAATGATAATTAATCTGTCTGCATTAAATAAACCTAATTATTCCTACCTATGCATTGATAGGTTAACCTTCTGGTAGAAGGTTTGTAGGGTAGTATGTTCATGTTGTAATCCAATACCACAATAATAAATATGTATTTTGTCGAACAAAATCGACCAAACCCTTTGTCATTTTTTCTATTAAATTCTGTTAACATGCTTAATATTTTTTGAGAGGTAGATATAGTTTCATTTTAATATGATACTTTATCCTCAATGCCTAAAAAGGCTTTCTAACGAAATAAATAAACCTTTTTCAGCGGAACAAAATTATCCGTTCATGGAAGGTTCGTTCTTTGTACATCGGTTTAGTATTCCTACATCCGGAAATTAAATTGGTTTTATATATTATTAGAAATATTGAACGGATAGGTAAACGTAGCAAACCCATCAAATGGAAACCATAGTTTTATTTATTTGATACACAGATATCCACTTTTAATATATATATATGTATATACTATAATATACTGCTAATAAAAAACATATTATTTTTCATTTCCGGATTGTATTTAAGTTTTTCAGATACAACGAGCTTACAAAACCAGATAAGCTCACAACTTGTTGGCAAATCAACAATTTCAAAAATATGAAAATTAATATTATTACCTTCTTCTTCTTCTTGTGCCCTGTCCGTTCAACGGACGTTGGCTATCTTGTTGGCTATGCGGACTTTGTTTACTGCGGCCCGGAACAGCTCTACGGTAGACTGGCCAAACCACTGTCTCAGGTTTTTCAGCCATGAGGTTCTCCTTATTACCACGAAGAAAAAATATTTTTTTTGAAATTAACATAAGTTTTTCAATAGGCCACTTGCATCACATTTAAAAAACCATTCCGGTTTAGGCAAATATTCGAAGACATTCTCTGTTTTATAAATTTTTTTTATCGTATTTTTGTAACCCTGGCGATTTTTTGAAAATTTCAATCCGAAAAATCAGACCATGTTTTATAAACCGGAAAGACGGGACATAATTTTATAGGTGCGAAAAAACGATAATTACATCGCCGAAAATTATTTAAAAAAATAACATTTTCCAGAAGAAGGGCACAGGAGCTTAACAAGGCATACCAAAAATATTACATCTCATAAATATTTTTTTCCTCGATCCATCTTATTGTTCATAAATCATTATAATGTACAACGTCTATATTACTCAATACAATGTAATATACTTTTACTTGTAAATTATAACAATAATAAGAATATTATAAAATTTCATTTTGTTAAAATTGGCAACTCAACCATTATACCTCTAAAACACGTACGGACAACATCAAATTTAAGGGGGTTCTCTTCAATGCATCTGTCAAAAAGTCAAACCAA
Source organism: Limnephilus rhombicus (assembly GCA_929108145.2). Lineage (NCBI taxonomy): Eukaryota > Metazoa > Arthropoda > Insecta > Trichoptera > Limnephilidae > Limnephilus > Limnephilus rhombicus. The sequence goes on along the minus strand of OV815277.1, from coordinate 30,466,584 downwards.
ATGATAAGTTCGCAGAGAACAAACAATAAATCTAGTGAACGTTAAATGTAAATTCAAAAATTCGCCTGAATTCAAAGTGATGCCATATAAAAAAAAAAACCAGAGTGGAAGATACTATCAGTATCGCCCTGGTGTAAGACCACCATTCAGAATTGAAACGTTGGTTAAAAATGGCTTTAGCCGTGTTTAGTGACCAGATCTGAATAGCCAGGTACTTCCCAACCTTCCTCTTCCCCACCTCCTTCCCCTCCCCACTACCTTAAGCCTCACAACATACCCCAATTGGGGATGCCATAGTCTCACTGGCTCCAGACGGGAGCAGTTGAGATTCTTGTGCGGTATTCACTGTAAAAAAAAAAAAAAGGAACATTTTCGGAGACGGGACATTTTCATGTAGTGACGTCACAAGCCCAAATAATGGATTTATTTATTTAAAAATAAAAATAAACTGTACATTTCTAAAAGAATTTAGTAACATTTTCGTAATCTTAGTAAAAAAATCTATCCACACGATTTTTTCCAAGTCGTTATGAAATCCATCCAAGTGGCCTATTGAAAAAAAAATTTTTTGGAGCACTCACTCGGTTAGCAAATGCACATTTTATGATGGTAAGCATTAATGTACTAGTTGCGTGGTGCATGTAATGCAATGCGTGGCGCAAACTGATACTTTAATATTTTAATACAACACAACTGCAGACCTGCTGAAATCGCAAGTACGCCTCACCGTTGAATTGGGTCCTGACCTCTGATCTGGATCCCCAAAATACTTGAAAAAACCCATGTTGCTGTGCAGAATTGGGCGGTACGTTTCATATATTCGCATATCTTAACAAACAGATTGCAATCTTCAGAGGTAAGGCGCAAGGTAGGAAGCTGTCCTTGTTCTACGGATATTACAATGTAAGATGCTCCGAGGAACTAGCATCATTTATCCGATCATTTATTCGTTGACATTTGTCAATGAGATCGTTTCTATAACTTGTTCTAGAGTTAAACAACTCGGCTGTGGAACCATTTGCCAGTATCTGTGTTCCCTCCCTCCTATAACTCAAGACCCATATTCACTCCTTCATCTCCCCAAAAAGACACACAACTGACAAAGATGACATAGGCCGTGTGAGAAATTATTTTCCTCAGGGCCTCTTGTGTGAAGGTAATGCAAAAAAACAACAGTGAACACACTTAGGATTGTGTGCATTGGTGCATATGTAGTTAGGCTCCCCCGACAATGATGTCCTTTCCGTACGTCAGTCAATGAGAAACATAATGTTGTCACGCTTATTCCTACTTATTGTTTCTAGCGAGAAAGGGACAACGCGTATAAGATCATTGAAAATATGTTCTAAAAAGATTTTTTACATTTTTTGTTTTAATTTTTGCTAATATTTTAATAACAAATTTGAAATATACTATAAGTCAGCAATTCACCTGTGTGAGTGCTGTTTTCGACTTATCATTAGTTCTGTCGTCCCTGACTTATTCGAAATTATTTAAAAAAATAATTTGTTGAACATTCAAAATGTCACTTGTAATAATAATTACAAGTTTACACTATCCTTCTAATATTATAAAGGCGAAAGTTTGTATGGATGTATGTTTGTTACTCTTTCACGCGAAAACTGCTGAATGGATTTTAATGAAACTTCACAATAATATAGCTCATACATCAGAATAGGCTATAGTCTATAGCTTAGAGCTCTAGCATTATGAAATTTATATACGAAAATTGCTATAGGTGGCACGCGAGCTGTTTGTAAAATTAATGTAACGGGTATGGAGGGGTGGTGAGGGGGGGGATAGGATGTGGGGGCATGGCGGAGGGGTGGTGTGGGGAGGGGGGAGGGTGGTGGGGGAGGGTGAGGGGCGAGGGAGGGAGGTGGGAGGAGAGGGGGATTGGAGTTGGGATAAGGAAGGTGGAGGAGGCGCTGTGGGTACCCCCCTAATACTATGCGAGCGAAGCCGAGGGCAAAAGCTAGTTCGTAATAATTCAAACACCGCCTTAAAGTGGTCATTCATTAGTCAAAAGTGGATAATAATGGCATCGTTTAACGATGACGCTATTTATATTCATTTGCTAATGAATGAGTTTAGCTCATAGGTTCTCAACCTTAGTTTGCCAACCGCCCACTTTTAGAATATTTATTTTTCTATATCCCCCCATTTTTTTTACTTAATGGTGGGGAGGACTCAACTGTCACGGAATCAATTTTAGGTACCGGGTTGCTACCTCCTTCCTGCTTGTACGTCGGCTGTGCGAAATTTAAAAATTCCTGTTAATTTATGAACAGCCGACGTATTCATGACAAAGGGTAAATTCTTAATAAAAAAATATATAGTAAAAAAATAAAAAAAATCATGTCACCCGATTTAATGCACACTACCGAAATATGTGAATTTTCGCTCACTTGATAAAAATGATTACGATACATACAATAACAAAAAATAACCAATATTAAAGTTTGCTTTGCTTTATTAGCACGTGATTAGCGTCTTTTTTAGACCATATATTTTTTAACTGCCCACGCCCTCACTGTGCCATCTCAACGCCCTCTAATTTTCTCTGGATCTTCTACTGCCCCCTGAAAGTCTCAGATGCCCACAAGGCGGCGTTATCGCCCACGTTGAGAACCTATGATCTAGCTAAAAGACGAATCAGTGCTTTTTTTGTACCACCAAGGCCAATCTGTTCATTTTAAATTCGGTGATTGCGAAGAAACCATAGTTAACTCTGTGAACGTAAAATAAACAATAATTAATGAGTCGTGTGTTTTTGAAATTGGCTTGTTATAATTTGTATCGTGAAGTTTCGTTCCTGGAATACTAAAAACATTGAACGACCTGCGAGCTGTTTATGTTCGCAATAACGCTGGACGGTTTTTATTCGTTTTATTTCCCTTCGTTGCTCTGTGCTCTTGTTCTTTCTTGAGAAACTTGGTTTAAGAAATATATAAGACTTATTTTTGTATCGAGAAAACCGAGAAGGGGGGGGGGATTAAGAGAGAGAGGGAAATGTAAGTGTGGGGACGGGAAATATGTATGTGTAAACTGAGAATTTTTGACAGATGTAGTTGTTTTATTTTATTTTTTTTATTATTTCAAGAGCTTCTAGATTATTAAGCCTCTGCAACCGGGCTCGAAAAGAAGAAGATGGAGAGATACGAAATTACGAATGTTAGAGGAGAGCGCTAACATTTACAGCGACAAAATCGATGCGAAAATTGCGAAAATGTTTAATAAAACACGACTCGTTTAAAATAGAGCAAAAATCTCGCGGGCATTGTCTTAAACAGTATTTAAAGAAACACTTTCATACATATAACTAGTAAAATAACTGAAAAAAACGTGTTTATAATAATTTTTGGAGCATACTTTGCGATTTTTTTCTATCGAGGGAATTTTATATAATTTGCGTTTCGGCGCAGGCAATGTCTAGATATTATCTTCAAGAATAACATATATTTTTTAAGAGCTTTAAAACTTACCGTGTTTAAGGGAGATATGTAAGAAATCGGTAGAAATTCGGGTTGCGGGGCCTTAAGACGCAGACAATAATAGACTTATCTCATTTCTATGTATCGCATCTCTCCCCGAAGATTTAATAAACGAGTGATCTTTATCTATTTATTTATCTTTATTTATAATTTTTATCCGTAATTTGTTTAATATGTTTCATACACCCCTGGTGAAGGTTCAGGTTGAACCGAAACCGGTTGGTTAATATTTTAAAGATATATAGCCCAGTGGTATTCGAACGGTAAATAAGTCTTTTTTAAAACAATTATTATATTTATGTATATAGAAGAAGTGTTTGCTACATGTGAAAAATTTAATTAATGTAAACACTTTATTAATATCAGATCTATTGAGCGACTATGTGTTAGAACGAGAAAGTTTTGTTTTCGAATAAGAGCTTTATTTTATTATTTTTGGTTAGGTACCTAATTCCAGCGATAGTTACATCGTTTAGCTGCATCCCTTCAGTTCTTCACAACATAATCCGTGATTTCTCAGGCAGCCATTTGTCGTTTGGAAATGTTGTTGGTGATTTTTCCCGCCCTTAACGTATTTTACCGCTCCGGGAGGGTTTTATTCTCTTTTCAAAAGCAAGGTACGGTAGGAATACATTACTGTCCTGACCCAGTGATCCCTTACAATTTGTTCCGCTGTTAGTTTTTTCATCGAGTAATTTCTTTGGACGGATTGCCTACGGGTTGGACTTATAATTTAATGAGCTAAATGTTACTGTGTAAAAAAAGGACCCTTTTGTATGTATTTATTGTTAGAATGTGAAAGGCATTAGCCGTTTATTATAATATAAGCGATCTTTTTGCATTTATTCTGCCCGTACGTTCCGTTTCTGTTTGAAGCCGTTTTAATAGCAGGAAAGATTATATTTTCAATTGTGAAATTTTCATGTTTATTTGGACAATCTTATTTCAATTTTTAAATTATCTACCTTTGAAAAAATAATTTTCATTTAAATAGTGACGTTTCTGAGGACAACCTATTGGATTCGGGCCGAGCCGGGAGAGGCCGGTAGAGCGAGACTCTGCTGCTGGTCTCTCTCAGCCCATCGTCTTGCACCGCAGCGGGAGGGATGGATTCACACTGCCCCTTGATTTCTATTCATCACTCATACATTTTTCCTTCCCATTACCTTCCTTTCAATAAAAAGACCCACCACACAGCGCCAAATTTGGGTGTGTTATGTTTATTATTACAAATTTTATGATTTGTAATAAGTTTTGGTTTTGACTTATTAAATAGAAAATTAGACGTGAGGTCTACTAATCACAGAACTACTAGTTATTATTAATTCAACCGATTGTTTTGTATTCATTGAAGAGTCCGAACAGCCATTGGGGATTATGGCATCCTCAATTGGGTTATATTGTGAGGTTTAAGAGAGTGGGAAGGGAAGTGAGATGGGGAAGCGGAAGGTGGAAATTCCATAGTTTTCTACTTGTGCTCATTGTGTGACACCCATGTTTTTTACTTTCTAACCCTTGTATGTTGATGAATTTTTTTTAAATTCAAAGCATGTCAACAATTTGAATTCAACCGAAATAATTTTTACTCCACCAAAAATGCTGTCTCCGAGAAACCTTTGGGAAATTCTGTTTGCTTTCCAGTACGTACGTAATTGGACAAACTACTTTCTCCAGTAATATCTAAAAACCAATCTGTTTTTATTCTTATTTCCTGCCTCAGTACCGACATTACCACTAGTGCAAACAACGTTTAAATAATATATAAACGACTCTGTAAGAATTGTAACATTTTTTCATAAGTCGCGACGACATGTTTTCCGGTGCACATTCTTAAATATTTATCGCTTCCGTTCTCGTTAGGTACAAATCTAACCAAACGTACAATCGCCAAGCAATCTTGAAGTTAAGTAACATTCGTAAGAATTGTTACCACTTTGATAAACTGTTAATTTTTAATGCTTTACTCAATTTGGGAGGCCGGTATATGGTACCACCGCCCCGGGAATCATTCATTGGATAACCTTCGCCAAAGGTCACCATAAGTGATATTTGTCCAGTTCTTGGTGGCGGATGCGTCTGCTCACCAGATGCGTGACGGGTCGGATCGGGAGAGGCCAGTTGAAGGAGACTCTTAGAACTCTCCTGCGCACTCAACTCCTTGCAACGCAGTGATAATCTGGCTACAAGATTCCTAACTGCCCCTCTTACTTTTTTCCTTCCCAGAACTTCACCTCCTTCCCTTACTTAAAAGTGTCCAAAGAATATACAGGCCCGTGGGGACAAGATTTTCATCAAGGCTTGCTGTGCAAAGTTAGTGTAGAAGAAGTATAACTATTGATGATAGCTGAAAATTCGCATTCCTTTACCATACTCAAAGAGATCTCCACTCAAAATATTTTTGCATGAACAGCGCCCAACTGACAGTCTGTAGTTGGACTATGGTATTCAGAATCACGTATGTTTTGAGGCTGAAGGGCGTTGGAAGAGGATGAACCAAGGAGAACCTGTGACCTGTGACCTCTGGATCTAGACTGGCAGATCTTTACCTCATCTAAGGATGTCGAAATTGAAATAAATTAAATATTTTTATTTTTGAAATGAGTAAAACCTCAAATTGTTTCATTGATACTTGTAGCTTGTGTAATATTGAAAAAATGCGTTAATAAAATGAACATAATGTTGATAGCTCTCAGTCGAAGTAAGGAACAGTTGAAAATGACGAGAAATGGTCGAATTAGCTCCGTGAAGGAAAAGGTCCTGCGTTCGATTCCCAGAAGCGATTGCATTTTTTCTGCCTTTTCTGTTATGCATTTATCATTCTAGAGTCGTCAATATTTTTATGTTTACCTTTATATTTGAGATATTCCCTGTTAGGCTATAAGGTATAAAATGGGTTTTTTCGACATTTAGTGTCAATAAGTTTTCGTCGAACTATAGTTTTACGATATTGATTGCATTGTTAGCTAATACTTCGACCTCATTCCAAGAATTTCCTTCAATAGTAATCACTGTATCATCTGCGTAAGATATAATGTTTCCAATGATTGGGAGTTCAAAATGTTCATTTACATACAATATGAATAGTAAAGGTCCCAATACAGTTCCTTGTGGAATTCCAAAATCTATATTTTCTATTTCACTTAGTTCGTTGTTTACTTTTACCTGTTGAGTTCTTTGATGGAGATAACTTTTTAACCATGTTTTAGCTTTGCCAGTTATTCCTATATTATTAAGATTATTAATTAATTTTGAATGTGAGACATTACTATTGTCTCCATTGATAAGAAATTATATATGATTAGACTATTATTGAATTAATTTTAATAATTTGCATCATGGAAATGTTCACTTAACTGTCACAAAGTGAGACGTCCCATATTTATTTAAAATGAAAAACATTGCAAAGAATTGATGTTAATATTTCCCAATATCCTAGCCCTAGGGTAAAGCTTAAATAAATTTGTCATTTTTATAAAATATACCTCGCTAAAAACTCGTAGATATTTGCAAACATTTGCAATTTTTTAATTCAGAATTGCTGATAAAAATATTATCCAAATACACGACCCATTTGGACGCGTTTTTATTTGAATGAATCATTTTTGATGTTTTCCGTGTCGTGTTTTGGGTTGGAAGCATTTTATTTTACTAGTTTATTTTGCCGAGCTTTGGGGAATAATAATATACATTAAATGACACGTACAGCACAAATTTAACAATGGCATTGAGGTAAATATTTATCATTTTTTCCATTCAACCAATGACTAAAAACAACGACAGTAATTCACAACACAAAAAAAATTGGTTAGCGTATTTATTTCGGAAGGTATTTCTTTCTAAGAGATTTTTGTAATTAATTTTCTACCGAACTCCAGCGGATACCTTTAAAACATTTTCTATCAGAGTTATTTAGAACACTCCAAATTTGAATCACCAACCAAGCCTAATTGTATACACACACTGTTGTTCTTCGAAATAACCGTATGTATTGCTTGTTTCAACGAAGTAAAGTTTAGTACGGGTAGTAATAAAACATCAGATATTTTCCTAGCCACCTCAAGTACGCACGGAAAAATCTGCAGCTTAAAATGGTAATAAAAATGTTAAAGTTTTATACAAAACTTGCAACGCATTTTTTCAATATTAAACGACCCCTTGTATCACGGCTTATTTGACGGCCTCCGTGGTCGAGGGGTAAGGCTCTCGACGAACAATCCGAAGATCGTAGGTTAAAATCCCGGCGTGCGCAAGTAAATTTTATTTGATTGATTTTTGTTATTTCACAATTTGACCATTTAAAATTTATATGCGATATATTTGCGGCATGTTCCAGAGTGAAAGTTATTCTCAGTTTCGCCCTAGTGTAAGACCACCATTCAGAATTGAAATTTGCTTGAAATGGTTTTAGCCGTGTTTGGTGACCAGTTCTGAATAGCCAGGTACTTCCCCACCTTCCTCTCCCTCATCTCCTTCCCCTCCACACTACCTTCAGCCTCACAACATACCACAATTGGGGTTGCCATGGACTCACTGATTCCAGACGGGAGCATTTGGTACTCTTGTACTGTATTTACGTTGAAAAAAAAAATATTTATGCTTAAATTTATTTTATGAAACAATATAACTTTTACATAGATAGTTTATTTTGGATGATCTAACACTAATATTTTAAACACAACTTGTTAACTCTTTATTATGGAAATATAACACAAAAATAGGTTTTGACAATAACTTAAAGTACAATAATTTCATTTTTTATCGAAGGAAGCAAATACTTTGTGGTGTGACATTATATATTAAATGAAAAAACACCACATTTTATTTGAATTAATATTTAACAGGCAACCAGGTTTCGCTTAACTCAAGCTTCATCAGGGCTTATTATATCAACTAAAGATAATTACATACAGACACATGTAGCGGTCCCAAGGGGGGGGAAGCCACCTACCTTTTGCTCTCGGCTAGCTCAATGTCGTCGGCAGGCAGGAAACCTCTTCTCGCCAAGGTCGTAGTTAACTAGGGGGTAAAGGGTACATAGGTAATTTGCCAAAGCCCGCCCACGTGATCCCATCAAATGAAAGAGGTAGCTGGGTGAAACATATCTGTATTGTCTGGTGTACACAATTACAACATCTAGCAAAACATAATTATTAGTCACAAAACAACATCAAGGCCTAGCTAGGTATTTCCTACGAAGGGGTCTCTCAATTCTCTCCGGGTGTGTGGTCATTTCAACCGAGTATTGCTAGCGGACACATTAATTAAGAGGGAAATCGGGGTTCAACTCACAGCTGGTGTACAGGTGCAGGAAGCCAGGGGCAGCAATCCGGGGTTGGTGCAGGTAGCGGTGATCTCCAAGTGGAGCAGGCCATGTCCGCGACCTCGTATACTACTATTGAGATCGGCTCTAATTGAAACGCCATTAAAATCGGCGATCTCGCGGGAATTTACTGAGCGTACCGCAATGTGCGCAGCCTGTCGGAACGACTGCCGGTCGGTTTCTGCCGGGTGGTGGGCTAGCTTCTCGCGGGACTGTGTGGGGGAGGGGTGCGGTATGTCATTTCTTGCAAGGGGGGGGCATTGGAATGCACTCACCGCGCCGCTGTCCGCTTGCTTGACTGCCGGAGAGGGGCGCGGTATGTGCTTTCTTGCGAGGGGGGACGGCGGAATAGACTCACCGCGCGGCGGGACTGTGACGTCATACTACTTGAGGTGCGTATCGTAACACACATTTATAAAATAAATTAAAAGAATGAGTGAAAGAGATAGCAATAGAATAGGCGACACCCCATTGGTGCCAGAAAGAGATACAAATAGAAAAGAGGGAGACAAAATTATTACAGGATTAGTAAGTAGGGGGGAGGGAGAGGGAGGGAATTTTCAGAAGGGGTTTACGGAATAAATTAAATATGGGACTATAAGTTAAATTGATTTGGTTATTAATAATGTTTGATTTATTATTGACGGCTTTTTGATTTAGATAAATAATATTCGACAATAATTTCTCCTACACACAAAGCATAGCTTTTTATGAGAGTGCATCTTTAATAAATTTTATAAAAGTACCAAGAATGCCCATGTAGTATTTTGTTAATACATGTATGTACGTATAAAATGTAACTCACATTAATTTATATTACAATAAAATAAATCAAGAACATGCATTAAAACAAAGCTTTTTAAGAAAAATTTTGAGGTAATCAAAAGGTACTTATTTTAAAAATTATCAACATTATTTGTTCAAAATAATGATGAAAAGATTATACAAGAAGTTGATAGAATATCATATATCTTTAGTGGAGGAGACGAGAGGGAAATTTATTGGTTGTAAGTTGTAATGTTATATTTTTTTTAATATTTTTATTTTAGATAATTGCTTATGGAATGAAATAAGAAGCATTTTCTTTTAACGTCTACTCCAGAAGTCCAGAAGTCTACTCCAGATGATTTTTTTAAAAATTTCTTGTTAAAAGTCATGTCTTCACTACTACCATATATTACCAACGCTTATCAAGAGTTACGTAAAATACTGTCCAACACTTCCAAAAGTATTGATTGATTAATGATTAATTTAGTCACTGCGGTCGCTTGCCACCGCAAATTTGTTCAGTGGTGACTGATCCCATTTGAATCTACCATTCATCAAAAAGGATAGTTGCCAGCTTTGTAGCAAGGGGTTATTTTGTATAGTATTAGGGCTGACAGGATGTGCGCACTATAGTCTGATCGATTTTCCCTATGAATTGTTTAACACCAACAAACCCTCGGTCTGTGGATATATTTTAATCGAATTCCAATATAAATCATAAAAGCTTTTTTAATCGTATTCTATACGTCAACAAGTTGATTAATACGCACGGTGTTGGAAGCCATACGCATTTGGTAAGCGATTGTTTTGTTACTGTTACTTTTGTTACTGGAAATCCATTGTTACTTTTCATCCCCTGTTTTTTTTTGGTCAAAAGTTATTTTGTGAAATGATTTTATGAACTTTGCCTTCATTTGCTTTAATATTTTTTTTTTTAAAGTTAGGTATCAAACGCACAAAACATTTAAATTATTTAATTTTATTTCAGATAAGTGAACATTAAAAAAAACTTATACAACAAACCAAACGATTTCGGTGACAAAAAACCTTCCATTTTTTTTTCATCTCGAATGTTGCTTTCTCTACTCCACTTAGTAATCATAGTGTCGTATTTAGTTTATAACTGTAAGGTGATCGTTTCGAAGCCGGTCAACAAACTCATGTAAATAAGTCGATGTTAATAAAGAAGTATATATGTTTAAATCCCTCAACTTTTACAGAAAACATTTTCTATTGATTTAGAAAAGACCATATCAAATCGCCAATGGTCATTGACATTGGCAACCTTCCAAAAACTAGAAAATAAACAAATCTGTAAAATAATCGTTTACAACAACTAACCCACAGATTTGGGTAGAACAGAAAACACCAGTAATGTTGTTTTGTTTATAACGGCTTGTTGCTTTCACTAACATTGTTTTGATTGTAATGTTATACATTATCGAATGAGCTCATCGAGTTTCGTAGAATACGCAGTTAAGAAATGCTCTCAATATATATGTTCTTGTTGCACGTTCTTGAAGCACGTTCCTAAAACCTATAGGTGAACATACCTTTCTCTAAACCTTTGTTTGAAATATGATCAGTAATAAGTGTATTAGATATTTATTCTAGATCAGACTTGCTATCCGTTTGTTAAAGTTATAATAATATCATATATTGGTATATTCGTATCACTAATGCACTGATAGTAATATTATATGCCTCTGCTAACATTAATTGGTCGCTCAATTTGTACACAAAGTGTTTGGTTCTGAAACAGTTTTAAAAAAAAAACTTAATCCATATTCCCCAAGTCCTTCATCAATCATCTATTCCTTTCTCTTCTTCCTTTCCTCAAAGTCTCTACCAGGAAAAGAAGAAGATGTTCCTACCTAAATGTGAAAAATTAAACAATATTGCCACCCAAGTTTAAATTACCTACTTGGGCAGTTGAAAATTCGTAGTGACATTGGACACAGTTCGCTAGTCGAAATATCGCAAAATTTCATTTTTTATGAAATCAAAGTGTCGTTGCTTAAAACCTGGTGTTGTGCCGATATATTGGGAAGCTGCCAGTACCAGGATTGATCCTGAATCATTGGAGAAAACCGTCAAAGGTAAGAGACTATTCCTCTCATAGCCTATCTCCTATGATCGATATTTCAAAACACAATCAATGGTCTTTTACTTATCAAAAAAAAAGGATTTACAGTTCACACATTCTCGTGTCGCGGCATCGGCCGTGACACAAAGAAAACATGGATACCTTTCTAATCTGTCAAGTGCATATTTCTCGCCGCATTTTTTCAATGTAGATCTGGTATTCGAAATATTTTAAATTAATGAAATGAAGGCAAACATTTTCAGGTCACGAATAACCTGTCCAAAGCTATATATAAGATTTCCTATTATCACCTTTGTTATAATCGGTAAACGTCCCTTGTGAAATGATGAAGGACTTACCTATTAAAGAATTGAACCCCCAATAAGTGGGAGGGAACCCAATGGGACTGTGCATAACATTGTTTCAAGCTCAACGTACACAATGTATCTTAAAAAAATGGTTTTCACCTTAGGTATCAACTTTAAAAAATTCTCCGTACACTATTAAAAATATAATTCTCTTCAATTTATGTCCTAAAAAGCCTGAAAAAGAGAGTTAATATCCTCGTTTTGATTATTTGCAAGTATTAATGTTACGTACATTCATTTCGTAATAAATGCAAAACTCAATTTAAAACTTGGCAAATATCCAGGAAAGTTTAATTGAAAAATAAAATTGCCATTTACCGCACAAACGTATACATATTTGGTACCTAAAGCTAAAATTTTGAATGAACGACTGTATAATGTAAACGTAACTCATAATGTAATATATTATAAAAGTCGGCTTCATATTTGTATTAATTGGGCTAGAATTTTTCTATATTATTTAGTAATACGCTTAACACTTTTCTTACGATAATTTTTGTTAGGTGAAATAAAATATTGATTGGTTTTAACTAAGTGCTTAACTAATTAAAATATGAGAAGAATTGTTCCTTCACGGGGTCAAAAAATGTATGTAAAATGCCAGTATGAAAAATACAAAGAAAAAAATCAAGATGTTGATGCGGGAAACAATATGGAACTTTTTTAATGTGAGAATTCCAATTATTATTGTTGAAATACCACTGTACAGTATCCGAAAGTTTTTTAAATGGCTTTAGATGAGTTGACCGGATCCAAATAGTTGAGTGCACTCTCCCCCTCCTGAGAAAGCTTCTAAACATTACCCAGATAATCTCATTGCTACCAAACAGTTACAACTTTTGTGCTGTGTCACAAATAAATAAATAAAAATAGTAATAATCTAAACTTTGCCCTAGGGAAGCTACGAGTACCATCGAAACTGGTCAATAGTTTTAAATATGTGTGTAGTGCTTTAAGCAAAGTATTTGTCCAAGTTAATCTGATAGCCACAATGTAGATTACTGGTATTATTATTTGTAAATAAATTATTATTATTTGCACCAAATTTGCTATAAATTGGCCATATACCGTAGAACCACTCCAAAATCAAAATCCTCCGACTTTCAACACCGTGAATTTATTGTGATTGAACACGTGATGAAGGATTTTTTAAAATTACCGAAGATAGCGATCTTTTGATCGCAATCGAAAAAGGAAATCTTTCTTATCTGAGAAGTAGTGTCTTTCCGAGGAAAACTTAATTATTATGTCTGTCACGTAAAATATTGACGGATTGTTTTCATCGGTTTATTCCCAAAGCTCCCTACAAATATGGTTGGAGCTTTACGTGAATTATACGCGAGTCTAAATGTATTATTAAGCTGTTATTGATCTACCAGAAACGGGAAAAGGAATATACGAATTGGTTCAATTACCGTACAAACGTAAAAATATTAGGTACAAATTGAAAATATTATAGAAACAGTTAAGTTGGTGTTTGAGGCAAATGTTTAAATGTTAGGTGATATATTAATTTGAGCAAAAATATAGTTTGCAAAATTTAAAAAACTTGTTTATGTTTTTTTAAATTTTCATGACCAAAAGTGAAAAAAGAAAAAAAAATTAATAAACTTTCTTTAAAACAATTTTTTTTAATTGTATCAGCAATTAGGGTATCATTTAAATGAAAACAAATTACTTTGTATACACCAATTGTTATATCAAAATTATCAACTTGTATCAAAACCGATGGTTTCTTCAGATTATTCTGATGAACACGATGAATGTTTTTCAGGTTTTTGTATTTTCGATTACATATTTTTAGTTATACAAAGATATATAATTACATATTATATCCTTTCTCTTTTACGAGCTCGAAATGTTTCGGTCTTGAATACCAGTCATCCGATTAATAAAAATTTAGTTATTTATTTAATATTTCATATTATAATTCAGGTATGAGTAGATAGGTTAGCCAACAGTATGCAATAAGATAGATGATTCATTTTATGTCATCTCGTGTCCTTATACATTTGATAATAGTCATATGTGAAGCGAAATATGTACAAATACACTATTTTTGTCTTTGTTTTTAAGAAATTTCCAACGCGTGTTTGATAATCACATCAAAGATCGAAACGGCTGACACTTATAAATTATAAGCAATCACCCTCCAAAATTAAAAAAAAAACACAATTTGACAAAAAAAAATTACAGAAAATAATAAAGGTAGGTAGGTTATTAATGTAATAAATCTGCGGACGTTATATAATAATAAGTATTATGTGCGTGTTTTAATTACTTAAAGATATACCCCTACACGCGTTCATATATAGAGCAAGCATGCAAAAACATAATTTTCTCTAAATTAATCCATTAATCAAAATAATAACACTGCGAGGCAGATACATGTCAGGATACAAGTTGATAAAGTAGCCCTTTTTAATAAAATAATTCCGTGATTTAAAAAAAATAACAGCCATTAGTAGAATTACTCTGCGGTAAATATGTATATTTTTCTTTTTTATAATAGGTACCTACTTATATTAATTTTTGACTAGTAGGTTCCAAGAATACTCATATGTAGTGAGTTCTAAACAAAGCAACTTATCTGAATGGGTCAAAACTGGGTAGATATCTCACCGGGTGATGATGAGACTCTATTCCTCTCAGGAAAGAGGTGCGAAAGGTGTTTTAGTAGTTGCGCATTATTTATTTATTGGTTTATACAACGCCCGCAGAGCTTTTACGAACATAATACATGTCGCAATTTGACTGACATAATACAGAAACACATACCAGTACCTACATATAACTCATAATAAAAGTACAATACAATAGCAGAAATACATATCAGAATAATAAATAAGTGTCATTTTACAAACACAACACAGAAATACATATCAGAACCTACATATAACACTTAATATCAGTACAGTACCCTAAAAGAAATACACATTAATAAAATAAATATTTTTATTGTTCAAACATAATATAGAACTATACATCGGTTATATTACCAACTAATTATTTTTGATTTCATGATGATTTAATAACTGTAAAGCAGACATCAGTTTTGTCGAAAGAAAAAAAATTGTAAAAAAATCTCCAGCAATAATGAGTATCTACTGGTGTCCTGAAATTTGCGAAGTTTTCGCACTCTGCTATTTTCAGCTGGTGACGTCAATTTCATATTAGCTATGAAGATTTTCAGCATTCGTTTAATTTTATTTGACCGGTCAGTGGCAGGTATGGGTCCGACCCGAGCTTCGTAAGTTCAAATCCTCGGCTCGCTAAGTCCTCCATCACGACGCGACGCGACGCTAGCAACATTTACGGTAGTAGGCAATTTTAAAATATTGTGCAGTTATACGTAACTACTCGATATGAACAGAAACTCTATTCCACTTAATTTTATTCGACCGTAACCGGTTTCAGCTCGTTAAAGCCATCTTCAGACTGGTACAAATATTTCCTAGTCTACGGTTTATACACACAACATATTGGGGAGGGGGAGAGGGGTGGTCTACAAGGATTTTAATCAATTATAATAATTATATTTGTTGCTAAGTCGTTTTAGACTATCGAATTTCTAAATATTTTGGTAATTCCAGTCAGCTAATTACATTGGGTTTGCAGCTCACTTCAAAGATGATCAGGGAAAAACCTTACAAGTAATATGAGTTACTTATGACCTAATTTTATTGTCAAATCGTTATTATATTTATGAAGTTTGGTATTTTTATTGCTTTTTCTATTTCTGAATTTTTCTTTTTTCTTTTTCTGAATGTTCTAAACTAATTACATATTTTAATATTGAAATTATTATGAAAATTACCCTGGATACAAAAGCGGGGACTTAGCAAATTAATCTAATTGCTTTATTTTTACAAAGTTACTTTATGAAGGGGTACATGTTTACATTTTAGTAGGAATGGTCTAAACTAAATACCTATTTTAATTTCGAAATTATTATGAAAATTACAATGGATACAAAAGCGGAGACTTAGCAAATGATTCTAATTGCTTATTCATTACAAGGTTTGATTCTATTTTTTTAGTTAAGTGGGTAATTTTCTAAAGATTCTAGTCTATCCCGTTTATTACCTTTATTGCAAATATGGATAACTTTAACATCTCTTAAGAGATCATAAACTGGATAAACTAGAATCTTTAGAAATTACCCGCTTAACTAAAAAAATAGAATCTAACGCTGCCATCTCAGGAGACACATGCAGCTATAGGGAGTAGAAAGCACCAATAGATCTGATGTAGAAAATGTGAAGAGGATGAAGAGACTCCAATTCAATAAACTAGAATCTTTAGAAATTACCCGCTTAACTAAAAAAATAGAATCTAACTTTGTAATGAATAAGCAATTAGAATCATTTGCTAAGTCTCCGCTTTTGTATCCATTGTAATTTTCATCATAATTTCGAAATTAAAATATGTATTTAGTTTAGACCATTCCTACTATAATGTAAACATGTACCCCTTCATAAAGTAACTTTGTAAAGATAAAGCAATTAGATTCATTTGCTAAGTCCCCGCTTTTGTATCCAGGGTAATTTTCATAATAATTTCGATATTTAAATATGTAATTAGTTTAGAACATTCCAACTCCAATGTAAACATGTATCCCTTCAAAAAGCAATAAAAATACCATACTTCATAAATATAATAACGATTTGACAATAAAATTAGGTCATTAGTAACTCATATTACTTGTAAGGTTTTTCCCTAATCACCATTGAAGTGAGCTGCAAACCCAGTGTAATTAGCTTACTGGAATTACCAAAATATTTAGAAATTCGATAGTCTAAAACGACTTAGCAACAAATATAATTATTATAATTGATTAAAATCCTTGTAGACCACCCCTCTCCCCCTCCCCAATATGTTTTGTATATAAACCGTAGACTAAGAAATATTTATACCAGTCTGAAGATGCCTTTAACGAGCTGAAACCGGTTAAGGTTGAATAAAATTAAGTGGAATAAAGTTTTATATTAGTTTTATTATAATATATTATAATGGAATTCCACCATGAATTATCACTCTCAAAAATAGAAAACAGAAACTCGCTGAGGGAACTGGTAGGCCTACTAACGGGACGCTGCCATCTCAGGAGACACATGCAGCTATAGGGAGTAGAAAGCACCAATAGATCTGATGTAGAAAATGTGAAGAGGATGAAGAGACTCCAATTCACTTATGGTGCCAATGTCCTGACCTGGTGGGAACTAGGCTCAGATACCTGGGGAGACATGTTGTAGAACCAGAAGACTTAGCTACATATCCAATGACAACTCTGGTGAACTTTATTAAGGGACTGGGTTATTGTCAAAGGATTGAGGTAAAATGGTAGAAAGTACAATGGGTCCATGGCCTAAGTACTCACGGGAACTAATGGTAAACCGTCTCCGCTTAAAATATATATATATATATATATTCGCAACCCACGATGTTATTTATTTAAAAAGATATATGTTACTTAAAATGCTATATCGTTTAGTTCATAATATGTGTTCAAAAGTGTATTGAAGATGAAAGAAAGATTTTTTCAGATAAATACGAGCTTTTGTATCCAAGGACCTTAGGTGCAACTATTGTGTTGTTTTCTCAAAACAGTTTGACAATCTTTATGATCTAAGTGCATCTCTGCATCATCCACATAATCTGCATTTGGGAAGCACTGAGCCAACCCCGCTACAGCAGATTATATATGGGTCTGGGAGGGATGATTTAGTGCCCTACCGCGCCGATTTGCCCGCCGATTGTTATATTTTTCAGCACTAGAAATCTCTGCGGGGGTGGTTGGCAGCGGCCACTACCAGGATGGCAGAATGGGGGTGGAATAAGGGTAAGGGGGGACGTATGGTGCCGAGTCATGGCACATTCGCATAACGCTTGGCAGAAAGAGCGCAACTTAAAATATGATTGATTTTCGGCCTCTTTTGGCTAGCCCCAAAAACCCTACCCAACCTACTTAAATATAACCAAATAAAAATATAATATAGAGCACCCTTTGATAATAGCATTAATAATTAAAATACGTTAGTTATTAAGGCATTACAAATCAGTATATTGTATAGGTTTTTGGAAAGCATTGTCAATTTTAACGATGTTTTCCGTTTTGACAGGTTGGCTTGAAGTGTGCTTTTACGAGAGTGGTTAAATTGCTGACTACTTAAACTTAACCGCTCATTTTATAAAATGTATTTAATATTGACGATTAATGAGACGATGTATGAATGTGAACGAGGCAAGGAGTGTGTGCCAAGATCGAGTTGTTTGGCGGTTCGTCCTCTCTGCCTACCCCTGCGGGGAAACGGCATGATGGTTAGTTAGTTAGTTATTTAATATTAATGAAATATAATAACAGTTTGTGTAGCATTGATAAATTTACTTTCATTTTTACAGAACCTTTATTATTATGTCCATTAATTATGTAAGACATCCCGCAATTTCAATCATATCTTGAACAAAATATTATTATCGCGCGCTTTCCGAATTTCTACGGACATACAATGTACTTCCCTTGAACACTTTAAGTTTTTACGCTGTTAAAAAATATATGTTCTCTTCGGATGTCTAATATCAATTATATGAAATTCCCCCGATAGAAAAAATTCACAATGTATGCTATGCTCCGAAAATTATTAAATACTCGTCTGGTTCTACATGTATTATTTAAGGGCCTTTAACCAGCCAGCGGCCGAAAATCCACATTTCGTCGAAAGATGTTCTTACGATCGTACAGGGCGGTTCCAATGAGAAAGATTTATTATTCTCCGTACCAGCTTTTAAAAATTATACCTCAATATCGGTTTTATTTCATTCCAAATTTGCTTTAATTTATACCTACATCCAAAAATGCTGAAAGGCGTGATGATAAAACTATTGAAATTATGTACTTTTTTATTATTTTTTGATCATAAGTATATATCATTTTTCAATAATGTCTAAGCAAAATAAGAATGTAAATTTTTTTTAATATATTAATTTGCAAGACCGTAAATAGATAGACAAAATAGAGAAATTTTCGTCATAAATAAGTGTTCGGAATTTTTTTAATGATTTTATTGTAACTAAATTAAAATTTTGAAACACGCGTTTACTAGATAACGAATTGGTTTACAATAATGTATAATTACGTGATACGAAATATATCTTGTAAAATAAGATTTTTCGTTTGAAAATTTAACAAATCTGCCAACGACCTATGTATAACCTTATTATACTAAAAATAAACATTTTTGTCAAAATTTAAAACATGCCTTTACTAGATAAAGAAAATCTTTCGAAATCAATTTATAATTAAAATTTGATTTAAAAATGTCATATTTCCGGTTTTCTATGGTTATACCCTCTTAACATGTTTTGAGTATGAAAAAATTGTTTTTGTTTGTTTAAATGCTTCTTAACTTGTGTGTCGAAATTTTAAATAAGTTTTAAGTACCTAATTTAAATTAAATATTTTCACACCAGTCGCTATCGCCTATTTATTATATGTTTTTTTAGATATATAAGCGCGCTCCTTCTACCATTCATCTTTATATAATATCTCCCTTTCAAACCGTCTTCAGTAATATTGCTCTTCTTTTTGAACTCTTTATAACGAAGTCTTAATAGATAGAAAAAATAAAACCTTCTTGCAATAGGTTTGTGCGATATAATTAATAAACAGAAAAATAATATAAAGGAAAAGATAACGGCTTGGGAACCTGCCTTTACTTTTAAACACGCGCTTTCATAAAAATGCAACGTTGCAAGACAAAAGGAAGCCCAAAAATTTATTTGTTCATATGAAGCGGATACTTTGTGATGTGACATTATTACTTTAAAATAAAACAATAACTTTGTAAACACCACTTTTATTTTTATACTTTATGCCGACCGGGTTTCGCTACAACCGTAGCTTCATCAGGGCAGTATAATACTCTACTAACATTAGGTTACATTTGTATTATAATATATATTTTACCAAAAATGGGCTGGGCTGGACTCGTCAAGTGGAGGAGGAAGATGGAGGCATAAATGGAGAATTGGGAAGGGAACGGACGTGTTCTTTATCAATAGGGAACAATCTTAGTATGGGACTTTCATTTAAATTAAGTTGGTTATTTACTACCTTACTATTAGTGTTTATGGCTTTCCTAAGTTCAAGTGCCTCTAAATTATCCAACCTTATACCGATTTTGTTTTTATGAATAAGTTTGGCGCCAGCGTTTTTGTCAAATTTATGATCGTTATAGGAGTTTATTAGTTGCTAATAAACTCCTTCCATAAACAAATTAAATTCACCATAGAAATAGGAACCAATTCTACCTTAAACTTTCTAGATCTTACGTTATCAATAATAAATAATAAAATTGAATTTAAAATCTACCGCAAACCGACGTTTACTGACATAACGATTCACAATTCCTCTAACCATCCCAACTCCCATAAACATTCAGCGTTTCATTCCATGACACATAGATTAGTTACAGTCCCTTTATCAAATACCAACTTTGCAATAGAACTATCTACGATCAAACAAATCGCAATAAATAACGGTTACAACCCAAATATAGTCGACAACATTCTAAATAAAAAAAATTATCCACTAGTAAATTTTTATACAACAGTCCACCTCATAATAATAATATACCAAGTAATAATAATCAACCTCATCAATGGCGTAGAATCCTGTACATCAATAATTTCTCTCAAAAAAGTGTTAAAAATCTCCCATCAGAAATCAAACCAGCATTTTACACTAATAATAATATAGGCAAACTTTTAATGAACGGTAAGGATAAGGAAGACAGTCTATCTCACTCGGGAATTTACTCACTTCAATGCAGCGACTGCGCATTTTTTTATATTGGTAAAACAGCGCGCAACATAAACACCCGGGTCAAAGAACATCTTAGATGTTTACACAGCTCTGGATTTTCAGAATTTGCAAACCACTTGATTGAAAACGATCATAAATTTGACAAAAACGCTGGCGCCAAACTTATTCATAAAAACAACATCGGTATAAGTTTGGATAATTCAAAGGCACTTGAACTTAGGAAAGCCATAAACACTAATAGTTAGGTAGTAAATAACCAACTTAATTTAAATAAAAGTCCCATACTAAGATTGTTCCCTATTGATAAAGAACACGTCCGTTCCCTTCCCAATTCTCCATCTATGCCTCCCTCTTCCTCCTCCACTTGACGAGTCCAGCCCAGCCCATTTTTGGTAAAATATATATTATAACACAAATGTAACCTAATGTTAGTAGAGTATTATACTGCCCTGATGAAGCTACGGTTATAGCGAAACCCGGTCGGCATAAAGTATAAAAATAAAAGTGGTGTTTACAAAGTTATTGTTTTATTTTAAACCAAAAATTTATGTTTACACTTAAGACAATTTTTTTTTTAAATAATTTAAAATAAAACAATATCTTTTTAAACACCACTTTTATTTTCTATACTTTATGCCGACCGGGTTTCGCTACCACCGTAGCTTCTTCAGGGGGAAATAATACTCTATTAAAATGAAGTTATATGTGTTACAGATAATATGTTTTTAAAAAATGGGCTAGACTCCTCGAGCTGAGGAAGAAGTCTGCGTAAGTGTAGATGGAGATTAGGGAAGGGAAAGTGAATGTACTTTGTCAATAGGGAACAAGTATTGGACTTTTATTTGATTATTTATTACCTTACTATTAATGTTTTTCGCCTTCCTTAATTTTAGTGCTTCTAAAATATCCAATCTGGTACCTATCGTAGACACTTGTTTAGACATAATTTTATCAAAAAGTTCGTTTGTGTGAAATCACTACGAAGTAATAATATATTTTAATGTCTTATTACGGTCAGACCTTGCGGACATAATAAAAATAACTATTTTTACACGCCGAAGTACATATTACTTCCTATAAGTGTCTGATATTATACCATATCTTTGAAATGATATAAAAAAGAACAACATTTGAAGGTGTAAGTATCAAATGAATGAATGTAAACGTGATTTTTATAACCCATTGTTGTAAATAACCGTTGTTTTGAAAAGGTGGTTAACAGCTGTTCCGATTCGATTTCAGATAGCATTTTAACAGTAATGTTGACCAATGGCGATGGAGAAAATGAAACAGGCTCATCATTTATCTAACTCGGTTATAATAGCTGCTAGAAACATGATTCCTGGAAAACAAACAATAGATAACATTGACTACCGTTATATCATTTATACCTATTATTGTGTTGATTTTCTCCTTATTTTTAAACAATGTATCTATTGTATAATAAATCATGAACTCAGAAACATTTATTTTTATCGAAGAAAGCAATCAATTTATGGATTGATATTATTTTTAAATGAAAATGTATTCAATGTATATGTCTGTATTTAAGTTAGTTCATAATATACTGTTGTGGAGAAGGTTGAGCTAACCGAAACTGGTTGACGACTAATGTATTCTATTAAAGTCATTTCAAAGTAAAATTATGTATAATAGAAATAAAACATTCCCGACCGAGTTATTTATTATTCGAAGATACAAAAATATTCAATATCTGTAAATTATTTATATTGCAAACTATGAAATAGGCATTTAAAAACAAAAAATTGTTTCGTAAAAAACGAAAATAGAATTAGCAAAAGTACTAATAATGTGTTTCAAGTTCCCCAAATTAAAATCAAATTAATGCACACACGTAGCAGTTTTATTGGTCCTTGTACATTTAATTTTCAACCAAAACACATTCAAATGACACATAAAATATCACTTAACATAAAAGAATTAAAATTATGGCTAAATGATGCAGATATTGAAACACTTTTTTATAAACTATATGTAAACCTTCATGCTTCACTTTTTAATACAATTCTACTGTAACTTCAAGACTAACTTTATTTATCTTCTTGAAACCGTAACAAAAAATCAACTAACTTGTATGTGTCACTTTGTTACTACAATATTTTCAAAGATACATACATATATTTTTAAACTTTCACTTTGAAATTTACATTTTTTAATTGTACCACTAACATATTGGTGTAATTTAGCACTTTAGTTTATATTACCCACGCACAGGCAGCGCCTTAGTGGGTTCCCATTATCTACCCTTGTCTTATATACATTTTTAAACTTTTTTTACATTATTTGTATCTTGTGTTATGTTATATATATTTAGAAAATATGTAAAAAATTACCTTTTAAATGTATCAAGATATAATGGGAAAAATAAAGGAAAAATAAATAAAAAAAAAACAAAGCAAAGCATTAGGAATAGTGGTACAGTTACAAAAAACCCAAACTGTTCTCTTTTAAATCTGTCGAAAGACATGTCAGTTATAGGTGCAATTTAAAAAGCAGTGAAAGCATTTTCGGACGTTTTACCTCAAATTTTAGTACCTACGTATTTCATATAGAACTTAGAAGCTTACGGTCTAAGAAGTTTTTCCCTTGAAACTTTATTCATTTCCCGAAATACTAAATTATGAAATTCTGAACTAACCGTACAGAATTTACATATAAATCATAATAATATAAATAAATAATTCTTGCGTTAGCAGACTACAAAGTATGTAAGTGAGTACTGAACATTAATTCGATTATGTTTAGTGTGTTAGATAAATAATTAATTTGAGTGCTAATTTTTATATGGCGGAGAATACTAAAGCTCGAGATTTTTGTGTCGTATTACAATACGGTGACCGGACAACTCTGACTAAAATCAACTCAACACCCCCTTTGAAAAGTTATTAAAAATAATGAAAAAAAAATAAAAAATTGGTTTGGAGGCACTGCTGCAAACCAGCTGCTTTCCAGGAGAAATCCTGAATTGTAGCTGAGCAGTGGCCTTTTTATCAATAGAAGCACTGATTAAAAAAATGTAACCATATTGTAAAAAAGTCTATTGATGAATAAACGTTATTATTATTATAAATGGGTTACGTTAGGTTAGATTATGGGCTATTTTTCAAAAAAAAAATTCATAGCTTTTAATGACATTTCAAAGATGTGTTGACTGTTGAGTTGACTTGATTCAATGAATCCTTACAAATCGATCGACAAGCATTCGATTTTTGTTTTAATAAAATAAAATAATTATTAAAAAATTTTCCACCTTAATTTATTTGACTGTAACCGGTTTCAGCTTGTTAAAGCCATATTCTGGATGGTACAAATTATTCTACGGTTTACATACATATGGTGGAGGGGAAGAAGGGGGTCTACAAGGATTTTATTCAATTATATCGGTTTTCTTGCAATTGTTACGTCGTAATTGGTAGTTCGTCTTTGACTATCGAATTTCTAATTATTTTGGTTATTCCCAGTAGGCTTAATTACATCGGGTTTGTTGCTTACTTCAATATTGTTCCGGGAATGCCTTACAAGTAATATGAATTCTCAATGACCTAATTTTATTGTTGTCAAATCGTTATTATATTTATGACAGAATTTTTGATCGATGTTTTGATTTTTTAAGGAACCCATGTTTTACATTGGATTTTTATTTATTTGTAATAGAATACAAATATTCAGTAACTTTGAACTAAATAGTTAACCAAAACGTTTCAGTTTATTTGGCGAAAATGGTTCAGCCCGATGATGTATCATGCAGTTAAGTTCGATGATTCAGCATTCAACGCCCATAAGTCATAAATCATGGCATAATACACCAACACACCATCATGTTATGGAGCCCGATCTCCATTAGGTAATTCATTCATGTCTCGCTAAGGCGGAACATCGTAATTTTGACCCTGTTTATTTTGTATTGGAGATCCGAACATATTTAGATTAGTAATATTAATTAAATTGAAATTAAAACAATTTTTTTAACTTATTTCCACATATTTATTTAACCAGTACCGGTTTCATCCTATTATGGACATCTTCAGGCTGGCAATTGACATTCTCTAAAATTCTATAACAAAAGAATGTTTATTGCCAGCCTGAAGATGTCCATAATAGGATGAAACCGGTACTGGTTAAATAAATATGTGGAAATAAGTTAAAAAAATTGTTTTAATTTCAATTTAATACAATGTAATTCCACCACGTATAACAGAACAATAAATAAACTCAGTAATATTAATGTTATATCCTTATTTTCTAATTCAATTCTTTTGTCATGTTTTAGTTTATCACTATCGTGTGCAGTGTGTGCACTCTATATTAATTTATATTATGTCCTTGTTTTTAAATTCATAATTTTATTTTGTATTAAATCCGGTTAAATATAAATTTAACCCTCCAATTACCTGGTGAAATTATACAACTAGTTGTGCCTGGTGATGTCTGTGGGACCCGGCGACATTTTATGTTTTTTTTCTTCTAAAAAATAAGGTTTTTTTAAGTGAAAATTTCTTTAGCACCGTTGTGATTTGAAACTCGATGAAACAAAAAATGGCGACACTAAAAAGAGACAAACACTTACATCTATAGTAATTAGCTTACGCGAGAATGCGATAGTGTAAACTGACAAAAATAATACTTTTTTATAATCACGTAAAACTTATACGAAATAATAAAATCATAAGCAAAATGGCGGATTGTATGTTGTGCAGGAACCATTTTTCAAAGACAACAATATTCGGAATCATGATTTTCTTCAATTAATAGTGCTTTAATATTCTTTGACATTAGTCTCGGAAGACATTTTAAGTAGTGCAAATCTTAAAAAAATGAAAACAATTAACCCTGCTTAAAGAAAACGAAATCAAAACTATGATTGCTACTTTCAAAATAACTACTTCGTATGCCTGGGAGGGTATGTGAGACCCGCGCGGAATTTGACGACATATGTTTCCAAGGAAAGCATGGGTAGAACCTTTTTAGGGTAGAAATAATTTCTCTGCGTGTATTGCTAGCGTGATCATTAGCGCCAGTTTATGAAACTGAAATTTTAACTAGTTACAGCTGTTTTAAAATGCCTTGGGTCTCTCAGATCCTATCAAGCATGCGGGGGTTAAATTCAAAATTTTATCACGAACGTAATATATATTTAAAAAAATGTTTTAGTCCAGATCGGACGTGAATAAGTAAATAAAAAAATATCATCTGATGGTCACTGAATGCGATCCGCAACTTTCTCAAATATTTTTAAAATAAGTTCCGAGTGTGAACCTACTAGGTACTCTAGCCTGTATATTTTCAAAGTTTCAAATCGAAATCGTATATAAATTTTATCGTGGTAATTTTATAGTGTAAAGTTAAAGCTTTTTGTTAGGATGTACATTCATTACTGCGTAATGTTAAATGGTTTCATTTATTTTTTTACAATTTATAATTTTGTCTGTGATTTTATTTAGCTCATTCTAGTGGTTTTTGCGTTGATTTCAAAATTAGAGGCTAAATTAAAGAAAAAAAAAAGTTTTCAATTTCAACAATAAACATTTATGTATTTCTTCCGTTTTTATGAATTTTACTACAAAATACACAATAATTATGATTAATATAATCCAATTTAAAATATTTTTTCATATTTAACATGACATCCCTGCATTTCATAGGTTTTCAGTATTTGATTTTTCTCACTATTCTTATGATTATTTTTTTTTGTTCCAGGTACGTACGAACTTCTACTTCACCATAAAATTCGTTGAATTTCTCACCAGGTGCATCTCATACTGTTATTTATTTTGGGTAAGTTGTTAAACGTGTTATCAGTCCCCCCTAATAATAATAATTGTGTATCTTTATCAAAATAAATAAACACAAGTTATTTATGCAGATATTGAAAACTCAAGACATAAAAAGAGCAATGGAAAAGTAAATTAAGGTGACTGAAATTATTATTTATTGAGCATTATTTGCCAATTTCAAACCTAAAATCGGATTCAAAAATACTTTTAATAATAAGTCGGTATGGATATCAAACTGATTTATTTACAGGGTTGATTTTTGTGCGTATCCTCTGGTATTTACAGTATATAGACAAGTGGTTTTATCCTAGATGCATTTGAATGAAAATAATTTATACAATTTTGTTATTCAGTGGTACATCATCTCTGCACACCCCTTCTTCGACACTTAGTTATATTTTGTGTTAGTAGGTACACCGTATTTCCCTAAACTTACTGCATATCGTTTATAAGTATGCTCGGGGGGCAACTGTCGGGGATCAATTGTCATGGAACCATAAATTGACATATCAAAAAATATTTCCAAAGACGTGTTGCTAACCAAAAACACGCAACAAACTTATTTGTTAAGTCTGTGTACTATCTTATCTCTATTGTAGATATTGTGAATACAAACAGAGTTCATTCTTACATTCTTAAGTTCCACTTTTGTCCACCTGCAGATGTCTAAATATATCCGTAGGTACCTACCTATGCTAACAAAGTACAGCGTAGAGATAAATAATTGGAACATACTATTGTTTATAATACTAGAAACAATAGTACGCACCAATTCACATTCATATTCACAAACAATAATGGATTAATAACCAAAATAAATTAATAAGTGCGGACACAGAATGTTGGTATACCTATTTTATTTTTAAAAAAATTAAGTCACTGACACTTAATTAAAAAAATGTCTCTATTAGTAAGGTTAAATACATGTAGAAAATAGAAAAAAATGGCATAAATATTTTTTTTTCATACGAACACCGCAAAAGAGTCCCAACTGCTTCTGTCTGGAGCCAGTGAAACTATGGCATCCCCAATTGTATGTTGTTGTGAGGCTGAAGGTAGTGGGGAGGAGAAGGAGACGGGAAGAGGAAGGTGGGGAAGTACCTAAATATTCAGATCTGGTCACCAAACACGGCTAACGTTTCAATTCTGAATGGCGGTCTAACACCAGGGCGATACTAAGTGTATCTTCCACCCTGGAACGTGCCGCAAATATACTATACATTATTTTAATGAATAAATTGTGAAATAACACAAATTAATCAAATAAAATTTATTTGCCACGCCGGGATTTGATCCCGCGACCTTCGGATTGCGAGTCAAGAGCCTTAACGTTAGAACACGCTGGCCGTCAATGTGAATGGTAATAATAAATTGAATGGTAGGAATAAAACGATTAATGGTAGGAATAAGTAATGATAGAATTGTGTAGATATTAAGATAAATGTTATATAAGAGTATATTTTTTAAATATCTCAATAATTATTTATTTATAGGTATCTGCCGACAGCCATATGCTTGGCTTAGTAGGACCTTTTTAGGTATCTGCATTTTTCTAGATTACAAAAAAATGTATTTATATATCATGAATGTCTACCTGTATGTAGGTATGTGCTTATTATATAATGTATTATAAAGCCGAACTATTTTTTTCTACAAGATATCAGACGAAGTAATTAATCTCTTTAAGTAAAAGCGTCACTTCAACAACTACACAAATCTCAGTATGTTTTGCCTTTTACAGTAAAAGTTCTGTATCTAATTTAATTATCCAAAACCTTTCTGCAACATATTCCTCCGAACCCATCAGTCAAATCTGGACCCCAATTTGCAGTCGCGTGCCTGATAGATGACAGCTTTTATCTTAATGTTTCGCCTAAGTGATTGCCCTGGGGGCGGGGAAGGGAGGGGTTGGGTGCAGTTATTACAATTGTTTATGTGCATCAAACAAATCGGAAACCCCCCAAATT
Source organism: Limnephilus rhombicus (assembly GCA_929108145.2). Classification (NCBI taxonomy): domain Eukaryota; kingdom Metazoa; phylum Arthropoda; class Insecta; order Trichoptera; family Limnephilidae; genus Limnephilus; species Limnephilus rhombicus. Next base: position 30,437,962 of record OV815277.1, on the reverse strand, counting down.
GCATTTTTCTCGCGATGCGTGCTGATGTGAAATAATATTGAAATGTGAAATACAACTCGAATCTGTATATATATTGTTTGTGTAGGCGATTGTGAAAATGAGAGGGTGCATCAAAATTACTGAAATGTAATCCAAACTGTAAACGTTAAGACTTTGTGGAATCAATAATTTTATTATTATTTTAGCCCATAAGTCTGATGAGTCACGAAATTTACAGACGTAAAATGAAATTCGGGATTTCATGTGCCGTATAAACCACTTCTTAAAATGCATAATTTTGTATGCATTTGTGAAAAATGGGCAGGCAATTACTTAGTTCAAAGAATTGAAGTCATACTTATTGTTTAAGAACTAACATATGAATTAAAATGAAAAAGCAGTGTGAATTTGGATGACTGTTTTGAAACTTCATGTCATATGTAATGATAATGAGAATAGTTATCTAAAAACGGTATCTGCCTTGAATTTGCCTCATGTTTACTCTAGTATTGTGACTGTAATTAATCGCCTTGAAAAATGATAATGAAAGTAAACATACCTAATACGATGGAGACAAAATAAATAAATGTCTTAAAACTGGGCCTTCAAATACGAGTAGTTATAAATATTGTAAAATGTTTCATTGTAAATTAAACTTTTCAAGTGGAGTATAACATCAGAGACTGGTTTTAAAGGTTAAGTACTTACCAGAGTTTGGTTTTATACAATATTGTTGTATTTTTTCATGTTCATAGTCCTCGTAAGTTTTTCAGTCATTGATGAAAAGCAAATCGTAAATTCACGCTTCCCCTAGCTATAAATTAGAATAGAAATATTCTGGAGGTAATTGGACTATCCACCACTTTATTTTGCTAATGCACGTGCTGAAAGTTCGGAGGCATTCTGAAAAGTTAACGGACTCGGAGCACACAAACAATAACAACCAGGTACCACAGCATCCGAGTGGTGAGTCAGTTGGTATAACCACCTTCATAAATATTTCTGCATTCTCTCGATATCCTATTTAGTTCGATACTGATAATATTACAGATATGATTGTACCAGGCTAAGTTTTGGCTTATTTTTAAAGAGCCTTGTGGAATGACAAATTTTCCTGTAATTAATGTGTTTCAACCGATCAGAGAGAGGTTATACCGCCACACAGCTCTGCATCTCCTTGCTTCATTCATATTCATACATCGTCTCATAAATACTTTTCTCTTATTCTGACTCTTGACATAGCTTAATGATTTAAAGTTAGTTACCAAACGATAAAGTTCCCTAAGATTGAGTGTTTTCAACTACTTGTCAAATTTGTAACTTCATCTTTTCAAATAAAGTCAAGGTGTTGTTAATGGTTCTATTTTGACAAACTATGTACGTGGCAGGACAGTTAATTCCTTGACTCCAGACTTGTTTAGATTCTAAAGTTCAATCCCTAACGTAAGTTAATATATTTTCAAAAAAATAAAATAAAAAAAATGTAAGTTTGCTGCAAATGCTTGCACTTCGTCCCAAGTGGAAGATATTCTCAATGTCTCCCCTGAGAGGTATCACCTTCAAAATCGAAACTTGAATCTTTCTTCAAAAAGCTGTCTATTTTTAAATTTTTTTATTGTTATCAAGTTTAATTTGTAGAACTCCATTTTAATTTTTACATCTTTTATATATTCAATAATATTATCATTAAGTTAATAAAAACAGTTTATTTACAAACAAGTTCTGCTGTGTAATTATTATTATGATAATGCCTTCAGAAGGCGAAATAGCTGCCACGCGTAATAAAAATTACACAGCAGAACTTGTTTGTAAAAAAAACTGTTTTTTATTTAATAATAATATTATTGAATATATTATAAAAGAAATTAAGAAAAGCTATGTCTATGATTAAATTTTATTCCAAAACATGTGAATAGCTACTCGTAGGTATTATTTCTTCTTCTCCTCTGCAAAAACACTACACAATCGAAAACAATCAACAGGTCTTAATCGAAACAATAAATTATTTCATCAGATAATAAAAGCGCGCTAACGCCTTTTATTCGCATAAAAAATAATTTGGTAACTCTGGTCAACCCGTCCGTTGTCAAGTAATTTATATCTACATTTATTTATATGGTGGCCGCCATAAAAACGGGATAGGGTTAACTCCCAGATCTCGCGGGAGGGTTATATTCTTTTATACCTGATTTTTTTTATAACGACATTGACAAGGGTTTGAACCCTCGGCTCTGTACAGTTGCACAGCGGCAGGCGCCCACTCAGTTACTATGACTAGCCGTTAAATTTTAAGCCGGATTTTCGTCACAAAAAACCACTTAACACGTAATAATTAATGTTGGTTTAGAGACGGATTATTTATAATAATGTTTAAATCGGTGAAGCGAGTGATTTATACGTTTTTTAGTGGAATATTAATTAGAAATGATTTAAAATTGGTGTAAATTTATATACATTTTTCCCGAGTATTGATGCAGCGTGGTGCAAGGCACAACCCAAAACATTAATATAGAACATTACTACTTGGAATACTTACTTGTTGCACTCAATGAGTATTTTTTTAAATCAGCTGTCAGCAGGGACCTCCGGAGGTTGTGCTGTGAAGATGTGAATTTGACCTCGTATAAATTTTATCGAAGGGCTGCAATATGCAACGTTGTAGAACATCACATTGTCATAAATCAGACCAAATTATCTCGTCAAAATGTTGATATTTCTCAAAAAATCATTTATAATGATTATTGAATCTACCAATTTATTAATTTTGCAAGCTACCTTTAAAACTTAAATTCATTTCACAATCCAATTTTTTTAATATAAAAATATTGTTATAATACTTGAAATTCTAAAATGGTTACTCAACCATTTTAGAATTTCTTGTATAATTTCGTACACACTCTACTTCATTGAGTTTATTCAAGTATTGAAATTAATTATTACGCAATTAACAAGTTATCTTGATTTATTATTAACGATTGAACGCTGAAAGTTACTTCGGTTTCATTCTAACGAGATTTAAACTTTGCTCACATTTTCCCCAATCGTTTTCCAATCTTACCTGTCCATTAAATCTAAATTTAGACGGGTACAAATCGATCAGGACATCTCTTTTCTTGATTCTTCCCCGTACATTTATATACCAGGCGACTGGTACTTAATGCAACACAATGGAGAGATCATACTTAAAGGAACACACAACACAGAGATCGCATTTGTGCAAAAACTCCTGAAAAGCTAGGAATTATATAAAGAGAAAGATATTACTTATTCGCGGAATATCTGAATGCGTTAACAAAACTAACCCTATGTAGAAGAACCCGTCACGAAATCCTTTCAGTAGCGATATAGGTAGAATATTCTAGATACCGAGACGATTTCCGATGTAAAGAATTTGTGGAATTTATAACTTAACAAAATAATAGAATTGTTTAAACTTTACAAAATGTTTTTCACATGAGTTTTATTACCTTAATTTTTAATATGTTTTCTCTGTTATTTCATTCAATATTTCGCACCAAACTACGTAGCAAGATGTTCCACCCGTTCCCCCGGGGAACATCAAAGCTACATAACGCCGGATGACATTGAATGACAAGATTATTGATACCATTCAAAGAAGAATAATTTGTATCGAGTATACGCGTCACCGTGTACAGATATTTTTAATTCTATCTCAGCTCGTTTGCATCGCAGCCTCCCAGAGGGAGGAAGATAAAGTGCTCAGCTGCTTTGACAGTTTTTAAACTGCCACCCGCTGGATTTATCTGCACTGGGTGTCTACAAGACCACCAGATCTAGTTCCGCACTCCCTGGGACCAGCTTTTCGCCCGGACCCGCAGTCCCCTGGACCAACAAGTCCCCGAAGGTCAGTATTTATGATGACCTACGCGGGTCGGGCTCGTGTTATTTTTCACGGTAAATTACGGTACTGGACGTTAAAGTTAACGAGGAACTGACGGGTTGACCAGAAAGTTTCAAAAGGAAATGGCGCCCGCTTCCGTCCGAACATTTTATAGGTTTTTTGTGCGCTCGAATCAATTTCTACTCGGCACATATTTATTTCGGGACAAAATAATATTGACAAGATAATATTTTTATACTTCAAATTCGTGAGAAATGTGACGTTGACATGGCTTGTTTCTGTCCCAGTAGAATCAATCGACTATCTGTCTTTAACAATAACAACTCACAGTATCTTTTTCTTGTGATGTTCTTTTAATGATTGTCTGAAAGCTTTATTTAATTTTACTATCTTGTCAAAAACACAATTCCTTTTCCTTATAATAAAAACCCTTTGGAATTTTTGGAATCATTAATAACTATTTTGCAATAATCAGTACCTACCTACTCTTAGTTTCATAAATTTAATTTTTATTTTTTATTAATGACCATTTAAATACAAAGTACTCAAGTTTATTTACAGTCGTGATTACGTCATCTTTATGTTTGTTGATTTCCTCATCTTCGTGTCATTCATCATCTTCACGTTTGTTCACTATATTTGTTGATTTCCACATCTTCACGTTTGTTGACTGTAAGTTGTTTTGTGGTTACTTCATAATGTGTACGATTTCCTCATCTTCACTTAACTTAGTCAGGGCAATAGGAGATTTTCTAAATGCCCTGGAATGTTTAATTCTTTTTTGTTATAAAATAATAGCATAAAAAAATAAAACTAACGTATTTTTATGCAAAAGGTTATTGATTAACATTACTAATTAATGAATTTGTAAGTAAAATAAATTATACACAAAGAAAATAATGTACAGAACTCATTGTTAAGTATGTAAAATTATTTTAATTTCATGTGATTGTTTTTGCTCTTGCTTATTCTTGAATAAACAACCACAACATAAAAACATTGACTCTACATAACATATTACATAAGAATTTAAGTGGTTTTATTTTATTTTTTAAAAGAGGTGAATGATTGCCAACATTACTTATATTTTAAATATTCGTCACGCAGTGTTCCCATTTCTCAAAATAAATTAAACGCGTCAAATTCGCTTACTTCACTACTGACAAATTTCAAATTTCAAGCGTCATCAAATGCAGCTTAATGGTTTTAATGGGTTTGATGGTTCCGATGTTTTGATGAGTTTAATGGGTTTCTGTGTCCGGTATATTTATGTCCGGAGATAATTTCAAACGGATTCTGTTTTGACGGACAAAAGAATATCGTTCGATTTCGAAATTTGAATTCACAGATGCGGCTCTCCGAAACCAATCGTGATTATAAACACCGTTGAACCATTCTATTTTTATTTTATTTGGCCGTTATTAATTGGGAGTACAGCATTCACATTGAAAATATAAATAGATAGTTAGGTACCTTCTTATGTATCTACGTAGGATCTTTTCCAAATGTAAAATCTTTTGTTTATTTGTGTTTTCTTATTCGTATTCTTTCAATACTATGGTGCATACTTGCGTGAAGAAAGAAAGTTTGAAAAAATAATTGTTATTGAGATAATGACGTTTCTTATCTTAATTGTATAACTCCTTATTTGAAATTTTAAAAATATTAAAAAAAATATATTGCTTACCTTTAAATAAGTAGATAGGTTTTTGATTACCTACTTAAAAATCTTATGATTTCAGAGGAATTTTTGGTTTTGATTTATTAAATAAGAGACTTAATAATATTTATAAATGAGAAAGGAACAACAGGTGTGAACATTGTTCGATTGTGAATATTCAGAAAGATTTTATAGTTAGGTGTTCGAAAGGCTTATTTTATTACATTGTCTTTCTGAACAAGTTTCAAACTTTTTTTACTTTATATTACACAGGAGGTCCTGAGGAAAATATTTCCCCTCAGGGCCTATGTCATATTTTTGGAATGCTGTGTGAAGGGTTTTTTTAGGAGAGGAAGTTCTGGGAATGAAAATGTTATTAGGGGTGGATAGGAATCTGGAGGTCAGTGTATCTAGGAGTGACGGACGTATGAATCTATCCCTCTCACTGCGGTGCAAGGCGATGTTCCGAGAGAGTACGGTTGGAGAAGTCAAAGGGACTCCCTCAACCATTCTCTCCCGATCTGACCTGCCATGCAGCCGGTGGGCAGCCGCATCCGCCGCCAAACCTGACCTTATAAAACCGGGCACCCCTGCTAAGTAGCCAAACGTGGCGAACCACTTGGGGTGACGTATGGCAGAATTATTGGTAATCCAATAAATGGTTCCCGGGCGGCGGTACCCATACCCTCCTCCCAAATTGTATGCAAGAATGTGTGTGAGTCCTATGTTCACCTCGACTCAGACTGCGATACCTGTACGCTATAAAACATAGTATTTGTAGGAAGCCGTATATTTGCTATTACCTAAATCGAAATCTTTTTCATTTCTCAAAATGTATTGCTTAGTGTATAAATCTTCATTACAAGACACGTTGCATTTATTCGATTTTATATTTATTGTAGAACTTTTAGGAACTCTCAGGAACTTTCCGCAATCGTCGGTTTAACGGCTTCTGAACCTCTGCCATATAACGTAGCCTATTCGTATACGCTTCTAATGGTTTTGCAAGCCTTTGGAAACAAACATTAGTTAGGTTTAATCGTCAGCACTTTATGAGATTGGCCGAGATTCGTACTGTGTATAAACTTTAGGTTCACTGTCAAAAGTTCTGAAACTTCCAGAGATGTACCAGTTCACCTAAGGGAGGCAAATTGACCATTATGATGCGGGTGCCTCCATCAAAGCCTGATTCCGTCTTAGTCAGAAAGTAATAAAAAGGATAAAGGATTCAGAAAGATAAAAAGGGTGTCAAATGAAAGAAATATGCTTCCTCGAAAATATTTTTTGAATATCGCTTTCCACAAAAACAAAGGCTTCTAAAGCTCTCGTAGTATCATTTTTCAAAATGCGATATGATTGATAGTTTGCATTAACTCAAAGACGCTTTTTTCTTTAGCTTTTTGTTGGAAAATTAAGCGACATCATCATCATCAGTCTTGTTTAAGTTATTAAATAGTTAATATTAAATAAGTGTGTTTTATTTTATTTAAGTTTAAGCACAAATATTTTAACATTTTACAATCATTTACCAAATGACTTAATTTCCCACATTATACAATATAACCATAACTGAAAATGGGTACGTTAGTAAGTGATTTTGAACTTCAAATAGTTTTTACATGTCTTATATTTTATTTTTTTCGGGGCTTATAAAAACACTCGTCAAAAAATATTTCTTATATAATAAATACCTACTACTTATTATTTCAAAAGCCAAGATGTGTTCTACTTGCAGTATTTTTTTATTGTAATATAAAATTATGAGTTACATATATACATACAAATTTTATAAAATATTATATGAAAGGTCGTTTTTGATCATGTATACCTTATCAGAAAAGAGGAGCTCTTGTGCCTGATAAATGACCCACGATTCTTACTTAGGTTGTAAGTTATAATATGTTTTGTATAAAATATTTACTTTTTGCTGTAATTTTTTTTTAAATTGTTTAATTGTATTTATTTGTTCTGATTAGTTGATGACACAGCGTAATTCAGAAGGGAGGTTATTATAGTTTTTTTTATGGCTTAGAAAATATAATGATTTTGAATTTGATTTGTTTTAAAATAAGGTGTAATAAATTGGTTTCCACTTCTCATTAGTTTGTTAAATTCTTGATTTTATTTGTTATTTTTTTCTTTACACATTTTTATAATAGAAGCTTACTTGAATATGTCATCGACATTTGGTACTGGAAACAATTTAAAAAGAGATTCTGTTGAGAAGGTAAATTTACTAATAAATTAAAGCATTTAATATATTTCTAACCGATAAAATTTTCACACCAAAAACACAATATTTTACATTAATTAATTCGGGGTTATGTAAATAAATAATAACATTTTAATTTATGAGAACACCGTTTTTTATCTGCATGCTGCTTATTAATGTGAAACACCAAGCTTTTATCACTTTTTCGTGTTAAGCTTTAGTGATTTATAATGTGCCATCACAAATTTACTACTTTTCAAAACATAATAATAATCTGTTTACAACTGTAAACAATCCTACGTATGCTGAATAATTGAGTTTATCAGTGCAATCATAATATTGTTCTCAAACACAGTTTTATTTACAATTAGGGATGCAACGATATATCGGAAAACCGATAAATGTCGAAATATCGACCCCTAAAGATATTGATATTTAATATTTATCGATATCGACGATACGCCGATATTGAAATATCAATATCGGAAAACTCAAAATATCCTATTGAAATATCGAAAAACCCGCCCAAATTAAAATACCCACAAAATCGGGTAAAATGCTATTATTATATCTTTCTGCTTTTGTAAACACTCCAAAAGTAAACATTCTTAAAACATGGCAAGAGATGCAAGGTGTTTATCCCAATCTTTTTAAAGTGACAATTAGTCATCTACCAATTGTGGCAACAAGTGTTGCTTCTGAACGTCTTTTTTCAAAGGCAGGAGCCACTGTAACTCAAAGCAGAAACCGGCTACAAGGAAGCAGATGGAAGTTACTATTTTTAGAGTCGATAGCTGGTACAAAATAATGGAATAATTTTTTTTAAATAAATTTATGAAAAAAAAATTATGTACCTACCTATCCAAAATTTGTGATTATTCACATAGATAAGAATAAAAAATTACATACATACATAATCGATGTATGTAATCGAGGGATGCAAAGTGTTTAAAAATATCGATATCCATATATCGATATTTTTAAAAACTTTGCATCCCTATTTACAATCTCCGAGGAGCAAAGATTCTCACCGTAAACTTAAACCTATAAACTCTGCATTGTATAAGATTGCATAAAACATGATGCCACGACATAATATTATGAAAAATAAACAAGGAAGATAACATTTACCATATTCCGCGTTGTTGAAGCCACTTTCTGGTCCTCCGTTAGGCTGTAAATCCCCACACGCGTCGGTAGGTACTATTCTTTGGTTATTGCATCCCAAACTTTCTACGCATAAATTCATACCTCCCTCAGGGCTAAAGTAACGCCATAAGCAAGTTTAACATTTCATACATTACCGGCGTAAGTGTTACCTATGTAGGATCCCTTGTAAACATCGTGCGTAGTGCGTACCTATTCGTGCACAATGTAATAACGACGATATAATAATATATAGGTACTTGGAAACACGAAATGTGTTGGATTATGCCTCACCTGAAATCACTGTACCATGGAATGGTATGGTAGACACTAATTTTGCGGTTAATGTTTGCAATGTGACTTGAATTTAATCAAATATGTTTTTTAATTTATTTATTTTAATTTTATTTTTTTTATTATTGTGTACTAGTCGGGGTACCCGGCTTAGGTTAGGGAGTTGATATGAGATTGAACTGACGTTCGAACACACGACGGATCTTGGTTTATAGGTATACCCCTACCAACTGGTAGCCCCACCCATACAAAAGAGGCTTCAAATGTTCCACAATTTTCTAGAACATTCCACAACATTCGAGAGTGTTCTGGAATGTTTAACAATGATCATGGGATATTCCGGGATGTTCCCGAGCATTCCACAACATTCCAGAATGTTACGGGATGTATTAATACTCTCGAATGTTCTGGACTGTTCCAGAAAATTCTAGAGGGCGAAACTTCCAGCCCTTATATCTTCAAAAACAAGCCCTTCTTCATTGATGGGGAATAAAGGGCAACCACCCCATATAACTTCCTTGATCGTACCGGAACTCGTTTCTGAGTTTTAGCGGCGATGTACACTTTTTTTGATAATGTGTGTTGATTAAACCAAGTATGGTAATTAAGATTTATTTTTTATTTTTTATTTTAATTTATTTTATTATTATTATTATTATATTTTTTTATGACCATTAGGATTTCCCTAAAAAGACCCTCCACACAGCATCCCCAAAGATGACATAGGTCCTGAGGGATTTTTTCCTCAGGGCCTCTGGTGTGGAACTGATGTAAAAAAACGCATACCTATACAAAAATTGCTGTTTAACAAACCTTGTACTTTTACCTAGTTGAAATGTTTCATGATTTATTTTATCAATTTAATCTAAAATAATCCCCTTTCCCATAAATCCATTGAACAATAAATGTTTTTTGTAATTATGAATTACTTGTTTCATTTATTTCAATGATATTCATGAGTGGAACGGTTAATAATTATAGTTTTGAAGTGGGTGGACAGTTTTCAATAACTAAATCAAATAAAAACCCCAACAATGGCCCGAAATCTAACGGTGCAACCACACGCATATTTAATATTAATACTTTTAATTTATTTCGATGATAACTAGATTATCCTAAATTTCAAATGTAATTAAAAGTAATATGTTTATTATTAGTAACAACCGTTTATGCATTAAGATTAGAAACAGCTTTCCTTAAAGTACTCGTGCACAATTTAAAGCAAATTTCCTTCGCGGTAATAACTTTTAATCCGCTTATATAATATGTTATGACGAGCTCTCCGTGGTGGGCGGTTAAGATTCTTTGTTAGTATGTTTGTTATGTTGCGCGAAAATGATTGTTAAGCAAGGCTGCGTAACATCACCGTAGTTATTCAACCTGTACACGGATAATTGTATGCATTTTTGTGTAGAACTAAAAGAGGTGGGATTGGCGCGAAATTGAGTAATCTGCAAGTATGTTGTGTGCTGATGATGCGGTGCTGATTTTACCAAACCTTATGGAAGATCTACAGCCTTTTGTATCTAGGATGAATGAAGTATGTATGAAGAATGAGTTGCGAGTTATGATGTATATAAGTAAGTCTAAAGTCATGATAATTGAAAGAGAGAGTACGAAAACAGTGTGCAATATAGTTGTGAATGATGAATACTTGGAGCAGATGAATGAATTTGTCTATTTGGGAAGTATGTTTACCAGAGACGGGAAGGCTGATAGAGATTTTGAAAGAAGGGTAAATGCAGGTAACTCCATTAATGGAGGACTAAATGCCGTTGGCGCTAACAAAAAACTGTAAAAAGAAGCGAAGCTAGCAGTTGCAGTGAGAGATGGAACTGGCAGAGAAAGGACAAAGTGGACTGAATGCTAGTAAAATCATATATGATCGTGTGAGAAATGTGGAGATCTGCAAAAATTGCAAGGCTGATGTAAGCGTAATGAGTAAGATTTAGAAAGGATGGTTTGGGCATGTAGAGCGAATGAACGAGAAAGGAGTGTAAGAAAAATGTATTGCGCAAATGTGAATGGTAGAAAAAGTCTGGGACACCCGAGGAAGACATGGCACGATAAAATGAATCCGTTTCTTGAGTCAGGCCATGTCAAGAGTCAGAATAATAGTCGTATTTATGGTCGATGTATGAATGGGGCAAAGAGTGTGTGCCAAGACCGAGTTGTTTCTATTTCTAGGACATTCAAATACATTCTTCAGTTTATTCAAATACATTCTTATTGCTTAACTGTCTATTTTGATAGCATTATCGTGAATACATTCTCTTAATACAAATATTTGCAGGTAGGTATGTATTGAGAAATTTACGATGTTGAGTTATGTTATGTTTTGCACCGTCGACCACCGTGGATGAACCGAATTTATTATTTCTTTCATAATAATTTTGAACCACATTTGTAAACATTTGATCTGGCGTGTGTTTACAATCTTTCTTAACACTTCAGCAGTGCATAAAAAGTGTATTTCTGACCGTCTGCGTCTAACGAATTCACGTATCCGGCTCATTGTTGAAGAGGTAAAAATAACATGGAAAGTAATAATATTTGTTTGAACGTAAATAAAAGAAAAATTCCCAAGAAATGCCCAAACCATGACATGTACCTAAGTGTTAACTACAATAATCATAAAAGTAAGAAGAATTGATGTCCATATTCTCTGTTTTTTTTGTATATCTATATGATATTTCTATGCGTTATTGCGATAAAACTCGATGTGCGCATACCCGCGATGGTTTCTATATACAATAGTATCTAAGTTCTTGGATCATGAAATTATGCCTTACTAACCATTCATCCGATTGCAATAAAACTTTGAGGATTTAATGTGTGCATGCCTGCGATGGTTCCTATATGTAATAGTGAGTTCTGGTATTATGAAATTATGTGTTGCTAACCATTCATCCGATTGCGATGAAACTTTGTGGATTTGATGTGCGCATGCCCACGATGATTTCTTTATATAATAGTGAGTTCTGTCCTCATATTATGCGTTGTTAACCATTCATCCGATTGCGATGAAACATTGGGGATTTTGATGTGATTAATATGGAATTTTGAAATATCCTACTAATGACCCAGAAAACATCACCTTTTTTTATTCACTACAAAATTTTCTTCATCATAATGTGGTGTTTATGGGTAATCTGAGTATTGTACCAGATAAGGGGTACACTTTTACGTTTAACTGCACACTCAACTCAAATTTCGATTTTTCGAAGATATCTGACTAATCAACGGACGATCGTAATAGTTTATGTTTGGTATTTTTTTAACTACATGCATGACGATTCAGATCAATCAAAAAATCGAAAAGTACTTGTTATAAACCAGTCTACATATCTTAATCACACGAGACATCGCATTTTAATCTTGACAGCTTACATTTGTCAGCTTTGCATTCTTTCCTTACAACTTATATCTGAGTCGGTAATACGTGCGTCTTTTACTTTCGAATTCTATAGCCAGAAACCGCCCAACCCAACCCAATACAAAATGTCTTAAGATCACGCAATTTTTCACACATTTTGTACCATTCATTTTACCCACCCCCTATTCGTGTCAAATCTACTTAGCGTAGGCATTCAGTGTAGTTAGTCCCTTTCACAGCAGAGCGGGGCGGGTTAGTTCCTTTTCAAAAGAACACATTCTTTCTACATTTCATCCCTCTTGCATATGACAGAAGCCGGCAACCATTTTTTAAATAGTGGTGTTTAATTTTTCTTAAATTGAAACTATGGCCTGTCTCTAATAAGCTTCAATAAAGAAAAAAACTAAACTTACCTACACATTCAAATATGTGTACATATTTTAGTTTTGCGTCTCAGAAAACTTATAAATTAACAAAAAAAATAATCAAAAATTAATTTAGTTTACAAAATAATGGCACCTTGTAAGCCACCTGTGGTTGCCTTGTTATTTTTACTCCTCCCACCGTTCTCCCTCTCTTTCCAAATCACTATTCTCACTACCCTCACCTAATAATATCTAATCATTTCTGTACTTGCATAATTTTTAAGTTAGTTTTAAAAATGCTAGTGATGGGTCCGAAACTCTTTGTGTGGACGTGTTTTTTCTTTTATTTTAATAATGTTTTGGATATAAGGTTTAGGAGATGCATTATTTGATCCCAAAAAAATTAGGCTATCTTTAATACATTTCAGTACTTTACTCATTTTCGATCAAAATTGGAGTTTGAATTTTTTACTTTAAGTCATCGTAATCAAGGATTATTCAATGAAATGCTATTTCGTTGTGTACATCTCCTTTATTGCATTCCGTTCATAGCAATATACAAACCGGTTTCATGTTAACTAGTCAGTTTACGTTCGTTAGTTTGTATCTGCCTTGACTAACGGTTGTGGCTACACATAATGTTCAAGAATTCAGTGTTCCAATTTTTAACTTCCACGTAGCAACTGAAGGACTTTTGGCGTTCCACAAGTTGCGCACCTCTTCATCGTATAGTGTGCAAATCTATACAAAACTTCATTGCATGTTGTTGTTTTGATCCGTTTAAAGGTGTTTATTGCATTTGTGGGTTTGTGCCCGCCATAAACAGGCGTTACGTTGCGACGCGAAGGCGTTTCTCTCGCGGGTTACCCTTTGTAGCGATGTTGGATTATTATGATTTGGTTTAACCACTGAAAAATGATGCTTTCTCGCTGTGCTTTGGCGTCACGTTGCGGATGCTGCAGTTTATGGTAGAAGATTTTTGGTTTTCTTTTCAATTTCATATGTTATTCATTACACAATAAATATTGTGGATATGCGGTCATTGATTCTTCTTTTGTAACAACTGCAGACTTTTAGATTGGAATATTTTATCAATATATTTGCGCACTTGAAATGAAATATCACAAAACTGCGCTATATAAATACTACGTTATTATTATTAATAGCTTTGAAGCCATAATGGCAATTCAAAATTATTGTAGAAAAATGAAAAAATACAACTTTGTATAAACCACTTATATAATGTGCAAATCCGACCGGTTTCGGAACAAACGTTCCTTCGTCAGGGAAAGCTTATACTAATTTGACAGTTTAGAACAATGTTTTATTATGGTAGGGGTGGAGCCGTTGTTAGTTAATAATGTAGATTGGGTGGGTAGGTATTAGTGTAGAGTGGGTGGGTAGGGGAACAAATCCGTGATTGGGCTATATGACAATATTTTTTGTTTGTTGATAATAGATTCATTATTTTTAAGGTAATAATAATAATTTAAGTCTAATAATAATTTCCTTTCTGAACTTTCTATAATAAAACAAATTGCTATAAATAACGAATATGAACCAAAATTAATTGATAACATCCTAAATAAAAAAACTTAGCAAATTTCAAAAAATAAATATCTATACAATTCTAATAATATTAACGATAAAGAATGGAATAAAATTTTGTATATTAATAATTTTTCAGTTCAATGTTGCAAAAATTTCCCTCCTAATATTAAACCAGCGTTTTATACAAGAAATAATATCGGTAATTTTTTGAGAAATACTAAAGATAAAGACCATAAATTGACTAATTCCGGAATATATAAACTCAAATGCAATGATGGTCCCTCATTTTATTTTGGAAAAACAACTCGTAATTTTGAAATCAGAATCAAAGAACATTTAAGGTGTCTTAATAATAATAATTTTTCTGAGTTCGCTAACCATATCATTGAAAATAACCATAGTTTTGAAAAAAACACAGGGATAAATATTCTTCATATTAATCATAAAGGAAAACGTTTAGATAACTTAGAAGCTTTGGAAATTAAAAAATCCCTTAAAAATAATGAATCTATTATCAACAAACAAAAAATATTGTCATATACCCCATAATTGATTTGTTCCCCTACCCACCCACTCTACACTAATACCTACCCACCCAATCTACATTCTTAACTAACAACGGCTCCACCCCTACCATAATAAAACATTGTTCTAAACTGTCAAATTACTATAAGCTTTCCCTGACGAAGGAACGTTTGTTCCGAAACCGGTCGGATTTGCACATTATAAACATACAAAGTTGTATTGTTTCATTTTTCTATAATGGATAACCGCAAAGTAATAGCTACATTCAAAAATACAAAATTATTGTATTCGGTAAACAGTGTTTTTACAATATTTGTTTATTTTTTATTATGACTGAGCATTTAACAGACTGATATCAAATAACACATTCATATTAGAAAAACAAGGGTACTAGTCCTCAATCTTTTTGCAAAATGTTCTCAACATGCTTTTGATTATTGGATACAAAAATGAATATTATTGGCGATCCGTGAGTTTCAGTGAGCTAGTAGAGTGCTTAGATAGAAAAATACGACATTATTGATCTTGTTGTAGTCAAAAAAATGTTTTTTTTTTTTATTTATTTAGTTTTTGAAAACATAAATCGTTTTCTACGTAAATTTTAAGAACCTAAAAAGTTAGAATTCAAGTTCGGTGAAAGTTCCATTCAAATTATTTTCATATTTCAGTTATTTGAATTATGAAATAATAACAGAATTTGAATAGAATTTTCACAGAACGTGTAAAATTGATGAATTGTTCAAATTCTGTGAAATAACACGTCCGTAGTTTACATACACACACGCGATTTTTATAAAAGAATTAACATTAATTGCATATTCCTGCTCCCTTTGTAAGTATTAATTAATTTTACCATAGGTTCACATTACAGTGTCTTTACATTTGATTACAGTTCATGTATCTTTCTACATAGCATTCTACGCATTTATCTTTCAATCGGCAGGTTAAATTCGTTAATTCAATAAAATTATAAAAATGTTTTTTCCTGTTAGGATGCTGTATTTTCGATGGTTCGCTTATCGAACGTTGTGATAAGAATCATTGATCACGAGATAAATCATTTATGCAATACGTATTAAAAAATATATTGGTATGTATTGGTTTGAAATAACTTGTTTGTTGGTTCTATCATCATATTAATATTTTTTAAAGTTTTTCTTCATTTATATGCGGTGATAATAGCATTGAATCACTCATAAAAAAGTAGAAAAAATACAACGATTTAGCATCCGGTCTTGTCACTCAGTGTCCGTCATGTGTCTGACAAATACGTTTCCCAGTCTAAAGCTCTTTGAAACTTTCAACACATGTTTTTTTTTTAATATACGAAAACGAATCAAGAGCTAGGTACCCATGTGAATAAGGAATCTTCTCACCAAATAAATGTGTCACTGAACCGAGTGTAATCTTATCGTTCTGAATATATTAAGATTTTTTTCAAATAATACTGAAGGTAGATACAAATACGAGAATCTATCTTGATTTTACAAACTAGCAGATCTGTACACAATGTAGAACTCGCGTTCAATATAATATGTTTCTAATTTTCTCTTTTTTAATAAATCAAAACCAATAATTTCTCTGAAATCATATAATTTGTAAGTAGAAATCTATTTAAATAGGTACTCAATCTTAAATTTTAAATTTTACTTAATTTAATAAAGTAAGGAAAATTATGTATTCCCCACTACTTAGTATGCTATACTAAACCTTAAAAATATAACGCTCTTAATTGAGTCATAGCAATAACGTCATTATACAAAATTAAGAAAACTCTTACACTTAGTGCAAGGGAAACAGATTCCGAACCCCATATAATATTCTCTCAGTGTCCAGCAAAATTGGTTTAACCGGTAATAAATCATTTTAGACACTTTCTAAACATTCGTATTTAAAATCGTATAGATAGGTCGTCTCAATGTGATTAACCACAGTTTGAGAATGGTCTTGTAAACCGAAACAGCTGTAGCAAAAATTTATGCTAAAATACTTGCACAACTTGATAATAACATTATTAAATTTAATTGTAAATAAATAAAAAAAATTGGAGTTCTACGAATTAAACACAAAAACTATTAATAATAAGTAATACGTAGGTTCTTAATTATTTACAAACACAATACGTTTAATTATTCAATTTATCCATAGAAACGTCATTAGCACAATGACAATTCTTTCAAACCTTCTTTAGGTAGGTAAGTACTACTAAATAAATAATAAAATCAAAATAAATACAGCAATTTCACATTTGAAAAAATAATCTTAACTGAACCGTAGTAAAAGTTTGCCACGTAGTCAAAGTAAGGCTTTGCTTGAATGATAGGGCGGATACAGCAGATTTTCGAAGACAATTTACAGGCAGACGAAATGCAAACGCCAGTCTCTCTCAGTCAATAAAATCGCCATATTTTGTATAAAATAAGATATTATAATTATACAAGCTTTTTTACTAGTGCAGGACATACGCTGGGCCAGGCATGGCTGCATAGACGAAGATCCCAGTGTGTGAGTTGCTATCCAGTCAACCTAACCTGACCCAACCTTATATTGTAACGATTGTAACCAACCAACCTTATATTGTAACGAACCTAACCTAAACCCAAAACTAGGTACCTACGAAAATCATTCTCGTTACCTACTAACTTCGTATCCACACCATAATTGATTCTTTCTTATCATTTTGTAAATGAGTCAGGTTAAGTAGAAAAATAAAAATATCTTATAATTTATTTTTATATTACTAGCTGACCCGGCCACGCGCTGCTATGGCTAACTAAATACAACGCCATCTACTGGATGGTTACCCAACCTTTATAACCACCGCCATCTGTTAATTTGGATACAAATTAAATCCACACCGCCCGCTTGCCAGCCCGCTACAGACATTCTCCTTTATGTATTATATATTTTAACCAATTTACACAAAACCTTGCCAAATTATATACTTAAACCTTCCTCGTGAATCACTATATCAGTTGGTGAAAACCGCAAGAAAATCCGTTCTGTAGTTTTTGAGTTTGTCGCGAAAAGACAGCAGACAGACGCGACCGAGGACTTTAATTTATAATATTTAGAGATTACCTGCTTGTACAGACTTTTAAAAACATGTGATCATTTGTAAAAGTTTTAAAATAATTTTGTGGAACACTAATCATGGAGTAAATAAAATACCCAATTTAAATCATATTTTTGAACCCGTGCAGAACCCTTGTATTATGGCAACATTGATTCTTATTATTGAGGTATGTTATTATACCCTTTTTGCAATCATTTTCCGTGCAGTTGAACACATCTACTACTTCTGAGGAAATATAGACAGCTGCATACGATCTACGTACTGAATGGCTCAGTCCGGAAATTGTTAATGTTCGTGATATTGTTGTTTTCTGATACCTACATATCGTAAACTCCTGCGTACCTCTTAGCCAATGATCAGAAAATCCCTAGAAGTACTAGTTTAAAAGATAACTAAAGTCGTCAATTTACACAAAAACCTTTCAACTCCAAGGCCCAAACAAGCCAATAAACTTGATAATCTATTCAACAACAAAAAATCCATTTCTGAAAAAGTTTTATCAATTTTCTCGGAGTAAGAGAAAATTTGACTTACATCTGGCTCAAACACGCCCATAATACATTTCCATCGCTTTATTTATTTCTAACCTATTCTTGTAGTGTTTGCAGATAGTATCGTTTAGTCGCCCTTTATTTCCCATGACTCAGCATCCCATTCAAGTCCCAAGATACTCGAGCCTACTTCAGCACAGTATTACCCCCGAGCCACGATAGGGCGGGGTGCTCTTAAATTGAGCAATATTTTATTAAATTAACATTTTTAAGCTATTGAAAAAGACAAACACGGAAACGGTGCGCAAAATAAGAGATGTTTATGTTTTGAAAATTGAAATCTTTCCGTAAATCGATTTTTTCTGAATAAAATATCAATATATTTGTGCATTTGACTTAAAAGTGTTGTCATAAGCAACTGAAATTGTAGACGTATTTTTACTTTTGAAGGTACTTTTTTCACTTCTTCAATAACTGCAAATGTGCGTTGTAGCACCATTTTTCATTGACTTATAATGAAACCCTGTTTTTAATGATACAAATCAGCTTGTTTCGGAACTAATGGTTCCTACATCAGAATACAAAATATCTATATAAAATATGCATTAAAAGCAATATGCTTAAAACAACTATTGTTACCCTCTGTGGAGTAAAAACTCAAAAGCATTTGGTTCGGAACTTAACTGAAACCCTACCGTCAGTTATATTAATTAATTTCTATATGATCCAACAGATTTCTCTCTCTTTCAACCGGTAATGAAGTGTATTGTTATGATTTGTTTCTAATTCGTTGTTTATTTTAGTGTTTTGCCTATTGTCATCACTGCAAACAACACATAAACCATGCTGTTTGCTGTCATGCCAACTGAAATCATAGGTATGAAAATAGAGCAGAAAATAGCGATCGCGTAAAGCGAAAAATGTTGACTTTGATCTCTTATTGGAATCGGGCTGAAAAAAGATGTCGTATTGTCGTTCTTTAAAACCCTTGTTTGTAAATACAATAGGATTCCTTTATTATTTCTCTTTTCTGACTCCCAAGGGCAACAAGCCGGACCTTCAGAAAATCAGGAGGACCGAGCCGATGTTTAACTCGTTAAACTAAAAAGTGCAAAATTGTTACGTAAACGTGTTATTGTAAAATAAATTCAGAATGCTTGACTAATCGAACCTAATATTTACTAATGGGACCTGAAAATAAAACATTTACTAATAATTAAAATGACGTACAAGTACGGACATAAACAAAAATGTGAAAATAAGTGGTGAGAAAGGTTATGGTGGAACATGTTGATTTGTATCATTGAAAATAGTGGTTAAAATTAGTTGTTTCCTTTTTTAATGAGTACTGCAAAGGAGTCCCAACTGCTCCTAATTGTCTGGGGCCAGTGAGATCATGGCATAATCAATTTGGGTATGTTGTAAGGTTGAAGGAATTGGAGAGGGGGAGATGGGAAAGAGGAAGGTAGGGAAGTAACTGGCCTTGCAGATCTGGTCACCAAAAACGGCTGAAATCGTTTGCAGTAAAGTTTCGATTCTGAAAAGCGGTCATTCACCAGGGCGACACTGATAATACCATTTTTTTATTCATGAAAAGCAGTTAAATTGTGCATTGCCTTAACTATATGAAATGAATTAAATCAAATCTTTCTTACGGTAAAGTGGTTTTTACGAAACCAGTTTGCAGAGTTTTGGGCAAAAATAAAATATTTTCAAGCATTATATTTCTTTCGATGTTCAGAAAAAATGTTCCTAATACGAGTAGGTGTTTACTCAAAATAACTGTACATTAAAAAAGTTACATTTAGAAACAAGATTCGTTCATACATATTCAGTAATTTTTTTAATTAATTTTTATTTTAGTAATTTGCCCATTTACATTTACAAATTTCTACTTAATTATAATATTTAATTTTGCAAACTATATTTTTCTAGTTTTATGTATATTATCACGTCAAATACCAACAATTGAAGATAAACCTTAAATTTAGATCGAGCTCATTTGCAGAGCGATAATAAATTTGACTTTACCTTTAAATGTTGCCTTTTCAAAACATATGACTAAAATAATAGTAAACTTAATTCCAAGTGGAATATTCTGTCAGTATCGCCCTTGTTTGAGATTCCTACTAAGCATCATCGTCTGTTGTGTAACGTTGTCTGATATTATGACTTCTTTAGAAACAAGATGTGAAAAGCCAAGTACTCTCCCACACGTCTCCATTCTCTCACCCGTTTCTCACTAAAACTGCAATGTACTTAATGTTTAATAAAACGTGTTAAAAAACCGAATGTAGAACTTAATAACTTTTTAATCAAAACCCTCTGATCTCATTCTAATCAGCGTGAAGTTTAACCCGTAATCGCGCCCGTGATATTTCTCATTACCGCCCCCGCCCAAGCGCTGCCGCCCTGGTAGCGATATTTAATGTTGATGATATTCTACGTCGGCGGTATCCCATGTTGATGATATTATCAAACTTCACCTTTGTGCGGGCGATACCTGGTCGCAGGAGCGTGATATACAATCGTCCCTCAGAGAAACCGTTGAGGTTTGGGAATCTCTCACAAGTAAAATTATTATAATACTTGTTCCCCTGTGATTGCAAACGTGTGATGAAAACAGTAAGGATTTTGTTAAATTGGCACGCTTGTGATGATCAAAGTTATGATGTTGAAAAAGCTATTTGAAAATAAATTATATAACGATGTATGAGGAGCAAAAGCTTACTTGTTGTTTTTTTTTAAATTATTTTTTCATTTTGTGAAGAAAAAGCGAACAACTTAGTGATATATACTCTTAGAACGGGTTGATTCATAGAATTTTAACCATTCATCAGATTTTAAATTTGTGTTAAAGTCAATTAAGTTCTTTTTTATTTCCTCATGGACCGTTTTTTTCACAGTATTTGAATAATAACATAGCTTCGATAGGACTTCACAAAAATTGAAATTTGAGAAATTGTTTAAATTCTGTGAAACTACCCGCCCTGAGTATGGCCCACACCTATGTTTAGTGATCAGAACTGAATAGCCAGGTACCTACTTCCCAACCGTTATCTTCTCCAAATTTGTGGCGCGTTCCAGAGTGGAAGATACACTCTGTAACAATCTCTCTTATGTAAGACCCCATCCTGAATTGAAACGCCATGATTGGTGACTAGACATGAATAGCCAGGTTCTTTTCCAACTTTTTTATACATTTCCTCCCCCTCCTAACTACCTTCAGCCTCACAACATACCCCAATCGGGGTTGGGGGTACATAAAAATTGAATCAAAATATTAGGCATTAGGGAAAACACGAATGACATGTAAGTAACCAAGATTTAATTGTTGTATTCTTCTATTGTATGAGAAAAGGCAATCTAACCCGTATCGCAAAAGCCTCAAGCCTTAATATACCCTAAAATATATTCAGAATCTTAACGACGTCAGTAAAGAATCCGTGTATATAAACCGCGACCCGTGTATTGGACGGACCTACTGTCGAATTTGCCCCATCAAAGAAAAGAAGAAGAAAAAAATAATATGGAAATCTTAACGGCATAAGTTAAGAAAGCGTGTAAACAAAAATACGCCCGCGGCACGGCCTATTGGACGAACGTACGGTCGAATTCGCCCTTGCGGGCCTGGAGGTTCGACCTTTCCGCCGCTTTCATTTTGATTAATTCTGAAGAACGTGTTACAAATATTTAAGATGTTACTAAATGTTTCCCTTCCGAAGTTATTAATTCATCGTCTGTAAAAATAAAACCTGGTGCTTACCGCTAACTTTAAGGTTGAATAACGGGTTATAAAATTTTAAAATCGTTGTACGTAAAATATATTAATGTTAATGTATTGTTTATATCAATCTTAAATATAGAGAACCTACATCCCCAGGCGTCTGTTTGAATAAAGTTTTGAAAGTTATTATAATTCAAATTTGCCGGAAATCATTAAAATGTGAGTTTAAAGCAAACAAAAATTATTAGGGTTGTGTACCGCCTTAACACCCGCCGCGTAATTCGCTGTACTAACAAATTGAGAATATTAGATATTTTTGATTTCAGTAGTGTTGCAATTTTTATTTTTATCGTCATGTCGAAATATAATTTTTAAATACCTTAACAATTTATTTGACAAAACAAATTTATGTAAAATCATAATTATGTCTCCATTTTTGTTATTTGTTTTGGGGGTGTTATGCCGTGTTGCGCTACCTCCTTCTTAAGCCAACGTTTCGGACAGCATTGCAGTGTTCTTCATCAGGGCAGATCCGGTAGATGTGACCATTAACTAACGCTTGCCGAAAATTTTATTTTAAATATTTGTATCTTTGAATTTGCAACATAGGTTTCGAACTTATTTCCTTGGCCTTTTATTCAAAAATCTAAATTTCTGCGTCGATAGAATAGTTTTTCTTCGTATATTTTTGTTTCCGAGTTATTCAGTCTGAATTTTAATTCTCGATATTTTCACGTTTGAAGGAAAAAAATGTCTTTTGATGTATTATTTTCCGTTCACCTCTTTTCTTCTGCTTCTGAAACTCTGTTCACATTTTTTGTTCTTTTGTGTTCTGCAAACAATAAAATTCTCGCGATAAACTCGGGCAAACTCAACATGAACAATTGATTGAACACTGTTATTCTAGCCTTGAAGAAATGGCATTTACGAGAAGCACCTAATGCTAAGTAGCCATTTTCAGCAACGTATTTATTTTGAAAAGCTTTAAAAATAATAGAGATAAGAATCCAAAACAGCCTGCCAACTGAGATTCTTTGGAAAGAACATCACGAAATCTCATGATCCAATTTAGATTTCGTGATGTTTTGGATTGATTAAGTAACTGTCTGAGATTCTTTGGAATCTGAACATGGCATGTGCATGATCACTAGCAAAGTGGAAGGCAAGAGAAACGGAGAAAGATCGCCTATATGTTCGACAAATCCAGTAACTGAGATTATTTGGAATCTGAGAACGACATTATGAATGATCACTGGTAAAGTAGAAGTCAAGAGAAACGGAGGAAGATCACCTCTATGTTGGACTGATCAAGTAATTGTCCGAGAAAATGAAACCGTCCACAACATTGCATGATCATCGGCAAAGTAAAGGGCGGGGGAAATGGAGGGAGATCGCCGATATGTTGGACTGAGCATTTGATCAATTATCACAGAAATCCATTACGTCGGTTTCCGTGGCTCTTCATGCAGCGCAGAAACGTGAAAAGTGGAGGAACCGTATTCATCAAAGCAGTATATAGGGCGTTAGGAGACACACCAGAATAACTTTAACCAGTGATTCGTGACATTATTTGGAGTAAAAATTGTAAATGAAATTTTGGTGAAATTTTTGGTGTGTTTTTTTAAAACATTCGAAACCCTTTTTTTTCTTTCACACATCGTAATTTGTCAATTAGCCTAGTAACCCTCCACCTACTGATGTTTTAAGTTGAAAAAAAGTCACCGGAGATTAAAATATCATCTACATATTTTACTCCGAATAAGGTACGATTCTAACATCCTGTACAGCGGGGATCATGACCTCAACAATGAAGAAACCACTAAAGAGGAAAAAAAAAAACAATTGTAACTGGCTAATTTAAATTATAATATGAACCATGATCATAAATATTATGATCAATGACTCTTAGTCACGCCAGTGACAAAGTTAAGTCCCGTTTTGATTTATTAACGAACTTTCAGATCAGTTGAACATTGAACTGTCTTTGTGCACAGTTAAATTTTGGGTAAATTAATGCTCTTTTCTCTCTCTAACCATTATAACCATTAATAATAAATAAATTACTTTTCTTCCGGGTTTTGCTCAAGATTTAATTGCTCTTTTAATTTATTAAATCCAAAAATGTTTTAGCGTTTATGCTTTTATTGTTAATATTTGAAAACTGTGTGAAAATGTGCGCAGCTAAAATTAATAGTAAAACTCTTTATGGGGTGTTGTTGACTAATGAAAAGCCAGCGCAGGCTGCATTATTTGACTCTTGTTCGCGGGCACCTGTTATGTTCAGTGAATTAACTTCCTGTTTGTACTTTCCACGTTAACGTTTAGCCTTTTGACAGTGAATAAATTGCGCGACACCACCCTTCGTTCTTGCATTTTAACACCGTTCATTCCACCTTTTCTTGACATTTCACTTAATCTCCCCCAGCACCTTCTCATTCTGCGCCACTTTTAAACTCGACTCCCCAAAATTAAACGTACACCTAGTGCCGTTTAATGTTTGGTCATTTTGTGTCAACTGTGCGCTTTTTCCGTTTTCATTTCCACTTTATCATCTGCTGGGAGGTGTGGGCGTTTGTTGTAAGTTATCCCTTTTCTAGGAGGGGTTGTTAAAAATACTCCTAAAAAATACAATAACGCATATCTTCAACTCACGTTTTGTCCACTTGAACGTGGGGAGAGAAAAAAACCCTCCCGCATTATCTAAATAATACATTAGTTTATTTTCTTATTCCGTGCAGTTAGTAATAACTTGCACACATAAAATAATAAGAATTTAATATCACAAGTTCGTAGCACTTTTATTTTATATACCTAGCTCATTTGACTTTTTATTAATATTTTTTTATGTTGCTACGTTGAGCATTAAATTTCAATGATGTATGCTCTTGCAAAAGCTGTTGGATATGTGCAACAGCAGATAGATAGACCCATGTAACATACCCAGTAGTTCTGTGAAGAGTAGTCCTTGCTTCCAAAAAATGATTATTTCAAATTTTCTCTTATTAAGTAAATCAAAACCAAAATTTACTCAATCATACGATTTGTAAGTAGGTAGGTACTTAAATGCCTGCCTCCTTAATTATATAAGTCCAATAATATTGTATGTAACTTTTTTCTATTTTAAATAAGGAAAGTATACAATTTGTCCAAAGAAACGTCACTATCTCAATGACAATTATTTTTTCAAATTTTCTTCGGCAGGCACCTACCGAAAAGCTCAATCAATAATAAAGTGAATGCATCAAATTTTCGAAAGCGGCAACGGAGCGTATAAACAACTTTATGGACAGATGAAATGCCAAAAGGTCGAATTAAAACAGCGTGTTGTATAGGGCTGGCAGATTCTTCAATAGTGACCAGCTTCTTTAATTCTATACAAATCTTAAGTACGACCAACTGGGAGCCAACTGTGATAAACCACAACACTTGTGGTTTATCAACACTTGATGAGCCTCCTTAATCTTTGCAAAGGATGGCTGACGATCTGAATTGATAATTCGTTTTTAATGGACAAATTGCCACATCTGATGCATAGACATAATCTGGGCATGTTGAGTCTGTTCTAAAGGTATTTTAATAGAGCCTGATCTTGCGAGTTAACAGCATTGATCCCCGGTGCATCGGTGCATGTGCGTGAAACTCAACGGACACGAATTAATGAGAATTCATGAGAACTGATAATTTATTTGAGTTGTTTTTATTCCTCTGTATAATCCGGGCCTCTTCAAGACTATCTTAACCTAACTTCACTTAAAAGCACTACCTTAACTCACCCTAAATCCTATCCCAGCCAGGTAGCGATATAGTTTCCCTGCTGCACATATATGTTTTTTCAGGTGTAAATAAAATAATCATAAAAAAATATATAAAAAGTTATATGCGAGGAAACTCATTTCAAATAACGACAATGCTCTTTAACATTGACAACTTTTCACCTCCAAACCTTCTAATTTCTTCAGGTTTGAATCACATAACTTCTAGAACGCTTTTTTACATCAACTCCAAACAGGAGGCCCTAGGAATGTCGAAAGTGAAAAAAAATATCGATGTATCGATATTTATTAAAATATCAATATCGACGTCGATATATCGAGGAAAAAATATCGATATATCGGTCAAATTTTCAAGAGATTTTGCGTTTTTAAAATAATAGTGTATTCAGCTCAATATTATCAATAGTACTTTTTGTACACAATTTGCTTTTTTAATGTACAAAAATCTCAATAAAAATGAAGGTATTTTTATCACTATTCATTTTTATTACGTAATAATTACAAAAATATCAAAAACTAAAAAGCTGTCTTCTAACTTATATGTAAACTGAGATGCATACAAAGTTTGTATGAGTCTCAGTAACATTCTATTGGCGTATTAATCTGTCAAAAAGGACTTCGTGTTTCTAACAAGGTATAGTCAATAATCATAGACAATTAGGAACCAACACATAGGAGTGGCTTAGAAAAAAATGGCGAAAAATAGCATACATTTCTATGTATGTACATACACACATGAGATAGTATTGGTGATCACAAATAGTAATGCAAAGACAGTAGATTCGTAAGCTATTAATAGTTAAAATTTCAACCGCCAGATGTCATGACCCAATACAATTACTTTTTTCCGTTCGTTCCTATACGGTTTTGGATTCTAGTGACTTTAAATACATAAATTAAAAAAAATATCGTTTTTGATACAATTTTCAAAATTGGATATTTTGTATCGATATATCGATATATCGGATCAAAATATATCGGCTAAAAATATCGATATTTTGAATTAAAAATATCGATATTTCGATATTTTTTCAACAAGCCTAGGAGGCCCTGAGGAAAATAAATCTACGTCATCTTTCGGAATGCGGAGTGGAGGGCCTTTAATGCAGTGGCGTAGCGTGGGGGCGGGGGGGGGGGGGGGTGGCAAATTTTCACAATAAATAATAATATTATCTAAGAAAAATTTAATCCATTTCAAATCATTATTTGAAAATGTACTACGATACTTTCGTTTACGAATCCAACTCTTTTCTTTATTATTTATTAAAAATATCAATATTTTAATTTTTTTAAGCTGCAAATTTCGCAATTCGTAGGGAAACCGTACGCATATTATGATAGTAATACTAATCAAAGCTGATAACTCTGTTTAGATTCACTCTTAAATAAAACCTGAATTGTGTTCAGTTGTGTATTCATCTGCTGATACATTTCTAAAGAGACTATTATATTATTCGAAGTGCAGTTATAAAATTCTAGTTGCAGACTACATATGTGCTGCCAGAATCAAAGAGAAACCATTTTCGTATTCTGAGTGTAGTTTTAATCCGCCAAATACAGATTTAATTTAACCCGTCTAATCACAGGAGATTCAAATTGTCCCACACATTTAATTTTAAAATAAAAATGTGAAATTATGTCCCACACATTTAATTTTAAAATTAATTTGTGAATGCGATAAAAAGACAAGTAACAGTTTTATTACATTTTTTTTAAAGAAAAGGAATCTGTATGTATTTCAAATTTAAAGTTTATTCTATTTTAGGTACTTTTATTTGAATATTCGCAGGCGTGTATTTTTGAGCAAATTCACATTTCCAAAATCAAAATTTTAATATTTAGAAACAATTATGTTCTATTACGCACGTCGGAAAAATTGCTTTATCTAGATTTTAGAACAATTTTGAATTATGCAAAAAGGATAAAAAAAAACAATAAAAGGGAAAATTTAAAATGCATGGGAAGAGCCGGAAATTTTGTGCGCAAACATTGACAGGCAAAAGTTTATAAATATATATTTTTTAATATTCGAAAGGTTAAATCAGTTTTCCTTTGAACTGTGTCAGCAGATGAATCTCATTTATAAAATTCAGTTATAAATATTAAATTAATGAAGTTCAGTAATAAAATTCTAGTTGCAGACTCTGTATGTGCTGCCAGAATCAAAGAAAAACCATTTTCATGTTCTGAGTGTACTTTCAATTCGCCGCATACAGACTTAATTCAAACCAATTTTGTGTTGAGAATCTGAATATTTAGTTGTGGATTCATCTGTTGACACATTTCGAAGGAAAACATCCTCTTATTTGAAGTTCTGTTACTTATATTATTCTATTTGCAGACTATATATGTGCTGCCAGAATCAAAGAAAAACCATTTTCATGTTCTGAATGTAGTTTTGATTCGCCAGGTAAAGATTTAATATAAACCAGTACAAAATGTAAAAATTCCAGTTGAATTCATCTGCTGACACATTTCGAAGGAAAACATTCAGTTAGGCGGCGGCGAAATTTTCCTCCGCCCAGGTGTTCTGAGTGTAGTTTTAACTCACCACATACAGATTTAATTAAAACCAGTTTTGTGTTCAGAATGTAAGTGCCGGCGGAATCAAATAAAAACCCTTTTCATGTTCTGAGTGTAGTTTTAATTCACCGCATACAGATTTAATTAAAACCAGTTTTGTGTTCAGAATATAAGTGCCGCTAGAATCAAAGAAAAACCATTTTTATGTTCTGAGTGTATTTTAGGTACACCGCATATTTAGTTTAATTTAAACCAGTTTTATGTTATCAATATAACAATAAATTGCCGGATCATCGTGTACCGGGTGAAGCTTTGCATTTGAGTATGCGTTATGAAGATGCGAAATTCTATCACAAGCATACCATTCTCGATTTCTGAGAGCAGTTATATATAAATTTGTAGTAGACTTTATAAGCATGGTTTTATTGGAAGCGTGCTCGGCACATGGGATTATAAAAATCAGCATAAAAAATAGGATATCTAACCCCCCCCCCGCCAGTCAGATCTTGAAAATCTGCGGAAGAAGTACCTGTAGAAGTTAGCGAGGGGGAGGGGGGGGGGGGGTGGGGCAAAATTTTCCTCCGCCCCGGGCTGCCGAAACCCACGCTACGCCACTGCTTTAATGGAAAGGAAAACGGTATGAGGGATTGGTAGAAATCTGGATGTCCAGGAGTGACGGGTGTAAGAATCCGTCCCACCCACTACGGTGCAAGGCGTGGGACGAGAGAGTTCGGCTGGTGAGAGTCTCTTCCGATCAGGCCCGCCACGCAGTAGGTGGACAAACACATCCGCCGCCAAGACCTAAACAAACCTCACCCCATGAATCAATAGCAATAAAGCATCTTGTTTGTTTGTATTCTTAAGAACGCCAGGATATTATGCATCTCCCCCGTATCGATTTAGGAAATAGTTTGTAAGACATTTCTCTAGCTTCCAATAAAATTCAAAGTGCTCCGATGCGGCAATCAATACAGATACAGACTACTGAGACCTGTTTGGAATTCGGCTAAATGATCTTACAAATAGTTATATCCGCCCCGAGGGAAGAATGGCCGTGTCGGAATTCCGCTCTAATTCCCCGCACTGTTTCCGCGCGCTGTCACCTAATTTATTCGATAATATCCTCTCAGATAGGGGTAGAATCGGTTTGTTTGGTACCTACCTGGTGGGCCGATTCTACTAAGATTTCGAAGAACAGCAGGCTACACTGTAATGCATTTAAACCAGCGATATCTGATTCACATCAGTGCATTCGGCTGGACGGACGTTTTTCTTTTGTGATTTATTCGACAGTAATCTTTCTGTGGGCATCAGAGATTTTTCATTAATAGTATTTTAGACCACGCAGTGACCAAATAATTCCTGGATGACTCAAGGCTCCAAAATATTACAAAGAAACGGCCTGGATGAAAGCGATCCCCAAGAAGAAGGTATAGCCTGAAAACGAGAAGAGCCGACCCCAACAGCCTACCTAGGCAATGAGTTGCGGCAGTGCAAGGAAGAAGTATGTTAGTTAAATAAGCATAAAGTGGAGTATCAGAAATGGTGTCAAAAATTATCATTGATTCTATAGCAGAAACCTATTCATCTTTCCGAAGCAGCAATATTCTCCAATGGTAAGCTCTGTCATTAAAGCAAAGCTAAGCCTTTCCACCATGAGTTAGCTCAGTTAAGTGCATCCACCATTTCCAGAACCTTTTAAAAGGATCAGGACCCCTACCATGATCGATCGGTAAGGATTGTATCGATAACTTTCGGTAACTTCTCGTCGTTCACTAGCATAACTGCAGATGATCAACTAATAAATAGCAGTTCAAAATG
Source organism: Limnephilus rhombicus (assembly GCA_929108145.2). NCBI lineage: Eukaryota > Metazoa > Arthropoda > Insecta > Trichoptera > Limnephilidae > Limnephilus > Limnephilus rhombicus. The sequence continues at coordinate 30,407,581 of OV815277.1, read as the reverse complement.
ACTAAGTATTTCTAATATATCCGACGTCAACTGTTGTTTGTACGTTAGCGATCTGCAGTTGCCTTAGAAAACGATGAGAAGTTACCGAAAGTTATCGATCGACTGTGCTAGGGGGCCTGATCTGTCGGTTCCTCTATCCATTTTAACATCAATCCTTTTTTGAAAAAGTTACTATGAAATGTTTTAAACACCGCCTTAAGCTATGGAGCTTTGAAATTGCCATATTATATTTCTCTTACATATTATATTATTCAATAATAGTTTATTCAATTTATGCGAAAAAAACGGTTTATTTATTAAAAAGTTCTGCTTTGTGATTATTATTATATAATACGACAGCTATACCGTCTAAAGGCATTATCAAACTGCAAGTGACGATACGTCTGTCATGCGTAATAATAATTACACGGCAGAACTTGTTCATAAAAAAATTGTTTTTTTTTAATAAATTTAAAGATATTTTTCTTGAATATACAAAAGAAAAACTTAAAATTAAAACAGAGTTCTACAAATTAAACTTGATACCAATAAAATACCCATATCATCGCCAAAAAATAAGATAAGCCCTGCCGGTCAATGTCTGAGTTGGTATCGCGTTTTGGTCCCACCTGGGCGTCGCGTGTTCACTTCCTCGGCTGGCTAAGTCCTCCATCACAACACAAGCAACATTTTCCGCTTTCGGTTGTAGCATTAGAAGGTATTAAAATATTGTCGGATACGGGGATATATAACCCGGGAAAATTCGTCTTTCTTTAAAAAACAAAAAAAAACTTCCCTACTATTTCATGTTTTTTTAATCCAGGTTTGAATTGAATTCTTGCAGGTAAGTAAAGGCTCTTTTCCTATTGTCACCGCTTTTTGCTACGATAGAAGCTTTTACATTTGCTAGAAGAATGTTTTGTGTGAATTCCCGCCCTATTTGGATCGCAAAGCCAACGTTTTTATTTCTTCGCCTGGTTGCGATTTTCTTGCCGCCCTTGTGCTTAACGTCATAGAGAAGATATTAAGTATATTTTATGCCTAAGCGAACAAGACCTGTGCACACAAGCCTGATCCAGGATGCTTTCGGGGCGAGGACTTTTAATACCTAAACGTACAGCCTGTACACACAACAAATGGCTGTGGTTTTCTCATTTCAACCAGGATTATAAAGGCTTAAGTTCATGATGTGGTGTTGTGTTTTTTTGGTGTATTTGGAGACTCCAACACCGGCGGGTTTCTATTATATACAGTTAAATTAGAATTGGTCTAAAGAAAACGTAGAGTCACGTGGGGTAACCGTACGCAGAGTGTAAGTGTTCGCAATGATGTTTCCGAGGTGGTCGTGCCTGTTTCGCGCCCTCACGTTCCTTAATTCAGTAGCGTTTTGGGTCGCACTGAAGCATGATATGAGTACAGTGAATCCTAATTTGAAAATAAAAATTGATAGGTAAACTACTGTTTTTCGTGCGTTTTCTTAAATTTTGTCATCTACCATCGACATGTTTGCTTACCGATGTGTGCTATTGTGTAACCAACTGAGTCAGAGCGATGTGGTCTGTGATAATTTTTGGTAAAATATTGTTAGTTACACGGGTGCAAAGTGATAATTCTATTAAAGATAACCACTAATCTGATTTGAACACTTCTCTACGGTATGCGAATACTTACCCCGCACTGGGGTAAGTGTTCGTAATCGACATGCATGGATGAGGATTGTTATTTTCCTCAAGTTCTCTTTTAAAGAGGTAGTGTGAAAAAAAAACCGCATTTTAAGTTTATAATAAATTATCACTGTGAAAATAAATTGGTAAAATTTAAATACATACATTTTTTGATTTTATTCTCTTTCGATGCTTAGTTACGTTCATTTCACGTAGTATTCTTTTCTTTTCACTGCAGTGTTACTACATTGTTATTTCACTTTACTAACTGATTATATTACACCCAATGTTTTATATAAGTACTACATTCTACATTCTAATTATTCGACAGTTCAGTGGATATCATAAAACTCCACTGCTCATACAGGAAAGAAAGTTTCGAACTCAAAATAGTAATGTTAACATAAAAATTCCTAATAGAAAATTGCGCAAACTTTGTATATCAGCATTTAGAATCCTATAAATAAGTCTTCTCAAAGTGTTTTAACCACCGTTTGAAAATGGCCTTCTAAACCGAAACAGCTGTAACAAAAATTAATACTTAAATACTTGCAGAACTTGATAATAACATTATTAAACTTTGAAAAAAAAATATATGTAACTTAAATGGTAAAGTTAAGATCTTGACCCGCTTTAGAAACTCCTTTGAGAATATGTCAGATTATTATTGGTTCCTACAGACCTGCAAATGTGTCTGGACAAGCGTTCAGGAGAGAAACTAACTATTTTTATTTTTTATTTTATGTTTTTTTCTATACGCAATATCTACACTAATGACACGACGCCCATGAATATCCAAATAAGTTCATAGATCTAAAACATATAAAAGAAAAAATGTACATTTTATCTTATTTGGTACCATTTCTCCGAAAAAGAAACATCATTCATAATGGAAGTGTTTTCTTGCTTTTCAATTTTCGTCCCACGCTTTTTATTTCCGATTTAAAGAAGTGGGTTCATTTTCATTAAATTTATTGATAAATATTTCCGTAGGTAGGAAGGTAGACATCTTTGTCGTTAAAAATAGCGGAAATCAATTTCAGATTACGCCAATCAATATTTATTTCAGCTTTATTTCGGCGAAGTTGCTACCGAATTCATATTAAAATGGTATTGCAAGTATTTATAGGCAAATTGGATTGCCCAAAGTTATACGATATTTTTGTAAATCATTTTAAGAAAAAAATATTATCCGGTTACAAAAATAACCTGGAATATTTGAATTTAGCTACCTTCATAGAATACATTAATAATTGATTTTGTATTTAATTAAATGAAGACAATATTAGCGAAACTCAATCGAAAATCTGGACACAGAAAAATCAGAAAAAGATATTGGCTCCGCTGGTGTCTTCATTTAAATTAAAATAAAAAAAATATTTTGTGTTTAATTTAATGTTAATCAAATTTAATATTGTTATTATAACGTTCTCCAAGTTTTTTTTTTTTGTTGTGACAACTGTTTCGGCTTATAAGGCCACTTTTAAACTGTGGTTAGACTTACCTACATAGCAGTTTGAACCCGCGATGATCCGATTGACTCTAATTGATACTTTTTTTTTAAAAATAATATTTTTTCTTTCGTACTTCGTTTGAAAGTAAAAGATACCGTCTTTAAAAAAATAATTGTTGAATTTTATTGTGTCAGCTCTGTTTAATGGAAATAACTATTTTTTTTGGTTCTTCCCAATATTCCTAAACTTTATACGTCTCAATTTCCTTTCGCCTCACAACATTTCCCAGGTATTGACACTTAGAGACTCTCATTCGGGGTTAATGACTGGCTCATCAGTTCAATTAAGGCAATACATAACAGCTTTTGTGTTTTCTCCTTTCTTAAGCACCACACTTCTCAATTCCTACATCCTTTCCTATTCACAGTATTCTCAAATAAGTTAAAGGCTCGGGAGAATCCTCACTGCCTCTTGAGTAGAGTTAATATAAAACGTAAATAAAAACTTTTCCGTAACAAAAACATTTTTTATCAACACTTTTAACTATTTGACTTGCAAAGCGTTATAAAGCTTGGACGCTTTAGGGCATGTTAATCTTAATCAAGTAATCAAGGAATTGTTAAAGGTTAAAGTGTTCTGTGTTCACCCCTTCAGCCTTACCCGGGAATATAAAGCCTTAATCAGGGGAATTCTTTACCTCGGGTAATTGGTCCCTGGAATGAACACTTTATTAAATAACCTACCTACCCCCATCCTTCCATCCCACTCAGGCGCAGTATCATCAGGTGAAATGTAGATATTCTTACCTGTTCTGCTGACATTCTCGACTATTTTCTTTTGATTAAACGTACGTTAAATGAAGCTGGTAGAAGAAGCCTGAAACAAAATATTCACAGGTAAATGAACAAATTCCACATTGTAGATTTGTATAGTAGCTGCAAGACACGTTGTACACTAAAACTTACACAATTTTTAAATTCAGTTTTTTCACAAATGGAAACACTTTGGATTGTTCTTATTGAAATGTTGAAAATGTCTTGATTTATGTTTCACCCAATGCTTTCGTTAGATTAATCAATTTAAAACGATTTTGACTGTAATTTTTTCGATCCAGTTTGCCAAATTGCAACGAAATATTCCACTGGGAAATCATCCGGTGCCGTGTTCATATTGGCAGCCAAAGTTCCCAGAATATTTTTGCAAACAAATGAAACCTTTAAGTTGTACATATATCTCTACATATTCATCACAAAGTTTTTGTAAATTTCTCATGTTTTTATTATTTTTCATAACCTTTTTCTAATTAGAAAATTGTTTCTAAAACGATTCCAACCGATTTTTTCAACTAGATTCCATGTTTTTTTGTTATTTATTTTTGGGGTGTTATGCCGTGTTACGCTACCTCCTCCTTTAGCCAACGTTTCGGACAGCGTTACAGTGTCCATCATCAGGGCATATGTGTGATCACTGTCCGAAACGTTGGCTAAAGGAGGAGGTAGCTTAACACGGCTTAACACCCCAAAAATAAATAACAAAAATACTTTTGGCCGTGAAAATCTAACATCATATCTAGATTCCATGATTTTCTAAACCTTTTGTCTTTGTAAAACGGCGTTTTTCGGCATTTTCTCCGTTAACTTGTTTTTATTACAATTGAGTTCTAAGAATCTACTAAAAAGCCCTACAAAAAAATTTCTCTGTTTTTGGTGACCGAAAAACTCAAAAAAGTGGCACTCATCATTGAAAAGTCATTAAAAGTGATGAAAAAAACTTGGTTAGATAGATTACGTTAGGTTAGGTTATTGGCTATTATTTTTTTCTTCAAGGGATGGAGAAATGCCACCTTGTTGAGAAGTCTCATGGAACGTCTATTTTTATGGTTGTAATTTTTTTGTGTGGTAATTTGAATTTATAATTTGAAAATGGCTCAGTCTAAACAATATAACAATGTGAGCTACAAATGTACACGTACTTTTTGAATAAAATAATATATAGTTAACAGAAAATATAAAATAAATATCATACTCGTAAGTACGATGAACTAGGAATATTAGTTTTACGCTTCTGTGCTCTATTCCCACCTGTTTTATCTTTCCTGCAGGGTAGTCGCAACCAACGTAGTTTTAGTTGAATTTTATCTCTTTTACAATTTAGTACGCCATTAACGAGTCCCGTAGGTTTTTTCTTGCTTTTGTTAGTAGTTTATAATACCCCTTCTCTCTCTCCCTATCTTACCGGATTCTTGCCAAGATTAAGTCGGGGATTAAGGTCTAGATAATATATAAGTAATAATTCTTAGATTTTGGTCACATAAGCTTCCATGACCTTTTTCCATTAACATGTCAAGAGTCTGTGCGTATTATAATATTTTCGTTTGGTACCCACATTTTTTTAGATATTTATCACCCCATACCCATTTACACATATACCCGGAATCGCCTGCATTTCTCTTTATTTTTTTGTATTCATTGACCTAGACAAGGGGACGGTAGACTTTTAAGTGAGAAAAGCCAAGTTATCAAGAAGAAAACAGAGAGTGGAGCAAAAACTAAGATCTTCACACTGAAATAACCAGTTCCTTAGGCAGGTATGATTTTATATTTTCACGGCCAAAAATATTTTTGTAATTTATTTTTGGGGTGTAATGCGGTGTTGCGCTACCTCATCCTTTAGCCAAGGTTTCAAAAAAAAAAGTTCCTTAGGCAAATCATTTTTAAATTATCATTTTATGTGAATGAGTTCTGATAAAGTAAATAGTAAAAATCTAGGTTAGTTGGCAATATTGATGCTGTTCTAGTCAAACTTCTCATATGGCTGGTTGAGTGGATGTGAAATAATTGATGTTTGAAGAGCCGCGAACGCCCATGCAAGGAGCCGCGGTTTGCCGAATCTTGGCCTACATACTAGAGCTGGACCATCGACCATTAACCACTCGTTGGCAGCATTGAATATTATTTGCAACTTAAATGCACACCTAACGATTAAAACAATCTTGATCTTTGTTTTTGTTTGTTTTGAAAAACTTTGGTTAGTTTTGACGATGAATTATTTTTAAAAAATCTTCTGAAGCAAGTACATACCTTCCTACTAGTAATTTGATGCCCAAAAATAACCAGACCGCCAACATTTTGGATAGAAATTCAAAGCTTCAAAGTTAATCAAAATAATATTTTTTGCAATGAAATGTACATACGAAATTCTGCACATATTTTAATAAAATTTCTTTTTAATTTCAGGTAAGCAACATTAAAGTCTCCAGTGCCTACTCATTAGAAGCTTTTCGGAAAACCATCTCTTTCCGAACCACGAGAATTCTCAAAGGTAAGTCCTCTCCTTGTCTTTGATGTTACCCTTCTTTGAAGCAGATGATTTCTATCAACCCTGCATAAGCAGAAACTCACCTTAATTATGCGGTGTGTGTTTTGCGTAGCTTTGGTTATATGTTTAATTGGAACACCCACGCCGGATGTCAGGTCAGTCGTTATTAAATTTGATAACCAACATTAGTAATATAATAAAATCAAATTTGAAATTATAATCATCGCGATATGATTGACAATATAATTCAACATCTGTGCGATGAGATTCTGGTTCACCTATTCATTCGACATGTGGATCTACAGAAGAATACTTAAAAGCTTGCTTGAATACTTAAAAGCTACTTTACAAATGAAGATGTTATGGTTCGGATGAATAAAGAAAAGGAAGTAATTAAAACTATAAAAATCCGAAAACTTTAATACCTTGGACATGTGATGAGACATCCAAAGAAGTATGAGATCCTGCCTCTCATAATGCAGGGAAAGGTTGCCGGAAGACGGGGCCCTGGAAGAAGGAGAAACTCATGGCTAAAAAACCTGAGACAGTGGTTTGGCCAGTCTACCGTGGAGCTGTTCCGGGCCGCAGTAAACAAAGTCCGCATAGCCAACATGATAGCGAACTCCGTTGAACGGACAGGGCACAAGAAGAAGAAGAAGAAAGAAATGAAAAATGTATTTTTATAAATTTTATACGAACTGCACTTTTATAATTGAAAATGTGGCACGATCAACACTTTAGAGCCCAGGTTACATCGAAACTAATAATTATATTTTAGAATTATATTTTTTAGTTCTAATTAGACTGAAGTCGCGCCAATCAGTAAAGGGTTAGTAGCTAACTATCTATATCAGCATATGTGTACGAGTACCACAGTACAATAATTTTCAGATGTTGATCTTTGTGAAAAAAACGGAAAATTGGAACAATTATAAAAAACCGGGTTATGTAAAATGAAAATGCGAAAATTCTAGCTAATATACAAAAGAAATCGAATTTCGCTCATGTACTCGTACTCGTTTGTAGAGACACTGTTTATATTTGTTCACTTTTAAGGTTTAGTTTTTTCAATCCCATCACATTTGATTAAGGACCCGCAACCCGGATTTGTACCGATTTATTACATATTTCCCTTAAACACGGTAAGTTTTAAAGCTCTTAAAAAAAATAAACGCAAATTATATAAAATTCTCTCGATTGAAAAAAATCGCAAAGTATGCTCCAAAAATTATTATTAACACGTTTGTTTCAGTTATTTTACAAGTTATATGTATGAAAAAATTCACAGTGTTTCTTTAAATGCTGTTTAAGATAATGCCCGCGAGATTTTTGCTCTATTTTAAACGAGTCGTGTTTTATTAAACATTTTCGCAACTTTCGCATCGATTTTGTCGCTGTAAATGTTAGCGCTCTCCTCTAACATTCGTAATTTCGTATTTCTCCATCTTCTTCTTTTCGGGCCCGGTTGCAGAGCCTTAACAGTTCAACGATCAGCGCCATCTTGAATTTTTGACATTCGAATGGTTCCCGTTAAACGCCTCGGCCCGTTTCAGCTTCTAATAAACTCAGAATGTAGATGGTTCATTTTATATTTATTTTAATTTTCACTGGTCACAAAAGGGTTATAATACAATATTCTTTCATAATTTGTTTACAACAAACTTTGTCAGAAGTACATCTTAACGAATTTACTATATTTTTTGTACAAAATCGTCATCACTCGGCGTGTTTCCCCTGGTTAACATTATTAATAAGCCTCCTCACGACTCATTTCGTTTTCCCACGTTATTTCTTCCTCTCGAACAATTCCCAAGTTGCTGATGCGATCTGCCGCCGCTGAAGCCTCTCAAACAACTTCAGTTATTGTAAAAGTTATAATTTAAACTCGTTTTTATGCCTTCGCAGTTTTCTTTTACGTGTTTTGTCTACGTAAAGTAATATTTGAACGGCAATTCTGACATCACTTTCCTCTTCAAGAAATGAACAATCATTTTTCCGTTTATTTATTTTTCTTTTTCTTATGTGCTGCATAACTCCATAAATGTATTTTTAGTCTCACGCCGAATGCAGAAATAAGCACACGCATTCACACGCTTTCATTTGCACAGCCGTTGATATCCTTTTTTTTCTCAGTTTTTGCCAAAATTGAAGAAGATTCATGCGATGATCTTCAAAGATTCATTTGCTATTAAGTATACCTAAATAGTAGAGATGAAACGGATAGTTGTTTGGCCGGATACCGGATATCCGGCGGCCAGATATTCGGCCCATTGTCTCGTTGCGTGTCGTGACGAGTTTAGCGCCGCACAGGTGCGGCGAACGCGATCAGATCAATTTAGGCGGCTTCGGTTGCCATCGAGAGTATTCGTGAGTGATCGCGTGAGAATTAGTTGTTTACTTGCTGCATAATCTGACTGAACTGAATCATGTCATCGATGAAAAAAAATTGGCCTTTTTGTAACTTTTTCGACTTTAAATAAAAGCCGTCATAATTATAAGTCATTTTATTGATATTTACCTCACAAAGATTAATATATTGCATTTTATTATAAAAAATGTGGTAGTTTTTTAATATCCGGTATCCGGCCAGATAGTAAATTTAGGCCGAATACCGGATAGTTACCGGATGTCCGTTTCATCTGTAATAAATAGTATCATCATTTAATATTCATGCAGGTGATACAAGTATATACGAATGTTTATACAAGCATAGCACTTATTCTGATATTCTTCAGCAAAGAAAATTCAAGTGAAACCGAACGAAAAATTAATTTTCAAGCGAATAATTTCCGCCACGTGAGGGGCCAATGAATATTTGATAGATCTCCAGCCACGTACTTAAAAAAATATGAACTCCACACTGGATGCCTGTGTGAAAATATTTTTCCTTGAGCCATCTTTGGGTATACTGCGTGGAAGAACCATTTAAGGGCCCGCAACTCGGATTTCTACCGATTTATTACATATTTCCCTTAAACACGGTAAGTTTTAAAGCTCTTAAAAAATAATATGTTATTCTTGAAGATAATATCTAGACTTTGCCCGCGCCGAAACGCAAATTATATTAAATTCCCTCGATAGAAAAAAATCGCAAAGTATGCTCCAAAAATTATTATAAACACGTTTGTTTCAGTTATTTTACAAGTTATATGTATGAAAAAATTCACAGTGCTTCTTTAAATGCTGTTTAACATAATGCCCGCGAGATTTTTGATCTATTTTAAACGAGTCGTGTTTTATTAAACATTTTCGCAATTTCGCATCGATTTTGTGGCTGTAAATGTTAGCGCTCTCCTCTAACATTCGTAATTTCGTATCTCTCCATCTTCTACTTTTCGAACCCGGTTGCAAAGCCTTAAAGAAAAAAAAAGAGTGATCTTGGGACTTGAGGATTGACCATTTTGTAGGAAGGAGGAAACACAAACGCAAGTCATATTCTGCCGTCAGAAGTAAAAAGGCAGTTAGGAATTTGCAAAATGCACATTCTTCTACACGTTTAAGACCTTTGTTCTTCTACAATAAAAAAAATACATTAAGAAGCCGATTAAGAAGCAGTAGAATATTTAAAAGCATAATTAAATTAACTAAATCAAAATCGGCCACGTTAAGCATAGGCCTAAAACTGACGGTGTGAGTTTTTATACGAATTTAGAAATATTATAATTAAACAGCCATTGCCGATACATTGTTGGTATAGCCACAACTGAATCTTAGTTCAATGGTAATTTAGACCCTGTCGCTATCATTATCAATACCATCGAATCATCATCATCTTCCATTTAATCTCCCGGCCAATCAATGGTGATGGTGATGTCATTGGGAGTGCAATCCTATTTTGCACCGAATCACTCCAAATATCAACAGTATTTGGTATTAGGAAGGTTGTAATATAAAACAGGATTAATGTTGGGTTAGGTTTATTTATATCTTTTATACACAATCACTGGTTGCATTTGAACTTTTTCCTGTCTTTTCCTCCACAATATCTGAATTGTGCATTTTTGCACTTCTTTTTTATCAACTAGTTAAGTGCTACTGCACTCAAGTTTTCCACACTTGAAAAATTATTGTTCAAAGCTCTGTAACTCATGATGAAATGAAACTCATTTCCAAAAAAAAATGTGCAGCAATTCGCTCGAGTTCCTCTGTTTTCAAAATTTAATATTTCAAAGTTTCATAGCTCATGATTGAAATGACGTTATGAATCTTCCTAGTTTCACTCACTTAAAGTCAAGTATTGTACTTTAGCGCCGTTGAAGTTATTTTTCACGAAAACCGCAGTTCACAAATTAACCATTATTATTTTTGAGGACACAGCTTCTTAACGTTTATTTATTATGGATATATGTGGCTACATATTACAATAATATTTAAAAAAAAAATACATTGGTACATAATGTTTAAAAAACTTACGTACATAAGGGTCCGTAATAAACAATAGGTTTATAAAAATAATTTCTTAAATCACAGAGGTTTACGGTTGCATAAATTTTAATAAAATACAATGGTAACAATAATATACTGAGATTATCAAAAAAATACTTGGACATTAAAAAGTTTTAAAGTGTGTTTTAAACATAGAAATTGTTATTTTATTTTTATTTTAACTTTATGAGTAAAACAGAGGTGTCAATATGTTCTTCTGATTTTTCTGTTTCCAGATTTTCGATTGAGTTTCGCTTATATTGTCTTCATTTATTTAAAATAGAAATTGTTACTTTAAAAAGGTCGAATCTTTTGTATATTTGTTTGCTAAACTGTGTAAGCGAGAAATTGGCAACTTTGCCAGATAATTCGTTTCTTAATGGCGTCGTATTTATATTAAGAACACAGTTATGATTAATTTTGTTTAATTTAATTTGTATTTTTTTTTGGCGTGCAAAACGCGAAGTTTGAAACAGATTTCTATGAAAGCTATGAACAAATCATTGAGATAAACAATATGACAACCTATTTTTCCACCGTACATCAATGCAGTTATTTCACGCGCTGCAACTGCTCTATTGTAATAGAGCCTTCACGGCTCGGTGCACAAATACACTACCAGCTCACTATTTAGTTGCTGCTGGTGCAAAAATTTCTCAAACTTTTAGACCTGTGGCACCTTTCAGGCTTTCATATTCATCTGTGTGTCCCCCTCCTGAAATAAAGAAAAGTATAATCAAAGTTTGATTATGTATACACGACAGTCAATATTAAAGTTAATTAAACTGGTGCCTTAAACGCAAAATCTATAGTAAATTAAAATTCATTTTATTGAATGTACATAAAACACTGTAATTGAAACTAACAAGTATTTAATTTCTGTATCCAATGTTGTTATAAACGATTTTCAACTTTCTTTGCGATAAACTTTCAATGCTTCGTTGTCAAAGTATTTTATTTTAATATTAATATCAGAAGGTCCCGGCTCCCGGCATTGCACGAAATTAACGCAGAATTTTTTGTAGCAGTCTCGGAATAAATTGCAAGTAGATTTGTATAATCTATTATAAATCAAATCCTCACCGACCGCCGCTATCCACAGACGCTGTCCTTTACATAAATAGATAAAAATTATCGTTTACATTACATAAAAAAGAATCAGATACATTCATTACATCGATGCGTACTTTACTTAGGCTGTAATGCTTGAACTTCTTCCCAGTGGCGGCTCGTTACTTTTGGGTGTGCTAGAGTGTTAATTTAAAAAAAATGACATTATTGATGTTGTAGCAAAAAAAAAACTAAAATTATAAATTTCCGGAAATATCAGTTTCCTGAAAATCTTCATACAATAAACCAATTTTCCAAAAAAAACATTTATTTTTCGCCTGTTACAACATCAATAATGCCATTTTTTAATATTAGCACTCTAGCACACCCAATTGTCACGAGCCGCCACTGCTTCTGTCAGATTTGATTGACTTAGTCACAAATTCCCTTTATACTTTATCACAAATCCCTAATCCTCAAAATACTTAGCATTACATAAAAAAGCCTATGCATTAAATCAAAAAGCGTACTTAACTTATGCCATAATGCTTGAACCTCACATTCGATTGACTTTGTCTCAAATCCGCAATATGTGCAATTTCAAATCGTTAACATTTGTAACGTCAAATTACGGCTTCCGCCGTCAGATGAAATAAAGTTGCATCACGGCTGATTAAAAATTAATTAAACGCTGACACGGGCCGAGCATCGACGATTATTTGAAGAAATAAACGCCTTCAAATGAAAACATGGCTCATAATATATATTTTTGTGATGTAAAAAGTAACAGAAATTTAAATAACCTTTAAATTTGAATCGATTTTGGTGGCTTACCAAAAAAGCACTTTTACCCAGTGCGTCACTTGTGACTGCGGTTGAGAAACGCTGCATCTGGTTGGTGTATTACCTAGTGCTCGCTGCAGCCAGGTAATCTGTGCATATAAATGACGCGGGAAGACACAGTGCACCGGTGGCATACTAAATACTTCCTAGCATATCTGAATGTCAAGCATTGTTGACAAGGGGGATTAATCAAATAAGTCCTCATTTCTCATGCGTCTGTGCATTTGCTCTCACAGTGGGATTGTTATCATTGCATTTGCCTGCTTTCGGCTCTGTTTGAATATTAACCACTAAATGTCAATGTGAATACATGTACATTTCGCTGATATTCGAGTCCCATAGTCAGAAATTTTGTGAAATAATAAGTAACAAAGTTATTTATTATTTTGAAGAATGGTTTGGTAGGTAGGTACCTATATTTTGTTTTTTTCATGATTATCAGCCTTAGTATCTAGTAGTATTTTCTCGAGTTTAATTTTTAATAAGTTTTATTTAAAGGTATCTACCTAAATTTTGATGAAGACTGTCTTCATCAAAAATTCACGACCAAGTCTTCATGACTTGGTCGTGAAGACTTCAAAAAAAATCTTTTGTAATACATACATCTATTTTGTAAAGAAACCCTTTGACCGAAAATGATTCACTGTAGCTATTTCGTCAAGAAGGGTTCATGGGGTTAGGTTTGTCCAGGTCTTGGCGGCCGATGCGTCTGCCCACCTGCCGTGCGGTGGGCAGAATCGAGAGAGATTGCCTGAAGGAGGTCTTTTATTCTCTCCAGCCGAATTCACTCTACCCATCGCCTTGCACCGCGGCTGAAGGGATGGATTCACTTCCAGGAGTGACTCCTGGGAACACTGACCCCCGTAGATTCCTACCCACCCCTCATACCTATTTCCTTTCCGGAACTTCATCTTCTTCATTTCCTTAAAAAAAACCTCCACACAGCATCCCCTAAGATGATAATGTAAAAAAATAACATTTTGTCATGAAATGATTTTGCTGCCAAACTTATTTTGCGTAGCAATTTTGATAATGATGATTTATCAAAAAGCTCTTTCGTGATACGAATATGACTCGTCGCAGGGAAATAATACTGCTGTTACCGCCACTACCTATGAAAATACTTTTAAGGATTTTGACGTGTGTGTTGACAAAACGGAAAATTTTTCCAACGTCGTACAGTTCTTATTTATCGTCGTAGAGTCACGGGACCCAGATAGATCGACGCAGAAAAAAAAACCTGCATAATGGTGTTTATTATGTATATTAAGTGTATATTTATATTTATCTCAGGCGTAATTATCAAATGACATTCTATGGACTTACGTAATAGGTACATAACCATGTAATAATTTAATTTTACAAACCTTATAATCTGTATTATAATGTACTGTGTATGTCTTGAAAAACAAATAAATAAAATAAATAAATAAAATAAAAATAAAACTGTTATATTTTGCATATGTTAGAAGTCAACTTGAATACAATTCTCCCGTCTGGAACCCATATTACAATATACATGTACAAGCTGTTGAAAGAATACAAAACAAATTCTTACGTTTTCTTAATTTTAAAATGGGTATTCCAGCAATTATGTTGAACTACAATACTATTTTGAATGATATGAATATGCTCAAATTGTCAGACAGAAGAACTTTCACTGACTTGGTATTTCTGTACAAAATTCTAAATGATTTAGTTGACAGTCCGGTATTGCTCGAATTGATAAGCTTCCGGATTCCACTACGTAATACTAGAAGTCAGGATTTATTTCAGTGCAGTAATTCTGGAACTAACTACCATATGTATTCCTCTTTACCCCGAATACTAATGGAGGGAAACAATTATACCAAGTCAGTGGACATCTTCAATTTATGTTTAAACAAATATAAAATATTGTTACGAAGGCAGTTCAGTTATGTACAATAAATACTGTATATTTCTTACTATTCATATGTAAAAGCCCCGAAAAAGGGCGTTAATAAATAAATAAATGAAGTATTTTCGTAGGTACTGGCGGTTACAGCAGTTTTGCTTTCTTGCGACGAGTATATTTTTCTAATGTTTACGTTATTTCCATTTTCAATTTCCGAAGCTTTTTAAATAAATTTTAGATCTTAGGTATTAAGTAGGTACGTAATAAGTATAATCTTAAACAAATAACGCTTATTATTAATTCTTAATCCGTGAAAAGGTTACCAAAATATATACATGCTTTGATAAAAAAAATGCAATTCTCGAACATATGCCACGTGCCACCGACCCTACTCCAATTCAATGAATGTAATTATTCGTATGAAATAATCTCTTTCCCCATTATAATAATGCAAATCCTCGGTAAAATGGTAGGTTCCTATGCCAAGCAAAAATATGCCGCTTTTTTCCCTTTGTTTCCCAGTGAAGGGCGATATCTAATTTTGGCGTAAGCTGCTTAACTGATGAGAGGGAGTTAAGCACATGCTTAAGGGCACCGAACATTTGTAACGCAAAACCATGGATTGCACTTCAGATTAGACGTGGGCAAAATTGAATGACCGAATTAAATGAATAAATTCAATCTTGTGACACACTCAATCTAATTCTCAATTTCAAAAGGAATTGATTCTTCATTCCTTATCTTTGGCCTTGCATCCTACGATTTTTAATGACACCATACATTTTTAGTTTCCATTTATTTTACTGTTAAATTATTTCAATGAATAATGTGTTCTGTAAACGATTTAAATATTATATTGTTTCATAGGTATTTAAATATTATTAAACGGGCCGCGCGCCGCGAAGTGGTCGACGAACGGTATTGTGAACGACTCGCCTATTACGATTGTATTCCGCTCCCGCCGCGCCGCCATTCTAAAAACCACCCGAACATCATCAAAGTCCATGTCCCAAAATGGCCAAAACGCGGCCGCGATTCATCCGGTTTGCCCGAGCATCTCTTTCACGCAAGGAATTAATCATTCCTGTCCTGAGATTGTCATAAGGTCCCCGCCGTCCCAGGTCCGTGTTCAATGTCCGCGTCCCAGGTATCTAGTCTGTCGAAATCGAGATTGTCCGATTCCGACAGACAGAGGAATTAAAACAAAAGTCTTTTTCACTTGTGACGTTATGGTCTTTTGTAAATCTCAGACCTAGAAATGACGTCAGGCGTCATCGTCACGTCAATGTCACGATATGTCCCAAACGCATCCCAGTCCTAGGTCCACAGCTCGCGAGTAAATCAAGTCACTGCTAGGTAAGACACAAAACATTAGTCAAAAGTTACTAATTCGTTCCTCAATGCCAGCCCTTAATCCGTCCGCGCGGTTCATTTATTCCCCCGCGCGCCAAGCCGTCAATTTCATTACATAGTTAGTCGAAAACTTTCGACTTTGAATCTGAACATCAGCTAGAAAAGTGAGAAGCTAAAATGATGCTTATCTGTTTTTTGGTACGTACGAAAGATATTGTACCTACCTACTTTTAGACGTAGATCTTGGGTCGATATAATATGTAAATTTGCAGATATTATAAGGCCAATTAGCTGTGGTTAGCTGTCATAAAATACTCATCTTAATGTTAAAATGTATGTTTATATTAGATCACGTGAAATGGAACAAAATTAAAAGTTTAACAAATAAAATAAAATCAATAAAATTTTAAGGGTGAAACGAAAACTTGTATAATTTTAAGATATAATTGCTAGCAATAAATACATTTTACATACGAAAAATTACGACACTAAAAAAAGACAAACAATATAGGATTTAGCCTGCGAGATAATGAGATAGAATGATCGGTGTCCTCTTTGTGTGGTGTTTCGTAGCCTATTGGTCTCCTCTTTGTGCGGTGCTTTGTAGCCTCCCCACTCATTGTGATTTTGAAAACCGATGAAACGAAAAAGTGACACTAAAAAGAGTCAAATACATTAATCTATAGGTTTTAGCCTGCGAGATAATGAGATAGAATAATCGGTATCCTCTTTGTGCGGTGTTCCGTAGCCTATTGGTCTCCTCTTTGTGCGGTGCTTCGTAGCCTCCCCACTCATTGTGATTTGAAAACCGATGAAATGAAAAAGCGACACTAAAAAGAGTCAAACACATTAATCTATAGGTTTTAGCCTGCGAGATAATCAGATAGAATAATCGGTCTCCTCTTTGTGCGATGCTTGGTAGCCTCTTTAGCGGTACTCCGGGTACTCCGTGGCCTGCCGGTCTCGTGCGCGGTGTTAGCCTCTCCATTCATTTAATTTAAAAAAAAAAAAAAAAAATTTTTTTTTTTTTTGGGATTTAATTGAATTAAAGGAATGAATTAAAGGAATCGATTCAAAAGGCCATGGGAATCAGACTGAATCGATTCACTCCTGGGAATCATTCTGCCCACGTCTACTTCAGATTACTGATTTGAAGAGGTGTAAGCTGTTGGGACGTATGAATATTATAATATAATTCAATATCCTTTCCTTTTTTTATACGCGGTTTCGCTTTTACTGAGAAAGAATAATTCAAATATTTCGAAATTTTGTTTAATATGTATATGGTTTTTTAATGCATCCTTGTCGACTTGTGTTTAGAATTGCAATCGATGTTCTTAATTGCAATAAAACAAGCAAATGTATTTGGTCTGGAAATAGGATAGTTAGTGAAATAGAACTTTCCTAAAATCTGCCAGATTAGTGACCAACAATAGAGGAAGCAGCTTGCGAAGGCCTTTATCCGATATTCAGTCAACCAATGAAACGAAACTTCTATATCTGACAAAATTGTCTAAAAAGAGTTTTGAAAATATTATTTGCGGTAGGCCAGTTGTTTCACGGAATTTGAACATAAAATTTGTAACAATTCAAGTTCTACTAAACAATTTTATTTTGAACCGAACATTTGTTTTTTGCATCAAACGACTAAATAATATTATTTAGTGCCTACCTAAATTAGTTAAAATTATTACAGCATTAGTGATAAGCATCCCGCGGCCCATTTCGTTTTGCCCAATTTCGTACTGGCTAATAAGATGTCAAAAAAATACGGAGAAGAATATTCAATGGTTTTTGTTCTGTTTTGCGAAAGGGTTTACCGGAAAACTTCAGTATTTCTTCAAAGTTTTTAGATTTTTCTTATTTGCGAAAAAGACAAAATTTCGCGGTTCGACCTTAGGTGTGGAAAACTTCGCGGCGGAACGCTTTATTTTTGGAATCTATGTTTGATGCATTTTAAAGGTTTCCGTTTTATAAAATACCATTTTTTTTCCAGACAAAATTTTGTTTAACCTTCCGAACGATAAAAATCAAAAGTTTCCAAAAATTGCAAATTAATATTTTGTTTACAATATTTCAGAATGAGAAAAATCGACAGCATTTATTGGTTTTGCCTTGGAGATGTAAAATCTTCACCCCACCCGCGGTGCGTTCTTTTTTTGCGTTCTGAAATTGTTTTCTTAAAAATTATATAGATTTGCGATATCACCGACTGCAAATTTAACACGTTAAGCAGTAGTGACCCTACCCCTTGCTGCCCGCTAACAAATTTAAAATGAATCAATTGACCCTCCGGCAGAGAAAATTGATCATCGCTGATCTAGGTTCTAGATCATGACTTGAACTACGAGTATAGGCTGTGTAGAGTTCTTATTATTATTTATTACCCACCATAAATTTCATATCGACTAACTTACAGTGGGGAGAGATTTTCTCCCATTTTTTGTCCACTCAATGTTATGTGAATTGATCCAAATCCGCAACAATTCTTTCCTTTTCGTTGTATTCGATTAAGCCGCTGGATACCGCCAATAACTCAGTGGAAATGCGATTTGAGTTGACACCGCCCAATAAAGAACATACAAAATCGGAAGTGGAATCATTATCCCCATCCCTTTGCGAAACCTAAGAATTGCACCGGAAGATGGCAATAAAAATATATTTATCACCAGAGGAAGTGGTGCATAAACGGAACAGAACGCAGACTGTTGGTAGGTGTTGGGTGGGAGGAGAGAGGAGGTAAGCTTCTCTAACTTTACGGTTAATAATTTCAACCCCGTCATATATGGGGGTAGCACGGGGGAGGCGATGGCGAAGTTTGTGTGACTTTATTGGGCCCTGTTACCTTAATTGCACAATCTCGCACTCAATGCTCATTATTAGCAGTGTTTAAGGTTGTAAGCAAAGGAAGGCGCGATATTGTACTCGTAAATACCTACGCTTAATTGTTTTGTTTTGGTATCATAGCTACGAGTATTTCGGTCCTATCGATTGTGTTCCCGCCTCACGATGTGTACAATTTCAGAGATTTTTACCGATCAGTATCTTTACAGTTTTATTTTGTTTTCTTTTTAATTGCATAATTTGAATGAATTTATGTAAACAACAAAATCTAAAAAAATAACATACTAAATTACGCTTAGTTTCAACTCGTTTTGAAGCCCAGCGGTCCAAGACATCCTGTTCGCGCCTAATGCCTACAATACATGACATCTTTTTTAGGCCCGATTCCAATTAGAGACCAAAGTCAACATTTTTCGCCTTACGCATTCGCTATTTTTATCTCTATTTTCATATCTCCGACTTCAGTTGGCATCACAGCAAACAGCATGGTTCATGTGTTGTTTGCATTGATGACAATTGAAATCGTTGATATGAAAATAGCGATCGCGTAAAGCGAAAAATGTTGACTTTGGTCTCTATTGAAATCGGGCTGAAAAAAGATATCGTTTATTGTAGGCACAAGTGTTCTGAAAGCTAAGTAATCCATCTTTGCATAACCAACAATTTATATGACAAGAGAAGTGAGAATTCTAATACTGTCAAGCTATTTGCGGGGTCAGATAATTTTGTCATTCTTTAAAATAAAAATAAATTAAACAGAAAATAGAGTCTTGAAGAGTTTGGTAGCTATTTTTTGAAACGCACCAAAAGATAGTTGACAATTTTTTTTTTTACATGAGCTCCACACAGGAGGCCCTGAAGAAAATAATTTCCCTCAGGGCCTATGTCATCTTTGGGGATGCTGTGTGGAGGGTTTTTTTTTTAAGGGAAAGGAAGGAGAGGAGAGTTCTGGGAAAGAAAAGGGTTTAAGGGGTGGGTAGGAATATGGGGTTCAGTATGTCCAGGTCATCCGCCTCCAAGACCTAGACAAACCTCACCCCATGGACCCGGGCACCCCTCCTAATCACAAAACGTAGCGAACCACTTGGGGTGACCTGTGGCAAATGTGTTGGTTATCTAATAAAGGTTCCCGGGGCGGCGGTACCCATTCCCGTCTCCCAAATTCCAAGTTGTTTAGACAAGTTTTAATTTTGTTGATTTAGACTTTCATTTTTCTTGAACAATCTGGGTATTTATAAACTACACTTACTGTAATAGTTACAATAGGCTACTAATGTCTGTATTTTAGTCTATTATTTCGGTATATCTTCCTTTCCTGGGTCAACTAAGTTCGTTCAAGTCACAAAAAGAATTACTCTTCCGGAAGGAACTGGTAACTTTAGTTTTGTAGCTCTTACTGCTCTACTAACTCTTCTTTACATCCTCTTCAAAGACCCTGCTGCAGCTATTTGTGAACATTACTTTGGTTTCTTTGCTTCCTGTTGATAAAGAAACATTTATGATCTTTGCTTAACTTACCATTCGTTTATTTGCATTATGTTAATTGCAATGTTCATAATTTTAAACTCGGTATTCCCATTGAAAGCATAGACTATGATTGCTTGCTGAAAGAATTAATTAAAAGTCTCAGATCGAAGAATTAAATCCGACTTAATACTTATCTTCAAAGTTGGAAATGGTGGTACTGTCAACCCGGATTTAATTAACCTCATTGAATTTTATATATCTACAAGAGTTCACAAACCCTGTTTTGACGTTACATTACCAGGACTGAGTATTTTAAACAAACGTAAGGATAATTATTAGATACGCAGATATAAGAAGGCTATGCCATCAAATCTTTTCAATCAATATTAATTTAATGTAAGTCTAATTTATTTATGCATTTTAATTTGTACCTTCTTGTATTTCTTACTTTTATGTCCATCAGAGCTTTTATTCATTTTATACTCTCTGATGCCAATATACGACCAAATGCCATAATTCTCTGTTATTGTCTTTTAAAATTACTTTCCCCTGCTTTTAACTGTGGTATGCAATAATTGTTTACGGTATATTTATACCGTGGATATTAAATAAATTCATGTTTTTTTCAAAAACTTAGATATTTTTCATGCATAAACCACAACCTTTGAGCTTATGTTGTAAAAGCGTTTCGACCGAGCCATTATTATTTTGAGTGACATGTGAGCTGCTCCTCTGTCTGCAAAATGTAAAGACAAGGGAATTATTTCGCCACCCGGTTTTTTGGCAGCGTTGCGAGGCGGGTTAGGGTAGGGGCTGTAGAAAAGGATTTATTAATGCGAGTCTCGCAAAGTCCCGGTTTACATGAAGGAAGAAAAACAGATTCCAGTAACTTGTTCCACTTGCGAGCCGACAAAAACGAGTCGAAGAAACGACTCGTACTCATAAAACAGGTGTCCCGCTCGTTTCGAGCAGGTTCTATTGGAATATATGTAGAACAGATTCAGCATGTCTACATTGCGTCTGTGCATTGGAGATGGCAGTCGGTTTATTAACAATGGATGGTCAATCAGACTAAGCGCCCTCCTTTGCACGGAATTCAATTGTATACATAGGTTATTCATTTGTCTCAGAAAAGAAATGCAAATCTTTCAGAAATCCAGAAATTAAACGACCGTTAAAACGTTTGCCTAAAAGACTAACCGACTTCTTCCGACTGTAAAGGGTTCCCCTTGAAATGTTTGTAAAGGACGTTCTACTACGAATAATGTTGTGTCCTAATTTGCGGGGACACGAGACACGACCTAGTTGGGGTGCTAAACATATTCGTGGCCAACCCCTGTTAAATTACAAACCAGCCTATTTAAATTATTCGGTTGGTTAATGTATTTTAATCCGACAAAACAAATTAGTTTTTTTTCAAAGTTGAATATAAAATGAGTTCTAAAAGGCCACCATTCTGAATTAGAACAATGTGGAAAATTACTCCAGCCGTGTTTGGTGACTAGGTCTGGATAACCAGGCACTTTCCAATCTTCATCATCCGCATCTCTATCCCTTCCCCACACCCTTTAGCATCACAAAATACTTCATTTGGGTATGTTGTAGTTCCACTGACTCCGGGCAGCTAGCAAGAACTCTTTTATCTTTTCTAGAATTAATTTTGAGACAATTCTTGCTCAACAATCTTTAAAAGTTATTGTTTGATTAATGCAATAAAATGGTTTCAAATATCGCATTGAGCTTTCAAGTTAATTTCAGATAATTTAATTTCAGCTGAACTTTCGCTTTTTACCGCAACTTATTAATTATAAAAAATGCTTAATTCCGATGTGACTGTGCCTATCTATCTATAACTACGTTCAAATGAACTCGGATTTTCTTTGAATTTAAGTATCATTTTCAAAATTGGAAGTGTTTTTTTGGAGATTTCAGAAAAGTGGTATAGTACTTTACCTACTTATAACATTTTAAACATAAAATGATTTTAATTGCCATTTTCAAAATTGTAACTGAATAACTGTCGAGAATTCAGAGAGTAAAGGAAAACCGTCGACCGATTTAAAAAAAGGTTTTTTTATTTCATTTCGTCCACTGTTTTTTTTATGCCATAGAATTAATATGTTTTTAATTTCAAACTTTAAAACAATTCAATGCTTTCAGGTAAGGTGATTAAGCATATTTACATTTTATTTCTCACGTAGGTCATATTTCGATGCTGAAAAGTTCGGTACAAATGATTGTTGCCTTTGGACAGCTTAAATAAGACATTCATGCCGAAGTATTCTTCGTTAACTTGCAAATGAAGGTTTTGCATTATGGCTTAGCTTCCTAGTAAACGGTTATGTTGGCATTACGCTTATGAAGTACTTTGAAGACATGAAAGCTCCAATAATATTACCATAATGTCCAATGTTCCGCCGTGTTAAGTAGAAGATGTTTTCTACACAGAACCCGCCAACATGTTTCGTTAAACGTAATTTTATTAATTTACCAAGCGATTTACGTAACAACTTCTCATATTGGATGTAGGTTGCCAGTAAAAACTTTTGTGTGGCATATGTTTTAATTAAAATTACGAATTAACGACCAAGCTAATTGCAATAGTTAATCTTAATTAATATCAAATTTTCTGTTACAATGTCATCTGTACTACACTGAAATTCTCAATGTATGATGCGATGATGTTTTATATATGTGACGTCTATACCTACATATTATATCATTCAAAGTGTTGGGTACTTAAAAAGATACCCGCAAAGCGGAAAGAAGGGGGGAAATCAAGGAGTGCCGACTTATCCTGTTTTCTTCCTTCGCTTGTCTAAATTTCGCTGGTTCATCACATTAACTCGCGAGCTCACGATGGTTCTTATCTGTTTCGATACGTTCGAACGTAATCACGTAAGCACGGCTCCGCGATCAACACTCACAATATGTGTTGACAGGACGATTATTTATTTTGATTAACTGAACACGATGACAAATGATTGTATTTAGTCGCCATAAGATAGATAGAAAAAAAAGTATTTGTGTGTAGGAATCACAATTTTGGAAAAAGGTACAAGGATGAATGCTAGGTACCAACACAATGTGCATATCTTTACATATTATAAATTAAAGTCCTCCTCGTCGTCTGTCCGTCTGTCTGTTCGTGATAAACTCAAAAACTATTGAACGGATTTTCATGCGGTTTTCACCAATAGATAGAGTGAAATGAAACATAATGATAATTGTTAGAAGTGTCGGAAAAAGTCAAGCTGCTTGGGAGCTTTCATCAAAAACACTGCATAATCCCTTTGAGATATAACAAAGCAATGCATGGTGGGATATTCCTCTTTTATAAATCTACAAAGAAGTCCAAGGTGGCATACATCTATCTTTTACGGATAGCTTCATACTATACCCACCTCTATTTTCTAAAAAAATGTTCACGTACAATGCGGTAATTAAAAAGTTAGATATACTATTAGTCCTTATCAACTTAAAAACGTTAGTCACCTCAATCATTTCATGCACATTATTATAATCTTTCGCACCATCTCTACGTATACGTATTATAAATTAAAGTCCTCCGCGGCGTTTGTCTCTCTGTCTGTCTGTCTCTTCGCGATAAACTCAAAGATGGCGGTGGTTATAAAGGTTGGATAACCATCCAGTGGATGGCGTTGTGTTTAGTTAGCCACAGCAACGCCTGGCCGGGTCAGCTAGTATATATATATATATAAAACTAAATGATAGGCCATTTCTCAATTTACTTTCACCTCGCAACGTTTGCTAATACATAATAGGATATTTTCTATTTTCTGTTTGTCATGTTTGTTTTTGTTCGTGAAAACGGCGTTTTTTGACGGCACGCCGGACAACGACAGTGACAGCCGCCTTACAAGTAAGCAGAATTTTCTACGTCACAATGACGCTATAGCCGGTTAAAACTAGTACTGGGCGTTGACGATAATTCTATCCAACCCCAACGTCGTTATCGTTGGAAATTTTCAACTGTTGAAAATAGCTGTTGAAAATAACGTCGACGTTGACGCAATTATAATAGGAGATCGACACGATACTAACAAAAAATATATCAAAATTGTATTAACGAATCCCTTTTAACGGGTGGTTCCCCGAATCATTGATGTATTATTAATTATTATTATCTCTATGCCCCACGCGACACACATGTAATAATAATCCTATAATAACGTTGAAAGTTGAAACTGTTGGAAGACGTTGGTTTCGGTGTTGAAAATATTATCCTGTTGAAGATATATTTTGCTTGTCACTGATAAATTCGCTTGTTGCTTGGCGCTACGTATCGGCCGTATTGGACGGGAAAATAAAAAAAAACGTGCAGTAGGTATGTACATTACCAAAAGACCTTGTGTAATTGGGTATAATATCGTTCACGAAGTGTGATCTCTTGACCCTTTTGACTTAATCATTCCAACACTGTTGAAAACAATAGGTACAAAACATTGACAATTATCAATAGGTTATTTTTTTGCTTGTCGTTGATAAATTTGATTGTTCCATTGCGCTGCGTATCGGCCGTATTGGATGGGAAAATAAAATAAAACGTGCAGTAGGTATGTACATTACCAAAAGACCTTGTGTAATTGGGTATAATATCGTTTAAGAAGTGTGATCTCTTGACCCTTTTGACTTAATCATTCCAACTACGTTGAAAACAATAGGTACAAAACATTGACAATTATCAATAGGTTATTTTTTTGCTTGTCGTTGATAAATTTGATTGTTCCATGGCGCTGCGTATCGGCCGTATTGGATGGGAAAATATCGAGTAATGTTGTTCGCGAAGTACAAACTCCTAACCCTTTTTATTTATTAGGCAGTTGAATCGTTGACTGCGTTGAATAATATTCGCATGTAGGTATTATATTTCAACTGTTGGCGCTAATTATTTTCAACAGCGTTGGACGTTGAAATAATACAATTATTGTTTCCAACGGCTAGTTATAATTTAATACAGTACTAGTTAAAACCGCTTAGATAGTGCGATTTTAGATTGTTTTTAAATTCAACATATGAATGAAAATATTAAAATTACTCATTTTTAGAACGATGATCACAATTAGAAGAAATAACTTTTAATCTTCCACACATTTTTGACGGTATCTAATAGTTCGTGAAAATACCCTTTTGTGATGGCATAATTCCACTGGCTCCAAACGATTTGATCGAAAAATGCCGGTTTTGTCGAAATTATCGATTTCCTAAATTTAATTAACCAATCTAATCTATTAGGTTGATAATTTAGAACTTAACATTTTGAAGAGGTTGTTTCGTGGAAATAAAGCAAAATCAACGCATAAAAGTATTCTTTAGAACGCTGTGTTTATTTTACAATTCCGCAGCAATAATAAACTTCTGCATTGTGTCGTTTTACGGCTTCTATTATGATTCAAATCGGCTTCGTATTTTACAGCACACACATGTTTTTTATTTACTTTCACCCACACAAAACATAATTTAATACGGTGTGTCGATAATAATTTGGTAAGTAGAAAGGTTTAGCGTTAAATTTTCCCCACAGCGACAACCTGTGACGGTAAGTAAGCATATAAATTTAAATAAACTCCCTCAGGGCCGTAATTTTACCCATGTTTTTCTAAAACCTTATCTTTGTTGATACAGGGTTGAAAATAAATAACGCACAGTACACAAAAACGCGATTTCCCTATAAAACTACCTACACGTCCAACTCTTTAATGATTTTCACAGGTTTGTTGATTCGGTTTAAAAAGTTGAAAAAATAGTTAATAGGGAACAGGATCATTTTTAAAAATATTTTTCTGGCACCCTGTATCCCAACTTACTCTCATAAAATATCACCCCGAGTTCTAGTATTTATTAGGTGAGATCTTTTTATGCTCTCCGCGATGATAAAGCGTGTGGACCATGAAATATAGCTAGAGCTGCGGGATCATTTTTTTTAAGAAAAAAAAAACAAATTTACTTTGTAGGGGGACTACCGACAGATAGGATCTGGTATAATGAAGTTCTTGTAATCTTTGCTCGCCCTTTGTCTAAAAAATTATGCCATTCCTTTTCTCAGGCTTTGCTAGTTTGAAAAAATAGTATGTTAATATAGCACACGAGTCCCAACTGCTCTCGTCTGAAAACTATGGCATCCATAATTGGGGTGTGTTGTGAGGCTGCAGGTAGTATGGAGAAGGGGAGAGGAACGGGGAAGGCGAGGAAGTACCTGGCTATTCATATCTGGTCACCAAAGACGGCCAAAGCAACGTTTCAAGTCTGAATGGTGATCTTACGATGATACTGAGAGTATATTCCACTCTGAGTAGCCAATGGTCTGAAATTTGCCGCAATGTTCAATTATTGTGGTATTTTGGAGCACCTCAAAACTATTTATAATCTCATATTACTCTACAGATCATCCGAAATGGTTATTGGTATTTAAGTCAATTAATTAATAAAAAAAACATAATCTGCGCTCTCCCAAGGAAATAAAATGTGGGTCATAATATTTGTCAGTTTTGACAATATTAGCATGTTTTTTTAAGTTTATTGAGTAGGTAGCAGATTAACCAAGTCTTTCTCGAAGAACGAACTTTCATTTATTTGATGTAAGAAAGCTTAAAGTATCAACTCTTTTTATAATAAAAGTATTAATTTTAATTCCCATAAAATAGGTTACTCAATACTCATCATACCTGCGTTGCGTAATATGTGCTGACAAGCAATTTCCAAAAATTTATCGTGTCTTTTTTCATTCTTAATCTTGTCTTTTACTTAGGGCCATGCCATTAGAAATCGTCGTGTTTATTTCAACCCATTCATGACAGTATTACATATCATGTGATTTAAAACATTCACATAATATTTCATCGCGTCGTCGTTTTGTTTTATATGGTTTTATAATACTCGTACCTCTCATCGTTAAGAGAAAGAATTCCATTACAATTCTAATGTTTTATGAATGGCTTGGCATGGCATGTTGTGCAGTACAGTACGGTACGGATGACATGTGTGTGAATTGTGACGCGATGCCCCTCGTGTGTTTGCGTATCACAGAAACGATTGTTTTTTTTCGTCATTACGTATTTTTCGTCGGCTTTGTCGACATTCGTGACATGCCCATCTCTGAGGACTGCGCTCGAAGTGCCGAGAGTTTGTTTTGAATTAATTTATTTTCAGCAATGAATACAAAACAATATTTTTGTTTGTTTGTTATTCTTGGAGATTTATTTCTCGTTTCAATCACTCCCTAACTAACCATCCAGCCATTTTTACAGGGATACGCAAATAAGGAACAAAATCAATTTGATATAACACAATCTTCTCGCTTCGTTAACATTTGTTTGTAATTTTTTTCATTTACATTCTTGCTCTATTATTCCAACTCTTGGAATCTGCGTGCTGTGTGGAGGGTTTATTTAAAGAAAGGGAAGAAGAGGAAGTTCTGGTAGGAATATGGGGGTCAGTGTCAGTCAGAAACTGCGGTGCAAGTCAATGGGTCGAGGGATTGTGGCTGGAGAGATCAAAAGACCTCCTCAACCTCGATCCAAGACATTGATAAACCTCACCCCATTTATATGATTTTACATGATCCCGGCACTTGGGGTGACCTTAGGTGGCAGAGGTGTTGGTTATCCAATAAATGGTTCCCGGGACGGCGGTACCCATACCCGCCTCCCAAAATGTTTTGGAAAAAAATCGTAAAAAAAATGTTTGGTAAAACGCTCATCTATCTATTCGTCGCGCAGTCTTGTCAGATTTTACCATACAAACTTTTTTCTGTCGGTATCATGCCTCACTGCCATTCTTTGGAGTAGGTATTAGAACTCCACCATGGACTGTAGTAGTAGCTGGATTCATTCAATAGATGACTTTTGATCCTAAAAATCTTAATTACTGAAAAATTTTTGAATCAGATGGAGATTAAATTCTTTTCATAAAATCATCCGTTTTTAAGACTCATGTATACGTATTTTAAATATTAATATTTATTTTAAAGAGCTTCTTTTTAGAGAGGGGTTAAAATAAAAGTTTCTTTAAGTTTTCTACACAAGAAGGTAGCTTTACTACCCCTATATGTCTCCCCTGACTCCTCTAGTGCTCGAATTTCACCCTTCGCAGACCAGAGGGGGTGGTTTGTCACCACCCATATCTTAAGGCTTTTGCGGCGTTGTTTCATGAGCTTACTCCGAAGATCATATGTCTCTATCTCCGTTAGTCTGAACACTATCTAAGACAGGGTCACCGTGGATTGTTTTATCTTAATAGCCGTAGGACAAATGTAGGACAGTT
Organism: Limnephilus rhombicus; assembly: GCA_929108145.2. NCBI lineage: Eukaryota > Metazoa > Arthropoda > Insecta > Trichoptera > Limnephilidae > Limnephilus > Limnephilus rhombicus. Next base: position 30,379,025 of record OV815277.1, on the reverse strand, counting down.
TCACTTGTGATATCGATAAATAGAGAGTAAATTAACGGAAATCTGAAATTCTGAAAAAAATCTATTTGTCGACAAATATTCTGCGACAAATTATTTTTACATTGATATGGAAAATATAAGTCTTCAACAAACTTATTAATTATTAATATTTTTTGATAATACGAATAATTTTAATGCATTGGGTTCCATTTTTTTATTCAGATTATCACGGTCAAAAGCATTTTCACGATTTATTTTGCGGGTATTAGGACGCATCTGCATACGCACACACTTCACCACAATCTTCGATTACACATCTGCCCCGATAATGGACACTGCAACGCTGTCCAAATTACTGGCTCAATAAAGAGGTAACTCAACCACGGATAATACCCGAAAAATAAATCACAAAAAGGGGAATTATTTTATTTGTTGTATAAAATCTTTGTGGGGCTTTCTACATCCATTTATTGTGCAGAATTTGTTAGATAGCTGATTATATTATTAGTGTGACTAATATACATCGTCATTAGTGGTGTCAGTTTCCCTGAAAAAGTTTTAAAATCACTTCTACCGATTGTGAACCCGTTGTTAAATTTAGCTGAGACTTACACGAATTTAGTCATATTTTTAGTTATCAAACCTAAGTGCTTTAAAATATTTATTCATTATTATATTTCACAACATGATCGCGAATGAAATTTATGTAAATCTCGAATGGTATCGAAACTTTATTTATTTATAATAAATGATTTAATTAATTATACATAAACTATTTATTTAATTATAGTAAACAATTTATTTAACTACATAATAAGGATTTATTTATTTATCCATAAACGATTTGTTTAAATATACATAAACGATTTATTTTATTATGCCTAAACTTTTTATACATATAATTAAACATAAAAGATTTATTTAATTATACATAAACAATTTATGTAATTCTTCATTAACCGTTTTTTTTTAATAACACATATATGATTTATTTAATTATAATAAACGATTTATTTTATTATACAGAGTGTCCGCTGGCAGATTTTACACTTTGAACTGTGCTCACAGCGCGTAGGAAGGCGGCAGCGGGGGGAGCGGGGTATCACTCAACGCGCAAGTGTTGCGGTTTTTTTTAGTAGCCATGAGTCAGTGGACTTTTGCGGTTGAGGCGTATTTTACGGACAATGATTCGATCTATGTGGCGAAGCGTCGGCTTTTTTCTCACTTTGGTTTTCGACAATTGAAGGATGGCCCGTCGAACCAATTGATCGGTACAGAAATTTAAGGTGGGTACAGAAATTTAGAGCAACTCGATCAGTCGGAAATGAACCTCGTCCTGGATCTTCAACGACTGTAACTACTCCTGAAAATGCAGAACTTGTGAGAAGGGAAATTTTACAAAGTCCTTTTTTTCGGTAGAGGTGAAACCGTCAACGGTACCGCACGATGCTGGTAAATTTTTTAATACCGGAGCTACATCGTCATGTTGGTTACAATAACAGAACCAATTTTAAGCAGGATGGGGCCATGGTCGCCACGACACATACCGCTAGGGACTCAATGACTTAAGTGAGAGAGCTTTTTCCTGTAAAATTGATTAGTCGCTTCGGCGACATAGCCTGATCCCCTAGATTACCCGATCTGACCCCTTGCAACTTTTTCTTGTCGGGATATCTCAAATCTCGCGTATTCAGCAATACGCCATCAACAATAGAGGCCCTACAAGAAAATATCCGACGAGAGATTGCAGCTATCAGTCCAGAACTTTTGCAACGAGTTTTCGCCAACATGAAGGAAAGATTGCAAGAATGTTTGCGGCTAGAAGGACGCCATTTGAGGGGAGATATTTTTAAAAACTTTAATCCGCATTATTCTTATGTGAGATAAAAAATAAATAACTTTCATTGTATTCATATTTTATTTTATTTTACTTTTTGAAGTATAAAATCTGCCGGCGGACACCCTGTACATAAACGATTTATTTAATTATTCATAAACGATTTGTTTGAAAATCAGTCACAAAACTTAACTATCTTCATCGTCGAGCGGTTCCCTCAGAGAGAGTACTACAGAGTACTACTAGAGCACGGAGAAATCATGGCACATTGTACGCAGATGAGGCGGGACAAGCGAAAAAAAAACACTCTGTTACACATTGCTGATGTTTATTTGGCGTTTTATGAAGACATCTCTAGCGGGCCTTTTCCAAGTCCTCTGAATTATTTGTCACGGGCGTAACACTGTTGGTAGGTACTTTTGGAACTGCGTGTTATTTAGGGGCGTAAAAAACCATCTCTGCTTTTTACGGTTGAGGTGTAAGATTTTTAACTTAGGTGTATATTTTTTATTCGTTCATTTGTGTGTACATTTCTACCACTACTGGGTCTTTATATTCTACTTCAATGGGCATTTTAGAAGATTTTTTTTCATTCTGAACCTCATATGGAAATTATCGGGATCTATATAAAAATTTTTGCTTTACATTATCATTATTTTCATACTTACGACATTATGCATGTTGTTAAAACATACAATTTGGGAGGCGGGAATGGGTACCGCCGTCCCGGGAACCTTTATTGGATAACCAACACCTCTGCCATAGGTCACCCCAAGTGGTTCGCTACGTTTGGTGATTTAGCAGGGGTGCCCGGGTTCATGGGGTGAGGTTTGTCTAGGTCTTAGAGGTGGATGACCAAGACACACTGAACCCCAGATTCCTACCCACCCCTTAAACCCTTTTCCTTCCCAGAACTCTCCTCTCCTTCCTTTTCCTAAAAAAACCCTCCACACAGCATCCCCAAAGATGACATAGGCCCTGAGGAAAATTATTTTCCTCAGCGCCTCCTGTGTGGAGCTCATGTAAAAAAAAAAAAAAAAAAAACACCTTAAACTAAACCACAGATCATATAATATGAAAGTATCTGACATTGGCCGTCAACGAATCATCAAAATATCACGTGATAAAATAGCAATACCGAAAAGTATTACACATTCACAAACAGTAATAAACACATGTTACAGTTTTTTTTATCAATATTAATGTAAATTAAAATTTTCAAAATTTGCATTTAATATATATAATAACGTAAAACAATGATAGACGTCAAATAACTGTTCGAAAATCGATCGGTACCAAAATAAACACGTGTCCTTTTCGTCCTGAATCCAAATGAAAAGACGATTCAGGGAAATTAAACGAACAAAAAAACATCGTAGGAAACGAACATTAAGTTAGGCAAAGACAAGCACCCCAAAGATCGAGTAACTTTATTCGTGACTCTTAAGGCGCCGTATCCCCGCTCAAAAAGAAGAAGATGGAGAGATGTGTAATTACGAATGTTGGAGAAAGCGCGCTAATATTTACAACGATAAAATTGAAGCGAAAATTGTGAAAATGTTTAATAAAACACGACTCGTTTAAAATGGAGCAAAAATTTAGTTGGGAACATCTAAAATAGCATTTAAAGAAATACTGTGTTTTTTCATACATAGAACTTCTAAAATAAGTGAAAAGAACGTGTTTATAATAATTTTCGGAGCATACTTTTCGATTTTTTTCTATCGAGGGAATTTCATATAATTTGCGTTTCGGCGTAGAACACGTCTAGTTATTATCTTAAAAAATAATATATATTTTTTAAGAGCTTAAAAACTGCAAATGTTTGAGTGGGTTTTATCAGAGAAAACCAGAAATTTGTCATTTTTAAATCAGATTTTAGACGTACTGACTCTTTTCTACAAAAAATGATAAATGGATTTCGAAAGATTGTTCTTTTATCTAGCATTCGCATGTTTTAAATTTTGAGAAAAAGGGTTTGTTTTTAGTATAATAAGGTTATACCGTAGGTCGTTGGCAGATTTATTAAATTTTCAAAAAAGATTTTGTATTATACCACACCCATTTCAAATCATATAATCATGCAGTAAAATAAATCAATACATTTTCTGGGTATCGCATGTTTTAGAATTTTAATTTTAGTTTAAATAAAATCATTAAAAAATATATACGTACATGTGTTTCTTGACGAAAATTGGGCCGTTTGTGCATTTATTTGCGCACTTACAAACTAATGTATTTCAGATTTTTTTAACATTCTTATTTAACTTAACATTATTGAAAAATGATAAATTATTATAGTAAAAAAATAATTACAAAAAGTAAATTATTTTAATAGTTTTATCGTCACGCCTTTCAGCACTTCTGGACGTAGGTATAAATTAAAGCAAATTTGGACTGAAATAAAATTGATATTGAGTTGGTACGGAGAATAATAAATCTTTCTCATCGTAACCGCCCTGCACGATCGTAAGAACAACTTTCGACGAAATGTGGATTTTCGTCCGCTGGCTGGTTAAACGCTCGGGAGATATGTAAGAAATCGGTAGAAATTCGGGTAGCAGCGGCTTAACACTTAAAAAAAAGTCGGGATTGCTGGGTTTGCACGTAAAACAAAGACATCATCTTGGCTATAGAGCAAAAAAATTGTTTCACTCGCAACATACGAGTAAATTTAATAGTTAAAATTGGGTTAATCGATTTTTTGTTTCGTGTTTATCTAGTTATCGATGTCAATCAAATATTTTCTTTAAAAAAAGTGGTTTAACTCAGCCGAGTTGAAACTAATTGTGTGGGTACTAGTTAATGTTAAATATTGAATCATTAACCTTTTGTGTTCAAGAAACAATAGCTCAAACTGCAATACAAATTAAAACCACCTTGTTTGCTTCTAGCCAACTAAATAAATGGGTTTAAATTTTTAACAATTCACTTTATTTTCGAAGTCCGAAAGCGCGATAAATTCAATTCACGTAACTGCAGAGTTCCGACTGCCGATTCTCGAACCGCTCACTGAACTCACCGTACACCCCAATACTCCAACACTACCAACCATTGATGGCTTTCTCCAAGGAGCGTTAGTGCAGTGAACTGCCAAACATTGAAAACTACGAAAGACAAATAGTATGAAGCGTAATGTTACCTTTGAACTGCGCACTATTAACATTCCACATTTACATAATGTTCATAGGAGCGGAAATCAGAATGCACTTATGAATAAACCATTCCTATGGAATATTTAGTACAAAAAAAAATTCGCTTCTATTGGTGAAAGTTACACGAGTTTTTAACTCCCGAGCTTAAACATCGTTTGTTGGAGCGGTGCACCTCCCAGGAGCACCATTGTTCATTTGACTATTTTTTTATGAAATAATTAGACAGATACACAGGGTGTAACAGCACGTAACCGAAGGGTTTTATTCAGCGATTCCTGAGCAAATTTGGAGTAAAAAATTTACATATAATTTTGCTGTCCGATGATATATTTTTTCTATTAAAAACATAAAAAATATTTTTCAATCATAAGTCGCTATTGATCCCACCCCTATCCGTCGGGACGGGATCTCGTAATACGCGCGCTGTTTCGTGAGTTACCGTACTGCTAGTGACCCGCCGCTATGCTATATGCGTCTACTCAGTTGCGATGTGTGATGGAAGAATATTTTTATTGTTTTAATTGAAAAAAAAATGTCATCGGACAGCAAAATGACATCTACATTTTTGCTCCAAATATGCTCAGGAATCGCTAGTGATAATTCTTCAGGTACGTGCTGTTACACGCTGCATAATATGATGACGTAGTATTTTTTGTAAGTCTTGGATGAAAACGAAACACGCATTTTCATAATAATTTTAAGAATTATTTTTATCTATTCCGATCATAAGAAAACTGATTTCCGTAGTCATCATAAGACCGTTCGGCTCTTAGTCAATGGAAATATTTTTATGCATCATCAATTTCATCTGAAGTAGGGAAAACTTGAGCCTACTTCTGGCACACGCGCAAAAACACATTTCTATTGGTTTTATTTGTTCAGTGTTGCAACCCGGTACTCGGAACACTCCGTCTACAGTCTCTCGGAAATCCCCTGCACCTTGCACGATTCAGACCGAAGTTAGTGCAGCGGGGTTTGCGATAAATTAGTCTTCCGTACTGTGGTTAACCATCTCACCTTCGCCCTCTCGGGAGACCAGACCCGGCCCCGCTTCTCTAGTGCGAGTGATCGTCGGTGCAGTGCTCTCCGCGTTTGTAAAAACTTGTTAGAACTTAGAACTTCTTTTTTATAACCCCACTTCCCACAAATTTTACCCATTTAAAAAAAAAAATATTATTTGATAATTATATGGTGGTTTAAACCAAGTTATTTGATTTTCATTTTATAAATAAACTAGCAGACCCGGCCACACGTAGCTGTGGCCGACGAAACCTTTATAATCAACGCTATCATCTGTTAAATAAAAATCCACACCGCCCGTTTGTCAGCACGCTGCCTGCTGCCCCTTGGCCAGATATATTATGTATTTCAACCAATTTACACAAAACCTTGAGAAATTATATACCTAAAAACCTTCCTCATGAATCACTCTATATATTGGTGAAAACCGCATGAAAATGCATTGCGTAGTTTAAAAGATCTAAACGCACATACAGCGGGAGCGACTTCATTTTATACTTAGTATATAATGTAATATAATTTAAAGAGTAAAGATGTATTCGTTGCGCGTGCGGCAATCAAGAAAGAAAAAGATTTAAAAAATCACTTAGTTTGTTTTATTTTTGAAGTGAAAACATCTAAGGCACCGTTGTGATTTGAAACTTGACGAAACGAAAAATAGCTACACTAAAAAGAAACGCATACATCTATATTAAATATCAATATTAAAATATTTTTCAAGATTAAATAACATGTGTTCAGAATTATGTCCTCTGCGTGCGAACTCTATCTAAATTTCTTCAAATAAACAATGTTAATTTTAAGCGACCTCCAAGGTAAGTATGGTCCTGTATTCATTCATTTTTAGGCAGCATCGCGTTCATTGGTCAAAATATTCTAAATATATTTTCGTATCGGTGATCAATGAACCGGTGCGGTGTATACAATTTTTAGCCATAAGTTGTTTTTAATTGTTTGTCTAGCTTGTAGTTTTTTTAGATTCTAAAAATGTATTATAAGTTTGTACAGCGCCCTTGAGGTGATTTTTCACAAAAACGGCGCTATATAAATCATCCAAATATTATTATTATTATCTATAGGATTTAGCCTGCGAAAGAGTGAGCTTGTATAATCGGTCTCCTTTTTGTGCGGTGCATCGTAGCCTCCTCACTTGTGTCTACTTTGGTTTTCTGAAGGTTTCTCTTCTACTGCGTGTAAATTGCACAATCTTTTTGTGTATTTATTTAATCGGTTATTAATTAGGTTTCCATTTTTGACATATTTTATTTTGTTTTACAATCAGTTTTTTCATAGGTTATAAGAACAGAATATTCATAGTGAATTATCAAATTATAAAAAAAGTTTTCAAAGGATAATTTAATGTAAAACGTATCGTATTAATGAAGTACAATAAATCCATTTGTTAAAACTTAATTCCACTTTTATTTCTTTCCGACGGGATCGATTTCACACAGTCAAAAGTAGTTACTCAATTAATGTTATCACTTATCACCACCATCCTCTTCCCTATCTCCTTCCCCTCCCCACTACCTTCAACCTCACAACATACCATAGTCTCACTGGCTTCAGACGGGAGCAGTTGGGACTCTTGTGCGGTATTACCGATTGGTAATCGGTATCTTGGCGAAGATACCGATTACATTATCTCGTTCTCTCGCAAGCAAAATCTGTACGCCGTAGATGTATTTGTTTGTCTCTTTTTAGCGTCGCTATTTTTCGTTTCATCGAGTTTCAAATCACAACGGTGCTGAAGAAGGTTTCACTCAAAATTCGTATTTATAATTTTATGGTTTATAATTAAGTAGGTTGGTATGTTAGTTAGTACCCACTTTTATGATTTCAGATGTAATGTTGACTTTGATTTATTAAATAAGATAAAATTAAAAACATTATTTTTGGGACGCGAGGTCTACGGTTCACAGAACTAGTAGTTTATATATGTTGTTAATAATGTAAGGCAGGTTACATGTTGTAAGTAGAATATCACTCACCTACAAATGTTCCGAACCGCTCCCCTACTCTGGTGTGCTTGCTAGTTACAAATGTTGCGGTTTCTGTGCTTCCATGTTGTGAAAAAAAAGTGAAATGTTGTGAATTATGTTGCTCAAGTTTACGGAAATCTTCGAGTGCCTATCCATTGTTTGAAATGTAATACAACCTGTAATCACCTGTACAAGGTATTCAAATTATCACAATTTCTGGAAACCACTCGATTTCCTCGCATAGAAATTAATCGCTGAAAAGGTATCTCGCGTATTATTTGTTGCTATAGTTACGTTGTACCGAGTTTTCAATTTTGATGATCAAAAATTAATATTGATATGTTGATTAAATCTTCGACAAACCAAACAAGGAGGTTGTGATTCTTGAACGATCATTACGTAACTTGTATTTTTTTAAAAATTGAAATGTCTAGTTATAAATTCTGCATTGCGGTAGGTAAGTTATTTTTACAGCGGACACAGCTGTTTCTGTAATCTGAAGGCATTTTTAAATTGTTGTTAAACTGGTAAATTTATTTTAATGTGAACACCGCGCAAGAATTCCAACTGCTCCCTGCTGTCCGGAGTCATCTAAGTAAAGCTTGAGGGTTTCTTTAAGGGAGGAAGATGGGGGAGAGAGAGGTTGGGAAGTATCTAGCCATTCATATCTGGTCAGTGAACTAATATAAAACCATTTCAAGCAACTTTTTGATTCTGAATGGGGTCTTTTACCGGGGCGATAGCGAGAGTGTATCCCACTGTAAAATATTAAAAAAAAATATTTTTTTTTATTTATGGACTTTATTTTAGCTGATCTGTGCAGAGCGTAAAGCAATTATTTTTTATATAACTATTTTTTTATAAGTTCGTGAAAAAGGGTATATTTTTTTGTATTATTTCACCCGCCATGCTAGGGATGTCCCAGTGTTATGTATGAGAGATGAAGCTAACAGATTTGGAATTATACATAAATAATATGCTTGAAAATGATAATAATTCGGTTTTACATTTCAGATTAAGTTAAAAATATTTTACATAGTATTTAAATTAGATGGGGATTGTGGGAAATATACGAATAATATATTTGACGACCTCCGTAGTCCAGTGGGTAAGACTCTTGACTCACAATCCGGAGGTCGCGAGTTCGAACCCGGCATGCGCAAATACATTTTATTTGATTAATTTGTGTTATTTCACAATTAATTCATTTAAAATAATATATTTGCGGCATGTTCCAGAGTGGAAGATACTATCAGTATCGCCCTGGTGTAAGACCACCATTCAGAATTGAAACGTTGCTTGAAAATGGCTTTAGCCGTGTTTAGTGACCAGATCTGAATAGCCAAGTACCCCAACCTTCCTCTTCCCCACCTCCTTCCCCTCCCCACTACTTAAAGCCTCACAACATACCCCAATTGGGGATGCCATAGTCTCACTGGCTCCAGACGGGAGCAGTTGAGATTCTTGTGTGGTATTCACTGTAAAAAAAAATAAAAATAATAATATGAACGTATATTAGGTGGATAGAGAGTAAAATGTATGAGTATTATGATTGATTTGTATTGCAGTTGTGAGGATTCGTAGCGTTGTTTTTGAAAGTTAGAGGAGTCAGTAGTCAGTACTATCTCACGTACGTAGTTAAAAGTATATACTTAGATTGTGTGAAATATTCTTCCAGGTAAGTTTTCCACTCTACGTACCGCGGCAAAGCTTTTACGTTTCCTTTAAATTCACAGAATTTCATTGTAACATTCTCGTAGTTTTCTCGCGACATTTTTGTGACAGGCTGAAACGTAAAAAGTTAAATAACCATCTCGCTTTTATCTCAACTTTCATCCCCTGAGACACCATCCATCACGCCGAAGGGGTAAAACCACCCGCGATGACGAAACTACGTCACCATGTCATGCATTTGTTTTTCTAAAAGTTGTCTGTTTAACTTTTCTTATCTTAAGATGATTATTTTAACTTTTCTGGCCTAAAAAATTGTTACTTAAACTTTCTGATCTAAATGTTGTTATTTAAACTTTACTTGCATAAATAAGCGGAAGCATCTTTTTTGAAGTTAACGTAACCATTTTTTTTACTTATTTTTTAAATGTCGTAAAAAGTTTTTTGAAAACAGTTTAGTTACCTACGTTTTACGTCATGTAATTGGATTTTTATACTTAGAAGTAGAAGCTACGTTTTACTCGCAATTACTGTGTACATATTATTATTATATACATATTAATTCATACATATTAAATAATTTCTATGTGGATATGTGTTGGTAGGTATATATAATGTAACAATTATTATAAGCAATAATTATCAGCGTGAAACACTCATCCACATTGAAAAAATCTTCCGAGAAAAAATACATGACGCCAACGGGACATGAACCCGTGCCCTTCTGATTGCCGGTCAGCTGCTCTCCCAATTGAGCTATGGCGGCTTATCTTATACCCGCCAAATGATTCAATATATACTAGTGTTTCATTCAACAATTACTGCTTATTATATTTTTCCACCTGAAAACAACCAACTTTATTTTTGCGACAGAGACACTGTTAGTGTTAAATCCGTCGCTAGGTGGCATCGAGACAAATTATGTCTTCATTTATTTGGGAAATACTTAAACTTGTCAAATATTAATTATTATTTTTAATTTTTAAACTAACGTTTAAAACAAGATTTTTATGCATAGCACAAAGGGTAACAATTATTATAAGCAATAATTATCAGCCAGAAACACTCATCCACATTGAAAAAATCTTCGGAGAAAAAATACACGACGCCAACGGGACGTTGTCCCTGCTGATAATTATTGCTTATAATAATTGTTACCCTTTGTGCTGTGCATAAAAATCTTGTCTTAAACGTTAGTTTAACAATTAAAAATAATAATTATATATAATGTTTTTAGAATTCATGATTAATATTTTCGTTAACCATCAATGTAAGTAATTACCGCTTCCCGCCTTCCAAATTTGTCTATTTTGGAGACGGGTAAGGGTAAATACCGTCGTCCCGGGAACCATTTTTTGGAAAACCAACACCCCTGCCAAAAATCTTCTTAAGGGGTTCGCTACGTTTGGTGACTAAGCAGAGGTACCCGGGATCATGGGTTGAGATTTTTTTAGATCTTGGCGGAGGATGTGTTTGCCCATATATTGTGTGGCGGGCCAGATCGGAAGAGACTGATAGAGAGATCTTTTGATTTCCTTGAACTTCCTTTCCTTCATTTCCCTAAAAAGAACTTCCACTTAGTATCTACAAAGATGATATATTTATTTTATTTATTTATTTATATTTATAATTTGTACATTTATTTATAACAATTACAGGCAATATAGCCTAAGACGTTATAATTGTAGGTACCATTTATGCAGTGTATATGCAATGCCAAAAATCTTACAAATGCGTTATAGGACACAAAAATAAATCTATTTTTTTATCCACCGCATTCAAAAAGCACGTAGCTCTCCCCACAGGTGAGTTCATAAATAAATTAGTGCGGCTTGCTCTACTATATAGGAGGTTGTGATGACGTCCTCGAAAGTGAGACTCTGGTACAAAAAAATGTAATTGGGCCAGTATCTCATTATTAGATAAGTGACCGTTTATTAGTTGAAAAAAATATTTAAGCAAAGCAATACCTCTACGTTATAATACAATATATACTATAAATGTTTATATGAAATGTTTTAAAGCTTTAAAATTGATTAAAAAAATATATATATGAAACACACCAGCCCTGCTTATCAAATTCAAACTTGTGGAGGAGGAATAATATTCTTCCAATTTCACAGCGAATGCAGCAAAACTCCCGAAGATCCCTTTTACTGCGGTAATAAAACAAAATTTGCACGGCGTAATATCTTACGGAGTTAAAATATCCTAATGCCACCTTGAATGGAAAAGTAAACGACCGCTTTCTATTTCTGTAATGAGCTGGCTCCATTGTTTCTCCTTCCTTGTTCAGTTCATGTTCCTCTTATTCATCTTACCCTTACCCCTTCACAAATGCTTCGTAGTCCTTTTCCCCTGAATCTGTTTACACCGGAAGATCGTCGCGTTTCCCTCCCAAATCTGTTTGTATTGCGGATTTATGCCTCGGTATCAGTTTTCTCGCTTTACACGTGTACCACAGGCAGTACCTACCTAGGAGTATTATAATTAGCCACGGATAACAGGATTCAAACAGGATTGCCAACTATCTAACTGGGACCCGAGACGTTGCGATAAATCCTCAGACAACGCCCTGTTTGTTTATTTTAAGACTTTTAAGGCTGTCGCGGAAAAAGTACTTGGGTTGCTGAAGATTTGTGGAAAAAGATTAACGATGTTTTGTGGACGTGAAAAACTGCTATCTTGACTTATTCTTCGTGTCTCGGAATGATAACGTTTGGAGGCATCTGGCCTTTCTTCTTTAGAATGGGAGCATGATAACAGGCATTTGAACTCAGTGAATACTGAATACATTTCGCGCAATCTTTTCAGTAATACAAAATCAATACTATGTTTGCGTTGTGAGTCAACAATTCAAATATGAAAAATTACTTGCGCTTTGAGAAATAAATTTTATGGAATAAATATCAAGAGATACGGAAAATAAAATTGAAAACGATTTAGAATGTCGGAACTGCTGATATTAAGCTTGTGTCTTTGAACGCAAAATTAGCATCGTATAATAGAGTATTGGAGCCCGGTCTGGTAGAATCGTTGTCGTCGTGGAGAATTGCTTTTCAAAGCAGTTGAACCAAATCTAGTAATGAAACTTTTCTTCAATAAACATATACTAAAGCATATGTGCATCGTATTATGAGCATTTGATAAAAAAATCATACTTTGCGAGCTTTTATTATTAAAAAAACAAAGTGTGTAATTCACACGCGATAGAAGTGAAACTAGAAAGTCGCTAGATGTCATTTTCTTTTCTTTTGCTTGTTTTTTAAAGTTTTGAAGATTTGATACTGATTTCACAAAATAAAAATGTTTTTTGTTTTTGTTTTCGTAGTATTCGAACCCCCGTTCGCTTGATGTCTGTCTCTCTGGCCGCTGAGACTTGTCAGGCATCTTGCACATCTTGTTTATTGAATTCTTAAGAAAAATTGAGAAACTACAAAGCAAACATACAAACGAGACGAGGAAAAGAAATGAACTAAGACTCCCCTTCAGGAAAAAAAAACACAGAGTCAAAAGTCATTGATGTTCGGAGCATTGAAGATATTTGGAGAACTACCAGAAGAAATAAAATTGGAAGAGAGCATAAATGTAGATGTGTTATTTTAAGTGTATGTTTATATAAGGATTGTATTAGGACATAGATAACTATGTACCTATTTAAAATTCTGCAATAAATAAACACTACTCCATGGAAAGCATGCGCCGAGGTGCATTATATTAGAACCGAGTACCTATTTGTATAGAATTGTGATGTAGATATAGAGTTGTGATGCATTTCTGTTTCACCCGAATTTCAAGTCACTAACGGCGCTAAAGAAGTTTTACTTCATAAAATGGGAAGCCATCTCACATTATTTTAATTCAATTATAAAAATGGGTTTGTTAAATAAAGTTGAAACTTACAATAATGAAACGGTCATATTGTATTACTTGGGAAACATAACTTCACTTGAATAATAAATCATATTTTAAGACTGCGCGTCGGTATTTAGGTTCAGTTTTCCTAATTTCATATTTTTTATATATATCTAATGCGATGCAGTTGTACGTTTTTTGGATGAACCATTCATTCTTATGCTGAACTTCTCTAATATTAAGGCAGACAAAATTATCAAGGCATTCGACAAAGTATGCCATAATATTCTACTGGTTAAGCTACGTAATCTAGGTATTGATGGAAAACTTTTAGACTGGTTTGCAAGCTACCTATCTGATAGAGTACTACTTTTAAAAATTAATTTGTTCCTTTCCAATCAATTTATAGCTACCAGTGGTGTACCACAGGGGTGTCATTTAGGCCCAATTTTATTTTTACTGTTTATAAACCATATTGTTGATATATTGGATAAAGATGTAAACGTGGTGCTTTTTGCAGATGATTTGAAAATTTTTAAAATAATTAAAACGGCCGAAGATTGTATCTGTCTACAAAATAATTTAAACAAATTAATTAATTGGTGTTCTCTTAACAAACTTTTTCTGAATATAAATAAGTGTCATTCAATAAGATTTTACAGAATAAGTCAACCAATAATTCATCCGTATATACTTAACAACTCTACCCTTACCTCTGTCGATGAAATTAATGACCAGGGAATAATTTTCGACCCTAAATTAAATTTTATATCCCATATAAACACAATCACTAATAAAGGGATAAAAATGCTTGGCTTCATTCTTCGAAATACCAGAGGTTTTAGGAATATTTCAGCTGTAAAAATTTTGTATACATCCTTAGTACGTGGTCAAGTCAAATATAACTCCTCGATCTGGTCCCCCCATTTTAAATTACATTCAGATACAATCGAAAAAATTCAACACAAATTCCTAAGACATATAAATTTTAACTCGGTATTCCCATTGAAAACATTAATTATAATTACTTGATGAAAGAATTAAATTTATTAAAACTCTCAGATCGAAGAATTATATCCGACTTAATATTTATGTTCAAAATTGTGAATGGTAGCATAGACAGTCCTGATTTAACTAAGCTCATCGAATTTCATATACCCACTAGAGCAACTCGCTCCAAAATCTTGTTTCAATGTAACAACAACAGGACTGAGTACACGAAACACTCGCTTTTACCTAGATTACATGAAGTTAATAATTGATATGCAGATGTGGCAGATCTATTTAACTGCACGGAAGCTAGGTAAAAGAAGGCTGTTCTATCATATATCTTCAATCAATATTAATTTTATTTATACTATAGCAATGTAATCAAATGCCACAATTAACTTCTCTTTTTTTTTAATTATGCCTATGTACCTACAACTAATATTTTGTGACATGTTATGTGTATTTATGGTATATTTATACCGTTAATAAATAAATAATGTTTTCTTTTAATTGTTTTACTTCGATAGATCATTATTTTTTCCAAATTACAATTAATTATGGTCGCTAGTTCTGCTTGATGATATTTTTCATTTTACTTCTGACGGTTATCTAGCTTTTCCATCGTGAATAATCTCTTAAGTTTTATAAATAAACACAATTATAATATTTTATTTTTAATTTTTAACTTTATGAGTAAAACCTCAAATTGTAATATTTAAATAAATGAAGATAATATAAGCGAAACTCAATCAAAAATCTGGAAACAGAAATAACAGGATAGCGCGTTTGCCCGGAAAGCAAGAGGTCCTGGGTTCGAGTCCCAGAGGTGTCAATATGTTTTTCTGATTTTTCTGTTTCCAGATTTTCGATTGAGTTTCGCTTATATTATCTTCATTTATTTAAATTTTACAATTATAATAAATTAGTACGTTAAATTTATGACAAAATAGTTTTACTGTTCATTCATAAAAATGGGTTTTTCTTTAGAAGTATGGTACGGTGGCTTCAGTTTTTTCAGTTTTCAGTTTTTTCAGTGACTTCAGTTTTTAAAGACAATCGTTTAGAGAGCTTTAATTGATAGCTATTTTTCGACATCTAATTTTTCTAATTATCAGAAAATTTCCCACAGACCTTCTCTGCTTAATCAAATATTTTTCCAACGTAAATGTTAATTACAAGTAACGCTCTAGCTAAATCATATCTCATTTCAGCTCTGGTTTCAGACACCTGAATTCCAGGATAATATTTATGAAAGGGGTGAAGGAGGTTTATCGTTTCGAAGGGATGTTCATTACTTCCTTTGTTCCGAAACGTTATTCCTTATTGGAATCCGGAACTAATTGCTTTCTACTTTCACCTGTTTGGGTTTTCAATTATTATCCCCAACCGAAATATTAATAAACCTGGGGCTAATTTTGCAAAGCCTCGTGTGTAATTACTGTTTCTTTGGATACCTAATATTTACGAATGTACATAAGTATTTATGCTTTATGTTATTTATAAATACCAAGCTCATAGCTTAACTGTCACTCAATGATTGGTTATTTCGAGCTGGATTTGTTCTCTACCTATAGGAAAGGTTCCAAGTCACGCCAGCTTGAGTCAGGTTAGGTGTGACTCAGGTAATCATCTTTATTGCCTTCCTTGTTCTCTTGTACCAATGATTAAATTGGGCTTTCGCTAATTATTCTCCCGTTGAGCATCATTTGAACATGATCCAATGTGCTGAACCAGACAGCCATCAATGAAATTAAAGATTAAATATGTATTTACTACTGAATATTTTTTCTGGGCTTATTTTAAACACTACATTGTACGATTTTTATAAGCCTTTTATTATGCCGAATTTAATGTTTTTTTGTGATATGAACAACTCTGTAGCTCATATTACAGATGATTTTTGTAGAAATAAACTTTAACCGTGTGAGCTAGAAATGCTATGGGCAAAGGAATGCCTACACGTCGTGTTGTTAAGTTCACAATTTGACAGTCTTTTCATCATCAGTCGAACGCTTATATCTCTGCGATAAAATTACTAAGTCTTCCTTGGTACTACAATTTAATTTACCATATTATATGCAAAAATGTGGATCCAATCATATAAACTTGGCTTGTGTCTTTCATTTACTACTTAAGGCCCCGAATCCGCGCTCAAAAAGAAGAAGATGGAGAGATATGTAATTACGAATGTAAAGAAGCGCGCTAATATTAAAACGATAAAATCGATGCGAAAATTGTGAAAATGTTTAATAAAACACGACTCGTATAAAATAGAGCAAAAATCTCGATCAAGGCGTCTTAAGTATCACTTAAAGAAACTTTGTGAATTTTTTCACAATAGCTTGTAAAATAACTGAAACAAACGTGTTTATAAAAATTTTCGGAGCATACTTTGCGATTTTTTTCTGTCGAGGAAATTGCACATAATTTGCGTTTCGGCGTAGAACGCTTCTAGATATTATCTTCAAAAATAACATATATTTTTTTAAGAGCTTAAAAACTTCAAATGTTTAAGGGAGAGTTTTTTTAGAGGCTTAAAATGTATTATCTACTTTATTATTGATCGATTTGACATATTTTTCATACTTTTTCAGTCAATATCTTTCTATTTCAGAGATGGGCTTTTATTAGAATGGCAAATACAGGTGGAAAGTTCATAATTCGTATTGCCGTCAGAATAACAGGTTCACTGTTGGTACTCGTGCTTGTAAACAGTTAACCATTATGAGTTTACCGATTTCCTGAAATAGAAAATACCTAATATTTTTTTGCGTACCGCAATTGAAGGTTTGCTAATAAACAATTTACAATGTTGATTTTACTTTGGATTAGTACTAATAACGGCTTGCTTCGGTCACGTTGCCGTCATAAAAGTTTCCGAAGTAATAATTATGTCAGATTGTTTAATAATAAATCTTTTTCAATTCGTTTTCATCAGTAATATTAAATATTATGTGCTTTTAACATTTCTATTTTTATGTGTACCGGGCAACACTGGCATCAACAATACTTTTCGATCTTTCTAAGTATATTTAATTTTTCTACTCGTAAGTAAGATGTTTTTCAACGCAACAGCGTACTCCAAGACTACAAGGTTGCTGATGATTTAATTTCTTAAGGGCCTTTAATCAGCCAGCGGCCGAGAAAACAAATATCGTCGAAAGATGTTCTTACGATCGTACAGGACGGTTCCAATGAGAAAGATTAATTATTCTCCGTACCAGCTTTTTAAAATTATAACTCTATATCGATTTTATAATTTATACCTACATCCAAAAACTCTGAAAGGCGTGATGATAAAACTATTAAAAGTATGTACTTTTTGTAATTATTTTATGATGATAAGTATTTATAATTTTTCAATAATGTCTACGCAAAATAAGATTGTAAAAAACTCTTTTATATATTAGTCTGTAAGACCGTAAATAAATAGACAAACTGAAGTATTTTCATCAGAAAACACGTGCGCGGATCTTTTTTTAATGATTTTATTTAAACTAAAATTAAAATTCTGAAACATAGCTTTCCCAGATAAATAATAAATATTGATTTATTTTACTGCAAGATTATATGATTTGAAATGTTTGTTGTATAATACAAAATTTTGTTTGAAAATTTAACAAATCTGCCAACGACCTATGGTATATATAACCTTATTATACTAAAAATAAACATTTTTTCTCAAAATTTAAAACATAGCTTTAGTAGATAAAAGAACAATCTTTCAAAATCAATTTATATTTTTTTTGTGGAAAAGAGTCAATACGTCTAAAATTTGATTTAAAAATGACATATTTCCGCTTGTTGACAATTTTGATAAACCAGACCTTGATATTTCATCATTATGTTCACAAGCAAAACCTTGTTGTACGCAATGCCGATATTTTCATTGAATATCTATTTATAGCGGAATTTTGTATACTAACTAGAAAATTTGACAGTTTTCAACACAAATACCTTCTTCTCACTATAAAATAAATTAATATATTATTTACATCAAGCTACCTCGAGCGAGGCTTAACATTTTAAACTGGATTCGAGTCGTGTAATTAAGACGTTATTGTTTTATAACTCATTCCAGACTAAACCGTTACATTTATGATTAATCTAATGTTTTACATCCGTCCCCTAGAGTGTAAACTACACTTGGGCCTCTAAAGGGAAGCTGGTAATTCGTGGAATATACTAAAAGTTATCTGATACTAAGATCAAAAAAAATTGTGGTGATTTTTTTTTCTCTTCGAATTATTTCTTTCCGATAATTGGTACCTACTTCTATGCATTTGAATTATAGTTGAGAAGTTGCATGAGCGATTTACGACGGATTGCATAAATACAGACCTTAATGTGAATACGGCATAAGAGTGAATGTCTGACCGGAGCCAGTGAGGCTATAACATCTCTACATATTATTAAATTAAATTCCTCCGTCACGTCTGTCTGCATGTCTGTTCACGATAAACTAGAAAACTATTGAACGAATTTTTTTGCGTTTTTCACCATTAGATAGAGTGATTCATGAAGAAGGTTTGGATATATGATTTGTCAAGGTTTTGTGTAAATTAGTTGTAATATATATATACATTATAAAGGAGAATGTCATTATGTATGCGGTTCTACAGTTTTATGTCGAGGTTGATGAAATTTTGCACATCTGACCTTCAAAACAAGATTGTCACTGTCTATATTTGATTTCGAAAACTCTATGTAAAGCCCGGGCGTCGCCGGAGACTTCAGCTAGTCCCTAATAAATTGGAGTATGCTGTGAAATTGATCAGAGTGTGAAGGGGGGAGGAGATGCGGGAGAGGAATATTTGGGAAGAATATTGGGGTTTGCCACCCTTAGTTAGGTACTGGCAAGCGAGCAAAATAAACTGCCTATTGCCGAACAATAATTATTGTATTGCCTTACCGGGCAAGCTGTTCGCCTAAACTCTGTTTTTCACACCAAAGAAAGCTCTGTTAGTATGACCAATCCTTCCAAGGCCTGGGTAACTCCTTCCTCTCCCTCAATGAGACCCTTTACATATCATATCAGCATCTTGAAAGATTTGATTTCTCCCAGGGCCTTCTACGTGGATCTAGCATTGAAAACACAAATTCTAGTTTAATTACATGATATTTTTAAACAATTCTTGCCAAATTGTATATTTTGCGTGGATCGTCAACCGCCCTGTACATTTCAATAAAAGTTTATGTACGCAGTGATATTACGACCTTTAATCTGCGAGTGCTTTAATGTGTATTGTCGTAAAGCTAAGGCGAAATTTTTTATTGCCAAGTGTTAATGCCGGGGTGGGGGTTGGAAATTTATGTAAGTTGAGTCATTTTGATAAACGACACACAATAACTTATTTATGACATTGGATGGAGGGGGTAGTTGTTTATTGTGTTTTGTGCAAATTAATTCAATCAAGAAAATTTAAATATTTAAAAAAATTCTTCAGTAATGTCATATTATTATACAAAGTTATTGATTTTCATTAATTTTAATTCAAAATGAATAACACTTTATTTTAACCCCCTTTTTAATGTTTATTTACAACCGACGTGTTTCATTGGCGCTGATTTTAAATTTTAACGTGCTAAAGAAGTTTTCACTTCAATAAAACAATACCATTCATTGAAATGTTTTTGAAGTGAAAACTTCTTTAGCACCGTTCTGATTTGAAACTCGATGAAAAGCGACACTAAAAAGAGTCAAACACATATGATTTAGCCTGCGAGAGAATGAGATAGAATAATCGGTCTTTTCTTTGTGCGGTGCTTCGTAGCCTCCTCACTGTTGTCTACTTTAGTTTTCTACCAGTTTTAGTTCTAGTTTACCGCGCGTGGACTGCACAAATGTTTTTTTTCGTTATCGGTAATTTTAGTTAGAAAAACTTTTGGTGATCCATTTTTATAACTTTTTTATTTTTGCATAAATACGTTTATTTCGAATCATAAAATTTGCAGTCTTAGTTCATCATCTTTAAAAAACAGCTTTTAGTTTTCGAATGCTTTCGGAAATAATCCGTTTATTTAGATTTTATTGCAAAGCGGAAATATTTTGACATTCCGACAAAATGGGCCCGAGATCTGAGGGGTTAAATGGTGTTTTTATTATAAGTGGCACTTTATTCATTCTGACCAATTTGCAACGATTCCCATTAGAGTATTGTTATCGTAAGTTTTTACTCCATATAGCAGACTATCCCTATTATTATAAATCATACTTTCATTGTTCGTGATATATTGCCTTCTCCATACTGAGTCACCACCCTTCTTAGCATTACCCTGAACCAAGAAAAATGACAAACCCTTATAAAAATACAACTAAATCGACAATCCCTCACCAAAAGGTCGCGTCAAATACTCTGCATTAAAAACACACATTTAATTTTGTTTGACCTTTTTGTGTAGGATTTTTGCTTTACGGAATTTTTGAAGGGAAGAAGATGAGACATAAGGAGCTACCATTCCCCAATAAATGGATATCGTAACGAGATCGTTTCTTCACACAACGATGGATATATCTGTTGAGGGATATACCAGCATAATATCTTAATAACATGAGATTTGGGGATGTTTCAGTGTGCATTACGAATCATAATTAGAGATATGATACGTCGTTATGACATTAATTGGTGAAAGTTTTTTTGTTAAACTTTTTAATGATTTTTTTGTTTAAAAAAATCGCAGCGAAAAATCAACAATGGAAAGGTTTACATGTCTAATAAATCTCGTTGATTCAGCATAGCGTAGTTCTGTTTTTCCCTGACCGTTTGGTATCTCATCTGGCTCTCAATTTGTTTGTACATTCGGTTTCCGGTTTCGAAAATCTATTGCATCAACTTTATTATGTTTTGAGAGCTGCAAAAGATTTCAATGACTTAGACACATTTATTATGTTATATAAAACCCTTGTCAGATGCCAACTTGAATCTCTACGTTATGGTCTCCCTTTTACAACATTCACTCAGACAACATTGAAAAGATTCAACAGAAGTTTCTAAGGTTTATAATCTATAAATTGCATATTCCTATACTAAACATTGATTACAATTACCTCCTGGATAAAACGTCTCTATTGAAACTTTCAGAAAGAAGAATAAGCACAGATTTAATACTATTACATAAAATACTGCATTACAAAATTGACTCTCCTGAATTACTTCAATTTATCAATATCCATGTTCCCCAAAAATCATGTCGACTTCACAGTCTCAGAAATAAATATTCTAATCTAGTTGATATATTTCATCTTAAAACTAATCAGTATAAATGTTGTATATTCTATCACTTTTATTCTTCTAGGCACAAATAGATTTACATAATTTCTTCAATTTTTGTTATATTAAATATGAGACTTCTTATCACTTTTACATAATATGTATTTTTATTTTATTATTTGTTTTGTTGTTACATTGGATTGTGTATTTTCTTTTCTCATTGTATTATATTTTCTTCATTGTTTGTTACTCAACTTATAAATTATAATGTAAAATCCCATCAGGGCGTGTAATAAATAAATAAATTATTCAAGCAAGCCTTTCTTTGACTAGGTGGCTAATTTTGACTGAGTATAATTGTGGTACTTAACCTGTCTGAAAAAATTTAAAAAATAAAATTGTCTTTGAGACAGTGACATTTCTTTGGACAAATTGTGTAATACCTTATTTAAAAAAAACCTAAAACATTTGGTACATAATGAAGTAGGTAGGTATTCAAATCTTATGATTTCAGAAAATTAGATGAGTAATTTTTTGAACACTTCGTCAACTGTTGACAGATCTATGATATGTAAATCATCACCTCTATAATGCATTATTTGATAAAACCGGAAAATCTGCCATTTAGTCGGATTTTTTTTGGTCAAAACTTGGTTTGAATATTTTAAGAATCAATTAAAAACATTATTTTTAAGAAAAGGCTGCCTTGTACAGTAAACATTGTAAAGTATCCTTGAAGTGATTGTAAGCTACGCTAAAATTAAAAAATATATATATATACATGCACGTTATATGGGCTCACAGGATTCACACAAAGAGCAAAGATTATGATGAAGTATGACGTAGAATACAATGAATTTATTAGGACATAAATATTAAGCATTTTCCTTTTATAGAGGCTTCGACGAATATAGGAAACGTGACAATATTTCACTTGCCCTGCGTCACTGCCTTTCTTCGGTTAATGTTTTGATTTATTGCCATATCTATTACATAATACACGATTTCTCGGTGTTCCGAGATACCCGAATACATTCATTGCGACAAATGAATGAAAGTAATTACTTTGAGAGCTTTTGGAGATACCGTCATTAATTAATTTGCTGTAGTCCCGAGAATAAATATTTGTAAGGTTCTTTGCGTTTGTATTCATTCATCTTCAAGCTTTTGAATTCCATTTAAAGTAATTGTTTTAACGTACTTCCTGAACCACTTTTTAAGATATTTCATCATTCAAAAGAATATAAGCATTGGATTAATTTCAATAATTTAATATTTTCTGTAGTTAGTTCCTGCCCTATTAAATCTTAAGGTTCGGCATAATTTTTTTACGTTACTAATTTTTATTTAATTTTTTTTAAACTTTATGAGTAAAATCTCAAATTATAATATTTAATTAAATGAAGACAATATTAGGGAAACTCAATCGAAAATCTGGAGACAGAAAAAAATCAGAAAAGGTTATTGGCTCTACAGGGACTCGAACCCAGGACCCTTTGCTTACATGGCAAGAGCTCTACCAACTGAGCTACGGAACCTATATCCAATTCGGTCACTTTTAACTGTATCATACTTCGACTAAGAACTACCAACATTATCTGTTCGATTTGCATCCCAGCTCAGACATTAGTTCTCGCAATATTCATTGTTATCTACTTGTATCGCCTAAATAATAATTCTTGTCATGTACTGAGGAATATTTCTATAATCTTACAGTCTATTCGCTAAATAACAAATAACAAAAAGACGTTTTCGTTTCTCTTTTCTTTGTATAATTAATTTTATTTCTTGTATTTGTCTATGTTTATGAATATTTTGAACTTATCTCCTCTTACAAGATGTAACAAGAAACAAGACGGCCCAACAGACTTAAGGGGGTATTTTAGTCTAGTAGCGCGAATTTCGGGCATTATTTTACAGTCGATAAAAAAAACCATCAATATATTAACCATACATTTTTTATTCCCGATTCCAACCCTTCTGGTCTTTTGAAAAATAAAAAAAAGATAGATTCTTTATCAGTACAAATGTCATTATGGTAGGAACCAAGAAAAACGAGAAAAAAATTCTCGCGAAATGGCGGCTACTAAAAAAAAATTAAATTTTTCAGATATTTTTTTTAGTTTTCCGGATTTTTAAAAATAGAAAATTTAAAAATTTTAATTTTTACTATAGAGGGCTATATAAAAAAAATCATGCCAAATTTCAAGAAAATCGTTTAATTAGAACTTGAGATTTCGTGAAAAACGTTCCAAAAAAAGTAGTTTTGAGAAAAACGCGTTTTCTATTTAGATTATAGCTAGATTCGTATGAACCGGTCGAATTACCAAGACACTAAAATGGCTATAACTTTTAAAATATTTCGAATTTCGAAAAATCGTTTTAAGGAGATATTATTGAATATCGAAATATAAAGAAAAAAAATCTAGACTAGAATAACCCCCTTAAACCAGCGATTAACATTTGTAGTAAAGCGATAGAGGCTCGCCCATCCCTTACTATTCAATGGAACAGGAATGGGACGTAGCGCATAGGATGTAACTAGTGGCGACGTGTGTAATAAAAAAGTCATCGGAAACCAAAATGATATCCATAATTTTTTACTTCAAATGATTTATGATATCACTTGTTAAATACTGTCAGTTATGTCTTGATGCACTCTAAATAGGGTAAATTTCTCTCTGAAAACATTTTCATAAATTCACGCTTTTCAGTTTTCATTAAAACTAAACATAATACTACCTACCACTTCCTAGCAAATTTCGGCCTACGAATATTAATGTTGGTTTTTCTGCCCGCGGTCGCTGATTAAACACCTCTGCCCCGCCCTTTCTTCACTACCCCTGGAGAGAGAGTTTACATCAAAATTCGGAAATTAGCATGTCAGAGTTATGAACTGGTAATTAGGAAAAAAGCTCAAAAGGCAAATTTAGTTTCATTCGCAGTTCGTTCACGCCGCTCCGTATGCAGCACGGTGTTTTTAAAATGTGTAAACTTTCTTGGCTTTTCTGGAACAAAAGTACACCTTTAGCTTTTATGAAATTTGAACGTAAAAATTAGAGTACTGATATAAATCAGACATAAATATTAGATAGTAATATTTTTGTTGTTTTTTGTGATTACTTCACTAATATTCAATCGCCCTCAACCAGTGTAGAACTATGGATTCCGCAATTTGGGGTATGGCGTGAGGTTGATAGAAGTAGAGAGGGGAATGAGCTGGCAAGGGGAAGATTGGAAAGTATCTGGCTATTTGGTCACCAAATACCGCTAAACGCACTTTGAGCGTCGTTTCAATTCTGATAGGTGGTACTTCGCTGGGGAGATACTGAGAGTATCTATCACTCTGGATTGGTTCACGACGAGTTCATCGAAAACGAATTCATCGAAAATCAATTCATCGAAAATCAATTCGTCGAAAGCAAATTCATCGAAAAGAAGTTCATCGAAAACCAATTCATCGAAAATCAATTCATCGAAAACCAATTCATCGAATGATCAATTCATCGAATCGCCAATTCATCGAAAAAATATATTTTGTTGATATTTGAGAGAAATACCGAGCGGACCGAGAAGTTAAAAAAGCATTGGTCAACCTAAACTAACCTAACCTAACCTAACCTAACCTAACCTAAGCTAACCTAACCTAACCTAACCTAACCTAACCTAAGCTAACCTAACCTAACTTAACCTATTAAACCAAGTTTTAAATATTTTTTATCGTCACTCTTAATGACCTTTCTGAGTTTTTTATGAGTTGGTTTCATTATGAGTTGTCTGGTCACCGTTCCTTAGATATCCCTTTTTTGCAGTATCAGACAATCGGAAATCGAAGAGATAACCTATAAATTTTCCATTGTCACTACGAAACTGACAGATGCTAAACACATTTAACTCAGTTAAACAGACCTTTTTGGATATTTAATTTTGACAGCTCTAATATCTACAAAAAAAATGTTTTTCAATGAATTGGCGATTCGATGAATTGATCATTCGATGAATTGATTTTCTATGAACTCGTTTTCGATGAATTTGCTTTCGATGCATTGATTTTCGATGAACTCGTTTTCTATGAATTTGCTTTCGATGAACTGATTTTCTATAAACTCGTCGGTTACCCTCTGGATTACATTGCATACATTGCACAACTATTACACTGCATACTTCAATTTACTTACTTATACAAAATGGTGTCTTCATTGCCGGTTTAACGTCTCTTTCAATACTTTTGTATTTTTTTTTTAAATTTATATGACATAGTTAAAGTTCCAATATTTAAAAACAATTGATTGTTTGAATCCATGTTTAAGATATTATTAGACAACTATTTTGGTTGGATTTCTCAAATTACAAATAATTTCATGCTACGCCAAATCGGCCAAACATATGAACGCTGGTTAGTTAAACATTAGGTAGCTGGTATTTCTGATAAAATGTGATTACTTCCATACTTTACTCATTTTAACTTACGAGTATGTTTTTTAAACTAATTTTTAATTTAATTTAATAGATGTTTAAACTATATTTCAGAACTGGCCCGTAATATACATTGAAAACTATATTTTTAGTTCATTAACATTTTTTTTCTCCATTTTGACAGAATTTGAACCATTCTTAAAAACCTACTTACAAATTAATTGACTGAGTGCAGCCTATTCAAGTCCTATTTTAACTCGACCGTTTTGTTTTAATTTTCTTTGTGCGTTCCGTTTCCGTTTCACTATGGTGGCAGTTTTAATGGTTCAGTAAAGATATTTTTTTCAAAATGGGAAATCGTCGTGTTTATTTGAACTTATTTTTTTTAATATTAGGTCTGCCTGAAGAATGTTTGAAAAACTATTTGTCATTGAGATAGTGACGTTTCTTTTTACAAATTATATAGGTAATTAATTATTTTAAATTTTAAAAAGTTACATAAATAAACGGTTTATGATTAAGCAAATAAGTATTTAAGTGCCTACTTACAAATCTTATGATTTCAGAAGGATTTTGGTTTCGATTTATTAAATAAAGAAAATTAGAAAAATTCCTACATTTTCCCTCTTTGGGATGTGTGAGATTGTACTCTGCTCCCCACATTCTTGAATAACGATCATTATTATTATTATATTTTTTGACGCGAGGTCCATTGTTCACAGAACTACTTGTATGTTTATTTTCAAAACGGTTCGATGACTCAAGGTTGTTAATGTAATTTCTATGAATTTACCTAAATTTTAAAGTTGTGTGGTTTAGAAAATTGCACTTGAAAATGATCTAAATCATAGGTTCTTAATGTGGGCGATATCGCCCCCTTGTGGGCATTTCAGACTTTCAGGGGGGGCGGTATTAGACCCAGAGAAAATTTGGGGGCGTTGAGATGGCATAGTGAGAGCATTGGCAGGTAAAAAAATATGGTCTAAAAACACGCTAATCACGTACTGACGTGTATTATTATTATTGAGAATCGACACTATATCATGAATACAATGAGGTAGCAACCGGTACTTAAAATACAACAGACTTGCTTTTTAACTTGCTAAACAATAAGGTATAACAAATAACACAGTTATATATATAATAACGAATAATTATCTGGGACAGTTGAGCCCAGTCCCCCCTCAAGTAAAAAAAAAATGGGGGGCGCTAGAAAAAAAAATATATTTTCAAAGTGGGCGGTGGGCAAAGTAAGGTTGAGAATCTATGATGTAAATTATAATATTTCTAACCACTGAGTACATTGGTTCTTGTATCTATAAATAATGTATATCTTAAGGATTCCTTATAAGTCTAATAATAGTACTTTTATTTAAATCCCTTTGCAATTTCCACTTTTTCTTATTACTTCTTTCGCATCCCGAAACTTGTCAGAGTCTTATTTATAATTATTCGCATTAAAGCGTAATGTAAATCGCCCCCCGACACCCCACCCGTAGCTGTTTGAGTGTTATGTAGGTAACGCAAGTTGGAAGATCTCTGCTGTACACATTGAAACTTATCCACAAAGTGGCAAGTTATGTAAAGGCAGCTCGCAGATTTCCTTCGGTCATATTCTCAATATCACACTCAATTCACGTTATACTGAGGATATTCAATTCACATCCAATATACATTGTTTAAGTATTCAAAGCTCACTACATAATGTAGGTTGGTATATATTATATCTATTCATACCACATCTTATATACTTGTATTCAAATTTCACTATGAAAGTCAAACCCGACACACAATTTGCCGCCCCGGAATCGTTTATTGGATAACCAACACCTTTGCCATAAATTACCCCAAGTGGTTCGCAAAGTTGGCTGACTTTGCAGGGGTGCCCGAGTTCACGGAGTGAGGTTTGTGCTGGTCTTGGTCTGGCGGCAAATGCGTCTGCCCACCTACTGCGTGGCGGGTCGGATCGAGAGAGGCTGGTTGAGGGAGACCGAGGGGAGACCCTTCGACCTCTCTATCCGGACTCCGGAGTGGGATGGATGGATTCAAACGACAGTCAGACCCACTCGTCGAGCCTTTTTCCTTCCCAGAACTTCCTCTCATCCTTTCTTTGAAAGACCCTCCGTACAACATCCTCAAAGATGGAGCCTCCTGTGTGGAGTTAATGTAAAAAAATACCTTAAATTATATTATACTATATAGCAGACCCGGCGACATTAATATTACCCGATATTTTAATTTGCATACATATCAAATCCACGCCGCCCGCTTTCCAGCCCTGCTGCCCGCTGCTTGAATTGAGTTTTTGAATTTCTCGGCTTTTCTCTCCTATAATATGCATGTATTATACATCCTCTTGAATCACTCTATCTAATGTTGAAAACCGCATGAAAATCCGTTGAGTAGTTTAAAAGATTTAAGCGCACAGACAGCGGGAGCGACTTTATTTTATACTATGTAAAGATTGCACTTATTTTAGGTTATACGTGTTACGCGAGATGCTTATATCACACTATA
This sequence comes from Limnephilus rhombicus, assembly GCA_929108145.2. NCBI lineage: Eukaryota > Metazoa > Arthropoda > Insecta > Trichoptera > Limnephilidae > Limnephilus > Limnephilus rhombicus. The sequence goes on along the minus strand of OV815277.1, from coordinate 30,350,392 downwards.
TTCACCTTTTATAAGTATTTACAAAAGGTTGTATATAAAAATAATGCTATAATCTCATATTGATTATAAATTTTTAATGCAGAAAAATACTGCGAAGCATCATAATCTATCTAAAATTCCTTTTTTCTTATTCAGCGCTGGGTCATTGATATTTTATATTTATTTATTTTTCTTCGTGTTCTCCGAAAAAGGGTTTTATACCAATATTATATTTCAGAGAAGATTATAATCTTGATGTACATGTAAGTATAAAAAGGTCATGCGGCAGTTTTACTATTTTGTGACATGCGTCAAAAGATAGTTACTGAACTGTCTGTAAGTTTTAAATTTGGGTGGCAGGAATGGGTATCGCCGCCCCGGGAACCTTTATTGGATAACCAACACCTCTGCCATAGGTCACCCCAAGTGGTTCGCTACGTTTGGTGATTTAGCAGGGGTGCCCGGGTTCATGGGGTGAGGTTTGTCTATGTCTTGGAGGCGGATGACTAGGACACTGAATCTCAGATTCCTACCCATCCGTTAAACCCTTTTCCTTCCCAGAACTCTCCTCTCATTTATACTATGAAATACATCTATGTATATTTCATTGAAATATATCTATCTATATTACTATGAAATATATCTTTTAAAACGTAAACAAATTCGAAAAAAATGTAAACAGAATCAACATTAGAAATAATAATGTATTCTTTACCTCCCAAACACACACAAAACAAATGCAAACTCACAGCAGCTTTATTGGACCCTTAATAGTTTACCAAAACATATTCAAGTTTCAACTAAACTTCCGCATTACATAAAAGAGTTAAAATTATGGCTAAAACATACAGATGTAAAAACTCTATTTATTTAGTTTTATTTCACTTTATGTTTCTAAAAACTCTATTTATTTCGTTTTATATCACTTTTCTCACAAACTTTACACCCATTATTACAATGTATATCATTTATTACACTTTACACTTATTTAACCGTACACTATTGTATACACTTTTTTAAACTTTGTTTAAACAATTTTTGTGTTTGCTTTATTGTTTGTTTTTTTCTAGGTACTAAATAAAACTTATTTTAACTATATTACCCATGCACAGGCTGCGCCTTAGTGGGTTCCCACATTATTGTTATGATTTTCAAAATGTGTAAATATAAATTGTAAAATATGGGAAAAAGAAACGAATAAAAAAAAATAAAAAAATAAAAATTTCTTTCCTTTAAAAACCCTCCACACAGCATCCCCAAAGATGATATAGGCCCTGAGGGAAATTATTTTCCTCAGGGCCTCCTGTGTGGAGCTTATGTAAAAAAAAAAGTGACATTGAAAATGTCTATAGTCTCTCTCTGTTGATTGACGCGTTCTGATAGGCAGATGTACTCGCCTCTATAATATAGCGATAGATTCGATTGTATAGACGTGACTTAGAGAAAACATGATATTTATCTGGTTGCAAAGTAGCTTATGTCGACAAGTATCAATTTCAAAATATTAAACACAGCGATGTATCTGTACCGTATCTGATTTTAAAGCCACTTTATTACTCCAAAATGACCGCGTTGCAATGCAAAAAAAATTTTTACGTACCGGGGAAGCTTTATGTTATAAATTTGGGCTCTCACAGTGGGTAGTGCTCTTTTCGCTGTTTAGAATAACGCCACTGGTTACGATAATATGTAGTGATTAGTGTCGACGCGGTGTTTTCACCTAATACCGCCATAGATTCGAGCGGTGATTCCGCTATGGGGTAATTCCCCGTGTTTTCTCAGTGGCGTAACTGCCTGTGATTTCCGCCCAGGCTTTCCGCGTGCCCTGCGCAGGCACGCCAATTAATTTCACACCCCGTGCCCCCGAGCCCTTATATTAATACTGTAGTGATGTTCATTCGGGTACAGTACCTAATCGAAATGGATTCCTCTTGTAGTTTGATCGAGGTTGGGTAATTGAGAAGTACAACGATTTAGGCAATGGTGCGTACATGGAATTTGAAATTTGTTCCATGTCGATAGGTTAATATGTAAACCAATCTTCACCAGCCTATCTTTGAGAAATTTTGCCATTAAATTACCTCAAAATTGAGCTGAGAACTACGTTAACATGTACATTTAAAAAAAATAATATATCTTATTTATGTAGCATTTATTTGTACAATCATTTCGGGGGGTAATTCAAGTCGGGGACGTCATAAGAAGATATTCATACGAGTATTCGATTCACACGATCTCGATCATAAGTCAAACTCTGTGAAGGGTTGGAAAAGCAGAAGAATGTGATGTGTAATTGACCAAAAAACTAAAGTTTGCAAGTAAGTTTACAGTTTGCAGCGCAGTCGTTGTTGGACTTTTCTGCGCAGTGTCTGAATTTTCATTTTTGACCTAGCCGTCTTCAAATAGCTTAAAATGAGTGAGTTGAGTAAATTATAACACATTTGTAAAAGTGTCCATCTAAAAAGCGTAACACAACATTCAATTTTGGAAACAAGCCCGAACTTTTATTTTAGCCCAGTTTGGGATTTGCAGTTAAGGATTTTGCGCAGTCAGCAATTTGCGTGCATTTTAAAAAGGACTACTTACAGATTTTATTTACGAAACCTAGAAACTAATAGGATAATGCAAATTGCCTTTGTACTGTCCGATTCATTTATTGACACATCGCAAAAGGGAGATGGTCACGCCCCTTCCCCGCTCCTCGAAACTTGGTTTGTTACCCTTGCCCCCATGGGCGGGTCTATTGTTTTCTTATATCTATGGTTCTTGTGGACGAAGCAACGAATGTCCGAATACCGAATTGCATACTGGAATCACGGCGCGGTACTTGGAACTGGAACGTGGAACTGATATGATTGTTAAACTTAAAAGCTTCATATAATTGCAATTTCTTAATAAAACACTGAAACAACATAACTGCCGACGTTCATAATTTCTTGATGACTTAATTAATGATAGCAAAAAGTAAAAGTTCAAATGAGACCGAAGTAGATCTTGGAAACAGATGGACATTGCATTCCAAGCAGTCTGTCAATTAATTGAAATAATGCTCCTATATATATTTTATATATACGTTTCATTGTCAATTTAGATTTTTACATTTTTTAGTACGTAGGAATTCATGTGTACAAAACGTCTGAGATTCCTCAACAAGTGCTCCGAAATTTCCATTAAAATCAACAAAACACACAAAGTGTACACGTTACATAATAATAAAATGCACAAATCCAGAGCATGATGCCATATCCCGGTATTATGTAAATACATATTAATGTTTCGCTTTTAATAGTTTACGATTTTGAAATAGCTCATAAATGGCGCTGAAAATAGGTCTCATATGATCCCCTGGTCATAAAAATGGTAGACGTACATGAAGATTGGTGCCGATTATTGCTATATTTTGAAGTTAACATTCGTGTTCATGTTGGAAGTTTTATGTTCATGAAAATATAAACGCTATTGACTTTGTTGTTTTAATTGCTAACGAAATTATGTTTTTTAAGTTTTAACGATTCTGAATACCAAGACTTGTTATTATTTAATACGTACCTAGATTTCGTGTCCATATAATAATTCTTAAATCTTTATAATAAAAATTACGGTCATAATATTATAATAGACATGTTATGTAAATGATATGTGAGTAAAACCGTAAAGGAACAGGAAAGAAAAAATAGAGAATTGAAAGAAATGAAGAAAGAATAAAGAAAATATATAAAAGAAGAGATAGAAAGAAACGAAAGAAAAGAGTGAAAATAAAGAAAAGAAAAAGAAGAGAGAAAAGTGGAATAAGATTGATGAAATAAAGAAATCAATGAAAATAATTAAAAAGTATGATGGAATAAATAGAAAGTAAAGAAAGGAAAGTAAGAGAAGAGAGAAAAGAAAGAAAATAAATAAAATTAAGAAAAATAAAGAAAGGAAAGAAGTTAAAGAAAATAAAAAATGTTTGCAGTTCATACTCGGTAGAAGTGAAACCTTCAGAAAACTAAACTTCGAGAGGGTGAGAATCAGGAGAATAATTGTAGGGTTTATTTATTAAACCATTGTAACCAAGTTTAAAATTAATTTAAATTTTATTCTATGAAGCACCGCACAAAGAGAACATTATCTCGCAACTAAATCCTAAATATGTATGTTTTTGTCTCTTTTTAGTGTCGCCCTTTCCCGTTTCATCGAGTTTCTAATCACATCGATGCCTAAAGAGTTTTCACTTCAAAATATGAAGATGAGAAAGGAGGAGAAGAAATAATACAAATATTTTATCTGTTCACTTTATGCTGTGTACACTTGTACACCGCATTTATGATTCTATAATGTGTAATCTATTTGGGTTTCCTCCTCTTTATTGAGTTGCGCCAAAGTCAGCAGAAAACTAATTTAAGATTATTTTCTTTCAGGTATGTTCGATCAACCACAACATAAAAATATCTTAAAGCCGGATCTTCCCACATGTTTTATTGGGTTAGGTAAGTATAAACATTTCAATATAAATAAACATCGAAAATATATATTATTTTTCCGTGAAATAAGTAAAACTCGCAAGCGAATGATTCTTTGGTATAGTTCAATATTTTATTTGGTCCAATGACGATGAATCATACAACAACGAGCATAACGTACGCAGGTAGCGTGGTGATTTTTTTTCTTCCCGTGACACGTGAAAAGGTTAGGGCACGACATAAATTCTCAGTATTCAGGAAGGGCGAGAATTGCTTGAATAAGTTTCTGCTCTTGCGGTCCATAATATAACTGCTATATCCTGAATAAAATCTTCCACATACTCATAATGTAACAATATTTACCTCCATTTTTTCGTTCTAAACTTTACTTTTTGTAGGATAATATTTTTTAATATACACTCTTTGTGAACGTTATGTATCTCTACCTCTAGAATACGTACGCGTTTGTATTTATCGCGCAAAGCTCTCAAATTATAGCATACATTCGTATAAAGTGTGTAAAATACCCTCAAAAAGGTTTTTTGTTTGTGAATTGCATATTATCGCTTTCATTTCATATGTAATTTTCTCTCTCAATATCGTGTTCCAGTCTCATTTTCACTCTCCTTTGCGTAGAGATATATCGTGTTTAAATTTTCAAAAAGATCTCGCGTCGAAAATAAAGGATGTTATAAAAGTACGTCTGAATTGGTTTATTTTATTTATTTATTAATCTTGGGTTAGTGCACATCCTCACCGATTTTTGGCAAACGCATTATGACTTTCAATATTTTTAAATTAACTGTATTCATTATAAAATTTACACATATGTTTTAAATCTGAGTAATTTCAATTGGGATTTTGTTATAAAGTTGGACGGCCTAGTACGTAAGTGATTTCTGGGTGCATTCTTTCCTTTTAGCAGTAATTTGTATTGAATGAAAGTCTTTTGTAGATATGAAGAGATATGAAGAGATTTTGCTTGTATCTCTTCATTATCACCTGGCAATCGAAATAATGCATCAATGAAGTAACAAAGTGAATTCTGAATGAGAAGAGTCATTATACCAATGGAAAATAATTTTTTTAAATTAGATGTGCAAATAAATTTAAGAGCTTTTTCAAATCCCACATTTAAGTTTCTGGTTGCATTCCACACCGCTTTATTTTCTATTCTAGATTGTTCTCTTACATTCTAAACTCGATAGTTTCGATTTAAGCGTTATCGGTAAAGTTCCTCCTCGAATATTCCGTTTTGCTGTAACTTCTTTGGAAAAGAAACCTCCGAGAAATACGAAAAGCGATCGCCGAACATTGTGTTTTCTTAAGGAGTTCTCGTACCACCATTGCCGAAAGTACTAACTCCCACAAATCTAAGTATTTTGTATGTAAGTCTTCCCTTTCTCGGTGTTCATTTATAGATTTTGAACCGAATTGTCTCGAAGCTGAATTGTGATTGAGTAGAATTCAAGCTATAAAATAAAGGACGATTTAACGTTTGTTTTGATGAGATCTTATGTACTGAGGAAAACGGAAAACTTCAAACGACTTTAAGTACACAAGTTTGTTTATTTATACTTTTTTTTCAATCCTTTAGTTATATTGAATGGTTTACAAATAGTTCAGAACTAAATATTATACACTAATAAAGAGATATTCAATTATCTTACCCATCTTCCCTAATAACACAGGCAATGCCGTACGTAAAAGGAGGAAGTTCAACCCGGAAAACAACAAACTCCGTATTTTATTTTTTATTTTTTTAAATTCTAGGAAATGGTAAATTGCATCTTTTCATGTTTAACTAGAAAATAAGCACATTCACTTTACAATAAAACAGTACATTTTTTTATCATTTTGTTCATTAGTTGCAGAACGAATAATTTCGTTTTTTAATACACTTACCTAAAATTTTCGATTTAGTTTTTTTAATTTATAAATGCTGTATGTATTACCAATAAATCGAGCAAAATGCCCATGACGTCATTCAATATGTTTTCCGAGCTAATGCGTAATAATGTGGAGAGATTGAAAACTATTGTGACGTCATCTGATTCAAAATCGCAAGGAGCACACATTAAATCCGAATTCAAGAGGTAAAAAAAATTATAAAACAAATTCAGCCGGAAAAACAAAATCACCAGGAAAAAATTGAGTTCCTCTTTCGTTCGACTTATTAACAAAGTAACATTAATAACAGAGATTTTTTTCCATAACACATCTATTTTCAAATGTATTTTATAACTTTTTTTTGTTTGACTGAGGTTTGAACCTTCCTACGCAGCAATCGGAATCAACCGCATTATACCCCGGGCCAAATCCGGAGTTGATAAAACCGACATTTTTTTTGGTATATTAAGGCGCTGCTACCCGCATTTCTACCGATTTCTTACATATCTCCCTTAAACACGTCAAGTTTTAAAGCTCTTAACAAAATATATGTTATTCTTGAAAATAATACCTAGACATTCCCCGCGCCGAAACGCAAATTATATAAAATTCCCTCGATAGAAAAAAATCGCAAAGTATGCTCCAATAATTATTATAAACACGTTTGATTCAGTTATTTTACAAGTTACATGTATGAAAAAATTCACAGTGTTTCTTTAAATGCTGTTTGCAATACAATGCCCGTGAGATGTTTGCTCTATTTTAACCGATTCGTGTTTTATTAAACAGTATCGCAATTTTCGCATCGATTTTGACACTTCAAATGTTAACGCTCTCCTCTAACATTCGTAATTTCATATCTCCCTATCTTCTTCTTTTTTAGCCTGGTTGCGGCGCCTTAAGTGCTTTAATTTCTTGGAATTTTCGGAAAAGGCATACATGGTCCGCGTGTGCGTGATTGCTGCTAAAACTTGATAGAATGCATTGTCATCGACAGCGAATCTATCTAACGAGTGTCAGCTCGATTGGATATCGGAAAGTGGGTTAATTTTCATTTCAAGATTCCGCTTCATTCATTCAATCAGGAAAACTAAAGTGATCTTCAAGTAGATGTATTTAAAAAAAAAATACTACATTGTCAGTAGATATTTTTGGCCCATTTGCATCCTCTCAAAATAGGTAGTTAGATTCTAAGCCTGTTCGTATTTCCGTCCATGTAAGGTCAACCGGTTACATGAATAATACATTGCGCACTTGAGGTTTTAAAAGAGTTGCTTTGTGTGCCCAAATACAGCATTTTCATAACAATACGTGGAGACGAGGAGATTCGATACCCTCTGTATTGTATTGTGTCGACGAAGCGACGCTCTTTTCTCGTCTTATTTTGTACTCGTGTAACACACATAAACACGGCGACGTTTTCTTGAGAAACGACGTAATGTGTCAAAATATAAAGTACTTTTTTATTTTTATTTTTTTTTTATTTTAATGACAATATAAGATAAAGTAAAATTATAAAATAAGTAAAAATACAAAATAAAGTGGTTTGTTTACAGTCCTCCTCACTAGGTATTCCTGTTCCGAGGCGGACTGTATGTTGCTGAATGGGTGTTGATTTTTATTTCCTCATCTTCTAGTTTCTTGATTTTCATAAAATAACAATATATAAAATAAAAGTATTTATGTTTGTTGTCTGCAGGTTGTATTGGGGTTACTTCATTATTTTAATGATTGAAATACTTTGAATACGATGTTTTTTTTTTTTTTGCCTGTGCTCCACGCATGAGGTCCAAAGGAAAATAATTTCCCTCAGGGCATATGTCATCTTTGTGGATGCTGTGTGGAGGGTTTTTCAGGGAAAGGAAGGAGAGGAGAGTTCTGGGAAGGAAAAGGGTTTAAGGGGTGGGTAGGAATCTGGGGTTCAGTGTGTCCAAGTCATCCACCTCCAAGACGTAGACAAACCTCACCCCATGGACCCGGCACCCCTACTAAATCACCAAACGTGGCGAAACACTTGGGATGACCTATGGCAGAGGTGTTGGTTATCCAATAAAGGTTCGCGGTGCGGCGGTACCCATTCCCGCCTCCCAAATTGTAAAAGTTTTTGCCGCTAGACCCTGCGTGCGGCTTTTGGTTTGGTTTCGCCCGATTGAGATTCATGAAAATGCAAATCTGCCAGCCGACGTTCCTCGTGTTAGCTGTTAACGTAAGTGGATTCTTACATTTTAACCGTACAGTCGCTAGGGTACTAATACTGTCAGATAAGCTTAACTTATTAATTTTTATCAAGTTTAATTTGTAGAATTCCATTTTAATTTTTAATTTTTCTTTACTATACTCGTATTCACTAATATTTTTTCATTGTGTTAAAGACATTATCAATCTGTCTGATGATGTCTGTGTGTCAATTTCCTGATAATGCTTCAGAAGGCGAAACAGCTGTGATATGTAATAATAATCACACAGCAGTAGTTCTTACACGGACGATCGATAATGCCTTTGTCAATACGATTTTGAATAAATTTGTCATCTATGGTCAGTTAGCGTTAGATGTGATCACGGTCAAGAATTGATAAGACGTACTCCGACAGACGACGGCGATCGACCGCATTGTGATTCCTTTCATACATGCTAGACGCTAAAAATTTTTTCCACATGATTAAATTATTTTTAACCCCCTATTGAGGTGTAGTCAATACTAATTTTATGAAAATTAGTGTTAAAATGATTTTTTTTCCTACCGTTTTTTTAAATTTTATTTTTATTTTTTTATAATTTTTAAATAATGTATTATTAGAGTATTTGAGGTTTATAATAAAACAATTGTATGTAAAAAGTAAAAAAGTGTATTTTGACTGTAATAAATTGCTAAATTTACTGTACATTTTCTGCTTATAAGTATTCAAAGCCTTATTTGGTTTTCCAATTTTTTTTCACCACTTGCATTGAGCTTATCAAGTTCAAATGTACTTAAAATTTTGTTAAACATTCCCTCAAGCTTGTTTTTCTTCGAAAAACTCTTCCATGTCACCAACAATTCCAGCCTGAAAATCTCGTATGTGGTTCCTGTAAAATGAAAAAATAATAATAATGTGGATTCGTGTGGGTTAGTATCGAAACTGGTATGAATAGAATATTAGTTGCACTATTTAAAAAAAGACAATTATCTTGCGATTTTGATATACTCTCTGAGACAAACTCTCGAGGAGTTAGAAATTTAATATTTTATAGGCCAAAAAAAAAACACAAAACTTATTTATTATTTAAAAAACAACTATTAACAAATTATTTACACTAAAGTATTAAGAAAAAGCTTTAAAACGTACCTTACAAAGTAGCCACCATTTTACAGAACCCATAAAAAACACTTTTCAAACTTAGTACACAATTTTAAACGTCGAGCTGCGACGAGCGAATAAATGCAAATGATAATTTCAAAACACATTATTCGACTTTAGGCCTCTGTTATGAGTCAATGCGTTTACTAATCACCCCAATTAAGCATGAATTTATTATCCTGTCTATCTGGTAATGTCGCCATGACGTCATTATTTGGGAATTCAAAAGTGACTTATTAGCGTCTAGCTTGTATGAAACGAATCACTCACTGTGCGACGCGACGCTTGAATCGACGCGACCATTGAAAAATTCTCGCGTGGCCTCCGTCGTATCACATAAGCTTCGTCAACTGTCAACATACTCAACTTTTTTTAATAATGTTGTTCGTTATGTAAAATAACTGGTTTATTAATGAATGGAGGTGAACTAACGAAGCTCTCAGAATTAACAGAAATGGTGTAGGCGATCCGTAGACTTAATTAGTTCATATAAGAAGCGATCAATTTATTCCGTTCGATCTTGGAGAATAGAAAGTGATTTAAATATGACTAAAGACCCCATTATCTAATTTACTCCCTTTTAGTATGAAAAAGTAAATGCGTACTGCCAACGCATATTTAGTTTAATATTTCAAATCAAAATCTTCAATTTATTTATATTTTTAGGTATTTTTTTGGAATGGTAAAAATTTCGGAATGTCAATTCATAGAAAATATTTCCATAGTTGCCAGCATATATCGATTTCTAGTTCGACTGTCAACAGCGAAATCGCGCTCGGGATATCGATATAAATCGTCGGAAGTTACTCCTATCGATCCTATATTGTAAATTTATCGATTTCTTTGTGCTAGACCCCCAGAAATTATTTATAAATAAGATTTATTTTTTATTAATAAAATAACATTATGGAATATGTGGAAGAAAAACTTAACTTAAAAAAAAAAAAAAATATAGAATTAATTTTTTCTCTAAAATACCAAAATGATTCAACACATTCCTCAATACACCTTGTAAAAAGTAATCTTATAATTATCGCAGTGAGAGTTGCAAACAACGCACTCACACAGATGCATTGCTTATGTAAGTGTATAGCGAGTGTTATTATTTTTTTCGAATACATAAAAGAAAAATTCCAATGAAATTGAAAAAAATTCGGTTTCACTAATTTCATTTTTCTTTTTTGATTTATGAAATATTCCGGTCATTCCCGTGTAATGAAATTAATGTATTTTACTTCTTCTAATAGTGCAAAATTATTTTGTGGTAACATTTTAAATTCAAATTAATAGATAACTTTGTATTAACCACTTAATTATTTACAAAAACCAACATGTTTCGTCAGCAAAGCTGACTTTTTCAGGGTTTTGACAAAACTAATTTTAAAAATAGACATACATAGGTAATAGAGAAAAATAATAGACATAAACAATAATAAAATTTGAATGAAAATAATGTGTAGGAGACAAGAGGCAATATAGAACAATTAATAATTTAATGTATTTTAATTGAAATTATTCGCTTTAAATTTAAAAACTGGAACTGACAAGTAGGTAGGTTTCAATCATATCTAACACTTTCAGCTTCACAAATTCTACAATTATAATATCCCGTAATTTTTCACCGGCCTGCGCTAGTAATATAATTACAAAATTGTAAAACTTTTCGAATAACTGTAAAAAATATTCTGAATTTTCAAATTTGACAAAAGGCTATCTCTCACTAACGTTTCGCAAAAAACTTCACAATCTTCACATTCATGCACCAATACACACAATGCCTGTTGGTCGTCTTAACTGTATGATATTTGCGCGACCTAAAATATACTTGAATGCAAAATGAAGTATTTCAATTTAGGAAGTGAAAACAATATCAGTTCATGTGTTTGTTTTACATTATTTAAGATAATTTCAAAATTTCTGCTGAATTAATTATAAAACATTTTTTAAACTTAATGTTTGTCTCAAATCATGATCTCAGGATGGCACACCTGTTTTCTATTACGCTAACCACTAACAGATGTGTTATTTAGTTCTAAACAAATATTTTATAAATATACATTTTAACACCCAATAAACTAGCCGCTAACAAGCTTATTTTCTTTTCCTTTCGAAATTTTTTATTACCTCAACGTCATCAGATTTTTTAAGATTCATTCGAAATTTTTTTTTTATAGTTTTAAACGCCCTTTCGAAACATTTCGTGCTTTTAGATGAGGTTCGTAGGTTCTTAATCAAGATTATGGATACCGCCGCCCCGGTATCCATTTATTGAATAACCACCACATCAACCATAGGTCACCCCAAGTGGTTCGCTATGTTTGACGATTTAGCAGGAGTAGCCGGGTCCATCGGGTGAGGTGTTGGCGGCGAATGCACCTGCCTACGAAAACTACGGTCTGCAGAGACCCTTTGACCTCTCCAGCTGGTCTATCTCCACCGATCGTCTTGCACCGTAGCGGGAAGGATGGATTCGTACGTCCGTCACACCAGAACACACTCCTCATACCCTTTTCCTTCCCATAATCTTCTCCCCTTCCTTTCCTTATAAAGACCTTCCACACAGCATCTGCGAGGATTACATAATTTTCCTTAAGACCACCTGTCTAGGGTTATTGTTAAAAAAAGTTCTAAAAATCTCTATTTTGATGATAATTGCGACTAACTATTGTTTTGTTTGATTTTTTTTACTAATTTAAATCAATCGGTCGTCTTCATAATAGTTTAAAGCCTCGATTACATTGAGCAAGTTTACAAGCTACTACCCGGTAAGTGCGATTGTGATGATGACACATAAAACGTTCCACTCGCTCAGTAGCGAACTAGCTAGCGAAAAGCTGAGCTAAAATAATGACTCCCGCGCGAACTAATTCTGTCGGCATTTTGTATAAAACTGCTAGTACACAGATTGTTCAACGAATAATCCAGATCAAGCAGTAGTTTGACAGTTACGAAATCAGCTGTTCGAGGGCCCCCATCTTGCCATCCGCCGTACACGCTAGCGAGTATAGTTGACCCCCTTTCAACTTTTTTCGTAGGTTGTTCACAATCTGCTAGTTAGCTAGTTATACGATTACACTGAGCGAGTTTACTAGGAGACAGTGAATTCACAGGCTAGTAACTTGAAAACTCGCTAAATGTCATCGAGGCTTAAACTGCTTAAATATACTGTCATCCTGCCTAATCCACTTTGTAAAACACGACTGCCTCGAAGTCACAAAATAAACTATTACAGAACAAACTACAAGTATAACACTGTAAACATTTGAGGCATTAAAAAATGCATATGTTTACCACTGAACTTAAACGTGTTCACTTTCCAACCTGCAGCTTGATTTTCGTGCTAGATTACCTACAAAGTTTTGTTTCTCACGTTATTAGAAGAGCTTTTTTTAAATTATATCAGTCGTATGCTCCCTACATACATCATAGTTCACATGCATACATTATGCGCGAGCGTCGACATAGAGCACAGCATATGGGGTTTACAGCATAAAATATTAGCCTACTGTAAGTCTGGTAGGAAAAACCGTATTTCTGTAAACGAGAGTATCCAGTAGGTACTTACCATTAATTTTTCTGAGAACTTTGTAATAACAAATTGTCCAATAAAAAACATTCCACTTTCTGAACTCTGTAATGTAAATAATGTATTTTATAGATACGTGTATCTAAAATTGGTTGTGAATAAAAAATTATAATAATTTGATCTTTAATATATATATATTTTTTTTCATTTTTTGCGCTGTTCACGTGGGTTCTGAAGAGCTCCTATAGTATTTTTCTGACAAATAATATACTTGTTTTAAAACATTGGCGACAGTAGTGAATTTTCACTTTAAAAAATGAGAAATTACTATAAATATATTTATTTTGTTTTTATGTTGACAATGAATTTTCTATAACGATTTAAAATTTGCCATTTTCGATTTGCCGCCAAAACGACATGTTCGTTTTTATTCATGAATTCGGCGGCGTGACGTCACGCTGGGCAACGTTGATGACAGCCGTCTTACCAGCCAGTAGCGGTTTCTATGACGCTGTAGCCAGTTATAACCGATTATGAAAGTGCGGTTTTTTCAAATCAATAATTTTGAATGAATTCAAATTACTTACACATTTTAGTACAATTATCGGAATCTGAAAAATAAACTTTAAATCTTCCACACATTATTAAACCCACTGTATTTATATTTTATTATTATTGTTTAATTAATTACTTAATTAGTCAGTTTAATTTTATACCCTGAACGTGCGAAACCTGTCGGTATTATAAAAAAAAAATTAATCTTCGTTTCAAACTAAGTTATTGTTTTATTTCAATTAATATGTCAAACCACAAAGTGACTGCTTTCTATCAAAATATAATTAATTATTATGTACCTACCTACTGTTTCAATTTTATAATAAAAAAATTTAAATGTAAACATTTAATGTAACAACTTTATGTATATGTCTGTATACGCATGTATTTATATTTTTATTTTGTCGTTTTATATTATTTTTTTTTATATTTTTATCTTTTTGTACCCATGTCTACTTTTTCACTAAATATAATATGTTATTTACCCGTATCGGAGCAGACTTTGTCTCGTGAGGTGGGTAAAAGAAATCTGTGTACATAAATGAAAATAAAATAAACGCCCGGGTTGCCGGCACTGAAACTTAACTAAATATCTCAAAAGCGTTGCAGTTTTTATTAGACAATATTGTTCGCTGATCCCGAAATAAAATGCTAAACAAAAATAGTTAGTATTAAAATGATATGACTGTACCACCGCAATGTTATGAAATACCTATTTTTTTAAATTTCGACATTATCAAACCCACGGGAATTCTCAATAGCGTAGGTTCAGCTCATATATTTTATTTCATTGAAATAAGCATATGAGGTATCACAGTGTGGATAAGATTATTTCGCTTGCGAAGGTTTTTGTGATCACGTATTTGCATTGTGCATTGTTTCGCTGGTTCCCTGGCGCCCTGCGGCATTTGAATAAAGTTTTCTGTTCCCGAGAACAAGTGCATAAAAACGCAAATGCTTTCAAGCGATTTATTTCTACAACTGAATGTAGTTAGCTGACTAGTTTTAATTAACCAAAGTACCTTAGTTCCTATAAATTGAAACAAAGTAAAATAAGTTCCTTATTTTTGGTTCACAGTACTCTTTGGTTTGTTTTCTTTCGAGCTAGCTAATGTGAGTGGGCACCAGGGGCGTGCACTCCATATATGCACATAAGCACTGCCTACCCTACCGTATTTGTAAAACATAAGCGTGTAAATAATATTATAGTTTATTAAATTATTGCTAAAAATAAATACACACTTTCAAAAATAGGCGCGAAAAAGCTGGGCAACCGAAAATATGCTAGGGCCACATCAAACGGCATACTGCAAATGTGGCATAAACTGTAACTAAAAACTACACGCGCGCCCTCCGACTGCCTCACCAAAATGCAGCCTAAGCGGGAATTATTTCTGTTTGAAGCTGACTTCATACAAGATATAATATGAATATTTACGAAATGCACATAGGAGGTTTTTTGTTAGTATTAGGCAGTGCTTTCTGGAACAAAATTAGCAAATGGCAATCAGTGACGACAGTAACATCTGTTATTATCTATTTCTATCAACCAGTTGTCTTACCAGCAGCAAGCATATTTAGCAAAAACTTGTAGGAAAGGAGTTATTTGTAGTAAGTTTTTTTTATTTATTTGAATCAATTCGGCGGTTTTCCTACTGCCTGCCCTGATCAAAAACTCTGTGCACGCCACTGGTGGGTACATACCCTTAATGCTACATTTTTAATGCACTAGTATACAAATGTAATTTGTCTTTTAAACAGTTATTCTACTAACAATGTTGACAGTTTATTAATTAAAACAACCTGCACTTAACAACAACATTTGTAAACATGTAAAAACCACAATTAGCAATTTATTATTTCACCAGTCTGACGAAAACTGCTGCGGTCCTGTCTAAAATAAATAAATTCAACTGAGTTATGAAATAAGTAATATAAGTATACAAAGTTTTTTGAGAGCTGTGGAAAGGTAAAGATAAAACATTTTGAGGAGATTCTCATTTGCGTGGACTGGATGGAAAAAAAGTATCGATTAATTACCCTTTTAATGCTCGACGTTTGGATGCAAATTTGGATACAATGTAAAACATCTCGTGGTTGTACAATAAGTACAATGGTGAAAACGAATAGGAACATTATGTTTCTTACAGCTAACCCAATTCTATAACCTTCTTATGTACGCTAGGTAAAAATATATTTTTTTTAATATTTTGAATACATATCGATCACTTAAATGTTTTTTCCTCTTTCGATCTACGTAGTCGAACTATTTATAGGAAAATATGTGCGTCTTTTACGAAGTGCTTTTTAACACCTCAGGCTACGCTTTTCGAAACAACTCATAAAGGTTTCATAGAAATCGTTGTGTCTCCCTTACTATCTTGGTGAGAAATATGTGCTAAACGGTGTTAGAAAAAGAAAATACCATGCTTTAAATTCAAATCTAAAAGTTAACCACAAAAGAAGTAAAATTTACACCTTTATGAATCAAAAGTTCCGGATCGCATTTGTGAAAAATTTTTATGTTTGCATGCAAAATTTTTATATTTCAAAAATTATATGTTTATTTGGAATTATAAAATTTGAAAGCGTATTTTATCACCCTTCCAAAAAGATTTTTTGGATTTCGGATTACGTTAAAAATATTACATTTGTTTGGATTTTATTACCAAAATACCCTCTGACAAAATATGACTGAGGTCTGAGGGGTTATGAGGATTTTTTTTCTGAAAAATTAAAAATAAATTTAACACTGTTACCAAAGTAATTTACAAAAATGTTAAGTATTTTGAAAGATCTATTCAACGTTACTTTATAGTAAAAAAAAATCATAATTATGGTTCTACAAAAACAGGAGATATGATTTTTTGAAATTATGAAAAAACTTTCTTTTCGCTCTCGTGAATAATTAACATTTTCTCATTAAAGCATTTCAAATTTCCATCCATACAACTATTGGTAAATGTCGTTACGCACTCAGTACCTTTGGTCATTTGTGGGGAAGAGGGGATCTGCGGTCGGGTGTTTCAAACTAGTTCGTAAAACTTTTTGAAACTTTCGATACTACCTGAATGCGTAAGTAGGTATGTTCAAATGAATCCTCATTAAAATGATTTGCCTTTACTCCAATGAAGAAATACCGCTGTTATTCAGAGTAGAATCATGAACCTTTGACAACTTGGCATTAGCCGATCTAAATAGCCAAGTAATTACTTCCCAACCTTCCTCTTGTTCCTTTAGTCTCTCTCGATTATGGTATCTCAATTGGAGATGCCATAGTCCTACTGACTTTGCGCAGTTGTAAATCAAAGTAAGGATTTGAAATCATAAACACATACTCGTAAATATAAAAGAACCAGTTCTAGTAGTAATCTGCCCGAAAAGAAACATATTTAAAGGAAATTTTAGCCTTGTAAAGCGCCATTCACGCAAAAGTTAGCATCGTTTAATCAGTATTGTTTCACCAAACGCAATATATCAAGCTTAATAGCCTCATCATGCGAATGCATCTATTACAATTAAGGCAATAAAATCATCAAGGTGTAGTAAGGTATGTGTGGCAGTAGAAACATCCCCGCCCTCACAATACAGCCTTCAGCCGCTAGGGGAAGGAAGGTGAGTTGTAAATTACATCCCCAATACAGGGGGGCGCGGGCGCTACCTATTAAAGACAAGACAAGGGGGTGAATAGTCAGGAGGATAGAGGTGGACCGGAAATCGAATATAATAATAATAGACAACGAAAACTTGTTAAAATTAGGAAAACTGGGTAGGTACATTTTTTTTTCTTTTTCGCGTAAAAAATAGCAATACTTTTGTGATTCTATTACCGCACAAGAGTGCAAAATGTCCGAAGCCAGTGGAACTATGTCATCCCTAATCGTGGTATGTATGTGTGAACATCATTCAGACAACATATTATTACTGTGCAAAGGGTACACATGCGGAGTTGTAGCCTAGCGATTTTACCGAGTGGTAATTTATAAGGTGTTTAAAATAAATACTGGTAAACATTGAAAATTGAATTAAGTGACATTCAAAGTTGAAGACTGTCATTATAAACATGTTTTTTCAATAGAAATTGATTTCGAATATTAGATAATGCAATTACAATACTACGCTTTTCTTTTATTAATGTATGTGTAGAGAAGCGTAGTATATATTTTGAATATTATATTAGTTTACACGTAATACGTTTTTGCAAGTTTTGTTTTGATCGTTGGAAGATATTTCAAAA
This sequence comes from Limnephilus rhombicus, assembly GCA_929108145.2. NCBI lineage: Eukaryota > Metazoa > Arthropoda > Insecta > Trichoptera > Limnephilidae > Limnephilus > Limnephilus rhombicus. Next base: position 30,332,425 of record OV815277.1, on the reverse strand, counting down.
TTTTTTCTGTTTGAAATGACACAAGTAGGTAAGAAATTTGATCACTTCAACACCTCACTGCACTGGCTCCAGGAGCAGTTGGGACTCCTATGCGGTATTCACATAAAAATCCAAAAAACAATAATAAAAAACTGATATTTTTAAAGCATTGTTTGCACATCTTGTAACGCAGTAAACGACTGGTCGCGGGATCTCTACGCAAATGTGACACAATGGATTCTAACACCGCGTTGACCAGAGACAACTCTCACAACGGCAGTTCCGAAATTTGGTTACTAGGTGACAGACGGAGTTCCTCGCGGAGTAGCAGGAAGGTGGCTTTTCGAGACATAGAATCAACTAACTGGTATAGTTTGAGCAATCTATTAAATGTTTTATAATATAAATATTACTCTGTTTTATCGGAGTATGGCGCCCAATTACGTAAATTTGCTCACACATTCAAACTGTAGATTTCACACAAATAATAATATTCATCCGCGAAATAAGAATTAAAAAGATCTCTTCGTGTAATGAACCTACTCCCTGAGTAATTATAAGTACTTAATTGGAGATTAATTCGAAATATTGCCTATCGTATTTTCTGTACAAATTAGTATCTACAATAAAATCTAACCTATGTTACAAGATGACTTTCATTTTCTTGTAGTTTTGATATTTCATATCTCATGTTCCTTTCAGCATTAAGACTAATGCATTTTGCAGAGATGGCAAGATTTGCAAGATACTCTCTAACAATCTTAAATCGTTTATATATGAAAATATACCAGAAGAAGTATGGAAAAGACTAAAAAGGGAAATTAAAGCTTTTCCCGATATCGGAAAACTCCGTCATTTCGCTGCAAGTCCGTCCCAGTGAGGGCTGAGAAAGATGGGAGGGCTTTTTGTTCTAGCTACAACAATTAGTTTACACAACAATAGTCGGCACAGCTGCTTGAATACCAAATACTAGTAGCATTGTCGGCTCACAGCGCACAGCAGTCAGCTCCGGAGCCCAAAGCGTGGAGGTATGTGGAACACCACGATTATATTTATCAACACAGGCCCGCACCGGAATAAGACCCTGCAGTTATTTATTTGGGTTGACCCGTGCCATAAATCGACTAAGGGTGGTTAGTGTATCTAAGACGGAGTATTATAATAGAGTGAGGTAGCCGGCGACCGCAAAATGCCGGTACATGAACTTTAATTTTACCCCGCATAATGGGCTTATTGAAACAGAGGTATTGAATACCTTCATAAACCCGCCCTTCATCATTATCTGCCCAACTTTGTGTGGTACACACTTTGTACAAGTAGTATTGGTTATAAATAAATTATTACACTGGATACAGGTGCTGTGTTGGCTTTGTAATTAAAAATGCTTATTATTTATTGTGGAGACAGAACTCAGTTGCACAAATTCTGGTTATTTTGAAACTTAAATTTAAATCTGAATTTTCACGATGTTGATTGAGGAAATTAAATAGGGTTAAGAGGAACGGCTGAGCGGCTTTTTTCTTACAAAACTTAATTTTGAATTTGAGGCCAAAATACCTAACGAAATTAAATAATTGCTTTTTTAATCAAAAAGTATAGCCAATATCTAGTACGGGTATGTTTTTAATTATAACATAAGGGCCATTAAAGAAATCAATTTTTCCTAATTTTAGATGCAACTTTGGCTAATATTTGTGGGTTAATGATACTTAATTTTTTTTTAATGAAAATACCGATTTGCGTTTTATTACAAATTTGTCGTATTTAAAAAATAAAATTTCTTCCCAAGATATATCTTTTATGTATAATAATTTTGTGTATTTTAATCTATTTTTCATTATATTAACACAGTAGGTAGGGCAAGATTTTTTAAATACTAATTATAATTAGCTCACAAAAAAATGCCCAAGTTACCATTAAAATCATTCGAAATTGATTTTTTTAATGGTCTAGATTTTGAAATGTAAAATTTAAATATATACATTACTATCAGAGAATTAGATAGTTTACATCTTAAAAAAAATAGTTATCTAATTTGGTTGGGTATTTTGACCTTAAATCCAAATTAGCTTTCGTATAAAAAAGGCCGCGCAACCGTTCCTCTTCGCATTTGATGCATAAAAAGATGTAGAGATTTAAGAAAAAAACTTTATGCATTTTGCAAATTGTGTGTGCCGGTAAAGTGTGACGGAGTAAGTATACCTAAGAACAAATATTTTATCTTGGAAGTTTATCACTGTTATACGTACAGTAGTAGGTTGACATTTCAATTCTTAATCCATTTGTGACTGGTCAAGCGTAATTTCGAAAGCTTTTGTTAAAGTTTTTGGAGATGCAGATTTCTAGATCCAGAATTACCATCATCCATCCATCCTTACCAATGTACAATTAGGAGAAGAACAAACGGCAAAATTATTAGTTTAGTATTTTATCTTATGCGAAACTTTTGTATCTGCCTATGTTTAAATTGTTTAACCAATAGTTTACACAACATCCCCTACTACGCATATCTTTAGAACAGCTTGCGTCTATTCGGCGTTGGAAAGGCAATAAAATAATTCACATCTGAATTATTAGCATGCGTGTTAATTCTAATTTACCGCGCACCTAAATCTTAGCGAATCTATTACCTCCCTCCGAGGCCCGAGGGGTGGAGACACTAACGAACTAAGCCGAGATTTAGAGCAATTCGTCATGCATGCATATTTTCATTAAATATTACCTTGATGAAGCGGTTGAAATGCGGCGAAGACTTGCCAAATTCCAGTCTTATTTCGCTAAATCTTTCTCCGTAAATGAAAATCTAATAAAGATTTTGGTTGAATTTACGAATTTAGAACAAATTAATTTTATTTCACTACATTTTACTATTTTTATAAATGGGCCTACTTGGAGTATAATAATATAATACGTACACACATGAAAAATAATTTACTTGTAAGATATTACTGATAATATTTAAAAAAGTGTTATGAAAATATTAAATAAATCTGAATAGTGATTAATACACTAAAAAGTCAATAAAAATACTTGCTATTATTAAATATAAAGGGCGCCTAAAATTGTACACAATTTGTTGCGTAATGTATGTTTGTTAATGTAATGTATGTTTTAATAAGGTGTAGCAAGACAAATTATTGTTTAGAAACAATGTTTTAATTTTTATGGGATCACAATTAATATTTTTAATGATTTTCGGTAAGTTACCGTAATCTTCTACGCCACACATTATTACGTTCCCTTTCGTTTGATAAATTTGTTTTGTTGTGTTTGTTAGGAGGTTTCGTAAAAAAATCATTTATTTTTATTTTGAGCATTTTCAGAAATATAATACCTTTTATCATTATGTCTTCGAAGGTTTTCTTCAACAGAACAGACGCCAAACCATAAACTACACAATTCTGAAATCTCACCCTTAATTATATGATATTTGACAAGTCACGTTTTAAATTTCCTTGTTCGTTTAATCGGTAGTATACTTAATATTACTTTTTATACTTTTTTTCTAATGAACGCATTAAAAAACCTTTTCAAAATACAGATTAAAACTCTTAGCTTCAAATCGTACTTCATTCTCAAGCGACAGATAATTCTTTTCCATTCAGTTCCCTCCCGGGTCATAGGTCCTTTAGCACCCATTGCAGACGTGTTCGCTACAAAGATATATTGAAAAGACTCCGTGATTCCGGCAACTTCTTCTTATTTTCCAACGCGAGTCGACTTTGCAATTTCTAACACCTTTTATCACAATGTCCCAGTAATGGGCGCACTTCTTGCAGTGGGGAATTGATCGCTGCAGTCGCATTCAGGCGGAATTGCTATGGCAATTTAATTTTCCTGGCTTTTCTTCTTCTCTGGATGTTTACTAGTCTGTTTCTGTGCAGCACGTAACACGGCGAATAAGGTTCATCTTGACGGGTGTCTTGGTTAAATTGTGCGGCATATTTGTTTCGCTTATGGCCACTAAAACCTCAGCTAATTGAATTAAAATCCATCTTGTAGGTACCTACTGCCTTATTTATTACGCGTATTAAAGAGAAACCCAATTCCTTGAAACATTATTATCACTTAGACTAATAGCTTGTTTAAAACTTTTATTAAAATTATTTATGTATTTCATAGTTCGTTCATTTCATAGTTTCATTTTGACTCTTTAAAGTATGTACGAATATAAAAACGGAATTCACAGCCATCTGAGTAAGTAAAACTTTTTGACATGGTCAAGGCTCTTGACTGGCAATCCGGTTTCAAACCCCGACGTGCACAACTAAATTTTATTTGATTATTTTGTTTTGTTTCACAATGTATTCATTTAAAATAATAGATTAATTTGTTGCATATTCTGGAGTGGAAGATACTCTCATTAACTCGTCAACAAATTAAAAAAAAAATTTGGGCCGAAATACTGTTGATGGATTTGTATTTAGGTGAACATTGGCAACACTAAATAATTTTTTCTTACGTATAGTTTTTGATCTACCCTCTGTTTTGAGTATTGGCTGCAATTAGAACTTTCGTGTGTGCGTTTTGCTATCTTATCAGTACATTTATATAAATAAATTTATTTTCATATAATGTCTGTTTCATAACACTGATGGATTTCATTCGTTTTGTGCTCCGATTGTCATACGAGATCGGAGGAATCCAGATTTTTGGAATTTCGCACAATAAGGGTGCCTAACTACACGGTAAATAAGTGTCAAGTACCGCTTTATCGTCAGTGAGTCATTCCGTTGCTAAACACCATCGTATCGTGACACTTCGCTCTATGTCGAAGTGTTATTTATCCTATCGTTACATAAAGTGTAAATCATATCGTATTATATCGTATGCTTTGTGTGAACTTCTTACGTAAATCGATTCGTGACTCAAACTTTATCGTAGTTCTAATAATCGAATAGAAAAATCTTATCGAGCGCTTATGGACGCACATCTGTGACTGTCACCAAACGGAAACCAAGCCAGAAGACACAACAGCAGTGAGTACCTCTTAATTGTGATTTACTTATCTTGTTTGGTGGTTGGGCATAACTCATATCAAAATCCATAAGCGTCTTAGCAAAGAGTGGCCGCAAAGTTATTCTAAAACCCTCGTGCATCGTGCACGATTCATTGGTGCCGAAACTAGGGAAACCTTTAGAAAAATAAATTCTTTCTTTGACAAAACGAAAGAATGCTATGAAATATTACGTGAATTGAAATGTCATTTCGAAGAACGAATTCAAACAGTGAATCGTAGAATTATAATATCTAGTTCTTAATTGTTAACGACCCACCGGGTATTTAAATTATATCGAATTCTATTTGCTTATTCATTACGTTTTCCAGATTATTTCGTTAATACGTTTGTTAATTTTTTTTAAATGGCTAAAACTTTACAAGGCCTGTGTAGAACACGGAACATAGCCATTAGCAGAATAAACAAAATGTATAAGGTCGGTCAAAGCGTTTTGCAAGATGCAATCAATTTCCCACTTTTTGTAGAGTATTATACGAGGTTGCAAGGTTAATGATTTTCATACTGTCCATGCTGATATCTTAGCTTTAGATGAGGCAAACAAGGACATTGAAAATCAAGTTCGCGAAGCTTTTGATAATGTTTATTTCAAAATCGTCGTAATTCACAAGGAATTAATGAATCAATCTTTCGAATCGAAGCCCGCGAATATTATCGTACCAAACTTTTCAACATTTCATAATCAAGCTGTCATAAAACAAACGTCATCGCTTACTTGTGACATGAATAAGGCAAAACCTGAAATCAAAGGGTCCTTGACTGCGTTCACTTCAAAGTGCGCGTTTTGCAAGGGTATTCACCATATCGCTAAGTGCAAATCATTTGCACACAAATCGGTTCAGGAACGTGCTCAATTCGCCAAGGTACACCGCTGGTGCCTGAATTATCTCACGCCTTCTAATTCTCTCACGAATTGCAAATCTGTGTTTGATTGTCAGAAATGTCATCGTAAGCACCACACTCTTCTTCATAAGGAAGACAACATTTCTGCTGAAGAGGAGTACCAACGATCCACCACGTTTCAACCGTCAAGCGCACTTCGTATCCAATCGCGCTGCCGAGCGTCCAGTCAGCTCTCAGAAAATCCGTGGCTTAGGCCAATCTTCCACAACCGCGTCAGGCGTCACTAATTTCGATGTCGATGTTAAGGGACAAACTATCTTCAACACGAAGTTACTTCCATTGCCAACAATTCAATCCGACCAATTATCTTGTCATTTGTTCCAAAACTTACTTCATGCCGACTCTGACTGTCACAAACTGACAACTGACAAAGGAGCGACTGACCTACTTCGAGATGTTGAGATCTTGTCATCTCTACCGAGACCCCAATTAACGGGTGATCTTCACCAACTTTCAGCTATCAATTCACATTCGGTTGGCTTTCTCTGGATTCGGTTGGTTTTGCTACCGATCGTCAAACAAACTCCTTCATCGAAACCAACCAGTACCGTCTTCCAGAAGAAGTCAAGAGAATGAGGGAGTTGGACACATTTCCTCAGTCTTCACAGCCCACTAAACAACGTCGTGACCAAGTGTATCGCATTTATCGCTCACGTGACTTTTTTAGTCAATTTATCGAAACCAACCAGTACCATCTTCCTGAAAAGGTCAAGAAACTGAGGGAGTTGGACACATTCCCTCAGTCTTCACGTCTCACCCCTGAAGAACAACGTGATGAGCAGGCCCATCACACTAATCACTCACGTGACCCTTCGGAACAATTCATCGTAGCCTTATCTTTTAAAGAAAGGGATAAGGATATCGCTTCCTCAGGTTCGCGCGAAGCCTCATTGCGCATCATCCTTTCACTCGAACGTAAACAGATTTTCAAGTTCAGTTTACGTGAGCCGTACTTCGCTTTCATGACTGACTACTTGCACAGTGGTCACATGACACGTGTTCCTGGAAAATATTTACTCAAGGAAATGCATCACATACTTCGTCATTGCATTCTTCGTCCGGGCACCGTTACCACTAAGTTGCGAATTGTCTTCGATGCCTCTGTGACGGAGGTGAATGAATCATCGCCAAATTATGCCTTCCTTATCGTTCCCAAGCTTCAAACAAACATTGCTGAACTACTGCAAAACTTTCGTTCACCATCTGTGGTGTTCATTGCTGAAGTACGGCAAATGTATCGCCAAATATGCTTTCAAGAGCCAAATCGCGCGTTCCAAAGAATATTTTGGCGTCATCAAATATCGGAATCTACCCCGGATTACCCATTACACCCTGTGACTTCTGATATCTCTGCCTTTATTCTGTCTTATCGTATTGTCAGATCGTTGACAGAAAAGAAAGGTTACGAATTATCACTCCCACGCCACGCGATCACTTCGGATTCAAATATCGATTCAATCGTCATCGGCTGTTTCAGTCTGGAACAAGCTCAACAAACGCAATCCGAAGTCATCAAACATACCAAACGAGGTCAAGTTGAACTGCAGAAGTGGGATTGTAGCAAACCGAAACTTCGCGCCTTTCTACCGCCGGACTACTTTCTCACTGATGTAATCTTCAAGAATGTTGATAATTCTTTTACTCTCAGGGTATTGGGATGGAAGTGGAGGTCACCGGATGCTTCACCCGATGATACTCGTCACGGGAATCGTTACACCGATCAATTATCATTTTTTACAGTTATCGTATATAACCATTGGCCTCAAACATCATCAGTTATCCATCGGATATCGCTTCACGTTGCCATTCTCAGGCCGTTCTTATCCGTAACGTGTTATGGTAGGGGGAGCTCTCCGGGTTTGTCCAGCCAAACGACTCTTGGCCCATCTTAGATGGCCATGTTAACAAAACTGAACTACACTCTGAGGAACGAATTCAATCGTCATTAGTCCAACATGATGATATTCTGCTGGACTTTTATTAAAAAAAAAAAATTATATCGTTTTCGGAAACTCCAACGCCTTATCGGTTCTTGTTATCTATTCGTACACAACTTTCATAACAAAGCCTCTCGTCGTTTGGATTTTCTACTTAATCATTTCGAAATTCGAATTCTATCTTTAACCAAACATTGGACATCACTCTCTATGGATGAGGTGATTAGAATCATAATTAAAAATCTTGTGCTTATCGTTACGTTTCGTACTTTGAATGGATCTTCTCTTACAAGACTATTCACCAAATCGTGTCCAGTGCCTAGGCAATGTGACTAATCATCATCGTTTCGCGGTTCTTTTTATTCTTTTTTACGTCTGTGTTAATCATATCATTTAGTTTCTTATCGTCTAGTTAATCTATATCTAGTTATCGTTTAAAATTAGTTCTTTTGCTTCGTCTTCTTTTCATCTACGTCATGTTTCATGGCATTCTGCGTTTTGCCTAACGATCAACTTTTCTTTAAAATACAATTTGCTGTATTTTGGTGGGCGGAATGTTTCATAACGCTGATGGATTTCATTTGTTTTGTACTCCGATTGTCATACGAGATCGGAGGAATCCAGATTTTTGGAATTTCGCACAATAGGGGTGCCTAACTACACGGTAAACAAGTGTCAAGTACCGCTTTATCGTCAGTGAGTCAGTCCTTTGCTAAACACCATCGTATCGTGACACTTCGCTCTACGCCGAAGTGTTATTTATCCTATCGTTACATAAAGTGTAAATCATATCGTATTATATCGTATGCTTTGTGTGAACTTCTTACGTAAATCGATTCGTGACTCAAACTTTATCGTAGTTCTAATAATCGAATAGAACAATCTTATCGAGCGCTTATGGACACATATCTGTGACTATCACCAAACGGAAACCAAGCCAGAAAACACAACAGCAGTGAGTGATTGTGATTTACCTATCTTGTTTGGTGGTTGGGCATAACTCATATCGAAATCCATAAGCTTCTTAGCAAAGAGTGGCCGCAAAGTTATTCTAAAACCCTCGTGCGTCGTGCACGATTCAATGTCTTCATCGCGAAAAAGTTTTCTCAATGATCCAAATGTTTTGTCATATTTGCGGTGAATATACAGTAAAAAAATTCAGGAAATCCATAACAGAATTTATAAAAAGTGCCTATTTTTCGTATTTCAAGTTGAAAATTGTGGATGAATTCAAGCCGTGGATACCCCAGATTGTTTGTAAAATGTGCTATGAACACTTGAGACAGTGGGTCAGTGGTCAAAGAAATCGTATGAGGTTCGGAGTGCCTATGCAATGAAAAGAAAAAAAAAATTACTTAGTGTTACTAAAAAAAAAATTTAAAAAAAAACCAATGAAAAGAAAAAAAAAATTAGTTAGTGTTACTAAAAAAAAAATTTAAAAAAAAACCACATTTTTTTGTTAAAGCGGGTATTTTCGATGGCCCACAAATAAGAATATTAATAAATGATACGGACTTCTTAAGTTCAATGAACAATGTGGAACGACCTGCGTGGATTTCGTTTGTGAAGTTACAATTTTTTTTCTCGGAAATCACAAGTCAAGTAACTACACCGAAATTGTAAACGACATGTTAGATAACTTTAAAAACTTAGGATGTAATAAGTCCATTAAAGTGCACTACCTACACAGTCATCTTGATCAATTTCCAGGGAATCTTGGATCCTATAGCGAAGAACAAGGGGAGCGATTTTACCAGGACCTAAAAACTATGGAAGAAAGGTACGAGTACCAAGGCCGATGGGATCAGCATATGATGGCTGACTACCGTTGGGGGGTGCAACGTGATTGTCCCACTACACCTCATTCAGGACAATCGCGATAAAGAAAGTTTTTAAGTCCATAATAATGTAATAAATGCTGTTTTTTACGTAATTTTATTCATATATATACAAGTCAAAATCTTATAAACTACGCGTAAGAATCAAATTTTTTTGCTATTGTTGTACTCAGTATAAGGTCCTAAGTTAAAAAAAAATACAGCTACTCGGTACCAAAACCACTGTTGACCAGTGAATTATCGCCCTGTTGTTAAGACCACCATTCAGAATTGAAACGTTGCTTGAAATGGCTTTAGCCGTATTTGTTGACTATATCTGAATAGCCAGGTACTCCCCTCATTCCTCTTCCCCATCTCTTTTCCCCACCACTATCTTCAGCCTCACAACACACCCCAATGCATAGGGATGCCATAGTCTCATTAGCCCTAGACGGTTGGGAGCAACTGAGAATCTTGTGCGATAAAAACATTAAAAAAAAAAAAACAAATTATGAAAAATACATCCAATTCTGAAACAAACGAATATTTTTTCATTATGGTAGTCATTGAAATGTTTCGGTACATACTTTTGTACATCATTACAGTAATTCCCATCACTTCTGGACAAATTTATGAAAATTCGCCGACATTTTTCATTGAATTTAATTTTCAATTTTACTTAATTATCTTATTATTTTACACTTAACATCCATAACTAACAAAAAAACGAGAGTGTTACCAACTTCCATTCACATACGGCTCATTCAATAAACAAACTGGTTAAAAAATTAAAACAGTAAACAAAGTAATTCCCACTGAACACACTGCAGCGACAATTTCAAGTTCAGAATAATTACGCTCATATTTCACCCCAGTCTACCTACCGTCTAACATAACGTATTAGAATTGCCTCGAAGACCTATTTGTAATAATGACAATGCCGAGCTCTCTCAATTTGCAACGCATTTATTTAGCCACAAAGCAGCATTACTTCTCAGTGCGATAAATATCAAACTGGTCCCGTTCCTGTTCGTTGGAGTTGCAGTGAGCCTGGATTATGGTACATTTCAGGGTAAATCCTTCGCGGCCACCGCACACAGGGTGGAAGAACCCTTAGATTACATTACTGTGGAGTAGAGATATGGAGTGCTACGTGAGAGTAAACCCAACATGGCTATTACCAGTAATAAAGTAAGTGAAAAGTGTCAATATTACTAAGCCTTTATAAATAGTTAAGAAGTACAATGACATTAAAAACGTATAAAGCAATACACTGTTATTTTTGTTAAAATGTGATTAATAAACAATTCCGTTATACAGGGTGTTGAGGGCCGTACTTGACTTACTTTAACCGGTGATTCCTGACATTATTTAGAGTAAAAAATGCAAAAGAAATGTTGGTCTCCTATGATATTATTGACACAGTTTCAGTTAACGGGTTGGGAGTTTACTCGGCTGAGTATCACTGAGGTCCAGTGACGACATGTGTCAAAGTCATCAAAAAAGTCACTGGAGACCAAAATTTCATTTACATTTTTTACTCCATCATACTCTTACATCATATTTTAACAAAAACAGCAACAGTGTATTGCGTTGTACGTTTCTAATGTCATTGTGTACCCGTGTAAATACTGACATTTTCCCACTTATAAGCAATACAGATATACCGGAATATAATCAACTCATTGTTTTCAGGAATAACGATGTACCAACAATCGTCCAATTATTATTGCTAATTGAAACAAAAATAATCTGAATGACGGGAACGTTGTCGGTTTGTGTTGACGTTTGTGATTTTATAAAAATGACGGCTTTTTGCAGACAGGTGTTGCGCTATACGGGATAAAAGCGCTGTAGGCAGACAAATTCGCATAATAGTTACGTATATGGGACCTTGTTTTCTGTGCTAAAATGCTTGCCGGTTTATGAGTATAGATATATTTTTCTGCGAGGAGTCTTACGATTTATGTCGATTCTTTACAATTTCTTTACCCATACCTACACATGGGAAGTAATTTTAATATAGTATAGGTATTTACACCTTGCTTTAGTAAAATAAGTTCTTGGTAACTATCTGGTGACAGACTACCATTCAAACAACAAACAAAGAAAAGTAGCTTGAATTGGTTTTAGCTGATGTTTTCAGACCTAATTCACTGCCTAACTGCAAAAAATTCGAGATCTGTTTAAATTTAAAAAAAAACACACACACATTAAATTTAAATCTTTCAGACACTGAACACGTAATGCTCGATCTACGTGTTTAAAATTATGTATTTCTGTAAAATAAAAATACTCTCAATTTGAACCTTCGGAAAATGCGGCATCACATTATTTAAATATAACCTATCCTCTAGAATTTCATTATCTTGACTAGGACTTCGTAGGTACTGTAAGGGACAACCCTTCTCAGTATTCAGTGGGCTGTGGAGACTGTACACTAGGCGTAATAGCTGTGCTGGGGTCCCATGCATTGCAAGTGGAATCTACTTGCATTTTTGCACCTTACGACATTAAATTTATTCAAGGACCTTCTTGGATATTCATTTGGTTTCCGGAAAAGACACATTACAATATATTGTTTTTTTATAAAAAAAAGAAAAGTTCTATGTTATCAACTCGAGACCACTTTGGTGGCATTTTTCATCCTTCAAAAATGTTTTCCGCATTTGCTGTCCGTAGATCAGATCAAAAATTACCATTCAGAATCGAAACGTTACTCAAAATGGCTTTGATCCGTGGCCAGATCGGAAAAGGGAAGTACTTCCCAGTCTTCCTCTTCCTTTATACTTTCCTTCTTCTTATAACATTACTAATGTACTAACTACTAACAGAACTAACTTACCAATGGTGTTGCCCTTAGGAAGAACCACTAGGTTAATTAATTGCCTCGCAGGAAATGTGGATATTTTCCACATGACCTACAATGAGTTTAAACGTGAAACAACTCATGTTTTAATTTGTATCTTAAATTTAAATATATGTATTATACCGCTACCGCTTATACCGCTTTTTCAATGTATTGGTTTTTTACACTGTTTTTGAAAATAAATAAAAAAACATACCATTTTGGGGATGCCATAGTCCCAATGATTTCGAACAGCTGGGAGCAATTTAGAATCTATATTAATTTTTTATGGCTTCGTAGTAAGCGTTCAAAAATATGAAAAAGATGGTTTGAAAATGAGCTTTATAAATACGTATGTTAGAGGGAGCGTGCTAATGTAAAAAAGATAATAACTATTAAGCAAAAATTGTGCAAATATTTAATAAAACACGACTCGTTTAAATTAGAGCAATAATCTCTCCACAAATGCCTATGTTGCATTTAAAGATATATTCTGATATTTTTTCATATCTACGAGTATAACATGTTGAATAACAGAAAAATTAAGTTTTAAATAATTTTCGGAGCATACTTTTTTTCCATCGAGGGAATTTGGTGTAATTACTGTTTCGGCTCTACAAATGTACACTTCTTTGGTCTGGAGCATTCTCATGGATATTTTCCCTATCGATTTAGAAACACATCCTAATAAGAAATTTGGTTTTAGGTAGATTAACCAACATCGAACAATATTATTACCTTAGCATCTGCATGTGATTGAATTTCAGAACCCAGCCACGAGTGCGTGTCGGACGCCACACTTAACGGCCGCGCCTCAAATAACATCTGTGTACATGGAATTTCACACAAAGCTTCTGTTATACTTCGGTTTCAAATTCAAGAATTCGACACAAGATTTCAGTACTTCCGTCAACAGCTCGCGTGTGGATATTTCCCCCTTAGGTATAAGGGGTACGGATTTCTATACAAGTATATATCGTATAAATGGTACGTACATGGTACCTTGTTCGGAAAGATGGACGGCAATACTTGACGAAGTTGTTATAAATTACATATAAAGTCATTTCGTGTCTCGGTTACTTTGTCACCGTTACTTTGTACGGATTTTTATACAAGTATAAATGGTACGTATATGGTACCTTGTTTGGAAAGATGGACGGCAATACTTGACGAAGTTGTTATAAATTACATATAACGTCGTTTCGTGTCTCGGTTACTTTGTCACCGTTACTTTGTCTCGGTGATTCACCGACGGTGTCTAGCTTCTAGGTGTCACTGAATCACAGTGGATCCGAGGATCTGGCTATTTTAGGAACCAGTTCCCATCGGATTTATAAAGTGGTCACAAACACTCAAACCGGGCGAAGCCGAACTAAAAGCCGCCCGCGGGGCCTAGCAGCAAAAACCTGCGGAGCGGGTTTTTAACTGCTAGTTTCTAAATTAACAATCATAGCATAAGTACCTACGTGCAAAGTTAAAGATTTATTGCTATATGATTGCATTTGCTTTTTATTTTTTCACACCGTGGATGACATATTTAACCACCCTCAAATTAATTAAAAAAGACTGTGAGTACTATGAGTAGTCCTTAAGTTAATGCATAATATTATCCTTTGCAAAATAACATTGCATATTTAAATAGTACGAGTATACAAAGAGCGAATGAGCGAATGAACGAAGAATTCTCAGCGCGAGTAATGTACCCATTTAGCGCTGCACAAATGGAGTAGAGGAACAATTAAAACCAATAAAATGAGGCATTCTGATACGCAAATTGATGATCGCGGTCGGAGGCCATTTTGTATTTTGTAACGGACATCCGGTCCGCTAGCAACAATGGCGGGAATCCACGAATTCTCCAATAATTAATCAGGGGACGTGTAGCCGATACGCTATCGGTTCTAATAGATTTAGCGGAGGGGTAACATTCCGCAAATGTTTCGATACATGGGACCAAGGACAACGTAACAAGCTACCAAATCTAATACCTATGGACAGGATAGAAAAGACATAGACAAATGATTGTCGATGAAATATCAAAGAAACCCGATTCAATTAAGCTATAAAACTCGAAATTTTTAATAACATATGTCTGGATAAGTAGTCTTCAGTAGTCACTACCCAGCTCCATTCGACTATTAGCTGCACTATTTTGAGGTGGCCGATAGTTCGTGGATGCGTGGGATGATCTGCAAATCTTCTACTCATAATATATACTCTTGGACCGCCAGCAAGCAGTCTAATGTATTAAGTTCAATACTCACTGAGGGTATCGACTTAGGTACTCCGTTTTCGACCTAGTTATGCCTAAACTAGTCAATCTAAGTAGAATGGTTCATGTATGTACGATACATCCTCAAAACTTATTTTGTAATTTATTTGAAAAAAAAAATAGTTAGACGTGGAGGGAGGGATTTTCCTCCTTCGTGTAAACAGATTTTTAGGTTTGTTGCACTATTTTTCGGTGCGAACGATTATACGGATTTTAATAGCGGGTTAAAAACTTTTGGGCATCGGAGTGCGGAAAAAATGCATGACAGAATTTTGCAATTTAAAAAATGACATAGATTTGATTGAATTGTTCATATCAAAAATATGGTGGCAGCATACCGCACGAGGGTCGTACTTTATGCCTTTATTAAATTGAGGGGTGCAGTGAAATCATCCCTCGGGAATATTTTAAATTTATAGCTATCTCTGCAAATTCTTTCTGCTTTGTTTTAAAAATTCTCGCGAAAATTGATCTTTGCCCGTAAAATAAAATGACGTCGTCCAAACGAAAGAATATTTAGAGTGATAACTATGTTTTATGCGCATTTATGTGCTGAACTCATAAAGTTGTGAATTAAAAGATATCTTTTGGATATCTTCAATTCAATCTTACATTATGTTGACTATGTTGCATTAGCTCGTATTCAGCAAAGGAATTAATTAAATCCGTCAACGTTAATTAATTCTCGCGCCAGCTGCAATAAAATCTATTAATTCCTTCTAACAAACCAAACTGCGCCCATCAAAGCAGCACTTCGCGAGTCGGTACCTACATATTATGTGCAAATGCAACACGAGATTAATTCGCCCATAAAGCTGCATTTATTACCTAGAACGTGGTCCAAAAGAGCGCCAAGGGTATGATTCTCCTCTACTCTTTACTATTCTTCTTCTTTCTTTCTTTTCTATTCCCCAATCTTCCCTTTTCCTTACCATCCCTTCCCCCATTTCTTCTCCTCCCCTTCCGTTACTTCTCCCCATCTTCTGAGGTCCGTGGGGTGTGTTAAAAGCGTATCAGTACGCTCAGGCGCATGTAGGAAATTTACTTAGCGTCAGGTAGAATTCGTGTGTAAGAATTTATAGTCATGACCGTCGCTTGCTCGAAATTTCTTATTACCGGTCTTTTACTTTTTTTAGTGTACAACTTATCTAAAACTAGATAAAAATAGATGCTTTTAAGGAACCAAACAAGAAAAAAAAACATACCGTGTTACGAATAACCTGGCAATATTTGAAAATCTTCTACTATCATCACAGGTAGCGGAAAATATTGCTTGTCTCGTGACGGAGGATAGCCAGCCGAGGAATTGAACTTACGACGCCTGGGTGGGAACCAAACGCATACAATACATAATTCAAATGATAACCACATAAATAGTATTTCGGTTCATGTGGTGTTAGTTATAAGGTGTATTGACAGTACCGCTATTTAGAAAAGTTATTATGATTTATTTGTCGATTAATAATTTTAAAATGGTGAAGAAGCCTTTCAGAGTCAGCAAATTTATTTGGTTTGCAACGTTATCTTAATTTGATTACATCTTAAATCGCAAATTTATGCCTTTATATAATAAAAATAAGGCTTAGCCTTTTTGAATCCCAATAAAAGGTGTGAAAGCTCCCTATTCAACGAGCGTAGGTATAAAAAAGCGAAAATACGTGCGAAGCAATTCAGCGAGTTTCCTCAATCGGTATGATTTATTTTATTATTTCACTTTCTTCCGGACTGGGAACAAGAATAACGGCGAACTTTTCAAATTGATACATTATTTATTGGCGAACTTCCTATTGATATTATGGCATTAAGGGATGATTTAAACTTTATCCAATTTAATTCTACCGCAATAATACACTTCCTGAGTGCAAGACGGCACGCACCCCATCCCTCCTCATCCCTCCCCACGTGAGGGTTGCAAACTTTACTTTTTAAGTAGTTAGCCGATTTCCGAAGAGTTATTTTCTCTGTGCGCCGGTTTAGTTCAAACGATTCATGCCGAAATTAGATTTACTCATTCCACTTAGGCACGATACTACCTGCATGATAGAATACTACCTATAAAGCAGTTTTGGTACAGAGTAGAAAGCAATGCCTTCTAGTGTGTCTAGCTTTCATGATGGAATCCATATGAAGTTCGGTACCGTCACGGCGAAAATTAGCGCTTACATTGACTTCTTCATAAAAATTATAATAATATGATGAACGCTGATGGACTGGGTGTTATTATTTGGATTTTCCAAACCATCTCTTTACTGAGTAGTTTCCACCATTACCCGCTTGATAAAAATAACTTTGGTTTCCTGCCATTTGGCAATCTTTCAACATCGCCAGCCCATCGCAACCTTTTTGACCTACAAAACCTAAAAATGGTTTCACGAACAATAAAAACCTTTTCGAGTTCATCGTTCTATTTTAATCGATGCCGTTTTCTAGGGTAAACAAAAAGATAATTTCTTCTTATTGAGTTAAGTACGAGTCTCACAATCTCAGATATCCATTGGCCTCATATTAAATTTGATCTAAATATGAGCGGTTTCAGCTTCTTTAACTTAACATTTTCAACTGCAGTAGACCTTTATAGGTGAGGAAACATATATGTACCTAAAGCTTTTAGTTCAATTTTTTAGTTTTGTAAAATTTTTGCTTTTGGAATTCTTTGTTTTGTCTCAAAAGGTTCTCTGATATTTTAGCACAACTATCAATATATCCTAGTTTAAGATTCCAGTCATCACATCGTATCGCAATTCCCCTATCACCACCATCAGTCACATTGTCAGCCAACAGCACGCAGCTCGTAGTTTGTATTCTGCCGTTGTGAGCATTTCCTGAAGATATATTTACTTTTTACCCGACACATAGAAAAACACGATCCACGGGGAGCCGCGTTGATCCTGTACATAGATACTAAACAGCGTGAATACACTCTCTCACAATTTAGGCAATTCATGATTACGATAAATTCAAATTTGAACGCTGTCGTTACAATTGAACCCCCAAACTCCGTGATTTAGTATGTCTTTTTTTTATGATTTTATGTTTTATTCGTAAGTTTTAAAAGTTTCTTGTTATAATTTGATGTATTTAATAGTTTGTATCAGGGACTTTAATCGGGCAAATAAAGTTTTTCGGAAGTAATGGATTTGCTGAGGTTTTGGTTATTAGTCATAAGAAACTAACAACTGTTTGTAAGGTAATAAATAAATAAATCAGGCACGAATTTCAAGTTCGAAAATAACAGTGCTAGAATTACACACTAATAGAATTACACAAAGAAGAAATTACGCTAGGAGGGACTTACACCTATTTTAATTGTGGAGCGTTTTCACAATGAGAAATATCTACCCCAACCTTTTTTTTTATTTTTCTTATCTACTTCATAGGTGACTACGAAATAGCAATTTTTTTTCTCAAAAATTAATGTATTTTCCTGCTTCATGTTTAACAGAAAATTATACTTTTTCAAAAAGTGAAAATCTAAATTTATGTAAAAGTATTATAAGTAGGTGTAGAATGTAAAAGAAGCTTATTGTATTTCTGTATAGGTCAGGATTATTATCATATTTCAATATAGGCCCTCAGTTATATAAAAAGAAAACTTTATTTCTGTGTCCCTACCACACTTTTTACCTACATAGGTATTACTAGGCAATCTTCTAAACGTACGTTTCTATTATTTTTTATTAATTATGGTTTAGCTGTAATTAGGTACTTGGAAAGATAAGGCAAACAATTTTTTTAAATATTTTTTTGTAGAACTGAAATGATCGGTCAGTGGCGGAGTGGGCATCGCGTTTGTGTCCCACCGGGCGGCGCGTGTACGGTTCCTCGGCTGGCTAAGCCCTTCATCACGACACAAGCAACATTTTCCGCTTTATTGTGGCGGTGGTAGGAGATTTTCAAACAGTTTTGGGTTATTCGTAACTCGGGAATGTTTGTCTTTCTTTTAAAAAGAAAAAAAGAGTATACTTCACGAGTAACGAGTTTTTATAGATACTTCTCTTAGTAGAAACGCTCTTCATTTACACCTTCTGGAACTCCACACGTCAATAACGTTTAAACTTTGGAGTATTTAAACATGATGTTTTAAATAAATTTCGTATTAAAAAAAAAAACAAAAGTTAGGTAAGGCTTAGTTAAGTGAGATTTTTTGAAAGTATGCGGGTAAATTGAATAAAATTTCTTTAACATTTTTAATAAGTCAGACTGTATAATCTACATTATAATTTGTATACGGATTAACTCAAGATTTTTAAATGCTTCGCTGTTTTTTTTTTTCTAAATTATCAAGTGGACATTTTAAAGTTTCCAAAGCAAGAGCTTAAAGTATGTGTATCTTTCTAAATTTAAAAATAGGTACATAGATATAATAAAAAAATTAAAAGACAACAACGGGAAAGTCCGAAAATAATACCTTTTTCAGCCAGCTTTTTACATGCCGAAAATAATTCTGATATTTTTTCAGCTTTCCAAATACATTCCAAAGCTTCGTCAAATAATGGACATTTTTTAGAAATAAATATTTTATGCTGCAACGCCATGCATATTCGTTTTTTGCATTGGTAATCATCCAACAAATAAATACGTGGGTAATTATTTGCCATTAATCTTTTAAAATGAACTTATACCTATTTATTTTATTTTTATTTATTTTTTTTATTTATTTTTTTATTTATTTCAAGATTTTTGTTTATACATTACAATGATAATATATGCAAGATTACAAAATAATTCATGTTTTATTCTACTACTCCATAAGTTGAGCTCTAGGAGTTCGTGTTTATGGGAGGAGTATTTTACATGCAAAAAAAATTTTTTAATAATGTTCATTATGTAAACAATTTTCAAAGAATTAATGAAATAAATATCTTAGGTAGGTACACAATTTAGACAATTTAGACAATATCAATACAATTTTTTTTAAATATTAAATATTGCTGTTTAAGTAAGTTACAATTTTTTTTAAATATTAAATATTGCTGTTTTATATATCAAGTACTTGCTCATTATTTTTAATTAGTTTAATTTATATAAGAAACCAACCCCTTTCCTTTCAAAATCAGTACTTGATCTTGTTTTATCTGTCGCGGATCCAATTCCCAAGTGTTGCATTAGACGCTAAAAAATAATAAACATTTGAAAGAGCTTTAGGTTCGCGAAATTACTCCCGACTTCGTAAAATGCCATCGGCGCTGGCTTTTAAGGCTAATAAATTATGGATTGCAAGGGTTGAAATTTTGCAATAAGCCTCGTTACGGTGAATAAATAGGCGACACTCTGAATTATTTACTAGACAAATGCAGAAACACGCTATAAAATAAAATAAGGGAGCAATTTATGCTACCCTTATATTTAACTGATGGGAGATGATACCTTGGGTCGAACTACTAAGTGCATTCTAGATGTTTATTTCTACAGGCAAGGTTTACACACTAGAAATGCCTTTCACGTAGATTTGAATGGAAACCGATATCGCCACTGACTTAGTACCTTTTGCTTCTAGCCATAGACATTCAAATCGATAGGTTTGCCTAAACATGAAATCCACGTGAAATTTTGACGAGCTGATGGAGGCAAACCATGACTCCATATTTTTGGCACAATGAGGGTTCGAGAATGCTTTCGCCGCCGAGAAACCCACATTGTTTTGACGAGCAGTCAATCAGACCGTGCGCAGATAAGTAAAATTCGCTAAAGTAAGGCTGAGGTTTGCAGCGCAGTCCATTGTGGAATTTTTATGCGCAGGTTCTGAATGTTCATTTTTAAACGAACCACTCGGTGTAGCGACCCAAAAAATGAGTGAGGTGGGTAAGTTATAATACATTTGTAAAAGTGTTTAACTAAATAATGTGAAAACAAGCCCGAAGTTTTGTTAACACAAATTTGTTGTTGTTTTGTTTTGTTTGTTGTTTTTTGTTTTGGGGTTTGGAATTTCCGCATCCGCGCTCAAAAAGAAGAAGATGGAGAGATATGTAATTATAGGAGCGCGCTAATATTTAAAGCGATAAAATCGATGCGAAAATTATGAAAATATTTTTAAAAAAATACGACTCGTTTAAAATAGAGCAAAAATCTCGTGGAAGGTATCTTAAGTATCATTTAAAGAAAGATTATGAATTTTTTCACAACTATAACTTGTAAAATATCTGAAACAAACGTGTTTATAATAATTTTCGGAGCATACTTTGCGATTTTTTTCTATCGAGGGAATTTTATGTAATTTGCGTTTCGGCGTGGAACGCAAAATAACATATATTTTTTTAAGAGCTTAAAAACTTCAAATGTGAAATACGGGTAGCTGTACCTTAAAGCACTGAATAGTGATTTTAGATCAGATTCATTTACTGACAAATCACTGAAAGGGAGACGGTCATGTCGCCTCCCCCGCTCAACAACTTCCCCTGATCGGGTGGTCCTTCAATTTGAATGTCTATGGTTCTAGCCGTCTCTCTTACACAACACATCGTACAACGCCGTAACATTTGATCAAATTGAAAATTTCACGATAATGATGAAACGAATTTATATATTAGAAATTTAAGCAATTAATGGTCAGACTTTTGGATCACGAAACAAGCCCACGTCGCACCTTTATGTTCCTTGTTCTGTAGGTACTATTATTTTTAACATTAATTTATTTCATTTCTTTTTCAGGTAAGCAAAATTCATATCTTCAGAGGCTTCAAATGGAAGATATTAACTAACCACCCATTTCTGGGTTATAACAATCTTCAAATGTAAGTGTCTAATTTTTTTTTAACATTTAACAACGTCTTCTAACTACTAACTACTCTCTTGAGACCTTAACAAGGCGTGAAGCGTTAGGCAAACTATTTGCATTTTTGCTATAATGGAATAACTTCAATGGAATTGCTCGTTTTGATTTGGTAACCAATTCTTTTTACTCTAATTACAGATTTTTAAAAAATTATTATGCTATGTAATTCAAGTTTTGATTGTGAATCATTATCTACTTTAAAATTCACTTCGAGTAACTTGTCAAAATCTATCTTCTATTTATATAATGTAATATAATAGTCTCTGGCGGATGAGCGGGTATCGGCGTTTGTTTGATTTTTATATAAATCTACGGTTTATTCCGAGATTGATGAAGTTTTTTACACTAGAATTTCAAAACAAAAGGTCTTAGTCTGATTTCGAAAATCTGTGTTGCGCTCTCCGGGCAACGCCGGGGACTCAGTAAGTCTTATTATACATACGAAGTTACCAAAAGTAGACACTGAAATAAGACAATTTGAAGAGTTAAAAAAGGAACGTAATTAAAGCTGGGAACATACTAAGCCCACGCCATGCTACGCGACGTAGGTAGACGTCATCATTTCCATATCTGAACTACTTACCATCCATACATTTTCTATGGAAATGGGTGCTTTAGAATCACACTAGACCCACGCAACGCAAACCGACGCCCCCTACGCGACGCGGATCTGCCGCAGCCAGATCGGCGTGGGCCGTGTGGAAGGTGGAGGGGGTATGGTCACGCCTACTACCAGATGATTTTACATCTTTTTGGTGTTATCGAAGCATCTAACGTTATGTTTCGCAATATCTGTGGTTGTTTTTTTGACAGATATTATTTAAAAATGGATGACGAACAGTTCATTGAAACTGTTAGACGGCACGAAGTTATTTATAAAATCAAATTACAGGATTATAGAGATTCTGCATACGCAGTGCAGCTTGGGAGGAAATTTCAGCCATTCATGGCATTACTTTCAATATTACACCCCTATAATTAATGACAATCAAACCTTAAACACACTGCCAGTCTTTCTCTGATCCGAATAGACTTTCGAAGACGTGTGTTTTTTTATGTCATATTCAATTATGCTGTGAAGCTCTTCAAATACCACTTTACTCATACGGAAGTACATGAAGATTCGTCCGTCATCAGATTCTAGTTCCTTTACTAAAGTATGGAACTCTCCAAACATTTGTCTTTGTTAATGTTGTGGACCCAAATACTTCTCACTTTTTTCATTTTACGAGAATATTGATTTAATATTGATAATAATAATAATCGTAGCAAATCATCTTCAAATTCGCTTTCAAGACATGGCAAAGCTGTCATCTGCTGAGAAGAGAATCACATAAACATAACCTAAAACATAAATGTCAAATATGTCGAATCGAACGCGCCTGCGCACAACCAGAAACCCCTTGTCACGTGGTCACACCGACGCGTACATACGTCGGCCAGTGTGAACATGGACCGGAACGTTGCATCGCGTCGCGTAGCGTGGCGTGGGCTTAGTATGTTCCCAGCTTAATTCTCACACTTATTTTAATTGACCTAAATAATTATTTTTCATAAGAAAGGAAATATTTCATATTGTATTTATTAATACTATAGGAACGACTTGTTTGTTTTCTGTTTCAATATTTCGCGAAAACGTATAAATAAACGCGCCTAAAATATTCAAACTTTATATCCCGTTTAGAACTTTATCCAATAAAACTTGCATATTTCGTATCTTTGGCATTATTTGTTTGTTTTGTATCTGGCAACAATCGCTTAATAAACTTTGACGGCGCTGCATGTGTGAAAGTCTCCCCAGCTTGCATTCTGCGGTCCCCCATTGTTTTCGTTGCGAAAATATATGAAGATAAATGGTGGACGCGGGGTTACGTTGGCTGCCGTAAGCCGCCCCGCACCCAGGACCGAAATTATCATTTGTGGTGCTTTAAATAAGTACGTTTTTACAAGTTCTAAAAAAACAGGATCTTTTGTAACAAGTCGTAAATTCATTTTTTTCGCTAAATGTGGTCTCAATTATTTAACTGGAATAAAAAGAACAGGCAACAATTTATTTAACGAATGTTTTATTTTAATGTTTTGAAAATTTTATTTAATGCCTATAAATAAAAGGTTCAAATGTAAGTAAGTTACCCGCCTCAAAAACGATGTCATATATGAGACGGGTGAAGAATATCATCTTATTAACATTGTCTACCTCCGTAGTCCAGTGGGTAAGACTCTTGACTCACTATCCGGAGGTCGCGGGTTCGAACCCGGCATGCGCAAATAAATTTTATTTGATTAATTTGTGTTATTTCATAATTAATTAATTTAAAATAATATATAGCATATTTGCGGCATGTTCCAGAGTGGAAGATACTATCAGTATCGCCCTGGTGTAAGAGCACCATTCAGAATTGAAACGTTGCTTGAAAATGGCTTTAGCCGTGTTTGGTGACCAGATCTGAATAGCCAGGTACTTCCCAACCTTCCTCTTCCCCATCTCCTTCCCCTCCCCACTACCTTCAGCCTCACAACATACTCCAATTGGGGATGCCATAGTCTCACTGGCTCCAGACGGGAGCAGTTGAGATTCTTGTGCGGTATTCACTGTAAAAAAAAAAAATGTCTTTTTTTAAAGTAAAGCTTGTCTAAATCTAAAAAGAACATTTGTTCAAAGTACTTTTACGATTAAACCAGATCTAACATAATTTAGCTGACATTCAAAATATATGCTTTTACTCCTTAGTTCCTTGTGGGAATTTCTCCCTTAATCTATTGCCCGTCTCTGCTAATCCGCCTCTGATCTCCGACTTACAAAGCCATACATCTTTCTGCACCCGGAGATAAATGCACGACTTTTATTCTTTCTCCTCTATCACTAACTCCGTTTCCTTCTTCTCCACAAACCCTACAAACTTACAAATACCCAACAAATTATCAACCCACCACCTCCCCTAGGAATCCCTTCACACATTATGAAATAGTCTTCTACCATCTACTTTGTTTATTTCTAAATGGTCTATTTTAGAATACGCTTAAGAAATAATTTATGAGGTGTGAAGTGCGTATGTAAACAAACAGTATGGCTAGGGAAGATGTTGGTGTGACAATTGACTTATGGGTTTAAAGTGTAGATGTAAGCCACGTTGTTTAATAACACAGGATTTAAACAGGAATTACGTTACTTAAATTAGAGATCCAACCCCTTTTAGTAAATTGAATCTTTATTTGACATAGAAATTCTCACTTTGGTTGGACAGGGTTCTACATAACTTCACTTTTTTTAAATGTTTTAGTTTAACATATTTAAAGGAAAACATTTAATTAGGACGTCTAATTTTAAAATACCATTTTAAAACATACCTAAACGTGCAGATAAAACCAAATTATGCAACCAGCTAGGGTCTAATAATTCATTATCGAACAGTATTATTACCTTAGCATCTGCGTGGTCGAATTTCAGGAGCCAGTTACGACCGCATGTCGGACGCCACCAACATCTGGGTACGTGGAATTTCAGTTTCTAATTTATTTCGGTTTCTAATTCAAGAATTTGACACAATATGTAGCTATTTCCGCCAGCAGCTGGACGTTTCTTCACAAGGTATAACTAATACGGATTCATTTAAGTTTCTTTCCGGATATGGAGAGATTACATATGGCGTCATTGCCTGTCTTGGTTACTTTAAGTCAGTGACTAGCTGTCACTGGATCACGGTGGATCCGAGGAACTGGCTATTTTTGGATCCAGTTCTTATCGAATTTATAAAATGGTTACCTACACTCAAACTGGGTGAAGTCGAACCAAAAGCCGCCCGCAGGGCCTAGCAGTTAAAAACCCGCTCCGCAGGTTTTTGCCGCTAGGCTCTAATGTAGATACTAATAGTTCATGGATATTTCAAAGCTCCATTTTATTACATTAACACCACATAGGCGGCCCTGGAGAAGATAATTTTCCTGGGGGCCCTTGTCATCTTTGGATGCCGTGTGAAGGATATTTTAAAAAAAGGAAGGAGAGGAAATTCTATGATTGAAAAAAGTATGGGGACAGGTAGGAATATGGGGATCAGTGTGGCCAGGAGTGACGGACCACCGCGTTGCAAGAGTCGAATGAGTGCTCTCGATCCTGCTGGCAACCATTTGGTGATCCGGCAGCCGAGACCTGGACAAACCTTACCCTATGAACCACTTTGACAATGATGTTTCAAATAAAAATATTTGTCCTTAAAATTTCACATATTTTGTCATTATGCAAAAACCGCAAAGTTGAGATAATACTTACAATTATTTTTTTACATTAACTCCCCATAGGAGGCTCTGAGGAAAATAATCTTTCTCAGGGCCTATGTCATCTTAGGAGATGCTGTTTTAAGGGGCTTTGTGAGGAGAGGAAGGAGTGAACATTGGTCTTGAATTGGTCATGTTGTAGGAAGGAGGAAATACAGAGAACGGCAAATCATTCCACATCCGATCTGTTGAACTCAAGAACGAGTCGTAGAAGCGACCCGTTCTCGTGTGACAAATGTCAACCATGTACTATGTTGGGTGCGCGTTTGGCGAGTTTTCCTAAGTGTACACCGGTCCCGAAGGGATCAATGACACTAGTTCGAGCATCTTTCATTGTAATACCGGTGGAACAAGGCAAACCTACCTGCCGCCTGCGCTCTAAAGATTGCAATCCGATTGTTAAGATAGATCAATCAAACGGACCGGTTTTGCACAGAGTCTAGGGTTTTTTTCCTGGAATATTGGGGTTCAATACCAGAGGTGTCTGTAAAACGAAATATTTCATGATTTGATAAGCCGTAAATTAAAAAAAAAACTTTGAGAAACACTGCTTAATTCCAATAAAATACAATATCTCTCAAAATCACACCATTCATGTTTTCTTTCATTGAAAGAGATTTTCTGCGGCTTCCGAAACTTTTCGCTATCATCGAGCTTTCTCGAGGTAAAAGTTTAGAATAAAATTTGAATGATAGAAATCTTCATCTCTAGAGTTTCTCAGTCGGGTTTGTATTTATTTTCTCATATATTATTTATATAGGAAGATGCGGCCTTGGTGCGTGAAATTAAATATCGCGTCTTCGTCTGACTCAGTTTTGCCGTTGTTTGATGTTCATCTCTTGGAAAAGTAGCCTCGGAAGCATAAAATGATTTAATATTTGTTTTGTTTGGCCGGGCGATCTTTGCATAACTTTATTAGAGATAAGTTATTTATTCAAAGTTATCGAATTTTTATTAATAACAAGTTTTTAACTTCATTACATGGAGTTTTTATAATATTTATATTATTTAAAAAATATATTTTTTATAATATAAATATGATAAAAAGAAAGCATAGTCAAAACTTTTCGAATGTTGAAATTCAATTGTCTTATATCTACACTCGTTAGGTTTAGATAAAAACTGTTTCTCATGCTGGGCACGTATGTAGATGTTCGCTTTTCGTATCAACTCTTAATTGTGCGACTTGTATTATAAAATATAATTACATTCTTTGCCCTTACAAGATATTAAAAAAATCAGAGTGTGCAATTCACACGCGATAGAAGTGAAGCCTTCAGAAAACTAAAGTAGGCAAGAGTGGGGAGACTACGAAGCACTTTTTTTTATCAATGTGAGGAAGATTTTTTCCATATTTTTGTCGTCGAATTCCAGTGCAACTTTTTCTGTACATTTGATCATCTTATTGCTAGTTGTGTTTTCTTCTTCGGAGTCGCCAGAGGTCGCATTATTTTGCTCATTTTAAAGTGTTGTGAAGTTTGGATATTGATTTTACAAAAAAAAATCTTGGATCTCGTTGGATTTGATCGATTTGATCCTTCTAAATATCTGCAGAGGTTCTTCGGGCGCTTTATACCACTAAACCAAAGGAGACTTGCGTTGGACCGTGGATTTATCGTATTATATTGGAACAGAGTACACGTGAAATAAATAAATATTTTATTGCTCTCTCATTCTCTTGCAGGCTAATTCCTATAGACGTACGTGTTTGTTCCTTTTTAGTATCGCTCGTTTCCGTTTCATCGAGTTTCAAATCACAACGGTTCTAAAGAAGTTTTCACTTAAAAAATTTACCCGCTATCCGCTTGGCGTTCATACGTTTCGTACAGATCTACAAACTTATCTGCACATGCTTTAAAAGGGGTAAAAATATACACAGGAACGTATAGTTAACGTTAGTTTTCTCTGATTCAAAGGAAGAGTGTTTCTTAAACGAATTTTACGTCCGGTAGGTGCTTCCTTGTTAAATAAATTGCTCCGTTTAGCACAAAACACATTCCAAGACAAAACAGTTCAGTTTTATACCTTTGCCAATACTTTATTGCGATTTTCTCTCTCTCTTTCCTATCTTTATTTGCAGATGTTTTTAGCTCTGCTGAACTTTTGATAGAAGTTCGTAAACTAGGTTAGGTACTCTCCTTTCTATTAGTTTCTGTCCGTCCCAGTGTATCTATTGCATCCATAGTGGTAGCTTCTCGAGGAGTACAAAATGACAACACGTTGGCGAAGAGTCTAGTAACTATTTATTGGTTAGTGAATATATAATATGTTGATAAGAGTTAATACCAATCTTGTTCTAATACGCACTACCCATTCCAAATCAATTTATTGAATTTTATTTCGAACTTTGCTGCCTATCGGATCTGTGGCCAAGTGTCTAATGATCTTCCTTTCTTTGGCCGAGATCGATAATAGTAATTTCTTTAAATAAAAATGATTAATTATTTTTTTTCTGTTTGATCGACGATTGCCTATTCCTTCTTTACTCTTTGTTTCCATCCTTTGTCTAGTTGTGGATGTATTTATCTTGAAATATATTTTTTCTCCTTTTGTTTCTATTGTTGTTTGTGAGCTATCCAATATACCTTTTCTATATATCTGCATAAGTCCATAGTCCTGTTAATGAGGGAATGAATGAAGGAAAAAAGTTTATTGTTTGTTTGGTTTAAAGAAAAAACATTTGAATAAAACATCAAATAAATTCACCGGGGACTAAAATTCCATTACATATTTTACTCCAAATAATGTCAGCAATCACTGATTAAAGTAAGTCGAGTGCTTTCTGTACATATGTTACTGTAAAAGCCCGAATATTGGTAAATCTTAGGTTTTACCCGTAAATCTTAGGGTTTACCAACACAAGTCGGTAAATGTACGAATATTTAAATAAGAAACGATTTTTTCGGGCTTTTACCATTACAATTTAGTACATGTTAGGTTTTACCAGTGACGGTTGGTAAATGTTGGTTTTGGAAATAAAACAATGCATACTTCTTAAACATTTATTTCAATTAGTAATTATTCAAATCCTTACATACCTATGAGTAAATATTAATCATTTGTACTACTAATCACTCAAATCGTTACCTATATCTTTAGGTATTTTTAATGATTTAGGTAGTTTTAATAACTAGTAATAAACGATTTTTAAACACTTCTTAATCATTTAGGTTAGGTTAGGTTAGGTTGAACACGTATTGTCATGTTTTTCTCAACATTTACCGTGTCATTGAGGTAAATCCTAAGATTTACCAAGTGAATAGTGGTAAAAGTCCGAAATGAACGATGGTTATAGAACGGTTCGGACTTTAACCATTAAGAGTTGGTAAATCTTAGGATTTACCGTAGTTCAGGCTTTTACAGTAACATATACAAATTATATTTTATTGTCCAATTAGGTACTCTTCCATATGCATATGTTTGATCAGTGAGTTGGCACAATTATTTTATTTAGTGTACGATTTATTTAGTAGTTATTTTGTTTATAATAACAATACACACATAATGTACACAATAGGTAAGTAACTAGTATGGTGAACTTTGAAAAAAACAGGTGATGTTTTAAAGCTTAATAAGATTCCTATCAATAAATCCACTATTGGGGTAGATATTGAGGTAAGAATAATACAGTTTTTTTAATAAAAAATGCGTTACATAATCACATCCTTGGTGAAAACATTGATCCATGTTATATCCGTCACAAGAATATGGTTTCAAAAGTTTTTAATATTGTCCCTAAATTTGGTAAATGCAATATTTTTCATAAAGTTTTTTCATCGACGATAAGATCCAATCCCATATTTGGTAATATATTAAATATGTGCACTCTAAAATGTAACGCACTGAAAAAAGAATAGAATCGTTACACTACCCACACACTCCAAGTAAATTTCTTTTCTATTCAAATCCAGCCTCATGAATTCTATCCGACAATGCTTGAAAACTCGCATACAGCCTAAACGCGCTGCTTCCTTTCTTTAAAAATAGGCTTCTCTCATCCCTATGCACGTCACGTGTTCGATACTGTAAGCGGGTGCATGCATAGGAGGTTGTGGAGAGGGGGGCGGGGGTGGTGGGTGGTGGCGCCAATTGCATTTTCATATTCATCCCACACCACGCGGTGTTTCACATTGCAAATTGCAATCTATGTATGCGGCTGTGACAAATCATCCTTTACCCCCGCGGGGGGCGGTGAATAGAATGTTATTTTTTTATACATCTCTCGGCGTACATGGTACGTATGCTACGATACTATAGTCGAGATGAGCTAATAGATTTGTATTGTGTGCGTGGCTTGTGCCCAAAGTAAGGTCAGTATACTGTAGGTATAAATACATATGGTCATTGGTCAACTTTCTATAGCATCGTTTACTGATAATCACTTCAAGGGCGCTTATAATTTAAGCCAACATTTTCAAATATCGAAATTCTTTCGTGAGGGGAATACAGTTCATCTGGCCTTTCTACGCCTTAGAGTCGTAAGATCTCATGTAATTTTTTTTCAAAATGGTAAAGATCACACTTCTATCGCTTAATATTTTCAGTGGCCTAGTTAGTGTTTTTTTTTCTAATTTCTGTTGAAATTGATAAAACATTAAAATTATTTCCTGAGCAGATAAACAATAATTATGCTGGTCTGTCTAGGGCAGTTATCAGCAACAACACCAGACGACCTATATGGAAACGGGATGAAAGAGCTTTATGTAGACGCCTATTAGGTCACTATTTCGATACAAAGCTTTGTGACGGTTATACATATTTAGTAACTATTAAAGAGATTTAAATGTCCTGGTACTTTCTAACTATCTTCTCGTTCATCTTTCACACTTCCTTCATTCAGATTCCATGATTAGCTTGAAATGGCGTTACCGCATTTGGTAACCAGATCTAAATGGCCAGAAATTTCCAAGCCTCCCTCCACCGCATCTCCTTTCCTTCCCACTTTCTTCAACCTCACAACACGTGGCAATTGTGCATGGCGTAGTACCACTGGCTCTGAACAGCTGGGAGAAGTTTATTGATCTCTTGCGCATTATTCGCTTTTTATTTAATTAACACTCCTCAGGGTACAGTGTTAGCTTGAAGGAAGTTGGGAGGGGAAGATTATGTAAGATGAAGGTAGGGAATTACGACATCGGCATAACCGAATTCACACTTGGTCTTCCAGCATTTCCACTGTCTGTTCTCTCTAAGTTTCTAGCACTCATCTCGGACACCTGTTGGCCCCATGAACCCACAATGCGCCCATAGGACCGTTACTAACCAACTACTTTTAGCACTTAGCAAAGTACTCTGCCTAACTGTTTAGTTTATAGAGGGTTTCATAGCCCCATAACAATCCTCTAATGTGGATGCCAGATCCTACTGATTTGGAGCGGTAGAAAATTCTTATTAATTATATCAAAATAATACTCGTATTTTAATCAATCATTAAACGTAAACAGAAAAACGACAATGACCGTTAACTTGAAATATAAAGATTGCGTACTTGTTTATTTGTTTGTCTAAAGTCAGGAAAGTTGTGTTTCGGAATTGAGCAGCGTTTTCACAATTTGAAATTTCTACTCGGTTTTTTGTTATTTTTATTTCATCTTCTATATAAGGTCTCCTCGAAGTGGCTAATTAAGAAATTCACGAATCAGTATATTTGCCTGTTTTATGTGTACTGGAATATGATCAGTTTTCAAAAAGTGATCTAAATCTACGTACCTCCTTCTTTCTAAAAGTGAATTAACTTGGTAGTTATATAATGTAAATGAGTCATTATTTTCTTAATTCAATCTATTTGAGTAGGCGCCCAGTTATTACCAAAGAACTTTTATTTCTGATTCCCTATGAAAAGTTTTGTCTGCGTATCAATGTTTAAATGTGTCTATCAATGTCTAATTACTTAATTTTTTTAATATATTTTTAGATGTACGAGTATGTGGATACCTTGCAAGATATATATTCATTTACCTATATATATTTTTTATAATTATTTTATTGCAGAACTAAAACGTTACAAATATTTCGCTTCATAAAAACATATAAACAAAATGTGTACGCATTTCTTTCTTATCAAAATTTGCAATTTTCGACTTCTCTTTAAACAAAGATTGCTTTTCTCAAATGCATTGAGTTTTCTTATTATTCATTATCCTGTCTGACAGTTAATTGAAAGAGCATTTAAAGATTACGATGAAATATTGACTCTTACTGATTATTCGCTTAAATCAATCTCGAGAAAGAAAGTTTTTGTAGCTATTTCTCTTTTTGAAAACTTTCCTCAATTATTGTGATATTCTCATCAAAATCACAAATTTTCATAAGTGACTTACAAACGGTGAACTTTTACGTTTCCAAAGTATTTTTTTCTCTTTCAGCAGCATTGTCATGATAACTGTTTGAAGCTCGCAACTTCATTTATTTTTCATCATGAGCCATGGCACTTTGAAACTTGAATTTAAATGAGAAAGTTGAATTAATATGTGTTCATAAATGTCGTTACTCAAGCAGAGCCCAGTTTTAACTAAGAGTGAAAAAATTAAACACAAATTCATTTTTTTATAAACGAGTAGTAACTTCTACAGAACAGTTTTACTAAGATGATTTTTTTCCTTTCTTTGTCTCCTTATCCCCGTAGAATTATGTTTTTACATCTCCCAAGAAAGACGAGTAAAAACACGCATTACGCCTAGCGTCCCTTTTATTGCGACTTTTGCCATGAGAAGTGTACATGTTTATGAATATTTTAGGGGATTTCTATTCCCTTGTTTTTAGTTATTACTCTTTAAAGGGGAGATGAAATGTAATTCGGGAAAACGCATCTACTTATTTCAGTGGGATTTTGTTCAGATCTATTTTACGGTAGCTTTTCTAGGGCTTATTTTTATGCAAAAAGTCCTTTTTATTGCAGCGCTGTTTTCCTCGTATGACCATAGTTTTTCAAAAGTTCTCTTACACTTGTGGAAATGTAAGAGAACTTTTGAAAAACTATGGTCGTATACTACCCATGCTTATCTTGACTACAAAGAAAAATGCGTTTTCTGAAGTAGACACATCTCTAGATCTGTGAGTTCTGGCGTTGTTCAATTTGTGAAGCTTTTCCTACCTGCAATTTCTAGATCTGTGAGTTCTGGCGTCATTCAATTTGTGACGTTTTTCCTGTCTGCAATTTTTGGATCGCATCTGTGTTTTCAGCATGCATGTTCGTTTCCATAGTGTCCTGTGTACGTAAATAATCAAGATGTTACACTGTTTATTTAGCATTTTTCTATTAAAATCTCGTGGGAAGCCGGGTCATAAAGCGAGTTTAAAAAATATGTGTTAAAGGGAATCCAACTGAATGCTACATACATAATAAACATTTTCAAAACAATTTATTTTCTTCGAAAATGAAAAAATATTATCTTCTTCTTCTGGTGTACTCGGGGTAATCTTCACCCTTTGGGCCCTTGTTTCACAGGGATAGGCAAGTATCCCATCCTCGACGACACAAGTATCTTCACGAAAAACATGCCAAATGCGCCCTCCACATATGTACACGCTTGATATTTGTCACATGAGAAAGGGTGGTTAATATAGGTCTCTTCAAGGCCAATGTACGCTCCTTCCTCTCATCAAAAAGACCCTCCACACAGCATCTTCAAAGATGACACAGACCCTGAGGGAAATTATTTTCCTTGTCTGAGTTAACGAAAAAAAAAATTCTTCCTTTCGACTGCCAATTCATCTGCGCGGTGATTCGTACACGGCCGACAGGTTGACGATATTTTGTAAAACTCGTGCGCGACGCCGGTCTCGGTTGACACGGACTGGAGCAGTGCGTGTGTACGTTAGGAAGATCACAGTAAACAAATAATGACAGTAAACGTATGACCGTAAACATAAAATGACAGCAACAGCAACTGTTTGGTTGTGAGCGAGGTTTTAAAAGTATTCTAGTTTTGACGTTTCGAGAATTCAGCACTTTTGGTGGCGACGCGGGTCTCGTGATTTCAGTGGCGATGTGTAAGCACCATGCGCGACAAGTTGTGTACATCCTCATGGATGAAGGGCCTTAGACTGCAGCCCGGAACAACTCTGTTATTATTCTCATAATATCATTATTCTTCAATTCCCTTTATACAGACATTCAACCAATAAAAAAATATAAATTTTTGGAATATTTACGTTTTAAATATTTATGTTTTTTTTCTAGAACTCATTTGTAATTCTACAGCCTCCTTTCACTTGCCAGCCCTTGTAGAAATGAAGAAAATAATAAAAGTTCTCGGCAATAAATAAAATTTTACTTCCATTTTAACTGCCCTAGTATTCTGTTTATTATGTAATTCTCCCGCGAACGTTCCCGAATAGCTTCATTATTTTCCCGATATTTTCTCGATTGTGCGCTTGTCGGATCCCAATTGGTTGCACCAACTCTGAACCGCATCGAATATTAATTTTAATTATGTATTGATGCATCCAATAAGCAATACACGCCATCCAATGATGTACAATTATTGTGACAAATTAATGACACGTCCCATACTAATTTTCCCAATTTAATGTTGTAATATTACATCATTATCAAACATATTTAAAATTAAGCCAGAGAGTTTATTTGCAATGATTTTAGTACCTATTCATTTCATCCGATATAATATTTAAAATGTAACATTTAAACATGGAAGATTTAACATTGTTGAAATTTTATTCAGTATGTAATTGCGTAATGGCACTAATGACCAATAATAATAATGACAGGAATTTACTCCCGTCCAATGTGGATTTAAATATTTTAATCTCGTTTTGATTACATTTATTTGGAAGCCGTAATTATTTCGTGAATAAGTTAACAAAATTATTAGGCTGCTTAAATCTCATCAACTCCTGTGTCAGTCTCCGCCCAAGATTAGCTTGCTATTTTATCATTTTAGTTCTGAAAGTAAGCGGGATTTCGTCTCAAAAGGTAAACACTTTCTTTTGGCACTCGTCACTAATCACTTTCTTGGTGACAAGTTGCTGTTTGAATATTAATGAAATCTCGTCTTATTTAAAACTCGTTAAGACTGGAATCTTCTATGAATCACATGAGCTTTGAAAGAAGCTCTTTAGATTTAGATTAGTTGGTGCCAGTTTTTGTACGGTTCGCAGCGTACAAAAGTAAACGTTTCGATTTACATACAATTACGACATTATGAGCTGAAGCTGGGATTCCTTCAACTTCAAGCTACTTTCTCTTACCATAAAACACCCATAAACATAATAACTATTTAAGTCTCACTTCTTTGCCTAATTTTTTAAGGTATTAATAGAAAAAACAAGTTTGTTATACTGAACCACCTTGTTTTATTTCCAATGTTTTCTGTTTATGTCCAGAGACTGTCAATTGGCCGTTTTCGTCATCTTTGCCCCATCTTCCATAATGGTGGATGTCTAACTTTCAATCTCCAGCTCACTGGAGAGTTGCAACTCGCAAATACAATGTATTTTCCCCTTTGCGAGATCTGCTCATTCTGACTTCTGTTCCGCCATTCTATATAACATGTAAATATTTTAACGTTTTGTACATTTACGCCTACCTCTCCATAAAACATATTTCATAAATTATTGGTGCTTTTAGTAAAATTTCAAATTTCTGTGCCGTGTGGTATATTAAGGATACACTGTTAGATACGTTTTTAGATTTTCACGACCAAAAGTATTTTCGTTATTTGTTTTTGGGGTGTTACGCCGTGTTGCGCTACCTCCTTCTTTAGCCAACGTTTCGGACAGCGTTGCAGTGTACGAAACGTTGGCTAAAGACGGAGGTAGCGCAACACGGCGTAA
The DNA here is from genome assembly GCA_929108145.2 of Limnephilus rhombicus. NCBI lineage: Eukaryota > Metazoa > Arthropoda > Insecta > Trichoptera > Limnephilidae > Limnephilus > Limnephilus rhombicus. The sequence continues at coordinate 30,296,813 of OV815277.1, read as the reverse complement.
CACCCCAAAAACAAATAACGAAACTACACTAAGTTGTTTTATATAATTATATATTATTATACGTCTGTGCAGTTTACTCGCAGTAGAAGTGAAACTAAACTTCGAGAGAATGAGACGAATGTAGGATAATTGTAGGATTTATTTATTATAATATTATTACAAAGTTTAAAAATTATTTTACATTTTAATTTACGAAGCACCGCACAAAAAGGAGTTCGATAAGCTTTGAAACACTGCACAAAGAAGACCCCGATTAGTCTATCTCAATCTCTCGCTGGCTAAATCTTGCAGATGTATGTGTTTATCTCTTTTTAGTATCGCTCGTTTCCGTTTCACCGAATTTCACATCACAATAGTGGTAAAGATGTTTGAACTAAAAAAATATACTTTCATTCCCATACTTGCCTTTATTTAGACTACGCGGCCCATCCTATTATATTATTTTCAATTATATTCTCGTGCATATGAAGATCAAAACATTTCACAGGACAATAAAAAATTGCTTGTCAAATTTACCAATAGATCACTGTGACCACGGAACAATTAGATGTTACAAAACGTAATTCATTATAACGAGCAACAATATATATTTAATCCATGACGCAAAGGGTTAATGTATCGGCTCCCCCATTATGACGAGACAGACAGGCAACATTAGAATTTGTCCGACGAGTTAACAAGGGGCTGCCAAAATATGATTAATCATCCTCTCCAAGAGGGAGTGGAGGCGGCAGTACAAATGTCAACGAAATGTCATTTCGTCTGTGACGTCACGCTCGAGATTTGGCGCCATCTGCCGCCGGCCGTCATGTCCGCCGGATACACTGAAATACTGAAACAATGAAATATAAGGGAAGATAATCCGCACGTACATTATTTCTGACATTGAAATGACATGGATCGGCGTAGTTCTTTATGTCAAGCCCATTCTCATTTTATTGGAATAATTTGAACGACGTTATATGGGTGACCTGACAATTCAGCAATGTGCAGCAACTTCATCAATCCTTTGAAAAGCCATTAAAAATGATAGGTTACTTTGGATTAGGTTATGGGTTATTTAAAAAAAATTGTCACTTTTAATTACTTTTTAAACGGGTGTTGAATTGCCACTTTGTTAAATTGTATTGGAACCCATTATTTTTACAGTATTGTAGTAGACTTACTCGTATGTCGAAACAGTGTGCTCCTAAGTTTATTTTTTTTTTTTTGTGGAGGCTCATCTAGCTTGGCGATTTGGGCATCTGTAAATATATATTTTGCTTGTTGCTATTACTAACTACCCGAGATTCAACACTCTTTTTAGAAAAATCACTCGTTTTCTCTCATTTTTAAACAACTTCAAAAAGGTGGAGGTTCTCAATTCGACTTTTTTTTTAAATTTTTTTTATGTTTGTTACCTTTGAACTTTCGACTGGATGAACCTATATTGATGATTCTTTTTTATGTGAAAGCTGGTGCTTCACGTGTGGTTCTATTTCAGTTCACGTGTGTTCCAGTTCTGACAATGGCATCCATGAGAAAACCATATAAGTCTTAAATTTGCATTAAGTATGTGCGCGACAAATGGACGAATATATCATATAACTCAATATCACGCCAACCGATTTCGATGAATCTTTTTTTATTGGATAGGATGTACTTCGGGGGTAGTTAGATGAGAGTTTGTTTAGGTTTTGATTATGGGATCCATGACAAAGTAATGGAACTCTTTAATTCTTTGGAGCAAATTAACGATACTCGGCCGAATCTTTTGTAGGCTATCCGGATCTTCGAGTCACTTATCGTAACGTCGTTATGGTCAAGTAATGTCTGTCTCATACGAGCAGCACGTTTAGTAGGTCTACCTATATTCAAACAATTTAGTTAGTGTACTTCAGATTCACTAAAAATCAAAAAATAAACAAAAATTTTAACAAAACAAAAAAACGACTTTAAAAAAATGACTTCTACAACTTAATAATTAACTTTCTTTTTCTACTCATCAATATGTAGGTACAGTTTTAATTTTTGGAGTCGGTGTCATCCAATGTACCCGGCCCGGTGTGTTCACTTGACAGCTCCCCTCCCGCCGCGGCCCCGCTCTCGCCTCTCGCCTCTCGCCTCGTCAAGTCGCGCGTGCGACACAAGCACATCTCACCTATAACTATGTATGTAGTTACAAACCTACCTTGGCTGACAACGACACCAAAAATAACCATCGTACCTACATATTGATGAGTAGAAAAAGTTAGTTGATTATTACGAGTAAGTTGTAGAAGAATACGAAATTATTTTTTTACTTCTTAATGCATTTTTTGAAGTCGTTTTTTTTTGTTTTGTTAAAATTTTTGTTTTTATTAATTGAAGATTTTATTCAATGTAATATCATGACTCTGTTTATGTGAAATGATATTGCGAGTTGCATTGTTACGTGAACTTACCAGCCTTAACCAGAATTATCTAGACTTTGTCGAAACAGTGTGCAACTGAATTTATTTTATTTTACGTGATATCAACATTTTAGGGCCCCTCTAGCCTAAGTCTTGGCGATTTGAGCGTCTGAGAAATACATACTTTGTTTGTTGCTATTACTGACCTGCCCGAAATTTAAAACTCTTTAAGGAAAATCATTTCACTCATTATTTTAAATATACCTTCGGAACAAAACAATAAGACATTTCCTCTAATTAATTAAATAGTTACATGAATATAATATCCTGGCTCTCTTGCTCTATAATTACAATCTATAATATATATATAAAAATCGACTGATAAATGTAAATTTTCCGAATAATAACAGATTTATCGGCGCTTTGTACTGAAACTCGAAAAAAACTTTTTATGTATATTGCAGGTAGTGCTCTACTTTCTCTATAATATGGAATTAACATAAAATATATAGAAGATATTACCTCCCACTCAAATAACTTAAAATTTGTATATCTGTCAATATCCTATATCATAGGTTAGTTACAATATTCTCCTGAGGAAGGAAGGGTGCTTCTGAAACCGGTAAAATAAAATGAAAGTGGTTTATTGTAAATTATGGCGAGCCACTAAGTTAATGCTTTTTACAAATATGGGATATTAATTGTTTTACGTCAACGAAAGGTTAGTACAAGTTACATAAAATACAGAAAAAAAATTTTTATTAAAAAATACTAATTTTGGTGGAGCCGATTGTGTACTGCCGATTGTGATCTGTGTACATCCGATTCAATGACTTCTAGAACTGGGATTTGCTTTGATTTTCAAAATATTGGAACTGAATGTCTAATTGAAACTGATGGTGTCGCGAAACTGCGACTAGACTGTAAATTGGCGTTGTTCTTTTGCTGCAGAGCAAAGCCTATGCAACCCTCAAAGGAGCAGTCCCGAAATTACGTGAAATCGCTAAGTTATACGGGACGATTAAATAGCATACACTCACATAACCTGATGGATAGTAAGTCGATAGTTCAGATCTGTGCTTTTGGAAAATTAGATAAGCCAAGATTAGAATAAGGAAAATAGGACCTCGCTGATCTCCAGTTTTGGTGAACACTTCTCAATGTTTAATTTAAAAATCGCAATATTCTTACAGCAAGAGGTTACGATACATGCGCCCTGTCTGAGATGTTATTTTGTACTGAGCAGCAAAGCACACTGTCACCTCTCCTAAGTTGAGTACTTTTTTGCAACAATTTTTATGGTGACATTTATGAAGGAAAGATTAGGTAGGTGGGATAAATTCAGGATTTTGACATATCTACATAATACCCAATCAATCCCATAAAAAATGCGCGAACAACTGATTTGAACTGAAAGCGGTGAAAAAGGTACAAAAATTATTTTATTATAGAAATTTGATTTGCCATTTGGAAATTTTTTACTAACAGTGTTCATTCGAAATTTAAATTTCTGGTCGTCTTTTGAAAGGCGGTGATTCTGAGGCAAATATATCCCGTTATCTTCCTATTAATATTATAAAGGTGAAAGTTTGTATGGATGTGTGTTTGTTACTCTTTCACACAAAAACTACTGAATGGACTTTAAAAATTCTTTCACTAATAGAAAGCTACATTATTTGCGATATTGATAGGCTATATATATTGGTAAGCTCATGCGTTATGAATAATCTCTGGCGTCATGAAATTATTTATCATACGTTTTCTGTCACTAACAAAATCGATTTATTGCAAACGTCAGAAAAAAAGCAAACCAATCGTCTCCTTGGAAACGATGATTTTTTTTTAAATTAGGCAGTTCACCCTAAAGAGAGTGTTTTGTTGGCGTCGTACTTAATAACTATCTCTAAAAATGAATCACCGAAATTTATGTATGGGCATAAACCCGAACGACTGCACCAAATTGGATAATTCTTTTTTTTGTTTGTTTTTTTGTATAAAACTACCATTGAGTTTTGGCATTATGAAATTTGTATAAAAAATTATAATACGTGGCATGCGAGCAGTTTGAAAACTGAATGTATCGGTAATGAATGTGTGGAATGCGAGAGGTGAGTGGGGGGAGTGGGGAGGGGGGGAGGGGGTGTTGGGAGGATGTTGGTGGAGGGGGGTAGGGGAGGGGGATGAGGGTGGGGGGAGGGGGTTAGAGGAGGAAGAGGGGGAATGGAAGGAAGGGGAAAGGGGAAGGATGGAGGAGGGTGTGGGGAGGGGTAGGGGGTGGGAGGAAGGAGGTTGATGGTGGGGAGTGGTGTGGAGGGGAATGTGAAGGGGTAGAGGGTGGGGGGAGTGGTGGGAGGAAGGAGAGGGGGAGGGAGTTGATGGGGGGAGTGGAGTGGAGAGAGGGAAGGTGGAGGAGGCGGAGTGTGGTGAAAGAGGGGGGAGGGAAGGAAGGGAAGGAGGGAGGGGTGGAGAAAGGTGGGGGGATGTGGAGTGGGGAGGGTTCTGGGGTGAGGGAGGGGTGGGTGGAAGCCGCGGGAAAAAGCTAGTAATATATAAAACAAAATCGGGTTAGTTATAAAACAAAATCGGGTTAGTTACACTATTTATAACTTGAGATCGGCTGGACCGATTTTGATTATCTTTGATTTGTTGGATTTGTCTCCGCCCCGGATCACAGAATAACTATTAAAAAAATGCAAAAATTTACTAAAAAGAAATTCGTGAAGAAAATTATTTTTTCATCATTTTGTATGGAACGAATTCTCATATTTTGAAAGAACTGCATCAATATTGTGAATGGTATAATATTTAACTGTGCGTGAATTCCAAAAATTCAAAATTCTGATTGTTTTGCTTTTGTTCTTAATCATATAATGCTGCCCCTTTTTCTTACACATTAAAGGTCAATAGTCGAAAATGAGACAAACGGTGAACGTTCGTCTCTGCACCCTTCCAAAGGTAAAACACAATAATAATAAATCTCTGAAATGAAACGCATTTTTTTTACGTAAGCTCCACTCTGGACCTATGCCATCTTAGGGGATGTTGTGTGGAGGATCTTTTTAAGGAAGGATAGGAAGAATCTAAAGGTCAGTGTTTGCGGGAGTGAATCTATCCCTCCAACTGCGGTGCAAGGCCATTGACTTGACCGGATTGACCTTTTACCTTGATCTTTTCAGCCGGACTCTTTCGACCCATTGGTCGAGAGAATCCGGCTGGAAAGGTCAAAAAGCCTCCCTCAACCAGTCTCTCTCGATCCGGCCCGCCACGTAGCAGGTGGGCAGACGCATCCGCCGCCAATACCCGCACAAAAGTCACCCCATGAACCCGGGCACCCCTGCTAAATCACCAAACGTAGCGAACCACTTGGGGTGACCTATGGCAGAGGTGTTGGTTATCCAATAAATGGTTCCCGGGGCTGACTTTAAAAAATTCCCGTAAGTAAGTGGAAAAATAAAAAAAAATCACAAAAAATATAAATCCGTACACAACGCCATCTTTGATACTGACAAAAACAAAACACGGACTGTTGGGCATTGATAATTTCTTCATTGTGTAATTTTTAACTTAATAAAAAAAACTTAATTTAATGCAACAGCTATTGATTCTGAGTCGGTACGAAGTTCGTCGGGTCAGCTAGTTTTTTTTTTTTTTTTTTTTTTTTTTTTTTTTATTATTATTTATTGAAACATTTATTATAATTACAATTTTACAACAAAATATATTTTTTACAGGTTTTTTTTTACTACTCTTCCATTAAAAGCATTTGCTTGTGTATGGAAGGGGAGTGTACATAAATGCTATTAGTTATTAGTTAGGTATAAGTTAGTACTTAAATAATGAATTGTACATAAATATATGTGAGCTGCAGTATTTATTTGATAATGGTGTGTTTTTTTTTTTAAAGAAAGAATGTTATGGACTAAGATATTTGATGAATTTATTATTTAATGAACTAAGATATTTGTAAGATTAGTTGACAGTAGTTTTTTTTTTAAGAATATTTTTAAAATGTCTCTTGACAGAAAGCAGTATTCGGGTTTTATCATTGATGCTTCTGATTTCTTCTGGTAGACGATTGAAAAAAGTTCTTCCCTGATAAGTATAATGATGCTGTGCAAAAGACGTATTTAGTTTTGGGCATAGAAAAACATGTTAAAAATAAAAGGCTGACACGCGTAATAGTTTGAAGCTTTAAAGTTTCAGCCCAGAACTGAATTGATCCTGTCGCTGAGAGCCCCGTTGTAACCTCACATTTTGTTACGTGCGACGTTTATGAGAATAAAAGAGAAATGGTTCAAACGCAATGGGGGTATCAGCAATATACCTATATATAGCAGGATGGACGTGTTCTCGTATAAACTCGTAAAACGTAAAACTTTTAGTGTCTCGCAAACGTCTTCAACGGTTCGACAAAATGTAACTTTAGCAGGTATTTTTACACCGTGATAAATAAATTCAGAAGTTATTAAACGAGAATTTATTATAACAGCCCGATAACGATGGAGTTTGTTGAAATGGCAACTATTTTTTAGCATTTTTGCGTTTCATCTTGAAATAAATTAAACTTATGAAATTACATAGAATTTTGTCGGGAACGGAATATTTCTTTGTGTTAATCAATTGTTTGGGTTAAACTTATTCGTATTAAACGGTTTACACAAACTGACGAAATTACGTCTATGTTTGAGAATCTTCTAATTAAGCTATTTACGTATTTCTGTACGGTTTACACTGTGACGAAGCGTTGTACCCGTTGTATTTGAGAATCTTCTATCTGAGCTATTTATGTTTTGGTGTAAATTTAATTGACTAAGTGTTACATCTATGTTTGAGCATATTTTTATTTTTTTTTAAAAGAAAGACAAACATTCCCGGTTACGAATAGCCCAACAATGTTTGAAAATCTCTTACTACCACCACAGAAAGTCGAAAATATTGCTTGTGTTGTGATGGAGGACTTAGCCAGCCGAGGAATCGAACACGCGACGCCCAGGTGGGATCCAAGCGCTACGTCCACTCAACCACTGACCGGTTTTAAATGAGATATTTACTTATTCGTAACGGTGTAACGCTGTAGACTGCAATTGACTTTGTGTTACATCTATTTTTGAGAAATTAAACTATTCGTATTAAACTGCATAACGATCACTTTGTACACAGTAATTGACTATGTGTTGCAACTATTTTTAATAAATCCTCTAACTGTGCTATTTACGTATTCGTATTAAACGGTTTACACTGTAATTGACGAAATTTTTCATCTGTTTTTGATAAATCTTCCAACTGAGCTATTTATCAGCTCTAAGATCAATATAAATCAATTAACTTATGTATTTACCATCAAAAGCCACTTTATTAGATTAAGTGTTAAAATTGAGTATCAGATGTTCCTTCATATCGATCATCTTTAAACAACCTGTCTGAATTGAGATAAGAAACCAGTGACTTTATCTCGCCCAACCCATCTGGTCTCGCCTTGGATTTCTTGAGATTTTTCCGGCTGTGAAAACCTTCAAGTTCTCATGTCAGTTTCAGAGTGTCAGGTTCAACGTTGTTCATTTTGTACGAGGTATTTCTAGCCTTTGCAATCTCGCATGAAACACCTGCGTTCCCTTGCTCCGCTTGTATTGTGGATCTGAAAAGAGTAGACACGTTAGCAATATGAAAGAGTCATCTTCAATTGAGAAATTTTGACCAACAGTTTTCAATATTGGTTGAAATTAAGAGGTTGAATTTTAATACATACGTTTGTATTCGTCACTTCACAGCAATCGAATGAAAAATGTTTGCAAAATGTTTTGGAACAACACGATTTCATTTACCGTCATTTGCATTAAACTAAGACAAGAAGGTTTAATCTTTGAACCCAGAAAAAAACTAAAGTATAACGTTTAACCAAACCAACGATTAAAAAGTTTAAAAAATACACCAGGAGACAGGAATGCAGAGTCATAAACATAAGTAAAACGTGTACACACTTCAGGATATTAAAATGAAAAGCATGATAAGGCAAAAATATTTTCTTTGAAATAATACTCGTTCGTTTTACTTCAGTTTAAAAAAATTGCTCATAATTTAAATAAAGAAGCAAGAAAAGATTATTAAGGTTTGCTTAGGCCATGAGATAAATTTGTTAAAATACGCATTTTCAATCTCCAAATATGCCGCGTACTGAACGCCTACGATCGCAAAACCTTTCCTAATGAAACGCAGTAGGCAGCAACAAGCCGTAATAATAAAATAATGTTAAAATTTAGACGAATAAGTATGAAAAACCTGATTTCATTTCAACAATTTTTGTTTTTTGACTCCCTGCCATTATTTAAGAAAAACATTACTGGAAACTTAATCAATGCGCACTCAAAACACTTCACTACTTAACACAAATCACACACATAGGTTTGCAAACACATACGTGCACACCACTTTTCACTGTGCACACCACACAATTCTTGTCATATAATATAATAATAATAATAATGTTTCTTTAATTTATATAGCGCCGTTTTTGTGAAAAATCACCTCAAGGGCGCTGTACAAATAAGTATTTAAAGGAATTAATATTACTGGCTTACAACTAAGATTTACAATTATAACTAGTGACTTACATCTAAGACTTATAGCTAGAGACTTATTGTACTGGCTTACAATTATAACTAGTGACTTACATCTAAGACTTATATAGCTAGTGATTTATGGCTTACAATTAAGATTTACAATTATAACTAGTGACTTTCATCTAAGACTTATATAGCTAGTGACTTATGACTAAGACATATAAATGCTTACCTAAAGCAAGTGACTTAATAACATACATATTAACAATTAGATTAAGATTAGCGCCAAAAGAAGTAAGAAGAAAGAATAATACTCATAATACATAATATGTTTTGTAATGAGCGCACTTTGAAAACAAAAGTAAAATTTTATGATACTCTCAGATAGGTATTTTTATTTAAGGGTATGAGAGCCCAAAAAGGTAGGTTTTTAATTTTGACCTAAATTCTGCTGGGCTTGTTATGCATCTAAGTTTCGGAGGGAGTTTATTCCAAGCCTTGGGCCAGACACTCTGAAAGCGCTATCTCCAAATTTAGTTTTGGCTTGCGTTTAGGTTCCATTAGTTTGCCTATAGCTGATGAGGTTGCTGATCTAAGTGTTGACTGCCTCGGACCAGTATTTCAGGGACACATAGTTCAGAGACATATTTATCTTTACCTCAAACCATTCTCTAGCAAGATGTACATTAACCCCGCCCGATTAAATGCGTATATTTATGATCAGTGATCACTTACTAGATATCTTGTATATAAAAGTGAATCGCTGAATGTGTTGCTAAGCGCATAACTTTCGAACGACTGCATCAAATTGGATAATTCTTTTTTTTGTGTGTTAGTTATTGTCAGGACAAGGTTTTTATAAAACTTCCGGTGAGCTCTGGCATTATGAAATTTGTATAAAAAAATTGCTATTGATGGCACGCGTGGAAACGACTATTGCTATGGAAAGCGGGAGGGTGGGAGAGATTGAGGAAGGGAACCATGGAGGAGGTGGGGAACCTGGGAGGGGGGAGGGGGACCTGGGAGGGGGGAGGGGAACTCGGGATGGGGTTTGCGGGACGGGGGAAGGGGGGGGGAGTGGAGTGGGGCGAGGGAAGGTGGAGGTGACGGAGTGGGAAAGGACACGCAGGAAGAAACAATTTCTTTATTAAGTGGCATAGCAACGCATGCCGGGACCAGCTAGTTTCATATAAATAGGTAATTGATACCGACCCTTGTAATAATTTAAAAAACGAAAACTGTTTACCACTGGCATGATTTTAGTTTCTCACGGTCAGAAGTATTATCGTTATTTATTTAAATAAGTACGAAAATACTTATTTCATCCCTTTTGCCTCACTGCATCGATTCCGCACACTCGCTATTTTTGTTGCGTTTGTTTTGAAGTTGAAAATATATCCAGAATATATAGAAATGCGGAAAGATATATTTAAACGGCGTCTGTAGAGACGTTGATTATAAATTTCGTTTTATTTTTAGGTTCGTAATCCCCGGCGAGCGTGGCACATATTTCGATTTAGAATTTCCGCGTAACAACTCGATTAATGTCAAGTGTAAAGACTGTTAAATAATCGTGGGAGAGTTAGAAGATTATTTTATTTGTTTCTAATGTTTTAGGAAATTTTTGATCTTGTATCATCACCTACCATTACCATCAGTTTATATCGTTTTAACTTTCAAAATAATCTTACAATGTTTATTTCCTTTTTAAAAAATATGAAAACTACCGCATTTTTTAGCAATTAATTTATTATGAATGTGAATTTACAGTTTTAAAAAATTGTGGGTCACTTTGTCCAGAAGCAAATTAAACTCCAACGGTGGGTTCTTAGAGAAATTTGCAAAGCAACGTTTGAAAAATTAGTGAGGCTCTATGATATCTGCGTAGAGCAAAACTAGTAATACTAAAATCTTAGATTGTGAAAGGGTTATTATATGGTTTTAGCAGTTGTGTCTAGGAGATGAACGGAGAAATGAGTGTAAGGAGTTATGATGCGAATGTTAATGGTAGAAGTCGAGGGTTTCCCATGAGATACAGACATCGACCATGGCGCGATCAAGAGAACGAAATACTTAATTCGGTTCATGTCATGAATCAGAATAACTGAAGGGTGTGACTGAAAGCAAGGAGCGTGTACCAAAACCGAGTTATTTGGCGGTCCGTCCTCTCTGCCTACCCCTGTTGGGAACGGCGTGATGGTTAGTTAGTTAGTTTTAACATAAATCGATATAATATGGTCTGAGACAGTGGGTTATGGCATATCAAATTTGGAAAATGTTGTGAAATGGGGAAGAAGATCGAAGGATGGATGGTGAGTACTGAACTAGATAATAAACATGGTGTTAAGGGCCGTACTTGACTTACTTTAACCAGTGATTCCTGACATTATTTGGAGTAAAAAATATAAATGACATTATGGTTTCTAAAAATGTAAAAATATATAAATAGGTGTCGGACAGTTGGGGTCGGGGTGAGGATTTGTTTGGTTACTAGGCAGAGTGATCAGTAGAAGATATTTTTTGTTAGGTTTTTAAGATGAATTAAAGAAAAAAAACATTGAAAAAAATTACTAGAGACTAAAATTACGTCAAGTTAGGTACGTCCTTTAATACCCTGTATACACTGAACAACATTCTAAACCCAATTCAAGCAACAACTATGGATTGTGTAATAAATTCAAAACCAATATCAAACATAACAAACCAATTCCATCGTCCAAACACCGAACTCACATGTGTGTATACAACCAAAACCTCCTAGACTCCACAAGGCCAGGACACTGGATCAAGATGGCCGCCGCTGAAGGCTGATGACTATGGATTAAAAATCTAATAAGGTGCCAATTATGGCAAAATAGTGATCTGAAGAGAGAAAATATTATACGAAATACACACTGAAGTGCAAAAAACATAGGTTCATGGCACATTGGGGAAAAAGCATTGACGGGTAAAATAAGGCAAGAAAATTTCTTAGTAAAAAATCATTAATATCCTTTCTTAAAAATGAAACATTTCTAAGTACAGTGTATTGGTACTTATAATTAGGGAAGATATCAAAAACTATATTTTTTTAGAATAAGGGCCAGTTGTTTCACAGAATAACAATTCATGAAACCAATGTAAATTTTAAAATTCTGTGAAAGTTCCATTTAAGTTCTGTTATTAAATCAATATGGGCAAGTTGTTCCACATAGCTGAAATAATAACAGAACTTGAGTAGAACATCAACAGAACTTGAAAATTAACTTTGAAATTCGACGAATTGTTCAAATTCTGCGATACAAATGGCCCTAAAGAATAAACTTAATTAAAACAAAATTAATAATTGATTACATTTAATAATGAAATTTGATTATAATGATATATGTTGAAATATGTATAATATGAATGTTGTGTAGTAGTGGATATGATTGCCGGCAGTTGAGATTGTAGAGCAGTCTGCTGTAGTTTCTGGAGGCTGGAGGCTGTAGAATGTGCGCCTGAAAATAATAACAACTAAAGTAGTATAAAGTATTAGGGGTATATTGTTTTGAAATGTTGGATGGTTATGAGGGAATGGTGTATGTGGGTATATCGATCAGTCAAGAATATTTTTTTTTACTGTGTAGATTTTGCGACTTTTCACAACTTTTTTGGTAGTATCATTTCTTCTTTTAACATAATTATTTAACAATGAATTTGTAGATGATCTGATTAAATGTTGCAAAATAATATTCGATGAATGTCCAGCGGGACAATTGAAATCTGTTAGGAAAAAATCTCTATCATTGATAGCGTCGATCGTCAATTGTGATACTAATTCACGCTGGTTATTGTAATCTAAAAACATTTTTTCTAGTTTGGTTGATAAAAGCTTTTGTACGGTGACATAGTTATGAATGACGGCATTGACGATGTCAGGGTGAGGACATAATAAACCACCTCGATCCATATTCCTTATTAATGAGTAACTACAATCTGTGTCTAACATTTTATCGACAGTGATGGAATTGGAACATGTTGTACATTTAAGTTTCTTTAAAACGGTTCGGGCACAATAACCTGCGAGATATGTAAGAACGGGGAGACTGGCTTCTGCTTGCTGGAAATCTTTCTCAGTAAATGTTTTATATAATCCAGAAAAAGAGAAATTTGGTTGCTTATTTGAACTGGTACAGGCCTGGGGTTCATTCTCAGGTTCACAATCAACAATGTCAATCTGTATCCGGCCAAATGCAGATGAAGACAACGTTAAAGGTAGCAGATCTTGAATCCTCAACTTTGACTCCACTTCAAATATTTGTCTGATTGATATTAAATATTGTGAACCTGCCATAGTTCTATACTTACCAAACCTGGCTTCTAATGCATCTGTTTGAATTTTGCCCGGAAGAAAATATTTGAACTTTAAAGTATTTATACAATATTCAGCCATTTCTAAAAGACCACGGGTTGTGTGTGTAATAGCTAAGTGAGTTTCTCTTGTTAGTGAATTAAAATTATTATTTGAAGCTTTCCATGAATCTAACCATTTAATAAATTTTTTCCAAAAATGCTACATTTTCTTCACCAGGTTTAAGAGAAAGTGGTTGTTGAAGGGGATTTCGCAATCGTATTCCCTTGAATGGAGTTTTGACATTAACAATATTCCACCATGTGCGAATTAAATATATGAAATGAGCAGTTGTTGCAAAATGGGGAATATTATGTTTCTCACCTAGAATCATCAATGCCTGCTCAACAAATTCATTAAACACATTTTGAACTTGGGCAAACATTTTGAGCTTTCAAAAGAACTTGGGCAAAGAGATTTCATTGTTAATCCGTAAGCATACTTGACTAAATTTTTACATTCTAATTCATGAAGCCGTTTTATGGAAGAAAACGCAGCTACTGATTCTGACGTATGATCTTCGAAGTGTGGAAATGATAATACTTGTTGAGTATCTTTCTGATTAATCCAATTGTTTCTTATACATTTGAAAACGTGGACAGAATCTAAAACATAAAATAAAGGTAAACTTTCATTGGATGGATGACAGTACACAGTTTTCAGTTGGGGGGGAGTGCTGAAAGACATCATAGCTTTTCTGTTAATGGAATTATTATCACTAACTACGCACAAAATATTAAAACCTATCTGTTGAAGACCCATTATAATTTTTTTAATAATAGTAAACAATTGTGCTGCATTCATAGTTTTGAGGGGGAGTATATGGACTACTTCTTTGTATCGAGAGAGTAAACTTTGAATCATAAAGACATGTGCAGTAGTAGCTGCGTTTTCACTATTGTAAGCTATTCCCAAAATGCTGCCTCCGCTGTAATCTAAATATGGCTTTATGTGAATTTCATCTATCATCAATGTTACAGTTAAATCCCTTTTCGTTAACAATTTAAATTTATGTTTCATAAATGACAAAAAATTACTGTCACTCTGTTCATTTAGTGGGTTTGTACGAAACTTGGAGCAAACTCTTCTCAAAGTTCTAGGATGGGGAAACGTTAGATGATCTGAGCCTCGTAGGAATTTATATGAATGGGGTGAAATAGAGTACAGAATGCTACTGAAGACTACAAAACATGGTGAATATCTTGCAGCCCCTGATTTTCGATTTAATAATTGTAATTGTTCCGTTAAAAATTGATTTTTTTTCTGCTTTTTAGTATCATCTGTTAATAAGTTATCAATTTCACTTAGTAAATAGACCAGAGTTTCTAATACAGTATCTATAGCATTGTCAGAAACATTTTTGAAGGACTGAATTGATAATAAAATAGTATTAAGTTCATTGTAATCGTTTATTTGCTGTGGAAATTTTTTTTCACCTAATTGTTTTAATTCTACGCATTCAACAAATAAACTCAGCCGTAAATTTATATCGACAACGGCAGATGCAATGACTTTTGGAAATGGAGTTGACGCAAGATAAAAAAATACTACGGAACTTTCTTTTTTCACGGTAATACAATCAGTTGGGAAGTTATGTTTGTCAATGCAACCTAAAAATTCATTAAAAGTTGAAAAATGGTTCTGAGATTCAAAGACTGCATTAGAAACTATGCTCTTTTCTACTGCTATTTGTAAATTAAGAAGCTCTTTCCTGCTTTTCCTTGCGTCCACACTTTCTCGGGATAATGTTGGAGTCGCTGACAGGTAGGCTGGACAATTTGGCAGAATTGACGGGATAGCTCCCGGAGCAAGTTTCACCCTCTTGTATTTCATTATACATTGCTCTCCAGTTTGTACGTTGGTGTGAACACTGGTTGTAATGATGTCCTCCTTTTTAAAATGCAGCTCGCATACCTGAAAAGTTATTACTTTAGTGTTAATTTATGTTTTCTCAAGTAATCATAACTGTCAATCTCTTTCATAATGTACACAATGCACGACAATAATAGATTTAAATTATACATATAGTATATTAGTTTCCTACAAAATAGTATTATTTAGCTGTTCAATAAATATTAAATATCTAGGCACTCCATTGACACGTTGCATTTTTTCATTGTGTCGTCTTTCATTACAGCAAAAATCTGTCAAAACCGATAGAATATATTAAATTAGACAACAACATTAACATAAACACATTTTCAAATCAAAATAATATGAATAAACATGTGTAAACGTTACATCACAATCGCAGTTGCACGTTTTTATATACATTGAGGTTAGGTACAAACATAACAATCAATATGCATTCAATTGTACTTGTTAATATAATGCAGGTACATTTTCACAATGCACGACAATAATAGATTTCAATTGTACACTATCCTCTTAAAAAATAGTGTTATTCAGCCGTTTAATATTAAAAATCTTGGCACTTTGAAACGTTACATTTTTTCATGGTTTTGTCGTCTTTCATTACATCAAGAAGCTGTCAAAAACGATACAATATATTAAGTTAGACAACAACGTTATGAGCTAATAACATTAAATTAGACAATAAACACATTTTAAAATCAAAATATTATGAATAAACATGTGTAAACACCACATTACAATCGGTTTTTACATACACATTTACATTGAGGTTATGTTCAAAGTTGAATCCCGTATTTGCAATAAAAAATAAGCACTTTTCACTTACCGTTGAATATTTTGTTGGAATGAAATCCCGACGAATAGACTTAACCCATTTATTTCGTAATATAACATCATTTGGGAACTTAAATGTATGACGTCTTGGTTCGTTATCGTAATTCCCTTTACAACGAGGAACAACGCACTTATTAACCATTTTTAAACTTAAAACACTTCTGTAGAGAATTAATAAGTAACGTCGCTCAAAGTATTGTAAGTATTGTGCATGTAATGCTTCTAATTTATAGTTTTTTGCCTAAATCAAAACACGCGTACTGCACCGCCGCAATAATATCCATAGAAGTGAAGTTCGTAATATATGAATCTGACGTTTGCAGCCGCCTAGTTTCAGCCTCCTAGAAGGTTTTTTACCGCTAGAGGCGTAAACTGGGTCTTGGCCTTCTAATGCCGTGGGTGACGATACAACACGCCGGCTTCCACAACATTATTTTTATTTTTGGTTTATTTTCGTCCCGGCACGGAGCGCAGAGAGGAACCGAGTAAACTTCCCACGAGAGATGTTAGACGGGAGATAATATCACTATTAACTGCTAAGAGATTATGACGTGAAGATGCCGGGCGAGCTTTAAACTCGATATCTCCCTCCTAATGCTTTGTACGTGTATCTTGTTAAGGAAAACGTGGCCGGTGAAATTGTGATCAATTCTGAGGATCTTGTACAAGTATCGATCCCTGATTTGGTGGACCTGAGCTTTTTTTATTCGTTTTAACTTTGATGTCAGATTTTGTCTTTGTGGGGTTTAGCCATGGCAACCGAGTATTAAAATGAATAATTTCGTTTGAGGATTTCGTAACCCAAGACCAGCATTTATTGTATATATCCTGTATTACATTCAAACTGATCGATTCCTCTTATATCACGGTCTGAGTCTGAATAGACAAACTTTTTTTTACATTAGCTCCACACAGGAGGCCCCGAGGAAAATAATTTTCCTCTTAGAGAATGCTGTGTAAATAGTTTTTTTAAGGAAAGGAAGGAGAGGAAGTTCTGAAAAGGAAATAGGTATGAGGGGTGGGTAGGAATCTGGGGTCAGTGTAAACAGGCGTAACGCGTAACGGACGTATGAATCCATCCCTCCAACCGCGATGCAAGGCGATGACTCGAGATATTCGGCTGGAGAGGATAAAAGACCTCCCTCAACCAGTCTCTCTCTATCCTGCACACTACGCGGCAGGAAGCAGCGCATTGGCCGCCAAGACCTGGAAAAACCTCACCACATGAATCCGGGCATCCCTGCTAAGTCACCAAACGTAGCAAACCACCTGGGGGTGAACTATGGCAGGGTTGTTGGTTGTCCAATAAATGGTTCCCGGGGCGACGGTACTCATACCTGCCTTCAAAATTGTAGTCTTTAGAACGTCGAGTGGGAATGATGTGTCTGTTCTAGAATTGTGTGTAAATTTGCTTGGCGCAGCAGGGCCTGAGGAATGTAATTTCCCTCACGACCTACGTCATCTTTGGGGAAGCTGTGTGAATGTTATTTTTAATGGTGGATAGGAATCTGGAAATCAGTGCTTCCAGGAGTGACGAACATTGGTTCCTCCTACTGCGGTGCAAGGCGATAGGTCAAGATAAAAAAAGTCAACAAGTTAGTTTTTTAGTCCTGCTGAAAAGGTATCAATCTAAAGTCTCTCCCGATCCGAGCCGCCAAGCAGTCGGTCGGTCAGACGCATCCGCCGCCAAGACTTAGGCAAATCTCAATCCATTAAACCGGTCCGCCTGCTAAGTCACCAAACGTAGCGACCCACTTTGGGTAACCTATGACAAAGATGTTGGTTACCCAATAAATGGTTTCCGGGGACTAGCGTCATTGATCACTTCGACGGCGGTAAACAGCCGGGAGATACGTCAAAGGCATCCCCAACATTTGCATACGGTTGACATATTATTCTGAATAAAATCAACTCCTTTTCTCTACTCCCTGACCACCACACCAATTTATCAGTGGTCCATAGCGCCAGATTCCAACTAGAGCATCGTAGTTTTAATCCTCCACTAGCAGGTAAGTCTTCCATTTTTGAAAGCTATTCGTAATCTAAAGTTTGTCTTTATTTAAAATATATATATATACATCTATTGATATAAGACAAAACTTATGTTTCTGAAGATAAATATCCTGTAAACCTATATCATACTATGAAATAAAAATGGAGCTTTTATTCAGTTTTTCTATGTGTAAGTTGATATTTTGGCAGCTTTCTGAAAGCTTTCCAGGAATCAATTTTTTAAACTGTCTAAGTTATATAAACAACTATGAAGATAAGGTTTCATACATTATTCTGACTTAAGAAATAGCTTCATATATACGAGTACATCGCAATGAATTCGTCAAAAAGAAATGTAAAAAATTAACTTACATCAATTATGATTATTCAAATCCCCTGGTATTTATTACACCCATTCAACAGAAAAGTCAATCACTCACCTGGGCACAGTGAATATGAATCAAATTAAGAGTCATAATAATTAATGGTTTGGTTCACACGTTATAATTCACTTAGAAGTTACGGCTACAGAGTTGACTGACTGTGTATTAAGCTCGTCAGTTTAAGCTTCAACAGTTAATCATTGAATAGTCTGATGAATTACAGTTCACGGGTTAGAATTCGAGTTACCTCGTGTAAATTATTAGTTTCCAGTTCCCTCACGTGACTTGCATCATTTGTAAGCGCTGTTCACCTAGGTCCTAGAGACTAGAGACCTTCCCACAGGGGCGCCCCGCATGCTTATGTGCAAAGTGTTCGGTGCACACGGGCTGCCGAATGGGCGGCCTCTTCAATTTAGTTTGCGTTTCTGATCAAACCAACACTGCGGTCTTCATAACTGATTGGTCCATCATCACTATTTTCAGATAAGTTCTTATTTTTAAGTATGCGTCCAAAAGGAGTGCGAATTATATTATTTTGAGGTAGTGGGAGATTTCCCCGACATATACGTGTAACAAAACTATGACGAAATAACGAATAAATAAAAGTGGATAACATAAACGCAATGTTCAAGATTAATAAAGACGAGCTGAAAGGGTTAAGTAATTTCTTTCGTTCACGAATGTTCATTGAATGAATTTCGCTTCACTGGAGATTCGTTTCAAAACTTTGTTGCTAGTTTCACTTGAAGGCAATTGGCCTGCGTGATGTTTATAAATATACTGTTACTAGGTCTTGAAAGCTTTCAGAGATCCTAAGAGGCGACAACTGTCGCATTCAAAATGTGATATAAACCTTTTTTTTTTCAAAAGAAACAAATACATTTTAAATAAATTAAAATAAAATACTTGGTTTTAAGTCACTTTATTAAACAAGTATTTTCTTTTCATTTATTTATTTTTATTAGTGGATTTATAACGTACTTACAAAATCTAACTAAATAATTTCCACTTTCCGATACAAGGTGGAATCTTCCGGCTTTCCAAGGATGAAAGCTTAAGAACGCAATTGAATTAGTGTGAACAGTATTATCCTAAATTATATTAAATATTCTAAATTAAATTAAATAATCCTAAATTAAACTAAACTAAATTAGAATATGAGTTTTATTGGCTATTTACTCTCTGACCGGGCAATTGCTCAGATGGGCGATGAATATTCAGAATACATATTTACTTATACCAATCCGATTGCATCCCTACGCCCTAACAGCTCTAACCCTCGCGGCAGGCTTGCCTACAAAGGTATTCATTTGAATGCTATTGATTCTAATTTTGACCCAAAAACGGTGCCAAAGTGTTTTCAATTTGAATTGCTAACGATTCCAGAATTCAGATTGATATCGTTCAAACTTTTATTGCTTTTGTATATTATTAATTTTTACTTTTCAATAGCTAAATTCGCGGTAAACTGATTCAGTCTTTTAAATATGTTCTAAAAAACAGTCGTTTTAAAACTATACGAATAATATAGTCGAGTCATCCCAACCTGGCAACTGAAACGCGACGGCCACGGCTACGAGCACTGTTAGCACCGCGTCGCCCTTGACGACAGGTCTTTAACAAGTTAGGGAACGTACCCATACTACGTGACCAATATAAGTTGCGTTCCTATGGATAGCGATTGAGTCGCCAACTGTTTTTTTTTTCTTCAGTTTTTCGATGAGAGGATGGCCTTAAAGTGTTTCAAGGGTACAGTGAGACTTATCAAAATCTCTTAGGGCATTTAAGATTTGCAAATCCGTGCGAGAAAAGAGTTGGGTGCGTATTTTTATTTGAAATATTGTACATTGTACATGGAATAAGAAATTCGATCGAGTATTGCGTTTGGGGTAACCCAATGCAATCATTTTGAATAGGGCTGGAGAGTCAATAAAGCAGTTTACAATCTGCAGAAACAATACGTCAAGAAATTTTCTCCGTTTGTAAAGGAGTACCGTTTGTAACTAAAATTTATCTTGAAACCTTCAATGTCAATGTTGAAAATGTCAAGAGGCTTAGAGATATCAATTAGCCGCACCATACTTATTGTCATGCTATGCTGGGCCAGAACGTCCGTTCTACCATGTGGAATACAGAGCAAGTCGTGGTGACGACCCTGGCGGTAGTTGTACGGTATGGGCTGTCATTATATAATATTAGTTCAAATGTGAAAGGTTTATGATCTTTAAATAGTTATTTATGCATTGCATGTTTTTTTGTGAATACTTCACCAGAGTCACAGCTGTGTGGAGCCAGTGGAACACGGAAACCCCAATTTTATCAGGCTGAATATCGTGGGGTTGAAAATAAGGTGGCAAAAAAAAGTTCTCATCTGCCTCATCAGAGCTCGCCATTAAACACAGCTAAAGTCATTACAAGCAATGTTTCGATTCTGAACGTGGGTCTTTCACAAAGGCGATACTATTAGTATCTACAACCACTCTTTTAAGATGAGCAAAGTGATTACTGAATATTAGCAGTGGTATTCGTTAGAGCAAAAAAAATCAGACAATCTTCGCATGAAAAAAACCTTAATACGTATGTATACTAGCTTTTGCCCCCGGCTTCGCTCGCATGGCATTAGGGGGCTTCCTACTCCGCCTCCTCCACCTTCCCTCTCGTCACTCCACTCCCCCCTCATTCATCTCCCCCCCCTCCCTTACCTCCCCCTCCACCCATCCTCATCCACCCTATCCTCTTCCTTCCCTCCTCCCTCTCCCTCCCCCAACCCCCTCCACCCCAACCTCCTCCACCCTCCCCCTCCTCTCTCCCCACACCCCTCCCCACTAACCCCTCCCACCTCACGCATTCCACACATTCATTCCCGGAACATTCAGTTTTCAAACTGCTCGCGTGTCACCTATTACAATTTTTTATACAAATTTCATAACGCCAGAGCTCAACAGTAGTTTTATACAAAATAATGAACAAAAAAAAAGAATTACCCAATTGGGTGCAGTCGTTCGGGTTTAGGCGCATATATAAATTTCGGTTATTCATTTTCAGACATAGTTACAAAGTACGAGGCCAACAAAGCACTATTTTTAGGGTGAATTGCCTAATTTAAAAAAAAAACATCGTTTCAAAGGCGACAATTGGTTTGCTTTTTTTCTGACATTTGCAATAAGTAAATCGATTTTGTTAGGGACAGAAAACGTATGAAAAATAATTTCATAACTCCAGAAATTATTCATAACGCCAGAGCTTACCCAATATATATAGCCTATAGTATTCGCAAATAATGTAGCTTTCTATTAGTGAAAGAATTTTTAACATCCATTCAGTAGTTTTTGCGTGAAAGAGTAACAAACACACATCCATACAAACTTTCGCCGTTATAATATTAGTAGGATAAATATATAAAGGTAAATATATATTTTATTTAAATTAACAAAATTGATACTCAATAAATAAAAAAAAAACCCTGAAGAAGTGAGCATTGCTCACGAAACATGTAGGTTTTGTATACAATAAAAGTGGTAAAAACGAAGTATTTTATTAATTTAAATCAAAATGGTACAACAAAATAATTTTGCTGTGTTAGAAGAAGATATATTTTATATTTACATTGGTGTTAGGTAAATAAGTACATATTTTTATTAGGTTTATTAATCGTTCATTATTATTATTTTCACGACTCCCAGCCATACCGATTTCCGATTTCACCCTTAATGCCAGGGGATGGTGCGGAACATAATGTATGTAGGAATTATTATTTAATTAGCGAAGTAGCTCCATTCGGCTGTCCGATTGCTCTGGGATTCTGCTTATTCAATTAGTTATTCGGGTGATTTGGGAATGTTGTTAATAAACCGTTCAATCAAGTCATTAGCTCTATTACTGAAATTGCTCGTAGGAATTTAACGAAATTATTTCTAGAAAATGTTTATTTAATCCCAAAAAAATTTATCAGGGCGTTATATATTTTTTAAAACATCTTAACGAATGAATTAATGAAAGCAAATTTTGGATGTGGAAATTAATCCTTTTACCGACATTCAATTGAGCTGAAACTAGGCGAAGAGACTTGTTGTCGATGTGAATGTATTTTATCAACTGTTGGCGGCCAATATACGCGTACTAAACACCCATTTATTTGATACTAGCTGGTTCCCGGCATGCGTTGCTATGCCATTTAATAAAGAAATTGTTTCTCCCTGCGTGTCTTTTCCCATCCGTCTCATTCTCTTTCCGCCTCCCCTTCTTCTTCCGCGTCCTCTTTCCCTCTCGCGTTCCCACTCCACCTTCTCCACCTTCTCCACCTTCCCTCTCCCCACTCCACTCCCCCCCCATCCCCCGTCCCGCGAACCCCCCTCCCTAGTTCCCCTCCTCCCTCCCAGGTTCCCCACCGCTCTTCCGAGTTCCCCTCCCCCCCTCTCCCGTGAACCCCCTACCCGAGTACCCCTCCCCTCTCCGCCCTCCAGCATTCCATACATTCAGTCCCGGTACATTCAGTTTTCAAACAGCTCGCGTGCATTGCTCTTTTTTTATACAAATTTAATAAGGGGTCATCCATTAATCACGTGATGTTTTTTTAGCAACTTTTTAACCCCCCCCCCTGGTGATATGTGGTGAGGTTTTAGACTAACCCCCCCCCCAAAATCACGTGTAATTTTTTTAGTACAAAGTATTTTGAAATTTTCAGAATATTATCACGAAAAATAAATACACGTGATATCTCATTTTACCCCCCCGTCGTGATATTTCGTGATTTTTTCCGAACCCCCCCCCCCCCCCCCCCCCCCTTTGGAGCTTCACGTGATTAATGGACGACCCCTAATGCCAGAGCTCGCCAGTAGTTTTATACAAACCTTGTCCTGACAATAACGAACACAAAAAAAGAATTATCCAATTTGGTGCAGTCGTTCGGAAGTTATGCTCGTACATACATTTCGGCGATTCATTTTTATTTATATAGATAGATAGATACATTGGTTACTAGCCGGCCCAAGAGATAATGCAACTAGGTCTTACCTTTCGATGCGTAGGACCATAGCGGAAAGTCGAAACTGTTTCACTACACAATAAAAAAAACGTGTGCAGTTCACAAGCGGTTGAAGTGAAACCTTCGCTCACAAATTCTCAACCAATAGGAGCCTTGAAAAGTGAGGTCATAATCACAGCGACCAATGAGCGCAGTTTAACGCTTCGTAGGTATTGTAATGCGTCATTTCCGTTTCATATCGCAACCAATAGGAGCCTTGAAAAGTGAGGTCATAATCAAAGCGGCATTAGGGGGTCGTCCATTAATCACGTGATGTTTTTTAGCAACTTTTTAACCCCCTCCCCCCCCGCCTTGGTGATATGTCGTGAGGTTTTAGACTACTGCCCCCCCCCCCTCATACCCAAAATCAAGTGTATTTTTTTTAGTACAAAGTAAATTGAAATTTTCAGAATATTATCGTGCGTTCAACGAAAAATAAATACACGTGATATCTCATTATATCCCCCCCCCCCCTCCTTGAGATATTTCGTGATTTTTTCCGAACCCCCCCCCCCCTTTTCGAGCCTCACGTGATTAATGGACGACCCCTAAGCAAATTTATTTGTCATGTTCCATGATGAGACCCGCAAAATGAAAGCTTTTGAATTTATCATTTTTATATAATATACCTTCAACAACATATGCAAAAAATAAGCTGTGAGAGATTAACTAAATAAAATTTGATTTTTGTGGAAAGGAAAGCGCGAGATAGTACACTATTCTAATAAGATGATTTTTTTTACTTCTTTTTAGGTAGCATTTGCAAAGGGTGTAAATTTTTTCGGATAACAAAATTTCGAGTAAATCCTCAACCATCAAGTAATGAAGTAATGATTATTTGATGGTCCCAGTAATTATTATTGACGTAGGAGGTACGAAAAAGACGAATGAGGGTCTAATCATTTGACCGTTACATCCTCCCCTACCATCCGTCAACTGAGGGTAAAGTTATCGGGTCAGTCAATGTTTATTGAGACTTGAACAATAGGCCATTTGCATCACATTTTTTATTTTTTTTTCCGGTTTAGGCAAATATTCTAAGTCATTTTGTATTTTTTTTTAATCGTATTTTTGAAATCCTGGCGATTTTTTGATAATTTCAATCCGAAAAATCAGACCATTTTTTATAAACCGCAAAGACGGGACATAATTTTGTAGGTGCGAAAAAAACGATTATTACATAGCCGAAAATCATTTTAAAAAAATAACGTTTTCCACAAGAAAGGGCACAGGAGAATAACGAGGCGTACCAAAAATATTACATCTCATAAATATTTTTTCCTTGATCCATCTTATTGATCATAAATCATTATGTTCGACGTCTATATTCCTACATCTAATGTAATATACTCGTACTTGTAAATTATAATAATAATAAGAATATTATTATTATAAATAAAATTTGATTTTGTTAAAATCAGCACCACTACCATTATACCTGTAAAACACGTACCGACAGCGTAAAATTTACGGTGTTCTCTTCATAACATCTCTCAAAAAGTCAAACCAAATGATAAGTTCGCAGAGCACAAACAATAAATCTAGTGAACGTTAAATGTCAAATTCAAATATTCGCCTGCGTGTGAATTCCAAACTCTGATTTTTTTTTGTTTCATTTTAAAACATTAAAAATATTAGTAGGAATAGGACAGATAGGGTTGGGTGAGGGGTTGGGTGGTTACTCGAGAGTATAAGAGTATAGTGATGTGATGTGAGTGATTTTTTTTTGTTTCATTTTAAAACATTAAAAATATTAGTAGGAATAGGACAGATAGGGTTGGGTGAGGGGTTGGGTGGTTACTCGAGAGTATAAGAGTATAGTGATGTGATGTGAGTGTTTTTTTTTTAAATTTGGTTTTGAAGAAAAAACATGTGTCCACCGTGCAGTTCACACGCGGTAGAAGTGAAACCTTCAGAAAACTAAACTTTGAGAGCATGAGACGAGAATAAGTGTGTGTTTGTCTCTTTTTAGTGTCACTATTTTTCGTTTCATCGCGTTCCAAATCATAACGGTGCTAAAGAAGTTTTCACTTTTCACAAAAAGCATCAAAAATCACCATCAAAATTTCATTTATGTTTTTTACTCCAAATAATTTCAGGAATAACTGTTTAAAGTACCTAAGTGAAGTATTTAGGTGCCTACTTTTATGTGTGTAATATTATATTAACTTAATGAATTTAATTACTAAGGTACTTCTGTTAATACGGCGGGTTGTACGTTGCTTACACCGTTCAACCACGCTAGAATATTTAATTATAATTATTTTAGTGCACATTGTTTCCAAAACAAATTAATTATCATTTATAATTTCCAAAACAAAATAAATTATCAGCTTTTAATATGCGCACAACTAACTTTCTTATTTTCGTTATTTGTTTTTGGGGTGTTATGCCGTGTTGTGCTACCTCCTTCTTTAGCCAACGTTTCGGACATCGTTGCAGTGTCCATCATAAGGACAGATCCGGCAGATCCGGTACATCTACCGGATCTGCCGGATCTGGAAAACAAATAACGAAAATGCTTTTGGCCGTGAAAATCTTAAAGCTTATCTAACTTTCTTATTGTTTAAATGTACGGTCGATGCTCATAGGTAGTGAATACAAAATGAAGCTACCGTAGAAAATAGAATCAATTGGCCTTTTTTTGCATTAGATCCACACAGGAAGCCTTGAAAAAAATAATGTAATAATGAGGTAATAATCTTTGGGGATGCTGTGTGGAGGGTGTTTGTAGAAAAGGAAAGACGGGAAGTTCTGGGAAGGAAAAGGGCATGAAGGGTGGCTACGAATTTGGGGGTCAGTGTGTCCAGGAGTAACCTACTCCCACTGCGATGTTCCGGGAGAGTCCTGCTGAAGAGATCAAAATGTTTCCCTCAACCAGACTCTCCCGATCCGACCACGCAGTTTGCGGGCAGACGCATCCGCCGCCAAGACCTAGACAAATCTCACCCCATGAACTCGGACCCCCATATCACCAAACGTAGCGAAACACCAAGGTGACCTACGGCAGTTATCCAAAAAGTGGTTCCCGGGATGGCAGTACCTACCCATACTTGCCTCTCAAATTTTAAAGTGAACCGATATGAGTATGATACCGGTTACAAAATACAAAATAGTTAGTTACCAACATCGTTCACCCATACTACTGCAAATACACGCACGGCGTTTCATTTCTACCAACACACAAAACACATAACTTTCATTTGCTCTGCAGCTTTGGAGGATAGGTTTTGATAGTGCGACAGTTCGGTGAAAGTTGGTATCTACCCTCCTACGCTAAATCGCCCTTTACCATTATCTATGGTAGCCACAATTGTAACGGTTTTTGTCATTTCATCAAATTATCTTTTGTTGAAGAGAGAGCAGAGCAAAGATATTTTCACAATAAAAGCGAATGTAAAATTAAATTGTAGGTATTTGTTTAATTAATCAACTAAGTCCGGAATGGCAATCGATTATTCGATTAATGAATTGAGAGCGCTAGGTCGTTGAGAGGCGGTATTTCAACAATTTCCAGCATTTCGCATATTGATGGGACGTATTTTGCACTTTCGCCCAATAAATCAGGCGGCTCCATATCGGCTTTGCAAGTAGATTGATTTTCGAATCAATGAGTTGGCTTTCAAATACGCACAATGTAAAATAACACAGTACGTTTCATGAATAAACTACGCCCGGGGATTACGTTACCACTGGTTAATTAAATTTTGAAACGATATAAATTATAGTGCTATCATGTTCTTTAGAAAACAAGCGGGGTATGTCCGCCCTAAAACATCCTTCCTGCATATCATATAATCTACTTATTCTTTCAAAAGTTATGTGAAAAATCTTTTTTTACTTATTTTTAAAGATTGATTAGCATTGGCATTATCTTATTACCTACTAACATCTGAAATAGGCAATTTTCCTGTTTTTGAAGTTAAATTTCTTTAGCCCCATTAGTGATTTAAAATTTGGATGAAATGGAATTGCGTCACTACAATTTATTATATGACGGGTCCTCGGTTCTAATATAATGCGGTAAATTTACGACTCGGTATAACGCGTCGCAAATCTCAGCGGCCAGAGAAATCCAGCGAACGGAGGTTCAAATCCTAAGAAATCCAAAAAAAATAAATTATTTTTGTTAATTAATATCCAATCTCCAGACCACTTTAAAATAAACAGGCAAAAGAAAATAAAGCGACATCTAGCGACTTTCTAGTTTCACTTCCACCGCGTGTGAACTACACACTCTGATTTTTTTATATTCTCGAAATAATTACGATATTGAAGGTATTTTTAATTTATTTTTATGTCGTCAACATTTTATATAACTATTTAAAATGTGCCGTTTTCAATTTGCCGCTAAAACGATAGTTCGTTTTTATTAATAAATTCGGCGGCGTTTATACATCACGCCAGGCAACATAATGACAGGCGTCTTACCAGACATTGGCGTTTTCTAATGAAAATAATAAAATAACACATTTTTTAGTACAACCTTCAAAATCCTAAAAGTAAACATTAAATTAACCACTCGTTTTAACGGTGTTCGTAGTTTGTGAAAAACTCCATTAGGTTCATGAAATAATAGCTAAATACTAATTATTAAACATTTGTGAAGTGTGCGCTTTCACAAATCTTATTCTGAAAAAAGTTCAAGTATTCTTTAGGATTTTGTCGCCTTAGTTCATACTTGTCCATTAGATCATTAAAAAAATTTACAGGAGAAGAAGGTTTACTTACATTATTTCAATGAAACATAATGTTAAGTGTTTGAGATAAAGCTATTTCTTTAAAAGAAAAGGTCTTATATAAGAGAGGGTATTTACAGAGAAAACCAGAAATATGTCATTTTTAAATCAGATTTTAGACGTATTGACCCTTTTCCACAAAGAAATATAAATGGATTTCGAAAGATTGTTTGTTTATTAGCATTCGCATGTTTTAAATTTTGAGAAAAAATGTTTATTTTTAGTATAATAAGGTAAATACCATAGGTCGTTGGCAGATTTGTTAAATTTTCAAAAAAGATTTTGTATTATACCACACCCATTTCAAGTCATAATAATCATGCAGTAAAATAAATCAATACATTATCTGTGTATCGCATGCTTTAGAATTTTAATTTTAGTTTAAATAAAATCATTGAAAAATATATACGTACATGTGTTTCTTGACGAAAATTGGTATTTTTGTGTATTTATTTGCGCTCTTTCAAACTTATATATTTCAGATTGTTTTAACATTCTTATTTAACTTAGACATTATTGAAAAATGATAAATACTTATAATCAAAAAATGATTACAAAAATTTACATTATTTTAATAGTTTTATCATCACGCCTTTCAGCATTTTTGGATGTAGGATAAATTAAAGCAAATTTGGAATGAAATAAAATCGATATTAAGTTATAATTTTAAAAAGCTGGTACGGAGAATAATTAATCTTTCTCATTGTAACCGCCCTGCACGATCCTAAAAACAACTTTCGACGAAATGTGGATTTTCGGCCGCTGGCTGGTTAAACGCTCTTAAATAATAATTAATTAATTAATTAAGTTATTATCTATCAGTTTTAATACTATATTTTTAATTTTAAAGTGGGGATTGAACAAAAACTAAAATGGTCTATTGGACAAATGGGAATTCAGGCAAAGATTTGTCTAACTCTTCGTATTTTAAATTGTACTAAAATAGGTCTTAGCAATCTTAAGCTTTCAACATTTAAGCATAATATCTAAAACACTTAAAATTCACCCCTACCGGCTATTTACAACACATACATAACTTAAGTTTGCACGGTTCTCGTATCTGCGGTCTTAATAAGATCTTAATAACGAGTAGGTTCCTACCACCACTTCATTACCTTTCCCTGGAAGCTTTAAAATGTCTACATTATAAGTTATAAGAGGGTTTCGGAGCTTTTAAGGTACGTTTGTGGATCACATCACCCTAATTAAGCCTCTTACTTTTAGCATACACAGTACCTGCTACTTGATGTTAAATATAGGAATATAAACGAAAACAAATTTATTTGTTTACAATTTAACAAATTTCGGGGAGAGGCTGGACCACCAATGAGACGAACGTTGCTGAAATAGTCAGGAATATTCAAGCCTCGTCTAAGGGATGAAAATTAGATTAAATGAGATTTTTTTGTAAATTCAATGACTAGTAACCCGTTATGCGCAACCAGGTACTTTCCAATCATTATTATTCCCATTTCCGTCCCAAATTACCTTAAATGAGGGACATCATATTATGTAGTTTTTTTTTATTTATATTTATTTTAAAATACATTACTTTAATAATAATATAAACTATCCCTTTATTTTGTAAATGTATAGATTGTGTATAATGATTTATAGTGTAAGAAGATGGGTACTGAAAATCCTAACTAATATTATAAATGCGAAAGTGTTTTCGTGTATTTGTTTAACCTTCTTTCACATCGCAATGAGCGACCGATCGACATGATTTTTTGCAAAGAAATAGTTGGAGGACTGAGAAGGGACATAGACTACCATTGATCGCGGAAAAATCATTTCATTCTTCTTTTCTTGAAAACTCTTTGTACAGTAATTTATCCCTAATACCGCGGGTAAAAGCTAGTGATTCATACACTACATACCATCGCTTTTTCCTTACCTTTCTCGGTTTTTTGAACTTACTAC
The DNA here is from genome assembly GCA_929108145.2 of Limnephilus rhombicus. Classification (NCBI taxonomy): domain Eukaryota; kingdom Metazoa; phylum Arthropoda; class Insecta; order Trichoptera; family Limnephilidae; genus Limnephilus; species Limnephilus rhombicus. Next base: position 30,266,743 of record OV815277.1, on the reverse strand, counting down.
AAGAACGACAAACATCTGATTGAGTTTCGAGGAAGTTCTTCCTGCATCACATTAATAAAAGTGGATTTGTGGCGCTTCTAGCGGGAGTTTATTGAAACTGAGTATGCAGGTCAATGCAGAAGGGAGCTACGAAACTTTATGCTCAAAAAAATCTCAAAAAAAACTGAAATAGGTCATGTTGCCGCGCGACGATATATGTCCAATGTTTCGTGAACACCTCACTATGAGAATCTAAGCTGAGGTATCACTGTGGTATTATGGTCTAATGATAATAATCTCTGTTGTTTCAGGCAATCATGGCTTTGCGTTTTCTTTATATTTTTTTTAATGCCTAAACAGATTCATCTATTACATCGTCGCACTTCAAATCATAAAAATGCAGATCTTCAAATACTTCATAAGCACTCTTTTTATTGAAATTGAAATTGAAAATTTTTTTTTTTTTTTTGGTACAGTACATACAATAGATACATAAATATAATGAAAGTGTATAAAAAATAAAAAAACTTAATACAATTTTTGATTTTTTTATTTATTTAGTATATATTAAGAATAAGAGAAACATATGTGTGTATATGTATATATTTTTTTAATTATTATTTATTTTTTTTAGTTAAGGTTTTCAGTATATTTTTTTAATTGTGTTTTGAAATTTTTGTAACGGTCCTTAAGGGATCTTATATTTTCTGGTAATTTATTAAAGAAATTTGTTCCTAAGTATTTATAGTTTTGTTGACCCAAAGTTTTTTTACAAATGGGAATTGGTAACGTGTATTTTTGCCTAAAATTTACTGTGTTTTTGAAGGGTATGGATTTGTTTAGGATATCCTCTTTGTAAACTTGTAAGGTTGAATGATACAGGAAGAGAGTATTTAATTTTCTGACTTTAAATTCTTTGAATATGAGTTCAGATGGATATAGAAATGATTTTTTTAGTATTATTTTAATTATTAGTTTTTGCGCAATGTAAAGAGATTGTGTGTGAGTTTTATAGGCGCCACCCCATCCTATTATACCATATTGGATTATGGATTGACAGAGTGCGAAGTACGTCATTCTCAGTAGTTCTTTACTTAGAATGTGTCTCAAACAGCTAAAAATATATGTCAATTTTCGTACTCTGTTTTTAAGAATGGTTATATGCGGTATCCATTTTAGACATTGGTCAATAGTGATTCCTAGATATTTGGTTGAAGTTTTCATTTCAATATTAGTACACAATAAGTTACAGTGGTGTTGTTGAGTGTGTGGTGCAGAATGGATCCTTATGTTTATTTCATTCGGCGTGTTTGTTTTTTTTATGAAAAATGGTATGTAATGTGTTTTTTTAGAGTTTAATGTTAGTAGGTTATTGTCAAACCATGTTTTTAATTCATTCATGTCTATGTTAGCCCTTTTATTCAGTTCTAACCATGTGTTTGCTTTTAGAAGAAGCACTGTGTCATCTGCATATGAGATAATTTGCCCGTATTTAGCAACTTCAAATATATCATTTACATATAATATGAACAAAAGTGGTCCTAGAACTGTGCCTTGTGGTATTGAGAAGTTACTACTTTCGGAATCACTTAGTTCATTTAATATTTTTACTTGTTGTGGTCTATTTTCCAAAAAGCATTCTTAGTGCATACGATCTATAACAGCATCCTGCGAGGTAATCAGATATGGTATTTGTTCAAAGTATGTCTGTCTCTCAATTCTCGGTACTGGTTCAGTCAATATCGTCTTCTACGCTTCATGGAGTGCATACAGAGCCAATCTCTCAAGAAAATAATAACATAATCTTGTTACCATTTGAGATCAGATTACAGCTGCAAAATTCCAAGACCAGTGTTATTTGTATGCTCTCATTTAGAAGGCAATGAGACATTGACCTTATGGGGTTTTAAGTCAATGACTCCGTTTCATAATGATCGGCAGTCTTACATATTATTTTGTTACAAATCGTTAGAACTTTATAAATAGGATTTTCTATTATCATCTATCATTATAACCTTCCTATAACCAAGATAGCAATCGCCATAACCTTATTACCTAGCTTATTTTTGTATTTATATCTCCAAAAGCAACAATACTAGCATTAAATTCGGATAATGTAATCCATTTTGGCTAACAATAAAATATGAAAAAGTAAACCAACATTTTACAACAAATAAAAATAATAGCCTTAAAGGTTTAACAGAGTCGCTACCGAATATAATCGAATGTACCTATCTTAATTATTTCATTTATAAAAAATAACGCCAAACATATGCAGAACGTTTTTTGTTATATCTGTAATACTTTGCGAAAGTTTTTTGTTCGTGCTAGTAATAAATTTATTGAAAATGAGTAATTGTATATTGTAAATTCTTAGCAAAATTTATGGCAAAACTTTAACAAAAAAATCTAATAACAGAGTACTTTACGTAGAAGCGCTTCGACATTATAGTGTTAATGAGAATCGTAAGCCATTTAATTTTACAGTATCTGTTAGGTAAAACTGAGGAGATAGAGAGAGATATGCATCATAGTCGTGTCCGTGTGCCCAAAATAAGAATCTACAGTTTTACTGACATCTGCTTTATTTTACTTTTCAAATATTGAAATTCTTTCTCGGACGTATTATCACAGTTTTATCGGCCTTTTTTTGCCCTTCAAATCGAAAGGACTTACGTATTTTTTTGTTAGTTTAATTTGTACAACTCCCATTTTTATTTTTATTTCTTTTATATCTCTACATATTATAAATTAAAGTCGTCCGCGTCGTCTGTCTGTCCGTCTGTATGTTATCGAAAAACTCAAAACTACTTAACGGATTTTCATACAGTTTTCACCAATAGATAGAGTGATTCGTGAGGAAGGTTTACGTATATAATTTGTCAAGTATTTGTGTAAATTGGTTGAAACATAACGATAATTGTTAAAAGCGTCGGAAAAAGTCAAGCCGCCTGGGAGCTTTCATCGAAAGCACAGCCTAATCCCTTTGAGATATAACAAAACAGTGCATGGTGGAATATTCCTCTTTTATAGATCTACAAAAAAGTCCTCGATGGCATATATCAATCTTTTATAAATAGCTTACTATACCCATTCTATCTTCTAAAAAAATGGTCACGTACAATGCGATAATTGAAAAGTTATTTAGACGAATACAGCATTAATCCTTATCAACTTAAATAGGTACGTTAGTTACCTCAAGCATTTCGCACCATCTCTACGTATTATAAAGTCCTCCGCGGCTTCTGTCTGTCCGTATCTTCGCGATAAACTCAAAGATGGCGGTGGTTACAAAGGTTGGATAACCATCCAGTAGATGGCGTTGTGTTTAGTTAGTCATATGTATTGGGTATTTACCCACACTTAAAATCATCTTTCTATTTTAATTGTATTCAAATCAATATGTATTTAACCTTAAATATTCTTAAGTATGATATTCATTTATGTACCTCTACGCCTGTCTCAACACAGGTATACCCTAGTGAGACAGGCATCGAGTAATGTAATGTAAAACATACCTTATATAGATAAATAAATAAATTGTATATATTTAACTAGTTCTATAATAGTTGTATAAACTGTCGTTATACGACTTGCAGACGATGTATTTATATTGTTAAATTTCTAGACTCTATTTTTATTACCTACATACAAACTTATTAATTTCTGATTAAAGTTAATGAAATTATTAATTGTTATTTTCCTTTTAAAGTTTCTCCAATTACTGAATCCTACGTAAACTTGCGACCTCAGTTTTCTTCTACGGAATTATGTGTACAGTGGCTTACGGCCATTCTGCCCCAAAAAGTCATTAATTTAAAAGATTTTTCCATTGTTGCTTTTGTTATAAACATCATTTATGAAGGTAACAATGAGATCGTTTACTATTTTTTATGGGAAATGTATATATTTAAGACAGTAAAATTAGTTTTTCGATATCTCCAAATTAGACGAAATTATGCGCTTACAAAGTGAACATTGGTAAAATATGTGCAATAGTGCCCAGCGAAGCAGTTATTATTCATTATTCGAATGGCAGTACCGCCGCGCTAATGCCGTGGTGTCACATGCTTTTCGACCCAAAAATCAACATTTTGACGGCTTATATACTTTCGGTATTTAAAATAAAATACATGTATGCAGTTAACACGCGGTGGAAGTGAAGCCTCCAGTAAACTAAAGTAGACAAGAGTGGGGACGCTACGAAGCACCGCACAAAAAGGAGACCGATTATTTACGAAGCACCGCACTTGGTGACCGATTCTCTCGCAGGCTAAATCTTATGTACGTGTTTATCTATTTTTAGTGTCGCTTTTTCGTTTCATCGTTCTTCAAATTACAACGGCGCTAAAGAAGTTTTTACTTAAAAAAATACATGTGTGTAGTTCACACGCAGTAGAAGTGAAACCTTCAGAAAACTAAAGTAGACAACAGTGGGGAGGCTATGTAACACCGCACAAAGAGAAGACCGACTATTCTATCTCATTCTTTCATAGATAAATCCTGTAGATGTATGTGTTTTTAGTGTCGCTTTTTCGTTTCATCGAATTTTAAATCACAACGGTACTAAAGAAGTTTTCAATTCAAAAATCTAAGATTTAACAGCATGGTCTAATTAATGACACATTTAAAAAAAAATAGAGAAATAATTCACACGCGATAGAAGTGAAACTAGAAAGTCGCTTTCTTTTGCCTGTTCATTTCAAAGTAATTTGAAGATTGGATATTGATTTACAAAAACAAAAATGTTTATTTTTTTGGATTTCGTAGGTTTCGAACCTCCGTCCGCTGGATTTCTCTGGCCGCTGAGATTTGCGACGCACTATACCTCTGCGCTATGGGACGCGCTCGGCGAGGCGCGAATTTACGCATTATATTCCGACGACCCGTAAAAAAACAAAGCAGCCTTGAGAGCAGTTTGATGCTTCGTAGGTGCCGTAGTACGTCTACGTCATTTCAGTTTCATCCGAATTTCAAATCTCTCTAACGGGGCTAATGAAGTTTCACTCCAAAAAATTGGTGCAAGCAACGATATTATTCTCTATCCTATAAGACTGAAGAAGGTTTTTTCTAAGTCATTAAATATCGCTTCTAAAACCTTTAAATGAGTTTACCTAATTAACCTGAAACTCTTGATTGATACCTACGTACCTTTCATTATTTATGCTAAAACAAATCAGTACAGCCTTGAAGATTTCCAATAACTCGTATCCATAGAAACGAGACTATCAGCAATAATTCAAAAGGTCCCAAACCCATTCCTTTTGTAATGGTAGTTTGCCGTAAGATCGTAAGATGTCACTTCATATACAATTGGTGTTTTATCAAATCCAAGTCTGGTTCTATTAGATTCCAGATGTAGGGGAATTATTCCCAGTTAGGGTAACCACATTTGAGCGCAGGGAAACCCATTTAGACTCCGCTCTGTGTAAGGGATTCATTATTCAAGTGAGCTTTAAGAATTACGACTAAAAGTACACACACCTGGTGCCTTAGTAAGCGAATGTTAATTCAATTAATGTATCTACAATCCGACTTATTATTTCTTATATTACGTTATTTCTTATCTTAACAAAAAAACTAACTAGCCATCACACCGTTTTCCTGAAGGGGTAGGTAGGAAAAGAGGACGGACCGCCAAACAATTCGATCTTGGCACACATTCCTTGTCTCGTTCACATTCTTGCATCGTCTCATATATGCTCTTCTATTATTCTGACTCTTGACATGGCCCGACTCAAGTATCTGTATGTCTTCCTCGGACATCCGATAACTATCTTATAATTATCTTAACTACACAATCTAAAACGTGATTATACGTGTCTTAGCGTTAGAAAAACTTTACTCTTTAAGGGTGAGCTTTGTTGTTACCAAAATTGCCCTTTTTTAAATTTCTAAATCATTGCAGCTATTTTCTGCTCGAAATGCATTATCCAACGCTCACTATGTAGCATTCATAAGAATAATATAATCATCATCACTATTGGCTCTACAACCCCTGGTGGGTCTTGGCCTCCTCAAGAGTCTTCCTCCACTCATCTCGGTTTTGTGCCAGCTCTCTCCAGTTTGGAAGCTCCAAGATAGATATGTCTTTGAGGACGTTGTCGCTCCATCTTAGTCTTGGCCTTCCCAGGCTCCTTCGCCCTATTGGTCTTGAGTTCAGCAGGGACTTTGGTGCTTGATGCTCGGTCATTCTCTCCACATGACCCAGCCACCGAAGTCTTCCCAATTTTATAAATTTTAAAGAATAATATAATAAGTATGCCGAAATCTTTCATTAAATTTAAAGGTCTGCTGGGTAATACCTTTCTGGTTTAAAATAATCGTATCGCCCTGGTGAAAGGTCATCATTCAGAACCAAAGCTTTTATTGACTTAAGTCGTATTAAGTTACCAGATCTGAATAGCCAGGTACTTTCCCTCTATCCTTACAGCTCACAAGGTATTCCAATTGGGGATTCCGATATTCCACTGGCTCCTTGTACACAAGAGAAAAAATCCCGAATCCTAAGGTACTACGTCTTACCCAATGACCCAACCTTCCTCTCCCCCAACTCCTTTCCTTACCACTCCATTCAGTATCAAAATATACCCCAAATGGGGATGCATTTGTGCAACCTGGAATTTTGTGCGGTGTACACATAAAAAATCAGTATTCCAATGTTACGGATTGAGTCACCTCAACGATGTCTCAAAACTGCCAATAAAAAATATATGTATGTATATAACTTATAAATTATACTTGATTAACTTATAAACCCCATTCACTGAAGAATTCAATGAAAATATGAAAGATATAGTAATGCACAAAATAAATCAAAAGTGCTCTTTTTGTACCGTTTTTGAATTACCAACATTTCGTTCAATTATTTCCCATACTTTTTGACAGTCATCTTTTTGGTGTGATTGGAAAGTTCTACCGAATATTTTTCAACCTAGATGGTGTCTTGGATAAACTACCCAAATATTTTTTAACCTAAATGTTGTCTTGGATAAACTACCCTAATATTTTTCACTTTTGATGGTGCCTTAGATTAACTACCCAAATATTTTTTAATCTTGGATAAAACTACGAGCTTGATAAAATTCACGAAATGTATTTATGTGGCAATAGCTCAATGATTGGCAGAGACGCCAGTCCCGTTAAGACTAAAGGTTCTGGGCTCGAGTCCCAGTTGCGCCTGTTGCCTTTTTTTGTTTTCTGTGTCTCTATCTTTTTCATGTTTTCATTGAGAGTTGTTGCTACATATATCTTTCTCAGTCACCAAAATTAAATGTTTTCATACCCGCGTACTACGGACCGCACTCTATTTACTTCTGAGAGAGTGTTATTTACATGACTGTACGGGCTTCTATGGCATTGTCTGAAAGCGTGCAGGATTAATTGAATCAGTTGTAAAGGTTAAAGTTGTTTTTGTTGTCTTATTAATATTCTAGAAAATACTACACTTTGAGTGCGACAGTTACATGTTACACGTATAACACAATACAATCTATATAACTGTGTTGGGGATTTATGCAAAACAAACAAATCTTACTTGCCACTTTAGGTTATTATTGTGAAGTTTGTAATATTAATAATGTTTCTTTTCTTGTTTGTTTCAGGTAAGTTTCAACTTGAAAACAACTTGTTCACAATCTTCAGAGGATGAATGTCGACAATGGGTAAAGTACTTTTAATTTAATTTTAATACTGCACACAACTGCTCCCAACCGCTTGTAGCCATTAAGACTATGGCATGGGGTATATTTTGAGGCTTAAGGTAAGTGGGGAGGGAAAGGAGATAGGGAAGAGGAAGGTGTGGAAGTGTCTGCCTTTTCAAAGCTACCACCAAATACGACTAAAGACATTTCAAGCAATGTTTCAATTCTGAACGGTGGTTTTACACCACTGAGATGCGCCTTGCTGGGAAGGCAACGCATTTATCCACTCGGCTACTAATTTGTCTAATGATTTGCTGTGGTTACCTGTACTGTATATCTTATGAAGAAGATAATACCAAAAAATCTAAACGTAAAACGAAACAAAACAAGACACGGAAAATAAAAATAAGTTTATGGTAATCGAACCAAGGATATCAGTCTTACTGGGACATCGCCTCCATCCACTGGATCATTGTGACCTAATTTTGGACGTCTTTTTTGTAGATCTTTTATTTCAAATTCAGAATTAACAATTTTACCTTCAACTAATTTTCACATACTATTTGGCTACTGTCTTTTTGAATGATTACAAAGTTCTAACGAATTTATTTGTAACCTCGGTAGTGTCTCCGACAAACATATTTGTTTTCATTTAATAAAATGACGCCCCAAAAAGCACTTTCGAATATTGCAGAAATATTTGCATTAATTTATTTAATTGAATCAATTTTTTATTTATTTATATTATTTTTTTTATAAATACTACATAAACAGCATAAAGAAGCTTTGACTGTCCAACTAGGAACAAAACAGCACTCACTATTGTTGTTAATATTGTTCTTTAGGAATTGCTTTGTATATTTTTGTATATTCGTTATTTCACATTATTTAATTATTTTTTTAAGGACTCGTAAGGAACACTGTAGGTTAATTTTAAGTTTATTATAATTAAGCGCACTTGAAGTGAAACATCACAAAACTGCGCTATATAAATACTACGTTATTATTATTATTATTAGGAAGGTCTCCCGTTCTAGGACAGTCAAATTGACAGGTTTCATTTATATTGGACATGTAGGTACATGATTATTCATATATGTAGTATTAAGTAAAGTTAACATTCACAGATTCCATTCACATAATTATAATATACGATACAGTAGGATAGTAGTAGTAGACTAGATTCTAGAAACAATTTATTATCGAATATGTAAGAAACAGTGTTTAAGCAGTGAGTATAGAAGAAAAAACAGTAAAGGAAAAAAAATACAAAAAATTGGGAAACAAAGAAATATATAGGGCATTTGTTGAATTGAACCACTAACTGTTGTGATGATGTTAAAGATTAAATAAAACATAAATGTAATTCGTAGAACCCACCAAAACTTTCAAACATAACTAATAATATAAACTTGAGTTTTTCAAAATAAATACAAAAGCATTTTAAAAACAGGCGCCAATGAAATAATTGGTGTGTTCCACACATCACCAGAAATCTCCTCCGTAGCTGAAGAGACTTGAACAAATTTTTTAGAAAATAAATTACTAACGTAGTTTCCTCTCCAGATGGATGGAAATGGCTCCAACGCGCCAAGAATAATAATTATATTAAAACAAAAAATGGATATATATATCCCTACAAGAGTTCTCTTGTGCGTACCCAAGTGCACCCCGTTATCACTCAGACTGAATTATTTTTACCATACAAATGTTTGTAATATTTTTTACTTTTTCAATTACGAATGAGAAATGGGTTTAATTACGACTGGCAAGTGGCTTCATTAAGAAGGATGTGACGTCATTATTGTTTTAATTGAAAGCGTCACGGAGTTTCGTCCGTAGAATATTATTTGTAACTCAGCTTCAAGAGAAACGGGGCACGGAGTGACATCTGTTGGAATTTATTCACAACCCGCCAGTATAACGAACTTTTTCACTTCAAATGTGTCGCGTTACAATAAGGAACTCCAGTGAAAAATATTATGGCTTTAAAAAAATGTGTTCATATAGACCAATAAACGTTTTATTTTATAATATTAAACGCAGAGTTCTTAAAAAATTATTAAAAAGTCAATTTTTAAACCTCTCGTCAAAACACAGTGTCAAGTTGGCATAACTGAAATGGTTAGTGGTGACGTCACTGCTAACTATTCACCTGGTGATAGCGTGTTGAAGTTGTATCAAGATGTACATTGACATTTGAAATCTTACGCCACGTAAGACGCGTACGCCATTCAACATTTCGTGTTTTTTTCATTCTGTTAAAGAGATTTAGATAAATAATAGTTGATGTGTTTATTGGAAACATTTTTTAGGCCCTCAACAATTAAAATGATGACGGAAAGGGGCTTTAATTGATGTTAAATATAGTGGTAAATATATTCATAAATAGGTCATATTTGACATTTGGTTTACGATACATCGATCGTATTTTCGAATTGTTTTTAGTATCAAGGGCTTTTTATACAAGTTATTACACAATCGTCATGATCAGTGTATTATAAATACCAGTGTTTCTGTATGTGTTATACATAAAACAATGTACAAAGTCACGCCTGAACACAAAATTCGATGGCTTACGATGTCATTTCTATTTACAATGAAAAAGATGATTTATTGTTTTTATATTGCACTTTGGTAAAATACAATAACAGTAGCGGTGAGATGTGGACATTTTACCAATGTTTTTCTATATTAAAAACAGTTAATATTGAATAAAAAACGCCTCGACTTCTCACGCCTAAAGTCATCCTAAAGTCATTCCGCCATTGATTCTTCGATTCTTCCATACAAATTCAAAATGACAACTTGAAAGTAAATAAAACTATCGGTGGGTGATGACGTCACACAATCCACCATAGATACGGTGGTTTTCGGGGGGTCTTGAAAAATTAAAACTTTGAAAATTATTTTTAACTATTAAAACTAACAATAAAAAAAATAATAATTTACCTAGAAATTTAGGAGGTAGAGGTATAGTCAAAATAACATCTTTGAAACACAATCAGGTAGAAATGCTTAGAATTTTTTTCCATAGGAAAGCTAATAGCTCAGAAATGCACAAAATAATTTGTAAGGCAGATAGAAACATTACACCTTTAAATTTATATGACGAGAATGCCAACATTCTTATAAATACTAACCAGGAATTATTAGATTCCTGGTCAAATAAAATTATTCATGCAAAACACTTCAATTATCTCAACCAAACGTATGTTGACAAACTTTCGTCAAACAAATGGTTGAGTATTGGAGAGTTGAGCGCAGAAATAGAAGGATTTATGCTTGCCATTCAAGATAGAGTCATTAATACTAAAAATTATAGGAAGCATATAATCAAAGATATAAATCAAATTGATGATTTATGTAGAAAATGTTTGGCTTTTCCGGAAACTATAGAACATATTATATCGGGATGTTCTATATTAGCGCCGTCCGAGTATACATTTAGGCACAATCAGGTTTTAAAAATAATCCACCAAAGTTTGGTAATTAAACATAACTTGATTGACTGCCGTAATATAGTACCATATTATGAATATGAACCAAATTCATTTTTAGAAAATGAATTTTATAAAATATATTATGATAAAACTATACTAACAGACAGAACAATTAGTCATAATAGACCTGATATAGTTTTACATGACAAAATTAAAAAAATAACTTATATCATTGATGTAGCTATTCCAAATTCCTGTAATATTCAAAAAACTGTTTCTGAAAAAATTAGAAAATACACAGATTTAGGAAATGAGATTAAAAGAATTTGGCATTCTCGGAATATAAAAATATTACCATTTGTTATTTCGGCTACTGGCATTATACCTAGGTCTCTGATTCAAAATTTAGGCGTATTAGATTTGTCAAAGAATTTATACATAAAAATGCAAAAATCGGTAATTTTAAATACATGTAGGATTACAAAAGATTTTTTAAATATTTATATTGAGGGATCAGTAGGATTTATAGGTTCAATTAGGAATTCCACAGAGCCGAACCCTCTGATATGAAAATATCTGGAGTCGGTGAATTATTTTCCCATCTGGTCTCTGGTAGGTTGACATGTTGTTCTTGTATTGTTTTGTAATTATAATACATATAGTGCAATTGCATAACGTGGATTGACCAGATGATCATTTGGGAAGTGTGTGAAAGGGTTTAGTTTTTCCTGTGGGGAAAATTAAACCCGGACATTTAAATCTGGTGCGTAAATGCAGTTATTTAAGTTTGAAGGTAAACAAAATAATAAAAAATGGACTGGAGTTCTCTAAGTCTTGAAGTTGATCAAAGGATTGCGAATTTATTTTTATTCGCATAATTACTGTATTTATCAAACAAACTTTTAAAATGTCAAGTTTACGTAATGATTGTTTTGTGTAATTTAGAAGTAGGTGTGCATTTATATATTTATGTGGTGAAGTAAATCAGTAAAGAATGAACTTATAACATAATGAATCTTAAATTTCTATAAGTTTGACGGTAGTTACCTCATCAGGTATATTTATATTTTAACTAGTTGTAGACCCGATGTTGCCAGGACTTCACACAGAATTTTTCGAAATCATATAAAGACAGTGACATCTTGTTTTGAAGTTCAAATGTGCAACATTTCATCAATCTCTGAATAAAACTGTAGATTTGCATAAAAAATCAAAGCCTCGCCGCTCGCCGCCCTCCCGCCTGCCTGCCACAGATACTCATATTTATGTAAAATGAAAGATACCCGATCTGATTTAGGGGTAAACCTAAAAGATTTCTGAATATGCTTTTTCATAGATGACACTAATTTAATTATTTTAGGGAAAAACAAGTTTTGCAAGCTATGCTTTAAAATATTAAGATGAATTATTTGGTTGCGCCCGTACACACACAAAATGAATGTGAATAAATGGTTTCGTGCATAATTTTGAATACCAACTCGATTATTCCAAGTTATCGGTGATTCAATCCAATAGCCATTCTTGGAAGAATTGAGTTTTTATATAAAAAAAATGAAACAATACAACTTTGTATAAACCACTTATATAATGTGCAAATCCGACCGGTTTCGGAACAAACGTTCTTTCGTCAGGGAAAGCTTATACTAATTTGACAGTTTCGAACAATGTTTTATTATGGTAGCTACATTAAAAAATATGAGTTTTTGTTTGTTTAAAACAATTTATTCATATTCATATTACGTATTTATGATCGAAAACAAACAATGCATCTTAATAATTCACAGCATAACTTGTAAAAGGGGTTCATTCCTAGAATAATTAAATTACCGCCATCTATGAACGAGCAAATTATGAATTATTTTAAGTTTTCCCTTAAAAGGTAATGAAGATAGAAGAAAAAAAATGGGACGGTGGCGTTGTATGAAAAAAATGTAGCAAGGTATTTTCGTGGAAGAAATAAAATAAAAACCTTCGAATAATAAAAGATATCTATGGATATATGTACGAATATGGACGTAATGGAGAGTTTGTCTCAGGACTTTGTTGTATGGCATTCAATCCTTTTTGCCTACCCTGTGGTGGATTACCGTGACTTTCAATTATGTAGATATTTTCGGAAATCCCGCCATACGTTTAATAATAGTCAGATGCGGTGACGGCGGCGTGTCCCAAAAATAAAAATAAAACACGTTTAAGGGGTAAAATAAATATGTTTTTCGTAAGTTTTTGTATTGATAAATTAAATGAGAAAACAACATTACCCAAGTAAATTATCTATAAATGCTTTACAAAAAACAATTTACCTTTTGAATACTAGGAAAAAATAATGTTTTTGAACCAAAAAAAACATCACACAAATAAAAACAAAAAATATCTTTTTCCTCTTTTCGAGTTTAATTTATAGAACTTTATTTAAATCTAATATATAAAATTCTCGTGTCACGGTGTTTGTTATCATACTCCTCCGAAACGGCTGGACCAATTTTGATGAAATTTTGTGTGCTTATCTGATAGGTCTGAGAATCGACCAACATCTATTTTTCATACCCCTAAAAGTAAAGGGTGTTCCACTCCGCATTTTTATTTTATATTTTTTGGAATTTTTATTTTATTTTTTATTTTTTTTTATGGTGAGGCATTAAAATACATGCAACCCTAAATTTTCACCCTTCTACCATCAACCCCTATTTTTTAAAAGTGATATTAGTAATTCAAACCGGTGTCACTTTTGACCCGATGAGAACGAAGCCGGCCTCTTTTCTCTAATTTTAAATTTTTTACTAATCAATTACTGTTTGATATTGTTACTACAAACATGATTCACGGTCCATGCGGTAATTTGAATCGTTCATCGCCTTGCATGGTAGACGGAAATTGTACAAAGGGTTTTATTAAAGATTTCACCAACGATACGGTCACACATGTTGAAGGATATGCAATATATCGTCGAAGAAATACCGATAATGGCGGACAATCATTCATTAAAAATATCAGTAACGTAGACATTGACATTGACAATCGTTGGGTGGTACCATATGCACCTCTGTTGAGTAAAAACGTGGGAAGGAAAAATGCATGAGGGGTGGGTAGGAATCTGGAGGTCATTGTATCCGGGAGTGAATCCATCCCTCCAACTGCGGTGCAAGACCATTGCCTTGAGCGGAATTGACCTTTTACATTGACCTTTCTAGCCGGACTCTTTCGACCCATTGGTCGAGAGAATCCGGCTGGAAAGGTCAAAAGGCCTCCCTCAACCAGTCTCTCTCGATCCGGTCCGCCACGCAGCAGGTGGGCAGACGCATCCGCCGCCAAGACCCGCACAAAAGTCACCCTTGCTAAATCACCAAACGTAGCGAACCCTTGGGGTGACCTATGGCAGAGGTTTTGGTTATCCAATAAATGGTTCCCGGGGCGGCGGCACCGTCCCCGCTTCCTTTCAAAAATTCCCGTAAGTAAGTGGAAAAGTAAGAAAATCACAAAAAATATTAATTCATACACAACGCCATCTCTGATACTGACAAAAACAAAACACGGACAGTTGGGCATCGATAATTGCTTCATTGTGTAATTTTTAGCTTAATAAAAACACTTAATTTAATTCAACAGTTATTGATTCTGAGGCGGTACAGCTAGTTAAATAATAATATTTAAATCATATTTCAACTCCATGAATAGAGGGAGAATGAATTCTCCCAAGCTTTAATTTAATTTATTTTTACCATTTTTTGTTATAGTTAGTATATGTAGATGTTGACAAAGAAAATAATTAGGTAAAGAAGCATTTTGAATCCGTACTGAAATGAATAATATTAAAAGAAAATCGTAAGTGAAATGAGTAAGATTAAGAAAGGGACGCTCTATGGCATGTAGAGCGAATGAACGAGGAAAGGAGTGCAAGGAGAATATATGATGTAAATGTGAATGGTAGAAGAAGTCGGCGACACCCGAGGAAGACATGGCACGACCAAGTGAATCAGATTCGGGCCATGTGAAGAGTCGGTATAATAGAAGAGCATGTATGAGAGGAAGTATGAATGTGAACGAGGCAAGGAGTGTATGCCAAGATCGAGTTGTTTGGCGGTCCGTCCTCTCTACATTCCCCACTCAAAAGTACCTATTTTTGGCGACCGTTTAAAAAAACCATTGAGGCGTAAATGCTATAAATGACCCAAAAAAACCATTCAAACATGGTAAAAACCATTCATCCGGTTAGAAGACATGTACTCCTAAGTGTCCTTAAATTAATACCGATAAAAATATCGAGTTATTGCAATTATTACAAAAATAATGAAAAACATTTTTAATTAAATGAAGACAATATTAAATCAGAAAATTAAAATTTGAAATCAGAAAAACATAGGTCACTTCTAGTTCTCAAACCCAGGACCTTCGCCTAGCGCCTCGGCATTAAGTTAAAAATAATTTAAAAAAAAAACAAACATTTTATGCACTTAATGTTACAAATAAATCTGTATGTTGAATTAAAATTTGACATTTAAAATGATTTCTTTAGCAGATCATACCTACCTACATATTTTACAATTAACTTGAGAAAAAAGAATTATCTCTGAGTGTTACATTTCTGACTTTTTCTTCGAATACAGGATAACCTTACTAATGAACCATTCGTCTTAGTACCTATATTATTACATTATTTTCTTCAAGATGAAATACTTGATGAAATCCACCGTTCTTTGTATTTTTCTGTTATGTTAAAGCTGATTTTCTTATTTTCTTTCTAGACTATTAATTATTACCGTGTATTCGTATACCCTGCAACCGTCACGCTAGTACTTCAATTTCTTTCTCAATTAAAAATTACTTCAATGTGAACTCGTAAATTTTCGATTAATATTCATCGCTGCGTCTCCACTTTACATTGTGAAACTTAATAACGTCCTAGAGATTATGTAAAATCTAATTACATTCATGAATTCATTAGAAATATTGTATTATACGAATAACATGAATATACGTACATGTACCATTTTGTCCAAACTATTTGAGGGGATTTCTAACTCGCCCCTAAAAAATTGGTAAGAAAAAAAAATAATTGGATAATTTGTATAGCGCCGTTTTTGTGGAAAATCACCTCAAGGGCGCTTTACATTTTATTACGAATTCTTAGGCTCCATTTAATTTTATTATTTACAAATAGATACAGAAACATTCTTACCTGGCAGGTCACTTCCGACAAACACACTTTACTAGAAAGTTTATGCTTCTGCTTACGATTTTCACGCGGAGGACATTGTATTTAAAACACTGAACATTGCATGATTTTACCTTTGCTATCTCATCACTGTTGGTGTCACATTTATAAGAAGATTAATGCTTGAAGTTGATATCTGATTTAATGACAGGACTAAAGCAATCACTTATTGGTAAAGCTCCTTAATGATCTACGAAATTCAATAATAATAAAATTGTTTGCGTATCTTCCAATATATTCTAGAATATTTCTCCGTAGAATTTCGATTTAACATCCAAGTTCGGCCTGCATAGTTAAGTGTTTTCCGTATTTGACTTTGAGTTGGAAGCCGGTATTTCTAAAACCGTGAACTTCTGGATATGCTTTTCCATACGGTTCCTTGCCAACTCAGAATCAAGTCAACTCAACACCCCTTTTAAAAGTCATTAAAAGCCGTGAAAAAATTAAATTAAAATAGCTAATAACCCTAACCTAATGTAATCTATTGAACCATTTTCATATAATTTTTTTTCATCACTTTTAATGACTTCTCAAAGTAGGTTCTGAGTTGGTTTCATTCTCAGTTATCCGGTCACCTTTCCAAACATACATTATGTCAATAATATTTATTTCTTTCTTCGATAAAAAAATATTTATTTCACTTGTGAACCAAACTTTTCTTCAGAGAGCCCCATTTTTTAATGTCATCCATCGCAATATTTTTTTGTATTATCTAAGCAACAGATTTCAATGTGAGTGACTTTGAATTTTTTTTCGAGTGATTAATGTTATCCTTAATTTGAAATTAGCGTGCCTACAGTCTGGTAGCTTAAGTTTTCCTGTAAAGAAAATTATATGCAAATATATTTCGCCACTAAAGCTTTATTTATAAAGTTTAATGTTTTTGAACCCTTTTTATTTTATCTTATAAGGTAATGACATGTCTAAATACCGTAATTTATAAGCATAATATGTTATGCCATGGGTTTCTGAATATTCCTAACAAACTTTGCATTCTGATAGCTAGGTAAAAAATCGATGATTAGCCTAAAAGACATTTCCATTTCCCTGCAGCAGTGCAAGAAAATTTCGCATACTCCGGTGCTGTACACTATGTACTCGTTGTAAGTTTAGGGCCTTACTAATAATGAACTTGTTAAACCACAATAAATGTATACCTAAACTAGCAAATGGTTGTTCATCAGTTGCGTCAAATTTAAAACACAATTATTTGTAAACGGGTTAGTGTTTGTGGTTTTAAGTGGAATAAACTTAATTTGTTTTTACTTATTCGTATTTATTTATTCAATAAAATAAAATAACTCACTAAAAGCTACATTATGAGGTCTTAAACGTGATCATGGAAATCATAAATTCTGTAAAAGACCAAATGTTAATTGTTCAGGAGAGCATAAAGAAAGTTTTTTTTATTATTTCAAAAAATGTTTTGTAGAGCTTTTTTATCATAAAATAACATTTAATAGATCTTTCAGAATACTTAATTTTTTTGTAACTTTCTTTAATAACAGTATTTATTTTTACATTTTCACAAAAAAATCCTCTTAAAATGCACTTCGTAAAAGACGCACTTATTTTCCTATTTTCCCAGAAATATTTCGATGACGCAGATTGAAAGACGATTTACAGTGATTTGGCCAGTCCAGAGCTGAAGAGGTAGATTGAAGAGAGAAAAAAATTAGAAAAATTACATATTTAACTCATTTTTGGATTTATTGTCCTTTACAACATTTCAAATTTCCGCTATCAATATGATATTGACAAGATATTGAAAAATATCATAATTTCAAAGCAAAGAGAAATATTTGTTCTTTTCATAATTAAAGCTTGTTTACCGGTTTTGTCAAAGCTCCGTGCAAAAATTCAATGGGTTAGATATGTCGATCAATCTGGTCTGGGTCCGACCGATTCACCGATTTGGATAAAGTTCAATCGGTTATTTCGAGTTATTTAATTTTGTGCACCGGTGAATCTGAGTCAAGTCTTTGAGCTACTTCGGTAACATACGTGGAATGATGGTCATTGATACTAATGTTGTAATGATTGGTAATATTTTACTCAATACATTCTGGTTACTCGATGACATGCGGTCGTACAGTTTAGATCATGTTTGTTTAAATTTGTTAATTAATTCGCGTGTTGCCTTATATATTATCCCAACATTATCTTTAATAGATTTTTCTAATTGATTCGTTAAATAACATAGGTAGATACTCTTTTTGCTAATTCTTCAGTTCTAAAAACGAAATCATTATTAGAAACTGTTTTCTGCCAAGTAAATCATTGTAAGAATCACGATAGTTTGTGTTGTGACAAGAGTGACAAGAGAATTCATTTGTGTCCCACTGAATTCCCTGGTGACCTGAAATTTGTTGAACTTCTTGGTTCAAAGCAATTATATTTATCTCTAAACCCAATTTCTATTGTGAGCTGTGGAGCTTTGAAATGTCGAAGACAGCGTTCAAATTGACGACCACTAAAATAGGGAGCAATATTTTTATGATAATGCTTGAAGAATCTTCTACACGAATTTAAAACAGAGTTCGAGTAACCCCTTCTTGGTAGGTTTCAAAGTAATTAGTGTTGTCGGGTAAAATAATTCGTCCGCATAAATGATTAATAGCAAACATATAAAGTAATCTTGTAAATCTGATCGTAAGTATCTAATTTAAATCTCCCTTCCTTATTTAAACACGATTCCCGACACCTCCGCTACGAGAACTGAATATCTAACACGAATCAAAGAAAGCAGATTATCTCCACTCACCCAGAATCCCAAATGACTGGACCTCAGTGTCGGATATGAAAGGAATAAATATAAAACAAGTCCCGCTAGCGTAAATATATTTCATACCAAGCAGACCCTCCGAAACCTCCGAAAACCCCTAAAAAAGCCTGGGGAAACCCCAAAAAAGCCTGGGGAACCCCTAAAATTTTCCTTTGATCCTTCCGTGTTCTGCACATCTTGAATGTGACCTGAATATATTTTAAAATTTCATTCGAACATTTTTTTCTCGCTGACGATGAAGGGGTGTAATATGATAATAATAATTGTAGATATGACAACGAGTTTCTTTTTAGAAAATGGAAAGTAAGTAATTAAATTTATTTATTTTTATATTTCTAAAACATAATAAAATTGTTCTTTTAAATCGTTTTTAAACAAGTCTATAAAACAGAATAATATATAAATGTAAAAAATAAGGTATCAACTAGTAGGAATAATGCTTGCCATTTAAAGGCAGCTTCATTGATGCTACATAATATGTCGATGTCCGAATTGATTCTGTTCAACGGCAAGATTGCCCTCCCGGCTTGACCATTGGCAAGTTAGTCCTGCAGGCTGGGAGATAAAACTGTCTACGCTGTCGGTGAAAAAGATAACCATCGGGGACATATTATAAATTAACGCTCTCCATGATAACCGAATTTTCTAACCATCCCCAAATCAGTCCTAGTTTTGCTCGCATTTTTTCTCTTCAATGAATATTTAAATAACTTCTCCACAAACGATACATTACTGACGTTTTATGTGAAGTAGCACATTTAATCATATAATAATTTATAAAGTTTAACGCGCCGTGTTTGATTCGGGCGTATTTGGGTATATTCTAAGAGTTTCTTTAATCACGTGCTTAAAATGATTGTTATATTCTTTAGTTTGATAAATTGAATTAATAAGGTGACAATTTACTGGCAAAATAAATTAGATTTATCATAAGAAATCAAATAATTTTCCTAAAGGCCTGATTACTTAAAAACTTTACGACTTAGTGAATACTTAATTAAGCTCTGCCAACAAATTGAAATTAGGTAGATGTTTGACGAAAATTTTTTTGATAACAATTTATTATAATATCCCTAAGTAGGTTAAGTTAATTATTATATAAAAAAGTTAACCAGAAAATGTTTAAGTATTTTGATTAAGTTGTATTTAAGTATTTTCTTAATATTTTTATTTTTTTATTTAATATTTTTATTCTTTGAAGACGAAGCATTAAAACATCTTAATGAAATATGAAACAGAAAACTAAAAATAAAATAAAAGGGATTACATTTGCAACTAGGGATGGAATCTTTCATTCCAGTACATTGCTCTACCCTTTGAGCAACTGAGACCTATATTCAGTCCTTTTTAACGATTTCATTTATAGATACGAGCATAAAATTTTTACTGATAGGTAATGTATTTAATTAATTTTCATATTTGAAAATGTGCCATCTTTACGTGCGATTGCAAAGTTCTACACGAATTCATTTGCAAACTGGATGATGTCGCCGAAATAATAATAATATTAATTGGATAATTTGTAGAGCGCCGTTTTTGTGAAAAATCACCTCAAGGGCAATAATATTATCTTTCCAATTTTTGCTTACATGATACTCTTCTCAATGAATGTTCAATTTATTGGAATAACTTTAGAAATTAACACACATCAGAGATTACAATACATGTTACATTGATTTGTATAAGTTTCAAAAGTTCTTCCAGATAATTGAAGGTATTACATTTTGTTAATCTTATGTTCATGTTTTTTTGATTCTATTGAAATTAAAATGTATTTAATTGTAACATTCTTGTTACTACATTTTGTACGGATTCATATATCTCTGCGTCTGTCTCGACACCGATCCTAGTGAGACAGGCATCGAAAAATCACATGTATTTACTTAAAAATTGCATAGATAAATAATTCAATATAAAAATTTAAAAAATATATTAGAATAGAGTTATTATTATTGTCTTCAATGATTAATTATTGTATTTTTGTTTACTTGACATATTTATTCGAAGGGCGAAACAACTGTTAGGCGAAAATATTAATTTGAAATTGTTGCGGACTCGCAAATCAAACGTTTTGATTTGAAATTAAATTTTTATATTTGTGGTACAATATTTTCTTTGGTAATATTGGCTTTAAGATTCATTTATTTATTTATTTATAAGTACATGTTACATAATTAATACATTTACTTGAGAAGATACATTAGATCACCATACTAGGCAGCTTCCTGTTTCATGGGACCAGCAGAGGATAAGTGAAGTCTAGTAAGTGTAAACATATTTATGTAAAATTGTAAAAAATTAGAAAATGGTAGAAATGTTTCCAATAAATCATAAATTGCCAAAGTTGCCTCGAAATTAAACACAAATAAATAAGGTAGCTGTTATGGATAAAATATTTACTAATTGAAAGATCTGACCGGGTTCATGGGGTGAGGTTTGTCTAGGTCTTGGAGGCGGATGACCGGGACATACTGAACCCCAGATTCCTACCCACCCCTTAAACGCTTTTCCTTCCCAGAACTCTCCTCTCCTTCCCTTTTCCTTAAAAAAAACCCTCCACACAGCATCATCAAAGATGACATAGGCCCTGAGGGAAATTATTTTCCTCAAGGCCTCCTGTGTGGAGATCATGTAAAAAAAAAATAAAAAAATAAAAAATAAATAAATAAAAAATAAAAAATAAATAAATAAATCTGAGGAAAGGGTATATAGCTTTTATTTACATGAGCTCCACACAGGAGGCCCTGAGGCAAATAATTTCCCACAGGGCCTATGTCATCTATGGTGATGCTTTGTGAAGGGTTTTTTAAGGAAAGGAAGGAGAGAAGAGGAGAGTCCTGGGAAGGAAAGGGGTTTAAGCGGTGGGTAGGAATCTGGGGTTCAGTGTGTCCTGGTCATCTGCCTCCAAGACGTAGCAAAACCTCACCCCATGCATCCTGGCACCCCTGCTAAATCACCAAGCGTAGCGAACCACTTGGGGTGACCTATGGCAGAGGTGTTGGTTATCCAATTAAGGTTCCATATCTACTCCTATTATATACCTAACATCGACATATAAACTTGGTTGGTCGATGATTCCTACATAATACAAGTTATACGATGGATGTAAGAGAATATACCCGGTTATTGTGGTGGTCATATATATCATGTTTTCACTGTAATTTTTCAATTTAGTACTTTTTAAACGATAGTGTCACGACAGTTGTAACATATTAGTGATATATATGTTCTTCTTCGTTGATTTACGTTATTAAACATCTCTCAACATAAACAGTTTAAATACATTAAATTGCCAGAAGTCGATAACGTCCCCGAGCTGTGCAAGATAAATGAGAAAATCAGACGTGATTAAAATTATTAATTATGCTTCTAAGAATTTATCAATCTTCTCTGACAAGTTATATTATATTTATGTATTTTATTAAAGGCCTTAATAGAGAACAATATTATTTCATTCTTCGCTTATCGACTTCCGCTTGCTCGGAAGGAACTTAAAACATTATTATTTTTAACAAAGAATGTTTAAAATGTACAACTATACGTTGTACAATAAATTGTCAAATGAAAACAATGGCGTCAGCCAAAGCCACCCGTGCAGTTGCGTTCATAATATTTTTAATTTAAAAAAATTGAAGTCAAATATTTCACTAGCAAAAAATAATGTACGTACGGTACGTGCCACGTCGTAATCACATTTCTTGTGAGTTTGATATATCTTCGTGCTTATGAATAATTTTACCTACAAAGTTTCATTAAAATGATAAAATAATTCGTTATGCTTATTCGGAGGCTGTCTGCATCCTCTCCCCACGCACAATAAAAACTGTACTAATTGTTAGGAATGATGAGGCATTTTGGCTACAGTGGACTTCATTCAAGACGAATGGTATTTGTATTGCATTCATAATGATATTTGAATTACGCACTCAAATATAATGACTCTACTTTCCGCTTAAATTAACCGAGTTATAATTTTGAGATGTAATTCTTGATTTATTTATTTACTTCTTAATTTATTTTTTCAAACTTCGCAAATATACATTGTGGCGTTATTATACTTATACATATACACATACTTATATATATTATACTTAGCTTAGTTTATAGCTTAAAATCCTGGAACTTTTTTTTTTGCATTAACTCCAAACAGATTAATTTCCCTCAGGGCCTACGTCGTCTGAGATCATCTAGGATCATCTGTGTGGAAGTCGAAGAAGCGACCCGCTCTCGTGTATCAAATGTCAACCGTGTACATATATATGTACACACGTTTGGCGTGTTTCCCAACTATGCACCGGTGCTGAAGGGATCAATGACGCTAGTTCCTCGGAGCATCTTCCAGAGGTGTACTACTGCGGGCCCTGTACAGTACACCCAGTTTTTGGGAGGCTGTGAGTCTGCTAGTATAAGAAGACTGATTATACGTTCACATCGCTTGACGAAATCGAAGGTTTTAATGTGATTTTGTGTCGGTAAAATTTGGTGATTTTTTAAAGTGTTCTTTTTTGCTTAAAAAAATGCCAACATGAACCTACCTCCTATAGAGATGCCTACAGAATACCCTATATTAACTACTAAATCACCTTGCCAAAATAGTTGATATCTCCGCTATTTTATTAGATTTATTGAACTAGATTATTTTTAATATCTTATTTTATGAAATACCTTGTTGTGTCCTGTAAATTTTTGATTTGCTTCGAAAAGTTGCAATACGTTTTAGATAAATTATGTTTGTTTAACTGTTTTTCAAGATGAATAAAAGAATCCTAACTTTGTTCTTAATGGCGTGCAATAAAATAACACTTTATTCCTGGATTCCAAGTTCTCGTATAGGATTTCTTACATTACCATATCTCAAAAAAACTTCGCTCTGTTCGTGACAACAATACTTGGGATATTCTTTATATCCCCTTATCTGACAACCTTACTTTCCTTTTCTTGGTATTGATTTAAGTTTGCCGTGTCTTATCGTCCTTCATTTTACTCCAGCCTTGTTGAGACTTGAGACTAACCTCTAACTTTGGATTTGTTCTAAGTTTTCACACTTATGGTAAGTTTTTGTGAAACTTCTATTATTTAATAATTTTATACCGTGTCAAGCTTTTGAGCGATGTCTCAGAAAGCGTAATGGCTGACAGAATTATATATCAAATTATAAATAACGTAACGGACAAAAAATGTTAAAAAAATGATTCAAGTTATGAATTTAAAACAGGTCTTTTGGTAAGTGGTTCTATGAGTTTGATTATTGAGTTTTGTAAGAGATTTGGTCGGTCGATGTAAACGTAACGTAAGACGTGGTTATTGTATTGTTGCTCATAACCTATGTAGCTATATACCCATCACCCATATACACACTAGTTTGAGTTTTAATTTTTGAATACGTAATTTATCTTTTTTAAATGTGTTTTTTTTTTTAAAATGGAAGTAATTGTTAATAATATCCTGTACATGTATTATTTTCTCAATATTACATCTGTAGTGTTAGTTTTATTGAAAAAAAGGAATACAACGTTTGATTCCTAAAGAGAATACTTATAAAATATCAATTATTATTTTTAATTGTTAAACTAACGTTTTAAGACAAGATTTTTTATTGGTTCGTTGGCGTCATGGTCCCGTTGGCGTCATGTATCTTTTCTCGGAAGATTTTTCAATGTGGATGAGTGTTTCAGGCTGATAATTATTGCTTATAATAATTGTTACCCTTTGTGCTTTGCATAAAAAATCTTGTCTTAAAACGTTAGTTTAACAATTAAAAATAATAATTAATATTTGACAAGTTTAAGTATTTCCCCAATAAATGAAGACATAATTTGTCTCGACGCCACCTAGCGACGGATTTAACACTAACAGTGTCTCTCTCGCAAAAATAAAGTTGGTTGTTTTTAGGTGGAAAAATATAATAAGCAGTAATTGTTGAATGAAACATTAGTATATATTGAATCATTTGGCGGGTATAAGATAAGCCGCCATAGCTCAATTGGGAGAGCAGCTGACCGGCAATCAGAAGGGCACGGGTTCATGTCCCGTTGGCGTCATGTATCTTTTCCCGGAAGATTTTTCAATGTGGATGGGTGTTTCAGGCTGATAATTATTGCTTATACTAATTGTTACTTATAATATCAATCAATACTTTTCAAAATCGCTACGTGAACATAATGTTATACAACAACACATATTTTAAAGTCTCTAACTAATACAAAAACAAACAAAGTTCTCCAAGTTAAACAATCAAAAATAATATTCGTTTTTCTCGTCTCGAAAGACATAATATGCGTTGGTAATAAAGACTTGACGGCTTTTTCAAGTTTCCTAGAAACAGTTCCAACAAGTCCAACGATTCCACACTTGACCGAAGTTCGAACAAACTCGAATTGATTTTTTAACGCTTTTCTGCTCCATTTACTGTTTATTGTTCGCGATGACGTAGTGTTCCTTAACTCTTAACTTAACGTTAACGCCGTCTCCGGTTCGGTTACACAACTTTTTTCTTTCCTTTTTGGACCATTTGTAAGGCAAGAGTAAATATGGTTGAAATACGATATCGCCGCCTTGGAACGAGCTTTTGTTCGAACCAAACGAACTCAGCATTATTACGAACACATACCTACAGTAAGCCCAAACCCATACATGTAAGCAGCTAAGGCGATAATGAAAATGTTTAAATACTTAAGCCACTCTCAAAATTACTCGAGTTGCACTTTTGTTCGTTTTGTACGCCCCGCTTTCTCATAAATATTACGTCTTTCATGCTGTTTATTTTTTAACGAATGCAGAACTATAGGCAAGAGTTCCAACGTAATGTATGCGGTAATATTCAACTGAAATGTGATGCATCGCACTGTTTGGAAAGACGCTAAAATTTTATCGTCTCTCCAATTTAGCTCAATTTCAGTTTTTTACAACGGACGCACCAATTCAATTAGTGCGGCTGTCTGGAATTCCTGGGTCAACGCAAATAATTTCAGTATTTTAGCTCACTACGTAATTCTCACCGAAAACTATGAAGCTTTGGAGCATATTTTTTTTACAGAACAGAAACAGCGAACTAAAGCTTATTTTAATTAAGTTGTTTTTTAAATGCGACTTGTTAGGTAGGGATATTTATGTAATTATTTATAATGATTGTAAATTATAAATCAAGCATTATAGCTATTTTATTTCTAAGTTATCTTCACTGGGAGATCATTTGCTGAGGCAAATGATCTCAAAGCTTTTAAGAGGTATTTTACTATTTTCTCGATAATCTCTCAAAAGCTCTATCCATAGAATAACGTTGGTATATTTTCGATTTTTGATTTACGATTTAACGATTTATTATTTCTTTGTAAAGTTAAGAGTTTATTCGGTACCCTAAGCTATGAATAGTGGCTATATAATAATATAATACCTACATCGGATAAGTTTGCTCAGTTTTCTACCTTTTAGCGAGTATTTATTATAATGGGATAGTTATCGAGAGGAAGGTGAAATACCTCCGAAGTTAGGGTAGGATAGAATAGACTAGTTTATGTTAGGTTTATTGAGTTTCCTAGTTTATACTCATATAAGTGCAAGCGTTTAGTCCCAAATAAAAATGATATTATTTGTTTATCCGAATAGGTAGTCTTGGTAGCGGAGGGCAGATATAATTGAACCCCACAACTGGCTGCCATTAATCCGACACGTCTCCTACTTTCGCATCCCAATCAATTATGCAAATTCGTTTAAATTTATTACAGCGGAGTCCCGAACCCGACGCGGCTGTCGGAAAGTTGCCGAAATATTGCAAATCACGGCGTATTTTCGCAATATTTGACTGCGGGAAGTTTCGTCATTAACTTTGAGTAATGTCGGTCCACGGGTCAGCTTCCCTTCGGAATGTTTATCATCTCCGAGCATTCTCCACTCTCCCGTCGCCAGAGCTAACGTTATTATTGTGTTATTCCAAGAGACGCCATTGTTAGAATGAGAAAAAATTGCCGCATGGCTGTGACCCGACCGCCATGAGTTATCCATCCCGCGGGAATTTTATTATAAACACTTTTTATGTATTTAAACCTCAATAACTATTATGTTTTGGCATTGACTTGCTGGAGAGGGGTACTTGGCGAGTTTCTGTATGTTTTACATGATGAACACATGTGAATATATATTACCTGTGTAGGGGAATGATGTTTTACATATGTGAATATATATTACCTGTATAGGGGAAGAAGACGAGGAAGAGAAAGGTAGGGAAATAACATGTCAATTAAGCTGGGTCATTAAATTTTTTTATTTTTAAATTCTTAGAGCGATAAAAGGGTGCCAAATGAGTTCAAAACGACGCAACGTCTTTAAAATTTTTCAAATTTCTGATGCTCGTATGATCTTCTTCCTACGGATTCACTTCAATGTTTGGAAATTTTAAATTTCAATGGGTTATTTCTAGTAACTATGAATCCTTTAAACCATATTTTTTGTAACCGTAAGAAGGGTTTTGCTGGTATTTGAGTACACTGCCTTGAGATAATTTGAATTATATTAACATATTTTTTAATAAATAAATCAAAATATATCCCTCGTTTCGTATTTTATTAAAAATAGTTCATTTTTAATGGTTCATCTAACAATTTTTTTTTAATATTTAACTAGGGTGTTTTTTTCTCTATTATGTGAAATTTCAAAGTCAATCCGGAGGAAGAAGATGATATCCAAATATTATTAAAAAAAATTAATTGATTTTATATCTCCATTTAACACCCTTTTCACTATTAGACAAATCAAAACAAGAATTTTATTTCCCATAAAGTCGTGACCCACCTTAATGTCTATTCTATCTGGTCTTTGCACACTTGAAGCCAATTGGGGCAAATTGTATAAAACTGAATGGACTTTATCCATCCACGATTTTTTAACTAACTAACTATCTAACCATCACGCCGTTTCCCCGCAGAGGTAAGCAGAGATGACGGACCGTCAAACATCCCGGTCTTGGCACACATTCCTTACCTCGCTTACATTACATACAACGTCTCATAAAATTAACCCCTCCAGCCGGAATCGCCTTGCAACTCAGTGGATTCAAACGTTCTCATTCTTGGACACACTGGTCCCCAGATTCCTACCCTCCCCTCATAACTTTTTCCTTACCAAAACTACCTCTCCTTATAAAGACATCACACTACATGCCAAAAGATGACATAGACCGTGAAGGAAATTATTTTCCCCTTGGCCTCGTGTGTAGAGTTTATGTAAAAAAAAGATGTAAATCGCTATGCATTCATACCTGCGCCATGCTGTTACGTGGCGTTTGCTGGACGAGTTTTGTACTTTTTGCTGAATCATTTATGATTGTTAAGATTGAAATATTGACTCCGCATTTTTGGGTTGTCCCGCTTTTTGTTACTAAATCCTGTTTTCTTATAAACTTACACCAAATCGCCTTCGTCTCCCTACTGTTTTCAGCCCAACTGGGAATGATATAATCCCACTGACTCCGGGAATTTTAGACTTTTTTAAATGTGAATATCGCACAAGAGTCCCAACTGCTCCCGTCTGGAGCCACTGAGACTATGGCAATCCCAATCGGGGTATTTTGTAAGGCTGAAGGCGAGGGGAACGAGGTGGAGGGTAAGAGGGAGGTGGGGAAGTATCTGTCTGTTCAGATCTGGTCACCAAACACGACTACACCCATTTCAAGCAACTTTTCAATTCTGAAAGGTGATCTTACACCAGGGAAATACTGAAAGTATATTCCACTCTGAAACTTACCCCAAATGGATTATTTAAAATAAATAAAATTGTGAAACAACACAAATTAATCAAAGAAAATTAAATTGCGCACGCCGAGATTTTAATCTGCGATCTTCGGATTGCTGGTCGATAACCTTACCCCTCGACCGCGGAGGTTACCGTTAAAATTACCATTGTCATGTTTTTTGTATCACCCTGTAAATAACGTTGTTTTGACTGGACTGGGTTCACCGCGCTACCACTGCGTGTTCTTGTTGGTCCGTTGGCCGTGAACAAACAAACCAAGTAACTCACAGTGTTTTGGTTCGGTTTAAATGTTTAAAAGCCCGCAGTTAGCTTTCTCGACCTCCATATGGTCTAAAGTCCTAAGCACTCGGTCCTTGAGCAGGATTAAGGTGTGAGCTGGGAGCAAAGCATTCAGGGACGTGGCGTTGCAAAGTAACACTTTTTTACATTAGCACCACACAGGATGCCCTTAAGAAAAATAATTGCCCCCAGGGCTTATATCACATTTGGGGATGCTGTATGGAGGGCCTTTTTATGGAAAAGAAATATAGGAAAGTTTGGAAAGAAAAATTTTAGTCTACTAAATTTTAAAAGCCCTAATAGGGCATGTTTAATTCTGAAACAGTTTAACAAGTCCTTCATTCATTCATTATCCCTTTGTTTTCCTCATTTCCTTGAGTACCTATTTAGTTACCACAAATGGAAGAAAAAGAAGATGTTTTCATACCTACGTGGAACTCATTTAAAATATTGGCACCAAAATTTAAAATTACCCACTCGTATGAGTTGAAAAATCGCAGTGACATCGGTCACATCTCGCAATTGAAATCTCGCTATTAATCGTATAGAATACTAATACATGAACCCCAAAGTGTCGGTAATTGTGACCAAGTTGTACAGTTATTGAAGTGAGGTGCAGTCATCACCAGGATCGATCCGAAACAGCTGATGAAACCATCAAGGTAGGGACTTATCCTTTCCATTTGCCATTTCCCGTGATTGAGTTTCAAATCGCAGTTAATTGTCTCGTTTTCGCAAAGAATTCAGATTTACAGTCCAAATCTTTCTTGTGTCACGACATTGGTCGTATCAGGGCATGAATAAATAAATAAAATATTGGAAGAAAACGATAGCACTTTATTGAGAAAACAGTTGACATTTTTTTATAAATAAAGTAATCTTCACAAAAGTGATATTTTTCTTTTAAATAGGTTCTATTATTTCACCATAAAGTTACTATGTTCAAAACTTCCACCTTTGACTAAATTTGTATATATTTCACTTATGTAAGCTTACTTATTTCACGTATGTAAGCTTAATCACTTGACACTGGCTAGAACACTCCTTTTGGTTGAAAAGCATTAAATTTAAGAAAAAGGGTGTGACGCTGAATGGGATGATCAGCAATGACCTTTATTTTAAAGTCTACGCATCCTCTAGTGATAAAAGGAAGGACTTGTAGAAAATATATCACAGGTGCAAAAACCTTCCATGGGTCTTTACTTTGTTTCAAATTTGAGGTCATTGAGCAGGGCCTGCCGTTGCGTTATAATAAATATTGTATGTATGTTTATGTAATTCACACACTTCTATTAATAATTTAATCAAATGCCTGTATTTGATGATATCTTCCGCTGGTGAAAAATCCTTGCAATATGTGACCATACCAACGGGCCTTTCATGTCATGCTTTTTTCGCCTAGTTTCCATATGGATCGTCTTTTCAAATAGATTCGGTATAAAAAGAGAAAGTTTTCTATTTTGGTACCGATTTTCGTACAGTTTAAGATGACGGACATTATTTGAGATCTGTTGTCTGTCATTGTTGGTTCCATGACAGTTGGTCCGGCGACAGTTGGTCCGGCGACAGTTGGTCCGGCGACAGTGGGTCCGGCCGACATTTGGTCCGGCGACAATTGGTCTGGCGACAATTGGTCCGGCCGAAAGTTGAGAAGATGTTTTCTTCAAGTAAGTACACAAAGAGGATATACGGTCGTTCAACCCAAGTCGATATACTTATATCTGAAGGCATCTTGAGTGAAAATCCGCTGTAAAAATATTTTTACTAATAATTTCGACTCTCCGAAGTAGCATGCGGCTATCACAAAATACGACATACTTATATGTGTAGTCGACTTAGCAAAAAAATGCTAAAGATTCCTACTTGCATATAATTTAACTTTTTTATCTGAATATAACACAAGAGTCCCAACTGCTTCCAACCGTCTCGAAACGTCTTCTAAACTTTCGGCCGGACCAATTGTCGCCGGACCAAATGTCAGCCGGATGAACTGTCGGCCGGACCAACTGTCGCCGGACCAACTATCGCCGGACCAATTGTCGGGTCACCGTCATTGTTATAAACATGGATCCCGAGGAAGGTTATTTCTTTTGTGGAGTTAATGATAATAAAAACATCTACTTAAGTTTTTAAATTGATTTTTTTTTAAATCATTAGACAATTGCATTTGCCTTGGGCCCGTGAATGTATCCCCACTCCACTGATGAAAGTGCCCAGAACAAAGAGTCAACGGATTTCGCGTTCCCAAACGCCCTCTCACGTACATTCGTGCAGAATACCTTGAATAAATTTATACAGAGAAATAAATTACAAACATTCCTCACTGTTTTGGATAAAACTACTCCAGTCAGACACGTCCTGTGTCTTGATTAATTCTAGTTCACATTAGTGATTAAGAATCTTGATTAATAAATTAAAATACACGTTTTATACATATAAATTTATATATTTACAAATAATGCAGCGTCTTGTTTGTTTTACTCTGTCTACGTTTAATTAGATGTTTCTAAGCTAAATACATAGTTTACAATGGAAATTATGTTACGTGTTACGTTACGTTACGTTACATTAATTACGTAAAAAAAATTTTTGGGTCGATATTCAAGGCACGAAAAGCTGTGAAAATTTCATATCATCAAGCTTACGGTTCGAAAGTGTACGCTGCTTAAGATTTTTAACCGAGTTTGTAGTTTTTAGTACCAAATCCTATCGGGTAATATTATATGTAAATTTAATAATTCGAAGTTTATTTGTGGTTATTCATCTAAATACATTAATTGACGGCCGGCGTAGTGCAGCGGTAAGGCTCTTGACTCGCACATCGAAGGTCGCGGGATCGAATCCTGGCGTGGCAAATAAATTTTATTTGATTAATTCGTGTTATATCACAATTTATTCATGTAAAATAATATGTAGTATATCGCGACACGTTCCAGAGTGGAAGATACTCTCAGTATCGCCCTGGTGTAAGACCACCATTCAGAATTGAAACGTTGCTTGAAATGACATTAGCCGTGTTTGGTGACCAAATCTGAATAGCCAGGTACTTCCCCACCTTCCTCTTCTTTATCTCCTTCCTCTCCCCACTACCTTCAGCCTCACAACATACCCCAATCGGGGATGACATAGTCTCACTGGCTTCAGACGGAAGCAGTTGGGACTCTTGTGCGGTGTTCATATAAAAAAAGTCAATAAAGATCTATGGGCATCACTTTTATTTATTTATACGTGTGGCATCCCCACCACGTCTCTCACAAAACATCTCTGGATCGCTCCGGCGATGACCAAGCAATTTATTCCGTCTCCAGCACTCGATTCCGCCGGCCACTCGCGTTTTGTACCTCTCTACCCGTTTCATACGTGAACACTAAATCGTGTAAAATATTAAATCTTAAATAAATGTTAATCACTCAAATATGAGTAAAGTGTTATCAATCATCATCCAATATAATCATTGAACACTGGATCGCGGCCTAGAAGTACCGTGATGGAGCCTGACTTCTCCTTATGGTAAAGTATTGGTATACACTCGTCTGATGAGAAGATGGAGCACAGGTCAAACATTCTCCACCAGCTCCTCAGCCCTGGAAACAACACTTCTAACAGATCTATAAATACATATATTAAAAAATCATACTCTATCAATTCTATCTTTTTCCAATTTCTTTCATTTAACTAATTTCAAGTGTGACAACTTGACTATAAACAAGTACTCTCCTGGATAGGTGTCTACCTACCGTGATTAACCTGCATTAACTTTTTTGTTACATAAAATAATTTTACATGCATTTCTGTTTTCCTCGGTATTTATTTTTTTGTCATTCAGTTTAATTTTTATTTTTATTTTGGTCTGTATACATGTATTTTCTGTTTTTTCTTATGTTTTATTATTTGTTTCTATAAAATATTATTTTCCTAATTCTTGAATTATAAGTTAAATCACGTACGATTATCCTAAAAGGGGCATATGCCTAGTACAATAGTTGAAAAATTTAAAAAAAATGTAATTTGTAAAATTTATTAACAAATAATAAAAAATATATTCCTGTATCATGAACCATGATTAAAAAGAAGAACTTTTATTTCTGTCTGGCAAATGTCTGTTGTTTTTTATCAAAAGTTTGTTTTTATGTTTACCCTTGAAAACCACCTAAACCTAGTAAAAACTTTCTCCCTTAAATCTCAAAGTAGGGAGTCTTGAATATGCGCAGGAGTTTAACAGTAAAAAGCACTTTTATAGCAGCTTGTGTTTGATATTTCTGATTTATTTTTGTTCCTTTCTGGATGGTTGCTATGAAATATTTTTTTCATGTAGGAAACAGGACTTCACAATATATTTTCATGATTGTTCGCATTCATTTTACGTGAAACATTCATATTTTAAGGTGGACTTGTGTTCATAATCTTCTTGAACCTTGCTTATTATTTATTATTATTGGATACTATATGTGGGGGGTTAATGATTGATTTAGTTTATGCTGGGTTCTTGCAGATATTCTAACAACTCAGTGAAAGGCTAAATAATATAGACATATTTTTTTTTAAATATAAAAACTCATTTTAGAAACAAATCATTCTTTTGACATAAATAAAGGGTTAAAAAATTTGCTCAGCAACGCAACGGGTCTACAATTAGATAATTAAGAAATTTTCGAAATTAGAAAAGGCGTTGATAGTCAATTAAATATTATTAATAAACCAATATTTTTTTTAAACATCCATCTTTTAAATTTATTGTCATATTAATACTTACATTTATCATCTTCTTCTTCCCCTTATCCTATTCGGGTCGGGGACCCATTGCATCGACAAGGCTCTTCCATACGTCCCTGTCTTGTGCTGATTGTTCGGCCTCTGTCCATGGTAGACCCATCCTCTCCTCACAGTTTCTGGAGTTGCCTCGCCCAACCGTGTCTGGGGCGGCCCACTGGACGTCTACCCTCTGGAATCGCCTACCCTTCGGAATTCGGTCTTCAGACATTCTTAGTACATGCCCAAGCAACTAATATATCCTACTAATATTATAAAGGTGAAAGTTTGCATGGATGTATGTTTGTTACTCTTTCACTCAAAAACTACTGAATAGATTTTAAAAAATTTTTCACTAATAGAAAGCTACATTATTTGCGAGATATATAGGCTATATATATTGGTAAGCTCTGGCGTTTTGAATAATCTCTGGCGTTATGAAATTATTTATCATACGTTTTTTGTCGCTAACAAAATCGATTTATTGCAAACGCCAATTGTCGCCTTGAAAACGATGTTTTTTTTTTTAATTGGGTTACTATGGACATCCCTTTAATGTTAAAACTCAAACATGTATAAAATACTAATTCCTACTTTACAGAATGGATTTTAATGAAACTTTACAATAATATGAACATATAGGCTATAGCTCAGAGCTCTGGCATTACGAAATTTGTATGAAAAAATTGCAATAGGTGGCACGATTAGTAAGATATCTATAACTCTTTAATCGATTCAAATTATTAGGGAAGTAAGTACTTTAAATAAATTCGCTAACTTAAATATTTTCTAAAACGGAATTTTTATTTAAGAATCTTTGTTTTGCAAAATGTCATTCTCAAATTTTGACATAATGTCACACAACAATTATTGTTTTAATTGGATAGACAGGTATCGCATTTTTAAAGTATAAAACTGCCGTACTGAATTTTTTGGTAGAATATGAAAAAAAGAATAATAATTCGTATTTAATAACAACTATCTATAAAAATGAATCACCAAAATGTAACTAACTAACTAACTAACTAACCATCACGCCGTTTCCCCGCAGGGGTAGGCAGAGAGGACGGACCGCCAAACAACTCGGTCTTGGCACACACTCTTTGCCTCACTCACATTCATACATCGTCTCATACATTCTCTTCTATTATCCTGACCTTTGACATGACCCGACTCAAGTATCTGATTCACTTGATCATGCCATGTCTTCCTCGGGCGTCCCCGACTTCTTCTACCATTCACATTCACGTCGTATATTCTTCTTACACTACTTCCTTCGTTCATTCGCTCTACATGCCCAAACCATCTGAGGGTCCCTTTCTTAATCTTACTCATTATGCTTACATCAGCCTTACATTAAAACTATTTTTGAGTTCTGGCATTGTGAATTTTGTATAAGAACTTATAATATGTGGTATGTGAGCAGTTTGAAAACTGAATGTATCGGGAATGAATGTGTGGAATGCGAGAGGTGAGTGGGGGGAGTGGGGAGGGGGAAGGGCAGGGGGAGGAAGTTGGGGGGAAGGGGGTTAGGGGAGGGAGAGGGGGGAGGGAAGGAAGGGGAAAGGGGAAGGATGGAGGAGGGTGTGGGGAGGGGTAGGGGTTGGGGGGAAGGAGGTTGATGGGGGGGGAGTGGTGTTTGTAAAGGGAATGTGGAGGGGTAGGGGGTGAGGGGAGTGTTGGGTGGAGGGAGAGGGGGAGGGAGTTGATGGGGGGAGTGGAGTGGAGAGAGGGATGGTGGAGGAGGCGGAGTGGGGTGGAAGAGGGAGAGGGAGGAAGGGAAGGGGGAGGGGTGGAGGAAGGTGGGGGGATGTGGAGTGGGGAGGGTGTGGGGTGTAGGAGGGCGAGGGAGAGGGAGGTTGATGGATGAGTGGTGTGGGGAGAGGGAAGGTAGAGGGGGGAGGAGTGGGTGAAGGGGTGGGTGGAGGGGGAGGGGGGTTGATAGGGGGAGTGGAGTGGGGGTGGGGTGGGTGGAGGGGGAGGGGGATTGATGGGGGGAGTGGAGTGTGGAGAGGGAAGGTGGAGGAGGCTGAGTGGAAATCCCCTAATACCTGCGAGCGAAGCCGCGGGAAAAAGCTAGTTTATAATAATTTATTTTGACTTCCTTTGATTATTGTTTGGTTTAAAATATTTAATTATATGAATTCATTTTTTACACATTCTAAAATGATTTTTATATTTATTTTAACATTTTTTTTTTGTGATATTTTTAAGTATTTAATCACCTCCTCATAGTTTGTCTATACTTGTTTGTATTTTGTTATTTTTAATAGTGATCTTAATATTAATCTCTGACGAATAAAAATTGATTTTTGAAACATGTATATAATATTGGTTAAACGGTGGTTTTTATAAAGTTATTTGTTTTTATTTAATTATATAAAAACTCTCTCTTATGACAAATAATACAAAAGGAAATAAAGTGACACAAGTGACACAAGTAAATGTGAACTTAAGTGATACATCATCATATAAATAGCTCAACAATTAGATATTTTTAAATATTTTTGAGCCACGGCAGGAATTTTTTTCGGAATTCGTATAATTATCGACGAAAATACCTACTACAATACAAGTGCATCTTACATCTTATTATAATGTAGTAGATTATATATAGTATATTTTAAAACTGTATTTTTTTTAAATCATAATAATCTAACAAAACAGTGCCTGCGTATTGACCTATTCATAAGTGCTACTGCCACTAGAGAATTTAACCTGACTATCAAATACATTAATTCCATCCTATCATCAAAACACCAAGAATCACTAATGGTCACGGCATTAAACCGTCTCTTCTGCTTCGCACTGTCCGTATTCCAGAGCTATTTCAGCATCAAAACTTCAGCAATCATGATTAGCGAAACTATTCCTTGATAACATTTCACTTAGTCATTTTCACTTCATCAAGCAATAAATGGATGGAGATTAATACGAACCGAGCGAGAAGCAAATCCCGTGTTGCCATTAATCCTTTTGGCTCCGTTTGACATCTGAAAGCAGCTTACCTGAAATGGTTTCAGCAAACTATGTTGCCGGTAGCTGGTTACTGGTCGGTAGTCGCTACATGCCATAGAAAAACCTGCTACCGTAGCTACCTACCAAATATCTCCTAGCTTAGTGTGTTCCTCCAATATTAATCTGCTGCTCTTTGGCGAATTATTTTGATTTAAAAATAATCAGCTTTGACATGGTCACCTTTACAACGCCTTAATTAAATATCATGCACTATTTGGAATCCACTTGCAAAAAAAATTTGCTCAGTGTAATCTTTTAAATGTAATCTACATGACCATAATACTTCATTATGATGTAATTGATTCAACTAGGTACTACGTTTATATAAAATAATTCACTGTTAACTCGATACTAAATTAAGTCTTAGCTAAAAGAAATGTTCACAAGTCCTCTTGTTTAAGACATATCTAGTTTTGCCTGAATACATTAAAATAATATCGCCTATTTTAAACCTATGACCCAAACGTTGAGTAGTAACATATGGGGTGCTGAAGTAGATATTTTTGTCGATAATTTATACAGATTTCGAAAAAATGTCCTGCTATTGCTCAGAAATACGTAACTTTTGAGCTAATTATATGTATCACTTTTGTCTCTCTTGTATCTCTTGTGTCTCATTTTGTGCCTCTTGCTTCTTTTGTATTATTTTTACCATTTGATTGGTTGCGTGTTTGTAATTTTGTATGTATCCTTTTATTGTATTGTTTCTTTTTGTAATTTTATATTACTACCTATTATATAGTTACCTACCTATTTGTACAGTAACTGAGTTTTTTATAAATAGTAATTAGTTGTAAGTAATTGAGAACTGATCTGGTAAGTAATTAAGAACATTTGTAATAAATAATAACTCTTTTCAAAAAAAAAAAAAATTAATAAAATCACCCCGACGTATTGTATCTTATCATTATCATATCGAACAAAATTATAAAGCCTTTAAATCACAAATAAAACAACTGCTAGATCAAGCCAACTCCAATTATTATTAGTTTTAATTTCATAGAACGAATTTCTACGTATATTTTTGATTACATTGTACCGATTAGTAAAAATTGATCAAGTCTTAATTATAATTTTATGTACTTTATTTCAAAATTAATCATTTAATTCCATCATTAATTAACAAAAAATAAATTATAAATTAATGTACTCTTATTAATTTCACATGTCCTCTTAAATATTTAATCAGCATTTGAACTGAAATGAAGCGATTATTGTCGTAAAATAACATTATGTACACATCTCTTGCAATATTATCAGCTAATCCAATTGTTAGAATCAACTATATGTACTTACATCTAACACCTACCTTTTAAGAGAAATGCAATAATTTTTTCTACATCTATGTATATTATTACTTTAAAATATCTGTACTACATGTATATCTAATTTAGTAACTGCTATGTTAGTAAATTTCTTTATCAATATTTGTTATCATTCATAAGTTTATTTGTTACTTAATTAAAAAAATAAGTATATCTTATTTCTTTATCTTTTTCTGTAATGAGACGACTCCACAATTTAAACACGAGAAATGTTTTTCTTTTTTTAAATTGGGTAGATTCATTAACAAAAAATTACTTTATTTATAATTATTTTTAAGAACCATTTATTTTCCTTATGTAAATCTGTTGTATGTATGTATATTTAAAATTTTAAAAAAAATCATATTTTCATCGCGTGTTCGGGGGTGGTTCTTTTTACAATAATCATGATAATATCTAATACGGTACAATTTACGCAACGTGTAGTGATTATGTATTATAGTGATTTTTTTTTTTTTTTTTTTTTTTTACATTAACTCCACACAGGAGGCCCTGAGGAAAATAATTTCCCTCAGGGCCTATGTCATCTGGGATGCTGTGTGGAGGGTCTTTTTGAGGAGAGGAAGGAATGAACATTGGTCTTGAAGAGACCCATGTTGTAGGAAGGAGGAAACACAGAGGCCGGCAAATCATTCCACAGCCGAGCTGTTGAACATAAGAACGAGTCGAAGAAACGACCCGTTCTCATGTGACTAATGTCAACTGTGTACAAATGTTGGGCACGCGTTTGGCGTGTTTCCCGACTATGCACCGGTGCCGAAGGGATCAATGATGCTAGTTCCTCGGAGCATCTTCCATTGTAATACCGGTAGAACAAGGATAGCATTCCCACCCGACGCCTGTGCTCTAAAGATTGCAATCCGTCTGTTAAGATGGGAGAATCTATCAAACGGACCGCCCGTTTCTGCACAGAGTCGAGGGTATTTTTCAGGTATTTTGGAGCTCCAGACCAGAGGTGGCTGCCAAATTCAACCGTGGGGCGCACTTGCGATTTGTACAGGGTTAGCAGTTGTGTACTTTTAAAGTATCTGCGGGCCTTGTACAGTACGCCCAGTTTTTGGGAGGCTAACTTTACTCTGGCTTCGATGGAGCCCCCATACCTGAGCTGGTCACTTAGGGTTACACCAAGCAAATCAATGGAGGGCCTGTTCGGAAGATTGCTTCCGTTGAAAGAGACTAGATTTTCATTGCGATCCCTTTTAGACGTAATCAGACAAGATTGGGTCTTTGAAACATTAAATTCAACGAGATTATTTTTACCCCAAGAAAAAACACTCTCGAGGTAACCGTCCATTCTTTGCTTCAAAGCCTTACGAGCTGTTGGAGTTTGTGAGCCCTTTGGGGGCTTGTCAAACAAAAAGCTATCATGAACTGTACTGTCATCCGCGTAGCAGTGAATTGGTGCACATGACAAAAGGTCGTTGATGTGCAACAAAAACAGAGTTGGAGACAGAACCGATCCCTGCGGGACGCCAGCATTTATCGAGTGAGAGGAAGAGGTGAAACCATCGACTACCGTCTGAATCGACCTCTCCCTCAAGAAGTCGGCAATCCACGTACACAAGGATGCGGGAAGTCCGTAAGAATGCAGTCCTCGGTGCCAAACCCGGTCAAAGGCCTTGGATATGTCCAGTGCAACCGTTTGGGTCTCACCGAAACGTTCCAGGCATCGCCCCCAAACATGCGTCACATACGCGAGAAGATCACCGCACGAGCGGTTCAGCCGGAATCCGTATTGACGGTCGTTAATAATTTTGTTCTTCTCGAGGTATGTGAGCAGATTATATATATATATATATATATATATATATATATATATATATATATATATATATATATATATATATATATATATATATATATATCATATATATCACTGAATAGATAATACTCACTAGAAATGCCTTTCATGTACATTTGAATGGTAGCCTATGTTGTCACTGGCTTAGTTCTATTGACTCTAAAAAATTTACCCGCACTCTTTACAAATTTACTGCCTTTTTATTATGTTGGGTCCTGCTACGTAATAATTCCGATGAGTTATAAAATTCATTTCATCATATTTGATCGAAATGAAACTTTCATAATTCTTTATCAAAACAAAAATGAATTTCTATATTCAACGCAAAATTTATAACATCACAATCAAATTAGTCCAAACTGCAAAAAAATATCAAACGCAAAAATATATATAAATAAAAGTCACGTTTATAAGACAATATTGATACATTTAATATATGAACAACTTTTTTTCGTCAAAATCATAAGACATTTCAATATTCTTACCCATATTACCGTTTTGAAGACATTCATAAATAATATTAAATTCATTCAAAATTTGCAAACTAATTAAAAAAAATTGTTAAAACTAGCATTTACAAACAAAGAAACAACTTAAACTTACTGAATGGGTCTGAGGGCCTACTTCCAATTAAAGGGCTTCTGTGGTATCTTTTAATTATGGATAATTCGGGAGAAAGCGCGTATAAAAAGTTATTGGTGCATAGTCACACAACAAGATTTACCGAAAATAAAGGCCTAAAAATACCACGAATATCAAATAAGTATGGTACCAGAACGCTCGAATATATGATACCTTTGATCTATAACATTTTGACTCAAAACATTAATTTAAAAAATAATGAGGAACCCTGCCCTAAACTGACAAAAAAGTGGTTAATAAATGAACAACACATTTATCAATCCTAAATCTTTTATTATGTATTAATATTGTAACTTAAGCTAATTTGTGTTATTTAATAATATTATACGGTAGAACCTACAGACAAGCTGATCTGTTACAGCTTTGTGGGACTACCCATAACTTTATATTGTATTAGATGTAATTATATTCAAATTTAATAAATAAAAAAATAAATAAAAATAATAAAAAAAACACGTTGAAAATTTGAAAATCGTAAAAAAAATATTCGACTACCCTTCCTCTAACATTTATGACCCGAGGAATCTATTTTCCAATAGCTTGAAAATTCGACCATCTACTCTCTGATTCGTGTTATAAAAAGAAAAGTGGTATCAGTAGCGATATTTTATTTTTACGATAACCCTATATCGCCCACATAACACAATTCAAAATTAATAATTCTAACCCTGCAACGTATAATTCCGCGATTTGGACTTAGAACTTACGATGTAATTTAGGCCTTGGGAAATTTATGCTTTTGATAGCGCGTAGCCGATTTTCTTTATTATTTAATTTTTTATTATTTTCGTCTTCCATGAAGAGGCATGCAAAGGCGTGGAAGCTTCCCCACGTATATGTTTCTAAAGCTTTATCGCCCTAATCGAGATTTAAGTAAGGCACATATGGGGCGAAATCGCCATCGTTAGTTACATCGTCGTAAAAAATCCTTATCTAAAGGTTTTTCACAAATTTATTGGTTTTGTGCGAAACGTCATTAAGATTCGTGGTTTTTCTTTCGTGTTTTGGCAGTTTTGTGGTGTTCAGATTATTTCTACACGTAAGTGATTACGATTGCGATATATCCGTATTATTTTACGATTGCTGTTTTTTTTTTAATAATCCTTTCGTTATTTTGATGTTCGCACATGTAATGAATAAATAAACCGTGTTTTATTTCAGACAATTATTTATTTTATATCGTTTTGTCGCCATTTAACGACATTTATTTATCGATCGATTATTAATTAATTAATTTCTTCAAATTTTGCAAATTCACTTTGTGGCACCATTTTATTAATGCAATAATTAAAAACACTTTGTTTTTACCACAATAAACTTTATTCAAAAGTTGACATGTTTCGAGAACGATGTTCTCTTCATCAGGACATATAATGTACTAAACAAATGATCGAACATAGAAAGACAGGCGTGGGTGGAAATGGAAGTAGTGAGGGAGGAGAGAGGTGGAAAAGGGAGGTGCTTAGAAGAACAAAGACAAAAAATTACAATGGAAATATGTTTAAGATAGGGTTATTCACAAAATCAAATTAATTTTGTGAATAACCCTATCTTAAACATATTTCCATTTTTTTTTGTCTTTGTTCTTCTAAGCACCCCCCTTTCCACCTCTCCCCCCCTCTACCTTGTTGATCTTCTAAGCACCTCCCCTTTCCACCTCTCTCCTCCCCCACTACTTCCATTTCTACCCACGCCTGTCTTTCCATGTTCGATCATTTGTTTAGTACATTATATGTCCTGATAAAGAGAACATCGTTCTCGAAACATGTCGACTTTTTAATAAAGTTTATTGTGGTAAAAACAAAGTGTTTTT
The DNA here is from genome assembly GCA_929108145.2 of Limnephilus rhombicus. Lineage (NCBI taxonomy): Eukaryota > Metazoa > Arthropoda > Insecta > Trichoptera > Limnephilidae > Limnephilus > Limnephilus rhombicus. The sequence goes on along the minus strand of OV815277.1, from coordinate 30,224,307 downwards.
GATTATTGCATTAATTAATTAATTATTGGGCGTCCCCGACTCGTTTCATGAACTTGCGCATCATACAATTAATAGTCTGAGACTTAAATCTTAGCTTAGGTAGATATTTTTCCGGATTTTCTCATTTGTTTTAAGAGTGTACATTTTTAACCGACGTACGCCTCAGAGATATAATTTTTACTGCAATCTGAATCCTTAAATTAATAGCTTATTTTACTTGCGGTTAAATTGCATAATAATGGCAAACAGAAGCTAACACACTACAATGGAGTGCGGCATGGAACTGGTAAAGGAAGGATGAAAGTATACTGAATGCTGTAGAAAAGAAGAAGCTTACCTATGTGTGGTAAAAGCATGTATGATCGTGTGAGAAATGTGGAGATTCGCGAAAAATGCAAGACTGGTGTAAGTGTAATGAGTAACATTAATAAAGGGACGCTCAAATGATTTGAGCACATAGAGCGAATGAAAGAAGAAATGTGTGTAAGGAGAATATATAGAAGAAGTCGAGGAAGACATGGCACGATCAAGTGAATCAGACACTTTAGTCGGGCCATGCCTGAGATTCATAATAATATGAGAATATTTAAGAGACTATGTTTGAATTTGAATGAGGCAAGGAGTGTGCCAAGACAAAGTTGTTTTCCGGTCCATCCTCTCTGCCTACCTCTATACGAATCGCGTGATGGTTAGTTAGTTAGAATCGCACTAATTCTTCACTGCTTTAAGCAACTCAGCTTTAGGTCTTGGTACAGTCACTTCTCAAAATTCGTGAAAATATTGTTCTACTCGTATATCTCTAACTCGTATAATATGTACTTTTTGCATTACTTTCACAGCGATAGATAATTAATTATGTATATTCAACTACATGACGATATCGATGAAATTAACATCTAATAACCGGCGTCATCAATGTAAATTAATTTATTTCCATCGATAAAATTTATAATTAGGGGGGCATTACCATTTTCCGACATTAAAAAGTCAAAGTTATTGATCGACAGCATTGAGTTCAAAATTGTTTGATTTCGTCAAAAAATCAATAGAGCTATTTTCACCATAATTGATTACATTTAAATATAAATTTGTATACACAATCATATTTTGAATCTTTAGGAACGATTATTCAAGGAGCTAAAAAAATTAATAATAAAATAATTTATTCTTCTTCCGTTGCCCTCTTCCATCAGAAGTTGCCTAAGATTATTATTCTTTTTTTTAGTTAGTTTATGCCATAGGTCTTCCTAAGTGGTTAGCTACGTTTGGTGACTTCGCAGGGGTACCCAGGTTCATGGGGTGTTTGTTTGTTCAGATCTTAGCGGCGAATGCGTTTGCCCACCCACTGCGTTGCGGGTCGAATCGGGAGAGACCTTTTGACCTCTCCAGCCGGACTCTTTCGATCCATCGCCTTGCACCGCAGAGGGAGGAAAAAATCTTACGTCCGTCACTCCTGTACACACTGACCCCCAGATTCTCATCCACCCATCATCCCTTTTTCCTTCCAAGATCTCCCGTTCCTTCCTAAAAAACCCTTCACACAACGTCCCAAAAGATGACACAGGCCCCGAGGGAAATTGGTTTTCGTCATGGCCTCCAGAGCGGAGCTAATGTAAAAAAAATAGTTAGAGAAATAATCACTCTGCATACTACAACTCTTCGGAACTGTACTTGTACCAGTCACGTAGCTTTTATTTTCGTTCTGCTTCCAGCGTACCTAGTTTCAACCCTTGCGTTTGCTTACATTGATAGACGCGCGTAACTCCCATACGTAAAAAGTAAAAAGGCATCCGCGCACATCAGTTTTTCCGTTAAAATTTTAAACGTGCGTATTTATTTAAACGCACTTTATAAAGAAACAGAAATGTTCTACTTGAAAAGTTTTGAGGATGATTGTATTTATACGCTAATCATAACAAAAATAAAACTTTTTAATAATTTACAAATTGGTACTCCAATTTCAAGTACCTTGTATACGTTTATATACGTACATAATTTAGTTTACTTCGATAACCTATTCGTCAACTTACTTGTAAACGGTTTTAGCCTTGTTAATTGACACCTGCTAACCTGGTGTACGTAGCAAATATCGTAATAACTTTAGTCTCGTCTCACATTACGTGAGTACAGCCTTTACGTAAAGCTTGCACTGGAAATTGAACAGAATAACCACCTTGTCCCTTCGCAGTTAAGCTTCACCGGCCCTTAAAGGAAGTAGGGTTGGTCATTTCCGTCGTCCGAACTTTCAAACACGCAGAGCTTTTTTTAATATGAAAAAGGAAAGTGCCGTTGGAGCTTTAATTGGTCAATTTGAACCACGCCTATTTTTACCACAAGTTTACGCTTTCGTCGAGCATATTTAAAACCTGCGTTCAAATCACTTTTAACTTAATTCACAAGCTAATTAATGATTAAACTCGGCGCTGCGGTGAGTTTAAAATAATCGATTTTGTTAATTGAAAGTGTTTGACATGTATTTAATAGATTCATTAGTTTGATGTAAAAATCGTGCTGTGTATAATGGCAAATAATGCAATTTTATTTTTAAAAAAAAATAGAACATTATCTCCACACAAGTGATAGGAACTGTTGAAAATAGTTTCAATTAGATGCTGTCTAGAGGGTATATTGATTAGTTATTTACTTCTACGAGCATATGTACATTTGCTCTTCCGCTATAGTAAAAGAAAACCATTGGATTTTCCACCCACCATTCGACATCATTCGCATATTTTTTTATTATTTTTAGGTTCTTTTTGTACGCGGTTGCGGGGCTTTAAGATAACGGATCTCTTTTTGTTTACGCACCAGATTTAAATGTCCGGGTTTAATTTTCCCCACAGGAAAAACTAAACCCTTTCACACACTTCCCAAATGATCATCTGGTCAATCCACGTTATGCAATTGCACTATATAAGTATTATAATTACAAAACAATACAAGAACAACATGTCAACCTACCAGAGACCAGATGGGAAAATAATTCACCGACTCCAGATATTTTCATATCAGAGGGTTCGGCTCTGTGGAATTCCTTTTAGAATTGAACCTATAAATCCTACTGATCCCTCAATATAAATATTTAAAAAATCTTTTGTAATCCTACATGTATTTATAATTACCGATTTTTGCATTTTTATATATAAATTCTTTGACAAATCTAATACGCCTAAATTTTGAATGAGAGACCTAGGTATAATGCCAGTAGCCGAAATAACAAATGGTAATATTTTTATAGTCCGAGAATGCCAAATTCTTTTAATCTTATTTCCTTAATCTGTGTATTTTCAAATTTTTTCAGAAACAATTTTTTGAATATTACAGGAATTTGGAATAGCTACATCAATGATATAAGTTATTTTTTTAATTTTGTCATGTAAAACTATATCAGGTCTATTTTGACTAATTGTTCTGTCTGTTAGTATAGTTTTATCATAATATATTTTATGAAATTCATTTCTAAAAATTAATTTGGTTCATATTCATAATATGGTACTATATTACGGCAATCAATCAAGTTATGTTTAATTACCAAACTTTGGTGAATTATTTTTACAACCTGATTGTGCCTAAATGTATACTCGGACGGCGCTAATACAGAACATCCCGATATAATATGTTCTATAGTTTCCGGAAAAGGCAAACATTTTCTACATATATCATCAATATATTTTTTTTTTTACAGTGAATACCGCACAAGAATCTCAACTGCTCCCGTCTGGAGCCAGTGAGACTATGGCATCCCCAATTGGGGTATGTTGTGAGGCTGAGGGTAGTGGGAAGGGGAAGGAGGTGGGGAAGAGGAAGGTTGGGAAGTACCTGGCTATTCAGATCTGGTCACCAAACACGGCTAAAGCCATTTTGAAGCAACGTTTCAATTCTGAATGGTGGTCTTACACCAGGGCGATACTGATAGTATCTTCCACTCTGGAATATGCCGCAAATATACTATATATTATTTTAAATGAATTAATTGTGAAATAACACAAATTAATCAAATAAAATTTATTTGCGCATGCCGGGTTCGAACCCGCGACCTCCGGATTGTGAGTCAAGAGTCTTACCCACTGGACTACGGAGGTCGTCATGATTTATATCTTTGATTATATGCTTCCTATAATTTTTAGTATTAATGACTCTATCTTAATAATAATTACTCTATTTTTAATTATTATTATAATACGTAATTATTCATCCGAGTCGTAAGTCTTTGATTATGACAACGATAATAAATACGTATTTTAATTATTATCTTTTATTATGACAACGATAATAATTATAATACGTAATTATTATCGTTGTCATAATAAAAGACTTACGACTCGGATGACGCGTTGAAAAATTACTGTAAATAAATACATATTTTTTGGAATAATCCGCATGTCGTTAACGTCGTGTTTCTCAAGATGATGAAATTTCTTGTATTGAAATACATTCTTAAAGGCTTAGATATAGTATTTATAGGTATAGCCTTATAATGATAAAAGTAAATTAAGCGTAACTAAAGATCTCCGCACGAATTGTCAAAGGCGATGATTCTAAGAATGGTGTAAGAACGTTAGATCATTATTGCCTTTGACAAATGCCTACCCATCTATTTTGCATTTATCTCACATAATGATTATCGAAAACTTAAGCACCTTTAAGGCTCTATTCAAAATTAAAGGTTTGACTGAACAAACCTATTCATCTACAATAATATTATTTTACAAATCATTTTCGTTTTGTTCATTTCGTTTCGATAAGAACCAGAACCATAGGTTTTATAGAAAAAAATATCGTCCTGAAATGCACTTTTGTTGATAATGCAATTTATTTCAAGGAATATCTTATTGAACAATTATAATTCATCAATATGAAAAAAATAATGTGGCTTCTTCTTATGATTTGATTAGTTATATTAATTTATAGTTATACTTCCAGACTTCATTGCACTTGGTAAGAAATGATATTGCAGACAGCGATTAATTTTTAAAATGCAGACCGATAAATTTGCTGAAGTTTCACTGCTTCACAAAATATTAGCTTTACCCGCTGAAGAATTTAGTTATTAAACTCGTTATGGCCGTGCTTGTATGCCCGAAGTTAGGTATATTTTATCGTACTTCTGGTAATTTTTTTTTTCAAACATTGACCGAGGTTGGCTCGCAGGGTCGGGCTGGTTGGTGCGGGCTCCTGGGTAGGTTGGCTGAATGCTTGGCGTGTTGCAGCGTTCAGGGCTGCGAGCAGATTGGCTGTCTGCTTGGCGTGACGTCTGTCCCGAATGCGCATCTCTCGGCTCAGCAATCGCAGGGAGTCTTCAGTTGAATCAGAAGTTGTTTCGCTGCTTTTACTGTTGGATCCGTGGAGGCTCTCGGCGACACATTCTGGAGCAGGTTGGTCAAGAGTGATGTCAGGGTTCCTGGCAGGGTTCGCACCAGATAGATCGTGGCGGGTTCCGCTGGATGGCGTCTCATCGGTGTCTACGGGGCGTGGGCCTGGGGTCCGACGGGGTGCGACTGGCATGTTTCGGCTTGTTCCCGGGGCGTTAAGTTTAGACAGCGATGTTTCGGAAGATGTCGGGGTCTTACGGCCACTGCGAAGAAACGGCATTTCCACTGGGTAAGACTGAAGGCGTGTTATGTGTAGATCCGACTCGAAGGACCAAATGTACTAGACGTTTGTTCATAAACTAAATATAATAGGAAACTGGCCACAATGACACGCCAATGGAGTTTGGTACGCCAGTGGATTTTGGAACGCCACTGGTCTTTTAAATGAATTTACTACTTTGACAAAAAATGCTTCTAGGTATAATGGCAAAACTGATTTGAGTACTGGATTAAAATAAATATTTTTCACTTTGGAGACTGTAGGAGACTGGGGTTTTTAGGATTTTAGGTTACTGGGATACTGGGAGAGGTAAACTGAATCTATGACTGATTAAAACACTTGAAAAGAGGTTTGAACTTGGAGACTGTTGGTATCTTGAGTATTGTTTCCTCTCGGCTGATAGTTTTGAACTGACTTCCTACCGGTTTGACTTCTATTTTTATAGGGCAAACTCAGGTCGGACTTTTGGGGGACAGAACCTCCTTAATTTTTCTAAGGTACTTGTTTTAGGTAATTTCCCTGGTCGCTACGATTGGAAGTCAGCTGTGTTAAAATTATGTGTGATAGTTTTTGCCAAGATTTTACCAACTCAGGATCCCAAAGCCTCACATCATTTTTATTGTGTTTACAAGATAAGGTACAAGTATACATATGTGATATAAGGTACAATTTGTTCAATCTTGAACAAATAACCAATTCATTGACCTATCGTGGGTGAATGATATGAATTGGCGAAATAATTTGTGAAATTAAACAATTACTTTGATTATAACCACGAAGTTTTTATTCAATTTTTTACGACCGACCGGTTTCTGTGTGCTTTTATTCGTATAATTGTGTACTCTGATGGTGTTTGTGTTAAGCGAAACCGGTCAGTCGTAATAAATTAAATGGTTATAAACAAATTAATTATTTATGTCATTGATATGTCAAACCACAAAGTGATTGCTTTCTACCAGTAAGAAATAATTTATATTTCAAATCGATGTGCCTATGTCGATAATTATATTGATTTTCTGTACAGTGGTTTTATGTTAAAATCTGTAACAAATACCTTCAATGATTTTTATTACCATTGCTAATCAACTAATTCCTTAATTGTTTATTTCCTGTTAAAGACAATTATTGATATATACACATATACAGTGTCTTTCATTAGTTAAACTTATCTCCTCCAATTCTTAGAATTCGAATCACTTGCCACTGGGATGTGTTGTGTGGTCCGATTATCACAGTAAAGCAACGCGTGTGGTCTTCGTTCTTCAATCACATCATTACAGTATTGTTCTGTCGCATTCCTTTGCATCACTACTTCTTTTTGTCCTTGGCAACCTTCAACAGCGGATAAATGACTAATAGAGCCTTAAAACTCTTTACAGTCTTAAACCCTTTAAAAGTTTAAAGGATCAATCGACCAACAGTCAATCCCGTAGGATGTTCATCCGACGTCATTTCAAAGATACAAACCTCTTAAAATTTGTTGAAAAATCTCCTTCAGAATGTAAGATCTCACTTTCAAGTAATCAATTTTCGTTGGACACGCGTCATTCTTGAAGTAAGTCCGTTATAGGAAGAATTTTTTTTTATCTACTACTAGTATATTTTTTTACGGTTAAATAAATAATTCTAAAAAACCAGGGTGGATGGTACCTTAGACGTTGTCAGGATCAGAGGGTTATAACGGATCAATTATATTAGCCTTTGAATGGAAATTCGCGTCACTCCAATGTAATGTATCACCTTCTTTTCAAATTTTTCCTTCAAAGAAAGCGTTTGACGTTGGGTTTGGTGCAAAAACTGTTTTAAATAAATTCTGAAAACATTTTAAATCTCAAAGGCTGCTTTCAATCAAAGGAAATTGATACAATACTTCAATGTAATATAATTTAACATCCCTTTTTAAATATACCTATAAAGAGAGTTACGTAATATGAGAATCACAGCCGACCTATTTTGTATGTGATCGATAATACAATCAAGAAAGACACAGAAAATACAAAAAAGCAAAAAACAAAAACATTAGCGAACGAAAAATCGAACAGCTCACAGTAAATAAATATTGAAATTTTTTTTAATTAAAAATACTAATTTCGGTTGTGTGTCTGTAACTCAGGTTTAATGAACTATAGACAGAACTCGGATTTTCTTTTAATTTAATAAATTGTTTTGAAAATTTGAAGTATTTTTCATAATTGAAATAAAATTCGTCTTTTTCTTAATTGTAATTATTGCATCTTGTAAATTTTAACGCGTCTGCACTGGTATTGATATAAATATTGGTATAAAACCGAAAAAAAAATATCGGAAGCCAAGGCAAGGACATGAAAATAATCTATATTAAAAATAACTGGAAAGATTCCTTAAGAGGGTATTACCAGAGAAAACCAGAAAAACGTCATTTTTAAATCAGATTTTAGTCGTATTGACTCTTTTCCACAAAAAATTATAAACGGATTTCGAAAGATTGTTCTTTTATCTAGCATTCGCATGTTTTAAATTTTGAGAAGAAATGTTTGTTTTTAGTATAATAAGGTTAAACCATAGGTCGTTGGCAGATTTGTTAAATTTAAAAAAAGGATTTTGTATTATACCACACCCATTTTAAATCATATAATCATGCAGTAAAATAAATCAATACATTATCTGGATATTGCATGTTTTAGAATTTTAATTTTAGTTTAAATAAATTCATTAAAAAATATGTACGTACATGTGTTTCGTGACGAAAATTGGTCCGAATGTGTATTTATTTGCGCACTTACAAACTAATATATTTCAGATTTTTTTTACATTCTTATTCAACTTAGACATTATTGAAAAATGATAAATACTTAAAATCAAAAAATAATTACAAAAAGTACATTATTTTAATAATTTTATCTTCACGCCTTTCAGCATTTTTGGATGTAGATAAAAATAAAAGCAAATTTGGAGTGAAATAAAATCGATATTGAGTTATAATTTTAAAAAGCTGGTACGGAGAATAATTAATCTTTCTCATTGTAACCGCCCTGCAAGATCGTAAGAACAACTTTCGACTAAATCTGGATTTTCGTCCGCTATCTGGTTAAACGCTCTTAAACAATTTGTCATCCTTTGCAGATTTTTAGTCACGATCATCATTACAGTGACATGACGTGGTGAAATTTGGCATCTTCTACAAATGTTTTCCAGCTGGTTCCAATCTCTAGCCATTATATTTAGACTAAACATTCATGTCCCAATGTTCCTGCCCCAATCTTCTCCCACGCAGTCAGTCTACCTGCTTTGTCTTCCTATTGATCGCTTCCACCGAACTTTGGAGTACCAACTTGGTCACCATTTTCAGCGTCCTATCATCTCTCACCCTTTCCACATTGTCAACAACGGCAATACTTGGACTTCACATCCATAGGAGTTTTGTAAATTGATGATTATTATTAGTGACAGGAACAATTAGATGATTAGCGTTGCTTGCTTAGAATGTATTCAAGAGTTGAAATTCAATAGATGTGTGACGAAATGAAAGTCCTGCACTTTAATAGGTCTTAATAGCTTCTTCCGTCTTTATTAATGAATATAAGAGAGTGGGAGGAGACTCCTGAATAAATCACCAAACAATGTCCCCGAAGTTCCTATTGGATAGCTACGTATCAACTGATTGGCGCCATTGCAATGTTGGAATTGGTCCTTTCCTTGTAGTTCGTGATCTGTTCCTCTTCATTAATCTTTGTTAATCAGGGTTCGCTACGGGAGACAGCGTAATGATATAATTTTCTACGTCGACCCTCTTAAGAAAACAACCGCTTTTCACGAACCGTTTTTGTGCTTACGTATAAGGATCATTATATGAACACTTTCGTAGAAAGACTAGTGTAATATTGTACTTAAATGAATATTATACCGTTTCTGCTATTATCATTATAATTTAATGAAATTAAATCACTTTGTATACACCACTACTTAATCAAAATAATCTAATCTCTTTCGAAACCACTTGTTTGTTTGTCGGGATAAGTGAATAAGTAATGAAAATGTATATTTTTTTAAATATTTGGCATTATACTTTTATCGTGACGAACAAACCATTGGTTTCGAAACATGGCGGTTATTTTGATTGAATAATTGTTTTATTGTCCTTAAAATATTGTTAATCTAGTTTTGTCAATCGGATTTATTTTTTTGTACAAATAACACTGTCTTCATTATTTTTATTTAATTTTCTTATTTTTTGTTTTTTGTTTCGCGCATTAGGTCAATAAATGCCGCTATATGAAGGGATGAAAGTTGAAATTTCAGTTCTTGCAATCACTTCCATCGATATTATTCATTTTCTCCTATTGGAGGATGGATGTCGTCAGGCTAATGGGCCTGATGAAATGCTTTGAGCACATGATTGGATTGAGTACAATTTCGTACAGTTGTTTCGGGCTGCAGCCTGGATGTCATCAGGCTAACCAACTTTAACCCTAAAAGTTAAGGTTAAACTGATGACATTTGATTTTGTGATCAAATAAAAATATATATTTTCACCCTCCTGAACAATAAACGTTTCGTTCTTTGCAGCATTTCAAATTTCCGTGATCGATATTATATTTAAAAAATATTTTCACTAGACAAAACGCCGAGCCGCGCGGCGCCCAGTTTCCTCCGAACTTGTTATTGCTGCAATGTACCTACCAGAATCAGATTTGTGTGTATGCGACCAATCAGTTTCTGAGATTTTGTGCATCATTAATTCAAAATTCGACTATTTTGACATGTCATTGGCTTTAAATAGGGCGCAGTTTCAATGGGTTTTAAATTTTTAATGAGAGTTGAAATACTTTACGTCCCTTATTCAGACAAATTAAGGAAACTGTAGGTACTCTGTACAGTATCTGCAGAGTGAGCAGGGTCGTTCCTGATAAATTAATCTTAATTTAACATCTGTGTGCATCCGAGGGGTAGGCACAGAGCGAAGGGCAGATAGGCATGAGATTTGGGCCTGGGATGGGGATGGGAGAGGAGAAGGGAATGGGAAGAGTGGGGATGCGTGACGGGCAGGGGATAAGCTCAGACGGATAATAACAAATCTTGTATACGATGTAAGTTTTTCACTTACTAGATGAATTATTTCGTGCATTTATTACAAGAATTCCGAAAATAACTCGAAATTTTTTATATGTAGGTAAGTATATAGGTAAGTGCGTCCCACGGTTGAATTTGGCAGCCACCTCTGGTCTGGAGCTCCAAAATACATGAAAAATACCCTCGACTCTGTGCAGAAACGGGCGGTCCGTTTGATAGATTCTCCCATCTTAACAGACGGATTGCAATGTTTAGAGCACAGGCGTCGGGTGGGAATGCTATCCTTGTTCTACCGGGATTACAATGGAAGATGCTCCGAGGAACTAGCATCATTGATCCCTTCGGCACCGGTGCATAGTCGGGAAACACGCCAAACGCGTGCCCAACATTTGTACACGGTTGACATTTGCCACATGAGAACGGGTCGTGTCTCCGACTCGTTCTTGTGTTCAACAGCTCGGCTTGGAATGATTTGCCGGCCTCTGTGTTTCCTCCTTCCTACAACATGGGTCTCTTCAAGACCAATGTCCATTCCTTCCTCTCCTCAAAAGACCCTCCACACAGCATCCCAGATGACATAGGCCCTGAGGGAAATTATTTTCCTCAGGGCCTCCTGCGTGGAGTTAACGTAAAAAAATATATATTTTATATGTATAAAAAAATGTTCTTTCGGGTTCACACTTTTTTGTATCGACTTAATTTATTTTAGATGGATATTTCAAGGCTTCATAGTTTTGATAACATAGAAATGACGTGGCATAGGTAGTGAAACAAATTGTCAATTGCAAGAAATATGGAAAAATTGATGATATTAGAGCTTATCTTGCGTACAAATAGATCATCAGCTTGAAAGTACAGATGCAGATATCGAATAAGCCAATTTTTTTGAAAATACAAGCAAATTAATTGTAAATATATATTTTATTTTTAATTTTTAACTTTATGAGTAAAACCTCAAATTGTAATATTTAAATAAATGAAGACAATATAAGCGAAACTCAATCGAAAATCTGGAAACAGAAAAATCAGAAAAACATATTGACACCTCTGGGACTCGAACCCAGGACCTCTTGCTTTCCGGGCAAAAGAAAAGGAAAGGAAAAGGAAAGCAAGAGGTCCTGGGTTCGAGTCCCAGAGGTGTCAATATGTTTTTCTGATTTTTCTGTTTCCAGATTTTCGATTGAGTTTCGCTTATATTGTCTTCATTTATTTAAAAAATGTAAATATATATTTTATATAAATTTTTTTTTTCATAAACAATATCAATTCCTTTTGGGATCAAGTTTTATTTTTATTTTCTTTATTCATCTTTATTATTTCTTTTACAATTGGTGTGCTATGCCTGCCTCACCAGGAATTGCTGTGTTGAGAGTAAGCACAGCTTATAAAATGATCAGTTTATAAAAGAAATACAGTGTTTAAAATGAAAGACAATTATTATCGTACCATCGGAATTGCGCATTTATTAATTGGTTTTGTTAAAATCTTTGATGTTCGATCTGACTTGGCTGATGACCCAAGACTTGTTGTCTGATTTATATTTCAAATAAGTTGTGTTCTGTCTAATAGCAAGTGGAAGTGCAGTGTACAGCTTTGTTGCAAAGTATGTTAAATTTCTTTGGCCAAACATTGTTTTAGACAAAGGTAAAAAATTCAAACTTCAAAAAAATTTCGTAAGAGATTATGCCCTTTGGTTCTAGCATCTCGAGCAGTTTGAAAAAAAAAATTCTGTTTGAAGAGGTATGCTAATACGTTTTGGCATAAAGTTATTACCACTGTGGAATTACAGTGCGCAAAGTCATTTAGTGAAACCCAATATTTTGATTCGAGATAATAGTTTTTCCCTGAGTAAATTAATAATCAAATTAAAATTACAACAACAAGCAGGTATGCACTCTCTAGTCTACACTATTTGAATTTCAAATTACGCTATTGATTTTGTTAAATTGAAAATTTTCTTTATAACTACATTAGTGAGCACTTACTATTAGTAATACTTAGATACTAATTAGTGTAAGTAAGTAATTACCAGAAAGTGCTTAATTATTAAGTCCTTAATAAACCTGGTATAAAGTACAGTCTGAAAGTTGAACAAGTGGGAACTGCGCTGTTGTATGGGCATAAGGGACGTAGGTGGGAAAAATGTAATATATAATTCAGGCGTTCGCCGTGTACGGCAACTTGGTAAGTTAGGAGTCGTGTCTCTTATGAAAGTTTTAAAACACTGTGACGTGATAGGAATTGAAAATGATTTCAAAGCTTCCTAGAACTGAAAAGGAAACTTTGCAAAAACTAAACAGTTAATAATTCATTTTCAACGTTTAATGCGCCTATGGAAATGCGAATATACGTATGTCATCCTCAAGATACCCTGATCTAAAAATAATAATACCAAATTAGAAATTCTTCGTGGAAGTTATAAATAATAATGGAAACGGATCGTGAAATTGTGCTAGCCGTGTATAATAATAGTAAAAGTTATTTAAGGATATATAAAATTGCACTTAGATAATAAAAAAACTTTATAAATTTAAAAGATGGCTATTTTAAAAAAATGTTTGGTTATTTATAATATTTAATTTACTACTGACACTTTTTCTAATTTCTACATACTAACACTACGGGCATACAATTAGATAATTTAGAAATTAGAAAGAGCGTTAATAGTATATAAATATTATAAATAACCACACATTTTTTTAAAATAGCCATCTTTTAAATTTATTTACTTATTAATACTTACAATAATTATAATTATTTATTTTGTTATTTAGACTACCTGCTTTTATTGTTTGTTTTAAAAGTTTTTTATTATCTAAATGCAATTTTATATATACTTATAATTTTTGTATTTAATTTTATATAACTATTTTTATGAGAATTTTTTAGCAATTGATCATTTTTAATATTTTGTCTTTGTTCTAATTTTTCTATTTTGTGTATACTTGTTTGTCATTTTTTTTAAAATTGACATTGTCCTGATGAAGATGACATTGTTATTGAAACATGTTGATATTGTTAATTATATAGTGGTTTGAACAAAGTTATTTGATTTTCATTATATTAATAATGATACCATAAAGTTATTTTGCTAAGTTTGAAGAAACTAAACATTTTCATTGATTTCTTTTAAAATATGGTAAAACATTTCCGTTTTCAAATAAGATATATTTTTTCGCACAAATTTCATTGAATTCCTAAATTCTCAAAGGTTGTCAAGGGTTCAGACCAAATCCTTCATCCTTCAGTGTGACGTTTTTATTTTATTACGAAATACTTGAAGTGCCATAAAGATTTCTTGTCAATCTTGTCAGCCTTGATGTATGGCAAGTCTATTCTAAAGGATTTACTGGGATAATAAAATGATCCTTTCAACGACAAACTCAACAACCATGTAAACACATTTGAAATTGTTAATATGAAGATATTTTTATTCATACATAAAACAAATGTGAATCTTCAAAACTCTCTGTGTTTTCTTCTTCTATCGGGGGTTAGCTATCATTATTTTTTTTTATTGTAATATAAATAATATAGTTACATTTATACATACATATTTTACAAAATATTATATTTAAGGTCATCGTTAGTCATGTATACCTTATCAGAAAATTATAGACTATTATTATCGTTAGCTTCGCTCTCCAGAACTGTACTCTTACCAATCAGGTGGATTTCGAAGCCATGTTGAACTTCCGTGTTTCATTAATCTTCTCCTGAATTATCACTTGGATAATATTGCAAATTTTATGAATTTTTTAGTGTTTTAATGAATCGCCGAATTGTATCTTGCTGCTAGGTCGCTAAGTCATTTGAAGTGATGTGATGAAATGGTTTTAGATTTGGGAAAAAATATAATTAGTGTAGACCAGTGAAAAATCATTATTGTGAAAAAAATAATTAGAGACAATCAGAAATTTGCCATTCGAATGAATGTTAGTAAACTTTTAACAATCATTATTCAGATTTTGGTCTGTCAAAGATATGGCTCTTTCAAAAACGTTAACCCTAGAAAGATAGTCTTATTTTTACCTACCTTAAAGATAATAACATGGATAGACAGAAGATAAGACGTACTGAAGTTTAAAAGTGTATTTGACATATTTTCATACTTACACAGTTTAAAGGTAGTGGGATAATTAGTTTAGGGTTTTATTTTTTAAATAAAAGCAAAAAAAAATATCAAAAATATATTGTATTAAAAAAAAATAACAAAATTCTGTGAACCTTTTACAAATCAACTACAAAATATTACTTTTTTTTTAAATAAAATAATTTTTAATTTTATATCTAAATCGTATTATTTTTATATGTTATGAATGTTTAAATGTTAACCAGTCGTTACAAATAATTTTTATTTTTTATTTTTAGTATTATTTCGCTAAATCACATTTATTCGAACAAGTCTGAAAGTTACTCAAACGGTAATCATACGTCTTTCGGACGTATGGTGTATGTAGGTATTTCTCCGTAATTATTGTGCTTACCGTGGTGACAGAGTCGCCCTGCGCAAGCACTGCTCGGCAACTGAGCTGAGGTAGACAGCGCGCTACTTTGCGAAATAAAAAAAGACAGCAATTTTTGTGTTTCGCTTACGACTCCGAGACGTGGATTGTCTTTCTAGGGTTAACAAAAGAAGTTCACGTTTATAAATTTAAAAATATTATTATTCATTACTGATACAAAATAATTTTGTAAGTAGATACGAGTACCTACATATTTTATCGCATGTCTGATGTAATTTAATATTTATCTGTTCCAGATAGGTGCATTAAGAGTTAATTGAACTTGAATAACTTTACTTATTAAGCAGGAATACGTAGGAATATTTCACATCACGCACGCATGCACCGACTACAACTGAGATGAATAGTGGGAGTTCAATCAGAGATTTAAAAAAGTCGAAAATCATTAGATATGTGAAAACACTGTTTATTCTTCTCCATATTAGGTAGGCTATGAGCCACCACTGATAATAATCCCTATTTCACTGCTTGCACTCATCACATTCCATATAATAATATAATACATTTTGTGGAGATACTCACGAGATCTACACGTTATGAAATATTATTTGATTGCAACAGCAATATCCAAATGGGAGTAACTATTTAGATAGTTGCTTGCACTTAAATGTGCACGTACTATTTTAGTACGTAGATTGTAAATATTAATATTAATCATCCTTAAAGAGTTTGTTATTAAATAAAGCATACGCTTAATGCTAGCATACATTTATTACACTTTAAGACTTACTTTAAATATCTTCCTCTTCTCAAATAATGGTTTTTAATTGTCTCTCCACGTAATACTGTCACTCATGAAAATTCATAAGTCCAAGTCTTGACGGCCTCCGTGTTTGAGTGGTTACGATCTTTGGCTACGAATCTGATGGTAGCAGGTTCGAATCCCGGCGTGCGCAAGTTAATTTTATTTAATTATCTTGTGTTATTTCACAATTTCATAATTTAAAATAATAAATAGCGTACTTAAGGCATGTTCCGAAGTCGTAGATACTTTCAGTATCACACTGGTGAAAGATAACAATTCTGAATCGAAGCATTGTTGGAAATGGTTTAGGCGTATTTGGTGACCAGATCTGAATAGTCAGTTTCTTCCCCATCTTCCACTTCCCAATCTCTTTTCCCTCCTAACTACTGTCACTCTCACAATATACCCTAATTAGGGAGCAGTCGGGACTTGGGCCGCACTCGCATAAAAATGATTTTTTCTTTTTGGTTTAAAAGTTTGTACATGTAATGCAAATATTTTTTAATGGTGGTAATAATACCTCTCTAATTGAGAATTAAATATTTTATTATTGTATCCACTTTTTTAAATATTTGACTGCACAAAATCTGCATAATAATTATAAATTTTCCTTGCAATAATTTTTCAACACCAGCTCTCATTTAACGTAGGATTCTACCGTCTAACTTTTGCAATAGCGCATAGCTAATTCACCGTCGAGCTTTAATAATGCATCACTTCTCAATCATTCTTCTGCGTTGTCTAGAATTTTTATTGTAGCTTATTTTACAACGTATCTTTTCTGCCACGTTCATCTTTGTTCGTAGGAAACTACCCTAATACGGTGGTGCATATTATTAAAAAACGTGATATTTGAGAACATTCCTCCCCTATACCCCCGCTAATCCTAGTAATAACCGACGAGGCGTCTGCTTCAAGAATTTATGGAAGGTGATAAAAATATTTAAGAATGCACTTAAACCACGCCATATTAGACCATGAATAATACTTCCACGTTACGGGATGCCTCGCTTCCCGTAAGGAAGGCTTTATGAACGCTGAAATTGCAAAAAAAGCCTATGAATGATGTATGATATTATAATTTTATTTGATAGACCGTTGAGTATTCATTTTGTTTTAGTTGGGACGTTAACGACGAAATGGTTACAAGAATAAGGTCGTTAAAAGACTAAATTTCCATATTCAAACTGACGATGATAAATGTAGTTATGCATCTTTAGCTCAATTTCGCAGTAAAATCTTTGATGGCTTTCGTGGACTCTGAAGTATAGATTTTGACGGCTGATAAGGGAAATTGATGTCTTAAAATTAGTTACCCTCTTAGATTTCAAGACAAAAGACTTAATTCCATTAATTTGTAAAATACATGATTTTAGAGATTGGTATACCTATATCTATATGATAAAATATTCAATAGAGCTTGAGCTTTCCTTCCGGGCTTGAATCTTCTTTTGGGATTGTTGATCTTTAATTGATATATCTGTTTTGAAGGAAATGACAAAGGAAAACTGGCAAGTCATTCGCATTAGAAACAACTCCAGTACACAAAAAAACACAACATTCACACCAGACTTTTTAAAATGTGAATATTGCATTAGAGTCCCAACTGCCCCCAGTTGTCCGGTGTCAGTGGGGTTAGGTATGTTATTCACAATTTTACAAGTACAACATGGAATTATACATTAACATAACATGTACAAAAACTGAACATTTGAAGAAAATGAGGTCGATAATAAAATTAAATCTCTTGGTGTAAATAAATCACTTGGACCTGATTATATTCCTGCCATCATAACGAAGCCTTGTAACGATTTTTTTTAAATTTAAGTATTTCTCAAATATGGTATCTTTTCGGAAAACTAGGCTTTAAACACCAATATTCAAAAAGGGGGTTTTAAGGACAAACTTTCTTTGTTACCTAATTTAAAATGACAGCCACTTGAAATAATAGTGTCCGGACTTTAGTTTGGAGAAATGATGTTGTATAAACTATGTACGTCTAATTTACCATTACGTTATAATTTGACATAAAATAATATTATGAAGATGTATAGTAGTAATTTAAAAGTACGAGTCGCTCGAGCTCTCTTTTGGAAGAAACCGGTGGAGATAAAGCTCTATTGCACCGATATATTTTCGAAATAATTCAAGACTGCTGTGGGTGTATGGATGAGAGTGGGTGAAGACTCTAGGATGGTTTGTACCTGGGGAGCGGATGGACGAAGAAAGGAGCGTCAGGAGAATGTATGATCCGGAAGTGAATGACAGCAATGCTCGGGGAAGCCTGAGAGAGATATGTCGACATTATATACTATTATTCACCTGTTTTATCTACAAACATTATTAAAATTTCCGACATAAAATGTTCACCAATGTACATTGTATATGCTCTATACCTTTTCATTATTATTTCATGTGTGACATTTATGTAAAAGCCTTTCAAGTCGCATAAATAAATTAAGCCTTTTTTAATTAGCTCCGCACAGGAGGCCCTGAAGAAAATAATTTCCCTCAGGGCCTGTAATCTTTGAGGATGCTGTGTGGAAGGGTTTTTAAAGAATGGAAGGATGGGAAGATCCAGGAAGGAAAAAAATGAAAAATTAATTTCAAGCAACGTTAAGATTCTGAATGGTGATCTTTAACCAGGACAATACTTAGAGTATCCTTAGAAGATTGTAATCCGTTCTTTGATTGAAAAATTACTATAAAATGGATTATCCGTAGGTACGTAGGTAGCACGTTTTGAGAAAAAGTATTTTAAAAATAAGAATTCTCCTTTCTATTTTGACATTTCCGTTCGCTTAACACTCAAATAACTCTATTTTTTCGTCTAATTGATAAGGA
The DNA here is from genome assembly GCA_929108145.2 of Limnephilus rhombicus. Classification (NCBI taxonomy): domain Eukaryota; kingdom Metazoa; phylum Arthropoda; class Insecta; order Trichoptera; family Limnephilidae; genus Limnephilus; species Limnephilus rhombicus. Next base: position 30,205,551 of record OV815277.1, on the reverse strand, counting down.
TTTATTTTTCAGGATAGATATACGTTGGTGTAGAACCGTTCATGTACGATGAAGGATTCCCTTCTCAGAACCGAGCGCCTGTGACTGAACGATAACAAATGTTTTACTCCGAACACACACAGCAGGGAATCCTCGAAAACTTCTACACTTACGATTAGAAAGAAGCGGGCACTGACGAGAAAAACAGATAGAAGTGTGTTTTATTTGGGGCCTAAGTTCGCTCATGTTTTTCTTACTTTCGCTGAAAACCATTTCATATTAAAATGTATATATAATCTGTTATAGTTATGCATTATACACCACTTGAATATTTTCTTTTACATTATACACCACTTATATTACCAAGAATATTCGACGCAAATGTGAATAGTTGTAGAAGTCAGACTTGAGTCGGGCCATGTCAAAAGTCAGGATAATCGAAGAGAATGTATGAGACAATGTATGAATGTGAGTGAGGCAAAGAGTGTGGGCCAAGACCGAGTTGTTTGGCGGTCCGTCCTCTCTGCATACCCCTGCGGGGAAACGGCGTGGAGGTTAGTTAGTTATGCATTATACACCGCTTTAATATTTCACTTGAACATTTTATTTAATTTGGTGAATTTTTATTTTTTTATTGAAAATTTTTGATTCAAAACATATGAAAGATACATAAAAAAATGAAAAGTATATGAAAAAAGCTTAATACAATGAATGTATTACCAAAAAAATCCCACAAAGCCAATGCCTGTGCGTGGGTATGATATTGATTTTTATTTTTATTTCTATGGTTAAAGTGAAGATTTTAAGCATATACATAAATTAAAAAATTTAAGTATATATAAATTAAGTATAATAAATAATAACTGAATAACACACAGTCTGCACTGTTATTATCGCATCTGTGAAGGTTTTATACGAATGAATGTTACAAGTGCAATTAAACGACAAAAAGCAAACATTATAATATATGTACTCTAAAAGCTGTCTAATGATAGATATAATGAATGGTTTTTTTAAAACTCATAAGAAAAATATGTATTTCAGTACTTTTTAGCCAAGTTTTGGTATATTTTTTATAAGACTGAAGATTTTGACATGTGTTCTCTTTAAAGGTTGTACATAGTAAATTATACATTTTTGGAGCTATAAAACTAATATGCCTTTGGAACAACCTAGTTTTGAAGTGAGATACAGCGTACTCACAGGCGCCATGTCTTTGGCTGGTACGATTTGAATTTTTTTTTAAAGTTGTTTGGACGCATATAAATAAATTTAAGACATTGAAAACTACAGGTCTGTCTAAGATCCAAGATATCGGGTTCCTAAAACAATTGTTTAGGGAAACTTAGTTTTTGTACATAATCTTAATAATTGATTTTTGGGCAATTTCTAAAGATTTTATATGATTATTGTAAGTTCCACCCCAGCCAATTATTCCGTAGGAAAGAGATGAATGGACTACTGCGTCATAAACTAGTTTTATGGTTTTTATATTATATGTTACACATTCTTTTAAAAATATAATTTAAGTATCTGAGTTTGTTAACAGTATTTTCTATATGGATGGTCCATTTAAGTTAACGATCTATAGTTACACCTAAGTACTTAATCCTTTTTCCTAATTTCATCTCTTCACAGGTAGAGCATGTGGTTGGGTTACAATTTATAGTATGAAATTTTAAATTAAGGTTAGTTTTGGGAGCTGACTTCTGTGTGTTATAGAAAGGAATACAAAGAGGTTTTTTTATAATTCAAAGTAAGAAGATTTCTATCAAGCCACTCTTTGACAATAGTAATACATTTATTAGCTTTATTAGTTGTATCTTCCCATCACTTTCCTTGGACTCTTATTGCAGTATCGTCAGCAAATGAGAAAATTTTACCAGGTATAACAATGTTGCACAAGTCATTTATATAGATTAAAAAGAGTAGCGGCCCTAATACAGTCCCTTGTGGAACTCCGTGTTTTACTGTGTCAAAATTACTCAAACATGTTCCAATTTTTGTACATTGTTGCCGATTTAATATGTAATTTTGTAGAAGCATGAGACATTTTGGTTTACGGATAGAATTTAATGTAGTTCCATTATTGTTTGTAACATTTATTATTGACTTATTTTTATTCATTATTCATTCACAGTGTTCCATGTTTTTTAGTGTTTTCCTTTGTAAGGATTATTTTCTCCTTGTAATATTTTAATGTGCGGAATATCATTAAAACATAAATTTTATATAATCTATTTAAAATATGTTTTAAGGGGAAAAACAAATAAACTGTTTTCGGTAGAATTCATTACTTAGAAACAAGATAACCAACTAAATAAACTAAATAATAATAAGATAACCAACAAAAAGATAACAACCAAAAATGATAAGATAACCAACTAAATAAACTAAATAATAACATTAATCTTATCCTGACGAAGAAAACTTTGTTTTCGACACATGTTAAAAATATTGATTATAAAGTGGTGTTTTTACAAAGTTATTTGTTTTCATTTAAACTAAATTTGTTTTCTTGTTTATTGTGTGAAGGCAACCTTCTTTCAGTATAACCTTGCCTTTATGAACTTTATAATTTAATTCCACAAAAACTTACCCACTCTGAATAACAAACTAACTACTGGCAATATGGTAAGATAGTGGGCATAATATTTAAGGGTACTGATAACGAAATATTTTGAATGAATGTAAACACTAGAGCTTGTCTATTTATGGTGAGAAAATGCTATTTAAAAAAATGTATACAAGTATATCTTTTTTATTAGGTACCTACTTATTAATACGGTTGCATAAACTGGCAAATAAAATTTGTTAGCTCCTCCTCAAAACAAAATTAAGCATCCTGTTGAAAAATCAGACTTTCCGAAAAATTCTTAATTGCTCTTCTGAGAGTTTCTCTAAAGAAAACGAAGATTTACGTAGCCCTTAAAATTTTTAAAAGGTTTTCTTATTTATATGATTTTGCTCGATTCTAAAACGCATTTTTTTCTTTTTGTTTCCAGGTAAGAACTGAGAAGATATCTTGCGCCAGGAGGTCGTAATTATTTACTCGAATAACTTTTGAACTTACGGAATGAGGCTTGCTTCCGCAGGACTGAATAATGGATCCAAGGAATCGGGAGCTTATTGCTATCATTGGGTAAGAGCTTTTGAGAGGGCTTTCAGATTTAGACGTCTTACGATCATTTTATACGTTAAAAAGCTCTCTTCGTGAATTTGAATTGATATTTTCAGATCAGATGAGCGTTTAAATGTGCTTTTCTCCTTTATTTATAGCTTCTCATGCAAAAATCTATCAAATATGCCACCATTTTGGTCTATTCGATCTCTAAACAATGCTACGTAGAAAATGAAGCAAAATTTGTCTTTGAAAATCATCGAATTTACACTTTTTTTCCTTTTTTTCACACACAATAAGTAAATGTATAATTTGAACATTGTAAAAGTAACGTAAAGCGTAATATTAATTAACCTGTCCGATATTTCGCGAATATTCACTTAAAATGTCTCAAACGAAATGTCAGTTTTACAAAAACTTTGTGTTATTACCGCTTCACAATTAAAGCTCTATAAATGAAACATTTCTGAACGTAGCCGAATACTAAAAACTGTTTTAGAAAGATTACGAAATTAGCTTTCAAATTGTTTCATTACAAATAAATATTAACATTTGTAAATATTAAAATTTAGAATGCAAACATTAAAAAAATGTAAAAATGACTCACATGATGTTTTTATGTGAAAACGGTACTAAAATCACGGATTATGTAAAAAAAACAATACTTATTCAATTGTATAAATGTATAATAAACCATTTTGTCACCTCACTTTTTTATCATTTCACATAAAAATATTTAATAAAAATTAACAATGTTGAGTGGCCCGTAGGCAATTTGGCAAGTAAAAATATGTGTCAACCGCGCGACTGACAGAATATTCTTTTTATCTATCTATGGACAACTTGATAGGGATGCACATATTGATCTACTATCGACATTTTACTTTTTATTTTAGGGATGTCTCTGAAAACAATAACGGAGTTACAACGATTTCTATGGAGACACACGCGTTGACGTATAAACACGCTTATTGTACTTGACTACTACTGTCATTTTAACGCGTATATCTGCTTACGTTGCTGACCGGTTTTAAATTTATCCAAATAAATGAACAATGCAACATTAAAAATAAATACCTGCAATATACATTTCTCTAAACAACGTAATATACAGGCTAAGTATTATGAATACGATTGATCGTAAATTATATTAAAATATGGAAAAAGTAAAGTTTTTTTCAGTTTTTTATTTTTAAATTTTTTTACATTAGCTCCCACACATGAGACCAAGATGAAAATAATTTCCCTCTGGACCTGTGTCATCTCTCGAAAGCCGCATGGATGTTTAAGGAAATGAAGCAGAGGCGACTCCAGCTGGGGAGGTCAAAGGGTCTCCCTCAACCGGCCTCTCCCAATCCGACCCGCCACGCAGCTGGAGGGCTAAAGCCATTTAAAGCAACGTTTCAATTATCAAAAGTCAAAGGGTTTCCTCAACCAGCCTCTCCCAATCCAACCCGCCACGCAGCTGGAGGGCTAAATCCATTTAAAGCAACGTTACGTTAATTATGGATGATGGTTTTACACCATGGTGATATTGAGAGTATCTTCCACTTCATTTTATTATTCGTATATTTGATTGCATATAATCTCCCCTATCACTCCACTTCTTTTAATCCGTAGCTTACGGGACACCTTGTACATAAATTAAACACCTGTTATATTGACAAATTAACAACATTATCCATTTTCACTTAAACCCTAACCGTGATCTGAAATTACTTCGCATTGTTATCGTCTTACTGCTAACGACAACAGCCATAACAATGAATTCGCCCACTTTCGAGTTATTAGTACGATAATAATTAATTAAATATAATCGCTGCTAGGCCTCTTCATATCCTCGTTATAGCATCGCTTCGCTAACTGTTGAATTACGGGGGCAGATTAATAATGGAAGGTATTGTTTTAAAGCGGTGGGCTGACTTAACTTCATGTTATCTGTGCTTTATAAAAGTGTGGGCGTTACTATGAAAACAAAATATTTCCTCTTACATTAATTTTATGAGCCTTTTCCAAATGTATGTACCGTGGTATTAGCAGATAGAATCCGCTTCCGCCTTAAGTTTTAAACATTTCAAAAAATTCTTCCGGGAAAATTGGAAATTTTAAAATAATTGCACGTAAAATGGGTCGGGAAATTGTATTAAAGTTTTTGATACTGAGCAAATCTTACTTTATTTTTGACGTTTTCTGTTTGAAATTTCAATAGTTCGTTTTGAAAATAACAGAGGGCGCGACTTCCATTTACAGTCGTCTACGACAGTCCTTTTTTATTTGAACATTCTAGTTGTTGGTAAATAATATTAGAACTACCTACATAATAAACACATGTACACATAATTTGAATTATTTTTGTTTAAAATAATTCTGTTTGAAATATTGATTCTACTATACGATATTGTGGACACACCCCACGTAACCACTTTAGACTTATATATATATATATATATATATATATATATATATATATATATATATATATTTTTTTTTTTTTTTTTTCTATATCGATTTTCGATTGATTAAAACCATACTTAGCAAGGGATTCACAATCCCGAGAGTGGTAATGTTTTTAGTAAATATCCTTATTTAATAAACAAACTAGAAATTACTACAAAAATTATTCCGGAAAATTCATCTTTTGTTGAATATTGAAAAATATGGAACGTCTGCTTATATTTACTGACTATTAAAATGATTTATAAAACTACTTTGAAAGTTGAAAAGTGTACAAATATAACAAACTCTTCATTTCGTGATGCCAGAGCTAACCGTTCTAGAGTTTTTGTTTATTCAGAAATAAACAAGAAAGTTAATTTCGGACTCAATTTATTAACATAAGGTACCAGAAACGTTTTTTCAAACCAAAAACGTATTATTTTTTATTTCCTACTTTACATTACATAGCTTTAAGCCATGTAATGGTATACTCGTATTATATTGAAGATATTTGGGCAAATGTACAAAGTCACAGACAATGTTCGATTGAAAAAACCTTGATCGGATTTGCGGGTTCGGTTAAAGCGTAAGGCGAGGGTCCTTGCCGCTCTGGACGACCACATCATTATAAGGGGAAACCCTCAATCCTCTTCCGGTAGAATGCTCAGGATGATCCAACTAGGGCCGACGTGCTTGCCACAATCGAAGCATTTGAATAATCGAATTAATATCATAATATACACATTTTTTAAATACATTTCTTGTACATTGTATACTATAAATTTAATTCATGTTAGCAAAAAAATACGATTTACAAAATTTCAGGTAGTTGTGAAAATCGCCTCAACGAAGAGGGACTCTTTCAAGAATCAATAGGATTTCCCTTTGGAATCTCTTATCGCTGACGCAAAATATATCGTTATCGGAAGAGATTTGGTTCAGGAGCAGTATTCTTCTTCCCACCATTGGCAGGTTGGTCCTACAGGCAGGAAGATAGAATATAATATGAGTATGCTGTCTAGGATAGTCGTTAGGAACATAAAGTCACCCGCCCTTCAGAATATTCCTATTTTGTCTGATTTTTGTAATATCTCGAAATAATTCTTGATAACTAAGCAATAAGTAGGTAGAAGAAGCAAAATGAAAAAGAATTAGCTAAGAGAAACATTGAACGGGAAAAAATATACAAAAAGAAGAAGAAGCTGATGGAAGAAAATTATGGTCGCTGTTCATCCTCTATTCCTAATTGGGATGTAGGTTTCCTTATCGTTTTTCATTGACTTGCAGGAAAAGTGTTGTAGGCATAACAAAATTAAAAAAAGGTCGACACAAAATCTTTCGAAAACTTCTTTTCAACCTTTTTGTTTCCGAATTCCCCCAGAAACCCGATGTGCTATGGCTTCCCCGTGTTTATAGGGGAATATTGTGGGATTGATGATCATGAAAAGGGAAAAGGACACTAAATACCTTGCTCTACATCACAATAGTTCGGTCACAATACATATTTACTTATTATCTAAATATTGTATCTCACGAAGGTGATTCTTTAACTAAATTATAGTTTATTTAAACACTTACATTACTTTAGTAAACCAAAAAAAAAATGTTTTTACTCCCTGGATTCAGTCCATTCATCAAAGATTCAACGGTCTGCCATGGACGTCGTGATTTCTTTAGATGACTAATAATTTGGATTAAATTTGCTCGATTATTGACTGATATAAACGTGTATATATAGGTATTTCGAGAGTGTCCAACGTCCATCCCTAGTTCCGACTATTCCCTAACTATATTACAATAAATTTCTGTACTATAAATCCTGTAGGTGGTTTGCTTTTATGGCGGCCGTTCTGCAGCTGTAATGGACTTCACTTTTGGAGAGCAATTATTACTAGGGCGGAGCAATTCGATTTTGGTTTTGGACAACAGTCAAATTGGAATCGTTAGATTGGTGTTGATAACTTCAAATTTTACTGGGTTGGCAAAGGGCGACGTTGTTTTGAAAGTGCCATAGAATCGTACTATGGGATCCAGAACATAATATTTCAAGAAATATTACAAGCTAATAAAACTTAGATAACGTTTTGCTTCTAAGATACAAGTATCGATCAATGTATTGAAAAGTTTTTTTTACTGAATTCTGCCTGTTTTCACCGTTACACTGATAATGCAAATGTATACTGGAGATGCTTGGCTTTACACCTAGTCCCTACAGACTACTTCTTCTGTCGTCTTGAGTCTTTTATTGTAATTTAATGTACTTACCTCCGTTAAAAATGCTTTATAGATAACGGTGCAATTTATCAATTATTATTAATGTCACAAAAACATGCCAAAGAAAGCATTACATACTTAAGGCGCCGCATCCGCGCCCAAAAAAAAGAAGACGGAGTGATATGTAATGTAATTAGGAATGTTAGAGGAGCGTGCTAATATTTAAAGCGATAAAATTGATATGAAAATTGTGAAAATGTTTAATAAAACACGAATCGTTTAAAATAGAGCAAAAATCTTGTGGAAAGCATCTTATGTAAGTATCATTTAAATAAACATTGTGAATTTTTTCACAACTATAACTTGTAAAATAACTGAAACAAACGTGTTTATAATAATTTTCGAAGCATACTTTGCGATTTTTTTTTTATCGAGGGAATTTTGTATAATTAGAGTTTCGGCGTGGAATGCATCTATATATTATCTTAAAAAATAACACATATTTTTTAAGAGCTTAAAAACTTCAATTGTGTAAGGGAGATATGTAAGAAATCGGTAGAAATTCGGGTAGCGGCGGCTTAATGCTTTCTTATATTTGAGAAGAAGACTCATTTATTTATTTAACTTTTAAAAATAAATTTACTATAGTAAGTACCTAATGTGAACTTAGTAAGAAAAAATACTAGTGTGCAGTTCACACGCGGTAGAAGTGAAACCTTCAGAAAACTAAAATAGAAAAGCATGGGAAGGCGACGAACCACCGCACAAAGAGGAGACTGATTATTCTATCTTATTCTCTCAGGCTAAATCCTGTAGATGTATGTGTTTGTCGCTTTTTCGTTCCATCGAGTTTCAAATCACTACGGTGGTAAAGATTTTCTCACTTCAAAAACACCCAATACACGAATTATTTATTTTGATTTTCTTAAACCAATTAAGGAATTCAGATTTTTTTTTCATTATTCATTCACAATATATAAAAAGAAATGATATATAAATACCTGGTGAAACAATGAGCTTTCTGCTTCCGGCTTTTCGCTCTGTTAATAAGCTCATCACATCCGCAGGTCCGCGAGCGAGCGGAGTGGCCGAGAGCCTGAAAGCCCTGGAGAGTTTGTTGAGTGCGAGCTTTCGTGTTTTGTCTTGGTATTGTTTTCGACACTTGTGGTGCTTTCTTTTGTCTGAAAACTGTATAACAGTTTGCCCGCACTGGGAATATTGCTTGATAATTTAGCAAGCTTTGTAGGTATTTTGTGCTCTTATTATTTATGATTGTTTGAAAAAGACTTGAAAACTATCTATGCGACTTTAGACGGGTCCCTTGGTTTTTAGACAAATGGTCTCACATTGTTTGAAAAAGACTTGAAAACTATCTATGCGTCTTTAGATGGTTCTCTTTGTTTTAGACAGATGGTCTCACTATTTTACATTTTATCTCAGTAACATCTATTGTAGTTTTCTTTAACAGCAGTTATTATTTATTTTTAGTTTTTTAGAAAAAAATATATAAAGATATAAGGATAATTGGTAATCTTTATTGGAACCAGAAAGGAGCAGCAAGAGTAGAGCAATGTCTAATAGACGAAGTAGAAATAAAGAGAGGCGTGCGACAGGGTTGTATTCTTTCACCTATGCTCTTCAACTTATATTCAGAATAAATATTCAATGAAGCTCTGCAAGAGGCTACTCAAGGACTTGTTATAAATGGGAAGATTCTGAACAACCTGCGTTATGCAGATGATACAGTACTTCTATCAAGTAACATTGAGGATTTACAACTTTTGCTGAATCAAGTAGTGAAGACTTGTGAGAATTTTGGGCTGGAACTGAATATAAATAAGACAAAATACATGCTCATAAGCAAAAATAACGCATTGGATGAAAATCTTTATATTGCTGGAACAAAACTAGAGAAGGTACATAGTATTGTATACTTGGGCTGCAATGTAAATGATAGATGGGATCCTTCAGTTGAAATTAAATGCCGCATTGAGCAAGCTCGTGCAACCTTTATCCGCATGAAAAAAATGTTCTGCAGTCATGATCTCAACCTTGGATTACGAATGCGAATGGTCAGATGCTACGTGTTTTCGATATTATTTTACGGAATGGAAGCATGGACGCTTACTGAAGAACTTATTAGGCGACTTGAGGCATTCGAGATGTGGATCTACAGAAGAATACTTAAAATAAGCTGGATGGACAGGGTTACAAACGAAGATGTTATGGTTCGGATGAATAAAGAAAAGGAAGTAATTAAAACTATAAAAATCCGAAAACTTCAATATCTTGGACATGTGATGAGACATCCAGAGAAGTATGAGATCCTGCATCTCATAATGCAGGGAAAGATTGCCGGAAGACGGGGCCCTGGAAGAAGGAGAACCTCATGGTTGAAAAACCTGAGACAGTGGTATGGCCAGTCTACCGTGGAGCTGTTACGGGCTGCAGTAAACAAAGTTCGCATAGCCAACATGATAGCCAACGTCCGTTGAACGGACAGAGCACAAGAAGAAGAAGAAAAAAAATCCTCTTACAATCAATGCACATCGTAAAAGACGCGCTTAATTTCCTACAAATATTTCGACGACGCAGATCGAAAGAGAGAAAACGGAGAAACTCGTTTTTGGATTTATAGTCCTTTACAGTTTTGGATAAATTGAGCTATTCCTATCATTTTCCATGAGTAGAATTAAAATAATATTTTTTAATTATTTTTTAACAAATATAATCGTTCACTACAAATGTATGAACGCATGTAAGGAACAAATTTAAAATAAGTTTTATGGTTTAAATTTTCTGTGACAATTTCCTTTGATTATTTTCTTTCTTATAAAATTACTAGCTGACCCGACAAACGTTGTTCTGCCAAATAAATTATTTCTAGTGAATATTTTGGTTGTTGAATAAAAATAACGAATGTATTGTAAGTGTGTGGGGTTGGGATCTATGACAGAAAGAGGAATGGGGCGCTGTAGACGATGACCGCCGATAAAAACAAAAATACACCAACTAAAGTAGGAAAATGAAATAGAAAATCAATATTAATTTCGAAGAGCAATTGAGTGAACGATATTTTTTGTCAGTCCGTCTTTAGCCAACACAAAAAAGCTCGATGGTTTGCCCATGCGAATGCACGCAATGACGCGACGCTTCTCGTCTTGCGCAAGTGTGGATGAAAGTTCGATGAGGTGGACGTAGCGAAATCTGTCATTCAACAACATATTAAATAATTTCGTTCTGTTTGAAATACGAAAGACAGTTAAATTTGGTCATACAAAAATACTAAAATCGCGATTAAAAATGGGAGGGTGGGGATAGGAGGGTTAAAATTTGGGGTTATGGGTATTTTTTTGATGACAAATAATAAAAAAATACTACAAAAAAAAAATTGTCAAAAAATTGATTTTTTTTCTGGATAGGGACACCCGAATCACCTAGCAGTATGAAATATACTTTAAAACCTATTCTCATACCCACCAAATATACATAAAAAATTTCATAAAAATCGGTCAAGCCGTTTCGGGGGAGTGCGACCACAAACACCGTGACAAGAGATTTTTATTTATAAGATTCACAAAATAAATAAAAACCCCTTTTGGTGTTGAAATCGTGACTTCTGGACTCCATTTCCCAAGCGATTTGTATGCCTTTTACCTACATTCATGGCAATATAAGGCACTCTTAGAATACATACCTTTTTGGTTTGTTTTTACCTACATTCATGGCAATATAAGGCACTCTTAGAAAATATACCTTTTTGGTTTGTTTTTACCTACATTCATGGCAATATAAGGCACTCTTAGAATACATACCTTTTTGGTTTGTTTTTACCTACATTCATGGCAATATAAGGCACTCTTAGAATGCATACCTTTTTGGTTTGTTTTTTGGCTTCCTCTTAAGCACATATCCTTACTGGATATTTGCAATACCTTGTTAAGCACACCTACCTGAGGTGCCTACCTTCTGCCGACAGACCAGCTCAGAATTAATTCGGTCAGCAGAGCGGGTGAGACCATCATCACCAGGGTTGTAGGATCTCTGAGGCGTTAGTGGGGCATTCCTGAAATAAACTCTATCTTACGGGCCGGGGGAGGCAATGAAACAATTCAGCTGCGGTAAATATCAGGTGTATTGGGTAGAATCCTTTCATAAAACAACATTGGTACATAACACAGTAAAGTTTAGAACAAAGTAGCATCAATATCCTATTTAATTCAGAGGTAATTGGACCTAACATCTCTCTGCTTCGTTTCTCTCTCTGGGGCGGTTATTAATCTACACGTAGAATTTAAAAGGAACACACGCAAAAGGAGGAATTAACGGTGCGGGTACTCACAGCGGCTGGTCTGCAGTCTCGAAGGCACCAAGGTGAGGAGTGTTCTATTGGGGCTAGCGTCTCCCAAGGGAACTTGCTGGCGTAACTCGCCATTTCACTACCGCGGAATCTTCCAGAACATAACGCCGTAATGGCGACGCCAGGGCGTGTGTACTTGACTGCAGGCGGAGTGGGAATGAACTTGCCCGCCGATCTCCGGTTCGGCGGAGTAGGGGGAACGGGACGGTGGGGAACGCTTGCAATGCAGTGGCGTAGCGTGATTTTGTAGGGCGTATTCGTGCATCGTAACACCCTTTTGATAACAAAAAAAATGATTTTCAGTTTGGTGAAGAATTTTGACCTCTTATCTAAATTTAAGTTTTTTTGAAATCTAAGTTGAAAAGGGCCGCGCCGTCGTATGCCATCAATGCTATCTTTGGGTATGCTGTGTTAATAGTTGACAAAAATGATTGCGATCCCACTCTCCGGCTGATTTCTCCGCTCCTAATCCTCACAAGCAACATTTTCCGCTTTTAAAGATGGTAATAGAAGGATTTCAAATATCGACAGATTATTCGTAACCCGGAAATATTTGTTTAATTTTTTTAAGTGAAACTTCTATAGCCCCGCTGTGATTCGGATTTCGGATGAAACAGAAATGACGATTACTGCACGTGCGACGCGTCAACTGCGGCCAATGAGCGCTTTGATTATGATGTCACTTTTAAAGGCTCCTATTGGTTGAGATAACGGAACGGAATTACGATAGGTCTGCGCTGATTGGTCGCTTTGATTATGACCTCACTATTCAAGTATTGGTTGAGATTGTTTTGGTAAAGTATCGCTTCTACCGCGTGTAAACTACACTCGATTTTTTTTAATTTGGAATTACTTCGTTGGGTAGTAGATATCTACATAAATACGATTTCCATAATTATTTGCAGCGCTAAGTCGTATGTTTAAGTTTAAACGATATATAATTTTATTCTCCGTGCGAAATTTGTGGACACGGTTCCTACTAATGACCCCCGCTATATTCTGACCTTCTAGCTTCAAAGCTCCCACTGTGCATTTCTATGAGGTTTATTTTCAGCTAAATGCTAATATTTAAATAGTGCCTTGTTGATACAGCCTGCAGATATTTAAGGTTTCTCCGGTTCAAAGCGAGGAAAAATTCCAAAGTTAATTGTTTAATTATATTTCTAGGAAGGCAATCGTAATTTATTCTATTCAGCACTGTTTCTGTGGAAAATGTCAACAAGACCGTTTTAATGAACTCGTTATAATATACCCTTTAATTTTGAGGTCTACTTGTTTTCAAATTTCGCCCTATTGAAGAGCGATTCTGACCGAACCGCCAATTATAATTAGAGCCCTATTCAATGTGAATATTCTATGGAGAGCGTAATCCACAAATGCTTCCTTTAAAGTGTATTCTCGCGTCTTTGATATGGAAAGTGTCCCTAAAATGTCATGCCTCTAAATAGAAAAGTTTCATTTGCAGTCTTTCAATGAGGTTTTTGATAAACAAGAAGATAAGAAATCGTCTTTTACTTCATCTCAGAAATGTATTTTTTTTAACGTTAGCTCCACACAGGAGGCTCTGAGGAAAATATTTCCCCTCAGGTGCCTGTATCATCTTTGGGGATGCTGTATTGAGTCTATTTAAGAAAGGAAAGAGAGGAAGTTCTGGGAAGGAAAAGGTAAGAGGGGTGGATAGGAACCTGGGGGACAGTTTGTCCAGGAGTGACGAACATACGAATCCATCCCTCCCACTGCGGTGCAAGGCGATGTTCCAAGAGAGTATGGCTGGAGAAGTCAAAATAATAATATTTGGCTAATTTATATAGCGCCGTTTTTGTGAAAAATCACCTCAAGGGCGCTGTACACGTAAGTATATAAAAGAATTAATATAACTGGCTTATAACTAAGATTTACAATTATAACTAGTGACTTACGTTATATATTATACATTAAGATTAGCGCCAGAAGAACTAAGAAGTTTTTACATAATATTACAATTTAAGAACACGGGTGCAAAAATGATCTTATGAGTTAACTGGGTTTACGGGAAGGTGTGGATATCAAAGAAATTAATGAAATTAATAGTCGATCGTAAACGCACAGCTGATGAGCAGACACATCCGCCGCCAAGGCCCGGACAAACCTTACCCCATGAACCCGGGCATCCCTGTTAAGTCACCAAACGTAGCGCATCACTTGGGATGACCTATGGCAGAGGTGTTAGTTGTCCAATAAATGGTTCCAGAGGCGGCGGTACCTATACCCGCCTACCAAATTAATGTGTTTATGTTTAAATGTATATATTTTTTAAAATTATTTATTAACCAAGAATAACATTACAATATATACAATATACCTACATATACATACCTATAAATTATTTTTGTTGGTATATACCACCTCACTAGGCTGAACCTGTTCTGAGGTGGCAGGGATTTAATTTAATTTTGGTATCTTAATCTTGGAAGATAAAAAATATAATTTTAATTTAAATAGATAAATGGAATAAAAGAAAAATATAAAGAAATGAAAAAAAAAAAGATATGAGATAAATAGATGAAAATAACTAAGAAGAAAAGAGAAAAAAAATACAGGCAGTGTGTTTTTTGATCAAGTTATCTGCACGCAGTATGCAATACCCTTGTTTTAATACCCACGTACGAATATTTCGTTTTCGATTTTTAGTCACTAGAATATTTTTTATATCTTTTTCAATTAAATTAAAACATTTTGGAGCCAAATTCTGATAATGTCTTTGTCCAAATGTAGTATTTGCCTCGATGTGTCGATTTCTTGTCTTGTATCGTAATTGTGTTGTGCAGTATGATGGTATATTTAAATTACGCAGTCTTTAATTGTACTCTTGAAGTGGTAAAGATGATTGTGTGTGGGTTGGGATAAGAGAGGTTATATACTCACTAGTGAGTAAATCTATTGGTTAGTCAAAATAATATTTTACACACATCATTATGAGAAGTCAGCATAGCGTCCCATCCCTACGGACATATTTGGATGATTAATGAGAGAGTACTTTCAGAGTATGGCGAAATGAGATTCTTGGGTGGAATATTCGAAGTCACACTTTGGAACCAAATAATTAGAAATTCCACTATTCGAAAATTACTCGCTAACGATTCTATGGATCGTTATCGATCCATAGAATCGTTACTTTATAAGGAGTAATCCTTTTATATAAACTTGCTTTAGTTTTAACTTGGTTTTCAGAAATATGTTTTTACTTAGGAAACATTTATAAAAATACAATTCGAATAATATGGCTTATTTTTAACACGTACTTAAAAGCTCTTTAGCTCAAATGTTCAGTTGAAAATAGTTGCGTTGACCTCGCAAAAAAGTTGTAAAATTTTCGTGAGGCCAGAGCTCAATGTTCGAGAGATGTTTCTGTTTATAGCTGAGACCCCAGATTTATGTCTGCGAGACAATACAAAAAATATACTTCAATAAGAATTCCTATATGGGAGACGTCCAGCTGCTTATTCTAGTTAATGCTAAAAATGCGTCGTTATGTGATGACAATTTGGGCTGCAATGGACTACAGTAAGGGAAAAAGGAATATAATTGTTGATCCAATTTTTAAGAATGATTTAAAAATGATATGATGGTAATAATGGCACGTGTTCGGTTTTGTGTTGTTAGTTGAACCCATGAATTAAACGATTAGCAATCTTATTAATATTATAAAGGCGAAAGTTTGTATGGATGTGTGTTTGTTACTCTTTCACGCAAAACCTACAAAATGCATTTTAATGAAACTTCACAATATTTTAGCTTATACATCAGAATAACATATTCGAGCTCTGGCATTATGAAATTTGTAAAAAATTGCAATAGGTGGCACGTGAGCTGTTTGAAAACTGAATGTTCCGCGAATGAATGTATGGAATGTGGGAGGGAGGTGGGAAACTCGGGGTGGGGGAACTCGGGAGGGAGATTTGCGGGACGGGGGGAAGGAGGGGAATGGAATGGGGAGAGGGAAGGTGGAAGAATCGGAGTGGGAACGCGAGATGGGAAGGGGACGCGGGAGAGGAAGGGGAGGCTGAAGGGGAACGGGATCAATGGGGAAGGACACACAGGGAGAAACAATTTCTTTATCAAATGGCGTAGCAACGCATGCCGGGAACCAGCTAGTTAAAAATAATTGAGAAATTAAGCACGATTAATTCTTTTTTTAACTAGCTTCGAGCAGCTCCATCAAAAATCCAAACGTGTTTTATTTCCATCCATCATGCTTAAATCTGGTCTCATAAATATGTCAAATCACACGGCTCATATAAATTAATGGGTTATATATCACAAAGGTTTATGGCCTTTAACAAACATCGATGCTTTCTCCTAATATTAAACCTGGTACTTAGGTACGGTAATCCAGAGAGTGGCATGATTTCTTCGCAACGAAAAGCCCTAACGTAAAAATGTCTTAGTAAAAATCTCTGCCCTTGTAATAATAATAAATCTTATAGAAATAATGACCCGACAATCTGTAAGTCGTGAAAAAAATACAAAGTGAAGCGGTAAGTTTATTTTGGTAATACTTTGACCCAATCATTTTTAGCCATAGAAAACTTATTACTTTCGATCGTAACTGATATTACCATTATTTTTAACTAACCTGTTATTTAACATTTATTTTTGACAAGCGTAAATTTTGCATGATTTATTTGACTGAAATAAATAAAGAATAATTGCTGAATGATATAATGAAATAATGTTTTTATTGTTCTTGTGTTCAATATATTGAATTAGCTTATGCATGCATTAGATATTAACTTTAACGGTGTCCCGACTCTTGGTCTTAATCCCCCCACAGTTGATCCGTCGACAGTTGAACCCCCGCACAGACGGATCCCTCAGACACTTGATTCCCCAAAGTATAATTTTTTTCGTGCTTCATCCCTGGTAATGTATGCAGAGAAGATGTATGGCCGTATGAATCTTTTACCCGTATTGATATATTGTTTTGGACAACGAAAAAAAGGGAAAGAAAATGAAAAGATTTTAATATACGTGTTGAAACAATATTATAGCTATAAAATAAGGCTTACTGATATGAATCATATGTGATATTTAATTAAATGTAATTGCAACTATTTCCAGAGTGAAGGGTGATCTCAGTATCGCCCTGGTGAAAGACTTCAATACTGAATAGAAGTTGCTATAAATGACTTAGCCAGGCATTTCCCAAATATTCTGAACAGTTGGGACTCTTCTACGGTATCACATAAATATCATAATAATTTTTGGAACAGTAGTATCAAAAATCGTTTTATATTTTGCTCCCAGTGGCATCAGCGCAGTTCCACAAATCTGAAACAGATTATTTATACATTTGCAATTATTTACATCTATGTTCTGTATGAAGTTGCATGTAACTTATCCAAGGTTCATGCAGTTGGACCTAACTTGAAACAATGTATAGATTTTGCCTAGAATTCAGACATTATGCAAAAATTTGGTATGAATATTGAGCACAAGTCTGTTGACAGCCTATTCTACTTGGACTGCTAGGACTTATAGGTGCCTAAAAACTTCAGTCGTAGTCATTACCATACTAATTCAAGCTACCACACGGCGTTACAGATGTTCTAGCACAGCAGCCTACTATGTCAAGAGATATGGTGCTATTGAATTAGGTTTATAAAACAGTAGATCCAATACTTAATTAATACGAAATCTAGTATTTATCAATAAATGTTTATTTAATCTTGTCGCACAATAATCTAAATAAATAAATAAATAAAATGAATTATTTTCCAATATAGGTAGAGACGCACAGTATGAAATCGGTCAAGGGTCCTTTACTTACCTTTAGTTCAAAGAACATTGGTATTACATAGTTTGAGAGACTTATCGTCTAAGTCTAAGAGATAATAATATTCGCCTTGCATTGTTCCATTTATATCCTCTGTTTATGTTTAGAAAAGTGTCATTAAGACTTTGACACGTCGCTGAAAATTTTCCACAAAATTTTTTTATGTACGTGACATTTACATATTGTGCTCCCGTGTATTTACCATCCCCATGTACCAGACAAAGGTATTTGAACTCTCGGAATATACGTTTTACGAGTGCAAATACCTCTGGCATCTTTGAACCCTCACAGCGCGCGATATGTCATGTCAACAGTCTTCTGACGTGGGTCAAACGGGGCTGACCTCTGCCGCAAAACTGCTCTGAAGTCGGCCGCAAGTCCCGGGGACGAATAACCCATTACCCACTTGGTGGAATGCCTAGGAAAATACACTCAAATTACACGAATACTTTCTTTGTCGCTGAAAAATTACAAGAAATTTGAAGAATTTTGGTGATACAGCTTTAACTAATGGTGCATATTTAGAATACCCTACTGTTATTCCTGAAAGTAAATAAAAATTATTTGAAATTAATACCACTGCATTGCATCGATTGAACAAATTCCAAACTGGGGTAGAAATAAAGTCATTAGGTGTAAAATATTTAGAAAAATGAAACAATATAACTTTGTATAAACCACTTATATAATTTGCAAATCCGACCGGTTTCGGAACAAACGTTCCTTCGTCAGGGAAAGCTTATACTAATTTGACAGTTTAGAACAATGTTTTATTATGATAATATTATGTAAAATATTTAATTTATTTGTGGCTTAGTTATTATTGTAATATAAAAATAATATCGAAACAATCAGTAATTTTACTTTCTACTATAAAACTTATATGCTTTAATTCAAACTTATCAAAAGGCTTTTATTAGAATAGCAATAAAGATACTTTAAAAGTTCCGTTTGCATTTATATCATAAAAATCACTCTATGTACCTATGTTAAGTTTTTTACGCCTGTGCTGAAAGGTAGTTTCCCAGCTACCTTTGTTAGGTGGTAACCTATTTTACATATTTTTTTAGTTAAATACCTATCTATATTTACGAAGTCCAAGCGCTACAATCTAAATCCTACTACCTTACGAAGCCAAGATAAAAATAGGTTCAAAGTTAAAACTCAACAAATCGCCATCTTGATTGATTATATTCACCAAAATCTTAAAATTCATTACTTGTTTACGACATTTAAATTACACTGCCTAGATTAGTAATGGTAAACCTTTTTAGCCGGAGGGCCAATTTGTCAGCTTTCAATATGTTCGCAGGTCGCAGGGTGTAGGACCTACACCCTGCGACCACTGTAGGTTATATGGTATACTTTGACATGGTTAACTTTGCGGTCGGTGATATTACGGCCAACCTATTTGTACTTTCTAAAGCGGTGTTTTTTTAATAAAACAATCGCAGAACACAAGTTGCTGAGCGCCGCAAGCAAACATTTTTTTTTTTTTTTGAAGAAGAAGAAGAAAACTTCTTCGGATAGGTTTTCACTTTGTGATGGAATTATTTATTTTAATTAAAAGACAAATAACTTTGTTTACGTCACTTTTATCTATATTCAATCAACATGTTTCATAAACGATGTCGATGATTACATGTGGGAGGAAAGGGTAGAAGGGAGGGGAAGGGGTAAGAGTGGGGGAAGTTTTTTAAAATTAGGGATTTCAATGTCATTAGCAGGGAAAGACCGGTTAAGTGGGAAACAGGTTCAAAAGAGGGTTTTATATTTCCAAAGCAAACCAAAAAATGCTGTCGATTTTTAACTGTTTTAAATATTAATGTTTTTTCC
This sequence comes from Limnephilus rhombicus, assembly GCA_929108145.2. Lineage (NCBI taxonomy): Eukaryota > Metazoa > Arthropoda > Insecta > Trichoptera > Limnephilidae > Limnephilus > Limnephilus rhombicus. The sequence goes on along the minus strand of OV815277.1, from coordinate 30,185,790 downwards.
AAAAATGCTTGAATAAACCAATAAATGCGGTTAATTTTTATTGTTCGGAAAGAAATAAAATTTTGCTATTTTATAAAACGGAAACCTAAAATGCATCAAACATGGATCTTCGTGAAAATTTTTCGGCGACTAAGGGCGATCCATGGAATTATGTCTTTTCAAGAATATTCTTGCATTTGCAAGAAAAGTTTATTATTTTGAGCAGCTGATTCACAAAGAAATACTCAAATTTCCTGCTCAACCTTCGTGCAAAACAGAACGGAAACCGTTGAAAATTTTTTCCGTAACTTTTCGATATTTTATTTAGCCGTTCGAAAAAGGACTCGCAGGTCGCGGGTTGCTTGTTACTGGCCTTGATATTCCAGTACCAACCGGAACTTCCCGCATTTACGGGGTTGCTTCAGGGCACGGCAAAGGGTTTTCCTTATCTAAGTCGGTGGTTGATTGCGTGCACCGGCGGTGACACAGCCATATCCACTTCTCTACTATAAATGGATGATCATCTATCTAGTGACAAAGGTGATCGCTTTGTTATTATCTTCACCAAGTCGCCACTCGCCGTACGTGCAAGAGAACATTTACTTTGTCACGAGGGATCGTATCGTAAGGCGTTTATACTAAATTTCTAAAATCATTATAAATTTTTTGAGAACCTGTTTTTTCCCACATTGGCAAGGTGGTAGGATTCGACCCAGACTTTTTTTGTTTTAATAATTTTAAAATTTTTTACATATATTTCCGATTTTCTCCGTCATTATGTTATTTGCCTTTTGGGAAGTTATTACCTTTTCTCCTTCTGTTTGAGCCCACGATTTTGATAGTCTTGTATCTTGTAGTGTACCTGTATTATCAGAACAGACGTTTGAAGTGTAGGAAAATGTTTTCACAAATTTTCTTTACGGAAGAAGGCTCATAATAATTACTGAAAATTGTCTCAAGAAAAATAAGGAATCGCTACATGGCGTCTTTAAGGCACAAAAGCCGTTCATTTTAAACAACAGTTGTGTTACAAATTGACTATGTTCTTTGAAATGAAAACTTCATTAGCGCCGTTGTGATTTGAAACTCGATTAAACGAAAAAGCGACACTAAAAAGAGACGAACACATACCAGTATAGAATTTAACCAGCTAGAGATTGAGATAGACTAATTGGTCTCTGCACTCTTGCCTACTTTAGTTATCTGGATATTTCACTTCTACCGCGTTTGAACTGCACATACTCTTTTTTCGCACCACAACGTGTGGTTATTATCTTTCGACATATACATACACCTATATATGCTTTTAAATTTTTAATTTTAATACTGCATAAAGGTCCCAACAGTTCCCAATCGTTTGGAGTCAGTGAAACTCCCCAATCGGGGTGTTGTATGACTGGAGGTCCATATGATGGGAAGAAGGTGGAGGAGAGGAAGGTGTTAAATTACCAAGCTATTCAGATCAGGTCATGCCATTTCAAGCAATGATAGTCATTCGCGAGGGCGATACTGAAACCATCTACCAATTTTGAAATGTTATTTAATATTCGTAATTTTGAAAATTTATTAACATATTATTATATCTTGAATTGTCGTACTTTTATGTAAATATTCCTCAGTCCAGTCGAGAACAAAACATGCACCGATGAAAGCTTTTGATGCGTGTAATATTTCTAACTTGATGAGAGCTGCTGCGCGCTGCCCAATGGCCGAAAAAACCGATTGACAGAACATTATAATGGCTTCTTCTAATAATCTAATAATGTGTCCTATTTGTTTCGGACAGCAAATCACACGAGTACATTTGGGACTCATTAGCCCGTAAAGATTTATACCAAATCATCGCCGACCGGAGTGTATTATTGAGCTTCAAAGCCTTTGATCATTTCGTCAATAAATTAGTCTGTGAACCCCTGAATTTCAAGTCAATTATGAACGTACAAAGCAGGCGTATACGCTTCGATGTGTTCACAGTTTCGCATTGTTAATAATTATTATTTTCTGCGTGTGATGGCTGGATGTGATCGTTTTGATTAGAGTTTAGAGTTGGCAGTGTCTACAAAGAGATAATGACGCAATTGCCACATTATTATACTCGGTAATTACGTAAGTCTCGCTCTTATGTTTCCCAAACTGAAAAGTTCCACAGTTAACAAGCACTCAGATGGCTTACTAAAGCACTTATTTTGTTGCTCGCTCAGTTCATACCAAAAAGCTTATAGTTTAATTATTTGTCTATGTTAGTAAAAAGTTTGCAAACAATTCAACTTAAATTTATTGTTCACGGTAACTGATATTATTATACATAAACTAGTGAGTTCCCTACAAGATGGCTTACTAAAGCACTTATTTTGTTGCTCGCTCAGCTCATACCAAAAAGCTTATAGTTTAATTATTTGTCTATGTTAGTAAAAAGTTTGCAAACAATTCAACTTAAATTTATTGTTCACGGTAACTGATATTATTATACATAAACTAGTGAGTTCCCTACAAGATGGCTTACTAAAGCACTTATTTTGTTGCTCGCTCAGTTCATACCAAAAAGCTTATAGTTTAATTATTTGTCTATGTTAGTAAAAAGTTTGCAAACAATTCAACTTAAATTTATTGTTCACGGTAACTGATATTATTATACATAAACTAGTGAGTTCCCTACACGCGTTGCAGTGTAGTTACATAAAGAAATTGTTTCTCCCTGCGTTTCCTTTCCTATTCGGCTCTGTTCCCCTTCCGCCTCCCCGTCCCTTCCCCCTCTCAGGGGTTCCCTTCACCCTCCATCCTTTCCTCCCTGACGCTAAACTATACGAAATACACTCACTTTTCACGACAACCCGCGCGCCATATATTGCAATACAAATTTCATTATGCCAGAGCTCACACAAGTATATAGCGTGCGCACAACAACTCAACAAATTTTCATCCCATCAATCTGATGAATAGTATCGCAAATAATTTCATAAAGCCAGAGCTCACTATAAACTAACTAACTAACAATTACGCCGTTTCCCCGCAGGGGTAGGCAGAGAGGACCAACCGCCAAACAATCCGTTTTTGGCACATACTCTTTGCCTCACTCACATTCATATATCGTCTCATACATACTCTTCTATTATTCTTACTTTTGACATGGCCCGACTCTAGTATCTGCTTCACTTGATTGTGCCATGTCTTCCCCGACTTTTTCTTCCATTCACATTTACGTCATATATTCTTCTTACACTACTTTCTTCGTTCATCGTTGGTTAAAAAAAGATTTCAGAATAATAGATTTAGATCATAAGTATTTTTCATTTAACATAAAGAAAATCCAAAGTTAGCTATATTAAATTGCCCCTGAAACCCGTATCAGATGAGAAATACTTCAGAAACAGAGATGGCAGTTGGATCGCTGCGCTGCACAAAACACTACTGACTCGTGGGTGTTTTTCGCAAAGAAAACAACCATAAACACTTTGGAGTTACTTACCCCCAACTTTTTTGCAGCGTCATTTAAAAGTAAAAAGTTTTATGTTCCTTGTTAACTGCTGCGAGAATTTTATTTTTTATTGTTGATATTTTGCCTAACCTTGTGTCGTACTTGAAGTTTTTATAGAGTTTATATGTATTTTTTATAAACAACAAACAACGACTTTTTTCAATCACCGAGCATTTAATTGAAACCGGTCATTACTTTGGATTTGTTCCTGAAGTTCTCGGAAGACCCAAAACTTATAGAGCACACCTAATTACAGGGGCAATTGAAATTCATAAAAATCCTATTAACATTAAAAGAGACGACGGAGCTAAGCTCAATAGTTCGTGGTATCCGGTAATTGACGGCTACACCAAAGCTAAATGCAGAAAACCATCTTCAAATATACTGTAATGCCAGCTCGCAGTGGAATGGAGCTGGCAACACGGTATTACTTCGAAGTACCTAAGCGCACATTTCACCACTAACATTTACACATCTGCCCTGATGATGGACACTGTAACGCTGTCCGAAACGTTGGCTAAAGGAGGAGGTAGCGCAACACGGCATAACACCCCAAAAACAAATAACAAAAATACTTCTGGCCGTGAAAATCTAAAATCATATCTAACAAACAACGACTCTTATTTACATATTGTGGACATACTCGTTGACCAATATTTCAAGAAACTTTTTGAAAGTCCTTAGAAACAGATAACTTGTCTTTTCTCAGCAATAACTCTCAATATTAGTCAAAAAGTTAGACAACATGCCATTCTGTTTGATACATTAAAAAATCTCTTGCGAGACCGTGAAGTAAGATATGAAATCGGCGAGGTACGGCCTCATGAAATTTGCAGAACATTTAATTAGCTAAACCACAGTTTCTCAACCTTATTTTGCCTGCCGTCCTAAAATTATTTTTTTTCTAGAACCGCACAATTTTTTTTTCTAACCATCTATAACGAATCTGAAACAACCGGCACGGTGGGGGGTTCAAATGGCACCGAATCAATAATTCGATTAAAAATGTATAAAACACTTTGTTATACCTTTAGTTTAGCTACTTAAAATAGCATTTTTTTATGTGCCATGTTGCTCTTGTATTCATGATATAGTGTCAATTCTTAATAATAATAATACATACACGTGAGATTAGCGTGTTTTTTTGTATTTTAGACCGTATTTTTTTTACCTGCCCACGCCCTCACTGTGCCATCTCAACGCCCCCTAATATTTTCCCTGTCTTCTACCGCCCCCATGAAAGTCTCAAATGCCCACAAAGGGGCGTTATCGCCCACGATGAGAACCTATGATCTTTCTAAACCATATCCTCTTCTCGCCGTCTCACCGCGTTTCATGTACCGTGAGTTATAAAGATTGGAAACATAAAAAAACGTTAAAAAATGTTCCAAATTCAAATTCGCAAAATTACAAGTTTTTTTATATGGCGTTCATAAATTGATGTATTGAATTATTTAATATAATTCATTCCTTTAAAATGTTTGTTCCACTTAATTTCATTCTGTTATAGATACTTACAAAATTCTTTCTCCGAAAACATTTTCAAAATAAATCAAAGTTACAAAACTTTTCCCACCCCACTTTGAAAACACAGTAGAAAGCAAGTAGCCATTATACCTAACTACCGGGGCAGATTCTTGACCCTCCCTGACTGAGATTAATGATTGTTTTCCTTTATCTTCTTTTCTTCTTCCCTCTATCTTGTATCCAGCCTCCTATAGTGGACCTGAAAGTCATGTTCGATCCAGATCCCCCAGTCGTGGAGATAATTTTATAAGTGTGAAGGTATCGTGGCAGCAGGAGATGCCGCAGTGCTGCGATTCCATAAAAAGTCAGGACAAAATTTTTAAAAAAGTCACATAAATTATTAACATTCTTGCGGATTTGATGATTGATGCTAGGCTATAATATAACAACTATTTCTCAGAAATAATCACAGGTAATGATGAACAATGTTATTAGACATGATGCAATCAGTAATAATTGGAAACGCGCAACCTCAGGCACAAACTTCAGAGTACTTCTCAGTAGCAAATACCTATCTAGTAAAAAATATTGTAGGTGTATACTGTTGTTACTACTGGAATCTTAATAGCTCTTCAAATGAATCTCTGGTAATGCACAAAACACAATAGACTTTTATCGAGGTAAGTAATTATAAAGAAGCTGGGTAGACAGCCAGTAGGCCAATGTCTGAATGACGGTATGATCTTGTTAGCGTCTGTATTATCATAAGCTATGAAATAATGCTTTTTACCATCTGTGTTTAGTACAGCAAACTAAAATATAATATATCAAACACACCTTGGTTAGAAGCCTCTGCAAATGTTTTTTTTTTTCGCTTATTAGATGGCGGCTCCAGTAGCTGATTAGCGTATGCTGCTCGCTATCTATCTCGATCTCCGGCCTTGTAGTGCCGATCAAATGGTCGTTCTGTATGGGGTGAATGCCTCGCCACCTAGCTGTGCAGATTCCGGTGACAAATTCTACCAAAACCGGGGAATCTTTTCATTAAATATATATTTTTATGTGATATATTTACTATTGATACTCACACTCTGAAATTTAAGAAATAAATGAAGAGTTATTCTCTATCTTTTGTAGGATCGTTATCGAGATAACGGACGTGATCTCCTGTCAGATTTGTGTGATTTGTACACATTTACTAGCACATATTTTAGTTTAGATAGTTTTAAACACAAATTCCTGATTATTTATTCATTTCATGTTTGTTGTGCACATAAAAAGCAAATAAATCACACAAATCTGACAGGAGATCACGTCCATTATATCGTTAACGATCTCACAAAAGATAGAGAATAACTCTTCTGATTGATATTGATGGTATAATTATTTTTGAGAAATACTTGGTTTTTTACTAACAAGCGCCGTGCATCAAGTCATTCCACCTATTCTAATGTCAATTATTTTTTTGCAATATTTTTGTCACTTGATCAGCCTTGTATTGGATCGCAGCACTGTGCGGTGGGGGTATTTACAGTATGGCTTTCCCATTTCTTCCTTAAAGGGGGTGAAGTTTGCAAATAATGTTTTGTTAACAAAAGAAGAATCGAAGGATGGAAGTTTGAGGGAAAGTAAACAGGGTGAATTCGATATCCTTCAGGGATGAATGTATCTTAGAATTTAAAAATAGATATTTATAAAGGCTACTTTTATCGAAAAGAACCTTTTTCTTGCCCAGCAATTGCTCATTGAAATTTTTTATTACAAAAACACAACATTTACTTAATATGCCAACTAATCTTAGTACCTACTGTGTCTTTTCCTGCCGGGGTAGCTAGTAGCGAGATAGAATTGACATGTATTCCGTCATTTATTTATTTACATTATATTTCAAGCGACCTCTCAGGTAAAGTATGGTCCTGTTTTCATTAAATTTTAGGCAGCATCGCGTTCATTGGTCAAAATATTGTACACATATTTTCGTATCGGTGATCAATGAACCGATGTATGCAATTTTTAGCCATAAGTTGTTTATAATTGTTTGCCTAGCTTGTAGTTTTTTAGATTTTAGAAATGTATTATTAGTTTGTACAGCGCCCTTGAGGTGATTTTTCACAAAAACGGCGCTATATAAATCATGCAAATATTATTATTATTATTATATTATGCCATGTCTTTCTGGAGCATCCCCGATTTCATTTTCATTCACTTAACATAATATATATTCTCCTGACTATCGTTTCTCCTTTGATTCTCGTGCGCCATACATTTATCCTTTTCTACTTGAATTTAAAATGATTTTATCGTTCATGATGTTGTCACTGTATTAGGTTAGTTTTTTGTGTAAATTGCACTTGAGATGAACCTTTACGAAACTATGCTATACAAGTTACTAGATCAAGATTTAAAAATTAAAATATGGGAATACCGCGCAAGTACTGGTGCTTGTGAGACTTTGGCATCCCCAATTGGGTTACGTTACGAGGCTGAAGGTAAGTTGAGAGGGGAAGGAGATGTGAAAGAGGGCGGTGGGAAAGTACCTGGCTATTCAGATCTAGTCACCAAACACGGCTAAAGTCATTTCAAGATACGTTTCAATTCTGAATGGTGGTCTTCCACCAGGGCGATTCTGATATTAGATTATTTTAAAAGATTAAATTATGAATACCCAAATCAATCAAACAAAATTTACTTGCAAGACGAGATTTGAACCTGCGACCTTTAGAGCTTTGCCTCTCGACTGCAGAGGTGACCCATCCAAAAAAGGAAAATAACTTTTTTCGAAATTCCAACGTTTAGGGGTAGTTTCGAGGTAAAAAGATAAAATTAGTCCGACGTGTGCGGTCAGATTTATTATTTTCCGCTGTTACGATACGGGCCAATCACAGTCGAGTCGGGCGCCCGGCAGGCTCTCAGCAAGTAAGATCGTACCTCTCACTAAGGATTTTTAGTAGGTACGTCTTTTTGTATGGGAAAAAAATGTTGGAATTTCGGAAAAAGTTGTTAATCTTTTTTACTCCTACCATCATGTAGAATCACCTCATGAAGTTAATGCACTTTACCCACGGACACCCTGTATAAAGATTATTATCCACGCTGGAACTTACTACTTCCAATTGAGTGGGAGTATTTTACGTTATTTTTTAAAAATTAAATGAAAACAATATACGCGAAACTCAATCGAAAATCTGGAAACAGAAAAATCAGAAAAAGATATTGACACCTCTGGGACTCGAACCCAGGACCTCTTGCTTTCCAAACATACGCGCTGACCACTTCGCCACGGTGTCGATATCAAATTCGGTCATTTTTAACTATATCGTTCTTCGACTAAGAACCACCCACATTATCTTCATTTTCTTGACGCATATATTATTGGCTACTATCTTTACGTATGATTGCAAGGTTCAAACCCTAACTAAATGCTATCTAGATGGTGTCTGGATAAATCATTATCCATTTTATTTAATACGCGACATCTAGGATTTTTTTTTTTTACAGTGAATACCGCACAAGAATCTCAACTGCTCCCGTCTGGAGCCAGTGAGACTATGGCATCCCCAATTGGGGTATGTTGTGAGGCTTAAGGTAGTGGGGAGGGGAAGGAGGTGGGGAAGAGGAAGGTTGGGAAGTATCTGGCTATTCAGATCTGATCACTAAACACGGCTAAAGCCATTTTCAAGCAACGTTTCAATTCAGAATGGTGGTCTTACACCAGGCCGATACTGATAGTATCTTCCACTCTGGAACATGCCGCAAATATACTATATATTATTTTAAATGAATTAATTGTGAAATAACACAAATTAATCAAATAAAATTTATTTGCGCATGCCGGGATGAATTGGAATATGAATAAATTGAATTTAGAATGAAACGAATTGGGTTCGTGTCCCAGAGGTGTCAATATCTTTTTCTGATTTTTCTGTTTCCAGATTTTCGATTGGGTTTCGCTTATATTGTCTTCATTTAATTAAATATTACAATTTGAGGTTTTACTCAAAAAGTTAAAATAATAATAATTTTTTTTTTAATCATCAGTCATTTTTATGAATTTAAGAGAGCAATTTAATTTACAATGTTCCGCTTGATTTTCCAGCAGCTTAAATATAAAATGTATAGACATTCTTCGCCCCTCTACTACGTAACTCGTCGACTGTTTTCCCTCGGAGACTGTCATAAATATAAGAATTTCTTTTAGCCGAAATGTTCAATAAAATTGGTTAGGAACAAGATAAAAATACGATATTAATGTGACATCAAAAGGAATGAACGTACTTAACTTAGGCGACACATCGTAAAAAATGAACTTTATTGTGCCACAGATCAATAATTGTTTTATGGCTGATGAAATAACCTTTTTGCTGCCGCGTATTGAATTACCGTCGAATTTAATTATTTACTCTGTCCAAGGAGACTTAATTTTTGTCTTAAATGCCAAAGTAAACAAGCAAGGCGCCCGCATGTGGTTTAGCGTTGGATCTATAGAATTTAGCTCTGTGACCATTATTTACGTAAATGCTGAACATGGAACATGGTAGTGAATAGGCAAAGGCATAATTTATACCCTATCTATGAAACTACTGTACATTATATAAATTGCTATACAGTGTTTGTCATTAACCCTTACACCAGTGGTGCCATTCTGACACAAACAAAAGTTTCAAGGGCACACAATTATTATAATACATAATATGTTACGAACAAACTAGTAAATAAAATATTGTGCTGTGATTGATATGGTACTTTTCATATTTGTAAGATACGTGGATTATAAAACCAAACAAATAAAAAAATCCTTCACATGTCATCACTTGTCACCCAGCCGAGTAACAGCCCAACCGCTTATCCCGATTCTAACTGTCCAATAACATGCTGTTTTTTATGAAATAAATTTGAAAAAAAAGTTACCGGAGACCCAAATTTTACGTTCAATTTTTACTCCAAATAATGTCAGTAATCATTGGTTAAAGTAAGTCAAGTATCTCCATTAACACCCTCCATGCATCATCGAATGTTTGTTTTGCGTCTTACAAATAATGTTAATAATTGACGACCGCAGTGGTCTAGGGGTAAGGCTCTCACAATCCGAAGGTCGTGGGATCGATCCCGGCGTGCGCAAATAAATTTTCTTTGATTAATTTGTATTATCTCACAACGAAATCATTTAAAAATAATAAATAGTATATTTGCGGCACGTTCCAGAGTGGAAGATACTCTCAGTATCGCCCTGGTGTAAGACCACCATTAATAATTGAATCATTGCTTGAAATGGCTTTAGCTGTGTTTGGTGACCAGATCTGAAGAGCGTTTAACCAGCCAGCGGACGAAAATCCACATTTCGTCGAAAGTTGTTCTTACGATCGTGCAGGGTGGTTACAACGAGAAAGATTAATTATTCTCCCTCCGTACCAACTTTTTAAAATTATAACTCAATATCGAATTCATTTCAATTCAAATTAGCTTTAATTTATACCTTCATCAAAAAATGCTGAAAGGCGTGATGATAAAACTATTAAAATAATGTACTTTTTGTAGTTATTTTTTGATTAAAAGTATTTATCATTTTTCAATAATGTCTAAATTTAATAAGAATGTTAAAAAAATCTGAAATGTATTAGTTTGTAAGTGCGCAAATAAATACACAAACGGACCAATTTTCGTCAAGAAACACATGTACGCACATATTTTTTAATGATTTTATTGAAACTAAAATTAAAAATCTAAAACATACGTTTGCTAGATAATGTATTGATTTATTATACTGCATGATTATATTATTTGAAATGGGTGTGGTATAATACAAATTTTTTTTTGAAAATTTAACAAATCTGCCAACGACCTATGGAATAACCTTATTATACTAAAAAGTTAAAAAAAATCTCAAAATTTATTACATGCGAATGCTAGATAAAATAACAATCTTTCGAAATCCATTTATAATTTTTTGTGGAAAAGAGTCAATACGTCTGAAATCTGATTTGAAAATGACATATTTCTGGTTTTCTCTGGTAATGCCCTCTTAAAAGCCAGGTACTACCCCACCTACCTCTTCACCATCTCCTTCCCCTCCCCCTACCTTCAGCCTCACAATATACCCTAATTGGGGATGCCATTGTCTCAATGGCTCTAGACGGGAGCAGCTGGAACTCTTGTAAGGTATTAATGTAACAACAAAAAAAATTATTAACTTCGACCACACAGTTCCACTGAATGCAAAACACATTCCCAATTAGCATTAAATAATTAAGCTCTCAAAAGGATAAAGTGATTAAAATCATTTTGTTAGCCAAAACAGCGCTATAGAAATAACTATTTAACTATTATTATTTGTTAATTACTAACAAGTAACTTATCTGATTATTCCAGAGTAATCAGCAAATTGGAAAACTCGACGTTAATTATTATTCAAAAGAGGTTAACAGCACACATCTAACGTCACACATTTCAATCGCTTGACCCAAAGTTGCACATTTATAGGTACATTATTTTCACAAATTCATATATTTTATATTATCATCCCTGGTCACCCCGAGAGTCTCATCTGACCACAGTAGACATATCGGTATCTATGTAAATTGAGACAATGTTGAAAGCGGATTCTGCCTTGGGGTTTCCACATTATGCTCAGCATTGAACATAAGGGATGCCCCCATGCGGCCATAGGGGCTGTATGTATTTATTTCCACCCCGAATGTACTCGTAGCATATCACAAACCGTCGATATTATGTGACATCCCACCGCAAAGCTCCCAAGAGCTTTCGAAGCGGAATACAGTATTTCTAAGCTCATTTCTAACGATGGAATCATTCAATCCTTCATAAATTTATTTATTTTATATTTCATTCCATCGCAAACAAAAGTTATTAAATAACGTTCTGAGATTTATTGAGGTTGCTCTACTGATATCCGTGTAAAAATTGTGAATTTGTTAGGTTTGTGATATTTTTTTTGTTACGAAAAACATAACGGTATTTTTTTCCTTCTGCTATCGTCCATGGCGTAATAATCAAAAAACCACAAGCTCACCTCAAAAAAGTACTTTTTACGATATCAACAAAAACTGATGTTTTTCTTACCATTTTCGTACTATCGTATATTTTTTTAAGTGTTTTTTCTATATGTTTGGATTTTTTTGGCCAGTTTTGAAATTAGCATTATTTTATATTTCAATAAATAATAAATTGCCAGTTTAACGCTTTTGCAAAAATGAAGGATTTTGCTTGGAAATTGATAGATTCTGAATACTTACAATTGAAACAAATTGATTGGAATGGTTTTGTTTGCTTATTTAAGCTGTGAAACTACTTGTAACGAATACTATCGTATTAAAGTGTAGCATAAAAGCATAAATATAAAGGATGTGCATTTTGAACATGAAATTTTTGGAAAGTGTGTTATGGCGACATGAAATTTGTACTGTACTTCCTGTTCAGGTTAAAATAATAAAATACATTTAGTAAAAATTTATATTCTAATCTTTGGTGACACCGGGTAGAGTCATACTAGTATCTAGTATCCTTTGATTAACATGTTCCATTTTCAAGGGACTGATAATTAGCCAAACCTTTTGTGGTATTAATTATTACGCCTCTAGCGTCACATTAAGTAAATTGCTTAAATTATGTATATGTTATGAAAACCTTCCTGAGCTCTATAGTGTAATCTGAGATTTATATAAAGTAGAGATTAACCTTTAACATCGAAGGAAGGCTGTGAATGTTATGGAAAAACTGATTATTCCTTATTATTTAACTGAGTACCTATTCCCAACTATCAAATACATAATAACGTTATCAAAAGGGTAAAATTAAAGTATATGGAAGTATTTGTCATTATAACAATATATATGAACATTTCCATTAATGATACGTTTTTAGATTGATTTTCTCGGCCAAAGGCTCGTTATTTGTTTTGGGGTGTTATGCCGTGTTGCGCTACCCCCTACTTTAGTCAACGTTTCGGACAGCGTTACAGTGTCCATCATCAGGTCATGGTGGACCCTGTAACGCTGTCTGAAACGTTGGCTAAAGAAGGAGGCAGCGCAACACGGCATAACACCACAAAAATAAATAACGAAAAATTCCCTTAATGTTCAAATATTGCTCGATACTTGTTTGAAAGCTCTAGAAGCAGACTAATGATAGATTTTTTTCATATACCTCTTTCACTTTCTCTCTCCACTTACCTTTTAAAACGTTGCCCAATAAATACATCGAGTTCATTTTTGTGCATCCCCCTTTTTTGCATAATTTTCACAACAGCTTAATAAGTACCTACCTACGTAAAAATATATTTTATCTTTTTAAGATACGATCTTTATCGCGATAAGTATAGAGCTTAGAGACACGCAAAATGCGTAATTCATTCTGGAAAGGTACAAGCGGAACCCTTTTCATCAAGCTAAGCCCATGAGAGAAATATGAGCTACCCGAAAGTAATACTGACATGAATTAACTCATTTTAATCTCCAGCATAAAATGTTATTATTTATACGTTGTAGGTACCTACCTACAAGTATCATTTCAAATTCAAATAGATATTTTCTATATTATCAAAATTAAATCTTGACCCATACGATGTAGCAATAAACGGAGGCGTTGCAGCCCTGTGCACATTAGTGAGGCACACAGGCAGCTGAACTAGGGGGCAGCCTTTGAAATATGCCCGTCTATGCACTGGTCGCCAATTTATTATTTTTTTGTATTTCATCATGAATACATATATCTGTTATATTGCTGTGTGTAAATAATGATGGTTTGTGCATGTTTGAGGATATTTTAGGATGTTTGTACTTTGTGGGCAATTATCATGAACATTTGTGGATATATTCGACGGTCGCGAAGAACCATGTCGGATATGCGATTTTGTAGTTTTGCAGTAGAGCTGTTTCTGCATTTTTACTGTTTTAATATTAAGAAATGGAGTGTTGTTTTGGTATTTGGCATTTCATTAAAAATTCCGAAAAGATAGACTTCTAAATCAACAAAATATGCCACTAATTAAGCCAACAGAACGATTTTCAATTTTTGACAGATCCCACATAGTTCTTCGCAACCGTCGCGTCGATATGTAGATGTCGGTGGATATAAAAGGATATCGATGGATATTTGTTGATGTTTTTGGATATTTGTTGATATTTTTGGACATTTGTGGATATTATTATTATTTTTTTTTACATGAACTCCACACAAGAGGCCCTGAGGAAAATAATTTCCATCAGGGCTTATGTCATCTTTGGGGATGCTGTGTGGAGGGGTTTTTGTTTTAAGGAAAGGAAGCAGAGGAGAGTTCTGAAAAGGAAAAGGGTTTAAGGGGTTCAGTGTGTCCTGGTCATCCACCTCCAAGACCTAGACAGACCTCACCCCATGAACCCGGGCACCCCTGCTAAATCACCAAACGTAGCGAAACACTTGGTAACCAATTGGTAAATATTTATGGATACAAAACACTTAAGCTGAATATTGTTGGTTGTTTTTGGACATTTGGGTATATTGTGGGCTTATGGACATTTGAAAGCTTGCGACAGCTGTTTTTTCATGGACACATTATGAAACCAGGAAATTTTATGGGTAGACTATTTCTAATTTAGAGCGGCATTTGTTCTTCATACGACCCTGCCACTACGTACAATCTATCACATTATCATCCCCTCATATCTTTTGGTATCGGATTATGACTGTCAGCGTCATGCTGAATGCCGCCTCTTGACATATCGCAGACTAAACCGAAATAATATCACACCATACCGGACGTGATAATCATCAAAGTTATATGATTGTTATTATTTCATGAGCGTTTGTAATTAAACATAGCTGTCGGGTCATTCCATAGACGGATTCTGAACCGGAAGCTACGTCGGAGCTAACAAGAGATATTATTAATAACACGGCCAACGTATTGACCCTAATTCCTCTTGCTTAATGTCTAAGCTGACAATTTAATCGTCTCCCCATAACCAGTTAAACCCTCCCTAATAAATATTCTTTCTCGCGTAAAGTGGATTTTACTGTATTAAGTAGGTCAAAAGTGTAAGAATTTCTCAAGGATGATTTTTTTTTAACTTTGAGGTGTCAAAATCTTCAAAATGTAAAAATGGTTTCATAACGTTTTTGAATTTGATATTTCAAAGACCCAATCACGTCTGATTACGTCAAACCAGGGATCGAAATGAAAATCTAGTCTCCTTCAACGGAAGCAATCTTCCGAACAGGCCCTCCATTGATATGCTTAGGGTAACTCTAAGTGACCAGCTCAGATATAGGGGCTCCATCGAAGCCAGAGTAAAGTTAGCCTCCCAAAAACTGGGCGTACTGTACAGGGCCCGCAGATTCTTTAATAGTGCTAACCCTCTCTGGTCTGGAGCTCCAAAATACCTGAAAAGTACCCTCGACCGTTTGATAGATTCTCCCATCTTAAAAGACGGATTGCAATCTTTAGAGAACAGGCGTCGGGTCAGAATGCTATCCTTGTTCTACCGATATTACAATGGAAGATGCTCCGAGGAACTAGCGTCATTGATCCCTTCGGCACCGGTGCATAGTCGGGAAACACGCCAAACGCGTGCCCAACACGGTTGACATTGGTCACATGAGAACGGGTCGCTTCTTTGACTCGTTCTTGTGTTCAACAGCTTGACTGTAGAATGATTTGCCGGCCTTTGTGTTTCCTCCTTCCTACAACAAGGAATGCCTTGTTCCAATGTTTATTCCTTCCTCTCCCCAAAAATACCCTTTACATGACATAGGCCCTGGGGGAAATTATTTTCCTCAGAGCTTCCTGTGTGGAGTTAATGTAAAAAAAAAAAATACACTGGACGTCCAAAATAATTATTGAAGTTTTCCATTTCAACGTCGATTATTTCCACATAATGTTTATACGTGAATACTGCGTCATGTAGTCGTACGTTTTAACACAATGAAGAAGTTAGCAAAGATCGTCAGATAATATTTGGCCTTTGTTGATCTACGTTTTAACGGCCTGAGTTCGCCATTATGATATTCACAAACTGCTCAATAATACTTTGTTGAAATTTACAATTTACAACAGAATCCATTAAGCAGTTACAACAAATATACAGCATAGCTTACTGATAATAAAACCAGTAAGAGGAAAAAGGTTTAATAAATTAATTTTAATGTAACTTTAGTAATTGTGAGACCTTTTCCTTATAAAACAAATACTACAACGAGGAGAGGATAGGCCTACTTGAACAGATGCCTCTGCTGTAACGCGGAACATGTAACGTCCTGTGTAGTCTTATCGAGGCGATGGATAGGTCAAATGGAGACAAATGATAGTACAAGATGGAAGTAACAGTGGTTGACCTAATGAAATAGCTATTTTTTAATTATCATTACATAGTATAAAATGAAGTCGCTCAAAATGTATGTGCGCGTTAATCTTTTAAACTACGCAGCGGATTTTCATACGGTTTTCACCAATAGATTGAAGAGGAATGTTTATATGTATAATACATGTAAATTATATTAGAGAAAAGCCGAGAAATTTAAAGAAAACATATTTTTGTGTGATTTAAAACGGCTGGCGGGCCGTACTATAGTCACTTTTAAAATTAGTTCTACTGAAGAAATTGGAAAATAAATGTCCTAGAGTAAGTAGGTATTTGATTTGAATTATTTTATTTGATGAAGTCGCTCAAAATGTATGTGCGCATAGATCTTTTAAACTACGCAACGGATATTCATGCGGTTTTCACCAATAGATAGAGTGATTCAAGAGGAAGGTTTATATGTATAAAAACATGCTTATTATAGTAGAGAAAAGTCGAGAACTATAAATATTCAATTCAGCCAGCGGGCAGCTGGCAAGCGGGTGGTGTGGATTTTATAAATGTTAGGTAATGGCGTTGTGTTTCGTTAGCCACAGCAACGTGTTACCGGGTCTGCTAGTATATACTCGTATATATATATATATATATATATTTCTTTATGTGTATTCCGCACTAGAGTCCCAACTGCTCCCGTCTGAAGCCAGTGGGGCTATGGCATCCCCAATTGGAGTGTGTTGTGAGGCTCAAGGTGATGGGGAGGGGAAGGAGATAGGGAAAAGGGGGCGAGTCTGGCTATTCAGATCTGGTCATCAAACAGCGCTAAAGCCATTTCAACGTTTCAATTCTGAATGGTGGTCTTACACCGGGGTGATACTGAGAGTATCCTCCACTCTGGAACATGCCGCAAATATACCGTGTATTATTTTTTAATTAATTAATTGAAATAACACAAAGTATTCAAATTAAATCAAACACGCCGGGATTCGATCCCGCAACCTTCGGATAGCGAGTCTAGAGCCTTACCCCTCGACCACCGAGGCCGTCACATAGTAATTAACTACCGATTTCCAGCAAAAAAATTGGTATTTCTGTTTTTAGAAAGTTCCTTTGTTATCAGATGGTGAATATTAAACTTTTCTCTTGAATAAATATCAAAGGGTTGGTGAAAGTATTTCCCTTTTCTTTTGTATTTCCGCCTTTCCTCAGAATCAAGTCATCAATCAATGTGTAGAGTTTTTACATTTTTAAATTTTCCACCAGTTGGGATTATTTTTCCTCCCTCGCCCGGCCCCGCAATGCACATTATTTGCGTTGAAAGCATTCATGCAATTAATTCACTGAAAGCTTTAATGTTCTGAATATTTAAAAGCGTTGTTCTTTTCGGCAACAAACCCCTGAAATTTAATCTAGTGAATTGGGTTTTTTTAAGAACTTTTGGGCTGACAGAGTGTTCGGTCACGCTCCGTGTCGTATCTGTCAGAGAAAGGGGTCTCAAAATAAGCAATAAGTGCATAAAATTATATAAGGGTGGTTTTTCAATCCTTTTAGGAAACCAGCTGATACTCTGGTTGCGTTTATAAAGCTCCACAGTTATGTGAAAGGTGAAAAATAACTTACGAAACCTTTTTTTTACGTTGTAGGGTGTTTTAACCCATCGAATACACTACGGACGTTGATTTGTCGACAACCGGTCGCATCGGGACAGGAGTACTACTGGGTGGAGTGATATATTTGTATCGTATCAGTTTTAAATTGTTAACGCTTTTTTTAAATGAAAAAAAAAACAAAGTTTCCGAGATAATAACGAGTTATTTAAAATAAAGATTAAAAAATATTATGTACTCCAAACACAACATGTACATCTGAGAAAAATGTGTAGCCGAAATGACTTGACTTCGTCGTATTTACAGTTATATATGAAAGCAAATTCTTATTGTAATAAAACCGATATTAAGTTATTATTTAAAAATTAATGCTAATATGGAGAATAATTCATCTTTATCATTGGGACCGCCCTGTACAGTTGCAAGAGTACAATCGCGACACTGTCTTTCGACGAAATTTGAATTCTGGGCCGCTGGTTAATCGTCAAACGTCGTTTTGAATGAAGCTATAACTTTGTGGTTATCCATCATCATCATTACATAGTATAAAATGAAGTCGCTCAAAATGTATGTGCGCGTTAATCTTTTAAATTACGCAACGGATTTTCGTACGGTTTTCACCAATAAATAGAGTGATTGAAGAGGAATGTTTGCAAGCATAAAACATGTAAATTATATTAGATAAATGCCGAGAAATTTAAAGAACACATATTTTTGTGTGATTTAAAACGGCTGGCGCATGGCGGGCCGTACTATAGTCACTTTTGAAATTTGTTCTACGGAATAAATTGGAAAATAGATGTCCTAGAGTAAGTAGGTATTTGATTTGAATTATTTTATTTGATGAAGTCTTTGCGGTTTGTTTTTGTTTTTCATGCGGTTTTCACCAATAGATAGAGTGATTCAAGAGGAATGTTTTTATGTATAAAAACATGCTTATTATATTAGAGAAAAGTCGAGAAATTCAAATATTCAATTCAGGCAGCGGGCAGCGGGCAGCTGGCAAGCGGGTGGTGTGGATTTTATAAAGGTTGGGTAATGGCGTTGTGTTTCTTTAGCCACAGCAACGTGTGGCCGGGTCTGCTAGTTATAGATAAATGAAACAATTCAACTTTAGTCACATTACTTTAAATAAATTTCTTTTGCAGCAAAACTTACGACAGGTTAATTGATTCAACTCGTAAGTTTGTTTTTTCTCGAAGTTTAAATAATGTTGGACGAATTTAGGTTCCTATTTCATTCCAACCCCTAACTTTACCTAAACTAACCTAATCCAACCATTCACTAGATTATTACTACCCCTTCCATGAAAACGATTTTATTCTTCTTTTTAAAATAATGTTAATTTAAAGTCAGTTGCTGAGTTGGCTAAAGCCCCGTATTCATGGTAAACGTTCTTTAGCAACAAAGTTGAATCAACGTGTTGCGGGGTTGCTGTCAACATGTTGCTGGCAACACTGCGTGTTGCGGAGTTGATAACGGCTTGTTGACAAGCTTACGCCCGACGAGCGTAAACATCAGTTTAGCGACAAATGTTGACGTGTGTGGACGTGTTTGCAACAGTTTATAAACATGGCAGTAGTGTGGAGCAATGATAAAATAATGCAATTAATAGAATTGTTTCAATCTAAACCATTATTATGGGATTCTTCTATAAAAGAATACAAAGATAGAAACAAAAAGAACGATGCATTCATCCATCTGTCATTCTGAGGTCACTCATGAAATTTTCTCTTTGCAGAAGATAGTTTCGAATCCACCATCTTTTTCTCTTTTTTAAAAATTAATATCCTATTCATCAGATACAGAGAACACAACAACACTACTTCCTCGGGCAACATTTTAACGCAGACTGGTGTGTAGACAACCACATTTATTTCAACAAAGTTTCCAGCAACATTCTCTCCGCTCATCAACAATGTTGATCAAATGTTGCTAAACTAATGTTTACCATGAATACGGGGCTTTAATGCGTCGTATTCTGCCCAGCCGTCGTGAGTTAAATTCATTCAATCAGTTCAGTTCATCATTGCACAAACGACTCTTCCGAGTATAATGATGGAAATAGAAGTTTTTCTAAAACGTATATCGGGTTTTTCGTACCCTGAGAATGAATATCGAAAAAGTATGTAAATATATTTGTGTTCCAAATTTAAAAATTCCCGCTACAAGGTATTTTAGACCATGCCCTTTGAACGTTGAAATCTGGAGCCCGTTCAAAACATTGATTTGTATTGATCGACAAATACCTCGACCGTTTTATACCCTCGCATTCACTGTTCACGGCTCTGTTTGCAAACAAATATTTTCGCCGTGCTCAAACGTCCCAAATAGTTCGTCACGTTTCAAACAAAGGTTTGTTGGCTTAACAGTTCCCTCGGATTATTATTATAACATAAGCCATCCGAGACATTCCGGCGTTTTTGCCAGAGAACTTTTAACTCTGGAATCGAATCTTTCTGAACGAGCTTAGCCTACACTTGTGAAAGCACCTGCAGATAAGTCGCATTTTAACTTAACATATTTTTATTTATTTATTAATATAAAGCATTACATTATTACGTTTAATTAAAGAAATTTTTGATTTTCAAATTTAGTGAGGATTTTTTAACATTACATAAATATAAATTTAGTTAAGAGTAAGGAGAGGAAGATCTGGAAAAGAATAAAGTATGAGAGGTGGGTAGGAATCTAGGGGTCAGTGTGTCCAGGAGTGACGGACGTTTGAATTCATTACTCCCTCCTCTGCGGTGCAAGGCGGTGGTGGGTCGAGAGAGTCCTGCTGGAGAGGCAAAAGGGGTCTCCCTCAACCAGTTTCTCCAAATCAGGCCCGCTACAGAGTAGGTGGACAGACGCATCCGCCGTCAAGACCTGGACGATCCTCACCCCTCACTGAATCCGGGCACCCCAGCTAAGTCACCAAATAAAACGAAACACTTGAGGTGACCTGAGCAGAGGTGTTAGTTATCCGATTATTGGTTCCCGGGGCGGCGGTACCCATACCCTCCTCCTTCGTACGAATCATTCAACCTCTAAATGACATTACAAAGATTATTTTTTAATCATTACAATGAACTCACAATAATTGCCAAAGTTGCCTTTAAGGACGTGAAAATTTTATATCTTAATTTGTGTGTATTTTAGATTTTAAAACACGAATAAATAAAGTAACACATATCCGTTGTAGTATGTTATATAACTTTCATAAAAAAAATATTTTTTTAGTTTGATTAGGTATTTTGGCCTCAAATTCAAATTAAAGTTTTGTATGAGAAGAGCCTGCGTGGCTTATTTTATTTAAGTTTTTATTCCAGCAAGACTGGGAGGGTAGTGCAATCCCAGTCTGCCATATTACATAAACAACTATAAAAGAAAAGAAAAAAAGAGTTTAAATATTAGGTAGGTACCTAATTAAAGCATAAAATGAAAACAAAATTCATCACACAAATAAAAAAAAATGAGCATAAAATTAAAATAAATAATAAGTACACAGAATTAAAAATAAAAAGATAAAAAGATATTTTGGGATCGTCCATCATGGAGGTAGATAAATATGTGATTAGATTGATAGATAGTGATAGATAGTAATATGTGATTAGATTGGTAGATAGGTTAGATATGTGATTTTTTTTAAACATTTTTTTGGGAGGCGGGAATGGGTACCGCCGCCCCGGGAACCTTTATTGGATAACCAACACCTCTGCCATAGGTCACCCCAAGTGGTTCGCTACGTTTGGTGATTTAGCAGGGGTGCCCGGGTTCATGGGGTGAGGTTTGTCTAGGTCTTGGAGGTGGATGACCGGGACATACTGAACCCCAGATTCCTACCCACCCCTTAAACCCTTTTCCTTCCCAGACTCTCCTCTCCTTCCCTTTTCCTTAAAAAAATCCCTCCACACAGCATCATCAAAGATGACATAGGCCCTGAGGGAAATTATTTTCCTCAAGGCCTCCTGTGTGGAGATCATGTAAAAAAAAAAAAAAAAAACAATATTTTTTCTTAAAGAATTATAGCCAATTGTATTTTCTATTTAAAATTTACCTTCTGGTATTATTATATTCGTTCTGCAAATGCAGAAAGGGTTTCGCAATAAAAGTGCATGTATTTCAACCTAGCTTGAATAAATTTATATTATTCTTTCAGTTTAATGTTAAAAATGGGTATTTTTTGATATTCTCTACTCCTTTTGACAATCATCAAAGGATATGGGGCGAAAGAAGAAACGCCTGTGATAAATGAATGTTTGGGTTTGTGTGTCAAGTGTTTGTCGCTTGCAACTTGCGCTTTATTTCAGGGATACATTTTTTCCCGTGAACGGGTAGCACTTCTTTTCATAATTTTGTTTTTTCTTGATGTAACGAGAATTTAATTCAAATATCCCCATCGAGGGAAAATAAAATTTAAAAAAGTATTTTAATATCGTCGCTGCATATTTTATTAGCCCAATGCTTATCTTTTAATACAAAATGAGAAAAACGAAAATTACTTGCGTAAAAAAAAAAGAAGAGAAAATAATGTTTCATGGAGTATAATATTCATAGTTTTTGCTTTCGAGTTATGTTCATCACAGTATTACCTACGATGAACAGTTTGCCCTTTTTATTGTGTTTAACACACAAGATTGTCACCCACCTGACGCCAATGGGACTATGTCAACCCTAGTTGGGAGTATTTTGCTAGGCAGGGGGCATTTGGTGTGGGAAGCATATGGGAAATGGGAACTTTTGGAAGTACCTGGCAATTTAAATCTGATTATTCAGAAGCATACGATATAATACGATATGATTTACACTTTATGTAACGATAGGATAAATAACACTTCGACGTAGAGCGAAATGTCACGATCCGATGGCGGTTAGCAACGGACTAACGGACTGACGATAAAGCGGTACTTGACACATGTTTACCGTGTAGTTAGGCACCCTTATTGTGCTAAATTCCAAAAATCTGGATTCCTCCTATCCCGTATGACAATCAGAGCACAAAACGAATGCAATCCATCAGTGTTATGAAACACCGGATTACGAATAACCCAACAATGTATGAAAATCTCCTACTACCACCACAGAAAGCCGAAAATGTTGCTTGTGTTGTGATGGAGGTCTTAGCCAGCCGAGGAATCGAACACGCGACGCTCGGGTGGGACCCAAGCGCTATACCCACTCAACCGCAAATGCTTGTGTTTAGGAGAGGACAACTTGTTAATAATAAAAAAATCCTTATCACAAACTTTCGAATTCAACTTATGAAGAGATTTAGTCTTAACATATATATATATATATATTTTTTTGATTATAGGGGTAATTAAACAAGAAATGTATACAGGATGTACATAAAACATTATGATGGAATAACAAACAGTCAAAAATATATCTAGAATAAGTTAAAATTGTATGGTGGTATTACTAAAATAAGATTTAATTATTTTTTTATATTTGTCGTCATTTTTTTCTGTTCGCATATTAGCGGCTAATTGATTAAATAATTTTATTTCTTTATAAACATAGTGTTTCTGGGCTATTGTGATTCGTACGGGTGGTAGAGTTAGTCCACCAATAGAAGTGCTAATATTTAGCAGTGGGGTAATATTTTTATTAAAGATATCTTGGTGTAGCTGAAGTAGTGCTATTTTTCGTAAATTTTTGTAAGTTCTTGGAATACGTTTATTGTTGGGTAGTAATACGGTTTTTTTAGGATAATTTTTATAAGAATTTTTTGAATTGTTTCGAGTGGTAGAAGGGATGATTTATACGCACCCCCCAAGCTATGATTCCATATTGTAGTACAGAGTGCGCAAGTGCAAAGTATATTTCTTTAAATAGTTTATTTGATTTTCCATTTGGTGTTATTGTCGATAATTATTCCGAGATATTTTATTTGTTCTTTACTAATAATATGTATACCATTTGAGTTACATGGTGTGATTGTAAGTAGACAATTTCTGTCGTGAACTCTAATGTTTACATTTATATTCGAAATATTCTCTGTTAGGCTCAGGGGTAGAAAATGAGTTTTTTCAACACTCAAAGAGAGTAAGTTTTCGTCAAACCATTGTTTAATGATGTTTATATGATAGTAGTTCAACTCTTTTAACTATGTATTTATAACCCTTCACTCCTTCATCTTCTGTATCGATCAAGTCAAACCCATTTATTGTGCTATGGTAGTAAGTCTTCTAGTGGAAATATCTTTTGTTCTTTATTACCCCTGCCGAGATTCTTTATCAGGTTTGTTCACGCCAAAGGAGGAAGAACATACCGATCGTCTCTGGCAGGAGTAATCAATATTTCTGTAGGAAAGAATACCTTAGGCTTAAAGTTTGCTTAATTATGACCTCTTGCGAAAATACTGACGTGTACCAAATTAACTTTATTTAGTTCCTATCCAAACACAAGGTCCTAGCCACGTTTCAAATAATCTTCAAATTTCCAAATCTTTTATTTCCCGGATACAGAAGGACATGTTCACATATTAAGTGAATATTTTTGCTACAACAACTTATCCGAACCTAACAGTAACCTTTTATAAATACATAGATTTCAGATATTTCCCTTTCCTATCTAGAGCGGTAACTGTACAACTCAACTTGGTAAATCAACACACCTTTGTGATTCAAAAGTGATATAAAATCATCAAAAATTATGATAAAAAGGTTAGGTTATGGGCTATTTTTTGTCTCTGTTGATGACTTTGTCACTCATCAGAGATGTGTTGATTTTTTTTTTACATGAGCTCCACACAGGAGGCCCTGAGGAAAATAATTTCCCTCAGGGCCTATGTCATCTTTAGGGATGCCGTGTGGAGGGTTTTTTAAGGAAAGGAAGGAGAGGAGAGTTCTGGGAAGGAAAAGGATTTAAGGGGTGGGTAGGAATCTGGGGTTCAGTGTGTCCTGGTCATCTGACTCCAAGATCTACACAAACCTCACCCCGTGAACCCAGGAACCCCTGCTAAATCACCAAACGCAGCGAACCACTTGGGGTGACCTATGGCAGAGGTGTTGGTTATCCAATAAAGGTTCCGGGGCGGCGGTACCCATTCCCGCCGACCAAATTTGCCACTGTGTTGAGTTAACACGGAACCATCTAGGGCGAATGAAAATTTGTGGTAATTTTTTTTAGTTATTTTCATTTTAGCTACTTTTTCAGTCGGTAACCTTTTTAAATATATATATTTGAATTTCACTTTTATTTGTTTGAATGAAGCGGAATCTTGACAGAAGAAATTAACCAACTTTCCGACATCCGATCGAGCTGTAACTCGCCAGATAGACTCGTTGTCGACGACAATGCATTCTCCCAAATATCCATAAAATACATTATAATGTTTAATTTAAAAAATATATTTATTAAATCCTTAAATATGCAGCGCTTTATTTTCTTCACACCACACTTGATTCAAAACTGATAATGATTCGGGATTGTAATGTCTCTAATGCAAGTTATTTACTATGCGCATTCCCTCAATTCTGTTTGGTGAAAATAGTCGTAAATTTACAACGAATACATATAATAAATTCATATCACAACTGCAACATAATTACGTTATCACTATTTTATTAAAAATAAACCTATTTAATAGAAGTTTAATGAGCACAGTAAGAGCGAAGAAAAGCAATTTATTTCCTCAGGACAAGGACTTGACAACCCCTCACATACCACCTACCACCTGCCACCCCTCCACCACCCACCTTTTAACCCTTGCCCTAACCTGCGCCACGTTTTCATCTACATCTTTTAAGTAACTGTCGCAGCTGATCTAGATAAGGCAGGAAGGCTCTGCTTTGCTTAACTTTGGATAATTCCTGCTTTGCACTCTCATCCACTTTCTATAGAACCTCTTGAGTCGGATACACCGTGAATTCCTTATCCGGTTCGTCTACTTTACACGTGAAAGATAATAATAATTATGTATAATTTACGAGTAATTTTAGAAAGCATGAATGTTATTAATTAAATGTTGGAAGAGAAATATTTAAAGAATGTTGGCAAACATTTAGGGCTGTTGCTGTTATTTTAAGTGTGGAAGATAAGGAAAGAACTGCATATCGACTAGTTTCGTAATATAGTGGTCTACTCCTTTCACTTTTAATGAGAACTGTGGTTCGATGATGTTCATAATTAATAAATGTATTATTAAAATACGAATCATAATTAATGAAAACAAAATAAATTTGCTATTGTTATTTTGTTGTATTTAAAATAAACACTTTATAATGTTAGTATTGGAAATGCATAATATTATTTTTAATTGTATGGACTCGGTAACTAAATTTTGACGTCGGTCTCCGTTAACCGTCGATTCTTGGTCCTTCAAGGGTGTCCAAATTGCAGTCGAGTTATTTGATTAATTGTTGATTAAGCTGTCCCGCATAAGGTTCCTCAAAATTTACCAAATACCGAGGGCTCGAGAATCGGCGGTTAAATGCGACCCTACAAATTATTAAAAAAGCATAATGATTGTGCGGAGTGGTGGTAGCCACTACCTCCCCCCCTCCCCTATCCCCGTCAGGCATTAGTTTAATATTACATTTTTCATTTACATATAATATTGCAAACGGTATTGCACCACCCAGTATTACGTAAAAAATACCAAAGCGTAAGATTTTTTTTGTCAACGATAATAAGTTCCAACCAATTTTAGCTTCCCAACCAAAACCGTAGCAAAATATTGTAATTTTATGTATTTCCATTCAATGTCTCATCTTCTTCCTCTTGATATCAAGATTACAAAAACCATCAAATCGCAAAAAAAATCATTTCGTATTCAATTTTCCAAAAAGGTTCCAGGTGTTGTTTACTAATAAGGTCACGATCACTAACTACGTGTCTTGTGTTACCCTTAAAGAAATTTGCTTTCAATTACGTTTTCCTGATTAAATCAACATTTTCTCATTATATTCTGCTCGTTTTCTTTTTTTTCTCGATTCTTTTTTAATGGAAAATCGTATCGCATTTCAATTTCCGATATTATTTAAGGCACTATTTAGTCTTTAGAACATCTATTTTGCCTTTTCCTCTATCTACTCTGAACGAAATACCATAATGAATTTATTTTTTATTTGATCTAAAAATGTATAAATTCAAGGAGTAATTTGCTTTTCCTTATATTAGTTTTATTCACATAGAGAATAATTAAATTACGTTTTTCTGTGGAGGTAATTAAGATCGACGAACATCAGTTTTCCTTGACGTCAAAGGATAAAAAATGGTCTTTGAATAATTTTCCCCATTTCTACAATATTTATTCTAGAGTTCATAAAAAGTTTAATTGCGTTTCAATTAACTTTTTCAATCAAATAAATTCTACGCTTTTTATTAGTCGTCATTGAAATCATTCGCAGTGTTTTGTTATTCCTCGGGGCGACTTTAATAATTACGAAATTGGTTTTATATGTTGCAATAACTTTACCGACACTATGGTCGTGATATAGTCAGTTTCTCGCCCTTTCCCTAGAATCTACGTTCATAAAGTATATTCCGAACCAAACGATATATATTTTTTTAATATTTAAATCCGTGCAGGAGGCCGTCATAAATTAATGTACGTATTATGATTTCACATTGTCTGATAAATACCCTGGATTTTTTATATAATTTTTATAGTATTACAGGCTGGTTAACCCCACAGTTACAAAGGCCTTGAATCTTGAGGTTACCCTTACTTGAGTTAACTTTGAAAAGGGAAAAGAAAATCAAAAATTTTAGTTCATTCTCCTGCATTGTATAAAAAGCGAAGCATAAAAACAAAAAAAAATTCTTTTAATTTTCTACACATACTAGCTTTTATTGTCTCTAATGAATCTAATTTATATTTGCATACACGTTATATTTGCTTCCTCTATTTGCGACATATTTAATTAATACCTTTGTGTATTTGCTTTTTATGTTTGGAGGTACTCATTTAAACTCCAATACGTTGATTTTATTACCAAATGGTTCATAAAATTATCAAACTAATCGTTTCAGTACATTAATACTTTTTATCTTAATTGTACTTAGATGCTTACACGGATTCGGTGAACAAAATATAATGTGTTTCATTTAAAATACCATTCATAACTCAGTTCTGTAACGGGTCAACAACGGAAGCAACTCAAACGGAGTGAAAAATAGTGCTGACCCTCAGATGTGTTATTATTAATGTTCCCCTGGACAGAACGACGTATAAGCTACCAGATTAGCAGAGAAAAATGATCCTTCAGTTGAATGGAAATATATGCTGCTAACCAAATTCCGAATTAGCGAAAACCAGACGTTTTACGTTGTGCAGACACGCAAACGAAATGTTCAAATGTCATTGCTCTTTACTGTCAAAACATAAAATGTTTCATTAATCATTTAAGACACTCGTTTTTAAAACTTGTATCTCAGTGTATTTTATATAAATGTTAAAGTTTCACAGTTCTGACTAAAGAGACAAACAAAAGATATTCACGTTTAGCTTAGTTTTTATTGTAGATATTATTGTAAATTTTTAAAAGAAGTATAAATTTTGCCCAATTAAATAGTTTCGTTGGTAAATTAATTTATTATTCCGCCATTTCAACAATTATTGGGCAAATTTGATGCCACACTTTATTTTGTTTATACGGAGTTATTTTTCTGCTATTTCCACTAACCTCGAATATTTGATGGTTTGTTCAAATATTTTGTAACAACCCGTCATATGTTCTGAGATAATGAGATAATGAGGAAATCAATATTTCAATGCTCACCATAAAACAAATATTATTTACAAGGGTCTGTGTTTTACACATTATAAAATAACATGCTATAAAATAACACCGGGAGGCGTAACGGTCTGGTACATTAGTATGACATTTTGACGTTTCTTACTAGTAACCCAGAAAACATGTATATTTCACATCAATTTTTTGTATGTTTCACTACAAGTTTTTCTTCATTATAATTGACTAGCTGGTTCCCGGCATGCGTTGCAATGCCATATTCAAAGAAATACATTGTTTCTCCCTGAATCACCCTACCCGTGCGTCCCCGTTCCCCTCCCGCGTCCCCTTCCTAGCTAGTTTTATAAATTGTAGCCTATATGTTATTCTGATGTATGATCCATATAATTGTAAAGTTTCATTAAAAACCATTCGGTAGCTTTGGTGTGAAAGAGTAACAAGCACGCTCATACATCCATACAAACTTTCGCGTTTATAATATTAGTAAGATTTGGTGGTGTTTATGAGTAGTCTGAGTATTGTACCAGATAGAGAGTACTTTTTTACATGTACTTGTCTCAAATTTCGATTTTTCAGAGATGTCTGACTAATTGACTAGACGATCGATATTTGGTGAACTTAATTGTGTAATGTTTTTATAAGGTATTTTTGACTTCGTCTCCCATTTACTTTAGAGTCATATTTATTTTTATTTCTGTGCGATCTTGATGTGCAAGTATTTGTAAACCTACTGCAACTATTTTTAAGTCTATTTGTAAACCTTCAACATTATTCTTACAGCAGCCGCGAATTATTTTTAGCTATCTTCGTTCGCAATTCCGTCTCAAATTGTTTTTCTACACGCACTTTGAAGAGATCTCATTATTTCTGCATTCATAGAACTTTTATTCTATCATCTCTCAGTGCTAAGATAGTTCGAAACCAGAACATTATGGTGAGGGGCTAATGGCTATGGTGGAATTTCGTTGCTTAGGATATTGTTCCCCTTTGATATAAATACACGATAACCCATTACTAGTGGTCAAGAATATTTGTAAAAATCGTTTTTTCCACAAATGAATTATTTGTTAAGTTGCTCTTCAATTATTAAATCGATTCCACTGATTTTTCGTCTCAATTCCATTACTAGCGATCAATAATATTGGGAAAAACTGTTTTTTCCACAAATGATTTATTTGTTAGGTTGCTCTTCAATTATTAAATCGATTCCACTGATTTTTGGTCTCAATTCCATTAAATGTTCCAATGATCTGCGTCAATTTGAAAAGGGTTAACGGTTTACCATTTGTTCTTAATCGGAGAATTAATTGAACAATTCAGCGAAAATCATTCCGTTATCTACTTATTTGGAAACCTCACTTCCCGCATTCGGAATACATGGTTTAAAAATGTCGTCGAGTTTTATTAAAATACTAGCGATTTCCCGGCATGCTTTACAATGCCAATTAATAAAGAAATTGTTTCTCCCTGCGTGTCTTTTCCCATTCGTCCCGTTCCCCTTCCGCCACCCCTTCCCCACCCATGTCCACTTCCCTTCATGCGTTCCCCCTTCACCTTCCCCACTTCTCCCGCTTCTCCGTCCCGCCAACCCCCTCGCGCGTTCCATATTATTTGATTATATGTATTTAGGTTTTAATTTGTATCTATGAGTTTGATTATGTACACGTATGCGAATACCTGTGTGTAAGTATGTGCGCATATGCGTGTATGTGTGTATGAACATAATTGTGTATATGCATGTATATATATGTAAATGTATATGTGTCTAAGTTTATGTATTTATATATATATATGTACCCGCCTCGGAACAGACTTAGTCTAGTGAGGCGGGCTACTAACTTGTGTGTATATGATTATTATTACAATAAACGACCGGGTTGCCGGCAAAAATTAAAAAAAAAAAAAATTAAAAAAAATATATTCAGTTCCGTTACCTACATTCAGTTTTCAAAGAGCTCGCAAGTCACACATACAATTTTTTTTATTCAAATTTTCATTTTTCTAATATTACAAACACTTATTTTTGTATATTATAAGAACAATCAATCAAATTTGGTACCTAGCACAAGTACCTATTTAAAAAACTTATTAGTCTTACTTATTAGTACTTCAAGTAAATTCATTAATTGAAAGAGTTTATTCGCAAATTTGATTTTGGATTGACCAATCCATGGTTTGCAAAATATTATGACATTTTTTGAAAGCTTCGTTAGAGTGTTTGTAATGATTAAAAAACTTTTTAGATGTGTTTGTCATGTGGTCATAATAATCCATAAACCTTCGCTAAGGTGGAAAGAAGGTATTTTGAAAGTTTCAAATATTTCCTGTGCTTAATATAGCAATACATAGACAACTTACATACCTACATACATGCAAGCATATTTTGATTTTTCTATAAATCGATATTTTTATATTTTGAAATGCATTCAAAATGTTTGAAAAGGGAAAAGTTATTTGTAAATTAAGACTCAATTATGAGGAAACTAATTTCTCGCTAAATTTCAATAATTTTGATATTCTTTCTTCGTACTTTCCAATCACAATCGTTGGAAGTTTGAAATTCGACTTAAACCTTTATTTAGCGCGAGGAATTTATCTTTAGCCTTTCGTATTATCATTTTCATCTAGCGGGAAACATGGACGCAGATATTATTTTTTCTTTGAAATTTTGTTTCTTAATTTTACCAAGAAATTTATCTGATGGAGTGTCTTAAACAGTGAACATAAATCTTTGATAATATCCAAGGCTGTTTAGTGTCTGAGTACCTATCTACTTAATACCATTACAATTTCATGCTAACTACGTATCTTAAAAAGTTTTAAATTTATTTATTTGGAATTCTTTTTGCTTTAGATAACATTCCGGATATCGGGAAACGTACGTTAATTATGATTTCTAAGATATTTAACTTGATATCATGAAAGTGGTACACTCACCTCGTTCTAGGTTGTGGGTATTTTGGTACCATTTTATTAAAACTAATTCACTTTATTGAGATATTATTCGTTTGTTTGAAGATGTCGGCACACTAGAAATGTGCAATAATGTGTTTCAAGTAGGTAGAGTTTACTTGGTTATACATAATGTAATATTTTTCAATCACGGAGTCTATGGGCCTATGGCATCCCCAGTTTGGGAATGTTAAGTATAAAGCGGAGTGAAAGGAGAATGGAAAGGGAAAGGTTGGGTTGTAAAAATCTATATTAACTACTGTTCTTTTAGCAAAGAGATTTCATGCTTTTTTAGATTTTTTTAGGTTTTTTAGGTTTTATAATGATCTTATCCAGTCAGGCGCCGAGTTGGCATCGCGCCTAGTTCCCATCCAGGCGTCGTGAGTTCAATTCATCGGCTGGTTAAGTCTCCCATCACGGCACACGCAAACTTTTCCGCTTACTATGATGACAGTAGGAGATTTTCAAATATTGTCATGTTATTCGCAACATCGTAACCCCAGAAAATTTTCTTCAAAACAATAATAAATTAATAGATCTTGGCGATACTGAAAGTACAAGATACAAAGAAAAAAATTAATAAAACATGCAATTTTTTAGATATCCAAGTATGTTTTTATTTGCTTTCGTCGAGTTTTAAACCACTGACGTTTTATTAAACCCTTCAGCTCGCTTGCAGTAGTAACAGAACTTGTAAATTAGCGCATGTGATTTTTTTTAAAATAATATAGGTACTTAATATCAACCGACAAAGAATATTATTTGACACTCGTCTAGCGGAATAATTTTACAACACTAATATTTTGGCGGCCTAGGCATAATTGTGCTATAATTTTTTGTTTGAAAAATCACAGTGTATCAGAGAGTTGTTATGTCTGCCAAGACAAGAAGCGGAAACAATGTAAGATTAGGAAAAGCTATGCGGTTTGCATGCAACCTATTTGCGATGAACATTGAGTATCAAAGACTTGCAAGTATTATTTGAAAAAAAAAATGTCTTGAGTGAGAAAATCAATGGATTCCACATCTCGGGAAGAGTTCTGGATTTTTTTTTTTTTATTTGGCTTAAAAATTTCAGGTGACTACGATTTATAATTTTATTAAAACCACAGGACAAGTGTCAACCCGTTTAATCACAGAAGACTATGTTTGTCCCAGCTCACACAGGTCTCATAGAAATCGTTGTCTCCCTTACTATATCATAGTGGGAAGTATGATCTAAACCGTATTAGAAAGAGAAAATTACATAGTTTATATAGAAATCTGAGGTTAAATAAAAAAAAATGTACACCTTTATAAAACCAAAGTTTCCAACCGCGATTTGAAGAAAAATAGAATTTTTTTAATAATTATTTGAACATGAAACGACAAAAAAATTTAGATATTTTTTAGGTAAAATTAGGTAAATTTTTGGCAGTAACGTCTTTAATTCATTTGTCTAATAAATAAGTAAGTTTTTTTCGTTATCAGTGATTTTATTTAGAAAACTTTTTAATGTTTGCATTTGAAAATTTTTATAATTAAAATAGTACATTGTTATTTCTAATAATACAATTTGAAAGCCTATTTCATCACTGTTTAAAACAGTTTATAGTTTTCGGGTACGTTCACAAATATTGCATTTATTTTGATTTTATTGGAAACCGGAAATATATTTTACCTACTGACAAAATGCGCCTGAATTTTGAAGAGTTAATGAACTGAGCATATTTTTGGTACAGTAGTCCTGTACACCGCGGTAATGTATACGATGCGGGCCGCCTCAGTAATGTGACACTTTTTATGACACACTTTTTATTGTTCGCGTTCACTTTGCCTACACACAATTAGTGCTCCCATCCGTGCGGATGTATGGGGTATATTGTTTCGGAAACCCACAATAATACCCGAACCCCATCTATTACGTTTTTATGAAACTATAATAAAAATAATCATTCAATTAACGCCTCGCCGGCTTAATTGTTTACAGTAGTTTATTATTGTTACTGTGGCGACCCGCTGGGCTGATATAGAACCCCGGTCATTCATTAATCAAAATGTGATTAATATTACGACACGCGCAGCGAAGTCGATTGTTTAGTGAAAGAACTGCTGTCGAATATAAGAAATAACACATTTTTTGTCCCTTTAACGAAAGTAACCAAATCTGACAGGAAATTTCATGCTGATTTCAGACATGTGATTAGTTTTTTTCTATCACGTCAGGTTTTTATGGGTTTTAAGTTTTACTAAAATGTGTAAATTCATATTTATTCGTGATTGATCATTCATTTTCTTTATAATATGGCAACACTAGGCTCGAATGTCATTTTGACAGCTACTGCTGTCGCTTTCGTAACCTCTCTTTATCTGAGCACATGTTTTCTTGTTTGTTTATGTAAATTGTGGTAGAAAACAATGTAAAAATGCCTTGAAAGTGCAAAAATAGTGCTGACAATTTCTGTTACACGTGCGGCGAGTTTACACCAATATCTCAAAAGAAAACCATGACTGTTTTGGAGAAACGAGCATATGAACTCTACTTTAAGTGCAAAGTTGGTGACCAGGACAAGCCATGGGCTCCACACGCAAGTTGTGTACGATGCACAAGAACTCTCAGGGGGTGGCTACAAGGTTCACGTAAGGCTATGTTGTTTGCGATTCCGATGATTTGGAGAGAGCCAAAAAATCACATAACGAATTGCTACTTCTGCATAACAAACATTTTAGGATGCACAAAGAATAAAAGCAACGCATCACATACCCAAACCATACACAAAGCCATAAGGCCTGTTCCACACGACGAATCATTGCCTATACCGAGACCTCCAGAAAATTTTCAATTAGAAACGAATCCATCAGAGGAGGATACTGAAAAGTCGGATTCTGAATTCTCTGTTGAGGTGTCTACTTCTACGGAGCCTCATTTGTTGAACCAACATGACCTAAATGATCTGGTAGTTGACCTAAATTTATCAAAACTGCAATCAGAAATGTTGGGTTCGCGCTTGCAGCAGTAGAATCTTCTCGAAAAGGGTACAAAAATCACGCACTTTAGAAACCGGCATCGTATCTTGGTTCCATATTATATCATGGAAGACACTTTATGTTACTGTCAAGACATTGAAGGTCTGTTCGCAGCTCCTGGCTTGGAACATAACGTAGAAAATTGGAGACTTTTCATACACTCGTCGAAATTAAGTTTGAAAGCTGTTTTAATTTACAATGGAAATACTCAACCATCCATTCCACTTGGTCTTGCTGTAAACATGGAAGAGAACTATGACAACATGAAGCTGCTGTTAACAAAAATTAAATATGTAAAATACGAATGGAAAATATGTGGTGATCTAAAGGTAATAGGGCTCCTACTAGGACTGCAAGCGGGATACACAAAGTATTGTTGTGTTCTGTGCGAGTGGGACAGCAGAGACAGGAAAAACCATTATACCAAGAAGGACTGGCCTACTAGAAAGCACCTTAAACCTGGCACGAAGAATGTTCAACATGCTTCCTTCCACCCTTACACATTAAATTGGGTTTGATGAAATATTTTATAAAAGGCTTTTCTTAGGATGGAAATGGCATGATTTACTTAAAGCAAAAGTTTTCTAAGATCTGCAACGCAAAAATTAAAGAAGGAATATTCGTGGGACCACAAATAAGGGAGGTCTTGACTGATCCGAATTTTATAACAGTGTTGAGACCAGTCGAGCTAGCCGCTTGGTCAGCCTTCAAGAATGTTGTCGAGAACTTTCTTGGAAGTCATAAAAGTGAAGACTATATCAGCATTGTATCTGAAATGCTCATGGCCTATAAAAATACGGGAAGTAACATGTCACAATACACTTCCTTGACTCTCATTTGAATTTTTTCCGAAAATATGGGAGATGCGAACGATTTCACCAGGACATTGCGGCTATGGAAAAGCGATACCAAGGAAAGTGGAGTCCATCTATGCTAGCAGACTATTGCTGGACCCTGCAGAGAGACTCTCAAGATACTCACAAGCACAAATAAGGAGCAAAAAAAATTAAATTAAATTAGTTTCTAAATTTTGTTAAGTACCCGTGTAAGTACTATGGAAGAATTATGTAAAAAAAACTATATAAAAAAACCTGACCAATATTTTTTTTTTGTTTCCTTTCGTGTTTATGGAAACTAAATACATATAAAAAAATTAGCTATGCTTAAGGGACTGCACTTAAAAAAATAAATGTCGACCAGTGAATCGTATATTTCGAAGGGTAGGGTTAAGAAACCAAATCTTTAGGGTGGTAATAGGGAATCATCAGTAACATCAGTTTGGTTTTAAAACGGTTCACCATCGTAATGATTTTATGTTTAGATATTTAAAATTAACTCTGATGTTTCATACAGAGCAATTAGTGAAATAGTATAAGAAATGCCATTTTTAGATGCTGATTTGTAAAATCTGATCTGACTTAATTAATAGCCGAGCGACTGAATGGTTGATGCTCTGACGCTTTTTTTTACATGAGCTCCACATAGGAGGCCCTGAGGAAAATAATTTCCCTCAGGCCCTATGTCATCTTTGGGGATGCTGTGTGGAGGGTTTTTTTTTAAGGAAAGGAAGGAGAGGAGAGTTCTGCCAAGGAAAAGAGTTGGGTAGGAATCTGGGGTTCAGTGTGTCCTGGTCATCCGCCTCCAAGACCTAGACAAACCTCACCCCATGAACCCGGGCACCCCTGCTAAATCACCAAACCTAGCGAACCGCTTAGGGTGACCTATGGCAGAGGTGTTGGTTATCCAATAAAGGTTCCCGGGGCGGCGGTACCCATTCCCGCCTCACAAATTGACGCTGCGCCTTATGCAAAACCATGTTCTTACTTGAAGTTTGTTGAAAAGCTACTTTTGTAATAGAACCGAATTCAAGCAAGTAGTCAATAATGCCAAAAGATGTCGCCACTTACGTTAACAGCTAACGTGGGAAGCATCACCTGGCAGGCGTAAGTACTAATGGATTTGTAATTTCGTGAATGTCTTCGGGATTGGAGAGATTGATTGTAATAATATTATTGCAACTGGCAGTTGTGAATAATAATACCAAGCAAATATATTTTATATACACATAAGCCCTGCTTATTTATGGGGGTACATCAAATACATGTATTATGTAATTAATTATTGTATAAAATTTATTATAATTTATGTATCTTTTTATAAATAAAAAAATTAAAATATTTATATATATATGACGTCATTGCCTGTCGCGTTTACTTTGTCCCGGTGACTGGCTGTCACTGGATCCGAGGAACCGGCTATTTTTAAACCAATTTCTATCGGATTATAAAATGGTCACCAACACTTAAACTGGGCGAAGCCGAACGAATACCGCCCGCAGGGCCTAGCAGCAATAACCTGCGGAGCGGGTTTTTCACTGCTAGTTTAATTAAATAAATCTAAAGAGCTTTATTTATCAAAAATGTCACATGCGAGGTATTTCTCAACTCTCTAAATTACATTCTTATATGACATGCGTATCTACTACCTTTTTTTTTAGTTGCCTTAGAAAATTTTCTTTTCACACGTACAAAGAAATGGCAGTTTTCCCGAAAAACATGTACAATTTCAGATGTTAATTTTAAAAGTGTTGTTTATTCTGAAAGTGTGTTTCGGTCCTTGATTTAATTTTGGGAACGAGCCCGTTTTATTACACAGTCCTTATGGTACTTCTCTTCTAACGAGGGGTTAATTAGTTTATGCTTATCTATTAGTACTCTCTAAACCGCCATTTTAATTAACTTTGTGGCTTGAAACAATGTTTGTATTCAAGTGTACATTGTTAGAATGACGTTAAAACAAATAAAATAAAATGTGTCTTTTGAATAATGTTTATTTTTATGGTGGCCTGATGTGTATTACAATGTGCGGACAATTTGAGTGTTATCATTATTTATATTGATATTATTTTATTAGACTGAAATTGTACGTAATAATCTTTTCGTTCATTAATGTTTAATTGTATTGTGTTTGACAAGGACGGAAACAATTAAAATAAACTATTCTTTTTTTTTCAAATATACAGTTATTTATTTATTTAATTTTTCACTCCCAGCTGGGCTTTAACTATATTTTTACTGTGTTTTTTTGCAATTCTTTTATTACTTGGTGACTTAAGTTTAATAATTTGCATAGATTAATGATTTTCTTTATCTTTATTTTTGTTGTATTAGACTAAAATTACATTAAATAAAATATTCTTAATTCATGAAGACAATATTAGCGACATTCAATCAAAATCCAAAACAGAAAAATCAGAAAAAAGATACGGTCACATCTAGGAATCGAGCCCAGGACCTTTGCACTATTCTATTCGGTCATATTTAACTGTAACATGCTTCGACTAAGAACTACCAACATTATCTTCATTTTCTTAAGGCATATTTTTTATTGGCTGCTATCTTTATGTAGCTTTATGTATAATTGTAAAAGATTCAATACGAACTTAACGCTACGTAGACATTGTCTCGGATAAATTAATCCATTTTTACTTAATAAGTCTATATACCGTATCTTTTTAGTCTATATATCGATTGAGTGTCGCTAATATTGTCTTCATAAAAAAAATATTAGAGTTTGAAGGAGTTAAAAATAAATAAAATATTCTTTCTATCACCATTACGTAGTATAAAATGGAGTCGCTCCCGCTGTCTGTGCTCGGATCTTTTAAATTACGCAACGGATTGCGGTTTTCACCAATAGATAGAGTGATTCAAAAGGAAGGTTTATATGTGTAATACATGCATATTATAGTAGAGAGCTGAGAAATTCAAAGATTCAATCCAGGCAGCGGGCAGCTGGCAAGCGGGCGGTGTGGATTTGATATGTATGCAAATTAATAGATGGCGTTGGTTATAAAGGTTAGGTAATGGCGTTGTGTTTCGTTAGCCATAGCAACGTGTGGCCGGGTCTGCTAGTTAGTTTATAAAGTTGTGTAAAGATTGATATAAAATATTTTTGACCCGTTTTTCGGCTAGAAATGCATAAAAATAAATGTCCTTTATTTTTCAACAAAGCAAGAACGAATAAATAGGGTGCATTCATTCGTTCTGAGAAAAGAATTTCATTTCTTATATTCGTTTTGCTTGGGGCATATGAATATAAAATATGGAATATAATATACCTACTTCCTTTAATTACTGTCAATTCTACGGTGGCCTGAAGTTCGGTATGTTTGTACTGAAGTCATGTTGACATTGTATTGGCCTAAAATTGCATCGAATGTATTTTCTTTGTTAAATTTAAGGCATTTTGTAATTAAAAATTTAATATCTTTTCCTTCATTAGTGTTTAATTGTATGATAGCCCGAAGCTAATTAATTTGTGAGGAGTAGAATTTTATTCCTTAGCGTTGAGGTCACTCGAGCAAATGAACGAGGACATTGTCCCGACTGCATTTAAATGCACCCAATTCCAAAGGATGCACATTGCACATTGTACAACTGTATTGCTGCTTATGCACTGGCACTAGCCTAATGTGTTTCATTTGAAACAGGGTGCTCCAAATAAGAATTTGTATTCAAATTATTTTCTTATTAAATATCTTAATATATTTCCAAATACATATTTAGGCTTTTACATGTATTATATATAACAATATTTACAAAATTATACTCGTAAATAGTGCAGGAAACGACTGTTTTAAACACTTGCACAA
Source organism: Limnephilus rhombicus (assembly GCA_929108145.2). Lineage (NCBI taxonomy): Eukaryota > Metazoa > Arthropoda > Insecta > Trichoptera > Limnephilidae > Limnephilus > Limnephilus rhombicus. Next base: position 30,146,674 of record OV815277.1, on the reverse strand, counting down.
AAATAAATATAAAGTAAAAATATTATTGAATTTGACCCACACAGTATGTGGTACAAAATATAAAAAATACTGAATAGTTTTTTTTTTCTTTCAGCCGACAAAATACTGATGTGTTAGTCAATTTAAATATCAAAATATTCCCCTACTTGATGAAAAAAACTTCCATAATGTATGCTTACATATTAAAATTGATGTACTAAATATATCAACAACATCGGAGTATTTGTTTCCTAGTTGTTGAATCCGTCGCATAGGAGTGTAATTTTGGGACGTTGATGTAGAATTGCTACAATAATATGGTAGGAACTGTCATGTAACTGACCTGCCTGGAATATGAAAAGAGATTACATATAATAAATCAGGGGTATCAAACATTTAATTAATTATTAAACAGGTTAAATCGGAAATGATTCTACGATCAGATAATTTTATTAAGTTTTGCTGTTACGTAATGAATAAAATTAAAGACAGTGATATAATATCATTAGGACATAACTATGAAAATAAGTAAAAGCACAATGGTTGGACTGATACAAATTTTAGTCCTCTCTTCTCCGCGAAATAATATTTTACACTGGCGTGTCTATTATTAATAAAGGTATGGATTAATTATATTTTATTAGTATTATGATGGGACATTATAAGCTATGAAAAGCCGCGTTCTCCCCACTTTTAACGTATCTTTCCCCTTCCCTTCACCCCATTGCTCACAACTCCTTTCACCTCACAACATTCCATAAAATTTAAAAGACTTAGTCGATGTTATGTCGGGCATTTGAAACACTCGATTGTTCGTTATAGAAAAATTTGGCTTAATGATATATGACTAACTTCAACATCTCTTATATTATTCTAATTAAGTTGCGACAACTACAATGAGGTCTTTATTGTCTGAACTTCATAATGTAACAATAAACAATCACCCCTTGCGCCTTGAAAACAAGACTCTGCGGGCGATCGCACCGCGCGCCCATCCTGTTTGCGGTGTCCCCGCTACTTCCGCCCCCACCCCTGGAACATACCGCCCATGCCCCCACCACCACCCCCCAGCGGCAATTTCCGGTCCACACTGGCTTCCGATTTCCGCCCTGGGAGTCCGCAAAGTGCTGGACCCTGGATGGTTGCAGCAAAAAATAACAAAGTGGTGGAGACAAAATGGAGAGTAATTTGAGTTGAAATGTGTTAAATAATGGAAAACTCTTCAAAGCGTATTTTGCTACCGTTGAACGATGCAATATAGTTTGATTCTGCTGTATTATACTGACTGTTGCTTTATATTTAGTATTTATAACAAATTTACCCAATCTTATTCTAATTCTAAAAAATTATATAACACTAACGAGTTCTCGGCATGCGTTGCAATGCTACTTAATAAATAAATTGTTTCTCCCTGAATGTCTTTTCCCATTCGTCCCGTTCCCGGTCCGCCTCACCTTCCCCGCGTTCAATCTTCCACGTTCCATCGTTCTACCTTCCCGCTCCACCGTCCCGCCAACCCACTCTCGCTTTCCCCTCCCCTCTCCCGCGTTCCATGTATTCAGTCCCGGTATATTCAGTTTTCACCTATTGCGTTTTTTTTATACAAATTTTCATTTTTCAAATATTACAAATTAAATATATTTGTATATTTGAGAACAATCAATCAAATTTGGTACCTACCTATTTGAATATAATGCCTATTCTTGATTATGTTCGAAGCTCGATTTTGGTTAGTACCATAGGTGAGTACTTCAAATAAATTCATTAATTTAAAGAGTTTATTCGAAAATTTGCAAAATGTCATTCTCAAATTGTGATATTTTTGACAGTTTTGTAAGAGTTTTTGTAATGATTAAAAAACTTTTCAGATCTATTTTCAAGTGATTAATATTTAAGTGAGTAATAATCTAGAAACCTTTTGCGTAGTCCAGCGGTAAAGCTCTTGACACGCACACCGAAGGTCGCGGGATCGAATCCCGGCGTGGCAATTTTACATGAATACCGCACAAGGCATCCCCAATTGGGGTATGTTGTGAGGCTGAATGCAATGGGGAGGGGAAGCAGATAGGGAAGAGGAAGGTGGGGAAGTACCTGGCTATTCAGATCCGGTCACCAAACACGGCAGAAGCCATTTCAAGCAACGTTTCAATTCTGAATGGTGGTCTTACACCAGGGCGATACTGAGACTATCTTCCACTCTGGAATGTGCCGCAAATATACTATATATTATTTTTTAAATGGATAAATTGTGAAATACACAAATTAATCAAATAAAATTTATTTGCCATGCCGGGATTCGATCCCGCGACCTTCGGAGTGCTAGTCAAGCGCCTTACCGCTGCACTACGCCAGCAAACAAACGTACATTATTGTTTATGTAAATAGATTAACATAGGTATTACAAACTAAAAAGCACGCTAATCAACTGTTAATCCAAGTTAACTTTGATATGAAACATATAATTAATTTCCAAATTAACATTAATCCAATAAATCACTTCACTAAAATTACAAAAATATCTAAACGTACAGCTAATACACAAATTTTGATGTAACAAAACTCTTCTTCCTGACCTTATTGTATCGTGAGGTATTATACCACGCATTACATTTTTTTTTTAACATGAGCTCCGCACAGGAGGCCCAGAGGAAAATAATTTCCCTCAGGGCCTATGTCATCTTTGGGGCTGCTGTGTGAATGGTTTTTTAAGGAAAGTAAGGAGAGGAGAGTTCTGGGAAGGAAAAGGGTTTAACGGGTGGGTAGGAACATGGGGTTCAGTGTGTTCCGGTCATCCGCCTCCAAGACCTAGACAAACCTCACCCCATAGACCCGGTAACCCCTGCTAAATCACCAAACGTAGCGAACCACTTGGGGTGACAATAAAGGTTTCCGGGGCGGCGGTACCTATTCCCGCCTCCCAAATTGTGTATTGTTGTATCGTTTGAATAAATATTGACGTGGGTACATTATTTGAAATCATAATAAATTAAGATCTTGTCCTTCCTGGAATAAGTTTATTAACTTACTGAGAGTTTGTAATATGTATGTTTGAAGTATTGTGTTATTCGATGTTTGTTATACATATTGCAAAAAATTATAGTACGCAGTTGGCAAACAAATTGATCATCTAAACGTGTTTTTCAATCTAATAAGTCATTTATTTTAATAATAATCTTCATTATAATACTCATTGCTTACTTAGGTACTCTTGAATTAACTGAGTTAGTGTATTATAATAATATGAATGATGATTTTAAATGGTACCTTCTATTTACTTCCATGAGCAAAGTCTAGTACCATGGTAAGCATGGTAAGCCTTAGTAGTAGATACTCTCAGTATCGCCCTGGTACCACTATTTAGAATTGAAGCTTGGATTGGAATTGCATTTTTTGCTGTGTTTGGTGGCCAGATCTGAATAGTCGAGTAATTCCCTCTTCCCCTTTCCCTCTCCTTTCCATCCCTATAGTCCCTTCAGTTTCACAATGTACACCGGTTGGGGATGCCAAGACAGTTGATCCCCCAAGAGTTGCCCCCACGGCATACTTATGTACAATTTGCAATAGGTTTATGGAAAATACGGTATACTTACACAAAATATGACTAAGTGTCCCCGAATGAGTGTGCAGAGAGGATGCGCCGCCGAATAAGAAAAGTGTAAAACATATTTTCAGTCAAATTCGTTAATGATATAATAACTTGCCTATACAATATAAAAATAAAAGTACAAAAAATCGTTAGATTTTTTTTTTTAAAGACAAACATTCCCGGGTTAGCAATACCTGACGACAATTGAAAATCTCCTATTAACACCAAATCGGGTCGGGATGGAGGACTTAGCCACACGACGCCTGGTTGGGACCCACACGCGATGTCAACTTAGCCACTGACATGTATATCAAATAATATCCATACCAAATTATTATTACAGATATTTTTGTTTTTAGGTTTGAAATCGGTATATATATTTTTTTTTTTACATTAACTCCACACAGGAGGCCCTGAGGAAAATAATTTCCCTCAGGGCCTATGTCATCTGGGATGCTGTGTGGAGGGTCTTTTTGAGGAGAGGAAGGAATGAACATTGGTCTTGAAGAGATTCATGTTGTAGGAAGGAGGAAACACAGAGGCCGGCAAATCATTCCACAGCCGAGCTGTTGAACACAAGAACGAGTCGAAGAAACGACCCGTTCTCATGTGACAAATGTTGTGTACAAATGTTGGGCACGCGTTTGGCGTGTTTCCCGACTATGCACCGGTGCCGAAGGGATCAATGATGCTAGTTCCTCGGAGCATCTTCCATTGTAATACCGGTAGAACAAGGATAGCATTCCCACCCGACGCCTGTGCTCTAAAGATTGCAATCCGTCTGTTAAGATGGGAGAATCTATCAAACGGACCGCCCGTTTCTGCACAGAGTCGAGGGTATTTTTCAGGTATTTTGGAGCTCCAGACCAGAGATGGCTGCCAAATTCAACCGTGGGGCGTACTTGTGATTTGTACAAGGTTAGCAGTTGTGTACTATTAATGTATATATATTAATGTATAAGTTGTGTATATATAATGCAAAAAATAATAATTTTATAATAATTATAATTTCGGGGGGGGGGGGCAACTGTCGGGTCACCACTTAGTCCCCCTCACCTTGAAATGTTGTGACTCTTGTACTGTATTAAAATCTGCAGCATCTTTCCGTCACCTTTTTACTTCGGCCAGTCGTAAAAGTGCCCAAAAGCTGTTATTCAATAATTACACATTAAAATGTACTGGTCCTTTATGTCCACCTGTTAACATCCTGTGCTACTATAAATTATTATGGCGCCCCTAAAGCACCTTACAGCTAGTCTTACGGCGCTCGATAACACCGGTAGCTTGACAAAATTACTCGTTCTAATCCGCGAGGTCAAACAAGTTTCCTGAATTACGAGTATCGCCATATTGTTTTATGAACATTTTTTGTTGACCTTCGGAAGTCCCTTCGTGGCCAGAAACATTGTTTCTTCTTCTTTGAAATAGCCTGAGTAAAAAAAAAACATCCATAGCAGTCCAAGAGAGAGATCTAGTGTGTACTGTCTTTTTAGTTTTCATGCTGGACGTGTGAGAAAGAACATTTTTGTCTAAGAATTTTAGGATGGCCATCGATGACGTAATGTATGACCTCTCTCTAGGATTACTATAGCATTTGTTAAATCACTAATACAAATACATATTGTCTGGTTGTTACCCGAAACATACCTGTATCTTGACAGAATTAAATACTGAATGTAGCAAAAATGAGATACCTGAGACGGTAAAACCATATTTGACCTTGTTACATATTTTCGAAATCCGAAAAAAATGAAAAACTGAAGAAAGTGTAGTGAAGAAAACTTTGAAATTGGCTCTTAGAAAATTTTGACGTATGGAAGATTGTACGGAGAAATGAATGTAAGGAGAATATGTAAGGTACGACGCGAATGCGAATGGTAGAATGAGATTAACCCAAGTGAATCAATTGCGGATCGTTTCAGGAGTCATAAAAACAGAAGGTTTGAAACAATGAATGAAATGTTTTAAATCAGTGAAAATAATTTTGTAGTTACAAAAATCATTTTAGTTACATCGCTTAAAAAAATCATATAGATTATTACGTTCATTAATTGTATCTAATATTGTAAATTTTAATATAGTTTCTCCTATAAGTGTACTATATATTAAAAGTTCAAACTCCTAAACACATAACCTAACATAATTTCATTTTTTATGTTGTAAATCTTTTGTAATTCCTCCATCTTGTTATCGGGTACATGTTACACTTTTCAATACTACTAACTTATCTCATACTCTGTAAATCTGAATGTATTATAAATATGTTACCAGGTTAATTCGGTAAATCCGATTAGAATATATGCTACCAGATTACCTTTTCTACTTTGTCACAAAAAAATGTATGTATACTTATATTTATATATTTTATATACATTTTCTTTATTACACAACTTAAATTTTCTGTTTTTTTTTGTTTTTGTTATGTAATTATGTACATTTTCAGGTATAATATGAACTAAACATGTCAATTTGTCTGTCCTGGAACGGGAAACTTTCCTAGTTGGACAGGCAAAGCTTCCTAATTGTAATTCCTTTCTTTTGTATCTATAATAAATAAATAAACAAGGCGTGTAGCAACGTGGAGTTATGCGGTAGTCAATATTAAATAATCTCTATACGAAAACTTGTAAAAATATTAAATGAATAAAAAAGATATCACGTCACTTAATGGAGTTACAAAATAAGACTTTCTCTAATTACGTGTTCGTAAAAGAAGACGAAATTAAATCAGTATTTTTCTCAGTATCGGGATTCTTCTATCAACTTGAATTAATTGTTTTTCTCTCTTATTCTTCACAGGTAAGCCCTACTACGAATACTCTACGAGAAACTTCGAAAGATCGAATTTAGCACGTATTCCGGACGAAAAAAAACATTTCCAAGAAGGTAAAAGTACAACTCACTTACAGAAGCCGCAGGTTTGTATGCTCACCTTAAATTTCTCCATGAATGAAAGCAGCACAAATGTTTAATGTGACCGCGTTAGATTTTCGTACGAAAATAATGTCTTACAGGGCCATAAACTAAGCTGTTTTCTCGGAAGCAAGGGAGGCCCTTGTCGGAACAGTAGGTTAGTTTAGGTTTCCGTCTCAATTTGGGACGTTGGCAAGTTCGGCGCTGGTTGACGGATGCGTTCGCACACATAGTCACATAATGCCGCATCGCGTCGGATGCTGCCCGCACACGCGCCGCCTCTTAATCTTGTTTACTCCCGGAGATATCTTATTAAATGTGTTTTCTTCTTTCTGCTACCTCCTCCCCCGTGCCCTAGCAGTAGGCAACCCCATTGGAAGCCATAAAGGCGCCATCTTGCCGTAATGAGACCACAGAGGCCGATAATATTTCGGAAACGATTTATTATTACGCATCGCCGTATAATTACACACCACTTCCCCTCAGTTTTTCGCTGGCGTTATTTTTTAAAGACTTTTTCAACTTTTTTAAACTTGTTTTTCTACGTCTTCTAGTTATAATGTAGTCCGCATTATCTGCGGTGGATCTAGCTGTTTTATGAAACAGGCTATTTTCAGCGTTATTTATGACATTTCTCCCTTTCCAGCCAGTAAGCCGTTACTGTAACCAACTCCAAACTTAAATTGCATTTTTTTTCAAAGTTTTTAACCGGGCTTTTAATTATTTTTCTCGCTATGCATTAATAATTAAATTATCAATATCTTTATCTAAATGTCACATGACGCCAAAATTAACTGAGGTTGAATGAGGATTTTATAATATATCATGATTATTTGCATATAATTACGGATGTCATAAGAATTGGTATAAACTGTCAAAATATAAATAAATGGAAAAAATAAGTTAAAATAAAGAAAATAATTTGCAAAGGGTAATTTGAAAGTAAATTGAATGTATTATTTCATTCAATCTGTTCTTCTAAAGGTGCTTCAGAATAGGTGGGTTATGAGTATCGTTCTGAATAATTTAGAATGGGAATTATTTTAGAAGTATTGAATGCATAAGTTATTTCCACGAAAAGTAATGGCGATTCTTTTTCTCATTTGATTCTATTATCCTAATCTAAAACGCGAGTTGTGTTTCGCAGCGCGCAATTACCGACCCTGAATGTTCCCTTTATTTTCTTTTTTCACGCTCGATTCCACCGCGACATAATTTTAATGTAGGTACCAATATTATATTATAAACAAAGTAAATTTGGTTAATATCTGAATTTACATTCCCAAACTGTTTTTGGTTCACTTTAAGTATCGCGTATTTCAGTTTTATTGTAAATTTGCTCCTTTCCAGCGTGAAAATAACGTGGAAATATTCAACAATTTATTTCTTTCTGTCCATTAAGCGGGTTACGTCCATTTCAGCATTTTAGGAATTTGTTGTAACGGCCGACGCCTATTTATATATTGTGTTATGTTGTGACTTGGTTGTATGTAGTGTGGCGCGGGTGAACCCGTGTAAAATGGTGTCACATCCATAAATATACAACAAAGAGATTTTTGAAATAGATGCGTTTCGTTACATGTGTAGACGTATGCATAATAATGGACATTTTTGTGCCGCCGTGTTATGCTAGAAATGTCTTTGTTCAGATTGATTGACGCCGCACTGCTGTGCTTTTACTGAAAACTTTGTGAAACTGGAAACAACATGACTGACCGCATCCAATTGGTACAAAATACCTTTAACGGTTAAAAGTAAATTTCCATGTAACATAATATGCAATTTCAACCCAAGAATTCCAGAACAAAACAAAGCTCTTGGAATTTAACCTTTTCATAGAAAAACCCCGAATGAGGGGGGTTGGACAAGTGCTCTGGATGCCAAAAGAACGACTATCAAACAGAATTCTAGTTACCTACGATATAGCTGAGGAAAACACTAGTAGAACAGCTTTGTGAGAAAAGATCTAGCACAAAATAGGGACGCCTTGTGGCATCTTGTGAATGAAGTAATAAATCTACATCCGACCTAGAAGGAAACAAAGTTTTGAACGTCATGATAAACATGGACACAATTTAAACGTTAGGATATAATGAAGGTTAAATCAGATTTGTTCGTTTTTTTTAGTTTAAATAACGTAAATATTGAATTATTATCAACCTGCATATCGACATTGCATTTCAAAGCAAATTAGATTGTCAACAAGGAAAAAACCACATATTATGTATGTACCAGGCCGTCCTACTTTATAACAAAATCCCAATTGAAATTACTCGGATAAAAAAATATTTAAATTTAAAAAGGAAATAATAAAGTATGTCCACCTCAAATATAAATTTTTGTTACTAATTGAGTACAATTTAATTAAGAGTATTAAAATTTATATTGTGTTTGCCAAAAATTGTATATTTTGTATAAAAAAATATGTGCATCTTAAATTATTAGCACACGCGACGATCAAGACTAATAAATAAATAAGTTAACATTAAATACTAAACCCCCATTAAATGCATTTAAAGGATGTTAATGGAGTACTTGACTTAGTAACCAGTGATTCCTGACTTCCTGATTAAAAATGTGAATAAAATATTATCTCCGATGACATTTAGTATATTTTTTTCAACCAAAAATATCAGTAATCGGTGAGTTAGGGTTGGGGTGAGGAATTGGACAGTTAATCGGCTATTGAGCAGTGACAAAACGCAGATGATTTTTTATTTTTTTATTGCTCACTAGCTGACCCGGCCACGCGTTGTGTAGCTAACGAAACACAACGCCATCTACTGGATCCAACCTATTAACTCACACTGTCATCTATCAACTTGCACACAAATCAAATCGATCTGTCGCTCCATTTTTTTTTTTATTATAGCGAGTTCCCGGTATGCTTTGTTTGAAATTGTTTCTCTCTGCATGTCTTTTCCCATTCGTCCCGTTCCCATTCTGCCGTCGCTTCCGCCTTCCCTTCCTCTCCCGCGTTCCCACTCCACCTTCCCTCTCCCCACTCCCCTCGCCCGCTTCCCCGATCCCGTGAAGCCCTCTCCCGAGTTCCCCTCCCCACTCCCGGGTTCCCCTCCCCCCTCCCGCGAACCACCCCTTCCGAGTTCCCCCCCCCCCCTCCGGCGAGCCCCCCACCCGCGACCCCTTCTTCCGAAATCCTCTCCCCCCTCCCGAGTTTCCCTCCCACCTTCCGGGTTCCCCTCCCCCTTCCCGCATTCCCCTCATTCAGTCCCGGTACATTCAGTTTTCAAACAGCTCGCGTGCCACCTATTGCAATTTTTTTATACAAAATTTATAATGCCAGAGCTTACCAGTATATTATATAGAAACCTTCGCGGGAATGCATACATCAAATCCCCAAAGTTTTAATAAAATAGTTAAAGTCGTTCGGAAGTTATGCGCATACATACGTTTAGGCGATTCATTTTTATTTATATAAGATAAGATATAAGAAGATATAAAATAGAAAAAAAAAGATAGAAGGTAGAAGATAGAAGAAAATATAAGATAGAAGATAGATTGACGAGAAAAGTTTTTAAAAAATCTTTAAAAAAAATTACCGGAGACCAAAATTTAATTTACATTTTTACACCAAATAATGTCAGGAATCACCGAGTTCATCTCCAATTTTTGATGTCTTAAAACTTGTGATAACTTTCGACTGAAACTTTACCTTAAATACAGCACATAAATTCATTTATTTGTAGACGTTTGATAGTCACTATAATGATTCATACAAATTATGGTCTTACAATAAGTCTAGAATTTCAATTACAGAACTTTATCAAATAAAAGCACGTTTTCTAACACGTTATGTTCCTATAGAAATAATAATCAGTACAGTGCACTCCCAGCTTACAGCTCTCGTTAAGACCGATGAAACAATGCGTGCACGTTGCACTAATAAATATCCATTTATACCAACATGTGTTATCCATTTTCTGTAAATTCACCCCTGCAAGCATTTGAATATGACGATATATGTTTTTAAATATGGCTATAAAGCGTGATGCTTGTTCCGGTATTGAAAATCCCGGAAGCGTTCGGATATATTATTCCTTTGGCAGCAGCTGGATTTAATAAGTTTTACAATTTTCGCAGTTTACAGACGTTAAGTTTTTTTTCTTCTTAGAAAGTATCGGAAAAGGGAGAATTCAGTAGATTTATTAAAGTTGTACTTTTCACGTTAGTTTCGCTATTTAGCAAGGCTAAATCACGTACGTAGGTATTAATAATCAAGATATTAGGGGTCGTCCATTAATCACGTGAGGCTCGAAAGGGGGGGGTTTCCGGACAAAATTACGAAATATCACCGGGAGGGGGGGGGGGGGGGTGTAATGAGATATCACGTGTATTTATTTTACGTGATAATATTCTGAAAATTTCAAAATACTTTGTACTAAAAAATATACACATGATTTGGGGGGGGGGGGGGGTGTTAGTCTAAAACCTCACCACATATCACCACGGGGGGGGGGGGGGGGGGTAAAAAGTTGCTAAAAAACATCATTGATCTTAATAATTCGGTTTCTTTATTGATACAACGATTTGAATAATTACCTACACACTTTTTTCCAATGAATTGTTAGACACAATATTTCGGCGTCTACGGAGATTTTTTTGGTTTCGTGGGGGCAGTTGAATTTTTTTTGTTTTTTTAAGTGAACATTCTATAGTAGCTTGTGTCGCTCTCCATAGAGAGAAAAAATGGCCTTATTTTTAAACGCCCGGGGTCTCAAAAGTTTCGTATGATCTGTAGCTATCCGAAAACGCAAAAATAAATGAAGTTATTGTTCACTATTAGCCGCTAAAATGGCCGGAAGTTTTTAAAATAAATAGATTTCGTGATTTGGAAAAAAAATAAAACAAATGGTCTATATTTTATATTTTGTACAAAACCTAATTTTTATTCCATAACTGCTGTACAAAGAACGCAAAAAAAATAATTTTTTTGAAACGTATGTGATGTGTTGGTTAAAAATATAAAAGGGGAAAATAACACTTACTTACACTTACTTACCTACTTGTATTCATAAACATTTTTTTTTCATTTTTGTCACCGAAACGTATTTTTTATTAACAAACAAACGTTAAAAGGTTAAATAATTTAAAAAATATATAATTTAAAAAATTAAAAAAAAATGTTTTCTGATTTTCAATGCATTTTAGCGGGCTAATAACCTTTTTTTTAAATAAATTCAAATGCAGTTCGTCGCCTCAGTTCTTGTATGTTCAATAGACCATTTTAGTTTTTGTTCAATGTCCACTTTAAAATTAAAAATAAAGAATTAAAAATTATAGTTAGTTACTTAACTAAGAATTATTTAAACCAATGAGACTTTTACCTTTACGGAAAAAACTTTATCTTAAACACCTATCATAATTTTTCATTGAAATAATGAAAGAAAACCTCCTCCTGTAAAATTTTCTAATTTTCTATTGAACATACAAGAACTAAGGCGACGAGTTCACATTTTATTTGTAAGACGCAACTTTTGAGACCCCTGGCGTTTCTGAATTCAAAAGTTGAAATAATTGACACAGCCTATTCTATAGCCCGCTGTGATTTGGATTTCGGATGAAACGGAAATGACGATTACTGCACCTGCATCAACTGTGCTAATTGGCCGCTTTGATTATGATGTCACTTTTAAAGGCTCCTATTGTTTGAGATATGAAACGGAAATTATGTTAGGTCTGCGCTCATTGGTCGCTTTGACTATGACCTCACTTTTCAAGTATTGGTTGAGATTGTTTTGCTAAAGTTTCGCTTCTACTGCGTGTAAACTGCATCAGAATTTTACTACCAGAATTTTAATTCGAAAACCAAAATCTGCGTATCACAAACAGTAGATTTCAAATGGTGAACTTACAGACGTCTCAGAATGATAAGATTACATACGTCACATTGTCATACACGTTTCTTAATTAAAAAAATAGGGTTAAAACCAAGGTGAAGTTTTTTTAAAATTTTATAATGTAATAACTTATTGAGTAAAATCTGAAATCATTGCCTTGTATGTTTCTATTGTTTTAATAAAAAAAATAGTGTTAAAATTCAGGTAAAGTTTTTTTTTTTAAATTATAGTGTACCTAGTGTTGAGTAAAACCTAAAATTCTAGGAAATATTTGAAAACAATATTAACTACTATGCGCGTTAACAAAGTGAAGATATTTTTTGTGTAGTTCTCTGTCGAAGTCCTTTGGTATGATTAAAGTAGCTTAGTGGTTAGAGCAATGCCCCGGCAAGAGGTCCCGGGTTCAATTGCCAGATGCTATCGTATCTTTATCGGTCTTTTCCGTTTCACATTTTTTGTTTAAATGCCTATTTGCATACAGGCAATGTTCGCTGCCGCTATGGGTAGTGAAAACCGAGTGGGTGTGCGGTATTCTCGTTCAAACCTAGACGAATTTCGCTTTTGCTATGGGTAGCGAAACCTTTTTATTTTCGCTTGTCTAGTCAGCGAAGTTTGTGTAATCCGTAAGTCACTTATGGATGACCGGAACACTTTCTTTGAAAAGTCATTAAAAGTGATGAAAAAAAATAATAAAAATTAGTTAAACACGTTACGTTAGGTTAGGTTATGGGCTATTTTTCGATTTTTTTTTCATAGTTTTATTGACTTTTCAAAGAGGTGTTGAATTGAGTTGATTCTGAGTTGGTATTGAACCGTAATCGTGCATGACCAGTGAAAAAAGCATCATATTATTGAAATGAACAGCGACAGCTTTTTCACAAAACAAGCGAAAAGATACCGCCTACCCAGGCGGAATGGCAGGATTGGCGGTGTTCTAGTTTCGCGCTAGCCGCGAAAGCTCTTACAAATAATAAAGGCGGAATCTGATTTGATGTTTTTCTCTACCAACGCGGCAGTGAATATCGCTAGTATCTGAATGGGCCAAGAGTGCTAACACACGTAAATTTATTTTCAATATCTCTTTTTATTATCTTTGGAGTTATCAGTGTAGGTACTCGTGTATTTCGTTATTATATATTTAATGGATTATTTCGCTGATGAAAGTTTATGAAGCCTTTATGAACTCGTTACATGGTACAGGCATCGAAATGGTAATTTTTCCCCCACGCATTTAAAATACACGTTTTATTTTCGAGTACATTCAGACGCAAAATTTCAGAATACATTTAAATAACTCTCAATAAATATACATCATAATGACATAATCAAAAACTTTTTCGCCAACTTTTGTTTGTCGCCCCAAAATTACCCTTACCTGCGCATTACTGTTGCCCATTACGTAGGGGCAGAGGGTAGAGTGCCAACATTAATCCGAGGGTACCACGGTACACTGAATTGCTCTTAGTTACGGGTGCCGAGACCCTCGGGGCCTGGGGCACCAAAGGGGGAGGTAGAGGGGGACGGGGGAGGTAAATTGGGAGAAGTAGCACCTTGCAAATGTGCAATTACACCCCCAATTTTATGGGTAGTCTTACACGACCCAAAATTACCCAGACATTAGAGTTTACGTCCGGAAACTTACCGGTTACTTCGGGCATCTTAGTTATTGCAAGTTTTACTTACTTGGAGGTACATCGGAGATTTATTGCGAGATTTACGTGGAAGCTTAGTGTTAAAGTTAGCGCGCATTTAATATTATGCCCAATGCACTTTATTATATATACATATATGTATATATTGGTCTACTATATGTATTCAACTCGCTTCAGAGCGGTTTCCATAAATTTGCAGCGTTTATACGGGTTTGGAGAGATATGATTCGAGATTTTCACTAAATTCAGGTACCCTCTCAAAATGAATAGAGATATTTAAAGTTCCACGAAGTTGCTCCTTGCCATACCTACTACTAATTTTATCATACAATTCGAGATTATCTAAATTAGGTATATTCAGTAACAAATACTGCACATTGCTCTTCATTATTTTTCTCAAAAAATCTCAAGATTTTTCATTTCCCAAGTGCAAATAGGTCCCTAATCCGTGCAGTCAAGCCATTACGGAACAAACGTCTTTCTTTTTTGAATTTGGTCCCGCAATTTCCTCATCAAAGCGCAAACAATGTCCCTGCTGTTGGAGGAAAGCGTTTAGGGCCGCGAATACAAAAAGTCTTTTCGAAAACAATTTTCTCGGCGTTTAAATTTTCACTCACCGCTTTTTTTAAAATCAGGAGCGGAACGAAATAAACTCAGTTTCAGGTTATCCTTTCTTTTAGAGCTTTTCCATTTTTGTATTTTTTTTTGTATTAAAAAATGTTTTATGCCTATCTATGGTTTTGTATAAACACTATCATCACTATGTGCCTTTTTCCGATTTGAATCATTGGAATTGGTTGAATAACATCACATTTCTTGAATGATATTATATACTATCGATGATACATAATTGTTTCAACGACCTCTGGATGGGACAGTTGTGAGTTTCCTGGCTCTGAACGTAATTGTCTGATCTTTCGCGAGTTTAAAACTCAGCCATCTCAAATAATGCAAAACAAATACATCTGATAGTAAATTTGTGCTTCGTTCTGGAGTAAAATAGTATTTTAGTTGCGCTTTGTTGAAAGACCACCGTCCAGAAATCAAATTCTGAATCATGACATTGACCGACGCTGCTTCTTCCTCGGGCGTTCTCGACTTCTGCCATTCACATTGGCAAAATTATTATCTTTTCACTTCTTCGTTCATTCGCTTTTCTTGTCCAAATCAACTTAGCGTCCCTTTCTTCACTAAACTAATCACGCTTGCATTCTTTGCGAATTTCTACTTACGGGTTACTCGGGAATCTCATTTAATAATCATAAAAAAAAAAAAATCGAAATACTCTAAAAATATAATTACAAATACCTAACATTATAATGTCAGGTAAAAGCGAAAGAAACGACAACATAATTTACAGATGTATATAAGAAAGGGAGAAAAGAAGAAATATGATAACCTGGGTGTTGAATTGTGAAAAAACAGATTTGTCCAAAACTGCAGTTTTAATTTTTCAGTTTAATCTCAAATAAAATAGTGTATAGGTATAGTTTGACAATTAAGTGTAGAAATTAAATAAATTGGAACTAAACGTTTTCATTACTATGGCAGCACCGACTTACTCGCTTTGCTATGACGTTTCCTATGGCTGTCATGTTATCGCATGTTACGGTTGATTTATTGTCTTAAATCTGAGTAGAAGATTGCTGATTTGATAATATTTTTATTCATTGTTTGAATTTAATTAAAATGAGTAAACCATTACACAGTGATGCAAGGGGGGTTATATTCTGCGTTTTTCAACGTTGCCTAGCCGAGTATCACGCGAAGAAGCTTTTGCCTAATTTAGAAGATGTTTACATATGAACTGCAGAAATGACTGGTACGTAGTATAGTTTGTTTAATAAATTTCATTAGTATTACAAGATTTATGCCAATTTTCGAGCGATAATAACCATTACAATCTGATTTGAGGTTATGTTAAAAATCCGAATTTGACACTTCCATTTGACAGTTAATATGCGGCCACGGGAAAAAGGGAATAACTCAATTAAAAAAATAATATGCAAATTCTTTAAACTCGTAGAAAAGTTACTTTTTTCTCGTTTTCTCTTTCTTTCTTTCTAAGTGAATATTATCTAGTGTGTTTTTAAAACTACCTTCTATAATAATAATTTTAATGACGTTTTTCACACACAGGTAAATTTGAATCAACGATAAGACGAATCGTCAAGGAAGGGGAAAAGGCAGATGGAAAATTTGAAACACCGGGAAAACGGAAAATGGGCATAATAATAATATTATGTAATAGCATAAGTGCTGATGATTGGAAAAATTGTTGCAAACACGTGATTAAAATTGAGGCAGAATATTACGCACGAGGCAGTACTACATATGATGATATCGATGAACTGCGTTTAGATGAAGATGAAAATACGGAAGAAGAAGAATCACACGAGGATTAATAATTACACATCGGGTGTTGAATTAATAGACTTAAATTTTTAAGTACCTACGTTTTTATATCGAAATAAACGCCCACTTAAAACTTGTTTTGTTTTATTTTACTTCTATTAAATTACAGTTTTTTGTGCAAAATTTTTGAAAATACAAATACGCTATGAAATATGCATTTTGGCAGAAGTGTTTTTTAAAACATACATTCATTGTCTTGTGAGCCATCTTGGTGTTTCCATTTAAAACTAGAAAACGATCGCAGCGCCACCATTTATTTTCTAAACTTAATTGCCAAACTGTAAGTTTCTTTACAAGTTTTTGTAACCTTAAAGTACAAATCATGTTTTTAATTTGAGAAATTATCAATGTCCTCCTTGTTCCGTAAGTATTTTTTTTAATTCTTTTTTCAATGTGAATACCGCACAAGAGTCCCAACTGCTTCCCGACAGTCTGGAGCCAGTGAGACTACATCCCTGGAATATGCTCAAATTATCAGACGGAAGAATTTTCACTGACTTGGTATTTCTATATAAAATTCTAAATGATTTAGTTGATAGATAGTCCGATATTGCTTGAATTTATAAGCTTCCGGATACCACTACGTAATACTAGAAGTCATGATTTATTTCAGTGCAGAAATTCTGGGACTAACTACCATATGTATTCCTCTTCTCCCAGAATACTAATGGACGGAAACAATTATACCATCTTCAATTAATCGAACAAATGTAAAATATTGTTACCGAGGCAGATTAGTTATATACCTATAATAAATATTGTGTTTATTTTTTACCATTCATGTGTAAAAGGCCCGAAAAAGGACGTTAATCAATAAATAAATAAATCCCTGAATGGGATATATTGTGAGGCTGGAGATAGTAGGGAGGTGAAGAATATAGGAAAAATGGGCTGGGAAAGTTCCTTGCTATTCATATCTGGGCGCCAAGCACGGCGAAAGTCATTTCAAGCGACATTTCTATTCTTAATAGAGGTCATTCACCAGGGCGATCTTGAGAGTATCTTCCTCTCTGGAACATGCCTCAAATATACAATTTGTTATTTTAAGTGAATTAATTACAAGTTTCAATTGTAACGCCCTTATTCTTAACGCAGCCCTGTTCCTCCCTTGGTCCTGTTTTATTTTAACCCTCGTGGTGCGAGGGCGGGAATAAGATTTACGGTAGCGGGATCGGTTAGTGCCCTCTGGTGCATTGTTTGGGAATTAGCATCACTGAAGTACTGTACATGCTAGAGCAAGTAGAGTATGTTTAATGCTCTTCACATTTCCTGCTGCCCTGATACCTACCGCTGTACGCCAAGCCTCAGGAATGTCTCTTGCAAGCATTCTTGAGGTGTTACCCCTTGTAAATTTATTTGCAATCGTATGTGGTGTCAACCCCTATCCTGGAGAACTTAAACCGCACACATCCTATCCTATTAATATTATAAGGGAGAAAGTTTGTATAGATGTATGGATGTTAGCATGTATGGATGTTTTACTCTTTCACGCAATAAATACTGAATGGACTTTAAAAATTCTTTCACTAATAGAAAGCTAACAATTATTATAAGCAATAATTATCAGCCTGAAACACTCATCAACATTGAAAAATCTTCCGAGAAAAGATACTTGCCGCCAACGGGACTTGAACCCGTGTCCTTCTGATTGCCGGTCAGCTGCTCTTGACCACTGAGCTATGGGGGCTTATCAAATACCCGCCAAATAATTCAATTTATACTAGTGTTTCATTCAACAATTACTGCTTATTATATTTTTTCCACCTGAAAAAAACCAACTTTATTTTTACGAGAGAGACATTGTAAGTGTTAAATCCCTCGCTAGGTGGCGTCGAGACAAATTATGTCTACATTTATTGGGGAAATACTTAAACTTGTCAAATATCAATTATTATTTTTAATTTATAAACTAACGTTTAGACAAGATTTTTATGCAAAGCACAAAGGGTAACAATTATTATAAGCAATATTTATCAGCCTGAAACACTCATCAACATTGAAAAATCTTCCGAGAAAAGATACTTGCTGTCAGCTGCTCTTGACCACTGATCAGTGGCGATTTTGAAGAATGTGTATAATTTTAGGTACTAGATTAATAAGGTAAAGTTCAATGGGTAAAGTTAATTTATATTGAACCAAGGCAGACAATCTGAATAATAATAATAATCAACAATTATTTATGTTTTCCATCTTTTACAAGTTTAAGAGCTTACATTATTTTAATAAAATCATTTAAATAAGTCGTTAGTGTCTTGAAACATCATTATTTAAACACTTTAAATAAAATAAAATTTAACAAATATAGTTACATTATTTTCCACTTGCTATCTAGAAAAATACCAATTTCTTGGACATCTTGCTAACTTTTGGAGTACTTTTTATAAGACGTAGATTTCGTCTAATTAGGTTCACATTTAAACCGCAAAGTTCTTTCCTGGCGATGCTCCTTTACTATGAATTTTAATATTTTCATTCTTCTTATTTTCATCATTTCGAATACTTCCTCGGCTTATAGCATTTTCCTCCACCGTAAATTTAAATCCCCTTTGAAGAAATCCGTTAAAACCGTACTTTGCCTGGACTTCCTTCAAAAGTAAACAAACTTTATAATATATTTCTGTAATAGCTTACAAGTCGCTTCCGACCTTTTAATATTGCGCCCCCCTCATTCATATTTAATATTATTTATTAACTATCAAGAAAGTCTGCTTTTTCCATCTTTTTTCAGTGAAACTAATGAAATCCAAGTGCTTCGAGATATTTTGTATGTTCACACCCTAAGCAAGTTTCTGAAGGAATCGCTTAGATCCCTGCTCACGCACTCTGTACCTCCTTTTGGACCATTCATTGACCGGACTAATTATATAGACAAAATAATATTTTGTACTTCTTCTTCTATTCTACTTCATGCGTATTTTTTTCAACATTTTTAATTAAATAATAATGAAACAGATAAGTTTTTGGATTTTCACGGGCAAAAGTATTTTCGTGATTTGTTTGGCGTGTTGTGCCGTGTTGCGCTACCTCATTTTTTAACCAACATTTCGGACAGCGTTATAGTGTCCATCATTAGGACAGATGTGCAATTGTCAATGGTGAAATGTGTGCTTATGTACTTGGAAGCGATACCGTGTTGCCAGCTCCACTCCACTACGAGCTGGTATTACAGTATACTTCAAAATGGTTGTAGATTTCAATTGCCTCCTTAATCAGGCGTGCTCCAATAGGACCTGGTTCCAAAAAATTGTTCCTCGAATCCACTGTCATCCAGTGATCACTAGTCACCGGTACAAAGTAACCGAGACAAGCAATGGCGTGATACGTAGTATATAGCCGCGGAGGGATTCCCACTATATACAAATCAACATGTTTCGGAACCAATCATCAAGCTAAAAAATAGGTATATAAAACATTAAAATGACATACAAGTATACAAACCACTATAAAAATAAGTGATGAGGATTACAGGGAGGGGAAGAAAACAAGTCAACTTTTACGTCATTTTAATTATTAGTGAATATTCTTTGTATCCTGATAATGGAACATTGATTCCAAACCGTGTTGATTTGTGTAATTAAAATAGTGTAAATAATCACTGTAATCTTTAAGTTGAGTTACTATTTATTTGGTGTTTGTCAGCATTTATTTTTTCATGAACTTGCAGTTTTTAGAAAAGTCACAAACAAAAACATTGAAACTTATTCATTGGTCTTCCTATGCTATCAAGATGGTGTGATGTACTGTCTTTTCTTTTTAAACTCTTATACTCTCGTATATTTGTCTGTATTTTATTTACTCCTGGGCACTTGGCACCAGTCGTAATGTTTCGTCTTTTCATACTTATTTAACTCTCCTTTCATCGGCAAGACAGTTGTAATATTCTCGCCTTTTCTCTCGGCTCTGATCGATATTTAAATTCTTAAGGCTTTGCATATGTGTGGTAGGGATGGAAAATTCCTCCCCTACGTCACACAAGCCTTTATAAAATTGGACCCTTATTTCCTCTGATAACTACAGAAAGCTACTTAAAGCTCCCTTGTACTACATACCTTTAGCGATATATGTACTTAACTAATAAATACGTTATTTACGACTTTGAACGTAAATATTTTCGTATTTAGGTTGTAATTAAACTCCATCAAACGTTGTGTAATTTTTTTGATTTATGATATAGGACTTTAATTACTTTAAATTTTGTGGTAACCCTCTTGATTCTAAACAGAGTGTTGAATTTCAAACTGTATTGGTCTCTCTCTTGCAAATTTAACCTTAAGTAATTTCTCTAAATGAACTAACTTCCCTTTGACGTTTATTATGATTCCCTACATCCTAATGAATTCATGAATAAGCAATACTAATCGAAACTACACATGACTAATTGAACAGATAATTAAATATAACTCAAATGGTTAAATGTTAGTAAATTTGATTATGATTGTATCTCGTATCTGCTGGGCGCCCCTCCGTTTAGATTCAGCTGCTATAAGGTACATATAAAGATGGATTTAGTAGGTTAATGTAATTAGTTAATTGCATATTTGACGAACTCAGAATAACCCTTTTTCTGGCAAAATTTGGCTCCAGCCTCCATCAAGTAAGCAGGGTGATCAGAAGTCAACCCAAAATTCGCACAGTCTTTTGGCACGGTTCAATTGATTGATACCTAAGTTATCGCGTCCCAATGAACCTTCCTTTCGCCATCATGCACTGCCTTCAGGTCTTCCTCCAAGCCCAGATACCTCCAAATTCCTACTCCTCCAAAGTTTACTATTTACTTAGGGCGAACCGGTTTCGTCCTATATGCAATCATATACTCACGGGTTTGTGTGGAGTTACGGGTCGTGAATCCTCCCTCCACGTTCAAGAAATGAGACGAGAGTGACCCGACAGGCCTAAAGCACTAATTGTAAGTGAGTTCGTTTCATTCAATGAACAGTACATAAAAAGATATATATGTAAACATACGTTTTGGGAAGGTTTATAACTCGCAATACGAAACTACTTGCAACGCATCCCGAGCTCGGATCTCGCCCATCGGATTCTGCACAATCCTCAGATTGATACCGAATATATACGTAAGAATAGTGTGAAATATAAATATATACTAGTACAATAAGATCTTATCTGGCGATGTGTTCTGGAGATTCGCCATAACTCCAAGCTTTTGTTTGGTTTTGTTGACGGTTTTGTTTGAGAGATCCGCCATCTCTATGGTTTGATTAATGGTCCTTGTTACAGAAGCGAACACTGCCTTCTGTTGGTTGAACTGTATTTTTTTTTTCTTTTCTTTCCCTCCCCTCCAATGTTCAACTTTTGATAAATTCTTGCTATCCCGTGATTCTCAATTGAATCATGTAAATCCTCATTACCCCTTATTAAGCTATCCCGTGATTTTTCAACTGCTTCATCTAAGCCTTCAATACACCTTTTTGAACTATCCCGTGATTTATCAAATGCTTCATGTAAATCTTCAACACACCTTTTTGAACTGCTATAATAAATCTGTTAATTTTCAATTGCTTAGGTCTGTAGATACCTCTTTACGTTCAAATTAAAAATAGTGTTTAATTTTTTTTTCTTTTGTTCCTAATAATTGCGCAATATAATAATTTTATCCCGTTCCTAGAAGTTAGTACCTAAGTACGATATCCACTAATCAAGGTCATTTTTTTTTTCTTTTTACTGTATTCGAACTAGTGTCCCAGTGACCGAATTATTTTGTAAACAATTTGAGCTTTGTAAACATTCTCTACGGCCTCGTGACCTAGATTCAAGCGTATGAGGTATGTTTACTTTAGACATTCCGGAGACGTGTGAGATGACTCTAAAATTTTCTTTGTTTGATAATGATGTACTTAGCGCAATTGTCTAGTCTGATACCCGATTACGTATACATATTTATTCATTTATATATACTTTGTCTCAATAAATAATTTATAATATTGATATGTATATACATAAATTTTATGATTGAAATAATTTCTAATATCATAACTTATTTCAAATGCTCTGGATTTTCTGAAATTATATTAATACATACATAACATTAAATATAAAATATTGATTTGTAAATTTATCACACATAACTACTTTCAATAGTTATTGATGAATTCAGAGGTAGGAATCGATACCCTTTTCCTCTTTTTTATATAAGTGTTTTTCTTTTTTTTTTTTTTTTTTTTTTT
The DNA here is from genome assembly GCA_929108145.2 of Limnephilus rhombicus. NCBI lineage: Eukaryota > Metazoa > Arthropoda > Insecta > Trichoptera > Limnephilidae > Limnephilus > Limnephilus rhombicus. Next base: position 30,124,086 of record OV815277.1, on the reverse strand, counting down.
TTGATTATAATTTTTCTTGGGAACAAAATTACATATATATATGTTTATATACTTACATATATAAATATAAAAATATACTTATTAAATTTATAATATTTTAATATAGTTACATATCACATATTAAGAGAGTAATATCTTGGTCAAATAATTAATCCAAATACCAATGTTTGCTGCATTCCGCTATCTCCTTGGAATCTGTAAAATTTTATAACGGAAAAGACTTACCCCTACCAAGGTTTTTTCCGACCGGGAAATACACGGTAACCTTGCTGCAATTTTCCTAAATTAATTTTTATTTTCCTAAATTTAATTAAATCTTTTTGACTTCAATTTTTTTTTTTTTTCATTTAATCTAATTAATTAAAATGATGCATGAACTCTATCGTTCTAAACTGTATTTTATCTCAAAACTCGTTGGTTAGATAACTCTTTAAATGATAGTTACTTCACGATTAATTTAGAGATGGTAAATTGTTGTTAAATTAAATTTTTATCCCTCCGAACTTTTATGTATTAATAAAATATTATTTTGTTTTATTATTATTATTTAAGATAATTAATTTAATTATTTATTATTTGTTAGAACACTTTCACTTAGATTGAACACACGTATTTAATTATAACTCCTTCACGCTAAATTATCACATCACTTCAGTTATTTATTGCACTAATATTAAACGCGAAATTTCTAAGTTTAAAATTACGATATTAGGTGATTATAAAATCCGAATTTTCCACTAAAACAAATTGTATTTATCACGAGCACTTTTATTTTTCACAAGTAATTAATGCGTTGGCTTTAATTTTATTTTTCACTGACTCTAACTGCAAAGTAATTTTTTTTTTTTTTTTTTTTGACTAGAATGTGAAATTTTTCTAAGTATCAAAATAATTATCACTTAGAATTTTTCAAATTTAAATCACCCACCGTTTCGTCACGTTCCGCGAAGTTACAAACTTTTCGACCACGACCGTAGACTGTCCTCAACTGGCATTTGTCTAGACTTTTATACCCCTCTCAGGTCCAAAAGATCGTATCTGAATCTCCTATAATAAACCAATCTAATTACTATCAACTCGTAATTTCTTGAAACCTCTCCATTATTGTCGAATGCGGTCTCTTTGTACGTTTTGCGTTTGATACATTAAATTCTGTCTCGTACTTCCATACTTACAAGATCCGGATTTAGTAAGATCCATGTTTAATGGCCCAACTTCCTTTGTCCTGTTGTTCATACAAAACTAGCTTGAATTTAATAATTTTAAAGTTCTATTTTCATATATTTCGTAACATGTCCGTGCGTACGGCATCTACCATATGTTCCAAATCTGTCCCCAAATTCGCCTATCAGAGATATCTTCATGTCGAAGTCTTTCTCGCAAATCGTTCATTTTTATTTTATTATTTTTCCTCGAGTTTTTCTGTATTCTATATGAACCTTTCCATTTAAAACCGAATTTTCTCCATTTACGTCGTATATTTGAATTTTCCATTTTTTCTCGAATTTTCTTTTATTCACGACACTCTTTCCATGAATTTCCTTATTTATTCTTACGCTATTGTTCATATCTCTATAGATTTTTATATTTCAAGCCGTATTTATTTTATTCACTGTTAATCTAAGATTTCCTTTGTTTTTCTCTGTCGTATCTCCTTTCCCCTCACTTCCCCGTACTTCCCTGATATAACCATATCGTTTTTTGATGTTTGCTGCCTCTTGGAAAATTTCATTTTCTATTTGTTATTAATAAATATATCATTTTTTAACATCTTTATAGGGGATACCCCCACTTCGGCCCTTAAATTCCTGTCATTTTTATTGCTTCATAGAGAACGCCTTACAAATTTCGTCCCGTTCTTACGAAAAATCCCATAAACCATATGTCTTGACAGTTGTATACATTAGTTCCTGTACCCACCTGGCAATAAATCCTTTTTTATTTCAGTGTCGTTAACTTTTATGAGAATTCTCTAACGTAAATATTTCATAAGACCCATGATAATTTTTATTACCTTTTTAACGACTAATTGCCCTTATATAAACAATTTTCATGTTCGAATATTCCTTGTTTATCACAACAAAATACATCTGAAATCGACAACCATTGTAATGCCTCATTTTTTTCTGCAACCGCGTACTATGCTACTCTATAAACTCCATTTTAATTACGTAAAATGACTCCTTTTCCTGAGTTTTTCTATCGCAATGTTTTCAGCATTTTCCACTCCCCTCCGTACTGCACTCTATTTTCTTCTCTAACACTTGTTACTGCTCTAGACATCTGAAATGTACCCTCGCCTATTCTTTAAAACTCTCATTTTTTTTTGACGTTTCCTCCCTAAATCTTTCATCGTAATATCCTAGCTCCGTCTAAAATTGATAACAATAATTTTCCATTGTTTTTTCAACATTTCCATTTCCTTTAGCACGTTTTCCCTCGAATCGATCATCTCCGGTCGTCACAAACAATCGTATTATAGATGAAAATCTCCCTAACATCTTACAATACGTTTTCGTCACTTGCTTTGCAATCTTTCACTTAAACTTTTGCATCGTGTTTACGTGTATCCTTTTTTTCCGCACCTGATATGTTTTAATGCGTTCAAGAACTAGGGTTTCTGATCCCTGGAATGTACCGGTTAAACACAACATTTCTTGGGGTCACCGTACTTTTGTCCCTGAACAGATTATTTCTTCCCATGGAGTTTATTCACCTCTCGGTTTGGTGGGAACGTCAAACTCATTAATTACATTCCTAATTGCTAAGTCCAAAGGTCGTTCCTTTGTTCTAAAAATGGGTTCGGCCCTCTTCCCGTTGATAGGCTGAATTGGTTTTTAATCGCTTTTGCTGCAATTCAATTGGCTGTCAATATATCTCGGTCTAAAGTATATTGGGGAGTCCCTGTTTCTGATTATTTGTTGATACCATCTGTGATCCTTTCATCAATACTCGTCTCACTTTGTCTAATTATAGATCCCTACCGTAAATATGAATTCACTTTACTCTAATCCGATAGATGTCGTAGACGTGTCCGTTTTATAAGTAATTGATATTTTCTTTTTAAATTAAAGTGGGAAGCTACGATATTTCCTAATTTTCACTGTTGATCAATGCAATTCATCACAATGGTTATTTATCATAATAATTGTATTACGCTGTCTTCGTAATGAGAACACGTCGATCTCGCTTAATCTTACTCAAAGCGACTAAAGGACAAAAGATACACTCTAGATATTATATAAAATACTTTTAAAAAGTATTAACTAAACCTCATTTTCTATAAATAATGTCTCGAGGCAAAAGCTTTCCTTTCTCTATGTGATAAAAATACGTTAACTCTAATCATCTTTTATCGAACAGTCAAAGCCTTTCGCCTGGATTCAACTTTCATCAAAAACCGATTAGTTCCTCCTTTTTACAAGACGCCCTCAATTTAGTTGGCAATTTATTTCCAACGCGTTAGAAACCGTGTACTTTGATGCATGAAATTAAATGCAGGAAGAAATATTACTTGCTAGAATTCTGGGCCAAATGTGATTGGTGCAAGAAATTGAAAATGATATCAACATTTAGGGCGGCGATGCAATCAAATTGGTTATTTGAATTTTCATATGAAATGTTCCCTCTTCATGGCGTTTTTAAAATGTAGAATATTGACACTTATTTTTCATGGTAAAGGCGAAAGTTTGTATGGATGTATATATGTTTGTTATTCTTTTACGCAAAAACTACTGAACGGATTTTAATGAAACTTAACAATAATATAGCTCATACATCAGAATAACATATAGGCTATAGCTCAGGGCTGTGTCATTATGCAATTTATGTAAGAAATTGCAATAGGTGGCACGCGAGCTGTTTGAAAAATGAATGTAACGGGTATGGCGGGGAAGTAAGGAAGGCGGGGAGAGGGTATTAGGAGTGGGTGGGGGGGGGTTGTGGAGAGAAGCGGGGGGAAGAGGGTGGAGAGTGGGGAGGGAGGAGTGAGATGGGGATAGGGAAGGTGGAGTAGGCGGAGTGGAAACCCTCCTAATATTACTATGCGATCGAGGTCAGGGGCAAAAGCTAGTTTATTGTTTAGGTGTAGTTTAGGCAAATATTTTTTTCATTACTTATTCGGAACCATTAGGTACCTACTCTGTATTTACATGCGCGATTAGGCTTGCTTTCAGAATAACTCGACGTAACTCAATTACTTCACCTTGTTCTCAAATTGCTTGAAGGGTGTGTGCCCAAACTGTTAATTTTTATTTTTATATTACGCATAATTATTGTTTTCTTTGATATATTAAAACAGCTCTTTTCCATGCAATCATCTCGCGCAGAACACACTAACCTTTATTTATTTATTAGAGATAATATATATTACAAAATTATTACATAAAATTTATAATACATTCCCAATGAGTTTAATAAAACTCATTTTGGGAAGGACAACATTATACATCTAAAGGAAAATTATTTTTACATAAGAACACGGAAATCAATGAACAATACATAGATTTTTAAATGGACTAGACACACTTGATACAGGTAATTGAAGAATATACAAGAGTTACAAAGGAAGACAGATAAATTCGTCACTGGTTAATAAAGTTGCTGAGAAAATATCCTTTTAGAGCCTTTGCCAATATTTTTTTGTTTGATTCTGGTAGTTTTAGGACATTAGGAAATGCGTTGTATTGCGTATGTGCGATGTATTGTAAGGAGTTAATTCCAAATTTAGTTGTGTGTGTAGATGACGATAGGTGTATTTGATTTTGTGATCGTGTTTTGTTTTTAAATTAGTTTTATATTAAGAGTTATCTCCTATAGGAAATCTTCACACATTTTCGATCACCCTGTAAACTGTGTGAAAAATAGAAACCTTTTTTTACATTAGGGAAGCCCTGAAGAAAAAAAATCCCTCAACGCCTGTGTCATCTTTGGGGATGCTGCGTGGGGGGTTTCTTTATGGAAAGGAAAGAGAGGAAATTCTGGAAAGGAAATTAGTATGTGGGGTGGGTAGGAATCTCGGGGTCAATGTGTCCAGGACTGACGGACGTATGAATAAATCCCTCCCTCTGCGGTGCAAGGCGATGGGTCGAGAGTCCGGCCAGAAAGATCTAGGTTAGGTATCCCTCAACCTGTCTCTCCTGATCCGGCCCGCCTCGCAGTAGGTGAGTTAACGTATTCGCCACCAAGACCTAGACAAACCTCATCCCATGAACCCGGGCACCCCTTCTTAGTTACCAAATGTAGCGATCCAGTTGGGGTGATCTATGGCAGATGTGTTTTTTATCGAATAAATGGTTCCCGGGGCGGCGGTACCCATACCCACCTCTGAAAAAAAAACCTGGACCAAATCACTTTTTTCAAAATTTACAGCTTTTTACTTTCAATTTGGGAGGCGGGAGAATTGCGGGGCTTCACTGCGTTTGGTGATTAAGAGATTTGTCTAGGTCTTGGCGACGGATGCGTCTGCACAACAATTGCGTGTTGGGCCAGGTCGGGAGAGGCCGGTTGAGGAAGACCTCTTGCCCTCTCAAATAGTTCTCTTTCGACCCATCATCTTCACCGCGGTGAGAGGGATGTACTCATACGTTCATTACTCTTAGACACTTGCCTCTAGATTCCTACCCACCCCTTACACCGTTTACAGAGCTTCCTTAAAAAGACCCTGCACCCAGCATCCCGAAAGATGATATAGGTCTGGGGGAAGTTATTTCCCTCCTCATTCTCCTCCTCTTTCTTTCGGTGTCCTGTGTTGATGTGTGGGTCTTTGTATCATCTAGTTTTGTCACTTAGAGCAATTAAACAATTGCATCGCCCTCCATTTAACCCTTGCAACTATAGGTACCTAAAACGCTATTTTTGAAAGTTTTATTGGCACTCGACTCCAGCTGATAAAATAAAATAAATTTATTTTTGCTGTTTTCAATTGAATTGACCCAAGGCTTGTATGGGATCTACATTTGCATATGTGCCTTTTAAGACTACCTTGTTATAAAGTATTAATAGTAGTCTTTCATTTAAAATTTAAATTAACCTACTTTGAGAAAATATTTCATTTAGTTTAACTGGGTTCGGAAATTGTTGACTAACTTCTTGGTGTTTATTATGCAGTATATACTCCAGCAATTTCCATTATACCGTTAAAACAAATTTGCCAAAGTTCTAATAGATATTTTATTTCAACCGTTGCCGAAAGTTTCGGAATCTTGGAATGACTCGATAAATACAATCAATGTCAACGGGTTGTGTAATAAAGAAAAGGGGCGATATTTTATTAAGAAATCAATTATTTACATGGATACGTATTTATTTATCATGCGATAATGAATGAGGTCCTTTGGAATTAAAATATTTTCATTAACCTGTTGAACGTAGGATGATATTTCAAAAATTGCGCGTTAATTACCTTGATAAGTTCTGGTCAAATTTCCATTTAAAAACAACGCAATTGTTTTTTCGCTATTGTTTTCTGTTAACCAGGGAATATATTTTATTATTCATGTGTAATACATGATAATATCGTAAGACGTTTTCCCAGATTAACTAACTAATTAAAAGAAAATTATAAAAAAATTCACATTTTGGAAAAAATATGAAAATTCATTTAAAATCATTCCGAGAAACTAGATTAATCAAATGAAGTGTTACGTTAAGAAATATATTGGCGCAAGCGATTTTGACCTTGTCCTTCACACAGTTTATTTATGCACAAGGGTTAAAATCGCATTTAAAAAAAGGCAAAGATTTTTTTTTGTGCCCAGAGACGGGCGAGGTTAAAATCGCTTATAGTTTTTTTTTTTTTTTTAATAAAGACTATTTTAATAAAAAAAAATTAATAAGGACTATTTTAATAAAAAAAAATAATAAAGACTATTTTAATAAATTTTTTGTGAATATTATTTGAACTATTCGGAGACCGTGGAACTATGAAATCACAATTTGGGAAGATTTTTAGGGGAGTGGTGAAGGAAAGGATATGGGGCAGAGGAAGGTTGGGAAATTTTTTTTTTTTTACGTTAGCTCCACACAGGGGGACCCAAGGTTTATAATTCCCCTCTAGGCCTGTGTCATCTTTGGGGACGCTTTGTGTGAGTTTTTTTTTTTATCGAAGGGAGTCGAGGTTTTTTTTGGATATTTTTGGACTCTAAACCAGAGGTGGCTGCCAAACTTAACCGTGGGTCGCACTTGCGAGGTTTGGGTTAGCAGTTGGGGACTATATTTAGTATCTATAATATTATCTTATTACATAATATAAAATGAAGTCGCTCCCGCTGTCTTTTAAACTACGCAACGGATTTTCATGCGGCTTTCACCAATAGATAGAGTGATTCATGAGGAAGGTTTTTAGACATATAATTTGTCAAGGTTTGTGTAAATTGGTTGAAATATATAATATGGCCAAGTGGCAGCGGGCTGGCAAAAGGGCAGTGTGGATTTGATTTAACAGAACGTTGGTTATAAAGGTTAGGTAATGGCGTGGCGTTGTGTTTCGTTAGCCACAGCAACGTGTGTCCAGGTTTGCTAGTATTTTATAATTACTTGTGAACTCTCGAAATCTAATTTCGTAGTTGAGGATCTTAACTGCTCAAATCCACAATTAAACCATTATTTCAATATATAAACGAAGTTAAAATTCAACCAATTAATTAAAAATATCTTGTTTTCATCGCCTTCAAGCAAAGCTTTTTTAAAAAACATAAAAACCACTTAATGAAAACACCTTAAAGGTTAAATTACCAAGATAATAATTGCGGTAATAACTCTCCACTTCATCGTTGAACATTATGCATTCTGTAAACAAAAATCCTTTGAGAATCTGAATGCATTATTTTAGTGCACAATGCTTCCTGCACTAAAACAGCAGTGTTCCCGACAAAGTTAAATTCACCAGGGCCCGGGAATGGAGCTTTTGATACGGAAACCGTGCATCAGGAAGCATTGTGCTTTATCGAAAATTCTAGTTTCGAAACAAGAATGATACACGGTGCACTAAAATCGTATACTAAAACAGAATTTATTTATTAAACTTGTTAATAAATTACCTTGGGGTGTGTTGCCATATTTTTTAGTGAAAATTATAAGAAACTAGCTGGTCCCGGCATGGGTTGCTATGCCATTTAATAAAGAAATTGTTTCTCCCTGAGTGTCCTTTCCCATTCGTCCCGTTTCCCTTCCGCCTCCCCTTTTTTTCTCCCGTTTCCACTCCGTCAAGTCCACCTTCCCTCTCCCCACTCCACTCCCCCCCCCCCTTCCACCGTCCCGCGAACCCCCCTCCTGAGTTCCCCTCCCCCCTCCCAGGCCCACCACCCCCCTCCCAGGTTCCCCTCCCCCTCCCTGGTTCCCCTCCCCCATCTCTCCCTCCCTCCCGCTTTCCATAGCAATAGCCGCTTCCTCGCGTGCCACCAATAGCAATTTTTTATACAAATTTTATAATGCCAGAGCTCACCGGAAGTTTTATTAAAACCTTGTCCTGACTATTACGAACACACAAAAAAAAGAATTATCCAATTTGGTGCAGTCGTTCGAAAGTTATGCGCTTAGCAACACATTCAGCGATTCATTTTTATTTTATAGATAATAAGATGAGAGAATAATAAACTAATTAAATATAATAATGAGAATTTCATTCCGCGATAAAATATCCTACAATAAAATATCTACTAAAACCTAACCTAACCCTATATTACATTTTACTATATTTGAACAATAATTTGCTGTCTTTACACGTTGTCGGTATTATTTTTGACCCATTTTACTATTTTTGAAAAATAATTTATTGTCTTTATAGGATGTCTGTATTATGTTAGTCCTATTTAGGTTTGGTTAGGTTAGGTTTTAGTAGATATTTTGTTGGGGGATGTTTTGTCCGTAGGATATTTTGTCGTGATATTTTGTCTGGGATATTTTACTGAGGGTTGAAAAGTCGCGGAACCCTTTAGAATAGTATTTTGAAAGACTTAAAAATGAAGATTATTTTATTTTTATTTTTTATGGCCAAGTATATTACTAAATAAACAGAAGTAGGTATCTTGTTTTTTTACTTGTGGAAGTTACGGTTTGACCACTCTTGCGTTAGTTTGTTATGTTTCCTTGTACAACGCTTTCTGGGCCTTGATGACCATTTAGAACCGACTGTAGCCTTCATAAGCTTGCTGAAGCTTTTGTCGAGTTTCGAGCGAATCCCGGCTGACACATATCTCAACATCGAGCTTAAGGCTGCTACCGACGCTGGGGCAGCATCCCTCTTGGGTGGTTATCGGTGTAGCATTGGGTAGGCATTATGGTAACATACTTTTACCATAAAACTGTCTTCTTTTATAAAGTTTTTCTATTTATTCCCATGGATTGGCGTGAAAAAGTTATCAAAGAACTTATATTTTACGTTTGTACTGTCTCTTGGGAAACGTATTATTATAATTAAATTGCAATATGTTAGCCGTAAGTTGTTATAATATTTTGTCTGGTCTACATTTAGTCAGATGAAAGATAGAGCATTGTAGAAATATTTTATAAATTTGTACAGCGCTATTGAGTTGATTTTTCACGAAAACGGCGTCGCACAATTCATCCAAATATACATTACTTATAACAATCAACAAACATTACTTTGGAAACAAAATATGTACCAGTTTTACATGCAGAGCAAAACGGGTTAACCAACTTGCTAGTTGGTTAACAAGTTAACTAACAATAGAGAGTTTACCATTTTGGATTGATTCTCTTCAAAATTAAATATTCCTAAATTAAACGCCTGAGGAAATTTTACATACACAAAACCAGTAACAATGTGTTTAGCATGAGCATACAAACATAATATTAAATTACTAGCGCGGACCCGTGAAATTCATAATATAAGTTTTTGTATGCAGTCTTTTACAATGTTTTTCGACTACCATACTAGGCCCTCACGCGTATTATTTTGAAAAACGGAATTATAATATTAACGATTAACGCTTTTATTTAATAATAGATTATAACATATTATTTATACACATTGTATTTTATTGATTACCTTGATTCTATGGACAAAAGGGTAACATTACGCATTTATCCAAGAATGCAGCTGGTTTTTAGCAATGTCTCTAATTAAAATAATTTTCCGTAAAAATATTATATTTATTTATTTACTATGAAGTAACGCCGATTAACGGCTTTTATACAGGAACTCAACAATTTGAAATGGATACAGAATATACACAGTTAATAAAAAAAAACATTCATATGACAAAAAAAGTAAAAAGTACACATTGAAGTGTCAGCATAAAGTACAAATAGTAAGCTATTATAAATACAAATATAAGAAAAAGAAAATCACATATACATGTATACAAGATGTTTTGAAGTAAAGAAATTACCACGTAAAGTACGTAATAAAATAAATTTTATAATTCCATAAGTAAACATTGATGAAGAATATAAATATTCAATGTATATTGATTATAATGAGAAGCGCTGACATACAGCTAATTAAATAATGTTTGTATGTTGATAATCTTTCAATATTTATCATATCATCAACAACATATTTATTACCAAGTATATGCAGGCGATTTATTATGGAATATAATTCAACATTAGAACCTGTTTTGTTACAATGGTAAGGTAATTTGTGACGAACTGATCTACTCGGTACATGAAAACATATTAACGAAAGAAGTTCAGGGGAGTCCAACAAGTTATTAACAATTTTAAATAAATACAATAAATCGGAACAAATTATTCTTTCTTTTAATGTATCAAGTCCCAGTAGATGTAACAGGGGGAAGTAATTAATGTTTTCAATGGATATTCCAAATTTAAAATTAATTGTTATAGAGAGATAGATATAATCGACTTTATCGCTTGTCTCAACCCTTCACACAATGAGTTCCATTTTTTTAAATGACACATAAGTTCAAAGCAAATCCGAGTTGTAGAGTTCATTGAACCAAAGTCAAAGTCCCATAAATGAAATTAGTAGGTACTTTTAATTATAGAACTGTTACGTTTTTTTTTAAATAAAAAATGCTTCTGGGAAAAAGAGATACTTAAGAAAATATTTTTTTTATTTCACATCGGACGTTATTAATAGCAATAAACACATATAAATTACCCCCACCCCTTTGCTTATCTCCCACTCAAACACCTAAAATTTGTATAACATTCTGTATCATAGTTTAGTTATAATATTCTCCTGATGAAGGAAGGGTGCTTCTGAAACCGGTAGAGTGTTTATAAAATAAAAGTGGTCTACAATAAATGTATATGTGTTTATTATGAATTATGGCGAGCCACAAAGTTAATGCTATTTACAAATATGGTATTAATAGTCTTGCGACTGTACGTTTGAAATTTAAGAACGCTTATTATGCAAAACCGTCTTCGTACTTGAACTTGTTTGTTAAAAAGCAATTTTTGTAATAGAACCGAATTAAATCAAGATGGAGCCACTTACGTTAAAAACTAGCATCAGGAGCGTTGGCCGGCAGGCGTAAGTACTATTGGATTCTTACTTTCGTCAACCTCTCCTGATAGAGAGGTAGTATGATTATTATTGTAACCGGCATTTGTGAATAATAATATACCACGTTGTGATTTCTACCATATATATACTATATATTATATGTTATACACGACATCATTGCCTGTCGCGATTAGTTTGTCCCGGTGACTAGCTGTCACTGGATCCAAAGAACCGGCTATTTTTGGAACCAGTTCCTATCGTAAGGCTACCGTATCAGTAGCGGTGCGGGTTTTTAACTGCTAGTTTCAATTATTACAAAGAAGTCCTCCAGGGTTTAAAATGTTTTGAAAGTACGTGTTAAACATTCAAACCTCTTCGTTGTAGATGTATTAAATTGCAATCTTCACGAAATCCATTCCCCTGCGCCAAAGACCTGGATTAAAGTAATTAAAAATGTATTCACCCTAAACGATTTTCCATAGGCCGCCTCGCCTCCCTTTGCATCGCGATGCAGAAATCAAACGATATCTGAAACGGCGAGGGGCTCTCATCGGAAGCCTGAAATAGCCGTTTAATTAATTCCTTCAATGAAATATGGCCTTCTGCGGACGCCGCAGTTGCCAAATAGCCACTTTAAATTGAAATTCGACGAGATATCGGTGTCATCTAATATGCAGCCATCCGGCCTGGAAAAATTGTCAATCGGAATATTATAACCCGACGAAGCTCGCCGCCGAAGTTATTAAGTTGCCGTGGAAATGGATTGCATAATTCGTGGGAATTTTTAAAATCGACAATGATTTTTATATTTTGGAGCGAAAATGATTGAAAATAATATTTACAGATAGTCAATCAAAATTAAGACTTTGATCGATTCTAGTGTAAAAGTTTGCATTATGGAGTCAATTACATGTATCCAATCTATCATCATTATTACTTCTACGTTTTCTGTTGTAAGATTTTCAGATGTATAACTTTTGACCCTGCGAATAAACGGAAATTCCGTTTAATGGATTCTTTAGTTCATTCATTTTAACTACCTGCGGGCGGCTTTTCGTTTCGGCTTCGCCCAGTTAAAATTGGTGACAATTGTGACCATTTTATAATTCCAATAGGAACTGGTTCCAAAAATAGCCCGTTTTTGGGATCCACTGTCATCCAGTGATAGCTAGTCACCGGGACAAAATCACCGGTACAAAGTAACCGGGCCAGGCCATGATGTAATATATTATAGCGGCTTGATACTATTACACACAAATAAGTAACACAACTAAGTAATGCCGTCAATCTTTCCATACCCGAAGAGATACTCGAATTCGTAGAACTTATACCTAGGGGGAAAACATCCCCATGCGAGCTGCTGAAGGAAGTGGCGAGATCTTTTGACGAATTCTTGAATTCGAAACCGAATTACAACGGTAGCTTTGCTTGAAATTTCACGTACACGGATATTTTTATGGTGCGGTGGATACGGCGCGGCGGCAGACATGCATTCGTGGCCGAGTTCTTAAATTCAACCACGCAGACGCAAGACTATTAATTAAACAAAATAGATGGCAGCACTTCCGTTTGTATCTATTTGTGAATAGAGTGTCTACGCAGTCGCAAGGCTATTAATACTATTTGATGATGATTGATGATGTAAATTTTGGGCGTTGCAAATTTGGCCGCGATGATTAAATAACGTGATGTCGATTATTTTACGATCTTTCGGTGGTAAATGTGATGATGTAGGCTAGTAGTAGATTCTTATCCGTATAACCTAACCTTGCCAATAAACCGGTCTTTTTGATACATTCTCCTATCTTATAAACGGATTGCAATCCTTAAATCACAGACATCGGGTGGGTTTGCTGTCCTTATTTTACCGGTATTTCAATGGAAGATGCTTCGAGGAACTAGCGCCATTGATCCCCTCGGCACCGGTGCATAATCGGGAAATACGCCAAACACGTACACGGTTTACATAAGTCACTTGGGTCATTACCACGACTTGTTCGTGAGTTCAACAGCTCGGCTATGGAACGATTTGTCGGCCTTTGTTTTTCCTCCATCCTACATTATGGGTCTCTTCAAGATCTATGTTAACCTCTTCCTCTCTTCTTAAAGACCCTCTGCACAGCATCCACCAAGATGACGTTGGCCCGAGAGAAATTATTTTCCTTAGGGTCTCCTGAAGTTAATGTAAAAAAAAAAAAACATAAAGAATATTTTCGTTATTTTTTTTTGGTGTTACACACATCTATCGGATGTTTCTCACACATCTACCGAATCTGCCGGATCCGCCCTGATGATGGACACTGCAACGCTGTCCGAAACGTTGGCTAAAGAAGGAAAAATATACAGAAATAACGAAAATACTGTTGGCCTTGAAAATCTAAGAAAGTATCATAAAGAATATTCTTTTCTCCTAATTTTAATATCTAAAGATTTTTCAAATTACATGCGACGGAATTTAAGGAATTTGCTTTCGTATCCTTTTTTTAATAAATGAAACCTGCCTTACGATTTTTTTTAATATTCTATTAAAATTTCTTAATATAATTTCGCGCTTTATTTATTTTCTTAATTGCAAGTGAAAATTTACAGAACTTAATAAGCCTTCATCGAATTTCCTGTCGATTTCCCGGATAAATAACTAACGATAAGCAAATACTGTTGATACAAATCTTGGGAGCCGATTAATTACGTAGAAAGGAGGTATCTTTAAAATATTAACAGGTTATCTGTTTATTTTAATCAAGCTCAGCGCTTCCACGCTTCTCGATTGTACAAGGGGAGATTTCCCTTTGAGAAAGGAGATGGAATTTTCCTTCTGCCAAATTTAAGAAAGCGATCGGGTGCGAACGGCTTACAGGACCAAATTACTTTTTTCACTAAACCAGCTACTTAAATGGCCTGAGGATAAGGGTGGAACACGCAAACTACCCTTTACACTTTGCAAACGGTTCATTAGCATTTTTATTTCATTCCAAATCTTTATTTTATTCTATTTATTTTTAGTATTGGTGGAGTCAAAAATGTGCTACAAAAACCCACCGCAAAAGGAAATATTTGCATACTTATTTCAAGTTCGAAAGTACAGCGTGTTCCTGTATTAATTTTAATCGTGTGTTTTTCCCATTGACTTTCTATTGTATCTTCGTAATTTGTATTAGGAATCGCCCTGGCGAGAGGCCTCCATTTGGTTGGTGACCAGATATGAATAGTAAGGTGTTACAAACCTTCCACTCCTCTTCTCCTTCTCTTCCACTTCTTTCAGATTTCCAAATTTACCTCCTTTTTAAATGTTTTAAATTTTACACAACTGATGAACAATCACTTAACCATACATTAAAGGTTGTTTATCAGTTGTGCAAAATTAAAAACTCATTTATTAGTAAGGCCCTAGGTGAATAACGGTGTTATTGAGACTATGATATTGAGTCGTTCAATTTCTATATCCGCTATATCAACTTTCACTGATTCGAAGAAAACCGAAAAAAATGTCACATCTCTAGCGTAAATAAAAAATAGCATTTTTTTTTTTATATAATGAATTGGAGTAATATACATTCGAAAAGTGCACATTTTGAAATGTATGTCTAGAAATATTTAAGTATGTTATTTGGATTAATAAAATGGATATAGCGGATTTTGATACTCACTTCTAGATTTATATGGAAAATAGAGGCTTTTGAAACTCAACTGACTGGAGGGGCGTTTTTCTACACCTGCCATCTTGGCAAAATAACTGATTGGTTGAATTCCTATATAGCTTGAATGATATAGCGGGTTTTGTTTCTCACTCGCAGTTTTAACATTGTTTTTGGTCGTGATAAAGGAGGTTTTGAAACTCAATTTTAGATTAGTGTTGTTCCTCGCAAAACTGTGAACAAGATGTCATTTATTTATTTTGCAGAAACAAACAGTACATTATTACATAATGGAAAATAGTTACAAAGTTATAGAATTAATTCAATAATTGGTACCAATGACGTGTCGCTGTTATCTACTAATATTTTTGTGAGATAAATAATACAATATACCTAAATTAAGTTAGTAACTTATTAAAGGAGAGGGGTGTGTGAGAGTGTTTGTACATGTGTAAATGCGCGTGTGAGTGTGTGGATGTGTGTGTTATGTGTGTGAATTCAGTGTGCTAAAAATGTTTTTCTTAAATAGAGGGAGGGAATCAAAAAATATATCGGTATTTGTGGTTTTTTTAATTATTACTGGTTGTGTAAAAAAGGTTGGTGTGGCGAGTTCTTTTAGATGGGATGTTAAAATTTATTTGGGATAGAAGTTCTGGGCAGTCTATTTCGTTATGTATAATTTTATGGAGAAATGTCATGTCAGCTACCGTTCGCCTGCATTTCAGGGATTGGAGAGTGCAGATGTAATTATTGTTGTATTTATAACCGAGATACTTAATAAATTTATTTTGTATGCGCTCTATGTTGTTGACGTATTGGGTGTATTCGGGATTCCAGACAGGCGATGCAAATTCCAGTGTACTTCTGACTAGTGAGGAGTAAAGCATTACTAGAGTATGTGGATTTCTAAATAATTTACTTATACTCAGATCATTTTGTCAAAAAATCGGATATACCGGGTATTGAAATTATAGTACTCATTTATAAAATAAATATACTTACAATGGATGTTGATACAGAGCAAACCAAAGCTTACGCATAAAACGTGAAGTAAGTACTGGCGATTTATTTATTTTATTTCTTGTTTTCCTGTAGCTACAAATGTGGCCGGATAGTCGGCTTCCCCGACTAGTCGGTCCATCTCTAAAATTTGGCATTTAACGAGTTGTGTTGTGCGCACCCTATACATTTAAGTTTAAATAAAAACTTATCACTAACAAGTTTTAAAAAATACTATCCTAGCCAAAATAAGCAAATAAAAACGTTATCTTGTAAACATATTTCCTATATTTTTGATAGATTTATACCATTTGGTACGAAAACCTAAAAAAAACCACGTACATAAATGTGTTATTAAATTGTTATTTTGCAGGCTTCGCATCTTGGCAGTGCCGTCCGACCCGAAGGCTAATGTATGTATGCCAAAGGGATTCGCGTCTAATCTATTCTCGCAAGATTCAAATCACGTTATGAATGTGTAAGCAGAACCACCCCAGGTGATAAAAGTACCAAAGCCAAAGCTGAAGTAATTAATTCCAAATAGCTAAGGGTGCTAGGAGACTGCTGCGAGGCTTCGCTGGGGGCGGATAATTGGATGTCTATTTGATTTAACGTCTTACGCAAATATTCCAAGTTTTTTGACACCATATTTTGTTTTCCCCATTATTAATTTAAAATGATAAAAAATACAGCGTTGTGTATCTTCTATCTTATTTATATAAAAATAAAAATATGTTAGTTTCTGGGTTTATATATATGTATATATATATGGGTATGTCCGCTATGCGTTGTTAAACCATTCATCCGATTGCGATGAAACTTTGGGGATTTGATGTGTGCATGCCCGCGATGGTTTCCATATAAAATAGCGAGTTCTGGCATCATGAAATTATGCATTGCTAACCGTTCATTCGATTGCGATGAAACTTTGGGGATATGATGTGTTCGGGAGTGGGGTGGGGGGAGGGGGAGGGGGGTTCGCGGGACGGCAGAAGCGGGTGAGGGGAGTGGGGAGAGGGAAGGCAACGCATCCCGGGAAATGAATGAGGGAATGAATGAATGATTGAATGAATTAGTGAATGAATGAATGCATGGATGAATGAATCGGTGGTACCTCCACCTAAAACCATGCGAGCGAAGCCGCGGGTAAAAGCTACATATAATATATATTTTATAGGTAGGTTCATTCTTTATTCGCAGAAAATATAAAACTGGTCGAATTGTGTTGTCGGCGTTCCTACTTATCCGAAGTAAAGATTTTTTAAATTACTTTGTAAAATTTATCAAGTAAGTTCAAATGTGGAAATCATTTTTTCACAAAATAATCAATTTAATTGACCTGTCTGGGACATAGGAATCGAAAGGTCTTGTGTAAATTGACGTGTCTGGGACATAAGGTTATGTTTAAATTGACCCGTCAAGGACATAGGAGTCAAAAGGTCTTATGTAAATTTACGAAATTGGTGTAAATAATATACCTTTGAATTATCCCTTCAGTGGTAAAAATTAGTTGGGTTGTATTAGTATCATAAATAATTAGTTCTATAATATAAGGCTGTGTTTACACACGCGAACTGAGCATGTGAGCAGAACTACGAGATATAGAAAAGTAACGAAGCAACCGCAAACAGCGCTAAACACCGCTTGCTGTTACTTCGTTCCTTTTCCATAATTGGTGACTCGTCTTGCGCTTTGTTCGCAAAGTATAAGCATCCCAAGACGATCATAGATATTACATTTACATTTGAGCAGCATAAACAAGTTCTGACATGATGAAAATTGCACAGCTATTTCTTTCTAGAATTAGCTATGCAGCTTTTCTTCTTCGCCCACGACAAGCGAAGATATTTTTATAGAATCAGGTAGATACAAACTTTTACACACTTTTTGCCTTCCCTAATATAATAAAATCTGTAAATCCTTGCTCGATCCCAGAATTTTCAAGGATGGAACGATACAGTACCTTAAAATAATACAATACTAGCTGGGCCCGTTGCATAAGCAACTAACGGGTTAAAACACTATGCGATTTGACGTGTGAACGTGGATGAAGCGAGGAGGAGTGTGTGTTAAATTAAATATATGAAGAAACCTGAGGTTACAGTGACCTTGTAATACAATATAATATAATGTGTTTTTTCTGTGATACCACGTAAATAAATGAAAAAAAGATCTGTTAAGAGAGGCTTATATTTTTCTCTCAAACGAGAATAAAAGTAATAAAAACACAACCTTGTAAAAGCAATTTGGCATCCGTTATGTAAACCATATAAAGCTTTTTTTGGTAGACGTTTTTTTCTACGAGACAAAAATATACTTTATTGGATTCACTAAAGTCTTGATTTAAAAAAAGTCGTTGTTACTTTTATATACACACACTCGTGTTTATCTTGTATGTTCGTAAATTGAGTTATCTTGTAGGAAGCAGTCGACCCACGTGGATTACAAATTACATAAGCAAAACAAAAGAGATTTCCGGCGATGACCACATTATTTAAAGATTGTTCAACAAGGTATATTTTAAGAATTTCATGGCCAAAAGTGCTAACTCCTTTTTTAGCCAACGATTTGAACTGCGTTACAATATCCATGATCATTGCAGATGTGTACCACATGTCACAATATCCGAAACGTTGGCTAAAGAAGGAGTTAACGTAACAAGGCCTGATACCCCAAAAGTACATCACGAAAAAAATTCAAGGGTCACTAAAGAAACAATCTGAAATCGCAAAGAAAATAAGCTCTTTTTGGAAATAATTTATGGCTTTTGGCTAATGTAAAATTAAAAATTCCACTTTAAAAGAATCATTGATAGAGTAACTATGCTGCAGTTAACAAAAAATGATTAAAACCACGAAACCCAAAGCAAAGAAAAAACTTTAGTAATAATAAAAACATCCTTAAAAACTAACTAAATCACGACCAACTTAGGGGTGTAATTCAGAAATACGTATATATATCTAGTTACTGTAGGTATGTCCGTATTTAATGTGAGTTTATAAAGACATTTTTGATCAAATTTATGTAATAACTCGAAACTAGGCCAAAACTGAAAAGAGTTGGTGGAATAGTTAAGCCACACGTCATTTTCAGGCGACTTAGTTACGAGTTAAACACTTTCTGTAAAGAAATATCACGCTCCTGAATTTTTCCGAGTTCACCCTCGTCACTCCAAAATAACCTTTTTATCTTTAGATAATTTTAATTACCGATAAACTCGGCCGAGCTGGACTGATAAATTCAGCGCTTGGAAAAATGGATCTAGTACTTGCGAGACAATCGATATGAAGACGTGCCTTATCTTCTGTTACCGTTTGGAGGACGGTATTGGACGTTTTAAAAACGGACTTTGTTTGACTTAATTGTTTTTTTTCCCCGCGGGGTTTAGAGGTGGCGGACTGTAAGAATTCTCCCTACTTAACATGCACGCCGTCTCCGATTTGTCGGCGGAGAAATCCCATTTTACCGGGAGCACAGAAATGCCATTTTGTTCACCTCGACAAAAAGTCCGGAATAGTAATGTAATGTCTGGATTTCGCGAAATGAGAAACGTCGTCGTTTTTCTCGCGTTTCTAACGGCTTTATCAATTTGGGAGGAGTTCGTAACGTATTGATATTGAAATGAAATTGGACAGGTCTCTTTTGATCTCGTTACTGTATTATGTGCGGGTTCACTTGGACTGTAGGCGTAGATACCATTTTCACGGGTAAAGTTATTTTTGGCCTCAAGGACATTTAAATTTAATTTGAATCTCTATTTCCGAATATTCACTCTGGTTTTTTTTAATACAATTTTTGTTTTTTTGTGTGATTTGTTAGAGGAATCTTAACTGTGTGGTTCTATTGGAACAATGAGAACTTTCTCTATTGAACGTTTCGAGGCTGAAGGAAGTATTCAAGTAGTTGGTTGCGATATTGTCGACTATTCGAATCTGGTTTTAATTAACAAAACCATGAAAAGCGATTCTTTTGCTTATAGAGAACTCTCTTAAAAAAATTATTTTATAACGAGCGACCAATTAAAATAATTATTTTTTAACTTTTGACTTACGTGTGTTTTTTTTCAACTGATGTTTTTAAACACACTCACTCTAGGCTATAGGTGCAAATAACTTGACAACCCGACAGTTGACTCCGAAATTACAATTATTATAAAAATATATATTTTTTGCGCATTATTTACCAATTTCAAACCTAAAATCGAGTTCAAAAATGCCTTTAATAATAAGTTTGAGTGTAGGCCAAACGAATGTATTCACAGTGTCGATTTTTTGTACTTATATGCTGGTGTATACAGTACATAGACAGGATATCTTTCCCTTGGTACATTTGAATGAAAATCTGTTTAATTTATTTTGTTATTCGGCGGTACATCCTCTCTGCACTCCCCTTCAATACACTTGTTATATTTTATGTAAGCAGGTGTACCGTATTTTCTCTAAATCGACTGCATATTGTACATAAGAATGTCAGGGGATCAACTGCCATGGAACCAAATAACTTACCATTCTTCGACCATGTGAAATAAAAGCGTATCTACCTATAAGCTTTTTGTAATAGAAAAGCGGACTAACCTTAAATAAGTATTTTGGGAGAAATTATTTTATAATAAAAATAGTTTATTCAAGAATGTATGTGCAAGTGCAATACAATACATTCCATATTTCAAATTAACAAAAAAATAAATTAGACAAATAATACGAAAAAGAAACGAAATAACAATACACACATAAAATAAAAAGCACTGAAAAATATGAAAAATCTTAATGAAAAATATTAAACAAAAAATGTATGAAGGCAGCCGTTTATGAAGGATATTCAGGAAGGGGCTCCACCCAGGCAAACATAATTTTTTTTTACATGAGCTCCACACAGGAGGCCCTGAGGAAAATAATTTCCCTCAGGACCTGTGTCATCTTTGGGGATGCTGTATGGAGGGTTTTTTTAAAGGAAAGGAAGGAGAGTAGAGTTTTGGGAAGGAAAAGGGTTTAAGGGGTGGGTAGGAATCTGGGGTTCAGTGTGTCCTGGTCATCCTCCTCCAGGACCTAGACAAACCTCACCCCATGAACCCGGGCACCCCTGCTAAATCACCAAACGTAGCGAACCACTTGGGGTGACTTATGACAGAGGTGTTGGTTATCCAATAAAGGTTCCCGGGACGGGCGGCGGAACCCATTACCGCCTCCCAAATGATGATTGTATTATTCGATTGGCGTTGTCTGCACCATAAGCTTCCCGTGCAGTGGCGGAGAAGTGCTCTGAAAGTGTGAACAAGCTGTAAAATCGTTTAAGATTATTATTAGCATTATTGCCATACAGAAGGGCCAAAACACGATATGTTGGCCATTCTCTCTACCTATATACCTATCCGGGAAAACGGTCTAATGTTTAGTTAGTTACCTATACCGTTAAGCGATAGAACTACATTAATGAAAATCGCACAACAATCGAGCTATTAAATTTGTTACATCAAACGAACATTATGTATCTACTACATAATACTTTTACGTTTGTTCCTTTCGACCTCGTTCACCTTGCTCACCTTGGGTTAATGTCGTATGTATGAAAATCTATCCAGAAAGTTCGTTCATAATGCAAACGTTATACATAACAAGTTGCGGAAATAGGTTGTTGACTAAGGTGCTAGCACCCTGTACTCCGCCGCAAAGGTCAGGTCAAAGCCTTCAACAGTTTTCAACGTTTTCAGCGAATTTCAGGAGTTTTCAGCGGGAGTTTTGTTTGACTTTCGACTACCGTGACCTATCGCACATCTTGCCCCGTGAGCTTGAATTATAAAGCGTCTTTCATACTTAACTACTAACTCTAAACATGCCTTGCTTAATACGTAAATTGGAGGAAAATTGGTTTTCATTATGTATTTTTTTTATACTTCAACGTTTGAAAATAAGGTACCTAATGTAAAATTCTTCAAAGTCAACATTTTTAATTTTAATAAAAAAAATTAAGAATTTTTAAAACAGTGTAGCTTCTTACTTATTAATGAAAGCTTCCAAAATATGCTGTCTCACTAGAAAATCAAAATTGATTATTTATCATTTTTCATGTTGAAAGTGCCTACTAGTGTTTGCAAATAGTTTTCTTACTAGTGTTAACCTGGCTTTAAATTTAATACGTGACCCAATTATAGTCTTATTTACGTAATTAAGTAAAAAATTCAAAGATCCGTAATTCACCTAGTGCATGACTTTGAGGATTGAAAATAGTCCTAGAAATTTCAGACGTATAAATTTGTACAAATTTCACGATGTCAGAGCTCACCGTTTCAGCTTTTATCTATTATTGAATTATAATATCTGGATACCCCTTCCGTGTAATATGAATGAAATCCACGCATATAATTGAAAATTACTCAAAATCAGTACTTTTTAAGGTACGTACATTTCATGTAAAAAGTTATTTATTTATTTATTTATTTATTTAAACGCCCATTGGGCTTTTACATACATTGTTATTAGTATTATTACATTAACTATATGGCATATAAAAGTTTAAGTATATATATGAATAAAATAATTATTATATGTGTAGTACCTACATAAATGTTTTACAAATAATATAGAATACCATTATGGAGAACAGTTTTTTTTTTGTACTTACAAACAAAAATAACGGGATTGAAATTAATCAGCATTAGTAGGGACTTAAGCATAATCGAAATATAAATTAAATTACAATATTAATTTGTAAAGTTACATATATATATTAAAGTTTAAAAGTCTAAAAGAAAAGAGTGAAATAAATAGAAGCTAAAAAGGGTTTTTCACTATGGAATGGTGAAGTCATACATTTCAGCAAAGTGTTTATGTAGATTTCGTTTAAGCACTGCTACGGAATCTCTAAATATATCAACGACATTACCAAATTTATTACCAAAATTTTGTATTCGATTTAGGGATATGTGCGCTTGATAATTTGTTTTGAAATTGTCACAGAAAAACGTGGAATTTTGTCTCGTATTTTTGGAAGGTACAAATAATTTTATTGTGGCCAGAATTTCAGGGCTGTCGATTCTATAATTAATAATTTTATTTAGTAGAACAAGGTCGGAGATAATTCGCCTATCTGACAGCGTAATCAAATTTAGTTGGTGCATCAGCTGGATATAATTTATATTTTGGATTGGAATATTTAGTTTAAAGTTAATAAATCGTAGAAATTTGTGTTGTACCCTTTCAATATTGTTGGAATGTATTTTATAAAAGGGGGACCAAATAGGCGAATTATACTCTACTTGACTTCTTACTAAAGATGTGTACAGTGTTTTCAAACATTCTAATGACTTGAAGTCGCATGCGGTTCTACATATAAAACCAAGCATTTTTAAGGCTTTATTTGTGATTTCATTTACATGCGGATTGAATGTTAACTGTTCATCAAATATAACACCCAAGTCCCTGATTTGAGTGACAGCTGTCAATTTTACGTTATTTAGCGAATATACATAAATTATATGATTTCGTATTTTACAAAAACGAATGACCTGACATTTTTTAATATTAAGAAACAGAGAGTTAATGATGCACCAACGATATAGTTTATTTAAATTAAGTTGCAAAGTATAACAATCGTCTAAACTACGTATTGTTTTATATATTTTCAAGTCATCTGCGAAGAGAAGAACTTCCACATCTTTAAATATGCTAACAATATCATTAATAAATAACAAAAAAAGAATTGGTCCCAGGTGAGACCCCTGAGGAACCCCACTTGTGGCTTCGAAAACGTAAGATTCCACAGATTTTATTTTCACACATAGCTCTCTTTTACTAAGATAACTATCAATCCAACTTAATAGATTACCCTTGATGCCCAACATACTTAATTTTTGTACAAGGATATATCGCCTTACTTTGTCAAAGGCTTTGGAAAAATCAGTATAAATTGAATCCACCTGATGCTTCAAGGCAAGAGAATCAGTTATGTAATTTTCGTATATGATCAAGTTACTTAGAGTGGATTTACCTGTGATAAAGCCATGCTGGTTGGGTACAATAATATTATTAATTTGTTTAATAATGACATCTAGGACTAACGATTCAAATAGTTTGGGAATAGCGGACAATATACATATTGGTCTGTAGTTAGATACATCGCTTTTATCTCCCTTTTTATGAATAGGCGTAAGATAGCTTTTTTTCCACTGATTTGGAAAACACCCTGACGACAAAGACTTATTAAATAGTTTAAATAGTGGATAAGTCAAACTGCGAACACAAGATTTTAAATATGTTGGAGGGAAACCATCCGGTCCAGCGGATTTATTAGTATCTAATGCTTTTATAGCCTTTTCTATAGCGTTTATTTCAATAAAACAATGGTTTAGGTTAAGTGATTCTTCAAGTGATATATCGTTTGGGATTTCATTATCAGGAATACTATCATCATAAACACTTTTGAATAAATCTGCAAAAAGATTGACAATGCCTTCGGTACTGTTCGCACAATTGTTATTCAGATGCATAATATTTGGTAAACTACAGTCATTTTTTCGCTGAGCATTAGAAAAGTTCCACAATTTTTTTAAATTATCATGAACCTCCATTTCTATTAAACTAATATAATCATTATAACATTTTTTGGACAATTCTTTGCACTGCCTTCTTAAGTTAGTAAACGTTATATAATCATCTACGTTTCTAGATTGCTTATATATTCGGTGAGTTTGTTTTTTAGTATAAATTAATTCTTTTAATTCTTTTGAAAACCATGTGGGGTAAAAGGATGCATTAAAATTAACTTTTGGAACATGACGTTCTTTTGAAGTGTTTAGGATTGAATAAAACTGTTGGACTTGATTTTCAATATTGTTTTCATCTTCTAGAAATGACCAGTCTATATGGTCAAGATAATTAATAATATTTGTGTAGTCAGCTTTATTAAAATTGTACGATGAAGTTTTTAATTTCTCAAATTTTCTAGACACATTTGTAATAATAATATCTAACGCTGGATGGTGTTGGTCTAAAGGTAATAACAATTCGTCCGATTTTTCTACCACTGTCCTTAAGTCACTAGAAAATACTAGGTCAAGCATTCGGTTATAAGAATTATGCACTTTATTTAACTGTTTAAGTCCTAGGAAAAAAGACATATCGAGCATTTCCTTTGATTTGGCACACTGCACTTCTGTTTCGTTAATAATCACTTCATTGTTCTTATCGAAAGACCAGTCAATTTTCGGAAGATTGTAATCGCCTACAATTATAAATTTGGCTTTAGGATATTTATATTTTAGTGTTTCTACATCCTCGATGTGGTTTTTGTATATTTGCAGATCTGACATTGGTGGAATATAAGTACAGGCTATAATGATTTTTGTTGATGAAATATTTAGCATTACAAAGATGTGTTCAACGTTTTTGTGTTTAACTGGCAATTTTCTAGATGAAATGTTTTTGGATATGCACACCATTACACCTCCTCCTTTTGATTTGTTGCTCGTAATGGGGTCACGGTCAAGACGGTAAATGTTATATTGGTTAAGGCCTAATTCCGATGAATTGATGTCCTCATTTAACCATGTTTCTGTTAATAACAATATATCATGTGGGATTGTGGGAGAAGTTATTTTGAGATGTTGTAATTTGGTTCTCATTCCGCGAACATTTTGGTAATACCCAAACAATTTTAGGTGCTGTTTAAGTTTTTTGGCACATTTTTTATTATTTTTGGAACAGAGTTTATGTACTTAATTGTTATGTTTGTTTCCCCATCCGCTTTTCTCATTTCAAACTCTTTCCAAACATCCGTCATTTGTTTCCTTTGCAGCTCCGTGAGATCTTGTTTAACTTTGATGCCGTTCTTCAGTTTATATTTGTTTATGATTATTTGCTTAGCTTGGTATGAATCTTGCAGTTCTACTTTTAAGGGCCTGATCTTGTCAGTTTTTCTTACGCCAAGCCTATATATTTTAGAAATATTTATCTGTAATGTATCATCGATACTTTTCAACGTAGAACATACTTTATTGTTGTCATCAGATATCCTGTTAGTTTGATTCTCGTCTTCACTTTCAGGTACGTTCAGCAGAATAAGATTTTTCGAACGTAGATTCCTTTCTGTTATCTCGGTAATTGCGTCACATATTTCCATTGAAGTGGATTGAGTAGTCCCAGTTATTGCAGGTTGGTTATTGATAATATTTTTGTATGCGGATAGTTCACCTTCCATAGTCCCCATCCTTACGGCCATCTGTCCCGCGACGCCCAGTAACTCGGTAGTTTTTGGCATTATTTTAGCAAGTTGTTCTTTATTGAACTTATTAGATGAGTCGGTAATTATTAAATGTATTTGGTTAATAATTTCCTGAGCCTTCGCCATACATTGATTAGCATCCATTTTTATTTAGAGGTTCGTAATGTTAGGAAGTGAGTGATGACCCTGCACCCAGCACACTTAACTGCTTATCGCGTAGCGGGTTGCAAGTGTACGGAGAGTTTCTGCGCTGCTTGCACTTACGGGTGATAGTGACCTATTATGATGTCGCACCGCTCACACGCACTGGAATCAGTAATGTCTGATATTATTTTGTAAAATTTATTGAATAACCGATTGATATGTTTGGATCACTACGATTATGGTATAATTATATTTCACAATATTAAGAAGGATTTTTATAATGTGGTTCACACCACCGATTACTTAAATGATGGTTATAAATAACTATTTTAACTATAAATTCGCGAGACAAATTCAAACGTTACTTGTCACTTTTATTACCACTAATAAGTTATGCTTATTAGTAAACTCAAATATATGCCGTTTTAATTACAATGCTCGAACGAAATCATTTTCTGAACGAATGAAAGACAAAAAAAAAATGGCAGAGCATTAATATTTGAGTATTATCTGTAAAGAGGGGAAACGTTGTCATTCAAATTATCTGCGTTGACGACAGAAAGTCACGCAAATGTCAAAATTGATAAATATTCATCATATATTTTGACTTCCAAAGTAATTATTATTTTATGATACGACCCCTGAAATCTTGTGAAACATTTCAAAATTTTCAATGGTAATTCAACAATTTGTTAAAATTATTTTGAATGTGCGTTTGCATACAGTATTAGAACAACGTTATTGCTTATGTTGGTTGGAACAATGTAATTTAATATGTTTATTTTGTGTCTTTGTTCCGTATCCTGATTAACAAATGTCACGACAGGGTGTCATTAGCTTTATGATATTTCTACTTTGATTTCGCAATCATGGAATCGTGCCAACATACATATAATAAAAACTGTTACCAAGAGCTTTTCTCTGAGCTTTCTTCAATCATAAAGGTCAAAAAGGCTTTGAATTTATCTTACAACCTTTATTAAGCTGGCTGTATATTGAATATTATGAACAAGGGTCTATAATCAGCACTCGGTACCTAAGTTTCGTGGAATTAATTCATCCGAAAGTAACATTTTATGAAAGGACTATAAATTAGTGAAAAATATTATTTCAAATCAATCTATTTCCATTTGACGAATCTATTTAATTTAATTCAAATGCTGCAATTTGGGATTTTATAGTATTTTTACGTAATTCAAGCTTTGCCAAAGCAAGTTCCATATATTTTGTAAGTTTACAGTGAACAATTTAAAATTTACAGCTTATTTGAAAGTCTGTTTGTTTTCCCGTAATGGAAAAGTTTCCAAAGGACTTTTTAACTTTGAAGTCAAACAAAATTCAGGCAATATTTGTCATGTCATTCTTATCTGATTGTCGTTTCATTGTAACAATGACACATATTACCATTATTGAGTCCTTCACTTTAGTCGCATGTTTGAAATTATGTGATATTTTAAACTAGGTGAGTTTTTTTTAACTTCATAAGTATGTCATTTGTATTTTTTTTGGTTTTTAAGTATTCATCAATCATTCAGACAATTTTCTGATTCTGTCAGACCACTGTTGGCTGTTTTTATTTCACAAGTTTGGTTTGTAATTTTCTTTTTTTACCGTGATGTGTTGGTGAGATTCGTTGTTTCGTGTTAACTTTATCAAATTGAGTCGTTTTAATATTGTCATTAGGCTTTTTATATTTCATGTGAATTTGTTTTTTTTTACTATCGATAAGGTAAATGTTTTATTGCCAATCTATTCTAAATATTTTATGCTGGAGTTTATATTTAGCTGAATTTTGAATAAATTAATTTGTATGAAGTGTGATAGATTGAGTAAAAAAAAATATTTTAGAATTGATATTTCTTTGACAATTAAAACTTTATCATTCTCCTTGACAATAATTGAATAAGCACAATAATAATAATATTTAATTAAGAATTATTGAAAATAAAAATTATTAGATTATTAATATTAATTAAATGAAGACAATATTGAGCGAAACTCAATCGAAAATCAGAAAACAGAAAAACAGAAAATATACGGTCACATCTAGGACTCGAATCCAGGACCTACGCCTTGTCGGGGCGGAGCTCTACCGACTAAGCTAATTTGTCCCTATCCCATTCGGTCATATTTTAACTGTATCATACCTCGACTAAGAACTACCAACATTCTCTTGATTTTCTTAATGCATATTTTTTCCAGAAGGGATATCGCATTACTTCTGATGGCTTATAAGCTTCTGAACGGTTATTATCACTACCAGACATTATGGCTAAAATAGGATTCTACGTCCTGGATAATTTCACGCGAGGCCGCCAAAACAGGCGTTTAATTCTTCGAAGGTTGATTTACTAGGTTGATTAACTGCCTCGCAGGAAACGAGGATATTTTCCTCATGTCCTACAACGAATTATTATTTAAACTTTAATTGTGTGTATCTTGTACGTCAGTGGCGGTCCGTGAGTTTTCAGTGAGCCAGAGTGCTAAGATTGAAAAATGTTACGTTATTGACGGTGTTGTAGCTGAAAATGATTTTTTTTTTCAAAATATCAACTTTTTGTAGGAAGATCTTCAGGATTATTTTAGTCAGGGAATGCGCCCCATCCATGTACTGAAAGAACTTCATACAAAAATTGAAATAAAAAATAATAAAAAATTCAGCTACAACAACATCAGTAATGTCATATTTTTCAATCTTAGAACACCAGGTCGCTGAAAACTCACTATGTTTTGTAAGTAAACTTTTTGTCCCACATGTATGTGCATTTACTATGAAAAACAGTTTTTTTGTAATTTTCTTCACCGCTTTTGCAATGTACTGTTTTTGCAAATAAATAAAAATAAAAATAGATGGTGTCATTGAGTAAGGAACTAGTTGAAGGGATGCTGGGAAATATTAAACTGAAATCATATTATATATGTAGTTCATAAACATAGGGAATTAACATCAAAATTTCGAATACGGGTTTCCTATTGAAGCGATGCTTCGAGTATCTTCTACTCCGGAACAAAGTTAGAATATCCGCTCTAAGTGCAGACACTAAAACTAGTAGTTCTGTGAACAGTATATCTTTGATCCAAAAATAAACCTTACTTTTAATACATCTTATTGCTTTTAATAAATCAAAACCGTAATTCCCTGTGAAATCATTTATGTTCTTAAATACCTACGTCAATAAGTAGATTAAACACCTACCTAACCTACTTTATAATAAACCATATATTTTATGTAACATTAAAAATTTCAGTTTTTTTACAGGAGCTCCACACATGTCATCTTTGGTAATGCTGTGTAGAGGGTTTTTCAAGGAAAGGAATGAGAGGAGAGTTCTGGGAAGGTTCTGGGTTTAAGAGGTGGGTAGGAATCTGAGGTCAGTATGTCCGGGAGTGACAGACGTATGAATCCTTCCCTCCAACTATGGTACAAGGCGATGGGTTGAGAGATTCCAGCTGGAAAAGGCAAAGGCCTCCCTCAACCAGTCTCTCTCGATCCGATCCAGTTGGGTCCAGCCGTTCTTGGGTTATAAATGGTGTAACTAACCCGACTTTGTTTTATATTAAGATATTTGAATGGCTTTGCTTGTAACACATCTTTCAGTTAACTTCAAATAAATTATCAAGTCGAATTTTCTCTTACTAAAATTTTTCATTGAGT
Source organism: Limnephilus rhombicus (assembly GCA_929108145.2). NCBI lineage: Eukaryota > Metazoa > Arthropoda > Insecta > Trichoptera > Limnephilidae > Limnephilus > Limnephilus rhombicus. Next base: position 30,093,998 of record OV815277.1, on the reverse strand, counting down.
TGGTAGGCAGAAATACATTTCCTTGAAAAGTACAGTCCCGTGATTCTAACTATTTACATTGTTAGTTTCCGTTTACATTATTTGAAGATACTGGGTAATCTTTGTTGTCTCGGGAAATTTATTACACTTATCTCTGAAAGTATTATCAAATAGAGTAAATACTGGTGTAGTTACTGCAACAATCCTTTGTAAGTTTCCGTTACGTAGTATTATGGAATAAATAATTTATTTTTTATTTATTAATTTTCAACGCCCTGATGGGCTTTTACATGACAAGTTTATAATACAGAGAAAGTTTTTAAATAAAAAAGATAAACTATAAAAATATAACTCGTAAACATCATACGAAATGTAGGTATACAGATAAATTTAAGGATATATAATGCATAACAATAAAAGTTTCTAAGTTGTAAATGGCATAGAAATAAACTAGTAGGTATGTTAGTAATTACAAAATTTACAGGTGACTGATTAAATGTGATGAATAATACATGACAAAATGCAAGATACATAAAGAAAACGGTAACAAGTTTTTACATTGTAGATTAATATAGAAATACACAAATATATGCAATAGACCCTATGTGATGCTCCTTAGATATCAAAATATTCTACATAAAAATATTGTTCAGATATTTCTTGAATAATGGTAAACTTGTATTGAATAAATCGATATTTGAGGTGAATTTGTTCCCTAGTGTGTGTAATCCCTAATTTCTTTGACTTTTTCTAAGATTTTATTATCTATTGTGTATTTGAAAGATAGTGGGTTCTTTGTATAAATAAACAAAATAATAATAATTTATTATAATAAAACGAATATAAAACTTTATTCCACTTGGAGTTATTTTGTAGAAATTATACAGCACAGTATTCTATCTAACACCAAAACCACAGATAAAAAGGTATCTCATAAAAATATTCACATTAAACCATGGATCAGTCAGAATATTATAAACTCGATCAGAAAAAGAGATGAACTGCACAGAAAAGTAAAAATCAACCCTTATGATGTCCATACACTTCGATTCTACAAAAGATATCGTAATACATGTAAAAATGTAATTCGTTATGCTAAAGAAACATACTATAAAAACAAAATTGATGAATGCAATAATGATTCCCGTAAACTCTGGCAGATCATAAATGAAATTACAAATACTAAAGCCTCGCATAAAGACAAAAACATTAAAGAATTAAACATTGATGAGATTCCCACATCTTTTACGAAACACCCAGACAAACTTCTTGACTTTATAAACAACTACTTTTGCAATATAGGCTCTAACCTTGCAAATAAAATTAAACAAAATTCTACTACTGTTGAAAAAACAATGAGGAATGAAGCTGTAAATCATGAAAACAGCCTCAATATAGTCAAGATAACAAGTGATGAAATAAGAAATATTATAACCTCCTTAAACACAAATACCTCATCGGGAAATGAACTGATATCAAGCAAATCAATTAAATACCTACAAAATGAGTTAATTCAACCTCTGACATACCTTGTAAATCTATCATTATCTAAAGGTGTTTTTCCCGCTTGTCTTAAAATTGCTACGATCATACCATTATATAAAAATGGTCCCAAAAATGATATTTCAAATTATCGACCAATTAGTATTTTAACTCCTCTGTCGAAAATATTGGAAAAAGTAATAAAAAAACAAGTTCTTACATTTTTGGATACCAATAAAATATTATCACCTACGCAGTATGGTTTTAGAAAAAACCTGGGTACTGGTGACGCTATAGCTAATGTAACTAATACAATTATTAGAAAACTGGATGAAGGCAAAAAATGCTTAGCTGTTTTCATTGATCTTCAAAAAGCTTTCGATACAATTGATCATGAAATACTGTACTTAAAACTAAAAAAAAATGGAATAACCGAAACAACTCTAAACCTACTTAGAAGTTATTTAACTGGAAGAGAACAAATTGTACAAATTGGTAAAAGAAAGAGCAAATCTCTCCCAATTAAATTCGGGGTCCCCCAGGGAAGCGTACTAGGACCTATACTATTTCTGATATATATAAATGATCTTATGAATCTTCCCATTAATGGAAACATAATGAGCTTTGCAGATGACACTGTTATTATATTCCACGAACAAGATTGGACAAGAACCTACAAGGAGGCGGAACATGGCCTGGCTGTACTTCAAAACTGGCTAAAAGTAAACTCCCTTACATTAAATGTAAGTAAAACTAAATATCTAACTTTCTCCAAAAACAAAAGAGGACAACCAATGAATGTGCATACCCTCAAATTACATGAATGTCAAAATACTTTTCCACAATGTTCCTGCCCGTCTATAACCCAAACCAAAAGTATTAAATATCTTGGGATTGAAATTGATGAAAATCTACAGTGGAATTCACACATTGATCTTACCTCAAAAAAGCTAACAAAACTCATCTACTTCTTCAAAAAATTAAGAAACATCTTGTCAATGAGGGATCTAAAGAGAGTATATTATGCTTTATGCCACTCTCGATTGGAATATGGAGTAATAGGATGGGGCTCAGCAGCATCTAATCACTTAAAACAACTTAAGATAACTCAGAATTGCATTATAAAGACCATTCTAAAGCTCCCCCATAAGGACGTCAACGGCAGAAATTTTTAAACAGTTTGATGTTCCAAGCATACAGAAAATCTATGCCAAAAACATTCTAGTACATCACCACAAAAATGATTCAGAAGCAGACACCTCCCACGCTCATAAAACCAGAGCCAAACAAACAGACATACTTAATATACCAAAGTGTAACTCTTCATTTGGTCAAAGAAGTTCTGCATTTTTAGCAGTAAAGTTATATAACAAGCTCCCACTTAGTATCAAACAAATAAAAATAAAAAATAGCTACATTAAGGACATTAAATGTTGGCTGAAGAATCTATCGGAAAATGAACTTACTAGTATACTTAAAACATCATAGAAGTTTCTGGAAAACCTTATCCAATCAATGAAGTTAAACCATAGAAGTCGCTGAAAAACTTATCCAAAGCATAGTCCCCCTCAGCACAGGATCTCCTAGTGAGGAGGACTACGAATATATTTTATATATACATCTAACTAACATGTTTCATATAAAAATGTAAAAAATATTATATAGTTACTAAATAAAAAAAAAATAAAAAAAACTTAATTTTTCCACTTCAACTTCCACTTAACTTAAAATTAAGTGGAATAAAGTTTTATATTCGTTTTATTATAATATATTATAATGGAATTCCACCATGAATTATCACTCTCAAAAATAGTAATATTAAAATAATAATAAACAATAAAAAATAATAACAAATAAATAATCAACAAAGGCGAGCAATAGCTAATTTGACATTTGTACACAAAATTTTAAATAATAACATTGACTGTATCGAACTTCTTTCATATCATTAAGACGTACACGTCATACAGAACTATTCCACGCGCTTAATTACAAGACAAATGCATAATTCGTCAATCAATCGTGCTTTCATATGTTCAATAATATTGGTCGACGTTTTAACATCGACCGATTTCCTGCCCAAATTTAAAAAGAGCATCATGTCAATAATATAAATTGTTCAATGCGCATACACGCACACACACACCCTCTTGCACACACACACACATACACCTTCCCACTACACACATCACCCGGTAATTACTTAATATGCATACCATAAATAAGACACTACAATGAAACACATAAAATAATAATAAAATATACTTATTAATTGTAATTTTTTTTCACCTGTGTAACTAATGTACTGTTTGTTTCTGTTTATAAATAAATAAATAAATTACGAGTACAATATTTTAGGCGGGTATCAGTACCTCCGTCCTGGGAACCATTTATTGAATAACCAACACCTGTGCCATAGTTCATCCAAAGTGGTTCGCTGCGTTTGGTGATTTAGGAGAGGAGCCCCGGTTCATGGGGTGAGATTCGTCTAGGTTCTGGCGGCGGATGCGTTTGTCCACCTACTGCTTGACGGGCCGGATCGGGAGAGGCTGGTTGAAGGAGACCTTTTGAACTATCCAGCCGGACTCTCTCGACCCATTGGCTTGCATCGCAGTGGGAGGAATAGATTAATAATTCCATCACTTCTGAACACACTGACACTCAGATTTCTGTCCACCTCTCATACATTTTTATCTCCCAGAATCTCGTCTTGCTTTCTTCAAAAACCCTTAACACAGCAACCCCAAAGATGATAAATACATAAATCAATCGTCTCTATAATTTCCGATAAGCGACAGTTGAACTGGGAGTTACAATATCTAAATTCCACATTATCATTTTATACGGTTGCTTTGTCTCTTTCTACAACAAAAAACAATATTTATTCCAGCAGTGAATGAAATATCCATAGACATCCAAATTCAATGATATGTCCGTGGAAATATCCCATTTCTATCAATAACTTTTTCGTATGCCTCACTCATAAAACAAAACAAGTTTTGAGTAATTATTTCTCTATACGGTCTATATACAAAACGTCAATGGACTACTTGAATCTTTATCTTATTATAAATATATATATAAAGATAGTAGTATAGTAGTTCGTTTGAAAATATTATGTTGAAAAAATTTTTAAGATAAATTTTTGGTGGCGAGAAATTCGTTTTACCTCTGTTCAGATATCTTTTGTAGTTGAAATTAACCATATTATAGGAATAAAAAAACATACTGTGAATGTGCACACATAATATCGTGAACACAACATTTCTTAGAAATGTTCAACCAGTCTGCCAAAACGTTACTTTTATCATAGAAAAAAAAATACTGGACCACATTTTCAAAGTAGTTTTATTATGTTCTCAAATTGACATTTCATCAGGCAATCCATGGGGTGTCAGAAAAACTTGACAGCTCTCGTTTTTTCATCAAATTATTTTGCCCAATTTTTCTTATGAGTGACTCAATAACAACCTTTTGACGTGAAACTCCTCACGTAGAAATTCAAAAGAAATTGTTGGCTCTTTTATATGTTTTTCCTTTTGTTTCGTTTTCATTATTGTATATTTCTATGTAAGCAGGTTACCATAGCAAATCGGTGGTTTTTAGAAAGCTCTCTCTGTCTTATTCTTAAAATACTATTCTCTCGTTGTCTTAGGGTTAGGGGATGATCTTGCGGATTTTGTTTCATTCATCATTATCGTAGATCTTTTTTCGTGCTGCTGATAGCAGAAGAAATCTGTGAGGATTTTTTCAAGTTCGACAGATTAGTACCGTTTCATTTTTCATTAATTTTAATATATGTATAATTAGCGTCATTGTCTTTAAAAAAAATTAACCTTTCGAATATTAATAAACTTGAAAAATTACGACATCTATCAAACGATATTATAAAATTACAGGACACATTTTATTCAGACTAATTGAAAAAAATTTGCACTACAGCTTATGAAAAATATAGACATTCAAAGAATAACCATGTGAACGGGTCGCTAAAGGACCTAGTTTACTGAAACCATGCGTATTGTCTCATTAGGGTTTTTTTTATTATAAACTAGCTGTTACCTGGCATGCTTCGCAATGCCATTCAAAGAAATAAATTGATTCCCCCTGTATGTCCTTTCCCGTGCGTCCCCGTTCCCTTCCACCTTCGTCTCTTCCCTCACCGCTAACCCCACCTTCCCCTGCCTTTCCTCCCTGCCACTAAAATATATGAAATACACATATTTTCATTTATACAAATTTTATAACGCCAGAGCTTACCATTAATACAGTCAATGTTACTCGCTGATAATGTAGCTTTCTATTGGTGAAAGAATTTGTAAAATCGGTTTAGTGATTTAGGCGTCAAAGTGTAACAAACAAACACACGCACTTTCGCCTTTATAATATTAGTATGAATACTAATTCATCCAAGCATCTGTCAGGCATTTGACAAAATAGATATGCATTTCTAATGTAGTAATTCATTCATAAAATAATTTTAATACCTGCTTTATCGGTTTATTGATATTATAAGTAGTTCCAATTTAAAAAATTATAAGTTCGGTGAACTTGAATAATGTTACGAATTACGCACGGATATGTCACATTACTTACATACCCATGCACCAACAATTGAAATTGATATATTCAATTCCTTCACACTATTAAGTATATAGAGTCGCAAAAACTTTTGAAAAGTGATAAATACATCTATTTGAACGATTATGTTTATGTGAATTATGAATGAATGCAAATCTTGAAAGTGGAATTTAACCCACTTCCCGTCATCCGATCGAGCTAAAATTCGGCAATCATACTAGTTGTCGATGACAATGTATTCTATCAACTTTTGGAAGCACTCACGCACACTTACGCATTTCTCTGAAATTTGATGAAATTAGGGCGCAACTACGTCGTTCCGTTCGATGCGTACGACCGCGACCGTGGCGAAAATTCGAAACTGTTTCCCTACATAAAAATTAGATATATTACAGAAAAAAAAATACTTTTTTGAGTCTGATTTTTTCTTGTCTTATGTCTTTTTAATTCGTTTTTGGTAATGACATTTCAATCGTGAGTTATGGATCTTTGAAATAATTAGCGGAAATTTTAATTAATGATTAATTACCATGCAAATGAATAGTAATATGAAATAATAAATAAATCCATTTTGCCTTAAGAATTTGTCCGAAATTTCCAATTTACCGCTACTACTTTCATATTACGTCATATGAATTATTAACCGTAAAACTATGAAATTTCCACTTTATTATTTGTTGAAAACTGATAACATGGCTTGTTTTTTGTTTTCTTTTATTTATAAAATACATTATATTCAATTAAGACAATTCCTGTAATAGATATCTACGTTGTATCACCTCACTAGGCGGCTGGCTGCCTGTTTAATGGTGAGCAATGGAATATAGTTACTAAATATATATAAAACATGCCGAAAATTGGAAAAAATATAACAGAAGGTAGAAAAGAGAAAAAGACAGGATTAAATCATGAATATAATTCTTTTTTCTAGTTTTATATGTGTGCGTGCATGCATACATAATATGTAAATACGTGCATACATCCACACATACGTATATACATTTGAACACATATGCATAATTACATACATATATACATAAACATGCAAATTCACATTTACATAAACAAAATATTCACCTCTATCTTAGTACAAGAAACAGGCTACTAACACTATCCAATTTTGTGATCGAAAAACCCCAAGCGCCTTCTTGAAACTGTGGTATTTATTGCAATTGTTTTTACAAGAAAAAAGGAAAAAAAGTGTTAAACAAATTAACAGTAGGTATTAAATCTTGTTTTTTCAGCTTGTGAGTGAAATACAAGGGAATTTGAAAAAAACAATATTCCTAATCACAGGAAAAGGCGAGTAATCAAATGAATCAATAATAATACTCGTATATCCAAACTCTTACATTTCTATATTTGTGACTCCAAAATAGGTCAACTACTCTTTATTCTGAGTCACAATCCACCGGGGTGTGAAATGAACCCACCCTCCTTATCATCCCCCAGCCCCTAACCACCCTGTCGCCACCAGACCCTTGAATTAAAGTTAATTGTGATCGAACATTTGTATGGTTTGATGGTTAAAGCAAGCCTGATGACTGAAGCCAGACATATGAAATTTCTACCCTCTGCCACGGTTGAGCCGCGATCGCTTTATGTCCGACAAATAGTATTAAGCAGTATCGAAGCATTTAGGCATTGTATTAATGAAACCTTCAAGCTTTCGAGAATCGAAACCTTAAGGCTTTAGGCCTGCTCTAACCAGCGGTAAATAATATATACGTTTGAATTTAAACCTTTTAATTTATTTCACAGTAATCACTATAAGACGATTTTTTTCTGTGTTTGTTTCAGAGTGTTACAAAGCTATGATGTTGATTTTGATATACTTTATCGACAATAAGGAACTCCAGTGAAAAATATTATCGCTTTAAAAAAATATATTCATATAGACCAATAAATGCTGATTCTGAATATATAAGTTTTATTTCATAATATTAAACGTCGAGTTCTTAAAAAATTATTAAAAAGTGCATTTTTTAACGTCTCGTTAAAATACACTGTAAAGTTGGTACGATTGAATGGTTAGCGCAGACGTCACGAGTCATTGTATCACATTGTATTGAAATCAATTGAAATGTAGGTATGGCACAAGCCATCAGTATTAACAACATTTCATGTTATTCTTTATTTCATACTGTTTATAGAGATTTAGTTATTGTGTTAATTGAAACAATATTTAAGCCTTAATAATTCAGTATCAAAAATAGAGGTACCACTATTAGTTTATCTCAATTATTTAAAATATTCAAAAACTACTGCACAAAAAAAATAGTAATGCTTCTTCTAGGGAGAATACTTCGAACAGCGGAATTTCAAAATGGCGGTAGCTGATCAGCTGATTTCCCGATCCCATACTAATTTTTCAGGAGTGATGACGTCACACGATTTACCATATTTCCGGTGGTTTTCGGGGGGTCTTGTAAAATTAAAACTTTGACAATTATTAAAACTAACTCTAAAAATAAAAATAAAAATGCAGTTATTTAAGTCAGAAGGTCATTATTTATAAAAAAAAAATTAAAAATTGGACTGGAGTTCTCTATTGTTGCTTATGTTAATCTGAAAGGTGCATTTTTATAGATATGATTGTAAAAGAAGACAAACTTCGTACAACCCCTCTAAACGAGATGCATATTATCACACGATCTTTTTACATTTGCTCCGCACAGGAGATCTTCATGAAAATAATTCCTCTCAGGGCCTATGTGATCTTTGAGGATGCTGTGTGGAGGGTTTTAATAAGGAAAGTATCGAGAGGAAATTCTGGGAAGTAAAATGTTTGTAGGTGGTTGGGTTAGAAATATGGAATGGCTGACTTTTGAATTAATTCCCCATCACTGCAGAGCAACGCGATGGGTCGAGAGAGGACTCTCGACCTGCAGAGGAGATCCTGCTAGGGAGATCTAAAGTTCTCCCTCAACCAGTCTCTCTAAATCCGGCCCGCCACACAGTATGTGGACCGATGAATCCGCCACCCAGTCCTAGATAATCCTCACCCCCCTCGCCTTGTGGTGACCTGTGGCAGAGGTGTTGGTCATCCAATGAATGGTTTCCATGGCGGCGGTACTCATACCCGCCCCCCAAATTGTAAGTTTGTATTTTCCCAAAAACGATATTAAGCAATTTATCTAGAATTATGATATTGATTACATTTTAAAGAAGGTATAACTAAAATTAAGCATTATGTTAAAATTTAACAGTAATGCTTTAAACGTGTAAAATGAAGACAATATTATTTACCCATATTTTTTTATTATAACTAGGAACAATGCATTTTGCACACAAATCTAGTATCTTTCAACGGTAGCAATCTTCCGAACAGGCCCTCCATTGATATGCTTCGTGTAACCCTAAGTGACCAGCTCAGGTATGGGGGCTCCATCGAAGCTAGAGTAAAGTTAGCCTCCCAAAAGCTGAGCTTACTGTACAGGGCCCGCAGATACTTTAATAGTACACTACTGCTTACCCTGTACAAATCACAAGTGCGCCCCATGGTCGAATTTGGCAGCCACCTCTGGTCTGGAGCTCCAAAATACCCTCGACTCTGTGCAGAAACGGGCGTCCGCTTAATAGATTCTCCCATCTTAACAGACGGATTGCAATCTTTAGAGCACAGGCGGCGGGTGGGAATGCTATCCTGGTTCTACCGGTATTACAATGGAAGATGCTCCGAGGAACTAGCGTCATTGATCCCTACGGCACCGGTGCATAGTCGGGAAACACGCCAAACGCGTGCCCAACATTTGTACACGGTTGACATTTGTCACACAAGGACGAGTCGTTTCTTCGACTCGTTCTTGTGTTCAACAGCTCGGCTGTGGAATGATTTGCCGGCCTCTGTGTTTCCTCCTTCCTACAACATGGGTCTCTTCAAGACCAATGTTCATTCCTTCCTCTCCTCAAAAAAACCCTCCACACAGCATCCCAGATGACATATGCCCTGAGAGAAATTATTTTCCTCAAGGCCTCCTGTGTGAAGTTAATGTAAAAAAAAAATCTTATGTAACATTCACGTAAACATTTTATTCTATACTTATGTGTATTTTCTTTGTTACAGGTATGAAGACCATTACAGCAAATGGTTTCCCTGGTATAACAATTCATTATGGAAGGTAGGCGAAAACGCATTTCAAATTAACTATTCATTAATTCACTGCTCCGACAACTTACGTATTTATATTTTTATCCACTGGGCAACACCAGTCAGTTGGGTTAACTTCTTTAATTCTACGAGTTAAGAAAAAGAAAAAGAAAAACTTCCATTAATAAACTGGAGAAGGTTTTTATGGCATTATCTCTAACCTTCTTTCGAATCATATTTTGAAGGAAGTGTCGAAGTGTACCTGCCCTCCATTAGGGAGCCCGAACCACGAAGCGATAACTTCGATAGATCTAGTTCATCAAATATTTGTGAATGATATTATTTACTTATTATTATCGATTTAACAATAAAAATATTTTGTTTCTTAAGTTGTTTATGATTAGGTCGTCTGTCATTTTCCTTTTAATATATCTTGTTATTATTTGTTCTTCTTCTTCTTGTGCCCTATCCGTTCAACGGACTTTGGCTATCATGTTGGCTGTTTACTGCTCTGTTTACTGCGGCCCAGAACAGCTCTACGGTAGACTGGCCAAACCACTGTCTCAGGTTTTTCAGCCATGAGGTTCTCCTTCTTCCAGGGCCCCGTCTTCCGGCAATCTTTCCTTGCAGTATGAGATGCAGGATCTCATACATTTTCTGGATGTCTCATCACATGTCCAAGATATTTAAGTTTTCGGATTTTTATAGTTTTAATTACTTCCTTTTCTTTATTCATCCGAACCATAACATTTTCATTCGTAACCCTGTCCTTCCAGATTATTGTAAGTATTCTTCTGTAGATCCACATCTCGAATGCCTCAAGTCGCCTAATTAGTTATTCAGTAAGCGTCCATGCTTCTATTCCATAAAATAATATCGAAAACACATAGCATCTGACCATTCGCATTCGTAATCCAAGGTTGAGATCATGACTGCAGAACATTTTTTTCACGCGGATAAAGGTTGCACGAGCTTGCTCAAAGCGTTACATTATTTGTTGACGTCATGTTGTTTTGGTGATTAAGCTTTGGATTCAGATGATGTTGTTTTCATATGTAATTACCTATAGTTATCAACTAAAACAAGTTTGACCTCATTTCCTTGACTAACTTGTAAAATAAAAGTGTTCGGAGTAATATCTTTGTAGAATGCCCTTAATAAGTCCATTTGTGTCTGAATATTGCATCATAAAGGTAATACGAACGACTTCACGCGAGAGAATTAAAAGATTAACGGGACTTTTAATAAAAACACTTGATTATTCTGCTATTTGTCTGTCTAGTTAACGCTCGTATAAATAGATCCAGCTATTAGACGGCAGACAGACACCTTTAAATAACTTAATCCCAGGGTCAAATTACTGCCTTTGAAGCATTTAATCGATCTAATTTAGAACTCGTTTAAAGCTTTTCGCTTTTACAGCGGAGCTTTTGATTCAGTGTCTACAACAATACTAATACCAATCGATATATTTTTACATGTTTGACGTTATCAGAGAAATAAAACCATAACGCCATATTGATCGATTTATGTTATGACTCAAAATCTGTGAAAAATGACATCCTCATACTATGAGTACTAATATATAATATTTGGCTATTTATATAATTACTAAAACAGCGTTACTTTAGTTTTATAAAATTTTCACTTATATAACTTACACATTTGTTGTTTTCTTGGGAAATTCTTCGGAACGTATTGAACGGAAAATAGTTTTTTTTTTATCATAATTTCTTGTCGGTCTAGCTAATATATTATATCTTCATCTTGATAACATAGTATTGACTTTTATTACCCTGTTTTCGTGAAGTGTTTTGTTTCACTAAAGAAAGATCAACGTGATTAGTAGTTCATTGAATTCCCACTTTAATGAATAATTTAACAAATTTAGTATTTTATATTATACTTGCTTTTTCCCGCGGCTTTGCTCGCAAGGTGTAAGGGGGGGTTCCCACTCCGCCTCCTCCACCTTCTCCCTCCCCCCTCTCACCCCCCCCCCCCCCCCCCGTAACGTTTTTTACTCCAAATAATGTCAGGAATCACTGGTTAAATTAAGTCAAGTACGTCCCTTAACACCCTATATATATAGTACAACCTCATCATTATTTTTTTAAAATTCTCACTTTAATGAATAATTTAACAAATTTAGTGGGTACTTTTGAGCTATATACTCTCTTTAAGGAGCTAAACGCCACAAAATTTATAAAACTGGGAAGACTTTGGTGGCTGGGTCATGTGGAGAGAATGACCGAGCATCAAGCACCAAAGTCCCTGTTGAACTCAAGACCGATAGGGCGAAGGAGCCTGGGAAGATCAAGATTGAGATGGAGCAACAACGTCCTCAAAGTTATATCTTCCTTGGATATTCTAAACTGGAGAGAGCTGGCACAAAACCGAGGTGATCGGAGGAAGACTCTTGAGGAGGCCAAGACCCACCAAGTGTTGTAGAACTGATGTGAATGATGATGATGAGTAGGTACTTTTACTATCATGGAAGGAATTAATTACCTATATCTATGTTTTTTGAGTTCCCACTTTAATTAATAATTTAAAAAAATTATCAGGTACTTTTAGAACCATGGAAAAAATTAATTACCTAGGTATATCTATTATTTCACAAATTCTGTCAACAATTTTTTCTTTATTGAAGATAAACAAGCAATTTTCTCCAGCATATTTTCTTAACAAGCATCTTGAACGTCTAAAAATAGAATGAATGTGGAAGTCTTTAATTGTAGATACTTTGAGGAATCTCTCCGCTGCTAAGAGAGCCTTTAAGTGGTCGAAATAGAAAGAACCTTTGAGAGAGATTCAAGATCTTGGTTTCAGAGTTCAGTGGATCCACTTGAATCTTACTTATTAATACAGGTCTGTTTTCTGCACCGATTTTATCGATGATCATACCTAAGTCAAGTACGTCCTGTTTAGTGCAATAATCTAAACAACCCAACCCAACGGTGAGATTGAAAAATGTAGAATTGGTCCAATTGGTCTCAAATAATCTGCCCTTTTCATTCTTGCTTTTTTTTAAATATTTGTATGTGAAATCTTTCTAGAGTCCATTTATTTAGTACCTTATCCGGTTGGCTCTGTCGAGGGGCGGGTAAGGGTGGCACAAGACTATAATAACGGGGGTTTGCTCGAATTAATTCCGACGAATTCGTAACTATAATTTTTTTTTTCTTTCAGAACGATACCTACGGAGGTAAATTATTTATGTTTAAGATTAATAAAAACAGTATCTTACCATTAAAATATTTTACGTAAAATAGTTTATAAAAAGTTTTCAATCATAAAAATACTGTTTACCTTACCAGCAAATATACATAGAACATTGTTCTAAAATCTAGATAAAATATTCTTTCTGATAAGCATTTTTGAAATTAATAATTTTATTTCTAAATATTTAAATTTTAATATTATTCCCATATATTGTAAATACACCTCTATATTGATAATTTTTTTATCGCTTTGCAAAAACAAAAATTGTTCTAAAATCTAGATAAAATAATCTTTCCAATGTGTATATTAGAAATTAATAATTTTATTTATAAATATTTAAATTTTGATATTGGAAATTTAAAGTGACTGAAACGCGGTAGGGATTGCAAATACGCTTCCCGGATCAAAAATCAAACTCCCTGAGAAAATTCCTGACATTTGAAAAAATTTCCGGACTTTCTTGTAAATATAATATTAATGACGCCCCGTGTGCCACCCGACCGAGTGTCATCCCCAAGAGCACAATTCTCTAGCCACCCTCCCCCCCCCCCCCCCAGGGCGGACAATTTTTTCGAAATTTTTCATTTGTCAACTTTAATGGGGGTAGTAGGGAGGGGGGTGACTAATCAAGCAACGAAGTTAACCCTCTTAACACAGTATAATTTTAAAAATATGACTTGCAAAAGGTTCTACAAAACTATTTTTAAAGATTCGGAAGTGTTTAACGATATTTCCGGAAGCATTAAATATCAGAAGTGATGTTTTTACTTTGATTTGTATTAAAAATAACGTGGTTTATTTAATTTTTTATATCAATCTCCACTTAATTGTAGAAATTCCGGACTGTTTAGGATTCCCCTCACATTCCGGACAAAGACCTATATTTCCGGACATGTCCAGAAAATTCCGGACCTATGGCAACCCTAGCCACAATTGATCATGTAAGAAATTATACAAGTGTTGTTTTTATGAATCAGCTTTCCACTGAACTCATTTATATATTTTATGAAGTGAAACTTCTATAGCCCCGTTATGATTAAGAATTCGGATGAAACGGAAATGACGCATATAGTAAATGCGACGCATAAAACTCCCATCAAAGCTCCTATTGGTTGAGATATAAAACGGAAATGGCGCCATGTCTGCGCTCAATGGCTGCTTTGATTATGACCTCACTTTTTAAGGTTCCTTGGTTCTTCATTGGTTGAGATTGTTTTGGTAAAGTTTCGCTTCTACCGCGTGTTAACTGCACTCGAATTTTTTTCACAATGGCTCCACACAGGAAAATAATTCCCCTCAGGGCCTATGTCATCTTAAGGGATGCTGTGTATAAGGTATTTTTAGGGAAAGGAAGTTCTGGGAAGGAAAAAGGTATGAGGGGCCTTCCAGGAGCCTTGCGGTCTTAATCCTGCTGAGAATCCTGCTGAAGAGGTCAAAAGATCTTTCTCAACCAGTTTCTCTCAGCGATCCAGATTATAACTGTATACGAGTATACAAATCCCGAGTTACTGCGGCTCGAACCATTAAAACGCTGAATCCCAGCTCAAAAAGAAGAAGATGGAGAGATGTGTAATTACGAATGTTGGATAAAGTGCGCTAATATTTAAAACGGTAAAATTGAAACGAAAATTGGGAACATGTTTAATAAATCACGACTCGTTTAAAATAGAGCAAAAATCTCTTAGGGGCTGTCTAAAACAGCATTTAAAGAAACACTGTCATTTTTTTCATAACTGGTAAAATAACTGAAACAGATGTGAAAATAATAATTTTCGGAGCATACCTTGCGATTTTTTTCTATCGAGGGAATTTCATATAATTTGCGTTTCGGCGTGAGGAATGTATTGATAATATCTCCAAAATAACATATATTTTTTAGGAGCTAAAAAACTTCAAATGTTTAAGGGGGGATATGTAAGAAATTGGTTGAAATTCGGGTAGTGATGGCTTAATAAATTCTTATAAATTAAATATGATCGCTAGTAAGGTAAAACACCCTATTTCTGACACGTTAAGCTATCACTTTTTTTTCATAAATTTCAATATTTTTTTTGTAAAATTAACCTTGTATTACTGAAACGAAATTTAAAATTTTAGGAAACATTGTTCAATTTCAAATAATGAAATCTCAGATTTGGTAAATTTTTTACCGTTAAATATTTAAAATCATTTAATATGTAACATGCTAACAAAACACATATTTCTGACATAAAAATCAATATGTTCCTATTGATTGACATGGCTGTTCGTATTTCTGACATACCAAAATCAATATGAATCCATTATCCGATATACTCGTACATATTGATATTTCGATTTGTTGATGCAAATAAAATGCAAAGCCAGGTGGACAACATTTAAAGCAAAAATCGGTATTTTGGAGAAACTTTATTAATTATTAAACATAAAATTTAAAAAAAAAACTTATTTTAAAACAGAAATGAAAATTAATTAAAACATTGTTATTTGGTATAAAATATCGCTTACGTTATTTTTCCTTTGTTTTACGCCAACAAGGAACTTAACCGTATCTTGCTTTCTTCAGGCATTACATATAAATTAAAATAGGTACAAGCATTATAATTAAAATAGGTATTTTCGTCCTTGCACATTCATTGAAAGAAGTAGAAGGTTGATTGATAGCAGCCTCATTAAAAAAATCTGTTATTAAATGGAGTAAGGGTATTCCTGCTGACAAGATTCATTTTCGATGTTTTTTTGGTTTCTCGTGTAGTATTTCCATATTATTTTCACTGTCTTCAAAGGGATATTCAAAATAGTTTCATCATTCATGTCAGCAATCCACTTAGAGTCTAGCCCTTAATACTATCAGAATTCATTTCCCATGATATATTCGAAATGTATAAATTCCCAGAAAAATTGTCTACAGTTACGGTCATAATTTTCGAAATATCAAATAATGCCTTGTACTCCGCAAAGCCCATCCGTACCTCGTGCGATTCACGAAATTCTTTCAAAACACCAGAATAATAAGGGAATGGAAAGGAATGAGGGGATATAACCGGTGATACATTATTTTCTACCAAATGTATTGTTTCTTCCACTACAATGCTCTCTGGAGTCGCTGATTTTACACTTTCATTGAATAATGATATTTTTCATAATTTTTTTTGTATTATGGTATGGCATTTGCATCAAAAGGAAAAAGACCACACTCTTGAAAGCCATTTCTGAGGTGCGATTTCATATTCGTGTTATCTAGCGCGCTTTTTAAAATAAGTGCAAAGTTTTCCCTTTTTACTTTTGCTTCCTTATTTTTCAGTCACCATTCCCGGATAGATTTTTTGAAGGAAACTTTTAACGCACAGCAACATCTAGCGTTTGCAATATGTGTTTGGCGTTTGGATACAAAGCCACCAAAATAATTTGATTTGCTTTGCAAAACTCAATAATATTTAGTGTTAGGTGGGATTATGCCCGTCTACGAAAAGAATGACAGAAGTTATATTTCTGTTTATTAAAACATTAGTTCGGTAACATTATTTGTTTAATCAAATTGTTACAAACTCGCAAAACATTGCCAAATTTGCCTCTAAAATCATTAGAAAACTTTTTCTTAAATGGCCTGAATTTTATATCAAAAAATACGAAATAAATTAAATTACACTATCTGCAATATATATTTCTAAAACATTTTTTTAATTATTTGATTTGGTTGGGTATTTTGGCATCAAATCCAGTATATATTGTTTATTATAAGAGAGGTCGCGCAGAAGTTCTTCTTATGTCAGGATTAAAACATCCCCATATTAAGTATCAATTTCTGACATACCGGTCAAAAATATGAACATGATTTTTTGAAGCCTAAATTAAAACACGTACCTTTTTCAGACTGCTCAAAAACTGTCATAAATCTATTGAAATATATTATTTTCCGTTTTAAATGTACAAATATGATCAATACTCTATTGAAAAATATACAAAAACAATACATAAAACATTGGTGAACTGTGTCTTCACGTTTTGTAAAATTTGGTTTACTCTTCGAAAAAGGTGAAAAAATGTGCAATATAACAAAGTCACCAAAATCATACACTAAATAATATTTTGTTAGAAATGGATGTCATATAGTCCTTAGACTAAACGTTGGTTAGAGGGAGAGGGGAACAAATTTCTCGATGCGCTAATATAAAAATACGTAGGAATGTTACTTCAGTTGGTATAATCTTAATTTGTGTTACATTTGTCAGAAATTGGAGCAGGGTCAGAAATGTGGTGTTTTACCTTATATGATCGCGAATAACCTTTTTTCTAAGTTCTTTCCTCTATGCTTCTAAGCATGTTATCAATACGAACCTACGACCTAATTACACGTGCTTCCAATATTCCAATTTATTATGATAATTTTAATTCCGTTTTATTAGTTCATGTAGGACATTTAAAAATAATGAAACGTCGAGAAACCTCGTTATGAAAATCGAAGTTTATTCTCTCTGAATTCTTTGTCATGAAAATTGTTTTGTTTGTATTTAACAGTACGGAACTAATAATCGATAGTTTGTTTGCTTTCATGTTTTAAAAACAAATCGAGCATTGTTTTCTCTGGTTAATAATAACGATTTTAAAGTCAATATTTCTATGAAAGAAACTGTTATTTGAACCCTTCTGAAATTTACAAAACAAACACAATAAAGGATTTCTCCTGGAAATTTAATTTTGGGTCTATTAACGCAAGAAGAAATTAAAACTTTGATATTTCTTATGTTACCATGATTAATTCTAGGGTTTTTATGCCATGTTGCGTTTCCTCCTTCTTTTGCCAACGTTTCGACTAGCGTTACAGTTACAGCGTTATATGTTTTTCTCTTGTTTTCTTAACCGCTTTTATCAAGTATCATTTCTACGAATTGCTCAGTTCTTCAAAAATATTTGCCGTACACTTAATATTTTTTAATCTATTTGCTTGCCATTATTAGATTAATCGAATATTTCTCCATCTCTGAGTCTATTGCTAAACTACTCGTCAAGTGACTTTAATCGTAGGTTTTACATTATAGATAGTAGCTAGTAGCAGCGCCCTTGAGGTGATTTTCCACGAAAACGGCGCTATATAAATTAGCCAATTATTATTAGATGAAAAATTGCTTCACTTTAACGCTTCAACGTTATGATAATTTATTCCTCTTCCGTAAACAAGCACTTGTTATTGTTTATCCGCTGACTTTTCAATCAGTATTCATCACGTTCAACTTCTAAAAACATGTTTTCATTTATCTGAAATAATATAAGGTACTTTCAATGCTTTTTATCACAACATATTAAGATTCAAGAGATCTTTGAGGGTGGTATGAAGTGCGCTTTTTTGCGTCTGAACAACGATGTTTATTCCTTAATTGTTTTCCATTTTATAATGCACATCATTGCATTTCTCATTCATAATATTATCTTTCAAATATTTCGCAAATATACCTAGTAGAGGTATTTGCGGAATATTCCGGAGCCCTACATACGTAGCGATTAAAAACAAACATTCAGAATCAAACGTTGCATTGCTTTAAAAGACTTGGGCCATGTTTTGCTGTTTCACTAGATTTGATGACCTGATATTTTCTAACATTCCTTTTCTTCGCCTCCTTTTTCTGCTTCTTTAAGCCTCACACCTGTTGGGGATGCCTTGGTACGTTGGGTTCGGGCAGTTGGAACTCTCATATAGATATCTTCAAATGATAGTGTATTCATGTATTCAAATGATAGTGAAAAATTGCTTGAAATTCCAACTCAACCTATAGTCTAAATCTAGTTTAAATCAATAAAACTAGTCAACAAACATGAAGCTGAAGAAATCCATTAAAATGAAGATGGGGGCATCATTGCAACACTGACATGACTACCTACAGTCCGCCTTGCAATGGAAATTCCGTGCCATCCCTGAAGTGAGGACGACTGTGGATGAACTATTGTACTGTGAATTTAAATGGTGATTAATTAAGATAAATTACTTTGACTAAATTTAATAACTAGGTATGTAGAATCGGGTTCTTTCCATTGTATATATTTCCGTTGTTTCAATGCTTTCGTTCCTTACAAAATTTCCCTGATCAATTTTTGGCATTTTTTGCTAATGAAACTTTTATGCAGTGTAACATATAAAAGAAATATAGTCTACAATAAAAAGCACATAAATTTGTTTAAGACCACTTTTATTTTAAAACACTCTACCGGTTTCAGAAGCACCCTTCCTTCGTCAGGAGAATATTATAACTAAACTATGATACAGAATGTTAGGTGTTTGAGTGGGAGGTGAGCAAAGGGGTGGGGGTAATTGCGGGATTTCCGGAAAGAACAGAGCGGTTAATTGGAAAAATATTTAGAATGGGACTGAAAGATAAATTAATTTGGTTATTCAAAATACTGGCATTATTATTTAAAATACTAGCATTATTATTTAAAATAATAATGCTAGTATTTTGAATAACCAAATTAATTTATCTTTCAGTCCCATTCTAAATATTTTTCCAATTAACCGCTCTGTTCTTTCCGGAAATCCCGCAATTACCCCCACCCCTTTGCTCACCTCCCACTCAAACACCTAACATTCTGTATCATAGTTTAGTTATAATATTCTCCTGACGAAGGAAGGGTGCTTCTGAAACCGGTAGAGTGTTTTAAAATAAAAGTGGTCTTAAACAAATTTATGTGCTTTTTGTTGTAAATTATGGCGAGCCACAAAGTTAGTGCTTTTTACCAATAAGAAATATAGTCATTTAGAATTAGTTCGACTTTATCAACTTTATTCGAAATATGTTTTTTTAAGAAATTGTTCTTTATTTGAAGCTTTTTCATCTCAGAACCATTATTGTTACCAACGAGTATTACTGTTTCCCGGATCAGTAATGTCTAAACGAGCGTGGAGCTAAACTTTATTGGGTTTTAATATATTTTTGGCAAACCTTTTTCTGGGATTTTGTAAATAAATCTCTTTCTTGTCCCTCAAGACACAGAAGTAAATATTTTTTTTTTTTTATTATTTCATTCTGTGTAATTTTAAAAATTGTCCCGTTTTTAAATATATTATGGACACAAAGTTAATCACTTGTTTGAATTTGAAAATAGTGTGATAATTTGAATAATTTTCACAATTTAAGTCAGTTCCAATATTGAAAATATCACACTGGCACGCACAAGGAAATTGTATTGTTTAATGTACAGAGCAATTTAAGCACTTAACTTTTGTACAATAAATATTTTTGAAACAATTCCAATATAAACTTGTTTTAGGCATATTCCTTTGTTCAAAATCATAAACCGAACTGAATAATATTGTCCATTTTACGATTTACGAACAAAATACAAACTTTTGCCAGCAAAATATTACTCCGTTGTAAAATATAATTCCTCAGACATAGACAGGCGCCATCTCCCCGTTCCAATTTGAAGTTTCACTCCCGCGCAATTTTCAATTAGTATTCCAAATTTGAAAACAGGAAAAAACAAAACAACAATGGCGTCCCGTTTGTTGAGAGCTGTCGTCGGCCGATTTTTCAGAAAATAATTCGAATGATCGCACAGCGTTTGTTTTATCAGAACCTCCATTAGCTCTTATAAATACGATAGGTAAAAATATAATTGAAAAATACGACAATTCCTTTACAGATATTTCCAATTAATTTTAATAATCGACTCTTTGTGTGACACATTTAATAATTGGAATATTGTGCATAAATATGAATCTTTCAGTAATAATTTTGCTTGATTTCTTTCCACGGCTGAAGACAATTATATGTTATTTAAAATACATACGACCCATGCAGATGAATAGTATGATGCTTACATTGATTATTATTATGGAGGTATGTTATTATAGCCTTTTTTTTAACTATACTTCGTACAGTTGAACACATATTATGTTCTCTCTTGTCGATTTTGTTTACATTATACGAGTAAATAAACCGTTTAACGTTAACGTAACTTATTATAGTACCTACAAAACAGTAAAAAGAATCCGATCTAATTACTAAATCAAATCAATTATGCGCAAGTGAAACGTTAATTATTAACAAAAAAATATATAAAAATGAATCCTGAAAATGAAAAATGAACGCAGTAGAAGTGAAATCTTCAGAAAACTAAAGTAGACCAGAGTGGGGAAGCTACGAAGCACCGCACAAATAGGAGACCGATTATACTATCTCATTCTCTCGCAGGCTAAATCCTATAGTGTATGTATTTGTCTCTTTTCAGTGTTGCTGTTTTTCGTTTCATTTAATTTCAAATCACAACGGTGCTAAAAAGTTTTTACTTCAATAATATGTAGGCGAGATAAATTTTAGTTTCCTATCTCTCTTTTATTTATTTATTTACTAGCAGACCCGGCCACACGTTGCTGTGGCTAACGAAACCTTTATAACCAACGCCATATGTTAAATCAAATCCACACCACGCTGCCCGCTGACCACTACCCATACCCCGCTTCCGCTTGGCCAAATATATTATGTATTTCAACCAATTTACATAAAACCTTGACAAATTATATACGTCAAAACCTTCCTCATGAATCACTCTATCTATTGATGAAAACCACATGAAAATCCGTTGCGTAGTTTAAAAGATCTAAGCGCACATACTTCGTGAGCGACTTCAAAAATAAGAAAATACACAGATTTAGGAAATAAGATTAAAAGAATTTGGCATTCTCATATTACCATTTGTTATTTCGACTACTGGCATAATACCTAGGTCTCTCATTCAAAATTCAGGCATATTAGATTTGTCAAAGAATTTATATTTAAAATGCAAAAACCAGTCATTTTAAATACACGTCGGATTACAAAGATTTTTTAAATATTTATATTGAGGGATCAGTAGGATTTATAGGTTCAATTAGGAATTCCACAGAGCCGAACCCTCTGATATGAAAATATCTGGAGTCGGTGAATTTTTTTTCCCATTTGGTCTCTGGTAGGTCGACATGTTGTTCTTGTATTATTTTGTATTTATAATACTTATATAGTGCAATTGCATAGCGTGGATTGACTAGAATCTAGTCTAGTCTAGTCACTAGATGATCATTTGGGGAAGTGTGTGAAAGGGTTTAATTTTTCATATGGGGAAAATTTAACCCGGACATTTAAATCTGGTGCGTTAATAAGATTAACGGACTTTCGTCAAATTTCCAACAAAGTATCACGAAATTTGGAAATGATCATTTTAAGGATGAGGATGGTACATGAAAGCAAAGACAAACAGAGAAAATAGAAGTGTCAAGTCATAAATTTGCAAAAATTAGAGTAAATATAAAATATCTTCAATTGTTTAAAAAGCGACAGAAAATTGTTTGAAGAAGAAAATTAAAATCCGTTATTTTGCAGATAGGGAGTTAGTTTAATGATTGTTTTCAATATACGAGTAAGTATGCAAAATAGAAGATGGTCATCTTATCAATTGAAGAAAATAATTTACATAAAAATAATCTCTCTTTTTAAGTTCATTACAAATATCACGTATTGTGTAATAATATAAATCAATAGGTACAGGCAGCTATAAATATCGTGTTGGGGAGGAGAGATTTTTTGGAGAGCAAAAGTACGCATTTTTCTTTCGTTCCCTCCTTACTGACGTAAAATTTACTTACCGTTTCAAAAGAGATTTCAATCTAACAATGTATACCTCTTTTCGCCGGCAGAAGCAAATCATTAATAAATGTGCTTACAATAAGTATATATATGAAGTTTTAATTATGTTATTTGGTAATGATAATTATGTTATTTGGTATTCAAAAGATACAAAAGGCGATAATTAAACTAATTCTGCAAGTGCCTTTCTACACAGATTCAACCGAAATATACAAAACATTAGAAGTCATATCAATAAAACAACTTTATGCCAAATCTGCTCTGCTATACTTCCTCCAAAACAAACTCCATATTCCAATTCAACCCAAAATAATAATAAAAACCAGGTCATTAACAAATATAACCCTGAACATACCAATAACACACACCACACACGGACAAAGACACTTTCAGTATTATGCAACCAAACTTTTTAATTATATGCCCATTACTCTGAAACAACAACTAATTGCAAATACATCTACAAACATCCACAAAAAACATATCACAGCCTGGATCAAAAATCAAGATATTCACTTTATTCAAAATACTTTAATCCCTAACCAAACATAACCAAACTATAACAAGTGTAAAATAAATAAAGATGTCTATCAAGAATTTACCAACTATTCATATGTACATATAATATACATATATACCTTATATATATTTTTTTTTCTTCTAAGTAATCTATGTACAATTACCATTAAAATGTAAAAAAAAGAAAAAAAACTAACTTTCTACTACAACACATAAATACCTGTACCTGTCACACTTAATCATAAACACGTAAACACCTCAGCACAGGTTCTCCTAGTGAGGTGTTCACGAAACATATAATATTACCAACTAACAGTTTCACCTTCTCAAACCTACCTAACACACAACATAATGAAATGTAATATTAATATGTAAAAATGTTATCAAAATATATTACATATGTAAAAATGTTAACAATAAGGTGAAAACTGTAATATATAGATATAAATAAATAAATAAATAAATGAAGCATACTATAAGTTTTAGAAATGATTTGAGATTTTCACGACCAAAATATTATCATTCTTAATGTTTGGGTTACTATGCCATGTTTCGCTTCCACCTTCTTTTGCCAACGTTTCGAACTGCGTTACAGTGTGCATCGTCAATAGATATGTAGTTTGTGGTAAAGAGTGTGTTTATGTATGTAGAAGTTATTATTAGTGTAGCGTGTGATAAACCTGTTGCGGCCGGTATTTCAGTACAATAATTAATTACATTAATGTGATTTTCGGCGTTTAGTTTTGTTGTAGCAATCATGTACTAAATACCAATTAATTTGGCCCCATCTATATTAATATTAATTACTACGCTTTACGTCAAAAGCTTTTAATTTATTTTTTTTTATATCCTACTTCTCCCCCGTAGTCAATTATCAAAAGCGGTGATGCACCAATCATCCTTCTGCCCTTTTTGTAATATTTTGTTCCTCCACACACCCGAAATGCGCACGTGTGCTCGCTGTTGTTTGATTGCATCAAACGTGTCGGCATGGAGTGGGTATTACAACCCCCCTCCCCCAATCCATCCCCATGGCATACCACCCCTTGGGGAGCGGATGTAAAAATGCCCATGGTCTCGACGAAAAAATAACCTTGCTGATTATTTGTATAACTCAGAAACAACATTGTGTATTGTTATTATTTATTATTCTTTTCCGCGATGAAAAACGCAAATGCCGTATTGTTTTTACGAACAAAATTCGTTGAAACATTCTATTATTTTCGTTTTCATATTATTATCCCCCGCTCGCTTTAAAGCTCTTCGTTAATTTGATCGCAGGGACGTGTCCTGCCAAATTTTTATTAACTTATTCTTTCAATATATTTTTTAAAATTAATAAAAATTCTACCAAAACACATTTTCAAAAACATTACACAATAATATCCCTAAAACCTTAAATCAAAAGGAATGTTGACAATTTTACTCTTACTAGTATAACGTTGAAATCCACACATCACATATTAAAATCACATGTACGTGACGGGAGTTGCAAAATTGCAAATTGTAAATTGTCTAAAAAATAGGTACCTACTCCTTTTTTAAAGATCTCTTTTTAGTTTTTTGAATATATTTAATACCCTTTATTCATTCACCCATATATTAGATTTATTCCCGGTACATTTTCTATAGACTTACTTATTTCTTAGGAATTTTGCTGTACCTTTTAGTAGACCTGTAACATATGAAATGAGTATTACTTAGAATGTTTTAATGTGTAATAGATAATATGAAAGTATTCAATAAAACCCAGCGCATGAGACAGACATGGATAACAATGAAACCCAAATTCAAAGGACATAATAAATATATGTTTGATGTTCGGCAGATATACGCAAAAACAATCCTCACTCATCTATTCACAAATATACAAAAATACTATGAAAAAAAGATTAAATACTCGCTCTATTCGAAACAATAACAAAGAATTACTACAAATTCCCATAACTCATTCTACTTTTGGTCAACGAAGCTTCAGATACCTTGCAACAAGATTTAACAACATTCTTCCAATTAGAAAAAAACATAAAAGTTTGGATAAAAAATAATGATAGGGCATTTACCGGTGCACTCACCCAAATTCAAAATTAGTAATGAACCAATGCATGTAATGAATCGACTAAATTTAATTACGCTGTCTGACAGAAGAATTATTTCAGACCTAGTTTTATTGTACAGAGTTATGAACAACCTAATTGAGAGCCCTGCCATCGTTTCTAGTATTAAACTCCATGTACCGACAAGGAATACTAGACAAAATATAACATTCTTTTGCAACACATACACAACCAACTATCAATCACACTCACTTACCAATAGGATGCATGATTTAGGCAACAAGTTTGGTGGTATTGTAGATGTATTCGCTGATTTCCTTTACATTCTAAAATGCAATTTAAACCAACACTTTGTGGAATCCTACAAATTATTGTAACGTGGGTATAATATATTTAACGATTTGATGTGTTATTGTAATGTTTTATATTATATTTTGTTCTATGTTATTGTTAAATATTACATTGTTTAAAATATTTCACAGTTTTAAGCAAGAATATACAAGTGGTTTTTTCTTTAAAAACTACTTGTATATTCTTAAAAGTTTTTTCACTTTTATAACGTTTAATATAAATTCTATGTATGTGTAATCCTCGATATCTTAAATATTATTTTATAATCTATGTAAAAGCCCCTACGGGCGTATAAGAACAATAAATAAATAAATAAATTAAATAAATAAATAAATTCTTATTATTAATGCAACCAATCTATTGTGCGATTATATTCTAATATAGGTGTAGGTATGTTCACAGAATTATAAATTGACGTAAAATTACTGCCTCAACACAGGCTAGCCTAGTGAGGCAGGTTACGAGAAACCTACGTTTATAATTATAAATCTCTATTCTTTAAGTACCTACTGTTTATATGTATATTGTTTTCCATTATTAACTTTTGTACTTATGCAAACTTTAAACTATTGTATACTTTTTTTGTAATTATAAATCTTTAAATTTTTGTTCAATAAAGATATATATTATTATTATTATAATTTATTATTTTAAATTCAATATCAAGAGTCATTAAGTATCCAAAACATTGAGAAATCTACAGGGGGGTGCATGTGATATCATAAATCTGAGATTAATGTCACTTATTAAAAAATGTTAAATGAATCTAAGAGGTCAAGAAAGAGTACCCAAGCGCCATCTTGTTTTAAATGAAATGAGAAAAACATATTTAAAATACTCTAATGATAAACCATGATAAAAATTAAAGAAGCTAAATTTAAACGTTGCGTGGAGTTCTGCAGTCCTGCATCCCAACCGCTTCTCTGCTCGGCAGGTGGGTGACTTCTTCAGGTTCCAGATCCAGATCGCTTCACAGAGCGCAATGGTCATGTAGTACGTGGGCACTAGTGATGTGCGTTTGACTCTCGCTAGAGATGGGTAAACCAAACCGCTACAGACCTTTCGGCTTTCGTTTGCTTTAAGTTTTTTCTTGCATAATTCGAGAGTGGTGTATGACGGAATAAGACTTTATCATTAAAAACTAAATAAAACAGATCCACAATTCGGGGTCCTAACTCCTACAAGAAGTAACTTTTCAAAAGCAAAACGTACCGTCACGCTAGAAGTTGATATATTTATATATTATGTTATAAAATATTTGCACTGGTGTTAAAATCCAGAGAGTAAATTGGTGAATACGTTAGTGTCGACAAAACCCTGCTCGGTTTCCTCCTGAGCAACTTAAATTAAAACAAAATACTTTGCAATAAAAATTATCAACATGTTTCGAAATCAATGGTTTCTTCGTCGGTATAAAAAATAAATTAAAAAAATCATTTTATCCTGTCGAAGAAACATCGGTTTCGAAACATGTCTATAATTTTAGTTAAGCAAGTGGTGTAGACAAAATGATTTATTTTCATTTAATTAAAATGAAGGCACAAAGTGAATTTACTATTACTGAAGAAGACTTATGTCTTTAAAAGTTTAATGTTGAATATTTTCACTCAATATTGCCGCCTACTACCATCTTTCACTCTGTTCCCGCGTAGAGCCTGCTGACATCCAGCGCATTGGTCACGTTTAAATTATTTATTCTTAGGCCCTCGAATTGTTGTCGAAAATCAAAAACGGATAATCCATATCATCGCAAATAAATCTCATATTAAATGTCGCGGCGCTTTATCATTTGTCGTCGATCTGTGATTATTAAGCTGGTTTCATTGCGTTAACAAGTGAATATAAGCATAGATTATTACATGTAAGCAGCTGTGGTTTTCACATAAGGAGAAAAACCAGGACAGGCTCTATTTTATGCTTTCATCTTTTCATACAAATCCAATCAAATGCCCTCAGTCAATAGAGAACGCCAATCCTATTTTTTTAAATGAATAAAGACCTTCAAACTTAAATAACTGCATATTTATTTTTATTTTTATAGTTAGTTTTAAAAGTTAAAAATAATTGTCAAAGTTTTAATTTTTCAAGACCCCCTGAAAACCACCGTATCTATAGTGGATTGTGTGACGTCATCACCCATCGATAGTTTTATTTACTTTCAACAGGTGTTGTCATTTTGAATGGAAGAATCAATGGCGGAATGACTTTAGGATGACTTTAGGTGTGAGAAGTCGAGGCGTTTTTTATTCAAAATTAACTGCTTTTAATACAAAAAAACATTGGTAAAATGGCCACATCTCAACGCTACTGTTATTGTATTGTACTAAAGTGCAATATAAAAACAATAAATCATCTTTTTCATTGCAAAAACAAATGACATTGTAAGCCATCGAATTTTGTGTTCAGGCGTGACTTTTTACATTGTATTATGTATAACACATACAGAAACACTGGTATTTATAATACACTGATCATGTCGATTATGTAATAACTTGTATAAAAAGCCCTTGATACTAAAAACAATTTGAAAATACGATCGATATATCGTAATTGTAAACCAAATGTCAAATATGACACGACTTTTATTGCATTTATTGCAGATTTAAAAAAATCTTTTTTTACAGCTAACTAAAGACTTTCAAAAACAACTAATAAAATGATTAACTTATTAGCTTTTATTCCACGAAATTCGGCACTTAATGGTCCGTATTATATTTGAAAAACATTATCCTGGAAATTATCAGATTGTTCGCAAATATAGCCCTTTTCCGTCATCAATTTAATTGTTGAGGGCCTGAATAATGTTTCAATAAACACAACAACTATTACTAAATCTATAGAGATTTAGATAAATAATAGTTGTTTATTATTTATAGAAACAGTGTGAAAATAAACCAAAAATACGAAATGTTGAATGTACCTACACTTCAAGTCGTGATTTTAAATTTCAACACAACTTCAACACGCTATCACCAGGAGAATAGTTAGCAGTAACGTCATCAGGTCATCACTAACCATTTCAGTAATGCCAACTTGACGCTGTGTTTTAACGAGATGTTTAAAAATGCACTTTTTAATAATTTTTTAAAAACTCTACGTTTAATATTATTAAATAAAACTTCCAAATTCAGAATCGGCGTTTATTGGTCTATATGAACATATTTTTTTAAAACGATAATATTTTTCACTGGAGTTTCTTATTCTCATAGTTTTAGAGTACATTCATTCATCGCCATCGGGCGTTAACATTAAGTGCTTAACAAATTCACAATAATTCATTATCCATAATACACTTGATCTATCTTATATCAACAATCTGTTGACGTTCTGACCAATATGATTTTAACCTAATGTCAACCTTTCCATCAGCTCTGCCGTCTCTCAATGTTTCACCCCTGGATGAAAGCGAGGTATGTTTAATAAACTACCCGGATATATGAGTGTTGTGGGGGTG
Source organism: Limnephilus rhombicus (assembly GCA_929108145.2). Classification (NCBI taxonomy): domain Eukaryota; kingdom Metazoa; phylum Arthropoda; class Insecta; order Trichoptera; family Limnephilidae; genus Limnephilus; species Limnephilus rhombicus. The sequence goes on along the minus strand of OV815277.1, from coordinate 30,064,670 downwards.
ATTGCGATGGACATGTGAAGTTGTGAAGGGTGTATGAGTGCCCCAGACTGGCGCCTGTAGTCCGTACGTCGCATCCATTATTTCATCTTGTATAAGGGATGATTACGATGATAGTAATGCACCAACTTGGCTAACAACCAAATTACACCCTTCTGAAATAACAGCCCTTATGAAGCTCGTTTCTTAGCGATGTAGTATGTCTCAATTTGGTAGAGCACATACTCGTGTATGTACCGAAAGGATTATGTGGTTTTAGGGCTGTCTCGAACAAATATTTTTTTCTGAAATCAAACCAGTGTCCTCATCCCTAGAGACGGTGTGCCACAATTAACAATTTTATTTATTAATTCTTTGATGGCATACAATTATTCTACTTTTTTTATTTTATTTTTTTTTATTCACTGAAACATTTATTATAATTACAATTTTACAACATTATATAACAACAATATTTCAATCGCTCTCCTAATAAAGCAGTTGCTTGTGTTTTGGAGAGGACAACTAAACATGATAGTAAAAGTAAAAATTCTACATGGTAGTGCAAGTAAAAAATTCCAACTTTCAGGGGTACTTTTTGGGTGAAAGGGTAAAATTTGTCCAGTGTGTGCGGCCTGTAATATAATGTTCCATTGTTACCAAATCTACCATCAGTCAGTGTTTAGTGGCGTTTTGAATGCAACGTAAATGTACCTACTTGCCGTGCGCTTCATGTGAAAAGCATTATTTCATTCGCAAAGCAGATCTGATAATTTAATGTACCTGGCAGTGTTTGACTTTAATAACTTTGTTATTATAATTTAGTGCGTCTTTATAATAATAATAATAATTCTTTATGCCAGGATGTGGGGGAGGATAGTGCAATTCTACCGTCCCGTATAGTCATACATATTTACGCAGAATAGAAACAAGTATATAGAATAGAAGAAAAAAAATAACAATAAATAAATCTTAAATAAATGAAGACAATATAAGCGAAACTCAATCGAAAATCTGGAAACAGAAAAATCAGAAAAACATATTGACACCTCTGGGACTCGAACCCAGGACCTCTTGCTTTCCGGGCAAACGCGCTAACCACTGCGCCACGGTGTCGATATGAAATTCGGTCATGTTTAACTGTACCATACTTCGACTAAGAACCACCTACATTATCCTCATTTTCTTTAACGCATATATTATTGGCAACTAATCTTGCAATTCTTAGTTTTAACATAATCCATAATCGTATTGACAGCCCATTCCTCTTGGAATGTTATGGCTTATACGTGCCTGAAAATTTCAGCCGTAGTCGTCGACACGACTTGTTCAAAATACCATACGGCAGAACAGATGTTCTAGCACATAGAATATTATAGATATATATAACTCTTCTTTAGATAGCCTTAAGATTTTTTTGTATATTAATCATCTTCCTAGGTGTTAAGACTGTTAAAATGAGAAAATTGTACAGTAATTGGATAAAAATCTGTTATACAATTAAAAAAAAAAAAAAAAAAAAACTATCTTTATGTATGATTGCAAGATTCAAACCCGAACTAAATGCTCTCTAGATAATAAAATATTCATCCTAGACTTGCAGAAAAGTCGATAGATGTCGCATATTAAATAAAATGGATAAAGATTTATTCAGACACTAGCTAGAGAGCATTTAGTTCGGGTTTGAATATTGCAATCATACATAAAGATAGTTGCCAATAATATATGCGTTAAAGAAAATGAGGGTGGTTCTTAGTCGAAGTATGGTACAGTTAAACATGACCGAATTTCATATCGACACCGTGGCGCAGTGGTTAGCGCGTTTGCCCGGAAAGCAAGAGGTCCTGGGTTCGAGTTCCAGAGGTGTCAATATGTTTTCTGATTTTTCTGTTTCCAGCTTTTCGATTGAGTTTCGCTTATATTGTCTTCATTTATTTAAATATTACAATTTGAGATTTTACTCATAAAGTTAAAATGAAAAAAATAAAATAAATAAATCATCCATTATTATGCAGTGCGTGGTCTTGAGTGAGCTCGGGCCCAGCGCTCACTCAGGAGTGGCGCTTGGCGAGTGAGGGTGCATGAAGGAGAATAAAAATATTTTTTAATTTTCTAAAAAAGAAAGACAAACATTCCCGGGTTACGAATAACCCAACAATCTCTGAAAATCTCCTACTACCACCACACTAAGCGGAAAATGTTGCTTGTGTCGTTATGGAGGACTTATCCAGCCGAGGAATCAAACACGCGACGCCCTGGTGGGACCCAAACGAGGTGCCCGCTCAACCACAGACCGGTCTATATCTATAAATATACTTATTAAACGTAAATTGGAAAAGAAATGCCTTGTGTATAAATTGCAAATATCTATTTATTTTATAAATGGTTTATCGTACCATAATGTCGATTTTAATATCCGGTGATTTTCCATAAACAATCGATTAAAAAAACATGCCTGATAGTTGGTAATAAACTTGCTGATCGAGACCGAGATCAAATAACTGGGAGGTATTTATGTCTTTTAAACATGACATCATTTCATTTATATTTATGATTATATTTCGATAACAAATTTTAATTATCTTGAAAACTCGGGTTTCTCATAACGAGGGTAGGTATTTCGGAGAACAACTTGCAAGAATATTATTTTTTCAAAACAAGTGAAGTTTTTATTTTTTGTGTAAATTTTATTATGTACCTAAATACGAGCCCTCGTTTCTATAAAATTTTATGTACATTTAACGCGTTGTTTATTTAACGCGTTTCTAGAAATATTATTCTGTTATACAAAATTGAGATTTGGAAAATTGATGTAATTCTGGATCACTAAAAATGAGAATAAAATTATATCCAATATGTTAAGCATAAATTATATGAACACAGCACCAATTTTATTACATCTTTAAAGGTTCTAGTAATGCAATACGCATTTTGAATACAGCATAAGAAACGTTAGAAGAAGTTAATATCAAAGAGGAATTCGAGGTCGTTATCCCTAGCGACATTGTTATAGTAATATGGGGAATGTCCAATTTTTCCAGAAGTATGACGTAACACTCTCCAATGGACCCCAGGAGTCGAATTTCGTATAAGCGTGCTGTCAATACGGGATGTTCTTTATTCAGGGGTCCTCAAAACGCACGTTCACTCTCTGACCCATTAAGTTACTTATTTTAGTGTGATTATTCTGTGTATTCTTTTATTTTGTCATATTTCTTAATAATAATATTGATTCTATTTGGAATACTTTAATGGCGCCGTTTTCATGATAAAATCTCTTGAGAGGCGCTTTTCAACTTAATTTAACTAACCTTCAACTTATCACTGAAGAGAATATTTCAAAGTCCTCTCGAAAACTATTTAAAATAAATAACTATACACAATAACTAGATGTACACTAAGGTAGAAAACTCGGCTCACTTAGCTGATATATGAAGCCACTATTCGTAGGTACGAGTATGGAGTAATAAACTCTGACTTATAAATAAATAAATGGTAAAATCGAAAATATAAGTTATCCTGTGGATAGCGCTTTTGACAGCTTATCGAAAGTGTGGTAAAAATGTAATTCGTATTAGGACTTATAACTAGTGACTTACAGCTAAGATTCATATTTATCCTTAGGCAATTTTGGAAATAATCTTCATAATAAACCAACAATAAATAACCATAGTTTTTTTGGTAGAGACATTATTTATCCCAGCCTGACACGGTCTCGTAAAAGGTATGCTATCTATGTTAGAATTACGGTGAGAAATGTGATTTAAACAATGTTAGAAAGAGAAAATTATGCACTTTCAGTTCGCAATCTAAATTTTACCATAAATGTCCCCATAAAATCTAGATAATTCTATGAAACGACATATGGCATTTGAAAAATATTTTCAAGTTTTGCAAATTTAAAAAAATATATTTTTATTTTCGACGAAAAAAGTTAAGTGAAGATAACTTTTATAATTTCTTTATTTAATTATATAGTGATTTTAGTTTACTGTTTTTCAAGTAGTTTTCACGATATAAACCATTAGTAATCGTTAAAAAAAATTATTTTTAATTGTTTACATCGATTTGTAATACTAAAATCTGAAGGGAGTCTTTCATCTGCTTTCAAGAACAGTTTTTTTAAATTATCTTCATAAACAGCGATTTTATCTGGAATCAAATGTAATAATCGTGCAAATTGGACATCTTTTCTGGGCGTTATTTCAAGGGTTTCACGACTCACTTCCACTGTTTCACTCGCAACTTCATTTCGTATTGAGCTTTAGAACTGTGAAATATCCATCTGAGTGTTAAAAAATATTACAAGACCATATTATTTTGTTTTAACCTATTTTTTTAAATGTAATGTGAAACCGAAAAATTGCATTTGGAAAAAAATAAGTAAAACAGGAATGTCGATATTTTTTAATCTTAGTTACAGAAGAATCTCAACTGCTCCCAACCGTCTGGAGGCAGTCAGACTATGGCATCCTCGATCGGGGTACGTTGTGAGGCTGAAGGTTAGTGGAGAGGGGAAGGATATGGTGAAGATGAAGGTGGGGAAGTATCTGGCTATTCATATCTAATCACCAAACACGGCTAAAGCCATTTCAAGCAAAATTTCAATTCTGAATGGTGGTATTACACCAGGGCGATACTGAGAATATCTTGAACTCTGGAACGTGCGGTTGTGAAAATACAAATCAATTACATAAATAAAATTTACTTGCGCACGCCGGGATTTGAACCCGCGACCTCCGGATCGCTAGTCGAGAGCCTTGTCCCTGGAGGAGGCCGTCTAACTTGGAAGAAGACAGATAATACCTAACATCTAATGTACAACTTAAAACAGTTAACTTTTCATGCGGACAAAAGAGGAACTAACGAACGTACTTTTTTGAAAATCTTTATCAGTTTAACTAAATCAATTATTATGTATCCACATTTTCCTCTTAATCTACAGGTGCTAACTTCGTTTTACGTAATATTCTTATTTACGCTATTACGCTCCCCGGTCTTCTTAAACTGGCGTTTCGAAGAGCCTCTTAGTTCCATTATCATCACCAGGCTTAATGTTGAATGTCTCTTCGCGTCAATGTACACAGGCATGCCAAGATGCATGTTATACTGTCGGTAGCTTCCGACTTCGACTGACAACATTGCACTCCAACTAATGTATGCTGACAACATCGTATCAAACTAATAGTGTGACAACGCGAACTCAGTGCATGAACTGCAAACAATTCCCTGTGCTTTGCAAACATTCTCTTTGTTTGGAAATAGCACATGGAATTCTGTCAGTAAATTAGAGTGGGACAGTGCGTCAGTTGTGGGAGGGAAGTGGGGGAGGAGAGAGTGGGATAACGGGAAACATACTTATAATAGGGCTGAATGTTATATTTAGTTGATTATTAATGATTTCAGTCTTTGTATTAACTGAAAAAAAAAAATTAAAAAAAATATATATATATATATATATAAAAAAAAAAATTATTAAAAAAAAAAATATATATATATATATAACATAATAAATATTTCAAATTTAACAGACTTTTGTGTTTTTAACTTACGATCTAGAAAGGTATGTCCAAATTTGTTTCACCCGCGATGGCACTTTGAACCTCCCTCCTGACTATTTAAATATTTCAATAAAATTCTTATGAACGAATACAAAGTGAACATGTTAAAATGTAGCTCTTCCGAGAATAATTTAATTTATATGCGTCTAAATGTTGCACCCGCGATTGTGAAATCGCCCATTAGCTGGACGCGTACAAATGCTGGTGTCAGGGATCCTATCAGAAAAATGTGCGAATCGTTTAATCAAAACCTCAAGGATTCTGACCTATTTTTTGACACCGCAGTACTTTTAATAGAAAATTGTAGGCTGTTTTCCTACAAAGTACAACAACTTAGACATACTTGTTTATAATTTTAAATACGCTTCTTTTTTTAATTTCTATATAACATTATTTTTTATCTATGTATATTTATTTTTTCTCTTATCATCTAAATTTTTCCAAAATTAATTTGTAAACTTTTATAAGGATATTGCGCATTTCTCTCGTCCTTATATTCTTATGTATATTTCTTTCTTCCCTAAACATAATTATATTTTATCTGCTGTAAGTCAATTCGTGAGAAATAGTTTGGATGCAGGTGAGTTCTCTAGTTAATAATAATAATAATAATAATATTTATTTATTTCACATAAAATTATACAATGAAACATATATGGAAACTTTGACTAGCCAACTAGGAATGGATCCTGTTGTTTGTGTATTCTTGTTAATTAAAATCTATATCTGTATTTTTTTGTATAAAAATATAAAAAATATCTGGAATGGATAATAAAAGTGCAATAAGGCATTAAAAAAGACGTTTTTGAAATTATTTATTGCGAAGGTACGCATTTTGAAATGTTCACACATCCCCTCCGAGTGTTCGGAACCTTCCTCCCCTAACTCACCCCCTACTAACTAGATCAGCCGATTCCCATTTCGCTGATCGGTATGTCAATGTTTGTTTTCCATCCCCTAATTGAATAACGCAATATGTCTTTATTAATTCTGCTGCATTGTGTAAATGTGGAGACTAGAGAGGGTGGTCTGGGGGCTTCGTATGCAAAATAAAATAAATATTAAATTTTCCATTAATCCGAAACATTTTTGCAAAAGCACGTAATTCTTGAATAAACCACGAACAAAGCTGTTTTGTTACTTTGAGAAAAAAATTGAACTTCATTTTTTAAAAACGAAATAAATAAATAAAATTATGTGTCAAAATGAAAACAAATAACTTTATATTTGGAAAGTTTGAAGAAGAAAAAATGATGTGTATTTATAACGTATGTCTTGCAGTATTTATACATCGTATATTGTCAAAAACCATTCAACGTTCGCAAAACGGATGTAGAATAATTCCTCTGACTCTTAGTAGGTTTATTTCACAATATAAAAAATATTCCAAAACTTTTTAATCCTAAATTTCACTTTTTTAACATTGGTTTCACACCTGTTCGATTCAATCAACAATAATTAACAATCTTTCTTTTTTCGTTATTTGTTTTGGGGGTGTTATGCCGTGTTGCGCTACCTCCTTCTTGAGCCAACGTTTCGGACAGCGATGCAGTGTCCATCATCGGGCAGATCCAGCAGATCGGTAGATGTGTCACACACACATCTACCGGATCTGCTATGATGATGAACACTGATGATGGACCCTGATGATGGACACTGCAACGCTGTCCGAAACGTTGGCTCAAGAAGGAGGTAGCGCAACACGGCATAACATCCCAAAAACAAATAACGAAAAAAGAAAGATTGTTAATTATTGCTTTTACATGGACGTGTTCTAGTTCAAGAAAAATACGAGCTTTGCCAATACTTGTTTTGATAACGTTTCGTTTTCGTGCCCTTCCGCGGAATAGCCATAAATGACAGCTAGATTGACTGGTTCGGAACATTCCCGGTGTATTTATTGTATTGAATGTTCCTGCATTAAAAGACTTGTATCTAAAAAATTCAGTTCTTCAAATTGTGAAATAAAAAGATAAAAGCCATGTAATGCAAGATTTAGAAAAAAAAAACCCACACTAAAATGTTATATTTTCGAGACGATACGGACTTCCCGTGGATTATAAAGCTTTGGTCCTCTGTTGTGTTTAAGATTTAAGTATTTATAGTATTTTTATTACAATAGATCGTGTGAGTATAATTGTTTAGTAATAAAAATATAAGAATGAAAACAGAACTTTTAGTCTAAGAAAAAAATACTGGAAATACAATTTCGTAAATTAATAATTCGCCGCTGGGCGCATATAATTGTGGCCATAGACGTTAGGGTTTGCATGATGGTTATAACCGTACAAGCTTAACCGACAGGTATAACCAAGTTTTATAAAACACATACCCGTTAGGGTTTGCATGTACAATTTCCTATAAACTCTCCGTCAAAGATAGTTGCAGCTACGTGGCGGTGTTTTGTAGGACATTTACCTAATCTGCTGTACCCTGTATCGCCAACAATGGACGACGACGATGTAATAGCTGTACTTGGCTTAATATTTGTAACAAAGAAAGGAAGAAGAGATCGCACTGAGTGGTGTAAACACTGGCTCTTGAAAAGAAAACAGTTCTCTCATATAAATTTGATGAATGAACTGAGATTTACACCAAAAGATTACAAGAATTATTTACGAACTAATAACTTAACTAACTAACGAATTATTTGAGAACTGTGCACGCAAGCACGAGCGGGCGCCACACACGCTTGGTTATGCATGCGCGCAAAGATAACCGAGCGGCAAAAAATATCTATTTTGGTATTTGTTAGGTTGCATGTACACACACCGATAACTGTACAGTTTTATAACATACACACTAGGGTTTGCCTGTCGGTTAAGCTTGTACAGTCATAACCATCATGCAAACCCTAACGTGTATAGCCACCATAACGGCCAATATGATTTTTTTTTTAATTTTGCAAGGAGATTGAAAACTCATTTTTAAGCAGGGAAATGAAGGGAAACTTACATTTATTTGTTCTTCTTTTTCTTGTGCCCTTCCGTTCAACGGACTTTTGCTATCATGTTGGATGCGGACTTTGTTTACTGCGGTTCGGAACAGCTCTACAGTAGACTGTCAAACCATTGTCTCAGGTTTTTCAGCCATGATGTTCTCCTTCTTCCAGGGCCCCGTCTTCCGGCAATCTTTCCCTGCATTATGAAATGCAATATCTCGTACTTCTCTGGATGTCCCATCCCATGTCGTAGATATTGAAGTTTACGGATTTTCTTTATTCATCCGAACCATATACCATGTTTTGATTTGTTGTGCATTAATAATCATTATTAATATAAACAATATTGTTTGGAAGATCACCTTTATTTTCCTGTATCAAAAAGATTTTTTCACTCTCTCGTAATTTTTTTAAACTTTGGAGTTATTGCTTACACGCCCAGCGACGAAATACATTTTTAGTATATTTTTAACTTTTTTAATATCGGCATCATTTCACGCGTCACTAGATATGGAGACTTTATGAATTCTCTAAAGCAATTTATATAGAAATACTTAGGTAAGTACTCGTACTAGATCAAATGGATCTTCCGGGAATTCCTGTGATATTTGTATGCCACCTGTTCTTTGCTCGCTACGTGAATAATATAAGAAGAAGTTTTATTTACGGTAAATAAAATCACACGAAAGCACGTAATAATTTAACAAGTACAATAGACTCAAGATTTACCGCGAATGGCGAATAAAATTTTTTATTTTTTTTTATTTTTTTTACGATCAATTTATTAATCAACATTGACGAATTCACTATTTTCCGACCTATTTACGAAAGTAAGTTTTTATTAAGAATACCTAAGCTTAACTCGCTTACGGTTTTGTCATTTTTGCGATAGCTACATGGATAACTAGCCCCAGACAAAAGCCATGGGCTCTCCATACAAGCGACCAAATTCTTTTAAATGCAGTTCTATAGTTAAATCGAAAATCTTAGCTGTAAATTGCAGAAAATAATTAAAACAACTTTCTAAACTTAGTACATACTCGTACATATTTTTCTATCTATTTATTAAAAAATATATATATCTACATTATCTTCACTAAAAACCTACCTCATATTATTTAATGATGATCATTCTAATATTTAGCCACCCTTGTAAAGCCGTAGAAATAAAGGTGTTAATAATAAATGTGTTACGTTGTCACCTTTACCAGAATTTGGTGGCTACTGTAGAGTGTGGAGGGCCTTATACCCTGAATAAAGCTTGAAACAAAAATATAATACATCCAAACGCAATTGACGCTGTGAACAAAAAAAACGGTCAAATCTTACATTAACATAATAGGCCACTTGCATCACATTTTTAGAGAAAAAAAAATCCGGTTTAGGCAAATATTCTAAGACATTCTGTATTTTTTTTATCGTATTTTTTAAACCCTGGTGTTTTTTTTAAATTTCATTCTATAAAATCAGATCATTTTTTATAAACAGGAAAGACGGGACATAATTTTATGGATGCGAATAAACGATAATTACATAGCCGAAAATCATTTTTTTTTTAAGAACGTTTTCCACACGAATGGCACAGGAGAATAACGAGGCATACCAAAAATATTACATCTCATAAATATTTTTTTCCGTGATCCATCTTATTGATCATAAATCATTATAATGTTCAACGTCTATATTACTAAATCCAATGTAAAATACTTGTACTTGTAAATTATAATAATAAGAAGAATATTATAAATTTTGATTTTGTTAAAATCCGCACCATTATCATTATATCTCTAAAACACGAACAGACAGCGTAAAATGTACGGGGTTCTCTTCATAACATCTGTCAAAAAGTCAAACCAACAACAATGAATCTAGTGAAATGTCAAATTCAAAAATTCGCCGGAAATCAAAGTGATGTCATATAAAAAAAAAATCAGTGTGGAATTTTATAAAATTAATAGGAACATTTTCGGAGATGGGACATTTTCATTTAGTGACGTCACGAGCCCAAATAATGGATTTATTAATTTAAAAATAAAACTGTTCATTTCAAAAATTTTTTACTAACATTTTCGTAATCCTAGTAAAAAAATCTATCCACACGATTTTTTCCAAGTCGTTATGAAATCCATGCAAGTGGCCTATTATTAGAAATCAACATTAAATATTTTTAACTTTTCAAAAATGGTTCGAAACTTCAAAAAGTCTTGGTTAATCTGAGCTCAGACATTCGAGAGTCTACCGTGTTTCCCTTTTACATCACGAACGTTGACGAGATCTCGTCAACGAGAGTTCTGTCTCTGTTTTTAATTAAGTCTCTTTTACGAGTCTGTGCTCCTGGTCCGTTTGTTCAAAGCTCCCATATTGAAAGCCCTCATGATGATGAAGTATAAATAAACTCCATGTCAAAACATTACATGGAGATGAACTGGTACTGCCGCTGCCGCATATGGAGTGCACACTGAACACGTTACTGCATATTGCTGGAGTAATGTGGCATTCACCATATTAAATATTGTCATCGCCTTATTGGATATTTACCACGTGACATTTATTGCGAGGCTTGTTTGGCTTGAAGATGACATAACTAGCCAATGGATAATGTGAATTGCGATTGAGAATTGAATTAATGCGGAATTTATTTCAAATATTGCCATCACTTTTTTGGATGTTAACATTTGCACTACAGACGTGAAGTTTATTAGAAGATTATTCCGCTTGTTGGACGTGTTTGCTCTGTGAAGTGTTGGATTTGCATTATGAATGAGAATTATGCGTTATTCGAGCTCATTACTCCACAGATTCACTGGTCAACAGTGGTTTTGGTGCCGGGTAGCTGTATTTTTTTTTAACTTAAGACCTTATACTGACTACAACAATAGCAAAAAATTTGAATTCCTACGTGTAGTTTATTAGATTTTGACTTATACGTATAAAAATAAAATTACGTAAAAAACAGCATTTATTACATCATTATGGACCTAAAAACTTTCTTTTTCGCGATTTTCCTGAATGAGATGTAGTGGGACAATCACGTTGCACCCCCCAACAGTAATCAGCCATCATATGCTGATCCCATCGGCATTGGTACCTTTCTTCGATAGTTTTTAGGTCCTGGTGAAATCGCTCCCCTTGTTCTTTGCTATAGGATCGAAGATTCTCTGGAAATTGATCAAGATGACTGTGTGGGTTGTGCACTTTAATGGACTTATTACATCCTAAGTTGTTATCTAACATGTCGTTTACAATTTCGGTGTAGAAACTTGACTTGTGATTTCCGAGAAAAAATTTTGTGACTTCAACAAACGAAATCCACGCAGGTCGTTCCACATTGTTCGTTGAACTTAAGAAGTCCGTATCATTTATTAGTATTCTTATTTCTGGGCCTCAAAAATACACGCTTTAACAACAACAAAAAATTAGTTTTTTTCAAACTTTTTTTTTTAGTAACAGTCGTTGTAGTGATTTTTTATTCTCTTCATTGCATAGGCACTCCAAACCTCATACGATTTAAGTTGACCACTGACCCACTATCTCAAGTGTTCATCATAGCACATTTTACAAACAATCTGGGGTATCCACGGCTTGAATCCATGCACAATTTTCAACATAAAATAGGAAATATAGGCACTTTTTATAAATTCTGTTATGGATTTCCTGAATTTTTTGACTGTATATTCACCGCAAATATAACAAAACACATTTGGATCATTGAGACAACTTCTTCGCGATAAAGACATTATATGAAAATAAATTTATTTATATAAATGTACTGATAAGATAGCAAAACGCACACACGAAAGTGCTAATTGCAGCCAATACTCAAAATAGAGGTACCCAGATTGAAAGCTGCACGTAAAAAAAAAATTGTGTTGCCAATGCACACCTAAACACAAATCCATCAATTTTATTAGGTATTTCGGCACCAAAGTTTTTTTTTAAATTGTTGACCGGTGTTATATTTATAACCTTACTGCTATCAAAGATAAAACCCTAAATACAGCTTTTCAGAAATTTTCAGCAAAATCAAAATGGTATTTTGGAACAGCCGCCAAAAACTACATTTTTTTTATTTAAATAACACATTTATTATTTAAAACCTCTGGAATGAGAATCAAAGAACATTGGTAAAATTTGTTTTTTGATTAATGTTTTTTGGGTTTTATGAAAATAGTAAAATTTGGTTTTTGATTTACCTACAAAATGAGTGTTTTGTATTGAAAAAATAGACAACTAAAATAGTCCGTTAAAAAAGATCGGATAAGGGACAAGGTAAAAATATATAGGAGGGTGCAATTAAAATATACCTATTAATTTTGGAATAAAACATCAAATTAAGACTTCTTCCCTTTCCTCCCATATGTGATTTATGTTTAATTTTTAAGTTAAGCATACATTTGATCCTGATGATGTGAACATCGTTCACGAAACATGTTGATTGTATATAAATAAAAGTGATGTAAACAAAGTTATTTGTCTTTTCATTAAAATAAAAAGTGAAAACCTTTCCGAAGAAGTTTTCTTCGAAAAATTCAAATTAAGAATACTGTTTTTTCTATCTTCACAGAATTTGCAAAAATGTAAATAGTAATTGTATTGTAATTCAAATGAGTGAATTCAACTATCAAGTAAGGTATCACACCTGGTATAATTTTCATTTATGTAGGACTTGCTGAAGTTCCTGACAAATTCCAGACACGTAAAATATCTAATTTGGGCTTCATCAGAAAGCCTATATAGTACATTATTTGTTTTTTATTCGCCCGTAGACGCAGACGTGCCCACTGACTTTATGTCATGTTGCGATATTATTTTGATATACAGAGATTTCGAAACGTGGTAGGAATAATAATTATAACTTTCTTTGTATTAAACATCCATCGAAGTTGAACTTTAACTTTCAATGAGAGTCTTAAACGTGTACCAAAAACCGTAAAAGAAACAGAAAAAGTGACAAATGATGTAAATTGGGTTCAATATTTATTTAAGTCCTTGCCTTAAATATTGCGTATTCTTTGTAAAAAGTGGTCGAAGATACTACACATTGCACAAGTAGTTTGCGTGTATTTGTAGATATGTTAAGCCGTTGACATTGATTCTTTTATTAACTGTGACGTTTAGAGTTCTTGTTTTCTATCTGTACATGTCATCTATATACGAATTTATTACGCCTTTCAATAGTTCGAATCAAATTTAATTTGTATACCTTTCCAGTAACAAAAACTTAAGTTAGGTACTCTCGTTAACATCGTCAATGACTTATTGACCACTTGAATAGCGTATTATATTCACCTTTTATCTTACCTTAATTTTATAATCCTTTTTCATAAAGTGTGTTGTAAATGTGTTGGTTTTATTCATTGATAACTCGAAGGCGTTTGATACCATTGATACAAATAAACTTTTAGAAACATTGGAGGCAATAGGAATTTAATGAATTTATTTATTAATAAATATACTCAACAAGTACTTCTATAGTTTAATATAGGTACATAAGGTAATACAAATTGTGAATGTGAATTCCAATTAGAAAAACAAGGTCTTCGGTAGGGCATCAATATAAATCATCAGCATCTAATAGCCATTTCCTTAGATCGTATTTGACTTTAGCTGTAAAAACATTTATATTCTTAATTGTCATTGGTGGTTTGTTAAATATTCTGGGTACAATATAGTTTAGGGTTCTTTCACCGTATTTATTGATACATTTAGGAACCATCAATCCTTCATTTTGAGTGAATCTTGTATTATGTTTATGTAAAACTCTTTCCCTATACAAGGAATCCGACAATATAAAGCTTATGCTACTTTTTACATATTTATATTCATACTTTTCTGTAATTTAACCAACTTATCTTTTTTGTTTTCATCAACATTATACATACCTAGATACTGTTTACTATTGTACCATGTTATTGCGAAAAAAGTTGTCATTATGTACCTGCTGACAAACTACATAAGTAGTTTAGCAGGTTTAAATGTTAACAATTAAAAAATAAAATTAGTTATTTTATCACAACAAGTATAAAGCAAAAAATTATAACTTCACATTTAAGTTATAAATCCAAAACATGGTTTACTCATTCGCTCGTATTGTCGTTATCACATTGTTGCACAATACTTCGCAGATGAAACTTTGCACCAAAAGCTTCAACTAAATTTAAATTATCAAGATTGGCGCATTTGACAAACGAATTCCTGCAACCCCGTTCTGTCCACAACAATGCTGGCAATACAATATTTCACCCCCAGCAAAATCTGCACACAGGTTGTACTTACCACTACCTTCCCTTTACGTTGGTACGTTTTTTCCTTCATTGAACGTGTGCTGTATTCTGTGTTCTATGAATAAATAGGTAACCCAAGTATTTGGGAATATCTATGAAGTGTTGCGGTTCACCCTTTCGGAGAGTGATGGCGCACATTCCTTAGTGATCCATTCTGACAAGCAAAGGAGAAGAGAGTCGCCTCACAAAGATGCCAATATACGAGGCATGGCAGACATGTCACCTCTTACAGCCTTTGTTATGAAAAATTATCACATTATTGCCTCTCGGTTAGGGCTACCGCGTGGTGTCTAGAGAAGGACGTATTGTCCTTCTTTTAAAATTTCAATACCTATGATATTCTCCATCATCCATTCGAAAAGATTCCTTTTTGTTGTTTCTGTGACGTACCTACTAGAATTTGCGTTTTTTATGTAATTAATGCACACAAGTCCGAACTGTCAGAAGCCGATGAAGCTAAGTAATTGGAGTAATGAAAGTCTTAAAAAGTGGGGAAAGGAATGATAGGTTGTGGCAGAGGACGTTTAGTAGAAGTGTGAGTCTAATCTAGTCACTAAACCCGACACACGACTAAATACATTTCAAACAAGTGTTCTATTCTGTTTTCGCTGGCTCTCACCACTGAGAGAAATTTCCACTCATCTACTAAGAAATAAGGAATTTATTGACTTTTATATCAAAAGTGAATAAGGACTTAAAATAAAACAATTCAAATTGTTAAAAAGTCTGGTAATATTTTATTTAGTAAAATAACACATTTCACGACATTATTTTAACTCCACTAATCGTATTGTAATATACTAGCGTGGTGCCGTGAGAAATCACGTGATACATTATTTTTTTAAGTACATTTTTAAGCAAAAAAAAAAAATTAAATGCCGCAGTCGAGAATCTGTGCTAAAAATTAATTTGTTTTTTTTTTTTTTAGAATGTCACCTACAAACATCCGAAATTAAATTGTTTAAGTATTTTGTCGCTTGAAGGTTCATCAGGGCACCATACCTACAAATAATGTTACAATTTTTTTTTTTTTACATAAATACCTCAGAAGAGTCCCAACTGCTCCCGTCTGGAGCCAGTGGGACTATGGCATCCCCAATTGGGGTATGTTATGAGGCTGAAGGTAGTGGGGAGGGGAAAGAGATAGGGAAGAAGAAGGTGGGCAAATACCTGGCTATTCAAATCTGGTCACCAAACACGGCTAAAGCCATTTCAAGCAACGTTTCAATTCTAAATGGTGGTCTTACACCAGGGCGATACTGAGAGTATCTTCCACTCTGGAACGTGCCACAAATATAATATATATTATTTTAAATAAATAAATTAAAAATAACACAAATTAATCAAATAAAATTCATTTTCCACGCCGGGATTCGATCCCGCGACCTTCGGAGTGCTAGTCAAGAGACTTACCGCTGGACTATTGCCGGCCGGTTTATACAATGCAAGTTTATAATGTTTTTTTGTCGACATGATAGTACTTACATATATACATATTTTTTTAATTTCTGGATTGTATGTCCTTCTTTTGTACTTGATAGTACTTACATGTATATTTTAATTTCTAGACTATATGTCCTTTATTTGCACTTTTTTGTTCTTGTTGCATCCCTGCCGTCGCGTAAGAATTCGGTATTATTGAATGTCTAGCTGTTGTTTCGAGGGCTCACCAATTTGTATTTCTGCCATCTCGTCTGACCATTGTTGGAGATGCCATCTATTGTAAGCCGCGCCCTGCACACGGCATATTGGAAGTTGATTGAAAACGTTTATTTCGGGGTGATTTTTTGATCTGTAATTGCTATTGGTATATAATTATCTTTTGTCGATCACGTTAGGGAACGTACCCATACTACGTGAATCGTTCGGGGTGGGGGGGGTCTTCAAAATACCACGCTTGGTACAAATAAGCGGCGGATTGCTTAGGTTTTTGGTCACGGTGGGCGGGGGGGGGGGGGGGGTTAAAAAGTGCAAAAAGTTGGTCACGTAGTATGGGTACGTTGCCTTATGGGCCTACCGCTCAAAGTTCCATTTTAAGTTCTCTTTATTTTTTTATTGGTTAGGTACGAAAAATTTTCGTAATTTTTTGTCCAGGGCCAATTAAACTATGTTTTCCCCAAAATAGTAAAATAGGAAGGTGAAGAAAGGGAAAAAGATCGAGAAATTAATATCTAATTGATTTATTCATTCTAGTTGATTAGTCGAAAAATCTAAATTTGAGTGGATTATGCAGTTATATGTAAAAGTGTACCCCCTATCTGGTACAATACTAAGATTATTCGTAAACACCACCAAATCACTTGCATATTTAATTTACAATACACGAACACATGTAAATAATGTTTGATTTGTGGTGAGCATTCGAATATCGCTTTTCCTCGTTATGTCAAAACTTTGTATTTTGAAGTTTATTGTATTATGACTAATCAATTCGATTATTGATATAAAACTATTCAGATCCAGACGCTAAACATGGCTAAAGCCGATTTAAGCATATTTCGATTGAATATTGGTCTACTTCCAAGATAGGTTAGGTTAAGTTAGGAAAGGTTAGTATAGGTTAGGTTAGGTACATACTTTTTTGTTGTTAGGTTTATGCTTCACACTAAGAGTATCTTCCAATCTGTGTTTAGATGTAATGTTAAATTAAAATATTATTTTATTAGGCCACATCAGATTTCACAACTGGGTCCTCTCTTTCCACAATAAAGAGCGATTTTGTTAAGAAGAAGAAATCAAAATTTAAATGAAAATTGTAAAAAGTAAGAAATTTTGAACTGAACTTATAATTTTTGTTTTATTTTTATTTTAACTTTATGAATAAAACCTCATTGTAATATTTAATTAAATGAAGACAATATAAGCGAAACTCAATCGAAAATCTGGAAACAAAAAAATCAGAAAAAGATATTGACATCTCTGGGACAGGTCCTGGGTTCGAGTCCCAGAGGTGTCAATATCTTTTTCTGATTTTTCTGTTTCCAGATTTTCGATTGAGTTTCGCTTATGTTGTCTTCATTTAATTAAATATAGTTTTTGTTATTGTAACCTAAATGTTAACTGTTATTGACGCGTGTACGTTTCGCGGTGAAAATTCGCAAAACGGCGCCAAAAAATACATTCATCATTTTATAAGCAATCGTGAAAGTAAAATAAACATTATTTCAGCCCTCCCCGCCGAGGGTAGTTTTCCAACAAATACCCCGGAACTAAGCCGCAAGTGGATTCCCTTCAATTTGGCACCACCAACTTTTCAAAAATAGATTCCTTTCTATTTTTGAAACCCTGAAAGTTTTCTAAATTTATTCTGCACCTATTGTCTCCTCTCTCTCTACCTCCCCGGTAATCTAAGGCTGGGGCCCACTGAACAGAAAATCTCTAGATACTGATTTGATAATTTAAAAATAATAATAATACTGATTTGAAATTTTTAAAAAATTAATTGGAGTACCGCGTAAGTGTCAACTAAAGGGGCATACATTAATTACGTGAGCTAAAAATGGGGGAGGGTTCCAGCAAAATCTCACGTTACTTGAAAAGAATATACGAAGTGGCCCAAATTTATCTGACCTAGAGGGGGGGGGGGTAGAGGTCTACATTGGAAGTAAAAGGGGGGAAAGGAGACGATATTGGGAGTAGTTGAAACAATTTTCTGAGACATTGGAACAGACTCCTAGAAAATTGGTAATCTTTTCAAAAAGAAAATTCGATATTTGAAAATGTTTCAATTTTTCCAGAAGTAATGAAAACAATACCTTATTGCCCCTTCGGTTGATTTAATAGGCCCCAGAGAGATTAACTAAATTGATTTTCTATTCAAGAAATATTTTCGATATTTTAAATATTATGCTTATTAGTTTCATGGTAAAAAATCAGCTAACCTTGAACACACACACAGTACACTTCTGCCGGTGCATTTAATCAGTCTTCAAAATACAAAAGACCAGTTGACTCTTAGGTCCAGAGAGGCCAATAAAACTGATAATCTGTTCAAGAAAGAAAATCGATTTTCAGTCAATTTCACCGAAGTATTGAAAAATTTGCTTACTTTGGCACACTGATACGCCAACACACAATTCTAACGGTTTCTCTGTTCAGTGGGCTGAGACCCCATAGCATAGAGATTTCAATTACGGGGACTCCCTTCCCGTGACCAATCCTATTTTCCTCCTGGTGGAGAGTCTCGACATTTTTTGGCTTGCAGTTCATTGGAAGCGAACAGATTGCAGCTTATTTTTTTTTCCGCAAATAGATGTTTGAACTTAAATTACTTTTTCTTTTCCAGCAGTTTCGAAAATCGAATTCGTATTATCTTTTTTATATATAAAAATCTCGTGTCACGGTGTTTGTGGTCGCGCTCCTCCGAAACGGCTTGACCGATTTTTGTGAATTTTTTTTTGTATATTTGGTAGGTATGAGAATAGGTTTTAAAGTACCCCCATCCTCCCATTTCTTAATCGCGATTTTAGTATTTTTGTGTGAACAAATATAACCGTCTTTCGTATTTCAAACAGAACGAAATTATTTATGTTGTTGAATGACAGATGGCGCTACGTCCGCCTCATCGAACTTTCATCCACACTTGCGCAAGACATTCACGAGAAGCGTCGCGTCATTTTGATATTTCATTCGGCATCATGTTCTCGCGTGAGCAAACCATCGAGCTTATTTGTGTTGGCTAAAGGCCGACTGACAAACAATATCGTACACTCAATTGTTCCTCGAAATTCATGTTGATTTTCTTTATTTCATTTTCCTACTTTAGTTAGTGTTTTTTTTATCGGCGGTCATCGTCTACAGCGCTCCATTCTCTTTCTGTCATAGATCCCATCCGCACACACTTACAATGCATTCGTTATTTTTTATTTAACAACCAAAATATTCACTAGAAATAATTTATATGACAGAACTTCTTTCTGAACTTCCTTTACTAACATCAGTATACTACGCCATGGTACATTCAAACCTTTCTTATCTCTGCTGTATCTGGGGATTTGCCTCAAAGAAATTGATAGCTGATCTGCAGGTGGTTCAAAAACGAGCTCTGAGAAATGTTTTTGGACTTCCATGGGACACCTGTGTCAGGGACATCTATTCAGTTTCCGGTATTCTTCCAATCACATTCCTTCCTAAACATCAAATCACAAGCACCATCTTACAAATTACCCAACAATCAACTCGTACTAACATCAAGCCACTTTACAATCAAGACATCCACACTCACAATACTCGAAATAGCAATAAAATCCGCATACCTCAAACACACACTACAAAATATGGGATAAAATCTCTGAACTATGTTGCCTATACACTATATAATTCGCTACCAGATGTGTACAAGGGAATCCAGCAAAATAAAAAAATTCAGAGTATTGCTTTAAAAGAATATTTTTTAAGTATGTTTAAGAATGAACCTTTGTTATTTTCTTGTCATGTTCAATTGTCTTGTTTCTTTTCTCTTCTTTTCTTTTCCATTTAGTTGTAATCATCCATATCTGTATAACCTTGTTCCTTTTTTCTTTAATTGTTTTCTATTGGTGTTTTTTTACTCAACCTGTCTTTTATTTTTTCGTTTATATTGTATGTGACACTTATATTTTTAATATCTAAATTCATATATAAAATTTTAACTATTTCCTCCCACCCATGATTTTTGTGTTCCTCCTGTCCTAAAATGAGTTCTTTAACTCATCGGGATTGCTCTAGCAAGAAATAAAAACAATAAAAAAACAACGTTTGTCGGGTCAGCTAGTAATTTATAATATTTTCACACCTACGCAAATTACATATTTTAATAATTTCTTTAATAACTTCTTTTTTGTTGCAGGAAAAACATTTAGACTTATTTTCTCTATTTGACTTTCGAACCACCAACCGTTATATCATATTAAATTGAAGATATTTAAATTATTATCTTATTTTATTTTCTTTCATTCTTTGGCAAATTTTAAGCGAGGAGTTTGACTATATTCTTATTTTAAATAAATCGATGACTAAACGAAATATCTAAGAGAAGGGCTTGACATATCGATCCAAATATATTATTGTTATGTCTGCCCTTTCCTCGGCAGATAGTATTATTAAATACAATAGGTTCTTTGAATATAAAAGTGTTTATTACTGGAATAACCTAGCTGGATAGCTACGACTGTTTACTATTCGGGGGTAGGTAAATCTCTGCCGCCTTGCCGGTCGAGCTCGTCAAGTCTATCTCTGAGACTCCTTCTTGTACGCCAATGCCATCTGGCGAGCTATGGTGCAAGCTACATGCTTACCGCCATCTATCGTATTCTTTCCATATGAAATACTCAATTACTCTACATCACACCCTCCCCCACCTAACCTCAAGCCCTGGCTACAATAAGTACAAGACATGTTCTTTTCAAAGAAGTTATACAATTGACAAAAAAGGATTCTAAATATTTCATTTATACACGATTTTATACACTAAATTCAACCAAACATAGTCATGATTTTAAATATTTCAACTTAAATATTTCTGTTTCTCTGGGAGGGACCTTTATGAACGCTTTGAACGGAGCCTTCCTTCCCAAGGTCTTAGTTGAGTAGTTTGCTCTCGATCATCCGCTGGTAATCTGAAATCAAGAGAACTCCACGTTAGCCCCTTCAACAAAGCTGAGGTTCCCAACTCGTCTGAAGCGCATTTCGTGACCTCAGACGCGGTAGGTGGGTTATTATCTTCACTCTCCTCTTCCCATTTCACAGATAAACTCTTCAACTGATCAATATGCCTCTTCCAAGTCAACGGAGTACCACAGATCCTAACGATATAAACTTTTTTACCCACTTTCCTTTCTACAATACCTCTAACCCAACCAACTTTATTCACCTGACGGAAGTCCTTGACCAGACATTTTTGTCCAACATGTAAATTCCTAATTTTTACGCCCCCATAATTCCTTATTTGATTATCTTGACTCCTTTTAATATTATCGTTAGCTATTTTTCTCTGTTCTGACACATCTTCCTGAGTGGTTTTAGGAATTAAACTACTGAAAGTTGATTTCAGTCTCCTACCAAACATCAAGACTGCCGGTTCTAATCCCGTTGTGCAATGTGGCGAATTTCGATAATCCGATAGAAAATCACATAATCTACTTTCATAATTTACTGGAAAATTATTCCTAACCATAATTTTTTTTTAAAAATTTTTTACCGTTCTAACTGAATTTTCAGCTTGTCCATTACACTGAGGGAATTTGACCGGTGAATTTAAAAATTCTATGTTATTCTCTTTAAGAAATTCTTTAAACTCTACACTAGAAAATGCTGTTCCATTATCCGAAACTATGCAATCAGGGTTACCAAAATTAGAGAAAATTCTTCTCAATTCCTTAATCGTGTTAAACGAATCCGCCCTTGGAACCTCTAAGCAATCGATCCACTTGGAAAAAGCGTCACAAATTACAAGAAACATTTTTCCTGCTACCGGCCCGCAGTAGTCTACATGTACCCTACTCCAAGTTGCCCCAGGGTTCGGCCACACCGACAAATGACTCTTAGAAGGTGCCGGCCTCATAGCCGCGCAATCATCACATTTTAGAACCATTTTTTCAATGTCATTGTTCAGTGATGGCCACCAAAAATAAGCTTTTGCTAGGCCCTTCATTTTAACTATTCCTAAATGAGATCTGTGTAATAACTCTAGCACATGTTCTTGTAAGGAACTCGGAATGACAATTCTATGTTGCCAGAAAAGGCAATCCTTGACTATGGACATTTCGTTTCTCTTAACCCAGAATCTCCACAGTACATCATCTCGACCAACTCGTTTTGGCCAGCCCTTACGCAAACACGATAAAACTTCCTGAATAACCGTGTCTGTCTCTATAGCTGTGGAAATGAGCTTGATATCTATGTGCTCGCATTTATCTACATAACACACAAAATCTGATCCATAATCATCTTCAAATTCTTCTTGAGAATTTTCTACCGGAAGCCGAGATAGAAAATCCGCATGATTATGACATGACTTAACAAATTCTACCTTATACGCAAATCCGGCTAATATAATGCCATAACGCTGCAATCTGTTAGCCGCCAAAACTGGAATATTTTTGTGTTCCCCTAAAATCCTCATCAAAGGCATATTATCTACGCATAAAGTAAACTCCCGACCGAATAGGTATTGAAAGAATTTGTTCAAACCAAACACAATAGCTAACGCTTCTAAATCTAGAATACTGTACTTCTTCTCTGCACTAGACAAACTTCTTGATGCAAATTCGATCGGTCTCATTGACCCGTCCGCAAAAGTGTGCAATAACACGGCCCCGAGGCCTGCGCTGCTCGCGTCTGTATATAACTTAAGAGGAAGGTTGGGAAAATAATGAGTGAGAATTCTATCAGAACCCATTAGATCCTTTACTTTATCTACTGCGTCAATGCATGACTTCCCAAATTCAAACTTTGCATTCTTCTTTAAAAGATTATGCAAAGGTTCTAAAATTGATGACATGTTCGGTATGAAGTTCCGATAAAAATTAAAAAATCCCAAAAGACTCCTCAATTGATGCACGTCGGATGGGTACGGCGCATTCTTAATTGCTTCCAATTTATCTTTTTGCGGTTCAATGCCCCTTCCCGAAATAACGTATCCCAAAAATTCTATAGATTCAACAAAAAACTGACACTTCCCAGTATTGACACATAGACCACATTCTTTCAACCGCTCGCAGACCGCGCAAATATTATTATACAGATCAAGTTCATCGACCCCTGAAATAATAATATCGTCTAGGTAAAAGGCTACGCCTTTTAAACCTTGTAAACAACTTGATATTGTTCTTGCGAAGATGGCCGGAGCCGATTTAAACCCAAAAACCAACCTGTTATATTGGAACAGACCTAAGTGTGTGTTAATAGTTGTAAACTTTTTACAATGATCCGCTAATTCTAACTGTGAATATGCTTCTTTAAGGTCTAATTTTGCAAAAACTTTGCCCGAACTAACCTGATGTATGACCTCCTCAATCTTTGGCATCGGATATTTCTCTAAATTGGAAATCAAATTAAGGCTCCTTTTATAATCTACACAAATTCTTATATCTCCATTTTTCTTGACCACCGGAACAATCGGTGAAGCGAATTCGCTACTTGTAACCGGGGAGATTATACCTTTTTCTACCATCGATCTTAATTCGGATTCGATCTTCCCTTTAATAGAAAAAGGAACCGGCCTTGCATTGAAAAAAATTGGATCCGATTCCTGGTTTACTTTAAAATGGACTTTATATTTGTTAAATCTTCCCAACTTTTGCGAAAACACTTCCGGGTAATCTTGAATAAACTTTTCTCCATTCCTCATTTGCGGCGTCACTAAATTAATTGTCTCCTGAGAAGTTATCCCAAGATCGAAACATTCCATAAAATCTCTACCCACAATTAATTCTGTTCCTCTTATCACTACAATAAAACTAATATTTTTGTTCCTACCCTTAAATTTCACATCAAAAATCGCCTTTCCTACGACTTTTAAACGATTATTTCCATAACCTGAAATAATCCGCTTGTCTTGTGACAAAATGATAGAACTAAAATGTCGTTTAAAAATACCCTCCGGCATCACACATAAAGATGAACCGGAATCAATCATTGCCGTAAACTTCTTGTTATTAATTTCAATTTCAGCAGTAATCGGACTAATTGACGCAACTAAAACTTTACTATCCCTGTGATTTTCAAAAATGGGATTTATCGGATTATTCTTGCAAAATTTCTGTAAATGCCCAACGCCCTTACATTTAAAACATTTCGCATTACGAAATTTACAATCAAACGAAAGATGATCATTCCTTTTGCAAATAAAACACTGTTTTTTAACACTACCCACGGGTGATCTAAAATTCGTACCTGTATTTGATCCTAACCTATAAGCTGGTTTCGTGTTAAAACTACCCTTGGGGCTCGTCGATCGTTCCCTACGCTGATCTCGCTTGAACCCATCGCTAGTAACTCGTTTTTTTACTAGGTTTACTTCTGATTTAACTGTATTAGTACTATCCAAAGTTGACATACTAACTGCAAGTCCTTCTATTTCATTAAACGACAACGTTTGCCCTTCTACGAAAATTTTCTCCTTCGCGCGCCCCGGTAACAACCCGATTGCAAACATGTCTATAAGGTTCTTTTCAAGCCTCGTTTCGAATTGACAATACGTTGCTAAAGAACGAAGTCTAACCGCGAAATCTTTTATCGTCTCGCCTTGTTGTTGTCTTGCTAAAAAAAAATTCTCCCGTTCTTTAAAAACTGAACGATTTTTATTACAATGTTTGTCGAGAAGCGCTAAAAGTTTATCAAAAGATAAGTCCGTTACTTTACTTGGAAAACACAGATTAATTAGTAAGGTCAAAGTTTCTGATTCAAGGAGATTCAATAAAAAAGCCCGTTTTTTCTCCACAGACGCTTTGTCATCATGGATCACGAAAATTGCTCTATCCGAAGTCGAAACAATCCCCAGTCTCCGGAGAGATGGCAAAACGGTGGTATTCTACCCGATTCCATAACTCCCAACAAATAAATCGGCAAAAACAATTAACCCGAAAACAATAACAAATAATCCCTCTCAAAGAAGCAAAAATACTTATCTCAGGAACTCTTCTGGTCTCCCTCTGGGTTTTATCCTTGTCTTCTGATTAATCCAATGATTCGTCCTTGAAACTATTAACCCAATGATCCGTTTTGACCTTGAAACTTTTGCTTAATCCACTGATCCACAACCAGATCGCCTCCTTGCGGTATTTCTGTTCCTAAAACAAAAATCTTCTTATCCAGCCCGTAGCCACGGAACCAAATGCTCCTTAATCTCGAGCAGAATCTCTTCCGATTCCTTGCCAAAACTGCAAGTCACTCCAGCAGTGACTTAGTCCTCCGTGTCCAGCACCAATTATTATTCGCACGCGTAACTTCCACACAATTATACTTATACGGCTGCGCCAATTGTTATATCTGCCCTTTCCTCGGCAGATAGTATTATTAAATACAATAGGTTCTTTGAATATAAAAGTGTTTATTACTGGAATAACCTAGCTGGATAGCTACGACTGTTTACTATTCGGGGGTAGGTAAATCTCTGCCGCCTTGCCGGTCGAGCTCGTCAAGTCTATCTCTGAGACTCCTTCTTGTACGCCAATGCCATCTGGCGAGCTATGGTGCAAGCTACATGCTTACCGCCATCTATCGTATTCTTTCCATATGAAATACTCAATTACTCTACATCACAATTATCAACATTTTGTTTGTCCAAACGGTTATACAAAAATGGCACACCGGTTTTTACAACTGGATCCTCTTTCCAAAAAAAAATGCAGTGCATTTATTACGAATGATTAGTTATTATTCAGTTCATACATATGATAATTAATAAATATTGGTTCCATCTTGGTCTCCATTTTTGTATAACTGTTTGTTGGACAGTATGTTTTATTGGTATGCCAAGTCTACCCCTAAGGTTTTTTTACATCATCTCCACCCATGAGATTCTGAAGTAAAAATCCCCTCAGGGCCTTTGCCAACTTTGGGGATGCTGTGGGAAGGGTCTTTTTAGGGAAGGAAGAGAGGAAGTTCTGGGAAGGAAAAAGGTATGAGGGGTGGGCAGGAATCTGCGGGTCAGTACGTCCAGGACATATGAATCCATCCCTCCCACTGCGGTAAGGCGATGTTCTGAGAGAGTCCTGCTGGTGAAATTAAAATGTCTCCCTCAATCAGTCTCTCCCGATCTGGCCTACCACGCAGTTGGTGGGCAGAGGCATCTGCTGCCAAGATCCGGACAAACCTCACCCCATGAACTCGGGAACCCCTGCTAAGTCTCCAAACTTAGCGAAACACTTGGGGTAACATATGGCAGAGGTGTTGGTTATCCAATAAATGGTTCCCGGGCGGCGATACCCATTTCCGCCTCCCAAATTGAAAAGATATTTTATTTAGTTATTTTATTTTTGTTATACTGCTATTTTATGGTGTAGGCGGATAATGAGCATCTTTACTTGATCTTAATAATATCGCGCGTGGACGAGTATGTTATATATTTGCACAATTAGGACACGTATGTGTTGTACAGCTATGAGCTAGCTAAAGGAGCTGTAGGAGCTAAAGGAGAGCGAGCAGCAACAAACATCAGCTTTTGTACCATACATCTGCCGTCTCGCTCTTGCTCGTATTTGGAAGCAGGAGTACCATCGAAAACCAATTCTCACAATTTTAGTCGATATAAATGGAAAAGTTACATTACCTAAATAACATTTATTTCATAAATTTTGTGATTTGGGTGACCTGCTAAAAAAGAACGGTGACGGAACAGAACAAGAACAGTACAATAGTTTAGGTAAGGTTAATGAATACTTTAGATAAGGTTAAATAATAGTTTTGGTTGGTTTGTTTTTTTTTGTTCTTTTCTATACTTTTTTTCCGTTATCTTTTGTCGTGGAACCGAACGATTAACGGCTACAATATGTATTTACTGATGTTTTGCATTTCTAACCTATTTTTTTGTTTCAGGTAAAATCATTTTGATGTCTTCCCATATCCAAGTTTCGTGCCATGTTTTACAATAAAGTAAGGTAAGAATTTATTGCATATTTGTAAAAAGCACTAACTTTGTAGCTCGCCATAATTAAGAGGGCATTACCAGAGAAAGCCTGAAATACGTCATTTTCAAAAAAGTTTTTAGACGTATTGACTCTTTTCCACAAAAAATTATAAATGGATTTCGAAAGATTGTTCTTTTATCTAGCATGTAATAAATTTTTAGAATTTTTTTAAATTTTTAGTATAATAAGGTTATTCCATAGGTCGTTGGCAGATTTGTTAAATTTTCAAAAAAGTTTTTGTATTATACCACACCCATTTCAAATAATGTAATCACGCAGTAAAATAAATCAATACATTATCTAGCAAAGTTATGTATTAGAATTTTAATTTTAGTTTCAATAAAATCATTAAAAAATATGTACGTACATGTGTTTCTTGACGAAAATTGGTCTATTTGTGTATTTATTTGCGCACTTACAAACTAATATATTTCAGATTTTTTTAACATTCTTATTAAATTTAGACATTATTGAAAAATGATAAATACTTATAATCAAAAAATAACTACAAAAAGTACACTATTTTAATAGCATCACGCCTTTCAGCATTTTTGGATGAAGGTATAAATTAAAGCTAATTTGGATTGAAATAAATTCGATATTGAATTATAATTTAAAAAAGCTGGTACGGAGAATAATTAATCTTTCTCATTGTAACCGTCCTGCACGTTCGGAAGAACAACTTTCAACGAAATGTGGATTTTCGTCCGCTGGCTGGTTAAACGCTCTTAACAATAAAAACACATGTAAATTTAAAATAATAAAATAATAAATCCCGTTCAATGGCGCAGAATCTTATATACATCCAACTTTTCATCACTTAATACAAAAAACTTACCTGCCCACATTAAGCCCGCGTTCTGTACTAATAACAATTTAGGTTAATTACTAAAAAACACTAAAGTTAGAGATCATAAATTAAGCCACTCAGGCATTTACCAACTATGTTGCAATGATTGTCCTTCGTTCTACATAGGTAAGACAACTAGAAATATAAATATCAGAATCACAGAACATTTAAGATGATTAAATAATAATAATTTTACAGAGTTTGCCAATCACCTAGTTTCAACAGATCACACCTTTAATAAGGACATAGGGGTTAAAATTCTTCACCGTAACAATAAAAGTAAAAAATTAGATAATTTAGAAGCACCAGAAATCAGAAAATCCCTAAATAATAATGCTAGTATTTTGAATTACCAAATTAATTTATCTTTCAGTCTCATTCTAAATATTTTTTCCAATTAAGCGCTCTGTTCTATCCTGAAATCCCGCAGTTAACCCCACCCCTTTACTTATCTCCCACTCAAACACCTAAAATTTGTATATCTGTCAACATTCTGTATCATAGTTTAGTTATAATATTCTCCTGACGAAGGAAGGGTGCTTCTGAAACTGGTAGAGTGTTTATAAAATAAAAGTGGTCTACAACAAATTTATAAGTGTTTTTATTGTAAAGAATTTATTGATTTGTTTATCATTCCACACAGTAGCAGCGCTACGATCGGGGAAATAGAACCCGCAGCTTTTAACTTAAAATAAAATTCATTTTCCACTAAGCCACGGACACAACATATTGTCACCTTTATATTTCTCTTTTGGCGCTGCTTTTTGAACACTTCAATTTCTTTCTTTCAAAAGATATCGGTGAAAAAATCTAATTTGGACTGGTAAAATAAATTGGGATGTAACCTCTCTCAATGCTCAGCCAGCACGAAAAGGAAATTGACAGTTCACTTCAATGATATATTAAATTAGTTTCTGTTTTCAAATTTACCTTCAAGAAGAAGAAATCGTTAACCTTTAACTGCTGGCGTGATTTTTTTTACGTATTCTTTGACGTGGGGCCTGGGCGGCCCGTTACTTTAAATGTTTACATATGTATTAGAGACCCATGAAAATTTTGAGGCCCAAATTATTATTTATTGGATAATTTAAATAAAATAAAATACTTTTTTATTGTTAAGTAACTTATATTTGACAATTTGATATTATGTAATAATTTTTGACAAAAATCACTTGAGATCAGAAATCAGTCCGAATTATCTATTAAACTAAATAAAAACAATGAACTCACTTTTATAATAATATTTCAATATTGTCTCAAATAAACTGTATAGGTATATAAAACTTTAGTAACGTTGTTTATGTTTATTTTAACATAGTAAAAACAAATTTTAAAAATTTCACGTGGACTGTTAATTTAAATGATTATATATTAGATGTCCATGAAAATTTTGGGGTCCAAATTATTATTTATTGGACAATATAAATATATTTTAATGCAATAAAATAAAATAAATTCCTTTTATTGTTATGTAACTTACATTTGACAATTTGGATATTATGTAATAATTTAGGCAAAAATTACTTGAGATCAGAAATCAGTGTGTCTCGAATAAACTATATGTATCTATAAAACTTTAGTGAAGTTGTTTATGTTTATTTTTATGTAGTAAAAATCAACTCTAAAAAGTCACGTTAGTACTGACGATGGATCAGAGAGGCCCGTAAAAAAAATTGAAATGAATTTACTTACAGAAATTTAACTTTAAAAATTATCTGGCGTTACTAAATTCGAAGCTACTGGAAGCGGCGTATGCGTCACGCGCGGGGGAGGGGAGTATTTCGATATTAATATTATTGCTGGGCCTGAGCGGCCCAACGTCAGCGGTTAAAGGTTAAGCAAAGAGCTGGAATTTTCTTTGGTTTACTAATAACCAGCTATCGTGCACCCGGCGTTGCTCGTAGTTATAGGTGGCTTAGATTTGATTAGAGTTAAATGTATTCCTCATTTATGTCAACATTGTTAAGATTTCTCCTTTTTTATCTCCAGCGATGCAGGCTGCTACTCTCTGGCGTTAAAATGGCAAACCAAGTCAAATACCAGATTAATTAATTAACTTTCAGTTATATTGGTCCTCGTACATTTAATCTTCACAAATTAAAATTACTCTGTCTTATTACTGCAATATTGTATACATTTACTTAACACACTGCATACACTTACTACATACCTACTAGTAAATTGATGTAATTTAAATTTTAGTCCAGTTTAACTCAACTCATGGGTACATGTAACCGGAATATTAGTTTCAAAATTTAGATTCGTCTTACATACCTACTCACTTTTGGTTATACTACCTTATATATAATGTATTTTTATGTACCTATATGTAGGGCATGTTTACAAAAATGCGCTTAGGTACTTTCTTTCCTAATAAAATATAATTTAAAAAACAGGAAGCGTGCCTACCGAAGTTTTCCTTTTTACCAACTTTTTGATCAAACACACACATACATCCAAATTTATTACGTAAGATGTATCTACTAATACCCGCACAAAGTGTTTTCGCATTTCTATTTGATTTTCATCAATGCAACTCTTTGCAACGGTCCAACTGTTACTATCTCTTGATGTAATCGAATTGAGAAGTGTCTTCCACACCGGCTTTGGGGTAAAAAGAAGAAAACACTCTTTCATCCCCCAAGGGTGATCATCTCCCCACCCCCTGCCCCCCTGCCAATCGACCTTCCTACCCCTGTAGTCTCTAGCCCAGCCTGGGGAAGGGCGCTTATTAAAGTCACATCCAATCAGGCACCATTCAGTAGGTGACTTCGCCTCGTTTCTGTTGCATCTGTAAGAGATGGGAGGGTGGACTGCGAAGTGTTTCTTGAAATTAAATCAGTATTGGTTCGGATGGAGCCTTACAATTAGAGAGTGCTATGTATTCTGATTACAGAATAATGTTGATCTGTTGAATTCATCATTTCCAGTTTGATAGAATTTAGTCATGATTGAACCCTTTTTTCTGATTTTGTAACCTAATTATAAGTATAAAGATAAGATAAATAAACAGCATTAATATAATTAAAAGGTTTTTGTTAAAAATTCAGACGAAAAAAATTTTTTTCAAACGCTTGTAGAACTTCAGTCTATTCTTACTTACTTACTAACCATTTTCCAATTTCTAGTAAGGGGTAGAAAGGGGAGTAAGGGGATTCTAGGGGGTCTAGTAAGGGGATTCAAAGTCGAAAGTTTTCGACTAAGTGTCTAATGAAATTGATGGCTTGGCACGCGGAGGAATGAATGAACCGCACGGACGAATTGAGGACCGGCATTGAGGAATGAATTAGTAACTTTTGACTAGTGTCTTATGTCTAACCTCGCAGAGACTTGATAAACTCGCGAGCTACGTTTCGGACAGACCCGAGCCGAGATTGACGTGGGACGATGCAAGACGATGACGTCTGACGTCATTTCTGGGTCTGAGATTTACTAGGGACAATGACGACACAAGTGAAAAAGACTTTGGTTTTAATTCCTGAATAAAGCGCTTCGGACAATCTCCGATGGCGACATACTAGATAAGAGTACCTGGGACGCGGACGGCACGGGACGGCGCGCGGGGACCTTAGGACCATCTCAGGACTATTGACTACGACAAATGATTAATTCCTTGCGTGAAAGGGACGCTAGGACAACTCGGCTGAATCGCGGCCGCGTTTCGGGACGGGGATGGGATTTTGATGATCTACGGGTGTTTTTAGAATGGCGGCCGGCGGTAGCGGGATACAAGTCGTTCACATTACCGTCGAACACTTCGACGCACCACCCATTGAATAATATTTAAATACCTATGAAACATTATAATATTTTATTTGTTTACAGAACACATTATTCATTGAAATAATTTAACAGTAAAATAAATGGAAATTAAAAATTTATGGTGCCGTTAAAAATCGTACGATACAAGGCCAAACGTAAGGAATGAAGAATCAATTCCTTTCAAAATTGAGAATCAGATCGAGTGTGTCACGAGATTGAATTTATTCATTTAATTCGGTTATTCAATTAGGCCCACGTCCACTCCAAACAATACCTATCTTGGCACGCATTCTATATTTCGTTCACATTCATTCATCTAATACTTACTTTTCTGTTGTTCTCATCTACGTAGACATTAGAAATAAAACCGCTTTGT
Organism: Limnephilus rhombicus; assembly: GCA_929108145.2. Lineage (NCBI taxonomy): Eukaryota > Metazoa > Arthropoda > Insecta > Trichoptera > Limnephilidae > Limnephilus > Limnephilus rhombicus. Next base: position 30,032,312 of record OV815277.1, on the reverse strand, counting down.
TTCTCTTAATTAAAATTTTGAATACCTACGTCATAAATGCAACGAACAATTATTATTCATGAAGGTACATTAATTTTATGAATACATTATCCATTATTAATTAAACTCTTTATAATCCACAGTAATAAAACACCGAACCGCTGTAAATTTCAGTGAACACACAATTTATAGGAAGTTTTAAATAAATTAACTGTTATGTTAAATTTTAGTTAACTTTTTAAACCTTAACAATTCACTGTAGTTTTAGTTATCCAAATGTAGTAATAGGCTTCATTTTATGAATTATTAACTCTTTTTGGATCTCTCCCGGCCTTGTAAAATCGATTCACAAAAGAAACCAACCCCACAAAAGGGCCAAAAAGTTTCCAGATAATATTTTAGTTCAAACTCACTATAAGAAATATAGGAACTTATGCAAAAAGATTATTAAATATACATAGGAAAATAATTTAAAACGTTCATTTACGAAAATTCTTATTCTCCAAAAAGTATGTGGGAAATAAACAGGTCTTCCGAAATTAAATCGTTAGATATCGGTAACGTAAACTCCTCTAATCCTAAAAATATGGCGAATTTTGCTAATAAATACTTCACATCGGTGGGAACCACACTTGCCAAAAAAATTATCGATAATGCAATTAATACTGTATATTTCTTAGTATTCATATGTAATGTAAAAGATCCGAAAAAATACGTTAGTAAATAAATAAATAGTTTACTTTAGTGATTCAGTTACAGTTCTGCAAGAGAATCATCTGACGATAATATTTTTGTAGCTATTAGTCTGAAAAAAATTATCAATTCACTCTAAAATATCGTACAAACCAATTTCAAAAACAGATATTTTCACCAAAAAAACTGAGCGATAGTTGGGTTAAAATTTGACTGATTTTTTCAATAATTTATTTGTATTTTTAGAGTGGACTAATCCCCGCTCAACTTTGAACATTGTCAAATAATAACCTATGTGCAGCGTTTTTGCAGAATTTTAGGTTAAAGCTTGCCTCGCTTTACTAATGTGTAAAGAAAAACATGCATTCGCATGCCCTCTAGTATTTAATTGTCAGGGATCACACTAAACAAATATTTAGAAATAATAGAGAAATCATGTTAAAATTACACCTGATTACCTAAATTATTTATTTTGGGCACAATGCGTCACGTGGCAATTCGGGAAATATCTTCGTAAATAATTAAGATATAATTTAAAAAAAAAAGACTAACAACGTGACTTAATTTAAAAAAATGGCCATAGAACCAACCATTAACATGTAATCGCAAGAAAAAAGAATTCTTCTGTTAAAAACAGTGGAATTTGGTATTGCAGTGGATAGGTAATAAATTTGGGTTCTCTTGAAAATGCTTATTTTACGACTCTCGTAACTCTAGAGAAATACATAATACACACTCATATTTCTCACACAGGCAAAGTGATTCGGGTTTACGAGATGTAAAATGTTGAGTTCCGTTTGTTGGTGTTGCGGAAAATGCCGTTTTTTTCTGGTCGTTTTTACAAGTAGATATAATTAAAAAATAAAAACTATGTTCAGAAATCTTTGCGATTGCCAATAATCTTTATACTTTCGTTCATACATCTTGAAAGTCATATGTGTAACTTATAAATTATTTGTAAACTTAGCAAAGAGGTACTTGATTTTAGTCACAATTTATTTTAACTATCGATCGATTTCTGAAGAACCATTCTTTCGTCACAACGAAAGTACAGGAAAAGATCACAAAAAGTCAAGAATTCCAGTTCAAACACCCACGACTTTATTAACACCTATTTATAAATACATATGTATTTAATTAAATGAAGACAACATTAGCAAATTTCCAATGAATCGATGCTGACTGTCATTTATATAATTTTGTGTTGTTATGTTTATTTTTGTTTTAAACTGTTTCTCAACATAGGATTTCCTAGCGAGAAAGGAAAAGTAGGTATGTCACCAACTAATCAATATATATTATAAAAGAAAGTGTATGAATGTGTGCATCCCGCTAAAACTCAGAAACGAGTCCCGGTCCTATCAAGGGAGTTATATGGAGTGGTAGCCCTCTATCCCCCTCCCCCCCACCATGAAGAAGGTTCCCGTTTTTACCTGAAGGGCGTGCTATTGAAGATATAAGGGCTGGGAAGTTTCACTCTCTAGAAATTTCTAGAACAGTCCATTTCGATAGCATTTCACAACATTTCAGAACATCCCGAAACATTCTAAAATGTTGTGAGATGTTCGGTAGTAGTCTGGAACGTTCGAAAACATCCCGGAACATCCCAGATCATTGTGGAACGTTTCAGAACACTCTCGAATGTTGTGGAATGTTCTGAAACATTGTGGACCATTCAAAGGCTTTTTTGTATGGGCGGGATTACCATTAGTAGGGCATATAAAGCAAGATCCGTCGTGGGTTCGAGCGTCAATCAACGATCACTCAAACATCCAATTTTTTTAAATTATCGCGTGAAATGCATGGCAACGAATTATTGATAGGTATTCATTAAAATCCTTTGAATACGCACTAACGAGAAAATAAAGTCTAAATATGAAGTTTATATTGACGCGTGTACTTATGCAATATTCATTAACTTGCAATTGCACATAGCATCATCAGTCGTGCAAGTGTTTATTTGAATACAGTAAATTTTCTTCGCATACCGAATGAAGTATTATCTGAAAAATATTGTTAAATAAAAATAAGTAATAAAAATATTAAAAGTAATAAGTAAATATTCCAGAAAATTAACGTATTTAGGTTTAGTTAGATTAATCTGATCTTTAAAAAGATATTAACAAATTTATCTTCTTAGCACAAAGGCAGTTTTACCCGTCGTATAAGAATACTGAATACCTTAAAAACTTCTTACTATAAAACGACAGAGAAATTTGAATTTGACATTCTTCAGCGCTTGGCAAATTAACATTTTTTTAATCATTTTTACTGGAATGAATTTCTTGATTTTGATATACCCCGGTTTCTCGGTATGGGAGTGAGCTGCTACAACAAATTTTCACCGGTTAAAAAAGCGCTTAGTTTGTAAAGGATAGAAACGTTTGTAATATTATGCTAAGGGCTTTCTGCTAAACCTTCTCGCCGCAACATTCCATTAACGAACTTTCTCAACTAAAGTTTTAAAACCGATGCGGTCTTGCTGGCATCGGTGGAGAGGTATTCTCCCGTGCGAAATTTTCTAGAAGAGAATTCGTATCGACAGATGAACAGGAAAATGTGATTTGAACACTAATGTGCATTGAATATGCGAGATTAAACATTTGGATATAATATATAAAATACGCAAAATTTAGTTGAAGTTACTCAGTTAATCAGTGCAAACTACGCTAGTTTTAGACACTGCAACAATGTCCGAAACGTTGGCTAAAGAAGGAGGTAGCGCAACACGGCATAACACCCCAAAAACAAATAACGAAAATACGCTAGTTTTATTTTAAAATAATATTTATATGTTATTTGTAAAAATTAAACATGTTGCGTTAATAAAAGCCAAAAAATTTCTATGATGTAAGAAGACTAGTTTTTATTAAAATACCGTTTAAGAGGCCAACGACCCTGGGCGGATGGAATTATGGCGTTCCCGTGGAAATGGGAAGGAAATATCGATAGTCAGACGTCAGACGTCTACAAATTTAAGATAATGAGGAAAACAATACTCACTATATATCAAATATTATTCGTACGTGTTTGTGCTTTACATATTAAATACATATTATATGTGATGATGAGTGAAACCTGTATTACCGAAGAAATTAACCAAAATGACACAACATTTCAGGGCTATTCGACAATTAGATACGACTGATTTAGCAGGCATACAGGTGGAGTTATCACATTAATTCTGTAGTGTGTGTGTATGAGTGTGTAAACAATATCTCTTACAAAGTCACAACAAATGCGGTACTAGATAAAAATAATACCTGGATACCTACTGGCTGTTGAAGGATTTTAAGCTGGGAACCTATGCAGCTATTTATCATTCCCTAAATCAAAATGATACAAAATTCTTAGATTTTTTTGAAGAATGGTGCCGTTAGCAAATAAATACAAGAGACTTGAAAATCATCTATGGAGATTTTAATATTCAATACAAAAATCACAAGATTACAAATCATCATAAATTGCCTAGGTAGGAAGCAACTTGTCAAAAATTATACAAGAATATGAAAGAACTCTAAAACAATGATTGATTTGGTAATTTCAAATGACTTTTTTTTTACATTAACTCCACACAGGAGGCCCTGAGGAAAATAATTTTCCTCAGGGCCTTTGTCATCTGGGATGCTGTGTGGAGGGTCTTTTTGAGGAGAGGAAGGAATGAACATTGGTCTTGAAGAGGCCTATGTTGTAGGAAGGAGGAAACACAGAGGCCGGCAAATCATTCCACAGCCGAGCTGTTGAACATAAGAACGAGTCGAAGAAACGACCCGTTCTCATGTGACAAATGTCAACCGTCTACAAATGTTGGGCACGCGTTTGGCGTGTTTCCCGACTATGCACCGGTGCCGAAGGGATCAATGATGCTAGTTCCTCGGAGCATCTTCCATTGTAATACCGGTAGAACAAGGATAGCATTCCCACCTGACGCCTGTGCTCTAAAGATTGCAATCCGTCTGTTAAGATGGGAGAATCTATCAAACGGACCGCCCGTTTCTGCACAGAGTCGAGGGTATTTTTCAGGTATTTTGGAGCTCCAGACCAGAGGTAGCTGCCAAATTCAACCGTGAGGCGCACTTGCGATTTGTACAGGGTTAGCAGTTGTGCACTATTAAAGTATCTGCGGGCCCTATACAGTACGCCCAGTTTCTGGGAGGCTAACTTTACTCTGGCTTCGATGGAGCCCCCATACCTGAGCTGGTCACTTACGCGGAAGTTAATCCTGCAGAAGAAGTCAAAATATCTGATCACGAAACAATTATCACAAAAATTAGATATAATAGTACGAAGCCTCAGGGAACACGAAGTATAATATATATACATGAATAAAAAGAACTATAATAAGGATAAATTGTGTACGGCATTACAAAACAAAAAGTGGATCTGCGATAACCAAGAACAGAAAAACAGTAGTAAATGAACTAATGCCTACAACATATATATATTTATATATAAAATGAATTCCTGTTTCCCTTGGTCACGCCTTCATTTTACTTTTTTTAAAGTTTCCTAATACTTTGTAGAAGGTTCTTACGGAAAGCAAATTTGAGAAAATTGCTCAGAAAATTGGATAATTTCAGAAAACTTAACGACTATTTTAACTTCACACGTTTGACAGTTCGCGCGTTTGACGAAATTGAATTGTGTTTTTGAACCTTTTTTTTTCGTAAAAAAAGAATTGTCTATGGATTATTCAAATTATAGATATTTTAAATAGATACCTACGTTAGGTACCAATTTTAATTGATTGTTCTTATAATATGTAAAAATGAATATTTGTATTGAATGAAAAGCGAAAATTTGAATAAAAAAATTGTAATAGGTGGCACGCGAAATGTTTGAAAATTGAATGTACTGGGATTGATTATATGGAACGCGGTAGGAGGATTGGTGGGACGGGGAAGTGGTAGAGGGGAGGGGGTAGGCTGGGAAGGTGGAAAGGGAACGCGGGAGGGGAAGGAAATGCGGGAGGGGAATAAGGACGCATGGAAAGGACATGCAGGGAGGAACAATTTATTTCTTTAAAAATGATATATCAACGCATGCCGGGAACCAGCTAATAATATATTAAAAGATACAAATAAATAGTATACCTACGAAATCCCTACATCTTCTAAAAAACAAAGGGATACAGCTTATAAAGCCTGTAAAATACAATTTCCAGAAGAAAGGTGGGAACCTGTAAGAAACTTAGAAACATGTATAGGTACAGAAATAAAACATACCAAATTCGTATTCAAGGTAAAAAATTATTACCTCTCAAAGAGATTCAAGAAAAATGTGGACTAAACTTAAAGAATGTATAAGTGGCAAACAGAGGGAAAACATTAAGGAAGTTCGGTTCCCGATGGAGTTGAAGATGATAAAACTAAAATAGCGAAATTTTATACTAAGTGTCGAAAACATAAATAAGAGTATTTCATTATTCACATATACTTATTCTCAATCATCGGAACGAAGAGAGAATAATAATATTTTCAAGTAACAGTGAGTATTTAATGAAAAATTTTAATACGATGACACAAAAATCATCGACGTCTGGAATTACTATAGGCATAATTAAATTTAAGTAGTTGCACTAATAAATTAATCTGTGTTATAGGGAATTTTTCCGCAGTCGTGGAAAACTTCCATAATAACACCAGTGCCCAAAATAATAAATGCTAAAAATTTCGAAGACCTCATAAAAATAAATGGATAACCTAAATATGAACAAATACCAGAATCCATAGTTAAAGAACAGATGAGAAAATTTATTGAAAAAAAATAACATTCTTGTAAGACAGCAGGGTTCAGAAACAAATTAATATTCATAATGGAAAACCAGTATGTATCACAATAGTAGTGTTCTTGGATTTTAGACGTGTTTTTGAAACGATAGACAGAGAAATACTAATAATAAAATTAAAAATAGAAAATAAAGATGCTATATCGAAAGAACAATAAGTAAGCCTCGGAGTTCCTCAAGGGTTTGTGTTAGGACCGCTCCTATTTATTAAGTATATATTAATGATATAGTGAAGTGCCTAAAGTACTGTTCTATCAAACTTTTGCTGATGACACACTTTTATATATTATACCAAATAATATCGAAGATGCATTGTCAAAAAAAAGCTTTTTTTAAAGAATACTTCTATATTATATATTAAAGTTTTTTTTCTTCGAATAAACTGAAAATAAATGTAACTTAAAGTAAATTCATGGTATTAGAGAAAAAACTCAACGAAATTACTACCCTAAATATAGAAAATCAAAATATTGAAGAAGTAGAAGAAATTAAATACTCAGGAATCATAATCTGTAACAAATTAAAACTAAACACTAACTTTAAAATGTTAATTAAAAAAATTGCAGAAAAGGTTAATTTCTTAAATAGAATAAAGGGAAAGTAAGAGGTCAAAACACGGAAATTGGTCTATAATACCACTGTAGCGTGTCACGTGAATTACTGCACAAGTGTAATCTTTCTGAGCAATAAAACCCAAGTAAAAAGAATGAAAATAATTTAGAACGGTTCCATGCCAACTCAGAATTAAACTTAGAAATACCTCAGAAAGGTCATTAAAAGCTATGAAAAAATAATTAAAATTGCCGGTAATCCTAACCTAACTTAACCAATATTTTTTTTATCACTCTTAATGACCTTTATGCTGCACCCTCCCCCCCCCCCAACCCCCCCTCCCCCCCCCCCCGCCCCCGTTGTGGTAAATATAATCGTGACGACAATAAATTGCTGTTTCAGATTTACGAGCTGGGGGGGTGCTAGAAAAAAATATTCTCAAGGTGGGCGGTGGGCAAAAAAAGGTTGGGAACCTATGGTCTAGATCTTAGCGGCAAATGTATTTGCCCACCTACTGCGTGGCGGTCCAGATCGGGAGAGCCTAGTTGGTAGAGAAATTCTACCTCTCCAACTCTGACCTTTCTCGACCCATCGCCTTGTATCGCAGTGGGAGGGATGGATTCATACGTCCGTCACTTCTGGATTTATGAAATGTTTTGACTGTCCTACTAGGAGGGTTCCCGTTTTAGGACAGTCAAATTAGGATGAGTATGAACATATAGAACATGATTTGTATAAAAAAAATAAGGGAAATTAGAGAAATAAAAAGAAGAGAAAGAAAAATGTTACGAAAATTCCACTCTTTTCGCTCTCGTTATTTACTCCATTATGGATGTCATATTTACAAAGGTATCTACGTATTAAGTAGCTACACGTTTTTTTAAATAAATTTTCATCCGACGTATCCAAACAATTATTATTAATTTTTAAGTGATCGTATATTTCCAATTCACAATTAGATCTAATAGCAATGTTTCGCACAAAACGCTTCGATAAAATCGTTATTACCCTAACAATTGTTTTTCTTTACTCTTATTTTGTTTGAGGCAGGCGGGCTTTTGGGCGAGTTATTAGCATTTTTATGTGTATCTGCGGCTTGAAGGTTCAAGAATCCCTGTCACCCTTCAATATTACACCAAGCACGATACAACAAACATCCCAATCAAATGCTTCACGGAGTTCATACGTAGCATGGTAACTATACTTACACTGTGTACGTTGACTTAGAATAAAAAACAGTATTGCAGTTTTTCTGTTTGTTTATTTAAACGTACCATATAAATTGTTAAAAATTTGGATTGTAAAATTGCAAATTCTAATAATAATAATAATTTTAAAAACGTTAACATTTTTGTAAGATATATAACGCAGAAAGCAGTGGCGTAGCTAACATGGGTGGCACCCGAGACGAATAACGTTGTATCATCCCTCCCCCCTTCATTAAACATTACTGCCCAGTCAAATGTGTAAAAATTTCGTCCGGCTTTGGGAGAGGGGAAGGGGGGAGGGTGGCAAGAGAATTTCTGGAATAAAAATTTCTCCATAAATATAGGCTACTCTAAGTCTTGCCTATAAAAAGACCGATAGATACAAAATTCTCCCGTCTCGGGGCACTAGAGCTACAGACCGTGCTCTTGGAGGGTGACACACGGTCGGGGCCGCCCCCCCCCCCCCTACCCCCCCCCCCTCTACCCCCCGCCCTACCCCCACCCCCCCCCCACCCCTAGCTACACCACTGGCAAAAAGGATTGTTTTAGTCCCATTGGCTTATTTAATGCTCTATGAACACACGATTTATACACAACGCAACACACTACGCACAGAGAATGCATAGATAATACGTAGTGTACAAGTATTGTACACACTAAGAGCAGAGGTTGCCAGAGGAGGCCAGATAATGCACAGAGGATGCACAGAGCATGCACACATAGTGCACATAGTGTGCACGGAGGATACACACATACTTAAACTCATCAATAATGTACACATTATGCACATATTATGAACACACACGAAGTACAGAGGATGTACACACTACGCACAGAGGATACACACTAAGTACAGAGGATACACACTAAGTACAGAGGATGTACACACTACGCACAGAGGATACACACGTAATACAGATTTTTCAAATATAATGCACACACTATGCACACTCTATACGCAAATATGATCCACACATAATGCACACATAGTGCACACGTCATGCACACGTAATGTACATCCGATGCCCTAATTGCATACACCATGTGCACAAGGTACATTATTTGTTGTGCATAGTATATTATTTGCAGGAATTTTTAAAATGAGCATTTAATTTGCTTGTTTTCTAATGGAGCGAGTTAAATGCCGCTACAAGGCAGTTGATAAACAGCAATATGTGGCTAGGAGAGCATGAACGAGGTGCAGCCGATTTGGTTGTAGAAGAAGCAGTTGTCTCCACTGTCGTTGAATTCACGATGGTTGGTGTAGTTACAATTTCTATTCTTGTAACCAATACGGTTATGACTTCAGATCGTTTAATCAGCGTTCTTTTCGTCAAATTTTCTTCGGAATCTTGGAGCAAACTCTTATTTCTGTAAAAACGGTTAATTCATTAGTTAGTCATGAGTAAAAATCGGAAAAAAAATGTACCAAAACTGCAAGAGGGTAAACAAAGATTGAATAAGTTTGTGAAATTTTGTGGTAAGAAAAAGAATTAAATATTAATATTAACATTCTTTTTCGCTTAAAAAGACTTCATAATTGTTTTATGAAAAATTTAAGTTGGCAAAGGTGGTGATCTCAATAAAAATTAAACATGTATTACATTTATAAAAGTAGTTTATTCAATGAAAACGTGGTAAACAGACTATTTAAAAAAAAACAATTGTAAAACCTTAAATTTAAATGACTTGAAAGTATTTTTCAAAGTTCTCCAGGAGGAAAATGTGCCTTTTGTTTGTCAGTAAACATACGTCTGAAAATCAAAAGCTTCTCTATACAGACACTGATACTAAAGTAAAGTCCAAGAACGGTAGAGGGGTTTTGTTTTATTTGTGACGTCATAAAGGAGCGATGCGCGGATGCGGGATATGGACAGCGTCGAGCACTACTTCGTGGAGATTAAGTAGCAATGAGGTCGTACCCGGGGACGCACGGTGCTTTTTGCGTGCGAGCGTATTACCGAAACGGTGATGCTATAGTCAGCGCTGAGCATTTTTATCGTGCGGAATATCATTCTCGCAATGCACCAAGTGACGAGAGCATTAGAAAATGGATTCAGATGTTCGAAAATACCGGATCAACTGTGCGAATTCAAAACACGTGTCACCTGCGGTCTATTGGGGGGGAAAAACGATCGAAGAAGTAAGGGCTTCGGTTGGCAAAAATCCATCGTTATCCATTCGCAAACAAAGTCAAGCACTCAATATCAAAAAATCGTCTTTGCAGTTAATTTTGAAAAAGGACTCGCATCTTAAAGCTTGTAAAAATCCAGGTGGTTTACGAACTGAAGGACACCGATTACGCTAATCGACTAAGATTTTCCAATGGAATGATAGAGAGGTTCTCTAACTTTGAAAACATTTTGTTTAGCGATGAAGCCAATTTTCATTTAAACGGATACGTTAGTTAGAATTGTCGCTACTCGACTGAAGAGAATCCAAAACAGAAACATCGACGACCACTCCAAAGCCCAAAGGTCACAATGGGCTACAATGTCTGCCAAAGGCATTATCGGTCCGTATTTCCACGGAAAATAACGTGGGCGATCACTCACGGCATTTTTTTTTTCAAAATAATTTATTTTTTATTTATTTATTAATCTTAAGTTAGCTCACATCTTTGTGTGTGCTAATATTTTATGAAGATATAAACATTTACATTGGTTGGCAAACATAATCATTCTTTAAATATTACACATAAATAAAGACATTAATAATTGAGGTAGACATAGTTTCGTAATTCTTTCTTAAACTTATTTATTTTTTGCTAAACTTATTTATAATTTGCGCGTTCGCTCGAGGTTAGAGGAGTGCCAGCAGCGTGAGGGTCGTTATCTAGACACCATTATTTTTTCAAAATAATTTCCCATTCGGTGTCTGTAAATACGAATATCTGATGGCGAGCTTGGAAATAATTTACCAAAATGTTCGAGGTCTAAATACTAAGACGGAAGAATTTTCGAGAAATTTACTACTACAAAACTTCGAAATTATCTGCTTGACCGAAACATGGTTGAGCTCCAATGTCTTCGATTCGGAATTGTTCGACAGGCGCTATAGTGTCTACAGGCGGGACAGAGATAATGATTCACGCGGTGGCGGTGTGTGCATTGCGGTTAAGAATACACTTACGTCCCAGAGAATACAAATACTCGAAACGGAAGGCGAACACATATGGGTGAAGGTAACAAAAAATAAATTTACCGCCTATATTTGTGTTGTATACTTTTATTGCACCAATGACTCTGAGAATCGCACAACTTTCTACTATTATATTGATCAGGAATGTCAATCAAGAATTTTAAAAGACCGAAACGTCCTTATAATTGGGGATTTCAATTTAAATAACAAACCCGAACAATTATATTTCTTGAATTCCAATAACCTCAAACAAGAAAATGAAATTAAAAATCATTTTGACAATATACTTGATCTAGTACTAAGTAACACGACTATTTGCGACGTAAGTCGATGTGATGAACCCTTGGTCAACGAAGATAAATTTCATCCGACCTTAGCAATTCATACTAAATTAACCAGGACAAAATGTAACCGGCGTCAGCTGCGGAACAGCGCTATTCGCCCGGCACTAGTACCAACCTCCAACCATCAGTTCCAGTTCAAGCGAGCAGATATGCAGTTAATATGCGACATACTCTCAGAATTTGATTGGAACTACCTACATACTATATCGGAAGCAAATGACGCAGTTGCGTACTTAAACAATGTATTATTCAGTATTTTTGAAATATGTGTCCCCATTAGGAAAAAATTATGTAAAAATGTAAATTATCCGGCGTGGTTCTCTAAAAAAATTATATATAAATTAAAAATCAAAGAATCGCACCGCAGAAGATATAAACTGCACAAGAATCAATCGGATTACTTGTTATTCTCTGCGATGCGATCCGAGCTTAAAAAAGATATAGCAATTGCAAAGCGTCAGTATTTAGAAAAAGTTCAGTATGGGATCAAAGATGATGTCAAATGTTTTTGGGATTTTATTAAATCCCAAAAGGCAAATCCACATACCCAAATTAACTTGAGTGATAGAACGGAAACTTTTTCCGATCCCGAAATAGTAAGCCAAAAATTTGCCGATTATTTCAAATCAGTGTACAGTCAGATTGCTCCTCAACTAAATCTAGACTTTACTCGAACCGAGAGGCCCTGGAATATTGGTAAAATCGGTCTTGAGCTAACCTGTCCAGAGGAAGTAGACTCCTGTACTCGAACTTTAAAGCTCGACAAGGCTGCAGGCCCAGACGGAATACCCCCTAATATAATTGCTCATATGTCAAAAACCATTTGTCAACCGCTGAGCTATATATTTAATCTTAGCATATCGACTGGGTGTTTCCCTCATTCTTGGAAACTCACGCGTGTAAGCCCAATTTTCAAGGCTGGAGACAAGTCTGATATAAGGAATTACAGACCAGTCAACTATACTGTCAACTATACCAAAAATATTTGAAATGATTATTTACAAGAAATTACATCACCAAATTATGCCATTTCTAGGAGAAAACCAACACGGTTTCATGCCAAGAAAATCCACGGTTTCAAATTTGTTAATATTTTCGCGATTGGTGGCCGTCGGACTGGACTTGAGACACCAAATAGATGTAGTGTATACGGATTTTGCCAAGGCTTTTGATCGAGTTGATCATGATATTTTACTACTTAAAATGTACAAACTTGGTTTCGATCAACAAACACTTATATTCTTCGCGTCCTATTTAAAAGCTAGAAGTCAATATGTAATAATAAATGGACATGAATCTAAACAATTCCCGGCGTTATCAAGTATTCCCCAAGGTTCAAACCTTGGTCCTTTGCTGTTCCTTATACTTATAGATGACATCCAGGTTTGTGTAAAATATTGTAAATGTCTTCTATTTGCAGATGACCTCAAACTTTTGATGGAAATAATCTGTTACTATGACTGCTTAAAAATGCTGCTATTGCAGAATGGTCAGTAAAAAACAAATTAGAATTCAATATAAAAAAATGTGTAACCATGACATATACCCGCTCCCAGAAGCCCATAGTTTTTTAATATAACATTAAAGGGAAAACATTATGCCGAGTCAATAGCTTTAAAGATCTCGGTATCGTCTTTGATCCCAAACTGACATTCTCGGATCATATATCACGGCTCACTCCAGCATGCTACAAACTCCTGGGTTTCATTATCAGAATATGTAAGCAATTTGATGACCCAGATGCAATGATAGCCATGTTTGATGGAGTCATAAGAAGTAAGCTGGAGTATGCCAGTGGTGTGTGGACTCCGCACCAAGCGAAATATATTAATATGCTAGAACAAGTTCAGAAAAAATTCCTTAGGTATGTCTATATGCGGATGAATGGAACGTACCCGAGATTCATGCATCATATGGAATTACTTGAGGCAACAAATAGATTTAGCTTGGAAACTAGACGTTATGCAAATCTTGCAATTCTTAGTTTTAACATAATCCATAATCGTATTGACAGCCCATTCCTCTTGGAATGTTATGGCTTATACGTGCCTGAAAATTTCAGCCGTAGTCGTCGACACGACTTGTTCATAATACCATACGGCAGAACAGATGTTCTAGCACAGCATAGCATGACAAGAGGAATGGTGCTCTTGAACGAAATATCGGAAACACTAGATATATATAACTCTTCTTTAGATAGCCTTAAGATTTTTTTGTATATTAATCATCTTCCTAGGTGTTGAGACTGTTAAAATGAGAAAATTGTACAGTAATTGGATAAAAATCTGTTTTACAATTAAAAAAAAAAAAAAAAAAAAAAAAAAAAAAAAAAAAAAAAAAAAAAAAAAAAAAAAAAAAACATAAACAACCTATTTGATTTTCGTTATTTGTTTTTGGGGTGTTATGTCGTGTTGCGCTACCTCCTTCTTTAGCCAACGTTTCGGACATCGTTGCAGTGTCCATCATCAGGGCAGATCCGGCGGTAGATGTCGGATCTGCCCTGATGATGGACACTGCAACGATGTCCGAAACGTTGGCTAAAGAAGGAGGTAGCGCAACACGGCATAACACCCCAAAAAGAAATAACGAAAATGCTTTTGGCCGTGAAAATCTTAAAACTTATCCAACCTATTTGATTATTATTATTTGTTTTATTTTATTTAACCATCAAATACCCTATACCCTTTTTGGATACCCTGTATGATAGGAGCGTAATACTTAAGTTTTAGAATAATTTTACTTTCTAAATTAGGCACGTTCGGGTTATTTTTAGTCACCTACACAAATTTGAAAAATTTCTATTCTTGTTTCCCCCCTGTAGTCTAATATCGACAATACTATAAATTTAGACGGCCTCCGTGGGCGAGGAGTAAGGCTCTTGACTCGCAATCTGAAGGTCGGGGAATCGCATCCCGGCGTGCGCAAATAAGTTTTATTTGATTAATTTGTATTTTCTCACAAATAATTAATTTAAAAAATAATATAGTTTACTAGCTGACCCGACAAATGTTGTTCTGCCGTATAAAATATTCACTATTTCTAGTGAATATTTTGGTTATTGAATAAAAAAAATAACAAATGTGTGGGGATGGGATCTATGACAGAATGAGAAATAATAATAATAACAAGTGTGTGGGGATGGGATCTATGACAGAATGAGAAATAATAATAATAACAAGTGTGTGGGGATGGGATCTATGACAGAATGAGAAATAATAATAATAACAAGTGTGTGGGGATGGGATCTATGACAGAATGAGAAATGGAGCGCTGTAGACGATGACCACCGATAAAAACAAAAACGAAAAACACCAACTAAAGTAGGAAAATGTACGATATTTTTTGTCAGTCCGTCTTTAGCCAACACAAATAAGCTCGATGGTTTGCACACGCGAGAACATGATGCCGAATGAAATATTAAAATGACGTGACGCTTCTCGTGAATGTCTTGCGCATGTGTGGATGAAAGTTCGATGAGGCGGACGTAACGCCATCTGTCATTCAACAATATAAATAATTTCGTTCTGTTAGAAATACGAAAGACGGTTTAATTTTTTCGTACAAAAAATACTAAAACCGTGATTAAAAAATGGGCGGGTGGGGTAGGAGTAGGAGGTTTAAAATTTGGGGTTACATGTATTTTTTAATGACAAAAAAAATGTTTTAAAAAAAATTGTAAAAAATAGATTCTCTTCTGGGTAGGGACACCCTAATCACCTAGCGTTATGAAATATACTTTAAAACCTATTCTCATGCGTACCAAATATACATAAACAATATCATTAAAATCGGTCAAGCCTTTTCGGAGGAGTGCGACCACAAACACCGTGACACGAGATTTTTATATATAAAATTTTCGGCACGTTCCAGAGTGGAAGATTCTCTCAGGTTCGTTCTGGTGTAATTTCACCATTTCAATAATCTCACCATTCAGAATAGGCCACATGCAGCAAAAAATTTTAATTTTTTTTCGGTTTAGGAAAATATTCTAAGACCGAAAGAAAAAACCGAGTATTCGACACGAATGGCAGAGTAGAATAACGAAGCACACCAAAAATATTTAATCTCATAAATTTTTTCATTTTTTGCAATGAGATTATTTTAAACAGTCGAACATTCTTGTTCTTAAACATATAATTTGATCTTGTGCCTCTTGTTTGATATTATCGAAATTTTATGATTTAAATTATGCTTCTAATAAATCTGTACTTGTAAATTATAATTATACATTATAAAATTTTATTTTCTTAAAATCATCACCATCACCGTTATGGTCCTAAGACAGCCGCTAACTTGTATGATGTTCACTTTAAATCATCTGTCAAAACATCAAACCGTGCCAAACAAGAATATTTCAATTCGCTTCAATTATAATTCTGACGCTGCGTTTAGGATTAGTAATTTAGTAATTTAAAAATGGATTCGTGAAACCACCGTACGATCCGAGATCGTAAACATAATTATAAATATTTTATTTATTTATTTATTTATTTCTATGTATTACAGTATTTACCTATTAATTAACATTTTTACATAATAGATAAATTTTGAAAACATTTTTACATAATATATTTTACAATTTTATTATGTAGGGTGTATGGTAGGTTTGCGAAGGTGAAACTGTGGATAGGTATTGTATGTTTCGTGAACACCTCACTAGGAGAACCTGTGCTGAGGTGTTTACGTGTATATTTATGATTCTGTGTGACAAGTATTAATGTGTTGTAGAAGAAAGTTTTATATTTATTTTATTTAATGGTTATTATTGCACATTGGTTATTAATAAGTTAATTTTTATGTTTGGTTTGGAGTAAATAGGTTTTGGAAAAATAGTGTTCCTTTAGCTTTTATCCAGACTGTGATTTGTTTTTTTAGTTTATTTGTTGGTGAAAAATCAGCAGATTGTTTCAAAGAAGGTGGCATGCTGTTATATAGTTTGATAGAATAGTAGTTAAAGGATCTTTGTCCGTGGGTCGTGTGCTTTAGCGGGATGTTGAGTGTTAGGTTTGTTGAGGACCGGCTTGTTATTGAGGACTGAGAAAGTAAAGGGATATGAAGTTTGAATTTGAAGAGGTGAAGAATAGACGATTTAGCGTAGAGTTGTCTGATTGACAAAACGTCGAGCATCTTGAAAATTTTTTCAGAGTCTGTATCATATGCCACTTGAAGTATTAGTTTGATTGTTGCCTTTTGTGCCTTTTCTAGTGGATCTAGAGAAATATTACTTGCACTTCCCCAAGACAGAAGACCATACATGATTAAAGATTGGGAAAGAGCAAAGTAGATAGATCTTAGTATTGTGCGTGGGAAGATATTTTTTATATTATTTAAAAGATACATGATTTTTTTAAGCTTGGATGTAATTAAGTTAATGTGGTCATTCCAGCGTAGGTTTTCGTCAATTATCACGCCTAGATATTTTATTTGTTTGACATTTTGTATGATTTCGCAATTGCACGATGAGAAGGGTAGGGAGCAGTCGTGTATTTTCAGAGTGAAGGTTGGAGGAGGTTGACCTCTTTGAGTTATACTATGTGTAATGAATTTAGTTTTTTTTGTATTTAGAGTAAGTTTGTTTTCATTGAGCCATTGTTTGATGACAGCAAGACATTTCTCAGCTTTAAGGAATGCCTTGATCCATGAGTCAGCTTGACAAAGTATTACGGTGTCATCAGCGAATGTCACAATGTTGCCTTCTGTAATTAGTTCACAGATATCATTGATGTAGATAAGAAACATTATGGGACCTAGAACACTACCCTGGGGCACTCCGTAACTGATCGGAAGGGGTTCACTTTTCACTTTGTTGATAATGACTTGTTGAGTTCTCTCTGACATAAAACTTTTCAGTAAGTTAAGTTCATTTCCAGTTATGCCGAGTTTATTAAGTTTCTTAAAAAGTATATTGTGAGATATTGTATCGAAGGCTTTACATAAGTCGAGATATATTGAAATTACTTTTTTCTTTGAGTCAAGGTTAGAGTTAATAAAGTCTGTTACCGAGGTTAAAGCGTGTTGTGTACTTCTGTTCTTTCTAAAGCCATGCTGGTTCTTCGAGAGTAGATGGTTTGTTTCTAGGTAGTGGTAGAGCTGTTCTTTGATGGCTTTTTCCAGAATTTTGGACATAGTATTTAGAAGAGTGATAGGTCTGTAGTTGTTGATGTCATTTTTAGGTCCTGACTTATAGATAGGAATTACTAGTCCATTTTTTAAGCAGCTAGGAAAAATACCTTCTTTTAGGCTACGATTTATCAGGTATGTAAGTGGATTGAGGAGTTGGTCACTTAGAGTTTTAATGGTTTTAGCATCTATGTTGTCAGTACCTGCAGCTGAGCTATTCTTTAATGATTGTATTATTTTAATCGTCTTATCGCATGAGATGGTTTGGAGTTTAAATTGTATATCTTTATTGGAGTTAGGAGTATCTTGATGGTTAGATGAATGTAGATTCTCTGCCACAGTACTTGTAATGTTTTCTGCCAGAATGCCTCCAATATTTGTGTAATGATTGTTAATGTAATTTAAAACTAGTGTAGGATTGTTGTGGAAGAGGATTTCTTCATTGTTGATGACAATATTTTTGATATTATCATCATCGAAATTATGAGTGCAAGTACTTTCCTTTAGTATTGACCATACACTTTTGGGATCGTAATTGGATTCTATCAGTTTATATTGTATGGTTCCTTTGTGCACAAATACTTCAGCTACGACTAAGCTAAACCTTTGTGCACAAATACTTAAGCTACGACTAAATTCAAAAACTGGCCGGAAAAGTGTTGCCATATAAAAAAAAACACATCAGTGTGGAATTTTATAAAATTAATAGGAACATTTTCGGAGACGGGACATTTTCATGTAGTGACGTCACGAGCCCAAAAAACGGATTTATTTATTTATTTAAAAAAAAAACTATAAATTTCTAAAAATTTTGAATAACATTTTCGTAATCTTAGTAGAAAAATCTATCCACACGATTTTTTCCAAGTCATTATGAAATCCATGCAAGTGGCATATTGAAACGTTACTTGAAATTACTTTAGTCGTGTTTGGTGATCAGATCTGAATAGCCAGGTACTTCCCCATCTCCTTCCCCTCCCAACTACCTTCAGCCTCACAACATACCCTAATTGGGGATGCCATAGTCTCACTGGCTCCAGACGGCAGCAGCTGAGACTATTGTGAGGTATTACTATAAAAAAATTGTCCTATCCTGTGGGTCAAAGCTGTTCACGGAGATGGGACAGTAACATATTGGTATTGTCCCATCACCATGAACAACCTCGACCGCGGAGGACAGTGCAATGGGAAAATACAATAATTCGACCGTATTCAACCTGCGTTCAAGCGCAGAACGCTGCGAAAATGGATACACGGCGCCGGTGCTTGCTTGTTTGCTCGCATGTATGTATGTATGTTTGTTCCTTATGCATTGCTAAACCATTCATCTGATTGCGATGAAACTTTGGGGATTTGATGCGCGCATCCCCGCGATGGTTTCTATAAATAATAGTGAGGTCTGGTGTCATAAAATTATGCGTTTTTAACCATTCATTCGATTGTGATGAAACTTTGGGGATTTGATGTGTGCATGCCCGCGATGGTTTCTGTATATAATAGTGAGTTCTGTCATCATGAAATTATGCGTTGCTAATCATTCATCCGATGGCGATGAAACTTTGCGGATTTGATGCGCGCATGCCCGCGATGGTTTCTATAAATAATAGTGAGCTCTGGTGTCATGAAATTATGCGTTGCTAACCATTCATTCGATTGAGATGAAACTTTGGGGATTTGATGTGTGCGTGCCCGCAATGGTTTCTATATAATAGTGAGTTCTGTCATCATGAAATTATGCTTTGCTAACCATTCATCCGATTGAGATGAAACTTTGGGGATTTGATGTGTGCGTGCCCGCAATGGTTTCTATATAATAGTGAGTTCTGTCATCATGAAATTATGCTTTGCTAACCATTCATCCGATTGAGATGAAACTTTGGGGATTTGATGTGTGCATGCCCGCAATGGTTTCTATATAATAGTGAGTTCTGTCATCATGAAATTATGCTTTGCTAACCATTCATCCGATTGCGATGAAACATTTGGGATTTGATGCGTGCATGCCCGCGATGGTTTCTAAACATAATAGTGAGCTCTCGCATTATGAAATTTGTATAAAAAATTGCAATAGGTGGTACGCGAGCTGTTTGAAAACTGAATGTACCGGGACTGAGTGTACGGAATGGGTGAGGGGAACTCGGGAGGGGGGAGGGAAACTCGGGAGGGGGTTCGCGGGACGAGGAAAGCGGGAGTGGGGAGATGCAAGGCGGAGTGGGAACGCGTGAGGGAAAAGGTAAGCCGGATAGAAAGGGGAGGCGGAAGGGGAACGGGATGAATGGTAAAGGACACGCAGGGAGAAACAATTTCTTTAGTAATTGGCATAGCAACGCACGCCGGGAACTCGCTAGTACATTATATTTACTTCAATGATGTGTTCTTTCAACGTTAAAGAGTCGAAGGTTGAAATAAATAAAAATGCAGTCCGTATCTAATATTTGGATATTGGTTTTGGAGGGCCTATGTATTTTATTAATGGTTTGCTAAATTGGTAAAAATATTTATTAATTTATGGATAAGCCGCCGCATTTTTATGCACAGATTATGGAAATCATACTTCATTTCAACAATTATTATAAGAAACAACTATTTACGAACACAATTAGGTTATTAGTTTAGGTAAATTAAGTCATTCATGCGTTTTTACTATGAAACGAAACTTCGCAAATGTCAAATCCATACAAAAAAACATGGCCGTAATGGAGATGGTTATTTTTAAACTTTTAATGAATATCGAATTTTAATGCTTATTTATGTCGGGGGAGACCAAAAAACATGCAAAAAATAAGTATTTAACATTTAAATTTTGTTCGCGGTAACGCCATTGTTTATTCATCGTTTTTATTTTAACATTTCGTAGACAATCAATCAATGCTGCCAATCATTCAAAAAATATTTTTGCGTAAAACAAAGTGAATGCATTATTGACAAGTTTGTACCTGTATTTACAACAGTAGAACATGGAAAGAAATGTATTAGAATAATTGCACAAACCCGCTAGAGAAACCCTGCTTTGCCAAACAAATCATTTAAAACCTGGGATGTTAATTATAATTAATTTCATTTAATCATTATTTTTTTAAATGATGATGAAATGTTTATTTAGAGCATTTATTTTATAAGATTGGTACTTCCGACAAATGTCATATTTGATTGTCTAGTTAAAAAAAGGAACATTCCGTATTATCCGTGCATCAAACTTCGACAACACGAACGTTCCGTATTATCCGTGAGGTGGACTAACTGCATATTTTTTTTTTTTTTTTACAGTGCATACCGCACAAGAATCTCAACTGCTCCCGTCTGGAGCCAGTGAGACTATGGCATCCCCAATTGGGGTGTGTTGTGAGGCTGAAGGTAGTGGGGAGGGGAAGGAGGTGGGGAAGAGGAAGGTTGGGAAGTACCTGGCTATTCAGATCTGGTCACTAAACACGGCTAAAGCCATTTTCAAGCAACGTTTCAATTCTGAATGGTTTACAAATGGTTTACAAATAATTTACCAAAGTTTAAAAAAAAATCCAAATACGAGATATGCTATAGTCGAACAGAAACTGAACGGTCAAAGTCCAAACTCAGTAATAAAATTTACAGGTAAAGCAACACGAGAAGGTTCACGACTTAAAATTAATTTTACTAAACAAAATGTTTTTATTATGTTCGGGACTGAATTTAAGTCTGAATAAGGATTGAATGAAAATGCGTAGGTATTTAAAAATACCTACAAGGTGTCCGGTAACTCATATTACATATATTTCAGAAACAAGGAAATTCTTAGACAGGTTTTATCAGATGCTAATTAATAAAGCTATAACCAATTTATGAGATATTTAAATTTTAATAATACTTGATTTTTACCCCCGGCTGGGATTTTACAAATTTATTTTTTTAAAGACAAAAATACCTAAATGTGTACATCAACATAAAACAGCATACTTTTTACAATACAATTTACTTGTTACATCGGTAAATTTTTATTTGTGATTAAAACATATTTATTTTACATTCCAATTACAGGGTTCTTCGAGGAATGTCACAAACTGATTTTCAAACCAATTTTTGAAGACTTTGGAATTCATTTCAGAATGGTAATCTGTATTCGACATAACCTTTTTCGTACGGAATATAAATTTACTCCCCGTGATAAAACCCGTTTTTGCTGAACCACAATGCAAAATGATCAGCCGGCTTCCTTTTCCAACTGGCACTTTTAAGCCCCCATTGCCCTCACAATTTTGCCACATGTGTGTAATCGAGTGATTTTTATTCACCTAAGTCTCGTCCAAATAGACTATTTGCCGTCCGTCGCTAGTTCATTTTCATTTTGATTCATTTTTCTCAAAAAATCTACAAAAAGTCCTGCTTCCAATAAATGTACTTGCTTGAAGTTCAATGTTTTGATGTATTCTGGATTGTTACGGATTTTTTGGAAAAACTTACAACATTATAAACTATCGTTTTTTCACCTGCCTGCAATTCGTATCGTTGATATTAGATAACACAATATGTAATTACAATTACACCAATTAAATAAACAGAGTCAAAATGACATTAATAAAGTATAGGTATTAAATCGAAAATAAAGTAATGGACTGGTTTTTGACCTTATGAAGTCAATACAGTACTTATTACGCAATGTGGAATCATTAATTGGTTGCTTCTATAGTAGTTTTAGTCGTCCAAAATAGAGCCCTGCGAAATATATTCAGTCTACCTTGGGATACACACGTCAAAGACATTTACAGAAACACCCAAATACTTCCTTTTAACACCATTCCCACTTTTGAAATAACAAAAACTATATTACAAGTAATTCAACACTCGGCACATTCCAACACTAAACTCAATTACAATTGCGACGTACACCAACACAACACAAGAAATCACAACAAACTTCATATACCAAAAATCAAATCAACAAAATATGGACTAAGATCCCTAGAATACATAGCTTACACAAAATATAATCAACTACCCAACGAGATCAAATGTGCAAGTCAATGTAAAATGACCCAAACTAACATGCTCAAACTTCATTTTATGAATGACTATCTGAAATAATAATGTTGTGGTTGTCCTATGATATGTCCACTTAATACATACAGCTATATGTTTCATGTAATGCGTATCATTCCCGCAATGAGTTTATTAACTCTTGGGAGTACAATGCTTTATATAATATACTATATTCTGTATTGTATTTTAATAAATAAATAAATAAATAAGATATAAATAACAATGGAATTTCCAAAGGGTTTAGTCGCATAATTCACGGGAGTGCATTTGGTATCTGTTCGACTATATTTGGTCATCAGCTCGACGATATATATAGGTTACCAAATAACGAATAATGCCGAAAATCTGACAAAAAGAAAGTCGACGCACTGAGCATAAATGGGAAGTAATTTAATTAGAAAGTTATAAGATTTCCTCACCCCATGAACTGCTCGAATCCAAGTGGGGCAGGGGATCGAAAGAAGACCTCTCCAACCTTAGTTTTTCCATCCTTCTCAGTAGAATTTGCCCAGCAGATTCCAATTAAGAGTATCAAAATGTACAATCTTATGCCAAATATGGTAAGTGTAAGTGAATAGTATCAAAAATATATGTTGTTAATTTAAATAAGGTGTCAGATTTCTAAAGGTTTCAACTCGACTCTAACAATAATTAATAAGTGTAAGTATTTAAAAAAAAAAAAAACAATTTTCCAGAATGTTTTTTTGCAATGGAATTTTTTTTTCAAATATTTATTTAGTACCTAACTAATTAAAATAGAACCATTTCTTTCATTATAAAAACAATATTGTACATTTATTGAAACAAAAAAGGCTGTATACTAATCCCAGTGAAAGATCGTATTCACGTCATCGACGATCGTCATAAAAGACTTTCACACTTTCAGCCTTTCTTCCTTCTCACACGTCTTGTATGAAAAAAATGTCTTTAATCCTACCCCTGTAGACATTTAGCAAACGCCTGTTTCTTTCGAATTGTAGAAATATTATGCTATTGCCAGTTGTAAAAACATGTCTTTAATCCTACCCCTGTAGACATTTAGCAAACGCCTGTTTCTTTCGAATTGTAGAAATATTATGCTATTGCCAGTTGTAAAAACAAGTAAAAACAAGTAAAAGCTTCATTTCACGAAACGACATTATACATTAATTATGGTTCCATGACAGTTGGTCCGGCGACAATTGATCCTGCGACAGTTAATCCAGCCGACAGTTGATCCTCTCGACAATTGATCCTTCCAACAGTTGATCCTTTAGAAAAATTTTTCTTCAAGTAAGTAAGCAAAGAGGTTATACGGTCGTACAACCAATGTCGGTATACTTATATATGTGAAGGCATCTTGAGTGAAAATCCGCTATTTTTACTAACAATAATTTCAACTCTCCGAAGAAGCATGCGGCAATAAAAAGTACGACATACTTATACATGCAGTCCGCTTGGCACAAAACCGCTAACGATTCCTACTTGCATATAATATAACTTTTTTACCTGAATATAACACAAGAGTCCCAACTGCTCCCAACCATCTCGAGCCAGTGAGACTACGGCATCCCCAATTTTGGTATGGTGTGATAGGTAGTGGGGGGGGGGAGAAATGTGGAAAATGTACCTGGCTATTCAGATCTAGTCACCAAACACGGCTAGAGCCATTTCAAGTAATAATACTAAACCTACATATACTGTACACCAGCGTAAAAATTAAAAAAATCATGTTATAATTTAAATCATATCTGTAAATTTTTTTAACCCGACTATATACAGCGGATATGTTTATATATACCTCCGCCCCGAGAACCATTAATTGGATAACTATCACCCTTGCCATAGGTCACCCCAAGTTGTTCGCTACGTTTGGTGAAGTATAAGGGTTGCCCGGGTTCATGGGTTGAGGTTTGTCTAGGTCTTGGAGGCGGATGACCAGGACACACTGAACCCCGGATTCCTACCCACTCCTTAAACCCTTTTCCTTCCCAGAACTCTCCTCTTCTTCCTTTCCTTAAAAAAAATCCTCCACACAGCATCACCAAAGATGACATAGGCCCTGAGGGAAATTATTTTCCTCAGGGCCTCCTGCGTGGAGTCCATGTAAAAAAAAAAGAAAGTGCAATACAAGAAAAAAAACATTTCTTAAAGGATAACCTACGCATTTACTCTGACTCGACCCCGGCACAACAAAACCACCTAATAGACTTAGGGGTCGTCCATTCATCACGTGAGGCTCCAAAGGGGGGGCGGGGGGTCGGAAAAAATCACGAAATATCACGATGGAGGGGGGGGATTATTTTATAATAATAAAATATGTAAATTCTTCCTCCCAAAATCATCAACCTTCATCCAAAAAACTGATTACTTTGAAAATGTACTACCGAAACGTCCGTGGACTACGAGCTAAACTAAATGAACTAAGTTATACCATATCTTTACACCTTTACGACGTGTATATACTGACGGAAACTTGGATTGACTCGGAAATAAAATCAACAGAACTTAGACTTAATTACAAAAATTTTCGCTGCAATAGAAACTCTAAATCCAGTTCCAAAACAGAAGGCGGCGGAGAACTAATTGCCATAAAAAAGATATTTTTAAGGCAATTATCAAGAAAACTCAAAACAAAAAAATAATTCACTCGAACATTTATTTATTCAAATTGATACCGCTGTAGAAAAGATAACTATTGCAATTGTGTACACACCGCCACTATATGATGTCATAAACTACCGAAGACACTGCGAAGACGTTGAACATGTACTCTACATATACCTCAACCTAAAATGGAAATCAAATGATAGTGGTTTCATTGTAAATGAAGGCGAAAGTGATGGTGCACGTTTTAGATTTAAAAAAAAATTAATTTTTTTCCAACTTAACTTTATATACAACGCAAATGATCGCTTACTAGATCTAGCAATATAAAATTATCCCAAATTGAGCATTGACAAATGTAATGATCCTCTCTTACCTGTTGATAACCATCACCCCCCTCTTTATGCAGCGTCAAACCAAAACCCGTTGAAGAAACTATCAACCACAAACGAGCAAATTTTGAATCTATAAATTATCATTTCTCGCATGTCGACAGGTCTTTTTTATCTGACGTCAGTATTGTAAAATCCTTAGATAACTTATATTCAATATTGTCTAGCACCATCAAATCATATGTACCACTATATACTCCTAAAAATATACATATCCAACTAATTTTTATCAGAATTAAAAGCCTCACTACAACAAAAGAAAATACTTCATGAAAATTTAAAAAAAAACTCGATCGATAATCGATTACGCAATTTTCCGTGAAAAAAAAAATGCAAAAAAATCTCTAAAATCTGTTATAAAACATTTATAAATTCTAACGAAAACACAGCCTTGTACTCGAACAATCCCTGAAATTTTATCAAAATAATAAACAACGACAGCACAGACTATTCACCACAAATGCACATGGACAACAATTATGTTAACATCATACAGGATACCGTAAATCCTTTCTCAGATTTCTTTAAAAATGTTTACGATGATAAAACAACGGAAGAAAAAATTTCCTTCGTACACATTTAAAAAAAACACACTTTTAACAGACTGCTACATAACGGAAGAATCTTGCAAAAAGAAACTATGTTCCCTATACATTAGCAAATCTGTTTAATAATATTACTATTCAATGTAAAAAAAAAAACAGTTTATTATAAACAAGTTCTGCTTCTGCTTCGTAATTATTATTATGCGTTACAGCTGTTTCGCCCTCTGAAGGCATTATCAAACTGTCCTTCAGAGGGCGAAACAGCTGTAACGCATAATAATAATTACGAAGCAGAAGCAGAACTTGCTTATAATAAACTGTTTTTATACATTGGATAGTAATATTATTAAATATATAAAATAAATAAAAAATTAAAATGGAGTTCTACAAGATAAACTTAATAACAATAAATTAACAAATCTGCATGTCCGGACACCATCCCGCCAATTTTCCTGATGTTCCTCAACCAGAACATTTTTGAAAATAGAATCTGTCAATTAAGAGTAGAAAATATTAAAAATTGAACTACAAAATTTGTAGGCTAGCAACACCAATTTAACTGTCAAATATTCTTTCAAATCGCAATGACATGAATGTATAAAACACTGTCAAATATAAAAAACCTTTTTTTTGTTCTTAAAGAAAAAAAATAATTCGAAGAAGCACTGTTGTTAAAGTATCTTATAAATTTGATTAAATGGTGTTTTATAAAGTGATTTGCTTTCATTTAATATAACATAAATTTGAATTTAGCAGTAGGTAAAAAGGAAGAATCACTAATGGTGAGTAGTTACACTACTTTTAGGTCTGAATGAGTTAAATATATTCAGATCTAAAATTATAGACATGATTTTAAACCCGGGCAACGCTGGGTACTTAGCTAGTAGTAAATAAATGTGAGCAATTTCTCTGTGCTTTTTATTTTACTATAATATCGTTATTCCTCATTGTGTTAAGAAACATTGCAAATGTATAATATACTTTTTTTTTAAATTGTTTATTTGGCTTTCACCCATTAAGGGTGATCTTGGCCATTTATTAAAGTAAGTTACATATTTTTAAAATTATTTACATTTCCAGTTTTTTTGTAAATTAGTTACATTATCAATTTTTTTAAATTATTTACATTTTCAGATTTTTTTTAAATTAGGTACATTATCAGTTTTTTAAAATTAGTTACATTTTCATATTTTTTTTAAATTAGTTACTATTTCAGTTTTTTACATGGAATAGATAAATTATATTAGCAAATACTTATAGACAATGGGCCAAGACAAATATTCATAAGATTATACAAGTTGTACTAACATACAGAGTTGGTATTAGTAGTAATTACAAAATTGTAGAGTAGGAAGATGTACAGGTTCCCAAAAATAGGAACCTATACAACTGTACACACAGAGTAACACACAGAGTTGGCATTAATAATAATTACAAAATTGAAGAGTAGGAAGATGTACAGGTTCCCAAAAATAGTAACCTGTACATATTCCATACTTCCATTTTCATACAGAGTAACACACAGAGTTGGTATAATTGTAGAGTAGGAAGATGTACAGATTCCCAAAAAAAGGAACCTGTACAACTGTACATAATAACACAGCTAGAAACAAATGTATACGTATGGAAGAGAGAGAAATCTGATTGATGCTTAAATGTTGAGGCCATTTTTGTAAATAAATTTTGCTAACAAATAGTGAATTTCAGGAGAGTTGAGACTAAGAAGGCAGGGTACACTGGTAGGGAATTCAATTTTAAGTTTTAACAATTCAGGTATGAAGTTTGGAAATTGGTCATTGATAGGACACTCAAAAAAATTATGGTCTAAAGTATCCTCTGAACCACAATCACAATAAGGCGAATTGACTATGTGGAATCTGGCGAGATGGCTAAGACAACAAGTATGACCTAAACGCATTCGAATAATGGAAGAGATGTATTTTTTAGGTATGGAAGTGTATTTGTGAAACCAGGGCTTGACAGGAATAGAAGGTTGAATTAAAGAGTACTGGTGACCTTTTAACAGAGAGGATGATTTCCATTCAGAGGACCATTGGCGTTGTAACTTATTTTTTAAAATAGGAAAATAGTCTCTTACAGGAATAGGAATGCTATTTAATGGACCATGAACAGTGGATTCCTTAGCAATAGAATCAGCCATTTCATTTCCAACAATACCAAGGTGTCCTGGGATCCAGGCCAAGACCACTGATACGTGAGCCAGCGACAAGGAATGCAGGAGGTCTCTGATAGAGCAGGTAAGAGAGTCACTAATGGAATTGAGAGGGGATGCGCTTATTTTTTGTAATGAGCTAAGTGAGTCTGAAAGGATGAGGGCATTTCTAATGTTGAGAGATTTGACGAGATGTAAAGCTTCTATGATAGCTATGCATTCAGCAGAGAAAATGGAACATTCTTTGGGAAGTCTGTGTGGGAAACACAATTTCCTGTGAGGAGCATAGACACTGGCCCCACAATGGGAGTCCGAACTGAGTTTGGAACCATCTGTGAAAAATTTTATATAATTTGGCCAGTTATTTTCAATAATTTTGTTGAATTCTGCATTATTGGATTGAACTGAGTTTTTAAATTTTTTTTTACATATTCCTATAAATTGGTGCCCTTTGGATAGAAAGTAAGACTTTTATAGGGATAAGAGTATAAGGGGAGAGATTCATTGCGATAGGAGTTTGTGGAAACATCCAGGAAAGTGTTGAAGCAATTATAGAAAAGGGGAGGGGAATGTTTTTTCCAAAATGGATTCAAATTAACCTCATACTTTAACAATTGAAGTTTGGGAATCAGGGGATGAGAAGTTATTGAGAAAGTCAAGTCATCGGCATATTGGAGTATGTTGCACAAGAATTGAATAGATTTTTCTAGATCATATGTGTAAATATTGTACAGGATCGGGCTTAAGACTGACCCTTGCGGGAGACCTTTGAAAATGTGTCTAATGTGGGGAGGGGATTCAGACCCATCTACAAAAATAGTTCTCTGGGAGAGCAAATTGACAATGAATTTTACTAATTTGGGCGGAATACCTATTGCCAGTAACTTTTCTTTCAGGATGGGAATATGAACATTGTCATATGCTCCACAGATGTCTAGAAAAACTGCAACGCAATATTCATTTTTAGATAATGCTAATTTGATATCTGTAACAAGAGAGGAAAGGTTGTCAAGGGTACTTTTACCCTTTCTAAATCCAAACTGGGAAGGGGAAAGAATTTGATTTTTTTCTACGAACCAGTCCAATCTATTCTTAATCATTCTTTCAGATACTTTGCAATATAATATACTTACATGCAATTCTAATTTTGAGATCAGTAGGTATAAAAATTGCAATAAAAAAAAAATTCCCACTTTTATGTGTTTTTGATTTTTTACAAAAAATGTAGGTTACACAGCTTTAGATTGCCACCATGTGTTATATTTTTAGTATTGCTATTTGATCAACACTGGCGACCTCCTATGCTTTCTACTCTTATTTGACAGACCGTAGGTCTGATAGGTACAGATTTTCTTTGTAATTATTGACTCAAATATTTTTGGAATATTAGATATGTTTGATATTGGTCTGTAATTTCCATTATTTGACTTGTTTCCGGACTTAAAAATGGGTCGAATAAATGAAATTTTCTACGAGTCAGCAAATGTACAACACACAATTTTTTTATATTTCTCTTCCTTCAACCACACCGCCCACACCACATTTCTACCCTAATAGGCCACTTGCATCACATTTTTTTAAATTTTTTTCATTCTGTATTTTTTAATTTTTTTTAATCGTATTTTTGAAACCCAGGGGAGTTTTTGAAAATTTCAATCCGAAAAATCAGACCATTTTTTATAAACCGGAAAGACGTGACATTATTTTATAGGTGTGAAAAAACAATAATTACATAGCCGAAAATCATTTAAAAAAAAAATAACGTTTTCCACACGAATGGCACAGGAAAATAATGAGGCATACCAAAAATATTAAATCCCATAAATATTTTTTTCCTTGATCCATCTTATTGATCATAAATCATTAGAATGTTCAACGTCTATATTACTAAATTAGAAGGTTGAATTAAAGAGTACTGGTGACCTTTTAACAGAGAGGATGATTTCCATTCAGAGGACCATTGGCGTTGTAACTTATTTTTTAAAATAGGAAAATAGTCTCTTACAGGAATAGGAATGCTATTTAATGGACCATGAACAGTGGATTCCTTAGCAATAGAATCAGCCATTTCATTTCCAACAATACCAAGGTGTCCTGGGATCCAGGCCAAGACCACTGATACGTGAGCCAGCGACAAGGAATGCAGGAGGTCTCTGATAGAGCAGGTAAGAGAGTCACTAATGGAATTGAGAGGGGATGCGCTTATTTTTTGTAATGAGCTAAGTGAGTCTGAAAGGATGAGGGCATTTCTAATGTTGAGAGATTTGACGAGATGTAAAGCTTCTATGATAGCTATGCATTCAGCAGAGAAAATGGAACATTCTTTGGGAAGTCTGTGTGGGAAACACAATTTCCTGTGAGGAGCATAGACACTGGCCCCACAATGGGAGTCCGAACTGAGTTTGGAACCATCTGTGAAAAATTTTATATAATTTGGCCAGTTATTTTCAATAATTTTGTTGAATTCTGCATTATTGGATTGAACTGAGTTTTTAAATTTTTTTTTACATATTCCTATAAATTGGTGCACCTTTGGATAGAAAGTAAGACTTTTATAGGGATAAGAGTATAAGGGGAGAGATTCATTGCGATAGGAGTTTGTGGAAACATCCAGGAAAGTGTTGAAGCAATTATAGAAAAGGGGAGGGGAATGTTTTTTCCAAAATGGATTCAAATTAACCTCATACTTTAACAATTGAAGTTTGGGAATCAGGGGATGAGAAGTTATTGAGCATGTTTTGAAAATATATTTTTCTGCTAGGCATCGCCTTCTTATATTTAAGGGAGGTTCGCAGCATTCAACTTGCATTGCGTTGATTGGGGAAGATTTCATGGCTCCTAAGATAAGGCGAAGAGATTTAGACTGAATTTTATCTAATTTAAGCGAATTTGAAGTGGACATTGGATCAAACAGACAAGATCCGTAATAAAGATGGCTTCGGATGAGAGCATTGTACAGAAGTTTTAAAGATGATGGGTGTGATCCCCACCACACTCCGGACAGAAATCTAAGGGGATTGATGTTGCTTTCGTATTTCATGATGACATGATTTATGTGAGAATTCCAAGTAAGCTTTGAGTCTAAAAACATTCCCAGGAACTTTACTTCTTTAGAGATAGGGATGATTTCATCGCCAAATCTCACCTGAATTTCTGGGAGCTTTCGACGACGAGTGAAGATGACAACTTTGCTTTTGGAGGGGGAAAGTTCAAGGCCATTAATATTTAACCACGCCAAAAGTTTTCTAAGAGCATTGTTGATTATCGCTGATGCTGCGATAAAAATATTACGGGATATTTTGTAGAAAGTCAAGTCATCGGCATATTGGAGTATGTTGCACAAGAATTGAATAGATTTTTCTAGATCATATGTGTAAATATTGTACAGGATCGGGCTTAAGACTGACCCTTGCGGGAGACCTTTGAAAATGTGTCTAATGTGGGGAGGGGATTCAGACCCATCTACAAAAATAGTTCTCTGGGAGAGCAAATTGACAATGAATTTTACTAATTTGGGCGGAATACCTATTGCCAGTAACTTTTCTTTCAGGATGGGAATATGAACATTGTCATATGCTCCACAGATGTCTAGAAAAACTGCAACGCAATATTCATTTTTAGATAATGCTAATTTGATATCTGTAACAAGAGAGGAAAGGTTGTCAAGGGTACTTTTACCCTTTCTAAATCCAAACTGGGAAGGGGAAAGAATTTGATTTTTTTCTACGAACCAGTCCAATCTATTCTTAATCATTCTTTCAGATACTTTGCAATATAATATACTTACATGCAATTCTAATTTTGAGATCAGTAGGTATAAAAATTGCAATAAAAAAAAATTCCCACTTTTATGTGTTTTTGATTTTTTACAAAAAATGTAGGTTACACAGCTTTAGATTGCCACCATGTGTTATATTTTTAGTATTGCTATTTGATCAACACTGGCGACCTCCTATGCTTTCTACTCTTATTTGACAGACCGTAGGTCTGATAGGTACAGATTTTCTTTGTAATTATTGACTCAAATATTTTTGGAATATTAGATATGTTTGATATTGGTCTGTAATTTCCATTATTTGACTTGTTTCCGGACTTAAAAATGGGTCGAATAAATGAAATTTTCTACGAGTCAGCAAATGTACAACACACAATTTTTTATATTTCTCTTCCTTCAACCACACCGCCCACACCACATTTCTACCCTAATAGGCCACTTGCATCACATTTTTTTAAATTTTTTTCATTCTGTATTTTTTAATTTTTTTTAATCGTATTTTTGAAACCCAGGGGAGTTTTTGAAAATTTCAATCCGAAAAATCAGACCATTTTTTATAAACCGGAAAGACGTGACATTATTTTATAGGTGTGAAAAAACAATAATTACATAGCCGAAAATCATTTAAAAAAAAAATAACGTTTTCCACACGAATGGCACAGGAAAATAATGAGGCATACCAAAAATATTAAATCCCATAAATATTTTTTTCCTTGATCCATCTTATTGATCATAAATCATTAGAATGTTCAACGTCTATATTACTAAATTTAATATAATATACTTATACTTGTAAATTATAATAATAATAAGAATATTATAAAATTTTATTTTGTTAAAATCAGCACCATAATCATTATACCTCTAAAACACGTACCGACATCATCTTGACGTTCTGAAGAGAACCCCGTACATCGTTAAATGTACGGGGTTCTCTTCAGAAGATCTGTCAAAAAGTCAAACCAAATGATAAGTTCGCAGAGAACAAACAATAAATCTAGTAAACGAATTAAAAAAATCGCCTGAAATCAAAGTGATGCCATATTAAAAAATAAATCAGTGTGGAATTTTACAAAATTAATAGGAACATTTTCGGAGACGGGACATTTTCATGTAGTGACGTCACGAGCCCAAATAATGAATTTATTTATTTAAAAATTAAAAAACTGTACATTTCTAAACAATTTTACTAACATTTTCTTAATCTTAGTAAAAAGATCTATCCACATGATTTTTTCCAAGTCGTTATGAAATCCATGCAAGTGACCTATTAAGGACACCATGAAAACAAAAATTTCACTCCCTTCGCTCTCGTCATTTACTACATTGTGGGTGTCATATTTACAAAGTTATTTATGTAAGTAGCTACACGTTTTTTTAAATAAATTTTCATCCGACGCATCCAAACAAATTAATTTTTACCATTATTATTATTTTTTAAATGCTCTTATATTTACAATTCACAATTAGGTGGAACAGCAATATTTTGCACAAAACCCTTCGATAAAATAGTTTTTCTTGTAGGATTTAAGTGCCCATGGGCCCGTCGCGGCCTACGGCGACCCTACCCGCACTAGTCCTACGATAGAGAAACACCACACCAAAAGCCATATACGTGGTACGCGTACCCCTTGGGGTACGCGAAGCCAAAATTGGGGGTAGGCAATATCGTGGCACGAATGTAGGTTTTAAAACTCAGCCCAACGTTTTCAAATTCACTTATGAATTAAAAAGTTATTTGCTTGATTTGATAGTTAAATTCATGCAATAATGAGGGTATTACAAATACAATGAAACATATCGGTATACAATCGTGAGACAGGCATCGAAAACCCAATGTATACATACTTTATATAGATAAATAAATAATAAATAAAAAAGTACACGTGAAATTAAATAGGAAGTAGGTACGGGATACAAAAGATTTGTAGTAATAATAATAATAATAATATTAAAACTATAAAACTATACTAACAGACAGAACAATTAGTCATAATAGACCTGATATAGTTTTACATGACAAAATTAAAAAAATAACTTATATCATTGATGTAGCTATTCCAAATTCCTGTAATATTCAAAAAACTGTTTCTGAAAAAATTAGAAAATACACAGATTTAGGAAATGAGATTAAAAGAATTGGCATTCTCGGAATATAAAAATATTACTTTTTGTTATTTGGGCTACTGGCATTATACCTAGCTCTCTCATTCAAAATTAAGGCATATTTGATTTGACAAAGAATTTATGTATAAAAATGCAAAAATCTGTCATTTTAAATACATGTAGGATTACAAAAGATTTTTAAATATTTATATTGAGGGATCAGTAGGATTTATAGGTCCAATTAGGAGTTCCACAGAGCCGAACCCTCTGATATGAAAATATCTGGAGTCGGTGAATTATTTTCCCACTTGGTCTCTGGTAGGTTGACATGTTGTTCTTGTATTATTTTGTATTTATAATACTTATATAGTGCAATTGCATAGCGTGGATTGACTAGATGATCATTTCAGGAAGTGTGTGAAAGGGTTTAGTTTTTCCTGTTGGGAAAATTTAACCCAGACATTTAAATCTGGTGCCGTTAAAAATGTTTATTCCGGTATGTGGAGAGGATAGTACAGTCCCACACATTCCATAACGGTTGTAAGTTAAAATATACATAGGTTATAATTATAATATATAATATACATACACAGAGTATTTTAAAGAGAAAAAAGAAAAGCAGGTGGATATGATTGTACTTGAAAGAAAAGAAAAAGATAGTAAGGAAATAGTAGTAGTAACAAAAGAAAATAATAATATGTAACATTAAATAACTTGGTGTGCAGGAAAATGTCAAATAATAGTCTCTGTATATCACGGTTTATTGATGATTCCAACACAATTTGACATAACTAGCGGTTCAGTTCCGTTTTCCTCTCCCTCTATAAACGGAACTCTCCTTCCCATCGCAACCGGAAACCCTTCCTCTTCTTCTATTTCTGCTAGGCTGCTAATTCCGTCCCATTGCTGGTCACATATATATAAATGGGTGTTACAAATAATAGGCTTTTAGGATTCTGTAAGCACATTAGGAGCCAGTATTTTTCTCCAGTGTGCATCAATGCTGGATGATGGACTGAGGCGGGCTTCCATGACGAGGATATTTCCGGAGCTGCTTATCCTTTCCCTTATTCCTGCCACCCTGGATCAAGTAGTAAGAGTCAGGTGGTACGTAGGCTGAAAAGAGTTGACAACCGCTGATCTATAGGATAATTTTTACTCAGTTTCTTCTTTGTGAATGTGTTAGAGCTTTAAATTTAGTTATCACAAAAATTGCTTTGCTGAACAAAAGTACAATTGTTTGACCTTTAAGTTATTACCCATACCAATGTTTTTCTTATGTTGTTTGAGGACCGCTATTGGCGTGCTTTTGGGAGAGTTACTAGCATGCTTATGTGTATCTGCGGCTTGAAGGTTCAAGAAATCCTGTCACCCTTCAATATTACCCTTTACAAGCAAGATGCAACAAACAAACGTCCCATTCAAATGACGTTCATACATAGCATGGTAACTATTCTTACACCGTGTACGTCGAAATTGAATTAAAAAAAACATTATTTTAGTTTTTTCAGTTTGTTTATTGAAACGTATCATATAAATTGTTAAAAAATTGAATTGCGAAGTATCAAATTCTTGATATAATATTTTAAAAAACATTAAGGTAAAAAATGCAGAAAGGATTGTTTTAGTCCAATTGGCTTACTTAATGCGCTATGAACATACGATTCACACAAACTACGCACAGAGAACGCATACGTAGTGTACACGTAATATACACACTTCGAGCAGAAGTTGCACAAACGATGCACAGGGGATGCACAGAGGATGCACAGAGGATGCACGGAGAATGTACAGAGGATGCACAAATAGTGCACACACTGGAAAACTGGACACATGGACAACCAACACCCCTGCTGTAGGTCGCCCCAAGTGGTTCAGTATGTTTGTTGACTTAGCAGGGGTGCCCGGGTTCATGGGGTGAGGTTTGTCTAGGTCTTGGTGGTGTTTGCCCACCTCATCTTAACACATCGACCCCAAGAACTCTACCCACCCCTCGTACCTTTTTCCTTCCCAGAACTTCCTCTCCTTCCTTTCCCTAAAAAACCCTCCACACAGCAGGGATTTCGCAGGAATTTTGAAAATTAGTATTTAAATTGTTTCTTTTCTAATGGAGTGAGTTAAACGCCATTACAAGGCAATTGATAAACAGCAAAATGTGGCTAGGAGAGCTTGAACGCCGTGCGATATCCGAACATGGCCACCTTGCGTTCCGCCGCGTAGTATTACTATTAGTATTAATATTAGTAGAATCAGCCTCCTCCGCTGTGTAACCAGTAGTTGTCTTTGGCCTTTGTGTATCCAGGTATGTAATTACCAATGTAACACGCTGCTCTATAATTTTTGTTCTTGGCTTGTATGTGGTACCGATATCTCGTTTAATCAGCGTTGTTTTCGTCGAATATTCTTCGGAATCTTTGAGCAACCTTTCATTATTTCTGTAAAAAAGGTTAATTCATTATTATTTAGTCATAAGCAAAGATCGGATAAAAATGTACCAAAACTGAAAGGGTGTAAAAAATATTCAATAAGTATGCAAAATTTTGGATTAACAAAAATAATTAAATGTTAATATTTACATTATTTTTAATGTAAAAAGACTTAATAATTGTTTTATGAAAAATTAAGTTTTGGCAAAGGTGACCTCAATAAAAATTAAACATTTTTAAAAGAAGTTTATTGAATAAAAAAGGTAGTTAACAGACTATTAAAAAAAAACAATTGTAAAAACTAAATTTAAATTACTTGAAAGTATTTTCAAAGTTCTCCAGGCGTAAGTTGTGTTTAGTTTGTCAGTAAACATACGTCTGGAAATCAAAAGCTTTTCTAAACATCCACTGATATAAAAGGAGCGTAATTCTTAGTTTTAGAATAATTTTCGTTTCTAAATAAGGCACCACCAACGAAAAATGTCTTTGCTTGTTTCCCCCCTGTATTCTAACATCGACAATACTATAAATTTTGACGGCCTCAGTGGACGAGGAGTAAAGCTCTTGACTCGCAATCCGAATTTAGTGGAATCGCATCCCGGCGTGCACAAATAAATTTGATTTGATTAATTTATGTTGTCTCACAATTAATTCATTTAAAAAATAATATGTAGTATATTTGCGGCACGTTCCAGAGTGGAAGATAGTCTCAGGTTTTTCCTGGTGTAAGACCACCATTCAGAATTAAAACGTTACTTGAAATGGATTTAGTCGTGTTAGAGACCAGATCTGAATAACCAGGTACTTCCCCACCTTCCTCTACCCCGTCTCCTTCCACTCCCCTCTACTTATCTGACATGTTTGAGTCCTCACCACTATCATCATCAGCATTATCATCCCTACCGTCATCAAGATAATCATCATCATCATTATGATCACTATCATCATCCTC
Organism: Limnephilus rhombicus; assembly: GCA_929108145.2. Lineage (NCBI taxonomy): Eukaryota > Metazoa > Arthropoda > Insecta > Trichoptera > Limnephilidae > Limnephilus > Limnephilus rhombicus. Next base: position 29,994,522 of record OV815277.1, on the reverse strand, counting down.
TGTATTTGTATGAATTCCACTAATCGGCTGTAACGGCGCGGCGCTCTTTTGGGGAGTGTGGTTAGCTTTTTTGGCGGCTTTCTTTTGCTCGTTATGAGGAGATTTGATACAATTGGAATTTTCTCGGCTATGTTTTCGGAAATGATGCTACCTGAATCTCTTAAAACCCCTTTTTCGTGCTTCTTGGCCTCTTCTATCAATTGATCTATCGGCAATAACGATTTTTTTATTATTAAATTTTTATTTACATTTTTGGCCTATGGATAAAAAAAAAACTTGTGCAGTGTGGACGGCATCACGTACCACGGGTACTTTTTGCACAAAATATTTGAGCGTGTCTGGTGCATACTTTCGGAATCTTTGCACATCAATTTCATGTCCACATGGTGCAACAATATTCCTCACTGTCGTGTGAGAAATATTATCCAAAAGTTATTAGAAAGAGAAAATACCACGCTTTATATTCAAATCTAAAAGATAACTAAAGAATAATTAAAATGTACACCTATGTGAAAACAAAGTTTTCTAATGCAATTTGAGAAAAATATTTTATTAATTTATGGATATTTATAGGTGTTATTTTTTCTAAAAATAATATTCATTATTAAACTTTATGATTTTTTTATTCATTTTTACAAGAAACTGAAAAGGGGAGATAACCTTAATATTTATAACACATTTGTCTAATGAAACATGTGTGTTTTTAGTATAAGTAATTTAAGTCGTGAAAACGTAAGGTGAGCCATTTTTTGAAAACTTTTTTATGTTTGCATTAAAAAAATTATAAGTGTAATTCTAATGATAAAATTAAAAAGCGTGGTTCATCACCTTTCAAGAACAGTTTTTCATTTCCGAAACAGTCAGCAGTTGGTCATCAGTCATAAAATCGACGATAGTACGGGTATATATACACGTTGTGTAGACCAAATACTTTTGTAAAAACCTTTTCGAATTCCACAGAAAAACTGACAACAAGGAAGGTCGTGCATAAATGGGAAGTAATTTAATTAGAAAATTATAAGATTTCCTCACCCCATGAACTGCTCAAATCCACGTGGGGCAGGGGGCCGGAAGAAGGCCTCTCCAACATTAGTTTTTCTATTCTTCTCAGTCGAATTGGCCCAGCAAATTCCAATGAAGACTATCAAAATGTACAATTTTACGCCAAACATGGCAGGTATAACCGAATAGTATCAAATATATTTCGTTATATAAAAAAGGTGTCCGATTTCTAACGGTTTTAAATCGACATTAACCATAAAAAGTAAAAATCTTGCGTTTGTTTTATTTTTCAAAACAAAACAATTCCCCAGAATGTTTTTTGCAAGGGCAATTTTTTTTGAATATTTATTTGGTACCTATTTAATTAAAATAGAATAATGTTCTCTTGTGATAAAGGCGATATTAATCTACAATGAAAAAACACATAAATTTGTTGTAGACAACTTTTATTTTATTAACACTATCGGTTTCGGAAGCACCCTTACTTCGTCAGGAGAATATTATAATTGCTATATAACAGTTATTATAATTGTCATACAATTGTAATATAACAGTTATAATATTCTCCGGAGAATATTATAATTGTTATATAACAGTTATTATAATTGTCATACAATTGTTATATAACAGTTATAATATTCTCCAGAGAATATTATAATTGTTATAGAACAGTTATTATAAGTGTCATACAATTGTTATTTAACAGTTATAATATTCTCCGGAGAATATTATAATTGTTATTTAACAGTTATTATAATTGTCATACAATTGTTATATAACAGTTATTATAATTGTCATACAATTGTTATATAACAGTTATAATATTCCCCGGAGAATATTATAATTGTTATATAACAGTTATTATAATTGTCATACAATTGTTATATAACAATATTCTCCTGACGAAGAAGGGTGCTCCGAAACCGGTAGAGTGTTAATAAAATAATAGTGACCTTCAACAAATGTATGTGTTTGTTTATTGTAAATTATGGCTAGCAAAGTTAAAGCTTTTTACAAATATGCGATATTAATCATTTATTGAAACAAAAAAGGCTGTATATTAATCTTAGGGAGATATCGTATGCACATCATCGACGATCGTCCTAAAAGCCTTTCACACGTTCAGCCTTTCTTCCTTCTCACACGTCTTGTATGAAAAACGAAAAAGACAGAAGATACTAAAATGTCTAATGTCTTTAATCATATCCCTACAGACATTTAGCGAACGCATGTTTCTTTCGAATTTTAGAAATATTACGGTATTGCCCATTATAAAAACAAGCAAAAAAATTAAAAGCTTTTCATTCACAACGTTAATTATATACGTATTCGTTAAACGTAACATTTTATGCATTTATTTATTTTGCATTTGGCATAGCTTTTATTCGGTTATATTACGAAAGTACAAACAAAAAGTTTGTAACAAACTTCAAGTACGAAAACGGTTTTGCGTAAGGCGTGGCGTCAGAGTTGTACTCGTAGTCAGATTCTTAAATTTCAACCGTACAGTACAATATATATTAAAAATCTCGTGTCACGGTGTTTGTGGTCGCACTCCTCTGAGATGGCTCGACCGATTTTTATTAATTTTTTTATGTATATTTGGTAGGTATGGGAATAGATCGTAAAGTATATTTCATACCGCTAGGTGATTAGGGTGTCCCTATCCAGAAAAAAATTGGTTCCGTATGTTTGTGTCCGCAAATCTCAAAAAGTAATCGGTGGATTGACTCAAAATCTTTACAGAACATTGCGTTTTATGCTTCCTGCTTCCCTCTGCTTCTTCGTTCCCGTTTCCCGTTGCTTCGTGCTTTCCGCTTCCACAGCTTATTGCTTCTTATTTTCTGGTTCCCGCTTCACGCTGCTTCTTACTTCCTGTTTATTGCAACCTGCTTCCCACTTAGCGTTTCCAGTTCCAACAGCTTCTCACTTTCTGTTTCTCGCTGCTTCCAGCTTTTGGCTTTCCACTCCCGCAGCTTCTCGTTTTCTGCTTCTCGCTTCTCGTATTTGCTTCCCACTATGTCCCCATCGGAAGAAAAGTCTTCCGTGATTCGATACTCCCTTCCCCGCCACATGTCCACAGTGTTTGGTCTTCGAATTAATTTATAGGTGTTCCTTTATTTCCGTGTTGAGGAAGTTTTATGTATTGTCACTATTTTCTATGACTTGTAAGTGATTTCCTTCCCATACAACAAGGTTTTTTCTTCCAGTGTTCCGTCAACCATCATAACTTTCGTTAATTACCTTAAAAAACTCAAATAATAAAAGACTCTTCTTCTTCTTCCTTGCGCTGTCCCAACTCATTGCCTAGGTAGGCTGTAGGCTGTTGGCTGTTGGGGTCGGCTCTTCTCGTTCTTAGGTTGTAGTTTCTTCTGTTCTGAGTATCGCCTTCATCCAGGCCGTTTCTCTGAAGTATTTTGGAGCATTGAGTCATCCAGGAGTTCTTCGGTCTTCCCTCTGGATAACTGTCGATGAAGCTCCATGGACATTTCCTGCTTCACTGTGTCTGATGGTCTCCATCTTATGTGCCCATACCATCTCAACTGTCGTTCCTCCAGCTTACTTTTTATGTCTGTGACACCCAGGCTACCACGAATGCGTGAACTTTTAATCTTATCTTTTAGTGATACTCCTGCCGACTCAAATAATAAAAGACAAACCTAGAGTATATTTTGAAACGTTTAATGTAACCGTGTGATTATTGTGTACTAGTCCAAATAGACATATGTCTCTCAATCATAGAGATAAATCAATCATATGTCTCTCAATCATGGAGATATAGTATAATATATCAATGCTCTCAATTGATTAACGATGTTTATCAGAGCTCAGTTCCTTTCCTGAAATAGTAAAAATCAGCCTTCCATTTCTTAAACAATAGACTGAAAGAAATAGACATTTTTTCATAAATTTTTTTTTTTTTTTTTTTATTATTATTAAGTTAAAAGAAACATAATATTTCGCTTTCTTAACTTAAATACAGAGCATATATAGTACAGTAGTAAGAAGTAATATTTTTAATTTTGTTCCAACATTTTGAGTTTAAATAGTTTTTTTTTAAGGTTTTTATGTTTTTTTCCGTTTTTAGGCTATCTGGAAGGAGATTATATATATGAACTCCCTCGTGACCAATTAATACTTCTCTTGCCACTTTCAGTCTTGACAGTATTTGTGTACAATTTATTGTGTTGTCTAGTATAATGTTCGTGTACTTGTGATGTTTTTATAAATGTTGTGTTTGTGTGTATAAGTCCATTTTGTATTTTGTAGATTAAAAGACATATGTTATATCTGTACAATGTTCTTATTTTCAAAAGGTTAATTTCCTGGTATAGTTTTTTTGTGGGAGTGTCTGGGTTATAGTGGAAGAGTTTTTTAATAACTTTGTTCTGTATTATTTGTAAGTACGTGTTTCCCCATATTTCTATTTAATAATTTAGGTGGGACTGGATTAAGCTAAAGTATAAGCCCCTCTTTACCTCTGTTGGTAGAAGATGAGCAATTCTACCAAATACACCAATTAATGGGATGATTTTTGTTTTTAGTTTTTCTACGTGTTGTTTAAATGTTAAATTTTGATCAATATATAAGCCCAGGTATTTTTCGCCATATAGGATATGTAGGTCTCTTTCTTCTATTTGTAATGGTTTATGCGATGGTATTATTCTTTTAGGTGAGCTTAAGATCATGTAACCGGTTTTATTAATATTTATTGTTAATATATATTTTTATTAGCCAATCGTTTAGTACATTAAGATCCGTTTGAGATTGTTCTAATAGACTTTCTAAGTTTTTGCCGAAGTAAAAAATTACCGTGTCATTTGCGTATAAGAAGATTTCACCATGTAGTTTTAGCTGACAGATGTCATTTATGTATATTTGGAATAAAAGTGGCCCCAGTATTGATCCTTGTGGAACTCCGTAGTTTATACTCTCGAGTTGACTGTTTTTATCTCCTATGTTAACACATTGTTTTCTGTTGGACAGATAGGATTTTATTAGTTTGATAGCTGGACCGGTTACACCTGTTTTTTTCTATTTTTTTTATCAGTATTTCATGACTTACGGTGTCAAAGGCTTTTTGAAGGTCTACGAGAATTGCTAAGACATAATTTTTATTATCTATGCTAGTTCTAAGTTTATTTATAAGATCATTAGTTGCAGAGAGAGTATTAGATTTTTTTCTGAAACCGTATTGTTTGGCATATAGAAATGATTTTTTTTCAGAAAGTTGTCTAGCCTATCGTATATTATTCCTTCATATATTTTTGATAGAATCGGTAGGACAGAAATGGGCCTATAGTTAGATGTTTGAGTTTTCAAGCTCCCTTTATATATTGGAATAACCCTTGCAATTTTACAACTGTCCGGAAATTGACCTTCTTTCAGGCTCAGGTTAATCAGTTTAGTTAGTGTAGGAGTTAGTAGTGGGGCAAGTTTTTGTACTGTTGTACATTTTAGTTGATCATGTCCAGCACTCGCGTTTGATTTTAGGGATTTTATAATAGCTAATATTTCGGGTTCAGTTGTGGGTTGCAAGTATATTGATTCCGCACTTTCACACTTTAATGTTATTTTATCATCCAGTTTATGGGTGTATTTGTTGATTATATTATCAGCCAAAGAAGCGCCAATATTACAAAAGTAGTTATTAAAGTATTCGCATATCTTGATGTCTTCTGTGATGATTTCATTACCGTTCTTTAATTTTATACGTGGTTTACTTTGCGTGTTTGTTTGGTTCTTTATAATGCTGTTTATTACGTTCCTTCTGGTATTATCGTCTTTTTGGTATTATTTTCACATTTTTTAAATAGGCTGCTGTAGTATTGTTTTTTTAAGTTTCGTTTTTTTATAGTTATGCCGTTACGTATTTTAGTAAATTCTGTTTTTAGTAATAGGTTAAATGAAATAATACACCCCGCAATACACCACCCTTCTCTCGAACTAACAATCAACAGCCAACAAGACCTCGCCTAGCTCAAGTCTCATCAGGGCTCATTACATTAAACGGGCTTTAAAAATAAAATTATTTGAAAAATCATACCATTCATGAATCCTAACATCTTTTCAATATACGTAATAATAATAAGCCATTTTCTCACGTTTCCCGTAATTGTTTGGTTTCGGTTTCCTCCTAATTGTATTTTTATGTTTAATTTCTATTTATTTATTTGAGACACAAACAGGATATTTATACAACATTTTTGTGGGTAGTATATAATAAATTAAAATACAAATATAAGTATCCCTAGATTAATGTGTCTGCATTAATCACATATGCATTTTCACAGAAGCAAACTCTTGATGTCAGAATATTTCTCATTTCTGAACGCGAACTGCCTTCTGTTAGTATACTATATTTTAGTTTTAAAGTTCTTGTTTTGTCCTGTGTTACAAAAGCACCGTTATTGTCTATTATTTTTATTATCCTTTATGTGCTATAACAGCACTGTCTTTGTTAATTTTGTTCTCTTGTTTTCTGGTTTTGTAAATACTGTATGTTCTTTTATTATTTTCTCAATATTATAAGGAGCACTGTAGGATTATTTATAAATTTATTATTTTTAAGCGCACTTGAAGTAAAATGATACAAAACTGCGCTATATAAATTATACATTATTATTATTAATTGTTGAAAGTCAATATAATGAGCCCAGAAGAATCCCGAGTCAAGCGAAACCCGGCCGGCTGCAACTATCAATTCAAATAAAAAAGTGGTGCACTGCAAAGTGCGTTTCCTCATCCAATACAGCAGAAAAATTAAAATTTAAGTAAAAAATGTACCTACACGGAAAGTAAAACTGTTCAAAACAAAATATCCTAGCACTTATTACTCGGAATTCACGTTTTATTTGGAATAACTTCCCGTGCCAAGACGAGCTAGATTCTTGGATAATATAAATAGGGGATGAAAGACAACTGCATCTCTTACTCGACTTTATTTAGTGAAGTACTTTTTAGTTCTTGACTGACATTCTATTGTATTTCCACAATCAAAATTCATACATCTTTTTTTAAGGTTTTCTGTGTGACCTAAAATCTATTTCAGTTATTTATTTTATATTCTTAAGTTCGTTCAAATACGTGCATACTTTAATTCATTTACAGGCTAATCTTTGAACACATTGTAAAGCAGAAAATCTGTTAGTTTTTCGACTAAAAGCTAACATTTAGCTAAGCGTTGTGATAATAGCTAGCCTGTGATTTCCGGGTCAATGCAATAATTTTCCAATATCGTCTTCATCTTTATCGTCAGTTGTGGGACGATGATGCAATATTTACAGGACGTCAAGATGCCATATTTTTTTAATTTTTTTTATTAGATTTTTTTAAAACTGAATAGTGTTAAAACTCGGACAATGCTGTGGTACTTCTTGATTTTTTAGTAATTGATAGGTATTTAAATATTTCATGGACTGAAATTTTGCCTGTAAGTAGGTATGTCAAATCTGTTGGGTTTGAAACTTCGACCAAGTATACCCGATATACCTGTTCGAATGTTTGAAATCATCTATATTGTTTATCTTCTTCGTTCGTATGTTATTCGTTAACTTTAATCCATTTTCTACACCGCAGAGTACCACATGACTCACATTTTTAATTCAATCAAAAAGACACTTATTGGACCATCGATTTGCACCTTTGTCTTGACTGTATCCCAATTATAATTAAACCAACGACCGAGGTACTCTTGAAAAGATCCGCCCGTAAATGTTTAAATTGGAACTCTACGCTGCGCTGTGGCTAACTAGAAAAGTGGCTTTAGAATCTAGCCCGTTCGGTGGACACAAGACACAACACATCGTCTGTGTTGTATCATCTCGCAGACCCGATAAGCTGTCCGTGTAGCAGGCAAACAAGAATCAAGGTAGAGTTATGGACGGGATTCGACTGAATTATTATGAAATTGATTCTGATCTGCTGTCTGACGTCACACGGAAATCGGCCATTTCAGGAGAGCCTAAACGATATATAGTGGTAACTGGTACCTTTGTGAGTCGGATTGAGATGCTTTAGATACCGGAGTGATTAGAACAAAGTTTTTATTCAAATCTTTGATTCTTTAGAAATTTCAATCGATAAGTTTTTGTTCTTTTCGTGAATGGGTTTTGAAATGAAATTATTCTATTGCATCTTTATCACACGTGATAACGATTATTTTCTGTTACATTCGCATAATTATGAAAATTCTCACAAATATATGAATGGTCCTTCGAAATTAGATTTTTTTACTAATCATAATCTTTGAACTTACCTACATATGCCACAGAGTTCAGTAGCGTGATTGTGCACTTACTTGTAAATCTGAAAGTAACTAAACTAAATTCTTCCATAATAAAGAAAGATAACACTGATTATAAAAAATAAAAAACATTTTCCAAAAGAATAAAAAGATATGTTTCCTTCAATAAACGAAAGGTGATCAAAATTACTCAACTAATTGAAATCAAAGAGATAAATTCTAAAAATAACGTTTTGCTTTTAAAAGTAGGCAGAGATGATATTTAAAATAATAAAAAGGTAAATTTAAACTATAATTGTAATTTATTTTTGGGTTATTATGTCGTGTTGCATTTCTCTCTTCTTTAGCCAACGTTTCCGACAGTGTTAGAGTTTCACCTGCCCTAAAAATGCAGGAAGAACAAGCAACACGGCATAATAATACCGTGAAAATCATACATGAAGGTAAAGTGTTTAGCCACAACAAATTTCAATATCATTGATTCCCCTCCCGCGTCCCCTTACCCTCTCGCATTCCCCTTCCACCTTCCCCGCATTCTCCCTCCCAGTCCCCCTCTGGTGGACTCCAAATCCTTCGTTACCCTATTAGCGTCGATTGGAATCGGTGGAATCGATGCTATCCGAAACGGTTAATCAATTTTCATTCGACATTTTAGATACGAGAACTCAATTTTATAAAACTATTTCGCTAAACCGATGCTCGAAAATCCCAGAACTGTTCTCATTCGTTCCGTTTTTTTCAATTTCAGCAGAATTTTTTCGGGTACCTAACTCTTAAAAGTTAAAGCCTTTGTGAATATTGGAAATCAGCTTACCACAAATATTTTTTAATACTTCATGAAAATCTTTTGTTAAATTGAATTCCCAGTTTTGAGCTGTGGTTAACCATTTAAAAATAAAATTAAACCGATGTAAAGCCAATAATTCATCAATTAAATTAAGCAATAATGCTTTTACAGTGGTTTGAACAGAAGATAATTTATTATAAGCAATAATTGTCAGTCTGAAACACTCATTTACATTGAAAAATCTTCCGAGAAAAGATACCTACTTGCCGCCAACGGGACTTGAACCCGTGTCCTTCTGATTGCCGGTCGGATGCTCTGACCACTGAGCTATGGCGGCTTATCTAATACCCGCCAAGTAATTCAATATATACTCTTGTTTCATTCAACAATTACTGATTATTACATTTTTCCACCTGAAAACCACCAACTTTATTTTTGTGAGGATAAGAAGATAATTTCCTGTTTTATTGGCTTTTCTTTCGAATTTTTCTGTAGGTGTTTTTTTCAATGATCTTCGTAGAAATTTCCACTTGTTTGGTGAACATAAAGGTCTCTGCCCACTACACCGTTCCATACCATGACCGTAACCGTAGCGGCGCATGCAAAAAAATATTCTTTGTATCGATCATTATGAAACGCTGCTCACTAGCCCGTTCCGTCACCGACCAACACCGTCGCATACCATGACCGGACTGACGGCGAATTCTCGATGACAATATTTTGCAGGTGCCGGTCCGCTCTATGCATGGCACGCGACGGTGTTAGAACGGGGATCATACGCGTATGATCCCCGTTCTAACCGCGTTGCCACTCCGTCAGTTCGTGATTTGTGTTCATTTTTCGTGTTTATATTCAGGTATTTTAATGATATGACACTATGCTTCTCCTGATGCGTCAGTCCGACACGAAAACACAGGCGAAATGATATAACGGGCACCGATGGAACGGGCACCGTACGCCTATTGAAAGGGGATGGTACGGACACTAACCGCGGTGTACACGGGTATTATACGGTCACTATACACCTTACGTACGGGTATAATACGGTGTTAGCACATTCTAGTGGGCATAGTAGGGCGTAGCGTGTTTATTTCGTGGCTGATACGTTCATAGTACGGTCATGGTATGGAACGGTGTATTGCGCAGAGACCTTAAGGTTTATTATTCCTTTCGGAAGTTGATAACTGTTTGTCCGTAAATTCGTTTATGGTGCGAATATATTAATCGTTAACGCAGGAAATACAAAGAGTTATGTGCTAAGGGAATTTAGCATCTGTTAGCATCACTCGGTTAACTATACGGTTTTATCATATAGTGATAGTAAGCAAGTGACACAAGGACTCAAAGTCACGTAATTCCCTAATAAAAAAGCGAATTTCGTACTTTGTATCTGGTGAGAGCAAGTTAAATTAATAACGTAATATAATTATAATGAATTTTATGGTGCTATCTATCCTATCTGGTGAAATATTATTATTCGGAATCGAAGTATAACTTGAATTTTTTTAATTATGTGCAGTGACCAGATTTAATTTTTAATTTGGAAGGCGTATATGGGTACCGCCACCCCGGGAACCATTTATTAAATAACCAACACCCCTGCCTTAGGTCATCCCGAGTGGTTGGCTACGTTTGGTGATTCGATTAAAATCTCTGAAAAGTTTTTTGTTTGAAATACTTAATAATAAATAGTTCAAAACAACTTCATTTCGGAAACTCATTGAAACAATTAATATTGCTTGTGAGAAAAATAGCGCTTTAACTTAACGTGACATGCGTCAGTGTAATCAGTGGCGACGTATGATTTATAAATATATATTTTTAATTTTTAGCCGACAAAAATATCCTCAGACGGCATAATGACATCTACCTTCATTTTGACTCCAAATACACTCTGTAATCACTGATTATCTCTCGGAATTTTGAATTAAAAAGCCGATGCACCTTGTATATTGCATTTAAATATACGAATATAATTTTGTGTATTGTAGACTTGTAGATAGTCTCTATTGGGTCATATTCATACACGGGTTCTTACAAAATTGAATTTACAGCTTTCATAAGAATCATGATTACATTCTTATAGATATAATTCCCTGAATTCCTTTGTGAATACAAGCAATATTAATTGTTTCAATGAGTTTCCTCGCTGCTGTATGGAAATGAAGTTGTTTTGAACTTTGCTAAGTATCAAACAAAAAACTTTTCAGAGATTTTATCGCAATCCCCTTTTAATTTGAGTCAGAATTATTCGCTTGATTTGTTTTAATTGTTTATGTTTCCCATCAATCAACAGTATTTATACAAACCAATTTTTAAACAAGACGCTTGCTTTAACCGATTTTTAGTGTTCTCTAACACAAAGGCGTCGTCGGTCGCGTACGGTAATATGTACGAGGTACATCGGTCCAGCTCGTCGGCGCTACGTCGTCGGTCGATAGACCCTACCCGTGGCCCTTTTTTCGGTCTAAGTGTCCCTCTATCGAAAGACTACCATTAATTAAAATTAAATTTAATATTATTATCAAGTTCTGCAAGCATTTTAGTATGTATTTTTGTTACAGCTGTTTCAACTTACAAGATCATTTTCAAACTGTGGTTAATCCACTTTGAGACAGCGTATTTATACGATTTTAAATGTCAACTTTTGAAGGTGTCGATCAATTTAGACGACATATTTATACAATTTTAAATATCATCTTAGTACTTTTAAAACTTTCTTTTCCCCATCTCCTTTCCCTCTCATTTGGTCAGTTGCCTGTCTCATGGGATACTTATTCGTAGATTACATAGAAAAATATATGTTTCCACGTATATTTATATAGAATATATGACGCACATTGTGCCTACGCTGGTAGAAAATGGCTGTGTTTTGCGTTCGTCCTACTTTTATCTACGAACGCCTCATTTCTCGGAGTGGCCCGGACCCGGAACGCAAAACGCACAGCGGATGACGGATCGGCCGCGGCTCCCGGGACAGATAGTAATTGATCATCCATTATTATTACTTCTTATATATTCAAGCAGAAAGTTGGAATTTGATAACAAATTTCACATGTTACTTATAACATACATTTACATTTTATGTGTAACTCTAACTCTGGTTCCACTTGTGATGCTGAAGGGAGAGGCATGGGGGAGGACCGAAAAAGAAAGATTTGCATGTATTTGGTTCATTTATTTACGGACAAATAGTTCATTAACAATATAACAATAGCACGAATTAAAAAAATGAAAGGAGAAAACATATAAATGAAGAGCATTGACATATACATATAATATAAAAGTACGAGTACAAATAGAAGATAACTACAAGTGCTTGAAGATGGATTTAAAAAGTTTTAAAATTACACATTGCGTATCGACTGCCGAAAGTCATTTGGGCAATATGTTTTGATTGGCTTTGATAAGTCTCGACATTCTGGATAAAGGAGAATAATATTAGTCGAATGTTGCTTGAGTAACAGCAATTCATTATTTCGTAGTCTACAGAAGGAATGTTGAACTGGACGAGTTGTAACAATGCAGGTGTGTCAGTAATACTGTTGATACTTTGAATATGCAAATTAGATCAAAGTCCTTTCTACGTTTTTTTCTAAAGAGGAAATGTTTAAAGTTTGTTCAATTTCACCATACGAGTATTCACCACTTTCAAGTCCTAACCTCCAAGCAATTCCGTAGGAAGCGATGTTGTACGGATTCGATGTGACAAATGTGGAAAGCATAGAAAGACGACCAAATGACACTATCATATTCAAGGTGAGAGCAAACCAGTGAACAGTACAGAATTTTAAGCGTACTTATATGTTTAAAGTCAGAGGTAATTCTATGAATGAAGCCGAGTAGTTTAAGTGATTTGTTTACGATGTTATTAACGTGACTACGGAAAGAAAGTTTGCAGTTTTGAGTTAGTTGTTGTTCAGATCTGGTCACTAATCACGGAGAAAGTCATTTAAAGCAACCAACGTTTCGTTCTGATTGATAGTCTAAAAGTATATTATATCGTTCTGTTAGAACGTCCGGCAAATATTACTTATGTATAGGTATTTATGTTTACGTAAATTTCTTTTTTGCCTTATTAAAGACAATGAGGGCCATGTTTCTAATCACCGATAATATTAGAATTCTTCCTACTACCATCATAACAAGCGTAAAATTTTGCTTACAAAGATGGAGGACTAACATTGCTAGACAGATTGGTAATACAAGTAGGTATCTATTAATTTCTTTTGAAAGTTCAGACTTCTTAACGTCGTTTTGCACGATGTTTTTTTTTTTTGTTTTTATGTGAGTTTTCTTATTTATTTATTTATTTAAAATTTACGGCACAAAGAGCCATTTACAAACATATGTTATTTAATATATTTAAACAGTCATAGTACAGTGAAGAAAGATTGTTTTTTTTTTTTAATTTCTCATAATAAGAGAAAATGATATAAATATATATATATATATATATAGATATAGATATCATGTGAATACGGAATCTATTCTCTTACCGATTTTTGTAAAACCTCTGATATTATCTAATCCATCCAAAATATCACACTGACAAACAATCCGTGTTTAATTGATTTAATGCAGCGTCACGGCTCATAACACCTTCGTAATCTTCACTGGCTCAAGTGTCTTTAAAGAATCCAGTACAAATTGTACAGGACAGTGTTTAAATCCATCAATGAAATGGCCCCATATTACCTGAACTATGCGTCCCGGAACACACTGGTCTGAGGACTGAGGAGTCAGCTCTTAGATCAGCTACATCATCAGCTATAGGCAGACTAATGGAACCTAAGGGCGAGCCAAATATTGAGTTTGGGGATGGTGCTTTCGAAGTATCTGGGCGTAAGGCTTGGAATAAACTCCCTCCCGAACTAAGACTATGTCTAAAATTTCTGTAATAAACAATAAACTGTTAATCTCGCACACACACGCACTCACGCACGCACACGTATTTCTCTAAAATTGGTCGCAATTTTAAGAAATGGCTAATTAATACGTGCCGTTCGATGCGCAGGACCGTGGCTAAAGTCGAATCTATTCACTACATAAATCGAATATACTCACTACATTACTAGAAATATATGTATTATAGTAAAAAAAGTTGATTTTTTATGGTTTGTTGACGGCAATGGCAGATGACAAATACTTTAATTTATTCTATGTGTATTTATCTATTCATCTTAAGTTAACTCACATCAAACCATTTTATTTATTATTTCTTCTCTGATGGCAACTGGCAACTGGCAACTGAACTTCAAAAAATCAACTAAATGAACGAATTCTATCTGTATTCAAACTATTCCCATTTGGTAGTAGTCCGCTGATGGTAGGGCGGCCATTATAGCATATCTCTTATATTTTGGTGTAATACAAAGATGTTTCAAGTGCGTCCCGACATAGTCTCCACACGGGGATCGGTATGAAAAAGCATCGTGTAAAACGCCCAATAGGGTTGTCCATTTTTGAAGCTTTCAACAGTAATTGAATCTCCAACTCTCCCCGTAAAATGCAAAGTGAGATGTCATCCCTCATCCCTCATCCCTCATCCCTACACCTCACCGGTGTATTAATGAATTGGATTGCCAGTTGCGTCACGTCTTACCCTAGTGCTAATTATGGCAGTAGGAATTTGACGGTTTGTATTTAAGGCTCCGGTTTCAATTTAAGACGCAAACCACGTCCAGGTGCCCCCCCCTTGACCAATTAACGAACCTTCCCCTGTTTGACACACTCTTCTACAAAGGGGTTGTGAACTCTGCTAAATTCGTTTAAACCGCTGAGATAAATAAATATACCGATTTTTTTTGGTGATCTTTTATTTTTTTAAATCTAAATATTTTGATCTATTTATACTTTATACTGAACCGAAAGATCATCCCGAAATGTGTGGTCTACGTATTTTTTTACAGTAGCTCTATTTTTTGTTTTTTTTTTTCAAATGCATATAAAGATATTTATTTATAAGCAAACACATTTGAATTGAGTTTTTTCACGTAGATTGTGTATTCAGGTTTGTGTAGAAATAAAAACATCGCTTCATTTTCCTATGAATACATTTTTTGAGCAAAAGTCAGGAAGGTAGTTTCCCAGCGGTTTTTGCCAATTTTGAGGGGTATTGACAGGTTCAGAATCGAAATGCAGCTTGAAATTGAAATTTGTCATGTTTGGAGACTAGATCTAAATATCCAGGTATCTACTTCTCAACCTTCGCCTTTCCTATCTCAATTCTTTTCTCACAATATGCCATGATGACGGTGTTCATTATTAAAAAAAAAATAGGTACTTTGAAAAGTTTGTTAACCTAAAACATCTCTTCGAAATTCCTAATCATAATTCATGACAAATTCTTTGAACGATACATTAACTAAGTAATAGTATCAGTAGTTTAAAAACTATTATTTAGTATCAAAGTGATACTAATTAATCAAGAGCGAATATTTTTAACTGTTTCCACTCTTTCTAACAGTTGACGATACCGTAACTAGCCGGTGGCTAAAGTTCCAGCTTGTTGGTATATCGAATAATGAATACCTTGACAACTGATTGCATGCCTCCACCCCGAATAGAGCCTGCGTTAAAAAATATTGAATCGTGCAACTTAACCACCCCGGAATTCCTGCAACTCTGGAATTTTCGGAATTTTTTAAAAAACAGGAGCATGTCAGGCCTCTGACGGATTATTCGTATGCGAACATCAAAGCAGTATAAAACAATTTTCTGTGTGTATCCCCGAACGCAGAGTGGTATTAATTATTATTCCCACCCCATACAAAACGCAATTTTTTTTATTAACGACGCAGATACGTAGAACTTTTCTAAATAAATAAATTTGAAATAAATATATATTTTTTTAATAAACTGATACGTTTTCGCAATTTTTTTTAATAAGATACAACATAAAAAAATTACAACAAAAAAACATACAATGTACATTGAATGAAATTTTTTTGGCGTCACTGAAAGTTAATTTATTTTAATACTTTTGAATGTAGCTATAACTTTGTGGTTATCCATTATGGATAAATGAAACAATTTAACTTTGTTTGAACCACTTTTATACTTGAGTAAAAAAAAGTGGTTCTTATTATTATTCCCCTACACACCCATTCTGCATTAATACCTACCATAATAACAACAGCTCCACACCTACCATAATAATACATTGTTCCCATCCATATTTCAAAACTGTCAAATCAGTATACATTTGCCCTGAAGAAGGAACGTTCGTTCTGAAACCGGTCGGATTTACTCAAGTATAAAAGTGGTTCAAACAAAGTTAAATTGTTTCATTTATCTGATTTATTTTTATTTTTAGAATTGGTTTGAATTAGTCAACTAATAAATAATACAGAAACTTTCTAACTTCTGCGATATCAGCAAGTCACGTTCAGCTTTGGCAGACATGCTTATAGCATAAGGTCATTTGAAAAAAAGCTAACTTCTTGCCTAAACATAAACGTATATTTGACCGAAATAAAAGTATATCTTTGTTTATAACCACGATTTATTTATTTAATTTTTAATACCGACCGGTTTCGTTGAACACAAGCATCTTCAGGGTATAAAATTAAACTGAAAGTTACTGTGTTAAATTGTGTTAAGCGAAACCGATCGGTATTAAAAAATTAAATAAATTAATCGTGCTTACAAACAAAGTTAGGGATCATACCCATACTACGTGACCTTTTCAGATGGGAGGGTCTTCAAAATACCACGCTTGGTACAAATGAGCGGCGGGTTGCTTAGGTTTTTGGTCACCGGGGGGGGGGGTTAAAAATTGCAAAAAGTTGGTCACGTAGTATGGGTTCGTTCCCTATGGTTTCGGTTAAGAGGGAATAACCAGACAAAACCGGAAATATGTCATTTTTAAATCAAATTTTAGACGTTGTTGCGGCGGGGAGCAAGTGTTCCCTCTCAATAAATCGAGGGATCAAATGCTGCGTGGACTGTATGCGATTCTTATCTATTTTCTTATATTTCTGGAGGTGACTTACCAATATCTCCAAACTGCTGTATACCCTCCATGCATTGAGTTTATGTCACCGGGAAGGTAATTGTTAGTTTTGAAAGATGAGGAAGGGAAATTGGTGATATTTGCTTTGTGGAGTTAACGGCGTACGCTAATAGTAAGCAAGCGATTTTTAGCGTAGGTTGTACTTGTGAAGTAGCGCATAGAACGGCGAGATTCACGCGTAGACATTTGCGGTGCGGTTAACGAATTCTGTCTTATTAAGCGGCGTGATTATTACAAAGCGATGCGATTGTTAGGACTTGTGTCCTTTGCGGTGGTTTTATTAGAACTGAGTCAGGAGGCACCCAATAGGTAGTTCCAAAAGGCAACATGTAACAATAAAGGCGTGAACAGACGTATTGACTCTTTTCCACAAAAAAATATAAATTGATTTCAGAAGACTGTTCTTTTGCTCGTATCTAGTAAAGCTATGTTTTAAATTTTGAGAAAATATGTTTATTTTTAGTACAATAAGGTTTTCCCGTAGGTCGTTGGCAGATTTGTTAAATTTTCAAACCAAATTTTGAATTATACAACACATATTTCAAATCATGCAGTAAAATAAATCAATAAATTATCTGGAAAAGCTCTGTTTCAGAATTTTAATTTTAGCTTAAATAAAATCTATTAAAAAAGATCCACACACGTGTTTTGTGCCAAATTTACTTCAGTTTGTCTATTTATTTACGGTCTTACAAACTAATATATTTAAGATTTTTTTACATTTTTATTTTGCTTAGACATTATTGAAAAATTATAAATACTACTGGTCAAAAAATAATTACAAAAATTACATAATTTTAATAGTTTTGTCATCACGCCTTTCAGCATTTTTTAATGGAGGTATAAATTAAATCAAAAATTTTGAATGAAATAAAATCGATATTGAGTTATAATTTTAAAAAGCTGGTACGGAGAATAATTAATCTTTCTAATTAGAACCCTATAAGTACGATCGTAAGAACATTTTTCGACGAAAAATGAATTCTCGGCCGCTGGCTGGTTAATGGCCCTTAACATTTCAAACCACAAAGTGACTGCTTTTTACAGAAATCTATATAAAAACATGGTACGTATTTGAATTTCTTGCAGGTATTCAAATTGTTGACGAATCACTCTCAGTCTCATTATTAAGTAAATACCTACTCATACATTCTAAATATAACTTCAAGGGAAACGCATTAGATGTCCATTTGCCTCAGGGGAATTCCACGTTAACGCTATAACATAATGTTACCTACCATAAATAAAAATTAATATCCCACCTTCATAAAAGCTCCATTATACGTGTCATAGTAATAGACAAATAATGTATGTTTATCGTTCAATTTCCCGATTCGGCGAACGTACCGTATGTTTGGCATGGCAACATCGCAACATAATGCTGATTATTTTGGGGATGAAAGCTTGACACGGTCACTCGGGGGAGGGGGTGACAAATCGAAAATGCCCAAAGTAAACTTGTGCACCCCATTCTGCCCTCTATTCCCCTGGGCCAATATGGAACTGCGAGTTTACAGTTCGCACTCCGATATAACCGCACTTCCCCCACCGATACATTTTATATTTACTTTAACTTCGCTTACTTTTAGTACTTTTTAGTATTGTAGTTTAGTATCGGGGGAAGAATTGTATCTTGTGCATTCTGTTCGCTGTAGAGTCTATACACCCTTCTCTTTTGTAAAGGACTCCTACAAGAGTTATTTCATATGACTTGCAGTACAAATTGTTAGCCTTCAAAGGTGGATTTCACGTAGGTACTGACGATTTATGACCGTATTCCAATGTTTTTTTTATTGCTTTCCGACACATTCTTCCATTTCAAAAAGCTATTTAAGCCTCCCGTGTGTGCGGTGCACGATATTGCTTTCTTTATAATGCTTTTATTTCGTATATAAAACAAGTTTTATCCTAAATATTTCCTCCTTGTGTTTGTTTATGGTAGCTAGCTCTTCGTGAAATACATAAATTAACTTGTCTGTGGTGTAGTTTTGCCTGGGAAAGATGAAATTAATGTTAGCTCATAATATGAGTTTCTTAGCGCTTTCTTATTAAACATTCTTTACACTTGAAACGGGAGTGCTTCTCGAAGCTTGCGGAGTCATGAAACTTAATGTATGCAATGCGAATACGTTTTACCATAAAGCTCAGCTGGGTTGTTTCTTTCATGGTATTTAAAAAATGTTTTTAGTTTATTTTATTTTCCACATAAAAACAAACGATTTATCCATTAAATTTAGCCCAGAACTACACTCCTACCAGTCATTCCTACATTCTAAATGTACATCCTCGATAGGTTGGGTATGATGTAAATAATGTTAAATTCTATTAACCAACCACAAATATTTAAGTATTTTATAGTTTAAATGTATTAGATACCTACTCAAATAGTTTTGCCAATTTTCCCCCGAGTATTAGAAATTCCCTATTTTTAGTGAAATAATTGGATCGTAGGCATGGCGCAATTATCCGAATAACTTTGATAAACGATTTATTCGCAAGTTTTCTAGTTGCAGCCAACACTGCTCTAACATCCAACGTCATAGGAATTTCCTCAAACGGCTTCGAATCTTCACAGGACACCGCACACCATACTGAATTGAAACATTGTCTTACATTTCAGCCAATTGCTGTGGTATTTCAATGTAACTCCCACAAAGATAGCTTCGGGAGCTCTTTAAGACAATTAACAATTAATTAAGACAATAGGATGTCCAACTATTTTGCAAAGTCTTTAATGTAGTCTACGAGTTTTGTGGAAAATAATTTCCATTTGGCTGCATCTTAGGTATATTTGTGGTACGTTCCTGTTTGAAAAATGCTCTCAGTACTGGTGCAAGACCACCATTCAGAATTAAAGCATTGCTTAAATGGCTTTAGCTGTGTTTGGTGACCAGATATTAATAGCGAGATACTTCCCAATCTCGTTCCTCTCCCCACTGTCTTCAGCCTCACAACATACTTCAAATGGGGATGCTATGGTATTCACATTTTTTTTAAATCTAAGTGGCGCAGCTCTCTCCTTAATGGCTTTCCATGCTAGAGATAAATTCGTGTAATTATTTTTGAAATTATGTTTCCATAAAAAATATCGCTATAAATTGAAAAAAAACGATAAATTGCCAAAAACAATCGCTTTAAATTGCAAAGACACTATGAATTTTAAAAAAAATCGCTATAAATTGCAAAAAATCGATAAATTGCCAAAAACGATCGCTATAAATTGCAAAAAAAATTACGATGCGACTACGCAACCCTAACGTAAATACATTATTCTATAGATTCGACGCAATTAGGTTAATATTGTTTTTTAGTGCATTTAAACTTACTAGCACCTAAGTACAGAGATCCGAGCCCTCGGGTAGCTATTTTCAATAGCAAGTCAATCACGCATGTTGATTGATGGCATTACTAACCTTATCACGTTATCACTAATAAATTCATTATTCAAATATGAATTCCAAATGAGTGCCAACATTCAAAACTTTAGCGTCATTAATCTGCCGGAATCTCAAAGTTTTTAAAATGTATTCTACTCGACTTGGCATATTTTATATGTATGCACCGACGTCAAACGTGCAAGTAAATAGAAATTTAGTAATATAATTCCACGAGTCGTATTAAGTGGCCAGTCTTACACCTGCATGTAACCCCTAACAAGCGGCTCTAGAAAACCACCCCGGTTTAAAATTCCCGCCCAAAGACAGAATGGTCCGCCGGAAGACCGGATGCGCACCGGGAATGGTGTTCACCGTCCAAACTTTGACTATAAAATGTACTCAGGTGCCAGCCTTGAATTGCGCCAACTGTGACCGTCATATTTTATGAATACAAGTCTCTTGCCAGGGGTATGGGGGTGAACATTTGAACAAGGTTGCTTGTTGCATCCCAAGTTTAGTTTCTCCTCACGAATAATATACGAAGGGTTATTTGCATTTCTATTGGATGCACTGCATCGCTGTTGAATTATTATAAGAAGTTACGGTGTTGCATATTGTATATTGTACGCAAGATGAGCAGAACTGCTTTATGGTGATAATGAAATAATGTGTAAATTTGAATTGATAGCTCCTCGCTAGTGGTGGACGTGATATTAATAATACCGTACTTCCTTTAATTCTTGTTATTATATACATATACACTTATTGAACTCCTTTGTACAACTTTCTATGACAATGAAACAACATAGGACTTGTATTGTGCCTGCTTATATCTTTCATTTATTTATTTATTGCTTAACACCCTTTTACGGATCTTTTACATATGAATGGTAAGAAATATACAGTATTTATTGTACATAACTGAACTGCCTCAGTAACTATATTTTATATTTGTTTAAAGATAAATTGAAGATGTTCGCTGACTTGGTATAATTGTTTCCTTTCATTAGTATTCTGGGCACAGAGGAATACAAATGGTAGCTAGTCCCAGAATTTCTGCACTGAAATAAATCCTGACTTCTAGTATTACATAGTGGTATCCGGAAGCTTATCAATTCAAGCAATACCGGACTATCAAGAATTTTATATAGAAATACCAAGTCAGAGAAAATTCTTCGGTCTGACAATTTGAGCATATTCATATTATTTAACAGAGTATTGTAGTTTAACATAATTGCTTGAATGCCCATTTTAAAATTTAGAAAACGTCAGAATTGTTTTTGTGTTCTTTTAAAAGCTTGTACATGTACATTACAATGTGGGTTCCAGACAGGAGAATTTTACTCCAGTTGACTTCTTACATAGGTAAATATAACAGTGTAGCGGGCGGTATTTGGTCCGACGCACGGATTCGAATACTCTCTCCCTCACACGCATAGCGCCGTCTCGCTCGGCGACTTTCGGCTCACCACCCGGACAAGAAGACACCCCATTGGCCGAGCTACCCCCACCCCTCCGTCATTGGCCGGCACTACCCCGCCCCAAAGGGTATATAACACCGTGCAGGCCTATATGGAGCCAGAGTATCCAGTCTCTCCTCCCCAGTACCAAGTCGAGAGAGCCCTCTGGGTCCTCCTTGGGAATTCTAGTAATAGCGCCCTCGGGGACATTACTTATAAGGAAACCTTAACCTTCCCCCAATCCTACCCAGTACCAAGTCGACAGAGCTCTCTGGGCCCTCCTTGGGAATTCAAGTAACAGCGCCCTCGGGGACATTACTTGTAGGGAAACCTTAACCTTCCCCCAATCCTCCCCAGTACCAAGTCGAGAGAGCCCTCTGGGCCCTCCTTGGGAATTCAAGTAACAGCGCCCTCGGGGACATTACTTGTCGGGAAAACCTTAAAGAAACTACGGGTCCTCTGTTTAGGTTATTACGCTAAGTGTTTAACGAGAACGTTAGTGAACATTGTTTAAACTCTAACAGCCTTACTAAAAAAAACCACAGCACGACCGATAACCTGTGTTCCTGCAGCAACATGAATAAAAAAAAATACACGAAATATTACTAATAAGCTTTGTTCCACGGTCACACTTTAGAATGAATTTTAAATCTGGTAACAATGTAATTTTTTATAATGTACATATAAAATTGTTTGTTTTTATTCATTACCGCTAGTGGCGATGGCGTGGCGCCTGCGCATTTGTTGTCTGTTGCCCGCGCAGAAAATAACAGTTTGGTTTATGTATGGCGGGAATTTTGTTAGTAAATATTGCGATTTTATTTATCTATTTATTTATTTATTTATTGTTTATTTATTTATTGTTTGTTTATAAATATTACATAATACAATATAATGAACTTAAAATGTCCAACTAGGCAATTGCCCGTTTTAGGACATTTACTGAATGATTTTCTATTATAGTGACCAATTCACTCTTATATTAATATAATTATATATTTACCGCTTTTTTTGTGGTTTGTCATAAGTTTTATTAAAGGTATAATAACAATAATCGTACTTTGAGAGTTGAAATGTCAATAAATGATTTTACATGATACATGTAAATTCAAATTTACATTTACATCTTTATTTTATGAAAATTTCATTAAAAAAAATTTTATATTAATATCTAATACATGTGGTGGTAAACGTATTAAAGAAAGTAACGTCTTTAGAGAAGTAAGAAATCTGTTTAAATGACGGTTTTAATTTTAGGTTATTTTTTTGACATAATTTTTTTTTTAATTTTATTATTATTTTATTGTATGCACGAGGAAAAAGTGAGGTGACAGTTTCTTTCCAAATTCATTACATAAAAGGACTGTATTTTTTAATTTTTGATATTTTTATCAATTTCTCTGCACTTTTGGTAAGAATTTTTTTTTTTTTTGCGTTTGAATCTTAAAATATATGACAGTTTTTTAAAACTTAAGTGCAATAAAATCAAATGCAATTAAAATCAAATACACAAATCTAAAGTGTTATTTTACCTAGTTTTATAAATGGTATTTGTTTTTACGACACCTTCAAAAATAATAAATATATAGAACATTCAAAATATTTTGGAAAAATTCCAAATTTCGTTCAGATATCATTAATAAAACAGAGATAAACTACCCTCTCACGCTGTATAAACAATGTGTATTTCTTTCCATGAACAAATTTTAATTAGTAAGGTTTTCACATCCGCGGTCGTTTGTCAATTGAATAAAATTTTCACCGGGTTTTTTATTAAGGCTGTAAGTGATTTTACTATTTTACTTTGTACTACAACTTCCTGTACTCTGTTTTTTACTATAAGCTGTGAACCCTGTATATAAGAGAAATAAACTAACCAATGCTGAAAGACTATTTTCTTATAAATACCTTGCCACCACAGTTTAATACACTTTATATTGTTAAAATTTCTAGTTAGCCTAGTTATAAATCCTTACTTATAAATTTGATACTGTTTATGTGTTACTTACTATTCACTTATTATTATGCTCTTGAACAACTTATCTGTAATAAGTTATATAATGACAACCTTCACGGCGTTAATAAATAAATAAATATCCACCTCAAAATATTCGATTATCTGACAATATAATAAAAAAATTAATCGCAACGTTTTAATAATGCAAAGTTGCTAATTAGAATCGCATGGATAACGTTGTACGTCTATTACTCTTTGGATGCCGATGGTATGGTTACATTTTGAAATATACGATTTATTTACAATTGTGTATTTTCGGATGAAATTTATTAATTCATGAGAGGCCTCAGTGGCCGAATTGGTTAAGGCGTTCATCCCGGTAAGACGAGGGATCCTGGGTTCGAGTAATAGTTTTTTTTTTAAATTAGCTCCGCACAGGAGTTCCTAAAATCCTTTGTCATCTGAGGGGATGCTGTGTGAAGGGTCTTTTTATTTAAAGGATGGAAAGTAAGTTCTGGAAAGGAGAAAAGTGTGAGGAGTGGGAAAGAATCGGGGGTCAAAGTATCCAGGAGTGACGGACGTGCGAATCCATCCACCCCACTGTGGTACAAGGCGATGGGTCAAGAAAGTCCTGCTGGAGAGGTCAAAAGGACTCCCTCAACCAGTCTCTCCCGCTCCGGTCCGCCACGAAGTAGGTGAGCAAACACATTCACCGCCAAGATTTAGACAAAACTCATCCCATGAATCCGGGCACCTCTGCCAAGTCACCAAACTTGGCCAACTACTTGAGGCGACTTATGGCAGGGGTGTTGGTAATCCAATAAATGGTTCCCCGGGCGGCGGTATCCATACCTCCCAAATTGAAATTGTATCGATTGAACCAGCCGTTTAGATTGTCGTAAATATAAGTAGAAATGCATTTGCCGACCATTTGCGATTGATCTTTTTCAAATGTCGGTTATTTGTTTGCTTCTACCGCTTGTTGCCACCATAAATTTTTTTCTGTGTCTTGTTCTTTTTCATATTTTCGTTTAGATTTGTAAGTATTATCTTCTTTAATGAAATTCATTGTATTTAGCAAAAATTGAGTTTTTGCTTTCACCTGGACATTCCTGACCCTGAAGTCCTGCAGACTGCAGTCAGGAGTAACTCGGCGATAAATGCTTATTTTTGTTTGAAGTTTTTCATAATTCGAGATAATATATCAATTTCAGCTCAAAATAATATGAAAAATCATAATTCAATCGCGTTATACTTTATTGCTACCATTTTTTCAATGCGCAATTTGCCTCAAACATTTTTAATAAATATGATGAAGATCAAAATCCTTGGTAGAATAAATGTGATTCACGAAATTATAATGAATTGCATTCCATCCGGCATTGTACCCTCGTGCATTTTTCTTTTTTTTACAAAAGGGGCACTTCTTTTGGTGTCACAAAGCGCTTTGTAGTAGAAACGCCGCCGGTGCTTTTGATTAATGTTCGCGCTTCTCTCCTGTAAATAAACGCAATCAGATTGCAGGACGATTTATTTTTACGTAGGTATTTATTTACCTACATACATTCTTGTCAGTTGGGTTCGTAGAGGTTCCGTTGAAACGACGCCCGCATAACGCACTAATCCTCTCCCTACCAGCACTTAAGTTTAAATACTTGAACATTGATTAAAAGGCCGGAAAGCACTATCATAATCACAATTGATTTCATACACTTTATTTTGCTCTTTTGACTGCTTTTACTTATTTGCTAGTTGCACGCCGCTCAGTAAATTTTGTTGGGATAACGTGTGGATGGAGCCATTAAATTTGATATTATTTTTAAAACCATTTAGTTTGTAGTAAAAAGTAAAAAGTCTGTCTGTAATACCGGTTCAATTGAATTTAAGCATAATTTTTTTAATTTGGAATAATGACAGTGGCAACAATTTAGACAAGCGATGCAATAGGTAACCACATTATTTTATTTCATTCTATGTTTGATATTATTTGTATTTCTTTTGTTCAATATTTTGATAGAAGTTGTAAATTTCCAAGTTTACTAACGGTGTTGATTCAAAAGGAAAATTTCCGAACCTCTCTAATAATATTAATAATTCTTTATTCCAGGATGTGCGGAGGATAGTGCAATCCCCCAAGTCCCATATAGTTTTACATATTTATATATTTACACAGTAAAGAAACAAGAACATAAATAGAAAAAAAAATAAAAATAACAAAAATAAATAATCCATCATTATGCAGGGCGTGGTCTTGTCTAAAATTGACAATGTTTGTTTTTTTGAAAAGCAATAATGATCATGGGTCAAATATGTTTTTTATAAATATTTTCAGCTTCAAAAGTCGAACAATTATAATATCCTTTGTTTTTAACGGGTCTGCGTTAATGCAATGTAAAATGCAAATAATGAAATAATTAATAATTTTTTTTAAAGAGTTTTTTTCCTAAATTGCTCAAATTGGCTGAAGTAGCTTCACTTTACTTTTATTACGTTCTGTATAATAATATTGCGTTGGTTTTATCTTAATTTCTTTCTTTATAAAACTACTATATGTCCCACAAAATCTCTTGTTCGTGAAATTCACACGATTTTTCTGTCAGAAATGTGTATTGTGTACGTCGAAAACAACAAAAATTAATATGCCTAAAATCACTTTCAAAGCAAATCACATAGATGAAACAAAACGTTACGTTGGTAAAATTCTTATTAACATCACCATTAACGAGATGGTACCTTCATAACACTAAACGTTACGAGTATTACTAAAGGTATATTATTTACTACAATGATTTTCCGAAATCCGTAGTTGCGATAATTTATGAAAATTTGTAGGAACTTTCGCCATAAAAGCAAACCCCAAAGCCTCCTAGCTTTGCATTAATGCATTCAAGTTTCCTAAACTAATAATCCTCGATTGCGTACCTTGGCGATGTTCCCATCGTTATTGTTAAAGGCTGTACAATAAATTTGTGAAAAATAATGGTAAATATGTATAGAGTCCACCTCACGGATAATACGGAACGTTCGTGTTGTTGAAGTTTGATGCACGGATAATACGGAATATTCCTTTTTAACTAATAGACAACCAAATATGACATTTTCGGAAGTACCAACCTTATGAAATAAATTCTCGTCAAAATAAAAACAAAAATGTACCCACTTCGAATTATTGGGATTGAGGTTCAAACTACAAAAGCTATATGTCGTCATAATTTAGATATACATCCCAGGTTTTTAATGGTTTGTTTGGCAAAGCAGGGTTTGTCTAGCGGGTATGCGTAATTATTCTGATACATTTCTTTCCATGTTCTGCTGTTATAAATACAGGTACCTACAAACTTGTCAATAATGCACTCACTGAATAAATTATTGCTTTAATAATAATAATACTTGGATAATTTGTAGAGCGCCGTTTTTGTGAAAAATCACCTCAAGGGCGCTTTACAATTTATTATGAATCTTAGGCTCTATCTAATTTTATTATTTACAAAGAGATACAGAAACATACTTACCTGCAGGACACTTCCGATAAAACACACTTTATTAGAAAGTTTATGCTTGGGGAAGATACGACTTTGCACGTTGAGTGTCGTGGAAGACATTATATTTAAAACATTGGACGATGCATTACTTTACCTTTGCTACCCTCATCACTGTTGGTTGTACATTTATATTTATTAGAAGATTAATGCCAAAGTTGAGTTAATATTTATTTTGAAATTTACATGGTAATAATATTTTTTCTATAATTGGCAGCATTGATTGATTGTCTATGAAATGTTAAATAAAAACAATGAATATAATAATGGCGTTACCGCGTAAGTGAATTAATTTTAACAAAATTAAAATGCATATTTTTTGCATGTTTTTTGGTCTGCCCCAACATAAATACTCACTTTTCGTAATAATAAAGCTAAATCTAAATGTTTGATTAAAAAATATTCCGTATTGACGAGTAAGCGGTTCAACGCATAAATAATATCTCTTTCTGTTACACGTAGAGAGCAAGAGATGGCAATTAAAATTACAGACCTATCTACAATTCTGCTTTGTCTATAAGAATATGGCACTTCTACGTCGGGATTAGTTTATTTATGGTCACCAGTTTCAAAGTTTTAGCGGAGATAGACGCCCCTGATGGACGCTTTCATTTTTTTCATAGTGATAACATTTTCATAATATATATATATTTTTTTTTTAATATTATTATTGTACAACAGAATAATTCCAATTACAGTACAATTTAGTTACCCTATCTGCATTTAGGCAAGTGACTCTTCAATAATATTTTTAAGGCATATAAAGAACAGTCATTTACATCCAAATGGTTTGCAATTTCATTTAACAGCACCACTCCCCTCGTCAAGCTATGTTTTGCCAAGACGTCTGTTCTGCCGTTCGGTACTTTAAATAAGTCATGATGTTGACTTCGGCTGTAGTGGTCTGGTACATATAAATCATAGCATCCCAAGAGAAATGGGCTATCGATAAAATTGTTCCAAATTTTGAAAGACAGAATAGCAAGACTTGCTTTCGGTCTAGTTTCTAGACTCACAGAATCAGTTTCCTCAAGTAAGTCAATATGGTGCATTAACCTTGGATAGGTTCCATGCTTCCGCATATAAACATACCTGAGGAATTTCTACTGGATTTGCTCTAACATATCAATGTACTTCTGGTGGTACGGTGCCCAAACATCGCTCGCGTACTCCAGCTTGCTTCTCAGTATGCCATCGAATAACGCTAGCATAGCTTCTTGGTTATCAAACTGCTTGCAAGTCCTGATGATGAACCCAAGAAGTTTGTAGCAAGGCTGAGTGAGCTGCGATATATGGCAAGATAATGTCAGTTCGGGATCAAAGACGACACCAAGATCTTTCACGGATTTTAGACGTGATAACGTTTCGCCTTTTATTTTATAATCGTAAACTATAATGTTTTTACAACGAGTCAAGGACATTGTGACACATTTCTTTGTGTTGAAATCTAATTTGTTTGCCAACGACCATTCAGATAGTGCATCCAGATCAATTCAATTTTAAGGAAATCTTGTTGGCAGCTTATTTCCATCATAATTTTAAGGTCATCAGCAAACAATAGACATTTGCCGTTCCTAACACAGTTTTGGATGTCATCTATAAGTATTAGAAACAACATAGGTCCGTGGTTAGACCTTTGAGGAATTCCAGATTGCGCTTGAAATTTTATTTAATTATGTCCATGTCCATTTATCGAAACAAATTGGCTTCTGGATTTTAAATACGATGAGAAAAAGTTCAGTGTTGGTAGATCGAAGCCTATTTTAAAAAAATTTCTCAAACGTATATCATGGTTAACACGGTCAAATGCTTTGGCAAAGTGGTGTAAACTACATCTGTTTGGTGCCTCGAGTCTAAACTGGTGGCTACCAACCGAGAAAAATTAAGCAGATTTGTGATTGTTGATTTCTTTGGACGGAAACCGTGTTGATTTTCACCAGTGAATGGCGCAATCTGGTGACTTAATTTGTCACAAATCAATTTTTCAAAAAGTTTGGGCAGCACTGATAATACGGCTACCGGTTTGTAGTTTTTGACGTCTGTCTTATCTCCAGCCTTGAAAATAGGACTGACTCGGGTCAGTTTCCATATTTAGGGGAACGTAGTAGTAAAAATACTAGAGTTAAATGTATAACAAAGGGCTTCACTTATCATTGGCGCTATGCTAATGATAATACTGGAAGGAATTCCATCCGGTCCTGTAGCCTTGTCTGCCTTCAGTTTACGAATGTAGGCTTCTACCTCTTTCGAATTAGTTAATCCAAGAGATATTATGTCACCTAAGTTCCACGGAATTTCGGTTTTCGTAAATTCCGTACTGAGATCCGGGGTTTTACCATCATATACAGACCGAAAGTAGTCTGCGAACATCTGACAAATAGATTCTGAATCTGTTATAAATTCGTCTCCACTCTTCAGGCCATTATGCGACCTGGAGTTTGCTTTCTGTGATTTTATGAAATCCCAGAAACATTTAACATCGTCTTTAATCCCGTCCTGAATTCTTTTTAAATATTGCTGTTTAGTTACGGCAATATCTTTTTTGAGCTGGGATCGCACCGCAGAAAACAACAAGTAATCAGACTGCTTCTTGTGCAATGTATACCTTCTGCGATGCTTTTTGCTTTATATTTTGTCAATAATTGATTTTGTGAACCATATCGGATAGGTTACACTCACATTTATTGATTTCTTAATTACCTATATGAAAAAAATGCAAGTGTTCCTTTGGAAATTTTCCAACCTTTTGTAAAAAAATAATCTGATTTTTTTTAAAAAAACAAAGATGCTATGCGGGTGGGTTCGTATACCCTTATAATATCTCTCCATCCTACCAACCTTCCCGAGTGAATAGGGCGGGCGCTTGTATCCCCGTGTGATGCAATGTGACACATCGGAGGGAACTAATCCGCATTCAAAATATGGCCGCATTCAGCCGGTGTCTATGGCAAACACGTCTATGCTTTATGACAATTTTAAAAACACGCGCATGAAAAATAATGTCAGGACGAACGGAGGAGCAAATGGTGAAGGGAAATATTTTCTATTCACGGGGAAGCGAGACACGTACTTTTATGAACGGCTTACTGATAAAATATAATAATTTTGATTTTGATGTAGTTGCTCTGTGTGTGGAAAAGAATTATTTTCTTTCATTTTCAGCTCAATGTGGTGTCATTTATTTATGATATTTCAGAGTGGTAGATACCTATCCCATTTTTTACCTTATCCATTTCAGAGTGGTAGACTCCAATTAAGAATCGAAACGTTGCTTGACATGAATTTAACCGATTTAGTAATCAGATCTTAATAACCTTCACATCATCCGACATCATCCGCAATTGGAAGGTTGAAAGAACCAAAGCGAAATCCGAACACTAAGTTTGGTGATCATGCATTCGGATTATCCGACCCTGAGGCTTGGAATAAACTTCCTACGGAATTGAGATGCATAACCAACCCAGCGGAATTTAGATCCAAACTGAAAACGCACTTTTTCAGAAACTCAGATTCGGCATTCTATTTCAACTTTGTAATTTTTTGTTCTCTGTTTATAGTCTAATAATAATTGTTGATGTCCATGAATAACACACTCGTATATTATTTTATTCTACAATTCCTTGCAACTACTCACCATAAGGTCAAAGTGCTATTTATTTACCTACCAATGGACAATGTCAGTGGTAACCTAACACCTCAATCTGTTTAATATTGAGTGATGAATCATTTTAATGCGGTAAGATCGCCTATCAACTTCATTAATTTATTTAAGATATCTACACCTTTCCTGTAAACCCAATTAACTCATTAAGATCATTATTACACCCGTGTTAATATTATGTAAAAACTTCCTACTTCTTCTGGCGCTAATCTTATTTAAATATATGTGTTAGTAAGTAACTAGTTTTAGGTCAGCATTTATATGTCTTAGTCGTAAGTCACTAGCTATAAGTCTTAGATGTAAGTCAGTAGTTATAATTATTGTAAACCTTAGTTCTAAGCCAGTAATATAAGTCACTAGTTATAAGTCTTAAATGTAACACTAATCCCTCGGTGCAACACTAATTCTAAGCAGAACTCTTTCATCTATCGCGCATCCAACACTTTCAACACACACTATACGCAATTTGACATTTTTAACTCTGCACCACACTCCTTAAAATCACACAGACACTCTCTCGATACTCTACAATAACAATACTTATAGATACTCTCTAATACAACCACCACTCTATAAACTTCCTTTTTTTCTCTTTTAATTTTTTGTAACGCATATTTTTATTGCTATACCTCAAACTTAACTTAACCGATCCCCCCCCCATCCTACCCCTTTCCTACTCCCACCTAAATAACTCGTCTCTTGAAATGTAATTTTTTATTAGTAAATATCTCTGAATTCACTACACACTTGTATACAATACTCATGTGGAAACCTGTAAATGGTTCAATTATTGTACTCAATTATTATATACTTTATTGTTAATGTAAACTGTTGGTCTCCCAAATAAATAAAAATAAAAATAAAATAAAATAAAGTAAGTCACTAGTTATAATTGTAAATCTTAGTTGTAAGCCAGTAGTATTAATTATTTTACATATTTATTTGTACAGCGCCCTTGAGGTGATTAAACACAAAAACGGCGCTACACAAATTAGCCAAATATTATTATTTTTATAACCAGATATCTCATTTTTGTGACACAATCTTTGCTCTTTCAGCCGAAGTAATACATTCGATTTTGCGGTTTTTTCAGGACAAATTCTGATTGAAGTACCTATGTACCTATTAGATTCACTTAATTCTATTACCCTGCTGTCTTCTTCAGAATAATTCAACGTTAAATTTACAGAAAATGATCATATTTTAAATTACATTAATCATTTCTTCAAGTGAAGGCATAATTTCAGTGGAAAAAGGTGTTTTGCGTTAAAAATCCAAATGGGTACCTACCCTCGAAATTACAAAATGCGCAATCTAAAACAGCAGTTGGCTGCAAAAGTTTTTGAATAATTAGCTGCCGCCAGCAGAACAATATGAAATATTTCTTCCACGAAAGCTTTTACGAAATAAACCCACGTTAATCCACTGCGGTAGGTTCCCTCTCCAAGGCTATTCAACTGCGTTAAGCCACCTCAATAAAAAGAAAAGAAGGTTTTACAATGACATTATTTAGTTCGGTTAAATGAAAGGGTATTTTTATAATGTGTCCCAACGATGATTGGCAGATTGTGTGGCTTAGTTCTCGAATATGGTAAAGAATACGGATCCACTTACTTAAAAGAAATAAAGCATTTGGTTTGATCCTGATAATGGCATTATAAAATGGAATGTCTTTTTATAATGTGTCCACAGGATGAGTGGTAGATTGGGTGGATTTAAGGTGCCCTCTGTGGTCGAATGGAGGAAGACCGACACAGGAGCTCGATTACACTGATATAATAGGTCGTATTAAATATCTTTTCTCACGACGCGACATCCTGAGTAACAAAAGGACGTACTTCAAAACGCCTTGTGTGTGGTATAAGGTTTAATAGAATATAATAGAAAAAATAAAATGAAAGAAAAGGTCACAAGACGTGAAGGACTGGTTAAAATAAGAAAGAAGTTGCTCCTTGTTAAAACAAAATCTCCCAGGAAAGGATGTTATAACATTTCTCATGAATTTCCCCAATGTTTGTATGTATGTTTTCACTACATGCGGGAAAGAAGTTTTAGTTCAATAATGCACTATTCGAGATTAATCCTATCTTATTAACATCTTCCTGTTCTTCTAGCTAATTTTGACTAAATGTAAACCAAGATAATTAGTGACACGATAAGAGAGTTGTGTCGTCTCGCTTTTTTCACCACCATAATTAATTAATTTATTTCTTTGAGTCACAAACAGGATATTTAGAAACATGGTAATAAAAAAGTAGATAATAAGTACAGCCCCAGACTAATGCACTTACAACATTCATTTTAACTTACACACAAAACCCATATAAATATTTAATTTTTTCTATAAAATATAAACTGAATTGAAATATTGCCTAGGAAATTCAGCGAGTGACAGTGCTGCGACGGCGGACCAATACGTGCACAACAGGACGTACTTTTCTTATATTAACTGGCGATTCCTTACATTTGGAGTAAAAAATATAATGAAATTTTGATCTCCGGTGAATTTTTGGACTCGTTTTTTTCAATTTTTTTTTTCATAAAATCAAACAAATTATTTTTCTTCTACGTGACGTCACTGGTCAATCAGCCAAGTGACGGACCAACCCCTCACCCCGCCCCCAAATACCCAACACCTACTACTTTTTATTTTTTTTTTTGTAGAAAAAAACAACAAAAATGTCACTGGAGACCAAAATTTCATTTACATTTCTACTCCAAATAATGTCAGGAATCACTGGTTGAAGTAAGTCAAGTACGTCCCTTAACACCCTGTATATTATTTCATCCAAATTGAGCCACTCTTTCTACTTACTCTTTCTCTAACCAGCCACATGCAATATGCCTGGCAATACAGAATACATACATATATGAAAATATCACTAAAAACAAAAATAAAAATAATTTTCTGGTTGAATACGTTTACGAACAATTCGTTACCCGTAATACATGCTCCGGTACTTCAATTACAAAAATTCAAAATTACACTTCATATATTCCGTTACTCCTTTTTTAAAGTTAAATACGTTTTCATCTTCTTTTTTATTGGTCGGTATTTCTTGGAAGATCTTCACCGCTATATTCAGCATTGAGTTATGTGATGTTGACTTTTTACTAATCTTTCCCGACTTCTTGTCGTATATAAAATTTTCCTTCCTTTCAGTAAACTTAGTACTAGAAACTATAATACTACTAAAAGTATTTTTCGTGCAAAAATCTTGATTTGTATTTGCTTGGAAAACTTCAAAGCGCATCATCCTTATTTATAAAGCATTATTCCAAAACTATTCCTAAACCTATCTGTTTTTCTGAAAACCTATGAAATCGCTGTATTTTTGTATTTTTATGACTTGTGTGCTTTTTTATCAAATTTTATTTTTATTATTTCTGTATATGTTAAATAATCTGTCATGAATTATTTGTACTACCAAAATGTAAAAGCCCATTGGGCGTTAAATAAATAAATTTGATATATTATATTATGTTCTCTTACTGCGGAATGGTTGCGAGTGTGCAATTTGGAATCTGTTCGATTTCACATTTATTTATTTCTTCCCCATATTGGCAGTAGATCGGTTTACCTCTAGGGCATCGGATAGGCACGGTATCTGGAAACTAGTGATACAAGTGGGAAATTGAGGAATCTACATCACAAAGACCGAAAAGCATTATTCTATTTCATTTTTGAAAATTTTATTTTCTTGTTTTTTTCGAAAATTTTAGAATTACCTAAGTAACTATGAGGACTGGTCTACGCTTCGGTAGGATAATAATCGGTTGATAGTAACCCCGTAGCGACCGTTTTTTTTTTTTTCAAATACAGTCTGAAAATTCGAACTAGTTTACTAGTAACATCAAAAATAGTTATATCACGACTCCAAATGTAAATTCACCAGGTTTTTTGTAGTACCACTAGTATTCGGACACCATGTATAAATGGATGGATATTGCATTTAGATCAACCTAAGGTGTTATTTGTGGAAAATTTCAGTAAATGTTAGCTTGCAGTTTTATTGAGATATTCGTACTGATTTTTTTTTCAATCTGTCAGAAGATCAATTTGTATCGTAAATCAGAAATATTTTAATAAAACTATTTTTTTGAGTATGGTAAAATGCATAAAAGAAATGCGTATGAATCAGAAAGAAGTACAAAATAAAGAAATTCAGAAAAAAAAAGATTTCTAAAAATATATTTTTCACAAAAACATCTTTTAGCACGCATCTCCTGAAAATAAGGTTATAATTTTTTTTATTAAAATTCGTATTATGTTTATTTCGTTATATATTCGTAATATGGTATTGTGTACTAAATTTGAACATTGTTTTATCCGGCAATAGACCCCCTAAATTACATGTAGCAGATATTATTATTTCTGCAAATTCTACATCTTCGTGTTCTTTATATCTTTCCCCCTTCATAGCCATAACCATCATTGTGTTTATGCCAGCTGATAAAAGTTTGGTCAAAAACTGAAAGTGCCTGAGAATCGCCATCTGAACGATGCTGATTATCAAATTACATATTAAAGAGTTTACAAATTTTGTTCCGATATCAATTCTATGTATAAATTACTTTTAAAAAAATCCACTAACATTTCATACAATGGCATCAAAACTAGTAAGGTACAGTAATGGTTTGACATTAACATCAAAAAAAGTATCAAGGACGTACTCACTGCTTTCATAAAATTCAAAAACATTTTCCATAAAATAGGGTATCAGGTATTCCATCCATCACCAGTCCGCATATCCATCACTCGGCGCGGCGGTTCATCATCCACTGCACGTGTGTTGCATTTGCGCGGGAGAATGCAGAGGGCGCCATTTTATTCCACGCGTCTGACACAAAGGGACATCTAGCGGTGGCAAATCTAATTTGAATGCAACCAACCCGCCCCCTTTTGGGGCAAGGGGAATCCGGGTAGCCTGGTTTCGTAAACAGTGGTAAGCGAACGAAACGATATATTTTTTGTTTTAATAATTTCCCTTTTGGTGGGAAGTTAATGGGTAATATAATATAAAGTTATGGGGACCGCCGTCCCGGGAACAATTTATTGTATAACCAACACCCTTACCAGAGGTCTCCCTATTGTTTTGCTACGTTGGTTGACGAAAGTGACTCGGTTCATGGGGTGAGGTTTGTCTAGAACTTGGCGACACATGCTTTTGCCCACTTACTTCGTGGCGGGCTGGATCGGGAGAGACTGGTTGATGGAGACATTTTACCTGTCCAGCTGGACTCTCCCGACCATCGCCTTGCATCGCAGTAGGAGGGATGAATTCATGCGTCCGTCACTCCTGGACACATTAACCCCCAGATTCCCACCACCCCTCATACCTTTTTCCTTCCCAGGATTTCAGCTGCTTCCTTTCCCTAAAACCCTCCACACAGCAGCCTCACAGATGACATAGGTCCCGAGGGAATGTTTTTCCTCAGGTCCTCCTCTATAGTGCTAATGTAAAAAAAAAAAACAAAATAAAATAAAAACAGTTTTTTTTTAAATTTCCGCAAATACAAAAGATCCGTCGCGAACCATAGCGCGATTTAAATATTTTCTTTGATCACGATCTTTCTTTGAAAATCGATTGGACGGCCGGCGCGGAAAGGGATGGCCTATTTTCCAATCCAGTCCGACAAGGGGCGTGGCCCCGGTATTATAACCAATCGGGTTTAGAATCGATTTTTGTCTGATCAGACAATCGGATGGAAAAATCTGATGTTTGCGGCGTGCCTAAAGCATATCCGTACAACGGATTAAAGACTCAGTTTCCTTAATGTCTTAAAGGTTGTTATTTTTTTTTTTTATTATAATTTTTTGTAAAACTGTAAACTAAGTCAACAATTTTCAAAGATTTCAAAACGTTTCGCACCCCTGCTATGCGATCTATTTTGACCATTAGCCATATTTTATACCCTGCCGATGTCATATATGAAAGCAAATGAGATTCCGACTGCGGATTTTAGTATGGAGCCTGCAATGTCCGTATTCTGCATTAATCAAACTTGTTGTTTGTCATCGACTGTTGGGCCCGGGCATTGAACACTGGACATTGGACAACGTGCACAGTGTCGGTGGTAATTGTGACCATTTCAAATATTCCGCAACAGGGGGCATAAATTCGCTGATTCATTCGTGTATCAAGGCTTTGTGTTTCGATATAGTCCAATTTTTCAAAACACTTTTTGTAAAATCATCTTTGTGGGAGTTTTATTATTTTTGGTTTTTATTCAGTGCATTGTTTATTACATTTGTTGATCATTTTTCTACCACCATGCTGGGTACACGCCCGTGTTGTGGTGATCAAGGGCGGGTCCAGGATTTTTTTCTGGGGGGGGGGGGACAAGGGGCGGACGGGCAAAAAAATCAACAATTACTGTTAAGATTTTTTTTCTGGGGGGGGGCACAAGAGGCGGACGGGCAAAAAAATCAACAATTACTGTTACAAGTTACAAGTTCAAGTATGTTTAGGAAGGTTTATGATAGTGTCAAAACAATAGAAAAATTAAATGTTTAAAATAAACACAGTTTTTGCGTCTAAGTTTGTACTGTGATGGAATCTCCACAGTACACAAAAATACCGTCCCCCCCCCCCTAAATCCCCCCTAAATCCGCCCTTGGTGGTGGTCGAATATAATGTGCTGTCTTTGTCTTTATTTTTTTGTATCTCTCATAATATTTTATAATTTATAAATTTATAACCATAAATTAAATAACATAATCAATACACAACAATACTATCTACAAAAAACACGTGAATTCCTCATCACAGGTTCGAGTAGTAATTTGTTCACGAAACACTAAAATATTTAAAACATATACAGTACACATAAATTTTTAATGTAACATTATACAAAAACATGCATACACAATGTTTATATTTTTATGGCAATTGAAATAATTTAACTGTAAAATAAGAACAACGTAAATATATAGAAAATCATTCCTGAAAAAACATTTTTTTTACTATAATACATCTATTTTCAATTTTCGACCTAGTTGCACCAACCCTAGGGCCGGCTAGTAGCCATTTTAAGAGAAATGAGTATGTGTACATGAGTGCCAAAAGTTGATGCATGGTTAAGAATGTATTGTCATCGATAACGAATATTAATTATTATTTTTAATTTATAAATTAACGTTTAAGACAATATTTTTATGCATAGCACAAAGGGTAACAATTATTATAAGCAATAATTGTCAGCCTGAGCCACTCATTTACGTTGAAAAATCATCCGTGAAAAGATATTGGCGTCCCGTTGGCGGCAAGTGTCTTTTCTCGGAAGATTTTTCTATGTAAATGAGTGTTTCAGGCTGACAATTATTGCTTATAATAATTGATAACGAATATATCTACCGCGATTCAGCTCGATCGGATGTCACATCCAAGATTTTCATTAATTTATTTTAAAAAACAAAATCAAAATTCAAATTGATGTATTTAAAAAAAATGTTTTCGTTAGAAAAAGACTAAGGAAATACATTTTCTTATTTTAATTGATTTCGATAATTTGTCAACCCTTTTATACGTAGGTATTACTTTCAATCAATATTTGATATGTTCAACAAACAGCAGTAAAATTCGGGCGCGTTCTAATTTGTCTGATTGATATTGCAAGCCTTCATTAATATTCATGAATTCTTTTTCCTTTGTCCTATTCGATAGAATAAAAAAATTATTTTAATCAATACAAAGAGAATCATTGATTCGTCATACCGCACGTAGGAAAACTCTAATTAAGGCAAATGGATTGCATACATTACAAATTATAATGTATTCGTTAGTTTGCTATTCGTATCACCATTTTCTAAATATTTGATCGCTCGGTAAATTGGTGAATGTGCGACATTCTATGGGTTGTTTTAATTGCGGACAACAGCTTGTCACTTTGTGGAGTCACGGTTAATTGAAGAGGAAGCGAATATTCAAATGTGAAGACTGCGCTTAATTCAACTAATCGTTTTTGACAAATTATATTTTAAGAGCGTTTATAACTTCCGGGCCGGTTTATACCTATTTAGGGAATGCAATCTCGTTCTCGCGAGATCTCAGCCCTTTTTAGCGAGATTGATCTCGGACGAAAAAAGGGCGAGATCTCGCGAGTTTAACGAGATTACACTCGAGCATAAAAACGTCTTATTGGAAGCGCGGACTGACACGGACGGAGTTGCGATCTGTCGGTTTCTTTTGGTGCGCGTGAGGCGGCGGCCTGAGGTAGCGGTCAAGGGACGAGGTGTCTCTCAGATTCGTTTGTGCGTGCGATTGGTCGAAAGTTAAGACGGCGTGCAGCGTCATCAGCGCGCATTTGTTTTGTTTACTAATAGTTGTTGCTAGCTAAGGGAACGTACCCGTACTACGTAACCAACTTTTTGCAATTTCTAACCCCCCCCCCCCCCCCGGTGAATAAAAACCTAAGCCCCCCGCCACTCATTTGTACCAAGCGTGGTATTTCGAAGACTCCCCCCCTGAACGGGTTACGTAGCATGGGTACGTTCCCTAACGTGTTACGTGATTGAGTTTGATTTCATTCGAGTATTTTTTTGGTTATTTATGCAAAAAAAGTTTCTTATATGAAGTTGTTAAGTTTTTTTTTTAACTTCTCGTTGTTTTATTTGTCATAAAAGAACTGTTTCATTACTAAAGGATTTTTGTTTGATATTAGAAGAGAAAGGTTGTTTGTTTTATTTGTTATTTGATAGATACGTACGTCAAAGTTTACTACGAAGTTTATTAAAAAAATATAGACAAATACCTACGTCAAACAATGTTTGATACCTAAAAGTCTATTGAAAAATTCGTGAAAATAAATGTTTATCTTATAATACTTATAATTTTTATCATTTTTTACCTAATTTATTCAAATATTGTGATTATTTGCAAAAAAAAAAAACACACAAAAATGCCAATCTCGCGAGATCTCGAAATTGGCGAAATCTCGCGGTATTGTTATTCTAAACTCGCGAGATCTCGCTTAAGCCCCAATCTCGCGAGATTTGCATTCCCTATACCTATTTAAAGATTTACCGCATTTCTCGAGTATAGAAACTTTTCAAATTTGAACCTAAAAGCACATTTTAAAAATATCCTTTCTATAGCTGAGTCGACTAAAGTAGAGGTATTTTTTTGGAATTATTAGAAAGATTGACGAAATGCCTTGTGGTTTTTTTGAAATGCGGCTAACGCAGGTGCATTTCCAGCTTGCAGTATGCATGGTGAATATTATGCTCTGATGACAGCCATCCTGCGATAGGAGAGGACTTCAGAAGATGTAATGTATTTTATGTATGAGTTATGTAACAGTGTTGTAGTGAACTGTCTGTATTTTACAAAAGCGTGATTGTATTAATACCTTAGTGAAAAACCTGATAATTTTATTTTAGTGGAAAACAAACGTGTATGTTTTTTTCCAACGTTTCGGACAATAATCCACCACCAGGGCAGATGTGCACGAACATATACTATATATTATTTTAAATGAATAAATTGTGAAATAACACAAACTAATCAAATACAATTTATTTACCACGCCGGGATTCGATCCCGCGACACTCGGAGTGGTAGTCAAGAGCCTTGGACTACGCCGGACGTCGATTACAATGCTCTAATGATGGGCACTATATTTTATTTCAATTTTGTAGACAACTATTCTGACGGCCTATGTGGTCGAGGGTTAAGGCAATCTATCGAGATTAATTTGTATTAATTCACAATTAATTAATTTAAATTAATAATTAGTATAATTGTGGCACGTTCCAGAGTGAAAGATACTCTATCTCTATCTAGTATCGCCCTGGTGTAAGACCAACATTGAGAATTGAAAAGTAGCTTGGAATGGTTTTGGCCGTGTTTGGTGACCAGATCTGAATAGCCACCTTCCTTTGCTCACCTTTCTCTCACCCTTCTCCTCCCCCCCCCCCCCCCCTTCAGCCTCACAACAAACCCCACTTGGGACGCCATAGTCTCACTGGTTCCAGACGGGAGCAGCTTGGACTAACGTGAGGTATTCACATAAAAAACTAAGTGTTACTAAATTGAGAAGTTACAAATTTTACAATAAAATTAGTAGATATTAATTAATAAAAGTAGGTTAGAATTTATGAAATTTAATTCAGGTGATTCAAATTATGTGAATAATTTACATCAGAATAGCTTAATTTGGCAATCTGACGTTATTAATACGCCAGCGCGTGTACGGTTGAAAAATTTAAGAATCCGATTACGAATACAAAACCGTTGTCGTTAGTTTGTCACAAATCTACTTTTGTAATAGAACCGAATTAAAGCCATGCCAAAAGATGGTGCCACTTACGTAATCACATAGCGCGAGGAGCGTCGGCTGGCAGGCGTAAGTACTATTGGATTCGTACATTGTCGACCTCTCCTAGAAAAAGATGGTTACCATTAAGTGCCTAAATAATGTATGTAAGGTTAATTAATTTTATAAAGATATTGGCTTATCGTTCGCGGGTTTTTTGTGTACACACAGATTGTATGGTTAAGATGTTAACCATCATAAAAGTCGTGACCGTTATTTGATGCGCCAATTCAATTCTGCTCTCAGCTCCCGCTGACACATAGGTATTATATAATCCACTCTTTCACATAATCCGATCACCTTTCATGCATTCGCTAACGTGACACCATATTAACCTTTATCTATGTTAAATCACACATCCCTTTACAATTCTCCCACCCTGGAGCCCTCTCACGCTGCAAATCCCTCCTTTAGTTGTGTTCCGGTGAAGCTGGTCCATTTAAACCGGATTACTCATTCGCCCAACATATTGCAAAAAATCTCCACTCCCTTTCTACCCAATAATCCTCATCCCGCGATCCTGGTAGTTCTGGTAGCCAATATGCAATTTCGTTTCGTTATTCGCAATATTCACATCGGTTTGGAGAATTCACAGACGATTTTCATCATTCAATTGCTATAAATGGTTTCTAGTAATATGAACAAAACGTGTAGCGCGGCTTACCAAAGATAAAACAATTAAATCAAAACATATTTAATTTATTCTGTTATCCTCAGCTGAAACTCTTTCCTCCCCTCTCCCTGCCCCCTACCTACCCATCCTATAATGTTTTCTTTGCTATTTTGTATCTTATATTATATATAAATAATTTGTAATAGGTCTGTATGTGATTATCTTTCGAGCGACAGCGCGATTTTTAACTTTTTCCTCCGATTGCTCGTAATTTTTTGTTGACCATTTTGAATATTTTCCGCCGACACTAAAAAAAATCATACCTTTGAATTTTAATATGGAAAATTTTGAAAAAAAATGTTTTAAAGCATCTAGGTAAAATTTGCCTAAAACTGGCAGCAAAGCAATCCGAGGTTTTTTAAATGGTGCCATATTGTGGCAAAAGCGCTCCAGTGGCTAGTTAACATAATAAGCCCTGATGAAGCTTGAGATAAACGAAACCGTTGGCAGTCATTTATTAATTTAAATAAAAAGGCTGTTTTTTCGTTCAATAAAAATATATATATTCTAAAATTATTTATTACGTTATAAGTTATTTTTTTTACATTTTTGCAAGAATTCCGGCTATTTCAATACCTTGAAAAAAAATTCTTTTGGGTCGTGTTCGTTCGTTTTACCTGATTTTTTTTTTAAATCTTATTATTCGATTAATAAAAATAATAAAATTCGAGTGCAGTTTCTAAAATTATTTATTACGTTATAAGTTATTTTTTTTACATTTTTGCAAGAATTCCGGCTATTTCAATACCTTGAAAAAAAATTCTTTTGTGTCGTGTTCGTTCGTTTTACCTGATTTTTTTTTTAAATCTTATTATTCGATTAATAAAAATAATAAAATTCGAGTGCAGTTTACACACGGTAGAAGCGAAACTTTACCAAAACAATCTCAACCAATACTCGAAAAGTGAGGTCATAATCAAAGCGACCGATGCGATGAGGGCAGACCTAGATTCAACGCAATATGTAGAGATGTAATAATTGACAAATGACAACAATAAATATCCATTTACTTTCTCCAAAAAATTCTATCTTAATGTATAAAACAAAGTCGGGTTAGTTACACTATTTATAAATCGAGATCGGCTGGACCGATTTTGATGATCTTTGATTTGTTGGATTTGTCTCCGCCCCGGATAACATAATACCTAACTGTTATAACATCGCAAAAAT
This sequence comes from Limnephilus rhombicus, assembly GCA_929108145.2. Lineage (NCBI taxonomy): Eukaryota > Metazoa > Arthropoda > Insecta > Trichoptera > Limnephilidae > Limnephilus > Limnephilus rhombicus. Next base: position 29,951,316 of record OV815277.1, on the reverse strand, counting down.
TCACGTAAAAGAAAGTGATGAAGAAAAAAAAAATTTCGTACATTTTGTATGGAACGAATTCTCATATTTTGAAAGAACTGTAGCAATATTGTGATAGGTATAATATTTAACTGTGCGTGAATTCCAAAAATTCAAAAACGTCAAATGTCAGTCCGATGATTGTTTTGCTTTGTATCTAGTTTCTAAATAAACGAAACTTACATTGTTGTATTTAAAAACCAACCATTGTGTTGTTTTGCAAATTAAAAGAATACTTACACTATTTTACGTATATCGGTAACTATATTTTGGAATATATTTGTAGAATTGAATAAAAAGTTTTGAAGGCAATAAAAAATGCTTTCCTCCAAATCTTTGAAACTCCCATCGTACAAACTTTCAACCCAAGCCGTTCAGTAGTAATGAAAAATGGCATAAATCAATTTATCTGTGGCACCTCCAATCATACATTTATTTCACTTAAGTGTACAAAAAAGGGCTAGCTTCCTATTTTTATTTTGAAAACCGACTTTTACATGTGCAGAAAAATATATTAAGGTAGCAGGTTGTATTTTCGATTTATAATCTTTTTTTTAAATTATGGATTTCGCCACATAAAATTTTTTAAATAAAAAAAATTGCGTTGGCGGATGACTGGACAGAATATGAGAAAGAGATCACGAATGCAATGCAATGCTTAAATATGCAAGAGCATGCTATGGGATATTGAGGATGGACGTCACCTTTCATCAAAGTGCCGGGCGGGTCGATGGGGGAAGAGATCACCCCCTTTGCTGACATAACATGATTTATCCATTTGTGCGGAGAGTTAAGACAGGCTATATTGTCAACATTTAGTTGACGGGGGATAGCCCTGTGAGTATACATAGGAGGGTAAACGTTATTGTTGCACGGGGAACTTTGCCGCAGGTGGAAAGGTGGTTAATGAATATTAAAAATGTGCGTTTTTGTATTTTTTAACTTGAATATACAAAATGAAATATGAAAGGTTCTCCATGGACGAAGATAAAAAGCTTTTATTACGATGGGAGTTGAAAAAAATCATTTTTTGTAAGAGTTTCCACATTATAAAATAAATTAATTAATACATTGTAAATTGCGTCTCGTTCCGCAGTGCGTGTACTTTTGGTATCGATATTAAAAATTTAAGTTTTGCTTGAACTAGCTCTAACTTTGTTTAGCGACCAAAAATTGCGTATATTCTTAGCGTGCCTTATATCACCACGAATGTAGGTAATACGCATAAAAATCGCTTGGCAAATGGAGCCTAGAAACGGTTCATTTTAGCGTGGTCTTAAAAGTAGTTTTTATTTATTTTGTTAACAATTTTATGTGAAAGAAAAACTTAATCAAGAGGAACTGTTAAACATAATCTTGGCCATTAATAATATTTTTAAAGTTTTTTTTTATAAGCTTTCATTTATTTCTATTGAAAAAATACATTTTTTAGTAGTTTACGCTTATATTTTTTATAAAGCGATTAACAATTTTATTTTAATTTTACTGAAGGGAAACGATGAGAAAAACTTCAACTTATCCAAAGCATATTTTTAAGTATTCTTAATATAAACCGATTCGTAGTAAAGATTAATTGAAAATGGTGATTTAGTACGGATTTAGCATTAACCTTCCCACAAAAACATGTATGTTTTCGACTGCCAAATATCCCTGAATATCGTAGCATTATGGCGGATGAACCTTTTATCTCTCCATTTTCCTTCTCCTCCCTCACTTCTTTCATCCTCTCAACATTCCCTAAAATTGAAATACCACAGTTCAACTGTCTTCGAACACTTGGAATTCTTGTAGTTATGTATGTCTACGTAATTTTAAGATAAATCTGTTATTTCTTAAACTTTATTGTTCCTATCTTGCTAGCATGATTGAATGCGAGTAGTTTGTCTACGAATGTTCAACTGATCTAAGTAATTGCTTTAAGCCTGGGGCGGCGCATTCCCTTATTACTGAGTCTCGTGCAATTTTCCAGACAAGTTACTCGTGACGAATTACTGCCATATTTCACTCTGCAAACTGCAAGTGCATTTTCTTTTTGCATCTAATTTATTACTGCGTTTACGTTGTACCGTTCGGGATGTCACCATCGCTTATATATTTAGTGTATCCTCTGCTGAGATGACTAATGACGACAAATATTATTTACATATCAAAATATATATGCAATTTGAAAATCTTACCAATTTTGCAGAATGAGTATGGAGAATGTACTCGTACAGGCAGTTTTACAGACCTGGCGATAATAAACAACATTGTTCAATTATTTTTTCGTTAAAACTGTAATTGCGTTGCAATGCTATATTCAAAGAAATACATTGTTTCTCCCTCAATCACCTTTCCCGTGCGTCCCCGTTCCCCTCCCGCGCCCCCCTCCTAGCTAGCTTTATAAATTATGGCCTATATATTATTCTGATATATGAGCTATATTATGTAAAGTTTCACTAAAATCCTTTCAGTATTTTTTTGCGTGAAAGAGTAACAAACACACATACATTCATACAAACTTTCGCGTTTATAATATTAGTAAGATTATGCTTTTAGTTAGTATTAGTAAAAAATACCTAAGAACTTTCTTTACCAGTTTATGCGAGAAATATTTAGCGCACAATTTTCTCAAAAATGTTAGTCGTTTAAAAAATCATTTTCAGTAAATATTTTAAATTTTATTTAGCCCTTATCCGTATCCCGGGAATGCCTTTGTAAATCTTCATTTTTTGCATTTAGAATTCCTTTTTTTCCGGAGGGGCTATCTGAATGCGCAAATAAAATTTTCTCATAATGCGAATATCCATTTAGTCTGAAACATAATCGAGATGTTTAAAAATTTCAGTAAATGGAATTTTGGTTTCAGAGCTTTCAGTTTTTAACCATGCTTAAATAAAATATGATTTTTTAAGCCACATAAAACCAATTCTTCTATTTAAACAACGTTTTCTCGTTGGCATACCTAGTCGATATTACGCTCAGTTTTATTGTATTCAATTTTATTTAAACAGTTTCGGAATGGGCACAATCAATATTTAATGTTTAATTTATTTATGTGTTCCATTTATGAAGTAATAAATTATGTGGATAATTTGTTGCCCCGGTTTTTCGAAAATCACCTCAAGGAGGGCAAAATCAGTTGGAGGTAGAGGGTGTAATAATGGTGTAATGGATATGTGGATTAATTAATTTTGTAATATAATTTTGAATTATCGAAGAGTTTAATTAAACTTTTTTTTAATATGGGTGTCTTTTGTTACAGGTAAGGAGAAAAATTGGGTCGGTTACTTCTCAGCTGACGTCTCTCTGTGATTTATTTATCAGGAAGTATTCATTATCAGGGTAAGTAATAAAAAACGTGAATTTAAATCCTCATCGGAAAGATTTAAAAATATATATATATTCCTTTCTAGTGAGTTACCGCCGTGAATCAAACATGTTTCGTCTTTCCTTCTAAATTTTTTATGCTGTCTTCGAAAAGGCAAGCTTCAACGTAGTTCAAAGTTCTTCAAAATATTTCGTCATAATATCTCGTAAATCTTGGAAATATAGCAGATTCGGTAATGTTATTTAAAATTACACAAAACTTAAATGATTGTCTTGATCTTCTTCAACGCTTGTCATTCCATGTTCCAAATCTCAACAGCAGACAGTCGCTTAATCTCCCTTTTTGCAAGACCAACTCCAAACAGAACTCATTTTTCTACAGATCCACACACCCACATTGACATTTTTAAGTTGACTTTACGTGACGTAAAACGAAGCAACATGACTCAAACTAGAAAGTTCAATCACTATATGTATATTCCCATCCTTTGCCTCTTAATCAATCCTATTACTACAATACTATATAGATATTCCTCCCCCCCCTCCTTTTTTCATATATCGTAACTAAAAAATTAATTAATTAAGAAAACACCCTTACAATGTCATACTTTATCATTCACTATCATCAGTGAAAAGTTCATAATTGGCATAATTAACTAATCTCTGATTTGATGTCAACTTTCTCTAAAATAAACAAAATAAAACAAATATAACAAACGGATATCGTTTTCGCGGTATTGTCTCTAAATGAGTGCGTTCTGATACATTTTGCAGCAATGTAATGCCGCTAACAAATACAAAAATGGATTGAGTCACCGATACAAAATTGGATTTATTATTCTTTCTTGAAATATTTGAGTTTGTTTATGGACAAAACTATTTATCATATTCATTTCGAGTACGTACTGCACTGGCGCAAACAATGAATTCGCCATAATATTTTAAGGCATAACTTGTAAAAAGTGTTTTAACCTAAAATAATTAAATTGGCTCCATTTGTCGATGCGTAGATTATGACGCGCGTTCCGTTTAACCTTATGAGTATGAGCTCATTACAAGTTTATTTTCGAAACAAATCTAACATCGTTTTACGGGAGCTTCTTATTGCACCTGTCGTGAAATTATTACAATAGATTGTTTTAGGAAGCATAAAGCAATAAACCTTTCTATCAAAGATGGCGTTGAAATGTAAAGAAAACTTTTAAACAATAACGCAAAAATCTGAGTAAGTTTGAAATTACAGTTCGAATTTCGGAAAGCACAATACCCAAGCTTTGATTTTCAAGCATTACAATATCAATCTCGTAAACCGTATCGCTTTAGGAATTGTTTTTAATCTAAATTCTGATATTAACATTGCGTAATATCCAGAACAAATTTGGAATTCAATCACCCCATTTTCAATATTCTGAGCTAATTTGGAAGAAACTCTGACGATAATGTATATAGGCCATCAGCAGGGCAACATTAGGGGGAAATTGAGACCTTATGAAATCATTTCTTTATAAAACCTCCTTTGGCTTTTGGCCCATCAGTTGTTTAGCTTTTACCATCAGCGAGCTTTAAGCTTACAACCCTCGAATAGCAGCCTTACAACCCGATATAGGTAGCGATTGGGGCGCGCTTAGATTTTCGATGATGGCTTTTCTATTTGACAAATGAAAAACTCAAAATTATTACAAAAAAATATGTTTTTTAATTGTTCTGAATTTTTACAATAATATTTTGAATAAAGCCCTTGATAACTATGTTTCACTAAAATGTCTTAGAGTGAAGATAAATTTTTAGGAAATTTATAACATCTAGTCGTTTAAATAACGTCGTTTCTTTATGACGAAGAAGAAATTTTAAACGTATCTACTCGTATATTGGTTTTTCAGTCCTGACACAAATTTTTAGTTTTTACTTTTACAATCTGAAGAAGTCCGTAAAAGGGTAAAACCAGTCAGTTCTAAATTAAACAAATGAAAAATTTGCGACTAAACAACAAAAAAGACAAATAATGTGTCTAAGTAATTTTTAAAATTTTCCGAAAATTACGAAACAACGGATCATGAACGAAGGTAGTGCAAAAATGTATTAATGTTTTCAAATCACAATATTTTGACATCGTCAATTACTTCCTCAGTAATATTATAGTGTAAGAAAAATATATTGTTTTATTTAAAAAAGTTTCCGTGAGAAATATATTTTAAACTTCCTGAGTTCTGGTAGCTCCAGGCAGTATGAAATCTAAAGAATACAGAATCCCGTAAAAAAATTTAAGTCTTAAATTACTTAAAATAAGAGCAAAGTTCATTTAAGAACGGCGCCCCACGGCATATGGAAGACTTTCATTATATTGGATAGCTTGTTTTGTACAATCCCTGATAGCGGCTTATCTGAGAAATAATGCTTCAATTATCTTTAAAATGAGAAAAGCTCCCGGAGGCTTCTTTCTAAGGTTGTGTTGCGTCGGGCACCACGTGTGGGGAATGTATTTAAATTTCTCACCGAAAACGGCATCCGAATGGGAAAGTTTCTATTTCAACGGCAAACTTCATTTTATTACGAAACACCTCAACTCGCAGGCTGTTTTATAAGCAAACTTAATATACTTTGAAGAACTACCGAGCCTCCTTTTATGGCTGCCAGTAGCTATAGACAGGGAGCCCACAATACATAATCCTACGTCATCGGATGCACAGATGATACCGCTTTGTGACTGTGACCACTACGTTTTTAGTAAGGCAGCCCAGGGGACTCATCATCATCCAGGTAACCAACTCACGATCGGCGGACTAGTTTTTTCCTGCTCTAGTCATCGCACTCTGTCGCAAGAAAACATTTCCGTTCATGAAGTATGTTGAAAAAATGTACAGCAAAAAAAATCAACCCATAAAACAAGTGTTTTTCTACTATAATTCATCTACTTTCAAATGTCTTTTAAACCTTTTTTTAATTTGACACTGAGGATTGAACCTCCAAAGGGACTGGGGTCAACGATGCTGACAACTGAGCCAAATCCCATTTGGTCAGGACCGACATTTATCTCGTGTATTAACTGCTATAATATCCAGTTTTAAAGAGGTGCGTTACGTATAAGTCCGCTTGAGCGAGTATATGCATGATTGCCACCAAAAATTCATTGAAAATTCTATTTGCCCAGTTTCAGCTCGATCGGATATGGGTTAATTTCCACTTCCAATTTTCTACTTCACTCATCCATTCATTCAAGAAAAAAAAATCAAATTCATGTAAATGTATTTTTTTAAAATTGTTATGGACAAGGAACCATCCAGATTGTTCATCGGCAGAGCATTATATTAAATGTTTCGTAAAAGTATATTATCATCACAATGTTTCGTCTGGGTATCTGTGACGTTGTGTTATGTGTTATGGGCTCCCTGTCTACCAACCAGATACTCCAAATCATAGCCACTTTAAAGTTTTTCTCATTTTAAGCAGTTTACGTGTAATTAAGCGGAAAATCTTAACCAAGATTTCTCGTAAAACTTTGCTAATAACGCTCTTCGTAGGGCCTAGTTAAAAGTTTTACTGTTATTATGTAAATAAACAAGTTATCTTCCCGATAAATAAACCTTTTTAATATTTCTAATCAAATAGCGTCCACAATGAAGCAAAATTCGATTAAATTTATCACTGACCGTGAAATATTGTGTCCTAAATGAATATTCAATGTTATTACTTTCCTTAAACTTTGTTATTTGATTTTACCCATTATTTATAATAATATTTATGTTATACATTTTAATGATAAAATAGACTGCCCTGACTTAATTTACCTCATTGAATTTCATTTACCTACCAGGGATACTAAACAATACCAGGACTGAGCATTATAAACACTTTCTTGTACCTAGATTACACGAATTTAGTAATATACTAGCTTTTGCCCCCGGCTTCGCTCGCATATCCCCCCCCCCCCCCTCTCTCTCTCTCCCGCCCTTTTCCCCATCCCCCTTCCCCCCCCATACCCGTTACATTCATTTTTCAAACAGCTCGCGTGCCACCTATTAAAACGTAACAATCAAACATACGCAGTTTCGCATGTATAATATTAGTACAGCTGTTAGCTAAGATCAAAGTGTAGATTAGTACCAATTTTATACATATTTGAATTTTTACATCAAAGGAACCTCCTAAAGAAATAACAAAATGGACAGCGCACTTCAAACAATTACTTAGCAACGCTTTGCTTTTCGTCCGGACAATTAACGTATAATAAATAATTTCATAACGTCAGAGCTTACCAATATATACACCCTATATTATTCGCAAATAATGTAGCTTTATATTAGTGAAATAAAGTTCATTCAGTAGTTTTTGTGTGAAAGAGTAACAAACATACGTCTATTCAAACTTTCGTCTGTATAATATTTACTAGCTTTTGCCCCCGGCTTCGCTCGCATATTCGCCCCCCTTTAGGCACTTTTGCTTTGCAAACAATTGCTTATAATACTGCTTCTTATAGTCTTCGTTACCACATTAAATGATTTGTTAAACTAAAATGGCACTAAATTTTTTCAACGAAATTTTGTATATTTGCACTTAAAAATAAATTACTCTTTAAATTTGTTATTTAAATTTTCGTCAATAATCATCTCGTGAAAATTTCGCGTTAGAATCACGAAGCACTGTGTGTGATGTAATAACTAAAAGTATACCGCCGCAGGGTTCCAACAGTTCCCAACCATCTGGAGCAAGTGAGAGTACGGCATCCCCAATTGGGGTATGTTGTGAGGCTGAAAGTACTGGGGAGGGGAAGAGTATGAGAAAGAAGATGGTGAAGAAGTACCTGGCTATTCAGATCTGGTTGTCAAACACGGATGAAGCCATTTCAAACAACGTTTCAATTCTGAAAGGTTGTCTTACACCAGGGCCATGCTGAGAGCATCTTTCACACTGGTTCTGTATAGCTACTTATGTAAATACGTATGCTTTAAGTATAAAAAAACATTTTCGTGATTTCGTAAGTTTTCATTAATTTTAAGTACTACTATTGTTTCTTTTTGGATTTTTACAGCTTGTTAAGAGATTGTGAAACGATATTTCACAAAAAAAACTTGCTACTTAAATTGGCAAAGAGTTTATAAAAAAAAAAGCTATAAGAAAACTTTCATTTAAAAAACAACTATTTCATGTGAACAGATTTTTAGAATCAATTAACCCTGAAATATCATCCAAGACTGCTAAAATATAAAGCTGAAAATGCCAAATGAGAAAGTCTAAAGCTAAGTGGGGGAGAATATAATCAACGGAGGTGAGTAGCTCTCAGCATCGACCCCTGGGGAACGGTGCACTTTGCGCTTCGGAGAATACCTGTTAATAATCAGAATGTTTTTTTGCGCAGATTTTTCGAATCTAATTCTCTTTTTGTCTTTTTTTAAGAGAGATAAACATTCCGAGTTTACTAATAACCTCAAAATACATTTATTTATTTTTCACTTTTAATTATGTTCGCTTTTTGTATTTAGCTAACTAATTATCGCTTTTTGTATTTTTTAAATTAAGTCAATTGCTATGTTTGTAGCACTTCCCCAAGCTAGTATTCCATATGTGGCAATGGATTGACAAAGTGCAAAATATATCGGTCTTAGTATTGTTAGTGGGAAGATGTTTTTAATGTGCTTCGTAAGGTGCATGACTCGTTCGAGTTTATTAGTGATGAAAGTAATATGGTCAGTCCAGCGTAAGTGTGAATCAATAATAACCCCTAGGTATTTTGTTTATTTTACTCTTTCAGTGTGTTCACATTGGCAGTTGAATGAAGTTTGTTTAGAGTCATATAGAAACAATGTTTGATGGAGGATGCCCTCTATTTGTAATACTATGTGTGATGTATTTTGTTTTGATTGTGTTAATACTGTTTAGTTATTAGCTTCACACGGGAGGTCCTGAGGGGAAAAATTCCCTCTGGGTCTCTGTCATCTTTGAAGATGCTGTGTGGGGGGTCTACTTAGGAAAATGTAGGTGAGGAAGTTTTGAGAATGAAAAAAGTAAGAGAGGTGGGTAGAAATCTGTAGGTCAATATAACCAGGAGTGACGGACGCATGAATACATCTCTCCCACTGCGGTGCAATGGGCGAGAGAGTTCGGCTGAAGAGTCCAAACGGTCTTCCTTAACCAGTCTCTCATGATCCGGCTCACCACGCAGTAGGTAGGACCTAAACAAACCTCACCCCAAAAACCTAAGAAAAAAGATAAACTTAAAATAATTCGTAATCAACTCGTTCATAGATGGCGCTAATTTAATTATTTTAGAAAGAAAAACGCTTTTTGCAAGTTATGCTTTAAAATACTAAGATTACTTAGTAGTTTGCGCCCGTACATGCATATGAATCTGAATAAATAGTTTTGTTCGTATACAAACTCAATTCTTTCGAGAAAGGCATACATATACTATATTGGATTGATTACCGAAGAAAACTTTTGTATTTGTATGCCTTTCTAGAAATAATGGGTTTTTATATGACAAAACTATTTATTTATACATTTTTTCTCAAAAACACTATTTTTATAACTTTTGAAGGTTATTCCCATCAATGAAAATAAAAAGATAACGGTCGCAACTGGGACTCGAACCCAGAACCTCTCGTCTTACCGGGACAGGCGCTTCTACCAATTCGACAATTGCCACCTTCCATCAAGCCGTCATATTTGTCAATCTCATATTTCAAATTTTAGAATTAACAATATTTTCTTCAACTAATTTTTCCATATTATAGGTTTTTTATTGGAAATAATGTTTCTGAAAACTGGTTTGTAACCTAGATAGCGTCTCGGATAAATATATCCGATTTTATATGGTAGTCCCGGTAAGACGAGAGGTTCTGGGTTCGAGTCCCAGTTCTCTTCTCATCTTTCATATGTTCGTTTAGATTATTTATTATTGTTATCTTCTTCAGAACGGTTTAATTATATTCATGTTGCATTTGTACGGACGTAAACAAATAATTTATCTTAATATTTTAAAGCATGACCTGCAAACAGTATTTGTTCCTAAAATAATATAATTAGCACCATCTATAAACGAGCAGATTATGAATTCTAGTAAGTACGCCCTTAAACTCATTAAATCTAAAATAAGTACATGATTTGATATTTTTTTTCAATAAATTCTACGTCTTGGGATTTAATTTGCTTTTGTATCTTATTATTTATGGTGGTAAATTCGGTGCAAAGTTATTCGTATCAAGCTGTATGTATTTTTTTCTATTCGATACATAATTAATTTATTTATTTATTTATTTTCCATGTTCTCCGTAAAACGGTTATTCACCAATACATTATGGAGAAGATTACAAATTAGGCAAAAAGTATAGCAAAACACATAAAAAGGTCAGTTTCACTACTTTGTGACATACGTCAAAAGATAATTGTTAAACTGCCTGTAGGTTACGTTAAAAATGTCGATGGTCAATGCAGACTCATTGAGCAGTTCAGTCGCTCTGTTGACTGGCGCGTTCTGATAGGCAGAAGTCCTCGCTTTTGGAGCATAAAAAAGGGTATGGGACCTTCCACGAGTATACTTGTCTGGGACATATAAGTTAATCTCTTTCAAAATAGGTGGATTATGTATAGTTCCAGAGATTATCTTAAAAAAATGTTTTCCTAAAAATATTTTTCGGCGGGCTTCTTTCTAATGTATTAAGATCGAGCATTCCTGCTAAGAATAAGGATGGATACAGGAAAGGGTAGTACATATATTCCCTCATATATAGGTAACGCACATATTAGGTTTACATGATAATACTGGCTCATTACTCAATGAATCGTTACTCATTATTCATCGAGTCATTACTCATTACCATTACTCAATAAGTCATTACGCATAGCCTGAAATAGATTCTGATAGGGTTTAGCGCTTTCTAACCTATACGTAGGTATAGCATTTACGTAAAGTAGCTTTTTCATTGAGCCAAACTATGAGGGTTCGAAAATAAAAATCAATACATTTTTTCGCTTTGAAGCGCATTTAAAAAACAATGGGTGTTTTTTACAATGTTATTGTGACCTCGATTAAAATCGATTTATTTATCATGTTTGATAAAAGGTAAAACACGTTGACTTACGACATTAAATTGTTGGTATATCCGTTAAAGGAGTCATTGTCATTACCTATAGCAAGAACAAAAATAGTTAAGGGATGAGGAAAAGGTGAACTTTAATTAACTAACTAACTAACCATCACGCCGTTTCACCGCAAGGGTAGGCATAGAGGACACACACTCTTTTATTATTCTGACTCCTGACATGGCCCGACTCAAGTGTCTGATTCACTTGATCGTGCCATGTCTTCAGGCGTTCCCGACTTCTTCGACCATTCACATTTGCGTCATATATTCTTCTTACACTACTTTTTTTGTTCATTCGCTCTACATGCCCAAACCATTTAAGGGTCCCTTTCTTAATCACTTCTACATTTAAAAAACAATCTTTCTTTGAATTCGATACTTGACTGGAGCCAATTTCGAATTGTCTTTCTAATAATAGTAAAAATCATTGAAGAAGAAGATAATATTCATAAATCCAAACGAAACATGTAACTGGAAAAGACATACAAAATTAAAAAGTCTAACGTTCGCACCTGGGAATCAAACCCTGAATATCTGTCTTACTCTGAGTATATTAAGACTTTACGTCATTTTTGTCTATTTCATATCTCAATCTAAGATTTTTCAGTATTATCCTCAACTAATTGCCATATTTTTTTACTACTATCTTTGTACGATTTCAAAGTTCTACTGAAAAATATTTTTTATGTTCTACCCGATATATTTATCCGATTTTTATTTTATATGGGACACCTAGAATGAATATTTAATTTTATTGCAATAACTTTTGAAGGTTATTTCCGTTAATTTAGTATTTAATCGTTTAAGAAGAAGATAAGGTAATATTAATAAATCTTAACGAAATATAAACAGAAACAGTGACTGAAAATAAAAATAAATGCATATTTTCTGTATCTTGTTCTGTTTCATGTTTCTTTTCCTTACTAATACATTGACAGAATATTTTGAATTTTTTCTACTACCATCATCATAAACGAATAATGATGCTTTTTCCATTGCAAATTATTAAGACCATATTTTCTGGCGAAGTATTCATCACACGACGGGTAGGGAATCCGATGCTTTTGAACCATTGGACCAAGATTCATATAATATTTTTTTGTTTTTTAAATTGTGTTATTCTTTGATCTCTATATTAATAATAAGTACCTATACTGCATGGTATGGTATTCAAATAAAAACAATGAAAATAAATAAAAATAAATAAACTATTGTGTCGGGACATGGTCCTGAGTAAGCTCGGGCCCAGCGCTCACTCGAGATTGGCGCTTGTGGCCGGAAGACTGCAGTCACCACATGGGTATCTAGCATGGTCGATCGATATAGATTTTATCGAAAATGTCGGTAACTTGTCATCGCTCCCAACCGCGACTGCAGGCCGCTAACGAACAAATAACAGTTCACAACGACTAAGGGTTCTCAATTTATTTGACATGAACTGTTATTTCTTCGTTAGCCGCCTGCGGTCATGCTCGGGAGCGATGACAAGTTATCGACCTAAACCTATATCGATCGACTATGCTAGATACATTGATATAAATAATACATTTTGATTTGAATTCAGGGATCAGTATACGCTAAAAATGTTACGAAATCTGGTCCTGTAAAGTGTCATGAATTGTGAATAGAGTAATTAACTAGTACGATTAATGCATTGTTTTTCAATACTTTGAATATCAACCAGTAACTGTGTAATTTTGAATTGTTTTCGCTTAGAAACTCCTCGTTATCTTGGCCTATTCGCATGATAAAATACGCGACTTAGACATTCTCTAAGAGCCTGAATCATTAATAATATTAATAACCTTTCTTCCGTGAAGGCACGCTTGCTCCCTGTACCGGGGGTTAATCCTGCGATGATTCATGATGATATATTACAACCCTCGTGAGTTTGGTATCTGAAGATTACCAAGGAGAAGATTCCTTCCAATTGAATTTACCGTAACGCGGAATCTTTCCGATTCCCTCTGAGCCTTTTAAAGCTTTTCTTTCGAAGCTTTTTCTCTATGTGAAGTTTCCTGGCAATCACAGAAAAGTAATACGATTATTTATGGCCTATTGTGTCATGTGCTTTTATTTATTTACCTTCAGCTTTGTCATCTTGCGTATGCGATATCGCCTAACAATAATTCCAGTCAAGCAGAAAATTTTTCTTTATCCTTTTTATACCGTCAGCATATTACAATAGTAAATTATTGACTTTCCATTTGCAAAATTTTCTCTTGCTTCATACACGTTTATAATAAATTATGGGTACCATCTCTTCTGTTTTAAATATTGTTTTTTTTACATTAGTTCCATACTAATGGAGGTCCTGAGAAAAATAATTTCCCTCGGTGCATCTATATCATCTTAGGGAATGCTGTGTGGAGGATTTTTTTAAGGAAAGGAAGGAGAGGAAGGAAGGAAATAGGTACGAGGGGTGGGTCAGTGTGTACAAGAGTGATGGTCGTATGCCGTACGCATCCAACTGCGGTGCTAGACAATGGATGGTTCGAGGGATTTTGGCTGGATAGATCAAAAAACTTCCCTCAAACAGTCTCTCTTGATCTGACCCGCCACACATTAGGAGGGCAGACTCATCGGCCGCTAAGACCTGGACCAATCTCATCCCATGAACCCGGGAACCCTTGCTAAGTCACCAAACGTAGCGAACCACTTGCAGGTGTTGATTGTCCAATAAATGGTTCCCGGGGTGGCGATTCCCGTACCCGCCTCCCAAAATAAAATGTATTATAGAAAATAAATTAAAAATTTTATGAACAGTAAAGTTCTCCACATTATTACTATCATTTTAAATGTATTGAGATAGTTTTTCTGACAATCAGGTTTACATGTACGTATGTATAGATTCCGTGACAGTTGATTCCCCGGCAGTTGACCCCCGGCGTACTTATAAGCAATATGCAGTAGATTTAGGGAAAATACGGTATACCTACTTATACAAAATATAACTTTTCTCGGAAGATTTTTCAATGTAGATGAGTGTTTCAGGCTGATAATTATTGCTTATAATAATGTTACCCTTTGTGCTATGCATAAAAATCTTGTCTTAAACGTTAGTTTATCAATTAAAAAATAATAATTAATATTTGACAAGTTAGAGTATTTCCCCAAAAAATGTAGACATAATTTGTCTCGACGCCACCTAGCGGGAGATTTTACACTAACAATGTCTCTCTCGCAAATATAAATTTGGTTGTTTTCAGGTAGAAAAAATATAATAAACAGTAATTGTTGAATGAAACACTAGTATGTATTGAATTATTTGGTGGGTATTAGATAAGCCGCCATAACTTAGTGGTCAGAGCACCTGACCGGCAATCAGAAGGACACGGGTTCAAGTCCCGTTGGCGGCAAGTATCTTTTCTCGGAAGATTTTTCAATGTAGATGAGTGTTTCAGGCTGATAATTATTACTTATAATAATTATAACTAAGTATCCCGAAAGAGTTTGCAGAGAGGATGTACCGCCGAATAACAAAATAATAAAACATATTTTCATTCAAATCCATCAAGGATAAAGTTACTGTAAATACCAGCGTATGAGAAGGAAATATCGACCCTGTAAATAAATTCGTTTGATATCCATATGAACCTACTAATAAATGTACTTTTGAAGTCGATTGTAGGTTTGGAATTATATTATTTTAATATCGTACGATCAACTGTCGAAGCTTTCGATCTCTGTTCAGTGAGTTAAGTGGCTTATTATTACTGGTAATTTTCAAAGAAGATGAGAGTGATTGGAGGTTATTTATAATGCCCCATCCAGACTCTCGGATAGAAAGCCCAAGAACACCCGAGAAGCGTGAATGTGCGGAGTTCGGAGTTTCTCGACGACTCGTTCTCGGGCTCGCCAGTTCTCCGTTCGTTGTCGGTATTTTTGACCGCTTCAAAGGATTTTTCGGGCGAGAAGAGAGAAGACTACCACATTCACGTTTTGTCTCAGTGTCGTTTAGTGAGCGGCGGAGAGTAGACGTACATATTGAATTTTTTTGTTTCGAAAATTTTGTTTCGTTTTAAAAAATGTGGAATAACGAACCAGAGTTGCAATTTATAAAATAGTTTTAATCTGAGCCTATTTTATGGGTTGCTAAATATCGGAACTACAAAGATATAAGTTTAAATCACGATGCGTGGAACAGAATTTAATTAAACAATTAATTCATTTAACCCGTCTGCTTGTTAAAGAACAAATACATCCCAAAACACGTAATCGCGTTATACTTTCATAAGACCAAAAACGTCCCGAGCGACATTACATTTTAAAAGCTATATATCTCTCTTCCTCTCAAGCAAACATATGTATTTTTTCTTTAAACCAGAAAGAAAACAAAATAATGCTTCTTATTGTCTTTGAAATATGAAAGCTATCTTGCATAGATATTTTACAATCTCGATTCAAAGTGACGGTTTCAGATTTTACGCGCAAAACTGAGACTTCCGTATTGTGAGGTGCGAATATATTGAACCAAGGAAGACGGGTTAAAATAATATAAAGTATGTTTGCGGCACGTTCCAGAGTGGAAGATACTCATAGTATCGCCCTGGTGTAAGACCACCATCCAGAATTGTAACATTGCTTGAAATGGCTTTAGCTGTGTATGGTTACCAGATCTGAATAGTCAGGTACTTTCCCACCTTCCTAGACCCATCTCCTTCCCCTCTCCACTACCGTCAGCCTCACAACATACCCCAATTGGGGATGCCATAGTCTCACTGGCTTTAGACAAGAGCAGTTGGGACTCTTGTGCAGTGTTCATATGAAAAAAAAGACTTGGAGAATTAATGGAGGTAGCAGTACCCGAATTTAAAAAGAAGAAAGATTCTGTTTTTGCGAGTTATAGAAAATACAGGGAAATGGCCACCATCGTCTGGCTTTTCTATTTTTTTTACTTTATTTTTAGTTACAACGTTCACAAAATTATAATATGCCAGGGCACACAGAGCCAAACCTGCTGCAATTTGAATATCGTCTGTAATGTCGTCCATACCGGATAGGAAACAGATCACGAGTGAGAAAAATGAGAGTGTGGATAATTGCTCGTTCTCGCGTGAAGTCTCGGCGAAACTTCTCGCCGAGACTTCTCGCCGTGAGTCAATCGCTATAAAGTTTGGCATTCGGAAACCACTGAAATAGTATAAACACGGTATTATGTATGGTAATTGACTATTTGTGGCTTTTACACTGGGTAAATTCTACCACAAAGGTGCAGTCACATGCTGAATTTAACTAACAGGATTAAAACATGAATTACATTGAAATAAAAACAAGTAATGAAAAGAAATTATCTTGCATTGAAACTAAATACCCACCACTATTACTAAATGCAAGATAGGTATGACATAAAGTAATATTGGTTTGTAGGTACAAAAAATCTTAGTTTTAACAATATTCTACGACAAAAATAATACTTATTTTTAAGTTAAAATTTTCTTTCAACCGTGAATAAGAGGTTTGCATTTTGTCACTCCCAATATTTTGTCTTAAATTTTGGGAAAAGTTTGAAATTTCTTTTCGATGTATATTTTAAATATATATGTATTTTGTGCCATTAGAGCTTTAGAAGTATTTGAACTCGTCTAGAATTAGCGATATGACAATAATCGTTCATCTACGAGGTGATAACTTCTTTAGCACTGTTGTGATTTTAAACTCGATGAAAAGAAAAATAGCGACTCTAAAAAGAGACACACATACATCTATAGGATTTAGCCTGCAAGAGAATGAGATAGTATAATCGGTTTCCTCTTTGTGCGGTGCTTCGCAGCCTCCCAACTCTAGTCTACTTTACTTCTACGCTTGTAAATTGCCCACTCTGATTTTTTTATTGTTTGTGTTTTGTGTGTGATGAGTTTTGTAAGGGAATCAATTTTAAAAAAAGGCTACCTACATTTGAAGTCAGTTGTATACCTACATACCTCAGTTTATTGGACTTAGATAATTCAATGCATTTGCAAAGTGTTTAAAATTTTTGTTGGTCAATAATAAGGGTATTGTAATTAATTAGAATTATGAAATTTCTTCCAATAAAAGGATCGTTATAAAAATTACCAAATTTTACCAAAAATATTTATGACATTATTAAATTTCCACCCTAAGGCGTTTCACTCGCATTCAAAGAGTGCATTAGACATTTCTGAAAATGTGAAATTATTATTTGGTCCTTTTTGTGTTGAGGGTAACACGCTACGGTGATGCTCTCCATAGAAATGAGCATGTATCGTCACCGGAATCACGGGGGCGCTGAGAGGGGCGATGGGAAAGGGAGGCGGTGACTGAATGAAGATTGATAGACGTCGATAGCACCCCTGACGACAGGCACATGAAGGTTCCAGCTGCTGAATAATTAGGCGCCTGAGCTAAATTTACTCGCGTGGTGCTACAAATGTATCCCAGCGTGATGTAAGTGAGGTTTTTCTTTCAAATTAATTCATCTTTTAAAATAGTAGTTAAACAGCACATTTTTAAATTATTTTTTAAAGGATAACACTCTAACGAACAACCATCCTGCTGTTTCCCCTGTAGGGGGAATATGCAAAGAGGACGGACTGCCACACAATTTATTCTCGTATTTAAAATAGTAAACATATAAAGACTCATCCACAAACAAAGATTGTCTTATACATACCTACTCTTCTGACTTTTGACAAAATCCTGCCGTGTCCTCAGGCGTCCCCGACTACTCACATCATTCACTTTCGTTTCACACATTTTCAATAAACTCCTCATTGCAAAAAAAAACTTTTTTAGCACCGTTGAAAACTTCTTTACCACCGTGGTGATTTGAAACTCGATGAAATGAAAAAGCGACATTAAAAACAGGATCACATAAATCTGTAGGATTTGGCCTGGGAAAGGATGAGATAGAATAATCGGTCTCCCCTTTGTGAGGTGCTTCCCAACCTCCCCACTCTTGTCTCCTTTTGTTTTCTGGAGGTTTCTCTTCTGCCGCTTGTGAACTGCAAACAATTTTGTTTTTAAAGTTCACATGTTAGAATATAGAAAATACGGGAAACATCCAAAATAATTTAAAAAAAAAACTGAAAACTACCGTAATTAATATTTAAGAATTTTTTTACGGTTTTCTACAAATTGAGCACATTAACAAAAAACATGTACCTTTTTTATAAAAATTTCATTTGTTTTTACTTCCTGCTTTTGTCTCATACGTCAAGTATTTTTACTATGACAACTATTTTGACAACCTGTTCATATGGAATACGGGTCGAACTAGCGCAACAAGGTACGGGACGGCACGAAAATGCTTTCAATTCTGGCTAAAACGTCACCATTCGTTCCAAAAGCTTTTAAGGGTTGTTTCCGATCAAGGTGTGAATTGAATACACCGGAATCAGAACATATTCAGCCACACATTTAATGTACAAATGACCACTAAGCTCACTTATACTCGTAAATAAATGTAAATCGTAAATACCTACAAATTCAATTTAGTGTTTGCAGTTTTGCAGGCTCCTGTCATGAATTTGGGTGTGATATCTATGGAACATGGACTGTCATTTTGATTCGTTTGTTTTGAACTTTTTTAATTGATTGTTGTTTTCTGCTTGAATGAACAAGAATTAAATAATTTTTTACGGCGAAACAAAAAAACGTCAGATGCATTTCCAATGATAATTTTGATGTGCTTTCTACATAAAATGTTTCTTAATATATACTATACCAGCGATCGGCAATTGGTGACCCGCGGGCCAGATCCTACCCGCGACGTGCTCCGGAACGAAGGGAGTCCCTGAACGGACGATTATTCCTTCCCACCTTACTTGGCTCACCACCGTTCACAATCTTTTTTTTCATGTGGCTAGTTCTTGTGAAGAAAATCTAAGATATCTAAAATAGTTAACCAATGTGTAAAAATGACATTCTCGGGTAGTTTCGGTAGAAAAAACGTTATGTTAAATCTTAACCTCGACTAAGATGTTTTATGTCTTAAAACTCTTGTACCTGTAGCTCTGTTATCATGAAACTTGCACGGCTTATCTTATCTAGAATTTTGACTTCAAAGCGCTTTATTTAACCCTGCTACGCATTTTTCTTCGGTAGTTATAAAGCTTTATCATCATTACATAGTATAAAATGAAGTCGCTCAAAATGTATGTGCGAGATGTATGTATAAGATCTATATCTTTTAAACTGCGAACGGATTTTCATTCGGTTTTCACCAATAGATAGAGTGATTCAAAAGGAAGATTTACATGTATAATACTTGCTATAGTAAAGAAAAGCTGAGAAATTCAAATATTCAATTCAGGCAGCGGGCAGCGGGTGGTGTGGATTTTATAAATTTTGGGTAATGGCGTTGTGTTTCGTTAGCCACAGCAACGCGTGGCCGGGTCTACTAGTTACATAGTACAAAATGAAGTCGCTCAAAATGTATATGCGCATAGATCTTTTAAACTACGCAATGGATTTTCATGCGGTTTTCACCAATAGATAGAGTGATTCAAGGGGAAGGTTTATATGTATAATACATGCTTATTATAGTAGAGAAATGCCAAGAAATTCAAATATTCAATTCAGGCAGCGGGCAGCTGGCAAGCGGGTAGTGTGGATTTTATAAAGTTCGGGTAATGGCGTTGTGTTTCGTTAGCCACAGCAACGTGTGGCCGGGTCTGCTAGTAATATATATATTAGACTTTGTATCGATAAAGAAACCATTGGTTTCCAAAAATGTTGATATTTTTTATTAAATATCTGGTGGTAAAAACAAAGGTTGTCATTTTCATTTAATTACTTTGAAATGTGCTTTAAAAATTGTTTTTAATACAAGATTTGTGACTTTTATGTTTTATCTCAATTTGGGAGGCGGGAATGGGTACCGCCACCCCGGGAACCTTTATTGGATAACCAACACCTCCGCCATAGGTCACCCCAAGTGGTTCGCTACGTTTGGTGATTTAGCAGGGGTGCCCGGGTTCATGGGATGAGGTTTGTCTAGGTGTTGGAGGCGGATGACCAAGACACACTGAACCCCAGATTTCTACCCATCCCTTAAACCCTTTTCCTTCCCAGAACTCTCCTCTCCTTCCTTTTCCTAAAAAAACCCTCCACACAGCATCCCCAAAGATGACATAGGCCCTGAGGAAAATTATTTTCCTCAGCGCCTCCTGTGTGGAGCTCATGTAAAAAAAAAAAAACAAAACAAAAAAAATGGTCTACTACGACCTAGTTGCGTCATCGTTTCATCAATTTCAGAGAAATGCAAGCGTGTGTGCGTGTAATACCCATCACAAGTTGATAGAACGCATTGTCTTCGACAACGGGTCTATCGGTCGAGTCGGAAAGTGGGTTAATTCCCGCTTCCAAGATTTGTATTCATTCATTCACAAAACCAAAATCGAAAAATCGATGACCAAAGACACACTGAACCCCAGATTTCTACCCACTCCTTAAACCCTTTTCCTTCCCAGAACTCTCCTCTCCTTCCTTTTCCTAAAAAAACCCTCCACACAGCATCCCCAAAGATGACATAGGCCCTGAGGAAAATTATTTTCCTCAGCGCCTCCTGTGTGGAGCTTATATTGTATAAAATCCAGAGATTTTTCTTTTACGCCTTACTGGTCTAAAAAAACGCAATCTGAAATTCTAAATGATCATTTTCATCGAGGTTACGTAGGAAAATGATCGTTTTAAATCCTTTGATAATTTTCACGTTGCTTTATTAAATGTTTCAAAGAAAATCCCATTTTGATTCTGTTATTCTAACCAATCTTCCATTAACTGAAGTAACTACTGTATTCACTTGTTGATACATATTTACAAAACTCTATAATATTGATGTAGCTCTTTCATTAATTTAGAATATTTAGATAGTTAACCATTAACACACAGGACTCTCGTTCAATATGCCAATTTCCTGAATTATGTATTAAACCCAAAACCGGCCATGTCTCTTTTTCTACCGGTCCCCGAAAACTGAAAAGTAAATATTCAAATAATGTTTTCGGCGCTAATTAAGTTAATTGAACTGAATTGGTAATGAATTAATTGTAAACGGAGCCGAGATTTTGGCGAATTATGGAATGTTTGAATTTGGCAATCTTCTCGGGCGGTGGAATAAATCGGTTTCTTACTGATTTTCAATTCTGAATTGATTAATCAATTTGCAAAGCGTTTATTTCTTGCCCTATTCGTAGGTGGAATATATATTTTTTAATAGATAACGTTGTATAATTATGATTTGTTAACATAAATAGTGTATTTTAACTCAAATTACAAAGATTTATTATTCCTCGTAAAGATATTTCTCGTTTATGAAAAAAACAATATTTAAACTTTTCTTACTACCAACATTGTGAACCAGAAGAAGAGTAGCGGGTTGAACCCGAGATGTCGATTGGAACCCGACACTTTAAACCACTCAGCTACTTAGTGTTCGTTATTATTCTTCTTGTGCTCACTCCTATCGGAGGTTGGCTGTCATCGGAGTGAACCATGTCTTTCATTAAGCACGTTTTTCCTCGATTTTTTCTTATGTCGCTCCTTGTAATGTGATTAAGATATTTGAATTTTCTTCCTGTATTATATACAACTCACAATAATTGTTCTCAATTTCTGAGGCGGGAATGGGTACCGCCGCCCCGGGAACCTTTATTGGTTAACCAACACCTCTGCCATAGGTCACCCCAAGTGGTTCACTACGTTTGGTGATTTAGCAGAGGTGCCCGGTTTCTCTAGGTCTGATGACCAGGACATACTGAACCCCAGATACCAACCCATCCCTTAAACCCTTTTCTTTCCCAGAACTCTCCTCTCTTTCCTTTCCCTAAAGAAACCCTCCACACAGCATCCCCAAAGATGACATAGGCCCTCAGGGAAATTATTTTCCTCAGGGTCCCCTGTGTGGAGCTCATGTAAAAAAATTAAAAATTGTTAACCATTGAACTAAGAATTTCTAAATTTATTATTATTTATCTTCTTTCTTCTATGCCTATCTCAAATTAAATTGGTATATGTCTTCATGAGGGCAAAATTTGAATGCCTTTTACCTGTATCACTGGGTTTTTTCATTAGTGATCATCCGGACAGATGGCCATGACGGCAACTTTATACTCATTCCAATCATCTAATCAGTGTCCTCAAATCCACTGGTGTCGTGTTCCACGCATAGAAAGTTATATACATAAGTGATTCCTCCCCATTTTACCTGTCCAGTCCAGGGACAGTCACCTACCTTAGGGTGGTTTATTCCAGAATTCCAGGCCCTGTCCCACCGTTTTAAGGCTCCCTTCCCGGATTTCAGATTTTCCACCCCTTAGTTTAGTCACCTGTCGACCCCCTAACTCCCCCAAGCCCGCTCCCTGAGACTAATGGACCGGTGCTAATGAACAATGCAGCATCCAGCAGAGATGAGAGATACACCCAGACAAGAGCAATGATTGCCGAAAAGTAAAGCTTTTTCGTTCCCAGGGTGCTTTCAGTCTTTGCTTGAATGACGAACGAAGAGGAAGACTACGAAAGCCATGACTTTTCTCATTTCAAATTACTCAGAGTAGAATCATTTTAAAGCACGGTTTCCCAACCAGTGGTCCGCAAGAGGGTAGAAGATGGTCCGCGATGTTCCGCCGGTCAATAAACGAGCCAGCGCTCGGGCGGTCCCTGGTCGAGAAGTCTGAATAAAAAAAATCGGGACAATATTCAGTTTTTCATTATTGTTAGTCCATCCTGGGGGGGGAGTGGCTAGAGGGCCCCCTTCGCTACGCCACTGCTTGTGGTCCCTGTCGAAAAAAGGTTGGGAACCACTGTTTTAAGACATCTTTGCTCGTGTAGTAGTGTAACTGTACCGTAGGATTACTGCGGGGTAAGAGGTTACTGCAGGCGGGTGATCCAAACCAATATCAAACCAGTTTGAACCACTTTCGGTTTGCACATATACATTCAAACGTGCACTGTTTAAAATGATTTGTCTGTGGCGTAATGTACCTGCATATCATTTTAAAGAGAAAACATAGGATAGTATCGAAAGTTTCAAAAAAGTTTTCTGACTATTTTTAACACCCACCCGCTGTCCAGTCTTACTTCCCAAATGCCTAAAGATACTGTGCGATTACCAACTTTCCGTTTAATTCGTTTGATCTCAAATTCCGATTACACTCACGATTAAATTCGAAAATGTTTAGTTTCTTTCTTCAGCTTCCTAACAAAAACAAAATTATTATTAAATTGAATTAACGTTTAACCCATCCAGTACACCACTTTTCGTGGGTCTCTTTAAAACTATTTATCTACGCAAGGTATGAAAGCAACAAATTAGATATTAAGTTGTACCGCTTTTCTTCAAATATAATTGAATTTCTTTCTTTTCAGTTATCAAGTCATATTCAACTATGGAAAGCTGGAAAACGTTCAAAATTACTTTTCTCGTATCTGTATATTTTTCTATATTCCACAATAAATCTACTCAATAAAATATATGCAGCGTGTAATTTTTTTTTGATGGGATATTTTTTTAACTTTGAAAATGAACTTTGAATAATGCTGAGTAAGGGATTGTTTAGAATACCAGTTTTAGTCGATTTGTGGAAAGTGGAAAATCTGTTTTTCATAATACACAGGAATATATTATTAACTCTTATTTTATAAATTCTATCTTTGTCATTACAAAAATTTTACTTTCATAGCAAACTTAAGACATAAAGCTTTTACTTTTAGCTAATACCTGTTTTCTGAAGCAGTAAAAAATTATCGAAGGTTGAGCTCTGGTGTTACTAGTATATGTATTATTTTAGTCTGTATTATTATACTATATATGTATTATTTTAGTCTGGATTGCCTAGGTCAGTGGTTGGCAATCTCATTAGTCAAAAGAGCTAAATATCAGCAGTATTTAGTAGTATTTTAGCTAAATACAACAGTATTTAGTACAAAGCTTTGGATTTCTTTTGAGAGCTGAACCGTGTTTTTAGAAGTCGGTGAAAACAAGGTATAAGAACTGAATAAAACTAAATATGTATCACACTTTGTAATAATCTTACTTATTGATGAAAATAACATTTTTTTAATTTAAAAATGTTATTTTAATAAAATTGATATTAAATCTTCAATAATGATTTTTTTAAATAACTTACGTTTTTAATTACAAATCGATAATTTAAAAAATAATCACAATTAACATCTAATGTGCAAATATTAGAGAAATACAATTAATTATTATCCTTAATAAACGATTCTTAATAAAATAATTAACGGAGGAAATCCAACCACGCATTATTTAAATGTCATGAAAAACCCTTGACATTGAAAAAATGTCAAATCTAAACGCCTATCTATAGTTTAATTTTACTTTTAATTTTTAATTTAGCTCACAACCACATTGGTATTATAAGAAAAAAGATTTTGGAAATGTTATTTATAATTAGTAAAATTAATCGTATTTTTAATACGTCATTCGTTGAAGAGCTTCACTCGAGTAACCAAAGAGTCGCGTGTGGTTTGCAATTTTACCACAAACCAACATTTGTATCGTGAGCTATGGAGCTATGAAATGTGAATGTATCATTCAAAAACTACACAAACACCCCATGTTGTTTCATATTTTTTAAATGTTCTATTGGAAAGTCACAGTTGCGTTCTTTAGAAAGGTTAGTTCAACGCAAATAATTTTAATTCACAACAATCATTCTTATAGTGAGCTACGGTGCCGAAAAATATGAAATAATTGTTTTTTTTAATTGCTTGTTCCATAGTTTTAAAACGTTCAATAAAATAGTTTTTTCACGAATGATCTTAAAAGTAATATTTTTTGTATTGCTAAAGTTTTAAAATATACCTATTAACCGCTGTGAATATGTTGACGATGTCCCGGTTTGTTTAATTACCATTTTTGTTCAAACTCTAAAAACCCTTAGTAATGTATTTTAAAGGTATGGTTTGCATATGGAAAGCCAGAATAAGTATGATAAGAAGAAACGGAAGGAAGAATAAAGCGGAGAATCCGACCTATTAAGCTCTTAACAATGAACGTCATAAAGGTTTTTTTCCGGAGATACCTTTGTACAAAAATAAATTCTGACTCTCGTGCCTTGTTGAAATAAAGTGCAAACTTTTCGACACTCATTCTCAAATTAATTGAAAATTTTAAAGGTGTTTTTTTTTTTCCTCGTAATGTCACTTCATAGTTTACAACACAATATTTCAATAAATATGCGAGTTTGCACCACAATATTATAAAAACAAAATAAAAATCAATCAGCGTTGGAGTTTACCACACATATTACAAAAAACAAAAAAGTGAACGAACATGGGACTTTACAATGCAAAATTACAATAAATAAAATAAAAGGCAATGAACTTAGGAGTTTACAACAAAACATTACAATAGACAAAATCAACATCAATCGACATGGGGGTTTACAACGTAAGATTTCAATAAACAAAATAAAAGTCAGTAAAAATGACAGTTTACAACAAAACATTACAATAGACAAAATCAACATCAATCGACATGGGGGTTTACAACGTAAGATTTCAATAAACAAAATAAAAGTCAGTCAAAATGACAGTTTACAACATAACATTACAATTAAAAAAAATTGCGAAATTGCACAATTGGTAACAATTATAAGGAAAACTTTGTAGAGTATTATACTGCCATGAAGCTACGGTTGTAGCGAAACCCGGTCGGCATAAAGTATAAAAATAAAAGTGGTGTTTACAAAGTTATTGTTTTATTTTAAATTAATAATGTCACATCACAAAGTATCCGCTTCATATGAACAAAAAAAAAAAAAAAAAACAAAAACAAAAAAACAAAACAAAAAAAAAACAAAACAAAAAAAAACAAAACAAAACAACAAAAAAAATTATAAGGAGGTTTAAAAATCCTTGTCGTCCAATTTATACTTAGCATAATTTGTGTTCTAATGGCCAGTGGAAGTGCATCATTGTTTATGTTTAGCTTTCAGAGAGCCTCATCAAATTGATCTACTGGAAAATGGTAGGTTATTCGTACTTAAGTTCGCTCTGTAACTTGGATTTTTCACTATTTACTGCCTAATCATAAGTACACTCTTTCAAAAATCTACAATGAAAATCCTTTGTAAATGGTAAGATAGGCCTGACTACTTCTTAATTTCCAAATCAGCGGATTTCTTTGTACTTTGATATTTAAAAAAATTACCAGAGTGTTGGGAGTCAATTGGGAATAATAATATAGGAAAATAAAATATATCAACGCGTTAATACTTACAAACGAATAGTTGCTTGTAATGGTTTTAGCTGTGTTTCTTTAGCCAGGTTCTTCCCCACCTTCGTCTTCATATCTTTTTTCCCTCCCCATTACCTTCAGCCTCACCATATATTCCAATTAGTGTTCGCTGTCTCCATACGGTTGGAGCAGTTTGAGAAAAAATACACTTTTTATTTTTTATTCTCCACTACGAATTTAGGTATGTAATTTGATGCCGGAGCGATATTTTTACCAGAAGGACATACTCTGCATACATATATTTTTTCGGTATTATAAATTAGTGTAGACATGTAGATACATGCAATTATCACCTTGTTTCATAAAAAAAATCCGAATAATATTTAGTACACCGTACGAACAGGGCAGAGTTACAGTGGAGGTTATCCACCTCTTACCCGCCCTGGTATAAGTAACTGATGGTTACTCCTACATTTATTTATTTTGAACGAATCTAGACCTCCAGTGTCCTTGCATACGTTGTTAGTAAGCAGTATGCAAGTGCTTAACAGGAAAAAACATAATACAACAAATACAGGGCAGAGTTACAGGTGCAACATAAAAATAAAAAAATTGATATTCATCCAAAAATATTAAACTTCAAAATAGCTCGTAAAAACCGTTGAATACTTCTAGAGCCTCCTTGCATCATCAGACAAAAGTCCACCCCTAACAGTCCAGGTCTCACTTGGAGTCGAGGCACGTACATCCTCCTCCCTGTCACGTGACGTTCCCCATTCCTCCCCAACCCCCATCCCTGGCGTCAATTGTCTCCCCTCCAGCCTCCCTACACCTCATTGCATCCCCCTGCACCCTTCAACGGCTACCCCTGTTGTAAAAACCTCCGCCCACTAGACACTAGACACTGGTCTGGTGAAGAACCTACCCTTATGAATAATAGCGTACATGTAGGTTCTACTGTTATCTCCGGAGTACAGTAGGATTCGCTAAAACAAATCTGTAAGTTTTTTTTAAATTTCCCTCGTGCATCGGACATATATTATTATCATCGTTTGCTTATTCTCTTTAAGACGCCGCTACCCGAATTTCTGCCGACTTCTAACATATCTCCCTTAAACATTTGAAGTTTTTAGAAGCTCTTAAACTTGTTGCTCTTGTTTTTTGAAGCTCTTAAAAAAATATATGTTATTTTTGAAGATAATATCTTCGTTCCACGCCGAAACGCAAATTATATAAAATTCCCTCGATAGAAAAAAATCGCAAAGTATGCTCCGAAAATTATTATAAACACGTTTGTTTCACATATTTGTAAAAAGCATTAACTTTGTAGCTCGCCATAATTTACAATAAAACACATATAAAATTGTTGTAGACCACTTTTATTTTATAAACACTCTACCGGTTTCAGAGGCACCCTTCCTTCGTCCTTCCCACTGACGAAGGAAGGGTGCTTCTGAAACCGGTAGAGTGTTTATAAAATAAAAGTGGTCTACAACAATTTTATATGTGTTTTATTGTACGTTTGTTTCAGTTATTTTACAAGTTATAGTTGTGAAAAAATTCACTATGTTTCGTTAAGTGATTCTTAAGATACCTTCCACGTGATTTTTGCTCTATTTTAAACGAGTCGTGTTTTATTAAACATTTTCGCAATTTTAGCATCGATTTTGTTGCTTTAAATACTAGCGCGCTCCTCTAACATTCGTAATTCGATATCTCTCCATCTTTTTCTTTTTGATCCCGGTTGCGGCGCCTTAAACAAATCTACTGATTTTCTTTGATTGAATATTCAAATACTGAAAACATTTAAAACATTAATATTACGGCTCCACCCCTACCACAATAAAACATTGTTCTAAACTGTCAAATTAGTATAAGCTTTCCCTGACGAAGGAACGTTTGTTCCGAAACCGGTCGGATTTGCACATCATATAAGTGGTTTATACTAAGTTGTATTGTTTCATTTTTCTATTAATATTAGAATTAAAATTACAATTACATTAAAATCCGCAAATATTACTTCACTTAAGCGAATTCAAATATTTTTTCAGCAAATGTTGGATTTACTATGTTTTAATATGCATCAGTTACTACGAGTATAATTGTTTCAGCATATTTTCTGTCAAAGAAATTAAATAAAACTTCACCAACAAAGATCACAATTACGAATTACGATACGATTGTACCACCCCAGTCAGTAGTACTCCTGCCCCGGTGAGACCGGTACACCAGGGGGCACTGATTTGATAGGACTAGGAACACGTGCTCTGAGGATGGGAAGGAGGTTGGAGTTCAATCGACTGGTATACATGGCAACCTAATAAAACCGATATTGGAATGTAGGCTGGGCAGGAATATAGGAATGGATTGAGCATTTTTTTTAAATCCTTTATGGGTTCTTTCTTCTTGCCTATTCTTGGGCTGAAGATAAACTACTTCATGTGAGTCACGCCGTTTGTATTGTGTAATTTTTAAGAATGGAACGCAGTGCAAAATAATTTCATCTTTATTTAACCCTTTTTTTACTAAATTACTGTGTTAACATTCTTCAGCATTGCTTAACCATGATAAGTACAAATAAAACTGCTTTGGCGTACACATTTGGCTCTTTAACCAACTATGTAATTACATATGAATATAATGATATTAACTTTTATAACCTTTAAACCCTTCAACTTCAGAAGACATTATCATTAAGCGCTAACGTCAAAGCGTACGTTTTTCCGTTAATATTCGCTAACACGTAATTAAGATTAATTCCAGTTGAGAGACAATTGCCTTCATGAGGTCTACTACTACTACTTCAAATAACTGAATACAACCCGTCAATAAAATATGCGCACCACGTAATAAATACTTATTTATTACACCATTAACAGCGCAGTATCTACCAAACGAAATAATTTATTTTTTTACATTAGAGCGCACTTTTAGATGTAGTCGAGTAACATTTGAAAACGAGTCAATAATTTCACGGCACCAAATAAAAAGTATTTTTTAGGCTCCTGTAATAAGCAATGCATCCCTAATAAAAACAACCTTGCGACATTGTGGCATGCTTAGTCATCTGTATACTGAATGACTTATCTCGACTTTCTTCCGCTTGTACAACCTTTGAATCTTATTTTTCTACATTTTCAAAAGGAAATATTTCTCGGGTCATAAATAAAATGGCGATATCTCTTTGTGAAAGACACACTGCCATGAACTTTCGGAACGAAATCATTTCAATGAATCCTTTATTATTTCTCTTCGGATACTTCGAAACGAAGTCAATAAGATACAGAAGTAATGATATAGAGGCAATTTTAATAAAGACGGAGCGGGAAAATACATTAATATATCGCTAACGAGAAAGAAGGGACTCGATATTATTTGTTACGATGTTAATAGGAGCGTGATTTTGGCAACATTAAAAAAATATTTTTATATCTAAATCAATTTTTTTTTTTTTTTTTTAATTTTCTTTATTCTTTTTGTTTATTACAGGATTGTTTTACATGGTATTTCGACTACCAAGCTAGGCAAATGCCCGTATTATGGTAGTCGAGATTCATAAGATATTGTATATAATATTAATAATCATCCATATATATGTAGATGAAAGTACAAACATATAGCATATATATTATAGTAGTATTAGGTACATGATCACATACAGGAAAGGAGTTAAACTAGGTGAATCTTGTATAAATAAAAATAAAATAGAATAACAAATAAAAATAAAAGTAACAAAATAATAATATTTTAAGGATAATAGAAATACAAAATAAGAATAAATATGTAAATCATCTATACAGATGAACAATGATAGTCTTTGACCCCAAAAAACAAAAGCAAGTATTCCTAAGCAGCATATGAAATGGACAAACAATGTCAAGAAATATGAAAAAAAGCATCAGTGTTAATATAAAGTTTTGGTTGAAAATTAATTTAGAGATAAGATTTTTTACTCTAGAAATATGAAAAAATAAGAACAGTTTTTAAGATGTAAGGAATTCTTTATAATATTTCCTTCCCTGAGTAAATAACCAGTTCTGTATATTAATGGCATAAAGATCATCAGTTTTCGATGTCTTAATATCAATACTCTGTAAGTTGAACATTTTAGGCGCGATGTTAGAGAACTGTCGTTGGGCGAAAGCTGTTTTTGTTGGAGGAATTTTGCATTTTTGGTGTGATGAATAACGGGTGTAAATATTTTGTTGAGTTTTGAGTGTTAAATCATTTTTCCTTAAGTGTATGAGAATTGTCTTAACGTATAATTGTCTAATGTCTAGGATTGCGAATTTTTTAAAAAGTGGCTCTGATGGGTTAGATGGGTGACATTTTAATATAATCCTTAGTAGCAGCTTTTGAATTAAGATCATGGGATATATAATTGAAGCTGCACAGCCTCCCCATCCCACGATACCGTATGTGGCTATTGATTGGAATAGTGCAAAATATATGCATCTAATTGTTTGAAGTTTCAGGATTGATCTGAGAGAGAGAAATATATAGCACAATTTGCGGAGTCTTTTTGTTGTGAAATTGACATGGTCCTCCCAACGCAGTTGGTCATCTATAACAATCCCCAGATATTTAATTATTGTTATACTTTCTCGATTATAGGGTTTTAATATACCTACTTGACTTACCTTTAACTAGAGATTCCTGACATTATACATCTGTATACCTACCTTTCATATGATGTTTACTTGTTATGTTTTTATAGTTTATCTTTTTTATTAAAAAAAAAACTGTCTCTGTATCATAAACTTGTCATGTAAAAGCCCATCATGGCGTTGAAAATTAATAAATAAAAAATAAAAAAATTATTTCGAATAAAAAATGCTAATCAAATTCTGGTCTAAGATTTGTTTGATACGAAAATGTCAGTCTATATTATTTTTTTACATTAGCTCCTATTACAGGAGGCCCTGAGGAAAACAATTCCCCTCGGGGACTATGATATCTTTCAGGATGCTGTGTGGAGGGTCTCTTTAGGAAAGGAAGGAGAGGAATTTTTGGGAAGGAAAATAGTGTGTCCAGGAGTGACGAATGATGAATCCATCCCTCCCACTGCGATGCAAGGCGATGTTCCGAGACAGTACGGCTGGAAAAGTCAAAGGGACGCCCTCAACCATTTTCTCCCGATCCGGATTGCCATGCAGCAAGTGGGCAGACGCATCCGCTGCCAAGACTCTGACATGCCTCACACCCATGGACCCGGGCACAACTACTAAGTTATCAAACGTAGCGAACCACTTGGGGTGACCTATGACAGAGGTGTTGGTTATCCAATAAATGGTTTCCGGGGCGGCGGTACTCATACCCGCCTCCCCAAATTGATTCTATAAACGAGATAAAAAAATTAGGTGACTGTTTTCTTGCAGATTTACTAAATAAAAAGAATGTGTTTTCTAAATTTCGTGATCTGTATAATTTAACGTTTGGAATAAAAATAATACCTACGTCGTTTTTTATTTAACTTTTTCCACGTTTGAAATTGAAATATTCCAATTTATAAATATCAACTTATTTTTCAAATTCAAAAATCTAAATGGAATTTTTTTCCAGTTTCTTAAATGTTTTTATTTTTACGGCAAATTTAAAAAGAAGAAATGTAACACATTTAAAATCAATATACATACATACTCGTATATATACATCAAAATATGCTTGCTTCTATCTATGTGAATATATGACTCACCGATTGCGAGAAAACTTTGGTGAGTTGTTGTGAGCACTCCCGTGAATGTTTCTATATATATACTGGTGAGTTCTGGCGTTATGAAATTTGTATAAAAACATTTAATAGGTGGCACGCGAGCTGTTTGAAAACTGAATGTACCGGGACTGAATGCATGGAATGCGGGAGGGGGAAGGGGGACCAGGGAGGGGGAAGGAGAACTCGGGAGGGGGTTCGCGGGACGGGTGAAGCGGGCGAGGGGAGTGGGGAGAGGGAAGGCGGAGTGGGAACGCGAGAGTGGAAGGGGTATCGGGAGAGGAAGGGGAGGCGGAAGGGGAATGGGAAGAATGGGAAAGGACACGCAGGGAGAAACAATTTCTTTATTAAGTGGCATAGCAATGCATGCAGGGAACTCGCTAGTACCTTCTAAATATTCTGAAATTCGATGCGAAATTATTATTTATAACGGCTTATACAACAGATAAACGCACCTCTTTGTAGAAATAATGTATGTTTCCCGAAACTATTTTATGTTTGTTAAACGTCAGTTTTTATTTTACATTGCTATTAGTATCGTTGCTATTAGTATAGTTGCTATTAGTATAGTTGCTATTAGTATAGTTGCTATTAGTATAGTTGCTATTAGTATCGTTGCTATTAGTATAGTTGCTATTAGTATAGTTGCTATTAGTATAGTTGCTATTAGTATAGTTGCTATTAGTATAGTTGCTATTAGTATAGTTGCTATTAGTATCGTTGCTATTAGTATAGTTGCTATTAGTATAGTTGCTATTAGTATAGTTGCTATTAGTATCGTTGCTATTAGTATAGTTGCTATTAGTATAGTTGCTATTAGTATAGTTGCTATTAGTATAGTTGCTATTAGTATCGTTGCTATTAGTATAGTTGCTATTAGTATAGTTGCTATTAGTATAGTTGCTATTAGTATCGTTGCTATTAGCTCGGATCCCTCAAGATGTGCCCAGGAAATTGGTGAAGTCATCAAATCTGCGATGGATGGCTTCATCCAATCCACTGTTAAAGAAACTGGTGTGGGCTCAAAGCCGTGGTTCAGTCGACAATGCTCTGAAGCAGTGCGACGAAAAAACGCGGCTTACCGAGCCTACAACACATCTCGAACATCTGAAAACAGAATAGTATATAACAAAATGGCAAAGGAAAGCAAGAGGATCATAAACAGGTCAAAATTCGAGCACGACCTACAGATCAGCAGAAAGCTGGCTGCCTGCCCGCACGGCAGCAGAGCGTTCTGGTCGCTTGCGGGCGCAATAGGTCGCAATTTCTGCCGATTGTTCTGTGGATTGCCGACTTTTTGAGGGAGAGGTCGATTCAGGCGGTTGCTGACGGTTTCACCTCTTCCTCGCATTCGATAAATGCTGGCGTCCCACAGGGATCGGTTTTGTCACCGACTTTGTTTCTGTTGCACATCAATGACCTCTTGTCATGTGCACCGATTCATTGTTACGCGGATGACAGTACAGTCCATGATAGCTTTTTGTTTGACAAGCCCCCAAAGGGCACACAAACTCCAATAGCTCGGAGGGCTTTGAAGTAAAGAATGGACGGTTACCTCGAGAGTGTTTTCTCTTGGGGTAAGAATAACCTCGTCGTATTTAATATTTCAAAGACCCAATCATGTTTGATAACGTCTAAAAGGGATCGAAATGAAAATCTAGTCTCCTTCAACGGAAGCAACCTTCCGAACAGGACCTCCATCGATATGCTTGGTGTAACTCTAAGTGACCAGCTCAGGTACGGGGGCTCCATCGAAACCAGAGTTAAGTTAGCCTCTCAGAAACTGAGCGTACTGTACAGGGCCCGCAGATACTTTAATAGTACACAACTGCTAACCCTGTACAAATCGCAGGTGCGCCCCACGGTTGAATTTGGCAGCCACTTCTGGTCTGGAGCTCCAAAATACCTATATAAAAAAACTTGTGCAGAAACGGGCGGTCCGTTTGATAGATTCTCCCATCTTAACAGACGGACTGCAATCTTTAGAGCACAGGCGTCAGGTGGGAATGCTGTCCTTGTTCTACCGGTATCACAATGGAAGATGCTCCGAGGAACTAGCGTCATTGATCCCCTCGGCACCGGTGCATAGTCGGGAAACACGCCAAACACGCGCCCAACATTTGTACACGGTTGACATTAGTCACATGAAAACGGGTCGTTTCTATGACTCGTTCTTGAATTCAACGGCTCGGCTGTGGAACGATTTGCCGGCCTCTGTGTTTCCTCCCTCCTACAACATGGGTCTCTTCAAAACCTGTGTTCACTCCTTCCTTTCCTCGAAAAGACCCTCCACACAGCATCTTCAAAGATGACATAGGCCCTGAGGGAAGTTATTTTCCTCAGGGCCTCCTGTGTGGAGTTAATGTAAAAAAAAGTAAGGTTTTAACACACGGTCGTTTTTAATTTGAATAAAATGTTCACTACGTTTATTAGTAAGGCTGTATGTGTTTAATTTCCCTAAGTCCCTTGTTTAACCTTTCCCTTATTAATGCGTACCTTAATTTCCTGGTAGGTACCTCAGATCCTCCCTCCTGTTTACCGTGAGGAAGTCAGGTTCTGGGCTTTGTGAAATATTAGAGCGGAGCTACTCTCAACTTTTCAGGCCTCATGAATAGGACGCCTGGAATTTATTATTTATCAAATCATTATCATATTTCAAGATATTTGTCTAAACGCTGAAATTTATTACAATTAATTTTAATACCGGAATCTTCAGATTTAATTAATTAAGTGCCTACTTTGAAATATAACGTAATTCCCCATACTGGCTGTCATGAAAAACTTTCTTCCAAGATCACGGTCAATTCAGTATCGATGAAGGA
Organism: Limnephilus rhombicus; assembly: GCA_929108145.2. Lineage (NCBI taxonomy): Eukaryota > Metazoa > Arthropoda > Insecta > Trichoptera > Limnephilidae > Limnephilus > Limnephilus rhombicus. Next base: position 29,916,210 of record OV815277.1, on the reverse strand, counting down.
ACTCCATTCTAATATTTTTTTAATATTTTTAGAGTTGGTTTAGTTAGTTTTTCTCACCAAAAGTTTGTTTTATTTTCAACAGGTCATGTCATTTTATATGTAAGACGCTATGAAACTATTCAATAAGTAAAAACATTATTTAGATGGAATTATTTATTTATTATATTATATTTTCAATATTATTACGGGAGAGTGGCATAAAAATTGTAGAAATTATTTTATTTTTTTTGGCTTTTAAGAATCGAAATCAATATTATGGAATTGTAGGCAACTACAGCATACAGCGCCAATCAGCTGTTTGAATCCCGCCATTTTGAAATTCAGACTTGGAGGATAATTAGTAGCATATCGATTTTTTGTACAGTTAAGTTTTTGAATATTTTGGCACTGAATTATTTAGGCATAAATAATGTTTCAATAAACACAACAACTAAATCTCTATAAACAGTACGTAAATAAACGAATACCACAAAATGTTACAATGTCTTGTGTCATACATTCGCATTCAATGACTTGAAAATTAGGGTGAGCAGTGACGTCACCACTAAACATTTTAAAATACCAACTTGACGGTGTGTTTCAATGACACGATTAAAAATTGACTTTTTAATAATTTTTTAAAAACTCTACGTTTAATATTATTTAATAAAACTTGTATATTCAGAATCATTGTATATTCGTTTTTTGGTCTATAAGAACATATTTTTTTAAAGCCGTAATATTTTTCACTTGAGAGATTGACATTTTCAATATCAACGAACTAAAGCAAGATTTTCGACTTCAGATTCGGATCCGGAGGTCGCGAGTTAATATTCGCGTGCCAAATAAGTTAAATTTAGTTTATGTGTATTATTCACCATATACAGACCGGTCAGTGGCTGAGTGGGCATCGCCTTTGGTCCCAACCCGGGCGTCGCGTGTTCGATTCTTCGGCTGGCTAAGTCCTCCATCATGACACAAGCAACATTTTCCGCTTGTGGTGGTAGTAGGAGATTTACGTACATTGTAGAGTTATTAACCCTAGAATGTTTGTCTTTCTTATAAAAAATATTTTTAAAAATTTAAAATTTTTATTAATATTAAAAATTAAAAATATAAAGTACCTATGCATACTAGCCGAAGTACTGGCATTGCTCGGGCTTTACTCGAGTTTTTCGAAACCAAGTGTAGACATTTTCTTCTTATTTTGAAGTCAAGTATGCAAAATTTCATCAAGAAGTATAAAAATTCTGCTTTAAAAGATGGGAAAGGGGAATTTGGGTGATTATTCGAAATCTCGTATAGTCAGTATCTTTCCTTTTGTTTTGAAGGTTATGTATGCAAAATTTCATTAATCTCAGAATAAAACTAAATAAAAGTAAATTTGTAAAAAAAAATTAAAAAGATGTGCAGCTCAAACGCGGTAGAAGTGAAACGCTCAGAAAACTAAAGTAGACAAGAGTGGGGAGGCTACGAAGCACCTCACAAAGAGGAGACCAATTATTCTATCTCATTCTCTCGCAGGCTTAATTCTGTAGGTAATGTATCTATGTGTTTGTCTTTTTTAGTGCCGGTTTTTCGTTTCATCAAGTTTCAAATCACAACGGTGCTAAAGAAGTTTTCACTTCAAAAACTAAATCCGCGCCGCCCTGTGGCGGGCTATTTCTTATTTATAAAAGTGTGATTGATACTGTCAGTATAGCCGTGGTGAAATGAAATGAAAGTGAATCTAAACGTTGCTTAAAATGGCATCAGCCATATTTTGGGACGTGATCTAAACAGCCGGGTACTTCCAAACCTCTTCCCATCCCCAGTCCCTTCAACCTCACAAGATAGGTACCGAAATAGGGATGCGATACTCCTACAGAATAATTTGGACTTCACATTTTAAAAAAGTACAAGTGCCTCCGAAAAACTCGTGAAGGGGATATTCTAAAGGGCATACATTAATTACGTGAGCAGTTTTTCTTCCAATCTAACCCCCCCCTCCCCCCCCCCCCCACCCTTTGGTGAGATAAATTTCGTATATTCTTTTCAATAGCGTCAGATTTTGCTGGACCCCCCCCCCTTTTGAGCTCGCGTAATTAATTTATGCCCCCTAATGTGTCTGTTGTTTTAAATTTGTCCGCATTCATAGTCTTCACAATTATCGTCTTTTAGGGCTCGTATGTGCCCAAAAAGTGGTTAAATTGTTGTACAGCAATATCGATTCAAGTTATGAACCGATTAGTTTACTCCTTTAATACAATAATTTAATTTTTTTTATTTCTTTTATAAATTAATAATATTTTAATCAATAATATTTTTATTCAATTTTTAAAAACGTTTTTTTATTAACAAGTTCTGCTTGTAATTATAACTATGCGTGACAGCTATTTCGCCTTCTAAGGCCATTATCAAACTTTGGTCATACCACTTACAGACGATTTATATTATTTTTAGATGGGTATTTACTATGACTGATTTCTAATTTCTGAGTAAAATGAATGAAATTATTAATGGTTATTATCTTTTTAAGGTTTCCCCAATGACTGCATCTTTTAAATTCGACTACAGGTCGTTTGTCGAATCATGATTTGAGTTATTCCCAAATTACGACATTGAAATTTTATAACAATATTATTGAATATATATAAAAGAAATTAAATTAAAATGGAGTTCAACAAATTAAACTTGCCAAATAAAATAATGTTATTTAATTAATTAAGTACCTGTGTGTTAAAGTTGTCTCAATGAACCCATAAATCAGTAGGTAAGTAACAACCTCAAGTGACGGCACCATATCCGCACGCGTTTACGCCCACCTTCGCCCGAGACGTTGCGCGTTGGTCGGGAGATGACTATATCACCGCAGATCATCCGAGAGAGCATCTGCATAATATCCTCAAGTGACCGGTGCTGGTACTTCCTCGCAGCATCCGACGTGATATCATCGTCTGCTTTAGAGCCCTGCCCACCGCGTTACATATTGTTATGTTAGTACCGCGTAATGGAATTAACCACTGTGGTACTGAATTCTGTGAGTAAATTATCATGAATATTATTGCTGCTCATTTGCTAAGCATGCATACATTTTACTGCAGATAAGTGAATGTAATTTTGCTGTGAAAGCGTTGAATTATTGACTGAGCTTAGCGAAGTCCTGTTGTAACGCGACTGCTTTGCATTTCTTGGGTGTGTAAAATTATTTGTATGTTCCGTTTCAAGATGGTGGTCATGTTGAATACTGCCTTTTTGTCCCACCAGAATTCGCAGGAGCTGTCATCCTTATGTATATGTATATCCTTCTCTGATCTCTCAAATCCGAATAATTAATATTATGGTACCTACCTGCCTGAAAAAATTCTGAAAAGAGAATTGTCATTGAGGTAGTGGCTTTCCTTGGAAAAATTGTATAATTCTTTATTTGAAATAATGGTTTATAAATATTAGTATATAGGTATCGAAGTGCTTACCTCCTCACAAATCTTATGATTTTTAAAGGAAATTCTGATAAAATTTTCAAAAAATTGAAACTTACTTTTTTGGACACGAGGTCTACTATTCACAGAATTAATAATACGTAGGGGGACCCAAAAGTAATGAGAATCGGGCGGTAGAGTGGAGAAGTGGAGGAGGAACGGATTTTGTGTGGTTGGCTGTTGTACGGAAACTCTTTCTCGGTCAGTGTGCGAAGCCGCGTCGCTGTGGGTCCACGCGTTCGTCTAAAGTTTAATTTTAAGTAAATCAAGATTTCTTCTTTCGGCGAAAATGGGAAAATCTCCTCTCTGAGGATCACAGAGATCCTTCGACTGCCGCGAATTGAAAAATCAACTGGAAGAGGACCCAGATTTTTTTACATTGGTGATAAGTTATGAGTCATGGTGTTATGGGTACGATCCCGAAACCAAGCAACAGTCAAGCCAATGGAAGAGTGCTTTCTCTCCTCTTCAGAAAAAAAGTCGAGTGAAATCGAACATCAAGACAATGCTCATTGGTTTTTTCAGAGATGTTGTGCACACAGAGTTCGTTCCTCCAGGCCAAACAGTTAACCTACAGTTCTACATGGAGGTATAAAGAGGTTGCGAGTTGCGAGAAAGCATCAGGAAAAATCATCGAAAAGGGTCGAATCCTTGGCGCAAGGGGAATGGTTCTTCAACCAGGACAACGCGCCTGCTCACACCGTGTTGTCTGTGAAGCAGTATTTAAGCAAGCATGGAATGACCCCGATTGTTCACTCGCCCTATTCACCCGACTTGTCTCCCTGTGACGTCTTTCTGCTCCCTAGGATGAAGAGGGACTTGAAAATAAAATGTTTTCATACTGTTGAAGAAGTGAAACAAAAATCGCTGGAGGCCATCAAGAACATTCACTAGGCCACCAAGTTTTGGTGTAAAAATATTGAAAAATAAAAAAGTTGTAAAGAAATTCTCATTACTTTTGGGTCCCCGTAGTATAACTTCAATAACATTTAATTTTAAAGATAGTGAAATTTATTAGGTGTTAGATAAATAACTATGAATCAACCGGAATGCTCTAGTTAGGTTAAAATGTGCCTGCAAATGACAGGAAGAAATTCATATAACTGGTCACACATTTTCACGAAAAAATAGGCTACACCTTTCGCTATACATATTCCTCATATTTATTATGCAAATTCCTCTCAAAGGCAAGTAGAATCATGTGAATCATGTGAAATTCATCTTATCTGATTTCTAAAATAATTGTTTATAAGGGGCACTTCAGTAGAGTTATTGATTTATTTTCTAATTCTACCTTTGGCTTACTGCCCTTTATATTAAAAGATTTTATCGTCGTTTTTTATCTGAAAAATTTCATCACATTTCAATTGCGTCTCCCAAAAGGTCGCTGGCCCATAAAACTTTAATTTAATTGCGAAGAATATGGCCCATAATAGGCTTCCGAAAATTATTACCTCTTTCCAAATCAGTCTTTAAATTTAATGGCAATATAAAGAGCAAAGGTTTTTAATTTCGTGGCGATGGAAGAATGCCTTTGAAGGGGTAAAAAGATTCGTTCAGTAGATGTAATGGGGAGGTTTAGAAACATTTTGATAATCTAAAATATATTCGTTAGCTCGAATCTACACAGAAAATACATGTGTGAAGCAGTGACAGAAGGCAAGCAGCATCCAATTGTGCACAGGTTTATAACGCCAATTCTCTTTCCAAACCCGAATTCAGTACGAGGCACGCTTCCTTGGCGGTGTGTGAAACATAAAAAATATTATTGCCATATAAAACAATAATTTATACATGATATAAAGTGAATGCATTATTTACAAGTTTGTACCTGTATTTATAACAGCAGAACATGAAAAGAAATGTATTAGAATAATTACACGTACTCGCTAATCAAACCCTGCTTTGCCAAACAAGCCATTCAAAACCTGGGATGTATATCTAAATTATGATGACATGGAGCTTTCGCAGTTTGAACCTCAACCCAATAATCCGAAGTAAGTGCTTTTATGTTTTTATTTTGACGAGATTTACTTTACGAGATTGGTACTTCCGACAAATGTCATATTTGATTGTCTATTAGTTAAAAAATGAATACTCCGTATTATCCGTGCATTCAACTTCGACAACATGAACGTTTCTTATTATCCGTGAGGTGTACTAAATTAACTTTTACGAAAAAATGAATAATAATAAATAATTTTTTTATAAAATACTTTTTATATTATACTTACTGACTTTTTATATTTTAAAGTGTTTTTTTAAATTTTATTAGTAAGGCTGTTTGCGTTTTATTGCTCATCCATTATATTGTGCGTGTATGCACACACTTCCTTTTTTATGTTATAATCACGTTTGGAGGACGCGTGCCTAGTGCCGTGCACAATTGGATGCCGCTTGCCTTCTATTGAACACGGGTTTGGAAGTCGTTACAAACCCGTGTTGATTTCGAGGCATGGTTGCCTCCTGTTGAACATGGAAAAGGAAATATGCTTCCAGGATAGTGCAATCACACAGGTCCCATATAGTCATATGCGTATTTATACTGTTATTTTTAAGTATAAACAAATAGAATAGAATAAATTATAAATAAATTATGTAGGGCTCTTTATTGGATATATTGAATCCGGAGTTGTTCCATCAATATGTGAAGAGAGTATGAAATAAAAACTTTTTCCGTCTGAAAACTTAACATAACTATTTTCAGCTTGAAATGTCATTTTCACTATGAGCCATGCAGCCTTAAGAATTTATATAATTATCAATAAATAAGACGAGATGTTATAATTTTTTGAGTTGAAAAAAATACGGGATAAATCTCTGCGAGAAGCAAATACTGACATGTCATAAGAATAAAGAAAAAAAATTAGACATGATACAGATTTTTAATGGAAACCATTGTCGCCACAGACTGATTTTGTGATTCTATTCAATTAAGCACGCGCTCCGTCTATCCTACACTTGCCTGACATCGTATATCGCCATCCCATTTGAATTTCATAATGAAAGTGGAACACAGTTCTGAAATTCTGGATATGAAATTTAAGCAAAGAATGATCATATTTTTAGATCACAAAGCACGCCCACTTAGCATTTATTCTGTTTTTCTTTATTCTAAGTATATCATTACGTAATTGAGTACATTCTATTTGTACTTTTGAATGTAGCTATAAATTTGTGGATATCCATTATACAAAATGAAACAATTTAACTTTGTTTGAACCACTTTTATATTTGAGTAAATCCGACCGGTTTCAGAACGACCGTTCCTTCTTCGGGGCAAATGTATACTGATTTGACAGTTTTGAAATATGGATGGGTTCCCATCCATATTTCAAAACTGTCAAATCAGTATTTTTTTTTTACATGAGCTCCACACAGGAGGCCCTGAGGAAAATAATTTCCCTCAGGGCCTATGTCATTTTCATTCTTTTCGTTTTGTGTAATATGAAATCTTTCACTTTTCGGTTTATTTGTTATTATTGCGAAAACGTAGCTACCTTCTCAGATTTTCTCAAAAGTAATTAATGTGATATAGGTTCATCCGTTAATAATATCTTACACGTAGAAAGCAATGTGGTTTGACATTATTTATGTTGTGAAATCAATACTCGCTTGTTATGAATCATTAATGATTTAAACATTAATGTAATGTTATCCTATCTGTTACAAACATTATTAAATTATTAGATCCTTGATGTGGGTATTTTATTCAACGTGTGATGGATGCTCTTTTTTTAAAGGGGAAAGGTTCCTTCCTGGTAAAGACATAAATAATAAAGTAGTGGATTTAATGCATATTGTGTCCGAATACTGAGTATGTATTATTTTTTACACACTGACCTAAAATCTGTATTCTGTGAATTTAGTGTACGACACTGATGTAGATACCTTTATAAAATATATCTAGGATAAAACAAGATATCCAAGCCGAAAGGTACATATAAAGAATGTGTAAATAGAGTATAAAGAATATTAATTTACTGTAAATAAAGTATAAGAACAATGAGTCTTCTAATAAACTTTTTTTTTTGTTTGGACAACTGATAAACAATCATAAATGGTAGTGTATCAGTTGTATAAAATTTAAAACTTGTTTATTAGTAAGGGGGTATAAGTATAAACACAGTATAAGGATGGAGAACTTTTTACAAAGTATAAACGGAGTATGAACAGTGAACAGCATACAAAGACCGCACTAAGTTTGAATGAAGTATAAAACGTGGTAAAACAGAGTATACACAATTACACATAGTATAAACAGTGTGCACAAGGAGCAAAAACAGGGCATAAATCGAGTAGGTACAGACAATATGTAAACATAGTATAAACATGGTATTCATACATTTGACAAAAAATGTCTCCACAAGTTCTCTGCCGGTTTAACGAAACTCCAATAAATATGCTTATCTATGAAAGGAGCCAAGATTTTGTTCAAGAAATATGCCAATAACTTACCCTGGTTTCTTGTCGTTGAGTTTTAAATTCACAACCTATTAAGGGTATGCGTCTTGTCCGGTGATCGTAAATTGCACTACATATTACGTGTAATTAATGACTTTTTTTAAATATATTTTGTTTTACATCGTCATTTTAATGGTACGTTTCCACGCTTGCCAAGGCTTGGCAAGCCTCCGCAAGCTCCAAGCGTCCACAAATCTCACTTGGCGTTTTGAAGTCGTTTACATGCTTATGAATGCGTCAGTGCGCTACCTACACCCGAGCATGGCGGACGCCGAACTTGTGTCGGCTATTGCGTTTGGTTTATCAAACTTTTATTTGAAATACAAGCAAAGTGTAACAAAAACAAGGAAAGCTCGACGACCACGAGGATGATGGATGATACAGATTCATAAAAATCGTCCCAGGTCACTTCGCACAAAGAGGAGACATTATCTCACAGGCTAAATCCTGTACATTTTTGTCGCTTTTTAGTACCACTTTTTCGTTTCATCGAGTTTCAAATCACAACGGTGCTAAAGAAGTTTTCGCTTCAAAAATACTGATCGCAATTGGGACCCGAACTCGAGGATCACTTGTCTTATATAAAATTATTTTGTATTATAAAAAAAGTTATTCTAACAAAAATCATATATTTTTTACTATAATAAATAGTAAATCATCAATAAAATATTATTTATTTATTTTGACTTTTTAGGTAAATCCAGTCGCAATAAATTACATAACATAAGTGCATTAAAATTATGTACTTATACATTTTAATAAGTCTGGCATGCCTCATACATACGTCATACATATGTCTCGTAATGTTATAAATATTTTCATAGACCGCATGGAGCAAAAACGGCGTGCATTCGCCGCCAGTTCGAAAGTTCCACTGAGCGTTTGCCGAAGCTTGCCGTTGGATCCGACCCCGACTGGATCGGCGGCAAACTCTCGCAAGCTCTTGCAAGCCTACGCAAGCCAAGCCAAACGACCTGTTTACACGTTTGCGCTTGTGGACGCTTGCCGAGACTTGGCAAGCGTGGAAACGTAGCATAAGACTTAAGAAATGTATCCATAAAAGCATCATAAGCCTCGATGACACAGAGCGAGTTTACAAGCTACTATCTACTAAGTTTAACAGCGGATAAATCGGCGAGTGAGATTGTCATGGTGACACACAAAACTGTCCACTCGCTTAGTAGCGTAGAAAACTGAGGTCGCTGCTAGCGCCAGTAACAAGAATAACTACGCCTGCGTGAACTAATTCTGTGATGTTTGACAGTCGAAACCAGCTGTTAATTGGCAGCCATCTTGAAAAACATAAATAAACCAATCACGCGCAAGCGTGTAGCGAGTAAAGTTGATGACCTTTCAACTTTTTTCGTAGATTGTCAACAATCTGCTAGTTAGCAAGTAACACGATGACACTGAGCGAGTTTACTAACAGATAGTGAATTTCCCAGATAGTAGCTTGTAAACTCGCCCTGTGTCATCGAGGCTTTATAGAATTTTCCTGTTACGAGATACCAGATTCCCCTCCGACTGGCGCCCCATGACTGGAATAAGGGTAAAATAAAATAATATTTCCCTTAAACATTTATCAGGGTTTTATGTGGAAACTTGAACGTCCACTGCGTAATGCAATTTTATTCCGCGTTCACCCCGGGCAATAGGCAATAATACCCGGCCATGCAGAAATCAGCCATTTTTCTTCAAAATGGACACTGGAGTTTAATGTACGTACTTGATCCTTATGTGTCGGACGTCCAAACAGCAGAAATAATCCAAATTGTTTGGAAATTTTCCACGTTTAAAAAATCAACTTGTAAAAACAAAGTTTTTTACTGTAATACATCTATTTTTTACAGACATTGTCCTCCGTATCGAACGTATGCGTATCTGTTGGGCCGGCTAGTAATCAATTTCCGGGAAATGCATATGTGCACCAAAAGTTCATAGAATGCATTGTCATCGAGTTTCAGCTCGATCGAATGAAGGAAAGTGAGTTAACTTCCACTTCCAAGATTTGCAATCATTCATTCACGAAAAGAAAATCGAAATTCAAATACGTAGATTTTTTCACAACTCCACACAAGAAGCCCTGAAGAAAATACTTTCCCTTAGAGCATATGTCATCTTTGGGGATGCTGTGTGGAGGGTTCTTTTGTGGAAAAGCAGGAATGAACCTGATTCTTGAAAAGACCCATCGACCCGTCGTCGTAACGACCCGTTCTGAAGTGACAAATGTCAACTGAATACAAATGTTGAGCGCGCGTTTGGTGTGTTTCCCGACAGACAATCAACGCTAGTTTCTCGTGGGATCTTCAATTTAGTAATATCTTAAAGTGTTTTAGTACCTACTTATCTAATTTAAGTGAAAACTTCTTTACCACCGTTGTGATTTGAAACTCGATGAAACGAAAAAGCGACACTAAAAAGAGACAAACACATACATCTTTAGGATTTAGCCTGCGAGAGAATGAGATAGAATAATATGGCCCGGCCATGCAGAAATCAGCCATTTTTCTTCAAAATGGACACTGGAGTTTAATGTACGTACTTGATCCTTATGTGTCGAACGTCCAAACAGCAGAAATAATCCAAATTGTTTGGAAATTTTTCATGTTTAAAAAATCAACTTGTAAAAACAAAGTTTTTTAGTGTAATACATCTATTTTTACAGCCATTGTCCTACGTATCGAACGTATGCAAATCTGTTGGGCCGGCTAGTAATCAATTTCCGGGAAATGCATATGTGCACCAAAAGTTCATAGAATGCATTGTCATCGAGTTTCAGCTCGATCGAATGAAGGAAAGTGAGTTAACTTCCACTTCCAAGATTTGCAATCATTCATTCACGAAAAGAAAATCGAAATTCAAATACGTAGATTTTTTCACAACTCCACACAAGAAGCCCTGAAGAAAATACTTTCCCTTAGAGCATATGTCATCTTTGGGGATGCTGTGTGGAGGGTCCTTTTGTGGAAAAGCAGGAGTGAACCTGACTCTTGAAAAGACCCATCGACCCGTCGTCGAAACGACCCGTTCTGAAGTGACAAATGTCAACTGAATACAAATGTTGAGCGCGCGTTTGGTGTGTTTCCCGACAGACAATCAACGATCCAATGATTGAGAAAGTGCAAAAGAAGTTTCTGAGATATTTATATCTTAGAGACTTCGGATATTATCCCTGGTTATATCCATCAGCCTTTTTGTCCGGCATGCTGGGTATTAATAGCCTCGCCGAAAGAAGGAAAACTGCTTTGCTGACAACAGCATATAAACTTTTAAACGGTAACATCTGTGTTCCCGATATATTACAAAAATTTGAATTTTATGTCCCCGACAACTTCACAAGAGCGCGCAGACACAGAACTTTTGTTGTTCCGAGATGCAGAACTAACTTACCATTAGTAATGCCGCTCGGAAAAATGATTATTTTACTAAATTTCCTGCCCCCTGACATAGATATTTTTAAACTAAATATTCATCAATTCAAAAACGCTATAATTACTTAATAAAATAAAATGTATGTTTATTATTGGTTATGTATAACTGTAAATGTGCATTTAAAATAAAATAAATAAATAAAATAAAAAATAAATAAATAATCGGTCTCCTCTTTGTGTAGTGCTTCGTAGCCTATTGGTCTCCTCTTTATGCGGTGCTTCGTAGCCTCCCCACTCTTGTCTACTTTGGTTTTCTGAAGGTTTCACTTCTGCCGCGTGTGAACTGCACACAAATTTTCTAAATTAATATTATAAATTCTCTTCGGTCCGATCACTCTCAAACTCCACATTTTATACATTTCATTGACTTTAAGTTAACTTAATGACAAGTTTAATATTCATTCAGTCAACTTCCGTACTTTGCTCAAACTAACAAAATGGAAACCTTTCCACTAACTTATTCATCAGCTTATTGATAGATTATTGAAATGAAAATACTTCATGACGATGTTATTATTACTAAAGTTTGAAGAACTTGCCAACCACAACTTAAAAACAAGTTTACTTCATTATTATTCTGGCTGGACAATTCTATTTAGATGTCTCTATTCCACGTGGGGGTTCATCACAGTGAAATCGATTACTTTTCAATATCGGATCGATAGGCTTAACTATCCATGATTTTATACCGTTTTCACGACCACAGCCGCACTTGCGAGCCAGACCGATATATATATATATATATTTTTTTTTTTTTTTTTAATTGTACAACAGATTAATATCCAATTACTGTACAATTTTCTCATTTTGACAGTCTTAACACCTAGGAAGATGATTATTATACAAAAAAATCTTAAAGCTATCTAAAGAAGAGTTATATATATCTAATGTTTCCGATAGTTCTTTCAACAGCACCATTCCTCTTGTCATGCTATGCTGTGCTAGAACATCTGTTCTGCCGTATGGTATTTTTAACAAGTCGTGTCGACGACTACGGCTGAAATTTTCAGGCACGTATAAGCCATAACATTCCAAGAGGAATGGGCTGTCAATACGGTTATGGATTATGTTAAAACTAAGAATTGCAAGATTTGCATAACGTCTAGTTTCCAAGGTAAATCTATTTGTTGCCTCGAGTAATTCCATATGGTGCATGAATCTCGGGTACGTTCCATTCATCCGCATATAGACATACCTGAGGAACTTTTTCTGAATTTGTTCCAGCATATTAATATATTTAGCTTGGTGCGGAGTCCACACACCACTAGCATACTCCAGCTTACTTCTTATGATTCCATCGAACATGGCTATCATTGCATCTGGGTTATCAAATTGCTTACATGTTCTGATGATGAAACCCAGGAGTTTGTAGCATGCTGGAGTGAGCCGTGATATATGATCCGAGAATGTCAGTTTGGGATCAAAGACGATACCGAGATCTTTAAAGCTATTGACTCGGCATAATGTTTTCCCTCTAATGTTGTATTAAAAAACTATGGGCTTCTGGGAGCGGGTTTATGTCATAGTTACACATTTTTTAATGTTGAATTTTAATTTGTTTTTTACTGACCATTCTGCAATAGCATCAAGGTCAGATTGCATTTTTAAGCAGTCATGGTAACAGATTATTTCCATCAAAAGTTTGAGGTCATCTGCAAATAGAAGACATTTGCAATATTTTACACAAACCTGGATGTCATCTATAAGTATAAGGAACAGCAAAGGACCAAGGTTTGAACCTTGGAGAATACCTGATAACGCCAGGAATTGTTTAGATTCATGTCCATTTATTATTACATATTGACTTCAGGATTTTAAATAGGACGCGAAGAATATAAGTGTTTGTTGATCGAAACCAAGTTTGTACATTTATTGACAGGGATTAAATAATAAATCGATATACAGTGGCAACACTGGCGGGTCTTTCTACGGATTTACATTCGTATTGTCAAACCACTTCGTAAAAATTAATAATACTAATCAATGACAATTTCGAATTGAAAACTTTCGCTTTCGCCAAGTATTTCGGATTAAGAGCGACAGCGACAGCAATAGTTTGGTAAAATACCTATTGTTGAAATTTCTCAACGACCTGGTTTCTTTTTAAGTAAGGACTCGAAACATCATGGAATATTTTATTAAAATATTGAATGGTTTAACCGTAAATACGCCTCAGAGATCTCATTTCTAATGCATTCAACTCACTGTCGTAGGTACATGATGTTTGTTGCAAGAAATATATTGTGAAGGGCCACGCTTTGAAAATTGTATTTGAAGAAGAAAAGTTGTTTATTATTTGTACGTTGGGCACATACAAATATATTACCCCATTGTAAACCGCTGTTTTCCTCTTTGCCGTCGGAATCCTTCCGATGTTAGCCCTAAGGTCAGGGGTAACAAATGTTCGTAAGTAAATCATAGCAGGACACAATGCAATCAGGACCGCGACCCTTATAAATTCGTAGGAACGGGAAAACATACACAAGGAAGAAGAAGTTGAGCATTATTGTTGATTCTGATTTCCCCAGCCGTTTTGGTGGTGCTTTTATACGGGTTCTTTATTGCGCATATGGAAAATAACGGCATCACCGTTTTATCATTTTATATTACGATGTTGAATAATTCTACACGGTTCATTTTTTGTGAAACTTTTGGTCAGTTTTTCGGTGGGTAGCTAACTACCTATCCTTTTTATGACATAAAAGCTTACGATGTTTCAAATCTCTACATATTATAAATTTAAGTCCCCCGCGTCGTCTGTCCATCTGTCTGTCTGTCTGTTCGCGATAAACTCGAAAACTACTGAACGGATTTTCATGCGGTTTTCACTAATAGATAGAGTGTTTCGTGAGGAAGGTTTAGGTATGTAATTTGTCAAGGATTTGTGTAAATTGGTTGAAACATAACGATAATTGATAGAAGTGTCGGAAAAAGTCAAGCCGCCTGGTAGCTTTCATCGAAAACGCTGCCTAATCCTTTTGGGATACTACATATTATAAATTAGAGTCCCTCGCGTCGTCTGTCTGTCTGTCTGTCTGTCTGTTCGCGATAAACTCGAAAACAACTGAACGGATTTTCATGCGGTTTTCACCAATAGATAGAGTGTTTCGTGAGGAAGGTTTAGGTATGTAATTTGTCAAGGATTTGTGTAAATTGGTTGAAACATAACGATAATTGTTAGAAGTGTCGGAAAAAGTCAAGCCGCCTGGTAGCTTTCATCGAAAACGCTGCCTAATCATTTTGGGATATAACAAAACAATGCATGGTGGGATATTCCTCTTTTATAGATCTACAAAAAAGTCCGCGAAGGCACATATCTATCTTTTACGGATAGCTTATTATACGCATTCTATCTTCTGAAAAAATGGTCACGTACATTGCGGTAATTGAAAAGTTATTTAGACGGATACAACTTAAATACGTTAGTTGCCCCAAGCATTTCATGCACATTATTACAATCTTTCACACCATCTCATTATAAATTAAAGTCCTCCGCGGCATCTGTCTGTCTCTTCGCGATAAACTCAAAGACGGCGGTGGTTATAAAGGTTGGATAACCATCCAGTAGATGACGTTGTGTTTTATTAGCCACAGCAAAGCGTGGCCTGGTCAGCTAGTATTATACATTATGTACGGTAAACTGGGAAATTCGTGATACAGATATATTAGGGAAACAAAATAAATCGAATTAAATCCTAAAATTTTTTTTATTAAAAATATGTGGGTAGCAGTGACGGTCCGTTGAGTTTTCAGTGAGCTGGAGCGCTAAGATTAAAACATGTGATTGTTGGCGTTGTTGTAGCTGAAATGATTTTTTTTTTCTAAATTTCAAATTTTGTATGAAGATCTTCAAGGGATGCGCCGCATCCACGTTCGGAAAGATCTTCATACAAAAAGCTGAAATTTTGAAAGAAAAATAAAATTCATTTTCAGCTATAATAACATCGTAATGTCATATTTATCAATCTTAGCACTGAAAACTCACCGACCGACATTGGTAGGTAGGTGTGTTCTTTAAAACATATAAAAATAAAGGAAACAAATGTCGGAGTCCATTGCTCATTAGTTAAATAAATAAAAATATTAAAACTGAGCTAACTTCATGGCTGGAGTTTACCACGTGACAACACTAGTGGCAACTTCGTGATATTATAGTCCCAGAAAGGAAATACTCTAATTATTATTTATTGAATAAGGTCTGTCCTGTTAGAGTAAATTTTGGTCACACATTAACTGCAAGAAAAAGTATTTGTAATCAAGCACACGTTGAAACTTCACTTGATACCTGTAATCTCAAAATTGAGGCAGAGTCCACTAAATATAATTCAAAATAACTACTTTCTTATCGTGCTTTAAGACAACGGAAATACTTAAACTAAATATCAGAGTTATGATATAATATCATGCGCTAAGCTTAGTTTACCGTTTACCGTAATACATATCTAATGAAGAGATAATAAACCGATAGAAATTCGTTTTGGAAGTGTCGACGTGTTCGAAGTAATAAGTTTTGTTTCTTATTTTTAGTTAAATTTTTTGAAGTAAAACCTCTTTACGCACGTTCGACTTGGGGGGTAAGCTGGTGAATGCGTTACAAAGTGGTGATGTTACGAAAAGTGGTGATGTTACGAAAAGTGTGATGCGAACGGTAATCGATGTGAACGGTGATCGATGGCGAGGCGAACGGTCGGGCCTTTACGCACGCTTGACTTGGGGAGTGATAAGGATAAGGATGGTCACCCCAAGGTTGTAGGTCACCCCAAGGTCGTAGGTCCCCCCCATGGTCGTAGGTCACCCTAAGGTCGTAGGTCACCCCAAGGTCATAGGTCAACCCAAGGTCGTAGGTCACCCCAGGGTCATAGGGTACCTCATAGTCATATGTCACCTCAATGTCAGTGTCAATGTAGTATGTTCTTTCATAAGTTTGTGAAGTTTCACTTCAGTCGTGTGGTCTAAAGCACACTCGTTTTTTTTTTAAACGAAACCTTTCTTGAACACGTGATCAATTTCATTTCCTCTCTAGGACCTAGTAGTCGAAAGGTCTTACACAAACTTACAATATCAGTTATAATCGTAATTCAAAACAAAACAGTCATCTAATTCAACATTTTGGGTAGGTAAAATAACATGGTATATTTGCTGCACGTTCCAGAGTGGAAGATACTCTCAGTATCGCCCTGGTGTAAGACCACCATTCAGAATTGAAACGTTGCTTGAAATGGCTTTATCCGTGTTTGGTGACCAGATCTGAATAGCCAGGTACTTCCTCACCTTCCTCTTCCCTATCTCCTTCCCCTCCCCACTACCTTCAGCCTCACAACATAGCCCAATTGGGGATGTCATAGTCCCACTGGCTCCAGACGGGAGCAGTTGGGGACTCTTGTGCGGTATTCATGTAAAAAAAAAGGTACTGTCACATAAATATTATGTGACTAGTGCAGTTCTTGCCTATTTGTTTTTTTTTTGTCTATGGTGTTTTTTTTTTGAGACTGGTAATTTTTTTGAAAAGAGAGAAGCTCTTTTGTTTTTGTTCACTTCCTCCCGGGCAGCTATGGGCTAGCTGTGCGTGAATTGGTCACTCACTGGAAAAGTGTTTTATTGGATTTTATCATGAGAATCTAAGTCGCTTTTTAAACTTAAAAGAACGCGGGGTGTTTTTACGTAACACGCGAGGTTCGTGTACGAGTTATTTATAGTGGATGACGTGAAAGTCCCACTTTTTTCCGATGTGGCTGGTTGGCCGTTTTGTGGAATTATTTCTGGAAAAGGAATCGTGAAGTGAATTAGTCCTGGTGTTGGCTACTATAATATGCCTTCACGACCCCGCGTCGCAAAGTCACGGTCTGCTAACCGTAATACGCCAGACTTGGATACTGTTGGGGGCCACGTGCCTTTTGATTGGAGTTCGTCGAGATGGCCCGTGGCTGAATGCGCTCCTTGGAGGTATAGCGGCCTCCTGCCCAATTAGAAGGACGACCTTGGTGCTCTGGATTCCGCGCCGTTCCCATATGGGAAGACTGGAGTTCCCGTCCCGTCTCGTGTTCTCTCATTGCGAAGCAAGATCGCGTTCGTCTACCGGGGTTATTTCCGTATAGTTAGTTTAGCGTGTCCATTAGGAGTCCATCTGGTATGTGTATTTTTTTATATTTCCTTTTGTTACCTTGGTATGAAGTTTGTACACTTCCATGTTGCTTTTTGGTTTGGATTCAATACATTTTTATAAAGTTCATCTTCTTTTATTTGACTGAAAACCCTACCTACATGACAGATAACTACTTGGCCCACTATCCTGAGCCCTGGTCTCTGCTCTGCCGCAAAGTTACATTTTACCACTTTACACATGCTATGTTTCAGTACTTACTGTGTGATTCGAACATCGAACTCGATTCATCATATAGTCTATAGTCAGTCTACCTGGCAATCAACCACCTCGTTTAATTTATATTAACTCTGGTTTCATATTACACCATCATATTCCGGCGTTATAACAGCTTTATTTAATTAGAAGCCATATTAATAACGGTGCAAATGCATGCACTATCTAATTACGTAGCCTGAAAGGGTGAGCTCTTTTCGTTCAGTTTATAAATTGAGCTGAATGCATATTGTCTTCATTTCACGTGTGGTTAATTACAGCGTCGGGTTAACAATTGCGGCGTCCCCCCGTGTACGTGGGTAGCATAATACGTCATCACCCCCCCCCCCCCCTGCACTGTTTCTGTATATCCCCCTCCCTTCTCTAACTACCCAAATATGTCCCATTGGCTCGGGCCTAATTTCGCACGTGATTAAAATTTATATTAATTTGGCTTTCAAATTGTAACATTTAGGTATGAATATGTCCTAAGTTCTAACCCATGTTTTTATTGTATTATACCACTCTACGTCATATTTTCTTTATTTTGTGTTAATTGTCGACACATGATTTTAAATAAATTAAATTGTTATTTATTTTCGGATTGTGTTTTTTGCGACAGCCTAACGCGAGTGAAATCGGCCGTATACGACCCATTTCGACAGTTTTCTTAAGACCCCGCATTCCGAATGTTTTCTGATGTTTAACATAATTAAACACTTTAATTTGTTAAGTTCTTAAAAATTAGGCTTATATATAAGTAGTTATAATTACTAATACATAGTAATTCGTGTTTTAAGTAGGACAGGCATAGACAAGCCATTGAAAGCCATAGAAAACCAAAAAAATTGGCAGGCAGATAACGCACGACGGATTTTGCCTTTTTGTCTTAATTGTCTCGATACCGAATTACCCTTCAGAGTGGTAGATACACTCACTATAACTATTTAAAAGCATTGCTTGAAATGACTTTGGTAACCAAATCTGTATAATCATGTACTTCCCAACCTTCCTATCCCCTATACCCTTCCCTCCACCATTCGCTTTTGTTTCACGACATACCCCAAATGGGGATGCCATGGAAAGTTTACCCACATCATTCTTAGATACTTTTAACAAAACAATATTACATTGAACCTTCTTGTATACGAATTTTGTTATATAACGAAATTTATATCAAATAAAATAAGCCAATATAATATTATTATAACATTGAAAATGATCCTAAACTGGCAAAATTTCCTTATCTAAGTGCAATTCAGCCGTATCTTGCCGGAATTTCCTGGATTTTTACGTACAAATATTCATTAAACCCAGCAGAATTTTGGTTATTTTGTATTTTTTCGTAAAAAAAATATTAAAAACATTTTAACCCCGCTCATTAAGAGTTTAAGTGTGTTTTACAGGGGCTGCAGGGCGCAGGGTCGTAATGAACAACGGGGGAGGTTAATGATTGATAATTAAGTCACGTTTAATGAGATTCTGTCGGCATTTTAACTTAGGTCGTGATTCATTGAAATTTTGGAAGATTTACGATGGTGCATAAAAGCCATGAAAATTTAATTATTTAAGCGGTCACAATCGACGTATTACAACATTTCTTACATTATGGTGTATGTGCGTACTAAAAATGTAGTCTTATGATGTCATTGTTTTGTGACCTAGTTTGTAAAAGATGGGGACTGCGATGGAACCTATTTCCAAATGGTCCACTAAACTTGACTAAGCCAATAAAATCCAATAATACAAAACTTACCAATTCTGGTTAGGGATATTTGAGGTTAGGGACACTAGGTAGGTACTCCTAATAAAATGTCTTCTTTTTTATGCTTTTACGAGTATCACTGTTTATCCAACCGCAGCTAATAATCGTTCTAGGGAATAATTAAAAGAATTTGTAATCCGAGCTTTGATAGATGGCGCTAATTTAATTATTTTAGTAAAAACATTTTTTGCAAGTTGTGGGCGAATATTAATGCAAAATCAGTATTTTCGAGTAATCTTTACTAAAAAATATGTTTTGTATAAATTGTAACTCTTCCTATCATTTCCCTTGAGGAGAATTAAAATAAAATTGTTAATTACTTTATTAAAAAAAAAGATAAGCGTAAACTACTAAAAAAATGGGTTAGATAAGTTTTTAGATTTTCACGGCCAAAAGTATTTTCGTTATTTGTTTTTGGGGTGTTATGCCGTGTTGCGCTACCTCCTTCTTTATAGCCAACGTTTCGGATAGCGTTGTATCATCAGGGCAGATCCGGCAGATATGGACACTACAACGCTATCCGAAACGTTGGCTAAAGGAGGTACCGCAACACGGCATAACACCCCATAAACAAATAAGAAAATACCAAAAAAATTATTTTTTCATTAGAAATGTATAAACGCAGAAACAACTTTTTTTAAATACAATTCTATGGCCAAGATTATCTCCTAGTTAAGTAATGATAGTTTTTTTATTGACTTTTTTATGCTGCTAATGCTTTTTTAGTTGTTAAATTGTTTTTGCTTTTAATTCGTAGAACTACATTTTTTTTATTTAAATTAATTGTTCAATTCTGTAAGTACTTTAGTTTTTTTATATTGACGACTTTTTCGGCTTACTTCAAACTGTCAGTTTCACATCTTAACATTAAGCACTTTTTTCTTTAGCATCTTTTTTTTAATGGCCATGTAAGCCGAAACAATACAACTATTAAAAAACTCAAATATTTGCAGAACTGAAAAATAACGTATTAAATTTAGTTTTAATTAAATAAAAAATAAAATTGTTTATGAGTTGTGTAAAATTTGAAAGTCGTTTATTAGCAAGGGGGTTATAACATGTCTATTGAGATACACATATATGGTCATTTTATAGCCATATGCCCTTGCGAATAAGCACTGCGAACTAGTTGATATATTTGGTATTGATATGGTGGCGAATTTTATAAAAAAATATTTTTTATTATTCTCATAATACTGATTTTTATAGCGCCGGTTTTGTGAAAAATCACCTGAAGGCCACTGTACACTTTTTCCTTTATGTATTATCTTTATTATTATTACTAAGTATAAAATGAAGTCGTTCGCGCTGTATGTGAGCTTAGATCTTTTAAACTACGCAACGGATTTTCATGCGGTTTTCACCAATAGATAGAGACATTCATGAGGAAGGTTTTTAGGTAGGTATATAATTGGTCAAGGTTTTGTGTAAATTGGTTGAAATGCATAATACATCTGGCCAAGCGGCAGCGGGCAGCGAGCTGAAAAACGGGCGGTGTGGATTTGATTTAACAGATGGCGTTGGTAATAAAGGTTTCGTTAAAAAAAAAAAAAAAAAAAAATACAGTCGAATTGAGAACCTCTTCCTTTTTGAAGTCGTTTAATAAAAGAATTCAAATTCAAAGAAGGTGTAATTTTACATGAAATTGCTAGTAAAAAATGCGCATAACTTTTTTCAAAATTCCAATGTTCAGGTTAAATACAGTTTTATTGTTTCTTTGTAAAAACCTATTTGTTTATCGAAAAATATTATTTTGGAAACAAATATGTAATTTCGAAAAAACTTGCATATATTTTTTTAAATTCTACCATCATGTAGAATCACTTCCAGAAGTTTATACATTTCACCCCCGGACACCTGTGTATTGTGTAATAGATGTAAAGCATTTTTGAATATCTTTTAACGGTTGGTATATTTTTACTGGTTTTTACTATACACAAGTGCTTGCATATACTTACATAAATAATATATTGGTGCAATGCTATATTTTGTTTTATTTTCTATTTTAAGCCTAATTATTTTTAACTTAATTTTGCTAATTTTAGTGTTATTATATTCTATTCTTGGAAGCTGAATTAAAATCATTTTTTAATGCATACTAATGGTCACTCTGTTTATACTTACTTAATGAAGTAAAAGACGTCAAAATGCATTAATAAATAATTCATAAATAAAAATTAAGTTTAATGGAAACATTATTTATCATGTGTGTTCTGAATGCATATTGATTTCCCTGATCTAAAGAGCACGCATAATCAATATTTTTCAAGTTAAAATTTCCCTTGATGAATGGATTAATTTCCAATTAAATTTATACCTATGAAACTCCCAAAAGACTTTTACAGACAATACCATTTACTTAGGGCGCATTTGTTGGCACTACGTGATCCGAATGCCTATCCTATTGCACTTCGGCCCTTGAAATTCTATGCCGAAGCAGAAATTAATACTGAATAAATTTAGCAGATACTCTCTACTAGGTAGCTGAGGCGGCATTACCCTGTCTAGTCTATAAGCGAAGACTTCCATTTGCTCTGTGATACGTGCAGCGGGGCTTTTGCATTCGATTATATCAACCCCAGTTCTCATCCCCCAATATTGAAGCGTGCATAAAAAGCCGCATCATCCCTCCTTTATAACAGAATCAACATTTGCTCCCCGTCGCAGCCAACAATTAATAAACCAAACTCGATTGTTTCCCGAAAG
Source organism: Limnephilus rhombicus (assembly GCA_929108145.2). Taxonomy (NCBI): domain Eukaryota; kingdom Metazoa; phylum Arthropoda; class Insecta; order Trichoptera; family Limnephilidae; genus Limnephilus; species Limnephilus rhombicus. The sequence goes on along the minus strand of OV815277.1, from coordinate 29,894,049 downwards.
GGCACGCAGAGTGTCAATTTTACTCAAATTTCAAGCGATTGTTCCGGCGCATTTATAACACAATAACTTCATGGTGTCGGGTTAACACGTAGGGAGTTAAGATCTGGGCAAGGGGCGGCGAACACTCGAGTGGGTCCTCAGACTAGAAAGGAAAAGACCTCTTCCGTTTTAGCTTAGCAAAGGGAGACTCCGCAGGAAACAATGCCTCTCAATCACGTATAACCTTATCCTGTCCACTTTTCTATAGAATATTCCTTGCACCAGCCAGCGCTGCGCGGTGCATGACTCAGCTGCCGTCCTTCCTTGCCGGTACTTATTACTTTGTTATTATTCCCAAAACAGGGAGAAATGGAGTGGGCGCGATGTGCCTTGTGAATCATTTCGGGTCAAAGCCCTCATTGTTTTCCTAAATTAGACGAGAGAAAGCCCTACACACAGAGCTTATTCCCACCCTGTAGCCGAGGAAAGTTATCATGTGAATGGATCTGCATTGTCGTGGGATTATATCTATAAACTCTAGACTCCTGTTCTTTAGAAACATATATTTCTTGATGTTTTATCTTACAACAGCACACAGAAGGAATTCAAGTCAATTACTTACTTATAATAACTGTAATATTCCTGAATTGAGTAGATATCAGTGAACAATATTTTTATAATTAATATTATTTTATTATTTGGCTGATTTATAAAGCGCCGTTTTCTTACGTCGTTAATCTGATAGTATTAATATGCTAGCGTCTGTACGGTTGAAATTTAAGAACTCGACTTCGAGACCATCTCTGACGCCTTATGCAAAACCATTTTCGTACGTGAAGTTTGTTACAAAGCCACTGTCGTGGTGTCCGCCGCCCGCAGGGCCTCGCTTAGCGATTAAAAAACCCACTTAGCGGTTTTTTAACTATGTACTTGAACATACATTTTACATTACATTAATAATAGCAAAAAAAAACGCACGGAGCGGGTTTTTAACTGCTATTTAGGGGGCATACATTAATTACGTGAGCTCAAAAGGGGGGGGGGGGGTCCAGCAAAATATCACGTTACTTGAAAAAATATACGAAATAGCCCAAATTTATCTCACCAAGGGAGGTGAGGGGTCTAGATTGGAAGAAAAACTGCTCACGTAATTAATATATGCCCCTTATGTATTATTACAGAAGTGTTCACCTAACTAGATTATTTGTTCGAAGATGAAAAGGGCATAAAAGTGATATTTTAACATTTTTTCCTCTGTGAACCTACAACGAACCTACGCGCAATAAAAAATATAGATACAAATGGAACCATGTAAATAATGGTTTGTAAAATGGTATGTTTTTAAATAATTTGTGAAAACCGATTCCTTACATCGAGAAAATGTTAATTTTATTGATTATTTTATTTAAAGCATAATTAAACTAACATTAATTTATCAATACTAAGATTTACGTTATCATCAATTGTTTATCTATGTATATTATCTACGTGGTTATTGGTGTGTATCTAATGATTACCAGTAAATTATTTTCTTATGCCCCTCTGGAGCTGTGTAAACACTGTGTAAAGTTATTATGTATTATTTTCAATAATTTTGCTGTTTGATTTTATAACGTCATGAATATTTGATTCGAACTAGTTAATGGTCGATAAAATACGTTTTCCGATTTTCTCAATAATTTGCTTTGCTCATTATTACAGATAGTTTTACCTTAAGAGTATCAATACCTACTCTCATTATTTCTCGTTAATACCTATAATAAATTCCATAATAAATTCTTTTTTATTTTGACAGACGAAAGGAGCCTCTAATAATAAGGACTTTTAAATCCAAGATTACTTCAGCTATAAATCATCTAGATCAATTCTTACAGCATCTAATGTGCATAAAATACATTTACCGTAGCTAAGATAAATTTATTTGGGGCTTTATTTTAAGACTCCGCGAGGATGCTGAGTCTAACGTTTATCATTTCTCGAAGCGTGACCGTAATTCAAACGCGATAAAACTAGAGCCTACCTTCCTCCAACTTAATTAATTAATTTACTTTCCGACTTGGTTACCTATAAATTCAGGGCGTCCCCGCAATAAGCTTTCAACACTGGTTTATTATCAATCACTCGAGATGTGCTCTTACGCTCTTGTGTGTCTTCGGTAATTAACGTTACCTGCAAAATGTTACGAATTTCATTACCTATAACTTATTGATTTTGTATTCGTAAACGGGGGATGTACTTACTCTAAAATATATTTTTTTTAAATGTTACCTACAAATCGTCTGTTTATTTTCTCATTTTCTATATACCTACGTATAAAGGAGATAGATGTATGTATGATATTTATTGTATTTCGTTTTGTTTTGGGGGGGTGCAGACATACGTTCACCGTTTGTCTCATTTTTGACTGTTGTTATTTAGTGGTGTAAAAGAGTGCTGCAGCAGAACAAAAGCAAAACCATCAGCGCATTGACGTCTGACGTTTTTGATTTTTTGGAATTCACTCACATTTCAATATTATCCTTGTAATTTTTTATTTTTATTTATTGAAACATTTATTATAATTACAATTTTACAACATAATATAACAACTATATTTCAATCGCTCTCCTAATAAAGCAGTTGCTTGTGTAACTATATTCCATATCTGCAGCGTAATTGTGATAAGAAACGTATGTTTCTTGCCTTTTTGTGTCATAACGGTACCGTAATCGTGGATTGTCACTAAAATAATAAAACCTCTCAATCTAGAGCTAAGTGTACTTAATTTTCATATAATGTATCTGGATTTTCTTTTACTTTTTATGTAATTTAGAATTAACCTTGATTGCTCTTCAATTTACTAGTCTACCGTACTGACGTTTTTTTCATTTATTCTAGGCGGTCAAACTGACAATGCACCGGCCTTGGAGATCTTCCCCTCGCAGCAAATCCAGACCAAGCCGGTAGGCTCTGCGCTCCTTCTCACATGCCGACCCAACATGGCCGACGCAGGCCTCATCTCAGACTTGCAGTGGACGGACAGCAACAACAAGACAATCACAGAGTTGTAAGTACTTTACCTACCCGTTATAAGGTCTATTCCCATTAGATATGGGTGAGTTCTGCATTTTGCCGGAGGCCTCCGAGGCGTCCGTCTTGGGTGCGAACTGGGTACTGAGTGCTGTTTCGGTTGAGCCGGACCTCGGAGCCGGAACCCGGTTTTGGGTCCGAGTCCTGGACCGGGTTCTATGAGTAGTCGATGCATTAGCGTGCATGGGTGGCACCCGGGGCGGATAACGTGGTGTCACCCCCCCCCCCCTCCCCCCCCCCCCCCCCCCCCACCAATTCGACTTCACAAATATATAGTAATCGTGGTAGTAAAAGAGCATCTTATTATTGAAATATGTATATAGCGATAACGTCTGCTTTGCAAAACGAGCGAAAAGTTACCGCCTATAAAGGCGGAATTGGCGGGGTTCTAGTTTCGCTCTAGCTTTAAAAGCTCATACAAATACCCGGCTGAATCCCGCTTGATGTTCTCCGCTACCCACAACGTCAGGGAATATAGCTTGCATCTGAATAGGCCTTTAAAAGGGCTCCGCGCTCCCGCGTACCGGCCCAACATGGCCCACGCGGTTCTCATCTCAGACCTGTAGTGCAGCAAGACCATCACCGAGTTGTAAGTACCTACTTACCCTCTATCCAAGGGCTCCACGCTGCTCCTCGTACGCCAGTTGGGACTCTTGTACGGTATTCACATTTTTATGCATTGATGGCTAAAAATGGTCTAATACCCGATATCTTAATAATAATAACTTATTTTCTCCCTACAGTAAAGGCAAGAACAGACCTGCCATGTACACGGAGCTGATGCCAGAAGGCATGTCCCTGGCGCTCTATATCTCCTCTCTGACAGAGGCCATGGCCGGTACCTACCACTGCTCGGCCAACTTTGCCAACACTGAGAAACTGCTCACCAACGTCACCATTTCGACCATAAGTAAGTACATTCTACCGGTATTTCAATGTGCCTTTTGTTCATTGTGCCTTTTTTATGTTACCTATCTCTTGTGTAGATACCCTAGAAACCTGGAAAAACTCTTGGACCAATAATAGATATCCGTTGGTAAATTCTGGTTTTCTTATACATTGGCATATTTCTGGTTTTCTCTGGTTATGTCCTCTTAACGGACGAATTGCAATCATTAGAGCAGACGAAGTGAGAATTTTTCTGCCGATATTTCAATGAAAGACGCTTCGAAGAACTGACGACATTGATATATTTAAAAAGGTTACCAATCATTTCCACATGAAAGCGGGACGTTTTAACGATTGAATATTTGGATATGAATGATTTGGCGGCTTTCGTGTTTTCTCTATCCTAAAATACGGGTCTCAACGGGGTATTCTAGTCTAGAAGTCCGAATTTCGGGGGTTTTTTGACGGTCGATAATACACATCCTTATTCCTTACATAGTATAAAATGAAGTCTTTCAAAATGTATGTGCGCGTTAATCTTTTAAACTACGCAACGGATACGGTTTTCACCAATAGATAGAGTGATTGAAGAGGAATGTTTATATGTATAATACGTGTAAATTATATTAGAGAAAAGCTGAGAAATTCAAAGAAAACATATTTTTGTGCGATTTAAAACGGCTGGCGGGCCGTAGTGCCGTCGCGTCGGTTGTCAGCGGTGGGCAGGCGCTGGGTGTGCCTATACTGCCTATAAATAGCGCGTCGTCATCATCAAAAATCATCATCATCATCATTACGTAAAAAAGAAATACAATTTTTTCAGTTATTTTTTAACTTTTCCGAATTTTTAAAAATAGTAAATTTTATTATTTATTATTATTTATTATTATTTTATTATTTTTTAGATTTTTTTTGTTCCTACCAATGAGGGATGTATAAAGAAAATTCATGCCCAATTTCAAGGAAATCGGTCAATCAGAACTCGAGATTTTGTGACAAACGTTTCGAAAAATGTAGTTTCGAGAAAAATGCGTTTAAGTTTCAGGCAGTCTAACTGATAGAACAGTACATATAATGTACATTTCTTCGTAGAGAGTGGTATCCATTTTCAGGTAGTCGGAGCCTGTTAACTGCCTATTTATTAATTTACCACCTTTTCTATTTAAATTCTAGTTAGATTCCGTCATAATAATTAAATAATTAAATAATTCGAATTTCGAAAAATCCTTAAGGAGATATTCTTGAATATCTAAACCAGCGGTCGTCATAGGACATACAACTCATAGGACAATGTGAGGTATCACCGCGGGCCGCATGCTTATGATTTCGGGGGGGGGTGTGTTGTACCAATAAAGAAATTATTTTTCGGGTTGCTACCTCCTTCCATCTTGTGCTCATGATTTATTCTCAATTCTTAATAATAACTCGTATTAGGATGTCCGTTATTTGTTTTTTGGAGTGTTATGCCATGTTGCGCTACTCCTTCTTTAGCCTACGTTTCGGACAACGTTGCAGTGTCCATCATAAGGGCAGATCCGGCAAATCACACATCTGCCGGATCTGCCCCGATGAAGGACACTACACCGCTTTCCGAAACGTTGGCTAAAGAAGGAGTAGCGCAACACGGCGTAGCACACCAAAAACAAATAAGGAAAATACTTTTGGCCGTGAAAATCTGAAAACGTATCTGACTTAGGATGTGTTCAAAAACCAGCTGGGCGTTTTAAAATCAAATGTCAATCAATTAAAATCAACGTTTTAAAATCATACGTTCACAAAATATTTGAAAAAAAAACGGATAGTATAATTGTACACGGGAAAAAATATATTTAAAAAGAAAACGGTACAAATATGCGGGCCGCAAAAAAACGGATAGTAGGTATTAGTAAAATGATTTGAATAAAAACGGCAGATTATTTGAATAAAAGCACCGCGGGCCGCAGTTTGACGACCACGGATCTAAACTATCAATATGTAAAAAAAAAAAATTCTACAATTAAATACCTTAAATACCCAGTTTCAATCCTTCTTTTCCTTAAAAAGGCATCTCAAAAACTCGTGGTCGTGGAAAAAAATTTTTTTTAAAGAAAACTACCATCGTAAAGACATTTTTGCAAAATTCTAAATTGATTTATTGTTTATTACATCTTCAAAAAAACATTTGTGCAATACGGCAGTATATGTTTCTTGTCATTCAAATCGGTGGACTATATTTTATGTATATGCATCGACCAAGTATACTTGGTCGAAGTGTATATATTATGTAATATATTTTTTCAGTTATGGTTGTTCTATTTATAATCTAATGAATACGTTAAATTCTTTCAGTCGCCATAACTTGGAAGGACGCCCCAGAGTACCAGTATCCCATCAAGGGACAAGACTACATGGTGAAGTGTGATGTTTCAGCGAGACCGCCGCCAACTGTGGACTGGTTGAGGAACGACGAAGCGGTAAAAAAAACACTTTTATATTGTCTTATATTTTGATGGATTCATCGTAAAAAAATTTCGGAATTTGAGAATGTTGATACTTACTATATACTATCGATATGGAGACAAAGACGATCTGCATATCTCCCGTAAGCACTCATGCCACGTGCCGTGGGCACATTGTGGTATCTATCATTTTAAACCTTATTCCATTGACCGTAGCCCGGTGTCCGATTAAATTCTCCTATGTTGGTTATTGGCGATGTCTCCTCTATCAACCATGGGATGGAATTGGGTTTTGTTATAAAATATAAGTAAAATCTATAATTTCAATGGTGGAGGAAGCAAACTTACTTCGACATGTTTTTTTGCTGTGCAGATTTTCACAAGTGGCCGTTACGTGCTGGAAGCGAAAGGTCTTCTGATTAAGAATGTCCAGGAATCTGATGATGGAATCTACAACTGTCGCGCAGCTGTTATGCTTACTGGAGAATTATCCGAGAGGGTCATCCGCCTGGAGGTAAGTCACCTTCCTTTTCTTCTTCGTGAGCCTTCTGGCATCTGGCGTACAACCTTCGTGCATCCAGTTTTAAACCTGGGTGTCTCTCAAATTTCAAAGCCAGTATGGGCGACCAACAATTGGTATTCAACTGAATATAGGGCAAAGTTAAGAAGTTGAAGTTTGGATTCTGTATGGTGTAAAGCCAAGGAGCAGTAATAACCATGCATTGTAATGAACTACTCTATTTTTTATTCTTTCAGGTTCACACCCCACCCACTATGGAGGTTATGCCTGAAGTAGTAGAGGTTCTGGAAGGAGAGACCACCTCCATCACCTGCAAAGCCAAAGGAAAACCACCACCAATCTATTCCTGGATCAAAATGAACACCCAACAGGTATGCACTGCAACTGTCTTGCTTTTCAATGGATTTTCGCATTGTTGACTCTTTTGCACGTATTAATATATTGACTATTTTATTACAGAATCTTGAGAAAGCAGACCGCTTCACAGTGAACCAGCACACAGGAGTCCTCACCATGTCGAGGGTGGATCAATCAGACATTGGACCACTGAAGTGCGTTGCCGAGAACAATGCTGGAAACGCCGAGGTCGTCGTGGAAGTCGAGGTGTTGGTGAAGCCAAAGATCTACGAGCTGCTGAACATCACTTCCCCATACAAGACAGAGACTAGACTCATCTGCAAGGCTTCCGGAAGACCGGCTCCTTCTATCACCTTTAAGAAGTTCGGAACAGACAAATACTTTGTCAACGGGCCGCAGCCAGACAATGACAGGTATGAGAAAATGCTTTCTTAATATTATTTACGTATAATACCTTTTATACCGAAACAGTTCGAAAATCTTGTAAATAAAGTTCAACGGTATTGTCATGCCTGGTGGCTTCCGATGTATCTGAGCATTCTTTTCATAAGCGGGACATCAGCCCCACAATTAAGATTCTTCATCCTCTCCACATTTGCTAAAGCTATTTGTGCTTTCCATTTCTAACAACTGAATTTACCTACTGAGGTGGCGATCTCCTGTTAAAAATTCTACTAGCTCCCTCAGTAAATTTCTATCGATATTGAGTAGTTTCCTAATCCGTTTGGAGTTTGGTCCATTTATGGGCACTCTAGATTGTCTCCATCCAAGTGTTTTCTCCCGTTCTTTCAAATGCTAGGATTCGATATACGTTTTTCCTTGTGGATTTTAATGGCAAGCCTCCAACTCTAAGCCAATTCGGATCCAGCAAGTGGTCTGGAAGTGACTTCTGTCCCTTTCCTTACTAGCTTGTCAGACCACTCGTCGCCAGTAGCGTAGCGAGGGCGGGGCGGGGGTGGGGCGGACCGCCCCGGGTGTCACCCGAGGTGGGGGTGACACTCGAACGTGGAGAAAAAACTTACGAAAGTGCAAAATTGCCGTAAAAAATATTTTACACCTTAACACTGACTGTTATTTTGCTCTATGGCTTGGTTGGTCGGCGATTCCCGAAAAATGTTTTTTTTTGTTCCTAGCTCAGTCGGGGATTTCTCTGAAATATTCCTTGTGTCATTCTAATTTCGTTCGTATATTATGATTAACGTAGACTCGTGAAGTGAATTGTTATCTATGGACTGACGTGAATTAGTGAAGAAGTTATTATTGTGTTAGCGTGTTTATTAGTGCTGAAAGACCAGTATGAAAAACAAGGTAGGTGTGAATTTTTAGATACCGTTTTGTAGCGCATGAATAGTTACAGTCGGGACAAGAAAAAGGTTTTTCATCACTGTGAGTTGCAAGTGCCGTTTTAGTTATTTTTTTCGAGAATAAGAATAGCTGCAGTCAGGACATGAAATAGGTTTTTTTTTCCACTGTCGGTAAACGTGTGATTTTTAGATTTCTCTTCATAGTACATCAATAGTTGCAGTTGAAACATGAAAAAGGTTTTTCTCCACACTGAGTCAGCTGACTTCATATGTATCCCTTTTTAGAACACGAATAGTTACAATCAGGACATGAAAAAGGTTTTTCTCTTCTGTGAATCATACTGTGGACTTTTAAATCTTCGTTTTGAGGACTTGTATAACTGCATTCAGATCATGAAAAGGGTTTTACTCCACTCTGAGTAAGCTTATGAATCAAAGTGGAGTAAAGTGTTGCTCCATATGGAAACCTTTGTAAAATTACTTTCTTCAGGGCCTCCTCAGCATAGCTAATAATGTAAAACGAAATATGTGTTGTAAAACCATGTAGGTGTATTTTAAAGGTAAGACAGTATTAAATTGTGGAGATCCGAAAGGAATGAAAGGCCGATAAAAATAATAATATTTTCCCAATTTGTTTATGAATAACAATTTAAAACAATAAAATAAACAATATAATAAACAATATACGCATGGACCTATTGCGAGTTTGAAATCTCTTGTTTTATTTTTACCGCAAACGCGATTAAAACAAGAAAAAGGTATTTAAGCGACTTTCCAGTACTTTGCGCAATTTAATTGAGAATTTTATGTAAAAATAGTCACTTGGGTGTTACATAACGTTTAGGGGGAGGGAGGTGCAGAAAAATGTTATGGCGCGTTGCATGGGGGGAGAGAGGGTCAAAAATTTTCAAAAATTGCGTTACGTTATACTTGAACGCCCCCTTTACTATTTCACAATTGAAATTTTATCGTTACACTCTGAACACAAAACTGGTTTTAACTTAGGTATTGGTTATTATGTTTTTATGACAGCAAATGATTTTTGCAGCATATTAGAATTGAAGACTCCACACGGAACTCTGTTATTTGTAGCTATATGGCTCGGTCGGTCAGCATTCCACAAAAATTCTGTTATTTTATTTTCAATCCTAGCTCTTACTATTGATTTATTGGGGATTCCCGTGAAATATTCCTCGCTTTTCCCCTGTGTCATTCTCATTTCTTTCGTACATTGTAATTGACGGGAACTCGCGAAGTAAATTGTCATCTATCGATTGTTGAAAAAGCTATTATTCTGTTAGTGTTTTTAAAAGTGTTTTAATTATGAGGATAAATTTTTTTTTACATATTTGACTAGCTAGAAATGTTTTTTATATTTTAGGAAAATTTGTGATTTGAATTTCTCAAAAAAAAAATTAATGGGGGGGGGGGTGACACCGCGTTTTCCGCCCAGGGTGCCACCCATGCTAGCTACGCCACTGCTCGTCGCGCTTAATATCTTTATGTCCTGGCACCCAGATTGTATTGATGATGGTGCCAGAAAATGTTAGCCAGTTTTTCCAGAATAGTCCTGTACTCCATCACGTATTGCATTAACCAAATTGATTTTGTTCCAGGATGTTGGTGGACCAAGCGCAAGACCCCGTGAAAGGCGAGACAGTGGGCACCCTAACCATTCTGGACACCCAGCGAGCGGATGATGGCCTCTACGAGTGCATGGCCTCCAACAAGGGAGACAAGGCTTACAAAAATGGGCACATCACTGTGGAGTTCCCCCCGAGTTTCGAGGCCTCAATGAACCAACTGCCGGTGTGGAGCTGGGACATGAAACCAGCCAACTTGAGCTGCCTGGCCGAGAGCATACCAAATGCAACCATTGAATGGAGGTACCTACGTATACCAATATTTTTATGAATTTCACTTAATTTTCATGCATCTGACCAAAATCTCAAATAAAATAATTTTTTTATTGAGTCACTAAGAAGACGCTAAAGTCAGCACAAAAATTTTTTTTTTACTAAAACTTCTCTAAAACAATAAAAAGTTGTCTGCTTCCCAAAGACTGTCATTCTAGAAAGAATTTTTGGTGTCCTGGACTAATAATGGATAAATGGCAGATCAGCATTCGAAAATTTTGTTATCTTAATCTTAACTGTGCAATTTCCCAACAGACTCAACAACCAGCTTCTTGTAGAAGACCCCAACACTAGGATAATCGGCACCGGACCGGCCAGTAACCTGATCATCACCCCCCGAGACAGACGCTACTACACCGTCTACAAGTGTGTTGCCACCAACCGATTGGGCAGAGCGGAACACGATGTGGAACTCAGGCTGGCCACCGTGCCTGCTGATATTCTACAGGTAGGTCACATAAACTTACCTTCATTTCTCCACATCAGCCCCGGATGTAGATCAGGGCGCCAAAATCGTAATTTATATGTTTGATTGAAAAAAAAGTTGATTCACAAAGCCCCTGGCTATTCTATCTGTTATTATTATATTCTTTTGAACACATCCTACGTTGATTTATGAACGTATCCTAAGTCGATTTTAAACGCGTGCGTAGTGTGTGTGATGTCTCTGCCAGGGGAATCCCCATCGCATCTAGAACTAGCGGATACACAAGCTGAAAATTTATTGGTACAAAACACAGTGGATATTTTTATTTTTTCAGGGGATAATAGTTTTTAATCTAAATATATAAAATCAAATGGGGGGGGGCGTCGGTATTTACTGCACAGGGTGCCAGATTTCGTGGATCCGTCACTGCTTCACATACTTTAAAAATAGTCTATGAGTTGTGTACGGATACACAATACATATGTATATAAAGTTCCCCATATGAGAAACAGACAGATCGCATTGCCAATAAAGTAATTCATTTCTTATTCAATGACAATGTTTAATACGTTCACTGAGAACAGTTGTTTTCTAATTTGCTTTAGAATTTTTTAAAGAATATTTGGTCTGCAACTGTGCACTGCTATGACTTGCAATATATTGCCGCCGAACTTATTCAAACATAATTTTGAATATTTTTTTGATTTACTCAAGGTCTTACTTATCCCTTAAAAACAGCAGCCGAATGTAAAAAAATTCAGAAAAAGGAGCACTGTTATAAAAAAAATAGTCGCAAATTCAAAAAGCGTTACAATGCATATTATGGTGAATCTACATAATTTTAAATCAATTTTTTGGAATAACTTTTTTGATTTTAACCTTCGTTTTCGAGTAAATCTGGACCGAAGTTGGTATGTTTTAGGTCAAAATCAAAAAAATAATTGCCGAAAAAATGAAAAAAGTTTTAAAAATTTAAAAAAACAGTGTAACTTTTAATTGGGTTAATGTTATAATTAAAAATCAAAATATTTATGAAAATCTGTTATTCGATTGTAATATAATTTTGTTTTTTGCAGGTTAAACTGGAAAAAATTACCGCCACATCCGTGACCTTCTCCATCATCGGCCCCGGCGAGAACTTCGGCTTGCCCCTCAAGGCGTACATGGTCCAGTTCAAGGACGAGCGGAACAATGACTGGAACTTCGCCAAGAATAAGACCTGGAGCGTGGACTCGCCCTACATCGTGGAGAACCTGGCGCCCATGGCTACCTATAACTTCAGATTCGCTGCTAGAAACGATGTTGGGCTTGGCGCGTGGGCACAGCCGCAGCGTTTCACCCTACCTAAAAGGTATTTAACTTCTTCCATTATCATCCTGCTAACTATTCATTATTGAAAGAACATTGAACATTTTCAAATTATTTGAGTTTAAAAAATATACTGGAAAGAACAAAGATTTGGGTTGGACTGAGACTCGAACTCGGATTCTTCTGCTTGCTGTGGGGGTGCATTGTCAGTTGTTCCACCAAACTCAGTTTCTTTACTATTACTTTTATCACCACTTTTACCTTTGAAAAACTATTAAAAAGTCAAATTGAGATACAATCTGCCTTCAAATAGATAGCAGCCAAAAATGTGGGAAAATTAGATGAAGATAATATTGTTAATTCTGAATTTGAAATATGATATCTACAAAAATGACGTAAAATAATTAGATTCCAATGGCCGAGTTGGTTGAGGCACTGACCTGTTAAGACGGAGATCCCGGTTTCGATTCCAGTTGCGATCGTTACCTTTTTATTTTTCTCTGTCTTGTTCTGTTTCATGTTTCGTTTAGATTTATTAGTATTGTCTTCTACAATGACATATTAAATAGTTTATTGGGATTTTTCTCTTTTGTTATATATTATTTTTGTTTTTGTTTTGGACGGTTTACAATGTTTGCCCCGTAAAAGGAAATAGTAAAAAAAATATGTAAATTGTTGTTGTATCAGATATTTTCCAAGTTTTTAGTACAAAAGAAGTAAGGCTAGCAATAATCACTAAGGATGGGTTGTTTCACAGAATTTGAACAATTCTTTAAATTTAAAAGTCAAAATCCAAGTTATGGAAAAGTTTTATTAGAGTTCTGTTATTATTTCGTCGTGGGCTACTTATCTCACAGTACTTGGATAATTGCAGAATAATTGGATAATTTGAATTTTAACTTTGAAATTTGATGAATTGTTCAAGTTCTGTGAAACAACCTGTCGTAAAAGTATTTCAATTTATGGAGTTCAAAATTCAATGAATCTAAAATGCATGAGTTTAATTCACAGGTCTTCCCCTGAAGTTCCACGTCTGTTGCTGGGATCCACCAGCGAAACCGGTGCAGTTCCCTCTGCATACGCTGATCACTTCGAGCTGAGGTGGAAGATTCCCGCAGACAATGGAGAACCCATCGATGTCTACGAGATGACCTATTGCCCGGTTTGTACAAAATTATGACTTTATAACATCGCTTTTAAGAAAATGTTATATCTTTCAATTTCATCATCAAATTTGGATGTTCAATATATGGTATTCTCTCAACCCTAATTATTATTTGTAACATGTGAATATCATCTGTGATAAAGTGCAACATGAATTTGTTATTTCCAAAACTTTTAGTTAATTGTCCCTCTACGTAGAAAAATCTATTGAAATAATTTAAAACTTTTATCTACTTTTTGACCGTTACCGGTTTCAACCTATCATGGCCATCTTGACTGGATATTACGGACATCATAGACAGCCATCACCAGTTTGAAGATAGCCGTGATAGGCTAAAACATTTATCGAACAAAAATAAAAATGGTGGATAATACATAAAGTTAATTGTTTATTTGTGGCGGACGAGCTGGCGAGCAGATTTGATTTTATTGTTTTCGGTTGTATTCAAATCTACGGTTTTATTCTGACGTCAATGAAATTTTGCACACTTGACCTTCAAAACAACTGGAAAGTCGCTCTCTACATGAGATTTCCAAAAACCATCCCATCTCTATTTCCAGGTAGTCCTGGGTCGATCGATCGTTTTACACGACCCGGGTCGCTCACGACACACTGGCATCACGAGCGGGTCGCGAAGACCCGCTCTTTTCGGACACAAAATACGAAACTCGATAATCGAGTTTCTCGCGCCGGTTGCCGCCCAGACCGGTCAAGTCAAACGCGACACGAAAAACCCACAATAAAACAATAAAATTGCTTTAAAAGTTGGCCAAAAAGGGCACACCAATAAAGTTACAACTTAAACCTTGGGGAATGAATTTTGAGAATTTTATGATTATAGGAGTTCCTCTTAGGTTGGGTTACAAAACGCCGACTTCAAACACTTAACATTTTTGGGCTGTTAGAAATAGAGAAATAATACATATTATTTCTCAAGGTTGACCTTACTTGAAAAAACCTAAAGGGATAATTTTATTTGCAAAGGAGAAACTACGTGTAACTAAAATAACATGAATATTACGAATAATTATTTTACTCACTAAATAGAAAAAATCGCATTCTGGAACGAACAAATATCAAGATACGCTCTAATTAAAAACGACTCTGTGTCTAGTTGAATATTCAAAAATCGAATCTACCAAACAATCCCGCGATGATGTGACACATGGGCAGGAAGCAGGATACTGTTACGTCACGCACGTGTGTGTTGATCGGCAAGCGGCGACCGAATGTGTCGCAGTTCGCAGTTCTCGCTGTCGCGTCTGACCGGTCGCGAGAGTGTCGAGAGTCATGGGGTGCGGGAATGTGTTGTAGTTCGCAGGTCGCGAGAGTGCGTCGCCGGATCTTGAGACCCGGGTGCTGACGAATAAATAACCCACTCGATCTTTGGCGGCTCGTGAGTGGGTTTCGACGATCAGGTCATTCACGATCGACCCAGGACTATTTCCAGACATTTGGAAACTATTTATTGAGTAACCAACACCTCTGCCATAGGTCACCCCAAGTGGTTAGCTACATTTGGGTATTTAGCAGGGGTGTCCAGGTTCATGAAGTGAGGTTTGTCCGGGTCTTGGTAGTGGATGTGTATTTCATAATAATGGAATTCCACAACGAATTATCAGCATTAAAAATAGAAAAATCAATAAGTTTCATTGGTTTATTTAGATAACCGTTTGTGTGTGATCAGGAAAGAGTTATCGTTTTTGCAATATCACGCAAAACAGGACTTCAAACATAAAAAAATGGAATTTTTACAAAAATACAATTGCTTCACTTTTATTATATTGTACAATAAGACCGCAGATTTCAACCGTTTTCACTAAATACGATTAGAACAACTTTTTATTCAGGGTTCAAATCTGTACCACATTTTTATGTGAATACAGCACAAGAGTCCCGTCTGCTCCCTACTGCCGAAGCCAATGAGATTATGACATCCCTAATTTGAGATATGTTAGAAGGAAACCACTAATAAATGTATTTATTTTCCATTAGGTTCACAAAGTAAATGGAGAGTGGTCCGAGATCTCGGAATCGCTGTGCGTGACGGAGGAGATGAAGGCGTACGAGAACACGGCTTACGAGATGAACGACCTGAAGGCCGACACCTACTACCGCATCCGATTACGCGCGCACAACCTTATCGGATACTCTGCCTCTGGAGAAATGTACATGAAGACGGCCAGAGGTAAGTGGAATGGGGACGGAGATGAAGAAATCAAAAAGGCTGGCTTTTACAATGTCTATTACAGTCAAATCACCGTTAGCGAGGCCACTAAAGCCTACTGTTCCACTTGTCTCGTGCTTGGACTTGTCTCATTGTTTTCGTGGTTGTGTTCCGTTCGATAAACATTATTGCGTTCATTACTTGTCTATTATTTAAATAATTTAGTTTTTGTGTCATCGTTGATTTCATTTGTCTCTCGTGTGAAATATTATTTCTTTGTGTTTGTCGAAAGTATGTTTGTGTTATTATGATTATCATTTTTGTAAGTTTGGTAAATACTATTTTTTTTATAAATAAACACTTTTTACTGAATTTTTTTTTCTTCATCCCCCATTTACATTCACCACTTATGACATTTTTGAAAGGTATAAAGAATAGTGAAATCACAGCTATGGTTGGTGGCTAAAGTCTTTGAATTAGAAAATATACATTATTCTTAAATACAATACATAATACGTAGTAAACTCATTTAAACATCTTGATAATGCATGTTACATTATCAAAAATCACATTGAACATTTTATTAGGAATAGATCAAATAAATAATCATGATTTAAGTACCTTTACAACATTTCTCATTAATAGAAAGATAAAATAGTAGATCTGTTGGTTTTAGTACCTTCCTAATAATAATAATTGAGGTCTTTGTAGTTTGGATTAATTTAACAATTTCTTTAGTTAATTACTGCATGAAATTAACTTTATTTTAAATGTTGTTTTCGGCTTCTTTGTGTTTGGTGTTGGATTTTATTTGTCTCATTTCTACAGCTTAACATCCGTTTTAACTCACAGAATTATTAATCACTTGGTGTAGTTCTTCCAGGTGATTTTAATGCAATTTTATTCCAGGGTAAGAAATAACAATGACATAATAACATAAACAACAATTTTGCTTACATTGTTAAATATGGAATACTTTTTATATCTTTATTTACGTGTTAAATTCTATTAACATGTCTTTAAAATAATGATAGTCATACACCCAACTATAAATAGACATAACGTAATATTATTAAAACCTAACTTACTATAGACTGCGAAGTCTGCTTGGAAAAAAAAGATTAATAAAAAACATGAAAAAAATATCACCAGAAGCATTCTTATTCTCACTTTTGTTACATGTGATACGAATGAAAAATGCAAAATTTAATATATTTATAACTTAATTAGATTTTCTTTTTTTATAATCTCCATTTTTTCTCAAGCAGACTGACAAATTTTTGATAGTAAGTTGACGATATATATTACATACCATAACATATTTTATTATTTCACTTTATTTTATGCATTTTCAACACACTCCTGCATCAAAAAAAAAACTAAATAGACAATATATTTATCAAACCTACTGAACATCCCAAAATTAAACACATTTTAGCCAGAAAAAATATTACTTCCTTGCTACAAAATTATTATAATTCCCTTCCAAATGAAATTAAAAGCACCATGGATATAAAAAAGTTTAAAAACGACATCAAAATATGGCTAAGTGAACATGAAGATGAGGAAATCAATAAATTTATGAAATAACACCAAGACAACCTACAATCAACAAACATCAAGATTTTTTTAAATACTTATTTTGTGGAAATCGACATACATGAAGATGAGGAAATCGTGATGTAGCACCTACACAACAACCTACAGTCCGCCACGGAACAGGAATCCCTAGTGAGGAGGACTGTGAATCAACTACTTTACATTTTTTAAATGATCATTAATAGAAAAATTAAATGAAAAAAGTTTTAAAAGATGAAAAATCAATTTTTTGAAAATCGTTGTCACCAACATTTCTCTCGTTCTACAATTATTCCTATTTTTGTTTTAGTTTTGATACACATGTCACAATTTCATTAAAATGTATTTCCGTTTCTTTATGACACAGAATTTATATTGAAATGACAACTGTTACATCAATATTTTTCATGGCTTATCATTTACTCAGCTTTAACCCATCGTCTCATTTTAGTTTTCTTCATCTTTGATCCATTTACTTATATTTTTATTTCTTTTAATAATTCTTTGCAAACCTTTAGTTGTTTATTTTCAATAATGAAAATGCATCCACAATGTACTGTAGTTTTTTCAAGTACAAGTAATTTCTTTGGGAACTACTCTTAATTCCAGGAAACGAAAGCAATCCGATATAATCAGTGATGTCGTTCTATTGAACTCTTTTTTTCTAACGAGAAACTCTTTATCATATTGTGCCCAATTGCTGCCTTCCCGCCTTTTTGCCAAAAATAAATACATGTAGACTCCTTTTTGAGAAAAGATTTGAGTCTATTTGAGATGTACCTCTGCAGTATATGTAATTTATTTATTATTTCTATATTGTATGTAAATATATTTTATGAAATATATATCCAATTCTCCCCTATCCAGGTATTTTCTATGGGAGTGCATCCAAAGTCTCATCCACGTCAACTCTGGTGAAGGGAATTTCACTTGTCATCACCATTAATCTTTTCAGTGGTTACTTTTATTTGCAATAAATAACCTGTTGATTTGGTTCTCTAGGTAAATAAATTATCTAATTATAATAATAATTAGCCCTTATAGCAGAATTCAATAGTTTCTTTGTACAAAAGGCTGATTTGGATACACTTAATTTTAGAGAGGATCTCTTCATTTTAAAACAATTATTCCTTCTTCCGGTACCCTATTTATCAAAATAACATTTACAATCACCTTTCCTAATTATTAGTTATACAATAGCAATATTTCTCATTACTGGTGCGGGCGTTTACTGCACACGTAAATTATTTAAACAAAGTTGCCTACAATTCCAGAATTCGAAAATGGATAAATATTAATAATATATATTTTGACCACTTTTTTTATTTGATCATAATCAGATTAGACTATACTACTTTTCACAGATCATTATCTGAAATTAGATGAGTTATTATTACTTAGGATTTAAGGCTAAGTTAAACATCTCCGTGCTTTTATTGTCACTCGGGGAATAAATATCAAAAAGTTAAGTTTTTCTGAATCAGCCTTCCAAAGTGAATTCAAATACATTCTACGTTCACCTACAAGGGCTTTACTTAAATAATTTAATAAATTACCAGCGAACATTCAAATTTATTATCGTTATATGTGCTAGTATCAATCAATGTTCCACATATTTATTGATTAATTTTCGAAAAAATATGAATAAATGTGTATTTAAAAGTTATCATTTTTCATAAAAATTATCAGTAGTAAAAATTTATTAAAGTTATAAAAATTCATTGTAATATAATTACATTACTTATATTAATAAAAAAAACTAAATAAAACAAGATTGATCACATATACAGCTTTAATGTGATAATATTAGAAGTCAATTTCACTTTTATCAAATAATGAACAAATAATGATAAGTGTTATGAGATTGTCATCACATTAATTAGTCATTAAAATACGTAGGACATTTGATTTAAAACATTCAACGTTTAAGTGTAAGCTATCGTAAGAAACACATTCAACCAAGTGTTCATGATGAAATGTTAAATAATTTGTAAATACTTATTATTGTGTAATGGTTTGGGGTTTTTATATTTCACTTATGTATATAATAAATCATTTAATTATATTCCTTAGATTTTTAAATGATGCAAAAAACATCCTCAAAATTCAGCTTCACCTCAAGTGTTTGACCCATCTGCTGCTATATTAACAATTTTTCATATAATCGCAAGTGACATCTATGGTAAAAGTTAAAAAATATTATAAAATTTGCCAATATTTAAACTATTTATTACACAAATTTTTCACACCGTAGTTTGGTTATTAGTTGTTACTGTTCACAAAAGTTTTTTTAAATGGAAATATTAAATTATTTATAGTACCTACATACTTTTTGTAATATTATTATGGTTTGTAGAAAGGAATTAGGTATTTTTGGTGGAGGAAACTTAGCATTATTATTGATTAACATTATTTTATAAAACCCTTTTATTTGTTTTACGTCTTCATAAAAAAACACTGATTTGACAAAAACAATATTTACATTATAAATGTTTTAAATTCGCAGCTTGATAATGCTACAATTCCCTTAAACAAATAACAGGGAACTAAACGTAATTTCGCCTTCCATTTCGTTGCACCTCGAAACTTTGGCCAAAAACACCCTTTGGATAAAACCAAATACCATTATGAAAACATACTAGGTATGGCTTGAAGCAAATGTTATTTACCTGTGTATATTGGAATATTTTCCCAGCAATGCAGTCATCTACGTCAACAGCTATAGAAGAAAAGCAATGCTTTCTTGGAGAAAATCAAGAGAAATCTTAATTTTTTATTATCCCATAAATTACACATAACATGAACCATTTTAAAATGTTGAACGTATTATAGTTATAAAGCACTTTCATGTCGTTGTGGGCCAATTTAACATCACCTTCATCTACTTAAAAAAATATAATATAAAGACCTTCCTTTGTTACACTTTCAGCAGTTTTTATGATAATGGCGGTGTGCATTTTATAAAAATAATTATTATTTGATAGATAGACATTGATCATGTAAAATATCTGTAATTTTCTAGAAATTAAATCTAAAATTGACAATAAGCATTTCAGTGTGAAAGAATTTATAGGCACATAATAATAATTATTCTAAAAAATTGCATTGGAAAAGAATGAATGTACGTAACTCATTATTACATATATTTATAAATTATTATTAAAAAAATGTTCATGGCTGTCAGTGTGTTCTTATATAATGTAATTATTAACTGCACTTTGTACTAAACTTAACCATTATAATGTTAGTAAAGATACCATCATAATTATATTGTGTATCCAGGAATTAACTTATTCAGAAAATATGCGTGTGTCTGCTTTAATAAATTATCCTATTTAACTTGGTATGAAGGCGGATGAATATTTGTTGAATTTTTAGATAGTTAAATTTTTATCAGTTTTTCTTATATCAGTTTATAAATTTAACAAACAGACTTGAGAGAATTTCGATAAAACGTTCTCATAGCTGTTAGCTATTGTAAATACATGCATACATATGTGTTAGCAATTTTTGTCAATGTTAAAGATGGTCTATTAACACATAGTAATACGTTTTATTTTGTTAAAAAAAAGTACAGGATTGCCAGAACGCTGGTCTAAGTGATGTCTTGAAGAATAAGATTAAAACTAATCTATTATGTAACAGAAACATTTTTTTATCATACAAAAACTGACGGTTCATGAGTTTTTCCTATTGCTACACAAAAACATTGATAGCTCCGGATTGAAGAACTATGAAGCATCATTGAAGAATGTTTGTACTTAGCTATGTTTCAAATTTTGATGTAAATAATGTAACATTCGTTTTATCTGTTTTATTTGTAGCTATAATTTTTTTTTATTGAAAATCTTTTAGTGCTTCCAATAATTTATCAGTGGATAAATATTAAATATTATATGAAAATTAATTATATTTTTTAGTAATGTAACCATAGGTTACTCAATTCATATCCACTTAAAGGCCTGTTCACACATAGGCGATATTCGCTGCCGTTGGGTCGAGTGAGTTGCAGTGGGTGCGTATGCAGTTTTCTCACTGTTCACACCGAGGCAGATTTCACTTCTGTTATGGATAGCGAAACATTGTTGATTTTAAAATAAATAAATACGTACGCTGTAATTTCACAAAATAAGCGAAAAGATACCGCCTACCCAGACTGTAAGGCGGAAATGGGGGATTCTAGTTTCACACTAGCCGTAAAAGCTTATACGAATGCCCGGCGAAATCCTGCTTGATTTTTTTGCTACCCACGGTGGCAATGAATATCACTTATATCTGAATGGGCCTTAACTCACACCAATAAAAAAGTTATTAAACACTGGACTTTTTGCAGAATTTTAAACATTGCGCAAAGACTGCCAAGGCAGCGCATTTTATATAGCATTTAAATAAATTTACCTTTATTTTATTTTTAACTTTCTTATGAAGTAATTTAAATAGAAAATTAATGAAATTGTAAATTTTGTGTCAAAGAAATGATAATTTAAATTGAAAGATGTGTATATTTCAGGAAATGGATTTGAATCGACGTAATATAATGAGAACTGATTTTTCTTTCATATCAAATTAATAAATAAATTAAAATTATCGTACCTTAGAAAATATCACGCATTGACATTAAACTTTTTAAAGAAGTTTCATTATTTGTACGTCTCATAATTAACTACAATAACATTCTATTTTATACTAAATTGTTTTCCAGTAAATTTAAAAATAAAATAAATCAGTAATGTTAACTAAAAACTGACATTATGTTTCCATAGAAAATGTATTGATTTCATAGCAGACTTATTAATAAAGAAAATTAAAAGAAGGCATTTTATAATTTAATTTAATTTACGGTAATATAGTACATATTGAAATATAATGTATGGCAATTACATAGTTCTAGCAATATAAATTTGATAGTAACTTTCCTTTAATTTGTGTGTTTTGACATAAAACTTTACAATCATTTTATCAATATTACAACACTAAAGCATAATTGTTTCATCTGTATAATGTAGAAAAGCTGAAATGTGGTTAAAATCTAATTTTTCTTACTTTCATCATTGAATGACTTGATATTAATTACAACTTAATCTGTATGATGGATGAAACATTGGACTTTTGATATTGGTATTACTTTTACATTAAATGAGACAATCAATATTTATGTTGGTAAGACTATGCCTGTAATTAAAAAAGTGTTTTGTTCAAAATTCTAATGGAGCATTTTGAAACGATGTCCAAGCAAATGAGGACTAAACTAGTTGTGTTGACTAACTGCAAGATTCACCAAACAATTAAACACCCACCAATACGTGAATATCAAAGGTAATATGACAAATAAATACTTTATGTATAACATTTAACAACTATTGCATGTTATGCATTCCAGTTAATCTGGCTTCATTAACAACTAGCACTAACTCTAATCTCTTATCTCCTCAACTTTAATTCTGGTAGACAACAACTGTAGATAAAGTTAGCCGGCATAAGAGAAGCTTGCTTGGTTATTTACTAAAACGGTGACAAAAACACATACAGCGTTTTAAGTCAGTGATAATTTGTACTGGATTTAAAGGTATATAGCATATCGTCAGTGTAGATCCAAGCAGTTTATTGGACAATTTTACAATTTGAAAGCACCAATCATTGCAGTTTGGGTTGTTCAACTGAAAGCGCCAAAAAAACCTATTTTGATATTATTGTTTCATAGGCTGTATTGAATTTACGTAGACGATATAGCATGACACTCGTTATTAGAATATACCTATTGTGGCCAAATATTATTGTAATACATAATACTTGTACAAATTTGGTTGGATTGTTATTAAGAATGTTCCTTAATATTATTAATAATTTTTCATAGAATTTCACTATTCTGAATAATCTTTGTTTACTCATCAGTGGAATTTCATTTATTCTTTGACAATCATTTTATTTTATTTCACTTCATATTCATTATTTTTATTTTCTATCAATGTTTTAGATGTGTTTTAATTTATATTTGATTTTATCTTGAACACAATATTCCAGGTTTTATTTATTTTTTGATTTGCACGTTGGTGTCTTCTGACTTAATTTTTCTTTAGCGAAAAAGTCTAGAATTTTCAATGGATCACCGATGTATGCAAAGTCTATTATAAATGTTCAATTTTTAGGTAAATGTTGTCAACCTTAGTGGTCACCCTTATTCTATCCCAAGCATGAGATATCTGAAATTAGTTAGGTTTATGACAATTTCTGGACATGATACAAACATTAATTCATTTGAATTGCTTCCGTAAAACCATTGGTTTTGTATCATCTTCAAGTATATCGTCATAAATTATATATTCTTCTTATTTTTCTATTTATTAGGTGGTGGTTTTATACGGGATTTTTATTTTGCATCAAATGTTGTCAATTTAGAGTTTAGACCATAACTATATTGGAAAAATAGTATTTTTATAATTTTATGTCACAAGTTGTTCAAAATATTTTTGGTTTTATTTAAAACCTAAAAGTGACGGCATTTAAGTTGTAAGTTGTTATAAAAGCACACACATACTTCATTTTTTTCTTCCTTCGGGGAATAATTTTATTCTAGCACCTAACTCTCACATCTCGATACTACAAATTGAATGAACACAAGCATTTTTACAATACTAACATTTTTACCAGCATTATTTCACAGGTTCAATTCTTTTTTTATACATTTACAACTTTGTCTCCCCAATTATAACGGTTTACCTTTCTTCAAAAATATTTCTCACTTTTCTTTTCATTTTGTAGCAGTTAGCTACGTGCTCCAGAATTTCATAGTTCCTACCCAAAATAAATAAAGAAGGGTCGCTACGTGGTTACCTGAGAAACTTCTGGCCTCATTTTGGCTATCGTAAGGCTGGCTTACGTTGACGTCACAACGTAAGCTAGCCTTACGATAGCCAAAAGTAACGAGAGGCTAGAAGATTCTCAGGTAACGGCATAGCGACCATTTAATCTTGTTTATTTATTTCGGATAGGAACTATGAAATTCTGGAGCAGGTAGCTAACTGCTACAATTTTAATCCTTTACTTTGGAGAAAACACGCTGGAATCATGTTGGATGCAACATGGAACTCTTGTCAAGACCCAGCGTTTCTACTCTATTAAATAAAGTAACTTTATTAATCTTCTTGTGTTCGTTTTATCATCCCATCTTGTCTTATTTTTACAAAATCATTGTACAAATAAATCCATTAAACTAACAATGCTTTCTACAAGATATTTTCTGAGCCTGTTTTAAGTAAATTTACTATTTTATAAAGGTCGGGACACACAAGTTCACCGTCACGACGGACCGGCACTGTCAAGTGGGGCCATTATCGGAATCGTCATCGCCGGAGTATTGCTCATGCTGCTGGTAGTAGACCTGCTGCTTTGTTGTATACGGCGTCAAGGTGTCATGGCCACTATTTGCCACCGAAAGTCCAAGCAACATGAAGAAGACGAGGCTAAACTGGGAAGGTAAGACGATATTATGAAGCAATTAAATACTTTAGTAAAAACTTTAATGGGTGTATGTTTTTATAGTCGCCGCACTGGCTTCAATCTTAATTTTTCTCTTTAGTTACTACGTACTACAGAGTTGAATGTCAGTGTGGCCACTGTGTAAAAACATATACCTACCTATAAATAATAAATTAATCAGTTGCTGACCATAGTTAATAATATTTCCCTTTCTTCATTTTTTTCTAGATGCCCTATGAAATCGATAGTTGAGGTCTAAAGTCAAAACTCTTTCAATTACAATGTCCTCTTTTGAAAACTGAATCTAGAATCTTTCATATGGGTGGGTTATTTGTCAAAATAATTAAGGATATTATATTAATAATATTTAGGCATATGGCGCACTTACCTGCTAGAAAACTCCAAAACTAAACAGCCATTTTTTTGTTCTTTGGTAAGCAATCGATTAATTTATCTTTTTTCACCATTGTTAAGTAGGTAGGTACTTAGTCTGGTAAACAAAACCTGCAACTTGTTTAAAAGGATTGATTTTTCAATATGCTTTCCACCACTTCGTTGAATCTCATTATAATCTATTATGATTCACTAGAAATAAACTCCAGAATTTCCTCATTTTTCATCTGTAAATTTAAATTATGTACTAAGCATTTTGAAAAATCATGCTTAGTAAAAAGTAACCCTTTTCTTCTAAATAATTCTTACTGTTTTTATTCCCTTTATTGTATAATAATACTATTAACAATAGCTGATTGCACTATGCATAAGCAGAACACAATTAAAATTAACAAATTTAACCCCTTTTATAAAATTTTTACCCTCCTGAACCTTTTGAGAACTTTCTAATAAATAAAAAGGGGGCAATTTCCATGAATCAACAAAATGCCATAGTTTGTTAGTAACTTGTCTATTTTTTAATTCTTATTCTAAATGTTAGTTTTCATTTCCTTGTGTCTAAATAAATAAATGTCAACGCATTTTAGTGTTTATCATTCATAAATCATTGGAAATTGGAACGGAATCATAGATACTTTTCTGTTACAAGATGTAGAGCATGTTCCCTTGTAGCTATAGGAATAATAAGTGGGAATCATTTTATGATGTATAGATTTTCATAGCACTACTTCCTTGAATCACAACACGAAACACAACACTGTTCCAAACCTCAAACATTTGTTATAAAATCGGTTATGAATGGTAAAAAGTTTATTTTCCTTAGCAGATTATCCCAAGATGTAAGCATTCTTCAATGGTCTGATCATATCTGTAAAAAAATATTTGGTTTGTGGCGATGGCAGCTTCGAAAAGAATGATTTTTAAAAGTTTGGTTCTAAATTTTTGAGAGTGAATTATTCCCGCTTTTATTTTTTCCTTTTGTTTTACGAGTTAATATAACCTCAAAATAAAATTATGTAAGGAAGATCACTCATTAAGAATAACCGTTTGTCTCAGTCTGTACGGTTGGCGCTTCCCGCTCCCTTATTGCAGTAACAAGGCGCCCCCGGCTCCCCCCTCGCCCGCCCCTCTGCCGCCCCCCGTCAAGCTCGCCACTACCCCAACGTAAGACCATCAACCACCCGTTGAGCGTCGTAAAAACTGATCTAGCATCTTACTTTACCTAACCAACAGGGCAACAAAACATCCCAAAGAATATTCCATTTTTTATTCACTTTTATTTCACCCAAATAAGTACTTACATACATGGTAAGACATAGATATATTTAATTTAAATTTTATTTTAATTGCAACACCATTACAAAGCACCAACTTCAAGGAGCTAACAAAGACATGCCAGACTATAATAATTTTTAAAAGTGGCAAAACCATTTTAACACAAAACCCTTTTTTATGGCAACAATATGTATTACGAAGTACCAACTTTAGTGGGCCTGCAATAACCAGTCATTATACACTATAACAATAAAAATTGCATTATCTTTTGAGTACATGTTCTTGTTTTATGTTACTCGTACCACGTTTTTAGACAACATTCATGTTTTCAATCATTGAGCCTTTTTTTAATAATTCTTCCGGCAAACAAATCATCCACTGGCTTTTATTTGTTTGTCTTAAAACCCTCATGGTTCAGTTTAATTTTGTAGGACAATAATTATTATAATAATCACCCATTCACATTTATGTAACATTTATTTGTTTCCCAGCGTATATCTCTATTTTGGCATACCATAATGATTGGAATATTTCTTGTTTATTGCTCTGAACGGGTTAAAGTAAAATGCGAGCTTTTTACCATAGATTTTCAACACATGTGGTTTATTTTGTTATGATACGCCTGCTGTACTCAGAACAAAAATACATTTAAAGATTTTTAGTTTGATGCATGCATTTAAATTTGAGCTTTCTTATTTTGGTTTTTCTCATTATATTACATGTTATTATTTAAACTTCGATTTGTTTGAAAACTAATAAATTTTGCTAAAATTCGATTACTCGTTTGAAAATTTTGTTCATCATTTTATCGAGGATATTCAATTAAAAGGAAAAAACATGATCACGTCTTACGAAATTCCCTTTTTTGTACCATCTCTTTGTGATCTAAGTTTCCATAAATTTTTGAGAAAAAAAAGTTTTGTACTTATATTATTTCCTTTGTTGTTTACAATTTGAAGATACTCCTAATATTATCATCGTGGTTTGATATCTACAATTTTATTCAGATTCAAAACATTCCTTGAAATGACTTTAGATATGTTTCTTGGCAAGATCTCATCCAGGTATAACCCAACCTTCATCTTATTCTTCCCATCTCCCATTTCCTTCTGCCTCATAATATTATTTCCCTGAAATGCAACTAAATGTGCAATATCATTTTTAAAATATTTATAACACTGACATCTATGGGCGATACATGAAAACAGTTTTCTAGCAAAGAACACCACCTGACTTTTAAAATTTAAAATTTTTGGATTAATTTATGTTTTGATCACAATCTTCGGCTGTCAAAGGGTTAAAACAATTAATATATTATTTTGTCTACATATCTCATTAATTGCTATACACAAATTATCATTCAATCATAATTCCTGTACTGAAACCTTAAACTCTGGACTCTCTGGGTGTGCCGTGTTCTGTGTTGTCACAACATACAACTCTGACTTACTTGACTTTTATTCCCTTGTTATATGCTTGCCCCACTATTGCCGACGTCCCGCCACACCCAATAGTTATGTAGCTACCACACCAATGTAAGAAATTAACACAATTCACATTACTTCTTCTTTTCCATTGCACGGCCAACGATTTTACCAAGGATAGACAAATATACTCGGCTTAAATCATTTATTTGACCTGGTTCGTTGAACTTCCGTCACAATTGATGTCATCATCAAACCCACAAATGGCACCATTTTGAATTTGTTACTTTTGAACGGTGCCCGTTAACCGTGTCTGTCAGAATTTCGGTTTTGAAGACTCTAATTTTAAGACAGACCAACCATAAAAATGTAAAAAATCAAAATGGCGCTGATTTTTTCTTTGTGGTGATGTCAAATCAGACGGGAACACCTGGGCTATAATAGTAGCATAAGTAAAAAGTGTTAAAAGGCATTTTTACCTCCGATAGATACGTTCTAACCTCTCTCTCTTTCTCATAAACACTGCATGTATAGAAAAGAGAGGTTACAACGGACCTGTCAGTAATGGGATCATACATCACATGATATCTGCTGTAAAAAAAACATTATTCATACAGAACAAGCATATCACCAAAGAATTATTTTTTTATTACCTTCGGAAGCTTAGTTTTATAACTCCCATCAGCATAAGTCTAGTATCCTTGCATTGCCAATATTCGAAATCGAAACTTTTTGCTGTTTCTTTCTAAACAAGCGCTTTGGAAGTAAAATTTCACAAACCGGTGTAATGTTCTGATTTGTGTAATTGAATAAAGGACTGACATAGAAAAGCATAGAAGTTGACATCTCACCTTCGATCCATAAGTTGTTCCTACTTACTTTAACACATTCACGGACATAATGTATATTGATGTCATTTTAAAGGAGATGTGATAAGACACAACACAATACAGTAGAATTCGGATATAACGACTTCGCTTATAACGTCTTACCATTTTTAGTGACGACAATGTAAACTCAAGTTAGGTACTAGGAAAGCGACCAACTGCTTAAAGTGACATATTTTCACGTATTTTAATAATAATTCGTCCAGTTAAAACGACGCGCAGTGTTTTGTTTACAAAACTTATGCACCAAAACCTCCTCTACTCCCTGCGCTCTAACATCTATCCTTATTAGCACGCATAAATCCCAGTCAGCGTTTATCATCTGTTGTGACTAAGTTAAAAGCTCGACACAAAGCGAAAGTGTTTTTTAATTGATGAAAAAAGTGCTATATTACACCGTTTAGAAGCTGGTGAATAAAATGTAACCCTCGCGAAGGAGTTCGGCATGTCTCATGTAAAAACAAGATTAAATTAACCGGGCGTTTTGTGCGTCGTCCGGTTAGTACGACAAAGTATCGCCAGCCCCTTGAGGGTCGTTATATCTGGATTCTACTGTACTTATTTTAGTCAGGGATACGACACAACGGACAGTGAAGTCTTTGTAGTTTTGTATTGTAGTAGTATGTAGCCTGTCTATTTGTACCACGAGATAGATAGTGTCCACACCCAAGGTTTCATTTTTTTTATTACATAGTTACTAATTTTCATAGACTGCACAAAACACAATGTGTCATGTGACAGCATTACGTATCGTTCCATGAACCTTCGTTTTATGGCGTTTTCCAGCAAGTGTCCGTCAATGTGTTACATAATTATATTTCTAATAGGAAAATTCAAACATCTGTATTGTCTTGTAAAAGTTAATTTCAATAAATTTTTTGATTTGATGGCCGAGTATGCGTCGTCCCAATAAGTAGTGCTTTTGATGTACTTATGTGAATTTTTTTCCCCCTAAATAATTGTTTTTACAATTTATCAATGTTATTTCTGCTCGCCCTTTACACCATTTCTGCATGCGGTTGTGGTAGCTATTAATAATTTAATTAAAATGCAATTTATTGTTGAATTACACTTATTTTTAATTGGATGTTTGTATGTAGTAGTGTATAACAATCATCTATCAGTTTTAAATTTTAGTTGTATAGGTTTTATATGAAAAACTATTTCAGAACATCTCTCAATAATAAATACAAAATGTCAAAAGTTGCAAAATGCTTGCTATGAAAATGTAAATATAAGTTACAAGTAGAACTCTTTGAAATTCATGTCATCGTCTGCTTTTGTCTTTGTGCTGCTAATTGAGTATAATAAATTCAACAAGATTATATGAAAATCTGAGTGAATATTTTATTTAAATGTTTTATATATTCAACAGAGATGAGAAAGAGCCTCTGAAGGATTGCAATGACCGAGCCATCATCGATGGATCCATGATGAGGAACACGTCCGTGGAATTTGATGGAAGAAGGGTTCACGCTAAAACTGGAGACATAATCGGCAAAAACTCTGCCGTTTAAAAAAGCTCGTCGGATTTATTGTAAAGGAAGAATAAAACACAATACCATTTATTATTGTGAAACTCAGACATTAAACGATTGAGTTGTGGAATTTGAAAGAGGAGGAATTATAAAGTTGACGAATCAGTATTTTTTGATTTAATACAAACTATAATTTTCCGTTTGTGTGACTAAGAAATTCTAATGTGCATTTGTCAGACTATAAGATTAGTTGAACATCTTGTAAAATAGTTGCCTTGAATGGTAAAGGAAACGATGCCATTATTTCTGACCTGTAAATACATGACTTAATAATTATTGACGCAATTGTTCTGTCTTTTTATATTATTATATTAAAACGCCTCTCTTTTTGGTATAAAGATATTTAGATTATAACGTAATTTAAAAAATTGTTTTTGAGCAAAGTACTTGTGATTATTCTTTTATTCAGTGGCTTTTATTGTCAAAAAAATATTATAATAAATTATATTTTTTTCAATGCGTAACCTTTCTCTGGTGTATGAGATTTCAGACATTATTATTAAAATGGATATGTCTAAGGATTAGTTTAAAAAGTTCTTATTGGCCCAAACTTTGTGTCGCCGTATTATAATGGAAATAATTATTAAAAATTACTAACTTGCCAATTTACACCATAAATATTCTAGAGCTTAATGGACTATTGAAAACTTCTGTGATTGGTTTAAACCAGATCTACACAATACAAAAACAGTTAGAATTTGCTAATCTCAACCGAACATTTACAGTAAATATTTACTTTATACTTTAAAATAACTATGATATCCGGTGTTTATTTCTCAGTAAAAAGACTTAAATAAGATAGAAACATTCAAGAGAATAACTTTAACAATAATTATTACAACTGCCTACTTAATAATATAAAATAGGTAGGTTTAGTAGAAAAGTATTGCTTTTGCAAAAACTTGCGGACCAATCGAGTTAAACGAATCACGTTAAAGCTGACTCTGAAATGGCACCGAATATTGTATTTATTTTAGTTGATAATTAAAAATATATACATATTATTACTAAGCAGAGTGTGACTTTTAAATAGTTATGCAAATCGCTTATTCTTTTGGTTATTAGGTATTGTATACCGCTAAAATATAAATATGTTATATCATTATTGATTTCCGTATACATATAATATTTTGATCATTCTTATAATTACATAAATATATACTGTGTAACTTTCTATTGGATTCTAGTGCTAGCTTCAAATATAATATATATATAGATCTATTACTGTGATTGTTCTGAATAGCTTAGTTTTCCACTATTTTCACAAACCTTTAAAAATATTATATTAAACCATTTACCGCTTATTTATACGTTTAAACAAAAAAAAACATTTTTTATAAGAAAATCTCTCTTTTTATAAATTTTGAAGGTTATTCCCATCAATGTATCATTGAATATGAAGATAACAACAATATCTTAATGAAAAATATGAAAGAGAACAAGACTTGTTCTCTTTCATATTTTCTTTTAGATTATTATTGTTATCTTCTTCTTTAAAAAAAAATCAATTGAGATCGCTAAAATATCTACAACTGGTGTGATTAGTAAAATTTTTGTTTTTCAAAACAATTGCCAAGAATTCATCGGCAATGCGGGATTAGTTAGAACCAGTTTTCTGTTAGTTAATTTAACAATGATTGTAGATGATAAGTTTTAATAATACATGTTTAAACCATTGAGTTTAATTCCAAAGAAATAGAAACAGATCAATAATAGATTCATTCATCGTATATTTTTCAAATTGAATGACGAAACCTAATTCAAAATTAACTTAAATAAAATCAGTTTTTCTTTTTTTTAAATATCAATAATTCCACCACTGTCATTGTTGAATAATTTATTTCTGGTAACATCTGAGCTATAAATTCATAAGTGTATTAAAATTATATTATATAATCCAATGCAATTATTTAAGCCGCTGATAGAGAAATGGCTCTACTTTCAGTTAGAACCAGATTTCAGCTATGTCATATTTTTTTAATAAATATAGATTATAAAGTTGCCTAGTTCGTAAAAATATTATTTTTTTACGTCATGTAATTGTTTTGTGATTTTGGAATGGAAGCTTGCATTTTTTTTAAGAAACCAATTTATTTTAAGAAACCAATTTCAATTTATTATAATTTTTATTGTCATCTTTAAGTTTTATAAGAAAAACAAAATTTGCATTTATTGTGACAATATTTTCAACATGACATAGTTTATTTAAGTGTATTAGTATTATTGTTGCAAAACGTGAATTAAACATAAACATGTAGACCTTTCATTGGTAAAATCTGTTACCATGATTAACAAGTACTTTATTATAACGAATACATATTATTACTAGAAAAGAGAGAGCAAATCATTTTTAAAGAGACGCATAATTGAATGAATTTGTGCATCATAGTGGTGCAAGTTGGTTCTAAACTGTTTGGAAGACCCGCCCGCAGTCCCGCTTTACCCCGTAGTAGTCCAACAATAAAATAGATCACTACACAAGCAAGAATCTCTTTAAAATGATTCCACTGTACTAACTTTGTGAATATAAAAAATATTTTCAATATTAAAGGTTAAAAAAAATATAAAACTAAAGCCATGAAGTATTTTTTTTCCATTTTGTTTTTTATTTATTCTTTAAGATGGATATAAATTGCCTAGTCAAGAGTAAACATAAAAGAGAAATAAAAATTCTTTTGTTTAACGCCTAGGAAGAATACTATGTTATGATGTTATGACTAAATAATATGGTTTTTCAATTTTTATTAAAATAACTCTCTTTATAATGACGTCTGAAGGTTATTCACATCAATGTAATATATCATTGAAGAAGGAGAAGATAATACAGTAAATGAAAAGGACACAGGTGTGTTCTTTTTCATATTTTCATTTAGATTTTATTAGTATGTCTTCTTCAATAATTTGGTTTTTATCTATGATTGTATTATTAAATAATTTAGTCAATTATTATAATCGCATTGTTTATGATTGATATAAATGTAATTGCTTCTCAAATTAATATTAATTTTCATTAATTGACTACCAAAAGTTGCAGCTTTTTTTTCGTTAATCGGAAAGATATCCTTAAAACAAAATTATTGTTACGTCACCGGTAAAACATCGACTACCCCATACGTACGTAAATATATTTTTTAAAGATGGTATTGTTGTGATTTTTTTTTAAGCGCTTTATTTTTATTGTGACATTTACATATTATTATTTGACTGGAGATA
This sequence comes from Limnephilus rhombicus, assembly GCA_929108145.2. Lineage (NCBI taxonomy): Eukaryota > Metazoa > Arthropoda > Insecta > Trichoptera > Limnephilidae > Limnephilus > Limnephilus rhombicus. The sequence goes on along the minus strand of OV815277.1, from coordinate 29,860,727 downwards.
TTTTCGAGAATAATGTAACAATTTTGAAAAGGTACCTTCTTTGTAAAGGACTTTAGAAATACAGTAGCATATCTTTCCGGATAATAAAAAAACATTCAATCCCTAAAGTATGGTTTACACGAGGCCAGCGCCGGCTTGGTATTGGCCTCGTATAAACAGTTTTTCAAGCCAAGCCAGCGCTGGCTGCCAGCACTGGCTAAAATAGAGCTGAAGTCTATTTTTCAAGCCAGTGACCTCCGTCCGCGTGCCCCGCAGCCCCCGTGCCAGCGTTGCAACACGTGTAGACGTATCGCGCCAGTCACTGGCGCATATCCGTGGAGTGTATACACGTTTATTTTTGCTGGTAATGCATCTCTCATCAGAGTGTCTTGACGCTGAATTGAGCCTTCTATAAGTGAAAGTAACTCGTCAAAGTTTTCATTCGTAACTCGCAAGGCCAACCTGTACTCAGAAAGATCTTCTAATCTTGTTGTTGTAGCAACAAAGCAGAGGCTCTAGTACTGGTTCTATCGGTTATCCATTTTCTTGTCCAAAGTCGTTTTTTCTTTACGATTTCTTCCTCTATTATATTAATTATCTCTTCTAATAATAGTGCAGAGATTTTTTTTTTTCAACAGCCGGATTTGTCCCGAATTCATTTTTGATTCGAACGTGTGCTCACCACAAGAAAAATCCAGAAATGACTGGCCTCGTCTAAACAACACGGGCCGGGCCAGCGCTGGCTTGTCTGTAGGACTGGCCGCAGAGCACTGGCTTTGTGTAAACTTAGCTTAAATGTTTCATATATTTTAGTAATGCAGTCTAATCATAAAAGGATGTATTTGATAATTATGGGATATTGTTTGCAACTGTAAAAAACTGTATAGTTATAGGATGTGTGTACCTCATTTTTCCATTTAATAGCATTGTTTATATTATGTGAAGTGGAGAAAATGCTTAAATAAAATAAATTTTTAAATAAACACTTTCAGTCTCTATTCATTTCAAATTCACTATGGTGAACACTAAGTTCTCTACCTACTGTAAATAATACAAGGTGTACAGGGGTAGAGTATTTGGGAGGTAATTCTACAAAATATAAACAGTACAAGCAAAAAAAATTTAAACATTTTTTTACTTTTACTACCATGTAGAAAATGACCTTTACCGACAGACAATCTGTATATCGCCACTTCAGAGATTCCAGATTACAGAAATAATCAAGTTTTATTAACATTTCAACATTTTAAATCTCCCTTAAAATGACATTTCTAGGCATATAAAAAAGTTCATGCTTGTGCTCCTGGTAGATGAATTTTGGAGGCTGAAATGAGTACCATCGCCCCGGGAGCCATTTATTGTATAACCAACCAACACAGATCTCCCCGGGTGTTTCGCTATGTTTGGTAACTTAGTAGGGGTGCCTGGGTTCATGGGGTGAAGTTTGTCTAAGTCTTTGTGGCGGGTGTGTTTGTTCACGTACTGCGTGGTGGGCCGGATTGGGAGAATCTGATTGAGGGAGACCTTTGGACCTCTTTGGTCGGATTCTCTCGACCTATCGCCTTGCACCGCAGTGGGAGAGATGGATTCATATGTCCGTCACTCCTGGGACACATTGAACCCTAGATTCATTTGCATCCCTCATACCTTTTTTCTTCTCAGAACTTCCTCTCTTTCCTTTCCATAAAAAGACCCTGCACCTAGTTCCCCCAAAGATGAATGGGGTCATGATGGATTTTTTCCTCATGGCCTCCTTTGCAAGGCCGTATTTATACTTTTCATAAGCATAGGCCACTTCATTTGAGCCGCTCCTTCTGCCTTCTTAGAAGTTGTTACCTATCATAATCACTCACTTGTAGGCTTTTATTAGGTGACACACAATTTTCAAAATAAATATTCAAGTATAGGTTAAGTAGGTATTTAAAAATGAAATAAACAGTGTACGACCGAACTTTCGGTTTCGGTTTCTGCCTAGTTTCGGCCAAAAAACGAGTTTCGGCTTAGTTTCGGTTTCGGCCGCCATCCAGCCGAAACTACGGTCGAAACCGAAACTGAATTCGGGAGGTTTGCAATCGGACATGCTCGGTGCACTGAACTGCGAGCCACGAAGTGTCATTTTGCTACGTCTGCGCTCATAGTCGTGTCAGGACTTGATTTACTTGTTCGTGTTCGCTCCGCGAACGCGGTAGTTTAGTTTATTTGTTGTAAAATTGGAGGTGTTTATACTTGAGGGAGCGGGCCAGATCGGAAGAGCGAATAAAAGGCGTCAGTCAGAGTAATGAGTCAGTCTTTATTGTTGCGCTACGTAGCGGAGGTCGAAGCAGAGCGGAGTGACAGTGGTGCCGTTAGTGATGCTGCTGCGTGATGAAGGTCGGAAGACTAGGGCGGGCTTTATGTGCTGCGGACGGAGACATCTTATGTCGAGGCGCGAATGGGCCGGACAGCGGATGGTGATTGGAGAAGGAAACCTCGAAGGTGTTGAAAAAGTTCCTGGAGTCACACTGGACAAATGTTATTCACTGCTGTTGACTGCGCGGACAAGTGCCCCGCGCAGGCACGTACTTGGTCGCGGCACTGGTCGGACTGTGTAGCTTACTCGACCGATGAATGGGAACTAGGTACTGAGACTGATAGGGACTGACTGACTGGAGCGGACGAGCGGATCGGCTGCTTATATAGCCGCGGCGAGTAATTACTCTCACGGTAGGTAATGCATGCCACTCGGCAGTTGACGAGAATGTTCGGCGCCGTACAGATATTGTACGGTGCTATCTCGAGACTTTTCTAGGCGGTGGCGATATTATTAACCGCTGTTTGTAGCGAAGGTAGGTATGCCAGGAGTGTTCTCGCGCGTTCCATAGAGTCCAGTGGCGCAGCGGTAGATTTTATCAGAGCGGGTTAAGTGACCGCTAAGTGAAATAGGTAAGGTTTATTTCGCTATTGAAATGATTTAGTTCATGATAGGCCCTGAGGAAAATAATTTCCCTGAGGGCCTGTGTCATCTTTGGGGATGCTGTGTGGAGGGTTTTTTAAGGGAAAGGAAGGAGAGGAGAGTTCTAGGAAGGAAGAGGGTTTAAGGGGTGGGTAGGAATCTGGGGTTCAGTGTGTCCTGGTCATCCTCCTTCAAGACCTAGACAAACCTCATCCCATGAACCCGGGCACCTCTGCTAAATCACCAAACGTAGCGAACCACTTGGGGTGACCTGTGGCAGAGGTGTTGGTTATCCAATAAAGATTCCCGGGGCGGCGGTACCCATTCCTGCCTCCCAAATTATTTTGTTCTTAAGATGAAAGAGTATTTATTTTATATTTAGTGGACCTAAACAAATTAGGTTTAAAAAAGTAATTTTGTTTTCTACCTTTTATTTTATGTTATTTGCTAATAATGTACAAATAGGTAATACCTACTATTTCTTTTGTTAAATATTATTTACGAAGCAATTTACGATTACGATTTTAAAAAGCATAAATAATTTATTTGAAGTAAGTAGTGATAATTTTATGTTTATTTTTATTTCAAATATCAGAGACTGAATGATTAATTAACTTTAAAAGATTCAGTGTTGATGTAGATTCAGGTTTCTCTGCCGTCTTATTAGAGGAAATGTGACCGCGAAAGTGTACACATTCCTGAATTAAATCGTTGTATAAATCATTGTTATAATATTGCACAAGATACTGAGCTTTTTCTGAGACTCTTTATGTTGACAGTTCACTCATTTGTGTTAAAAATGAAAAAAAATTCTTGGAAGTTTACATATATGCACTATGCCTTCTCTCTGAATACCTCTATAAAGGTGAATACCTCTCGATCCATCCAGGATGACCAAAAAGATGTTTACTCTGAAAGAACCTCTGGAAGTTGTTTCAATTTCCTCATTTGATGTTTCTTTTATAATTTTTTTTCTCTTAGGGTTCCCCTTACCCTTAATGTCGCCCTGATATTGCTTAAGTGCGCTCATTTCAATTGCACTTTCTTCAAAATAATCAAAGTTTTCTCGTTCTCCAATAATAAACTCGAGAAGAGATCCATAAAGATCAGAAACCCTCAGTACATCAACAGATGAGCTCTGAATCTGAGCACTCACTTTATTTAGTCTTTCCAAAATAGCATTCCAAAATACGATTATAAATACCTACAGTTCGAAGTTTTTCAAATTTAAAGCGAATTCTCCTTGCTTCAATTAGCGGGATAGGTTTCTCTGTAGTGTCATTTTCAATCATTTTTAGAACCATAAGTACTTCATCCCAGGAATCTCTTAGACTTTTATAGGCATCGTCTTTCCTCTTCCTATTTCATGACTAATTAACCGGTGCCAATTTAAAAAATACTTGTAAATACCTATTCGTCCACCCAACTCTCTCCAGCCTAGTATCATTTTGCTGTCTCGCCCATCTATTCGGTACGTCTGATCTAGACATTACCGCCCGGGCAGTAGCATAAACACAAGCAACTATCTAACATAGGATAGGAATGAGTACTGGGGATTAGCGGCTTTTTACCAAATGAGATTTAACGTCTAATAGATAGAGTACTCTATCTATCCACAGTGACTTGTTTTTTATTTATAATCGCACACAAACTTGAGGGCTTACCAAAGCGAGAGAGCGAACTGAACCCTGAACCCTGAACTCTGTCGCCCCTAGGCCGCAGCCTATAAGGCCTATTGACAAATCCAGGACTGCTATGTGGAGCTAATGCAAAAAAAAAGATTTTCATAATATGAATGTTTAACTCCTAATAATTATTCATAGGTACTAGATAATTTTTATAATTATTTAAAAAATTCATTTACCTCCTCAGTTATTATGTGCTCCTGGTATTTTCTGTATTAAATTATTTCTACCAAAGTAGTGTAAATGAACTCCAAATGAAAATGAACAAGATAATTATTTAGAAATTCATTTAACTCCTCACTTATTATGTGCTTCTGGTATTTTCTGTAAAATTATTTCTACGAAAGGGGTGTGAATATTTAACTTCAAAAATGAAAATTAACAAGATAATTATTTAGAAATTCATTTACCTCCTCAGTTATTATGTGCTCCTGGTATTTTCTATATTAAACTATTTCTAGTTTTAAGTCCAAATGAAAAATCACTAGATATTTTTTTATAAATTCAATTACCTCTTCAGTTATTATGTGCTCCTGGTATTTTCTATTATAAATTATTTCTACCAAAGGAAAACCAAATTACCTGGGTATATTAAAATAAATAAAACTTATCTTCGACAGCTGCCAAATTTTTGCATTCAAAGTTCAAAAATGATACCCAAAATACTTAAAAGCCATAGCTTAAAGCTCGAAGCACGAAGCTCAAGCCTTAACGCTCAAAGTTTAAGGGTCAAATCTCAAAAAGCTTAGAAACTCAAAGCCTAAAAGTTCAAAGCTTAGAAATTAAAAACTTAAAAGTTCAAAGCTTAAATGTTCAAAACTTAAAAGTTCGTAGCTTTAAAGCTCAAAGCTTAAAGCCTCAAATTGAAAACTCATAGCTGTACATTCATTTGTCCTTTATTACTTAAAATAACCAGTTGCTATAAAGAGTTTTAGTGAGAATAATTAAAGATTTGCCGGTCCCTTTATTGAACTTCACCAGGCCTGACAACGGGTCCTCGTTGAGGGTCTCTTGGTTCTATAACAGGGCTCTTTAGGAGGAACTGAGCATTCTTCCCATCGAGGCTGGAAAATTAGCACCAAGTCCGAATGGTGGTTCCTTCATATATTTATTGCTTGGCTTGCTTGGGACTTGAGTATCTACAGATTATCATTCAGAAGAGCGATTCTGTATCTTTTGTGGATACGGAATCGTTTCCACACGTAATCTCCTGACAAATTTATGTCATTGTCTATGACTTTTTTTATGGACTGATATGTCAGGTGTAGTTTCAACTTGTTTAAAACATGAAATAAATTATTATTTATTAATTAAACGTACATTTAAAGTAGTATACCATGAATTTAACATTTGGGAAGTTTCATTTAAATCTAAGTACGCATGAATTGCTTATTTTTCCCAAATTAAGAACCTATTTTAACCCGTCTGCTTGTTTAGGAATAAATACATCCCAAAACACGTAATCGCGTTATACTTTCATAAGACCAAAAACGTCCCGAGCGGCCTTACATTTCAAAGGCTATATATCTCTCTTCCTCGCATGCAAACATATGTATTTTTCTTTTAACTAGAAAAAGAATGAAATAATGCTTCTTATTGTCTTTATTTTGTATCTCGATCCAAACTGACGGTTTCTGATTTTTCTCGCGAAACTGAGGCTTCCGGATTGTGAGGTGCGAATATATTGAACCAAGCAGACGGGTTGAGGCAAAGCTATTGAGGCAGTATACACATACAGAATAATTGAAAATTAGGGGGCGATGTACATTAATTATTCCAATAACCTCCGCACTTTTAGGCATGGATTATGGGAATTACACTTCTTTTCAACAATTACGACAAGAAACAACTATTTACGTGCACAAAATAGGTTATTAGGTTCTTAATTTGGACAAACAATAAGTAATTCATGCGTATTTAGATTGAAACTTTGCAAATCCATGGTATACAACTTTTGAACGTACATTAAATGAATAAATAATCATATATTCTTGCAGCGATTCTTGTTACTAGTTGAAATACGATAGCTGACATCATAAATAAACCAATCCGCTGACATTTATCAGTCTGTAGAAAAAGCAATGGCAAGGCATAGACAATCACACATATTTGATAGGAGATTACGTATGGAATCGATTCCACAAAAGATACAGAATCGCATGGCAGGTTGGTATTAGAATTTGTCCACCAATGAATATACATTTTTAGCTTGTCAGAAAACTGCGTAAAAACACAAAACTTTTGTTTAACTCATTATAAAAAATATGAGGTAGATATGAAGATAAAAAAAAGATCTTTGCTTCTTAATAATCTTTTATTTTACAAAGATATTATATGTATTACACTACACATAATTAAGTAAATGCTGGAATTAATTCAATATAATTTCATCAGATACAAAACAAACTCGGTAGGTGGTTATTTACAAAAGTGACATAACTAAACATTACATGAAAGGTTAAATATTTAAAATTTCATAATCATTTCAAACATTTTGTAACAAATATTACGATGATCACATGGCCATTCTATGAAAAAATTAAATTTAGTACATAAAATAGAACATTATAAGTACACATAATTTATGAAATGAAAATAATATCCAAATTGTAATAAAATACTTTTCCAGAGTCAACAAAATAATTTATAAAAATATGCTCCAAAATATTAGGCATGTATATATTGCTTTTCTTCATCGCCAGTCATCTATTGCGTTATTTTGAAAACATAGTTTGGTAATTTCAACTATTTGATAGGTTAGGTTTACCACTCATAAGTAAAATTTACGACTTAACGTAAGTTTTTGACATGTTACTCCAAGGAGCATTTACATATGCATCCGACTTGCGGTAATTAATGCTCATGGAAGCTGTTCGGAAATTCAACACGTGTAAATACTCATGCGACCGTTTACATCTGTAAATTTATTTGCGGTAAGTTGGCTTCCTGTCAACAACGATCTGCTTATGTCAAATTTATGCGATTTTGTCAATAAAGACAAAAAGGCCCAAATAAAGAGTTGAAATAGAATTTGGCTTTAATTAAACAATTATCCATGCGGTTTTGTGCCGTCAAAAGGTGGAAATTAATAGAGTTCTTTCATTTTATCCGAATGACGGCTACCTGACAGCAACCAACTTCAAATTCAAATACGTAATGTTAAAAACAGAAACATTAAGAATAGAAAGGATTGGACCGATAATTGAATAGAAGGATGCTCATTTTCAGAAAACTTAAATAATTACTAGTTTTATAGGAAAATAATCCTACGAAAACAACTGTCTTTTAATTTTTGACATCTCAAACGGTGCATTTTGGTACTATTTCTTATGGCAAATCTCTTAGCTTATCAAACTGATTTTATAAGTTGTGAGAAGGCCAGAAATTTGCATGGACGCGATTAAACCTGTCAAAAAACTTATGAAGGAACAAGTTCTGTAAATTGATATAAATGACTTTTGGTGACGTTTACATTGGTAATTTGCCCATAAATCGCTTACGTGGGCGATTTACGGAAAAAAACTTATGAGTGTAAAGCCAGCTATGGAAGCAACAAACTTTGAATGACATAGATTTGGTATTAAACTGAAATCTTGAATTGTTAAAAGGGTTTAACTTTTACAATTTAACAGATAAATTTGTACTACCATTAGATAATTAGGCAAATATGTAAACGATTATTAGATAAGTTAAAAATGTAGCGCCACTTTTTTGTTACAAAAAAATTACTTCGAGGGCGCTTTTTCAAGGACTTTGGATGTGTTTACAAAATAGCAAAATGGTAATTGGTGTTACTTTTAAGTTATCGTGTAAATATTGTATCAGTATGTACACAACTTACATATAGTTAAAATATTTTGTGACAAGTATTATTTAACAAACCTTACACATTGTCAAACACACCTTATATTATACATAAAACAAAAAGAAGCAAATATGTATTACTTAATTCAATGTTGATTAAAAATTCTGAACATTATTTTCAAGACAAACTTATAAAGATATCATTAAAAGTTATTAACATTTTTTATATACAAATTCCAAAACCATTCCCCAGTGTAAATTTATTTGCTTTTCTATTTTAAATCGGTTATAGAAATCAATATTCTTCAAAGAATTTGAGATGTTTTCCAATCGCAGTTTAAAAAAAAAATACAAGTGTGCAGTTCACATGTGGTAGAAGTGAAACCTTCAGAAAACTTAATGAGACAAGAGTCTGAGGAGGGAAACCTTCAGAAAACTTAATGAGATAAGAGTCCGGGGAGGGAGGCTATGAAGCACCGCACAAAGAGGAGACCGATTATTTTATCTCGTTTATATGTGTTTGTCTCTTTTTAGTGTCGCTTTTCGTTTCATCTAGTTTCAAATCACAACGGTACTAAAGAAGTTTTCACTTCAAAAATGGTTTAGGAAAACAATGAATATTCTTACATCAAAAAATTAAAAGTAGGTACATACGTAATCTAGCAAACAAAACAAACCAACTTTACTAAGCATTCTTTTAAACGTAACATACAAGGTGTAATAGAATTTAAAATTAAACCATTAATAATCTATGAGATTCCCAAAAGTAGCGATAACTGGACAAATTATAAAATAGTCAGGGATTTTTTAAATCTAAATAGAAATAATTTGAGTTTTAAGACTTAAATTCCCTTACAATTATAGTCTGACATTTTTTTTTACATAAGCTCCACTCAAGAGGCCCTGAGGACAATAATTCCCCTCGGGCCTATGTCATCTTTGGGGATGCTGTGTGGAGGGTCTTTTTAGGAAAGGAAGGAGAGGAGGAAGTTCTGGGAAGGAAAGGGGTATTAGGGGTGGGTAGGAATCTGGGGGTCAGTGTGTCCAGGAGTGACGGACGTACTAATCCATCCCTCCCACTGCGGTGTAAGGCGATGTTCCGAGAGAGTATGGCTGAAGAAGTCAAAGGGACTCCCTCAACCACTCTTTCCCGGTCCGGTTTGCCATGCAGCTGGTGGGCAGACGCATCCACCGCAAAGATCCGGGAAAACCTCACCCCATGAACCCGGGCACCCCTGCTAAGTCACCAAACATAGCAAACCACTTGGGGTGACCTACGGCAGAGGTGTTTTAATGGTAGACAAAAAAAATTATTTGTCTACCATTGTTTAAAATGCGATTGTTTTTAAAGTCATAAATGGCAACACCAAAATGACTCATAGGTGGGTAAGTTTAAAAAATCACAAAACTCAAAGTGCATATTTTTTACATTAACCAAACGAGGTTCAGAAAATGGTGGTACTTTTCGAAAGAAGATGTTTCTACATCATATTCTAAGACAATTTTATGTTCAAACTTTTTAAAATTATTTTAACTTTTTGCAAGGAATACAATACAATACCTATATTAATTACAATTAATCGAGAGGTTATTTTAGTTTTTCTAAAATTTACATATCAAAATAGCGATTTATTAGACGCTAAACCAAAATAAAACAAAATCTAATTCACAATAAAATTATAAATTAAAAAAGCTTTTAAAAAATAGAGTCGTGTTGTTTTCTCTTCTTTTGTCACCTCGAGTGCGAAGAACAAATTTCAAATAAAAAGTGAGTAGCTTTTGGTGTTGTCATCAGTGGCGGTTTTCTCTAAAGTGCGCTTGTGCGACAAACCCCCATTAAAAAGATAACCGAGAAAATAAAACAATCTTGTTAATAACAATAATATAAACACATTGCAGATAGCGCGCCATTAAAATTCTGCCTTTAAAATGCGCGCTTCCGAACAATACGTTATTCTCATTTTGTGCGTGTCACAGTGCGCACCAAATGCTCTTTGGAAAAAAATTCTTCTCGTACGAACGGCTCTGACGGTGATTTGAACGAAACAGGCCTTTCTGTACGCAAAATCAACTCACCGCGGTGCGTCGATCCGAACACGATGTCCCTGAGCCGAGATCCTACGAGAGCGCAGACTGACCGCTGACCTTTAAACCATGGATTTTGACTTCTGTTTTCGTATTATTTTTTTTTTGTAGATAGACGACATATCCTTCAATTACATTTACGGTGATTAGTATAGAGATTAGGGAACTACTGATACCTAACCTCTATACCCGATTTTAATACGCGCGTAATTAAAGCGTTTTCAAATGCAAAAAGTCGGCGCATGGCTTTTTGTTTAAGTGAAAAAAACTAATTTTATTTTTGCCAACCTAATTTGTGTTGTTTTAATGTTTTAAAATATCAATTATATATTCTACGTAATTATTCTTGTTGAGAAAATAATAATAATCAGCAACGTACATTGAGTGCTGTGAAAAACATTAAACAATTTAATTCTTCTAAAACCTGTTATCTAATAATTGTGTCGAATTTCAAGTGATTTGAAAACAATAGTATGTAGCACTAGGTGGGTAGTATGTAGCCCTAGTATGTACCCCTCCCACTAACTTTATTTAAGTTGTGTGAGTGCCGCTGTATTCGACGATTTGACGAAGGACAACAAAGTAAGTAAATTTTGATAAGGTTATATCTTCTCATGAATTTGTGAACCCCCTGTTAAAAAGACCACTAACCGCCACTGGTTGTCATAGTAGTGAAAAAATTTAGTACGAATTGAATAAATTTCTAGAATATTTTGCCAAGCTGAATTTATGATCGTGGCATGTGTATCGACACTGGACAGGATAAATGGCTAAAGCGCCATACAGCTGTATGGTGCTTGACCAGTCGAGAGCCATGACTGAAACTATTTCTTTTTCTTGTATTGCATACTGGAAATTACAGAATGCATCACTTTGAAGTAATATTTTGTGGATTTATTTTGAGCTTTGGTATATTTTATTTACTGAAACACATTTCTTAAACAATAAACTATCTATAAAAACCACATTACTTGTGTTTATATATAAATCGATAGGTTTTTCGATGTTTCTGTGAACTATCACACTCGGACTTTTTGACAGTTCAAATCGTGGCAAAATCTGACACCCAGATTCCATAGATAATTCATTTAAAAATATTCTGGTGTTGCTAGGTGAATGAAACTTTTGGCTACATCAAGAATGATAATGACGTTGGCTAAAGGAGGTAGCGCAACACGGCATAACACCCCAAAAATAAATAACAAAAATACTTTTGACCGTGAAAATCTAAAATCATATCCTATTCTGACCTTGTCCTTCATACAGTTTCTTTATACATAAGGGTTAAAATCGCATTTAAAAAAAAAAATTGATCACCGCGCTTCCGGCTGAGCCACTCTTTAGCCATTTATCCTTTCCAACATCAATATAATGAACAAAATTAGTGTTTAATTTCAACTAAAATAATATCCATCGAATAGATTAGAGATGAAATTCGGAAAATATGTTTTGGATAAAGAAAATGAAGTACCTAATGAAATTTCATAATTTTATCTTCTATTATTATTTTAGGTTTTTGATCAATAATTTTTAAAAACATATGAAAACACATTATACACGGTGTCCGGAAACTCGTAGTACAGGCGGGAAACTGGTAAATCTACATCACATTCGGAGTCGATTTGTGATATAACTTTTTTGATTTGAGCTTTCGTTTTCGAGTAAATCGAGTACAAAGTTGGAATTTTTTTGGTTAAATTTGAAAAAATTGTTCACTAGGGGGTTGATTTCAGCTGTGTAATGTCTTATAATATGCATCGAAGGGTAAACCGGACCCAAAAGTTTTTTTATGTTCATGGCACTGCTATATTGTATTATGCAATATATTTATGGATGGCAACAAATTAAATAATTTAGTACAATTAAATAATAAAAGTTAAATTGTAGTTAGTTCATCACAGCTTCAAGTCTGAACTAAAAAGTAAATTTAAAAATGATAATTTTTTTAAAGCATATGAATAAATATAAAACAGAAGATTGAGTAGATTTAAATCCCCATTTTAGTTTGTTGGCCATTTTTGTCTGTAGAAAGCACACACTTCAAAAAAGGGAAATAATTATCCGATAATATAATATCATTATTTGAGAAAAAATACGAGTATTCTGATAAAAAAAATATTTAGGAGGGGAGTATTCGGAAAAATATCACGAAATTTCACAAGGAGGGGGGGGATATATTGAGATATCACGTGTATTTATTTTTCATTTAACGCACGATTTCTAAACCAAACAGCGGCGCGTGGCCTTGACTCACCGTTGTCAGGCAACTATTTCCCCGCGCGTTGTGACAATCGCTCGACTCACCAGTCGCCAGTAAGTCTGTGTTTATGACGCAAATATATGTTTTTCTTTACAACATCCTTTATTATTTTTATGCCAGTCAAAAACAACCTGCAACCTTAATGTCTGGACATTTTTATCACGATGCTTAATTTTCCAAAATTTAATCAGATTATACCTGTATTTAAAGATAATATTCCGAAAATTTCAATATACTTTGTACTAAAAAAATACACATGATTTTTGGTATGGGAGGGGAGGTAGTCTAAAACCTCATCGCATATCACCAGGGGGGGAGGGGGTTAAAAAGTTGCAAAAAAAAAAACGTGATTAATGGACGACCCCCAAGTATGAAATATGATATAGCAGACAAAAAATGGATGACGCAGCGATAATTTAAAAGATTTTAAATGGCAACACCAAGATGGCTCATATGAAAATTAATGTTATTTGAAAAGGCACAATGCTCTAAGTGCATATTTTTTACATTAACCAAACGGCGTTACAAAAATTTGTGGTATTTTCCGTAAATAAATGATTCTACACCATATTCTAAGACAATTTTACATTGATAGGATTTTTTTTTTTGAATTTTGAAAATCATGTATGAAAATAACAATTTATCAATATGTATTCAACAAAACTTAATCCAAAGATCAAAATAATATATTTTAAAAAAGTTAAAAAATCATGTTATGTTGTTTTTCCTTGTTTGTTTAAAAAGAAATTAAGTGAATAGTTTGGTGTTGCCATAGTAAGGGGGTATACATTAATTACGTGAGCAGTTTTTCTTCCAATCTAGACACCTCCTCTCCCCCTGGTGAGATAAATTTGGGCCGCTTCGCATATTCTTTTCAAGTAACATGCGATTTTGCTGGACCCCCCCCCCTATGAGCTCATGTAATTAATGTATGCCCCCTAATGAAAAATCTACTACCTATTGGATACATTTCTATAATATTATGCCAAGCTACATATACTTGATAAATGAGAATTTTAGCAGTCATCAATATGATGTAAAATATAAACAGAATTCAAACAAATAAAGTATTATAACAAGTTACACAAAAAATATCCTCCAAAGTGTTACAATTATATTGTAAAGCTTTAAAACTACACTCAAATATATTACTTTAGCGTCAATGAAAATATGCAAAGCTGTGAAAAAACATCATTTCTCTTTGGGCACAAAAATTATTTGATAATATGTAATTAGTAGGTAAATATCAAATAAAAAGATCAATCCAAAAAACATTGGTGATTGAAAAAATAAAATATTAACTGCAAAAAAAATTGCTATCACACACCACATCCCATTGCTTCTAGTAAATTATATTATCATTATTTATTTACAAATTAAAGAAATAAATACATACATACATTGTTCAAAGTGAAAATTCTAAATACACAGCACACATTATTAACTACGCTATTATATATCATTGTCAAGTTAGGCAACACCATAGATTGCACTCTTTTCACACTCTTGTCACTTTGCGTACATAATAATATCACCTGCAGAATTCTCTTTCTGATTGCTGTAAATTACCTCTGGAGAGACATCTCACTATCTTGTACACAATAATCTATGGGAATATTTCTCAAAGCATCTCCTTACACTTTACACTATCCACCGATTTTGAAAATTGACTGAAAATGCTAGACGTCTTTTCTTACCAATATTATAAACGTGAAAGTTTGTGTGGATGCATTTGTGTTTGTTACTCTTTCATGCAAAAACTACTGAATGGATTTTAATGAAACTTTACAATAATATAGCTCGTACATCAGAATAACATACAGGCTATAATTTATAAAGCTAGCTAGAAAGGGGATGCACAGGAAAAGTGATTCAGGGGGAAACAATGTATTTCTTTGAATATGGCATTACAATGCATGCCAGGAACCAGCTAGTATTATATAAACTTCCAAAAGTAGATAAATTCCACCAGCATGGTTTTACATGTAGGTCAGTTGCTACGACTTTTTGAATTTTAGTTCGAGGATACTGATACGGGAGTACAGAACTCTCTGCAAAACCTTCACAGTGAACAAGTTCATAGTGAAAAATCCAATCTAGTCCGGCACCCCCTATAATCCCAACATGCCTCACTTTTTACACATAATGCATATTTATTACGTCAAAAGTTTGTCAATGCATACTTAACCCCTCCGCAACGTAAGCAGATATAAGCGTTAAAAATAGGACAGTAGTCAAGTACAATAAGAGTGTTTATACTTCAGCGCGTGTATTTCCATAGAAAACGTTCTAACTCCGTTATTGTTTTAGTTACATCCCTAAAACAAAAAGTAACAGGTCTATAGTAGATCAAGTTGCACATCCCTACCAAGTTGTCTATGGAAATACATAACAGGAATCAGCTGTCAGTCGTGTAGTTGATAAAAATATTTACCCGCGCAAATTTGCTACCGGCAGCTCCACCGCGCTCCACATTTTTATTTTTATATGAAATGATAAAAAAGTGAGGTGACAAAAGTGTTTATTACACATTTATACAATAGAATAAGTATTGCTGTTTACATAATCTGTGATTTTAGTACCGTTTTCACATAAAAACATCACGTGAGTCATTTTTACCTATTTTTAATGTTTGCGTTCTAAATTTTAATATTTACAAATGCTAATATTTATTTGTAATATAATAATTTGAAAGCCTATTTTGTAACCTTAAACCGGTCAAATTTCGGGCCATTTCGCGGAAATTCGCGGAACTTCACAAAAAAACCATCACTTTGAATTTTGAATTGAATGTTTTGTTGATAAATTTTGAGCTATTGTATATTTTATTGACTGAAACACATTCAAAACACAATAAACTATCTACTAAAACCACATTACTTGCATTTATTACGTAAATTAATAGGTTTTACGACGTTTTATTCGCGATACACGCATTTATTGCGACCGTTAAATTCGCGGCAAATTATGACAGCGCATTGTCATGGATGAAATCGTTTTAAAAATATTCCAGGGTGACTAGGTGAATGAGACTTTTAGCATCACCTAGAGTAATGATGGCGCAAGCGATTCTGACACTGTTCTTTATACAAATTCTGTACATAGAAGGGACAAAATCGCAGACAAAAAGTTTTTCGTCGACAATATTATTCAAATATTTTAATTATTTTCTCACGCATGCGCATATGACGCACGCAACGTAGCGGCTCAGGCCAACCAGGGGTTAAACAGTTTTTACTATTCGACTACGTTCAGAAATGTTTCATTTATAGAGCTTTAATTGTGAAGCGGTAACAACAAAAAGTTTTCGTAAAATGTCATTTTGTTAAAAACACCAAAAGCCAATATTCTCGAAAATTCGGAGAGTTAAACATATTGGGACAAGTTCGCGGCACCGTGACTTTTGTTCGAAGCTTTTGTCTCAGTTTGATTCATCATTTTGAATGGTTCGCATGCATTCCATATATTGCTGTCATGCGTAATGCAGAAGAATCAGGCCTTTTTTGGCACGCAATACCTAGTAAAACGTTTGCAGTACTCACAGTCTTGACAAATTCCATCATTCGACACCGCCTTGCAAAACGTTTTTCGGATTACCGCGGGTCAACTGTATTGAGAACAAGAATGTATTAATGTCCCGAATATTACCATATGGTTTCATCGGGGCTCAATGAATACAGATTTTTTGTACCCAGTGGGTACTTTTGGCGCTTGAGAAGTTTAAGAAATTTTTGATTTTTTTAAAGTTTTAAATAGAACATAATATATGAGAATGTATTTAATTTTTCTCCTTGTTGAAAAAGATTTTGCAATCAATGTATTTACAATCACAATTAAGTAGTGCGTAAAAATATAAATAACTAGGCTACAAAAAAGTTATAATACACAAAGTTTCTTAGATTTATTGTGACCACTGCAAGCATTAACCGGTCAGCAACGTAAGCAGATATATGCGTTAAAAATACGACAGCAGTCAAGTACAATAAGCGTGTTTACACGTCAGCGCGTGTGTCTCCATAGAAACCGTTATAACTCTGTTATTGTTTTAGTTACATCCGTAAAATAAAAAGTGAAAGGTCGATAGTGAATCATGCTGCACATCTCTATTCAAGTTGTCCATAGAAATACATAAAAAGAACATTCTGTCAGACGCGCAGTCTGACACATAATTTATACTGCCGAATTTCCTACGGGCGCCTGACATTGTTAATTTCTATTAAATATTTTTATATGAAATGATAAAAAAGTGAGGTGACAAAAGTGTTTATTACACATTTATACAATAGAATACGTATTGTTGTTTACATAATCTGTGATTTTAGTACCGTTTTCACATAAAAACATCACGTGAGTCATTTTCACATTTTTTTAATGTTTGCATTCTAAATTTTAATATTTACAAATGTTAATATTTATTTGTAATATAATAATTCGAAAGCTTATTTTGTAACCTGTCTAAAACAGTTTTTACTATTCGGCTACGTTCAGAAATGATTCATTTATAGTGCTTTAATTGTGAAGCGGTTATAACTAAAAGTTTTCGTAAAATGTCATTTCGTTTAAGACACCAAAAGCTAATATTCTCGAAAATTCGGAGGGGTTAACTGCAATTTGCCTTTTTGGATGTGTCGCCACTGTCCTCAAACGACACCATAAATATAATATGCGAACGAAATTAAAGTTTTCCGAGATTTTAAGTTACTTAATAAATAATAATAAAAATTGTCAATATTTATTCAGCTGTCATAAATATTTAAAAAATCAGAGTGTGCAATTCACACGCAGTAGAAGTGAAACCTTCAGAAGACTAAAGGAGGCAAGAGTGGGGAGCCTACGAAGCACCTCTCTCGCAGGCTAAATCCAATAGATGTATGTGTTTGTCTCTCTTTAGTGTCGCTTTTTTTCGTTTCAAATCACAATGGTGCTAAAGAAGTTTTCACTTCAAAAATGAACCCGCCAATTACACATTGCTTTGAGTACCGATCAGATGAAACTTATTTTAATTATCAGTAACATCCTGGAAATATATATATGTATATACTACGTGTCCGGAAACTCGTAGTACAAGCGGGAAACTGGTGAATCTACATCACGTAGAGAACCCAAAAAACTTTTTTTTTTCGATCTGAGCATTTCGATTTTAATATTATTTTTTTTCTATTTTTCCATTTTTTCGGCAACTGTAGGGTTAAAAAAACTTTTGAGCCCGTTTTACCCTACTATGCATTTTATAAGACATTACACAGCTGAAATCAACCCCCTAGTGAACAATTTTTTCAAATTTAACCAAAAAAATTCCAACTTCGGACCCGATTTACTCGAAAACGAAAGCTCAAATCCAAAAAGTTATATCACAAATCGACTCCGAATGTGATGTAGATTTGCCAGTTTCCCGCTTGTACTACGAGTTTCCGGACACCGTGTATATATATATATATATGTATAATAATAAAAGGAAGATAGAAAATTACATACTGCTAAACGGAACCATTATGATATTTGGAAAAAGCCCCTAAGTGAGAGTACAGAAGATACCAGAAGTGAAATTAAAATTAGTCTGAAAGAGAATTTTACAAGCAAGTAGACCTTTATGCATATTTAACACACAAAAGGGAATCTAAAATTAGCACAATGTAACCGCAAAGATAACAAAAAGTAATATCAGCATTTAAAGTAAACATAATTTAAACGCATAACAGTATTCATAATCAATTTTGGTATTCAATATTAGTATTAAAAAATTATACTAAAAAAAAGTACAAAATAATTTCTTCGATGAGTAGAACAAAATTGAGAAAGATTCTTTTTCCAAAAGTATTATTGAATGCAGTGGTCAATGAATTGCATTTTGTACACTTTCTAAATAGTTGGGTTCAATAATATAATAATTATTGTTTGGACATTAGTAACTTTAATTATTATTTCTAACAGCGGTTTGTTTAGACTTCGATACCATCGTTGGATCCCTTGGAATTTTTGACACGTAATTTGTTCTCTTCATTCATCTTGGATTTCTCCGTTCTCGTATGCCATACGTATACCTTTGTGCACTTATCCGCTAATGGCTCCAGCTCATCCCGAGTTATGAGTTGCCGCAGTATCTCACTTTCCTGAAACAAAAATAAAACACAATTTTTAATGATACAAGTAAGAACCTCGTTAATTTGAAAAAACCCATAATTCGAAATTTTTGCCAAAAAAAATCCCCTGAAATTTTTTTTCATACAAAATGATTTTTTAATTCGAAAATCGTTAATTCGTTATTCGAAATTTATTTTTGCCTGCGCATGAAAATTTGTTAATGTAATTCAAAAAACTTCCTTTTTTGCAAAGTAAAACATTATAATTTCGTAAATCTGAATCTGCCAGACGGCCGGAGTGGTAAATCGCCATAAAATGTCGATTTGCGAGATTAACATCTTCCTTATTCATATTACTATTTTGTAAATATGTATCGGTTAAGGGCCCGCAACTCGGATTTGTGCCGATTTATTACATTGCATTTCAAAGTGCGCGGTGGCCGCGGCACTTTGAAATGCAATTTTGACCCTTATGTATAAAGAAAGTGTACGAAGAACAAGGTCAGAAATGCTTGCTCTATTATCATCCTTTACCATAGCGAAACCCGCAATGCTTCTAGTCACTCGGAATAATTTATATTTAACCCCTCCGCAACGTAAGCAGATATAAGCGTTAAAAATAGGACAGCAGTAAAGTACAATGAGCGTGTTTATACGTCAGCGCGTGTGTTTCCATAGAAATCGTTCTAACTCCGTTATTGTTTTAGTTACATCCCTAAAACAAAAAGTAAAAGGTCGATAGTAGATCGAGCTGCACATCCCTATCAAGTTGTCTATGGAAATACATTACAGGAATCAGCTGTCAGTCGTGTAGTTGACAAAAATATTTACCTGCGCAAATTTGCTACCGGCAGCTCCACCGCGCTCCACGTTTTAAATTTTTATAAAATATTTTTATACGAAATGATGAAAAAGTGAGGTAACAAAAGTGTTTATTACACATATATACAATAGAATAAGTATTGTTGTTTAGATAATCTGTGATTTTAGTACCGTTTTCACATAAAAACATGTGAGTCATTTTTACCTATTTTTAATGTTTGCGTTCTAAATTTCAATATTTACAAATGCTAATATTTATGTCAATATATATAACAAAGTCGGGTTAGTTATACTATTTATAACTCGAGAACGGCTGGGCTGATTTTGATGATCTTTGATTTGTTGGATTTGTTTCCGCCCCGGATAGGATAACTATTAAAACATCACAAAAGTTAACGAAATAAATAGTTATAAAGAAAATTATTTTCCCCATACATTTTGTATGGAACGAATTCTCCTATTTTGAAAGAACTGCAGCAATATTGTGAGGGGTATAATATTGAACTGTGCATGAATTCCAAACATTCAAAAACGTCAAATGTCAATGCGTTGATTGTTGTGCATTTGTTTTTAATCATATAATGCTGCCTTTCTTTCTTACACACTCAATGTCCATAGTCGAAAAGAAACGCATTTTTTTTACATAAGCTCCACACAGGAGGCCCTGAGGAAAATAATTTCTCTCAGGACCTATGTCATCTTAGGGGATGCTGTGTGGAGGATCTTTTTAAGGAATGGGGAGGATAGAAAGTTCTGGGAAGTAAAAAGGTATGAGGGGTGGGTAGGAATCTGGGGGTCAGTGTGTCCGGGAGTGACGGATGTATGAATCCATCCCTCCAACTGTGGTGCAAGGCAATGGGTCGAGAGAGTCCGGCTGAAAAGGTCAAAAGGCCTCCCTCAACCAGTCTCTCTCGATCCGGCCCGCCACGCAGTAGGTGGGCAGGCGCATCAACTGCCATGACCTGACATAAGTCACCTCATGAACCCGGGCACCCCTGCTAAATCACCAAACGTAGCGAACCACTTGGGGTGATCTATGGCAGAGGTGTTGGTTATTCAATAAATGGTTCCCGGGGCGGCGGCACCCGTATCCGCCTCCCGAATTCCCGTAAGTAATTGTAAAAGTAAGAAAATCACAAAAATATAAATCCGTACACAACGCCATCTCTGATACCTAAGAGTATGGATATTAGAGAGACGGCATGTGAAGTGTGCCCCAGCTCTCAAAGTGAGCCCTTTCAAAAATTTTACCGCACGGTTTTTAGACGGCTGCCATTGGCTTTTACACCTCGGGCGCGTATAGAGCTCCCAGTAAAACGTTCATAAAACATAGAAAAATGTTCAACTGCGCCGTAAAATTGTGTAAAAGTAGTTCTATGAAGATCTTTAAATAGAAAGACGATATTACCTGCCACATATAAGTATTTAAACATCGCTTAAATACACATTTTATAATTTTCGACATATTCATTTCAACTGCCACCGCCAACGGCCCGTTGCTATCACGTGAACCTTGAATGGCAATGGGCCGAATCAGTCAACTTAATTTATAATACTACAAAAATATCAAAAAACTTTTATTTTTTATTACTCAAAATGCACAAATATAAAGTTAAGTGATTACTCGTGTCATATGGGGACGTGTTTTTCATCATTTAGTTTATTCATTTTCAAACATTTTTACTTCGTCTTTTTTCCACTGCTATTTTTATTTCTTTTCCTACTAATTTAATACTCCTTTTACATATGTTTACAATGTTAATTCAACGTATATAATCAATGTATTGTTTTTTAAAATCACGGGGAACGGGGGGAGGGGAGTAGGGAGAGGGAAGGCGGAGGAGGCGGAGTGGAAACGCGAGAGGGAAAGGGGAGGCGGGAGAGGAATGGGGGGGGGGAAGGGGAACGAGACGAATGGGAAAGGACACGCAGGGAGAAACAATTTACTTTATTAAATGGTATAGCAACGCATGCCGGGTACCAGCTGGTATGTTAATAATAATAATAACGTAGTATTTATATAGCGCAGTTTTGTGATGTTTCACTTCAAGTGCGCTTAATTATAATAAACTTAAAATTAACCTACAGTGTTCCTTACGAGTCCTTAA
This sequence comes from Limnephilus rhombicus, assembly GCA_929108145.2. NCBI lineage: Eukaryota > Metazoa > Arthropoda > Insecta > Trichoptera > Limnephilidae > Limnephilus > Limnephilus rhombicus. Next base: position 29,838,972 of record OV815277.1, on the reverse strand, counting down.
AAAATTAATTAAATAATGTGAAATAACGAATATACAAAAATATACAAAGCAATTCCTAAAGAACAATATTAACAACAATAGTGAGTGCTGTTTTGGCACAGGACAATATATAATGATAAACCATCACGGTGCCATTCAACAAGAATCATTTAAACTAAATTATATAGAACAGGAGGCAGTTAACATTTAGAAATAATACAAATTCAGAGTGCACATAAAACTATAGTAAGGAGGTAATCGAAACCAAACAATTACCAGAAACTTGAGGAACATGGCTTATTAAAGTATATTGAAAAGGAGTTAAAATTCATGAAAGGTATGATTTTTTAAATAAGTTTGTTTTTAAAGCTCTTTTGAATTCAGCCAAGTTCTGGATATTAGTAAGAGCTGAGGGAAGTTTGTTCCAAATGAGCGGGCCAGTTACACGAAAAGATCGATCATAGTAAACGGCTCGATTTGACCTAGAAAGTTCGATTAAACGATTAGTAACATCTCGATCTGCTGACCTTAGAGTAAGCTGCCTATCGCTTAAGTTTTGTCGGACACATAGTTCCGATATATAGGCTGGCGCCATTCCTTGCAATGCTTTGAAGGTCATTAAGCAGATCTTGAACTCTATTCTTTCAAGCAGATCTTGAACTCTATTATTTCTCTATTCTTTCTATTTATTTATATATAAGGGAATGTACCCATACTACGTGACCTGTTCAGAGGGGGGGGTCTTCAAAATACTACGCTTCGTACAAATGAGCGGCGAGTTGCTTAGGTTTTTGGTCACCGGGGGGGAGGGGGGGGGGGTCAAAAAGTTGGTCACGTAGTATGGGTACGTTCCCTAAGAACATATGTGTGTGTATGTATAAAAATTTTCGAATATTTCGGGAGTTTTAAATGTCAAAGAGATCATTCAAGATTTTATCAAACTTGCGGGTGCCTTCTGAATCTTTGTAAGACGCCATTTTAAACTCTTCTATACAAAATTCTATGGCTGTGGTAGCACTTCAGCTTAATGGTTTTGACCTTCATTACTACTTCGACTAAAAGAACTACCGACATTATCTTTATTTTCTTAACGCATATTTTCATGGCTGCTATCTACATGATTGTATGATTGCAAGATTCAAACCCGAACTAAATGCTATCTATAAAGTGTCTGGATAAATTTTTATCCATTTTATTTTAATATGCTACATCTATTAACTTTTCTGCAAGTCTAGAATATTTTTATTTATATTTAACTTTATAAGTAAAACCTTCCAGATGTGCCCATATATTTTTCTGTTTTTTTTTGTTTTCAGATTTTTGATTGAGTTTCGCTAATATTATCTTCATTTAATATTTTTTAAATTAAGTAAACGCTGAGGAAGTGAGCATTGCTCAGGAAATATGTCGGTTTTTTATAAACAATAAACGTGGTTAAAACTAAGAAAATTATTAATTATGAAAAGAAATTCGTTCAGCAAATAATACGAAATGGGCTATTATATTTTTTTAATTAAAAAATAAATTAAATAATGAGCCCATTACCAGTTCGGCCCTTCCCTGTAAAGCGCTCACCCTCCCCCCCCGCTCGCTGAGCGGTAACCCCGTTTCTATCCCCACTCCCCGCTGCCGAAAAATGGAGAGAGCTACACTGGTGTTGGCCGTATAATAGGTTCCGAAATTCTTATGCCGCTTCCTTAGAATCGTAGTTCCATGTCTGATACTGACAAAAACAAACTGACAAAAACAAAACACGGACAGTAGCGCATCCATAATTGCTTCACTGTGTAATTTTTAACTTAATGAAAAAACTTTATTTAATTCAACAGTTATTGATTCTGAGACGGTACGAAGTTCGTCAGGTCAGCTAGTTTGTAATATAATAATTTGAAAACCTATTTTGTAACCTTTCTAAAACAGTTTTTACTATTCGGCTACGTTCAGAAATGTTTCATTTATAGAGCTTTGATTGTGAAGCGGTAATAACAAAAAGTTTTCGTAAAATGTCATTTTGTTAAAGACACCAAAAGCGAATATTCTCAAAAATTCGGAGGGGTTAATTTGTCGTAGCGCGGGGATGTGTGCAGTTTGTGTGCATGCGCGGGGAAAGAATACGTTTTTCTGCAATTTTGACCCTTCTATGTACAAAATTAGTATAAGGACAGTGTCAGAATCGCTTGCGCCATCATTCCCCATGGAATGGGTAAAGATTTCATTCACCTTGTAACCCCAGAATATTTTAAAATAATTTTTATCCGTGATATAGAAATGTCATTATTGCTGCGAATTTTAGCCGTCCTGCGTGTTCCTCGACTAAAACATCGTAAAACCTATCAATTTACGTAATTAACGCAAGTAATGCTGTTTTGGTACATAGTTTATTGTTCTAGGAATGTGTTTCGGTCAATAAAATTTGCAAGGTCCGGCTACGATGGAAATCGCCCGCAAAATTTCGATTTACGACGAAATTTATCGTATTTTTACAAATTTACTTCAAATATCTGAATTTGAAGGGCCGGCCACTACGGTAATCGGCGGCAAAAATTTGATTTATGCGGAAATTATCAGTATTTTTACAAATTTACTTCGACTACCTGAATTAGAATAACCGGCTGCGTTAGAAATTGGTTGCGAAATTTCGATTTACGTGGAAATATATAATATTTTTATGAATTTACTTTTAGTATGAATTCAAAGGGCCACGCCAGCTGCCTAGGAAATCGACTGTGAAATTTCGATTTACGTGGTAATATATCACATTTGAGTTTAAAAGAACGGCCGCAACAGCAATCTGCCGCGAAATTTTGATTTACGCAGAAAATATCATATTTTTATGAATTTACTTTGAATATAGGGCCGATCGCGGCGGTAAACGGCTGCAAAAATCGATTTACACGGTAATTTATACCGAAGAACCTACTCGAATTTGAATTTGCAGCCGAGGAACTCAATTTTCGGCGATTTTTTACAAACATTGGGGTACTACATACCTGATAGCCCGCCTGCACCTTGTGCGTGAATACCGCCTTGGGGTTCTGTTTGATGAGGGTGAGGTGTATGGCAAAGCCGGCCATGTCAATGGGGAAGGGGCGCTCGGGCCGCCACACGGAGTTGAAGCCCAGCACCTTGTCGCCCTCCTCGCTGACCAGTGGCCTCTCCACCATCATGCCGCCCACCAACCCCACAGGCCACACGCCCACCTTGTGTACCTTTCGCATCTAAAAGAGAAAATAGATTTGTAAATTTATGCATAAGTAAAATAATAAGTTTATGGTATTGTGGCCATTCCTAATCTCAAGGCAAATTGATTTATTTCTAAACTCTGATATCATTGATCCAGCGCATCCGTAGCCTGCTCTTTACATTCATTTCCCAATACTGTTCCAAGCAACAGCTTCCCTTCGGTGTTCTATTAACTGCTTTCTTTCAAATCGTTCATGGGTTCAAATTCAAAATGGCGCAGATAGTCGATTTGATGATCATCAAATTGTTAGAGTTTAAGGATCAGTTTTTTGCCAGAACTTCAAATTCTTCTGAATTATTCAAATGTAGAGCTTGGCAAATGAAAGAATGCGCTTGACAGTAGATGCAACAGAAACACAATTTGGTAGGAGCATAAACATTTAGATGGGACCCTTACAAAAAGATTGGTAATCACAGTAAATTGGTAAAGTAATTTGATGAGAAAATGTTAATCACATGAATAAGGTTTGTAATAAATTATTTGTAGAATCTAGATATAAATTATAGTTGTAACAGTAAGCTGTATGGTTATAACTAGAGACCGGATTATATGCAAATGCATATTTGCATATGCATTTGCATATTTAGACCCTTTTCAGAGGTAGTTGCATATTTTAGCAAAAAATTTGGGATCTTGCATATTTACGCTCGATTTCCTTCATCGTTCAGATGCCTCACATAGTGACTCTATAAACGTCAGATAGCTAAGCGAGGCCCACGTTTGCGAATGCAAATAAACTGATTTTATCAGCAAAGAAAGTGTTCCTTAAGGCGCCTGCTCGTGTAAAGGCCTACAAAGAATAACTGCCAAATGTCCCTTTACCTGCCGAGCCAGTAATAACACGTTGGGGTACATGGATCGAAGCTGCTATGTTTCACCATGAACATTTTGAGGCCATCAAGGGTGTTATCAATGACTTCGATAGTGCAGAGGCTTTGGCAGTTTTCCAGTGCAAAGAAGCGTTTGACAATGCTAGTATTAAAAAAAACTAGCTATGATTAGCACTCATTTCGCAAGTATAAAAATGCTTGGAACTCAAGGTTTGGTGTTGAATGAATCTATTCAGGTTATGAAGAAAATTCGCCTTACGAATTCCTCGTTGCCAAAGCTATTCCCGAATAAACTGAAAGAAAAGTTTGAAAATTTACTGAATACGGTTCAAACCCAGGGTTTGAACCCTTGTGCCAAATTAATAGCTTCATCAACAGGGCAGGTGAAATTTTGTATATAAGTTCAAAAATCGCACCCAAATTTAAATTCTGTCCAGTCACATCAGTAGACGTAGAACGCTCCTTTTCCGCTAACAAAAATATATTAAGCGATCGTAGACACAATTTGTCTACAGAACATTTAGAATAGTACTCAGTCATATACGTTTTTAAAGGTATATGTAAATTTCATTAATAAATACATTTTGTAATTGATATTTTCGAAAATTCGATTGTTATCCTCGAGAAATAATAGCTTACTAAATTAAAAAAATACTTAAAAATACGACTTCCTGTATTATGTTGCATATTTTGGCCCTTTTCATGGATTTTCGGGCATATTTTAGCTATTTTTATTGCATATTTGCATGCATATTTTGGGCTGTTTTAGTTGCATATAATCCGGTCTTTAGTTATAACTTTACAACAAATTGGTTTTTTTCATTATTTTCACGTCATTTTCTGAAACCAACGATATAAAAAAAAATTTCAATGATCTTTTATTTAGAAAAGGTATCTAAACTTCTTCCCACAGAGCTGTTAACTTCGGAAGTTTAAATTGTTGGGTTTTCTTTGTGCTATGTACAAAAATAGCCCAGTCTTTATCAGTACTCGGTAGTACGGACTTGTCACATCTCTGCCATTTTATTTATTTATTTTGACATTTCCAGAGACTTCAAATCAACCGTTATAAACGTTGACCACCCAATTTCGATTGACAGGAGAAAGTATTAATCCTTAAACAGGTTGCAGACATAAACTCGATATAAAAAAAAAATTACAGTGTTGGGCCCAAAAGAGTTCAAATTTGTGCCAATACAAAAAAGCGCATTCTGATTAAATTAAATTAGTCAATTAATTATTGTGAAATGCAAATATGGTAGTTTAACCATACTCGAATACTGACATATCTGCATGTGTGGACTATTCTAAAGATAACGCACTCATTGAATAATAAATAAGCGATAAATATATCACCGTGCTGCAACATACTATTTATTCATAATCACAAAAAATTGTATCCTGCTATGTACAAAGTGAAATTAAATACAAAACAACAGTTCATCGACTAGACCAGAGATAACATGAAACTTGCATAAATAATTATAATAACCTTTGAATATGAAGTACAATAATGAATGAATGATAAAAAGACATTTTTTCAAGATACAAATCTTCATTTTTTAAATTTGGAATAATTAAAAGTATTATAGTGATTAATTTTTGGGTTTTTATGCCATGTTTCGCTTCCTCCTTCTTTAGCCAACGTTTCTGACAGTATTAATAATGTCCAATGTAATATAATAATAATTCAATCACAACACTGGTCAACAGTGGTTTTGGTGCCGAGTAGCTGTATTTTTTTTTAACTTAGGACCTTATACTGAGTACAACAATAGCAAAAATTTTGGATTGATGAATGTGTAGTTTACTAGATTTTGACTTTTACATATATAAATAAAATTAAGTAAAAAAACAGCAATTATTACATTATTATGGACTTAAAAACTTTCTTTATCGCGATTTTCCTGAATGAGGTGTAGTGGGACAATCACCTTGCACCCCCCAACAGTAATCAGCCATCATATGCTGATCCCATCGGCCTTGGTACCTTTCTTCCATAGTTTTTAGGTCCTGGTAAAATCGCTCCCCTTGTTCTTCGCTATAGGATCCAAGATTCTCTGGAAATTGATCAAGATGACTGTGTAGGTAGTGCACTTTAATGGACTTATTACATCCTAAGTTTTTAAAGTTATCTAACATGTCGTTTACAATTTCAGTGTAGTTTTGACTTGTGATTTCTGAGAAAAAATTTTGTAACTTCACAAACGAAATCCACGCAGGTCGTTCCACATTGTTAATCGAAGAAGTCCATATCATTTATTAATATTCTTATTTGTGGGATATCGAAAATACCCGCTTTAACAAAAAAAAAAATTGTGGTTTTTTTCTAACTTTTTTTTTTTTTTTTCGAACAGTCGTTGTAGTGATTTTTTTGTTCTTCTCATTGCATAGGCACTCCGAACCTCATACGATTTCTTTGACCATTGACCCACTGTCTCAAGTGTTCATAGCACATTTTACAAACAATCTGGGGTATCCACGGCTTGAATACATCCACAATTTTCAACTTAAAATACGAAAAATAGTCACTTTTTATAAATTCTGTTATGGATTTCCTGAATTTTTTTAATGTATATTCACCGCAAATATAACATAACACATTTGGATCATTGAGACAACTTTTTCGCAATGAAGATATTATATGAAAATAAATTTATTTATATAAATGTACTGATAAGATAGCAAAACGCACACACGAAAGTGCTAATTGCAGCAAATACTCAAAAGAGAGGGTAGATCAAAAACTACACGTAAGAAAAAAAAAAGAAAAAATTATTTAGTGTTGCCAATGTACACCTAAATACAAATCCATCAACGGTATTTCGGCACCAAATTCTTTTTTTTACATTTGTTGACCAGTGAATTGGAATAATTCAACCACAATCGCCCAATTGAAGTCCAATATCTTGTTGAAGGTCGGAGAAACTAAAAATACCCAGAACTGTCGGAAAAACTGCAGAACTGCGTGAAAATTACCAAGATGAGTTTTGATCAAATGTTATAGCGGTAGGAACCGCGATTGCACTTAATTGCGGTTATTGAATCAAGCTGTGCGGTTGGCATTGTTTTCATGGCTAGGTTGTTGCCATGATCGTGGAAGATACAAGAGGTTTCGGAAGCTAGAGTACTTCAGTGAGGTCCGGGCTGCGGTGCGCAGAGGGCGCGATACACGATGTGACTCCAAACAGAAACTCGACGGGCGGCGTGATTTTACGGAAGAATTCAACATGTCACCTTTCACGTATTATTATTTTTATTTTATTGGTTTTCTTATTTATAGATATTTGACTATTTGTCGTTTAGTAGTTTTGGGGCATTCTATAAACGACTGGCGCCTGCTTAACTTTTAACTTAGAAGCAATTTATGATAATTAATATGGCTGCTTTCTTCGAACAGTCACCGCACCTTGTTGATTTATTATTTTAGATAATATAGCATGTTATTCAATCCCTGTGATAATTATTAAATATCTTACCTAGGAAAGTGTTTGATTTATTAAGTATTATTTTATCTAATTCACACGCTATCTACCTACACTGAGCTATGCATACTATTATTTCGAACAGTAACTTAACATAACCTCAATTACACATTGACATTTAAGATGTTTAGTATGTACACCCATTATTAGGGTACATTTTAGCAACCCTCCTTTTATTATGCTATAATGTCTGGATTTTTTCCAATTTACTTACCCACCCCTTAAACCCTTTTCCTTCCCAGAACTCTCCTCTCCTTCCTTTCCTTAAAAAAACCCTCCACACAGCATCCCCAAAGATGACATAGGTTCTGAGGGAAATTATTTTCCTCAGGGCCTCCTGTGTGGAGCTCATGTAAAAAAAAAAAAAAAAAAAATTTATTAATTTTTTTTTTAATATCAGATCCACACAGGAGGCCCTTAGGAAAAACATTTCCCTCAGGCCTATGTCAGCTTTGGGGATGCTGTGTGGATGGTTTTTTTAAGGAAAGGAAGAAGAGGAAGTTCTGGGACCTCAATACGATTCCATGATAACTCAACAAAGTGGCATTTCAATACCAGAGTCATTAACCCGGCGATACTGGCTACTGGGTAAAAAATATCCCAAAGTACAAAAAATTTGTTGTATTTTTTTTTCTACGCCTTCTGACAACCCAAGATTCTAAGTACCTTCAAACCGATAGTTCACATGCCCTCACCCCGCATTCGGCGGTCAGTTCAATACCAGACGGACGTGTAAAGTGAGTATGGGTAAAAAATACCCGGTAGCGACGATCCTTGTTCCATTATTTTTTGATAGGTTTATGACTATGTTTTTTGTTTTAGAGCTGTAATAAAATGAATATTCTTCTAAGTGATAGTACAATAGAAGAGCTGCTTCAAGAAGAAGACAGCGGAGAAGAAAATGTGTCAGAAATAGAAGATTTTGAGGAGAATAGTGAACGCAAAAGTGAAACTGAACAGGAAGCTGATAGTTCAGGCACGCCCTCAAATTCAGAAAATGTTTTTGACCGTCTACCTTCAGATTCAGAAATTGGTTTGCGAATTGTGCTTCAAAAAGATATGCCGCGAGCATACAACCCCAATACGTGAGGATTGCTATGATAGAGTGAAGTAGTTTCATTTTTAGCAAAATATTTGAAACAGTTTGTTTAGTGTTGATTATCTCAATGTTCACTCAGTATAAAGGTATGATTACTTTTTATTATTTTAGGAGTGTACCTAGTTTATTTTCGATACCAATCTCAATTTTGCCAAATTTGTAAGAAAAAAATATATTATTGTTGATTTTCGTAAGATTAGATTACTAAGAAAAATATTATTTTTTGATTATTTTTTAGGATAAACTCTCAATACAAATAAATAAACATTAAAACTTGCATTTGTAGTTTTATTTGTGAACAATAGTACCAATAACACAAATACATTGTCAAACATTGAAACTCAAACGTCTTTTTAAAAAAAAAACAGCAATTTTTTTTATTTATCTAAAAAAAGTATATGTACATTGGGTTTTTTTTATGCCTGTCTCACTAGGTTATACCTGTATCGAGACAATTAAACTCTGTGATATTTATTACCCGGTAGCGAGTGTTCGTGTTCGTAAATACCTAGCGAGTACCGCATAACCTACTACACTGAGATATGTAATTTTGTTTAATTTTTTTTTTTCAAAGGATTAATGAAATGTCTCTTTCTTGAGTTGTCCGGTCAACCCTGAATACATATCCTAAATGAAAAACAAAAATCAAAGGGTGTTTTCAAAGAAATAATAACCTTTATACATACTACTTTGAAAACTCAAATATTTTCATTTTTGCTAAGTTTTATGTAAATGAATTTTTCCACAAATTATTTCGCAAGCTGACATGGAAGTTACGTTCATGAAATAAACAGTAGAATCTACAGTGACATTAGCGGTTAAAATCGTGTCGGAAAAAATTCCAGCGCGGACGGTATTAGGGCTCACACATGTATGCGAGCGCCGAACACAGTCGTAAAATTGGAGCCACTATTCGAAGCACATTTTACAAATGAGCTTTTACAAATTTGAGGTCCAGATTTGAAGGTTAATACAATGAAGAAAGCAGCAATGGCCTTATAACCATAGGCCTTATAACACAGGCATGTGCCTAGTATGGTGGTCGAAAAGTCCCCAATTCATGTAACGAACAATTCAAAGAATAAAGAAACTTTAAAAAAAAAAAATAAAAAAATAAATTGACTTTGGACAGGACTGTAAAATAGAATAATTTTACCTACCAATAAAATTTATATTTTGTTTCCAGCGATGCCTGGAATCCATTATGAGAGAGAGCTAGCTCTTTCGCCCTTATAGTTTCAGTTTCGCGCGTGTTTATTCCCTATATTTGCCTTTTTATTCGACTTGCCACATTTTCTCTCTGCTGGCAACACTAGTGACGCGCATCTCAGATCACGTGATGTTATTGTTTGTCATATGACTCGTAATGCACCAGGTAGGGATTACCTGGATTCCAGGCATCGATGGAAACAAAATATAAATTTTATTGGTAGGTAAAATTATTCTATTTTGTGTCCCGTATCGATGCCTGGAATCCATTATGAGATGTGTTTGCTCTCACCTGGTGATCTGAAAACCTAGCGTTATATGTGATGCTATTTACATTGGAGTAAAGAATGGAGCCATTGAGTGCTGGAGGTGCTCGTTTCTGGAGTGCGCTATCTCCTTCTGGTAGAACTTCCGGAAGGTGTGCTCGGACTTTCAATTCCCTCTAGCAAGAATCTCCTCTATGGGGTAGTCTTCCAACCAGTTTAAGGAGGCTACAGCCGAGCGTACACTTCCCGGGGTTGCGTGGACTGCTTCTCTGAGGACTGATTTGATCCATCCACCTATTATTGTTTGCGTTGCCGGTTTTGTTTCTCCTAATGTGGTCACAAATAGGTTATTTAGTAGTGGACCTCTTCTGGCTGTAGAGAGGGCAACGACTTTTCTCAACCATTTAAGGAGGTTGATGTTATCTTTTTGTGAGCCCGTCAGTTTCCAACCCGATTGTTTATGGTTGGCTGTGTCGGTTTTTGCCCCAAAAATTGGCCCCAGGGTAATAGAGTTCCTCCTGTCGATGAAATGTTCTGGGGTGATTCTGAGCAGTGTCAAATCATGAACTCTCCTGCCTGACGCCAGGACGAGGAGTATTGCTGCCCTCCGTGACGCTTCAAACAGCGAGTCTTCTGCGGGGGAATTCTTGACCAGCTAGTCTATTACTTGTCTGGGATCCCAGATAGGGGCTTTCTCCTTGGTCCTCCTTGCCATTGAGATTGCCTTGAGAATGTGTCTTACCAAGAAATCAGAGCTGATTTTTCTCGCATTCTGAGCTGGGCCGCAGAAGGTAACAATGGCTGACTTGTGGACCTGAATGGTCCCTGGGGCTAGACCTCCTTGAACAAATAGGTGGGCTAGATACCTGGCAACCGTAGTTGGTGGGGGATTGTTGACGTCCACACCGTTTTGGTGCCCCATTTACGCCACCTATCGTTGCCAGCAGAGAGAAAATGTGGCAAGTCGAATAAAAAAAGGGCAAATATAGGGAGTAAACACGCGCGAAACTGAAACTATAAGGGCGAAAGAGCTAGCTCTCTCTCATAATGGATTCCAGGCATCGATACGGAACACAAAATAGGATTTTGTACAAAAACAGTATAGTTCGAACAATTAAAATCTGAGCCTTTTCATTTAATAAATTTGTAAATTATTGGAATCTATAGCAGAGTTTTTGGAACTTTTGAATGTGTTTTCGGGAACTTTTTAACATCTACATAGCACATAAATCTGTATGAAGGTCGAAAGCATAAACATCACCAATATTAAACATTTGTCTATGATTTAGTATGTACTGCCATCGCTTGGAATCAAAATGTTAATGACCGCAGTTTTATTTACGTGGGTTTACTTTATGACTTCATTTTTGATAAAGTTCCCCACTTCAATCAGCATGGTGCTATATGCGAGGATACTAATTGTAAATAGCATTTGTTTTGCTGGCCAGTGCACTAATCTTTTAAAATCTCTCTTACACCTTACCAGACTGTTTTAGATTCAGTATTATCCTCTATCAATTAATATCATTGACATTGCTCATAGCTTGATGCTTCATCGAAGTCTACATATACTGATAAAAGTAGGCAATTTGTGTAAATTTAGTGGTTCGGATTACTATAACTATATTATGGGAAAAAAAATTATTATTTGTACTGACTTCTTCGAATAACTGGAGGGCATATGTGTTGTCATCGTCCATGAAGAATACCACCCCGTTCAGCTGGTCCTCAGTGAGACTATCCCGCAGCCAGCTGAGCCCTGCATTGCGCTGCTCCACGCCCCTCGCCTTCATCCAATGAGGTTCCTTTATTAGTGTCAACGGCAGCGCGAGCCAAGCAATGATCGAGCCGGGGAGATGAGGGGTGAGGCAGAAAGAGAACAAACCAAAAACACAATGATGAACACTAACCTACCAACTTCTAGCGAGGGAATGCATAAAGAACCCAGGGTTATTGATCAGTAACACTCGCTGAAGAAATAACCCCAGGGAAGTATGTTGTGAATCTTTCCTTACTTGTCCCTTTGTCTGGGCTTAAGTTGGCACAATCAGTTTACTTTCAAATCAGTAGGGATCACACTTCCAGGGATTTTCTTTTCAGTGATCAGTAAGCACACCACACTCGGGAGTCTTTGTCATTAGAATCTACAAAACTAAACAAGATTCCTTGTTGTTGGACGAATTGAATTTATCATTAAATATTCGAGACGTTTCAATGTTAGGTGTCCCCAAGTGCTGCACTTTTTCATGAATTTCTTTTTCACGGTGTAGCCGTTAAAATTTTCTTAATTTAGTTGGATCTGATGATTCAGAGAGATTATTATTTCTTCTCCACGCCTCGTAATGCTTTGAGCGAGTGTGAAAACCGTGCCGATTACTACTCCACATACACTTATTAGGGAACGTACCCATACTACGTGACACGTTTAGGGAGGGGGGGGGGGGTCTTCAAAATGTCACGCTCCATACAAATGAGGGGCGGGTTGCTTAGGTTTTTGGTCACCGGGGGGGGGGGGGGGGGGGGGTTAAAAGTTGGTCACGTAGTATGGGTACGTTCCCTTATAACACTATACTACCATACAAAATATACAAAAATGAAGTGTGTTGAATAAAAACTCCTTAACTCAACACTGGAGGGGATTAATACACTTCCTCAAACGAGAGTTTTGTGTGATATCTAAGTTGTAGTTAAAATCACACACTTTAGAATTTAGGTTAAAAAAAATAGAAAATAAATAATCCAGAAAAAATATTTGGTAATTGGCTGGAAAAGGCAAAAGGAATGTTAAAACACGATCGCTCGGCGAAATATGGGGGACCCTAGTGATCCCCTTCGGGTGATCCGTGATTTTTAAGCTCAGGTAAGTAAAGGTTAATATAAAAATAACACAGGTTGATGCACAGATGCTCAGTAAGAACTCGGTGGATCAATTGCGTAGGCGTTTGGAGTCTGCAGGGAGATCGCCGGGAAGTTTAAAATACATATATATTATAAGAAAGTAGATTCATATCACTGGCAAAGAATAACTGTTACGAATTGAGAATATAAACAGAATGTCATTTTTTAAATATTATAGACATCGCTAGCATAATGAATGCATTGCACAACGAATTCTGAGATGCGCAAATTGCTAATTTGTACCTAAAAGCGCTTTAAAGATTCCTTTCCGTACATTAAGAATGTGTTTTTTCAAAAAATTTTAACAATTCATCAAATTATATTATGTCAATTTTCACGTTTTGCGAAGGTTCTATTCAAATTCTGTTATTATATCATTATAGGGCAGTTGCTTCATTAAATTTAATTATTCACAGAATGTGAAAATTGACCTCTAATATTTGACGAATTATAATTTTAAAGGAAAACAATCACTTTGTTTGTAACCACGATTTATTGATTTAATTTTTATTTACCGACCGGTTTCGCTTAATACAAGCATCATCAGGGTATAAATTAAAACTGATGAAAAAATACATTGTGTGAGCTTATATATACATACAGACAGAGACAAAACATAATATAAAGTAAGAGTGAGAGATTGTAATTAACATCCTACATAGTGATAGAGAGAAAGAGACGGGTATATCTAATGAATAATTACATTATATCTACCGGGACAAAACGTCATTTAAACAGGTGATTAAGGAATAAAGTGGCTACGGGTTTTTTTAGTTTATGGGAAATATTCCTAATATCGGACTGTTGGACACATTTAACTGATTATTAAGGATTTGGGTTTTTGTTTTAACGGCTTTCTTTATTTCGAGTGCTTCTAAATTATTAAGCCTGTTACCATGACTATTTCTGTGTAAAATCTTAACACCGGTGTTTTGATTGAAGGTATGATCTTTATCAATAAGGTGATTAGCGAATTCCGAAAATCCATTATTATTTAAGCATCTAAGATGCTCTTTGATTCTAATATTGACATTACGCGTCGTTTTACCTACATAAAATGATGAACAATCATTACAATCTAATTTATATATTCCGGAATGACTTAGTTTTTCGTCCTTATCTTTCGAATTAATTAAAAACTTTCCTAAATTATTGTTTGTGTAAAATGCCAGTCTTATTTCGGGAGGTAGATTTTTTACACTGCAGGAAGAGAACTGATTAATGAATAAAATACGACGCCATTGGTAACAAAGATTATTATTATTATTTATATTATTATGATTAGTAAATAAGAAATTCTTAGTGGCTATTTGTTTTTGTTTTTTATTTAAAATTGCATCAATGAGTTCGGCATTATAACCATTATTAACCGCGATTTTTTTAATTATTGCTAGTTCGTTGGAGAAATTAGTATTAGATAACGGTATTGTGACCAAACGATGAACCATTGAATGAAACGCGGAGTGTTTATGTGAAACAGGATGATTGGATGTGTTATGGATAACGACGTCGGTGTAGGTAGGCTTGCGAAAGATGTTAAAATTTATTTTATTATTTACGATAGATAAGGTGAGATCTAAAAAATTTAAAGTTGAATTAGTTCCTATCTCTAATGTGAATTTAATGTTTTGATGGTATGAATTTATAAGGATGAGGAAGGCATTTAATTGACGTTGAGTCCCTGTCCAAATACAGAACACGTCATCGACGTATCTACGCCATAGTAAGACGTTTTTTACAAGGGGTGAGGCACTAGTTAAAATTTTGTTTTCTAAATTATTCATGAATATATCAGCAATTAAAGGACTTGTAGGAGACCCCATGGGAAGGCCTTCGATTTGCTGATATATAACACCATTGAATTGAAAATAATTTTGGTTAAGGCAAACATTAAATAGTGAAGTCAGATCATTCACTAAATCTTTGGGTAAATTAGAAGTATTTAATAAATTAGAGATCAAACATTTGCTCTCCTCTATGGGGACATTAGGGAACAAGTTAACCACATCAAATGTCCCTAATGTCCCCATAGAGGAGAGCAAATGTTTGATCAAAAATCTGCAGTGTAAAAAATCTACCTCCCGAAATAAGACCGGCATTTTACACAAACAATAATTTAGGAAAGTTTTTAATTAATTCGAAAGATAAGGACGAAAAACTAAGTCATTCCGGAATATATAAATTAGATTGTAATGATTGTTCATCATTTTATGTAGGTAAAACGACGCGTAATGTCAATATTAGAATCAAAGAGCATCTTAGATGCTTAAATAATAATGGATTTTCGGAATTCGCTAATCACCTTATTGATAAAGATCATACCTTCAATCAAAACACCGGTGTTAAGATTTTACACAGAAATAGTCATGGTAACAGGCTTAATAATTTAGAAGCACTCGAAATAAAGAAAGCCGTTAAAACAAAAACCCAAATCCTTAATAATCAGTTAAATGTGTCCAACAGTCCGATATTAGGAATATTTCCCATAAACTAAAAAAACCCGTAGCCACTTTATTCCTTAATCACCTGTTTAAATGACGTTTTGTCCCGGTAGATATAATGTAATTATTCATTAGATATACCCGTCTCTTTCTCTCTATCACTATGTAGGATGTTAATTACAATCTCTCACTCTTACTTTATATTATGTTTTGTCTCTGTCTGTATGTATATATAAGCTCACACAATGTATTTTTTCATCAGTTTTAATTTATACCCTGATGATGCTTGTATTAAGCGAAACCGGTCGGTAAATAAAAATTAAATCAATAAATCGTGGTTACAAACAAAGTGATTGTTTTCCTTTAATTAATATGTCAAACCACAAAGTGACTGCTTTCTACCAAAATATAATTATAATTTTTTTTTAAATAACCCGTTCTTTGTTTCCTTTCTACATTTATATTGTTTTTAAAGTAATTTTGTAGATTTCAATGTTAAAGACTTTAAAGTCATGTGGTGTCTGAAGAAATACTTTATGAATAAGGTAGGAGTATAGAAGTGTGCATGTAAAATAAACAAAATAGTGTGTAATCATCATGAAGGGTATTTATTTGGCTGCATGAGGGATTTCTACTATGCAACTGGTTTGAACGATAGTGACTTTGAAAGACAAAGTAGAATTTAATCGTAAACAGGGTGTTCTTGATCTGGAAAAACTGGCAACATTCAGAAATAAACAATTTGCTGAAAAGGATACTCGAAATTGGTTTTAAACAATCGTGATAATGCGTTACGATGCCG
This sequence comes from Limnephilus rhombicus, assembly GCA_929108145.2. Lineage (NCBI taxonomy): Eukaryota > Metazoa > Arthropoda > Insecta > Trichoptera > Limnephilidae > Limnephilus > Limnephilus rhombicus. The sequence continues at coordinate 29,822,719 of OV815277.1, read as the reverse complement.
TGTTGCGCTTCTCCTTCTTTATTCAACGTTTCGTAAAAGCACTATAATGTCCATCATATGGGCAGATGTTTTAAATGTAAAATATTTACAATATCCGAAACTTTGGCTGAAGAAGGAGGAAGTGCAACTCAGCATAATAACCCAAAAATTAATCACAAAAATACTTGGCTGCGAAAATCTAAAATAGGTTCTCATAGAATTTGATCATACATAGACCTCCACTGGCTTTGCACAATGGATCTCTCCCTTTTGACATGAAACATGCAGATGTTCTAGATTTTTAGTAGCATGCTATAATTTATTTTCAAGATATTATGTTTTCCGCTTTTATTAGTAGGACACCATGTTTAGATAAGAAGTAAGTTGAATAATATGATTTAAAGAGATTTGATAGCACGCAACAAAAGGTCAACGGATCAAATGCCTCTTGGACAATTGAGCCCTATATTCATAATACTAGAAGCATTAAAGTAGAGATAAGAATAGAAAATTTCAAGCAAGGATATCTCAACGCAGCATAATTTATTCATTATGGGGGGTACTACAAGTATGAGCGTATATAAAATTTGTTTAAAAGTTTCTCTTTCCTGTGATCGTTTATTATTGTAAATGTTGTCATTATTTATATTGTTTTGTGCATTGGGTCATTTGTATGTTTTGGTATATTTTTTTGATAGTGTAAAATTCAAGTAAAAATATTTATTAATAAAACTTATAATAAACACAATAAAATAACTTTGTTTCAATTCCACTTTCGTTGGCGAAAATTCACTTGACGTTCGGTACCTTTCCAAATACCTACAACAACATAATAAGTAAACTTTTAATAAATTCTAAAGATAAAGAAAATAAATTAAGCCATCTGGCATCTATAAACTTAAATGTTGTGCTTGTCCAGCCTTTTACATAGGTAAAACGGCTAGAAACATTCAAACAAGGTTGGTCGAACACTTGAGAAGTCTGCGAAACAGTGTAGGTTTTTTCAGAATTCGCCACCTACCTAATAGATAAAAATCACTCATTTAATAAATCTTCCGGGAAAGACGTTTTGCATAGAAATGGGATTGGTCTACGCCTTAATAATCTTAAAGCCCTTGAAATAAAAAAGTCATTAAAAATAAATAAAACCAATTTACTTAATAAACACCCCCATTTTTCAAATATTTCCATTACCCCCCCCCCCCCCCCCCATGTTCACCCCTCGCTCTTAGGCACCTCCCTCCTCGCCCTCACCTAAGATGATGTTCAGTCTCCCTCTTCTAATTTTCTTTTAAATACCATGTATATCTGTATTACGTTCAATATATTTTTATTCGCCCCCGAGGAAGGTTCAGGATGAACTGAAACCGGTTGAATTAAGAAATAATAAAGTGGAATTGAAACAAAGTTATTTTATTGTGCTTATTATAATTATGTATTCCCACAAAGTGTTTGCTACATGTGAAGATTTAATAAAACTTATTTAAAGCCTCATTTTTATTGAAGTTATGTGGGATTATTTAAATTTCTGTAAAGAGGGAAAGCTACAGTAGTTCTAGAGAGAGGTTGTACGTGTGTTATCGACGATCATTCTGTTCCTTCTCACACGTCTTGTGTGAAAGACGGAAGATACTAGAATGATTAGAACGATGATCTCACGCACAACCTCTCCCTGGGGCTACTTTGCTTTTCCTCTTTTGAACACTAAAAAATTGTTAGTTCTTGGTGCAATTCCATCCTAATGAGTATAATGTCAACAATTTAAAGCTTTACTCCACTTGTTTATCTCAAGGTCCAGTCTAATAAACCACAGACCATTATGTCATTATACCCTTTAAAATTGTTACAGTAAACACATTGTTAAAAAATGCTCAAAACAAGTAAACAATAAAATACACATTATTTCAAAAGAAGATAAGCCACAAATTAGACAAGTAAAAAGGGCCTACAGACTTATCCAATTTCAAGGAAACATGTGGAAAGGGATCGAAAAATAGGCTAGGCTTAAGGAAAGGACAGTCGAATGACGAGCTTTCTGACATGGTTCCTTCAGTATGAGAAATTAGATAGTCTGTAGGCAGCTTAAGATATAAAAATATTTTAATTATTGAAATACACCTTTATTTTTTAAATCACAGCCAGGAAAAGGCATTTTGCCGCTATAGTTCAATTTTAATTGCAGTGGCAAAATGCATTTTATGGTGAAACAAATGGAGTTATGGTCAAATCAATGATTTATGATTGTCAAACGCATATTACCGCAAAGCAAAAGGGAAAAATTCACATTTCTATTGATAGTAGTGGTCAAATTATAAGATAGCAGTATTTTTTTTTATTACTCTCTCATTAACAGTTTCCTTATCGGACAAAATATATTCAAACCAGATAGAAATACCATTTCCAAGGATAAAATTTAGTGCATGTGGGTTATTCCCACTTCTGATATTATTTTTCTAGATACTCATAGCGATTAGGTACTTAACCCCTCAGGATAATTTGTTCGCTTTCCGGAACAACTCACATAGCTCATAGAAATGTTATAGCTCATAGAAATGTTGTACCTCCCTTACTACCATAGTTAAAAATATGATCTAACGGTAGTAGAAAGAGAAAACACCACGCTTTATATTCATAAAATGTACACCTTGAGAGCAATGTATCCGACCGCAATTTGAAAAAAATTTATGAAACTTTGGGAATTTTATATTAATTATTTTTATATGAAACGACAAAAAAAACTGAGTTGACGATAACGTTTAGACTACATTTGCCTAATAAGATGTGTTTTTTCATTATAATAAATTTTTGTTAGAAAAACGTAACGTGGGGCATTTTTGCAATAAAAATTTGTATATTTCAAAAATTATCTGTGTATTTCGAATTATAAAATTTGAAAGCACCTTTCAAAAACGGTTTTCAGTTTTCGGATGCGTTCAGAAATATTCGATTTATTTAAATTTGAAGCCCTGAGGGGTTAACTGACTATAAGCTTGTTAGCATTTATCCGCCAGATACCTGCAATAGTCCGTGGTTAAAAAACATTGTTAGCAAGTACTTGAGAATGCGGCCGAGAATATCAATTGAGTGGATTCTTGTTCAAACTATGCAGATTCAACTGTGTTCACATAAGAGATATGCTCAAAATTCTAGTCAAGCACTCGGAGTAAACAACTTCTGAATAAAGAAATTAGCATTTCCAGTGAATACACCAATGACTCGTTGCATCAGTTTTAACTTCCATCACAACCATTCATATAGACTATATTAGATTGGTAAAGAAACTAGCCTATACCAAATAGTTAATATGTGAATGTATCAATAGTCACCTCTTAACGACTGTTGGTTTTCTTGAATAGATTAAAATGATGATACAATTTAAGATTTTCGAAACCCAAAAGAGTATTTTTTTTCTGTTACTTTTTAAATCTTGTGCCAACAATGCCAGCTTTGCAATGTGCAACAACTACCATAATGATGGAAATTGTAAAGTTGCCCGAAACGTTGATTGGAGAAATCGCTTTTTGGTTTGAATCAATTTGACATAAAAAAGTGTAATAATAAAATAACTACATGATTTCAGTAATTCGTATTTGTTGACGTTACTAAACGCAATAGAAAATTATTGATTAACAACGGTCAATCAATTTACTTGATTAGTTATAATCAATCATAAGCAATTGAATTTCGATAAACACAAATTTACTTGCACATTATTTTTATTACAGAATGGTATTAATGATTATTCCTTTAATATTTTTCTGTGGCACCGAAACTTTTTTAGACATGTTAAAAGTCCATTGTTTACTGAAATTTGGCTTATTTTTTACACTCATACAAACAGTTAACATGTGTTTAATGAAATAAAAAAACAATAATTAAAGTATGTGAAAAAAATTATTGTTTTTTCGATATTAAGTACTAAAAATTAACAAACATGTTAACTTCTTGGAACAAAAATTTGTCAATAATAAACACTTATGTACATTAAAAAGGAAGGACCTCATTAATTGAGTATTTTAATTTAAATTGTGTTTACAATCACAACATTCGACTAAATTTACCATTTATTTTATTGAGATCTTTTGCAGAGTTTCGTTGGTTTGGCAGAAAATCTGCCGAAACCGAAACTGATGCCGAAACTAGATTTTTTTGCCGAAACTTGCCGAAACCGAACCGTCGGTCGGTCACTAATAATAACATTCAAACATATACAAATCATAAAAACCGACGACATTTTAACTCTTAATCTCCTGTTAACCGGACAGGTGCGTTAACCAATTTCGCCGCTGTAACCTCATAATAACCAATTTGGCTATTATGGGGTTTATTTATAATATTATTTATAATGATGTTTCAGCTGTTTATTTTCCGTTATTTTTGTAAGCAAAGATTCGAACTCGGCCTAAATTGAAAAATTAATTAGGGAGTTTCCGAGTTCAATTCTCGGCCGCACCCGCAACCTATTTTTTCCTTCTTTTTTGTATGTTTTATTTTTTTAATTAGTAATACTTTTTCATATTAATATTATTTCAATAACTAATATTACTTAATTTGTTTATACTTTCTAAACATAGAATAAAGAATAACACAACAAGTGGCTTGTGGATGTTTTTTGTGATCCAGTTATAGGCCCAATTTGGCCCCATATTTCCATACAAAATTGAATTTCACGATGATTACGAAATTCAAATGGAATGACGCTATACAATTTCAGACAAGAGAAAGAGAGACAGACAGCATGCTTAACGGTCTAAAACAAGAAGGTCTAAGTCAGTGGGATATTTGTTTCCATTCAAATTTGAATGTAAGCATCCACTTTTAGTGTTAAATTCTTTATTTTATGTTTTTAAAATTGTTAAGTTGAAACATTTACGAACGGTTGGTTTAAGAATCTTATTTTTTTTCGTTCTCGCCACAAGATGGGTGTAGCGCAGGCGGTACTGCTTCAGGAAGTTCTCCACCAGGGGTGTCTTTGTCTCTGAGTCCTCTATAATGATCCAGTGAAAGTTTTCCAGCCACATTAGAGTCTGAGCTAGCCTGCAAATGATTACGAATCAATCAATATGCAAAAAGTAACAAACAACACCACCACAATACAAGAACTAACCAGAGTGATATTACGAACACACTCAGATTTAAAACTACTCTTCGACAAAGAAACCTTCATAAGCCACATCCATCAGCAATAAAATTAATAACAAAAATTTATTTAAAAAAAAACTAATAAAAGCCTGATATAAATAGCAAGTTGATCAGCCCCAGACCCCTAGCGAGGAGAACTATGACAAATGTACAAGAAACATGACAAAAAACTTTTTGTAATTTTAATCACTTCGACCCGTGAGCGTGTTTACATGACAATATAACAATAGCAGTCAAGTACAATAAGCGTGTTTTCACGCTAATGCGTGTGTTCCAACAGAAATCGTCATAACTCTGTTATTGTTCCAGACAACTCTAAAACAAAAAATAGAAGATCCATATTGAATCAAGTTTCACATCTCTATTCAAAGTTGTCCATAGAAATACATATAAAAGACTCATTTTGTAGAAACAGTTTTCACCTACCAAATCGCCTACGTGCCGTTAGACATTGTTAATCTTTTATTAAATATTATCGTATGAAATGGTAAAAAAGTGACGTGACAAAATTGTTTACTTATACATTTATACAATAAAGTGTTTTTTTAGATAAACCGTGATTTTAGTACCGTTTTCACATAAAAACATCATGTGAGTCATTTTTACAATTTTTTTTGGTTTGCATTCTAAATTTTAATATTTACAAATGTTAATATTTATTTGAAATATAACAATTTGAAATCTTATTTCACAACCTTTCAGAAACAGTTTTTAGCATTCGGCTACCTTCAGAAATGTTTCATTTATAGAGCTTTAATTGCGAAGCGGAAATAACACAAAGTTTTTATAAATCTGACAGTTCGTTTAAGACAAAAAACTTGCGCAATCGCAAAATACCTGAGTGGTTAATCAATTATTATGTAAAGTAATGTTATATGTACTGCAAATTATAAAAAAATAAATCTACCACTGTTATACGTACTGCGACTAAAGAGCTGTTCGCACAGGGAGAGTAGTTTAGTCAAGTAGTGAGTATATTAGTAACTAAATGCTTCTGAACACCAAAATTTTAGTAGAGTAGTTTATTCAGCTCTTTAGTAGAGTCAATCCATTTCGTTCTATTTTTTCAGGTGAGTAGCAGCCCTCACCTCGAGTCCTAGTGCACTGATTCATTAGTAGACGCAGATATGTCGTGCCGTTGTAGCGAAGATGCTACTCTAAAATTCATTATTTTTGCTGCCATCTCTTTTCGTGCCCATAGTTGATTTATTTTTTTTATCTCACTAATTTATTCTTCCACCTCTTCTAAAATAAGCATTAAAATCAGCTTATTTACTTTGTTTCGTGGCAGCCCGTCATCTTGCAACGCACCACTCACTAATGTACTCTACTTGATCGTAATGCGAACGCTTTTCAACCAGTCAAGTATCGAGTTACTCGCTACTCGACTAAATTACTTGCCCAGTGCGAATAAGCCGTAAGTCTGAATAGATATTATTTATATTTATTTTAGTGTTAAATTCTATGTGGCTTAATATAGGCTTTGTGTAGCTTTCAAGTTGGAGTATGAATATTGTGCACAAAATATTTGAAAATTTTATTATCTAAATGAAAAGTGTAAAGTTTGTAGAAACAATTTATCAATGTAGAGGGAAGGTGAGATGAAAAACTTTTATAAATTTATGAAAAAAACATTTCAATCAAAGATTCTTAAATTTTTATGGTTCGTTTTTCTTATGGGTAAGTCTGTATGGATTACAAGCCACTGGTATCTTACTGAAAAATATTACCGTATTCTGTATGTACCTATGTACATATACAGGGTGTCGAAAAAACCCAATATTGGGTTCAACATGGCAAAACTTATTTGAGATAAGGAATGAATAAAAACTTTACAAAAGTGATAGATAATCAATAATTACTCATGTTTTAGTTGTAGCTGGACTTTTAAAACTCATTAAAATAATTATTATGTATATTTATTTATGAGACCCTCGATTACGCGTTTTCAGAAAAATGCTGGCCACATGGAAATAACAATTTTTTTTTTAAAGATATGATACTTTACTAGTGTTTCCACTTCTTAAAAGAGTCAGTGGTGATATCAGCAGCAAAAATAACTAAGTAATGGCCACAATATGCAAGTTATTTAGAAGCAAGTAAACACAAAAATCACAAAATAATAGTACTGTCCCTAATATGTTAACCCACTGTACATATACAGGGTGTCGTGGTGTCGTAGAATCACCTCCCGAAGTTAATGCACTTTACCCCGGACACCCTGTATAACAATATATTGTTTTATCCTCACTCCCAAACGTCTGGAGCAAGTGCGACTATGGCATCCCAACTAGAGATATTGTGAGGAGGTGGGGACGAGAAGGACATGGGGAAGAGAAAGGTAGGGAAGTTCCTAACTATTCATATGTTGCCATCAAACACAGCTAAAGCCATTCCAAGCAATTTTTCGTTTCTGAATGGTGGTCTCTCATCAAGGCGACACTGAAAGTGTCTTCCACTCTGAAAAGTGCGGCAAACATCATATATATTATTTTTAATGAATAAATTGTGCAATAAAATAAATTAATCACATAAAATTTATTTGCACATGCCAGGATTCGACCCACAACCTCCGGATTCCTAGCCAATAATAATAACCTCTCAACTAATGTCAATCAATGATTGACAAGATAAAATTATGTAGGTAGTAATCAAATAATATTTTCAATTATGTGATAATATTATTTTAAATATTCCTAGAGTGTAATAAAAAAAATTACACATAGTCTGACTAAATATCAATGCTATAAAATGTTAACATATTATAATTTATAATATCTGGCACTCAGATAAAATCACATAGATTGTGGTTACAAATATCCAATCAGATTCAAAATAATAATTGATAGATGGCGGAAGTGTTGTACCAATTTATTGGGGAAAATGAAATTATAACGCATTTAAGTAATCTAAACATATTAAATGTATTATAATATATCCTAATATAATTAAAATATTATACCGAAGCTAATTTGGTTTGTAACAATATAATTTAAACTTTTTCTTTTTATTTACATTAGCTCCTCACAGGAGGCCCCAAGGAAAAACATTACTCTCTGAGCCTATGTCATCTGCAGAGATTCTGTGTCGAGGGTTTTTTTTAGGAAAGAAAGGAGAGGAAGGAGAAGGAAAAGGGTATGAGGGGTTGGTAGGAATCTGGGGGGCAATGTGTCCAGAGTGACGAACTTATGAAACCATCCCTCCCACTGCGGCGCAAGGCAATGGGTCGAGAGAGTCCGACTGGAGATCTCAAAAGCTATTCCCCAAGCCAGTCTCTCTCGATACGGCCAGTCACGCAGTAGGTGGGCGAAGGCATAAATTGGTAGTGATATTATTATATTACAATCAAAGCTAATCTTGGTTTGTAACAATACAATTCAAACATTATTGTAATAAATGTATGCAAAGAAATAACTTTTGTATTTGCTGTACAATTATTACTGAGAACATTTCACAATAATGTGATGACATTAGGATTCTTCTTTCAGAGAAAACATAAATTTGCTAACATGATTTTGCCTTGTAATTAAGGCAAAGCAACTGTACTGAACAGTTTGTAAGGTTGAAACATTGTACCTACTGATTTTATAAAACACATCAATAATATAAAAACTTTGGTAATTATCGGTTCGGACTGGCCATGCTTATTACGAATAATTTTTAGAAAAAAACTTTAGATTCGCCTTACTTACTATAAAAGGAAACTTTTTGGCTTTGGGGCGGCGTAAAATAATGCATTTTAATTTTCAATTGCATAAAACCAAAATTCACTTCGCGAACCGACGCAGCGAAAATCCGCGGCCGTAGCTGTCACTGTTATGGACTGTAGCTGACTTCGTGGGATACCTACATGAAATACCGCGAATCACAAACCATGTTACACAAACCTAGCGTAGCCGCTAAGCCACTTGAAAACTGGGATGTTTTTCTTGCCTTGACGCGAGTAGGCGTTATAAAGGGGCACTTTCTTTTGTATCACAAACCATGTTACACAAACAAGCCCGCTAGACAAATTTCATAATTACGCACCTTATCCCATGAAGTCGGCTACAGTCGTATTAGCTCTTGTTAATTTATCAAGGATACCAACATCACAGTGACATGTACGGCCGCGGATTTTCGCTGTGTCAGTCGCGAAGCGAATTTAGGTTTTATGCAATTGAAAATTAAAATGTATTATTTTCCGCCGCCCCAAAGCCAAAAAGTTTCCTTTTATAGTAATTAAGGCGAATCTAAAGTTTTTTTCTAAAAATTATTCGTAATAAGCGTGGCCAGTCCGAACCGATATTTACCAAAACTTTTTTTAATAACTAAAATTAATATTATCAATGACTTATCAAGTCAGTCAACCCTGGAATCATCAAGGTGAAAAAGGTAAACAATTTCGTTGAATGTGTAAGAATAAAAGCTCAATGAAAGTCGTGACTAGCCGACGTGTATCTGAAATAACAGGTATATTACTAATATAGTATTAGATCATCATAAATACCTTGTAAGTTCGGCTTTCTGCACTGGCCGGGCATAAGTCGGGGTGATGGCGTATATCATGGGAAGATCTACGTTTCTAAGCTCCTTCCTGTCATTGGTACACTGGCTCCTGTTACTGTACGAAAACAAAAAATACAGAGATGAAACCGACAAAAAACATACAAAACTCGCATGTTTCTTCCGGTATCTATCCAGAATCATGGTGATTCGGGAATAATAACGACGGGAAGACACCAAGCGTCGCGGGTTTATGGGACTCAACACAACACAGCCACAATAGTTTTAATACAAATCTTCGCGCGAATACACTGCAGACGAGTACATTTCGCAACCACAACTATTGCACATCGCGGATCGCCTCTCAAGTGTTTGAAGTGTCAAAAACATAAAACAAGTACCTAATGTCATTATTCGAATTTTGAAGATTTGCTATGGTCTATGGTCTGTCGGCGGGAGGGGTTACCAGGTGGTTAAAAATGGTATACCTACTTAGCGAAAAACTAGCGGGAACATAAATCGATATGAAGAGGAATTCGAACTTTTGCACGCAGAATAAAATAAATAAATAATACTGGATCATTTTTTATTTATTTTAGGATAAGATAATATCTTACATATGTATTTTTTCTGTAATATTATTATAGAAAAAATCTTTTGTACGAGCTCATTCAGCATTTTTTTTTATAATGCCAAAAAACTAAATCAGTAAATTATCAGCCGAAACCGATTTCAAATTTCGACTTCTGTTCTACCTAGTTTAGGCAGAAACCAAAACTTATTTGAGTAGTAAAAAATTGAAATTGAAACACTTTTTATTTGAGTAGGGTAAAAACCAAAGATATTGAAATAAAAGATATTGAAGTAAAAACCTAAGATACTGTATTTGAATATCTTTGGTAAAAACACTCTGTGCCAGAAATTAGGCGTCTGTTTTATTGTTAAACTGGAAAGAGTTCTTTAGTTAGTGAATAATGGGGGCATACATTAATTATGTGAACAATTTTTCTTCTAATCCCCCACCCCCTTGGTGAGATTAAGTGAGATTTGGTGCGACCCCCCCCCCCCCCCCTGTCACGTGAGATCTTTGACGTAGCCAGGGGTGGGTGTTCCGCGACCGTGAAAGAGTGCATAGGTGTTCAACGTGGGCAGGGCCATGGTGTAGCGAGCGAGGGGGGGGCGGTCCGCCCCGGGTGCCACCAGAAGGGGGTTGACACCCCACCCGACGGGGGGGGGGGGGGGGGTGACACCCGAACCGTGGAAAAAAATTACGAAGGTTATTGTCAGAAAAATATTGAACACGATCTGTTATTTATATTTTCGTAGCTCTATGGCTCCCAGAGTACACCGAAACCGGAGGATTTTGTGCCTGACGGTCTTTTTATAGGCGGGAATAGCCTAAATCTGAAATTCTCTATCCACCCCTCCCCCTCCCCAGAACGTACAAATTTTCTACCCATTTGACATGTTTTTATTTTTTATGTCGAAATTGGGGGGGGGGGGGGTGACACCATATTATCCATCCGGGTGCCACCCATGTTAGCTGCACCACTGGGCAGGGCCCGTCCAGAGTTTGTGCTCATGTAATTAATGTATGCGCCCTAAAATGCACGATGGAATAAAGAACGTCAATTTCATGTAAACGTGAGATTTTTATTGACCCTCCCCCCGATTTAAATGAGATTTGGTGAGATTTACTGGACCCCTCCCCCCATTTTGTGCTCATGTAATTAATGTATGCGCCCTAAAATGCACGATGGAATAAAGAACGTCAATTTAATGAGTAAATTGGTTACTTTTAGCGCTTTTTGATGCTATATATACAGTGTTACTATACAATGTAGTTATACAGTGTTGTTATGTACCAGTTCTTCAATGTTCGCTATGTACGCAATGATGTGTTGTTAAGTACAGTTCTTCAATGTACGCTACGTATAGGTAAGTATACTTAGAAATTACAAAAATACAAAAGATCTTAGAGCTAGTATTATAGTAAATACATCAGTCTAATCTTATATAAAGGTTTTGGCTTAGTAGAAGTATCGGCTAATTTTTGGCCTAAACTCGTTTATTGGCCAAAACCAGGGCTGGGCAAAATACATGCTTTGCTGCAATTAAAATACAAATTACAAAATACTTTTTCGCATGTATTTAAAATACGAAATACAAAATACTTTCGAGTCGCGTATTTTAAATACAAAATACAGTATTTTAACCATTCTTTTATTTTGAATACAAAATACATTTGGTTTTGTTAGAACCTATGGTTGCAATAAATTGTCGTAAGTACCCTTATAGAAAGGTGCGTTTCCATAGAAGCAAAGCTTAGCAGAGTGAAACAAAGACATGCAAAAATTGACCAATCATTTTGCTCAGAAGACACATCTCATCTCCGCTCCACTTGTAAAGTTTTGTGGTATAGGACCCAGGTGTTAGATAATAAAAAAAAATTGTTCATATAAAGCAGATACTTTGTGATGTGACATTATAATTTAAAATAAAACAATAACTTTGTAAACTCCACTTTTAATTTATATACTTTATGTAGACTGGGTTTCGCGGTCGGCATAAAGTATATAAAATAAAAGTGGTGTTTAAAAATTTATTATTTTATTTCAAATAATAATAATTATTATTTCATTTCACTTCAAGTGCGCTCTACTGTAATTAACTTTAAAATAATCTAGTATTCAGTCAAACTATTCCTACAGTGCTTGATCTAATACTACAGAAATGTACAATACAAAGCAATGACAAATATAATATAATATGATACAAATATGATAGAAAATGTACAATAACAGTGCTATTATAGCACAGGACAACGTACCCGTTTGACGTACAGTGTTGCCAACTCTAAATATTAACATATATTGCTCTGGATTCTAGCGTTTTTCGTTTGTATTATCTATGTCTTATTTTTTATTTTCATTTCAGATCGCTAAATGTATTTTGAAGCCATAAGTATTTGAAATACAAATTACAAAATACCCCAGCATCAGGTAATTGAAATACCAATCACAAAATACATTTTTAGGAGTAATTTCAATTACAAGTAATTCAAATACTGCCCAGCCCTGGCCGAAACTGACCGAAACCGAAACTTAGGTTGGACATCCCCTGTAACCGTGGGTGATATTCGATATAAGTAAGCATTATGATTCGTGGAAATTATTAGTTTTTTTACATTAACTCCACACAAGAGGCCCTGAGGAAAATAATTTTCCTCAGGGCCTATTGAAGATGCCGTGTTGTGTGGAGGGTGATAGCATTTATAAACAATCACGTTTTGCAAGTCAGTTGGGGACTGCTGCTAACAAATACATATATATATATATATACATATATATATATATAATTCAGTTAACAAAATTCGGATGGACTGATACCTATAACTAGCTTTTAATCTCAGGTCAGTTACGAGTATTTTTTGCGTACAGTCAAAGGACGAGAGGCCCGATAGAGCATATTATCTACTGCAAACTATAATCCAAGTAAAAACTGCGCGATACGAGAGTGAGTAGAATGATAATTGGAAAACAAAACGAATTTACAAAAACAACACTAATTTTAGTTCAATTGATAAACAAATAAATTCAGTGTACCGACTAGGTACTAGCACAATTATTATTTTTATTTATTTAATATTTGTATGTTTTTACAAAAAGTAAACATTTTTACACGTTATACAGTATTGTAAAGGAATATAAAAATAGCCTTTCCTCACCATAAATTATGAATTCAAGAAGGGAATAACCGACTTGTTCCCTTCTTGAACCATCAACTGTAGTAAAAGTTGTAAATCCAAAGAAATTCAGCCCCAATGCTGAATATGAATTCATAGAAATAAATACGCAGATTTCAGTGAGAAAAATCCAAAAGATGGTAATAAAAATAATAATTGAATAATTTGTAGAGCGCCGTAAGTAAGTCTAAAGTCATGGTGTTTGAAAGAGAGAGAACGAAAGCAGTATGCAACATAGTTGTGAATGATGAATACTTGGAGCAGGTGGATGAGTTTGTGTATCTGGGTAGTATGTTTACGAGAGATAACGAGGGAAGGCTGAAAGAGATATTGAAAGAAGGGTGAATGCCGGTAACTCCATTAATGGTGGACTGAATGCCTTTGGCGCAAATAAAAAACTGTCAAAAAAAGCGAAGCTAGCAGTCCACAATGGAGTCCTGGTACCTACCCTGATGTATGGCAGTGAGGCATGGAACTGGCAGAGGAAGGATGAAAGTAAACTGAATGCTGTTGAAATGAGATCCCTGAGACGTATGTGTGGTAAAACAATGTATGATCGTGTGAGAAATGTGGACATCCGCAAAGAATGTAAGGCTGATGTAAGCATAATGAGTAAGATTAAGAGAGGGACCCTCAGATGGTTTGGGCATGTAGAGCGAATGAACGAAGGAAGTAGTGTAAGAAGAATATACGACGCGAATGTGAATGGTAGAAGAAGTTGGGGACGCCCGAGGAAGACATGGCACGATCAAGTGAATCAGATACTTGAGTCGGGCCATGTCAAAAGTCAGAATAATAGAAGAGAATGTATGAGACGATGTATGAATGTGAGTGAGGCAAAGAGTGTGTGCCAAGACCGAGTTGTTTGGCGGTCCGTCCTCTCTGCCTACCCCTGCGGGGAAACGGCGTGATGGTTAGTTAGTTAGTTAGTTTAGAGCGCCGTTTTTGTAAAAACCACCTCAAGGGCGCTAATAGGTAATAAGCAGTGAATAAATTATAACTAACAGGGCCTAGATGATTAAATATATTATACCCATTAGAAAGAAAACTGAGTATAAACTGGTGGGTATTTCCGGGAACCGAACCACGTATTAGGGGAAAGGAATGAAGCAACCGCAAGCGGCTTTTCACGTCGTTTGCCGTTGCTTCGTTCCTTTCCCATAATTCATCGGTGAGCTTTTTCTGTGATTCCATACTTGGTGCCATTAGTGCTAATTTCCAGAGGCAATAATTATCCGCAATGGTTACGTCATTGATAGGTAAGTGGATTCCTATGTAGATTTTTAAGGGTCCGTTATAAAGCGTTCAAAAAGAAGAAGCTAATAGACTTTTGTGAAAATATTTAATAAGTAAGGGAACGTACCCATACTACGTGACACGTTTAGGGGGGGGGGTCTTCAAAATGTCACGCTTGGTACAAATGAGCGGCGGCGGGCTTAGGTTTTTGGTCACCGGGGGGGGGGTTAAAAATTGCAAAAAGTTGGTCACGTAGTATGGGTACATTCCCTAACCATGTATTTGAAATAGAGTAAGAATTTCTCGACTTCCGAGTTAGGTTGCATTTAAAAAAAAATGTTTTTGCGAATTTTTTATTTTCGGATACTTTTTGTAATTTTTTCTATCGAAGGAATTTCACATATTTATTTTATCAACTCGCAAAGATTATCTTCAAAAATATGATTTTTTTTAAGAGCAATCTTAGTGTTCAAGGTATGTTACACGTAGGGCAGGGCAAAATGCTTTGCTGTAATTAAAATACAAATTACAAAATACTTTTTCGCATGTATTTAAAATACAAAATACTTTCAAGTCGTGTATTTGAAATAAAAAATACAGTATTTTAACCATTTTTTAATTTAAAATACAAAATACATTTGGTTTTGGTAGAACCTTTGGTTGCAATAAATTGTCGTAAGTGCCCATATCTAAGGGTGCGTTTCCATAGAAGCAAAGCTGAGCAGAGTGAAACAGAAACGTGCTAAAATTGACCAATCATATTGCTCAGAAGACACATAAATATGTAAAGTTTTGTGGCATAGGACTTAGGTGTTAGATTATAATAATTATTATTATAGTAACACTTGCCGGTTCCCGGCATGCGTTGCAATGCCATATTCAAAGAAATTAATTGTTTCTCCCTGCATGTCCTTTTCCGTGTGTCCCCGTTCCCCTCCCACATCCCGCTCCCCTCTTGCATTCCCCTTCCACCTTCCCTCTCTACCCTCTCCCTCTCTCGCTCCCCCATCACGCCAACCCCCCTCCCGCGTTCCATATATTTAGTTCCAGTACAAACTTCCTACTTCTTCTGGCGCTAATCTTAATTGTAAATACGTGTGTTAATAAGTCACCAGTTTTAGGTTAGAAACTATATGTCTTAGTCATAAGTCACTAGCTATAAGTCTCAGATATAAGTCACTAGTTATAATTGTAAATCTTAGTTGTAAGCCAGTAATATAAGTAGCTATAAGTCTTAGATGTAAGTCACTAGTTGTAATTGCAAATCTTAGTTTTGAGCCAGTAATATTAATTCTTTTATATATTATTTGTACAGCGCCCTTGAGGTGATTTTCCACGAAAACGGCGCTATATAAATTAGCCAATTATTATTATTCAATTTTCAAACAACTCGCGTGCCAGCTATTACAATTTTTTTATTCAAATTAGAAATTTTCACATAATACAAATATTCATTTTTCTATATTATAAGAACAATCAATCAAATCTGGTACCTAACATAGGTACCTTTTTAAAATATCTATAATTTAAAAAATCCATAGACAATTCTTTTGTTACAAAAAAAACAGTTGTTTTAAACAGAGTCAGGACTCAGTCCAGTGCTTTCAGTTTTAGACGAGTCCTGTTTTGAACACAGTCCAGCTTTCGGCATATTCCAATTTAAGACAGAGTCCTGCTTTGGACACTGTCCAGCTGTCGGCATACTCAAGTTTTAGACAGAATTCTGCTTTGGACACAGTACAGCTTTCAGCATATTCCACTTTTGATTTGGACACAGTTCAGCTTTCGGCGTACTCCAGTATTAGACAAGAGTTCTTCTTTGGACACAGTTCAGCTTTCGGCGTACTCCAGTTTTAGACAGAGTCCTGCTTTGGGCATAATCCAGATTTGAACTTAGTTCAGATGTGGATAGGCCTCTCAATTTTTTTCCAGATTTTGCAATTCTTTGTCAGTTTATTATACATCAATATAGTCTTACCTAATTAATTTCAATATAATGTTATATACATCATGTCGTTAGATAAATATGAATATTGGCACGACCACAGACAATATAATGTTGTATACATCATGTCGTTAGATAAATATGAATATTGGCACGACCACAGACAATAATAACGATTGTATTCTTTAATAACTACAATGTTTGTACAAAGCGGAAGCACAGTGGGTGCACTAAGGGGCGATTTCTTTAAATTTGCATAATATGACGATTTTACGTTGTCAGATTAGCTTTAACCATCGATTAAAGACATATTTTGCTGTTTCAATGTTTTTGGTATTGTTGAAATGATCGCAAAATGTACTTACTATATCCGCTTTGTTGTGGATAACAAAATTTCAAAAAAAAATTTGTATAAATCTTTAAAAAATGACCATGGTGAAAATTTCCACAGAATTATGATAATTAATTGTTGTGATTGCGAAAAAAAACTCTACCGCAATGATTCAGCTGGCTGCTATTTTGTTAGCTCTCTCAGTTTGCCGTGTGATATAGCATCTATCTATAGGATCTTCATTTTCAATGTGTGAATTTATCTAAAAAAATATTTACTCTTACAATCAGCGTGATTGCGTTGTTGTGACAGTACGTAGTACAAATTTAAAAATAGCGCGACATCTTCCTTTGTAAATTGGCGAGCGGCAGCTAATTTCAAGATAATACCTAACTATAAATCGTACAAAGTTAATGGATAAAATGGGGATTATGCTTTTCGAAAAACGAGGAAGAGATCTCTAAAAAATACCAAAAATTTCAGCACTACAAAAAATCACCCAAAGTAAGTACCTACTTAGGGTACCTGCGTAGGTACTAAAAAATATATCATTTTCGAACAGAGGCAAAATATTATTTAAAAAAAGAATAATAATAAACGTCACGGGATGTCTGGCAGATGTGAAACATCTAAAGGGGAGAGAGGAGGCGAATGAAGTCGTTCCGTCACGCCACACGAGAATCGACCTTCCACCCGCACATAGTTTTGGCGGCCGGGCGGAAAGAGCCGACGACGACGAGTCACAAGTCACAAGAGGCTTGTCGAATGAAGCTTCGTTCCTTAGTTCCTTGCAAGATCGGCGTCCCGTCATGCCACGCTAGAGTCGGTTTTACCCGTTTTACCCCCCTGGGCGCGCCAAAAGATGTTTCACATCAAAAAACAATCCCAAAAACACCTCGATCGGATCGGGAGAGGCCGGTTTAGGGAAATTCTTTGACCTCTCCAGCTGGTCTCTCTCGTCACATCGTCTTGCACCGCAGCGGGAGGGATGTATTCATACGTCCGTCACTTCATGAGTAGTCATACCTTTTTCCTTCCCAGAACTTCCTCTTCCCCTTTCCTTAAAAAGACTCTCCACACAGCATCCCTAAAGATGTCACAGGCCCTGGGCAAAATTTTTGTCCTCGGGCCTCCTGTGTAATATAAAAAAACACATACAAAATACGAACAAACAAATTATGTTTGCTAATTTGGGTATAAAGCACTAATGAAGGTACCAAAAATTGTACCTTTGTAACAGAGTCAACATTACATATTTTTTTCAATTGTCATAAACATACGCAAATAAAAATCATTCCATTTGCGAATTTCGGAACCTACATAAAGGAACTTAAAGGTACTAGGTACTTGGTAGTACTTAAAGGGCTATAGAACAATGTGATAGAATTTTATGGTTCAGGTCGTTAATTTATCCCGGTACGGTATCTCAGTGATTACGAATTCGTATTCGGGTCACGTACAATTCGGTACAAAAGCATTTTTGTGTCTAGCTACACCCAAAGAGTCGAAATCAAATAATGGGCAGCTTATTGTATGCGCTTGGCTTCCCCTTTATTGCAGAAAACTCACACAAAACCAATTAATCATTTCCCAAATAAGGCTTGTATTGTGAACCTTATGAATAACAATAAAGTGTTTTTTTGATAGGTAAAATAATATGGTAAAATTGTAGGTTTTTGCTTACTTCAAATACGCACAAATTATTAAAGTAACACTTCGTTTCAATTTTACTAGAAGAAACAACTAGGATATAAGTTGAGGAAGTGATATTTCAAAAATTTGTGCGCATAGTCTGTCAAATGAGAGTAGAAAATATTAAAAATTAAACTACAAAATTTGTAGGCTGGCAACATCAAATTAACTGTCAAATATTCTGTTAAAGTGCAATGACACCGAATGTACAGAACACAGTATACCACATTTAAAAAAACATTTTTTGTTCTTAAAGAAAAAAAATTAAAATCTAAGAAGCACTGTTGTTAAGGTACCTACTTAATGACATAAATTTGATTAAACGGTGTTTTACAAAATGATTTACTTTAATTAACATAAATTTGAATTTAACAGCAGATAAAAAGGAAGAATGGTGAGTTTAGTTACACTGTTTTTAGATCTGAATGAGTTAAATATATTCAGATCTAAAATTGAAGACGTGATCTAAAACCCGGGCAACGCTAGGTACTTAAGCTAGTATTAAATAAATGTGAGCAATTTCTGAACTGTGCTTTATATTTTGTTACAATATCGTTATTCTTCATTATATTAACAGAAAATTGCAAAGGTATACTAATTATAAACCTATATGCAATTCTAATTATGAGATCAGTGGGTATCTATATTGCAATGAAAAAATATTTTTTCACTTTGATGACTTTATTTTTTTATAAAAATGTAGGTTACATAGCTTTACATTAACATCATAAGTTAAATGTATATTTGATCAACAGTGGCGCCCTCCTATGTTTTCTACTCTTATTTGACACACTGTACAAAGTAAGCATAATTCTATAATTTTACCGATTGCGGAGCGTTTTTGGCCAATTTGCAAACACCCGTGAGGGCCCGCTGGACAGAAGTGGCCAAAATGAAGAGATATTTTAAAACATCTTTATGTTTTAAGCTCCCGCTTGTTGTGATAAACTACAAGCGTAACTTGGTAGTTTAACAAGAGATCTCTTCTTAATTATTGGTTATTGACAATCCGCGAACCAAAATTATTTAAATATTTTTTCTTACACATCAATGATCATGTGTACATGTTGTCAATCCTCAGGTCTGACTTGAAGTCTTCAAGGAAGACTTGAAGGTCAAACCTAGGATAAACCAGTCATTCCGCGAAGAGACTGCATATCGACCTTTGACTATGACATATGTATATATTATATTAAAAGTTGTGATTGTCAATTAGGCCACGGACATCATACACAAGTCATAATATTTAACATTCTCCAAATATGTACCACGTACGGCAATTTTAAAGTTAAGTAATACACAGAATTCATGCCTTTATAAAGTTTAACGATTTTTTAAATATTTATTTATGAATTATAAAAATATGGGATAAACGGTCAAATATTGGTGCATTCTAAGGCTACCTAACACTGTAAGCAGTTTGTATGTCTCCATATTCAGATTAGGAAGTATGATTTTTTTAATGAGGGCGGGAAATTTCCTAACCGAACGCTTAAAAATTTCCTAGCGCTCAAGGCTGAATTGATCATATTGAAGGTACAGCGGGTATAATACCATCCGACCTGCCTTCGCCCGAGATTTCAACACAATTTTAGAAATTATTTCTTCTCAACAATATGGCGTATTTTAATATTTGACAAGTCGAGAGTAATTTTAAAGTTCCATAAGTTATGATGGAAACGAAATAGCTACGGTGAACTATAAATTCTACAAAGGAAAATATGTGCAAATTTCATGGCGGTGGAGTTCAGTAACCTAGAGCTTGTGGTGATTTATCGATTTTAGCGCACTTGAAGTGAAACATCACAAAACTGCGCTATATAAATACTACGTTATTATTATTTATATAAAGATTTATTTTATAGAAAGATTCAATACATGTACTAAATAAGCGATTTTTATTGATATGTGATCAAAATGATTTTTATGTAAAAAAGATGTTTTTTGTAATAATCCGGAATATATCTTACTAAACTTGATTAACAGTTAACTTATTTTTTTTCAATTATAGCTGTAACGGACGTGTTACGTACCCTCGTTTGTTTTTTCAGCAAAAGTCATCGCTGGTGGCATCCTCTACATTTAGTGGTCATTTCTTTGAAATTTCCCTTGAAATTTCTGTCAACTAAGCTCGTTAGTACCATGCCGCCAGCGACGATCTTTTCGCCGAAATATTTATGTATAATTTATCATTATTACCCCTTTTTATTATGTACAATGCCCCGGTGCAACAAATAAATGCTTGCGTGCTAAGGTTGCCACCGGGAGACATTTTAAACTCTTATAATTTGCATACTTGCTGTTTTCCTGGGCTCGGTGGTGGTGGCCCCTGCAGGAAGCCAACCAAAATGGCACGCACCTTTCCCACTGGGCAGGGTGATGGCCCTGCAGGAAGCTAACCTTCAAAATATGTTTTTTCACTTAATCAAACTCTCACAACCCGCAGGACGATGAAATTAACATATTTCATTCCAGAGTCCTGCCGGGCATTCAGGGAAAGATAATTTAAACCTCTAACCCTTAAACTCGCAATGATAGGGCGTTTTTAGTACCAAAAAAGGACTTAGAAAAATTCCTTACAAAAATCCGTTTTTTCCCATTTCAAAAATCCAGGGACCTCGTAAGACGATGAAACAAACAGGTTTCAGTAGCTAGTCTTGCGAGGAACCTGGGAAAAATACTAGATTCTTTATATAACTTCTCACAATTAGCCAAAACAAAAAAAAACTAGAATAAATTGTAAAATTGCCACAAACTCACCAAACCAAAAATCTAGGGATAAGCAATACCCACACAAATATGTTAGCATTAAGATATGTACATATATATTCCAAACGTAACCTGTATAATTATTTATAATTCGCAAATTTAAGCGACCACTTTCACGGGCAGCACCGACAAAATAAGGTGTGACGGAAACGCCGCCCTATTTATACATACGGGCAAGGTCAAACCTCCCACCACAAATTTGTACCACGTGGGCACCTTTTTCCCCAAATTTGGGTATAAAAGGACCCACTTTTTCAACAATAAATGTGTTCATCTCTACTCAACAAATACTTGTCTTTATTCTTCGGAAGTTTCCTCCAAACACCTACCTTTGGAAGTCTACTACCTGCTGCCTCCTGCTGAAGTTCTGCCTGAACGAGTACCCGGCGCCTACCGCTGCAGTCGGCCCTAACTCTGGGCACTGCCAAGGCACCGCTCAGGCAGAAACTAGGCGCATCCAGGACCATTACCACTGGATGTAGGGAGGCCAGCCAACTCTAACCATCATCACCCAGCGTGCACCTCTGGAAGGCGTGCACGAGACCGGTCCCTTTTTTATAGTTCTTGTAAAGACGCTGATACGTCTGTTACAATAGCACTACTAATTATATTTTATTTTTTATTTGGTTAAAATACGGTTTACTCAGTATCTGCGTAAGGGGATATTTCACGATCCTATCTAAAAGCTGTCAAACTCACTATCCATAACGTATTTAGAAAGTAAGAGTTTACTATTCGGTACTTGAACCTATGAATAGTGACATTATATATTTATATTTGACAGACGGCCGCCTCTTCATGGATAAGGTTTTTTCATGGATTCCCTTATTCCCAAAAGGCGAATGCGGAAGAATTCTAAATAAAAGGACATGACCGACTCCTTCCCACTTCCAACATAACACAAACAGACACATACAAATACGAGGGTGGTCTGAAAAGTTTCCGACCTGAACATGAAGATAAAAGCTAGTGAATGTAGTTGAGCATCTTTTCACAGTTACTCACCAAAGTTTCGGCCATTTTGGACGCGCAGTTTTTAGTTACAGTCGTTTGAGGGAGTCGATGTGTGTGTTTTTGTGACAATGGAAAAAATTGAGTTTCGAGCTGTTATTAAATTTTTGTTTTTTGTGCAGTTTTTAGATAAGGGAACAAAAAGTCGCTTGGGGCTAGATATGGTGAGTAAGGCGGATGGTCAAGCAGTTCAAACCGTAATTCGTGGATTTTTGCCATGGCAACCGTTGAGCTGTGAGACGTCGCGTTGTCTTGGTGAAACAGGATTTTTGGTCTAACGTGAGCAAACGCGGCACCCAACGCGCGGACGGCTTTCTCATGTCTAAATCTTGATTTAATGTGTGACAGACCCGTTCTTTGGACATTTTCATAACCTCTGCTATCTCTCTCACTTTAATTCGGCGGTCGTCTAACACTTTTTGGTGTTTAGCAATGTTATCGTCAGTAGTTGCAGTTTTTGGACGTCCAGAACGTTCATCGTCTCCCAAGCTCTTACGGACACGTTTAAATTCAGCTGCCCAAAATTTCACTGTGGTAAATGATGGTGCAGAGTCCAACTCATCTTTGATTTGCGTAGGCGTGTTTCCTTTCAAAAACAAAAATTTAATAACAGCTCGATGCTCAATTTTTTTTCCATTTTCACAAAAACACACACATCGACTCACTCAAACGACTGTCAACTAAAAACTGCGCGTCCAAAATGACCGAAACTTTGGTGAGTAACTGTCAAAAGATGCACAGCTACATTCACTAGCTTTCATTGACGAATGCTGCCATCTTCAAGCTCAGGTAGGAAACTTTTCAGACCACCCTCGTATATATGGCCGCCGGTTGCTGATGCTGATGTTGATGAAAACGTGCAATTTTAGTAGGCTTTTTAGGTAACAATTTTTTCCTAACGTGAAATATAAGGCATCTAATCCTGGCCGCACACATCGGGTTTTTCCATCCGATTGTCTGATCAGACA
Organism: Limnephilus rhombicus; assembly: GCA_929108145.2. Taxonomy (NCBI): domain Eukaryota; kingdom Metazoa; phylum Arthropoda; class Insecta; order Trichoptera; family Limnephilidae; genus Limnephilus; species Limnephilus rhombicus. The sequence goes on along the minus strand of OV815277.1, from coordinate 29,799,416 downwards.
AAAATCTGATGACCGGATTGGACGGCCGGCTCGGAGGCCCATGAGGTAAAAATTGCGAGGCGCAATGACGCCGTTCTTTTGTATAAAGAACAGTATGGTTACGCCCATACACATACCTACTCATACACATACCTACATAGCACGCATACATACTGTCACTGCTTGAGATTGGTATCAATTATTGTTGCAAGTTCCTTTGTCCTACCTATTCCCAATTGCCTACCCGTCAATCTTACCCACAATCTTATTCAGTCTGCAATAAACTCCCGCCGCAACATATAGCATTGTGCCTCCGCTATCGGTCAATCGCCATTAAAACAACTCCGCCGTGTATTATAAAATAAACGAACCTCACGCCTTTTACTGTTTTGTGCCTGTTGGATGGGAAAGGAAGCATACAAGTGCATTGCCAGCCTATAAGCTCTTATCCTTTTCCGGCGAGTCCTTTTCCTTTCTATGCAACATATATCTTTATCATTTTTAAGCAGTGATAGTAACACAAAATCAAGATCCTTCGCCAGTCATTCTTTTACACAACCATATCAATCCACTCTCACAACATAAATACCATTCACAGTAAGTATAGTCTGTCAAAAAAGAGTAGAAAATATAAAAACTGGAACTACTAAATTTGTAGACTGGCAACACCAATTTAACTGTCAAATATTTTTTTGCAATGACACTGAATGTACAGAACACAGTAAACTACATTTAAAAAAAAAAACATTTTTTCTTCCAGACATAAATTTGATTAAAAGGTGATTTATAAAGCGATTTGCTTTAATTTAATTTAACATAAATTTGAATTTAACAATAAATAGAAAGGAAGAATCACTAATGGTGAGTTTAGTTACACTTATTTTAGATCGGAATGAGTTAAATATATTCAGATCTAAAATTAGAGACATGATCTAAAGCCCAGGCAACGCTAGGTACTTTATCTAGTATTAAATAAATATGAGCAATTTCTAAACTGTGCTTTATATTTTATTACATTATAGTTATTCTTCATTATGCAAACATAACACAAAATTTCAAAGGTATAATAATAATATACCTACATGCAATTCTAATTTTGAGATCGGCGAGTATCTTCACTGCAATGAAAAAATATTTTTTCCACTATTATGCCTTTTTAATTTTTTATAAAAATGTAGGTTACACAGCTTTACTTTAACACCATGAGTTATGTGTTTAATATTGCCATTTGATCAACAGTGGCGCCCTCATATATTTTCTACTCTTATTTGACAAACTGTAGTTTTAAATTCCGTAATTTAAATGATTCCCACTTCATGGCATATAAGAATCTAGTAAATTTTTTTTTTTTTTTAAAGAAAGACAAACATTCCCGGGTTACGAATAACCCAACAATGTTTGAAAATCTCCTACTACCACCACAGAAAGCCGAAAATGTTGCTTGTGTTGTGATGGAGGACTTAGTCAGCCGAGGAATCGAACACGCGACGCCCGGGTGGGACCCAAGCGCTATGCCCACTCAACCACTGACCGGACCACTAAATAAATAAATAAATTGTACAAGGTAGCTGAATTTGCTACCTATTGCGAGTATTTATTTATTTATGTAATGGTTAGTTATCGAGAGGTTGGTGAAATATCCCCTAAGTAAAATAAGAGATAAGGAAATTTAATTAGCCAATTACGACGGAATTTGATTTTCACTTTTTTTTAAAATAAAATTGAAAAAAATATTTATACCCGGTTAATTTCTACTCTATTTGGTTAATCTCATCATCCGGTTCAACTTGACTGAAACAGGAACTACAACTCCCGCTAGAGAGATAAGTTACCCAAATATCTGACGTTGATAAGTACAGTGAAATTCACCACAATCAGTTGGCAATGTGAAGTAAATAATACCACGCTGCCAAAATAACAACCAGTCGAAATAAATAAGTAAATACTTACCTAAATGCTGAAAAAAATAAATCATTACAAAATAATATTCAAGAGGGAGATTTTTGAGTGAGTAGGTACTCCCACCCAACGCCAATAATATAAAATAATAAAAAACAGTTGGTCAGCTGAATAGCACAGCACTACGTATTTACAAAATTAACTAAAAGAGACGATATTACTGATTGTTCTGTTAAGGCGCCGTATCCGCGCCCAAAAAGAAGAAGATGGAGAGATATGTAATTACGAAAGTTAGAGGAGCGCGCTAATAATAATAATTCCATTGACCACCTTCATGACACCCGACTTTCAAGGAACAATCCAATAGTCCCAATAAAAACCTCGACGTCCCTTGGGCAACGGCAATTTTCGTACTTAGGACCTAAATTATTTAATATCATTCCTAATGCTTGGAAAACGAAAAGTACAAATGTTTTGCGCAAATTTATCATCGACTGGCTCCTTGATTTAGGGAGGATCAAAAGCGAAGATAAGTTGACCAATAGATAGTCTCATCATAAAAAAGATTTAAAAAAAAATTAAAAACACACTCATTCATAATTCGTTAGACTCCATACAATACAAAAACACATACTTTTTACTTCAGAACATAATTGTTTATTATTTATTAATCTATGCGATCGATTATTTTCTAATCCCCCAACTAATTATAAACTTATATCAATACCCTTCCCATTTTTCTACCTTCAACTCCGGCCGTGATTTTTCTTTTTATTATTACCATCTGGTTTTTATTTACTTTACCGGTTTTATTTTATATTAAGTGCTCTAAGGGAAAATATCTTAGTAGGATTAAAAAATGAAGCAAGGAAAGGGAAATAAATACATTTGGTTATCAACCATTTTCTCATGTCGCTTTTTATACGCTAACTTAAGATATATTGTTTTGAATCATTTGCTGCATCCTTTTCGACTCACATCCTTTTGAGTTTCTTTGCCGGCTCTTAAAGTTGAGGGACACGTCATTCACGTTAATTATTATATTTTGTTATCACGCTTGAAGAATGTTTTGATTCTGGATTTTTGCAAGCGATCTAAATAACCAAACATATATTTATTGTTAAACATAAGCATTCGAATATTGTTAAACATAAGCACGCGTTTATTATAATTATTATAATATTTTGTAATCACGCTTGAAGAATGTCTTGATTCCCGATTTTTGCAAGCGATTTAAATAACCAAACATATATCTATTGTTAAACATAAGCATTCGATACTAAATTTATATTTTAAGATATTATTTTTACAAAGTTTTTACAAGTACAAAATTGTATATTTAACTAAAGCTTCAATGAGGAATTCACCCGTACACTTTTTTCCTTCTATAAGTAATATGTTATATAATTAAACAATGTAATATGAAATTATGATATGAACTAAATTTGTCAATTTGACTGACCTAAAACAGGATCCATTCCTAGTTGGCTAGTCAAAGTTTCCGCATATGTTTTATTGTATTATTTTATGTGAAATAAATAATTATTATACGTATTTAAAGCGATAAAATCGATGCGAAAATTGCCAAAATGTTTAATAAAACACTACTCGTTTAAAATAAAGCAAAAATCTCGAGGAAGGTATCTTAAGTATCATTTAAAAACACATTGTGAATTTTTTTCACAACTATAACTTGTAAAATAACTGAAACAAACGTATTTATAATAATTTTCGGAGCGTACTTTGCGATTTTTTTCTATCGAGGGAATTTTATGGAATTTGCATTTCGGCGAGGAACGCGTCTAGTTATTATCTCCAAAAATAACATATATATTTTTTTAAGAGCTTAAAAACTTCAAATGTTTAAGGGAGATAGGTATGTAAGAAATCAGTAGAAATTCGGGTAGCGGCGCCTTAACAGTAGACCTCGCGTCAAAAAAAGTATGTTTCTAATTTTCTCGTATTTAATAAATCAAACCAAAATGTCCTCTGAAATTATAAGATTTGTAAGTAGGTACTTAAATACCTGCCTATTTAATTATCAACCGTGTAACTTTTTATCATATTTCAAATAATTAATTGTACAATTTGGCAAAAGAAACAAAATTACCTCTGGTTAGGCATCAATGGATTTGTTTTGATCTCGATAATAATTTAAAAATATTTATGTCATCAAAATGTTTGTTTATGGCAGTCTCTATGGACATAAAAATATAATTTTGTGCACATTGAACTGCGGAAGAACCACGTACGGCTATAGGCGTGTAGGCAAGCTTTTCTTTTGGAAAACAAATAGAATGTTTCGAATATTGTTCAAAAACAAAACCTGCGAAAGCATTGTGAAGTTTGTTCTTGCTGTATCAACATATAATGACGATCTATGTTTTAGTTGTTTTCCGTCATAAAATATTTTTAAATTGGGCACCATTTCTAACGTGTGGAAAATAACCAAAGGACCGCCTATGCAGCAGACAATCGCTCTATAAGGTTAATATCTTTTTTTGTACATTTAGACCAGTAGTTTGCTACATTTGGTTTAGTAGGGGTGCCCCAATGCGGTATATGCAATTTTTCGTATTTCTGAATTGTACTGAAATGGCTATGTATTAGATAACTTGATGTTAAAAAAATAGGTAAATTTTGGGGATCGCTGGCAACGGTTAATACGAACTTTTTTTTGAAAAAATCTTTTGATTCACCTTAATTACATTAAAAGACAACTATTTGCATTGGGGGAAGTGGAAAATATTTTTGTGTAACATGGTTTGTGATACAAAAGAAAGTGCCCCTTTATAACGCCTACTCGCGTCAAGGCAAGAAAAACATCCCAGTTTTCAAGTAGTTTAGCGGCTACGCTAGGTTTGTGTAACATGGTTTGTGATTCTGGCGTACAATCTCACAAGACGAAAGCTAATTTTAATTTTACGTAATGAAATATTTTCCACTTCCCCCAATGCAAATAGTTGCCTTTTAATGTAATTAAGGTGAATCAAAAGGTTTTTTAAAAAAAAGTGCATATTAACCGTTGCCAGCGATCCCCAAAAATTAATAAAAAATAAATGTAAAATATAAACTAAAATTAACACGTAAAAAATTGAGTAACGATATTTTTCTCTTTGTCGAACTTTGAAAGCCGTTTTCTCAGGTTCTACAGTCGACGGCACCGAACCGACTAAATTTTTGGATTTTGGACGTTATTGTTCGTTCTGCAATACTTTTCGTTTTTAAACATATTATTCAGTACAGCTTCCTCACTCGAAATTCTTCTAAATAACGTTGAAATATCCAGTAAATTATTAACAGCGTTCAATTATTATTGGTATATTTATAGTCCGGTCAAAAAATAGGGGTAAGGTTACATTTTTTCGCATAAAGCTGAAAATTGGTACGAATGTTGGGAACACCATTATAAATGAAATGTGAAAAGTCCCCCTCGATCCCACATGTGCGAAAAATTTTATTCAAGTTCAAAGTTCGCGAATACGGTTTTTTTTGCATTTTCAGCCAAACGGTCAGTTTTATCATAAAATAGGTCAGACAAAAATTGTAGATCATGCAATTATCCATAAAAATGGTTATTGCCTTTTTCCCTAAGAGTAACCATTTCTGAGATGTAGCGATTCAAAAAGTTGTGTTTTTCATAAAATGCACACGTTTCCACGCTACCTGTACTTGGCGCGTTTTTTATAACGTGGTTTCCCCGATAGAACTTTTCCACGATCTATTGTGGTCCTAAATAATATTGTATTAAATAAAAAAAAATGGTTGGAAATAATGTTGGGGTGAAATGAGTAGGTAATTGGGGAAAACTATAAATCTGATTGATAATTTTCTAATGGAACTTAAAGTTCAGTGTAATGTATATCCTTCCTCTTCTTCTTCATGCTGGATTTGTTCTAATAGCGATGCATCAGGTGTCTCCTCGCTGATATCGTAAGAATCCTTTTTTGATGGCGATTCAACATTCGAGCACGACTGGCCTTGACAACTGGTACTTGCTAATGAACATTGGTGATTGTTTTTTTTTTTAATTATCATGTACCTGCATTAGCATGACAACTGGTACATGCTATTGAACATAAGTGATTGTTTTGCTCATTAGCATGTACCTGTCCAAGGCCAGTCGTGCTCCAAAGTTGAATCGCCATCAAACGACGATTCTTACGACATCTGATGCATCGCTGTTAGAACAATTTATTAGTATCCAGCAGGAAGAAGAAGAAGGAAAAAAGTAGAACATATAAAAGAAGAGGAAGAAAAAGACATTACACTTGAAGTTCCATTATATAATTATCAATCGGATGAAAAGTTTTCCCCACTTACTCATAATTCACACCGCTTTCATCATTTCCAATAGTACTATATTTTATTTAATACAATATTATTTAATTAAACAGCACCCGGGGAAACCACGTTTAAAAAACGGGTCAAGTACCTCGTAAGTGGCGAGGAAACGTGTGCATATTATGAAAAATACAACTTTTTCAACATACATATTATTAATTTATGTCTCAGAAATGGTGACCCTTGGTGAAAAAAGTGTAAAAACAATTGTTATAGATAATTGCATAATGTACAATTTTTGCTTGAGCTGTTTTATGATAAGACTTATCGTTTGGCTAAAAATGCAAAAAACCCATATTTGCCAACTTTGACCTTGAATAAAACTTTTTTGCAGACGTGGGATCGAAGAGAACTTTTCACTTATCATTTATAACTAGCTGACCCGGCGAACTTCGTACCCCCTCAGAATCAATAACTGTTGTGTTAATTTATTATCTGAATTAAATTCAGTTTTTTTATTAAGTTAAAAATTACACAATGAAGCAATTATCGATCTACAACTTCCGTGTTTTGTTTTTGTCAATATCAGAGATGACCTTGTGTACGGATGATTTTCTTACTTTTCCACTTACTTGGGGGCCATCCATAAATTACTTCACACGAATTTCAAAAAAAATTTACGTATATGAAATCCTAAAAATGTATTTTGTAATTGGTATTTCAATTACCTGCTGCTGAGGTATTTTGTAATTTGTATTTCAAATACTTATGGCTTCAAAATACATTTTCAAATACATTTAGCGATCTTAATAATGATAATGAAAAATAAACTGACAGCTAATACGTAGACTAAAAACGCTAGAATCCAGAGCAATATATTATGTATGTTAATATTTTGAGTTGGCAACACGTCCTGTGCTATAATAGCACTGTTATTGTATATTTTCAATCATATTATATTATGCTAGTCATTGCTTTGTATTGTACATTTTTGTGTCATAGTATTAGATCAAGCACTACAGGAATGATTTGACTGAATACTAGATTATATTTAAGTTAATTACAGTACAGCACACTTGAAGTGAAATAACACAAAACTGCGCTATACAAATGTCGTGTTATTATAATAATATAATTAATTATCTATACTACAAAACTTTAGAAGTGGAGCAGAGATGAGATGTGTCTTTTGAGCAATATGATTGGTAAATTTCTGCACGTATCTGTTTCACTCTGCTCACCTTTGCTTCTATGGAAACGCACCCTTAGATACGGGCACTTACGATAATTCTTTGCAACCAAAGGTTCTACCAAAACCAAATGTGTTTTGTAATTTGTATTTTGTATTTGAAATATAAAAATTTTATGATCAAAAACAAAGCCTGTTTGTGTATATCCTCATTCACCTCGAGATCAGAATTGCCTGAACTGACACGAATTCGATGTAAAATGTCATGTCATGTCTTTACTTTGTATGTAAAATGTCATGTCATGTCATGTACATGTCATCTTTGTACTTGTTCCATAGTTCACGTGGATTCGATGGGAAACATGTCGAAATAATGATAGCAAATAATGTGCGTATCAGACTGGAGATGCAGAAATAATTGCTTCGGTGATTGTCACGTCCCAATGAGTATCGTTTTCAAGCAAATTGATCTGCTGACATGCAACACGAATTGTTGGGCACACTACACCATTGACTTGTGATTCCTTGGTTAGTTACACTATTTGTGACTCGATGTCGGCCCACGACAACCAGCAACAACCAAAAGTAGAAGCATTCATTACTTTTTACATGAACTGTGTAAATGCGACCAAGAGCATCAGTAGAACGCACAACCGGATGATCAGTAACCACATCGCCGTGCTTCCGACGTGGAAATCTCTTCGAAAAAGCGTTCGACAAAGTGTAATAACGTGGCATCTCAGAGTAGAGCAACGTCCGGGCAAACAGATCGCATTGGCAAATCAAAAAGAAACTGGTCAATGTTGTTGCTGGAGGTGTTTCAGCACGTTTGGCAACAATCGATGTAATGAAATAAACTAGTTGATCGTTCTCCAGATGCATCGCCAAATATACAACAATGGAATGTCGTTCATGAATGGGGAATGAGAATATACGCCAAATCGCCTCATTGTAGCTCACAAACTTGATAGCGTGTGATTTCATCGTTTTTTATTTGTAGTTTTAACGCCAAAAACCGCCATATCGATGACTTTTGTGGCAAATTTGCAGATGTATATGATTGACTTCACCGGATTACAATACTCCACGTTGTAATGCGCCTTGAATGTTTTGGAAAGAAGTGGCTGTTTTCCATGAGTTGGCTGTTTTCCTGTTGGTCTGATTTTCGACTGTTGACATTTAGTGTGTAAGAAAGAGAGGCAGCATTATATGTTTAAAAACAAAAGCAAAACAATCATCGCATTGACATTTGACGATTTTGAATTATTGGACTTCACGCAAACTTCAATATTATACTTAACACAATATTGCTGCAGCTCTTTCAAAAGATGAAAATTCGTTCCATACAAAATGTATGAGGAAATGAATTTTCTTCATAACTTTCTTTTTTGTGAATTTTTGCGATGTTTTAATAGTTATTCTGTTATCCGGGGCGGAGACAAATCCAACAAATCAAAGATCATCAAAATCTGTCCAGCCGTTCTCGAGTTATAAATAGTGTAACTAACCCGATTTTGTTTTATATATTAAGATAAATAAATAAAAAAAGGTACATGTTTAACCGGCGTGCTTGCTCTCTCCCTTTCCTCTATACACGCGCCCATTTTATACGCCGTCATTTGAACGTAGTGTACGGCCTGAGTGATTAGCGTTCGGCGTGGCGGTCAGCGGGGCGGTGGAGCGGTCAAGAGCGTGCTCACTGAGTGGCCTCAGTGCACGGTCAGCGTTGACGGTCACCGCTATTGTTTTAATCATGGCTTCTGCGTCATATGATATTGTTTATATGTACTTTTTTGACATGAGCTTCACACAGTAGGCCCTGAGGAAAATAATTTCCCTCAGGGCCTATGTCATCTTAAGGGATGCTGTGTGGAGGGTTTTTTTTAGGAAAGGAAGGAGAGGATAGTTCTGGGAAGGAAAAGGGTTTAAAGGGTGGGTAGGAATCTGGGGTTCAGTATGTCCTGGTCGTCCGCCTCCAAGACCTAGACAAACCTCACCCCATGAACCCGGGCACCCCTGCCTAACCACCAAACGTAGCGAACCACTTGGGGTGACCTATAGCAGAGGTGTTGGTTATCCAATAAAGGTTCCCGGGGCGGCGGTACCCATTGCCGCCTTCCAAATTAGAAGAAAGTTTGTGGTTAAAATATAATTTTGAGTCAAGACAAGGTCCAAGTGATATTGTTATGCAAAGAAAGCGGTTTGGAGAGTTTCATACATTGTTTGAAACATTAAGATTGAATTGAGATAAATTTTACGAGTACCTATACGCTCTTGCTTTAACTATTTTATTCTTACGTAAAGAATGAAAAAATAACCATATTTCAGGCTTATTCTGTATTTCTGAATTATTCTGTATTTCTGAAATGATTTCTTCAAACGATACTATGCGCACGCTCTTTTCACCGCTGCAAATCACAAACTCGTTTGAACTTCCACGCGACGCCCCGCTCGACGCAAACATGCACGCTGCTGCCACCGCGCCGCTCGTCCTCCACTCAGGACGGTGCCACAGTATTTGAATTACGGTACTATGCAAAAAAAATGTGTTTGACATGAACGCCGCACGCTCCGCCCCGCCCCACGCTCGATTTGAGCGTGCACTCAGGCCGTACACTTACCCTCCACTTATTAACCTCTCATCTGTGGCTCGCCCGCCGGTGGACAAAAAAATGTTTTTTTTTTTTAATGCGATTTTAACCCTTATTTGTAAGAAAGTGTATGACGGACAAGGTCAGAATCGCTTGCGCCAACATATTTCTTGACGTAACACTTCATTTGATTAATCTAGCTTTTCGGAATGATTTCAAATTAATGTTCTAAAACATTAGTGCGTCACTTTTAGCAGCTGTCAAAGGAGTATCAATTTCATGATTTCTTTGAAAACTCCGTTGAATTGTTTTTTTTTTTCTTGTAGGATGTGTATTCAGTTTGTGTAGAAATAATAAAATCAGTTTATATTCGTATGAATATGTTTTTTTGATATTTGTTAGCCGAATGGGAGAATTCTTTTGTTTTGTTTTTAGTTAAAGTTGGTTATTCTGCGAAAACTTCTAACGATATTATCATACACGAATAATAAGATACTAGCATTTAAAACCGCTCCGCAGTTTTTACTGCTAGGCCCTGCGGGCGGCTTTTGGTTCGGCTTCGCCCAGTTAGTGTTGTTGATCATTTTATAAATCCAAAAGGAACTGATTCCAAAATTAGCCCGTTCCTCGTATCCACTGTCAACATGTCAACCAGTGATGGCTAGTCACCGCGACAAAGTAACCGGGTCGGGCGATGACGTCATATGTAATTTACAGCCGCTTGATACAAATGAGTATTACCGTCAATCTTTCGAAATCCGGGAGATACTCCAGCCGAGCGATTCCGTATTTTTCGTGGGATTATTACAAACGGACGGTGATCTCCTGTAATTTTTATGGCTGTTATTTGCTCTTTCTATGTACAACGTACATTAAATGAATAAATAATCATGCATACTTGCAGGGATTCGTGTTTAAATCGATCTAAACTAAAATATGTGACAGTAAATATGTAAAAAATCACACAAATCTGACAGGAGATAACGTCCGTTATCCAAGATACGGGATCGCTCGGCAGGTTCACACATTCGTAGAACTTACACCTGGGAAGGACACGTCCCTATGCGTCTTGCCGACGAAAGTGGCGACATCTTGTGACGTATTCTTGAATTAGAAACCGAATTACAACGGTAGCTTTGTCTGAAAATCCACGTACACAGATGTTATTTGTGGCGCGGCGTGTAAGGCGTGGCGTCGGACATGGTTCTGAAATTCAACCACAGACGCTCGATATTATCTAGTAAACTGAAAACAGTCGCAAAAACTAAAATTAATTTGTTTTTATACGGATTTTTGACCAAGATAATTTTCGCGCGGTTTTCGGAAATCTCATCGTTACGTTAACGTTAAAATCAGGTCAGTCGCATTTGATCTTCCTAAAAATGAGAAAAAATATACCGGTTGGAATTGACAGCGAAAATAAATTCCTAGTGCGGTCATGCGCCCGGCACTTTTTTAGTAATAAATCAAAAACCCCATCTAGAGTCCGAGGTCTAATAACGAGAAAGTTCTAATTTCACAAAATATAATATAAATGTGATAAATTTACGAAAACGATTTTTTCTTTGTTGTTGAATACGAAAATCCAAAACATAGAAAGCTGAAAACTTTTTTTGGGCCGCAAAAAATCTTCAATTGGGCCGTGGGTCGCATGTTGAGCATGCCTGACCTAGACAATATCAAATATCATGAAAATTATAAATATTTCTCTCGATAAGTTGTGCATGTCTGTCTGTGGGGTACATTTTTCTACGCAGTTATAAACTAAGAAGATAAGTGTTAATCGAGAAGCTTTAAATTAATTATTACAATTAGGCCAATCGTTTTGTTATCACAGTTACATGAGGCAATTTAATATAATAGCGCCGCATGTTATAATGTGGCCATGAAATAAAAACCCTTATAAATTAGTTTCGATACAAATAAACAATGCAAACAAGATATGCAGGAATTTAAACTAATTAAATAAACACATGGTAGTTTGAAAATAGATTTTCAACGGCATATAATGCCAGAATATTTATACTTTCAACGTTATTCAAAGAGTAAATAATTCAACTTACTACTAACAAAATATTAAAAGGAAAAAACTATCTAAAATCAATAAAACTACATTGAGGACCACACTAAGGTGTTATATAAATTGCTAAACCTGCATTGTAAATGAAAAATACATATTAAAAACTGAGAACAGCGTACATAATAAAAACAATAGTAAATTAACATCATTGCCTAAATCGAGACCTTGTACTTCCATAAAACCGCGAAAATGATTGATTTCCTGAGACGAATGGAGAATTTAATAAGCGTGTTATGTATTTACCTGGACGAATCAGCATTTTGCGCTTGCCTCTGTGATGGTACAATGGAATATTCAATTGGAAGATCACTTCTAACCTCTTGTACGTCATTTGTACATTGAGATGACCCGTTATTTGATAGAAGGGCACAAATAATAAGCAAAATTACCGCAGCATAAATTAAACATGTTCTTTTCCTGATACGAATATCTGTTGTCATTGTTATGCATATACTAAAAAATATTACAATAATATCACAGTGTCACAGAAAAAATCACTCCATAGCTAGGCTGAGTTTCGACAAAATTATCGATATTTGACAGCCATGTCCGTGTTGTGACTGGTGATTACCAACACAAGAAACTGCAAGAAATTTACTGCAACTACCAACATGTCAAATGTCAACATTTAATACCAGTAAACAAAATCTGAAAAAAGTAGCGAAAAGTTAATCATAGACAAGTTATCGAGAAAAAAGTTTTGTCTTGCTAATAAATTATGTGGGTGGTTTGGTATATTTATGTAAATTATGGTAGTGGGTATTTGATTCCCAAACAATTTTATTTTGTATAGAAAACATTCCCGGATCGCGAATACAATATACGAATTCCTTCCATTTTTATCATTATAAGCGGAAAATGTTGCTTGTGCAATGATAGAGGACTTAACTTTATGGACTGCGATAAAGGGCAATTTTTATATTTTAGTGAACGATTGAACTTGGATCACTAAAAGAAAATTGGCTGGCTAGAAAAATAAAATTTTGTAAATGTATAGAAAATAGGGATACGCTCATGAATAAACCAATATTGGTCATTTGGAAGCCATTGTGATTGATATCAAAGTTAAGGTCTGTTTTTTTTTCTCATTTATTCCTGAATATTTTATTGTTTTTACTCCTTACAAAAATAACGCGACTGTACTCGTTCAGTATCGGTGCTGAGCGAATGAAAATATTACTCATAAATGGGTTCTACTTTTGGTAATTAAAAAAATAAATGTACCACCTAACTTTCGGTAAATTCTCATCGTTCCCTAGCATTACTGCAAATGAAATAAACTAATAAATAACAGTTCACAACGACGGTGTTCGTAACATATTCGAAGGCAACCATTGTTTGTACATTAGCGATCTGCAGTTCTCCTAGGGAGCGATGAGAAGTTACCGAAAGCTATCGATATAATCCTTATCGTTCGACCGTGCTAGGGGGCCTGAAGACCTCAATTATTGTTAAGGGAGAAAAAATATTTTGTGGTGGATTAGGCCTCACTGGGTTTTAAAAAAACTAAAAAGAATTTTTTTTAATGAAACATGTGCATGGTTGTGCCCAACAGATCTCAATGACCTAAAAGGGAATCGTTTTGCATATGTTTCAAAAGAAAATGTATCATAATTTTTATTTGGTCATATGGTCAACCAAATCATATTGAACTTCTCCATTGAGCCGAATTTTTTCAGTACTTTTTTTTTTTTTACATTAGCTCCATACAGGAGGCACCGAGGAAAACAATTTCCCTAAGGGCCTATGTCATCTTTGAGGATGCTGTGTGGAGGGTTTTTTAAGGTAAAGGAAGGAGAAGAAGATATGGGAAGGAAAAAAGGTATGAGGGGTGGGTAGGAATACTAGGAATCTGGGGGTCAGTGTGGCCAGGAGTGACGGACGTAAGAATCTATACCTCACACTGCGGTGCAAGGCGAAGGGTCGGGAGAATCCGGCTGGAGAGGTCAAAAGGCCTCCCTCAATCAGTCTCCTCCGATCCTGCCTGCCACGCAGTGGTTGGGCAAACGTATCCGCCACCAAGACCTAGACAAACCTCATCCCATGAACCCAGGCACCCCCGCTAAGTCACCAAACGTAGCGAACCACTCGGGGTGACCTGTGGCAGGGGTATTGGGTTTCCAATAAATGGCTCCCGGGGCGGCGGTACCCATATCCGCCTCCCAAACTTAAGTGATATGATGAAAAATAGTTGTCGAAGTACAATTTATGGTCTTCATTTTTGTATGCTTTGAGATAAATGTAATAAGTACCACAGATGAACAGAGACCAAACTTATATAGATTAGTTTAACCTAAGCCTGAAAAAAGTCCTAATTTAACCCAATTTAAATGTATCACCGAATCTGAAATAATAAAACACATTGACAATCTTAACACAAATACAGCCAATGGTCCAGATGAATTGAACGCCATCGCTATCAAATCTATTAAACAACACATTTCGAAGCCCTTGCAACACATTTTTAATTTCTGTTTTGAAAAAAAACATTTTCCCAGACGTAATATTGTACTTATATCGTAATATTTTCTCCAATATTGTACCAATACATAAATCTGGATCAATCTCTAAACTTGACAATTACAGACCAATATCGCTAATATCCCAACTAGCGAAGATATTAGAAAAAATTATTATAATACAAGTACTAGAGTTTCTAGAATCAAATGCACTTTTGTCCCCAAATCAATATGGTTTCAGAACAGGTCTTAGTACAGATGACGCGTTATTTAATCTATTAAAAAATATATACACCAATCTTGACTTAAATATGAAAAGCTTAACAATCTTTTTAGACCTAAAAAAAGTGTTTGATACCGTTAATCATAATAAACTGATTAGAAAACTAAATAATATTGGAATTAAAAATAATTATCTGTCACTATTAACAAATTATTGATCGCAGACAATGTACAAAAATTGGTGATAATATTAGTAAACCAGAATATGTGAGACATGGGGTTCCAAAAGGAACAGTTATCGGTCCTTTATTGTTCCTAATTTATATCAATGACCTGTGTAATATCAGTATTCCGGGAAAACTATTCTCGTATGCTGATGATACTGCTATCACAGTCCATGGTAAATCATGGAAAGAAGTCTCTGAAAACGCAAATAAGTGCACATCCATTGTCAAAGAATGGATAAACCAAAACCTCCTAACTCTGAACTGTGAAAAAACTATGTATATTCCATTCTATAATACCAAAAGGACGGCACCCTTAACTCACCTAAATATAAGGTTTTACAACAATTCTTGCAACCCTGTTTTGTGTTCTAACTGTATAGAAATGAATTCAGGGAACACAGTTAAATACCTAGGAATTATTATAGACAGCCAACTAAAATGGACAAATCACGTAGAAAACCTTGTAAATAAACTTAGGTATTTGACTTACATTTTTAAACGATTAAATAACATAGTTGATATTAAAAGAATGAAACTGGTATATCATGCATTGGTGCAGTCATCAATATCTTATGGAATAATTGGATGGGGGGGTATTTATGATACCCATATTAAGCAACTAGAAATTACTCAAAAATTAATAATAAAAATAATGTTGCATAAAGATGTTACCTACCCCTCCTTGCAATTATTCCAAGAAGCTGAACTCTTAGATATAAGAAAAATCTACTGTATGCAATGTCTGAAATATATATTTTCACGAAATGTATATTTTACAAAAAACGAAAACCGCTGCAGCAGTAGAGTAAATAATGCATTTGAGGTTCCCCTATGCAAAACTAGGCTTGCGCAGAGACATGCTTTTTTCATTGCACCAAAAATCTATAATGCACTGTATCAGACTATAGAAATTAAATCTAAAAACATATCCTCTTGCAGCATACACAAAAAATTAATAAAGACTTGGGTAACTACAAATGACACAAATACATACCTGCTATCATCTTACCTGTTATAACTTTACAAATCCTAATTTTTATTTAACCTTTTTTGTTTTTCATAATATTTTTTTTTGTTCTTCTTTTCTTAACTTTAGTTTTGTAAATACGGAATTATTTGTTCTATAAATATGTTAAAACATAATTATGTTTTAATTTACTAATTTAAAGTTTAATTTGCCATGTTGTATCTTAACTGCATTAAAAAAAACTTAAGTATATCCACGAACTGGCGATGCCTATGTGGGATTTTTTTTTGTTATCATACATATATGCAGGGCTGGGCAGTATTTGAAATACTTGTAATTGAAATACAAATACGTATTTTGTATTTGTATTTCAATTACTTCCCAAAAATGTATTTTGTAATTGGTATTTCTATGTATGAGACGATGTATGAATGTGAGTGAGGCAAAGAGTGTGTGCCAAGACCGAGTTGTTTGGCGGTCCGTCCTCTCTGCCTACCCCTGCGGAGAAACGGCGTGATGGTTAGTTAGTTAGTTAGTTATTTCAATTACCTGCTGCTGAGGTATTTAGTAATTTGTATTTCAAATACTTATGGCTTCAAAATACATTTTCAAATACATTTAGCGATCTTAATAATGATAATGAAAAATAAACACACATAGATAATACATAGACTAAAAATGCTAGAATCCTGTACTATTGTCCTTTGCTATAGCACTCTTACTAATGATTATTTGTAGTTCTCTTATATAATTGCTAAAATGTACTGTATGCTGATGAGGCGGTTCTGATTTCTAACAGTATGGAAGATCTACAGTCTCTCTTAACTAGGATGAACAAAGTATGTATGAAAAATGCGTTAATGATGAATGTAAGTAAGTCTAAAGTCATGATATTTGAAAGAGAGAGTATGAAAACAATGTGCAACATAGTTGTGAATGATGAGTATTTGGAGCAGGTGGATGAGTTTGTGTACTTGGGAAGTGTGTTTAAGAGAGATGGGAGGGCTGACAGAGATATTGAAAGAAGGGTAAATGCAGGCAACTCTATTAATGGAGGACTAAACGCCGTTGGCGCCAACAAAAAACTGTCCAAAGAAGCGAAGTTAGCTGTCCATAATGGAGTGCTGGTACCTACCCTGATGTATGGCATTAAGGCATGGAACTGGCAGAGGAAGGATGAAAGTAAACTGAATGTTGTTGAAATGAGATCCCTGAGACGTATGTGTGATAAAACAATGTATGATCGTGTGAGAAATGAGGATATTCGCAAAGAATGTAAGGCTGATGTAAGCATAATGAGTAAGATTAAGAAAGGGACCCTCAGATGGTTTGAGCATGTAGAGTGTATGAACGAAGAAAGTAGTGTAAGAAGAATATACGACGCGAATGTGAATGGAAGAAGAAGGCGGGGACGCCCAAGGAAGACATGGCACGATCAAGTGAATCAGATACTTGAGTCGGGCCATGTCAAAAGTCAGAATAATAGAAGAGAATGTATGAGACGATGTATGAATGTGAGTGAGGCAAAGAGTGTGTGCCAAGACCGAGTTGTTTGGCAGTCCGTCCTCTCTGCCTACCTACTGATGGTTAGTTAGTTAGTTAGTATAATGTACTGTACATTTTTTTTGCATCATGCTAGTTATTATTATTGTCCTATGTTATGTATAATAGACCTAAATACATTGTACATTTTGTATCATATTACATTATACCTGTCATTGCTTTGTATTGTACATTTTTGTATCATAGTATTAGATCAAGCACTATAGGAATAATTGGACTGATTACTACATTATTTTTAATTAATTACTGTAGAGCGTACTTGAAGTGAAATAACACAAAACAAATATCATCCATTCATACATAAAAATGAATCCCTGTTTTCCTTGGTCACGCCATAACTTCAGAAAGACTTTACATTTCATTCATTTTTTCATTATTTCAATCATTTTTTTTAAAGTTTTCTAATACTTTATAGAAGGTTTTACGGAAAGAAAAATTAAGAAAATTTCGCAGAAAATTGGATAATTTCAGAAAACTTAACAACTATTTTAACTTTGCACGTTTGACAGTTACCGCGCGTTTGGTGAAATTGAATTTAGCAGGCAGCTGGTTTTTTTTGTAACAAAAGAATTATTGTTTATCTATGGATTTTTTAAATTATAGATATATTAAATAGGTATCTATTTAGGTACAAGATTTGATTGATTGTTCTTTTAATATAGAAAAATAAATATTTGTAATACGTGAAAAATGAAAATTTGAATAAAAAAATTGTAATAGCTGGCACGCGAGTTGTTTGAAAACTGAATGTACTGGGACTAAATATATGGAACGCAGGAGGGGGGTTGGCGGGATGGGGGAGAGGGAGAGTGGAGAGGGTAGGCATGGAAGGTGGAAGGGGAATGCAAGAGGGTAAGGGGATGCGGTAGGGGAACGGGGACGCACGGGAAAGGACATGCAGGGGGAAACAATTTATTTCTTTGAATATGGTATTGCAACGCATGCCGGGAACCAGCTAGTGTTATTATAATAATAATTATCATAATCTAACACTTAAGTCCTATACCACAAAACTTTATAAGTGGAGCGGAGACGAGATGTGTCTCCTGAGCAATATGATTAGTCAATTTTAGCATGTCTCTGTTTCACTCTGCTCAGTTTTGCTTCTATGAAAACGCACCCTTAGATATGGGCAATTATGACAATTTATTGCAACCAAAGGTTCTACCAAAACCAAATGTATTTTGTATTTTGTATTTCAAATACACGACTTGAAAGTATTTTGTATTTCGTATTTTAAATACATGCGAAAAAGTATTTTGTAATTTGTATTTTAATTACAGCAAAGCGTGTGTTTTGCCCAGCCCTGTATATATGTATACTATTGTAATATCTTTTTTTTTTGTTAAATTGTATTATTGTTTATCTTTAAGCAACATATACATTTTATAGTTCCTTTTTTTTTTACTTCTTATCATAAGAAATGTTTTTTTGTAATATTTGTATGTATGTAACAAAAAAAAAAAAATTAATAAAAAAAAATTAAAAAAAGCCGGTTGTGGAACTTTGGTACATTGATATTCTATGGACAGGACTTAATACCCTACAACCATGTTATAATTTAATTTTAATATACCTTATAACTTGTATGTTAATGCGATATATGCCTCTTAATAAATAAAGTCCTACATACGAGGGGAGGTCCAAAAGTTCGTGGAATGGAGGGGATGGAGTGGGGATAGGGGCGCTCGTTTAGTGTCATTGGCGACTCATCATTAGTGTATAAATTAAGTTTCAGCCCTATTGCGTCATTCGTTTACGAATATTCGCCTGCTAAACAAGTCAATCCGGAAGAAAACTAAAACTATGGAGAAAATTGAACACCGTGCTGTGATAAAATTCCTTACCAAGCAAGGAAAGAACGCTCAGACCATTTTGAATGAAATGCAAACCAGTTATGGGGAACAGTGTCCTAGTAAATCAATGATTTACAAGTGGCATGATCTTTTTAAACATGGTTGGGAGTCGATTGAAGACGACCCCCACTCAGGAAGGCCAAGTTGAGGCCACCACATCAGACATTGTCAAAAAAGTGGAAAAAATTGTACTGGAGGATACCAGTTTGAAGAAAAAACAGTTATCTGCATTAGTTGGAGCATCAGATACCGCCATTTTGCGAATCCTACATGACCACCTGGGTATGATAAAAGTCAGTGCAAGATGGGTACCAAGAATGCTCACGCCGCTTCAGAAACAACAGCGCGTCGATGCGTCAAAACAATTTTTGGAGTTGTGTGGAGATGAACCTGCACAGATTTTGGAGCGAATTGTTACCGGAGATGAAACATGGGTTCATCACTTTGAGCCTGAGTCTATGCAATGGCATAAAAAGGGTACACCACCGTCAAAGAAATTCAAAGTGTCGGAGTCGGCTGGAAAGTTGATGGCTACTGTTTTTTGGGATTGCGAGGGGATAATACTCATTGATTACAAAGAAAAGGGAAGGACCATAACCGGAGAATACTACGCAACGATACTAGAGAAATTAAAGGAGGCCATCAAAGAAAAACGTCGAGGAAAATTGACCAAGGGTGTGTTGCTCTTGCAAGACAACGCGCCGGTTCACAAGAGCTGAGTTGCAATGGCTGCTCTGCACAAGCATGGCTTCGAAACACTAGTCCACCCACCCTACAGTCCAGATCTGGCCCCAAGTGATTTTTATTTGTTCCCCAATTTAAAAAAAGACTTAAGGGGAAGGAAATTTTCCGACAACAATGAGGTAAAGGAGGCAATTTTGGCTCATTTTGAGGCAAAAGATAAAAAATATTTTTACGATGGTTTAGAAAAATTAATTCATAGATCTAATAAATGTATTCAGCGGGTGATTATATTGAAAAGGAAAAATAGATTTATTGTTTCATTTTATTTAAAACCCTTTCATTCCACGAACTTTTGGACCTCCCCTCGTATGTCCTGAGGCAACACACAAAACAAATATTTTTTTCCACAGGGTGTAGATTTTTCTTTCATGAACTGGTTGTGCTTGATTGCTATCTTCCCTTTGGAAAGCACCATTTATTCATCAATATACATATTTTCAATTGGCTTTGATTCAAGCCAACGTTTTATGATAGGATAGCAAAATGGACTTTTGCAAGTTTATCGGAAGACGTTGGTGTTATTTCCAAAATATTACTAAATGCAGATTGCTCCTTAGTTGAAAAAAATCTGTCCTTTTTTCCGGTCGGTCCAGTTTTCTTCCTGAAATAATTTTACGGTATAATCTGCAAATCTGATTAATGGTACGGTTAGTGATATCATTTATATGTATAGCCACTAGGTGGCGTCGCGAACACAACTCCGCGAACAAAAATATGAAAAATTACCGAAAATCTCTCTAATCGGAGGCTTCCCGTGCAGGATGATTGTAGTGAACGAGATTCTTGCATTTATTCAAGAAAAGATGGACGTGATGGACAAGCAAACCATACAAATAATATGTGACAAATCATGCACTGAAGATGACATTGAGTCCGCTAAAACCGTTTTGTGCAAATGCACACCGGAAAAAACCTTTGCCAGAAGAGTCGGCGAAGGTAAGAAAAAACTAATTTTACGAAAATATATATAAAAATTCTTAAAGAAACTGGTCCGAACAATATGCCAAAATTTGCGGTTTTAAACATTAGTGACGCAACTGCGTTCCTAAGAGACTTAATAATAATTAAAAGCGATGTACCGATACTGAAAGATGAATCCGATCATAATAAGAACTTGGCGATTAAATAAATAAATGTTTATTCCGGTATGTGGGGAGAATAGTGCAATCCTAAACATTCCATGTGGGTTATAATACATAATATACAAAATATTTGAAGAGGAAAAATAAATAAGAAAAGATTAAGGTTAAACGTCACATACGTTATAATCTATGCATTCACAGATGGCGGCAATCTAATTATTTTAGGTTTTTAATACTTTTTGCACGTTACGCTTTGAAATATTAAGGTAAAATAATTGTTTGCGCCCATACGATACGATACGATTGTAGCACCCCAGCCAGGAGCACTCCTGTCCCGGTGAGACCGGTACACCAGGGGGCACTGATTTGTTAGGACTGGAACACGTGCTCTGAGGATGGGAAGGAGGTTGGAGTTTAATCGACCGGTATACATGGCAACCTAATAAGCCAATATTGGAATTAAGGATGGAGAGGAATAAAGGAAAGGATTGAACGTTGTTTTTCCCCCCTTTCCATGTATCTTCCTTCTTCTTGCCTCTTCTCGGCTCTTTTGGATCTTCTTGACTCTTCTTGTCACTTGCATCTTCATGGATCTTCTCTCTTTTTTTCTTGCTTCTTCTTGTCTCTTCTTGTATCTTCTTGCCTCTTCTTAGATTTTCTTGGCTCTTCTTGCCGCTTTGGCTTTTGTTGTCTCTTCTTGTTTCTTCTTGCGACGGATCTTCTCGTCTCTTCTTGGCGCTTCTTGCTTCTTGGATCTTCTCGCTTCTTCTTGACTCTTCTGGTATTCTGTCCCTTCTTGCCTCTTCTTGAATCTTCTCGGCTCTATTTGGCTTTTCTTATCTCTTCTTGCTTCTTCTTGTGTCATCTTGTCTCTTCGGAGATCTTCTCATTACTTCTTGGTTTTTCTTCGATCTCCTCGCCTCTTCTTGGCTCTTTTGGTATTTTGTCTCTTCTTGCCTCTTCTTGAATCTTCTCGTCTCTTCTCCTCTTTTCTCGGCTCTTCTTGTCTCTTCTTGCTTCTTCTTGTGTCTTCTTGTCTCTTCCGGGATCTTCTTGTCTCTTCTTATCTCTACTTATCTCTTCTAGTGACTCGTGACTCTGCTTACATCTCCCCCCCCCCTGGGACCCCTTCCGCATGCCTCGTCTCCATTGGCTCTTCTTTACTCGCCTTTTCTCCTCTTGGTTCTTATTGACTCTTTTTGAGTCTTCTTACTTCTTACTGCCCATTCTTAGCTCTTCTGTACTCTTCTTGGTCTCTGGGGACAGTAGAAAGGAAGTGGAAAAGAAAGGCAGTGAAGGTTTGCAGGTGTTCCTGGATTTTGGAAAAAGAAATAAAATGACCTTCGCTCCCCACAAGTCCAAGGGTCTCCCGATGAAGGGTTATCTCAGCAGAAACAGAAACCCGACCATCAAAATGGGAGAGTCCAACATCCGTTTTTTCGATAATGTAAAATACTTAGGCGTTACACTAGATCGATCGTCCTCATTTCTGGCTCACGTCAAGGATGTATCCAGCAAGGCTCAGGCTCTCTTTTTGCCTCGTCTCCATTGGCTCTTCTTTACTCGCCTTTTCTCCTCTTGGTTCTTATTGACTCTTTTTGAGTCTCCTTACTTCTTACCGCCCATTCTTGGCTCTTCTGTACTCTTCTTGGATCTATCTTTGGATTGGAACTAGCCAGTTTGTTCCGCCACGCAACCCCACCCCACTCCCACCCATTCACATTCTCATTACTTTTACCCAGTCGTCACTTCATTTGGATAGGGTTCTAACTGACATTTTTTTCAAAAATGACCTTTGAATGCCAAACCATTTCTTTTGCTTATTTCTATAACCAAAATAATTTTCAGAACCATCCGTGTTGTATTTTCGTAGCTATAAGTATGACAAAGTTCTAACTTCAAGATTTTTCAATAATAATTCATTTCACAAGGTTCTAACATCACTTACACTCTCTATTTTGTTTGTATCTGACAGTTGATCTTAAATACGAGGCACATTATGGTCCGTCATTTCATTTGGATAGGGTTCTAACTACGTCTTACCATTTTCTAAGGTTTCTAAGTTTCCAAAGACGAATTTTCGAAATCTATGTAAGAATTTTAATTTATGTATTTTAGTTTATTGTATTTTAATGGAAAATATTTTAATAGAGCTTGGCCCTAGCTAGGAATAGCATTAGGGTAATGTAATTAGAACCTTGTGCAATGAATTATGCTCTAGCTGGTTGCACAGGGTTCTATTTGTATGTTAAGGTATGTTCTAAAAGGGTAAGTTTACATACTTTAATTTAAAATATGTTCAATTAAAATACTTTACACAAGGTTCAACATCAAAATCGGAAATTTGTAAACAGATTATGAGAAATTATCTTTACAAACTTTGACACCTCATATCTCAGAACAAGGTGAAGCAAAGTTAGAACCCTATCCAAATGAAGTGACGTATTGAAGAATCATCAAAACCTCATATCAAGGCTAAACCCACAAAAGATGCAAACATTTCAACGCCATCTATGGAGACAAATCCAAAACTTAAACAAAAAACTTGACCTCTGACCGAAAAACCAATTAATCGCCCAAAATCATTTGCAGATGTCGCTAATATCATTCAAAGTTAGGACTCCTGAGTCAGCATACAAAAAACTTATGTATGCGAGCATCTGGTCGAAATTCCTAATTCTGAGAAAATACATTTTCCATCATCATCATCAAATTGGACAGCCTAATTCATTTGCAGCCATGTGCATAGCATTTCCATAAAACTCTTCAGCAATATCCATTTTCCTATGAAACCTCATAGTCATAAATTTTATACCAATATGATGCAGTCAAATAAAACTTCATTTTTTTATGGAACACTTTTATTACAACCCGCAAGTATCGTCGTACAATATTATACATAAAAAATTCAATCTACAAATATTAGACATGCTCGTAGACACTACATGAACCGCATCACGTAATATATAACCGTTTACTACTTTCGCTAATATGCATAACAATCATTTATCATTTAACTATATTTCTGGATGGTTGTACTATAAAATGTAGAGAAGGTTAGGTCCTGTTCAACACGTCGAGTTGCTTCACTTGTAGATCAGTCTTGTTTTCATGAAACGTTTCAATTAAATCAGATATCACACGATATTTAGTACAATTTTACAATCACAATAATCAATATTTGCACAAAAATGTAAAAGCGATCATCACTAAACATATTTATGTATCGGCAGCAATTTTTTTTTTGTAACAATTGAAAATTTCCAGCGTTCACTACAATATTACACAGTACATCATATTTATTTATGAATTAATTCATTTTACACCATTGAAAATAGAATACACTAGGTTTAAGAGACTGCCTCAAATTGAACCATGTTAATTATGGAATCTTGTTTCTTCTTGTTTGTCGTAACAAACCTCCGACAGGGAACCAGAAGAGTCTAGCAATAAATTATCATATTAAGCCATTCATTAAAAGAATTCTAAAGGAAAGATTCAAGTTTTAGCAAATTATTATGCAGTACAGTATCAGAGAAATAAAAAAATTCTGGGTAAATATTCAGTCGACTATTATAATCAATATGCATTCTAAAAGTATATGAAAGTGTGCGTCCCGCTAAAACTCAGAAACGAGTCCCGGTACGATCAAGGGAGTTATATGGTGAGGTAGCCCTATATCCCCCATCCATGAAGAAGGTTCCCGTTTTTACCTGAAGGGCGTGCTTTTGAAGATATAAAGGCAGGAAGTTTCGCCCTCCAAAAATTTCTAGAACAGTACAGAACATTCGAGAGCATTCCAGAACATCCCGGAATGTTCGGGAATAGGGAATCGGAAACATCATTGTGGAACATTTCAGTACACTCTCGAAAGTTGTCCTGAGCGAAGCCGGGTACCCCAGCTAGCTAAAATTCTAGTTTTTTTATGTCAGTACTGCAAAAGAGTCCTAACTGTCTGGAGCCAGTTGCAAAAAGGGATATGTTGTGAGGAAGGGTAGTGAGGAGAGGAAGGATATGCGTAGGAGAAAGGTGGGGAAGTATGTAGCTATTCAGATCTGGTCACCAAACAAAGCTAAAGCCATTTCAGAGGTTTCGGTTCTGAATGGTGGTCTTTCTTGGTGGGCGATACTAAAAGAATCTATCACAATTAAATTTTTAAAATTGTGAAATAACACAAATTAATCAAATAAAATTTGTTGCATGCACCAGGATATGAACCCACGAGCTCTGTATTCGTAGCCAAGGATCAGGACTCAAGCACGGAGGCTGAGTAGAAATAGTTATTTTGAGTAATCGAAAACCACACGCAGATCATTAGTCTGTTATGATGACCCCCCCCAACTGTGACGAGACCTGACGATCAGGAGGCTAAAGACCTGTGACTATCAGAACTAAGTATTTTTCATCATGAAAATATTTGAGGAGCTGTATTACTTTCCATCAATATATTAGAACCCATACACAAGGAAAACAGGCTCACCTAGTGTATTCAGAATCAAGTTTACACTCACAATATAATAATTTATCATTTAACAAGAAGTGCATAATAGAAGAAGATGGATTGAAAATCTACATATTCTTTTTAACCATTAATAAATTTTTATCATATTATTATTTTTAACATTTTGAGGTTAGCTCGGCGATACCATTTTTAAATCGGCACACAAAACTTTAAATCGAAGATTATTAAGAGGAAAAATCGCAAAACTAGTGTCTTCCCAAACTGTGTACAAAACAATTTTCTATAATTTAATTACAATGACTTTTGCATTAAGTCCCAGCTATTTGCAAGTAAGATCTAATAAGAAACTAAATAAAATAATGTCTTGAAGTGCAGTAGAATCATTTCAAAGAGATTCTTGCTTGTGGAGTGGTGAATTGTGTCATAGAACCCAAAACAAGTCAAACTTTAATACCGACCTGATGGTGATACAGAAATTGTCGCAATAGGCGAGTTTGAGGTCAGAAACGCTGCATGCCTTCCTTGCCCGCACGTTTCTCTGTCGCATGTATGTTTTACACATCTTTCGCTTACGGTCATTGTAAAGTCAGTAAAGTGACTGTACCTGCGCGAGAATGGATCGTATCAAGTTCAGGTTGGCTAAGTTTGGCGCGTATTGTAAAAGAGGACTGTGGGCAGGTGTTCCAAACTATTTCTAAGAGATTTTCAACCGGTTTGATACACTAACAGTGTGCTCAAGTAAATTCCACGGTGTGCTCTTTAAAATGATTTACCTGCACTCTATAATAGAGTCATCTGAATTAAACATCACAAAACAACCAATGTGTAAAATACCTTAGTAATAAAGGGTTAAATCATACAAAAAATGTGGCAAAGCATGATGAAAGTACATAAGATAGAATTTGAAACATTTTTTATAAGTACATACATTATTCTTGATTAATATAGCAGCCTGGCTTTTTTCCATAATATTTCTGTACACATTTTCGAAGAAGAGCAAAATTCTATTTACTTGCAATTGAAAATTCACTCTCACGATAGCTTTGAAATTCATCAATAATTTACAAAAAGATTTTCTGAAGTAATCTATAATAATTAATTTACTTACATTTACATAATAGAAATTTACCCCATAACATTATCATTGTACTATTGGAGAAATTGAAATGGTAAAATAGACGTATTATGTTTGTATTTATGTAATAAATATGTAAATAGTACGGATTTTGGCAGAATTATTGTTATGGTAATATTAAATCTAAAATGTAAGAGAACAGATCATATACAGGGGCACGCTATACAGGTAAAAATATATTTGCTGACACGTAGGTCAAATAATGAACACCCTGTTAAAATCATATTCAATGATTGGACAAATATTATCTACATATTTTTAATTTTCAATCACATAAGAACGGTGTTGCAATATAATATATTAATGATTTGAACATAATAATGTAGATATTACAATATGTAAGTATTATTGCACTTTTTATTAGGCTTGTTTGATTGAACACATTATGAAGGTTACATGCAGAAAATTTAAATCGCAATGAAATTCATCTCGCTGGATAATAATTTGTTCGGATACTGTTGCTTGGAAATTCATTTGATATAAAAATTACATCAAAATCAATAAGATAGAAGAACATGAAATGTGAATAGATGAAACATTTGCACAAAATAAATTGCAAAACGCTTGCAGTGAAATTACTTTATCTAAAGATACATCGTAGTTACTTTTTGCCACAACATGAAGCCAGTTGCCACAAAAGCAATCTAATTACTACAAAATTGATCTTTCTGCCACAAAATGTAGTCAGATGCCACAAAAGCAATCTAATGGATCTTTTATCCACAAAACCGGGTCAAAAATTAATGACTCACTGGGAGAGACTCACTAAATCGCCCCTCATCATAATAACATATTAGAAAACTTATATCATAGACCTTTTGAAACCAGCAACACTTCTTAACCCTAATACCACTATAGTAAATTGACACTTTACATACATTGTTAACAATAATAAGTAAGTAAGTAACTTTTGATTCACAAAGAGAACTATTGACACTGAGTACCTACTATTGTAAATAATTGTTTCATTCACAAGCCATATTAATCTGTCAACTTCGGCACGGCCGCCTGATATTGTTGCCGGGCTGAATTTGAGAGAACCAAGAAGCCAGAGAATGCTACAACACTATTGTTTGACTAAAAATGCTATGTAAAAATATATCTTTGTATGATAAAAAATATATATAAGATGTGACATTTCTTAAGCCTCGATGACATTGAGCGAATTTACAAGCTACTATCTGGGAAATTCACTATCTGTTAGTAAACTCGCTGTGTAATCGTATTACTATCTAACTAGCAGATTGTGGACAATCTACGCTACACGCTCAAGATGGCAGCCTACCAAGAGCTGATTTCGTAATTGCCAGAATTAGTTCGCGTCGGAGCCGTTATTCTCGCTACTGGCTAGCGTGTGGCGCTAGCGGCGACCTCAAGTTTTTTACAAAATGTCGACCGAATTGGTTCAGTCGGAGTCGTGATTTTAGCTGCTACTGTCGCTACTGAGCGAGTAGATAGTTTTGTGTGTCATCATGACAATCTCACTCGCAGATTCACCCGCTTTTAAACTTACCGGCTAGTAGCTTGTAAACTCGCTCAACGTAATCGAGGCTTTAGGTTGCTGAATGCTGAAGCATTTCAAAAAGAAGATTAAAGATTCAACGAGTACAAAAAAGGCAGAATTTGTAGGTAAGGCCTTTTGACAAAATTACGCAGGTAGAAAGAAAAGTATTGTAGTTAATCTAAAAAACTTGTAAATAATATATTTTTTTAAGATGCAGTGATTATTTTATGCTTATATCTACTCGATAATATGATCAAATCGTAATGATGATCCATTTAGACGATAAATTTGTGCAATTTTGGTGTATCGTTTGATGTCTAGTTTTTCAAAAGTAACAGTAATTTTTACGACGACTTCTACATTTAAGAGATAATAATTAAATGAACGATTTTTAACGATAAAAGAGGCCGTGGAATTTTGAAAAAAATTTGTGTTAAAGCACAACGACAAATTTAATATTAATAATTTGTCGAACAATTTAACTTTACAAATCACACTTAAGAAATTCAAAGTATTCATCTATAGGAGTTTATATTACAGCCTTTTAGTTAAAATATATTTTTTAATATATATAATTACTTAAGCGATTCACATACTCACTAATCAATGCAAAACTGCTTACAAAAATATGACGCTAAATTGAAAAACATTACGAATCTAGTTAAATTTAATTGAATAACTACTTTTTTTAATTGAACTGGCCATTGAACATTTTAATCGTAAAATAGAATAGATCAGAAGCCATCATTTAGTTAAACTATGCGTAATGTAAATTTAAACCTAATATAAATATTAAATTCTTCATAATATATTCTGTTTTGACAAGTCTGATATTCGATTATAATTTATAAATATGTATACAGTAAAGATTATTCTTTGGAAAGCATTAATAATAATAAACAAAAGATTAAAGTGTAAATATCAACACTGGGTTCATAAATAATAATAAAATAAAAACAGTTATGTAACAAAAGGAATGGATTAAAAATTCAGTGTTGCCATGTTAAAATACATATAGCGGGGTACTGAGAACTACGATCATAAGTTACATTTGTTTTAATTTAATTCATTAATAATATGCTAAGTAGCTAAAAATATATTATGGGAGTCAAGTAAATGTTCTATTTGTACAAAAAATATCTCTTTCGATCCAGAGAAGGTTCCTATACAACACAATACTCAATTATCTGATACATAATATACAGACACGAATATAGGACATTGAAAAAAAAAACAAATAATAATGTACCTTGAAGGAAAAGAACCTTGAAACTAAATATTGTCATGAAATTTGCTTCGTAAATGATTTTTGGACAAACAAACATGATTTAATATAACATGTGCAATGAATCAAATATGCATAAAATAAACATGATTAATAAGCTTTTATACTTATACTCTATTAATATAATATTTTTTTCGTTGTCAGGTAACAATACTAAACATAGACATGAGACAGACAAATATTATACACAACTATATAACATGATTTTGCTCTTTAGATTTAATGCTGTGTAAATTTAAATAGAATGTGTGATTTCTTTCGACATTTCAAATGTACAAAATGCCGGCACACATTTTTACAAATTATGTGACAACACGCATTAAACATCAGTGAACGAAAATATACATATAATAAAACATACGAAAGCAACAACTTTACTGTAAAGTACGTAAACAATGTACACAAAAAGTGTTGTTGAACAATAATATTGCATCCAGTACACGTCAGTTAAACTTAAAGATAATGTAAATCAGTATTACCGACCTACTGATAAAAAAAAATTTAAAAACTTGTAAAGTTTAAATAAACATACTTAATTAACATTTTTAATTGAAATTGTGATGACACTATGTTATAATTTGTGAGATTTTAGTACAGTGGTGTAACGACTGCCCGGGCATTCGTTAATAAGTCAAGCAGCACGAGTAAACACAGCAACAAAAAAAGAACATTCATATTATTTCTCACTGTCTTTTCTGGAAGTCAAGATCTAAAACATCCAATAACAATAGCATCATTCTCATCAAGGCAAGAAGGGGAGTGATGATGCTCGTTAGGAATAGCCACAAATATTGATTTAACACGACTCGTTGAACGTTGACAAACCCGGGGCCGGTAATTTGTCGCTAAACCACAGTTTTATTCCCATTAAGATAACAAATGATTCAAATATTTCAAGAATAGTACGGTTGTTTTTAAAATGGGTGGATCACAGAAGAAAACATCATCAGGTCAACGGATATACATATTAATTCTAAACCTTATACATCATAACAAAAGAATAGTACAATATTATCTGAAAGTAATAAAAACCATTTTACACACTCAGTCATGCTAAATATAACATTGATACAACAAAAAATAAATTGTTCCAAATAAACATTGTTTAAAAATCAATCTCGTAGAAAGTTGGCGATAATTAATTATCGGGACTTACATATTATTTAATTGATATATTTATCAAAACGATAAGACTATTGAAGTTATAGGAATATAATCCATCTGTCAGGAAACATAATAGTGCTGTAGAATTTTTAATGCACGGTTATCAGCTGTTCATTATTTTTTATTTATGCCATGCAAATAAATCTCTTTACGATGAAATCACAAATTCAGTACGGTTCGGTTAGAGTTAAACATTTAGAACAATTATTTAAAAGCAACAAACATACACATATTATTATTATTAACAAATACATTCACAATTTAGTCAGCAGTCGCAAATGATTTCCCGCTCTGTCACAATAATATAAAGACAGAGAGATTCCTAGCGATGGATGAATGTAAAATAAGTTGTTCAGTTTCACTTCACTTAGGTTGAGTTTCAATTTGGAAACAATTTAAAAGCAACATAAATAGTATGAACACATACCAGGTAGGCCTAGTTATGCAAAATAATAATGTTTTTCAATTTCACTTCAGTTAGGTTAGTTTCAATTTGGAAACCATTCAAAAGCAACATACATATGAATACATACAAGGTCACAGGCCTAGTTATGTAATATAATTCACCTCAGTTAGGTTAGGTTTCAATTTGAAATTAACGTAAACATGAACAAATACAAAATCACATGCTTCAGTTGATGGCCTGCTCCGTCATCTGGAGACACAGGGACTCAAGGCGGGAGTTGATGTCCCCCATTGAGGCAGTAGAGGGGAAAGTGCCGGAAAGGGGCGCCGAGGGGAAAGAAGGGAAAGAACAACTCTTCTTGGATGGTTCCGCAATCTGCCAGGAGCCTCCGCTGATGCTTGCGCGCCATCTAGAATAATGGAATAAATTAAATTAGAAACCTGTAGTTTTGTCTCTGAAAGTTCCATTGTAACTTCTCTTTCATTATAATATCTGTTTAAACGACCACACTTTTAATAATATATATTGTTTAAATAAAACAATAACTTTGTAACCACAATTTAAATAAATCGTGGTTACAAACAAAGTTATTGTTTATTTAAATTAATATGTCAAACCACAGAGTGACTGCTTTCTACCAAAATATATATATATATATATAAAAAAAATATATATATATATATATAAAAAAATATATATATATATATATATATATATATATATATATATGTTATGATTAAGGTTTTCACGGGTGTAAGATGTAGAACAATTTTCTCGGTTTACCCGCGTAACGTAGTCCTTAAAAGGACTTTTTAACTCCTGACGTTTCGGACAGATCACACTGTCCATCTTCAGAGGCCTTATGTCTTGAGTTTTTGTCTCAAACTGATAGCTTTCGCATGTCTGTTCGGTCCAAAAGCTAAAACTTAAGTGAGTGCAAGTCACTTCTTATGTCTAGAACGAAGTACCCGGGTTGCAGGTGATTGATGGTGGAGGGGGTGGGGGGCGGGGCTGACAGTAGATACCTGATTGGTAAAGCTAATTGGAGACACTACTGGTAATTTTGGAAATGCCGTTTTTGGGGTATTTTCATCGATTAAGACTTTCCAGGTGTTGGGAATTCTGATTGCGTCATTTCTAGTATTCATATTATTTTTATGTTTATAAATTTCTATTGCTTCGCGGTAAATTCTTTTTGGTTCATTGTATATGCTAGCTATTGTTTTTGTATTATTAAAGTCTATTTTATGACCTTCATTAAGGACGTGTTGCATTATGGATGAAGTTAAGCGTTTATTAGTGACATCTACTTTATGTTCTGCAATTCTACATGATATTTTTCTATTGCAACGTCCAATATACACCTTTTCACATGCCCTACAAGGTATTTTATAAATACCATGTGACTCAAGTGGAATGTGGTCCTTTGGACTTCTTAATAGAGACGAGATTTTATTTTCTGATTTATAAATAGTTTTGATTTTATTTCTTTTGAGGATTCGACTGATTTTATCTGTCGAGCCTTTGATGAATGGGAGAATTGCTATAGAAAGGGGTTCTTCTTTCGTTTCAGAAATAGTTTTTTTGCGTTTATTTATGGATTTGTCTATTAAATATTTGGAGAAACCGTTTGCTTGAAGAGCACTACTAAGAAGACCCAGTTCTTCATGAATATGATCTTTGTCCGCTAGTCGTTTTGACCGGGTAACTAGGGTATTTATAACTGATGACAACTGAGATGGGTTATGATTTGAGTTGGCGTTTAAGTATCTATTTGTATGTGTCGGTTTACGATATACGGTATGGCCAAGGCTGCCGTTCTTTTTCTTTTTAACTAAAATATCGAGAAATCAGAATTCCCAACACCTGGAAAGTCTTAATCGATGAAAATACCCCAAAAACGGCATTTCCAAAATTACCAGTAGTGTCTCCAATTAGCTTTACCAATCAGGTATCTACTGTCAGCCCCGCCCCCCACCCCCTCCACCATCAATCACCTGCAACCCGGGTACTTCGTTCTAGACATAAGAAGTGACTTGCACTCACTTAAGTTTTAGCTTTTGGACCGAACAGACATGCGAAAGCTATCAGTTTGAGACAAAAACTCAAGACATAAGGCCTCTGAAGATGGACAGTGTGATCTGTCCGAAACGTCAGGAGTTAAAAAGTCCTTTTAAGGACTACGTTACGCGGGTAAACCGAGAAAATTGTTCTACATATATATATATATATATACATAACACCGTCTATTTGGCGACCAGCATGGGCAAATATGCATCTAAAGTGGCGACCACCGACATTTGGCGACCGATATACGGTCGCCACTTTATTTTTCGAAATTTTTACACAGTTCATAGTACATGTCGTCACAAGCATTTTGGCAAAAATTGTCCTGGTAGCCAAATTGGGCGTGAAGTGGATGATTTCGAATATTAAAGTTCCGCCATCTGTCGCTACGCAGCTAGGCGCTAGGTGATATACACGGCCATGTATACTGCCCTTCATCCTACCGACATTTAGGCGACCGGCCGGTGTGACATAACATGCCGCTTTTTATTCCTAGCATTTACCCGCCACCGATGGCGTTGGCAAATGTGTTGGGAAACAACGTTGCCGGTCAATTTCAACTCCCGTACAAGAGTTGAGGTGCACGTGGCGGTGGCGTGTTTTGCGACGTTGCCGCCGCGCTTATTTACCCGGTTGCCTCGAATGTTTTTTGCCTTTTAAAATTTTATCGTGATCAATCGTATTATCGTAAACCGAGCATTGACGTACATGTGATTTGGAGTGTAGGTATTTGGCGACCGACCATTTTAGTGTCTTAATTACAATACATTATTGATTACGGTTGACTCAATGAAACGGAATAAAAAAATTGAAAGAATAACAGAAATGCAATATCAAGATGATTCTTCGGAGTCATACCTACCTATGACATAGAATTCAGAAAATCTGAGGTACTTGCCTTCAATTAATAATTCTTCTTTTCGGTCATTTATACGGTCAAATTTACTTCTTTAAAATTCCCTATTCTTATTTTACAGGAGTTCACTTACTCTGACGGTGATGGTGGGATACGACCCAAATCCCATGTGTGAAACAAAAGGCGAGCTCACCAATTAATTTTAATCGAAAAAATAAAAATATTGCATGGATGATTCATCTAATCAAAACGACCCACGAACATTGTTTCCACAAAACTTCAACGTGTTGACCAAATCGAAGAAGAAAATTGATATAGAAATAACGAAAAATAAATACAGTGCGCAGATCACATGCCGTAGAAATGAAACCTTCAGAAAACTAAAGTAGGCAAGAGTGGGTAGGCTACGAAGCACCGCACAAAGAGGAGACCGATTATTCTATCTTAGGGGCATACATTAATTGAG
Source organism: Limnephilus rhombicus (assembly GCA_929108145.2). NCBI lineage: Eukaryota > Metazoa > Arthropoda > Insecta > Trichoptera > Limnephilidae > Limnephilus > Limnephilus rhombicus. Next base: position 29,764,929 of record OV815277.1, on the reverse strand, counting down.
CTCAAAATGGGGGGTGGGGGGTCCAGTAAAATCTCACCAAATCTTGAACAGTTTTTCAGCATATTGTCGCGATCATATTTACCACAACGGGGGGGGGGGGGGGGCGTAACGGGATAGCATTGGGCGGGATGGGATAGGGTGGGACCCCAGATACACAACTGATGTCTCGTGAGGGGAGAGGGGGGGGGGGCACCAAATCTCACCAAAGGGGGGGGGGGGGGGGGTTAAATTGGAAAATTAACTGCTCACGTTATTAATGTATGCCCCCTTATTCTCTCGCAATCTAAATCCTATAGATGTATGTGTTTGCCTCTTTTTAGTGTCGCTAATTTTCGTTTCATCGAGTGTCAAATCACAACGGTGTTAAAGATGTTTTTACTTCAAAATAGTTCAACTGCCAGATTTTTGTTTTTATTTCGAAAAGGACTTAGGACAGGTGGTTTTAAAAATTTGACGGCGTCATCATTAAAAATTTTAAGTTAATTTTCACGTTCTGTGTAAGTTCTATTCAAGTTCTGTTGTTATAACAATGAACTTGAATACAACTTACACAGATTGTGAAAATTAACTTCAAATATTTGAAGAATCTGTCATTTTTTTTAACAACCCGTTAATTATAATTTTAATTGTCCGAGGCGTGTTTTCAGAAACATTGTATTCGAGGAAACAACATCGAAAACAATGCGACTAAATTTAATATAAATGTTTTTGTTTTTTTACTTTAGTTTCACACAGGAGGCCCTGAAGAAAATAATTACCTCAGGGCCTATGTCATCTTTGTGGACGCTGCGTATAGGAAAGGAAGGGGAGGAAGCTATGGGAAGGAAAAGGATTTTAGGGGTGGGTAGGAATCTAGGGTTCAGTTTGTCAAGGAGTGAGGGACGTATGAATCCATCCCTCTCACTGCGGTGCAAGGCAATGTTCCGAGAGAGTGCGGCTGGAGAAGTTAAAGGGACTTCCTTAACCACTCTCACCCGATCCGACCTGTCATGCTGCTGGTTGGCAGACGCATTCGCCACCAAGACCCGAACAAACCACACCCCATGAATCATTAGATGACTAAGTCGTAGGTGAAAATATTGAAATGAACCAGAACCCACCACATCAAATGCATCACAACCATATAAAAGTTTCTTAAATCCTTATCAGACAGTCGCGAGTAAACACACTACAGTAAAAAATTCACACGCGGTAGAAGTGAAACCTCCAGAAAAACTAAAGTAGACAAGAGCGGGAAGGCTACGAAGAAGTGCACAAAGAGGAGACCGATTATACTATCTCATTCTCTTGCAGGCTAAATTCTATAGGTGTATGTGTTTGACTCCTTTTATTGTCGCTATTTTTCGTTTCATCGAGTTTCAAATCCAAAACGGTGCTAAAGAAGTTTTCACTTCAAAATACAAATGTGCAGTTCACATGCAGTAGAAGTGAAACCTCAGAAAACTCTAGACAAGGGTGGGGAGATGACAACGAAGCACCGCGCGAAGAGGAGACTGAATAGCTACGAAGCACCGTACAAAGAAGAGACCGATTAGTCTATCGCATTCTCTTGCAGGCTTAATCCTATGGATGTATGTCTTTATCTCTTTTTAATGTTGCTATTTTTCGTTTTATCGAATTTCAAATCACAACGGTGCTAAAGAAGTTTACACGTACTCGAGTTTAATTTATGTACCTACATCATCTCCAAATATTTAAATTTTTAAAATTAGTAAGATATACATAATAAAAAAATGATCGTACATCTATGGAATTTAGCCAACGAGAGAATAAGAGTATAATCGGTCTCCTCTTTGTGCGGTGCTTCGTAGCCTTCCCGCTCTTGTCTACTGTATTCTAATTTATTTTCTGAAGGTTTCACTTTTAATTGCGTACTCGGATTTTTTAAAATTGTTTCGGATACCTATTTAGCTACCTATTATTATATTTTTTTAATTCTTTTTAAACGTTTTATATCTTTTCATATACATAAAAAGATGAACATTCATTATAAGTGATAATTAAATCCTTTTTTACCTTTGGTAGAAAGCAGTCACTTTGTGGTTTGACAAAGATATTAATTGAAATAAAACAATCACTTAGTTTGTAACCACGATTCATCCATTAACCTTTTTTTATACCGACCGGTTTCGCTTAACCTGCGCATCAGCGTTATTTCATTATATCTACTTTATCGCGTTGAAACCAAGCTCACGCACACTAACGAAATTCAAAACAATAAGCGCACACAAACTTAGCTGTTGCCGGCCGAATTCCCTACCCCACCGCTTGACCAAGATTCCGTACACCTCACCCACACAGCTGTTATGCATTGTGGGTGTAGCCGGTAGCGTCTATCGCATCTTGTGTTCGGAACTCGGAAGTGCGTGCCGTAAGCCGTGCATATAGGTAGGTACCTATAGACTAGACAATAGAGGTTCAAAATGAGGCTAACCCAAACATTAATTCCTCCGTCGATGAAACCTTTGCAGTCACGTGGAGTATCATTTAGGGATGACGAATGACAAAATATCCAACAAAATATTTAACGGGAAGTTAGCTAGTTATATAGCTAGGATCTTTTGATTAAATAAAGCTAACACCAATATAAAGACACTTCGTGATCAAAAATTGGAGGGAGGAATTTTCACGGCAAGAATAGAAATAAAAAAAACAAATCTCTTTTTAAAAACACACTTTCCCAACAATAATATTGTTGAATTTCTATTTAATCAGGTGGATATTAATTACCTAATACTAACAAGATGTGAAAAGTTTTCGAAAGAAATACTTTTCTAGCGAGAGTTTTAATTTTTTTTTAGTTTTTGCTAAAAATAACTAGGTAACTTCCCGTTAAATATTTTGTTGGATCTTTTGTCATTCGTCGTCCCTAAATGATACTCCTCCACGTGACTGCAAAGGTATAATGGTAGTGGTGCTGATCTTAACAAAATCAAATTTTATAATATTCTTCTTATTATTATAATTTACAAGTACAAGTATATTTCATTGGATTTAGTAATATAGACGTTGAACATTATAATGATTTATGATCAATAAGATGAATCAAGGAAAAAAAATGTTTATGAGATGTAATATTTTTGGAATGCCTCGCTATTCTCCTGTGCCCTTTCTTGTGGAACACGTTCTTTTTTTTAAATGATTTTCGGCTATGTAATTATCGTTTTTTCGCACCCATAAAATTATGTCCCGTCTTTCCGGTTTATAAAAAATGGTCTGATTTTTCGGATTGAAATTTTCAAAAAATCGCCAGGGTTTCAAAAATAGGATTAAAAAAAATGCCGAATGTCTTAGAATATTTACCTAAAACGGATTTTTTTTTTAAAATGCGATGCAAGTGGCCTATCCGCAAAATAATTATTTGTTCTTTGTAGCATTTTGATCTCGCCTGATTTATAGGCCACTGCAATTAGTGCAAAAAAGGGGGTCGCGATCGGAATTATTTCGGTAGCCCCAATTTTTTTTATATGTTTTATACACTCATCTCCTGATGAAAAATCTGAGTTTTCGACCTTGGGTCACTTGAGCTTTCGCCGCCATTTTGAAAAAACCTGCCGAAATCGCGCCAAAATCTAGTTTTTCTCAAATATTTCGTTCCCAATGAAAATTTTGGGTAAGGTAACTTCACAAGTTTTGTAGAACATAAAATTACCTACAATTTTTATTTAAAAAAATTTCTTCTATCTCTAATAAGTATTGAGATACACAGCCGTAATAATATGTATAAGTTTATAAAAACAAGTATATTGCACGACTTGGTTTGACATTTTAAGAGTTATTTCTTTTTGAATCGGTTATTTTTGTTTTGAAATCTTTGTTTTTTCCTCATAAGTTCTCTATAGCTGCCAGCCCCCATGAAACTTTCGTCAGTCATAAATTAGGCTACACAGGATTATAACTCTTGTAGGATTATGGATTTCTTTATCTGCCTAATATTTGTGAGGGTATCGAGTTATTCTGTGGGGTTGAATCAGGAATTCAGTGAGAGCAAAATGTAGAGATGAGGCCTACACGAATTAAGAGGGATAACAAAGACGGCTAAACTATCATTGATTGGTTTGCTTGCCATGAACCATTTCCTAAAACATAAGAATGGGAAAAGATGGGGAAATTTCTTATGTCAACTTTGGAAACCTAGTACCTACACTTAAAACGTAAGGAAGCGATAGTTTTTTCTTGCGGCGGTGACCAGCAGCATAAAAAAATCAGCGTGTGACTGTGAGAATAGATCGATCAATGCTATTCCATCGTATGTGTATTGCCAAAAAGTGTGAAATTGAACATAAAAAATCCAAGATGAACTATCTCCTGTTCCACTGTCTCTTTTCTCAGAGGAAGGCATGCACAAATAAACCAAATCTATATCTTTTTTTACCACATCTATGTACTTAAATAATTACCTTAATTAATAATTTCATTTATGTGTTATGATTATATTGATGGTTAATATTGCTGTTATGTATGTTACATGTTATTTCAACAATAATAGTTTAAAATAAAAATAATAATCAAGGAATGCCAAGATTAAAACACTCTTCTTCTGATTCATTTTTTTACCTATTTTTTGTGAAATTTTTATTTAAGAACCTGGATACCAAATTGCGATATAAACATTAAACATATACCTATGTCTTTTATAAAATTTTATTCTCTACAAAAATGATGTCAGTAATTTTTTCAGAAAATTGTACTGGAAAAGAGATACGCACACAAAACCAAACAAAGTCAAGCAATTTACTTGTTTTTATAAACTTATACAAATTTTTACGACTGCATATCGTAAAAATTTATGCATATTTATTAGAGATAGAAGAATTTTTTTTAATAAAAATTGTAAGTAATTTTATGTTCTACTAAACTTGTACAGCTGTTTTAGCCGAAATTTTTATTGGAAACGAGATATTTGAGAAAAACTAGATTTTGGCGCGATTTCGGCTGGTTTTTTTAAAATGGCGTCGAAAGCTCAAGTGATCCAAGGTCGAAAACTCAGATTTTACATCACTAGGTGAGTATATAAAACATATAAAAAAATTGGGACTACCGGAATAATTCCGATCGAGAAAATCGCTAATTGCACTGGCCTATTAGTGATTCCTCAATGAATATATTGAGAGGGTATCGGCTCCTATAATCAATTAGTAAACGTTCGGCAATAACTACGTAAGTGATAAGTGATAATACTGATAATGCATGCATGGTACATTTTAATATAATATTGAATTATTCAAAATCAGTTTTTCGTTTTCGGATACGTTCATAAATATTCCATTTATTTGTATTTTGAAATAATATTAACGCAACGTGAAGATTTCTGCAAAAATATGCTCAAGTTCAGGATGCAGGAAAGTGGCAGAATTTTAAAAGTGATTCGTAAATAACAATAACTACTGGTTTTAAAATGTTCGAATGGAAGCTCGGAGGTATCCGGAGCTAAGTATATCTTTAAATGATACTGAGATTTACATTCAATCAATACACACGGATTGCAATCTTTAGGAAAAAAAGAGCAACCTTTAGGCGTCGGGTCGTCGGGTGGGAATGCTATCCTTGTCCTACCGATATTTCAATAGAAGATGCTCCGAGGAACCAGCGTCCTTGATCCCTTCGGCGCCAGTGCAAAATCAAGAAAATACTCCAAACGCGCGCCCAACATATTTACACGGATGACATTTGTCACATGAGAACGAGTCGGTTCTTCGACTCGTTCTTGTGTTCGGCTGTGAAACGATTTGCCGGCCTTTGTGTTTCCTCCTTCCTACAACATGGGTCTCTTCAAGACCAATGTTCATTTCTTCCTCTCCTCAAAAAGACCCTCCACACAGTAACTCAGAAGATATAGGCCCTGAGGAAACGTGGAGGTAATGTAAAAAAAAAAACTGCAGTTCAATCCTAGCTTTTAGTGAGACAGTGAAGGGAGGATTCATTCTGCATTTCATAACAAGCCAAAGTAGCTCGTTTGAACTCTCCCGAGAGTTGGGGTCAGCGGTCAGGGGGTTAATCACGTGCTTGGTGCGTGTATTTTGACGGTTGGCGGGATGATCACATGTTTGGCGCGTGTATTTTGCCGGTTGAGACTCGAACATTTCGGTTTCTCAAATTCAGTTGTCTTCAGTTCAGTCTGCAATCGTATATCGAGGATTGACATCCGTCCAGTTTAGTGTATTTGTGCAACCGAATATTTTAGTGACTACAACAATACTTACCTACTGAAATGATTTTGTTTTAATCAATCTATTTGTATCTATTTAAAGGTTAACTAATTCACAATGAGTGATAATTTTTTTAATGTTTTGTTTCCTGTACTTTGTATACTTATGGATTTAATTTTTTAATTTTGTTTTAAATAAACGTTTTGTAAAAGAAAAAGTGTTTTGATTTTTTAATTTTTTATGTGAATACAAGAGTCTCAGCTGCTCCGATCTGGAGCCAGTAAGACAATAGCATCCCCGATTGGGGTATGTTGTGAGGCTGAAGGTAGTGTGGAGGGGAAGGAAATGGAGGAGAGGAAGGTGGGGAAGTACCTGGCTATTCAGATCTGGTCATCAAACAAAGCCATTTCAAGCAATGTTTCAATTCTGAATAGTGGTTATTTTTAATATAATCGCATATTATTTTTAATGAATTAATTGTGAAATAACACAAATTAATCAATAAAAATGTATTTGATCCCGCGACCATCGGTTTGCGAGTCAAGAGCCTTACCCCTCGACCACTCCGGCCGTCATTGTTGATTGTTATCATTTTGAATCCACCAGCCAAGACGACAGGAATTCATATTATGAATCTCATAATATTATAATTTGTTAATCGAAACAGCATTTACTTTGTAGAATTCAATGTTAAAGAACCAATTTAGTAAAATTAGGACAAAATCCAATAGGTCCAAAACGTCTGTGAATGGTTTTTTCATTACTAGGTGTACTGATCGACGGAAAAAAGTCTAACAAAATCTGATGACCGGAAGTGAGTGTAAAGGCGAGTCTCAAAAATACATACCTAGATATTTTGTGGAAGCTTTTGTTGGTCAAGTCAACTGCGTTTTTGTTTTCCATCGGCCACGGAAATCAAGAACATTGTAACCCTGCCCCAAAGTTATTGTTTTTCACGGATGTATGAAAATACTTTGTCGCTGGAGACTTGATGCGGAGATCAACGCCGCTAACCATGTTATTAATATAGTATAAATTAGGCAAAACTTCTTTGTAATTTCTAAGCGTAGAACACTAATTATTTTTCTACCAATCTTACGGTTCTTACTGTCAGTTAATTCAATTTATTTGGCTAAGCCATTGGTTCCAACACAGTCATCGCCCGTTGAGAGTTCAATTCCCCGGCTGGCTAGGTTCTCCATAATTGAACAATCAACCACATCAGCCGCTGTAATGATGGTAGTACAATTGGGAGGTTAGTACAATTCAATTTGGGAAGCGGGAATGGGTACCGCCACCCCGGGAACTTTTGGATAACCAAAACCTTTGGATAACCAAAACCTCTGCCATAGGTCACCGCGAGTGGTTCGCTATGTTTGATGATTCAGCAGGGGTGACCGGGTTAATGGGGTGAGATTTGTCAAGGGCCTGAAGGCGGATGACCGGAACACGATTCCTACCCACCCCTTTCCTGAACATAACTTTCCTCTTCTTCCTTTCCTTAAAAAACCCTCCACACAGCATCCCCAAGTATAGGCCCTGAGGGAAATTATTTCCTTCAGAGTCTCCTGTGTGGAGCTCATGTAAAAAAAAAATAGTGACAGGTTATTCGTAACCAGAGAATAATTATTTCTAAAAAATAGTACCTATATTGCAGTTGTCAATTGCTACGTATCGCAAAAAGGTAGCCACTTTTATGCATTCCGAATAATTATTGGCACCTGAAATAACCTTTCGGTCAAAGCAGAGCTTTAAAATAGAAGCCAAAAGCGATAGTTAATTTTGACACGATATTTACGTTGTTTCTGTTCACTATATACCTATATTTTTTTACATTAGCTCCACGCAGGAGGTCCTGAGGAAAACAATTCCCCTCAGGGCCTATGTCATCTTTGGGGATGCTGTGTAGAGGGTATTTTTAACGAAAGGAAGGAGAGGCAGTTCTGGGAAGGAAAAAAGTATGAGGGAATGTTTAGAAATCTGGGGGTCAATGTGTCCAGGAGTCACAGACATACGAACCCATCCCTCCCACTGTCGTACAAGTCCTTGGATCGAGATTCCGGCTGGAGAGATGAAAATGTCTCCCTCAACCAGTCTCTCCCGATCCGGCCCGCCATGTAGTAGGTGGGCAAATGCGTAACCCGCCAAGACTTAGACAAACCTCACCCCGTGAACCCGGACACCCCTGATAAGTCACCAAACATATCTGACCACTTGATGTGACCTATGGCAGGGTTGTTAGTTATCCGATAAATGGTTCCCGGGGCGGCGCACTATGGAATGGCACGGAACAAGGCCGTCTCATAAATCGAAAAAGGGTGTATTTTTTTTTCAAATGTACCTATAGCGGTTTTAATAAGATTAATGATTGATAATTTTTTATCCGTTGAAAAAAAAAATTTTTTTTGTCTTTTTAAAATAATGTCAAAGTACGGGCTCAGGCTGAGATATTTAATTTAATCAAAATGTGGAATATTTTGTGGTACAAATCTCAAGCATTCGAGCTAGTTTATATATAGTTTATTATATATCATTGTAACAGTTGTTTATTAAGCTGTTTTAATATATATTTTAAATATTTTATTTTTAAATAATACTTATTTATAAGCTCCCTTCAAGCAAGTAATACCGAAACCAGATTTTGACAAAGTTCGGGTAAACTTTCAACTAGTAGCAGGGTTTGGACCTGTGAATCTGAAAACACAATTATAAAATATAAACCTTTTTTTAATAGGTTCATTAAAAAAGTTTGCGGATTTTGTGCGTTTTAGCGTCAATAACGTTTTTTTCTGCTGCTCATTTTTATCAGAAAATTACCTTGTCGCAAGGATAAATTGTTTTTGAAATGTCTTGTTTGGAATCAAAATATTAACCATTCAATAAAAAAAAATATGAAATACAAAGATTGTTTAGTTTTTCACCAGCACGCCAAATTTTATTTTTTTATGATAAGAAACAAAGAAGTTACAGGTTTATGGGACGATACAGAGCATTTGCAACCACTGTCATTATGGAATGGCCCGGAACAAGACCGTCTCATAAATCGAAAAACTATACTTTTTTTCGTATATTACCTATACTGGTTTTAATAAGATATATAATTAGTTAATTTTTATTTCGTGAAAAAAATTTTTTTTTTGTTCTTTTGTATATTTAAAATAATGTCAAAGTACGGGTTCGGGCTGAGATATTTAATTTAATCAAAATGTGGAATTTTTCGTCGTAAAAATTTAAAGCATTTGAGCTACTTTATATATAGTTTATTATATATCACCGCTAAGGTTGATTTTTAATCTAAAATAATGTGTATTTGAAATATTTTAGTTTTAAGTAATAATGATTGATAAGATCCCTTTAAGAAAATGATTTCTAAACTGGATTTTAACAAAGTTCAGGTAAACTTTCAACTGGTCGCAGGGTTATCCCCTGTGGATATTAAAACACCATTTTATAAGAAAAACATTTTTTTAATGTTTTAATTAAAAAAAAATTGAGAATTTTTTGCGCAACAGCGTCAAAAACGGTTTTGCCGCTGCTCCTTTTTATGAGAAAATTACCTTGTCGCAGTACTAAAAAAGGATAAATTGTTTTTGAAATGACATGTTTTATGTCAAAATAATAATAATTCACTAAATAAAAATATGAACCAAAAAGATTTTATAATTTGATTGATATTGTCTCCCAAATATAAAATGATATCATAATAATCGTCTACCGTTTTGAATTCTGGGGATTCTTTTTTGGTTTCCTTCAAAATAATATTTGTACTGGAGTATTAGCGGCTCTGAACGCAAATTATTATTATTTTTTTTAAATCATATAAAATTGTACACGAATGCATTCTTTAAGTTTTCTACTATTTCCTCACTAAGCTAAGTGATTGTGTAACGGAGAAGCCTGTTGACGTAGATAGAATTCTAACCCGTGACATTCTGTTCAGGAAGCAAGCATTATCCCCAGCGCCACCAAACCAAACAGGAAAATTTAAAAGAATGTCAAATTTTATTATGTCGTCAAGTTAGCCTCTGTGTGATAACCAATCATTATGTACCTATGATACACGGTTGGCAAATCGAAACCGAATTAAAAGGATTCTGAAAGCATCGTAACATAAACGTACTGCATACAGGAATATACGGAGGTCGTCAAATGTTCGTCACGAACGGACGCCCTAAATATGGAATGAAGTGTGATATACGTAAGATATACGCGGTTGCCAAAACGGCGGCAATATGAAAGGACGCCCAAAAGACTCTAAAGTATACGTACCTATCAAAAATTTGAATACCCTCAAAACACAATTTCTGGATAATTCTTTTACTATCACTCTTTTTTCAACCTAAAAACATGTGAACATTCACAGCAATTTTATTAAAAAACCTACCGTAAGCAGTGGTAGCCAAAAGGATGCGAAGTGAAAGGACGCCAAATCTGTAGCGGGATGTATATATATATTTTTTTTTTTACATTGGTTCCATACAGGAGGCCCTGAGGAAAATAATGGCCCGCAAATTCCAGGAAAAATATGGAAATTTCGTAACAAAACACGATTTTGAATTTTGAATTAAATGTTTAGTTGATTAATTTTGAACTATCGTATATTTCATTGACTGAAACACGTTCCTAGAACAATAAACTATGTACCAAAACAACATTACTTGCGTTAATTACGTAAATTAATAGGTTTTATGATGTTTTAGTCGAGGAACACGCGTCAATATTGACAGCTTCAATTTGCGCCAAAAATGACATTTCGATTCCACAGATAAAAATCACTTAAAAATAATCTGGTGTTGTCAGGTGAATGAAAATAGTGGCTATATCATCAATGATGTTGGCGCAAGCGATTCTGACCTTGTTTTCATACAAATTCTGTACATAGAAGGGTCAAAATCGCAGAAAAACTTTTTTATTTCGAAATATTTTTTTCGCGCATGCGCAAAAGCTGCGTGCAAATGAGCTTGTCCGATTACAGGTTAAGGGATGGTGTGGAGGGTCTTTTAAGGAAGGGAAGGATATGAAGTTCTGGGAAGGAAAAAGGTATGAGGGGTGGGTAGGAATCTGGGGGTTAGTGTGACCAGGAGTGACGGACGCATGAATCCATCACTCCAACTGCGGTGCAAGGCGATGGGTCAATAGTCCGGTTGAAAGATCAAAAGGCCTCCTTCACCCAGTCTCTATCGATCCAGCATGCCACACAGCAGGTGCACAAATCTCACCCCATGAACCCGGGTGCCCCTGCTAAGTCGCCGAACGTAGCGAACCACTTGGGGACACCTACGGCAGAGGTGTTGGATATCCAATAAATGGTTCCCGGGGTGGCGGAACCCATACCCACCTCCCCATACTCTGCATTATTTCTGCAGCATGCTTCAAAAATGGCAAATGTCATTTTTTTTTAAATTTCATGAGGCCTGTGTAGAATTTGCTGTTTTTAGCAAGTTTGGTCCTGTGCAGGTGCAATTGGAGAAGGAGTCAAAGAGCCAAGGCGCTGATAATACCCAGACCCGACGCTATCGGTGGGAAAATCTTTGAAATTCTCTATCCACCCACCCCCAGGATACGAAAATAATCTGAGAAATGTGAGGAATCTGAGAAAAATCTGAGGAATTTCGCATTTCAGATGGCTAGCAGCAGATATACTTAACACAGAGCCTGAGGCACTGTCCCTTTTAGAAGCAAGCTACAGAAAACTACATGAAAATGGTATAAGAATTGGCTAACACCTAACCTTATTAGCACGCTTAACCGGTGACAGGCCGGAGACGCGCCGGCGCGCGCGTCATATGCGCATGCGCGAGAAAATAATTAAAATATTTGAATAATACTTCCGACAAAAAACTTTTGGTCTGCGATTTTGGCCCTTCTATGTACACAATTAGTATGAAGAACAGTGTCAGAATCGCTTGCGCCATCATTACTCTTGGAGACGCTACAAGTTTCATTCACCTTGCAACCCTGGAATATTTTTAAAACGATTTCGTCTGTGAAAATCGGCTGTCAGAATTTGCCGCGATTTCAACTGTCGCAATAAATACGTGTTCCGCGAATAAAACATCGTAAAACCTTTTAATTTACGTAATAAATGCAAGTAATGTTTCACCCTAGCATGGAGGGTGAAATATCACAAAAACTATATGTACTGTTGATAATTCATGTATTAAATAAATAAATAAACAAATAAATAAATAAATGTTGTTTTGGTAGATAGTTTATTGTGTTGTGAACGTGTTTCAGTCAATAAAATATACAATAGCTCAAAATTAATCAACAAAACATTCAATTCAAAGTTCAAAATGGTGCTTTTTTAGTGTTTTTTTGTGAATTTTCGCGAATTTCCGTGAAATGGCCTGGCCTTTGACGGGTTAAATCACATTTATCATCTGTTCAAGAGAAAGTATTTTTCAATTGAAGTTATATTACACCGTTTAGAAGCCGGTGAATCAAATGTAACCCCCGCGAAGGAGTTTGGCATGTCTCATGTAAAAATAAGCTTAAATTATCCGGCCTTTTTGTGCGTCATCCGGTTAGTACGACAAAGTATCACCGACCCCTTGAGGGTCATTATAAACGGATTCTACTGTATATATATATATTTTAAATGAATTAATTGTGAAATAACACAAATTAATCAGATAAAATTTATTTGCCCATGCCAGGATTCGATTCCGCGACCTTTGGATTGCGAGTCAAGAGTCTTACCCCTCGACCACCGCGGCAATCGGGAATGAGCCGCACTATGGGAGTTCCCAGCTCATTCAGCAGTAATTCAAAAGACTTCACCCACCCCATACAAAATACATATAAAATGCTCAATAAATAATATTTATTGTTTTTGCTTGCCTTAAACTTCGCTTCTTTGGGCCTAATCGACTGAATTACTTACAGGCAGATAATGTGCGATTTGGCAGTTTGTTTGTAATTGTAATTCAAGTTTGTAAGTTTTAAAAGAATGTAATAAATTAAGAAGAATGTAATGAAGTGAGTCCGCATCGTACCTCGGCTTGGGCCTCCTCTGGAAGGGGGCATCCCCCAGGTGCGCCAGGAACTGCCTCGGGGGCACGCGGTACTTCAGGGACTTGAGCTCTGCGGCCAGGGCGGCGCTGCGAGAGAAGGCGTCGTGCGAGAGGGCCCGGTCCACCAGCCAGCAGTGAAGGGCCATCACCACACCACCATCGTGGTACGAAGCTCCGTTTGAGAGAAGGCGCGATGAAGCTGGAATGATTTATGACAAGATTATTTAGTTTTAAGGAGATATAAACAACCAACAGAAATATGCAGTGGGTCTGAAAAAACTCACATCAGGGTGAATTTGAGTAAACATTTTGAAATATTTAAATAATATAAGCAACCAGCTGAAGTCCCCGGCAATGCCCGAGCTTTACACAGAGTTTTCAAAATCAAATATGTGCAAAATTTCATCAACCTCGGCATAAAACTGTAGATTTGCATACAAATCAAATCCACACTGCCCGCTTGCTAGCCCGCTCCTCCACCACATGCAGACATTCTCCTTTGTATATTATATATTTCAACCAATTTACAAAAAAACCTTTACAAATTATATACATAAACCTTCCTCATGAATCACTCTATTGGTGAAAATCGCATGAAAATCCGTTAAGCAGTTTTGAGTTTATCGCTAACAGACAGACAGACGCGGCGGAGGACTTAATTTATAATATGTAGAGATATCATCGCCTAGGAGTCAAAAGGTCACATGTATTATGTGTTACAAATTAATTTTTTTATATTATTTGCCTATACGGGTTTTTACAAATATGTGACACATACAATAATTTTGTGCAATAGTAATCGTGAAGTAAAATATGATATTTTATCCTTAGGCCCTCCGTTCATGGAGATCTACGTAATTGTGACGCAATAAGTACCCTGCTGATATACCACTCTTTAATGCTGGTTTCCGTACACGGCGCTACCCGAAATATACTGAACTTGATCATTTTTCAGGTGCAGCCGTGGAGTTAACACGATGTCAAGCGATGTCATATGACTTTTTTTCCAACATCAATCCATGCTTTCTCCACTAAATCCTTTCTTACGTATTTTGGTAAAGTAAAGTTATATAAACATGCATTTTTTCCACTTCCAGGACAAATCTAACATTACTTTCAAGTTCTGACGCCATTTCTATCAAACGTCAAACGAATAAGTATCAGACATAAATGATGCGACGTGTCGCGTGCGATCAGCACTGTCGGTATCGTGATACTGATTGGAAACCGACAGCCACTGCGTAGCGCCGTGAACGGGCACCAGCAAAATCGTACAGGGGGTAATTACGATCGGCGTGCATGATACGCGCACGAGGATCGAGTATCTTGTAAGTATCTCCGTGAATGGAGGCACTTAAAGTCCATTTGTTTGGTTTTCGGAAAGGTCTCATAGAAACTATCAGTGGAGGCTCGAGCACTTCTTTGATGGTGGGTATCGACAATGTTTACGTACCTTACTGTAATCTCACCACACCTGTAGATTACGGTATAATATAAAATTTCTCAAAAGCAATTTTTAATGGTCTAATCACGCTAATCGGATATCTAAACCCAAAATAATATAAAATGTCTATAGATATATACCAATTTAAAATAAAGTATAATAAAAATAACGCTTGCAAGATTATTATCGAACTTAATTTGAACACGAGCGATTCCATCCTGAAACTACGCAAACAAATGGTTTAGTAGTTTGGCGTGGGGATTCATTGGATTATCCCCACGGTATTTGAAATTCGCTTACGTGTGTGCGTGCGCGGTTCTCAGATTGCATACGATCGTGAATAAATGCAAGGAATGATCCAAAACGCCTAAGGGGACAGCTCGGATTGTCCCCCAAGTGCGCTGATAAATGGACTCTGGTGGTTCGGGCGCTGGTCGGCTATCCGCTGTTCTCATACGCCGTACGCTGTTCACTGTATGCGCAACGAGTCTCATTAAAGTCATCCGGAATAATTTTTTGTATTGTATTTCTGCAAATGTTAATTACTTTTATGTTTAAAGAATTCATTCATTTTGGTGAAGACAAAGCATCGACTGTTATTTCCTTTAGTGGGTTTCGGGTGTAACTGGTGGGGATCGTCCCCATTGTCCCCCTGTAAAGAACCGCCACTGGAAATTATTATATCTCATACAAATCGTTGTATCTCCCTTACTATCATAGTGAGAACAAAACAGTGTTAGAAAGAGGAAAGACTACGCTTTATATTCAAATACAAAACTAACCACAGAAGAAGTAAAATATTGAAACCAAAGTTTCGCATCGCAATTGGAAATAAATGTATGAAACTTTGGGAATTTTTTATTAATTATTTTTACATGGGATGACAAAAAAGTGAAGTGACAATAATGTTTATAATACATTTGTCTAATAAAATATGCACGTCTTTTTATTTTTTTTCATTGTCATTGTAATTTTTTTTAGAAAAAAAGGTGAGCCATTTTTAAACCGTTTTTATGTTTGCATGCAAAATTTTTATGTTTCAAAAACTATGTTCATTTCGATTCATAAAATTTGAAAGCGTATTATATCACTTTTCAAGTTTTTACGTTCAGAAATATTCCAATTGTTTGGATTTTATTTTAAAGCAGAAATATTTTGACCCTCTGATGTAATATGATCGAGGCCTGAGGGCCTGAGGATGACCGAATTCCTAGGAAAATACTGAGTGCGATTCCAGAAGGTAGACGTCCAGTGGGCCGCCCCAGAAACAGTTGGGCGAGACAACTCCAGAAACTGTGTGAGAGGATGGGACTGCCATGCACGGAGGGCGTATAATCAGCGCAAGACGGGGACAAATGGAGGCGCCTTGACGAATAGTACAAGGGGAAGAAGATGATGATGACCTTTTAGAATTTTTTTATTTTTACTATTTTACATTTTTTTTCGGCAACTAAAGGGTTAAAAAAAACTATTGGAGCCGAGTCTATGTTTCGACCCATTTAAAAAGACGTTAAACAGGCGATATTAACCGCCTAGTAAACATTATTTTTTTCCAAATTTCACCTAAAATTTTCGAAATTCGGACTCGAATTAGAAATGAAAGCTCAAATTAAAAAAGTTATACCACAAAATACAATGTGATGCAGATTCATCAATTTCCCACGTATACTACAAGTTTCCGGACACGATGTATATCAACAAGTTCTATTATCGTTCAGCATCACAATTCCAAAACTCATTCTTCCCAAATTAGGGATGCAATACTCGGGAAGTTAAGATTTTTTTTTTTTTTACAGTGAATACCGGACAAGAATCTCAACTGCTCCCGTCTGGAGCCAGTGAGACTATGGCATCCCCAATTGGGGTATGTTGTGAGGCTGAAGGTAGTGTGGAGGTGAAGGAGGTGGGGAAGATGAAGGTTGGGAAGTACCTGGCTATTCAGATCTGGTCACCAAACACGGCTAAAGCCATTTTCAAGCAACGTTTCAATTCTGAATGGTGGTCTTACACCAGGGCGATACTGATAGTATCTTCCACTCTAGAACATGCCGCAAATATACAATATATTATTTTAAATGAATTAATTGTGAAATAACACAAATTAATCAAATAAAATTTATTTGCGCATGCCGGGTTCGAACCCGCGAACTCCGGATTGTGAGTCAAGAGTCTTACCCACTGGACTACGGAGGTCGTCAAGATTAATTACGGCAAGAGAGTTAGTTTATTATAAGTTTAAAGGAATTTTCATGCGCATATCTATTTTATTTATTTATGTATAATGATTATTAATGGAGGTGTTTACACAATAAATTTAAAAATCAATCCGTAAAAACAAAGTTTTTTTACTATAATACATCTATTTTTATTATGTAGTGAAACAGTTTCTACTTTTCGCCATGGGATTTTCGCCATCAATTTGGGAGGCGGGAATGGGTACCGCCGCCCCGGGAACCTTTATTGGATAACCAACACCTCTGCCATAGGTCACCCCAAGTGGTTCGCTACGTTTGGTGATTTAGCAGGGGTGCCCGGGTTCATGGGGTGAGGTTTGTCTAGGTCTTGGAGGCGGATGACCAAGACACACTGAACCCCAGATTCCTACCCACCCCTTAAACCCTTTTCCTTCCCAGAACTCTCCTCTCCTTCCTTTTCCTAAAAAAAACCCTCCACACAGCATCCCCAAAGATGACATAGGCCCTGAGGAAAATTATTTTCCTCAGCGTCTCCTGTGTGGAGCTCATGTAAAAAAAAAAAAAAAAACAAAAAAAAAAAAATGGTCTACTACGACCTAGTTGCGTCATCGTTTCATCAATTTCAGAGAAATGCAAGCGTGTGTGCGTGTAAGACCCATCACAAGTTGATAGAACGCATTGTCTTCGACAACGGGTCTATCTGTCGAGTTCCAGCTCGATTGGTGTCGGAAAGTGGGTTAATTCCCAATTCCAAGATTTGTATTCATTCATTCACAAAACCAAAATCGAAATTCAATAGATGTATTTAATTAAAAATAAATTGAAGGCTTCCCTTGATTTTCTTATTTAAAAATGCGGTTTTTCACTCTACTGTAAAATTTTTAAAAAGTTCACATTGGAGTATTAAGGGCCCAGTGACTATAAATATTATGTATGTTTAGTAGAATAATTGATGGAATAATTCATGTTACATAAAAACATTCAAGTATTAATTATCTTGTGGAAAATAAATACAGCAATGTGTTTATTAACTGTAATTTTCTCATCTGTGTACATTATAATGTACATAATTTTTTTTTTAATCAAGTAAAAATACATATTTTGGAGACAAGATTGATAAAATATATTATTATACTACCATCCCCTCATATTTATTTAATTTTTACTATTTTCTTTCATGGCTAAACATATTGAACTAGGTTGTTTCGCATAAATTGACCAATTCTTCAAATTTCAAAGTTAAAATGAAAGTTCTATTCTTCATCATGAATTTCATAGTACTTGATAGTAACGGAACTTAAAGAGGACTTTCACAGAACTTGAATTTTAACTTTAATTTGATGAATTATTCAAATTCTGCGAAACAACCCTTCCTAACAAAATTACAATAAAGAAAATACAGAACATAGCAATGTTTTATTAAGTAACAACATATTATTATTATCAAACATTTAAAACAAATAAATCTACATGTTACGTATGTAAAGAAAAAATCCTTGACTTGTATTTTCACAATCAAAATATTATTGCTACATGTGTGTACTTGCAATGGTTTTGATACAAATAATGTTGTTATCATACCCACATGAAGATATAATTATTGAAGAAATAGATGTACGACTACTCGTAAACAAAATTACATACATCAAAGAATATGATTTCATGCACAATTTAAGCAATTTTTTAATAGATAGATTAATTTATTATAAGTCTTTTATACTTACATAGGTCTAAGACTCTGACTACCAATGTAGCAAGGATGGAGTCAGGCTTGATGGGGCTAATGACTATGTTCCGCAACTGCTCCAAGAGGGCGGTCATGCCAGCCAAAGATATGAACGATCCACTCGATAGCTCTCTCTCCATGCCTTCTAGAACACTCTCTCGTTCAGATAACTTTCTAATAGATAGCAGCAGCTTGTGTCTCGCTCCCTTTGTAACCCCTGGAAAGAAGAAAATGTTCAAATAAATTGATTTTGTCACAAGTTGTATGTTTATGTTTCGGAGTAATTGCGAGGTTAGGAATGTTTGTCACTTACCTAATCTTTGCAGATAAACCTCATCGATAGACATCATTTCGTCGTATGAAATATTTGAAAACAGCCAGATATATTTATGAAGTCTCAAGGTTTTCAACCAATGGGCAACTGTGGACATGCCTCCATGGTCTCCGACATTGTTATAACGGAGGTCGTCTAATCTTGTTTCACTACCGCTGCTCGTGGGGAGGTTTCCCATGGGTCGCACATTCAATAGGCTGTGTTCGCTGGAGAGGGAAAAACTTCTAGGCTTCTGTACAAAGTACGGGTCATTATTTAAGTTCTCGGAAGACGAGGTCAGAAATACATAGGAGGTCGACGGAGGGGTCAAGCTATTTGACCTCCTCGCTTTAGGCTGAATAATCACGGGGTCGAATAATACCCTATCGTTGTCACCATTTAATTCTATCTCTGTTCCGTTCTTGGAGAAAGATTCATGAAGAACTTCGTTATTTATTTGAATGCAGATAGGTTCTGTATTATTTGATATTACTTGTTCGAGAGTGCTTTTGAATTCTACATTTTTTCCGATGGTTCGTCTGAAGGTTTGGCTGCCATTACTGGGCCACATGGGCTTGAGTTCGTCGGCGGGAAGTTCTGGGCTCTGCCAGAAATCCATTTTCGGTTTGCTCGCGCCGTGGACGACATGATTTTCTAAATGTTTCAACAGTACTGTCAGTGACCTAGATAAAAATAAAAACATAATTAGTGATTTAGTAAACGCGGGGAGTGATTTCAATTGCGATAAACATTAAGTAATGATATCACCTTCTGTCGGAGCTGTTGATAGCGGGATGGATGAGGAGGTAGGACAACAATATTTGACATTCTTCTGTATACTGTGACACATCAACACAGTGCCTGACCAGATGAGGTACGCAACGAAGGTAAAGGTCCTTGGCTTTGTCATTGCCCGGCTTCAGCAGCGGCAAGTGTGTCACCAACTTGTTTAGTCTGTTTCCAATGTCAGAATCCAAGTCTTCTTCCGTTCCTTGTACGAGGGCAGCCACGAATTCGGGATCGTTGGCGTCATTCTCTTGGCGATGGTTCTCTGCGCTGAAGTTCTGTATCAGCGCGGCGTCGATGGCATAACGAAGTAATTTGAGGCTGTTGGTTGGAACTCTCCGGAGGAGGGCGCAGAGTACAACGGTCTTCTCGCAAGCCGTCCACCCTTCAAAAACACCCGCCACACCCCCCACTTGATTACAAAACGATCCGTTCATCCCTATTCCTGGCATCGGTCGTGTATTTGAGGAAATATAGAGATTTACTCTTGTCAATGCTTATACGGTGAATTTAGCCGCCACATTTCCGATTGACAAGTGATATAAAATAATGTCCTACGGACACGGCGTAAAATGACAAGTATGCAATCCAACATTAACTATGGGCACCTTTCTTGATTGAACTTATTAAATCGTTTATAATAGTTGCCCTTTCGCCAGCTGGTAATACAAAATACCTTAATCTCGAATATCACTGACTGATAACGTGGAATCAGGCTACCTTTCAAAACATTCCCAAATCGCCCCAAGATGGCTGTCGATTCAGGTTAGGAAACTGGAAGAACATTAAAATAATGCTGCCATAGCGCAAATTGCGCAAACCCTATAAATTCAAAAACTTATGATAGTGCAAATGGAGAAAGTTTGCAATTATTCGGTGATTCTAAAACTACCTAAATCCAAATTAGTATTTTGTTCTCAACTTTAATTTCTTTTTGTTCTGGATAGTGGCTATTTTGAGTCAGAATGATTGAAATTATTGAAAACATGGTTATGTGGAAAGTCACGTAGACCCGCATAGACCTTATATTGTCCTAAATGAATTATGTTTACACCAAAGTTAGATGTAAGATCAATATTTTACAAATTCTTTGTTGTTATCCAATATTATGCAAGGCGTGAAAAATATAATAAAAATGTTGAATGAAGTATTTATTTGTTAAATGGTATTATTTTTCTTCTATGCCTACGTAATATTATTATAAAATAAATACGTAATTATAGTTATAATTTTTTTTGTTCATTGTACCTTTTATAAATATGACTTACATTTTACAAAATATTACATAAGGGCATTCTTGGTAATGTATACCTTATTAAATGACTTCAAAAAGGAGGAGGTTCTCAATTCGACTGTATTTTTTTTTGTTTTTGTCTTTTTTATGTTTGTTACCTCAGAACTTTCGACTGGGTGAACCAATATTGATGATTCTTTTTTTATTTGAAAGCTAATGCTTCCCGTGTGGTCCCATTTTAATTTGGTCCAGTTTTGATAATGGCATCCATGAGAAAACCATATAAGTCTTAAATTTGCATTGAGTATGTGCGCGACAAATGGACGAATAACTCAATATCACGCAAACCAATTTCAATGATTCTTTTTAATTGGAAAGGATGTACTTCAAGGGTAGTTTAATGAGAGTTTGGTTAGGTTCTGATTATCGGATCCATGACAAAGTAACGGAACTCTTCAATTCTTAGGAGCAAATTAACGAAACTCGGCAGAATCTCTTAATTTGACCCTAACGTCGTTATGGTCAAATTATGTCTGTCTCATTGATATATATATACTAGATGACTAATGACCGCGCCAAAGCATTGCCACTGTACATATGTCCAAAGGCATATGCCCCGCTAACATCAGTCCAGTGCTCATTGTGACGCCGACCGACTTGTGCCGGACGATACGCGATCAAAACTATCACCAAAATGGTTAAATGCGTCGCGAAAAAATGCGATTCAACATAATAAAGCAAGTGGAATTACTTTCCACACCTAAGTTTATTGTTTACATATTCACATTTAATTTTAAAAAGCAGAAAATGAAATAAAATGTCAAATACTCTAATATAGGTTCAGTGTTGCCCCTAAAAAGTCGTTTTGGTTTCCTACATTAATGGGAGAATACATAATTTATGGAATAAGTTACTATGGAGGTAACCATATTAAAAAACTTAATAAAAATTATGTTTTAATCTTCATACAACATACTTCATTAAAACTTATGTTAGTTTATTAATGAATAATCTAGTAAGTAATTATATTTTTTTACGTATTTTATATTAATAATTTTGCAGGGCACCATAAGATGCATCACGCCGTGAGAAGTGGGTGGAAATAATTCGATTGCCGAGAAAAGAACTTTGAAAACACTTTTGAAACAATTTCTGTTTGAGTATTATATACTATTGGTTCAATAAAAAATATTGGAACAAATAATGACTTCATTATTTCATTAGTTGTGCATTCTTTTAGTCATATAATGAAAAATACAAATTAAAAATAATTTAAATAAGTTTATTTTATTACAAACTAACGTAAAAAAAAAACTATTTTATTGTTTATTTTGGGTAAAATTTCAAATAGTATGCAACACCAAGCCGCTATTGCAGGTTTGCGTTTCTGGCTTTGTCTAATCCTAGCGGTGGTAATGTTCTCGTGACTTGTGCAAGTGAGACAAAGATATGTTTACGTTCAAATGTTTAGTGATTACAAAGCTGCGTCGTTGAGTTGTAAAGTGGTTACGTTTTTTTCGATGAGCGGTAATGAAGTTTGCTTCTCTATTTATATACCTCAATGGTCTGTCTCATATGAGCAGCACGTTTAGTAGACCTACCCATATTCAGACAAATTAGTTATTGTAGTTCAGATTCACTAAAAATAAAAATAAACAAAATTTTAACAAAACAAAAAAACGTCTTCAAAAAATGCACTAAAAAGTAAAAAAAATAATTTCGATTCTTCTACAACTTCATAATCAACTTACTTTTTCTACTCATCAGTATGTAGGTACGATTGTTATTTTTGGAGTCGGTGTCAGAAAAGGTACTCGGTCCGGCGTATTCACTTGACAGCTCCCCTCACGCCGCGGCCCCGCTCTCGCCTCTCGCCTCGTCAAGTCGCTTGTGCGACACAAGCACATCTCACCTATAACTATGTATGTAGTTACAAACCTACCTTGACTGACAGACACCGACTCCAAAAATAACAATCGTACCTACATACTGATGAGTAGAAAAAGTAAGTTGATTATGAAGTTGTAGAAGAATACGAAATATTTTTTTTACTTTTTAGTGCATTTTTTTAAGTCGTTTTTTTGTTTTGTTAAAATTTTTGTTTATTAGAAAATGGTTGCTCTTGTGCCTGGTATGGGAGCCACGATTCGTATTTTGGTTTGTACAATATTTCTTTTTTTTAATAAATGTTTTGTATAAAATTAACCTAACAACTATTATTTTTTTTTTTTAAATTATTTAATTTTATTTATTTGTTCTGATTGGTCAAATGCGGCGCAATTCAGTAAGGAGATTATTGTATTATTTTATTTCTTTGTAAATATAAAATTTTTGCATTAGGGTTGTTTTAAAATTAGGTGTTATTAATTGGTTTCCATTTCTCAAAAGTTTCTAATATTTCTGATTTTGATGATTGACATTGCAAGTAGGTAAAAAGACCAGTGGCGTGTTGTGACCTTTTTACCGAATTGAAATAACGTATCCACCGCTTATACATTTTTACGAATTTGATTTTTTTAATATAAATATAACTGATTTGCCTCGTCAATAACAATTTTTCGAAATCTTTTTCAATATTAAATATAATAATTTTCGACGGTTAAAGATAATATTTCAAAGACCATGGGACGCACTGAAAATTTCTTGGTGTGCCGAAATAGTTGCGTTGGCGTAGAAATTCCAGAAAGATCTGTGAAATAAAAGTGCATATCTTCCCACGCCAGAGCTCACCGTTCTATGCTTTTTGGTAATTCAGAATTAGAAAAACCGATTTGAAGTACCTATACATCATCATTACTATCTTCTTCCCCTTGTCCTATTCGGGTCGGGGACCCATTGCATCGACAAGGCTCCTCCATACGTCCCTGTCTTGTGCTGATTGTTCGGATTGAAATATAATAGGTATTTCAAAAACATAAATTTATGAAATACATAATATGTTATTACCTATACATATATAAATATTATGTATTTCAATAAAATATGGTTAGATTTATTCTGTGTGAAGTATTTCTCACCTTTGTCGTAAAGTTATTGAATATTGAATAAATAATGTTGAAAAAAACTCCTTCCTGTTATTTTATTTTGCAAATTGATCCATACCGAATTACGCATGATTTATGCTAGGCCTCAAGTTACCGCAACTTCAAATGTGTCAATTGTGACTGTGATAATGTTAACCTATTGCGATTAAATGTACCTACGCCATTATTTGTCAACGGACGTGTTTCAATGGTCGACAATGGTTCGAATATATCTTTCCTGCAACCCTTTATCCGCAACAATGGCGGACGAAAAAAATAATAGGGATATACAGTTACGAAGCCACACGCATTGCACCTGGCGTTTTATTTTCCAACCACCCTTTTCCTTGTTCCGCTTCTATTTTGTTTGGTTTTCCTGTATTCCTGAATAATGTGGGCAGTGTCCCTTCCACAGGGGCTGTGAAGTGGTTACCTACTTACCTAAAGGCTAAACAGAGGTTGGGGAGGTAAATACAAATACAATAGGGTACCTAACTGTTATTGATGGTTGGATTATTGAAATATATGTAAGTCGAAAGAATATAACATATTGTGTTGAATTATTTTTTTAAATTTATTGGATAGCTATATATTTTTTTTATTTGCATTCAGAAACTACCTACAAAACTAGGTACCTACCTAGTTTTCGTTTTAAACTTTAAAAAAAAATTAACATCGGTAGGAAGAAACCAGCTATTTTCTTAAGGGCCCGCAACCCGAATTTCTACCGATTTCTTACATATCTCCCTTAAACACTGTAAGTTTTAAAGCTCTTAAAAAATGTTTGTGATTCTCAAAGATAATATCTAGACATTTCCCGCGCCGAAACGCAAATTAAATAAAATTCCCTTGATAGAAAAAAATCGCAAAGTATACTCCAAAAATTATTATAAACACGTTTGTTTCAGTTATTTTACAAGTTGTAAGTATGAAAAAAATCACAGTGTTTCTTTAAATGCTATTTAAGACAATGCCCGCACGATTTTTGCTCTATTTTAAACGAGTCGTGTTTTATTAAACATTATCGCGATTATCGCATCGATTTTATCGCTGTAAATGTTAGCGCTCTCCTCTAACATTCGTAATTTCGTATCCCTCCATCTTCTTCTTTTCGAGCCTGGTTGCAGAGCCTTAATGGATTAAAAGTATTTTTTAATGGGATCGGTGGGAAGAAACTAGATGAGAACTAGAATTACAAAAAAATATGCATAAAAATACAAACAGAAAAAAATCTACTCAAGCGTTTTCCATAGAACAAAAAAATACATATTATGTTAAAAATAGTACGAAAAGCATCGGTAGGAGAGAAAAATGATATTTTTCCAATTTATTGAATTACATCGGTAGGTAGGTACTAGTAAATAAATTTAGTATGCAAATTTAGTTTTAAACCTGCACATTTTAATACTTATTTATATACCATTTAAATTACGTACAGCTTGGCACATTTAACTTCGCAGCCCGTGACGTCGCGAGTGTAATTATTTATTATAACAATTAATTGATAAACAGTTCCTTCGTTGGTCAGTTCCTCTTCATGTTGACTGTAAAGTTAAACGTGTCAAGCTATAAGTATTATGATGTTGGTAGTGTTGACATTTACTTCCGGACAAGAAGCGCCAAATAATGATGTGATAACAATAATCACTATTGTTGTCATAAAATTTTATTATATTTTCTTATCTATCACCGGACTGCACTATCGACGTAAAGATAAAAGTCATACCCCCTTATTCACATAGTTATCATTTTTAGAACTATAATGAATTATATATTACTTAATTGTAATTAATTAAATTTACGTTTATTCATGTTTATGTGTAAATTATATAGGTGTGGTGTGGAGATCCGAAGACAAAGCAAATCTGATATAAGGGGCGCTTAGACAACAGCTAGCGTGGATGAGCAAAAAAAGACGAGTTATGAAAATGGGCAACGAATTGTCGCAAGTGGACGGAAAGAATTGGGAACGTCCCAGGATGACATTCCAATACCTGTATTAAAAACAACACACAATTGTTGACTAAACGAAAAATAAGATAATCGAGCTTTAACGGAGAAATACATATGTACAGCGTTCTACCCTCTATGCCTACCCTCCCGGAGTAATAATGTGAAGGGTTCTTAGATAGTGAGGTAGGAAGAACTAAATTTAATAGGTAGGTACCTACTAAAGCAGAAAATACATTTGGAGTCGATTTTGTGGTATGCCTTTATTTAATTAGAGCTTATATTTTCGAATAAATCAAATCCGAAGTTGGAATTTTTTTAGAAAAAAGGTCAAATAATAAAAAAACGATTGCTACTGCTATGGAAGTACTATCGACTGTTTATTGTCTTTTAAAATGCGTCAAACGTAGACCCAGATCCAAAAGTTTATTTTAACCCTAATGTCGAAAAAAACCGAAAATCTCCGAACAAAAAGGAATTTAGTTCTCTGTGTTAGGCTTGTTGAAAAAGTATCGATATATCGATATTTTTAATTCAATATATCGATATTTTTAGCCGATATATTTTGATCCGATATATCGATACAAAATATCCAATATCGAAAATTGTATCAAAAACGATATTTTTTTAAATTTATGTATTTAAAGTCACTAGAATCCAAAACCGTATAGGAACGAATGGAAAAAAGTAACTGTATTGAGTCACGACATCTGGCGTACAAATCTATTGTCTTTGCATTAGTATTTGTGATCACCAATACTATCTCATGTGTGTGTAGATACATACATAGAAATGAATGCTATTTTTCGCCATTTTTTTCTAAGCCACTCCTATGTGTTGGTTCTCAATTGTCTATGATTATTGACTATACCTTGTTCCAAACACGAAGTCCTTTTTGACAGATTAATACGCCAATAGAATGTTACTGAGACGCATACAAACTTTGTATGCGTCTCAGTTTACATATAAGTTAGAAGACAGCTTTTTAGTCTTTGATATTTTTGTAATTGTTACGTAATAAAAATACCTTCATTTTTATTGAGATTTTTGTACATTAAAAAAAGCGTATGTGTGCAAAAATTACTCTTGATAATATTGAGCTGAATACACTATTATTTTAAAAACGCAAAATCTCTTGAAAATTTGACCGATATATCGATATTTTTTCCTCGATATATCGACGTCGATATTGATATTTTAATAAATATCGATACATCGATATACCGATATTTTTTTCACTTTCGACATCCCTACTCTGTGTGATGTAGATTCATCAGTTATCCGCCTGTACTTACATCACAAATTTCCAGACGTCTATATTTTAGTACCTACATTCGAATTCTTATTTACAACGGTGAGCTCTGGTGTCACAGAAATATCCTTACAAAGGTAAGTTTTGATTTAATTGTACAAAATAATAAAAAAATGATGAAATATAATCCGAAAATGTTTTTTTTTTCTTCAGATAGAGTAAGGATATATAGTTAGGCAGGTAAGTACTTATTAAAAAGCGCTCGTCTAATCTATTCTGTATGTACTTAGGTATGTATGTAGGTACTTGGTACTTATATTAATTTGGATTGAGAAGATGTCCCCACTTCAAAACTAACTAGCAAATAAAAGCCATGTATTTTTACATAAATTTTTTAAAATCACACACCCTTTTCAAATTCAATAAATTACA
This sequence comes from Limnephilus rhombicus, assembly GCA_929108145.2. Taxonomy (NCBI): domain Eukaryota; kingdom Metazoa; phylum Arthropoda; class Insecta; order Trichoptera; family Limnephilidae; genus Limnephilus; species Limnephilus rhombicus. The sequence goes on along the minus strand of OV815277.1, from coordinate 29,737,409 downwards.
CATCTGTTACATTTCCGCTACTTGTGTGAACCAGTAACATATTCTCACGCAGACTCGTCCCATTTCCCCAAAAACATAATTCCCAGAGAAAAAGGCAAAGATGAAATAATAATAATATTGAATATAATGATCGAACAACCTGCAATACTTCATTTTTGCATTTTCCCACACAAGACGGTAACCCAGAAAGCGTTCGCAACAATCGACAACACTGAGCTGGATATCTATATTCAAACCATTCATAATGGACACGAAAAATAACGTATAACAATGTTCCAATGACCATTCAATAGAATAAACCCATCTACTTACAGCGGGAAAGAAAAAAATACCTGTTGCTCCCACGATATTAAAGCAAATTACAAAAGCGTCTTGGACGATATTTCAGTAAATTTTAGAATCGTTTTTGATAAGGTTGCTGCTATTTTAAAGGTGAGCCGAGGCAAGAGAATGGTTGGGTGATTTTACCTGATGGTTTAAGCCTTCTTTCACGTATGCATTAATGTTTTCAAGGCTATGATAAAAAAAAACATGTGAAAGTATGATGCATACTCTTCATACTATATTTCGGAATTTCACAGAAATAAAAATAACACGTTTTATTTTCTCTTTTTATATTGCAGGTAAGTACCTACTTACGATACGGTGTCAAATAATTATTATAGAATAAAAAATATTATTCTTTTCTGTAGAGTTGTTTCAGCGAAATAAATTTCATGGATGCAAGTAGGTATTTGAAAATAATACATAAAATATGTATGCCATATAAAAAAAATATCGATCAAAATAAAAATGAAATGGTTAAAAATAAAATAAACAAAGCAAAAAATATTTCCGGTACCGGGAATCGAACCCGAGCCTCCTGGGTGAGAGCCAGGTATCCTAGCCACTAGACCATACCGGATCATAACGATATTGCCAAAATTTATCTTAAGAACGCAACTACAACGTTTCAGGAGAACTTTTGTAGTTACTTATTTTTGTTGCTTATATACATATTTTGATTAGGTATAACTTGTAGAGTTACTTATTTCACATGCATACTTTTCTTTTATAGGTACCTATACCTATTTTTTGTGTGCTTTTTCAGGCGACACGCGTTGCCGCATTCATCAATGAGTCACTTTGGAGAGCAATAATTATTCTAACAATTAATAAAATAGTTTTGCGATATGATACTCGGATCTGTTACGTCTGGTAATTTATAATATTTTTTTTGTTTTTAATTATTTATTTATTCATCCATGTGATCTTGGCTATTTCTTAAATTTAGTTACATATTTTAAAAATTTGTTACATTTTCAGTTTTTTAAAATTAGTTACATTTTAGTTTTTTTAAATTAGGTATATTTTCCTTCTTTTTTAAAATAATAGTATCACGCGGCTATATATTATATATGGCGTCATTGAATGTCGTGGTTACTTTGTCCCGGTGACTAGCTGTCACTGGATCACAGTGGATCCGAGGGACCGGCTATTTTTGGAACCAGTTCCAATCGGATTTATAAAATGGTCACCGACACTTAAGCTGGGTGAAGTCGAACCAAAAGCCGCCCTTAGGGCCTAGTAGCAAAAATCTGTTATTATTTATTGTTCATATTTGATCATCTTAATACGGTAAAGATTGGCGATTAATTTCAATAATTTATTTAAGATATCCATACGTTTTCGTAAATCCGATAATTTTTGCGTCCATTTCCTTAAAAAGTAATATTATGTAAAAACTTCCTTCTTCTTCTGGCGCTGTGGATGATTCTGGCGAAAGTATAACATGTATAAGATGTGTAGAAGTATTTTTAAATGTAAATACTTATATGTTAGTTGTAAATCTCTAACTTTAAGTCATGATTGTAAACATGTATGTCATTGAGTTCAGTTTAGGTTAGCGTTTTTATGTCTTAGGCATAAGCCACTAGCTATAAGTCTTAGATGTAAGTAATACATAAAATATTTGTAAATCTTAGTTGTAAGCCAGTAATTTTATTATTTTATGTATTTATTTGTACAGCGCCCTTGAGGTGATTTTTCGCGAAAACGGCGCTATATAAATTAGCCAAATATTATTATTATTATTATTTGTTAGTTGTTAAAGCATTTCTATCATGTAAGGTAAAGATGATTGCATACGAAACAGAGGTTATCTATCGGTCTGGAAGTTATCACAAGTCTTCTCAGCATGTTTTTTTATGTGAAAATAGATAAAATTATGTAAGTATTTTGTTTGATTGTATGTTTCAGATTTTAAACTGATATGTTAAAAAAAAAAGTGTTGATTTCCTGTCAAAAGAGATGCGTAGGCGTTAGGCGATATAAAAAAATACCTACCTCTGACGAAATTTGTGGAGGCGTCTACTAATATCTACAGGAATTCCAAATACTGAACAAATCGGACTAATATCTATGAGAACCAAAATGAGGTCGAATATAGTATACAGCTCAAACTGCTGACTAATATCTATGACAACCAAAGTGTGGACGAATATCTACAGCACTGGCAGAGGTTGGGTTAGGCTAGGTTAGGTTAGGTTAGGTTAGTTATTACGTAGGTAATTGAAGAAATTTACGCTTTTCCGTACAACCCCTTGCTCAGCTGCCCTCTGTAGACATTAGTCCAACCTACGCTCCATAGATATTAATCACCACTGGGACTGTCATAGATATTCGTCCGACCTTAACTCTGTAGATATTAGTCCTCACTCTGAAGTTCATAGATATTAGTCCAACATATGAGCTGTAGATATTCGTCCGACAAACGGGCTGTAGATATTAGTATCTGGAGTCGAAATTTATTACTAAGGTAATCTAGCTTTTGTATAATTTGGGAGGCGGGTACGAGATTTATTAATTTTCATTCTCCTATGGATAAATTTACTGGATGACCTACACCTCTGCCCTAGGGCATTCCAAGTGGTTCGTTATATTTGGGGACTTAGCAGGGGTGCCGGGTTCATGGGGTGAGGTTTTGTCTAGGCCTTCGTGGCGGATGCGCCTGCTCACCTACTGCGTGGCGGGTCGGATCGAGATAGACTAGTTTAGTGAGGTCTTTGACCTCTCCTGCCGGATTTTTTCGACGCGTCGGCGTCGCGTCACCTTGCACCGTAATTGGTGGGATGGATTCATGTGTCCGTCATTTCTGGACCCACTGACCCCCAGATTCATACCCTACTTTTTTCCTTCCCAGAACTTCTTCTCCTTCCTTTCCATAAAAAGACCTTCCACACACCGTTACCAAAGATGAAATAGACTCTGAGGAAAATTATATTCTTCATGACCTCGTGTGTGATATAAAAAAAAACTAAATGATTAAGCGTAAGCGACTGTTGTGAAAATATTTAATACAACTCGACTTATTTAAAATATACCAAAAATCTGTGGTCATCTGAGTTAAGTAACATTCAAAGAAACACTGTTATATTTATCATACCTATAACATATCAAATAAGAGATCGCCCTCTAGTACGGTCGATCGATTATTATTGACAGGATAACTTTCGGTAACTTCTCATCGTTCCCTAGCCGAATAAGTAACAGTTCACAATGACTAAGTGTTCTTGATGTATTCGACTTCGACTGTTGTTTGTACGTTAGCGATCTGCAGTTGTCCTTAGTTACGGAAAGTTATTCTATTAATCCTTATCGATAGACTGTGTTAGGGAGGGGGTGTGTTTTTTTATAACTTTCGGAGCAGAAAGCAGGAATTTCACATAACTACATATTCAACTCAGCCTCTGCAGAGAGATTAACTTCAAAAATAATATATTAATATTTTTTAAGAGCTTAAAAACAAGTATTCAAAGGCAGTATGCATGTTATATAAGTATAAATTAGAAATTCTGAATGTGGGGTCCTTATTTACCGACATTCCATCTTAGGTACATTTTATTTAATTAACAGTTTTTTACAAAACATGCAAAGGTAGTTTTCTGACGAGAAACACCATCAAGGGGGAGTTATACGACGGGAGAGTTATACATCAAAGGTGCGTTATACCATAAGGGATGAAAATTAACCAGAGTGTACTTTGGTAGATATTTTCGAATTTTGATTCTTGTAAAACGAAATTCTCATTTGTTAGCTTTCCAGATTGCAGACATGGGACAGCAGGTAGGATAAGGGATATCCATTTATCGTTTCCAAAAATTTGCATGCCATGCCGCCTGGAATCCACCCGACCCCAGACCCCATTTACATCTCCGTACCAACAACCCTTCAGGAAATTCTAAAAATCCGCAAAGGCTTGGGGCCATAAATCTTCAGGGATAACGGAAGGTCGTCAACACCTAATGGCGTCTACGTAGGTACACGATGACGAACCTCCCGGCCGAACGGGTCATTATCGATGGTCCATCCCTTACAGATGTGTGTTGATTTGTTTGGAGAGAAGGGGATGAAAAGTGTTCGGACACGGTGCTCGAGAAGTGAACACGAAGTAACAGATTTTGCATAAAAGACAGCACATTCCCAATATTTAAATGCGCAACTCTTTACAAACCGTTAGAAGTTTTTGCAGAAATTGCCAACTAATGAAATGATGCATTTTGGACTGAGCGTAGCGAAGTCCCGTTTTAAATCGAACTTTTTTTTGCCTGTAAATTTGTTCGTTACGTTCCGGTTCCGGTTCAATATGGTGGCCTTGTTGGATACATGTTATCCCGACTTCGCATGATCGTCATTTCTACTACGAGCTGTAAAACCGTAATAAGCATTACTATGGTACCTACCTTTTCAGAAAGTTTGAAAAAATACTTTTGTGATGGTGAAATTTCTTTGCAAATTAATCTATTTAATAAATTAACTTAATTAATTAATTTCCATAATTGAAATTAATAAAATGTTACGTGAAATAATTATGCTTAAGTAGGCTTAGAAATCTTATGATTTCAGACGAAATTTTGATTTTCATTTAAAAAGACAATTAGAAAAGCACTTTTTTGGATGCGAGGTCTACCTAATTGTTCACAGAACTAATAGTTTTTAGCAGATTGCGTTGAGTAGGACGGTTGGTGAGCTTCTCAGCCCTGAAAATGCCTGTCGGAAGGGAAACGTTTACTTACATCTATTTTATTACATTAATTGTTTCAGCTACTGAAGTATTCTATGGTTACAGCACTCTTTAATCTTTAATTGTTTTGTTAATTTATTAACTTTATCATTCCACATGTGTTTGAAAATCAATATATTATCATAAGAACATTTATATTAGTCTTAAAAATCGATCATTTTGGACGAAGAGCTTTAAAAATTACAGTACTGCAATGGGACTTAAGTCACAGTAATTGAAATTTGAAATGTCTTTATTTTTAAACATATGTTTTTAGCGTTGATCTATAAAGAAATATTCTATCCATAAATATACAAAATCTGAACACCAAAAATTGAGGTCGTGTCTTGAAGTTAAATTGACGCCCTCCATGGTCGAGGGATAAGGCTCTTGACTTGAAATTCGAAGGTTGCGGGATCGAATCCCGGCGTGCGCAAATAAATTGTATTTGAGTAATTTGTGTTATTTCATAATTAATTAATTTAAAATAATATAATATCATAAAGATACCTTCAGTATTGCTCTGGTGTAAGACCACCATTCAGAATTGCAACGTTGCTTGAAATGGCTTTAGTCGTGTTTGGCGACCAAATTTTAAGAGCCAGGTACTTCCCTACCATCGTCTTTCCCATCTCCTTCCCCTCCCCACTACCTTCAGCCTCACAACATACCCCAATTGGGGATGCCATAGTCTCAACGGCTCCAGACGGAAGCAGCTGGGACTCTTGTGAGGTTTTAACATTAAAAATAAGTCCAAGGAAGTCTCAACTGCATATTCAAATGTTCGTTTTCAGCCTATACTCACACATTTGATAAATTCATTGTAATAATGTTTTGTGCATATAAGTAGATACCTTCTTGAATAAACACATGTTTTATTCAGGATAGCTGGTACCAGGCATTCGTTGCTATGCCATTCAAAGAAATAAATTGATTCTTCTTGCATGTCTTTTCCCGTGCATCCCCGTTCCCTTCCACCTTCCCCCTCCCTCGTGTCTTCCCTCTCTGCAAACCCCACCTTCCCCCTGCTTTTCCTCCCTGCCGCTAAAATATATGAAATACACACATTTTCATTTATACAAATTTCATAACGTCAGAGCTTACCATTATATGTATTAGCTTACCATTTTATATAGCCTATGTTACTCGCAAATAATGTAGTTTTCTATTGGTCAAAGAACTTTTCAAATCGGTTCGATAGTTTCGGAGCCTATTCAATGGAAACAAACAATCAATCAAATCTTTCCTCTATAGTATTAGAAAGAAAAGAAAAAAAATACACTGCGTTTCAAATACTCGTACTATGACTATTTATTTATAGGGTTAAAATAAACGAAAGATAGAGTTTTTGCAAAGTAATTTTGAGTTACGTTATATTCTTTAAATACGTATGAGCCATTTTTCTTTTTTTATGTGAATAACTTACAATAGTCCCAACCAGAAGTGGAAGATACTCTCAGTATCGCCCTGGTGTGAGACCACCATTCAGAATTGAAACGTTGCTTGAAATAGCTTTAGCCATGTTTGGTGACCAGATCTGAATAGCCAGGTACTTCCTCACCTTCCTCTTCCCTATCTCCTTCCCCTCCTCACTACCATCAGCCTCACAACATACCCCAATTGGGGATGCCATAGTCCCACTGGCTCCAGACGGGAGCAGTTGGGACTCTTGTGCGGTATTCATGTAAAAAAAAAAAAAAACTGCTTGCAAACGCCTACGCCTGGAGCCAAGATTATGACATCCTCAATTGAGATTTGTTTAAGACGGACGGAAAGGAGATATTATAAAAGTGGAAGGTTTGGGGAGTCCCTGACTATTCAGATCTGGTCTCCAAACACAGCTAAATTTATTTCAAGCAATGTTTCAATTCTGAACAGAGGTCTTCCACTGAGAGTTTATTTATATCCTGATACACAAAAATCAAGGATTTTGGTAGATACCTGCATACATTCTTAATTAATGGTGAACAATTAAGTACATAGGTACTTACTTGCCTGCTTGTTGCAATTCCGGGAAAAGAAAAACAACAAACAACCCAATTAGCGAACTAAGCTCAATCTAATATATGGTCATTAAATATAAAATACCTACGAATCTTGGGTTTACCACACCTGACCCACGGTACAAAATGTGTTTAAAATTTGCAAACACTTCGGCTAAAAGCAATTATTATTTGTACCTACCTATATATTTTAAGGATTTTAAGTACAAATGAAATTGGTTTATTTACGAGACTGTTTTAGTAGAATCATAAATTGTCTTTAAATACTTTCTATTTATGTAAATGTATGGTTTATTCTTTTGGAAAAATAATGGCAAATGTTTATTGTTAACCCTTTTTACCTGAAATTTGCATTGGGAACATGCAATACCTCTTTCGCCATTACATATCCCGTTTTTTTAGGTGTCTGCAAATTTTTTGTTCTCTTGTTCCTAAATATGGCATTACACAAAACATTTGAAATTGAACTAGATATCAATATGAGAAAACTCCAGTTTTTTGGACATCAATCATCAATATGAGAAAACTTCAGTTTCTTGGGCATCAATACGAGAAAACTTCAGCTTCTTGGACATTAATATGAGAAACTCCCTTTTCTTTGTCACACAGTTGAGTAATTTTAACACAGAATGCGGTAAATAGGTACTCTCATTATCGCTGCAGTTAAGGATAACTATTTAGAATTGAAATGTTGCCTGAAATGACTTTAGATGTATTTTTTTTTTTTTTTTTTTACATTAACTCCACACAGGAGGCCCTGAGGAAAATAATTTCCCTCAGGGCCTATGTCATCTGGGATGCTGTGTGGAGGGTCTTTTTGAGGAGAGGAAGGAATGAACATTGGTCTTGAAGAGACCCATGTTGTAGGAAGGAGGAAACACAGAGGCCGGCAAATCATTCCACAGCCGAGCTGTTGAACACAAGAACGAGTCGAAGAAACGACCCGTTCTCATGTGACAAATGTCAACTGTGTACAAATGTTGGGCACGCGTTTGGCGTGTTTCCCGACTATGCACCGGTGCCGAAGGGATCGATGATGCTAGTTCCTCGGAGCATCTTCCATTGTAATACCGGTAGAACAAGGATAGCATTCCCACCCGACGCCTGTGCTCTAAAGATTGCAATCCGTCTGTTAAGATGGGAGAATCTATCAAACGGACCGCCCGTTTCTGCACAGAGTCGAGGGTATTTTTCAGGTATTTTGGAGCTCCAGACCAGAGGTGGCTGCCAAATTCAACCATGGGGCGCACTTGCGATTTGTACAGGGTTAGCAGTTGTGTACTATTAAAGTATCTGCGGGCCCTGTACAGTACGCCCAGTTTTTGGGAGGCTAACTTTACTCTGGCTTCGATGGAGCCCCCATACCTGAGCTGGTCACTTAGGGTTACACCAAGCATATCAATGGAGGGCCTGTTCGGAAGATTGCTTCCGTTGAAAGAGACTAGATTTTCATTGCGATCCCTTTTAGACGTAATCAGACAAGATTGGGTCTTTGAAACATTAAATTCAACGAGATTATTTTTATCCCAAGAGAAAACACTCTCGAGGTAACCGTCCATTCTTTGCTTCAAAGCCTTACGAGCTGTTGGAGTTTGTGAGCCCTTTGGGGGCTTGTCAAACAAAAAGCTATCATGAACTGTACTGTCATCCGCGTAACTGTGAATTGGTGCACATGACAAAAGGTCGTTGATGTGCAACAAAAACAGAGTTGGAGACAGAACCGATCCCTGCGGGACGCCAGCATTTATCGAGTGAGAGGAAGAGGTGAAACCATCGACTACCGTCTGAATCGACCTCTCCCTCAAGAAGTATCTGAATGATGTATCTGAAGAGCCAGGTACTTTCCGTCCTTCACACGTCCCATCTCCTTCTTTTCCAATTTGGTCAGCCTCACAACATACTCCCATTGGGGATGGCATAGTAACTGGTTCCGGACAGTGTCAGTATTACCTAAAAAACATCGTCAGGAGCGACAAGTACAAGATTATCAAACTGACGGTCCCGCCAAAATTGATGGAACAGGTAGAGGAAAATACCGTCCGAATGTGATGGCTTCGAAACCTTCGTGACTGGACGAGAAAATTTTACTGATTGACTTGACGATAGTCAACCTCCGATAGGAGAGTGCACCAGAAGAAGTAGACAATACATCATCATCATCACTCTTGGTGGGTCTTGGCCTCCTCAAGGGTCTTCCTCCACTCATCTCGATTTTGTGCCAGCTCTCTCCAGTTTAGAAGCTCCAAGGTAGATATATCTTTGAGGACGTTGTCACTCCATCTTAACCTTGGTCTTCCCAGGCTCCTTCGCCCTATCGGTCTTGAGTTCAGCAGGGACTTTGGTGCTTGATGCTCGGTCATTTTCTCCACATGACCCAGCCACCGAAGTCTTCCCAGTTTTATAAATTTTGTGACGTTTAGCTCCGTATATAGCTCATTGTGGTAAAGACTGCGACAAAATCCATTTTCTAGAACCGGTCCGATGATGTGCCTCAGAATTTTCCTTTCAGCAGACAATATGTCTGAAAGTATAATAAAATATGTAGGTACATATGTTTAAAAGGAATGCATTGCTGTTGGTATTGGTACATATAAAATATTTATTACATATAATGTAGGATCAGCAAGTCCGGAAGGATTATAACCAACGATTTACGAGCATATTTGGAGCTTTTTTTTTTTTTTACAGTGAATGCCGCACAAGAATCTCAACTGCTCCCGTCTGGAGCCAGTGAGACTATGGCATCCCCAATTGGGGTATGTTGTGAGGCTGAAGGTAGTGGGGAGGGAAAGGAGGTGGGGAAGAGGAAGGTTGGGAAGAGGAAGGTTGGGAAGTACCTGGCTATTCAGATCTGGTCACCAAACACGGCTAAAGCCATTTTCAAGCAACGTTCCAATTCTGAATGGTGGTCTTACACCAGGGCGATACTGATAGTATCTTCCACTCTGGAACATGCCGCAAATATACTATATATTATTTTTAAATGAATTAATTGTGAAATAACACAAATTAATCAAATAAAATTTATTTGCGCATGCCGGGTTCGAACCCGCGACCTCCGGATTGTGAGTCAAGAGTCTTACCCACTGGACTACGGAGGTCGTCAAAGCGTTGTTGTCATTTTGTTGTCCGATTACATAATATTTAAAAAATAAAAATAAAAGTAAATAAAAATTTCAATCACGCTTCGCTATTGGCTAGTTGGGTACAGCCCAACGTCTGTACGCTGGATCGAGACAGAGTGCGTATCTCGTGACCATGTGCGACGTGTAGCAGTGGGATCAGTGGCCGATGGTATGGATAAAAAAATAATTTTTGTTTTTGTTAGGAAGCTGAAGAATGAAAAAAAAACAACAAAACATTGAATTGAACGGCGAATCTAAATATTTTAAACAGAATTATTGATAAATATCACTACGCACCCAGTCAGTTACTTTGGGCATTTGTAGGGTAAGAGGGGACTGCGGGCGGGTGTTACAAACTTTTTATACCATCGGTGTGCATAAAATATACGTTCAAAGCGTCTTCTTCAATATAATTTGTTTGTAGGGTACATGTTATTTCTCCTAAAAATCATGATAATAAAAAAAAATTGCATCCGCCAAGTTTTGAACCCATGACATCTAGGTAGATGAGCAAAGGAGTTCAACTCTCTGCCAGTTTGATAAATGTTAAATTACCAAGATCAGTGAAGTTCCTACGTAGAATATTAGTCATATCCTTTGGAATTTATGTTATCACTAGCCGACACGTGAAAAACCACGGAATATTATAATTGTAGGATTCGTGAAGCTGGAAGTAGTTATATGAAATATTTACCTCAGGATCATTGCCTTTCAAAAGAATAAACTTATCTACGAATGTCAGAAAAGTTGGGAGGAATGCAGATCCCGCCAATGTCTGGAAATTAAATAAAAAGGCACTTTCTAGATGAGAAAATTGTGGAAAAGCTGAATAAAACAAAACTTAAGGCGCGCTCGGCAAAATTGAGGGAGATACAACCGTTCAAAGTATTTAAAATTTCACTTCGCGAACTGATATTGACAGTCCGCCCGCCATTTTGTTATAACCTAATACGCTAAACATGGTTTGTGATACAAAAAAGTGCCCCTTTATAACGCCTACTCGCGTCAAGGCAAGAAAAACATCCCAGTTTTCAAGTGGTTTAGCGGCTACGCTAGGTTTGAGTAACATGGTTTGTGATTCTGGCGTACTATTAATTCTGTATTAGGTCTGGGATCCAACATAAGCAGTGAAAAAATGGCAAACGAACTGTCCATATCAGTTCGCGAAGTGAAATTTTAAATACTTTGAACGGTTGTATCTCCCTCAATTTTGCCGAGCGCGCCTTAATTTATTTTTTATTCATCTTCTCCACACTTTTCTCATCTAAAAAGTGCCTTTTTATTAAATTCCCAGACATTGGCGGGATCTGCATTTCACCCGAAAAGTTATAAAATTACGACTATTTAATAGCATAACAATATATGACACGCTATCGCTTTCCCACCTCCCTCTACCTCATCTCTTTCCCCTCCCCACTTCAGCCTCAGCCTCACAACACACTCCAATTGGCGATGCCATAGTCTCACTGGCTCTACGCGATCGGGAGCAGTTGCGACTCTGTGCGATAATCACATAAAAAAAATCATACTAATCCTTCAACAAATGTAGCTCCGCCAATGAAAAGGATAGCCATTCACAGAATATGTAAACCACGTGCATTTTCTCTGTATTTTATCTTCACACCACTAATTTATGCATCTGCCAAACATCTGAACAACAAAACATTGAATTAAACGGCGAATCCAAAAAAAAAAAAAAATTCGCATTTAGAATAGAGAAGCATTTTTGTATCTACCTACTTTATCGCTTTATGTGGGTTAAGTAGTTCCAATTTTGAAAATTAAAAGTTCATGAGCTAGAATAATGTTACGCGTTACACGAATACTTGAAATTAATTACTCGTGCACCAACAACCAAAATTAATATGTTTAAGGTGATGCACCACGTCTAGAGATGCAAGGTTTTTAAAAATATCGATATCGATATATATCGAATTAAGTCGATATTGATATATCGGTCTAGTAGGCCGATATATCGATATTTCTTATTTTTTTTAAAGCTTATAGAAATCCAATGCAGTTTTAGTTATATCAAACGTTTATCGATTATGTATGAAGGTATATAATTTTTTATACTTACCTGTGTGAATAATATGTATATAAAATGTGTTTCAAAATTTTTTTAAAAATAAATAATTCCAGTTTTTTGTACCAGCTATCGAACTTAAAAATAGTAACTTTGACAGTCTGCTTCCTTGTAGCCGGTTTCTGCTTTGAGTTATAGTGAAGTTATAGTACAAGGAACACTTGTTGCAATAATTGGTAGATGACTCATTGCCAGATTGGGATATACACCTTGCATTTCCTGCTATATTTCAAAAGTATGTACAAGAGGAGAAAGATATAATGTAAGCTTGTCGTCACGGTCAGTTAATTTTTTTTAAATTTGCATGTGAACCAAAGATTTATGGTGCTCTCACCAACCACAGATTAGAGTAGAGAACAGAATCAATTTTTTTAGTCAGTCAGTGTTGCCAGTAATAGCATTTTACCCGATTTTGTGGGTATTTCAATTTGGGCGGGTTTTTCGATATTTCGATATGATGTTTGAGTTTTTCGATATTGATATATCGATATTTTTAGGGGTCGATATATCGATATTTATCGGCTTTCCGATATATGGTTGCATCCCTAACCACGTCGTATAAAATTCGACATCAGGCCGCTTATAATGACACTCCTTATGTAGATGGCGATAAGATTTAAATTACAGTTTAACACCAGCCAGTTTGTTTTGATTTATTCACGAAAAAAACTTTACACAAAAAGCGTGTTTTATTTCATTTTGCGAAGCTCAGGTCCAAGTATTTAAATGTTTTATGATCATTTTCTAAAGAATATAATTTTCCACATTATACGATAAAATAATAACCGAAAAGGGGTTCGTAAGTAGAAGATTTTAAACAGCAGTATTTATAAGCATGATGCTTTTTTTTCTGGAATCATAAAAAGACTAATAAAAAAACACTCGATTATTTCAAAGCAAATATGTGATCTACTCGCAGTATTTAATTAAAGCACCTAAAATATTTCTAAGCAATCTAATTTTCAAACTAAAATCACACGATTTTGCATTGCTGGCATGACATAGCTCCGGAAATCTTCTCTAATTTTTTTCTCAATAAAATTAAATCAATACGCGCCCAAACAGCCTCTGCCTCGCCACCATCTTTTACTAAATGCAATAGCGGACACTTTTCTTCCTTCAAACCTACATCCCTTGAAGAAGTTTGAAAGTTAATACTAACTTCACCGAACAAGCAGACCCTATTCCAACGTGGTTATTAAAGAAGTGTTGCAATGAGATTTCTCCCTTTCTGGTTTGTCTTTTTAATAAGTCACTTAGCATGGGTGATTTCCCAAAACCCTTTAAATCAGCCATCGTAACTCCATTAATAAAAAAACCGCAATTGGACGCTGAAGATCTTTCAAATTACCGACCGGTTTCAAATCTTCCATTAATATCAAAAATCCTAGAAAAAATCACTGCTTCACAGATAATATGTCACTTAAACTCAAATGAACTGCTGACTAAATACCAATCCGCATATAGAAGGTTTCATTCGACGGAAACTGGATTACTACGTGTTTTGTCGGATATAACGCTTGCTATCGAGTCGGGTAAACTGGCACTCCTTTCAGTCTTAGACATGAGTGCTGCTTTTGGCACGATTGACCATGATTTCCTTATTAAACGATTAGAAGAATCCTTTGGTTTAAACTGCGGTGTAAAGGACTGGCTGATATCTTACTTGGTCAACCGCGTACAAGCCGTAAAAGTGGGGAAAAACCAATCAAAATATGCAACCTTTTCATCTGGAGTTCCCCAGGGGTCTGTTCTGGGCCCACTTCTCTTCATCCTCTTCACAAATGATGTCGCTAAAATTATCGATCGTCTTCTATCTCACTGCTACGCTGATGACCAGCAAGTTTACTTCTACTGCTTACCAGAGGAAATAGACAGTCTTAAAACTCGCATAACCGAGTGTCTAGAAGCAATTTTTTTAGAAATTTAATTTAAAATTAAATTTGATAATGTTATTATCGAGTTCTGCAAGTTTTTTGGTTAGTGTTTTAGTTACAGCTGTTTCGACTTGTAAGGTCATTTTCAAACTGTGTAATTGGTTTAACCGGTAATAAATCAACTTAGACACCTTCAAAAATTGACATTTAAAATCTTATAAATAAGCCGTCCGTACGTGGCTTCACCACAGTTTGCAAATGACCTTACAAGTCGAAACAGCTGTAACTAAAACACTAACCAAAAAACTTGCAGAACTCGATAATAACATTATCAAATTTAATTTTAAATTAAATTTCTAAAAATTAAAATGGAGTTCTACGAATTAAACACAAAAACAATTAATATCTAGAAGCAATCACTCGCTGGATGACCTCAAATAGATTGAAACTGAATCCTGCAAAGACTGAGTTTCTCTGGACAGCCACAAGTAGACGTCAGTGTAACATTGATAACTCCCCAATAACCATTTCAGAAAGTGACATCACTCCAAAGACATGCATAAAACTACTAGGCGTCAATCTGGACGCTGATTTTTCCCTTAAAACTCAAGTAAACAGAACTGTAAGCACGGGGTTCTTTCAATTAAGACAAATTAAAGCAGTACGGAGAAACTTGACAATAGAGGCAACTAAATTACTAGTCAATTCGTATGTTGTTTCACGTCTAGATTATTGCAACGGAATATATGCTAGTCTCCCAAAATATCAAATCAACAAATTACAATCTGTGTTCAACGCTGCGGCAAGACTCATCACCGTCGTATCTAAATATTCCAGCGATCGGAAGGTTGAAGGAACCAAAGCGCAAACCAGATACCAAATTCGGTGAGCGTGCTTTCGGAGTGTCAGGACCTAAAGCCTGGAATGGACTGCCACACGAGTTAAGAATGATTACAGATTCAGCGGAATTTAGAGCCAAACTTAAAACTCATCTTTTCAGACAGTCGTATCCATAAGTTAAAGCAAATTCTTAAAATTCTCCAGACTTTCAAAATAAATATTAACTCAACTTTGGCATTAATCTTCTTATAAATATAAATGTAAAACCAACAGTGATGAGGGTAGCAATGCCCAATGTTTTAAATATAATGTCCCCCACGTGCAAAGTCGTATCTTCCCCAAGCATAAACTTTCTAATAAAGTGTGTTTTATCGGAAGTGTCCTGCAGGTAAGTATGTTTCTGTATCTATTTGTAAATACTAAAATTAGATAGAGCCTAAGATTCATAATAGATTGTAAAGAGCCCTTGAGGTGATTTTTCACAAAAACGGCGCTCTACAAATTGTCCAATTATTATTATTATTATTAGTAGCGCGTCACCCGGTAAAACCGGTAGTATTTGATGTTTATAAAAAATCAAATTGATTATTTCAGAGAATAAAGAAAATATGCATAATGCATTGTGTGCATAAGAAACCTTCTATTCATGGGAGTACAGTTAGCTGTCAGGTGGTTTATCCTATTCATTGCTTCAAATTTTCAAGCATCGAAAAATAGTGCGTCTTTTGTGAATGCAATCGCACCGCTGGAATTATAAGGCAACAACAACTAGTAATAATGATTATTGTATGTTTTTTCTTTTTTTATAATTATGAATCAAATATTTTAACATAAAATGTGATGGAAAATGGTACGTGCACAGGAAAATAATATTGTAATATAGATAGATACCAAAACTGTTGTTGACAGATTTTAATTTTTTAAATTTATTTTATGAACATATTTACAAGCATATTGAACATAATTACAAGAAATATATATTTTTTTTAAATACGCAGTCCTACATAGCTGTCACATGACAGCTTGACTTGCAGGTTCTTCCATAACAATTTATCTTAACATTTTATTTTCTACGTTTGTCTTGTTTAAAAGATCCATTTTTCTTAATATTTATAATTTATTTTACATAATATTTAAAGACCGCAGAAAACTTAATTATAATTTATATTCTAGAACGAAAATAATACATTCGTTGCAGTGATGAAGCAGTACTACACGTATTAAATATTTCATAGTGGGTAATGTCTCAATAATTGTGTAGGGGGCATACATTAATTGCGTGAGCAGTTTTTCCTCCAATCTCGACCCCCCCCCCCCCTTGGTGGTGAGATAAATTTGGTTTATTGTTTTCTTCGTATATTCTTTTCAAGTAACGTGAGATATTGCCGAACCCCCCCCCCCCCTTTGGACCTTGCATAATTAATGTATGCCCTCTTAGATACTTTGAATAATTTCCGGGTGACTTGTGTAGACTATACAGTGCATAAGTATGTGGGAATGTGTGGGTGTGTTGATGTTTTACTTGCAATTTTTCTATAAGACTTCTATATTCTAAAGACTTTAATAACATAAAAACCATAAAATTACTATACACGTCTTTGGTTAGAAGTCAGGTTGAATACAATTCAAGCATTTGGTGTCCTCATTTCAACTCTCATTGTTTACAAATTAAAAATTCAAAATAAATTTTTACGTTTTATTAATTTCAAAATTGGTGTTCCTATTATTGAAATCAATTATGTCAATTTACGCAGTAAACTTAACTTATCGAAATTATTAGAAAGGCGAAAAATATTTGATCTCCTTTTATTGTATAAAATTGTTCATTCAAGGTTGGACTGACCTGACGCTAAAAACTTGTTATCCTTACATATACCTCCAAAATATACTAGACGAAATATTTTATTTTACAACAATAACTTCGCTACGAATTCTGTGATGGAAAGAATACACAGGTTGGGCAATGAACTAACTGATGTCGCTGACATTTTTAATTTAAATTTCGATTCATTTAAAGCCAAATTAATCCACCACTTTTTAGATGTAAATAATGTGTGTGAAATCATTTTATTTTATTTAAATTTTCTTTTGTTTATTGTTTTTTATTGTTCTTATTTCAAAAGCATACAACGAGTAATTAAGTAAAAATTAATGTGTTTTGATTATTTTTAAAGTTTTTGTTGCTCGTAAGTATATGTACATACGAGTTCTCTAAAGTCATCCATGTGGAATTAGCATTAGATGTATTCCTATTATTTTACATTGAGTTTATGCTTTGTTTGTATATTTTGTAATCTTTTTTTTTATTTTGTGTTATACTGTTACAAATGAAATTTGTATTTTATATGTAAAAGCCCAATAGGGCGTCAATAAATAAATAAATAAATTATCTCAGTAAATGATATAAGAAATTCTTTTTGTGTGTTCACAGCGTCCTTGAGGTGATTTTTCACAAAATAGGCGCTATACCAATAATCAAATTATTATTATTGTGCCCAGCCGATAAATTTAAATAGTAACTTTTGTTGTGAAGAAAAAAGGAATTATACTTTTTTTGTGATAAAATTGGTGTAAATACGTAAGGAAGGATCGTATTGTCTGGTTTATAGAATATCACTCTTACATGACAGTTAAGTAAAATGGCAGTACAGAAAATTATCGAATTTATGCATAAATAAATTTTTAATAACTGAAAAGCAGTTTCCCAATGCAGTGTCTTTATCCCTCGAATTTTTTTGCAATAATATTTTATGACAAATAAAAAAAATACAAGTTTGCAGTTCACATGCGGTAGAAGTAAAACCTTCAGAAAACTAAAGTAGACAAGAGTGGGGAGGCTACGAAGCACCTCACAAAGAGGAGACCGATTATTCCATCTCCTTCTCTCGCAGGCTAAATCTACTCGTAATAGATGTTTGTGTTGCTTTTTGTTTCATCGAGTTTCTGTAAAGAAGTTTTTACTTAAAAAACGATACCTGAATTATTTTAATAAAATGTATGACCACAACACAGTCCCAATGTAGTAAAATATTAGAATATTTTTTCAGTTGCCTTTTTTGATTCTAAACCTAAATTGTTTTATTAAAATGAAAGATCACAACACGGTCTCAATGCAGTAAAATATTACCATATTTTTTCAGTTGCCTTTTTTGATTCTGGGCGTGCGATTTTTGGCGAATAATAAGTGCATTTGCAAATAACTGACCACACATCCCCTCCTTCGCAAAACGGGTTGTCTAGTCCGTCAAAATAGACCTCTTAAACCCGACCCTTTTATAGAAATGCTCATAACACTTTCGACCTTTCAATAGACGTCCTTGAACTGAGTTAACCCTTTTTATGAATCTCCGCACAATTGCTGAAAGGTTTCAAGATTTCAGGACTCGACTCATGCGTTTTTACCCCTTTGGGTGAACTAAATAGTATTGTTGTTCGTAGTTCGTTTATAGGTTGGTCATCTAGCCACAACTATTAGTTCTTCAGTAGCCTTCCGTCTAGTATGTCTTGCTTGTACTTAGTTTAACTGTTTTCATAGTTTCTTGTTGATTGTGTGTGACATAACATGAAATTATTTGGAAGTGATAAATTATACATTTACCTAAATGTAAACAGTGCTGAAGACTCATTTATATAATTTATTTACTGTGTTGTGGGATTAAATTGATTTTAGCGACTGCGTAACCAATATTATTTTTGATTGTGAGTTTAAAACTATTTTTGTATTTATTTTATTTTTTTCTAGTGACTTCGAGAGTAAAATAAGTTTTCTATAATTATTTTATTAGTTTTTGATCTTTGCAGAAAATTTTTTGATTTAGTTTTTCGCTGGCCCACTTTTATAATTATATAACATATACCCATGTAAAATATTATACTATACCTGAAAAAAGGTGTACCCCATTATGCATAATTTATATTCCAATTAAATAATACATAATAGATTTTTAAAACATGTAGCTCAAAATGTTGACCATTAACTTTCCGTCGGCAAGTAAAATCTTGTTATTTTCAATGTAAAGAGTATTAGTAGTTAATCGTTTTCCAATATTTACGAATAATTTATTTTTTGTTGAGTCGATTAAATTAGTAGATATATTACCTTATAAATTGTATAATGTTCACCCAATGTCTAAATATTTAATATTTTTTGCAGAAACATGGCCGCGGTACATCACGTCACCCCTTCCAACTACATCATGGACTACTCCTGTCACGGAACTGGAGCTTTGGACCTCTCCAGATCGAAGCCTTCCCAGAAAGCCTACTACAAAGATGTCATCCCACCGGTAGTCAAATACGAGCGAGATCATTTGGAACAACGCTCTGCCATCCACCCAGCCTCTCCTCAACATGATTCCCATAGCTCACATATGAATACAAGCAACTCTCCTAGACACTTCAACTCGGGAAATCAGTATAGGGACTCTTTCTATATGGAACCTCTCAACACAACCTACAACACAGGTAATCGATCTCCCTCTTTTTACAGTGCGGATAAAGATCACCCAGATCCGCAGTCTGGACTATCATCACCGAACTATGCTTCATGTTACCCTGACACAGAACACCTCAGTCCGTACATTATTCAGGCAGCGTTCCGCCAACAGCTTCTTCTGCAGAATCCCAGCAAGAAACCTGCCAAATCAGAGTCAGACGCAGTCTCAGATGCAGGATCAGAAGGATCACACAATTCAACATTCCCGATCTATCCAATGGTGTCCTCAGGCAGGGATGGAAAGGTCGCAAGACCGTTCAAAGCTTACCCAAAAGACCCTATGAGCTTGGCAGCTGGATTTTCATCAGTTGACGCTTTGCTGGACTCTCACTCAGCTGAAAAGTACTCTGTATTCAGAAAGAGGATGCTGGACCAAATCTGCGCTGCGAATGGAGGACAAGCCACTGTATCCAACCCTAAGATGAGAAGAACCCTCAATGGGAACGGTAACTCTAACAATAACAACTGGGATCTCAGCGAGGATGGCATGAAAGGAGACGATTCCTACACAGAGAGGAGGAAGAAGAACAACGCCGCAGCCAAAAAGTCAAGAGACAGAAGGCGAATCAAAGAAGATGAAATCGCGATCAGAGCTGCTTTCTTAGAGCGAGAAAACATCGAACTCAAATTCGAACTTGCCTCAGCCAGGAAACAGCTCGCTCTCTGCGGTGTCACAACACCAAACTCATAAGCAATTTTGAAAAATATTCTGTAACATTAATTTATATATTTTTGTACATTTTATGTCAGTTTTCAGCGTTCAAGACTTGGCTTGATCATCACTTGATTTTGTAATTTGTATATTAACTTGTAGGATAAGGATTTTTACCAAATTATTTTTCTATGTTTTTTGTTGTCGATGAAATTAAAAATACTTGATTTTGGCCTCTGAAGGCTTTTTTTAGATTTAAAGTTTAGCTTAGAAAAACCAAAAATAAAGAACAGAGGTAGATATTATATTGTGCATTTACAGTATGCGAGTTCCAATTAGTTTCTATAGAAATTAGAAAGTGTGAGAGTTAATCGCCGAATCTAATAATAATCGCCATTGTGTAATAATGACTTTGTAAAATAAATATTTGATATTACGCGACATTTGTCGACGTAATTGATTTCGGATGACTGATACTGTCGTAAAACAAATCTATTTTTGTATAAATTGTGATAAATTGTATTCTTGTCAGTGTGTTTTTGTAATGGTTATATATAATATTTATGTTTCAATGTGTGAGTATTTTTTTTATTTATTATTCCATGGTAAATTAATAATTTTGATAATAATACATATTTTGCATGAAGCGAAATGAAATCAATTTTTTTTCAATTAATGTGATGATGATGATGTGTAATGTTTTCAAAAACGTCCAAACTTGTATTGATTTGTGTATCCTTTGATTTAACAAAATTTTATTTGTGAAATTCTTTTATTCTGTCGTCAAAAATCATTATATTGCATTTTGAGAGGCGGGTATGGATACCGCCGTCCCGGGAACCTTTTTTGGATAACCAACACCTCTGCCATGGGTCACCCCAAGTAGTTCGCTACGTTTGGTGACTTAGCAGGGGTGTCCGGGTTCATGGGGTGAGGATTGTCTAGGTCTTGGCGGCCGATATCTTTGCCCACCTGCTGCGTGGCGGGCCGGGCGAGAGAGACTGGTTGAGGAGCTCTTTTGACCTCTCCAGCCAGAATCCCTCGACCCAATCGCAATCGCCTTGCACCGCAGTTGAAGGGATGGATTCATACGTCCGTCACTCCTGGACACACTGACATCCAGATTCATACCTATTTCCTTCCTAGAACTTCCTCTTCTTCCTTTCCTTAAAAAGAACCCTCCACACAGAATTCCCTAAGATGACATAGGTCTTGATGGAAATTATTTTCTTCTGGGCCTCCTGTGTGGAACTAATGTAAAAAAAGAAATAAACATGTTTCCAGATACAAATTGTATTAATTTCTTTGATTTTATCATTTATGAACCCATGTGATCTCCTAAGAACTTGGTTTCGGGTGAAAATGCAAAATAATATGCATTATTTGCTGATGCATGACGAATTAATGTAAACAAAAAAGTGCATACATATTAGAAAAGGCGAGCATTTCACCATCCTCTTGAAAGCTTATCCATAGGATAATGTATTATTTGAATTTCGATTTACTATTTATTTATATTACAGTCCGAGTTTATTCAAACCTTTGAATAATGGCTATATAACTGGAAAAATTTAGGCATAATTTTCTACCTATTACGATTATTTCTTTATTTAATTATATTATTAATGCACGATATCCTATGGATAAGCTATCAAAAATATGGTGAAATATCCCCATGCAACCATACTCAACCTGCGGCCCGCCAAGCTTTTATGTGCGGCCCTAAACACATTTTTATCAGGATCATGGTTTAAAAAAATTCTATCATTCTAAATTTCGTATATCTTGAGATTCGTTTCGACTTTGACGCACTGATAGTGACAACCGAAGAGGATTGTCATTATAGTCCTCATCAGAGCTGTTATCCAAGTGATGCCTACATTTATTCCCAAAAAGCAATTATTTGACAAAAAAGTATGCAAGCAAATAATTTATAAAACAGCCGTTTCCAGAAACAACTAAATCAATTATAATGCATAAAAACTGGTTAATATTGTATATCGACTGTTTAAAGCGATGCACTAATAGTCAGGTACCTACTTCCAAACTTTAACAGCATTTTTGGCTGCCTTATAAAGTATTGTTTTGTTATACCTAATTTAATTACCCATATTGGCGGGAGTGTTCAGAATGCAATCGAAAAATGTCCGACGAAAGTAGCGTTTCAAGACAAATGGGAAGAAGAATATTTCGTTGTTTCGGGGGGTTGGGGAGGGGGGGGGGGGGGTGGTGAAGGGGGTGTTTCATGATTTTTTTTGGTCATACCAGTGTAGTGTTGCGGCCCGCGTAACTTTACAAGTATATTTATGTGGCCCGAAGACAAAAAAGTTTGAGTATCGTTGCATAGAGAAAAAAGACTTCCAGACTAAAATTTGAATCTATTCAAATCTGATAACATTGAATTGCAAAATAGTAATAACATATGTACCTAAAAAAAAGAAAATGTTGATCAAGCGCTGAAAAGAAAAATTACAGTGGAATCCGTTTATTACGACTCCGTCCATATTAACCAACCGCTTTTAATATGAAGTAATTACACAGCGAAGTTTGGTTTTCATATAAAATTGTTAATAACAATGTCGGATATAATGACTTCGCTTAAAGTGACATGTGACTTTTCCACAAAAAATTATAAATAGATTTAGAAAGTGTCTTCTTTTATCTAGTAAACGCATGTTCTAAATTTTGTCAATTTATTTTTATTTTTAGAGGAAAGTTAGAACCAAAACCGGTTGGTTTATAATAAATTCAATAAAGTTGTGTTTAAACAATGTATTTTTTACGACTTAATAATTTCTTTAAAGGTAATGAATAAAGAGAGGCTTTTATTAAAATTTGATCTGTGGGAACCATGCAACAAAGTAGATACAAAAATTATTTTGAAAATTGAAAGAAATTCAGATTCTGTGAAAGAATGATACAAATCTGAATCACTAATAAATGATTTTTAAAGTTTACTAACGGTGAATCATTCGATAGGTAAATTCCAGCAATTATTTTTTGGTTCGGCAATGATCCTTCCAGCTTCGCAAATCCTTTTAATCTACAATTACAAAATCCCGTGATTTTTCACTGGTTGGCAACTTTAAAAGAAATTAGCTTATGTAGGTAATGTATTTAATGAAAAATAAGCGTAACAAAAGCACGTGGTAAATAATTCATAAAGTTGCCCCCCTTCTGTCAATAATGACCGCAGGAGCAGTACATAAGAAGCACATGTAGGTTGGGCTTATTGCATTTACGGCCAATGTAATCATGACCACATCCATATACTGTATTATTGTGTATATAGGATATTATAATATACAGGGTGCCGGGTACCCCTTTTTCATATCCTTAAATACACAATACAGGCACGTTCCTGACACGAGTCAGTCAGTTACGATATTTGATAGGGTTGTCAGTTTGAGGAGTGGTAAAGCAAGATTCATTCCAGGATTTCACGATAGGCTGAAAGGTAGATATTATTGTTTATACGCAGAATAAGGAACTCCAGTGAAAAATATTCTGGCTTTAAAAAAATATGTTCATATAGACCAATAAACGCAGATTCTGAATATATGAGTTTTATTTAATAATATTAAACTCAGAGTTTTTAAAAAAATATTAAAAAGTCCATTTTTAATCGGGTCGTAAAAACACGCCGTCAAGGTGACGTCACTGTTCGAGGTGTCGTGATGTCACCGTAAAGTCATTGTATGGGAATGTATGATATGACACAAGCCATCGTATTAATTTATTCGTTTAAAGGAAAGGAAGGAGGGGAGAGTTCTGGTAAGAAAGAGGGTTTAAGGGGTGGGTAGGAATATGGGTTCAGTGTGTCCTGGTCATCTGCCTCCAAGACCTAGACAAACCTCACCCATGAACCCGGGCACCCCTGCTTAATCACCAAACGTAGCGAACCACTTGGGGTGACCTATGGCAGAGGTGTTGGTTATCCAATATAGGTTCCCGGGGCGGCGGTACCCATTCCCGCCTCCCAAATTGACAGAGATTTAGTTGTTGTGTTTATTGAAACATTATTTAGACCTAAATAATGTTTCAAACATAAAGGTATCTCTTATTAGTTTAACTCTATTATTGAAAATATTAAAAAACTACTTTACAAAAAAAAATAGTAATGCTATTTCTAGGGAGAATACTTCGAACAACGGAATTCAAAATGGCGGCAGTAGATCAGGTGATTGCCCGATCCTATACTAATTTTTCAGGAGTGATGACGTGACACGATTCACCATGGTGGTTTTCGGTGGGGAGTGAGGAGTTTGCGGTGGGGAGTTTTGAAAAATTAAAACCTTGACAATTATTTTAACTATTAAAACTAACTCTAAAAATAAAAATAAAAATGTATTTATTTAAGTTAGAAGGTCATTATTCATTAAAAAAAACTGACTATGAAATAGCTGCAACAGAGAAGGTAATTTTTTAAAAGTTTTCCACGGTATTTTTTTTTAAGTGAAACTTCGTTAGCCCCGTTGGGATTTGGAATTCGGATGAAACGGCGTCAAACTGCGCTCATTCGGCGCTTTGCTTATGATGTCACTTTTCAAGGCTCCTATTGGTTGAGATATGAAACAGAAATGACGCTAGGTCTGCGCTCATTGACCACTTTGATTATGATCTCACTTTTCAAGGCTTGGTTGAGATTATTTTGGTAAGGTTTCGCTTCTACCGCGTGTGAAACGCACTTGATTTTTAAAATTCATTTTAACATTAGCTACAGGAGGCCTTGAGGAAAACAATTTTCCTCGGGGCTTGTTATCTAAGGATAGGATACTGTATGGAGGGTCTTTTAAGGGAAAGGAAGGAGAGGAGGTTCTGGGATCCTTCCCAGTTAAGAGGGTGGTTAGGAATCTGGGGATCACCTGACAAACATCACCCCATGAATCCGGGCACCCCTGCTAAGTCACCAAACTTCGCAGTGAACCACTTGGGGTGACCTATGGCAGAGTTGTTGGTTATCCAAAAAATGGTTCCGGGGGCGGCGGTACCCATACCCAAATTGATGCAAAATGTGATGAGGAAAACCTGTGAACAGTTACGTAAACCTCTCGAATAGTGAGCTCGGGCGTTAGGAAATTTGGCACAAATTTTTGGAAAAATGCATTTGTTTTTCTTTAGACTACGCGACAAAAAATGTCTTAGTTATATTCGGTGGAAAAGGTAATGTAAACCTTATAAAGTTTATAAGATATCGGGAACAAAGAAGAATCAATGAACAATAATTTTTTGACAAAGTTTCTCCAACCTTATCAAAAAATTATTGTTCATTGATTCTTCTTTGTTCCCGATATAATATAAATTTTATAAGGTTTAAATTACCGCATTATGTCACAACAGCGCATAGTTGGTGAGGTTTTTGAGCATTTTATTGAATCGTAGCAATATTCTTTTAATGTGGTATTTTTTTGTGAATACCGCACAAGAGCCCCAACTGCTCCCATCCTTCTGGAGCCAGTGACATTTTGGCATCCCTAATTGGGGAATGTTGCGAGGCAGAAGGTGGGGAAGGAGATGGGGGGGGGGGGAGGAAGGTGGGAAGTACCTGGCTATTCGTATCTGGTCACCTAACACTGCTAAAGCCATTTCAAGCCAATGATGTTTTTTTACATTAGCTCCATACGGGAGTCCCCGAGAAAAAAAACTCCCTCAGGGCCTAAGTCATCTTTGGGGATTCTGCGTGGATGATCATTTTAGGGAAAGAAAGTGGAGGATGTTCTGGAATGGAAAATGTATGAGGATAGTGTAGGAATCAGAGGGTCAATAAGTCTAGGAGTGACGGACGTATGAATCCATCCCTCCCACTGCGCTGCAAAGCGATGGGTTGAGAGAGTCCGACTGGAGAGGTCTAGGTTCTAGTCTCCTTCAGCCAATCTCTCCAGATCCAGCCCGCCATGCAGTAAGTGGGCAAACGCATTAGCCTCCAAGGACTAGATAAACCTTACCCCATGAACCCGAGCACCCCTGTTGAGTCACCAAAAGTAGCGAACCACTTGTAGTGACCTAGGGTAGGAGTGTTGGTTATCGAATAAATTTCATACCCGCTTCCCAAATTGTTCTTTACGAGAGGACGAAACTGAGAGTATCTTCCACTCTGGAACGTGCGGCAAATATACTGGATATACTGCAAATTTAATGAATAAATTGTAAAATAACACATTAATTAATCAAATAAAATTTACTTGCGCACGCTGGGATTCGAATCTATTCGAAATTGTGTGGTTTATTAATATTCAAAATTCACCTATTTTGGCAACCTTGCCTTCTAGACACTGTTAGCAGTTGCGGAAATATCCCAGATGCGGAAGAGATAATACAATGCAACACCCTCTGCTGTAATTGTGCACAATGATAATGACCCCAATGCGGGACTTCATCCCTTATCGACAAATGTATTAAAGGGTTGTTCAATAGAACCCATCATCGAACAATTCCAATCAAAATGAATACACCCTGTAAAAAGGAACCAGTAAAATCGCTATACATCTGTTTTTATGAATAATGCTAAAGATAACGTTTTGGTGCATTCTCACCGTCTGTACAAATTTCGTGTTGACGCTGAGATAAATTCATAGATTTCGTGTATTATTACTAGCAGTAATTCAGAGGCTCTGATCGAAAAAGTCAAACAATTGGTTTATATACTTTCAAAGGCAGCTTTCTTTAATGTCCCCCTTTTCATAAAGCCTTAATCTTGCTGGGTTAGTTATTTGTGCAAGTAGGGTTAATTTATTGCCGAGTGGGGTAGGCTATGAAAGGGTTGCAGAAATGAAGTCATTGGTGGATTTTTTTTGTAGGGGCTGAAAGTAAATAAGGAGGTTCTTCGCTATCAAGGGTCCACATACTCACATACAAAACATCCCCCATTCACTATTATTGACCAGATGATGTGGGTGGATTTTCTATGTAATTAGTGGCAGCACTCTCCGGGCCTAAAGGTATTAATATTGAATATTAGTTTGGACAAAAAACAGAGTGTGCAATTCACATGCGGTAGGAGTGAAACCCCCAGAAAACTAAAGTAGACACGAGTGGGGAGGCTACGAAGCACCGCATAAAGAGGTGAGCGATTATACTTTCTCACTCTCTTGCAAGCTAAATTCTATAGATGTATGTGATTGTCTCTTTTTAGTGTCGCTATTTTTCAATTCATCAAGTTCTAAAGAAGTTTTCACTTCAAATCACAACGGTGCTAAAGAAGTTTTCACTTCAAAAATACAGAGTGTGAAATTCACACGCGGTAGAAGTGAAACCTTCAGAAAACTAAAGTAGACAAGCGTGGAGAGGCTATAAAGCACCGCACAAAGAGGAGACCGATAGGTTACGAAGCACCGCATGGGAGACCGATTATACTATGCATGCATCTTATAGATGCATGTGTTTGTCTCTTTTTAGTGTTGCTATTTTTCGTTTCATCGAGTTTCAAATCATAACGGTGCTAAAGAAGTTTTTACTTCAAAAAATTATAAGTTCACACGCGGTAGAAGTGAAAACTTCAGAAAACTAAAGTAAAAAAGAGTGGAGAGGCTACGAAGCACCGTACAAAGAGGAGACCGATTATTCTATCTCATTCTCTCGCAGGCTAATTCCTATAGATATAGTTTATTTCTTTTTAGTGTAGCTATTTTTCGTTTAATCGAGTTTCAAATCACAACGGTGCTAAAGGAGTTTTCACTTCAATTAATCGGTAGTTACTTGTTTAAAAATCCAAATACAAAAATATTTGCGTGCAATTGAAATGGAATGGAGTCGTCAGTAATTGGTAGGTATTTTGGTTATATAATTGAAGATGATGTAATATTACATAGATATTATGTAGAATAATATGTAACAGCTTTCTCCTGCAATGGAATTCGAGAATTCACTGCTCACCTGATATGAAACATGTATTTCCTAAGGAAAACATTTCGCCATTATAATGTTATTATGTAATACTCTAGATCCGTGAAAGCTGAATTATTCTAGAATAAATACGCTTACTGTGAGTACCTATGTAAGGAACGAATATTAGCATGGCGCAATTGCATGCCAGTTTATTGTAGGTACTCACCTAATTGTAATTAGAACAAAGAGTATTGCAAATTAATGTAACGAGTACATTTTTATGAAATATTTGTTATATTAGATAAATTTCATTGAATAGCACCATTCCTCTTACCATGCTTTTATGTGGCAGCACACCCTCTGTTTAGCTGACGAAGCCCCTGTGTTTATAAAACGAAGTTTCGATTGCAAACTTTATTAGGAAGAACATACATCAAAACTGAACTGTACATACAGATCACTTTAGAAAAAATATTGCAAGTCTGCAGTTCAGTGAAATCTTCATAAAACTAAAGTAGACAAGAGAGGAGAGGCTACGAAGCACCGCACAAAGACGAATACCGATTATTCCATCTCGTTCTCTCGCAGGCTCTAAATCCTTTGTGTTTGTCTCTTTTTAGTGACGCTTTATCGTTTCATCGAGCTTCAAATCACAACGGTGTTAAAGAAGTTTTTACTTCAAAAATGGCCGATTTTATTTTATCGTTTCATTTTGCGAAATAATATCTAGTAAGCTCTAGTTCTATTAAGTGTGCCATACAGAGCAAGATAATGAAATAAAAAAGGCAAATTTAGTTTCTGAAAATATCGCGATCAAGTTATTATTTATTATTAAGTGAAATAGCGCAGATTAGTGGATTAAACTGCGGAGATCTGCATATGTGGCGGTTTTAACACTATTGATTTGTTTAGTCCAAAACGTTTTTTGTATGAAGATTTTCAGTAAATTTCAGTTTGGCAGTGCTATAAGTTAAACGGTGCCACAAAATAAATTTGCTTGGTTGAAGAAGTACAAGTTATTATTATTTTATTAACACCGCAGGCCTCGAGCATATGTATATTTGTGAGACGGTTAGATTATTTCCGCTTTGCAATAAAATGCAAATAAATGAATATTTCTGAACGTATCCGAAAAATAATAATTGTTTTAGAAAGGTGATGAATACGGTTTTAAATTCAATTATTAGAAATAATCAAACAATTTATTAAATATAATATATAATATAAATATAATTACTTTGAATGCTTAAATTAAAGTTTTAAAAATAGTTCATCATATGTTTTTCTAATTAAATTAAAGATTTTCTGTGGTGAACTTTTAGATTTGAATATAAATCTCTTTCTAATACCGTACATTCCGTCATATTTCTCACCCTGAGAGTAATGAGACACAATGAGATCTATATAAGCTGTTCCCAAAAGCGGACGAACTAGCCTGATGTGTTAATGTGTACCAATCTATCCACGAACTATATTCCTATTGTTTATAATTTCGAATTAGGTATATGTTATGATTAGACAATATTCGGTAAGCAACAAATAAATACAAATTTCGGTATTTACAGTTTGGAACAAGCAGTCCCCTCTTACGTCGCAAATAAGCAAAGATACTGGATACTCAGCGATGAATTTAGACTCACTTCAATTCAATTCAAAAATGTTCTTTTCATTTTTTTTAGCCATTTTCAGCTTTCTAAAAATACAAAATTATTTTTAAATAAAATAATTTTTTATTTGTCCAGTTCCTACACATTCGTAGAAACTGTTGCGAAATGGTGCCAAACTGTAAGCACGTCATAACGGATAATAATAAAAGCAGATACACTGTTCTTTCATGAATTCAAATTTAAACCCTATTCTGAAAATCGGGTTAAATCCAGGTGCAGTGAACCAAAATCAGAGTTTTGGTCAAACACAGATTAGGTGGCTGCCATGAATCAACAGGCACGCTTCCTACAATTACCGTCAGCAGTAATCCGACGGACATTTAGTGGTCATCTCTACAGAATTCCCTGTAACCTCTATTCACGTAAATAAACTGCTGTCCATCCTCTATTATCACTGTTTAGACAAAGCGTTGCATCTAACAAAGTTTTAAGCTGCATAAAACGGGAGTCAAATTGTAAAGGGCTTAGAATTAAGATCAAGTTTGACGATAGATACATACGTAAGAAAGACTTTGGGCCAAAAGGACCTGAGTTGGGATTTTAGAGATGGAATTATGAGACATGTCATTCTTACTTAATTTTTTCATAGTTTTTGCGCATTCAGCCGGCGCGTCCCGTTACTTTGTGGAACAGTTTTGTGGTTTGGCGAAACTGTATTGTTGCACATGCCGTTGTGTATTGAGTTCCTATGTATTAGCGAGGGTTTTAAGGGGTTCAGGGGTCTGTAAACTTTTAATATAAAAAGTTGATCGGTTTTTCGAAAATATTAGCAGTCTAACTGCCCAGAACAAATCCGGAAAATTGTGAATATTCACCCAGGAACGGTGAATATTCATATATTGAAAAGTGAAAAATATTTACAAGAAAACATTTCACGTACAAAATTAAAATTTTAAATAAATGATAAATAAACAAGTTTTTGAAGAGAAACTTCTTTAGCCCCGTTCT
Source organism: Limnephilus rhombicus (assembly GCA_929108145.2). NCBI lineage: Eukaryota > Metazoa > Arthropoda > Insecta > Trichoptera > Limnephilidae > Limnephilus > Limnephilus rhombicus. The sequence goes on along the minus strand of OV815277.1, from coordinate 29,706,851 downwards.
GATTTGGAATTCGGATGAAACGGAAATGACCGATTACAGCACCAGCGAAGCATCAAACTGCGCTTACTGGTCGCTTTGATTATGTTGTCACTTTTCAAGGCTCCCATTTGTTGAGATATGAAACGGAAATGACGATAGGTCTGCGCTCATTGGCCGCTTTGATTATAACCACACTTTTCAAGGCTTCTATTGGTGAGATTGTTTTGGTAAAGTTTCACTTCTACCGCGTGTAAACTGCACTCGAATTTTTTTTACTTGGAATCGACAACTCTACCAATCGAGCCAAATCCCGATTGGACCGATATATACCGATATTTATTGCATGTTCTGCTGTAATGTCATCGAATTTCAGAGAAATACGTAAATGTTCGCGTGTGTGCACGTGATTGTCATGCATTTATTTTTCCAATAATATTAAATGAAATTTGTGTAAGATCGCCTTTTTAAAAACATCTATATGAATTTCACCTTTGTTTGTTGATTGAAATAAGTGGAATCTTGGAAGTGGAAATTAACCCACTTCCTGAAATCCGATCGAGCTAAAACTCGGTAGATAGACTCGTTTTCGGCGACAATGCTTTCTGTCAACTGTCTTTGTCTCGTGGCAACCACGCACACATGCGGACATACACGACGGATTTTTCTGAAATTCGAAGAAATTAAAGAATGTACCCGAAATAAATATAGGCCTTACCGACTCCGGATTTGACCCGTTCTGTAGCGCGGTTGAATCCGGTCACGGGATAGGAAGGTTCAAATATCAGTCGAACAATTTTTTTTGAAGTTTTAAGACATTTGAATACAGAGTTAGTTGGCAACGCGGTTGATTTCAATCATTGGATAGGACGGTATACAAACCACAGTCAAAACATTTTTTTTTTAATTTTTAAAAGACATTTTAAAATATATGTACTTCTAGCTGACCCGACAAACGTTGTTCTGCCATAGAAATTATTTCTAGTGAATATTTTGGCTGTTAAATAAAAAAATAACTAATGTATTGTAAGCTTCTGGGGATGGGATCTATGACAGGAAGAGGAATGGAGCGCTGTAAACTCATAACCGCCGATAAAAGCAAAAAAACACCACTAAAGTAGGAAAATGAAGTAAAGAAAATCAATATGAATTTCGAAGAGCAATTGAGTGTACGATATTTTTTGTCAGTCTGTCTTTAGGCAACACAAATAAGCTCGATGGTTTGCCCACGCGAGAACATGATGACGAATGAAATATCAAAATGACGCAACGCTTCTCGTGAATTTCTTGCTCATGTGTGGATGAAAGTTCGATGGGGCGGACGTAGCGCCATCTGTCAATCAACAACATAAATAATTTCGTTCTGTTTGAAATACGAAAGACGGTTAAATTTGTTCATACAAAAGTACTAAATTTTTTTTTCTGGATAGGGACACCCTAATCGCCTAGCGGTATGCAATATACTTTAAAACCTATTCTCATACCTACTAAACGTACGTCAAAAATTTCGTAAAAATCGATAAAGCCGTTTCGGAGGAGTGCGACCACAAACACCGTGACTCGAGATTTTTATATATAAAATTATCGCAAAAAAACTTTGTTTTCACGGGTTAATTTTTTAAATCCTACACAGATATGTTCTAAATTATTGTTTTATTGTTAGATTTCACAAGTTGTTGATCGCTGCAGGTACGAGTGTACGCCTCCTTTTGCGTCGAATAATATTTTTGGCATTTTGTTGAATACGTTTTGCATGCAATCATCAGGACAATGGGAACGAGGAAAGGATGAAATTTTTGAAAAAAAAACTACCACATGTACAACTGTCATAGTCCGAATTGTCAAGAGACCACGGAACAATAATAATACAGTGAAGAAAAAATATCCCCATGTCGACGAATAGAATGGTCAGGAAACAACCAAATCATTAAAATAATGAAAATGTGCTTTTCACATCAACGTGTTTTATTAAATACTAACATCGAATTAGCACCTTTTTACTGCCGTTCAATTTTACCTACTTTCAGGTATTGTTTTCAGGCATTTCAGCGTTGTAAGTAAGTCAAATAAGATGCTTGCGTTTTACCAAAAAGAAAAATATCATTATACAGAATACTTTATGTTTTTTGATAAGTGTCTACTTATTTTGTTCCTACTGTATTTAATAAGATCTCAATGAATATTAAAAACGAATAAAATTGCACCACTGAACTAAAAAAATGGTGTAAAAATGATTAACAGATCAAGATTTTTTTATTGATATTGTTTCTTAATACATTAGTATCTATTGATTGTTGCACGTAATCTAAATATGTTTGCTTCTGGATATATTATGAGTGAGTATATGTGGTAACTATGTACTGCTATATTAAGCGTAAGAAATGTTTGAAACTTTCTGGATAATTACAACTACTGAAAAATACATCTGAAAAGTTTTTTAATCATTAAAAAAACTCTTGCAAAACTGTCAAAAATGTAAAAATTTGAGAATGACATTTTGCAAAACAATGACTATCAATCAAAATTCAATTTTCGAAACTCTTTATACTAATGAATTTATTTGAAGTACTCGCCTTATACTTTGAATCGAATCAAGAATTATATAATTATAGATTTTAATTGTTTTTGTTTTTAATTCGTAGAACTCCATTATTTTTTTTAAAATTGAATTAAAATTAAATTTGATAATGTTATTATCAAGCACGTCTCAATGTGGTTCAACCGCAGTTTGAAAATGGTATTGTAAACCAAAACAGCTGTAACAAAAATACTTACTAAAATACCTGACGAGCTTGATAATAACACTATCAAATTTAATTTTAATTATATTTAAAAAAAATTACAATAAAGTAGTTAGTTAGTCTTAAAATTAATTGTTTACGGCTAACATACTTATTTAAGTACATTTACAAACACATATTGTTGTTCCCCTTGCTGTCAGTGGTAAGTTATGAAAAAATTAAAAAAAAATTTTTTTTTAAAAGTTTACGCGTATTAAATTGTTAAATAAATGTCAAAAATAGCGAAAAAGCGGGCAGAAGAAAGACACATAAATCTAAATAAATCCATGGACCGGGTAATGAAATACTACTGAAAAATGCAGTTATTATTCTGGATAAACGTTAGGATTAAAATAAGTTAACATTGTTGTCAGTGTTGTGTATTGCCTTTCTGAATTTAAAAAAAAAATGCATTGATCATCAGTAGATTATGACAATATCCATTTTGCGAAATGTCTTTGTTGGATGAGGAATTCAAGTTGAACATGAATATAATGCAATAACTCTGATGTGCTACGTTATGAGATCGATTTGCGGAATTTGAGTTATTGTAAATAATAATTTATGGTACGAGTACGATTAGTGACAATACAAATGTTGACATTTTACAATGTAGAAGACTACACGGCATTTAGTAATTCTTTGGATAGTCATGTTTAATAAAAGGTCGCTAAACAGTTACTTTTCATGTTTGACGGTATGTGTATGAAAACGCGTTGATTGTGCCCACAACAACCGTAGTTTCCTTTATGGAAAAACGCGAAAAATCACGGGATATTATAATTGTAGTATTTGTATTTATTAAAAAAAATATTTGCCTCGGGATCGTTGCCTTTCAAAAGAAGAAATTTACCTGTCGAATGTAAAGTTGAAAAAACATCTATCCCACCTCTCAAAAATTCAAACAAAAGAAATACACAGAAAAATAAATGATTAATTTAAAACAATATTTTTGGTACCCACTTTATCGCTTAGAAATCTGATTTATACTTATGAGATCCAATAATTTTACGCATTAGGCAGGAATTTCCACCGACAAGCAAAATTAGTATTCATGTTTATATTCCTATATGTAAATCCATGAATGCGAATACGTTGATCGCGGGATTAAGTACTGGCGTGCGTAAGTAAGTTTTATTTAATTACGCACGGTATGCGTTATTTTTGTTCAGAAAAACAAAAATATACGTACACTCATATTTTACATATGTATCTATAATAGATTATAAAATAAAAAAAATAAAAAATATAAATGTAAATTGTCAGCAAAGAATTTTGGTAAACTTAAATTGAAAATTAAAAACGACCGATTTACGTTGTAACACAGACAGGTAGGTAGTAGGTCAGATAAGTTTTAAGATTTTCACGGCCAAAAGCATTTTCGTTATTTGTTTTTGGGGTATTATGCCGTGTTGCGCTACCTCCTTCTTTAGCCAACGTTTCGGACATCGTTGCAGTGTCCATCATCAGGGCAGATCCGGCAGATCCGGTAGATGTGTAATTTTTAGTTTTTTTTTTTTCATTTACTAGATTCTTATATTTCTTGAAGAGATGAATCATTTAAATTTACTGAATTTAAAGTTAATGTTCTTTATAAATAGAACGGCGTCATTTGCGCCTTGCAATTTTTACCTCATGTGGGTATTTAAAAATGTTACCTGGCTATTATAGTCTTAAAGGTCTCGTGTTTCATCGGTAGGGAAAAATTGTTATCTAAAAACCCTACTAAAATTGCATGTTTCGTCCAGACTCAACATCAATCTTCATCATCAGAGCAGCGGCGGTCGAATGCCATATATACATACGTGTCTGTTTGTGTTATGTTGGGAGTGGGAAGGAGGCGGTCATGTCCTTTTAAATTTGGAGCTCTTCCGCATTTGCCTTTGGGAATGAGGAAACCATGAAAAACCTCCTCCGGGAAGAGTCGGCCGACAGTCAACATGAAACTTGTCGGCCTTCAGTGATTTCAGTATATGAAATCCTGCATTTTGTGGTGTGAGGTGTATGTGTCTGTTTTTATGTGAAATATATACTTTATGGGAAATTTTTAGAATAAACATACATATTATACAATATTATCTAGTAATTTTTAGTCGTGAAGTGTGTGCTTATTTACTTCGAAGCGATACCGTGCCGCCAGCACCACTAACTTTCACCAGTACAAAATAATCGTGACAAGCAGTGGCGTCATCGCCGCGGAACGGAATAGAAACAAATAACGAAAAAGGTAGGTAGGTGTTCAAGAAAAAAATACAGTATTTAAAATGAATTACTGTGCACATTATATCTATAATAATAATAATATTTGGATGATTTATATAGCGCCGTTTTTGTGAAAAATCACCTCAAGGGCGCTGGCTATCCCAATGCTTTAATCCGCTGCTACCCGAATTTCTAAAGATTTCTTAAATATCTCCCTTAAAGTTTTGAAGTTTTTAAGCTCTTAAAAAATGCATACGTTATTTTTGTAGATAATATCTAGACGCCAAAACGCAAATTATGTGAAATTCCCTCGATAGGAAAAAATCGCAAAGTATGCTGCGAAAATTATTATAAACACGTTCATTTAATTAAATTTAGAAGTTACATGTATGAAAAAATTCACAGTGTTTCTTTAAATGGTATTTTAGATGTTCCCCACGAGATTTTTGCTCTATTTTAAACGAGTCGTGTTATATTAAACATTTTCATGATTTTCCTTTCAATTTTATCGTTTTAAATATTCCAACATTCGTAATTACATTATCTCTCCATCTTCTTCTTTTTGAGTGGGGATACGGCGCCTTAAGGCGCTTAGTCTAGATATTAGTTGCCTAAGGCGCTATTTAGGTCAGGGTCGTGGCTGATTACGGTACACTCCCCAATGAATTGGGGATTCAAGATTCAACTGATGATCTCAGAGGAAAATGAGGAAGAGGGAAGAGGAAGAGGAAGGTGGGGTACATTTTGATTGAAACTGTAGCGTGATAATCCTGAAATTCGGAGTTGCCAATTCCGATCAAATCCAATAATGCCTAATCTTGCCGCCCAACTGCACACATTCATGAGTTGATCATTTATTGTTAGATATTAATTATGATTTCCCGGGAATAATAGCACCGTTGGAATAATCACATCAGGTGATCAAGAATTGCAGACACCTTCCCAAATATGACTGCAGGGAAACGTGGATAATTTTGGCAGGTTTGCTGCATGTGATAGTCCCAGAGATCGTATGCATGTCATCGACGATCATCCTAAAAGCCGTTCATAAAAGACTTCCTTCTCACACGTCTTGAATGAAAATGTAAAAGATACCAGAATGCCGAATGTCTTTAATCAAATTGCAACAATTGAAATGCAGAACTATTATGAAAAACAGAACAGTTATAAAAAAAATAATCAAAGTGTGCAGTTCACACGCGGGAGAAGTGAAACCTTCAGTAAAGTAGACAAGAGTGGGGAGACTACGAAGCACTTTTTATATGAATGTGAGGAATGATTTTTTCCATATTTTTGTGCACCTTTTCTTATACATTTGGTCATCTTATTTGTGTTTTCTTCTTCGGAGTCGCTAGAGGACGCTTTTTGCCTATTCATTTTGGAGTGGTTTGAAGATTGGTTATTGGTTTTATAAAAATATATATATATATTTTTTTTTGATTTCGTAAGATTCGACCTTTGTTCCGCTGTTCGTCAGGCGCTTTATACCATCAGACTAAAGGAGACTTGCGTGGGACGTTGGATTTATCGTATTATATTTGATTCGAGTATCCGCGAAATAAATAAATATTTTATTGCTATCTCATTCTCTCGCAGAATGAAAATCTCTCAAATCCTGTAGATGTATGTGTTTATCCCTTTTTAGTGTCGCTCGCTTCCGTTTCATCGAGTTTCAAATCACAACGGTGCTTAAGAAGTTTTCAAAAGATTGTTTTCACAATACATCATATTATTACCATACCCCAAAATGAATATTTTTCGTGAAATTGAAATCAATATTTATTTTTTAAAATGCTGCGTATTCCGTCTCCCGCATATTAATTTTTCAAATGCGTATTTCAGAAGTCAATATTGTTCAAAACATGTCAAACCCCAAACCCCGGAACGGAAATAGAAAAATGGCTTCCCGCTGTCAAGATTAACGATTACTTGTGTCACTGCTTCACGATAGTAAACCTTTTGTCAACACAGATACTATAATAATTATTATCTCTTCCAGTCTCCACAAACATTCAAACTGCAGACCACTGAATACACGACCAGCGTTACGACACCAATGACGTCATTTGTATCTTTACTGATTAATGATAATACGGATTCCAGAGAAAGGATACAAAGTTGGACTATTTACTACGTTGTTGTGTCACTAAAAGATCCGTTGTTACCTTATTTCTTTCGTTTATGAGAAAGAGAGATTAAAATGGATCTATTAGTAGCATGACTTTATTCGGGTATCGGTGATACCATTGAAAGATAAATAAATACATTATATCAACAATGATTAGTGATCATTGTGTACGGAATTGTACTGTTATTTGTACAATTATTTGGGATACATTGTGTTATTTAAACTGTAGTTTTCAGAAGGTTATGGTAAATGGTTTTATGTTTTTTTTTTTATCTGAGAGTATTCTTCAATTTTAAAATATTTCAATTAGTGGAAATTCTCCAAGAATTGATTTTAATGTATGTAATTACGTTGGGTTATATTGCGTTAACCCCTATATTTTACCCAACAGGCAGAGAGATAATATATTATTTTGCCTGGGAGAATATATAGTATTTTTATAATGGGAAGTGCTTCTATCAAATCCCTTCCTTTTTTTAACATTAGCTCTACACAGAAAATAATTTGCTGTATGGAGGGTCTTTTAAGTAAAGCAAAGAGAGGAAGATCTGAGAAGGAAAATGTATGTGGGTTGGGTAGGAATCTGGGGGTCAGCGTGTCCAAGAGTGACATATGAATCCACCCTTCCCACTGCGCTGCAAGGCCTTGGGTCGAGAGAGTCCGGCTGTAGAGGTCAAAGGGTCTTCCGCAACCTCAACCGGCATATCGCGATCCGGTCCGCCACACAGCTGGTTGTCCAACGCGTCCTTCACCAAGATCTCAAAGCTTACTCCATGACCCCTCGAACTACTGCAGTCACCAAAAGTAGCATACCTCTTGAGGTGACCAACAGCAGGTATGGGTGTTGGTTATCCGATGACAATGACAGTCCGATTTTAAAGTTGTTCCCCTTCTCCCCATGTAACCCCCACCCTTCCCCTATCCCTCTACCCAACCCTCCACTAACGATCTGATGTTCTTTCCCTCTCTTTTATGCTTTGTCTTTTGTTTACCTTATAATCTTCTTCTGTACTGTAATTTAGTTCATATCTATGTCTTGATGAAGGTTGAGATCAAGCGAAACCAGCCGATGTTTATAAATAAAATAAAGTGGTTTTAAACAAATAATGTTTTTAATTTGAATAATGTTAAACCAAAGTGTAAGAGTAGTGGGGTCTGGAAGTGGGGAAGGGTAGGAGATGGGCACAATGAAGATGGGGAACAAGTACCTGGCTATTTAAATCTGACCACCAAACACATAAAAAGCCAGTTCAACAACGTTTTGTTTCGATTCTGAATGGTTGTCCATCATCAGGGCGATGCTGAGAGTATCTACTACTCTGGAACGCGCAGCAAATAAACTGTACATTATTTTTAAATTATCAGATTGTGAAATAACACAGAGTAATCAAACAAAATTGACTTGCTCTTGCCGGGATTTTAACCCGCGATCTCCAGATTCGTAGCCGAGAATGTTATCCACTGAAGGCGCCACTACCCGCATTTCTATCGATTTCTTACACATCTCCCTTAAATATTTGAAGTTTTTAAGCTCTTAAAAAAACTATATGTTATTTTTTAATATAATATCTAGACGCGTTCCACGTCGAAACACAAATTATATAAAATTCCCTCGATAGAAAAAAATCGCAAAGTATGCTCCGAAAATTATTATAAACACGTTTGTTTCAGTTATTTTACAAGTTATAGTTGTGAAAAAAATCACAATTTTTCTTTAAATGATACCTTCCACGATATTTTTGCTCTATTTTAAACGAGTCGTGTTTTATTAAACATTTTCGCAATTTTCGCATCGATTTTGTCGCTTTAAATGTTAGCGCGCTCCTCTAACATTCGAAATTTCATATCTCTCCATATTCTTCTTTTTGAGCCCGGTTGCGGCGTCTTAACCACGGAGGCCATCTTTAATTTGTGGTGTATACAATTAAATAATCATTCTACTTTTTCAAGTTTGTCTCACGGAAAATTAAGTATCTACTTCTTACTCTGCATTGACTTTAATTGCAATCATAATTAACGACCATCATTATCAGATATAGTTTGGCATAATGTTACACAAACTTGTTGATATTTCTAGTGTGTCATTAGTGTTTGTTATTTGCATTACACAATTCAAATACGAATTTGACTTAATTACGGAATATTACAACAAATTAGCAAATAAATACAACCAGTTACATAATGAATATTATCTTCCAGTTATAATATTTGTAAAGTAATCAACCATTGATATTATTTATATATCACCGAAATAGACACAATTTTGTTCATTTGGTGTTCAATTTTAAAGGATGTTTTGTATGTGTCATTTTGTATTACACGCAGTTGCCTTATGCGCACTAATGCGCACCTAAACAATGAAAAATAAATTTCTTACTTCGACAGGAACTATTAAATTTTTATACTAACTGTAATAATATACTAACTGGAATACCCTACAAGAGTCCCAACTGCATCCGTCTGGAGCAAATGAGACTATGGCATCCCCAATTGCGGTATGTTATGAGGCTGAAGGTAGTGGGGAAGAGAAGGAGATGGGGAAAAGGAAGGTGGGGAAGTACCAGGCTTTTCAGGCTTTTCAGGTCACCAAACTGAGATAAAGCCTTTTCCAGTAACGTTTCAATTCTGAATGGTGGTCTTACACCCGGGCGATACTAAGAGTATTTTTCGCTCTGGAACGCGCCGAAAATATGCTACACATTATTTTAAAAGAATAAAATTGTAAAAAACACAAATTAATTAAATTAAATTTTTAAAGCATAATACTGTTTTCATTATTTGTTTTTGGGATGTTATGCCGTGTTGCGATACCTCCTTCTTTAGCCAACGTTTCGGACAGCGTTGCAGTGTCTGATACACATCTGCCCTGATACGCATCTACCGGATCTGCCCTGATGATGGACACTGCAACGCTGTCCGAAACGTTGGCTAAAGAAGAAGGTAGCGCAACACGGCATAAAACCCCAAAAGCAAATAACGAAAATACTTTTGGCCGTGAAAATCTTAAAACGTATCTATAATACGTTGTTTTAAAAGTATAAAGTTTTAGGTAGGGGAGACCAAGGACAGTTGTACCAATTTGATTTTGACCATTTTCCACATCTTAGCTATAATGTTTATGAAAAAAATGTTCATACTCGACGGCAGACAATTTAGCTGTCTACCAAATTCTTATTCTATTATTTTTCTAAATGTTATAGAAATTAAGATATAAGCTCATAAACAGATCGGGGGAAATGCTACAATTGACCCCTACCCCGGGGTTAGTTGTACCAGTAGCGGAATTTAAATTAAAACACAGAATTTATGGATAAAGTTAGTTAATTGTAATAATTTCGGTGAGGAAAAACAGTTTTTTTGTTGGTTTATAAAATTACTTTACAAAATTTCAATTACATTGCACGTAATACACAATTTATCTGACCACAAGAAATCTCTTATAGAATTCGTCAATTGAAGTGTTACCAAAAACCTTAACTATTGTAATACAATAAAATGACAATACAAATATATATTAACACCATAGCATGTTTTAAACTCAAGAAAAGGGAAGAAAAAAATAATAAAATTTTGTATGAAAACATTGTGGTACAATTATCCCCGCGGTACAATTATCCCCAAACATGTGAATATTTGTTCCTTTTGCAATAATTTTTTTATGACAATATACAACGAACAAATACACTGGCTCAAACTATTACATATTAAAGTCTCATTTAAATTAAAATAATTATAATGTAAACTTGTAACCATAAAATAAACGTATTCAAAACCGACTTAGTGTTGAAAATACAACATTTATTACAAAAAACATTAACAAACAAAAAATAATAAAAACACTGGCTTATTGAGTGATCGGTCACCTTATAGCTTATAGGAACTATGTAACCACAAAAAAAGAAAAATTAAATAAGAAATAACCTCTTACCTATTATGGGAAGTAAAAATTGTACTAAGGACAAATAACCACACTGGCTAAAAATTCTACATATATTTTTTTTAGGAACAATTTACAAAAAAATATAAACATGTAACCATACAATATATATAATCAAATTGACCAAGTTTTGAAAAAACATAACATAAACGTAACAAATAAACTAAAAACGAACAGACAAAAAATAGCAAACATGCTTGGCTTGGTGAGGGATCGGTCGCCTAATAACTTATAGAAACTATATAACTGTAGAACTCGTGGTTGGAGGTTGCCAATGTAGAACAATGAGGTTGGGTATTGGAAGTCTTTATTGAGTTCTACCAAAAATTACAATTTGCAAATCAATTCACGAATGGACAGCGAAACAGATTTATTACACTTCCGGCACTTTGGTAAACAAAACAAACGTAGTTTCTCACTGGGTCAAGGTTAACTGCGGTTGCTTGAGGCGAGCTTGCTGAATGCTATGAAAAACTCCGTAACACTGAACTCTGTGAGTTTTGCCGGGCGCCTTTATATAGCCCGACAAGTCGGAAAGTTGCTTTGTGCGGCAGTAATTTTTCAGTTGACGAATTTCTCGAAAGCGCCCGAACTGTGCATTTCAGGCGCGCAATGTTTCGAACCTTTTCTGGAACGCGTGAGAGGTAGCTACAGGTATGTAGGTATAACGCAGCTCAGTATCGATGTGATAGGTACCTATTATAGAGTCACGTAATTACGAGCGGTGGCCGGAACGTTCTCGATGGTTCGGCATTTGAACATTTTAATATGGGCGACGCTTCTGGAAAGATCAATATTTTTCGGAAACAATCCAAAGCATGAGGTAGCAGAGGCTGGCTGCTACATAACCATACAAAAGAAAAGTTTAATAACAAACAACCTCTTACCATATTCCTAAACTAACTAACTAACTAACCATCACGCCGTTTCCCCGCAGGGGTAGGCAGAGAGGACGGACCGCCAAACAACTCGATCTTGGCACACACTCCTTGCCTCGTTCACATTCATACATCGTCTCTTACATGCTCTTCTATTATTCCTTATTTATTTATTTAGAAATAATGAAAATATTATGAAAAATGATCGTTATAAATAAAGCAGGAAATTATCAAAATGCAAAAGAAACTTAATTGTACAAATTTTTACTCAGATTCACATTTATGACACTTCTATCCATGTTCTCGCTATGTGCAATCTTCGTGGGACCAGGATTTGCATTTAATCAACATTAACATAAAGTGAAAAGCACTTGAACGTATGATTTGGGAGCTGTACTCACAGAATCTTAGAAAAAACCTCGGGGTTAGTTGTAGCACGGGGTCGATTGTACCGGTACAACCGTCCCCGCAAAAATCGGTACAACCATCCCCGAGGGGTTATTTGAAATTAAAAGGCAAATTTTTGGTTAATCCCTACTCACGAACGCTTCAAAACCCATCCTAAAATAAACTCAAATGTCCAAAGAAATGTGTAGATAGAAAAATACTAACACATAGTACATAATCATTGCAATATTAGCGAATGAACGCAATCAAGATAACTTACGTTTAGTAAAATTTATTTTTCCGATTGCGGACGTCCGGGTTGCACCATGTCCCACGGGCTACTGACGATTGTCCGCATGTATCAGGGCCATCGCCTGACGACACATAGTATGCGTACCTATTATAGTTTGGGAGTTATTCGCCTTGGTACTATTGACCCGTGGTACTATTGTCCCCGGTCTCCCCTACACCAATGAGAGGTAACAGAAATACAATTTTAATGATATACCTACCTACTTACCTAACCGAATTATATTTTTTCTTATTGCTTGTTTGAAGAACAATTTATCATTTTCTATTATTTTATACTAGCTTGTTTACCCGGCTTCGCTCAAGACAACATTCGAGATGCAATCCTAGTTCCATGCTCCCAGCCTTTATACCTTCAAAAGCGCGCCCTTTAGGTAAAAACTGGAACCGTCATCCTGAAGGGGGGATAGAGACCTAACATACCGTATAACTCCCTTGATGTACCTACCTATCAAAGTCATAAAAATTGAGTGCACTGGTTGAAAATTGAGTTGGTTTTACAATTTAACCCCCGGGACAGATAGTAAATCAATTCTTCGTTAATAAATAGTATTGTATTCGTTTATGTAATTATTGCCTTAGTTTTAAATCCGGCTTTCGTAATATTCTTTGTAAGGCGTGTGTACTGAATAATTTTGTTTGTATGCAAACTATTTTAATAATAATGTAAACGGGAAAAACCATTAACATCAAAAGTACCAGAAAAATCTCATGAACTTTGGAGAGGGATGTTTTTTTTGCTCGGTGAAAACTCCCAAAATATACTCGTAGATACAACCGCTAAATTCCGTGTAATTATACCTATCTCAATCTCATAAAAAATACTCATGCTAATCTGTTTTCTGTTACATATTTTAAATGTATAATTTATTTATTGTACTCCTGCTTTCACTTTTCACAAACATGAGATAATCTTTTAATTTTGTGGAACCGTAAATCATAAAGTAAAATATGCTAGTTACTATATGCAGGGAGTAACAGGACGTACCCGAGGGATTTTAACCGTCGATTCCTGACATTATTTGGAGTAAAAATGTAAATGAAATTTTGGTCTCCGGTGATATTTTTGATGTATTTTTTTTTTTCAAAAACATTAAAAAATGGTAGGTGTTGGACAGTTGGAAGCGGGGTGAGGGGTTGGTCGGTTACTCGGCTGAGTGACCACTGATAACAAGCGGAAGATATTTTTTTTAGTTTGAATTTGAACAAAAAAAAAAAAAAAATGTCATCAAAAAAGTCAGCGGAGATCAACATTTCATTTACATTTTTTACTCCAAATATACTCAAGAATCGCTGGTTAGGCTTATCTCCCTCGGTTACGTCCTATTAAACCCTGTATACATACAACTATGTAGAATAATAGAACACTAATCAATCATTGATTAAGTTTGGGAGGCGGGTATGGGTACCGCCGCCCTGGGAACAACGGTGGTTCACTATGTTTGGTTACTTAGCAGGGTGTCCGGGTCCATGTGGTTTGTCTGGGTCTTGGCGGTTAATGTATCTGCCCACCTGCTGCTTGGGGGCTGGATCGAGAGAAATCCAGCTGGACTCTATCGACCCATCGCTTTGCACCTCAGCTGGAGGGATGATATACTTCCGCCACTTCTGGAAACACTGACTCCGAGTTTCCTACCCACCCCTCACACCTTTTTCCTTCCCAGAACTTCCTTTTTTCCCTTTCTTTGAAAAGATTCTCCACACAGCATCCTCGAGATGAACACACAGAGATGAATCACATCCCTGAAGATGACAGAAAATATTTTCCACAGGGCCTCCTGTGTGAAGCTAATGTAAAAAAAACATTATTAATCAATTACGTTATTATTAGAACTATATTTAGGTACTTGCAGTTTAAACACATCTAATATTTCTGCGAAAGTATTGCCAACTACATCCAATCAAGGCACAAACTAGTGTCTGAATGACTCAATCTTGATATTTGACGTTTGGTAAAGGGTTCTGCTTATTTAAAGACAATTTGAAAAAGTAAAAGTGTGTTTATTTTAAAATAATAATTAAGCTCGGTGCTACCTTGCGGTCCAGGAATTCATTTTTATTAAATTTGTGTCACGTTCTTTGACGGAGTTCGGAGTAAGTTTAATGTGAATATAATTAAAATTGAAATTGATAGGTAGGAGGTATCTATGATTGTTAAAGAAAGTGGATTTTACCATGCCCTAAGACGGACATTTCTGCAAATTTATAAAAATCGTAAATAAATTTCCAAAAATCGCGAAAGGCACGTGGATACCAAAAACAAAATGGCGAACGTAATTCGATTTTGATAGAGATTCCGACATTCTGTTTATTGGCAGTCGCGGTATTTAGTGTCATGGCGGTGTCTAACCCTTCCAGGATAAATCGGGGTCGGCCAAATCTAATCAAACGGAGGGCATCAGGGCAGGATTTAGATGTGCTCTGGGGCCCGGGCCTAGGTGGTTGTGGGGGAAGATGCCTGATGCCTATTTGGCGAAGGAAAAGCACCCTGTGTATTACAGAGAATGGAAATTGATATTTTATAGTCGTCCCGGTGAAACATTACTCTTGGATTTCTCAAACTTTGTGATTTTATAAGTCTAATGAGATTATATATTCTTGTGTGACGAACACAAAAAATCTTTAAATATTTAGAAAATTATTTGAATGAAAACAGTTAACTTAAAAAAATATATTCCTTGCTTTATTTTATTTATTTATTTATTTAAGTTTTTATTCCAGCAGGGCTGGGAGGGTAGTGCAATCCCAGTCTGCCATATTACATAAAAAATGAAAATAAAATTCGAACATAAATAATAATAATAAAAATTAATCACAAAATTAAAAACAAAATAAAATTAAACAAAAATAAAACAGAAATTAAAATTTAAAAAAGAAATACTGTTTTTTTTTTATCGTCCATCAGGGAGGTCGCCTCATCATTTGAACCCATCGCTCATTCAGTGGGGAGCTGAGCCACCCGGATGCAGCCACGACAATGATGTTGTTTGATTTCCGTGTCCTGCTCCAGAAGCTGGCTAGCCGGTGGCGAAGTAATGCTGGGAATGAGTGCACCCTCCCTTCGGTGAACATCGTGGAGGCGCTGCAGAACCTCGGTAGTTGCAAAAGTTGCCTGTATGCATTGTTGTAGCACACCCTCAGTTTGTCCCATTGCGCTGCTGGGTATTGCGTCCACAGTTCAGATGTGTACAAGGCAGTGCAGTATGTCTTGAAGAGTAATTTTCTGACGTCGTCGCTACAGTGGTAGAACCGCCTTGAGAGCATTCCCGCCCGTATGTTAATTGCTCTTCTTTGTCGTTCCATATATTCCGTTCCGTTCCGCTTTGTGTGAGATTAAATTAAATTAGTTCCGGAAAACACCATACCTTCTTGAGGATCTTTTAACATCTAATTAAAAACTATAGGTACCTATTAAAAACAAGTGATTTGGGTTTGAAAATTAGATCGTTTAGAAATACGTTTGATGCTTCAATTAAATACTGCAAGTAGAACACTTAGTAAAAATTAAGTTTCAATCATATAAAAACTGTAAAGTTCAAAATCTCCCACTTACGAATCTCTTTTCGGTTATGGTTTTATTTTATAATGTGGAAAATTAAATTATTTGGAAAATTCGTAAAACATTTAAATATTATATAAAATAAAACACGCTTTTTGGCGATTTTTTTTCGTGAATAAATCAAATCAGGCAGCTGGAATATAAACCTTATCGCCATATACGTAAATTATTATTAGAGGCCTAATTCCGAACTTTACACGACGTGGTGCATCACCTTGATGATTGAATTTCTCTTTAAACGCATATCATTAGTCAAGCGTATTATTTAAATACATTAAGTTCAAAAAGTGCACATTAATATTATACTGACATTTATTATGCAAGTCAACAAATAAATAAAAAAATATTGCAGGAGAAAGTCAGTGAACGACCAGCATGGACACAGATAGTACGGAACTATACGTCAAGGCTACTTACGACGTCTAACATTCGGAATCAAACGAAATCACCTTACGGTAAGCAGAAGACGAGGTTGAAATTCTGAAATTTTGAAAAACAGCGTATGTTGAATATGTTGAACACACAGTTGCGTCAACTTATAAATTCCTCTCTGAAAGTCTGTGCAATTTGCCTAGTGGCACAGCTCATCGTTCAAAAGTTTTTGCTGCTTTAGCACACAGATTATCTACTTCACAGTCAAATTAAAAAATGTGTAAAAGAATTGAAATCCTCAATTTCTGGCGCCCAAATCTGAGATTTATTTTTTTGGCAGTCTAATCCAGCCCTTTCGGCTATGAGCTATGACGCATCGGTATATTATAGTATATTGGGTCTATAAATAGGAAGTGGTTATGCCTGGACCCTCACCCAGCCGTCGACATGACAATTGCTGAAATATGGATGAGATGAGAGGGGAAGGAGATTGGGAGAACAAGGGTGTGGCGCTGGACAGATTATTGTTGAGCTAAACAGAGTGGCTCAGAGATGGGAATAATCGATAGGTACATTTTATGAATTGAATTCTCATATTCTTTCCGTAACATTTATGTACACTGGTCGTACATATCACGAAAATTTAAGCGAGTTCGAATTTGTTGTTTTATTTTATATACAAATAATTAAATAAAAAATAATGTTGAATGTGCGTAAAACAAGATTCCAGGACAACTCAGAATCAACCCAGCTCAACACCATTTGAAAAGTCATTAAAAGCTATGAAGAAAAATTGCCCATTACCTAACCTAAGGTTATCTATTTAACCATGTTTTTAAATATCTTTTTCATCACTTTTATTGACTTCAAAGGATGTGTTGAGTTGAATTCATTCTGAGTTGTCTGGTCACCCTTATTACAGTCACACAGATTTATAAAATATCTTGGTATAGAATTAAAGAAAATCTTCGGTGGGAAACTCATTTTCGTAAATGATTTACCAAAAAAACTAATCAAATATTCAACAAAAAAAGAACTAATAAACCAACTAAGGGAACGTACCCATACTACGTGACCACCTTTTTGCAATTTTTAACCCCCCCCCCCCCTCTCCTCCCCCGGTGACCGCGGGAGTATATTCCAAGACTCCCCCCCCTTCCCCAACAGTTTTCACGTAGTAAATCATAAATATGGTTTTGAAACATTTCTTGCTAACAAAAAGTTTAAAAAATATTATTTGGCTTATATTTGTCTATATTAATACGGCGCTTGCTGCGTGACGGCAAGAGTGATGGCATATCTATAATTAAAAGTGGAAAAAATATTAAAAAGTTAATGGAAAAAATATAAAAAATTTCTAGATTGACTACGTGATAAAAACCTAAGCCCCCCCCCCCCCATTGTGACCAAGCGTGGTATTTTGAAGACCCCCCCCCCCCTAAACAGGTCACGTAGTATGGGTACGTTCCCTAACCATCACGCCGTTTCCCCGCAGGGGTAGGCAGAGAGAACGGACCGCCAAGCTCTTGGCACACACTCTTTGCCTCATTCATATTCATACATCGTCTCATACATACTCATCTATTAGTCTGACTCTTGTCATAGCCCTACTCAAGTATCTGATTCATTTAATTGTGACATGTCTTCCTCGGGCGTCCCCGACTTCTTCTGCCATTCACATTTGCGTCATTTATACTCTGTAAACTAATTTATTCGTTCATTCGCTCTACATGCCCAAACCATCTGTCCTTTTTTAATCTTACACAACGCACACAATCAGCCTAACATTCTTTGCGGATCTCCACATTTCAAACATGATCATCAGGGATCTCATTTCTACCGCATTCAGTCTGATTTCATCTTCTTCTATCTAGAACAGGGTTTCTTAAAGTGGGGTCCACGGACCCCTCAGGGGTCCGCAGTAGGTCTTGGTAAAGATCTTGGCGAGTTTTGGTGTTCTTTGATTCAAGCTTACCCTCTTCTTGTCAAGCGAGCTATGTCCGTTCTGATACCATTTGCGGCTACTTATCTTTGCGAGGCAGGGTTTTCGGTTATGGTGTCAATAAAAACAAAAAGTCGCATTCGATTGAACGTCACAGATGACATGCGCCTTGCCTTATCGAAGACAATCCCACAATTTAACTTATTGAGGCCAAACAGCAGCACCCTCATTAACTTAGTAAGTAAGTAAGTGTAATGAAAGTATTTTTTATTAGTATAAATAAGGTTTTTTCATTTAAAAAAATATTTGTGTCGGGAGGGGGGGGGGGGGGTCTAGAATGTCAAAAAGCTATAAAGTTTACCTGTTACTATGCTTTGAGGGTATATATATTTTTAATTTACTTGACAAACATTCTCGGGTTACGAATTACTTGACAATGTTTGAAAATCTCCTACTTCCGCCACAGTAAGCGGAAAAAATATTGGAGGACTATATAAAGGAGGACTTAGCCAGCCGAGGAATTGAACACCTGATGGGACCCAAACGCGATGCCAACTCAGCCACTGAACGACTATATATGAGTACAATATTATTCCACTAAGGCGCTTTGCCATTCTTGTCTCAAATGGTACCTGACAAGTTGATCCCCCGACAATTGGCCCCCAAAATTCCGATTATTATAAAAATATTAATTTTGTGCGCTATTTACCAATTTCAAACCTAAAATCGACTTCAAAAACAATTTAACAATAAATTGTTATAAATATCAAACGAATTTATTTACGGTGTAGAATTAATGTACGTATACAATGGTATATACAGTTATACAGTATATAGACAAGCAGTTTTTTCCTTGTTGCATTTGAATGAAAATCTGTTTTATAATTTTGTTATTCAGCGGTTCATCCTCTTTGCACACCTCCTCGGGGACACATTCTTATATTTTGTATAAGTAGGTTTTTATTTTATTTTATTTTATTTATTTTTTTATTTTATTTTATTTTTTATTGGCAATGTTTATTAAAAATACATATGAAGTTACAATAAGTACACCGTGTGATCCCTAAACCGACGGAATATTGCATATAAGTATCTCGGGGTGGGCAACTATCAAGAGATCAACTGTCATGGAACCGTCTCAAATATGTTTTTTTTTTTGGAGAGGAACGAGCATAAACAAATTTAAAAAAATCAAAAGTGTAAGTCGTGTCACAAAACAAACCATTTTTGACCACATGGCATTTAAAAAAACTTAAAAGATTAAGGCATGAGATTTTATAAAAAAAAGATTTGGTATGATTTTTTCTGTTCCACAAAACTTCATGTCAAATTAAATAAAGTTGTATACAGAAACGCAGCCGAGCGTAAGTTCTGTCCATATGGCAAATGCTTCCTAATTCAAACGCATGTAATTCAAATTTAGAACCTTACAAACGGTCGGTCGGACCGGAAGGAGACGGACCCGCCAAAAAAGGTTTGGCGGGAACAAAAATTTGCATCCCTTTGAACGTGGAACCTTACCGGAAACTGCCAACAACATAATCCAAATTGACCATTCATAACAGTTGCTTGATTTTTGAATAAAGAACGGTTTTTGACATATTCGTTTTTGAATAGTTGCGAATAATTGATATAACAATGCGTTATTATGCATTTTGAATGCTTCCTAGTTATTGAGATATAACATGTAACGGATACCATATGCCACCCAAAATTCTTTTCATCTTTGGATGTTTTAATCAATACGTAGAGGATATTGGTTTTTTTTTGTTGGTAAATGCTTATGCTTAAAATATCGGTGTCATTGAAGATAATACCTTTAGTTATTATCTTATACATAAAAATGAATCGCTAAATGTGTTGTTAAGCGCAAATCTCGAGATCAGCTGAACCGATTTCGCTAATTCTTTTTTTAGAATATTCCTTGAAGTACGAGGATGGTTCTTACGGAGAGAAAAATTAAGAAAATTGCGCAGAAAATTGGATAATTTCAGAAAACCTAACGACTATCGCACGTTTGACAGTTCGCGTGTTTGAGAATGACATTTTGCAAAACAATGATTGTTAAAAATCAGGATTCTATTTTTGAAAATCTTTAAGTTGATAAATTTATTTAAAGCAGGTACTCCCCTAATAATTTGAATCGAATCAAGAATTTTAGATATTTTAAATAGGTACCTATGTTAGGTACCTAATTTAATATACATGAAAAATGGAAATTTAAATTGTAAAAGGTGGCACGCGGGCTGTTTAAAAACTGAATGTACTGGGATTCAATATATGGAAAGCGGGAGGGAGGGAGAGACGGGGGAGGGGGGGGGGAGGGAGAGCCTTGAGAGGGGGGGGGAGGTGGAGGCGGCGGAGGAGGCGGAGGAGGCGGAGTGGGAACCCCCCTTACACTATGCGAGCGAAGCCGCGGGAAAAAACCTAGTTCTCTACAAAAAAAACAATACAGGTAGATGATGCCAAGTAATGCCTTGTTCACAGAAAGAGTAAAGAAGCTCGCGGCGTATATTTTTTACTGATTTACTCGGAAAACGAACACGGCGTTACAAGGGTTGTATTGTTTTTATTCGATAATCACTCCTTTAATTAAATTTGAGAATAGTATTATATTAGACCCCTTGGTTGAGTGGTTACGATCCTTGAGTATGAATCAGGGTTCAAATTTGTGTTACTTCGCAATTTATTAATTTAACCCCTGGAGCTTTCCGCTTTATAACCTATTTCAACATGAGTGCTCGGAATGTTTTAAGCCTTTGGTTTGTAAATTTCCAGCCCTATTAAAAAAATATACGCCCTTGGTTAGGTATATCTGACGTTATTATTAGGCTAGCGACTGTACGGATGAAATTAAAGAATCCGACTTCGAATACATCTCTGACGCTGCGCCTTATGCAAAACCAACTTCGTACTTTTGTAATAGAACCGAATTCAATAGGTAGCCAATAATGTCAAAAGATGGCACCACTTACGTTAACAGCTAGCGTGAGGAACGTCGGATTTTTATTTTATTTATTTCTACCTATTACAGCAGGGGTGCTCAAACTTGAACTGCTGGCGATCTACCTCAATATTATTAGACTCCGATCGATCGACTTTGTCTAGCTGTTGCGCCGGGGGGGGGGGGGGGGGGGGGGTAGAAATACTTTTTTATTGCGACCTCATTTTATGCCGTTTTTATCGTTTTATTGGGAATACTAAACTGGTTCAAATTAAATATGTATGCCGTGAATTATAATCTTTTATTCTGGCAGTACGTAAATAGTCTGCAACTAGAATTTTATAACTGCATTTCGAATAAGATAATGTTTTCCTTCGAAATGTGTCAGCAGATGAATCCACAACTCGAATTTTCCTTTTTGAACACAAAATTGGTTTGAATTAAATCTCTGTGCGGCGAATTAAAACTACACTCAGAACATGAAAATGGTTTCTCTTTGATTCTGGCAGCACATACACAGTCTGCAACTTAAATTTTATGGCTGCACTTCGAATAAGAGAATGTTTGCCTTCGAAATATTACAAAAGAAATTTTACATTATGAACGGGATTAAATTAAATCTGTGTACGGCGAATGAAAACTACACTAAGATGAAAATGATTTTTCTTTATTCTTATAGCACACACATAGTCTGCAACTATAATTTTATAACTGCACGTCAAAAAAGAGAATATTTTCCTTCGAAAAGTGTCAGCAGATGAATCCACAACTGGAATTTTACATTCTGTTCACGTAACTGGTTTTAAATTAAGAGTGAATCTATTCACCGCACTCATTTTGTATTATTTATTAATAAACTTAGTATCGCCTTCAAGTTGCAACTCGAAATGACTGATTGATAAATAAACCAAACCACACACTGGAAACTAGATCGATAACTTCGGGCTTTTGAAGGGGGCAATTTTCGACAATATTTCACAATGAATATGCAATAATTTGAAGATTTTTTTTCTATGGGGACTTGTGGCGTCACACACCATAGATGAGGATAGAGTAAACAACGAAAGAAAGGCGCGACCATTGACAATATAAATTACAAATAAGTAATAAACAAAAAGGCATGAAAAATGGGCGGTCTTATCGATTGAGGATCAACTAAATCAAAAACTGTGAATAGATCTATTTACATCTGCAATTTTTTCTCGAGATCGACTCAAAAAGCAATCGCGATCGACCGTTTGAGCACCCCTGTATTACAGTATTTACCTAATTATTAACATTTTTACAAATTGCAATTTTATTATGTTTCGTTTGTAATTTTGTGAATCTCTCCGGGTATGGAGAGATTGATGATAATATGATTATTATTGTAACTGGCAGTTGTGAATAATAATACTAAGCGGCTGCATATTATAAATGACGTCATTGCCTGTCGCGGTTACTTTGTCCCGGTGACTAGCACTGGATCGCCTGATTTTATTTTTCCGGCAACCAGATATTTTTTAAACCAGTTCGTATCGGATTTATAAAATGGTCACCAACGCTTAAACTGGGCGAAGCCGAACCAAAAGCCGCCCGCAGAGTCAAGCATAAACCTGCGGAGCGGATTTATAACTGCTAGTATGTATTATTATGAAACATAATATATTACATTATTATTTTCTATACTATAGTTCGAGTCCAGTTGCGACCATTATTTTTTTTATTATACCTAATCGGTGTTCAGTGAAGTTTAAACTTCTATAAGTTAAAACCCGAAACCAAAATTTCATAAACTTTAAAAATACATAATTCACGTCTGTAATAAAATCCATTGAATACAAATCCATTGAATATTACTTGTTCGAACATTGTGCCATAAAAATAATCCAAATAATTCCCAACCATCATTATAAATTCAATTAAAACTATATAAATACAAAGGGCTAAGTCCAGCATTTTACAATTTTACAGGTAGCCAGGGAAGCAATCATTTCATGTTATTTAGCCTGAATTGTATTTTAAACAAAGAGTAGGCAATAAACTTTATTTAACTCTATTATGACATATTTTACCGTTGTCCTTTAGGATTAAACAATAAATCAGAAATGGGTTTTTTCGTTTTATGGAGAATTTTGATGACGAGCTTTCTCAGCAATCTTGTATTTGCATATTTAAAAGCATTTTTCACCAGAACTGGAGAAATTTTAGAAGCTTAGGTTTTAACGGTAGTTAGAGTTAAAAAAAATGCTGTCGATCGATTGACTTTGGTGCTTCGACCAAGTATATCTAGATAGGGCGTGTAGGTCTTAAAAATGACACCGGAACCAAAAATATTGGTTTACGCAAACATTTATCAAAAATAAAGTCTATTATCTCACAGTCAAAAGATCGCATAGAAGCATTGGTTTGTACCTTTAGTTGGTCTGCGTGGAGCTAATTTGTGTTCCAGCAAGTTAGCGGTAACGGAATTACTAGATTTGTGAAGATCATTTTTAAAACACAAATTTCAGGCAGTTAGAAATATTTTAGGTATGGGGCTATCGCAAACTTTATTATTAACAATTTAATCAGTTATATGAATATCTAAAAAAATATGTATATAAAATATGAATTCGAGGCAGCGTATCGAGAAAAGTAACATTTGATAAACAATGTTTAATTTCTTCCTAGTAAAACAACTACGTCACGCAAGAGATGCAACGGAATTCGATGGGTAGTTGTATTATGAAATTTCTCGTACCTGGTGTCACTTTGGGATTGGAATTGGGTATGGGAGGGCTAATCTATAGTTAATATATCGATGCTTTGGTGATATAAATAGTCTTGTGAACAGAAGTAGTAGAACCTCGTATAATGCATTGAGGTTACTTTTTTATGTGAATACCTTACAAGAGTCCCAGTTGCTCCCGTCTGGAGCCAGTGAGACAATGGAATCCCAATTGGGGTATGGTGTGAGGCCAAAGGTTGAGGGGAGGGGAAGGAGATGGGAATGAGGAGGGTGGGGAAGTACCTGGCTATTCAAATCTGGTCATCAAACACGGCTATAGCCATTTCAAGCAACGTTTCAATTCTGAATGGTGGTCTTAAACGGTTCCATGTGAAATCAGAATGAAACCAAACCAGAAACACCTCAGAAAGATCTTTAAAAGCTATGAAAAAATAATTTTAAAATAGCCGGTTACCCTAACCTAACCTATTTAACCATTTTTTTATCATTACTCTTAATGACCTTTCTGAGGTGCTTCTGAATTGGTTTCATTCTGAGTTGTCCGGTCACCGTCTTAAACCAGGGCGATAATGAGATTATCTTCCACTTTGGAACGTGCCGCAAATACCTATATTAAATATGTGTTAAAAGAACTAATTGTGAAATAACATAGAGCAATAAAAAAATTCTTTTAAGAAGTATCTTTTCTCGGAAGATTTTTCAATGTAGATTTCAATGAGTGTTTCAGGCTGATAATTATTGCTTGTAATAATTTAAAAAAATCTATTTGCGCAAGCCGGAAGTCTGGCAATATTGAGTTAAACGTAATTTTTTCACGATTTTTATTATTCATTTTTTAAAATGTAATTACCGCACAAGAGTCCCAACTGCTCCCCACCACTTGCAGCCAATGAAACTATGGCATCCCCAATTGGGGTATGTTGTGAGGCTATAGGTATGTGAGGTGGGGGAGTAGATGGGGAGAGGAAAGAGGGGAAGTACCTGGCCATTTAGATCGAGTCCCCAAATATGGCTAAAGCCATTTCAAGCAACGTTTGAATTCTGAAGCGATACTGAGAGTATCTTCTACTCTGGAACGTGCCGCAAATATACCTAATATTATTTTAAATGATTAAATTGTGAAAACCCGATTTGAACCCGCGACTTCCATGATGACAACGGAGGCAATGAAGCTGGGTGACACCGCATTTTTTGTTTAAATCGTTAATAGAGGTGAGTGCGCTCCATTAAACGTCACGTGCTTATTAGACTAACCATAATTATTACAGGGTTGTTTTCCATTTGTTAACATATATTTTAATGTTTTAACAGGTCAGTAATTTTGAAATCAGTTACCCAGATAGGTTAGTTAATAGGTGTCCATTGTAGGGAACGTACCTATAACATACCCACTTTTTGCAATTTTTAACCCCCCCCCCGCTGACTAAAATCCTAAGCCCCCCGCCGCTGATTGTGTCCAAGCGTGGTCTTTTGAAGATCCTTCCCCCCCTGAATGGGTCACGTAGTATGGGTACGTTCCCATATGTATAATAAATATTTTTATCACTGCCATATACGAATTTATAAAGACTGTTATAAATAACTGAATTATTTTTGATCAATTGCTATTGTACAGAATCCTAAGTAATACGATATCTTCCCCGTATCTTTTACAAAAAATAGATATTAGAGTTCCTGGTCACATTTGCAGAAACGTATCCTTTTTTTATAACAGCCGCTCCAACAACAACTATTTACTTACAAAATGAATTCATACATCGAGCCTGTCGCTATCATAACACACACCTCACATATACGACATCTTCAATATAACTTTCAACAAATTCAAAGTAACACTATTAGATAAACGTAATGCATCACAACACACCACTTAACATCCATATTTATATTTATTGTATTATTTATCAGATTTCTTTTCCTAATTTGCAATATATTTACATCTTCCCTAATTACATACATATCATCCTTATACTCCTATAAGATTATAAGCTTACCCTTTATTGTGTTTTTCTATATTCTTATCATGCATATTTAAGTATTTAGCTTCTCTTAAATATTTTTTTCTTAGTTTTTCTTGTCTAAATGCCAGTCTTATTTCCGAAGCAATAAGTCCTGCAATTAAAAACCTGATGAATGGAAATGCTATAAACGCGAAGTCGAATGGAAACATCATAATTTTTTTTGAGAATAAAAAAATAAATGGCTTCAGCGCAATTATGAAAACAAATCACACAAAATTTGCATAAATACAAAATAATTCGATGACTTTGGAATTGTTTTGTAAAGCGATGATGAACATGGGGGTTATTTCTTTCTTTCTGAGAAGTGCTACATAAAAAATAAAAGCAATAATTTTTAAATATAAGTGGGTTATTTCATAAAAATTCTCCAGCCCTAAAGAGACCTTAATTCTCCAGTATTTCAAAATAAATATCAACTCTACTTTTGCCTCTAATCTTTTCATAAATGTAATACTAACAGTGATGGGCGTAGCGCGTAGGAAATGTAAAATCAAGCAATGTCCAGTGTTTTAAATATAATGATCTCCGCGTGAAAAGCCATATTATCTTCTCCAAGCATAAAGTGTGTTTTTCGGAACTGCCAGGGGGGCATGTTTTCTGTATCTATTTGTACATAATCAAATTAAATGGAGCCTAAGAATTCATAATGAATTGCAGGTTCACAGCCCTTGATGTGTTTTTTCACAAAAAAGTCACTATACAAATTATCCAATTATTATTATTATATTCCTTACAATGTAAATAGTTGGATACCTAAAATTGAATTTTAATTTTTAACAATCGACGGTTTGCAAAATGTCTTTCTCAAATTATGACAGTTTTTGCAATGATTAAAAAGCTTTTCAGATGGTTGTAATAATCCAGAAATGTTCGCGAGGGTGGAAAGAAGATATTTTGAATGTTTTAAACATTTCATATGCTTAATATAGCAATTAATAAACAACAACAAACAAGCTAGCAAACAAACATACATTCATTTTTATATTTATGGATTTGTCTATTTTTTTTTCGATAACAGTAATTTTATTTAGATTTTTTTAAAATAATTTTAAATATAAAAATTATACGTTTATTCGAATTATAAAATTTGAAAGCGTAATTTATTGCCTTTCAAAATCAGTTTTTATTTTTCGGACACGTTCAGAAATATTCCATTATCTTTGATTTTATTGCAATCATTTTAAAAGATTGTAAGCACAAAACGTTTCTATAACCAGATACGGAGATAAACAACTTACTACTAAGCAGTAGAATAACTATTTGTTTTCAGAATCTTTACTGTAAGGTGAATGAAACATGACTCTGCCATTGTCCTGTATTGATATCAAACACTTCATAGGGAGAAAAGCCTGTTTCCGGCAGAAGTGAATCGCATGTGTCAACCCTTCGGGATCTGTTTGTGTAAAACTTCGAGCACAAAGAAAACACCACAAATCCAAGAATCGTATTACGGTGGAGGAGATGTCAAGTATTTGTTTAGCACACGCTTCGAGACGCCATCTATGTTTGAATAGACCAAATTTAAAACTAAGTCAACAAAAATAATGTTACCAAAGTTTTTTGCGTATTAGTTATGCTTGTTTTTCATATCTGTATTTTATGAAATGTTTTAATCAGGTGAGTGGTGAGCGACTTGTAGAGACTGTTCAAACACCAATAGATATAAGCGTGTTCAGTCTGTTCACTGAGCAGAGATCACTTAAGATGATACTTAAAAGAATTCATATTCTACTCTTACGTAGATAGCGTGAGTTTGAATACTTTAGGGAAAAACGCTTTTTACAGGTTATGCTTTAAAATAATAAGATAAATTGTTTGCGCCCGTACGCACGATTTTATGAAGATGAATAAATAATTTTGTCCATAAACAAACTCAAATCTATTTATTTATATTTGTATTGCATTCGTACGGGCGCTAACAATTAATTCATCTTAAAATTTTAAATCATAACTTGTAAAAAGCGTTTTTACGTAAAATAAATAAACTCGCGCCATCTACGAAAGAATAGATCCTTTTAGGTATCACCTTAAAAACTAAAGTGAAAGTGTTTATTAAAAACATTATGTTTTTACTCATTTTTGGTAACTGGAATTAAATTTATTATGATTGTATAGAAGAGAAAGGAAATTGAAGGCTGAACCTTATGGGTTCAAATTGAATATTTGCAACATTTTGAAAATTCGCCGATTCCCTCTAAGGGTAAACTTATAATTAATTAATTAATTTAGGAAAAAAATCCTTTTGAAAGATATGTTGTAAAATGTTATGATGAATTGTTTGGAAGAATTGTAATTATACAGACAAAATTATTTATTCATATTCTTATTCGTGTGCACGGGCGCAAACAAATAAATCATCTGAATGTTTTAAAGTAGGTATGACATGCAAAATTTGTCTTTTTATGATGATGGCTTCCTTCGGGGGCATACATTAATTACGTGAACAGTTTTTCATCCAATCTATCCCCCCCCCCTCCCCTTTGGTGAGATAAATTTGGGCCACTTCGTACATTATTTTCAAGTAACGTGAGATTTAGCTGGACCCCCTCTCCCATTTTGAGCTCACGTAATTAATGTATGCAGCCCTTATCTGTTTTCAGTGTAAGAGTAAATTTTGGAATAATTTTTTTTATGGTTTCGGCACTTATAGAAGACTATACGGAATAAGTTAAAAAATGACAACTTAATTTTGACAAAACCTGACAAAGGCAACACAGCTTCGACCAAGAATATAACACAAAAATTGAAAATTTCATCAAGAGTGATATTATGTTTAGTGTTTCACCAACTGACACTACAGTTAAATATTTAGATAATGTATAATGTGCCTTAAAAATTGTAAAAACTCTTTTTTCAAATGATTCGTATCACCAAACAAACCCCAAAGCACCGAAACTTTACGGATTTCTGAAAATCCATAAAATTAATAGCCTCATTAGACCTGTAGTCTCTTGTTGCAATTCCCCTAATTTTAAATTATCTTCATTTACAACAAAGGTATTCAATGACGCCAATGTATTTTCCCAAAAATATACTATCAAAAACACGTTAATAGCATTAAAGGACCTGGTTCTTCCCAGTAATTGTAAATTGATATCGTTTGATGTAGTCAATTTATTTTCTAATGTTTCTACCAATGAAAGTAAACCCTAATAACTAATTTGCTGAATAATTAACATTGTATATATTTAGTTAATATAATAAACCCCGACGAAGCTTGAGGTAAGTGAAACCCGGTTGGCTGGCATTTGTTTATTGTAATATATAAAATTGAATTTTTCCTTGTTTATTCCTTTCGCGGTCCCTAAACCATTCACCCGATTGCAATGAATATTTGGGGAGTTGATGTCCTCACAAGATTCTATATATAGTGTGAGCTCTGGCGTTATGATATTATTTTCTGTACTGTTTATTCGATTGCGACAATTTGGTGAGTTGTTTATAGAGATGTGCTAGCATTATGAAATTTTTATAAAAAATTGCAAAATGTGGCACGCGAGCTGTTTGAAAACTGAATGTATGGATCACGGGAGTGAGGAGGGGAATGCGGAAGGGGTTTCGCGGGACAGGAGAAGCGGGATGGTGAGAGAGGTAAGAGGGAAGGCGGGGAAGATGTAGGGACGTGAGGGACGAATGGGAAAGGACACGCAGGGAGAAACATTTTTTTTATTAAGTGGCATTGCAACGCATGCCGGGAACTCGCTTGTTCAAACTAGAAAGTGGTGTATTACAAAGTGTGGCTTTTCATTTAATAGATCATGAATACTTTTAAGTATACCCTGTGCAAATTACAAGTGCGCCCCACTGTTGAATTTGGCAGCCACCTCTGGTCTGGAGCTCCAAAATACCTGAAAAATACCCTCGACTCTGTGCAGAAACGGGCGGTCCGTTTGATAGATTCTCCCATCTTAACAGACGGATTGCAATCTTTAGAGCACAGGCGTCGGGTGGGAATGCTGTCCTTGTTCTACCGGTATTACAATGGAAGATGCTCCGAGGAACTAGCATCATTGATCTTTTCGGCACCGGTGCATAGTCGGGAAACACACCAAACGCGTGCCCAACATTTGTACACAGTTGACATTTGTCACATGAGAACAGGTCGTTACTTCGACTCGTTCTTGTGTTCAACAGCTCAGCTGTGGAATGATTTGCCGGCCTCTGTGTTTCCTCCTTCCTACAACATGGGTCTCTTCAAGACCAATGTTCATTCCTTCCTCTCCTCAAAAAGACCCTCCACACAGCATCCCAGATGACATAGGCCCTGAGGGAAATTATTTTCCTCAGGGCCTCCTGTGTGGAGTTAATGTAAAAAAAAAAGTATACCCATAAACACCGATTCTGGGCCCTTTTCAGCATTTGCTCAAATTGTGATTAGTCTCCAAGATTATAAGCGACCGTGCGAAGATTCTTCTTAAATTAAATGCATCTTCAAAGACAGTTCAACAGAGAACAATTAAAATCACCAATAATTAATGATTTGTACAAACTCAAATCCTTTAAAAACCTTTCACATTTCCTCTATAATAATAATAAGCACACATTCTTTGTTTAACTACCTTACTCAACTGCGCATTCAATTAAGAAGAAAAAAAGTGTCATCAATAATGTATGCTATTATGAGGCTTTACCTTTCACACTTTAATTAAAAATGATCAATCATTTTGAAGTAGCTATTGTGTGTACCGAAAACCCCATTTCAAAATCCCAATTAAGGCTTGAATTAATTATTAAAAAACGGTTCTGAAAAATCAACGATGGCAAACTTTCTGACTGAACAGAAATGAATAATTTTATACGGAGATATATCAATATATATTATAAAAGAAAGTGTACAATGTGCGTGTAATCCAGAAACAAGTCCCGGTACGATCAAGGGAGATGGGAGTTATATGGTGAGTAGACCCCCATCCCCATCCATGAAGAAGGTTCCCGTTTTTTTATCTGCAGGGCGTGCTTATGAAGATACGAGTAGAAGGGCTGGAAGTTTCGCCCTGTAGAAATTTATAGAACAGTCCAGAGAATTGTAATTAAAAAAGGTTTTTAATGTAAAACAAAAATCTCTCTAACGATAAGATCGGGGGTCACGAAATTTACAGAGAATTTTTTAAAGAATTTTCTGGGTCAATTATAAATATCTTCAGCTTGAAATTCCATCTCGAGCTTTGAAGTTCGAGAGTATTCGAGAGCATTCCACAACATTCCAGAACATCTCGGATCATTCTGGAATATTGTGGAATGTTCGGGAACATCTCAGATCATTGTGGAACATTCCAGAACACTCTAGAATGTTGTGGAATGTTCTGGAACGTTGCAGACCATTCGAAGCCTTTTTTGTAATTGTAGACAAGATCCGTCGTGGGTTTGAACGTGAGTTCAGTCTCATATCAACTCCCTGAGCGAAGCCGGGTACCCCAGCTAGTATTTCGTAAAATATATATTTTTTAATTGTAGGTGGAAGATGGAACCGTAAGGTGTTTTTTATAATGTGAATTACGCTCAAGAGTCTTCACGGTATAAAGCCAATGAACCGATGGCATCCCTAATCGGGGTATGTTGTGAGGCTGAACGGAATGGGGAAGGGAAGGAGATGGTGAATGGAAGGTTGGGAAGTACATACCAGACTGTATATGTATAGTCACCAAACAAGGTTAAAGTCATTCTAAGCAAGGTTTCGATTTGGAATGGTGATCTTTCACCGGGACGATACTGAGAGTATCTAGCTCTCTAGGGGTCTTAATAAGACAAGGGTGAATGTAAATAGTTTTAATGAAGACATAAGTGTCTACATTATCTGTTTAATAATACTAATTTTATCACAGAGGAACTAATATTTCTGACTCGTCGATTTACCGAGAGATATTCTTTACCACGCTTAAATTTATCCTTCAGGGAATTTGTAAATATGGGTCACGTATTAATACATTTTGATCAGATTTTGAATGGATGTCCTTTGGAAAATGTTTTGATAGTGTAATGCCATTCAGATTTTTCCCAAATGCTTAACTTTTAAGTAGATCTACTTAAAAGTAGATAATAAACTAACCATCCTACTGTTTAACCGAACAACTCTCTATCTTGGCGCACAATTCTTGTTTTGGTTACGTTATTGGATAGGTAGGTACACGTAGTATAACACTTAGTTATAAAAATGCGATCTATCAATATGAAGGCGGATCCTCAAAATTTACATCCCGAAGACCTGGTAGGTAAGAACACTAATTTCCAAGTTTTCCGCCGAATCACAAAAAACTCTAAATTCATGTAAGTAAATAGGTATACAAAAAGACAAATGTGATATCTTGGTTACATTGGGGCAAGATAATAAATAAACCACAATGATGGCTTCCAAACCTATTAGGCTGGGCACATATACTAAGATGCAGGCCGTGCAGAGCAGAAATGTCGCCGAAGGACCGATGACGCGAAAATCCGTGACCAGCAAATGCTGCGACCTAGCTTAGTTCAGCCTGTACCTGCTTGAGCAATGGTCGTTTGTGAGAATGTCGACTTCCGAGGTCGATTCTGACTTTGAAATTATTAATTTACTATTGATTTATAGTCTTTCAAAGCGCAAATATCTGTGGCCGTAGCGCAGGATCTGCGCTACGGCCACAAATTGACGCAGAGCATAGCAGACACGTTTCAGCGCGGCACGTGCCTACCCCGCAGCCCGCAGCGTATGTCGTTTCGTACACGTCCATACAATACAAAATCTGCCCGGCTCTGCTCTGATCTTTTCTGCGCGGCCTGCTTCTCAGCGTATGCCCATCCTTGCAGGTATGAAGTACCAGAAGAGTTTCTCTGGGCTGCATCCCGTAAGGTGAATATTGACAGTGATGATAGACAACCTCCGTTAGGGACAGGACACCAAAGAAGTTTTTTTTAGATAAATAAGATTATCTCACATGACTGCATAACATCTGCCGAAGACGCCTCGATAATTTCCAACAAAATACAGTTGCCAAAAATTTGTTAGAAAATAGTTTCCAATACTAATTCGCAGAACATAAAGGAACGGTACTCACTCCGTACCCCCTTTTACATAATAAATTATGGCTGTAGACGCACTTTTGCATCGTCTCAAAGAAAGACGAATTCAGTCTACAATAATGACAGTTGTCATAACCCATATTTCTATGGAAAAAGGTGCAAAAAAGAATGTGCACCTTCCGTTAAGCCAAAGGGTAAACACCTTTGAGTGGCATTTAAGGGACCCAGTGGACAATGGACAATGGCGGATATTTGCGATGAATGCATAATGAAGGGACCCTGCCAGTAAACCGCTATGTGGGTTTTTTCTGTTTTTAACCGATACACAAAAATCGTGCTTCGAAAGTAAATTAGTTATTATTAGCACGGATTGGATTTCAATGTTTAAAAAAATAGTAATGTTACGTATCATGATAGATTTTTGGATGCACCGTATTGTGCTTCTTATATAATGCACAGTTTTTTAATCTACGTACCTAATCTTAATCTAATAATTTAAATTTTACTACGTAATAGTGCCCCCCTTCGGGTGACACGTGATTTTTATCAAGTTATGTAAAAGTTAAGTAATACTTACACAAATGTGTTATCTATATATCTCTACCGAAATTTGAATGAGAAAACTTACACCTCACGATTTACATAATAAAAATATATATTATTATTATCGATAATACAAAATAATGATAAGTAAGCAAATTTGAATGGGAAAACTCACACCTACACGATTTACATAAGAAATATAAAAGAGATTTTATTTTATTTATCAGAGATATAAGCAGTCTTTAAAAATTCAATAGATATTTATTTATTTTTGGGAAAGTTTATCAAAACAAATCTTAATACGAGTATAATAATAAAATAGTTAATTGTGCCAAATACGAACTTTCCACCGATGATAGTGAAAAAAAAAGTGTTTTTTTTTCTGTTAATTTATTTTTAGTTATAAGTGCGGAGGGGGGAAGGGGGGTGGGGAGGAAACACACGAGAACCGGAAAAAGAGAAGGACGGAAATACATGGGAGGGTAGTTTGAATCATATTGTTTAAGGAGTTTTCGTTTTATGCGTGGTTAAAAATGTCAATGTGGTAATAATTTAAGTTAAATGAAATTGTGGATCTGGAGACAAAGGAGTTGGTCTTGCAAAAAAAAAGATGAAAAGTAAGCGACTGTCTGCTATTTACCAATACACACAACGTTGTGTTTTTCGCATCAAGTCAATTTTGCGACCAAAGCAGGGCGATGATTGTCGTGATGATAGCCAACTAGAAGAATAATCCGCCTTATCTTGATCTAGGTCATGGTTAATACAATTATTCCGCTATGTAATTTTCAACCATAAATATAATAATAATATAACACAGCTCGTTACTTTTTCAAGCTTCCGAATTCCGCTTGAAACTGACATAAAAAATGCATAATTTGATATTTGAGTTACCGTTCCAGTGATCGATCGGTGAACAAATTTGAAAATAATAAAGATGTTGAATCTAGTTATAATTTCGGGCTGTGTTATTTTCCACAGAGAGCTTTATGGACGTTGATGGAGCGGTTCCTCGCATAATAGATCAGAAACTGTTTGCTATGTATTTATTATTTTTAACAGAAAGAAAACTTGCATGCAGGAAGGTAAATTTTAATAACTTACTGTAATATTGAACAATTATTATTGTTTACTTGGGTAGGTAAAAAACCTTTACATTTTTTTATTAACTGCTATGAATCGTTTTAGTTGATGAAGAACGAATTACGTATGTATTATTATTATCGATAAAACTCATACCTACATAAGAAATATGTATATTATTATTATCGATAATACAAAATATTTTTTTGTAAGCAAATTTGAATGAGAAAACTCACACCTATAGGTACGATTTACATAATAAATATGGACAACATTATTATTACCGATAATACAAAATAATGTTACGTAAGCAAATTTGAATGAGAAAACTCACACCTACACGATTTACATAATAAATATGTACATTATTATTATCTATAATACAAAATAATGTTACGTACGCGAATTTCAATGAGAAAACTCACACTTACACGATTTACATAATAAAAATATATATTATTATCGATAATACAAAATAATGATAAGTAAGCAAATTTGAATGGGAAAACTCACACCTACACGATTTACATAAGAAATATAAAAGAGATTTTATTTTATTTATCAGAGATATAAGCAGTCTTTAAAAATTCAAATATAAATTCATATGTAACAGAATATGTACGTCATTGACCCATTGACTAATAAAATAAGGATATTCAAACTTAAGATCATAATAGAAGAAAAAAAAACTCAAAAATATACCAAATATAAACAGTTCCGATAAAGTGCATCTTCTTACTTAAATCAACATAAAGTTGTAGCAGCCAGCCTCTGCTACGATTAAAATGTTTAAACATATTAAAATGTTTGAATGCAGAACCATCGATGAACCGCAGTTAACCTTGACAGTTAAACGACGTCCGTTTGGTTTTGTTCTAAGTGCCGGGAGTTGTGTAAATCTGTTTCGCTGTCAATACCTAAATTGATTTGCAAATTGTGATTATTGTAGAACTCAATAAAGATCTTCCAACACCCAACCCAATAGTTCAACAAAGTGTTTTATGAAATATTCTCAAGGTTTACATTAAACTTGGAACGGATATCAATAAAATATTTCAAGAGGAAAATATTTTATTCACATTCAAACTGCTGAAAGCAAAATGGACATTTGATTTAAAAAAAAGGTTTCTGTGAACATATTCAGTCGAATGATATTTTTTTAAATTTTTGAAGAATATTTTCTCAGTCCTCCTCAGTTGGAGATGCTGTGCTGAGGGGAACTAGGTTGTGGGTAGAGGGTTTTCAGCGACCATTATGGTACAATTCATGGTTTGGTTGGAGTTTTTTCAGTATGTTGGGTGTCTATGACTGATGTTTTTAAAATACTATTCAGTTCTTTTTCAGATAATTCCTTGCCAAGATTTGATGGACTTGATGTACTTATCTTTCATTTTAATTTGTTTGATACTGGATGAGAGTTTGTTATAATAATGATTTCTTTATTCTAGGATGTCGAAATAAAGAACGGTAAAAATTTCCCTAACCGCCGCACTTTTATTAGGCATAGATTTTGGAAATCGTTTCCTTCGTTTTAACTTAACTATCGCAAGAAAAAACTAATTATGTTTGGAGAGATGGTAAAAGATTAATTAAAATTCCACTTTTAAAGTTCAAAATTTCCCCTGTAAAACGATATCTTTGCCGCTATTTGGATTTTTTTGTATGGATAATACATACTAAGAACCTAATAACCCATTTTGAGCATGTAAATAGTTGGTTATTCTAGTAATT
The DNA here is from genome assembly GCA_929108145.2 of Limnephilus rhombicus. NCBI lineage: Eukaryota > Metazoa > Arthropoda > Insecta > Trichoptera > Limnephilidae > Limnephilus > Limnephilus rhombicus. The sequence goes on along the minus strand of OV815277.1, from coordinate 29,670,356 downwards.
GTTGAAACGAAGAGTAATTTCCACAATCTGTACTTAACCCATCAAAAATCGGGCGTATTTTGTCAGTAGGTAAAAATATTTCCGTTTTGCAATAAAATCCAAATAAACGGAATATTTGTGAACATATCAGAAAACTAAACACTGTTTTTGATAGGTGATAAAATACGCTTTCAAATTTTATAAATCGAAATAAACATATAATTTTTGAAGAAATGTAAAAATTTTGTAAGCAAACCAAAAACAGTTTTAAAAATGGTTTACTTTATGTTTTTTCTAATTAAATTTACTGATAACGAAAAAAAACATATATACATTTCATCAGTATGTTTAGAGTGGAACCTGTGTGTATCGAATACTTTTTTCATAAATGTGTCCACCAATATACGTGGGAAAGAGGAAATGAAAGATCAATAATTGACTTTGTGGTAATTGACTCTAGGTTGAGAGCCGTTACCGAGGACACCAGAGTTTTCAGAGGGGCGGAGGTTGAAACTGACCACTTTCTGGTGGTGTCGAGAGTAAACCTCTTTCGCGGCTGGCGCTCTAAAGTGAGAACGATATCAACTCCAACAAGAGTCAAAGTAGAAAAACTGCAAAATGCTAATGTCAGAAGTGAGTATGAGAATTTGGCAGAGATGAGATTGAATGAGAAGGAAATGGACGGTCTAAGCATTGATGAAACATGGAACCACATAAAGGTGAGTCTTTGTGAATCTGCTAGGGATGTATGTGGAATAAGTACGGAAGGTAGGAAGAAAGGTGACGCATGGTGGGATGACGAGATCAAAGCACTGGTCTCGAAAGCATGGTTACGTCTGATAGCGGCTGGCACTGATTCTAGCGAAGAGAGAGATAGAGCGAAAGAAGTTTATAAGTGATGTAAGAAAAGAGTAAGTGTTGGAGTGAAAGAACGAAAGAAACACCTGGAAGAGGAAGAGGGAATAAAAATGACAAAACACTTCCGAGAAAACATTAAACTGTTTTGGAAGGAGGTCAAAAGGTCCCGGAGTGGTTCAGAGAACGGAAGCCTGAAAGTCATAAAATCGAAAGATGGAAAAATGTTGACGAATGAGGAAGAAATAAAAGAGAGATGGATGAAATATTTTGAGGAGGTTTTCGAAAGCAATCCGGGTGATAGTGAGGCCAGCAGTGAATCGGGTATGAACGATGACGGAGTGAATTCAATCAAAATCAGCTGGATGAAATAAAAAAAATCGATAAAATGCATGAAGAATGGTAAGGCTGTTGGTTTCGACAATATTGCTACCGAATACTTTAAAGGAGATAGCCATATTATTCTCACATGGTTGTGCAAACTTTTTAACCAGTGTTTAGAGGAGGGTTACACGCCATTAGATTGGAGAAGAGCTGTAATCATGCCGTTATACAAAGGAAAAGGGTAACGTATGGAATGTGGGAATCATAGGGCTATTAGCCTGCTAAGTCCAGTCGGCAAGCTGTACGGAAGAATATTGATTGAAAGGGTAAGAATGGAAACAAAAGATAAAATATGGGATGTGCAAGGTGCCTTTATGAGTGGAAAGGGATGCATGGACCAGATTTTCTCCTTGCGTATGCTTACTAAGAAGTTTCTGGCGAAAAACCAGAAACTTTTCTGCGCCTTTGTAGATCTACAAAAAGCATACGACCGAGTCGACAGGAAAACGCTATGGAAGGTTTTGTCCAAGTATGGAGTGAATACAAATCTCATACAGGCAATTGCGTCTCTGTACGAGGGAAGCGTTGCGTGTGTTAGGGTGAACGGTGGTTTTACGGGGTGGTTTGACATCACAAAAGGTGTCAAGCAAGGCTGCGTAATGTCACCATGGTTGTTCAATCTATACATGGATAATTGTATGCAAGAATTGAAAGAGGTGGGATTGGGCACGAAATTGAATAATCTGAAAGTATGTTGCCTGTTGTATGCTGATGATGCGGTGCTGATTTCTAACACTACGGAAGATCTAGTGTCTCGTATCTAGGATGAACGAAGTATGTATGAAGAATGAGTTAATGATGAATGTAAGTAAGTCTAAAGTCATGGTGTTTGAAAGAGAGAGTACGAAAACAGTATGCAACATAGTTGTGAATGATGAATACTTGGAGCAGGTGGATGAGTTTGTGTATCTGGGTAGTATGTTTACGAGAGATGGGAAGGCTGAAAGAGATATTGAAAGAAGGGTGAATGCCGGTAACTCCATTAATGGTGGACTGAATGCCGTTGGCGCTAATAAAAAACCGTCAAAAAAAGCGAAGCTAGCAGTCCACAATGGAGTCCTGGTACCTACCCTGATGTATGGCAGTGAGGCATGGAACTGGCAGAGGAAGGATGAAAGTAAACTGAATGCTGTTGAAATGAGATCCCTGAGACGTATGTGTGGTAAAACAATGTATGATCGTGTGAGAAATGTGGATATCGGCAAAGAATGTAAGGCTGATGTAAGCATAATGAGTAAGATTAAGAGAGGGACCCTCAGATGGTTTGGGCATGTAGAGCGAATGAACGAAGGAAGTAGTGTAAGAAGAATATACGACGCGAATGTGAATGGTAGAAGAAGTCGGGGACGCCCGAGGAAGACATGGCACGATCAAGTGAATCAGATACATGTCAAAAGTCAGAATAATAGAAGAGAATGTATGAGAAGATGTATGAATGTGAGTGAGGCAAAGAGTGTGCGCCAAGACCGAGTTGTTTGGCGGTCCGTCCTCTCTGCCTACCCCTGCGGGGAAACGGCGTGATGGTTAGTTAGTTAGTCATTTCATCAGACAAATGTATTACAAACGTTTTTGTCATTCCGCTATTTTAATAAAAAAATTCCAAAGTTCATAAATTTATTTCAAATTGCGATGTCTACATTTTATTTCTTTTGTGGTTAATTTCTTTATTTGAAGATAAAGCGTAGTATTTTCTCTTCCAGACACTGTTTAAATCATACTTCTCACTATAATAGTAAGGGAGGCGCACAACAATTTAGATTCTTTGTCCAAAGGTAGTATTACACTTGTATTATTGTCATAATGGTATATTAATTTAGTTTGTCTATTTTCATTGCTCTGGCTTTATGATTATAATAATAATAATAATGTTTATTCCAGGATGTGGGGAGGATAGTGCAATCCCACACGTCCCATAAAGTTGTACATATTTACACAACAGATAAAGTAAAAAAAGTAAATAGAAAAGAAAAGGAAAAAAAAACATAAGCGATAATAGAAATAAAATAAATAATCAATTATAATGTAGGACGTGGTCTGGAGTGAGCTCGGGCCCAGCGCTCGCTCAGGAGTGGCGCTTGGTGCTGGAAGGCTGCGATCACCACTGTGTTATCGGAAGCCATTAGCCGCATCCTGGCTCCAGTGACCCGGTGTCTCATCAGACCGGCGAATCCGTGTAGTCCTAGCTCCGTAAACATCGAAGATGCGCTGCTGTATCTTCTGTATCCAAATATAATTATTATTATGTGAGGTGTCTGCCTCTTTGTCTTTTTTGATTGTCGTGTTGCATTAACCAAAATTGGTGACCAGATATGAATAATCAGGTATCTTCCTACTTTTATCTTTTCCATCTTCTTCCTTAGCCACATCCTCAGCTGCACAATTTACCCAGTTTGGAATTTTTTTATGTGAATACCTCACAGGAGTCCTAACTGCTCCCTTCTGGAGCTAATGAGATTACGGCTTTCCCAATCGGGGTATGTTGTGAGGCTGAAGTTAAGTGGGGAGGGGAAGGAGGTGGGGATGAGGAAGGCGAAGAAGTACCTGTCTATCCAGATCTAGTCACCAAACACGGCTAAAATTTCAAGGAACATTTCGATTCTGAATGGTTTTCTTACACCAGGGCGATACTGAGAGTATCTTCCACTCTGGAACGTGGCGAAAATATATTTTATATTATTTTACATGATTAAATTGTGAAAACACAAATTAATCAAATAAAATTTATCCGCGCACGCCGGGATTTGAATACGCGACCTCGGCATCGCTAGTCGAAAGTCTTGCCCCTTGATCACGGAGGAAATGCAATAGTCCCACTGACTTTGGGTAGTTGAGATTATTGTGCGGTGTAATCTATGCTGATGTCGCTAATGTATGTACGACCTTCAGACTCCTAGGCCTCAGATAGGAAATGAACATCTGTTCAAAAATTAATATCAATAATAGAAAATGTTTGATCAGATATTTCAACCCGAAGAAAGACAAAATAACGAACCCTACGGGCACCCATAACTACCGTAAATAGGGTTAATATTTCGGGAGACCCATTTTTATAAAGTAATAAATAATAAGAGAAGGAAGGAAACAATTACAAAACAAATGTCAACGAAATACTATTATTTATTAAAAATTATTATTTATATCTACAATAATTAACCACAAAATAAGGAGATGCTACGCAGGGGTCTTGATCACGTGGGGAAGGTCATACTTTCCTCTTACGCAGGTCAGCTTCACTCCGGGGGTGTCTTGAAGTCTAAAACAAACAAAAAATAATATTATGTAGTTTGTTACGACAAAAATAATAAATGAATCAGCAATCCACTTAGTCCTTGGTCTATCGTCCCATGGGTCGGTAAGGAATCGACAGAAACCGAGTGTTGTAAGACCCTGCGCATAAAAAGTTCGGTAAAGTGAGTTCTGGTGAAGTCTGCAGCACAGTCTATTGGGAGACTTTTCTGCGCGAGTTCGGACAGCACTAGGTTTACGTCGAGTTTTTACCGAGCCGTGGAACGACGGCCTTGATTGCCTGGAATAGGATTAGGCTGATGTCTAGCGACCCTGATTATAATAACAATGAACCTGGAAATAATTTACCAAAATGTTCGAGGTCTAAATACTAAGACGGAAGAATTTTCGAGAAATTTACTACTACAAAACTTCGAAATTATCTGCTTGACCGAAACATGGTTGAGCTCCAATGTCTTCGATTCGGAATTGTTCGACAGGCGCTATAGTGTCTACAGGCGGGACAGAGATAATGATGCACGCGGTGGCGGTGTGTGCATTGCGGTTAAGAATACACTTACGTCCCAGAGAATACAAATACTCGAAACGGAAGGCGAACACATATGGGTGAAGGTAACAAAAAATAAATTTACCGCCTATATTTGTGTTGTATACTTTTATTGCACCAATGACTCTGAGAATCGCACAACTTTCTACGATTATATTGATCAGGAATGTCAATCAAGAATTTTAAAAGACCGAAACGTCCTTATAATTGGGGATTTCAATTTAAATAACAAACCCGAAGAGGTTATGTTAGAGCACTTATATTTCTTGAACTCCAATAACCTCAAACAAGAAAATGAAATTAAAAATCATTTTGACAATATACTTGATCTAGTACTAAGTAACACGACTATTTGCGACGTAAGTCGATGTGATGAACCCTTGGTCAACGAAGATAAATTTCATCCGACCTTAGCAATTCATACTAAATTAACCAGGACAAAATGTAACCGGCGTCAGCTGCGGAACAGCGCTATTCGCCCGGCACTAGTACCAACCTCCAACCATCAGTTCCAGTTCAAGCGAGCAGATATGCAGTTAATATGCGACATACTCTCAGAATTTGATTGGAACTACCTACATACTATATCGGAAGCAAATGACGCAGTTGCGTACTTAAACAATGTATTATTCAGTATTTTTGAAATATGTGTCCCCATTAGGAAAAAATTATGTAAAAATGTAAATTATCCGGCGTGGTTCTCTAAAAAAATTATAGATAAATTAAAAATCAAAGAATTGCACCGCAGAAGATATAAACTGCACAAGAATCAATCGGATTACTTGTTATTCTCTGCGATGCGATCCGAGCTTAAAAAAGATATAGCAATTGCAAAGCGTCAGTATTTAGAAAAAGTTCAGTATGGGATCAAAGATGATGTCAAATGTTTTTGGGATTTTATTAAATCCCAAAAGGCAAATCCGCATACCCAAATTAACTTGAGTGATAGAACGGAAACTTTTTCCGATCCCGAAATAGTAAGCCAAAAATTTGCCGATTATTTCAAATCAGTGTACAGTCAGATTGCTCCTCAACTAAATCTAGACTTTACTCGAACCGAGAGGCCCTGGAATATTGGTAAAATCGGTCTTGAGCTAACCTGTCCAGAGGAAGTAGACTCCTGTACTCGAACTTTAAAGCTCGACAAGGCTGCAGGCCCAGACGGAATACCCCCTAATATAATTGCTCATATGTCAAAAACCATTTGTCAACCGCTAAGCTATATATTTAATCTTAGCATATCGACTGGGTGTTTCCCTCATTCTTGGAAACTCACGCGTGTAAGCCCAATTTTCAAGGCTGGAGACAAGTCTGATATAAGGAATTACAGACCGGTAGCTGTACTGTCAACTATACCAAAAATATTTGAAATGATTATTTACAAGAAATTACATCACCAAATTATGCCATTTCTAGGAGAAAACCAACACGGTTTCATGCCAAGAAAATCCACGGTTTCAAATTTGTTAACATTTTCGCGATTGGTGGCCGTCGGACTGGACTTGAGACACTAAATAGATGTAGTGTATACGGATTTTGCCAAGGCTTTTGATCGAGTTGATCATGATATTTTACTACTTAAAATGTACAAACTTGGTTTCGATCAACAAACACTATTCTTCGCGTCCTATTTAAAAGCTAGAAGTCAATATGTAATAATAAATGGACATGAATCTAAACAATTCCCGACGTTATCAGGTATTCCCCAAGGTTCAAACCTTGGTCCTTTGCTGTTCCTTATACTTATAGATGACATCCAGGTTTGTGTAAAATATTGCAAATGTCTTCTATTTGCAGATGACCTCAAACTTTTGATGGAAATAATCTGTTACTATGACTGCTTAAAAATGCAATCTGACCTTGATGCTATTGCAGAATGGTCAGTAAAAAACAAATTAGAATTCAATATTAAAAAATGTGTAACAATGACATATACCCGCTCCCAGAAGCCCATAGTTTTTGAATACAACATTAAAGGGAAAACATTATGCCGAGTCAATAGCTTTAAAGATCTCGGTATCGTCTTTGATCCCAAACTGACATTCTCGGATCATATATCACGGCTCACTCCAGCATGCTACAAACTCCTGGGTTTCATCATCAGAATATGTAAGCAATTTGATGACCAAGATGCAATGATAGCCATGTTTGATGGAGTCATAAGAAGTAAGCTGGAGTATGCCAGTGGTGTGTGGACTCCGCACCAAGCGAAATATATTAATATGCTAGAACAAGTTCAGAAAAAATTCCTTAGGTATGTCTATTGCGGATGAATGGAACGTACCCGAGATTCATGCACCATATGGAATTAATTGAGGCAACAAATAGATTTAGCTTGGAAACTAGACGTTATGAAAATCTTGCAATTCTTAGTTTTAACATAATCCATAATCGTATTGACAGCCCATTCCTCTTGGAATGTTATGGCTTATACGTGCCTGAAAATTTCAGCCGTAGTCGTCGACACGACTTGTTCAAAATACCATACGGCAGAACAGATGTTCTAGCACAGCATAGCATGACAAGAGGAATGGTGCTGTTGAACGAAATATCGGAAACACTAGATATATATAACTCTTCTTTAGATAGCCTTAAGATTTTTTTGTATATTAATCATCTTCCTAGGTGTTAAGACTGTTAAAATGAGAAAATTGTACAGTAATTGGATAAAAATCTGTTGTACAATTAAAAAAAAAAAAAAAAAAAAAAAAAAACACTGATTATAATAACACTGATTATAATACACTGATTATAGAACGCAAGTAACAAAATATGGTGGAATAACATCGGATCCACGTCATACTAGCAAAGGCGTTCCACAGGGATCTGTCCTAGGTCCATTGTTATTCATTATATATATAAATGATATTGTTAAAGTTTTAAAGCATTGTGCCATTAAATTATTTGCTGATGATACATTGTTATATATAGCCAGAAAAAATTTACAGGATGCCATTGAAGAGATACAAAATGACTTAAATAATGTAACGCTTTGGTTAAACATAAACAAACTAAAACTGAATGTTATGAAAACTAAATTTTTGATTATTGATAGTCAAGGTGGAACTGAACATGCAATACTAACCATTGATAACATAAATATAGAAAGGGTTAACAATATTAAATATCTGGGTGTAATATTAGACGATAAATTAAAATTCGACAAACACTTCGATTACATATCTAAGAAAATTGCTAAAAAAGTTGGCTTCTTAAAAAGGATTAGGAATAACTTGGATCTCAAGACAACGCACCTTGTATATAATTCTATTGTAACTCCTCATTTAAATTATTGTTCTAGTGTTCTATTCTTATGTAACGAGACCCAAAATAATAAACAACAGGTTATACAAAATAGGGGAATGAGGATGATTCTGAAATGTAATATCTTTACTAGAGTTAAAACTATGTTACAAAACTTAAATATGATGACAACTAAACAACATATAATATATAATACGTTAACAATGATGTACAAGCTTAAAAATAACATGCTCCCTAAATATCTGCAAACTAATATTATGTACCATGAAAATATTCACAATTATCCTACGAGGAGTTGCCGAGACTTCAGGCTTCCCAAAACTAAACTGACGTGTACACAGAACAGCGTGTTTTATAAAGGTCAAAAACTTTATAATAACCTACCAAATTCCATAAAGGAAGCCTCAAGTCTTGGCACTTTTCGTAAAACATGTGCTACATACATTAAGAAAAAATTATGAATTGTATTTATTTGTATTAACTGTATGTCTTAAACCCTATTGTTTGTATTTCTAACTGGAGTAACTGTATTTCTTTTTTAAACTGTATTCTTTCCGTTATAATTTTATGACTATATTTATTTTATTATGTATTTTATATGTTTTTTTTAATACTAGATGTATGAAAAAATTTGCTTACATCTAAATAAAGTTACAAAAACAAAACAAAACAATAAAAAAGTTAGTTTAGTAGTTATATAGCAGATGGCGCATAATCAATTGATACTATCCAAAATATCTAAAATCAATTCCCTGAACAGAAAATTCCCACAATTGCGACCTGTACCGATGTAAAATTAAATGGATTTCACCAATCTGCATTTACAGGCATTTCGATATCCTATGCTCAAGAAAGGCTACACACATTGATTACGTGAAAAAAACAAAACTTAATTGACCATTCTTAGGACACACAGTCACGCCCACAACGAACTTATTTCGCTTTATCATTTTAGTGCATGCATTATCGAGAAATTATCTTCGAAATAATCCATTTTTTAAATGAATTCGTAATGGAAATTTTTGGTGAAATTTGAAAATGTTCAAGAACTCCATCCAAATCATCGGTAAATATGAAATAATACGAGTAGGTACTTGGTCGACGATTTAAATTGAAAACGGTTCGAACGTTTCGATATAGGTTTAATTCGAAACATCATGCACCATAAACAAGAAAGACCTCCTTAAATCGTTATAAATTACTCGTAATAATTCTCCATTAAGGGCAATGATAAATAAATTTGAGAAAAACATGGAACAGTAGTTGTAAAAGTTCAAATCCCTTTGTGTTCATAAAGATCCGAAGAGACAGTAAAAATCGCTATAAAATCTGTACGTGGGAAAATAATAAAATAAAGTTGAAACGTTCTAATGACTTATTTTAAAGCTCTGCCGATTTTTGACTGGGATACTTTCCGACACCGAGGGGCGAAAGGGCACAACGCACCCCCCCAGAAGGAGCGTAAAAATCACGGAATTACGACGATAAAAATGACATGCTCCGGAGAAAGTATAAGAGAGGTTAAAGGATTTTGCGATCAGCAAAATTTTAATACTTTCGCACATCAAAAGTGTTGTAAATATACTTGTAAGCACGGGTATTACAGAGACACAGGCCAGTTCATAAGAAATCTTTGCTCCGAAATTTCCCTAATCGACACGCACTTTATTTTAAAAGTTTTAAAGCGAAAATGATCCTCGGAGTGCCACAATATGGCATTAACATAGACTTATAATGATAAATGAGTGGGGTTATCAGTGACCCCTCCACGAATATGTACCTACAACAGTTTTTTTGCGTCTTGGTGTGTCGAAGGTTAAAAGCGTTCTGTTGAGTGGAAATTTGAATTTACAAACGACAAAATTGCGTTTTAACGAGGGTATTAAGATTACTGTAGTTATTTTAGTTTTTATAAAGTTCAAGTTCATCTTTTGCCCGCCTGCACTATAAATTTGTAGATATTAAACAACAGCGCCCTTGAGATGATTTTTCATGAAAACGGCGCTTTATAAATCAGCCAAATATTATTATACTAATTTTGACTGTCGGTGCATGGGTGAACGCGTGATTTGAAATTGTATTCCTGCGTAATGCATAAAAGTTCAATTATATTTTATCTTTAAAATGGAAACTGATCAGTAAAAATCATAGCAGACATGCCATAAACTGGATACGAAAATTATTTTGCTAGTTTCTAGTTAACAATTCTTCATTTGAAATGTGTGTACTTTTTATTTATTTTTTTACAAATTTACCTGACAGATCAATTCACTTTTATTAGAAAGTTTAAGCTTGGAGACGAGCCGACTTTGCACGGACACTTTACAGGACACTATATTAAATTTACTGCAAATAGTATGATTTACAATTGCTATTTTATCCTCCAATACCATTGATATTATCACATATTAAAAATACTGAATATTAAATTATTTTATTCTATCCTTCGTTACTATTTACATTATTACATTTATTAGATCTCTCTATTTATCAACAAAAATATCTATGAATAAATAAAATCCCTCAAGTGTGATATACCTTGAGTAATTTATAACTTTATGAACAAATACAGCAAAAAATCATAAAACCATCATAAAATCATTTTATAATTACCTATGTACTTTCAAGGGTAATTCTACAATAAGAGGTAAATTGTGCGGCAATCTATTCTAAATGTTGTTATTTTTTGCAATGAAATTCAAATAGATGATATTTAAAATAATAGTATCCATACTTTCCGACTCGAACCAGGACGATGTTGTGTTCTTGGAGATTGTGTCCGATACCGGGGATGTAGGCGACCATCTCCTTACCATTGGACAGTCTGACCAAGACGCACTTTCTGTTGGCAGAGTTGGGTTTTTTCGGCTTTTTGATGAGGGTCTTGAGGACTATGCCCTGAGAAAAAAAAAGTTTAAATTCTTAAAATCCACTGTTGATTCGTTGGGAAAGTGGGTATTTGTAAAAAACAAAAACCTATTAAGTATTAGCTATTTAGGTATACAGCAGAACTTTCGAAGTCAAATAGAGCGATATTTAAGTTTAGTTAGCATTTTAAAGAGCAGCTAAAAAACAGATTTAGAACATAACTGATAAAAAAATTTCAGCAAAATCAAAGTCCAACGACCATCGTCCACATTCATTGTACCTTTGCAAAAGGGTTACCATCCAGGGGCTGCCTCGGGGGGCGAGTCTTGCGATGGGGTCCCTGTCTGTGCAACCGGTAAAGCGAGATCATCCTCTTGGCCAGACCGCTTAGGGCTCCGCCTTCCGGAGTGAGCCCGCGCAAAGCTGGTGACGCTGAAACAAAGGAAAACATCATTGATGACATTCCAGAATACAATAAACATGATCGCAATTTAAACGATTTTATCTGAAACGAAATGAAGAGATTCTTGATTCTCTATTCTGTTTGCCTACGCGGAAAGATCTACATCCCTTTGTGACTGTATTTCAGAGTGAAGATTGCCGTTTAACAGTACGTAACATATATTATGTACTAATATAACACAAAAGCACGTCTAAATAACACGCAACACAGAGTAGCCTACCGTTCAACCGAGAAGGTTAAAGCACCTTAAAACGACGATAAAAAGGGTTTTAAAAGCGGACTAAAGCTATTACACACATTTTAAAGTGGAGAAACATTTCAACTTTCGAGATAGTTCAGATAACAGACGAAAATATTTACATAGGGAAGTAGTAAGGCAGTATCTAAGGGCCGTCAAAGATACACAGGACAGGTAGGGCCAACCCAGATAGGATGGAAACCTTTTCAGCGGAGTTCGCATCTAAAATGCGAAAGTGTAATATCTAAGGGTAGGTACCCTCCCTGGGAGCAGGCTTTTCACCCTCAAAGGGCATTATGTTAAACGTTAACGGCATATGGAATCACTCAGGCCGTGGTTACATACGAAATATTTCACAATCACATCAGGAAGAAAACGTAAAACATACATTTGTCGGTTGGCGTATTGTTTTAAAAAATCTGTACATGACTAAGTGCGGGTAATATCAAAATAAGCAAAACAGAAAACAATAACATATAAACGCAGACATACCTATCGTTCTTAATCTATAAACAAAGTTGACTAACATGCTTTACTCTCTTGTTTATTTTAATAAAATCCAATAAATATAACAAACTAATCATACAAAGGGAAATGCTAGGTTCATCTTAGCGAAGGAAGAGCGACTGATTTAGGCACATAGCACGGCTAACGGATTGATTTTAGAAATTAAATATAAATGGGTTCGTCTTGGTTGGGGTAGATAATACGAGGTCGCTCATTAAGGAAACTAAGAACAAAATTGTGCTACATATACGGATTATTTTAATAATGATTTGTATTATTACTGAACAAATTAACCCAAAAGCTGCATGATATGTAGAAAACGCAACAAGCTATTACGTAACACATCAGACAAGCAACTAAATAACTAATATAGATTGTAATTATAATTGAAAAGCCGCACATCTCCACACATAGATGGCATAGTGAGATGCGCAGCTTATGCTTTGATCATTCCTATTTTTATTTATTATAATTAGTATAATTTATTATAATGTTGTAATGTATAATGAATTTCTAATTATTTTGGTTATTCGGGGAAAACTTTACAAGTAATGTGTAAGGTTTTTCCCGAACAATATTGAAGTGAGCTACAAACCCGAGGTAATTAGCCTACTGGGAATTACCAAAATAATTAGAAATTTGACAGTCAAAGACGACTTAGTATCAAATGTAATTAACATAACTGATTAAAATCGTCATCGACCACCCCTCTCCCCCTCCCCCATATGATACGTACATAAACCGTAGGCTAAGAATAATTTGTACTAGTCTGAAGATGGCTTTAACGAGCTGACACCGGTTACGGTGAAATAAATTAAAGTGGAAAGTTTTATATTTGTTTTTTTATAATATATTATGCTTTTACGTATTACATTATTTTTTGAATAGATAAATATAGTTAAACAATTTTTCACAGCAAAACATTCTGAAATAACCACATGCATGTATAAAATCTAGGCGAGGTACAAATCTAGGTCGTTTTTTATGCCTCATAAATCGTCTAATGCGGTCGCTCTAGTGAATATTGGGAAACCCTTCATATTTTCCATGGAAAATATGCCCAAAAGGATACAAAAATAAACATATTTTATAAGAGCGATGTGCTCGAAACGTTTGAGGGCGGAGTGATGGGTTTTGGGCCCATTGCTGACAACGATTTAGATCTACCCCGGTACATTAATTCATCCCTTCTCAGCTGCCTCCCTCAAGAGTGTAGGAAAACCAATTGCCCGGCCATACGTGCTACTTCACTCGATACGCAATCCATTCTGGAAGGGAAAAAACGTGATTCTTACAATGTAACGTAACTTGCAGATTTACTTAAGGCGATAGACTTGGGTCAGAAAATAGAATGGTTTATATTATATTTATAGATCGATTATTGACAGAGCGTAGCAAAGTCCTGTTATAAATCGACCCTTTTGACATTTAAACATCGACTAAATCTGCTGCTTCTGAAAGTAAAAAAAAGAATTGACAATGAATAATGACGTTTTTTTGGTCAAATTGTATACCTAATTTCATAATAGAACTTTTTTTACATGCATTATATAAGTAGATAGGTATTTAAGTACGTAGGTACTTTACAAATCTTCTTATTTCAGAGGAAATGTTCGTTTTGATTCATTAAATAAGAGAAAATTAGAAACTGTTAAATATTTAAATACCCCCCAATATAATACCCCCCATACACACAAGCCCTGCTTATTTATGGGGGTACATCAAAAACATGTATTATGTAATTAATTATTGTATAAAATTTATTATAATTTATGTACATAAAAAAAAAAAAATAATAATAATAATTGTTTGGATGTCAGGTCTACTATTTCACAGAACTACTAGTATAATCATATAAGACTTTTCAAACTTTGCAAATATACTTTATGGTGTCATTTTTAATTAAATGAAAACAAATAACTTTGCAAAAACCACCACATAATCAATATTATCAACATATGTTGAAAACCAAGGCAGGATAAGATTAATATTAAAAATAACAAAAGACAAACAAATATAGACAATTTATCAGTTTTTTTTTATCTATACAATTTGTCATAGTTCTTTTTTTGTTTATACCACTTGTTTGTCTTTTGTTATATTTAATATAAGACTTTGTTTAAAATGAAATTTTCGAAACTTTTTGAAATATAAATATGTATGAAGAAGGGATGAGCTAACCGTGAGTGTGGTAAAATACCTATTGTTCAAATTTCTAGGCGACCGGGTTTCTTCTTAAGACATTGATGTAAATATTAAAAAAATCGAGATGTATCTATCGCAAGAGCTAACATGTCGGCTATTCCGCTATTTTCGTGTGAAATGTCAAGTCATTTTATATGAATGCCAAACACCATTCCTAGAATAAGTTACAAAAGTCAATACAAGTCCGGAATTTGGTACAATCGGACATAATACGTATTTGCTGTAAGCAGGACTTACTATTATAAAAATGTTTTTCCTCTGTCAATTAGGACTTGTCTCATTTCTATTCGAAGGCCACTTTCAGTAATAACACTTTTCAATGACACGCGCCCAATTTGTATGGACGTTCGGAATGAATAATTCAATTTCGGGGGACAAAGCCGGTTTTACAATGACACGTTTTCTCGCCGAGAGAGAGAGATGTGTCCTTTTTATAATAAATCAATATCAGAAGCGGGACTTGAAGGTGTTTGCTTTGGAAATATAATATAAGCTCTACCGTATTTTATTTTTTATTTTTTAACGGGACTTCTTTGACGATATACCGCGTAGGTACAAATTGGAAGTGTAAGGCGAAGAAGAAAATTCTTTAAAAAAAATAGTGGCGATACGGAGAAAACTTTATTGTGAGCTGTGTCTAACTTCGCAGCATACAGAAGAGAGGATTTAACATTGACATGTCATCAAATATGCAAAGTGAAATATAATCTCGATAACGTCCTGATTCCTGATGTAAGAACACAATTCAGAATCGAAACACCGCTTTTTTCTTTAAATTAGCTCCACTCAGGAGGCCCTGAGTAAAATTAGGGCACAGGCAATAGGGACAATGTCATCTTATTCATCTATGCCCTCTTTGTGTGGGGGTTTCTTTAAGGAAATGAAGAAGAGGAACTTCTGGGAAGGAAATAGGTAAGAGGGGTGGGTAGGAATCTATGGGTCAGTGTGTGACGGACGTATGAATCCATCCCTTCAACTGCGGTGCAAGACGATGGGTCGAGGGATTCTGGCTGGAGGCCAAAAGACCTCCTGAACCAGTCCCTCTTGATCCGGCCCGCCACGCGCCTGGCGGGTAGACACATCGGCCGCCAAGACCTTGATAAACCTCACCCCATAAACCCGGACATACCTGCTAAGTCACCAAACTTAGCGAACCACTTGAGGTGACCTGGTTGTTATCCAATAAATGGTCCCCGGGCGGCGGTACCCATACCCGCCTCCTTGAAATGACTGTCATGGCTGAAAAGCCAGGAACTTCCCCATTTTCTTCTTCCCCGTTTCGTTAACTTATCTCCCCCCTATCATATATTTAGGTATATGTGTAGGTACTTCATATGGAGAAACAAATAGCTCTACCTATACACATTTTGACACATTGCGTGTTTACTGTACACAAAGATTTGAACACGAGAAATGTTCATTTTTACGCCTTGTTCCTGTATTCGAAATCTTGGCTGCGGTTTTTTTTTCATTAGCTGCACACAGGAGGCCGAAAAAGAGGAGGCCGGAGGAGGAAAATAATTTCCATCAGGGCCTAAGCCATCTTTGGGGATGCTGTGTGGAGGACTTTTCAGGGAAAGAAAGGAGAGGAAGTTCTGCGAATGAAAGGAGGGACATTTCAGGGAAAGAAAGGAGATGAAGTTCTGCGAAGGAAAGGATATGAGGGGCGAGAAGGAATCTGGGGGTCAATGTGTATAGTGACGGACGTATGAATCCATCCCTCCAACTGCGGTGCAAGGCGATGGGTCGAAAGGAGAGGTCTCCCTCAACCAATCTCTCTCGATCCGGCCCGCCATGCAGTAGGTGGACAAAAGCATTGGTCGCCAAGGCATAGACAAAACTCACCCCATGAACCCGGGCACCGCAGCAAACCACTTGGGATGACCTATGGTATGATCTTCCGAATTGTGTTTCCTACTAACAAGGGCCTCTTAAACATCCAGGTTCACACCTTAGTTTCACCAAAAAGACCCCCCACACAGCATACCCAAAGATGCCAGGCCCCGAGGAAAATTACTTCCTTCAGAGTCTATGTACAGAGATTACTCCACCACTGCCACGGACGTCGTCAAATGAAAATAACTTCACCATTGAATTTTCATGCGGAATTAATGATACTGCTTTGAATTCCATAGAAATCAATTCAGAAACACAATTAATATTCTTAATGAGCGGGCGAAATGACAAGAGCAGCTGTGAAATGAAAATCGACCGACATCGGATTCCTTTGAAACAATGCCAATCATTTGCGAAAACTCGTTAGCGAATTGATTCTGCTCTAAACATCGCGACCTTCAACTCGCTGGGATGGCGACATTCCAAATAAATCGGCTCGTTTCGAAAGGCGCTTTTTTATTTTTATTATTATTCTTTATTCATAAAAATTTCTTAGGTATACAGTTTTGCACATGCTTTATTAGCGAGGCCGCACACCAGACATACATTTGTATTATGATGACTGTGGCGCCACATTGCAAAGGCGACGCAAACCATGGACACGTTTGTAGTGGGTGCAGTTTGTGGCGAGCCGTTAGCCGCGTAACATGTATTCAAGATCGAACGCGTCCGTTTTTGTTGCGCAGTGGTTTGCAAAAATTAAAGACAATATTGAATTTTATGTGAAGTTTATTGCAGAGATTGAAAAAAAACCCTACATTATACAACCAAGGACTCATGATTATAGCAATAGACGGATTACAAAAATCATCTGGACCAAAATCGGGCGAAATATATATATTTTTAAATAACCGTAAATTGCAGAATCTTGATTAAATGGGTGAACCCAACAACGTCGTTTTTCTCACTAATTTCCACATCAAAAAATACATGTCGTCAGATGATGTCGACAGTTTCGAGTAGGTATAAACCACAACTGTGCGTCCGGTGTGCGTGTACGCGAAACATACACTGCAAGCAAAAATGTAGCATGCATATTGTGACGACATAAATGTTGCGTTCATGTAGCGTGTGGCTCCGGTGTGCGGCTTGCCTTAGTTTGTATGTATGTACTCGATACAGTAAAAAAATAACAGAAAAAATTACATTTAAATATATTTTTATGTAAAGCGGGTCAGGTATACAAAATATTTTAATATAATATTATGTAGTTCATATTTTTGTACATAAAAGCTGAAATATTTTGCGTCGGAAGGATTTATATGAAGCATCAAAAATTTCCGAACTCTGGGCCATGTCGCTAAGCAATCATGAAATTTGTAAAAGCTTTATGGATTTATGGCTAGGAATACAGTTCAATTTAAAAAAAAAAACTTACATTAACTCCACACAGGAGGCAGCGAGGAAAATCATTTCCGTCAGTCATCTGTGAATATGCTGAAGGGTCTTTTGGAGAAAAGGGAGTCAACACGGGTCTTGAAGAGACTGGCAAATTCATTCCACAGCCGAGCTGTTGAACTCAAGAACGAGTGGTAGAACCCGACCTCATGTCAACGGTGTGCATATGTTGGGCACGCGTTTCCCGACTATGCACTGGTGCCGAAGGTATCAATGACGCTAGGTGATCGGAGCTTGGATTCGTTGGAGCGTCATCGATTATAATACCTGCAGAATAAGGATTGCATAGCTACCTGACGCCTGTGCTCTTATTATTATTTGCTTAACTTGCGATGGGGCTTCGAAATATGAAATTTAGTGTAAAAAAATTGTTGACAACATATCGTATTGTTTAGTCCATATCTTTCAATAAATAAACTCCCGTGAAAAATACCATGAATTAATTTTTTTTAATACAAAGACATAGAACAAAAACGTCAATTCTGTATACATACACATCTTTATTGTAAATCTTTAACCGTGGAATTAATAGACAGATAAAGAAATTTATTAAAAAATCAATAGATCAAACTGTCCCTGACGTCATTCAACCCCCTTCGTAGCGCTATTGCGTAGCAATGTGGAGAGATTCACAACTACAGTGACGTCGACCGATTCAAAATGGTGTTATTACCGCTTCAAATCGGGCACGTTTTCAGGAAAGAAAATCTAACTTATTATGATTTTTATTTACCTACCTACCAAATTTTTATTTACCTACCTACCAAAACTAAATAACACACAGTAAAAGTGATCCGTAAGAAACATCGCATAATTGTGTATAATTAGTAAACAATACAATCCGAAACACTGCGAGATTCACCCAAGTGTCCACTACATTAATGGTGATATAAATTTTGTACATTACAATTAGATTATTCAAGTGAATTTCGAATAATTAATTTCGGAAAATAGTGACAGTGGAATTGAAATATATTTGACAGTTGGTGGAGCTCTTGTGATTGGCCAAAACCGTCGCCATCTTTCTTACACTGACCGTACAGCTTCCTCGCTTTACTGCTCAGTCAGTACTTACGCATACTAGGTATTTCTGCCAATATACAATACAAACTACTGCTAGTGTGACCATGAGTTCAAGCAAAAAAACCGGCTCCCAACAACAGGAAAATTTATACACAACCACAAGATCCAAAAACAAAATGAATACACTACCTGAAGACATTAGCACAGAAGAAGATGGCTTTTCAAAATTTGCGTCTTACATAGATGTAAAATTAGAGAAAATAAAAACCCAAATTCTCGAAAACATTGACAAAAAATTGTTAGAATTTCAAAAAACAACCGAATTTATTTGTCAAAAATATGACGACATCATTACCCGCTTAGACTCCATGAATGAGGTTAAAGGAGAAGTTGAACGTTTGAAAAATGATTTGGCAATTAAAAATAAAACTATTAAGCATCTGGAAACCAGAGTGGCTTGCTTGGAACAGTCGAACCTTGATGACTGTATTGAAATTACAGGCATTGAGGAAAAGACTGAAGAACATCCCAAAATAACCGCTATAAAACTGATAGAAAGTGCTAATATCAAAATTAATTCAGAGGATATTGCCTCGGCAATGAGGCAATATGACAGAAGACCAGGACATCCAAAAAAAATTATCCTAAAAATGAAAAACCCAGAAACCAGATTAAAATTATTAGCAAATAAGAAGATAATTTCTAATCGTGAAAACATGATATTCCTAGGAGAGTCATTATCTCCTTACTATAAGGAACTACTTTGGAAAGCCAAAACAAAGGGAAAAGAATTAAAATATAAGTATATTTGGTACAAAAATGGAGCAATTCTAATGAAAGAAGAAGAAGGCAAAAAAATCAGGGAAATCAAACACGAAGATGACCTCAATAGGTTATAATAGAAGTTTAATAGTGAAAGGAACCGAAAAATATTTTCATCATTAAAATGGATATCGATTTTGGAAAATACATTGACTTGATTGATAATACAGAATCTAATTTAACCATTACAGATTCATTAACTTGCAAAAACTTTTTAAAACATTCCAAATTTTCATTACTTTGTTTAAACGTCAGAAGTTTAAACAAAAACTTTGATGAAACCATAACCATGCTGGATAGTATTGAGCATCGTCCTGAGGTACTTGTTTTTACAGAAGCTTGGCTGAAAAATTTTACCAATATACCTAACATCCCCGGATACGCAGTTTATAACACAAATAATAACTATTTGCAAAATGATGGTGTAGTTGCCTATGTAAAGCAAAATGTTCACGTGACTGTTGAGGAAGTTGTTTTCCCTGGAGCAAACTGCTTAAAAATGCAGATATCGAGTACCTTGTGTGTAATAGCTGTTTATAGATCTCCGTCCCTGGCTCATATAGATAATTTCCTTGAATCACTGAGTGCACTGCTTGACTCTACATCTATAAAAAATAAGGAGATCATTTTATGTGGCGACATAAATATTAATACTTTGGATTTGAGCGATATGAAAACTCAAAAATACCTCTCGCTTTTGGCTTTTCATGGCTTGAAGCCAATCATAATTTCACCTACCAGAGTTTCTTCTACCATTTCAAGCTGCATCGATCACATTATGGTAAAATCTAAATTTGAACCAGAGGGAGCTGTCTTCACTACTGCCATAACAGATCATGATGTGATATTGCTGAGATTTATGAGCTTTACACTAAATAAAATAGCAAAAGATAATGATAACTTGAAAACCGTCATCGATAACAATCTTTTGAAAGTCAAATTAAAGAAAGAATCATGGCAGTCAGTTCTGTCATCAAAAGATGTTAATTTAGCGACTGAAAATTTCATAAAATGTTTAAAAATGCATGTGGAAAGTTGTTCGTCTGTACGAAGTGTAAAGCATAATATGAAATATTTAAAACCTTGGATAAATAATGGAATTATTAAATGTCTCAGAACCCGAGACAAATTACACAACAAATGTCGAGCAGATTCAAATAATATTCAACTGCTGGATTATTACAAAAGATATAGAAACTGGTGTACAAAAATTATAAAATATACAAAGCAAGCATATTACAAAAGGAAACTGGATAACGTCAATGGAAATACCAAGCAACAGTGGAAGATTATAAAGGAGGCTGTAAATATACAAAAGGAGCAAGTGTCTATAAAAAAATTAAAAATCAATAACAATATCATCTCAATGGAAGAGAATCCAAATATAATCACTAATCACGTAAATAGCTTCTTCAGTGATATTGGTCCTAGATTCGCAAAACAATTGTGCAGTGCAAATAAAACTACCGAAATGTGTCTTGTTAACAATTTTATACCTTGTACTCAATTTTCAGGAGAGAGCTTTGAATTTAAAACTACTAGCATTTATGAAGTTTCAAAAGTTATAAATGAATTAAAAATGTCTTTTTCCTGTGGTATTGATGGCTTAAGTATCATGGTATACAAACAGCATGTTTCTGTATTGGCTGGTCCCATATCTCACATTGTTAACCTTAGTTTTAAGAGTGGCATATTTCCTACTCATTGTAAGAATGCTAAGGTTGTACCTCTTTTCAAAGATGGGGATCACCTAGAGGTTAACAATTACAGACCCATATCTTTACTCAATACTCTCTCAAAATTGATAGAAAGATTGGCCAAGTCAAGATTAGTTTCATTCTTAGAAAAATACAAATTACTCTCTGACAATCAATTCGGTTTCAGAGCAAATAAAGGTACGAGTGATGCTGTTTTAAAGGTATTGACCAAAGTTACAAGAGCGCTGGACTATGGCAACAAAGCCATAGCGGTGTTCTTGGATTTATCAAAAGCATTTGACACTGTTTCCCACGAATTGCTACTTAAAAAATTATCATCTTTAGGCATTAATAATACAGCAATGGGCTGGTTCAGATCTTATCTTAGTGACAGAACACAACAAGTGGAAATAAATAAGATGTTAAGCGAGGGTAAATCAATCTCCTTTGGAGTCCCGCAAGGAAGTGTGCTTGGGCCAATATTGTTTCTTATTTATATAAATGATTTATGTAGTCTGAATATTCCTGGTAACATTGTTAGTTTTGCAGATGACACTGCTTTAATATTTGAGGGTAAAACTTGGAATGAAACTTTCAACAAAAGTAATATAGGTTTAAAAGTGGTAAATAGTTGGTTAAACAATAATATATTAACTTTGAATGCACAAAAAACCAAATTTATCACTTTTAGCATTTCAAGTAAAAGTCAGCCTTCTGAAACTCACAACTTGATTATTCACAATTGTTTTCAAACATGTAACTGCAACCCTTTAGAAAATGTAGTCAGCATCAAATACCTTGGTGTAAAAATAGATAAATTTTTGAGATGGAATGATCATATTAATATGTTAGTAAATAGTACTAGGAGACTTACCTATATCTTTAAAGAACTGAGACATATACTAGACAAAGAAAAATTAAAAACTGTTTATTTTGCAATAATCCAGTCTCTGCTTTCTTATAATATTGTGTGCTGGGGATCCTGCCCAAAGACTTATATAGAACCACTTAATATTGCCCAAAAAATGATTCTTAAAGTTATGTTTAAGAAAAAAATTAAATATCCAACTCATTTACTTTTTAAGGAATGTAATGTAATGAACGTAAAACAGTTATATATTACACAAACGCTTTGTAGATTTTTTAATAATATTAATTTTGCAGAAAGAACACAGCAAATTCGTACTACGAGAATTGGCTCTGGTCTGAACTTTATGGCAATTCAAACTAAATCTTCTTTTGGTCAAAGAAATTATTTTTATCAAGCTCCACTCATATTTAATAGCCTTCCAGAACATATAAAGTCATCTAATTCCTTGTACACTTTTAAGAAGGATCTTAAATTATTTGTGTTAGTCGAGGATTGCCAATTGATTTTCTCTACTTTGTCCTTTCTAAATTATTAGCTAAATGAGTATGTTTATAATAATAAGCTAAAATAATATTATTTTTGTTTGAACCGTTTTTGTTCATCTTCCTCTTGCCAAATCTACAGCATGTTAAATTATATACATATATTTATTATTCACAACTTAATCCTAAAAAAAAAAAAAAAAAACTTTATTTTATTTTATTTTAAATCAGATCTCAAAACTGTGGTCACCCTAAAAGTCTACATTAATGTAGTACCTAGCGCCATCAGTTTAGTAGGTACCAGTAGGTACCCATAATCTAATCTCAATCTGTAAGAAATACAACAATATTGTTCTTTCAAAATCTGTATAATTTTGTGTTATTTTGTTAACTTGTATAATTATTGTTAACCTCAACACAGGCTTGTCCTAGTGAGGTAACAAATTGTATTGTAAACATTTTTACCTACAGTGTAAAGAAACAATAAATAAATAAATAAATAAATAAATATGATTAGGATTTATGACTAATTTATTTATTATTGTTATACGACCGTAGGGGCTTTTACATAGATTAGAAAATAATATTTAAGATATCGAGGATTACACATACATAGAATTTATACCAAAAGTTATAAAAGTGAAAAAACTTTTAAGAATATACAAGTAGTTTTTAAAGAAAAAAAACCACTTGTATAATCTTGTGGAAAACCGTGAAATATTTTAAACAATGTAATATTTAACAATAACATAGAACAAAATATAATATAAACATTACAATAACAAATCAAATCGTTAAATATATTATACCCATGTTACAATAATTTGTAGGATTCCACAAAGTGTTGGTTTAAATTGCATTTTAGAATGTAAAGGGAATCAGCGAATACATCTACAATACCACCAAACTTGTTGCCTAAATAATGCATCCTATTGGTAAGTAAGTGTGATTGATAGTTAGTTGTGTATGTGTTGCAAAAGAATGTTATATTTTGTCTAGTATTCCTTGTCGGTACATGAAGTTTAATAGTAGCAACGATGGCAGGGCCGTCAATTAGGTTGTTCATAATTCTGTACAATAAAATTAGGTCTGAAATGATTCTTCTGTCAGACAGCGTAATTAAGTTTAGTCGATTCATTAAACTTAAATAATTAATGTTTTCTATTGGAATTTTGAGTTTGAAATTTAAGTACCTAAGAAATTTGTGTTGAACTCGTTCTATTTTGTTAGAGTGTACTTTATAGAAAGGGGACCAAATAGGTGAATTATATTCTACTTGACATCTAACTAATGAAATGTAGAGTGTTTTCATGCAATCCAAGGACTTAAAATCAGTTAGGGTTCTACAAAGGAAGCCAAGAATCTTTAAAGCCTTATTAGTTATATGACACACGTACCCTTAATTGTCCAGAATACTAATAAAATCTTTGTAAAAAATCGTTGCACCAAGTTAGCGAATATGTTCAGCCCATGTAAAGTTAAAAAAAAGGCGAATAAATAAAGAAATAATCCGCCTAACTAAAAAGTATATCCTAACTTAGTAATGAATATAAATTTAGAATCACACGCTACATCCATTGTAATTTTATCACACGTTCTAGAGTAAAGTATGAATTTTGTTTATGTAGAGTCCGTTATGATATTATTCCTATTCCAGTCTAAAACATAATATTTGTCCATTAAAATCTAACGTCTGTCAAAAATTCCTTGTTATTTTAAATATAATAATGGTATTAATAGACACCTGTCAACAATAAAATGGGTTATTAATAATACGTGTAAGGTATTCCCCAAACAAATATTAAACCAATCTGCAACCATAAACCCGAGGTAACTATGCTTACTGTTAAAAACTAATTAAGTAGGAACTCAATCGTCGAAGAAGACATAGCAACAAATACCTACGGGAAAATCCATATAATTTGTACAAACCAATTAATTAGAAATATGTAAACTTAAACGTACAAATCACTTTTTTTTTTACGTGAGCTCCACACAGGAGGCCCTGAGGAAAATGATTTCCCTCAGGGCCTACATCATCTTTGGCGATGCTGTGTGGAGGGTTTTTTTAAGGGAAGGTGAGTTCTGGGAAGGAAAAGTGTTTAAGGGGCGGGTAGGAATCTGGGGTTCAGTGTGTCCTGGTCATCCGCCTCCAAGACCTAGCAAACCTCACCCCGTGAACCCGGGCACCCCTGCTAAATCACCAAACGTAGCGAACCACTTGGGGTGACCTATGGCAGAGGTGTTGGTTATCCAATAAAGGTAAAATAAAAAAAATAAAAAAATAAAAACTTCCTCATTATGACGTGTATATAAATCGTAGTTTAAGAAGATGAAGATGGCCGTAATAGGCTGAAACCAGTTACGGTCACAAATAAATTAAGTGGAAAAAAGTTCAAAATTGTTATAATAATTATATTCAAAAAAGTAATAACAAAAATCGATACTTACATTGGTATTAAAGTTAGACCAATAGTTTTCAAAAAGAAAATAATAAGGATGTTGAAACTCGGTTGAAGTTTACGTAGTATTTTTATAAAATACCAGCTGGTTCCCGTCATGCGTTGCAATGCCACATTCATATAAATAAATTATTTCTCCCTGCACGTCCTTTCCCGTGCGTTCCCGTTCCCCTCCCGCGTGCCCTTCCCCTCCCGCGTTCCCCGCCTTCCATTTATTCAGTCCCAGTACATTAAGTTTTCAAACAGCTTGCCTGCCGCCTATTACAATTTTTTTACTAAAATTTTCATATTTCATGTACTTACCTAATACAAATACTCATTTTTGTATATTATAAGAACTATCAAATATGGTACCTAACACAAGTACCTATTTAAAATATCTATAATATTCTTGATTCGACTCAAAGTATTAGGCGAGTACTTCAAATAAATTCATTAATTTAAAGTTTTTGGAAATTTGAATTTTGTTTTAACAATCATTGTTTTGCAAAATGTTATTATCAAATTTTGAAATTTTTAACAGTTTTGCGAGAGTTTTTGTAACGATTAAAAAACTTTTCAGATGTATTGTCATATGGTTGCAATAATCCAGAAACCTTCGCAGGGGTTTAAAGAAGGTATTTCGAAAGTTTCAAACATTTACTTTGCTTAAAATAGCAATACATAGACATCTCATATATACTTACATACTCATAATACTTAGATATATCCTACTCATACTCACATAATATATACATTTTTTTAGTTTTTGAGTATAAATATTTAGATTCGAATTCACCGATAGCCAAATTATCTACAGCGAAATCTATCGCGTTATCTATAGCGAAAATATTTTATGTATCTGAACGGTTAGCTACCTATGGAGAGCTTATTATGAAGACGTCACGGTCACCCACCACAAATGCATACAGAATCTGTGTGGTCATCATTGGTCGCAATGCTCATTGTGCTGACCATTAGAAAGGGCCGTTGTCCCTCCTTATCCGCGCTAACAATCACACAGAATGGTCGGCTCCTTTATTGATACGTTTACGCTTCAAGAAAAGGGTTTATCTCGTACATTGTGCACTCACGACAATTTTTTTTTCAATTTTCATATTTCTGGACGCTTTTTGTTCCGATGTGATACAACAATGCTCAAATCATTAAGCTGCAACATGTGTTTGGTTTTTTGTTAAAGAGAACATGTCAAGCGTTACTTGGCATGTGCACGATTCCATTATGTTGGTTTAAATTAGATAAGTAAGCAAAGAGTTTATATGTGACCAATTTTTAAGACGGCAAAAAATCTGTTCACCTGTTGGGAGTAGGCGCCACATGGTATGGAACAATAGTTTTATTTTGATTTAAAATGCACCGCACACAAAATTATAGTATCATTTTTGGAAGAATTTGAAAATGCCATTGTGTTTTTTTGTGTCAGGATATTTTGGCAATCATAAGAAATGGTCTTTACCAGAGATTTTTCTAACGTAGGTTAATATTCTTATCTAAAGTCAGATCACACCATCGTTGTCTCTCATATATTCAGGGTGTGACAACACGTAGGTACCCGAAGAATAACAGGAATCGCTGGTTAAAATCCTGAGATAGGTAATATAACCACCTAGAATTTATGGAGAATTAGCGAGTTCCCGGCATTTGCAACGTCACTTAAGGATCTGCAACCGGGCCCGAAAAGAAAAAGGTGGAGAGATACGAAATTACGAATGTTAGAGGAGAGCGCTAACATTTACAGCGACAAAATCGATGCGAAAATGTTTAATAAAACACGACTCGTTTAAAATAGAGCAAAAATCTCGCGGGCATTATCAAACATCATTTAAAGAAACACTGTGGATTTGTAACTTGTAAAATAACTGAAACAAACGTGGTAATAATAATTTTTGGAGCATACTTTGCGATTTTTTTCTATCGAGGAAATTTTATATAATTTGCGTTTCGGCGCGGGCAAAGTGTAGATATTATCTTCAAGAATAACATATATTTTTTTAGGAGCTTTAAAACTTACCGTGTTTAAGGGAAATATGTAATAAATCGGTACAAATCCGGGTTGCGGGCCCTATGCGGTTTCTCCCTGCGTATCCTTTCCCACTCGTCCCCGTTCCCGTTCTCCTTCCGCCTCCCCTACCTCCTTCCCTCCCTGCTAAACTATATGAAATATTGCAAAAACTGTACACAAATTTCGTAACGCCAGACTTAATCAGTATATACAGAAATCTTGGCGGGCGTGCGCACATAACTCACCAAAGTTTCATCGCACTCGGCTGAATGGTTTAGGAGCACATAAGGGACAACCAATATATATATGTAGGTATATTTATATATATTAAAATAAATAAGAACGAACGTTTGAACGAAGGAACGTTTGTTCCGAAACCGGTCGGATTTGCACATTATATAAGTGGTTTATACAAAGTTGTATTGTTTCATTTTTCTATAATGGATAACCACAAAGTAATAGCTACATTCAAAAATATAAATAAGAATCTGTTCGCGGCCACGTTGGTAATAAGATGTTCATTGGTATTTAGCTAATTCAAATTTCACGCTATTCGGATTTGATAGACCAATTTATTCCATAGGTCTATAGCAGAAACATTTTCGGTGTTTGGCAATTAACAGTTCAGATCATTGAATAAATCTTAGATTAGTTTTATGAGAATTTGGTCGCCAATGGGATTTATTGCGAAATAGTCTTATAACTAGTAACAACAATCTTCTCTTATTCAAGATGCTACTGTTGAGTGAATTTAAAGATTTATATCACTTTGTCTACGTCTATATGACCATCTAATTGTTTCAGGAAATGCAAAATTTATTAAAAAAATGCTAAACCCTCGAATCAATATATATTTTAATTATTTAGTTCATAGAATTTTGCTATTATTAAGTAATTTTAGAGCTTAACAGTCGCTCTGGATTCTTTATAGTATAACTTAATAATGTTGACCTCAATGGGTTGCTTATACGTGCTGAGGCCCCCAAATGAAACACAACCGTGACCTATTTAATTATAATGTAGACAGTCCTAATTCGGTCCACGTCACAAAACGAAAGTGGTAAAAAAGGAATCTGCAATCAAATTGCGATCTCTATCATCAGATTTTGTATGAAAATTGGAACACTAACTTACAACACATTCCGCAACCAAGGAATCTGATAAAAACAAAATGAAAAAAAAATGTACACGGAAAGAGGGAAAAATTTAAAATTGCAAAGAAGGATTAATAAGTCAATTCAAACAAGGCTTTTAGGTAAAGGTGAGGCCGATAGTTATCTGAGCGTAGGAAATTCCTGTTTTAACTGTACCGTTTTGCATTTCGTCGATGTGTACATTTGTTTGTAACGTTCCGTTTCCGTTTCAAAGTGGTGGCCGATTTAATGGTTCCATAAGGATTATTTTTTCAAATGTGAAATCGCCGTGTTCATTTGGAATTTCTCATTCATATTTTTTCAATTTTATAGTACCTACCCGCCTGAAGAATGTTTGAAAAAGAATTGTCATTGATATAGTGACGTGGTTCAGTGGCCATCGCGTTTGGGTCCCACCCAGGCGTTCCGTGTTCGATTCCTCGGCTGGCTAAGTCCTCCATCACGACTCAAGCAACATTTCCGGCTTACTGTGGTGGTAGTAGGAGATTTTCAAATATTGTCGGATTATTCGTAACCCGGGAATATTTGTCTTTCTTTAAAAAAAGAAAAGCTTCTTTGGACAGATTGTAGGTATAACTCAAGGCCCGTACAAAATGCGTTTAACAAGGTTAATAGCTCATCGAGGGGGTATAGCGGTGATAAAAAAATCGTGACGTAGCTTTAAGTCTATACTGGGAGATTTGAATTAACTACAATGTAAGTAAAAACATAGATATCATTTGTTTTGGGACTTCGAAATTGGATTATAATTAAGTAGGTAGGTATTTGAGTACCTACTTCCAAATCTTATGATTTCGGAGGAAATTTGGGATTTGATTTATTAAATAAGAGAAAATTAGAAACATACTTGGCGCGAGGTTAATTGTTCACAATTTCAGAGAATAACTAGTGTAGATCTAATCAATTTTTCAACAACCATTAATAAAAATTCATGATGAAAGAGAAAGGGGCCCTTTTGGCCCTAAGGTTTGTATGCCAATATTTAAAAAAAGCAAAAAATCAACTAGTATAGATGGTTTTGCAAAATGCCTGAAGTCCCGAATCTTGTTATAACGTTGACACGTTTTTGTTCAACGAAAAAGCTCTCAAGAAAACAGTGAAGCGTAAAATTAATCGACAAAATTTCATACAGATGGAATTTTCATTAATTCAAAACCATTATAATAAATTAGACAAATCGTAAGTACAAGTAATAAGTGGGTATCTAGGTACTTCAAGCGTTCGGTCGACCTTTCATAATTTTATAATTATTATTTCCGATGGTTCGATTATATTTCTATCACTTCCTGCTTGTTTCCTTTCAGGTTTCGTGGATTCCACTCACGCCAGATATCTCACGAAAAACTCCATGCATAGAACGATGACCACTGTGTTAGGGCTTCGGAATGAGCCAAAGCAGGGGCGTGCCGAAAGAACTAATTATTCACATTTTAATTTTATCACTTAAATTGTAAACAACAAAAATCTCATATACTTTTGTAATTTAATTACGACGCGACATCACTAAATAAGAAGATGTCATTAAATAAGAAGTACGATCAACAACATTAAGAAAAAAGTTATAAATGTTAATCTACAATCTTATAGATGAGGGTTCTTATGAAAAATATGACAAATTATAAAAAAAGGAAACATATTATCAAAAATCGTACAGATAATTTTGTTTTCCATTTATTTGTAATCATCCACATTTGTATAACCTTGTTCTTTTTCCTTAATTTGTTTTCTATTGTTTTTTGTTCTACTTAATCTATCTTTTACTTTGTGCAGTATGTGAAAGTCAACATATTTTTATATCAAAATACCTATGTAAAATGGTAACTATATCCTCCCACTTATGAATTGTAAGTTCCTTCCGTCCTAAAATGAGTTTTGTAACTCAACGGGATTGCCCTAGTAATAAACAAATAAAAAATAATAATCGGTGATTAAAAACATGACATAATCCCAGAACTAGATCGTAATAGTTGCAGCACTGGAAAAAACGCATCTTCAAATGAAACGAGTGTGTTCCCGGGTGTAAAAACATCAAATGAAAAATGTTTTTTTTTGCAAAAAAAGCACCGCACGCCACCGATGTGGACAGGCAGATGTAGCGGGCATGACATCTAAATTAGCCGTCGGATTGTCCCCGGCACAGCAACCGATAGTGTACCCCTTTGGGTGATATATAACTACAGAGGATGCAGTACGGTATCGCGTGATGATGCAAAAGAGTCAGCGGGACCATGGCGTCCTTAAGGGGGGGGGGGGAAAGGTTTTAAAGATAAAAAATGCATATTTTCATGATTTTTTTTGGAGATATGATTAATGTTAGTTTATTTTTTCATATACACGCTATAGCATAACATCGGAAGTGTCTTTGAATTTTTTTTTACTAAAAATATCAATAAATAAGTCCGTGAGAGTGAATCTCCGGAAGTGCCTCGAAAAAAAGTTGTTATGCAGTGAACTCCATAACTCGTTACCAGATCATTTGAAACAAAAAAGTCAAAATGCCTTTAAAAGGTGATATGTTTTTCTAAGTAATCCAGAGGAGTTTTTTTTTTCAATTTTTTTTATTTTGGCAGCATTTTGAAGTGAAAAACGGGATTTCGCTAAAAAAATTCGGTGAATTAAATAAAAAAAAAGGTAAGAAAAAACTTCCTGTGATTACCGATTCATGTGTAAAATAGTGTACAAATTTTCAAAAGGATCGGTCAAGTAGATTTTGAGTTATGATTTTCACTTCAAAAATTTGTTTGCAAGAAAACCGATTTAAAGTTTTGTTATACTCGAAATATACTTGAATCGAGCATGAGGGCCGGTCGCTTGAAACGCTGTATCTTCGTTACTTTTGCTCAGATTTACTTGAAATTTTGACACAATACTCTCGACATGTTACCCATTTAGAAAAAAAATCAGTTTTAAAACCTTACCCCGCCTTAAGGCCCGGCATTCCTAATTTCTTCAGATTTATAACAAATTTTTCTTGATCACTTTGTTTTTTAGTGCTTAAAAAAGAATATGTTATTTTTAAAGATAATAACTATACATTTGTTTAGCCGAAACGGTAATTAAACGGCCGGCGTAGTCCAGTGGTAAGGTTCTTGACTGGCACTCCGAAGGTCGCGGGATCGAATCCCGGCGTGGCAAATAAATTTTATTTGATTAATTTGTGTTATTTCACAATTATTCATTTAAAAAATAATATAGTATATTTGCTGCACGTCCCAGAGTGGAAGATACTCTCAGTATCGCCCTGGTGTGAGACCACCATTCAGAATTGAAACGTTGCTTGAAATGGCTTTAGCCGTGTTTGGTGACCAGATCTGAATAGCCAGGTACTTCCTCACCTTCCTCTTCCCTATCTCCTTCCACTCCTCACTACCATCAGCCTCACAACATACCCCAATTGGGGATGTCATAGTGCCACTGGCTCCAGACGGGAGCAGTTGGGACTCTTGTGCGGTATTCATGTAAAAAAAAAAAAACGAAATTACATCGACAGAAAAAAATCGCAAAGTATGCTCCGAAAATTATCTGTTATTTAACATGTAACAGGTACGAAAAGTCCCTACAGTATATCTTAAAATGCTACTTTAGACATATCGCGAGATATTTTTGCTAGAGATGTGTTTTATTAAATATTTCACATTTACGCTATTATCGTTTGCTTGAATTAACGCGCTCCCTCTAACAATCATATTTACATATCTGCCTTTCAAACCGTCTTATTTTGAACGCTTTATTACGAAGCCTGAATAGAAGATTAGGCACTGACTATGGTTTGAAAGGGAGATATGTAAATACGAATGACAGAGGGAGCGCGCTGATATAAAAAACAACGTTAATAATTAATGCGCATAAGGGAAAATATTTAATAAAACACGACTGGTTTAAAATAAACCAAACGTCTCACGATAAATCTCTTATACAGCACTCTGAATTTTTTCACACCTATAAAATGTTAACTTATAGAACCAGATACATATTTTATAATTTTCAGAGCACACTTTGCATTTTTTTTCTATCGAGGGAATTTCATATAGAACGTAATTATTTTTTCAATTGACTTGAATAGAGATTGTCTTAAAAAATAATATGTTTTTTAAAAAGTTTTAAGACTTAAAGTATTATATTTCTAAGCTAAGCTATTATAAGGAAGAACTATATATACTAAGGAAGCCATTATATTTCAGTAGAAATTCGGAATACAGGGTCTTTAACATATTTTCCGTAATTCCTTCAGCACTGTGTACGCCACATACCACGCTCGTTCCCAGCGAGATGACTCTCATATTATGCATTATGCTATTCGTCCATAGAGATTCCGGGCTGGCTGATAATGGCGGTGGCAGACTGACCAGCCCTTTCATTACGTCCAGCGGTCATAACTTTTGTGGCCATCTTTCATAACACACTCCGCCACTGTCATTGTCCGTCCGCTTTTGACCGTCACGGGCAGATATGATTTTTTTCAATGCTTTTCGCGGCGATTGCTGGCGCATTTTTGGAAAATTTTGTATGCATGTAAAAGTAATGTTTTTCAGATGTTAATTCTCGCACAAGAGTTCCAGTTATAGTCCGGAGCCGATGCAAATATGGCATCGCTAATAGGGAAGTTGCGAGGCTGAAACCAGTGGGGAAGGTAAGGAGGAGGGAAAGAGAAAGGTTGGCAAGTTGACACTTTTCCACTAAAATCACCATTAGCAATGTATTGTGGGGGTTCCCGAAGTAAATATAATATTACCTATTTAAATTTTTTCGAAATTCTTGCTTGAATAGCTACTTAAATTTATTCAGCCGTGTCTGGGGCCTTACCTAAATTGGATATAGAACACAGATTTGTAGAAATTTTCTTTTAAGCAATCTTTCCAAAGGACAGAGTGAGAAAGTTATGATTCCCATCTCAAAATTCTGAGAAAAAAACTGCTGTACAGCTTTCTTGTCGATTTCACCTGCCCAGATTAGCGGTCATGTCAAATACCCTAGATTTCACTTCCTACTCCCAAGGGACACGAAGGAAAAATATTTCTAAGCAGATGCATTCAAAGAACGATAAAGATTACCTTGACCGTTGAACATAGGTGAGTTAGGAGGTACGTGGTAACGTCTCCCTAATTCCCCTATCCGAAGCAATAATAAAGAAAAATGATTTACCCAGAGACCACGATACGGCCAGAGCCAAAATGTATTACGACGGTGGCAACACTGGTTTCCATTTAAATCTGGATGAAACGCATTTCAGTGACTATGATGGTATAAGTATAATGTCCCCAAGGAGTTTAGCAATCCCAGCAAAGCTTGTTAAAACTCTATTTTTCAAGATGATTCATACCACCAAACAGAGTTTTTAACCAAAAACCCCAAAGCACCAAACCTTATGGGATTTCTGAAAATCCATAAAATTAATAAATTTAGACCTGTATTATCCTATTGCAATTTTGCCAATTTTAAATTATATTCATTTACAACAAAAGTATTCAATCATGACAATGTGTTTTCCCCAAAATATAAGTAAAAAACGAATTATCATTAGTATTAATTGATTATAACTAAAGGACCTGGTTTTTCCAAGTAGTTGTACATTAATATCGTTCGAAGTAAATTTATTTCCCAACTAGTTTTTGCCCCCGGCTTCGCTCGCATAGTATCAGGGGGGTTCCCACAGCGCCTCCTCCACCTTCCCTATCCCCCCACTCTATACTCGTTACATTAATTTTCAGCTCGCGTGCCACCTATTGCAATTTTTTTAATAAAAAAATCATAATGCCAGAGCTCTAAGCAGCCTTTATGTTATTCTGATGTATGAGCTATATTATTGTAAAGTTTCATTAAAATCCATTCAGAAGTTTTTGCGTGAAAGAGTAACAAACATACATACATCCATACAAACTTTCGCCTTTATAATATTAGTAGGATGTTCCTGCCACTTGAAAGCAGAACCCTAATAGTAAAAACTCTATTTTTCAAGATGATTCATGTCACGAAACAAATTTTAAAGAAAAAACCCCAAAGCACCAAAACTTTCGGGATTTTTGAAAATCCATAAAATTAATACCCCCATTAGACCTGTAATCTCCTGTTGCAAT
Source organism: Limnephilus rhombicus (assembly GCA_929108145.2). Taxonomy (NCBI): domain Eukaryota; kingdom Metazoa; phylum Arthropoda; class Insecta; order Trichoptera; family Limnephilidae; genus Limnephilus; species Limnephilus rhombicus. The sequence goes on along the minus strand of OV815277.1, from coordinate 29,635,919 downwards.
TTCCCCAATTTTAAATTATATTAATTTGTAACAAAGGTATTCATTCAATGATGCAATATGTGTTCCTTAAAATACTATCAAAAGCTTATTATCATTAGCATTAATTGAAGGACCTAAAGGACCTAGTTCTTCCCAGTAATTATGTTTACAAATTACTTTCTTTCTGCTTTAAAAAATTCCCACCTGAAATAAAACCCGCCTTTTACGCCAAATAATAATTTAGGTAAATACTTAATACTAAAGAGAGTGCCGACAAACTAAGCCACTCGGGCAAATATAAACTTAATTGTAATGATTGCTCTGCTTTTTGTAATATTTGTAAACTTAAGAGTAAAATCTACGATGTTTAAATGATAATGTATTTTCAGAATTCGTGACCATTCAGTAGAAACTAGTCACACTCATTCGACAAAACTAAAATATTACGTAAGAATGGAATTAGGTTAAAAAATTTAGAAGCCCACGAAATTAAGAAAGCCGTTAATATAATTCAAACGTAATTAATAATTAACTGATTTTCATATATTTAATTTATTACATTAACCACCGCTGGAACTGTTTCCTCTATCCTTACCTACCCATCCAATAATAATTTGTCTCCTTCTTTTCTACTTGTATCTTTTTCACTTGTTGTTTTATATATATAATATATAAATAAACCAATATAATAATAATTATAAATAAACCAATATAATATATATATATATATATATATATATATATATATATATATATATAAACCAATATAATAATTACGATTTTAGATTTTCACGGCCAAAAATATTTTTGTTATTAGTTTTTGGGGTATTATGCCGTGCTGCGCTACCTCCTTCTTTAGCCAACGTTTCGGACAGCGTTGCAGTGTCCATCATCAGGGCAGATGTGTAATAGTTAGGGGTGATGTTTGTACTTATCTACTTAGGAGCGATACCGTGTCGCCAGCTCCACTCCTCTACGAGCTGGCGCTACAATATACTTCAACATGTTTTTTTGCGTTTAGCCTTGATGAAACCGTCAATTACCGGATACCAAGAACTATTGAGTTTAGCTCCGTCGTCTCTATTAATATTTATTGGATTTTTGTGAATTTCAATTTCCTCCGTAATCAGGCGTGCTCTATGAGTTTTGGGTCTTCCCAGGACTTCAGGAACAAATCCAAAGTAATGGCCGGTTTCAATCAAATGCTCGGCGATTGCCGATTTGTCAGGGTGGCCAAGTTTACACGCTCGAAAGTGTTCCGATATCCTTTTGGAGATCGTCCGCTCTGTCTGGCCCACATAGACCTTATCACATCCGGAACAGCTGAGTTTATATACTCCATCTGTTTCCAGAGGAAATTTGGTCTTTGCAGGCCTCAAAAAGTCTCATATTTTCATCTTAAACTGTAGGAAAATCGGTACAACTTCAAGCATTCGGATTGTGCGTATTGTTGCATATATTCATGTATTCTCCTCCGAAAATCATGTCCTTGTCAAACGTCCCTCAGAAACAACACTTTGTCTTCTTTACGCCCGCTTATCGTTTTTAATGATAGAAAAATAACGTTCCACCAAGATTTTAAAATTATTTATTAGAAGAGTTTACCATTATAAACCATTAGTCAAATAACTGGTTTGAAAACTGCTGAATGCAATGAATGCAAATGTGAAGGTATTATATTAGAGTCAACTCGGGTTGCGATACTCATACCTACACATAAAATCATAAAAAAAACAGCCCTATACATGAAACAATGCGGAAATGCATGAAAGAAATATTTCCGAACGAGAAAGAAATATCAGATTTATTTTGAAGCAATTCTAGAATCCAATACTGAAAACAACCAATTTCTAAAATTATGGTTCAACAAAGAAGATATGATACCAACGTATGAAAAAAATAAAAGAAAATGTATAAATTATACCCTAAAATAAAATTCATCATTCGACTGAAGACGTGATGAAAAAACCGCGGAAGCTCACAATTTTCATTTTATATTCAAATGCAATAAGTAGAGAATATGTTTTTGGATAATTCAGAAGGTGAGATGAGGTAGAATTTACATATAAACTGAGGCATTTCCTCAAATTACATTTCATTACGCTGCAACTGCATTATGGAAAATTCTGCAGCTTAAACCCTAAACGAAATAAAAAAAATAGGTAGGATACTCTAAAAAAATGTGTAATAGCTATTAATTTTGATCACATGAAAAGGAAATTCACTAAATGTCTTCACTAAAATATTCAAGACAAGATGGTCGCCGACATTATTGAAAAATATATTATTATTTGCTCGTATATTGTTTATTTACTCGTGTTTCATGACATAATTTTTTATAAAAAAAAAGAAATATAAAAAAAACCAGAGAGGGCAATTCACACGCGGTACCTAGAAGAGAAACCTCCAGAAAACTAAAGTAGACAGGAGTGGGAATGATACGAAGCACCGCACAAAGAGGAGACTGATTATACTATCTCATTCTCTAGCAGGCTAAATCTTATAGAGTGTTTGTCTCTTTTTAAGTGTCACTATTTTTCGTTTCGTCGAGTTTCAAATTACAACGGTGCTAAAGAAGTTATCATTTCAAAAACAAGACAAAATCGTTACGTGAGAATTCTAAGGAGATTCCAATCAGAATGATAAATATGTACCTGCTCTAATTATCACATGAGTGAAAGAACAACATCTATTTATATAAAGAATAGTGTCTGTGGCGGCGGACACCTGACAGGCGGCGTGGATTTGATTTTTATAAAAAAACTACCGTTTTATTCCGGGATTGATGGCATTTTGCATAAGAGGAAGGTCACTGTCCACATCTAATTTCTAAAACTCTGGGGACTTAAGCTAGAAGAACAGAAACGTTGTTTGAAATGGATGTAACCGTGTTTGGCGATTAGATCGTTGATCATTGGACAAAAGTCGTAATTTTTCTAATACAAATCGTAAATTTCTTCTTTTGAATGACGAGATTCTGAGGCAAATATTTTTTTATAAATTCTAAGCTCCACAAATACTACAATTATAATATCTCATGATATTTGACGGGTCTGCCCTAGTTCTTAATAACAATAGCAGCACATTAATAGGAAAAAAAACAAGACGAAATACAAACGTGTTAATTCTAACAAGATTTCCATGCGTATGCCACCAGAAGCGGTTTATGGATATCTTTTTTTTTATATAGGATGGTTTTTCTTCCAGCCAGAGCGAATATATTACGTATTTATAAAGCTACCTCCAAGTCGCGTACATTTTTGTTTTACTGGTAATATTTGGGTCATGTCTGCTGAGGCTTTAAGGTTTAAAATAATTGGACATAAAAGTAGACTTAACTCGTAATTCCACTTAAAAATGAATTTCTTCTACCCTACTTTGCACCCTTGGGTTACACATAAAAGTGAAACGAAAAACCTTGCCGTAGGACGTGCGTAAAGGCTGTACGATTATACTACAGAACCTTGAACACCCTATTGAGGCAAAAGCATCCATTTCACACTAATTTGATTGTTCCATTAATAAATACCTCGTGGGCTTTTACTATGAAACAATTTCTAGACATTTTGTTTCGATGAGTTTGAGTAAAGTTATGTAATTTATTTCATTACCAGCGCAGCCCCGTGAAAAATCACGAGATTGTCATAGAGGCGTCATAGCTTACTAAAGGCCGCTTTTATAATTCCCACGGTTACGGCACGGCGATCGCACGATAAGGCAATAAACCTACGTTCCTTTTAACAATAATTCTGCAGGAATAGGAAGTACATTGATATGTTGGAGCAAATCCAGAAGAAATCCCTCAGGTAGGTCTATACGCGGACTCATGGAACATATCCAAGGTTCATGCACCATATTGACTTACTTGTTCTGAGAGTCTGGAAACTAGGTGGAAAGCAAGACTAGCTTTTAAAGTCTTTCAAAATTTGGGGCAATTTCGTCGATAGCCGATAGCTTGGGATGCTATGATTTATATGTACCAGACCACTACAATCGGAGTTGATACCATGACCTGTGCAGAATACCGGACGGCAGAACCGACATCCTGGCAAAGCATAGCATGATGAGGGGAGTGGTGCTGTTAAATGAATTTGCAAACTATTTAGATATAGGTGGCTGTTCTTTAAATGCCTTAAAACCAAATACGAAGAATCAACTATCTAAATGCTGATATGTCGACTAAATTGTACTGTAATTGGAATAGTATTCCCGAGGAAGACATGGCCGACATAACAGAAGGGTAGAATGAGATTGAAGTAAGGCGCGTGTGCCAAGACCGAGTTGTTTGGAAGTTCGTCATCTCTGCAGACTTTTACTTTGACACGTCAAAAGCGCTAGCGGATACTATTTTAAAAAAGCAAGTAACCCATGAAAACAAAATGCAGAAGTATTTGAAGAAACGTATGCGTATTTAAAAAGTGTACGCTAAAAAAAGGTTTTATTCAATTGAAGAAAAATTCCCGGGCTGCGAATAAATTGACAATATTAATAAGCTCCTACTACCTTCACAACAAGCGGAAAACGTTGTTTGTATGTGGATGGAGGACTAAGCCCGCTAAAGAATTGAACTAACGACGCCTGGGTGGGATCTAGACGCGATGCCAAATCAGCCACCGACTGTAACCAGTGTACGATAAATTAGAATCGCTCACATAATAATGTTTTTTAAATTATTAATTCGCAATATTAATTATTTATAACAAAATCCAGAAAGAAGTACGACAAAACTTTAATTAACTTGTAAAATTTAATCAATTTAAATTGTGTTTATTTATATTCGTGGGAAATATTTTAAACTATGAAATTTTACTTTTACTTCGTGGAAATTGAAAAAACGAATGAAGTAATTACGTTTTATAGCCCGAGGGAAATTTGCCTGAAATAACAAAAAACGCAAGATCTCCTGAGTGTATTTAAAAATTAAAATCAATTAGCAACACAGATGATGTCTCTTCATATTTCGCATAACCATACGGATGAGATGGTAACCGGATTAAACATGATAAAATAATAGGTTAGTTTAGCTGGTTGAACATAGCGAAGTCCTTTTCTTAACTCGACCGTTTGGAATTTCGTCTGTCTGTAAATTTGTTTGTGCGTTCCGTTTCCGGTTGAAGATGGTAGCCGTGTTGAATACTGACTTTAATCATAAATCATAACAGAGTTCTCAAGAGCGTGGATCCTTCTACGAACTGTCAAATCGGAATAATCAATATAATGCTACCTAGCTATCTGCCTCAAGAAAATTGAATAAAAATATTGTCTTCATAGGATAACTGTATTATTTTTGTACCATTGTTAGGTTAGGTTTTAGTAGATATTTTGTTGGGGGATGTTTTGTCGGTAGGATATTTTGTCGGGGGTATTTTGTAACGGGTTGAAAAGTCGCGGAACTGGGTGAGATTACCAGAATTGAATAAAGTAAATTTTCGCTATGTTTCCGGAAAGAACTTTAAAAAATATTCATAGTAAGTATAAGCATCACGCTTTTGGAACGAACTGCCTTCCGATATACAGGGTGTGCACGTACCATAAGGATTTTAACCAGTGATTCCTAAGCATATTTAGAGTACAAAAGTATGTAATTTTACTGTTCAATGATATATTTTTTACATTAAACACAAAAAAAAAATACTGATCGCTAATGTTAATACTCGCTACTGATCACAGTGCAACACTTTTTAATTTTATTTTATATTTTTATTATTGTATTAAAATTGCATACAATTGGAATTTTATACCCGCTAAGCAATCTCCTGCTGCAAGTAGCTTGTCAGCAGGAGATTAGTTCCACAGATTAGTTACAACCACAAATTAAATAATCATAAACCATCGATATATTAACTACATGGTCGAAGTCATAAACGCATTACAGCCTGTTCAGACATTGAATAAAACCGCGGCAGATATCTTATTATTTCTCAAAAGCTTTCGATACACTCAGCCACACACAATTAATCAAGATACTTGAAATCGTAGGAATCCGTGGTAAACTACTATCATTTTTCAAAAACTATTTAACAAATAGAAAGATGTATGTAAAGATTTTGAATGAAATGAGTAATTTTAGATTTATCAAATCAGGAGTACCGCAAGGGTCAATTTTAGGCCCTAAATTATACATAATACATGTATTGCCTTGTCTAAACTTTTTAAAATAGCCCGTAGATTCATTTTTGCAGATGATACTGCATTAGTTGTATCAAATGAAAACCCGGAAATAGCTATTAAAGAATTACAAAAAGACTTTAACGAGCTACTCAAATGGTCTCATGATGTAGGACTAATTTATTAATGTCAAAAAACTAAATGTATGTATATAAGATCACCGAGCATGAAAATGTGGAATTTACCTAAAATAACTGCACATAATTTTGAATGTATACATAGAAAAATTGATAATATTTGCTACTGTGAAAAAATCGATTTTACAAATGAATACACTTACCTTGGCATAATCGTAGATAATAACTTTAAATGGGATAAACAAGCGATCAAAATTTGTAACCAGCTCCGATGTTTGGCGAGTAATTTTTATAAATTAAAATTTGTGTTGCCTCGATGCACTCTCCAACTTATGTATTATTCTATGGTCGAATCCATACTTAGATATGGAATTCGAACTTGGGGACACTCGAGCATAATTAATATTAAATACATTCAAAATTCACAAACTGCTATAATTAAAAAAATTGTTAAACCTAGCATTTTCAAACAAAGAAACAACTTAAAATTACTGCATAGGTCTGAGGGCCTACTTCCAATTAAAGGGCTTCTCTGGTACATTATAATTATGGATAATTCGGGAGAAGGCACGTATAAAAAGTTATTGGTGCATAGTCACACAACAAGATTTACCGAAAACAAAGGCCTAAAAATTCCGCGAATATCAAATAAGTATGGTAGCAGAACACTCGAATATATGATAATTTTGATTTATAACAAATTGAATGAAAACATTAACTTAAAAAAATCTTTACAATATTTTAGAGACTTCCACTACCATTACAGTAATGGGAAAGTAGTGCCTGTATCGTGATGGAGGACTTCTTACTACTTACTACTCATGGATGGGATCCTGAAATCCAGACGTAATGCCAACTTAGCCACTGACCGGTCAATATAATGCTGCAATACCATTTACAGTGGAAAATATTAAAAATTTGAAGGATTTTTGAACAGTGGGTATTATTCTTCCAATGGAAGCTATCTTCCCAATAAGCTTTCCAATGATATGCTTGGTGTTACTCTAAGTGACCAGCTCAGGAACGGCGGCTACATCAAAGCCAGGGTCAAGTTAGCCTCTCAGAAACAGGTCGTACTGTACAGGGCCAGCTAATACACAATTTCTAACTATGTACGAATAACCCCACGGTTGAATTTAGCAGCCACCTTTGGTCTGGAGCCATAAAATACCTGAAAAAAATCTTGACTGCAGAAAAAGGCGGTGCATTCGATAGAATCCCCTGTCTTTACAAACGGATTGCAATCTTTAGAGCAAAGGTACACAGTTGGGAAATACGCAAAAACATGTTGACCTTTTATCACTTGAGAGCGGGTCGTTTCTACAACTCTTGAGTTACCAACTGTGGAATGATTTGCCGACTTCTGTGTTTCATCCCCAAATATGACATAGGTCCTGAAGGAAAATATTTGCCTCAGGGCCTCGTATGTGAAGATAACATAAGAGGAAAATAAAATAGCTCTGCCCTAGAAAATATTGATAGATTTTGTTATAATGATATTTATATTATTTCTCTATTTATAAATAGAAATCAAGAGGAGTTTACATGTTTGTAAATAATAATAATGGCTAAATTAGGCAAAATTGTAAATAATAATAATGGCTAAATAGAGGATTAGTATATTTATGGTATAAAGTATTTCGTCTTCGGAAATTGAATTCCTTAAGCAGAAATTCTGACGATAAAGTAATTGGTCAAAATGGAATTGTTTTGTATATTAATTTTAGTGCGGTGCAAGTCGGTAGTATGTATTTTTATTTAAAATCAACTTCGCTATGTATTCAACACATAAATTGCACATATATTAAAAACTCACCATTATTATTATTTGTTATATACGTATATACATATAAAACTGATTTTTTTCTCTTTATTGTATAATGCTATGCTTTTTATTTATCAGCTTTATTTATATGTACCATGTGTAAAAACTATTCATGTTTTCTTTGTATTCTAAACACACCTGTATGCACTAAAACATAAAAATGTAAATGTGTGTAAAAGCCCATAAGGGCGTTAATGATTAATAAATAAATAAATAAATAAATAATTAAATAAATAAATAAATATATAGGTAGGGACACATGTAGGCATATCTCAATAAATTTATTCAATTGTACCGGGCCTAAGATAATTATTTTAAAAAGTGTTTTTTATGCAATGTGCTGGACTGATAGATGCTATATTTTCTGAGTTTGATAGCATCAAAAATCTTCATCTCAAAACTATGTTTTTGTAGAAGGGCCCCTGTGATCTAAATCACCCCTTGTTAAAGTATTGCTGAATATTAAGGAACGCATAGGCAATCCGTCAATTTTTATAATTTTATATTTTTAGTTGTCAAAATCTTTTTTTTTGTGTAAAATGCGTAATTTATGAAATGTGACGATATGTTTATTGATAAAAAAAAGTATAACACTTAAATGTGTTTTAATTTTGGAGTTTCAAAGTATCAAAACTTTTGATATGCCCCTGTGATCCTTAACTATCTTTTCAAGCATTGCTGTAAAGTTAGGAACACAAAGGCACATCTCAGTCGTTTTTCACAAATATATTTTTTTAATCATCACAAGTCTTTAATAATTACTTAAAAATATGTTTTTCAAAGAGTGTGATAATATATTCGTTGACAAATATTTTTTGTTTGTAAAATGCCTTTTATTTTCCGAGTTTCAAAGCATTCAAAACTTTAATTGCGTTTATATCAAAACTATGTTTTTGTAGATACGCCCCTGTGATCCTAAACCCCCAAGATAATAGTGTTAGTAAAAGAAAAGAAAAATAACGGCTATGAACAGTCGAGGAAACCTTCTGAAAATAAAATAACTAATGAGGTAAAAACTGTTATTATGATTATGTTATAATGTAAGTAATTACTATAATAGCAGAAATAAAATATATAAAAAGAAAAGCCAGAGAAAGTATTCCTTAGACCACCGGGTAGTCCCGAGAATGCGTATAGCTATCGGCCCAACCGCAGACGATGCTCGAAGTCCGCGCCCGTTCACCAGCAGGGCATAGTATTAATTATTCCGATTTGACAGCCCGTAGTTGGAACCACGATCATGCGAATTCTGGCGGAATAAAATGTAGTACCTACTCAACAAGGCTACCATCTTGAAATTTACAGACATGAAATACCAAATGATCGAGTTAAAACAGGACTTCGCTACGCCTTGTCAATAGTAATGTCAGTACTTTATTTTTTTACAAACAACGGAAACATCAATAAACAGATTTGATTGGATATAAATAATTACGCTCCCAATCGACGTTAAATAAGTAATTTATTGCCCTTTACTGTGATTAAATGGCTTCGAAATGAAGATTTATTCCTTTACATTATGACGTCATTAAACAAAAACAGGGGTTAGCGCTTAATCATAAATTTCGAACGTTAAATTCAAATTGGCTATTTCGAATGTTAAATTCATAATTCCAATCCGAAAATTGCGGGGATTAATAACAACTGAAAGTTTATTTCTAGACCTTTTTATGCAAGCAAAAGAAATAAATGCCAGCCATTTGTCAGTTTTTTACGAAAGTTGTAAGGCTATTTTTGTAAGTTCCATCAAAATGAACGTTTAAAAAAAGGTTAATTGAAATATTTTGATTGATTGACAAGAAATTACTAAAACAATTCATAACAAAAACTTATAATTTCTAAAGGAAGTTTATCGATGTATTTCAGCGTATGGAATTTGTGACAGCGATTGATCATGACGATTTTTTGTTGGTTTAATGTCGAATGTAGTAGATAGAAACAGTAATTTTTTTACATTAGCTCCACACTGGAGGTCCTAAGGAAAATAATTCCCCTGAGGGCTTATATCATCTTTGGGGATGCTGTGCGTAGGGTCTTTTTAGAAAAGGAAGGAATGAAGTTCTGGGAAGGAAAAAGGTAAAAGGGGTGGTTAGGAATCTGGGGGTCAGTGTGTCCAGGAGTAAGGGACGCATGAATCTAATTCTCTCAAGGGTGTGCAGTGCAAGGTGATGGGTCGAGAGAGTCCGGCTGGAGAGGTCAAAGGTCTTCAAAAAGAAGAAGAGAGACATGAGATTACGAATGTTAGAGGAGCGATCCGAAATCATCAAAATCGATGCGAAAATTATGAAAGTGTTTAATAAAACACGACTCGTTTAAAATAGAGCAAAAATCACGCGGGGGTTATCTTAAACAGCAATCAAGTGTGATTTTTTTCATACATATAACTTGTAAAATAACTGAAACAAACGTGTTTATAATAATTTTTGGAGAATATTTTGCAATTTTTTTCAATCGAGGGAATTTTATATAATTTGCGTTTCGGCGCGGGGAATGTCTAAATATTATCTTCAAGAATAACGAATATTTTTTAAGAGCTTTTAAACTTAACGTGTGGGAGATATGTAAGAAATCGGTAGAAATTCGGTTGGCAGCGGCTCAACCTATCTCTCTCGATCTGGCCCGCCACGCAGGGTGGACAAACACATCCGTTGCCAAGACCTAAAAAAACCTCACCCCCAGAAATTCACCCCGTGAACCCGGGCACCCCTGTTTAGTCATCAAAAATAGCGAACCACTTGGGGTGACTTATCACAGGGGTGTTGGTTATCCAATAACTGGTTCCTAGGGCGGGGGTACCATACCCGCCCCCGAAATTATAAATAATACCCTGCCACAGAAAATACGTATCTACTGAATAATAAACATTAACAAAAAATTATTCATCAAAAAAATATTATTATAATAATAATTGAAAACACAAAAAAAAGTTTGGGTTCAAAACTGCTGTTAAAAAACATTAGTCAGTTGAAAAAGTTTTCCTGCAACCAGAAGTATTATGGGTCCCCTGAGAGTAAAACTGACCAAAAATAAAAATAAAATACGACAATATTTCACATCCCCTATCTTAAATAGAGAAACCCTTAGGTAGTAGCTCGTATTCCCGTTCGCTGCGCCAATATTTTAAAGTTCTTTACAAGTCTCCACGCGATCGGGATTAAACTTTAAACCAGCTGCGAAAGTGGTCATTAAAATACTAAATATTTAATAAAAAATACCACGTTCTTAGAAAATTGATACCACGCGCATTGCAAGATATTGCAATAGTAGGCATTTAAAAATGTCATAATTTAGAACGTGATAGGTCTTTCGGACGTTATTCCTAATCCTTACTGATCAACTGTTGAGCCGAAAGTTTGGCTCAACACTCCCCAAACACACAAATACGCTCTTCGTAACGCAATTCTCCGACCAACAGGCGAATCGAGCGTTACTAAACAAATCTCCTAACTGATCGCAGACTCAGATCGATCGATCGAAATGTATGGAACAACGGCCATCTTGTGTATAAATGCCGATTCTATGATAACTCAACAAAGTGGCATTTCAACATCCATCTGAATTAAAAATGATAATTTTTTTAATTGCCCCATAACCTACATATTTAATCAAGTTAAAATTTTTTTGAAGTAAAACTTCTTTACGCACGCTTGACTTGGGGAGTAGGCTGGCGAATGCGTGACGAGAGCGTTAGGAAAAGCGAGGCGAACGGTAGTTGATAGGGGGATATAAGTTAGTGAAGATAGAAAGAGAGAGAGAGTTACGTTTCGTATATTACTGTAGGGGCAAGAGAGAGAGGTGCGAGCACACATTTCCTTTCTCTTTTTCCCTCATAACCAGTTACGTTTCGTATATCTAAGACACACCGCAGGCCTATTCGCCTATTGTCAGTAGCACATTGTATGAGCAAGAGAGAGCAGTGCGCGCGCATATTTTCTTTCTCTCTTCGTATCTTATAGATGGAGCAGAACTTTTACTTCAGCCGTGTGGTCTAAAGCACACTCGTTTTTTTAAAAATCATATTTTTAATGACTTTTCATATGAATAACGAAGTTGCACATTGTGGGGTTGTCCGGACTATTAATTTCAAATATTATACCGGGTGCATTAGGACGTTTATTCTTAATAGTAGTTTATTCTTTGTAGTAAAAAATGTACCTGACATTTTGGTCTACGGTGACATTTTTTTCAATTAAAAACGAAAAATCTTAATTTCTTCACATACCACTGACAAGAACCTAATGCAAGCACGCTTGTACCACGTGATGTGCACAGTCCCCTAGGCTGGGCATATGCTGAGACGCAGACCGCGCAGAGCAACGCAGGGCAGATTTTCAATGGGCACACTACGCTGCGGAGCAGGCGCGTGGCCGCGACGCAGATTCTGCGCGACACCTCCCAAGAGTCCCAACTGCTCCCGTCTGGAGCCAGTGAGACTATGACATCCGTAATTATGCTGTGAGGCTGAAGGTAAGAGGGAAGATGAAGGAGATGGGGCAGCACCTGGCTATTGAGATCTAGTTACCAAACACGGCTAAAGCCATTTCAAGCAACGTTTCAATTCTGAATGATAGTCCTACACCTTGGCGATACTGAGAGTATCTTCCAATCTGGAACGTGTCGCAAACATACCTTAAATTATTTTAAATGATTAAATTGTGAAAACACAAATCAATCAAATAAAATTTATCTGTGAACGCCGGGATTTCACTCGCACTTCCGGATCGGTAGTTGAGAGCCTTGCACCTCGACCACGGAGGCCGTCACGTGCACAGGCAGGCAGTAATCACTTTGGCAAAAAGTTTTTTGCGCTTTGAAAGAAAGACTATATATAAATCAATAGTAAATTATTAATTTCAAACTCAGAATCAGACTCGGAACTAGACATTCTCACAAGCTACCAGCGTCCAAGCAGACACAGGCTGAAGTAAGCTGTGTCGCCTGCATCGCTGCATGCGCTGATCTCCGTTTTCTGCGTCTTCTGTCCTGCGGCGACATTTCTGTTCTGCGCGGCCTCTCAGCTTATTCTAGCCTCTCAGGGAGTGGGAAAAGGCGAAGATAATTGGCGTCTTGCGAAAATGATTTAACAGCTGCTGTCGTTAGTGCACTAAGTGATACACACGTATACGTTTCGTATTCCTTAAAAATATAAATGTCCAAAAACTGGGCGCCAAAGAAAGTTGGGTTTTACTGTACTTTCTTTATAACATTTTATTTCACCTCATTACCGCCTTCTGTATTTCAAAACGTTTCCCGAGATAAGACGAGCAAAAGGTAAAAAAATTCTCCATTCTTGTCCCATTGTGGTGGGCTCGGATTGAAAAACCGCCCCGTGGGCCCGTTTCTCATTCGCCATTGTCGTCTAGATAAATATTGAAGCCTTCGCTAGAGTTTTGCGCGTTAACCTGCGAGAGACCGAATTAAATAGCCTACAAAGCTTTTTTCTCACTTCGACAATGTTCGTATATTTTACCGAACGCTTTTCAATAGCGTAAGCCTTATATTTATTTAAATTTACAATATTGGAAGGAAATAATAAAAAATGTAAAACATTACAAAAAAAGAAAAAAAAATCCTATCCAATCTAACACACTTACCTCAATTTTAACTCCCTAGCACATCTCGAGAAAATGATAAAAAATAGTTGCATCAGATTTTGCTATAAAATTTGCACAGTTTTTGCTATTAAAATATATACCTACAACTGTCAACATAATAGAAAAGGACGCTTATTGTTTGTTCCATGTTTTGTTAAGTAAGAATACAAAAGGTTTAAACATAATGAGACGGCGATGATGTGTTACTTTCTTGCAAGAGTTCATTTTCCGAGTAAAATATAATAATTATTATCAAACTGGCAACATCGGATGATAAGAAGTAAAGTTAAACAATTTAGGTATCGCGCAGGTTAAACCTTCTTGCGTCACTTCTCCTATCGTGTTCTTTACCGGAAAATCCGTTCAAAAGAAAATATCTCTTGCATTCGCCAGATGGCGGGAGTGGGGTGGGTTTGCGTCTCTGCTAATTGCTCTGAAAGCTCGTTTTATTGGTGCTATGGCTTCAGTTTTCAGTACGTGCTGACACTGCCGACTGCGGAATGAAATAATGACAATAAATATTGTATGACTTTAGTTTCTAGTTTCTATCAGGATTCGTATTGCATTATATCGTGTGTGCGACAATAATTATAAAAGGAATTAAAACTAGGAACATTTCGAAACTTTGTTATGAATTAATTGTTTGCGCCGTACATATTGTATATGTGTCCACGGACGCAAACAATTAATATTTTAAAGCATAACTTCAAAAAAGTGTTTTCCCCCAAAATAATGAAATGGGCACCATCCATGAAAGACCAGATTACGCATTCTTATAAGTTTACCCTTAAGGCCCGGCTATCCGCATTTCTATCGATTTATTTGATATTTTCCTTAAGGCGCCGCATCCGCGCTCAAAAAGAAGAAGATAAGATAAATAACCTTCTTCTTCTTCTTTCGTATGGTGGGGGGTCAGAGGGGGACATCTAGGTCTGCGAGCCAGTCTAGGGCCTCAGGCGTTGCCCTGTGGACCTCATCAATCCCGCCGGGGAATGAATGGAGCGGGCATTCGTTGACCACATGTTCGGTGGTCTGCACCGCACCGCATTCACACGTCGCCGACTCTTTAAGGCCCCATCTATGCATCATATGAGCACAACGGCTATGGGAGCACCTTATCCTATTGATGGCAGTCCAGAGTTTGCGAGGCAATGAGAACCCAGGCTGTCTCTCAGTGGGGTCTTGCACGAGATGGGCGTTTTTGACGTTGGCTGATTGCCACTCAAGCTTCCACCTATCTTCTGGGGTGAGAGGTGTTCGAAGGAGTCTTTCTCCTTCCGTCCAGAAGGGTTTTCGAGACTTTAAGCGGCATGCCGGGTGAGAAACGACATCATCGTGCAAGGGTATTTCGCTTTTTTGCAGCGCCTTCTTGTATTCCCTCAGTGTTGCAATCTCTCGCCTGATATTTGGCGGGGTTATATTTGCAAGTACGGGGAGCCAGGGAAGAGGAGTCGATTTTAAGGTTCCGCTGATGGTTCGCATTGTGGCATTAAGCTGAACGTCGACCATGGAAGTGTGGGCGCTTCTGGCCCATACTGGAGCACAGTATTCAGCTGCTGAGAAAACCAGGGCAATGGATGCCGTTCTGAGCGTGTTGGCGTCGCATCCCCAGCTAGTACCAGCCAGCTTATTGACTAAGTTTAGTCTTGTCCTGGTTTTTTTGCCCACTGTTTCCATGTGTTTCCGGTAATTCAGGCTCCTGTCCAAAGTTACTCCAAGATAGCGGGGATGGGGGTCATGGTAAATATTTTTTCCATCAAACTGAACACAGAGTTTTGCGTTTGCCTGTGAATTACTGAGATGGAAAGCTGTCACAACTGTTTTCGACCCATTCGGCTTTAGTCGCCAATTGAGGAAAAATTCTTCCATAGCCTTGAGGTCAGAATTAAGGATCTCTTCTGCTGCATTGAGGGTTTTGGCTTGGACTGTGATGGCGAAGTCATCTGCGTAAGCAAATTTTCTGCCTTCAGTGTGAGGAAGATCTCGTGTATAGATGTTGAAGAGCGATGGGGCCAGCACTGAGCCTTGGGCAAGGCCATTATTCAGGTGCATTTTTTTGCTTTTTAGCCCTCCTAGAAAAACCCTGAAAGTACGGCCAGTTAGTAGTTGCTCAATAAGTCGTACTGTGTTGCCATCCTCTATGGTGTCGTAGAGCTTGACAAGGAGGCCTTTGTGCCACACCGTGTCGTAAGCCGCAGAGAGATCAATGAACGCTGCCGCAGTCTTAAGCCGTTTCTGGAATCCAGATTCGATGTGTGTTGTCAGAGCTAGCACCTGGTCACAGCAGTTACGGCCTGGTCTGAAGCCAGCTTGCTCTTGTGGAACCACTTTCTCCAGAATTGGGGTAAGTCTGCGGAGCACCACTCGCTCTAGGAGTTTGTACATGGTACTTAAAAGCGATATGGGCCGATAGCTGTTAGGATCTTCTGTTGGCTTGTTGGGTTTGAGGATCGCAATAACTTTAGTTTTTTTCCAGATATTTGGAATTACTCCAGTTTTAAAAATTTCAGTAAACAGTTTTGCGATCCATAACTTTGTCCGTGGCCCAGCATGTTTCAGAAAGTCTGGAAGAACTCCGTCGCATCCAGCTGCTTTCCCAGCTTTTGTTGAAGTGAGGGCGATGTCTACATCATCAGCTGTAACGGCGACCACATCGTTAGGGTTCACCGGCCATTTTAGCCGCGCCGCTTTCAGGGATTTTTTGATCTGGTGGCTTATATTAGACCTTGTTGTCGTTTTTGAACTGCGGAGTAGTTGGTGAGCAACAGCATTTGGGGACACTTTGGGGGTTGTCTTAATTGGCTGATTTGCAGCTCCGAGTCGCCTGAGTGTTTGCCACGCTTTTCTGCTCGAGTGTTCGAAACTCATTTCTTCCATTAGTTCGTTCCACCTGTTCATGCGCCCGTCATCCAGAGACTGGAGAAGATCAGAAGCAGTGTCTGGGTCGTTGTTCCTCTCGTATTCAGTTAGAAGGCGTTTGCTTTCTGAGCTCCATGTTGGGATATACACTTTTCTGTAACCTCTAGGGATGAATTTCTTCGCAGCTACAAACAAAAGGTTCGAAAATCGGTCGTAGAAATTCGGCTTTGATGGTATGTTATCCACAACCCTGTCAACATATTCCGAAAACTCTCGCCATTTTGCCCGTCTTAAATTCCACCGTGGCATCGGGTTACTGGAGATTAATGGAATCTGTATACCTATGTTTAGCATGACTGGCCTGTGTTGACTATGTGGGAAATTATTCAGTACAGTTCTCGAGGCCCTCATAGGTTTCCGTCCGGCGCTTTAGAGACAAAACACAAGTCGGGCGTGTATTCTCGACGCCAACGCGCAGAAAAGAATGTCCCCTTTTGTTTAGCATCGTAAATAAGTTGGCAATCCTGTGCTGATGCCCAATCGGTGATTTTTTCACCAGCTTTATCGGTCGTCGAGTAGCCCCATAGGAAGTGGTGGCTGTTGAAATCTCCCACGTACACCGCCGGGTGATTGTGTGGAGGGAGTGCTGATAATACCTAATAATAAAAATAACCTGATAATACCTAATTGAAATCCTCCTACACCCATCACTTTAAGGCGCGGTATACGCTCAAAAAGAAGAAGATGGAGAGATATGTAATTACGAAAGTTAGACAAGCGCGCTAATATTTAAAGCGATAAAATCGATGCGAAAATTGTGAAAATGTTTAATAAAACACAACTCATTTAAAATGGAGCAAAAATCTGGAAGGCGTCTTAAGTATAATTTAAAGACACATTGTGAATTTTTTCACAAATATAACTTGTAAAATAACTGAAATAAACGTGTTTATAATAATTTTCGTGGCACACTTTGCGATTTTTTTCTATCGAGGAAATTTCATGTAATTTGCGTTTCAGCGTGGAACGCGTCTGGATTTTATCTTCAAAAGTAACATATTATTTTAAGAGCTTAAAACTTCAAATGTTTAAGGGAGATGTGTAAGAAATCGGTAGAAATTCGGGTAGCGGCGGCTTAAAAATACTTACTATAAGTTTTAAAGCTCGTAGAAAATATGTTATTCATGAAGATAATATCTGTACATTCCCCACGCTGAAACGGCAACTATACGAAATTCCCTCGATAGAAAAAATTGCAAAGTATGCCCCGAAAATTATTACAAACACGTTTTTTTCAGTCATTTTACAAGTTATATGTATGAAAAAATTCACAGTGTTTCTTTAAATGCTATTTTAGACAATCAAAGGTAATTGATTTTTTTGAAAATTATTGAAATAAAACCGTTCTATCGGGATACATCCATCTCCTAAGAAAGAAGGTACGAGTATATACAAAAACTTAGATAGTGGTTGGGCATTTACACAATATATAATATAGCTACACTTACTTACATTCATCTATACACTATAGACCCTGTGCTTGTAGTTAGTATTGTCACATGTTCCTTCCTACCCATCCCTATATACCTGTCATTAAATATTACCCACATCTGTCATTAATCGACCTTCTCCGCATGAACATCTATATTCCAATACCGCTTACCGCATCCGCAAACCGAATCCCGCATACCGCAAGTAATAAACCCAGCCAAGATAGAAGGAAGTGCCAACGCATTAAGTCCTTTTTTTCCTTTCCTTTATGTACAATCTCCCTACTTGTGCACTACTCTCTCTACTCATCTTTCACACACATTTCACAACATTCAAGGTGCTTCGATATCCGCAGACACATAAATCACACATCAGATAATAATCTTATTTTTATAGTAATCCTATTTTTTTGTGTGTATAGTCGAACCTCTTGTGAACTTAAAAAAAAAACAAATAAAAATTAAGTGTTTGTCAGTTCAATGTTGCAACATATAATTAGTTAAAAAAAATATAGGTGTAATTTAAACCTAGTATATATTAAGTACCAACCAAAAACAAAAATATAAGGCCATAGTCGTGTATATAGTGTGTCGTTCAAATAACTTCAACTTCCCCAGGAATCAAGTGCCATTAGGGATTCAGAGCTCCAGAGCACAGTGCAGTGCGATATAATTATTAATACGACGCTCAGGAGAGATTCTAAAGGCTTTGTGCTGCAAACTGCACGAAGCCTTTTCAATGTGAAATATACCGGGCCTTTTCAAAATAATTTTGTAGTCAGAATTCATGTTGTACAAAGAGGGATCGAGTGACGCCATTCGGTTCGTAGAAACCGGCAATTTCCGAATAGCCTTAATTTTTGATAAATCAACTTCCAGATAGTATAACTTCCCGATGGATCTATTCGAAGGTAATTCCGTTTCTTATTAAGATTTTGAGACGTTTCCATTTAAGACAATTGTTTTTCTAGATCATTTTATCATAATAAATGTCAAAGTGACTACTACCATCTACTACTACAGAACTACTTCTCGATAGATCAATTACCAGTAAGACCAACTTCGTCATAGACCAATTTCACAATTATCCAATAACATACTTGTACATACTATCCATCTTTCAAACAGACCGATTTCTACTTAATACTTAAGAGGGTATTTATTACTAGAGAAAACCAGAAATATGCCATTTTTAAATCAGATTTTAGACGTATTAACTCTTTTCCCCAAAAAATTAAAAATAGATTTCGAAAGATTGTTCTTTTATCTAGCATTCGCATGTTTTAAATTTTGAGAAAAAATGTTTATTTTTTCTAAAAATTTAAAACATGAAAATTTTTTTTTAATTTAAAACGCCAACAAAAAACTATCCAAAGAAGCGAAGTTAGCCGTCCATAATGGAGTGCTGGTACGCTGGTACCTACCCTGATGTATGGCAGTGAGGCATGAACTGGCAGAGGAAGGATGAAAGTAGACTGAATGCTGTAGAGATGAGATCCCTGAGGTGTATGTGTGGTTAAACAATGTACGATCGTGTGAGAAATGTGGAGATCCGATAAGAATGGAGGGCTGATTTAAGCGTAATGAGTAAGATTAAGAAAGGGACGCTAAGATGGATTGGGCATGTGGAGCGAATGAACGAGGAAAGGAGTGTAAGGAGAATATATGACGCAAATGTGAATGGTAGAAGAAGTCGGGGACGCCCGAGGAAGACATGGCACGACCAAGTAAATCAGATACTTGAGTCGGGCCATGTGAAAAGTCGGAATAATAGAAGAGCATGTATGAGACGATGTATGAATGTGAACGAGGCTAGGAGTGTGTGCCAAGATCGAGTTGTTTGGCGGTCCGTCCTCTCTGCCTACCCCTGCGGAGAAACGGCGTGATGGTTAGTTAGTTAGTTATGTTTATTTTTAGTGAAATAAATCAGTATATTGTCCGGGAAACGCGTGTTTCAGAATTTTAATTTTAGTATAAATAAAATCATTAAAAAATATATACTTACACGTGTTTCTTGAGGAAAATTGGTCCGTTTATGTATTTATTTACGCACTTACAAACTAATAAATTTCAGATTTTTTTAACATTCTTATTGAATATTGAAAAAAGATGAATACTTATAATCAAAAAATAATTACAAAAAGTACATTATTTTAATAGTTTTATCATCACGCCTTTCAGCATTTTTGGATGTAGGTATAAATTAAAGCAAATTTGGAATGAAATAAAATCGATATTGAGTTATAATTTTAAAAACCTGGTACGGATAATAATTAATCTTTCTAATTGTAACCGCCCTGCACGATCGTAAGAACAACTTTCGACGAAATGTGGATTTTCGGCCGCTGGCTGGTTAAACGCTATTAATAGTATCTACAACCTTATTTATACAAAATATTATGTAATTATTTATTTAAAAAGTGTAGGAATAAAACCAAATCTAACCAAAGATAAAATTAATAGAGTTGATGTTTGTTCTTTTTTGAGTCATTGAGCGTTATTTTTGAACAGATTGAACCAAATACCAAAAATTGCAGATATTTCTAAAATAAGAACTACATCATCAGCGTACAACGTAAAAGCAATATTTTTTCTATTCATTACCAGAAAAACTCGGAAATAGCAATAATAATTTATAAGATTTTAAATTTCACCTTAAAAACGCACAAAATATAAACTGAGTAATATAACATATAAATAAAAATAATAACATAATACACCCACCGTACAAACAAGCTCGGCTTAGTTATGGGGGTACATCGTTTGTATATATAATAACATATTATTTAATTACTTATATACATTGTAACATATTTTTGTAAATGATGTAACATGACTTTTTATTTTTTTTAAATCGCATTTTACTCCACTCACGAGGTCACGAAGAAAAAAAAACTGTCCCTACATCTTTGGGGAAGCTGTGTGGAGTGTCTTTTTAGAGGAAGGAAGGGAGGAAGTTCTGGGAAGGAAAAATGTATTAGGGGTGGGTAGGAATCTGGAGTCAATGCGTCCAGGAGTGATGGACGAATGAATCAATTCCTCCTTCCATCCGGACGAATGAATCCATTAAACTAACCTAACCTAACCCAGATCTAGGTTAGGTCTCCCTCAATCAGTTTCCCAACCTGGCCCGCCACACAGTAGGAGGGCAAACGCATTCTCAGTGTGTTCAAAATATAAATAAATATGTGGTGAAAAGTTCGCAGTTGAGTTTTTATTTAGTTTGCCAAAAAAAAGCCTTCGCACGGGATGACCCCCTTGAGTCACCAATCCTGGCGAACCACTTTGGGTGACCTATAGCAGGGGTGTAGGTTAACCAATAAATAGTTGCAGGGGCAGCAGTACCCATACCCGCCTCTCAAGTTACAAATGCAAATAAAACACGTAAAGAGACATTTACCAAGCATAAACTATGTAGGTCAACAGCAGTTGCAAAACCTTGAATAAAAGCTCGACATCGCGTCACACTGCGTCGTCATTGCCTGAAATTCAAAGATTCCGGGTACATTTATCTTTAACTCTTCAATAAAACCTGAGACTGCCTTATGATCGTATCTTCGGCAACCAGCAAGGAGATTATGTTTTCATGTGAGATTCGATGGCGATGTCGGGAATAAAATTTGACGATGAAAATAAAATGGTAACTCCACGAGAAATTGGTTCCTACATTCTATCCAGTGATTTGGTATAATATGCACTGGGTACATAACTTATATACATAAACTAGCTGACCCGACACACGTTGTTCTGCCATATAAATTATTTGGTTCACTAGGACAAGCCTGTGTTGAGGTTAACAATAATTATACAAGTTAACAAAATAACAGAAAATTATACAGATTTTGAAAGAACAAAATTGTTGTATTTCTTACAGATTGAGATTATGGGTACCTACTGGTACCTACTAAACTGATGGCGCTAGGTAGTACATTAATGTAGACTTTTAGGGTGACCATAGTTTTGAGATCTGATTTAAAATAAAATAAAATAAGTTTTTTTGTTTTGTTTTTAAGGATTAAGTTGTAAATAATAAATATATGTATATAATTTAACATGCTGTAGATTTGGCAGGAGGAAGATGAAAAAAAAACGGTTTAAACAAAAATAATATTATTTTAGCTTATTATTATAAACATACACATTTAGCTAATAATTTAGAAAGGACAAAGTAGAGAAAATCAATTGGCAATCCTCGACTAACACAAATAATTTAAGATTATTTTTAAAAGTGTACAAGGAATTAGATGACTTTATAAGTTCTGGAAGGCTATTAAATACGAGTGGAACTTGATAAAAATAATTTCTTTGACCAAAAGAAGATTTAGTTTTAATTGCCATAAAGTTCAGACCAGAGCCAATTCTCGTAGTACGAATTTGCTGTGTTCTTTCTGCAATATTAATATTATTAAAAAATCTATAAAGCGTTTGCGTAATATATAACTGTTTTACGTTCATTACATTACATTCCTTAAAAAGTAAATGAGTTGGACATTTAATTTTTTTCTTGAACATAATTTTAAGAATCATTTTTTGGGCAATATTAAGTGGTTCTATATAAGTCTTTGGGCAGGATCCCCAGCACACTATATTATAAGAAAGCAGAGACTGGATTATTGCAAAATAAACAGTTTTTAATTTTTCTTTGTCTAGTATATGTCTCAGTTCTTTAAAGATATAGGTAAGTCTCGTAGTGTTATTTAATAACATATTAACATGATCATTCCATCTCAAAAATTTATCTATTTTTACACCAAGGTATTTGATGCTGACTACATTTTCTAATGGGTTGCAGTAACATGTTTGAAAACAATTGTGAATAATCAAGTTGTGAGTTTCAGAAGGATGACTTTTACTTTTACTTTTTTTTGAATGATGAGTTCTTTTCAACCAATTTGGTGACCGGACAACTCAGAATGAAACCAACTCAGAAACACCTCAGAAAAGTCATTAAAAAACTATGAAAAAATAATTTTAAAATAGCCGGTAACCCTAACCTAACTTAACCTAGTTAACCAATTTTTTAAATTTTTTTTTAATCATCATTCTTAATGACCTTTCTGAGGTGCTTCTGAGTTGGTTTCATTCTGAGTTGTCCGGGTTCACAGCTTAGCTTGCAGAAAGGGTTTTTTCCTAAAATAATTAAATTACCGCCATCTATGAACGATCAGATTACGAATTATTTTAAGTTTAGCTTTCAGGTTAAACATCAAGTAAGTTATAATCTACGCATTCACAGATGGCGCCAATTAAATTATTTAAGGATTTAATAATTTTGCATGTTACGCTTTAAAATATTAAGGTAAATTAATTGTTTGCGCCCGTATATATTCAATATGAATATAAATAAATAGTTTTGTCCATAAACAAATCCAAATCTTTCAAGAGAGGCTGAAAAATTCAATTTTGTATCGGTGACTCAATCCAATGTGATTTGAAATGTGTGTTGCATAATACAAAATTTTGTTTGAAAATTTAACAAATCTGCCAACGACCTACGGTATAACCTTGTTATACTAAAAATAAACATTTTTTTCTCAAAGTGTAAAACATACCTTTACTGGATAAAAGAACGATCTTTCGAAATCTATCTATATAGGTATATAAAAATCTATTGCTGTTCTTTTGTCTCATATATATAAATATAAATGTTTGTCTCGCTAAAACTCGAGAACGGCTGGACCGATTTAGCTGATTTTGGTTTTGAAATGTTTGTCGTAGTCCAGGGAAGGTTTAAACGGTGAAAAAATATGGAAAAATTGCGGGGAAGATAATAAAAACAACAATTTCATTTTCCAATACAAACTGTTCTACCTACTTTCCTGTCAATCATTTGACGTCTGTCCCTTCGGTATGGTAGACTCGGGTCCACTCGAATTGAAATACGTATTAAATTAAGGATTTTGAATTGACAACATATATCCACATTACTCAGATTATCGCGTATTTAAATTTTAATATTTTGATGGTTGTCATTGTTGGTTCGTTCAGAATAACAAAATTTCAAACGTCAGAAGAAAAGCAAACAAATTGTTGCCTTGAAAACGATGTTTTTTTTTCTAGGCAATCACCCCAAAAAGAGTGCTTTATTGGCGTCGTAGTTAATATTTATCTCTAAAAATGAATCGCCGAAATGTATGCATAATATCCGAACGACTGCACCAAAATTGAAAATTTATTTTTTTCGTTATTTTGTATAAAACTACTGTTGAGCTCTGGAATTATGAAATTCGTATAAAAAATTGTAATAGGTGGCACGCGAGCAGTTTGAAAACTGAATGTACCGGGAATGAGTGTGTGGAATGCGAGAGGTGGGAGGGGGAGGGGGGAGGGTGTGGGGAGGGGGAGGAGAGTGGGGTGAAGGGGGAGAGTAGAGTAAGAAGAGGGAAGGTGGAGGAGGAGTGGGAACACGAGAGGGCAAGGGGACGCGGGGGAGGAAGGGGGAGGAAGGAAGGGGGGGGGGGGGGGGGACGAGTGAGAAAGGACGCGCAGGGAGAAACAATTTATTTATTAAATGGCATAGCAACGCAAGTCGGGTACCAGCTAGTCAATTTATAATTTTTCGTGGAAAAGAGGCAATACGTCTAAAATTTGATTTAAAATGACATATTTCCGGTTTTCACTAAGTAAATTGTCGGAAATTATTAACCATGTAAAGTTTCCCACTTATTGCATTATTTAAATTTGACTAAAGGTCGTTAAAGTAATGCGCTTACGAATTAATAATTTGGATAACTCATTGGGCGTTTTCCCCCTATGGCTTAGACTTTCTTTTCATTTCCTGGTCAATAAACGAATTAATATTATAACCCAAAAGAAACAACGCTCGAAGCATTTTCAGTTGCGAATAGCAGCGGAATCACTCGACACATTTCCCGGAGTAACTCGCAGTTTGATGATGTAATAAAGTGAATTTTCGAGCTAGCTTGGTAATGAAAGAGTAACACTTCAGCTGGATGAAGCCAGAATGGACCTGATGACATCGTATTATTTTTACGACGAGTTTCGCCGTTTAACGACTTCAGATTGATATTATTAACCCTCACGCGGTGCTACCCTGGTCCACCGGTATAAAATAACAAAGAATGGCTTTGGTGGCACTAAAATCGACCATAATCGGAGTTGAAAAAAAGTTCGCTACTTCCAAAAGGCACGGCGATATCGACAACTAAGCAGAATCGACAAGAAAAACTAACCCATTGACGTCAGTTTAGCAATATTACTAGCACGTCCGGCGCGTTGACAAAAATTTTAACAATGTTTGTTGAAAATCGCATTCGTGAGCTATTTGTCGGTATGAAACATAGAATTTTAACGTATTATTATTTTTAAAGAAATCATTTCGTTCGACGTTGAAAGTTGGCGTAATTTTGGAGGAAATAAAGTACAAAATATATTGTTGATAAACTTGCGTGTTTCAAAACTGAGTTCATTCTCAAATCGGTTCTTTGATAAGGGGGCTTACATCAATTACGTGAGCAGTTTTTCTTCCAATCTAGACTTTTTTTGATTTTTGATGGCCGGCGTAGGGCAGCGGTAAGGCGCTTGACTCGCATTCTGAAAGTCGCGGGATCGAATCCTGGCGTGGCAAATAAATTTTATTTGATAAATTTGTGTATTTATTCATTTAAAATAATAATAATATATAGTAGATATATTTGCGGCACGTTCCAGAGTGCAAGATACTCTCAGTATCGCCCTGGTGTAAGACCACCATTCAGAATTGAAACGTTGCCTGAAATGGCTTTAGCCGTGTTTGGTGACCAGATCTGAATAGCCAGGTACTTCCCCACCTTCCTCTTCCCTACCTCCTTCCCTCCCCACTACCTTCAGCCTCTAACAACATACCCCAATTGGGGATGCCATAGTCTTACTGGCTCCAGACGGGAGCAGTTGGGACTCTTATGCGGTATTCATGTTGTAAAAAAAAGACCTACCCCCTTGGTGAGATAAATTTGGGCCACTTTGTATATTCTTTTCAAATAACGTTCGATTTTGCTGGACCCCCCCCCCCCTTTTGAGCTCACGTAATTAATGTATGCCCCCCAAAGACGGCTTATCGTAGCTTACATTATATCACCGGGAATCTCGATTACGATTTTTTTAAACTTAGCAAGCGCCATGTTTTGAATCGACAAACAAATGTTTTGACCAATCACCGCTCCTTTTATACAAAGTTTAATACCAAAATAATTGGTACTATGATTAACAACAGCAAATGTTTAACAAAAGCTTTATTTAGTAGTTAGAATAAAATTATTATAATTTTTAATGCCCTTATAATTATTTTGGTTAATATTATTGGAAGAAAGTTGAATAGAATATTACATATTTCTCGCATAAGAACCAAGCACAACTCATTATTTCTCAGCCTTTTTTGTGTTTTACATAGCGAGTGTCTTTTAAAATACCTAGCAATATGTTTTCAATGAAACAAAATACTTCTCGAAATAACAGATCCTAAATATTAGTTGGCCCCTTTTTTCCAAAGATGTGCTATTTTTATTTAATAAAATAAATGGTTTTTTGTTTCGAGCGACGATATGTAGTAATCAATTTTATGTAAACTGATTTGGTGTGCAGATCATTATTTAATTTTTTGTTTGCGCATATAAGGCAGCAATTATTGGAATATTAAATTTAATTAAAAAAATTGGCGTGGCAGTGTAATATTCAATACAATATTGTTAAAGCTTGTAGAAGTGGGATAAGAAAAATATAGGCAAATGTTGAATAAATATATCGAACGTGCGTAAAAATATTAGTTGCATGATGTTAACTACTGCAAGTGCTTTAAAAAAAAAAACAAAATAAAATAATGAGAATGAAGGAGGATAGCGGGAATCACCTCATGGGACCAATTTTACATTTCCCAGTATTCTATAGTTCTGTCTGTCTATATGTCTGGAATCTTGCCACTATAGTGGATGATAATACAGTCGACACATTCGCACAAGAGGTCGGGAAAAAGTTAGGTTAGTTCTTTGGAAAGGAGTATGGAAAGTTTAGGGTTTTTTGGAAGTGAAAACTTCTTTAGCACCGTCGTGATTTGAAACTCGATGAAACATAAAATAGCGACGCTAAAAGGAGACAAACACATGCATGTATAGGATTTAGTTTGTGAGATAATGAGATAGTATATTGTGTCTCCTCTTTGTGCGGCGCTTCGTAGCCTATCGGTCTCCTCTTTGTACGGTGCTTCCTAGCCTCCCGACTCTTGTCTACATTAGTGAATTTTCTGAATGTTTCACTTTTACCGCGTGTGAATTGCACACTCTGTTTTTTTAGCAGTCGGTGATTGATATTGATTTTGATTGTGGCAAAGATGGGATGATTCTGGGAGGATAAAATGACTTAATTATATATAAGATGGATTCTACACGGTTATTCATAATTTAACATGAAATTTGATGTCATTTTTTTCTCGAAGTTCGTTTAATGTTTCTAATTTGAAATATTTCAGGCGTATCTTATAGTCGGTAAACAGTATGGACAAACATTATTGTAGAGATAGGAACTGGGAACCCAATGGAATGAAAACAATGAATGTTTTGTGACTAGATTTTCTAACACACAATTTTATATCAATGCTTTGGCTACTATGCGACAGGCGTTAAATTCAGATAATCCAGATTGTAATAAATATAATTATGTAGGTTAATGTCTTTATCATTATGATTAGTAACCTTCTAAGGAATAGGATTACAAAGTCGGAGGTCATACATAAAATACTCAACTCATTTACTAATTAATTAATCAATCTCGGCGCACACAAGTTGCTCATTTTGTTATTCTGAGATAAGGAACTCCAGTGAAAAATATTATGGCTTTAAAAAAATATGTTCATATAGACCAATAAACGCTGATTCTGAATATATAAGTTTAATTTCATAATATTAAACGTAGAGTTCTAAAAAATTATTAAAAAGTGCATTTTTAAACCTCTCGTCAAAACACACTGTAAAGTTGGTATTACTGAATGGTTAGTGCTGACGTCACGCGTCACCAGTCATTGTATTGAAATCTTTGATTATGTAGGTATGACATAAGACATCAGTATTAACAACATTTCATGTTATTCGTTATTTCATAGTGTTTATAAAGATTTAGTCGTTGTGTTTATTGAAACAATATTTAAGCCTAAATAATTCATTATCAAAAATAGAGGTATCTCTATTAGTTTATCTCTATTATTTAAAATATTGAAAAACTACTGCACAAAAAAATAGTAATGCTACTTCTAGGGAGAATGCTTCGAATAACGCTATTCAAAATGGCGGCACTTGATCAGCTGATTGCCCAATCCTATAGTAATTTTTCTTATCTTCTTTTCTAGGGGGATCTTGAAAAATTAAAACTTTGACAATTATTAAAACTAACTCTAAAAATAAAAATAAAAATGCAGTTACTTTAGTTAGAAGGTCTATTCATAAAAAAAATAAAAAAAATTGGACTGGAGTTCTCTATTCATGATCCAACTTAAACATCGATTCACTTCGTTGTGCCATGTCTTTCTGGGTCATCCCGATATCTTCTAGCACCAACTTGCACGTCGCGTCGTGTAGATGCTTCTAACAATCTATCAAATCCGTACGCTCTACACCAGTGTTTCCCAAACATTGTTCTGCCGTGGCTCGGTAATTTTCACACTGCTCCTTGGTGACCCATTACTTTTAAACCGAAGCTGGTTCCATTAGGTAAAATAATACACATATTTTTGAATGTAGCTATTACTTTGTGGTTATCCATTATAATAAAATGAAACAATGTAACTTTGTATAAACCACTTATAAAATGTGCAAATCCGACCGGTTTCGGAACAAACGTTCCTTCGTCAGGGAAAGCTTATACTAATTTGACAGTTTAGAACAATGTTTTATTAGGGTAGGGGTGGAGCCGTTGTTAGTTAATAATGTAGATTGGGTGGGTAGGTATTAGTGTAGAGTGGGTGGGTAGGATTTGTTCATGAATTTGTTCCCCTACCCACCCACTCTACACTAATACCTACCCACCCAATCTACATTATTAACTAACAACGGCTCCACCCCTACCCTAATAAAACATTGTTCTAAACTGTCAAATTAGTATAAGCTTTCCCTGACGAAGGAACGTTTGTTCCGAAACCGGTCGGATTTGCACATTTTATAAGTGGTTTATACAAAGTTACATTGTTTCATTTTAAAATAATACACATTTATTAATAGTAAAAATGCTTTATTAATACTACATATTTCGGTATCGCCTATTTAGTCACAAAATTTTAGTGCGAAGTATGGAGCTGCTGCTTAATTGTTACTAAAGAATCCAAGTTCGCGGAAAATGACGAAAGTTTTATCCTAAGGTCTAGCATGGTCGATCGATATAGGTTTTATCGAAAATGTCGGTAACTTGTCATCGCTCCCGAGCACGACTGCAGGCCGCTAACGTACTAAAAACAGTTCAAAACGACTAAGGGTTCCTGATTTATTTGACGTGAACTGTTATTTCTTCGTTAGCGGCCTGCGGTTGTTCTCGGGAGCGATTACAAGTTACCGACATTTTCGATAAAACCTATATCGATCGACTATGCTAGGGGGGCTGGTTCCACTTCAAGTCGGTTTCGATATTTATTTTGAAGGTAAACTAGTGTTGAAAATCCAGCTTCACATTTATAAGTTGTGACTAAAGGCATTAAAAAAGTTATTGCTTGATGAGCTAATTTTGTGTATTCTTGACGACAAGATAACCAAAAATCTATCAATGGTCTTAGTCTTGTGTTAAATATATCCTTGAGTGATGTGTCAGATGACAGTTCAATTAACGAGTCGACATCTGAATCTGGCAATTCGTGGCAAATTAGTTTCGGAATCTAACTTGAATGTAAATGGGTTTCTTATCGAAGCTTTGTTGCTGTCGATTGAAGGAAAATATTCTTGAAGATTCCTCTCCAGTCCTAATAAATGTTCTTTAATTTGAGTTAAGATGTCTTGTGGCAATGCATTCATGTTGTACTCTTTTTGTATTTCACTTAAATTACTAAATGCTTTGAAGTTCCCTGTTTCCGCGCGTTGTGCCCATAAATTAAGCTTTTTTTCTTGCAGCTTCCACCTTGTCTTAAAACAAGGCGGGAATGTTGTGACCCGGTATTTTATTCTGATGGCCCGGTACCGGGTCGCGACCCGGCAAATGGGAAACCCTGCTCTACACTATTTATACATAGGGATACCATTCTATTAGAATTCGTTAATACGTTTGTACTTTTTCATATCCTCAAGCATTCAGTCCACATGCTTTCTTTTTTACTTTGTCAGTTCCAAAATAACATTTTTATAAAGTGCCTACCTAATAAAACTGAGGATACTGCATTATATAATATAACCTCCAATGAGGACATCTACAGCCTAAGAATAAAAGGTAAAATTAGCCTACATGAATAAAAGGTCCTTGAATTATTTTAACTAGTAGTTCTGTGAACAGTAGACCCCGAGCCCAACGAAGTACATTTCTAATTTTCTCTAATTTAATAAATCAAAACCAAAACTTCCACCGAAATCACAAGATTAGTAAGCAGGTACTTAAATACTTACTTAAATACACAATTAAAAACCATATAGGTAATTTGAGGTAACATTTTTAAAATTTCAAATATAAATTGTCAAAGAAACGTTACTGTCTCAATGTCAATTATTTTTTCAAACTTTCTTCAGACAGTTGATTATTCTGATTTGATAGCTCGTAGAAGGATTCACGCTCATGCGAACTCTGGCGGGATAACAAGGCAGTATCCAACACGGCCACCGTCTTACAGCGGAAACCGAACGTACAAACAAATTTAAAGACAGAGTAAATGCAAAATGGTAGAGTTAAAACAGGACTTCGCTACATTCCGTCGAATATGTTCTTACTAACAGCTAATGTTATCAAGAAAATCTCACGTTTAGGTTGGTACAATCAACCAATCATAAATACCAAAGCGTGCAAGAAAAGATAGATATCTTTCCGTTCCATTACAATTTCAATAAAAAAAATGGAGCGTGCCATATGGAGAAAAAAAAGAGTGACAGTTACATTATTTAATACAGAGGAGCCTACTTCATCTGACAACAGATGTCAGGTCTTCTCTTATTATTATTTGTTAATCCTTTTTTTCAAAAATCGAACATCGCATCTGTCGAACGGAAAGGGTGTTATTACAACATCAAAACCAATGGCTCAACTGAGAAAACAACCTCTTTTAACTGTAGCCGAAAGATTAAATATAACCGCCGGTTAGCGCTCCGTATTTCGTTTCACGAAACGAGGGTTTTGCGGCTAGAAACACTGTTAGACAGAGTTCATCATTTTTAAGCGAGATCACAGTTTTGTTTATTATTATGAAGGTTTTGCCATTTGAAGTTATTAGCAGGTGAAATAAGCGATATTGATTTAGGAATGAGATAATATTTCCTGGACAGGACAGAGTTTTTGAAAATAATAATTCCGTGTTTTGTGTCACGTGTCCAGAATGTTATTTAATATTTTATTTTAGAACTTGAATACCTACATACAATAAGTAGGTAGATTATACAAGGTATATCCGGAAATTTAAAAATAAAATTTTCGAGAACATGAAATTACAAATATAATGAGTCCTGGGATCGTTACTGTTTATCATCTATGTCAGTGATTCCCAACCTTTTTCTGACCCGGGACCACTTGCACGTTTATTTTTTCGACAGGGACCACAAGCATTGGCGGGCGGCGCCCCGAGTGGCACCCACTGTTCTAATTGTTTACCCCCAATTTTCAATTTTTTATGGAGTCGAAGTTTGTGTTTTGTCAACTTTAATGGGTTGGGGGGGGGGGAGGGGGGGGGGGTAACACCACGTTATCTGCCCAATCCATCCCTGGTGCCACCCATGCTAGCCTAAGCCACTGCTTGTGGTCAGTGACGTAGGCTAGCATGGATGGCATCCGGGACGGATAGCACAACGGGATGGGCGTAGTGGGTAGGGTACGACGGGTTCTAGAAGAATATTTACCACAACGGAGGGGGCGGAATGGGATAGGGTGGGACGGGTTCTAGCAGAATATTTACCACAGCGGAGGGGGCGGAATGGGATAGGGTGGGACGGGTTCTAGCAGAATATTTACCACAGCGGAGGGGGCGGAATGGGATAGAGTTGGACGGGTTCTAGCAGAATATTTATGACAACAGAAGGGGTAGAACGGGATAGGATGGGGTGGGGCGAAACGGAATACCATAATGGCCACTGACCACAAGGTACAAAAACTATAAACTGAATATTGTCCCGATTTTTTTATTCAGACTTCTCGACCAGGGACCGCCCGCGCGCTGGCTCGTTTGTTGACCGGTGGACCATCGCTAGCCATCTTCTACCCTCTTGCGGACCACTAGTGGTCCGCGGACCACTGGTTGGGAAACCCTGATCTATGTAAATGACATACTCATACACAGAAAGCAAGGAAAAATAATATTTTATGCTGACGACACTGCCTTCTGATTGGAATACTGTGAATAATCTAGCGAAAACTGATGTTAATACACTGAAAATCTGGTTCGATAAAAATCTTCTCTCCTTAAATACTGAAAAAAAAAAAAAATTTATCCCATTCTCTATTAATAAGTTTAAACCAAAACCCGAATTAAAAATTGCAATACACCAAAGTAAATGCAGTGTAACTAATTGTAATCAAGCATCTTCTACATTTAATCCAACTTCGAAAATTAAATATCTTGATCTAAGAGTATGGATACTAGAGAGACGGCATGTAAAGTGTGCCCCTCTGCCCAAAGCATGCCTTTTCAAAAATTTTACCGAACGGTTTTTAGATGGCTGACATTGGCTTTTACACCTCGGTCGCGCATAGAGCTCACAGAAAAACGTTCATAAAACATAGAAAAATGGTCCACTGTGCCGTAAAATTGTGTAAAAGTAGTTCTATGAAGACCTTTAAGAAGAAAGACAGTCTTACCTTTCATATGTAAGTGTTTAAACATAGCTTAAATATACATTTTATAATTTTCGGCGTGTTCATTTCAACCGCCATCGCCATGAGCCCGATGTTATCACGTGAACTCCGACTGCCAATGGGCCGAATCAGTCAACTTAAATTATAATAATTAAAAATTACCAAAAAACTTTTATGTTTTTATTAATCATAACGCACAAATATAAAGTTGTGATTCACACATGTCATAGGTATATGTTTTTTATCATTTAGCTTATTCATTTTTTTAAATTTTTATTTTGTCTTTTTTGCACTGTTATTTTTAGATTTTCTTCCTACTAATTTACCACTCCTTTTACATATGTTTACAACGTCAATTCAAAGTTTATAATCACTGTATTGTTATGTAAAAGTCACATTGACATGCCCTCGTGGTCGAGGGGTAAAGCTCTTGACTAACAATCTGGAGGTCGCGGGTTCAAATCCCGAAATAAATTTTATTCGATTGATCTGTGTTTTCAACATTTTATAATTAAAAACATTATAAGATATATTTCCGGCACGTTCCAGGTGGAAGACATTCTCAGTATCGCTCTGGCGTAGGTAAGACCACCATTCAGAATTGAAATGTTGCTTGAAATTAATTTAGCAGTGTTTGTCGACTAGATCTGAATAGCCGAGTACTTCTCCAGCTTTCTCTCCACCATTTATTTCCCCTCACCATTTACCTTCAGCCTCACAACGTACATGCTACAGACGGAAGCAGTTGGGATTCTTGTGATATATTATATGGTATATCTCTACATATTATAAAACAAAGTTATTCGCCGCGTCTGTCTGTCTGTCTATTCGCGATAAACTCAAAAACTACCCAAACGGATTTTCATGCGGTTTTCACCAATAGATAGAGTGATTCATGAGAAAGGTTTAGGTATATAATTTGTCAAGGTTTTGTGTAAATTTATTGAAATATATAACATATCTGGTTAAGCGGCAGCGGGCAGCGGGCAATGGGCTGACAAATATGGGCGGTGTGGATTTAATTTAACAGATGGCGTTGGTTATAAAGGTTGGGTAATGGCGTGGCATTTTTTTACGTTAGCCACAGCAACGTGTGGCCGGATCTGCTAGTATAAAATAATATGTACATTATTTTTAAATAAATTAATTATGAAATAACACAAATTAATCAAATAAAATTTATTTGCCCACGCAAATAAGTCAAGCAGTGTTTGTTCCTATCACTTATTTTTTTGTTATCATTGTAAAACTGTAAATACAGTTCTTTTATAAGATTAATATCGAGCACTCCTTTCTTAAAACACAAGCACCAGCTTACATCAGAATAGAACACACAAAAATTTTCACTGCAAGCCTGTTGATTTTATAAAATACGTATAAAAAACCATACTTACTATTTATATGATAAATTAAAATCTATTTCAAACTGATGAGTTAAGCAATGATAGCACCAAGGAATGGTGCCTTGAGTTACAGTGAGTTCATAACACTAGTTTTTTTACCCACTTGCACTTGTCAAGTGAAAAGTGAGGCCGATGTATTTCGACAAGCGCTTCACAAATCTTGATTTCGCAAAAAATGAGTTGAGTACGTCCTAGTAGATGAAGGTAACTTAAAATAACTTGTATAGGGAACAATAAAAATTAAACAACACATAAGTCTCCAGTCTCCTTGTTACTACCCTCTCCTCATTTCATTACTTATTTTTTAAATAAGGTATTATATTTTATGTCCAAAATGTAATAAAAAATTAACGAAAGTTTAAAAAATATAAAAATAATAATGATTCCCATTCACAGTTCGGCCCTTATCTCCACAGCGCCGCCTTCCCCCCGCAAGCTAGCCACATTCCCCGTTTCTATCCCCTCCCACTAGACGGCTACAAATTTGGAGAGCTACATAGGTTTTTCGCTTATCCCAGTAATATTCCGAAAGTATTGCCGCTTCCCTTCAATCTTAGTTCCATGATCTTGATGCATATAAGAATCAACATTTTAAATGGAAAACTCATATTTGTGAACTTGTCAAAAGAATTAGGAAATGTATTTATATATTTATAAGTGTTAGAAGTATTCTTAGACTAGAAAACCTAAAAAGAGTGTACTATGCAATGGTTCAATCTATATTACAATACGGTATTTAGGCTGGGGAGGAACATATGAAGTTATTTTAAATCCTTTCAAAATAGTTCAAAGATTAATAATTAATCCTATCCCAAAAAAACATCTACATTTTGTACTGAAATAATATTTTCAATATTCAGTACCTACAATAGACAAAATATATGATAAAAATATTCAACACTACAAACTTTCAATGAAATACAGCTAAATAACTTACATTTCAATATATTTATCAGAATAATATTAAAATCCCAAAATTTAATACCAAGCTCATTCAAAATACCTATCTATATCTAGGTTTAACCCATTGGCCACAGATTAAATGAGCTAAAAAAATTGGCCTTCACCACTGAATTAATTTTGTAACAAAAATTAAAAAAAAACCTGCATTGGTGTACTAAATCTATTGTAACTTTTGAACCATATACTGAAATGAATTAATTAAAAAAAAATTGAAAAAAAAATTGAATTAAGGTAAAGAAAAACATAAAAATAAAATTTCAAAAATATTAAAATTTGTGTAAATAAGGATTCAAATATAACCTTCTCTTTTTTTGTAAGTTTTTTTCCAAATTTTTATTCAAAAAGTTACAAAAAAACATAATATTCATAAATCGAACAATAATAATGTTTTTTTTTTACATATATATTTACTGATAAAATAATTTGGTATGATAGTCCTCAAAGCAATGAGGGACGTTCAGGGTCACTACCAAAAGCCTAGAACCACTCACAATTTTGAAGAAATAAAGGCAGCTGACTGCATACAAAACTTAAAACACAAATATCAGGGAAAAAACATAAGAAACATATTATTTCCAATTCCACAAAATGAATGATTAATTACCTACAGAGCTTTCGGCATTTAAAATTTTATTAAAAAATGTCACTGTCATGCTCGTTTTCTGTTTTTTGACGGACTTAATCTAGCCCGTCAGCGTGCCAGGGTACCTGAGTTGCACACCCGGCAGGCTGCCGGGGTTTGTGGCCAATGGGTTAACTTAGGAAAGAAGATATTGTGTGGATAATATTTTGTAAACAAACAAAAGCTCGTAACAGAAGAGTATATACTTGTACTAGGTACGAATCAGAAGAAGAATTAAAAAAAAAAAATTATGATTTTGAACCCACATATAAGAAAATAATATCCAATCCGTATTTGTGAGGATCTCATTCAACAAAAAATTAAAATGCTTACCCACTCCAGCAAAACAAGTTGCTGAAAAATATTTCTAACCGAACATGGGTTAGTGGTATTAAAAAAAAAAACATTTTGAAATTTGCAAGATAATTATGCATCTATTTATAGATTTCAATCTACATAATACACAATTAAAAAAAAAAAAAATAACTTGTACTAATACTTGTAAAGCAAAACAGTTACTTTTTTTTTCAAAATATATAGGCCGCTGCTGTTCTCTGAGTAAGTCAAAATTCCAAAATAATTGATTTCCGTTACTCATTTTATTGATTATTTACACGCAGGGTCTCTTACCTGACTTACTTTAACCTATAATTCCAGACCCTAACCTTATTTGGAGTAAAAAATATACATGAAATGTTGGTCTCCGTCTAAATTAATAAAATACTTACTATTTTACTTTCGGTCTTTACTTTTCTGCGCGGCAGCCAGAAGTGGTGTGCTTCGTAGTGACCGTATGGGGGGTGCTAATGTGAATCATTTTCTAAGTAGAGAGTGTGTGAAGAGTTTATACAACACTAAAAATATACAAACACTTTGGGCGCAAAATAAAGAAGAACACAAGAAATGTGTCGTCATCCGTTTGCAAGTTTATGTCCTGATCCAAAATTCTGGTAAATCAGGCCGGAAATATTTAATACAAAACTATGTTTCTTCATCATCAAGAAATTCAAATGGGATAGCGATATACAAAGTAGGCAAGAGTAAGAGAGACAGATCACATGCTATGAGGGCTAGAATGAGTGGCGGTTCATGGTCATTCTCGTTGCGGTTACTATCAAAGTTTGGAAAGGAAAAATAAATTAATTTAAATCTCCGTCCACATAAAAAACTATTAAATTTTTACCATATTTGCAAATCCATCAAATATTTTAAAAAATGTGGGAATAGGGATAAAAATCCCAACAATATTTTTTTACTAAACAATAATGCAAAAAAAAGTTTTGTGCATCCGAGGCCCACATAAAATAATTATATCATTATTCCAAAGAGACATCTATCGAATTTCATAAAAGCTCGGATTTCATATGCACAACGTATGGTAAATGCAAGTGGAAGGTGGGCCGTGATAAAATCTGAATATTTTGGCTCTGGAAATAGTGTAGGAACATTGGCGAAATGAATCGGAGAGATAACAGATGTAGGAGCATTGGCAAATGTTATATAAGCTCCACTACACAACTCCCGAAGAAGTTAATCGAATACGATAGTGTAGACACAAACTTCACTTCGCTTCGTGCAACTTCGCTTCGCCTCGCCTGACTTCCAATAATTGTCGGTATTTGCGCCCGAGTCAAAGGACTCGAAGTGCTCCGAAGTTTGAAGCGAGTAGTGTAGACACGCGCTTTCGAACTTCGGCTATCTTCGTCGAGGACTTCGTTGAAGCAAGTAGTGTAATGGAAGTTTAATGAAACACCAAAATAACGTACAAAATGAATCAGGGATATACATTTCACACAAAGCATCTATCAGCGTGAAATCAATTATTCAATCAACAGGATTAATGAAAGTTGAACTATCTACAATATTAAGAGAATAATGGAAAAAACTTATTTGCTTTGTTCTCGTCTACACCTCATTCAGTATAATATGGCAGGTTACATTTCCCACCTGTCGGGATTGGTATAAAAACTTTAACACATCCAGTATAGAAATGAATATGAATAAAACTTGGATCTTGAATACAAATGTACTGGTGCAATTCTGTATTTATCTAAAAAAAAAGCAGCCAATATAACTTTTATTTTGATGACTTTATGCAACAAAGGGTTCATTATATTTTTCATAGAGTTATTGAAGTCAAAGCTGGACCATTGTCGTGCACATTCTTTAATTATTGTGATGCTAGCCCGATCTGACAAAGAAGTATGGTTGGTCAAAAATAACCTCCACTGTAAGCATGGTAGATTAGCAGAGCAGAATTCCATATGCAGAAGCTAGGATTTAAGATTTTTACGACCAGAATTATTAGATTGATTAATTTTTGTGTTATTATACGTTTTGCGCTTCTTCCTTCTTTAGCTAACGTTTCGGTTAACTTTACAGTATCCATCGTCTGCCCTAATGATGGACACTGTAACAATATCCAAAATGTTGGCTAAAGAAAGAGGAAGCTCAACACAACTTAATAAAAAAAAAATTAAACACGATAACAAGACAAAACATTGTTGTCGGTAAGCAATGTGTTAATGAATAACTACAAAAAACTTGATGCAAAATGTCATTGGGTTACATTAATAATATGCACGCAACGGATTTTT
Source organism: Limnephilus rhombicus (assembly GCA_929108145.2). NCBI lineage: Eukaryota > Metazoa > Arthropoda > Insecta > Trichoptera > Limnephilidae > Limnephilus > Limnephilus rhombicus. The sequence continues at coordinate 29,597,393 of OV815277.1, read as the reverse complement.
CTATATCTTTATATAGAAAAATCCGTTGGCGGTACCGACCGCTGGTGTTTGCCGATAGTGGACGCAGTGCTGTACTAATTCATATGAAGATATACAAAAATCCGTTGCGTGCCTTTCGTGCGTTGCAGCCGGCGAGGACAGATGGACCCTCACCTTTAGGGAAAAGAAATCTTTCCAGTGGTCTTTTCAAAGTGTTAAAAGAATCAGATATATTGAAGAAAATAAAATCAATGAAGAAGAAGATAAAAATAATAATCTTAACGAAAATTTGAAAGAGAACAAGACACAGAAAAATAGAAAAAGATAATGGTCGCAACTGGGACATGAACCCAGAACCTCTCGTCTACCCAGGACGAAAATAAAATCAATAAAAAAAGTACAACAGGTATTACAGTGGAGCCTCGCTAATCCGGACCCCCGTTACTTCGGTGCACGCTGTAATCCGGACAGGCGAGAGGATCGCGCAGGGGGACGTTTGCGGGGGGAAGTGGTAGGTGTGTGCGGGTCACAACGTGTCAATATTTAATCATTTGCCATCACTCGTCAGTCTTTTATTTATTAACTTGCAGTGTTAGTTAATTTAACGCTGCTTTAAACACTGCTTTGAAATGGGCTGAAGATAACGAATTTGGTAGCCATAAAGCTATGTTTCACCGTCAACTTAGACACCATGCTTTTGAAATGAAGTGCGAAAATTATAAGCAGAAGTAAATGATTTTCAAGAAGAATCAAATTTTTTTTTTTAAATTTCATGTTTAAGGGGACGTTCAAGTATTACGTAACGCAATATTTGAAGATTTTTGACCCCCTCTCCCCCCCATGTAACGCGCCGTAACGCTTTTTCTTACCCCCCCCCCCCCCTCCCCCTAAACGTTACGTAACGCCTAAGTGGCAATTTTTATCTACTTAGTACTGGAAAGTCGCTTAAATACCTTTTTTCTTGTTTTAATCGCGTTTGCGGTAATAAATTAAACAAGAGATTTCAAGAACGAAAAGGGTTGCCAACTTGGAAGATTTTAATACCCTAGTTTTTTTTAACTAAATTAAGAAAAACATGTTACGTAACATGTTGTTCGAACCCCCCCTCGTATCGCACAGCAACGTTTCACAAGACCCTCCCCCCCAAGTGCGTTACGTAATACTTGAACGGCCCCTAAGTGCGCAAATGTCTTACATGTTTGAATTTTTTTATAAGTACATTTGTACGTACATACATATTCTTGTCTAAATTGACTTTAAATTTTTACTTTAATAAATGAAACCCAAGTTAAAAATGTGTTTTATTCCTATTAAAATATTGCATACTATAACCCGGACGCCTCTATAATTCGGAAGGGGTCTTGTTTTTCCCTATCCGGATTAGCGAGGCCCTACTGTATTTCTCATCACTATACTAAATAATTAAGTACACAGATTTTATAAAGAATTAGATTTTTTGTATGTAATATTAGTCTAACCATTGTCTAATAAAAGGAAAGGTTCTTCCAAAACCGTTCACAGGTGATAATATAAAAAAGGATCCAAAAAACTCATTCATACTGGCAGTTACGGCAGAATTGCTTTATTGAGACTGTTAATAATTTATTGGAATGAGATAGGAGAGGCTGAAGCAATTATTTTCCATGCTAAACGTACAGTGTATGCGATGCAAACAAGAACTTACTGATTACCATTCAACTCAAATCTTTGATGTTTATTACCATACGTTAATTATAATATGGATTTTGTCATCACGCTTGAAGAATGTCTCGATTCTCAATTTTTGCAAGCAATTTAAATGACCAAACATTTATCTATTGTTAAACAAGCATTCGATACTAAATCTGTACTTTAAGACATTGTTTTTTCTCTTCGCTTATTCTTCTTTTTTTTTATGAGTTCAAAATTGTAGTTATTAACTAAAGCTTCTACGAGGAATTCAATCGTAACACTTGTTTCATTCAATAAATAATATGTTTATATAATTAATCAATGTAATATGAAATTATGATATGAACTAAATTTGTCACTTTGACTGGCCTAAAACAGGATCCATTCCTAGTTGGCTAGTCAAAGTTTCCACATATGTTTCATTGTATAATTTTATATTATTATTATTATTATCATCTCAAGACAAAAACATATTGCAACAAAAATTAAAATATTTTCATGGTTGGTTAATAAGGTTGTGAAGAACGAAAAAAATGGGGAGGAGCAATACATATATAGTTCTGGGTACTTCATCCTTCATATCACAAAAAAATCAATTTATTGGAATCTACAGAAATCTACAGAGTGGTCGATGTTAGGCTTCCCTGAGATGCCAGAACGGGATAGATATAAACGATACAATAAGTATACTGATACAAAACTTACGGAATTAGATTGCAACTTTTAATTGTGCACGTAGGATTAAGGTGGGAGAATTTGGCCCGAGAAAACACTAATTTCATAGCAATTTTTTGTAAATTGAACCAATTCATACATAATTTATAACTTATACATAGTACACATTCAATCACAGCTAGAAATTCAACATAGAAGGGTAAATTGAAAGTTTGAACCTGAAAATAATGATTCAAATAAGATTCCTAAAAATCGTTTCTTCAGTGGTAAAAAATTAAAACTACATTCTCTAAACTTCAAAATAACCCGAGGTTTAGTGCTTTAAAACCATATCTAACATTCTAAATTAGTCTGAGACAGATTTTCATGGAAAAATAATCAAAATTGTATAAATAAACTTACCGAATGTACTGGGTTTCAGCAAATTCGTTGCCGTCGATGAAAATAGGGATAAACCTTGCCGTAGAAAATTCATCTAGAAAATTAAAAGATCAAATAAGTATTAGGAACATAATTTGCTTAAATATTCCATTTAATATTGACTTTAAAATAGGTTTAAGAACTACCTTGTATTTGCACGACCGACAGTTTTTAGGTTAGAAATATCTGACAGCTGAAGCGGTAGGTCGGTATAATAGAGAACACCGATGGTAATGCTCATCACATCTTTTGGACATGGTACGATTATTTGTCGCCAGGTGGCCGACTTCAAATGTTTTGAAAATATTAATTTAAATAATATTTTTTTACTTCTTCTAACACAGCAAATTTATTTTGTGGCACCATTTTGATTAAAATTAAGAAAATACTTTTTTTTTACCACTTTTATTGTTTACAAAACCAACATGTTTCGTGAGTAATGCTCACTTCACTTGGAAGTGAGCGTTGCTCACGAAACATGTTGGTTTTGTAAACAATAAAAGTGGTAAAAACAAAGTATTTTCTTAATTTTAATATTTTATTATTATTATTTATTGCACGCCAAGGGCGGATCCAGGGGGGGGGGGGGGGGGTCATCGGGTCATGACACCCCCCTGGGCTGGGTCCAGGACCTAGGTGGACCTATACTTAAAATTGTTAAACATAATGTTTTTATATATTTTTTGTATCTATTTTATCAAAATTACCTACCTACTTTTTACTTGTATCTATTATTATCAAAATTAAATTATAACTTCTTGTAACTAGACCACGACTATGTGACCCCCCCCCCCTGGCCCTATGTAACCCCCCCCCCTGGCTCTATGTGACCCCCCCTGGCGCCAAAGCTGGATCCGCCCTTGTTGCACGCTTCCTAATTTGTTAATTGCATCGCATTTTATGATACCTTTTCATTATTATTTTTATTGTTAAACTAACGTTTAAGACAAGATTTTTATGCATAGCACAAAGGGTAACAATTATTATAAGCAATAATTATCAGCCTGAAACACTCATCTACATTGAAAAAATCTTCCGAGAACAGATACATTGGCCCGTTGGCGTCATGTATCTTTTCTCGGAAGATTTTTTCAATGTGGATGAGTGTTTCAGGCTGATAATTATTGCTTATAATAAATTATAGAAATAAATTTAAGTTTGAAAATCTTTAAAATTTCTTCCATTATATGAATTCATATTTTAGTAGATACCTACATTCCTACTTTCTCTCTTGTAGAATTTTGCTGAAATTTTTGATCACTATATTTATTTTAACCAACTAATCATCCTGCCGTGCTGAAGGGATAGGCAGAGAGGACGGACCGCTAAACAACTCGGTCCTGGAACACAGTACCGGATTATCCCTAAGGCAGAGTAGGCAACTGCCTAGGGGCCCCGCATCGGCTAGGGGCCCCGCGTCCCGAAAAAAAATTACTTGCTTTAATTGGTGAGCAACGAAGTTTCGGAAAAAGTCAGCTTTCAAGATGTTTTAATTTTTTTATTAGGAACATTTACTGGTTAATAACTTTAGGTACACGTATTAAAGAAAACCAAAAATTGTAATAATTAGGTTATAACCCAATAAATAACTAATGTTTACATCATGCACAAATAATAAATAAAAAGTCTATAATTAAAACAAATATATAAATGAAGTTGTATTTTCCTTTTTTTTCCTTCTATTTGTTGCAACATTACTTAGTATCTGCAGTGATTGAAGGGGCCGTGTGTGGTTTATATTGGCATTTGTTTTGTTTTATTTTTAATTATATGTTTAATATAAATGATGTACAAGCTTCAGTATGAACTACCTATCTACTTGCTAAAATTCTTTGGGAAAGGTTGTCTGGAAGAGATCACTTTAGTGACAAGACATTGTAATGTTTTTTTTTTAATAATATATATTTTTGTTTCTCTGTATGTGTCCTTTTATGTGCAATAAAGGTTTTTTTATTGAATGGGGTGATGGCGTACATTTCGTAATGTAGTAAAGAACAGATTAATTGAATAAAACGTTGTGGTAGAAAAAAAATTTTTTTGGAAGTTAGAAAAGGGTAAAGTGCAGTTGCGGACTAAGCCCGTCAGAAGCCCGAGGCGGCAAAGTTGAATGAACCCCCCCCCCCCACTAACTTTCACCGGTACAATTTTGGCCGTGAAAATCTTAAAACGTATCGAATTAAAAAAATATATACTCAAAATATACATGAATCGAGCATGAGGGCCGGCCGCTTGAAACGCTGTACCTTCGTTAGTTTTGCTCCGATTTACTTGAAATTTTGACACATTACTCAATATACTGATATGTTTTAAAAAACCTTACCCCCCCTTAAAGCCTTGTTAAGGATTTGATCAAGAGAACAAAGAGGCCTTCACCCCCCCCCCCTTCCCGATAGTCCGCCATTGGTAAAGGGGCCCCGTGACGTGCATTGCCTAGGGGCCCCGACATGGTTAATCCGGCCCTGCTGGAACACACTCTTTCCCGTTTCATATTCATACCTACATACCTACACTTCTATTAACTCTTGATATAGCCCGAGTCAAGCATCTGATTCACTAGATCGTGTCTTCCTCGGGTGTCCCCAATCACTATGGAATCAACGATGTAGAGGTTAGTGGTTCTCCGATAAAAAAACTGAAAGCTTACGTTACCTCAAAAGGTGACCGGACAACTCAGAATGAAATCAACTCAACACCTCCTTTGAAAAGTCATTAAATAGGTTGTGTTACGTCAGGTTGTGGGCTATTTTTGAATAATTTTTTTTCATAGCTTTTAATGACTTCTGAACGTGTTGTCATGCTTCTGAGTTGGCATGGAACGGCCTCAAAAATACCTTTTTATTCCCGCTTTCAAGCAAAAATCATTTATATATTACCACAGCTCATTTAAAATAAAATGTCTGACGACCTTGGTTGAATAATAAGACATGTACATTATGATTAAGTTTATTTTTTACAATAAAATGACGAACATATAAATTATCATCAATCACTTCTTATGCGTATGCATATACATTTTACGTGGGTGTTCTAAAGTAATTAAATTTACCTTTTAAGGGAGTATTTCACCAAATTCTAGATAAGTCGACAAAAGCACTGTTCGTAGAAAATATGTTTTAGGATAACGATTAATTTATTTATAAATTCCTAGTTTAGTATTCAGTACTTGAACCTTGAATAGTGGCCCTATATTATTTATAATACCGAATATATATAAACCAAGAGCTACTATAACTGATATTGAAAACATTGTTAAAAAAATGAAAAACTCTAAAAGCACAGGTATTGACAATATAAGAATGTTTGATTTAAAAAGATATATAAAAACTCTTGGGCCAATAATTACTCATTTAATCAATTTGATAATAAAGCAAGCCAAAATTCCACAAGAATTTAAATGTAGCTTTACTAGACCAATATTTAAAGGTGGAAAACACATTGAACTGGGAAATTATAGGCCTATTAGTATACTACCTGCATTACAAAAAATTCTCGAAAAATTTATATCAAATAAATTAAATAATTATATTGAAAAATTCTCTATCATAGATCCAAATCAATACGGCTTCCAAAGAAAAAAAAAACACTGAAAAACAACTGCAAGATTTTTCCAATTATATAAATAATCAATTAAATAATAAATTACATGTTATTGTTTTGTTTATCGATAACTCTAAAGCTTTTGACACAATTAACTCTAAAAAACTTCTGAAAACTCTAGAAAAAATTGGAATAAGAGGAAATATGTTAAATTTATTTAAAAATTATCTTAGAGATAGAAAAAATATGTACCAAAATAAATAATACTTTTAGCAAAACAAAAAATGTATCTGCAGGAGTTCCACAAGGTTCCATATTGGGGCCTACACTATATATAATTTATGTAACTATAATGAAAAAACTTTTCTCTTTTGTTAAACATTTTGTATTCGCAGATGATACGGCATTGGTCATATCACATAAAGATCTAAAAATTGCAATTGAACTCATGCAAATTGACTTTAATCAACTTTGTAAATGGTCACATGATGCAGGACTATTAATAAATGCTACAAAAACCAAAGTAATGCATATGAGATCACCTAATGCCAAATTTCTATTTAATCCTAATATTATTTCTCACGATTTTAATTGCATCCATAAAAATATTCCAACTAATTGTAAATGTGAAAGCTTAGAATTAGTTACGGAATACGTGTATCTTGGTGTTACAGTAGATTGTTTTTTTAAATGGGACAAACATATTAAAAAAACCTGTAAAAGACTCAGATCAATTGCTGGCAGAATGTACACATTAAAATTTTTTCTTTCAATTGAAACACTTAAAATAATTTATATGTCACTGGCAGAATCTATTATAAGATATGAATTAACAATATGGGGAAATACTTCTATAACTAATCTGAAACAAGTACAAGTTGTACAATACGCAATAATTGTAAAATTATTAGTCGTCCCTAATATTTTCAAACAGAGACGTGATACACCGTTGCTGTTTCAGAGTGCCAAAATTTTACCTGTTAAAGCTATACTATGGCACAACATTATAATTCAGCATATATTTACCCCGCAACATAAAGAGAAATTAGAACATAAATACAGCACTAGATTCACGCGCAACGACGGGTTAATAGTTCCGAAATTTAACAATAAGTACGGATAGAGAACGTTTGAATACATCATACCGAAGATATTTAATTTATTACCTGACAATATAAAGCAATGTAATTCTATGAATAAGGTTAAATATATGGTGAAAAATTGGCTATCGGAAAAAAAATATTTATATTGATATTGATATGTATAAAAAAAATGTTAAATCTGTAGATATAAGATGTAAATTTTAAATGTAAAAAATCTATATGTAACTAAAATAAAATATAAGCACCTGTTGACAAGCCAATCCAATTGGCTTAGCAGGACTTGTTTGCTGATTAAAATATGTATTATCTATTCTTAAAAAAAAAAAAATTATTAAAGCGAAGACGGAGAGGTGGCCTTAGATCTCCTCTTCACTCCATTTGGATCCTTGAAGTCCACATGAGGGAAAAGTTCACGAAAGTGGTCTCAGCTCTCCTCTTCATGGTGCCTCCTCTTGGTTACTCTCTTCAGGCCCCAAGAGTGAAGAGTCTACGGAGATGTCCTCAGCTTTCCTAGGTTCCCCAAAAGCCCCTGGTTTTTGAATGGTCCAATTTTAATTAGTAATTTAGTAAATTCTAAGTACTCCGAGTTGCGACCTTTTTTGTCGGAGGCACCGTTGGTGACACTGTTTCCCAGGTCATTCACTCAGAGCACGGTAGCTCACACCTTGGCTTGGGATGGCCATTGCAGGTCCTGTTTCCACTCCCTGAGCGATGGGTTTGGCCCATTCCCCACGTAACCCTACGAATATCGAATAAGCCGAGACTTCATTCTTTCAGTTATTTAAAACAATGGATATTTATCTAAAGAACGGAGAAATACCCCTAAATATACATATTATTCACGTATGTAAGTATGTGCCAATTTTAAACAAATAATTTCATTATACAGTAATGCTTATAAGAAATAAATACCTATATCAAAAATATTATGAATATTAACAAAGTCACATTAAAAAAATAAGAAACAGAGCAATTTATATAAAATAAACAAAAATGCAATATATTATAAGCTTTGTATGAATCGATAAATAATCGGTTTTATGTATATTCTTTACAGGTATATATATACTTATAGCTAGACAGTTGTATTTTTATTTAAATTGGGCAAAGGAGTCCCAACTATCTTGTGTGGGTGAAGAGAATGGGGGACGGAAGGAGATGGTAGAGAGAATGGTTGGGAGGTATCCGGATATTCAGATCTGGTCACTATTAACACGACTAACGCCGTTTCAAGCGATATTTTGAATGGGCGAAACTGAGAGTTTACCACTTACTAGGAGGATCCACAAAGATCGTCACACTATTCCTGTCTTATATAGGGTGTTGAGGGACGTACTTGACTTACTTTAACCAGTGATTCCTGACATTATTTGGAGTAAAAAATATAAATGAAATTTTGGTCTCCGGTGATATTTTTGATGTTTTTTTTTCTACGTAACATAAAAAAATGGTAGTTGTTGAACAGTTGGAGGCGGGGTAAGGGGTTCGTCGGACACCCGGCTGAGTGACCAGTGACGACATGCGGAAGAATTTTTTTTGTTCGATTTTGAAGAAAAAAATTTTGAAAAAAAAAAGTCACCGGAGACCAAAATTTCATTTACATTTTTTACTCCAAATAATGTCAGGAATCACTGGTTAAAGTAAGTCAAGTACGTCCCTTAACACCATGTATATTAGATTCTTGCATGCAGGTTCAGCGTTGTTATAGTCAAACTGGGGAAAACATCGGTTTACCGTCGTTTGAGTTTTTCAGTATTCCAACGTTATTTTCTGCATGTATATGTTCTCCGCATTTCTGAGTAAAACGAAATAAAAACTATTCACGCGGTCCATACAAAGTTTTCTACTTTATAAAGGTTTGTAATTACAAATTTACGAAATGAAAAAACATTAATAATTGTCACAGTACAAATAATCATAATATTATATTTACAAAATTGTCATAATTGTAATTTTCTATCAGTATTTAGATAAACCTACGTCTAATAATTTACGTTTCCGGTAGCTCTTCGTGTTCCACTAAAGGCATTTGATCGGGCCTATTATTATCAGCAACATATTTCGGCGGAACGGGGTTAATTACAATATTTTGTGGACTTTCACGACCCTCGTTCCTTGAATATTGAATTTCTGTGGATTGGATTTCTGTGTCTTGTGGAATTGGAACGATTCTTCTTCTCGACATTTCTTTTCGGAATGAAGAAACGACAATGATGAAATAAACATCAATCGCTGAAAAAAAAAAAACATATATATTATGTACTGACACCCAAACCCGGCTTTGCCAGAGGTTAACATAGCATGTTCTTATTTTAATTTTTTAATATTAATAAGCTGTCCACACAGCATCCTCAAAGATGACATAGGCCCTGAGGGAAATTATTTTAGGGGGGGGAGGGAGGGGGAGGGGACGGGGGGGGGGGGGGGGGGGGCAATAAAAATCTCACGTTAACTTTAAAATAATATTTATATACTTTTGAATGTAGCTATAACTTTGTGGGTATCCATTACAGATAAATGAATATGAAAAACATTTATTTCGGGAGTAAGAAAAAAAATCCCCCTTCCCCTCAAGTCACACCAATGGGGGGGGGGGGGGGGGGAGATAGAGTCTAAATTTGAAAAAAAAAGATCTCACGTAATTAATGTATGCCCCCATATTGTGTTATTGATCGGTAGAAGGCAAAGTACGCCATTCTCAGTAAATCTTTATCAGGATACGTCAAACACATCAAACACATCAAACACATACGAATAGATGTATTTTAGTTTGTTCACTCCGTCTTTGAGTATATTTATGTGTGTGCACCATTTTAGGCATCGGACTTCTGTCATAACTAGGTATTTTATTTCGGTTTTGCTTTCTATCAATAAACACGATATATTGCAATTATGCTATATTGTTATTGTCACTTTTTTTAACCCGCGGGTTATAAGTTTGACTTCTGTGTGTCTGTCTGTGTGTCTGTCGGTGGCATCGTACCTCCTAAACGAATGGACCGATTATGATGCGTTTTTTTGTTTGAAGGCTGACGTGATCGAGATGGTTTTTAACTACAATTCATGAAAACCTGTTCAGGCGTTTTAAGGTCATCAGCTCTTTTTTGTGTTAGGGGTTGATTAAAATTTTGAAAATTTTATATTTATTAAGTGTCTAAATATTCCTAGACATCCTTCGTTAGAATCTAGGGTAAAAAATAAATGTTCAAAATTAAGTATTAATTAATTATTAATTTCAATTTGGGATTCCGGTAAGGGTACCGCCACCCTGGAAACAAATTATTGGATAACCAACACCTCTGTCATAGGTCATCCCAAGTGGTTCGCTATGTTTGGTGACTTAGTAGGGGAGCCCGGGTTTATGGGGGTGAAGTTTGTCCAGTTCTTCGAGGCGGATGCGTCTGTAAACCTGCTGCGTGGTGGGCCGGATCGAGACAGACTGGTTGAGGGAGGCTTTTTGACCTTTCCAACCGGACTCTCTCAACCCATCGCGGCCTTTCACCGCAGTTGGAAGGATCGATTCACACGTCTGACACTCCTGTACACACTGAACCTCAGATTCCTATCCACCTCCTCAGAACTTCCTATCCTCCCCTTCCTTAAGAAGACCCTCCGAATAGCATCCCCTAACATGACAAAGGCCCTGACGGAAATTTTTTTCCTCAGGGAATTTCCCTTAGGGCCTCCTGTGTGGAAGTAATAAAAAAAAAACTAAAATAAATCGTTCATCTGAACGTGCTCTTGCAAATTCCTAGCTGCTGTTTTGCTTATGATGGCAGGATACCTTCTTTATTAGACCTTATCTAGACTAACTATCTTGATTAAAAAATCCAGCCTTAGGAAAATGTAAATTTCACGGTTTTTGTTTGGGAAGTTGGTGTCTTGGTGAAAAATCTATGGCTGTACAACCTTAAAACATTACCACATTACAAATTTTATCGACTGGTATCACTGAGAGTCGCTCACCGACCCAGTGCATGATAATGCAATTTATTCCGGTTCCAGCGTTGGCCCAGTTCGAATGCTTTACCTTCCATCTTGTTGTTATGATTTTAACTCAGTCTTAAATTTATTGAAAATAACGTTTCGTAAATATATTTGACCTGCATAACTAAGAGTTTTTATTGGCAAATTTCCACTACACACGGAGCTCAGTTTACAGACCTTGAAAGGGCTGTAAGCTGCAAATCTAACCAGGATTAAATACCAAAATCACACCTTTCTAAAAATCTAATATATTTAGTGAATACAATATAAATAGTATAGCTTACCAACTTAGCAACTTTCCACCATTTGTTGGTTCGATAATAAAAAATAATTTAAGTCTGATTTACCTATGGAAATAGATTCTACAACCCCATCGAGTAAAGCCTCCGTTGAACTCATCTGGTAGCTCCACAAGAAAGGTGATGTTATAATTAAGAATACGCATTGTAAAATAACGACCACCGTTTCGTATTTTACCCAAAAATCTACGAGCACCGTCTTTTTCTGAAACAAAATGATACGCATTAGAAATCAATAATATATATATATATATTCTTTACATAGTATGAAGCAAAGTCGCTAACGCTGTCTGTACGCTTAGATCTTTTATTTATTTATTTATTTATTAACGGTATAAATATACCATAAATACATATTACATGTCACAAAATATTAGTTGTAGGTACATAGGAAATAATTTAAAAAAAGATTGTGGCATTTGATAAAGAAATGACACAAAGGGCTACAATTACATTCAATACTTATTTATTTATTATTTAAACGCCCGTACATAGGACTATTACATACATAATACAAGTGTATCGAACATTTAGAAACATTATATATATAGAATAACATACAGTACATACATACGATGCATATTAGTACAACAAATATTTATCATTTTACAAACATATCAGTTACATAATTATTTTTGCTTTGATGCAAGACGGTGAGGTATTGAAAATATCGAAAAGGTCTGTATACGTATTGGCAGTTCGGTGAAAACGCACTAGCGGTGAATGATAGGAATAGTTAGTGCTATGATTGTCACTGTGGAAAAGGTGGTGGAGTCGAGTTGATTTAACAGGGACACGAATATTTATAACACTTAACATTTGAGGGCAGTCTATGAGGTGTTCAGTAATTTAAAAAGTATAAGAATGTCATTTATAGTACGCCGGGTAGAAAGTAGTGGTAGGTTTAGATCAGACATTAATGCATTGTAGCGGATTTCAATTACAGGCTGTCTTAATTTGAATTGAACGTATCGAAGAAATTTTCTTTGTACTCTCTCCAAACGGTGTAAGTTACAGGTATAAATCGGAGACCATACAGGAGATGCATATTCCAGCTGCGATCTTACAAGAGAGCAGTAAAGTAGCTTAATTGACTCAATGTTTTGAAAAGTCCTTGTGTTACGTATTACTATAGTAAAAATAAAATTAATATTGATTGAAGATATATGATAGAATAGCCTTCTTGTACCTAGCTTCCGTGCAGTTAAATAGATCCGCCACATCTGCGTATCTATTACTAACGTCATGTAATCTAGGTAAAAGCGAGTGTTTCGTGTACTCAGTCCTGTTGTTGTTATATTGAAACAAGATTTTGGAGCGAGTTGCTCTAGTGAGAAACTTTAAACTATGCAACGAATTTTCATGCGGATTTCACCAATATTTATTTATTTATGTATATAATTTGTCAAGGTTTTATGTAAATTGGTTGAAATATAATATATAAAGGAAGCGAGCTGGCCAGCGGGCAATGTGGATTAGATATGTATGCAAATTAACAGATGGCGTTGGTTATAAAGATTGGGTAATGGCGTTGTCAGTAGATGGCGTTGTGTTTCGTTAGCCAAGGCACCGTGTCGCCGGGTCTGCTAGTTTATTAATAAAATATTTTTTTGTGCTATTTCACATCAAATAAGCTTTAATCTAAATAACTAAATCCGCACAGATGATTAATGTGATAAAAGTGCCAGAAATAATTGAACATATATTTTTTTTGCATTCAATTAATATCTAAAATTTTATTTCATACTAGCTGACCCGACAAACGTTGATCTGCCATATAAATTATTTCTAGTGAATATTTTGGTTGTTAAATAAAAAAAAAATAACGAATGTATTGTAAGTGTGTGGGGATGGGATCTATGACAGAAAGAGGAATGGAGCGCTGTAGACGATGACCGCCGATAAAAACAAAAAAACACCAACTAAAGTAGGAAAATGAAATAAAGAAAATCAACATGAATTTCGAAGAGCAATTGAGTGTACGATATTTTTTGTCAGTTCGTCTTTAGCCAACACAAATAAGCTCGATGGTTTGCCCACGCGAGATGATGATGCGAGGTGATGCCGAATGAAAAATCAAAATGGCGCGAGGTTTCTCGTGAATGTCTTGCGCATGTGTGGATGAAAGTTCGATGAGGCGGACATAGCGCCATCTGTCTTTAACAAGATAAATATTTTCGTTTTGTTTGAAATACGAAAGACATACGTTCTGTAAGAATGGTTTTGGTGGCACGCCTGCCTTTTTGGATATGCCAGAGCGGGACGACAGCACTCGGTATAAAAGGTGATGTATGTACCTGCTCGCCCTCTTTTCCTACCGACAGCTCGTTAGTTAGTACGTAGCTCATAACCTGTATAGCAGTGGCGGCTGGTGCTCATAAAAATTGGTGGTGCGCTAAAATAAAAATAATAATAATAATAGTCTTTATTTCAGGATGTGGGGAGATGAGTGCAATCCCACACATCCCATAGAGATATCCCATAAAACTTGGACCTACCTACTCTAATTAAAATAAATTCAATTATGAAAAATTCATACCTATTTGTAAATTAGGTCGATCTTCCATTGTCTCTGAGTGCATGCAATACATTGTTAAAGAAGAGAAAAAGAGTTATAAAATAAATATTGATCCATCAGTATTTGTAAAGTCGCCGCGATCGTAAATTCAATAACAGTTCATTCCTTAATTTAAACTTATCTAGAAAATTGTATGGAGATACTCTGGGTCGAAAATCGAGTTCAGAAAATAGAAAAAAAAATTCAGTTTATCCACACATCCGAAAGTCTTCCTAACGCTCCGAAACTCGAATGAATATATACTGTCATAACAAATGTCGACATTGTTATGTTGTTACGCTGTCGTTGGTCGATGCTGAGTAAAACATTGAATGAAAAAGAGTAGACATTAAAATAAAGACACGATATGGATAATAATATGACACAAATGTGTCCCCGTTTAACATGCTACAGAACGAACCGTTCCTTTTGATGTGGTGGAAATTTTTCGGGTGCCGTCCAAGATTCGTAAAATTTGCAAAGCATTCAACCTACCTACGATTTTGCCTCAGTAAAGAATTATGGAAGAACTCCTGTGATCGATTTGCGAAATGAACCACCAAACTGAAGATAGGCACACAACGATCTGCTTTGTTACGCGCGCAGTCCAGCAGGCACCTATAGGTACTATGAATTATGATGTATGCATTGGTGATGAGACGTGTCGGAAATAAGTATGTTTTGTTTGGCGCTCGGGAATTTTTAGATTACCAGAAATTTTGGGAGTGCGGTGCTCCTCCGCACCTTAGAGCTGGCCGCCACTGCTGTATAGTACCAATAAATATTCATCTCGTACTCGCGTCTATTATTAAGATCTGCAAGATCTCACCTTCTACACTAAAATCTGTAAATAACACATTCAAAATTTCATAAAAATCGGTCAAGCCGGTTTGGAGGAGCGCGACCACAAACACCGTGACACGAGATTTATGTATGTGGCAAGATATCTTCTCTGTTGGCTAAGTTCTGATCTGAAGCATTACATAAACGACGTATTTCGCTTATTTGCAACCCGATAATGTTTGTCTTACTTTAAATAAAATCAGCCGCAGCTTAGGATTAGCATTCATCTCAAATACTTCGGTCTAACTTCCAGATGCTCTAGTTATACGTCTGCAAATATTATCAATAACGTTGATTATCATTATTGTTTTCATGACTTGTGATGATATTGACCTACCCGTTGCCAATATAAATAAATATACCAAGAATCTCAGGAGAACAGACTGCAAAGTATTAATATTTATCTCAAAAATGTCGGTTTGGCTTTGATATGCTTTAGTTACATATCTGCAAATATTGTCAATAAAATCGATTACGTGATTAGTATTGTTTGACGGCTTGTAATTAGTGATAGGAAAAATTTCAGGAAATTTATTTTTGGGGAATATTCTCGGACTGGGGAATTTGCGCAATTTTAAACTCAAAAGTGAAATCCCGAAACTTATCACTTATCATTGAGGATGTCTCCGACGATATTTCACGTTATTTAAAAAAATACAACCTTAATATTAATTAGAGCTTGTTAAGATAGATCTTTTTTAATTTTGGAAAATATCGAAAAGCGTCATGATGTCACGGCAATGACTGACGTAGTTAAATATAACAGCATTGCCATTCGAATCATGCATTTATTTATGTACTGGATTGTCTCGGTACGGATTGTCTCGGTACGGCGGTAAGATTAAATATTTATGTTTTTCACTTTGAAATCTGACATTTTCATAGCCATAGCCATTGTCATATTGAAAAACTCATTTTCACTATTTAAATTTAAAAAAAATTGGGAACCAACTTCATTTAGAATAACTTTCCTAATAATACAATTGTAAATGTTCTCTAAAATGGCCTGGAAAGAATCTCCTACTTGTGATCTCACTAAAGAAACCACTAATTCTCCCTGAATGCAATTATTATTGTTCTCGAAAATGACCTTAAAAAAAATTACATCTTTGCGATTCTTTCAAAGACATAAAGAAACCATACTCCAGAATACAATTATTAATGTTCCCAAAAGTTGTCTTGACAGAAGCTCATTCCTGCGATCTCTTGAACGAAACCATTACTTTGTTAAGAATATTATGAACTAAATATACAATTTGTCTGTCTTGAAACCGGTATCCTTCCCAGTTGGTCAGACAAAGTATCATTTTGTAATGTATTTTAATATATATATATATATATATATATATATATATATATATATATATATATATATATATATATATATATATATATATATAATAAATAAATATATAAAACAATCGAAATAAATAAATAAAAATATTACCGACTTTGGGGAATTTAAACTAGTTCGGGAAATATTCCCTGGTGCATATTAGTCGAGAAGATGATGTGACGATGACTTACCCGTTTAAGGCCAATCAATAATACTATAGCCATCAAAATTCCTAGGAGAACAGAAAACAACTCGAGCATGGACTGCACGTAGAATATGATCACGAGAGTTCGGTGAAGGGACTCATAGGGGCCCTGTTCATCTTCGGTGGAATATTCAACTACTGCCGCGAGGGATAAGTCAAACAAAAACGTCAATGGTAAGAATATCTGCAAACAAAACAAATTAATTAGCTATTTAATTTATATACATTTTAAATTTATTTATGAATATTTGCATTTTTTTACAATAAGTATACATTTTTCACATGCAATACAGTGTAGTAAAGGAATGTAAAAATAGCCTTTCCTCACCGTAAAGAGATAAGGCTCTATTGTTTGATGAGGGAATTCATGATCAATTATAAGATGACGAACGGCGTGGTCTAGGGGTAAGGCTCTTGACTAGCTATCCGAAGGTCGCGGGATCAAATCCCGGCATGGGCAAACAAATCTTATTTTTGAATAATTTGTGTTATTTCACAAATAATTAATTTATTTCTGGGAAATCAGTACTTAGGTGATGTTGACATTGACATATTTAAAATCAACTGGGCGAGTTTTGTGGATCTTGTAAAATATTTATTCCAACACTATCCCTAAAAACATCTTATACTGTTATAAACCTATCAAATCGCTATATTTTTGTATTTTTATGTCATGTGTCCATTTTTTATCTAATTTTATTTTTAGTATTTATTAAGTTTCAAAATTATCTGTCATGAATTAATTGTACTACCAATCATGTAAAAGCCATCTATGCGTTAAATAAATAAATAAATAAATTAAAACAATATATATTATATTTGCGGGACGTTCCAGAGTGGAAGATACGTTCAGTATCGCTCTGGTGTAAGACCACCATTCATAATTGAAACGTTGCTTGTAATGGCTTTTGCCGTGTTTGGTGACCAGATTTGAATAGCCAGGTACTTCCCACCTTCCTCTTCCCCCTTTTCTTCCCCTTCCCACTACCTTCATCTTCACAAGATGCCCCAATTAGCCATAGTCTCACGGCTCCAGACGGGAGCAGCTGAAACTCTTGTGAGGTATTCACATTTAAAAAAATGTAATCATGTGAGTAAGTAAATTATAAAATATTGCAAATAATAACAAAAATGTAAGTAAGAAAAATTCAAGATATGTCAATAAATAGACTTCAAGATTTAAAAAAAATAATAATAGATGTGAACCTCGTACAGTAGTATCAGGTAATTTTTCATTTTAAGTTGGAATACATGATTATTTTCGATAATTTTTAGATTAAGGTGGAAATAAGTTATAACTAGATTGAGATAGGTATTTTATTTTTATATATTTATTTATTTGTAAACAAACAAACATTAAGAAGCAAACAGCTTTTACATAATATACAGTGATAAATATACAAGTGAACTGAAGTCAAGCCACAGAAGTTTCTTGTGCTAAAGTATGGAAATGATATTTTAATATCTTAAAATTAAGGTTATTGGAAGAGGAGAGGAAGAGGATTATAGGAAAAGGATAGGAGATGCTCCCGATAAATTTTATACTCTGATATTAATAATTACGTTAATCGCGTTACTTCATATCGATATTTCTTTAGGTTATTACTAAAAATGTCAATGCTGTGAAATTTTGTATTATATTGTGCACATTCACGGGGAATTGGGGAATTTTTTCTAATATTTGTTCTACATGATGGTAAATAAAATAAATCGGATTGTCGGATTGATCTTGACGGAATATGAAAATGTATTAAATTGGTAAGTTCTGTTGAGTCCAGGCCATTATTTAGAATTTTAAACAATAGGATTTGATCAAAAATTAGACGTCGTGTTTGGAGGGATTTGAAGTTGTGAAATTTAATGGATTCAGTATAAATAAGTTTAGTTTATAATTTATATGTTCAAAATTTTTTTTTTGGATTTTTTCTAGTACAAAGCAGTATCGCAGAATCGTCGGTCGAGCGCGTGCGCATGCAAACCGTCGGTCGACCGACGAGCTAGAAATGCTCTCTGGGCGACGCCGAGTACGAAGATAATAAGCAGCTATTAAATTAATTAATTTCGCGTACGACGTCCGGTCAGCTTGTTGGTCAATCGTAATCTGACGGTACGCACCGACGGTCGGTCGGGGTTATGCGATCGTCAGGACCGACCGTACGCATGCGTATCGTCAGGACCGACCGTACGCACTGACCGTCGGTCGAGCACTGTAACCGGCCAAATTGTTTTAATTTTTGAATTAACCCCCCCCCCCATGTAACGCGCTGTAACGTTTTCCTGTACTCCCCCCCCCCTAGGCGTTACGTAACGCCCAAGTGGCTTTACTTGAAATTCACATTTAAGTTGCGCAAAGTGCTGTAAAAATGTTACGTAACGCGTTGTTCCAACCCCCCCCCCCCCCCGTAACGCACAGTAACGTTTTGCAAGAACCCCCCCCCCCCCCAAGTGCGTTACGTAATACTTGAACGGCCCCTTATTCATTCTGACTTAGGTCAATAAAAGATGACAGAGTGAGAATTAGCAATGCTTTAAGTTAGCAGACTATTATGAATAAGGGGGCCAATTTTTAGTTTTTTCCCATTGATACAAAATACCTAGGTACTAAGGTACCAATTGGAAAACTTTACGCTTGGTTAAGTGAGTAAAAGAGGACTTCATTTTCTCATCAAAATTTAACAAAATAAAAAGACATACAATTCAGTAAATATCAAGTTTAATTTATAATGATTATTACAAATTAGGTACCGTACTTAAAGAATCTTAAGTTATTATATTTAAAAAAGTATTAATTCGCAAATAGAAAATAAAACATTCAGTGTGATGGATGAACCTGGTGACTATCTACCAATCTAGCTACATCTGGTTTAATATTGGTGAGTTGCAGCCTTAAATCTTGACGTTCGTTGATTTTCAAACGGTTTCTTTGTTTCGTCAAAATGTTTGTTACCTCACTGAAGCTTTTTTCAACTAGGTATGATGATGGAAAAGCGATAAGGTATTTTTCAGCAATGTTCCACAATGTAGGATACTGTGTTGCAATGTTACGTTGCAACCAGAACTTCTGATAGCCTTGGTTGAACTTCTGCTTAAGCTCTTCGTCTGTGCTGATGGTAATCAACTCTTCTTGCATTATCAATTTGGCTTCTTCTATGGCAGTGGTATCGTACGGATTTATTATCCATTGAGGAATTTGTAAATTTAAAAGATCCTCAAACCTCTCCTCAAAATCCTTGTGTAATGCGTCCAAGTGAGTGATATATAATA
Organism: Limnephilus rhombicus; assembly: GCA_929108145.2. NCBI lineage: Eukaryota > Metazoa > Arthropoda > Insecta > Trichoptera > Limnephilidae > Limnephilus > Limnephilus rhombicus. The sequence continues at coordinate 29,577,517 of OV815277.1, read as the reverse complement.
AAATATCATCATCATGAAGCATTTCTGGTAATTTTGACAAATGCAGAAACTGCGAATATTGTTTTCTGCCTAAATTTTGTTTATAAAGGATTAGTTTACCCACGAAGGCCGATATTATTGATTTTGTTTTAATCAAGTTAAGATCGTCACCCTGCAGCTGCAAATTAACTTTGTTGAACATTCCAAAGATATCAGTCAAGTAATAAATATCTGTTTTACAATTGTTCAGATTTTCTTTCAAATTCGGATCTTTTTCTTGTAAAAATTCCAACACAGATTCAAAAATGGCTGAAAATCTTTCTAAGCAAGAGCCTCTGGATAGCCAGCGAACTTCAGTGTGCAGAAGTAATCGAATAAAGACTTCGTCGTTTTCCTCACACAGCTGAGCAAATAACCGAGAGTTCAAAGAATTGCTTCGAATCTTGTTGATAGCATTTATTACATATTGTAAAGACTTATGCAATCTAGGACTCAGCTTTTTTGCTACTAAATGCTGCCTGTGAATCACGCAGTGAATGACCAGTACATCAGGCAGTTGTCGCTTTAAGTGAGCTATAAAACCATGATGACGACCAACCATAGACGGTGCACCATCAGTCGCAACAGAAACAATGTTCTTCCATGGAATAGCTTTGTCAGTAAAATAATGTTCCACGGCCTGAAAAATCGATTCTCCTCTGGTATCAGTCTCTAAATATGTAGCAAAAAGCAGTTCTTGGCACATATTTTCATCTTTGATATATCGAACATATCCTAACAACAGAGCTTCATTGCCGGGTAATGTAGACTCGTCCAACTGGAGAGAGAATCTGTTGGTCTGTAAGAACTTGCATAAAATGTTTTCCACATCACGTCCCATCTCGTCTATGCGTCTCTGAACGGTGTTATTGCTCAAAGGTATTCTCTTTAAAATATCATGTGCGGGTTTGTGCAATACATTGTTAAGGACCTCCGCAATGGCTGATAAGATAAGCTGCTCTCCAATTGTGTGGGGTTTCCCCGACTTCGCTATTAGTAAAGATATATTATAGGACGCTCGTAAACCATCATCGTCTTTAATAGATGATGACACAAACATCGATCTTATGGATGTCCTTTTGTCTAGTTTATCTTTAAGTGCTTGAAAAAATGACGAGGGCTTACTTTTTTTGTCAGCATATACTCTTGATAAGTGGTCATCCATTTTTGAAGGCTTCATGGCATCGTTACTGTATACTTTTTCACACATGAGACACATTGGTAAGTGTTGATTTGATGGAGATGCAATAAATCCGAACTTCAAGTAGTCCAAACTGTATTGTCTGCATTTTTTTTTTCGTGTCCGCCATCATAAAACTCTCAGTAATCTTGCAAATAAAAAAATAAGAAACTACCTAAATAATAAACAATAATTAACTGTTAACCGGTCAAATGCCGTCCAAAATCACGAAAATTTACGAAAGCTCCCGCGAAATCACGACTTTGAAATTTGAATTCAATATTTTGTCGATTAATTTTGAACTATCGTATATTTTATTGACCGAAACACATTCCTAAAACAATAAATTATGTACCAAAACAACACTACTTTCATTAATTACGTAAATTAATAGGTTTTACGATGTTTTTGTCGAGGAACACGCATCAACCTTGACAGATAACAATCGCGGCAAAATTTGACAGTTCGATGTCATAGAGAAAATTATTTAAAAATATCCTGGGGTTGCAAGGTGAATAAAATTTCTACCCGCCGTATGGTTATATAATGACGCAAGCGATTCTGACACTTTTCTTCATATAACGTCTGTACATAGATGGGTCAAAATCGCAGACAAACATGTTTTCATCGGAATATTTTTTTCGGGCATGCGCAAGGGTCGATTTTTAGACCTCGTCGACCCCCAAAATCAGTTCTTGTTTATGTCGACCCCTAGGAAACCGTTATCGATCCCTTGGGAATCCCTGCCTTAGAGTAATCAGTGTAGATTACATCTACTTGGTTTCTATTGTCCATATTGCTCGTTAAATTAGTATTTGTTAGTACTGATCGTTATTGAAATGTAAGTTATTTAGCTGTATTTCTTTGAAAGTTTGTAGTGTTGATTTTTTTAAATGTATTTTGTCTATTGTAGGTACATTGAATATTGAAAAGATTTTTTTCACTAGAAAGTGTAGATGGTTTTTTTCAGGATAATCTTAATTATTAATCTTTGAACTATTTTGAGAGGATTAAAATAACATCATAAGTTCCTCCCGAGCCTGTAATACCGTATTGTAATATAGAATGAACAATTGCATCGCACACTCTTTAATGGTTTTCTAGTCTACGAATATTTTTAGTAATAATAGTTTTAAGATTGTAATTATATAAATGCATTTCCTAATTCTTTGGCAAGTTTACTAATATGTTTTTTCCATTTAAAATGTTAAATTTTCCATATATATACAGGGTGTAACAGGACGTACCCGAGGGATTTTAACCAGCGGTTCCTGAGCATATTTGGAGTAAAAAATGTAGATTTCATTTTGCTCTCCGGTGATATTTTTTTTCTATTAAAAACAAAAATTATGTTTTTAAATCACGCGTCGCCAATGGCATGATCATTGGTCTACTCGGGAGACAACGTCGCAATTTCACACGTGCACACAGTGGAAGGGAGGCGACAACGACCAGCGCGCTTCAAGGCAGGACCATATTATATGCTCCAATACCAAACAAGTAATATTTAATATTGCGTAAATAATTATTATGCTTATTTTACTCAGATATTATTGCTAGCTTTAAGTAAAGACTTTAAGTACCGAAAATTCCTGATGGAATTCTAATTTAAATAATTTGTGGTTAGAAGACGGGTGGGTTTCTTCATTTACCGAGAATGCTAAATGGAATGCTAATTGTAAAAGTAAACGATCGAAATTTAAAAATGTCTATGCATTTGACCGTTTACTTTTACAATTAGCATTGCATTTAGCATTCTCGGTAAATGAAGAAACCCACCATTAAATAACTTTTAAACAAAAAAAAATGTAGTTCTACGAATTAAACACAAAAACAGTAATTAAATAACTTATTTGTTGACAATAATTGAGAATAATTTCCAATGGTCCTTTTATCATAAATATTAAGAAATAAGATAAGATAAATATTTAACCACCTTTAAAAACACAATCTCCCTTGCACTTGCTTAATTAGGTATCCAGAATCACCAAAACGAAACGCGCATTATAATCGCGAAATTATTGTCAATAAAATCAATGCTCATATAAAACGAACTTGTCAACAGCTGCAAATGCGTAACCGTGACCTTGACCCACAGAATTTAAAATAATATGAAATACATACATGTATAGGTAGAATACGATGTTATTTTAAAATTAGAATGCTGCCAGGTGCTGAAGTATTTGAATAAGAAAAATATTTAATTTTATAAATGAATTTAAAAATAAATCAATTACATATTGGAACAATTTTAAAACCGTGTGAAATATTTTGTTCAAAAGATTTATTAAACATCACGCGGTAGGTAGAGAGGATGAACTGCCAAACAACTCGGTCTTAGCATACTCCTCGCAATTCCACGTAGTAGGTAATTGTGTATTCTTGGAAGTACCTAGTCATGATTCAAATTCCAATTCAAATTCCCCATTTATTTTTACCTAACTACACAATGTAGGTACTAATATTTTTCAGTTATGTAGGTACTCAGAATAAGGGTTACAATCAATAAACTATTGGTTTTACCGATCTATTAATACGTATTATGAAGAACAGGATACCTAACACAATTCTTAGAAAGTTCTCGACTTATAATGTGGCCTAACCAGTGTTTTGAAACAATAAACTATTGGTTTTACCAACCCATCAATAAGTATGTTGACAAAGTTCTTAGAAAATAAGTTGATCTAGCAATGTTTTGAATGTAATAGCATACATTTGGATTACAAGGAACTATCCAGAATAAGGATTGCAATAATAACCTGTTTTACCGATACAAATAATATTATCATTTTACAGAAGGGAACGTACCCATACTACGTGACCATTTTTTTTTGCAATTTTTAACCCCCCCCCCCCCCCTCCCCCTCCCGGTGACCAAAATCCTAAGCAAATCGCCGCTCATTTGTACCAAGCGTGACATTTTGAAGACCCCCCCCCCCCCCCGAAGAGGTTACGTAGTATGAGTACGTTCCCTAAGGTAATGGTGCCGATTTAAAGAAAAAAAAAATCAAGTCAATAAGTTGACTGTATTCAGCCTTACCAATAAAATACAAACTAACCACAAACAGTCCGATTATGAAGGATTGGAATGTTTCATAATTTTGACACAAAATGTGAGTTCTTATAGAAGTTTCAAATAAATTAATCGTGGTGGTTCGATCATAAGCTTTGAAAACATTTTAGTATCTACTGTTTAAGTGTAATGTTGACTGAACTTACAATACTTAAAAATACTATTTGCGAAAGTTATAATTAAATAATACCTCTAAAAATAATTTAAAAACCCACCCGGCAATGTTTTGTTCGCGTTTGTGTCTGTCATCTGTCACAGATACGAACATAATATTATGAATGACATGTAAGAATAAAAATGCTGACATTTGGTTATAATATTTTTTTTATTATTATTATAAAAGTTGCTCGAAGTGGCCGCCATCGGCTTCAATGCATGCATGCAATCTTAACACATTATGGATGCTTAAATTAGCAGGATTCGCCTTCAGTTCGTCTGCTGCCTCCATGATCAGTTGGATCAATTGCTCTCTCGTCGCTATCGGCTTCGAATCACCTTTTCCTTCAGAGTTCCCCAGAGGTAGTAATCCAACGGTGTTAGGTCGGGTGATCTCGGTGGCCATGCAATGTTAGGACTACCTCGGCCTATCCACCGTCCAGGAAACTCTACATTCAGGTAGTTCCGCACGGCAACGGAATAATGGGGTGGAGCTCCATCGTGCTGGAACCACATCCTTCGCAGTGCTTGTAAGTTTACTTCGTCCAGAATGTCGCCCAGCTGCCCTTGCAGGAACTCCAGATACATCGGTCCATTTAACCTGGGAGGCAACTCGATCGGACCAATTATTTTGTTACCCAAAATACCCGCCCACATATTTACTGAGAATCTCTCTTGGCTCGACGATTCCCGGACAAGCTTAGGATTTTCTTCGGCCCAATGATGCAGGTTGTGGATATTTAATATTCCTGTTTTCGTAAATTGGGCTTCGTCTGTGAATAGAATATTTTTCATGAAATCTCCATTTCTCAACACATTTCGTAGCATCCGTCTACAGTAAATTAGTCTTGAGAAATGGTCGTTCTCCAGTAGACCTTGGCAGCGCCTGTAGTGGAAAGGTTTCAGGCGATGTTTTTTTAGGATTCTCCATACCGTCGTGTGTGTTATGTCTCCAACGATCATGGCGACGCGACGCACGGAAAGCGTCGGGTCTTCTGTCATCATGTTGAGGATCCTCTCTTCAACACGAACTGGAACATCATTATTTCCTCCGCCCTGAACCCGTACGATTCCATGGTCGCGCAGGCGTTGATACATCTGCAAACAAAAATACAATTGCTAACATTATTCTGTTATAAAATATCAGTAAAAATGAATGACGGGTGCGTTTTATATCAGTTTATTTCTGAGAACATAGAAATATTTGATTAACATAGAAAACGTTCCGTAAGTACGAATTAATTTATTTTGTGAGTGAAACTATTTAAAACAAGCTTTCTTGGAACCGATTTTGATTAGCAACTATTTACGTTGGGGGACAAGCACAAAATATGATTATTTAGTTCTTAATTTGGGTTATAAATAAGTGTTAATAACAATTTCAAAATGACGCGACGGCTTGATATTTTTTTCACAAGAATTTCGAACTTTAATTGTAATGAAAATGGAACTTTAAAGCATCTTTTACCAATTAACCTACGTAAATTATTCTTGTTTCTGTTGTATTATTATTCATTTTTTACATCAACTCCACACATTTTCGGGGATGCTGTGAGGAGGATATTAAGTTAAATGAAGTGTTATTTAAATAATTTGAGCTTAAAGAATTAGCCAAGTTGGGAAACATTACCCTATTTTTTTTACTTGGCACGTTTGATAGGTATTATCTTGGATTTCCGAGAGTGAAACATAAAATTTTGGAAAGTTTTGTAAATAAACATATGTAGTGATAACCTTTTTCCGTAACATTACAAGACACAATTAGGCGGATTTTTGGGAGCCTTTACAATGAGATGGCGGCATTAAATGTGTGTCTAGCTCTACGATAATAAATAGGTAGTTAGGTACAAACCTGTACGAAAGTTGTATGGTGTGGTAGACGTCGTTCTGGATATATTCTGCGATACTCTCTTACAGCTTCCACTGAATTTCCTCGGCAAATTCCATAAACAAACACTATATCTGCTTCATGGGCAGGTGGATAATTTTGAGGCATCTTTTAGAATAAACACTAATAATAACAGTAAAACAAAAACAAATTTCAAAGCAACTACGCACGACCCCGTTCACCGTCAAACTCCAAACACAACTGACCGAGCGGTATTCGGAAAGGGGTAGCTTCGCCGCGGTATGGGAGTGAGGGAGCGTGCTGCCGATAACTGTAGGGTTGGCTAGCGGATAGGGGGAGGGGTTATCGCGAGGTTGCCATATCCTTTACTCGAAATATGAGATCAGTGAAGGTGTGTAGAAAAAACAAAAAAAAATGTTTTTAATTGAAAAAAAATGTCACCGTACAGCAAAATGATATACAAATTTTTTTCTCCAAATAAGCTCAGGAATCGCTGGTTAAAATCCCTCGGGTACGTCCTGTTACACTATTTAAAAATACTGTATGCGAAAGTTATGTTAAATATTATCTCCAAAAAAATATCTATTTAAAAAACCACCTGGCAATATGTTTATTCGCGTTACGAGGAGGCGCGCAGTAGAGAGTGAAAGAGTACGCTGCCAACAACGGGGTTCGGGTTGGCTAGCGGATATGGGGGAGGGGTTTGCGCGGAGTTGCCGTATCCTTTACTCGAAATATGAGATCAGTGACGGCGTGTGGAAAAAAACCAAAAAAATGATTTTATTTGAAATAAAAATTTCACCGGAGACGAAAATTTCATTTACATTTTTTACTCCAAATATGCTCAGGAATCACTGGTTAAAATCCCTCGGGTACGTCCTGTTACACCCTGTATATCGCAGGCCGATAGTAAAATCAGGCAGATCATGATACGCCTCAGGCACTTCACGATCTGCCGCCAGGCACTTCATTATGTGACTAGGTGCATTGTGATCTGCGCCGCCGACATACCAAGATATTTAATTTTGGAAGTTGGATTGTATAGAACATGCTTGATTACAGTTAATTTTTTACATTTACTTTGGTTATTATAATTTTTAATTCTGGTTTTGATTTAAATTTATTGATAGAAAATGGGATACATTTTGTTTTTTCAATATTTAAGGAGGGGAGATTTTTATCGAACCAGTTTTTCGGTGTATAGATCAGTATTCGCTAGCTTATTCACAGTATTCCAATCATTTACCTCAAGCACTTTCAATTATTATGGCAGTGTCGTCAGCATAAGATAGTATTTTTACCCTTATTCTTTGTTTGAATATGCCATTTATGCATATAGATGATAAACAGTAACGGTCTCTGGACTGTACCTTGAGGTATGCCAAAGTTACTCCAATTTTGTTGGATAAGCACATCGTTGATTTTTACGACTTGAGGGCGTTTGAAATGGTAGCTTTGTATCCATTCTAGATCTGCACCATTTAAACAAATGTTTCTTAATTTACTTATAAATTTGTCATGTGATATGCTATCAAACGCTTTTTGATATCTTTTTTGATATCCAATGCATTTTAATGATTTATCTAATGAACTAGGAACAATTTTGCAATTGTAGGTGTCCCGTGTGCTTCTACCTTTCATAAAGCCCAACTGATTTTCATTTATTATTTTATTAAATTTTATAAATTGTTTAATTCTCTTTTTTACTATCTAAAATAGTGGGGTATTTTCACAAACTAAAAATAACGGTCATAATTTGTGGAATTTTTAAAGTTTATTTTTTTGATTCTGATCTTTGCACTAAAAATGTGTTATTTTTATTTTTCATTCAAAATTATTGTTTTATTAAAATATAAAAGTATAAACGAAGTATGTCCAAGATGTTGTTCTTTTACAGGTAAACAGCGTTCAATTTTTGGTAAAAGTACTGCTTTATACTCGAATCATTGTTTTTATAGCAATATAAATAATGTAGATATACATAGTATTAGTTTTTGCGGCTGTTAACAGAAATCTTACAAAATTGATAAAAAAATAATAGCGGGTACGTACCATTTGCAACCATGCTATGATTTTACACCCAGTTTCAAGGGAGCAACAAAAGCAAAACTGCGAAACCTCGGGATAATTCATCTTAAAAAGCGGCTTCTGCGGGTAAAAAAAAACATATTTTTACTACTCACAAACAAACTTTAACCCCTTCAACCACACTTACAGCTTCTACATATATGTCACATTTAATGCTTGATACCCGATACTTTGGATAAATATTAAGAATTTTTTTTTTTGCTTTCCCAAATGTTTTGATTTTTTTTCTAATATATTTTTATTACTTTTAGGCTTCAACAGTTATTTTTTTTTAATATGGAGATAAGCTTACACAAATAATTGTATATTTAAAAAAATCTTAGTAACTTGAATAAATATAACGTAAAAAAATTAAGAATAATGTATCCCAAACAAGCAAGACCGCCGAAACGGGATATAGTGCTATATTTGCGGTATTTGTCGCGGGAATGATCGCAACATAGCCGAAGAAAATGAACGGAATATGGAAGATACCCTGCTACCAGGAAATGATAACTTCACATTTAAAAATCTTTATAGTCACGGGAAAAATTTACAAATATAGTGTTAATTTTTTGCCTGTGTCAAAGAAAAGCTATCAATAAAAAACACAAACAAATTTGTCAATGCAGGCTTAGTCCTAGTGAGTTTAAAAACTAAAATGTAATCAATAAATTTACAATGTGAAGAAACAATAAACAATAAAATTACACCACTTACAAACTTACAATATTATCTACTACTTACACTGACACAATATCACCTTCTCATAATATGACACAGTATTTGTAAACAATAAGGGTTAGTAGTCAATTAATTTCACACCCTAAATAAGATTTATAATCACTAATAGGGTAATACCAAATTTTAACCCTTGCCAAAAAAAATTAAGAACCTAAAATAATGAAAATAAGTAATTGATAAATTTATATTAGCATCAAGAAAAGATTAATTAAGAAAAACGTAAAATGTCGACCGTGTAATTTGACATTATATAATTGAGGTATTATGTAATAATTATGTCGTGCCGCTCTACCTTCTTCCTTAGCCGACATTTCGTTCAGCATTAGGCGGCCCCTAGACGCTACAATAACATTGCGCAAAATATTTTATTGTAAAATAAGACTGAAAGGGCTTTGAATCCAAACGATCAATTATATTGCACAATAAACGAGCTGCTCAATGTTTTCGAGTTGATAAATGAAAAAATGAAAAATATTGTGCGATACTGACCCCACACGATGCAATGGAAAAATATGGTGCAAAAAATTATGGTGCAAAAGTTTGAAACTCGCTCAAACATTTGTTCAATCATTGAGCAATCTTCAATATTAACCCTAAACGGTCAATAATATTGCTCAATTCGTAATATTGAGCAATATAAATAATTGATCGCCTAGGGGCCGCCTTAGTGTCTATCATCAGGGCAGATTACACATATGCCCAGATGATGGGACACGGTTGAAACGTTAGTTAAAGAAGGAGGTTGCGCAACATGGCACAAAACTCCATAAATAAATGACAATAATACATTTGGCCGTGAAAATCTCTAATCACATGAAAAAATCTTGAATAATATTAAAATCTGGCAGAGTTCCTGATCTAAACCGACACCCTCCACGCGTATTCCGAGAAGCTGTGACTGAATATTCTCGTAGGTTTAAACATTAATTCCTGTTTTAATAAAAATAAATTGTATCCCTTTGTATTAGGACTTAGGACTCTTTTCCGCCAGTAAACAAAACAAATGTATCTGGAGTTTTATCCTTTAATTCTCATTGATGTGTTCTTATGTAATTTTAAGGTTAAATAATGTGTTTTGTAAAATTTGCTCCACTGTATAATACTCCATATAATTGCATTTCATTCATATATGTATTATTCTCATTATTCTGTGAAATTTGAACACCATAATATGGACCCAACCTTTGTGATTAATTTTATCTTCAGAATTTGCATTGGATTTTTACGTTTGCGGAATGTAGTTAACTTGTGACAGTGATTTTTTTATAGAGCTTTGTATAAACAATGCATTTGATTTTTCAGATCCTTTTCAATTTACACGTTCTTTAATTTCAATAGGTTCATAGCAACAATAACATTTGAAAAATAGTGTCATGTGTGTGGAACAACCGACATTACGACGAAGCGTCCTGTCTTGTTATACGGAAGTTGAATGCATATTTCTATGCTTCATGTTATGATTGGCACCATGATAAACATTACGTTGTCAGATAAGTAGATAGCTGCGACTTAAAACACCTACAAAAAATTTAATGAAGCTATAACTTTATCAATGTAAACAGATATTTTGCTTTATAGTCGAAATATGTAATTTTTATTACATTTATTTTCCAATAATAACATAGTACAAAGCATATAATGATCAAAAAGAATGGTAGGTACCTGTGTAGCTACAAATTAATAATACAAATTGCACAAAATATACATCAGTAATATTATGTATTTATTGATATCAAATTTAATTTGTAGAACTCCATTTTAATTGTTATTCCTTTTATATATTCAATAAGACCATTTAATATAAAATTTATAAAAACAGTAGTTTATTTATCAATAAGTTCGGCTATGTAATTATTATTACTGAATTCTAATAGTGTTATAATGTATAAAAGAAATTAAAAAATTATATTATGATTTCCGAACTTGGGTTTGATGATATACACGATTCAATGAATATCATAAGTTTTTATAGTTTCATTGCAGTCCAGCCCTAAATGTGAGGTTATAGCCTGGAGTTGTTATACATTAATCTTTCTATTTTTTCAATAGAAATGAAAATTTTAATCTTCCTAACCTACAAAATTAAATGAATGTCAGGCTATGTACAGAAGTTATGTATTAATCAAGAAGAAATGATATTTTTAATCTTCTTATTAACCTAAAAAATGAAAGCCACGACCCAATTCTGCAAGTTTCATTGGATTCATAATTATTCTACAAGAGATGATATCATGTAGGTACGTTCGAAATAAGTCGAATCAATAAATAAAAACATTGTTGAACCTCAGTAGTAATATAAACATAAAAATATCAAATTAAAATGATTTTGGAAACATTGACAATACCAACCTACTTCGTAAAAAGTCTTTATTACACATGTAAATAATGAACTAAGTAATAAACTGTCGTCAACAGTAAAGACCTTGAAACAAATATAGGATTATTATACGGGTTGAAATGTTTAGGGATTGAACTTGTTGTATTGCTAATTCAAATATTAACACGACACTTTGAATACACCAAACACAGTAATCCTTTTGAGTAACTTCACGAAAGCACTGGAGATATAATGTCTATTTCTAACCACACTGATAAATTAATACGTTTTGTTCTCATTGTGGCGTGTACTTGGCAAGATATTTCATCAACGAATACGCATCGCCGCCCGGCGTCGCGTCGTTGCATCAAATTCATTTACATGATATATATTAGGTATGTTTGTTGGCACTTGCTCTGTGCGATAATCAGAACGGTTGAAGCTAAAATTAAAATAATATGAACTGCAACTGTGACTTATTATAACACAACGGAATATGTTTCACAAATTAGTAATAATTCGGTTAAATATCCAGACATCATGAATATTCGGACACGGTTACAGGAACATTTAAAAAACACTTTGTACTATTTAGATAACAATGAGAAACAGGAGATATCGGAAATGAAAAAAAAAACAATTTAATAGCTATTTCATTCAAATCCGGATAATTTGAGGTTCTCAGGTTCAAGATTTGGGTAAAATAAGAAAAAAAACTAATCTTAAAATCAGTATAACAGCGGGCGCATAACACAAATATGCATAGATCATATATATGTTAGGTACAGTAACGGGCTTGTGGACTCGCTATCAGCGTGTGTATGCGAGATTTCCACGCCGATCATTATATGACAGCCGTTAATATTAAATATGATGTGCAAAAAGAACCACTAAAAAAAACAAAAGAAGAACAAAATTATTAACGACCGTCAATACGGATTCCGGCGGAACCGCTCGTGTGGTGATCTTCTCGCGTATGTGACGCATGTTTGGGGGCGATGCCTGGAACGTTTCGGTGAGACCCAAACGGTTGCACTGGACATCTCCAAGGCCTTTGACCGGGTTTGGCACCGAGGACTTGTCAACAAACTGCATTCTTACGGACTTCCCGCATCCTTGTGTACGTGGATTTCCGACTTCTTGAGGGAGAGGTCGATTCAGACGGTAGTCGATGGTTTCACCTCTTCCTCACACTCGATAAATGCTGGCGTCCCGCAGGGATCGGTTCTGTCTCCGACTTTGTTTTTGTTGCACATCAACGACCTTTTGTCATGTGCACCAATTCACTGTTATGCGGATGACAGTACAGTTCATGATAGCTTTTTGTTTGACAAGCCCCCAAAGGGCTCACAAACTCCAACAGCTCGTAGGGCTTTGAAGCAAAGAATGGACGGTTACCTCGAGAGTGTTTTCTCTTGGGGTAAAAATAATCTCGTTGAATTTAATGTTTCAAAGACCCAATCTTGTCTGATTACGTCTAAAAGGGATCGAAATGAAAATCTAGTCTCTTTCAACGGAAGCAATCTTCCGAACAGGCCCTCCATTGATATGTTTGGTGTAACCCTAAGTGACCAGCTCAGGTATGAGGGCTCCATCGAAGCCAGAGTAAAGTTAGCCTCCCAAAAGCTGGGCGTACTGTACAGGGCCCGCAGATACTTTAATAGTACACAACTGCTAACCTTGTACAAATCACAAGTACGCCCCACGGTTGAATTTGGCAGCCACCTCTGGTCTGGAGCTCCAAAATACCTGAAAAATACCCTCGACTCTGTGCAGAAACGGGCGGTCCGTTTAATAGATTCTCCCATCTTAACAGACGGATTGCAATCTTTAGAGCACAGGCGTCGGGTGGAAATGCTATCCTTGTTCTACCGGTATTACAATGGAAGATGCTCCGAGGAACTAGCATCATTGATCCCTTCGGCACCGGTGCATAGTCGGGAAACACGCCAAACGCGTGCCCAACATTTGTACACGGTTGACATTTGTCACATGAGAACGGGTGGTTTCTTCGACTCGTTCTTGTGTTCAACAGCTCGGCTGTGGAATGATTTGCCGGCCTCTGTGTTTCCTCCTTCCTACAACATGGGTCTCTTCAAGACCAATGTTCATTCCTTCCTCTCCTCAAAAAGACCCTCCACACAGCATCCCAGATGACATAGCCCTGAGGGAAATTATTTTCCTCAGGGCCTCCTGTGTGGAGTTAATGTAAAAAATAATAATAATAATTCAATGCCCAGAATAAAATTCAATTTAATGTACCTGCGCGTACAACACTCTCTTCTGTCCTGTTAAGGGTTGATCAATGCAAGACAAACTGTAAGCAAAATCCTTGTCTGAATAGACTATGCAATAGTTACAAATAGCATATTATCCAAGGTTCAAAATCCTTGGGATTGGACAACATAAGAATGTACGACATAAAAAGACATAAAGATATTTTAGGACCCATTATAACGCACTTAGTTAATAGACTTATTATAGAAGCTAAATTGCCTAATGATCTTAAATGTGCTATTATTAGACCTATATACAAAGGAGAAAAGCACTCAGAAATAGGAAACTATCGACCTATCAGTATCTTGCCTGCACTTGAAATTTTTTTTAAAAAATATAATATTTTTTAAAAATTAAATAAATACTTAGAAACATTTGGCATTATAGACCAAATACAGTATGGCTTTCAAAAGAAAAAAAGTACAGAGAATTCATTACAGGATTTTTCAAATTAAGTATATTAATAATGAATTAAACCATAAAAGACACGTTTTAGCACTATTTATCGATAACTCCAAAGCGTTTGATACAATTGACCCACAAAAATTATTAAAAATCTTAGAAGCAATTGGAATTCGAGGAAGTCTACTTAATTTGTTTAAAAATTATTTATTTAATAGACATAACTGTGTAAAAATACTAGAAAAAAATGAGTGGGAGGAAAAAATTTGTGCTGGAGTCCCGCAAGGGTCAATTTTGGGTCCAACCCTCTATATTATATTTGTATCAATAATTAAAAAAACTATTTAAATATGTAAAACACTTTGTATATGCTGACGACACTGCTCTTGTCATATATGATGAACAATTACTCATTGCGATTAAATGTATGCAACATGACTTTACGTCCCTTATAAAATTGTCACATGACGCAGGCTAATCATTAATACCAAAAAAACAAAATTGATGCACATACGATCTCCACATGCTTCATTTAAGAAAACGCCTAAAATAATATCTCATGACATGTATTCATCAAAACATTTTGCAGCCCTGCATGTGTGATAGTATTGAACTTGTAAATGAATATTTTTATTTGGGAGTGACTGTTGATTGTAATTTCAAATGGGATATACAAATAAACAAAATTTGTAAACGGCTGAGAGCGATAGTGGGTAGGCTGCACAAACTGAAATGTTTCGTTCCGGTGAATATTTTAAAAATGATTTACTATCACTCGCAGAATCAACTTTACGGTATGGATTAACAACTTGGGGACACCCTTGCAAGACTAATTTGAGCCACCTACAATCAGTGCAAAATTCTATGGTTAAGTTATTAGTTAAAAAACATATTTTTTCACAGAGACGAAACATATCATTGTTGTATGGGAGTTTAAAAATATTACCTGTGCAGGCCTTATTATGGTACAAAATATTGATTCAGCATGTGTCGAGTCTAATTATAAGAGGAAAGTAGAACATGAACATAATTCAAGGTTCACAAAGAATGAAGGAATGCTTGTTCCAAAATATAATAATAACTACAAAAGGCGAACCCTGGTATATAACGTGCCAGAAATATTTAACATGTTACCAATTAATATAAAAAATTGCGATTCTACAAATAGATTCAGATATATGCTGAAATAATGGCTGCAAAATAGAGATTGTTTATATTAATTCATATATGTGTTAATTGTGATAATCTGTTTAGTTAAAGTAACAATATTATGTATGTATGTTTAATGAATGAATGGTAGAAGAAGTCGGGGACGCCCGAGGAAGATATGGCACGATCAAGTATATCAGACACTAGAGTCGGGTCATGTCAAAAGTCAGAATAATAGAAGAGAATGTATGAGACGATGTATGAATGTGAGTGAGGCAAAGAGTGTGTGCCAAGACCGAGTTGTTTGGCGGTCCGTCCTCTCTGCCTACCCCTGCGGGGAAACGGCGTGATGGTCGGTTAGTTTAGTTTATGTATGTTTAAATTATAACAGAACATTAACATCCATGAAATATTTGATGGTTTTTAATTTTTATTAAACTTATTAAAAGTGTTTGAAAATAATTTGTGCTTTAATTAATTTTGTCTAATGTAATTTAATTTTTTTTTCCGATTATTATTTATTAATTTTATATTTAATTCATCTTAGAAAATATATAGTGTGTATATTTGACCCTCGGAACATCACGGTTTTATGTTTTTTGTTTTTAATATATGTTTTTTATTTTAAAAAAATGTTCTTTACGTGAATTATACATCCACTGGAGTAATCACGAGAAATAAATAAATTTCTCGGTTGCTCGCGATTTCTCCGATGATCATTTTTAAAATTTTTCGCCAACATTAAAAAAAATCATTCCTTCGAATTTTAACATGGAAACATAAAAAAAATATTGTAGTGCCAATGAATTAAGCTGTATTTTCCAGTTTATCTCATATTTGCTGGATTTATAAAAAAATCGTAAAGCTTACAGCCGCGCGAATCCTGCGTGTTGTTACTGCCGTGAGGGGTACGATAATGAAAGGTGCATATATATGGAAAAAGGGACTTAATTTTAACCGTAAACAGCTGATCAAAAAATATTTTTAACATCGTTCTAAAATAGTCTACGAAGTTCGGATTCGCGAAATCTATGGTCGTAATAGATAAAGCATTTCAATAGCTTCGTTTTAAAATAAATGATTCGCCGGGGAAATGTTTTAAATAATTACAATAAATGTTTTATGAATAGTAGGAAAATGTGGACCAATTTTAGACCGCTATCAATGGCAGAAAAATAAATGTGTTTAATTTTTCGACCATAATCGCTTCAGTGGCTAGATCGTACGTGACGTTATCGGTCTAGAATGTTCTATGTTTTTCGTTTTCAAGCAAGACCTGTGAGAACGAAGAGGACAAACGTCGATGACGCCCGTGCGTAGTCTTGCTGCGGCTTGTTCATTACTAGTTTCAATACTTTTTTTCAATGTAAGAGGGGGGGGGGGGGGGGGGGGGTTTACCATCCTCTTGATAGTTTATCCACAGGATTAATGTATTATAATAAATTAACAAATAAATGCAGACATTAGGTAGAGAATTAGGTAGAGAATGGCCAACTTATCCGATTTATAGCTAAACTCGGACTTCATAAATAGTTAATCGAATATATACGTTAATACTATGGATAAGTTATCAAGAGGATGGTGAGAAACCCCTAAATCAATAAATAAATAATAGATATACTGTATCTAAATCATACATTAAAAACGGCAGTTTTAAGATAAAGACATAATATAAATTAACAAAAATTAAAACATGTTCATTGACAAGTTCGTGAGTAATTTAGATTTATATTATACGAGTAGTTGACACTTAATAAACTTATATGAATATGGATGGGTATTCGGGGGTAAAGTGCACAAACTTCCAAGGTGATTCGGTAAACTTTTGAAGTCACAGGACAAGCCTAAAAGGGACAAAACCGGAAATATGTTATTTTTAAATCAAATTTTAGACGTATTGACTGTTTTCCACAAAAAATAATAAATTGATTTCGAAAGACTGTTCTTTTATCTATTAAAGCTAACTTTTAAATTTTGAGAAAATATATTTATTTTTAGTATAATAAGGTTTTACCGTAGGTCGTTGGCAGATTTGTTACATTTTCAGACAAAATTTTGTATTATACAACATACATTTCAATTCATATAATCAAGCAGTAAAACAAATCAATAAACTATTTGGGAAAGCCACTTTTCTGAATTTTAGTTCGAATAAAATCATACAAAGATCCGAGCCTTTGTTTTGTGATGAAAATTTCAGTTTGCTCAGTTTGTCTATTTATTTACGGTAATATATTTAAAAAAAAATGCCTACCTATTTTTCTTCGACATTATTGAAAAATTATAAATACTTATGATCAAAAAATAATTACAAAAAGTACATAATTTTAATAGTTTTATCATCACGAGTTTGAGCATTTTTTAATGTATGTAGGTATTCATCAAAGCAAATTTTGAATGAAATAAAACCCATATTGAGTTATTATGTTAAAATGCTGGTATGAAGAATAATTAATCTATCTCATCGGAACCATGCTGTACAGTTGCAAGGGTACGATCGCAAGATCATTGAAATTTAAATTCTCGGCCTCTGGTTAATGGCTCTTAATATGAATACATTCTTAGAAAAAATCTTTGATTCACCTTAATTACTATAAAATACAAATTTTTGCATTCGGGGGGATGGAAAATACTGGTTGTGCGGCTGCGAATAGCCGTGAACTCATACTTGAATTAGAAATAGAAATTTTGAAAATATAACAAGGGCATGTGCCTAGCATGGTGGTCGAAAAATCCACAAATTATGAAAAGATCAAAATAATGAATAAACAAAAATTTTAAAAAGTACCATCGCCCCGAATGCAAAAAGTTGAATTTTACAGTAATTAAGGTGAATCTGTGGATTTTTTATAAAAAAATATTCGCATTAAGCGTGTTCAGTGATTTTAAAAGTTTATCGGTGATTAGACATGATGACAGAAGAAGTAAAAAAGATGAATAATTTTTTTCAAAATTTCATTTTTTCCCAAAATTCAAAAATTTTTTCGTAGACGACACTAAAGAGAAATCATCTATAGGATTTAGCCTGCGAGAGAATAAGACAGTATAATCGGTCTCCTCTTTGTGCGGTGCTTCGTAGCTTCCTCACTTCTTCCTCACTTCTCCCGCGTGTGAATTGCACACTCCGTTTTTTTTTGTTTCTACAAAGTTCCACTAGTCTGTGCATTTATAATAAATACCGACATTCGATTTTTCTCCACATAATGGAATGTTATTTATTGCATCGCGTAAAATTCCTAACTTGATAATAATTACATCACATCGTACTGTTGTGGAGGAAACGTCAATATTCATCATATTATGATAACATTGTGGCATTTTGTATTTTTTGCGGCCAGAATAACTTGATAAAACGTTATCTAATGCAGAACGTTTACAGCTCGTTATACGCCGTCAAAGGGAACAGTAACAATCGGTATTTTAATATACAAATTCTATAAAGGCCGCAAGTTTTATTTGTATTTTTATGTTAAGGCCCGGTAGTAAGCGTTCAAATAGAAGAAGAGGGAGCGCGCTAATATTTAAAACGATAATAATTAAATGAAAATTGTACAGATGTTCAATAAAACACAACTGCTTTAAAATAAAGCAAAAATCGCGTGGGAAATATCTTTAGTAGCATTTAAAGAAACGCTTTGAATTTTTCCACACACATAACTTATAATATAATACTTGTAATAACACACTTTGCGGTTTTTTTTCTATCGAGGGAATTTCATTTAATTACTGTTTCAGCGTGGCAAATGTTGAGATACAGGGTGCGGCAGAGAAACTTGCTGATTTGAATTGGACGCCGACGAGCTAGGCGTGGTCAAAAAGGGGTGAGGAGGGTCTCATTGGAAAGAGGGGGTCCTGAAGTTTTGTTTCACCACAAGCCAGTTGTCGTCATGCGTTGGACAAAGGAACAGCGTGCGTTTGCCGTCGAGGCCTACTTTTGGAACACTTCCACGAGCGCCTTATATCCTTGAGGGATATCCTTGAGCGCCTTATATCGTACCGTGGCCGGCGCGCTCTCCCGATTTGGCACCCTGCGATTTTTTAATGGGGATATCTCAAATCCATCGTTTATAACGACAAACCCCGGACCCTGCAACACCTGAAGGACAACATTCGCCAAGCCATCACCAACATTCCAGTCGATATGCTCGAAAGAGTGGAGCGAAACTTCAAATCTAGGGTAGATCAGTGTATCACTAATGAGGGCCGCCATTTGCCCGATGTCATCTTTAAAACTACTTAAAACAAAAATTCAGAATGTGTACTATACGATACAAAAAGAATTAAATCGATATATAAAGTACTTTTTCTTTTATTGACTTTTCAAATCAGCAAGTTTCCCTGCCGCACCTGTATTATCTGCAATTGTTATGTAACCGCTTACCTTTATTTACGTTTTTAACCTTTGTTGTTATTAAGTATATAAACCTTTTATTTTATTATTATTTTGATAACTATTTTAAGCAAACAACAGTAATATTGGTTATTAGTTTTAATTGGTTATTTTATTTTATTCCTTCTCTTTTCTTTCTAGTTCCTTTTATTCGAAATGTGTACGTAGGACTATCAGTCACCTTTTTGTGTTAATCCTTTGTTTTTAAGTATATAAACACCTTTTATTTTATTATTTAAATAACTATGCTAAACCAACAACGGTTATTTGTGTGTTTTAATTGTATTTATTTATTTAATAATTTCTCTTATTTTATACTACCGAAGTATGTAGGACTATAATTTGCAACGCATACACCAGTTAACTATATGTTTTAATCTTCTGTTATTAAGTATATATACTATATACCTTATTATTCTTTCTTCTTGCTATTCTTCTTCAAAACTTTGGAATGAAATACCACTATCTATTCGAATATCGACTCTGTTGCAGATCTTCAAGAAGCTCTGCGGCGAATGGTTGCTGACTGCATAGTCAACCGCACAACATCTTAATTTTAATAAAATTTACAACTGAAGGAAAAATTTCTTGTTTTTTTAAAAGATTTTTTTTTTGATTTTATTATTATTAGCTGACCCGACGAACTTCGTACCGCCTCAGAATCAATAACTGTTGAATTAAATTCAGTTTTTTTATTAAGTCAAAAATTACACAATGAAGCAATCATCAATGCACAACTGTCCGTGTTTTGATTTTGTCAGTATCAGAGATGGCATTGTGTATGGATTTATATTTTTTGTGATTTTCTTATTTTTACACTTAATTACGATAATTTGTGAACCGGGAACCATTTATTGGATAACCAACACCTCTGTCATACGTCACCCATAGGTCACCCTTAAGTGGCTCGCTACGGGGTGATGTTTGTCCGGGTCTTGGTGGCGGATGCGTCTGCTGCGTGGCGGACCGGATCGAGAGAGACTGGTTGAGGGAGGCCTTTTGACCTTTCCAGCTGGACTCTCTCGACCTAACACCTTGCACCGCAGTTGGAGGGATGGATTCATAAGTCCGTCACTACCGGACACACTGACCCTAGATTCATACCCTCCCCTCTTACCTTTTTCCTTCCCAGAACTTCCTATCCTTCCCTTCCTTAAAAAGAACCTCCACACACTTCCCCTATGATGACACAGGCCCTGAGGAAAATAATGGCCGGGGCCTCATGTGTCGTGGAACTGATGTAAAAAAAACTTTGCTTTTCATTTTCTTTATACGTGTGAGGGATTTTAATTTTAATGATTGTATCTTTCCTTTGGATGGGTGGAGACATACGTTCACCGTTTGTCTCATTTTCGACTATTGACATTAAGTGTGTAAGAAAGAGAGGCAGCATTATAATGTTTAAGAATAAAAACAAAACAAACCGCACATTGACATTTGACGTTTTTGAATTATTGGAACTCACTCACTACTCAATATTTATAGGTACTTATCATAAAATTCCTGCAGCTCTTTCAAAATATAACAATTCGTTCCATACAAAATGTATGGGGAAATGAATTTTCTTCATAACTTTCTTTTTCGTGAATTTTTGCGATGTTGGTTATTCTCTTATCCGGGGCGGAGACAAATCCAACAAATCAAAGATCACCAAAATCGGTCCAGCCGTTCTCGAATTATAAACAGTGTAACTAACCCGACTTTGTTTTATATATTAAGATTTGGTTACATTTTTTTATTTATTTTGTTATTTATTTATGATTTGATTAAATTATTTATTTTGATCACATTTTTGATTATATTTTATACTTCATTTGATTTTATTTTGAATTCGATTTGATTATATTTTATTTGAATCGATTTTATTTTGTATTGGAGTTTTAATATTAAGATTATTGGCTTTAATTTGAATTCCGATTTACATTAACAATTTGTTTTTATTTTTAATTAAATATTTTAAATTTTTATTAATTTCTAAATTTCCATTATTTACAATGTATTATACTGTGTTGGTTGAATTAGAGTTTAGAGATTTGATTTAATTATTTTTTATGAAATTTTATTTAATAGAGAACTACAGTCCAATTTTTTTTTAATGAATAATGTAATGAGCTTCTAACTTAAATAACTGCATATATTTTTAAATTTTATAGTTAGTTTAAATAGTTGTCAAAGTTTTAATTTTTCAAGATCCCCCAAAAACCACCGTATCTATGGTGGATAGTGTCATCAATCACAAAAAACTTTATTAACTTTCAACAGGTGTCAGGTGTTGTTATTTTGTATGTCGGTGGTTTGGCATAGAGATATTATGTTTTGTATTAGAGATGGGCTAAGCGGCTCATTTGAACGAGCCGCTTCACTAGGCCTCGTTCAATGAAAAGATCTGGTTCAGTGAACCGGCTCAATTGAACGACTGAATTAAGCTACGGAGACACTTTCTCATTATAAGCCAAAGAGCATGCTACCTAGTAGCATGTGTGTCAGTGACGTTGCTAGTAATGAGCATGATTATTTGAAGCCGAATGAGCATGCTCACAAATCAACAGCTTTTTGATTGATGAGCATGCTGCATGCTCATTGGATTATCGGGTAGAAGGGGAAGCCTCTAAGCATGTGTTAACAGGCTAGCTTATGAGCATGCTCATTTCAATCCGATCTCGGTTCGCGCTTGCGCATTAATTGCAAAAATATTGAAATAGCCCGCTGGGGAGACGAAAAAATCTTGTTTTTCGTGATTTTTAATGGGAATCATGAATTTATTTGGAACACAAGGTCATTAAAATACCCACAATAGATTTCCAAATTCCCCAGAAGCTCCTTTACCTCCAAAATGAAACCACATTCTATTGAAATTAGCATTTATTTTTTAATATGTAGTCATTTTCGGATTTGTTGACATCTTGGACCCAAATCAAACGTTTTATTTTTATATGTCGGAAGATTCTTAAATAATTGCATTGCAAGCAGTAATATTATTTTGTTTAGTTCTGAGCGAATGAAACTGACTTTATTTGACATTTATTTGACATTAGCATGCTCATTAAATAGCACGTGGGTTCAAATGTTGGCTTTGAGCACGCTCATTCACGAGAAAGCTCAAAAAACGCCTGCTCATTATTGAGCAAATGTGTACAGTTGACTATTTTTGGAGATTGGTCTTGCGGAACCGGATCTTACGGCTCCGTATGAAGATCCGGGTCACTGAGCCGACTCGTTTGTGAATTACTCACTTCTATTATGTATGTAAGAATCAATGGACGAATGACTTTAAGAGTCAGAAGTCATGGCGCTTTATATTTAACATTAACTGCTTTTAATATAGAAAAACCTTAGGTAAAATGTCAACATCTCATCGCTACTGTTATTGTATTGTACCAAAGTGCAATACAATAACAATAAATTATCTTTTTCATTGCGAATACAAATGGCATCGTAAGCCGGGTTCTAATTTTGTGTTGAGGTCTAACTTTCGCTCTAACGGTGCTCAAATCACCTTCTCGTTTCAATTGTACTTGTCCAATAGCACTGTCACCGTAAAATATTCTGGCCGAACTGAAAATAGAAAAGAATATGCTTATAAATCGCAAATATCGACTGTTTAAGGATTATCTGTAAAAGGCTGCAAAATAATACATAGTACTATGTGTAACACATACAGAAACACATATTTATTATTTTTGGTATTTATAATTCACTGATCATTAGGATTGTGTAATATAACTTGTATAAAAAGCCCTTGATCCTAAACCAATTTGAAAATACGGTCGATGTTATTGTAAACAAAATGTCAAATTTGACACGACTATAACCTCAAACAGGGCAAATTTACAGTACATTATAAAAAATATGTTTTATTACGTTTTACTATGTTAAGCTAACTACGACTTTTAAAAACAAGCAATAAGATGATTTACTTACGTGGTAACTTTTATTCCACGAAATTCGGTACTTACATAGTACGTTTTATATTTAAAAAACATTATCATCAAATTATCAGATTGTCCGCAAATATAGCCTTTTACCGTCAGCATTTTAATTGTTGAGGGCCTAAATAATGTTTAAATAAACACAACAACATATATAAACACAACAATAATGTTTCAATAAACACAACTATTATTTTTCTAAATCTCTATAAACAGTATGAAAATAAACCAAAAACACGAAAACTTGAATGCCGTGCGTAGTACACACAAATAACTCGTGATTTCAATACAATTTCAACATGATAACACCAGGTGAATGGGAGCAGTGAAATTATGAAAATTGAACTTTTTAATATATTTTTAAAAACTCTGCGCTTAATATTATTAAATATTTATTTATTTTAATTTTAATTTTTAATTTTATTTTTTATTTTAGCGACTATATAAAAAAATTTTTACATACAAAATATAATGGTGAAATTAAGTATAAAGTATTGTATTTCTTAGTCCTCCTCACTAGGAGGTCCTGTGCTGAGGCGGACTAATGTTATTTAAATATAGTTCATTTGTCTTCTATGTCGTTTTTAGTTTATTGTCGTTTTCTCATTGACCTCTTTAAGCCATATTTTATTCTTGATTTGTATTCAATTGGATTTTTTATTAGTTTTATGTCTTGGGGAAGGATGGATAAAACTTATATATTCAGAATCAGCGTTTATTGGTCTATATGAACATAGTTTTTTAAAGCCATAATATTTTTCACTGGAGTTCCTAATTGTATTTATTTTATTTTAATTAAATTAATTTTTTATATTAATTTTTATTTAATTTTATTTTCTGTTTTATATTGAAGGCACTGCTGAAAACCAGCTGCTTTCCAGGAGAAATCCTGAATGGTAGCTGAGCAGTGACCTTTTCATCAATAGAACCAATCATAAAAGAAAAAAAATGTGAATTGTAAAAAAAATCTATTGATGAACAAACGTTTTTTATTTTTTAATTATTATTTTTTAATGGTTTTTATTTTATTTTTATTTCTCTCTTCTTTTTATTTACTCCATATACTTTTTTTTTGTACAAAATGCGATATATATTCAATTTATGTGTGTATATTTTGATACCACCGTGTTCATAATGAAATAATCTTTAATTTCATTTAATTTTAATTCAATAATCAGACCGGTGCAAAGTTTATACCTACCTGTTTAAAATATATTTTTTAAATTATTAATTAATCATACCCTGGACTAAAATTTGTTAGGCAACCCATATGCAATATATTTATTGACATATTAAATTAAATATAAAATACGTTTCATCAAACATACATCTCGGTGATGGTCGTTTTATATCGGGATCTTAGACTAGTAGATATTGTGGAAACTAATGCAAAATAAATTCATAGACATATCTGCCGTGTTTGCAACAATCAATTGCTATTACCAGAATAATCTAATTTAATTTAAAGTTTAAAAATAATTTTCAAAAAGATTAAAACATTCAAAGACGTGCATTCAAAATACATATTTATTTAGAAATACAAATAACATGTTTACATAAAAGCGTAAAAACAAAATATATTATAAACAATATACGTGTAAATGTTTTCAACATGTTCGTAACTTGAAACAAACAACAAATTTTTCTACTTAAACTCGGTACACGCAACAACACGATGGTAATCTCGTGATGGCCAGACAAACAGTGATGTTATAATATTGAAGCCAGAACAATGTCATAACAAAATAGTTCAAAGATGTATTTATTATTCATCGCACATTACATAATCGGGTAAAAAAATACCTAGGTACCTAGCACACTAATCACCAAATCAGCAAACCACTTGGAGTGATCAGTGGTGCCCTAGGACTGGAAGTATTGGAACTGTTAAAGATTTTCAAAGCCGACGACGATCGTCAAAACCATAAGACAAATGATTTTAGAATTAAATTTTATGTTGTATGTGTGAGGAATGATGGAATAAATCGGAGACACCCGTGGAAGACATTGGACGATCAAGTTTACCAAAGTCAAGAGTAGGAATAGCAAAAATTGCCAACGTTTCGGACAGCGTTACAGTATCCATCATCAGGGCAGATGAGTAATTGTTAGTTATTACATAAGTACACATTTCACCACTAACAATTACACATCTGCACTGATGATGGACACTGTAACGCTGTCCGAAACGTTGGCTAAAGAAGGAGGTAGCGCAACACGGCATAACACCCCAAAAACAAATAATGAAAAAAGTTCTAAGAACTGGTTTGCAACCTGGATAGCGTTTCAAATAAATATATCCGATTTTATTTTTATATGGTACATAAATATAAAAGTATATGGACCTTTTTATAAAGGTCTAAATGAATATTATTTATTTTTTTATTTATAAGAAAAACTCTTTTTTTATCCGGTTTGATGGAAGGTGGAAATTGCCGAATTGTTAGACGAGAGGTTCTGGGTTCGAGTCCCAGTTGCAACCATTATTTTTTCATCTTTGTGTCTTGTTCTCTTTCATAGGTTCGTTTAGATTATTAGTGTTATCTTATTCTTCAATGATATATTACATTGATGGGAATAATCTTCAAAGGTTATAAAAAAGAGAGTTGGTCTTATAAAAAAAAATTGAATAATGTTTTAATTATTTTGCAGTATTCAATTTTGGTCAAATTGAATTTTATTCATTTGGATGTTGAAATTGGAAAACGTTATACTAAATATTGTCTTAATTTAGGGAAAAATCCAGTTAATTCATTTTGCTCCCTATTTTTTATGGAGCATATTTTTGCAAGGGTTTCATTTTGTCCTTATTCAT
The DNA here is from genome assembly GCA_929108145.2 of Limnephilus rhombicus. Taxonomy (NCBI): domain Eukaryota; kingdom Metazoa; phylum Arthropoda; class Insecta; order Trichoptera; family Limnephilidae; genus Limnephilus; species Limnephilus rhombicus. The sequence goes on along the minus strand of OV815277.1, from coordinate 29,551,151 downwards.
GTGTAGGTATGTACGTTGAAGGTGTCAGAAAATTCTCACTTTCCGGGTTCTCAAAGTGTATCCCTGATAACTGATTCATTTCATTTTGCGTTCTGGAGATCAATCTTCTCAATTCTTTCATGTACGACGAGACCACTATGGCGTAGTAAATGTTGAAAACTGAAAACAGATAGAAAATCACAAATTATAAATAAGAAAAAAAAAACCATTTTTATCCTTACTTTGGTTTACCTTTAGCTGAATTTTTATTATTTCTTCTTATTATTCCATGTATATATTATGTTTAGGAAACAAACAGTTAAAATATAATTACAATGTTAAATAAATATAATGTGATAAAGCAATTAAGTTCAACTAATGATCTAAATGTACAAACAAATATGTCACATATTGGTACTCATCGATATTTGGTAGAAGATTAAATTGCAATGTAGGTAGAAATAAAATAAAACAATAGACCAAAAAAACATAAGTACAGCAAAAACAGTCAAAATAAGCATTTATTTAAAAAAAAAATCCATCAAAAGATAGAATCAGTCAGTTTGATTATATATGTTTTCAAGATACAGTTAAATACTTCTTATTAATCAATTTTGGCATAATTAGATTTAAAGCTATTTCACACAAGGATAGTTGACTCCAGATACTAATATCTACAGCTCATATGTTGAACTAATATCTACGAACTTCAGAGTATTGACTAATATCTACAGAGCCTAGGTTGAACTAATATCTACAGAGCGTAGGCTGGATTAATCAGCTAAATGTGTCCAATAGTCCGATATTAGGGATTTTTACATACATACTTACATAAATTAAGTTTTTTAAACTGCATTCGCAATATTACGTTATTCCAATATGCTATACATAATTGCAAATCCAACCTCTGCCAGTGCTGTAGATATTCGTCAACACTTTGGTTCTCATAGATATTCGTCAACAGTTTGAGCTGTAGATATTCGTCAACACTTTGGTTCTCATAGATATTGTTCAATTTTTTAAGTTTTTGGAATTCCTGTAGATATTAGCCTCCGGATAATGCCTCCGGATAGTTCAGTATTGTATTGTTCCAGCTCCGGACTCATTGTCCTAGTGTGAACAGAAGTTTGGAGAACAGGACAATGAACCAACCAAGACATTGTCCTAGAGATAGGCGGGCAAGCTATCTCTGCAGGACAATGTCTTATCCCCATCATCAGTAATTTTTGGCAAAACAAGACTTTTATTTTAAATTTAATTTATCCTATTCACGGAGCTGAAACTGGGCAATACTGTATTGTCTTCTGTATTGTCCTCGTTGTGAACTCGACATTATAATGAGGTATATTAAAAAGTGGAGAGAAGATTATTTGACTGTTGCACAAAAATTGATCACGTTTGTCAGAATTCGAGTAATTTGTTCATTTATAATTGGCACAACTAAGTAAGATACATATATTTAATAATATGTAAATCATTCAATTACATTGACGCTGGAAGATAAATATTATGTAACAAATAAATAATATTTTTTCAATGAAGACAATATAAGCGAAACTCAATCGAAAATCTGAAAACAGAAAAATCAGAAAAAGATATTGACACATCTGGGACTCGATGTGTCAAAATTCGAGTCCCAGATGTGTCAATATCTTTTTCTGATTTTTCTGTTTTCAGATTTTCGATTGAGTTTCGCTTATATTGTCTTCATTTAATTAAATATTACAATTTGAGGTTTTACTCATAAAGTTAAAATAAAAATAAAAATAATATTTTTTCATTTAATATTACTAATATACAGGGTGTCCGGGGGTAAAGTCCACAAACTTCAGGAGGTGATTCTTCATGATGGTAGAAGTAAAAAAGATAAATAACTTTTTTTGAAACTCCAATGCTTTTTTCCCAACACAAAATTTTTATTTTTTCCATACAAACAATTATTTTTTTTACCCGAAAACTACATTTAAGTGTTGGAAGTTGGAATTTCGATAAAAGCTATTTTTATTTTTACTTGTACTATCGTGTTGAATCACCTCCCGAAGTTTTAGTACTTTACCCCCGGGCACAAGTGGGGTCCAAAATAAAGAGAGGTGCGTGGCCCTTTCCAACGAACTCTACCTCAAACTATTTTTCCAACAACCATTTTTTAAACTCGTGATGAAAGAGTAACGAGCTTTTTTGGCCCGGAGCTCTGTTCGCCAATATATCAAAAGGTCAAAAACTCTACTTCAGACGCTACTACTGACCTTCACCAGCTATACATCTTTTTCTGCTAGCACCGACTATCTCTCTCTGGATCTCTACAATGAACTTGGCTTTGACTTCGCTACCCCCGGAGTTCCGCTTTATCCCCTCTCTGGATTAGGCTTGTTGAAAAAGTATCGATATATCGATGTATCGATATTTTTACTTCAATATATCGATATATCGATGTATCGATATTTTTACTTCAATATATCGATATTTTTAGCCGATAGATTTTGATCCGGTATATCGATACAAAATATCCAATATTGAAAATTGTATCAAAACCGATATATTTTTTGAAGTAAAACTTCTTTACGCACACTTGACTTGGGGAGTAAGCTGGTGAATGCGTGACGAGAGCGTTATAAAAAGTGTGATCGAGTGAGGCGAACGGTCGGGTGAGGCGAACGGAAGTTGAGAGGGAGATATAAGTCAGTGAAGTTTTACTTAAGTCGTGTGGTCTAAAGCACACTCGTTTTTTTATTTATGTAACTAAATTCACTAGAATCCAAAACCGTATAGGAACGATCGGAAATAAGTAACTGCTTACAAATCTATTATCTTTGCATTAGTATTTGTGATCACTAATACTATCTCATATGTGTAGGTACATTGCCTAATAAAAAGGAATAATCATAAAAATACCACAATTTTTATTGAGATTTTTGTACGTTGTGTATAAAAATTACTATTGAGATGAATACACTATTATTTTAAAAACGCAAAATCTTTTGAAAATTTGACCGATGTATCGATATATCGATATTTTTTCCTCGATATATCGACGTCGATATTGATATACTAATAAATATCGATATTTTTTTTCACTTTCGACATCCCTACTCTGGATACCCCGACCATTGCAGTTCAGTTCAGATCATGGCAAATTGAACCAAACACCCACTGAATGAGCAGGCCCACCACACTGGACAGCCCCATCTTATGGTCCATGTGAGAGACTAGACATTCCTGAATAACAATTGCACAGCAGTAGGCACTTAACTGTGTTTTTGTCATAAATTAAATAATATTATTATTAAACACAAAAAATGAAATACAAATGGGGTTCAACAAATTAAGCTTGGTAACAAACAAAAAAAATAAAAATTAACCCTACCTGTTATGCAAGGTCCAGAAATTACGAATGAAAAAAAGTTTTCCAGGTGCACTATATGCGAATGTTCGTAATAGGTTGACTCGATGTAGGTGTAAGTGATAAATGACAACATCAAAATCACCACAAAAATTGTTGAATTTACCCAGAAGCTGAGATATGCAGGTTTTTTCTGAAAAATAATGCTTATTAAAAATATATATATTAAAGAGAGAGGCGTGGAAGATAAAGTTTAGGAAACTTGGCTAAACAGATATAATCACTAAAAAAATTCGAGTGTAGTTTACACGCCGTAGAAGCGAAACGTAACCAAAACAATCTAAACCAATACTTGAAAAGTAAGGTCATAATCAAAGCGACCAATGAGCCCAGACCAGCGTAATTTCCGTTTCATATCTCAACAAATAAGAGGCTTTAAAAGTGACATAATAGTCAAAGCGGTAAATGAGCGCAGTTGTGCGTCGCAGGTGCAGTAATCGTCATTTCCGTTTCATCCGAAATCCAAATCAGAGCGGGGCTATAAAGTTTCACTTCAATAAGGTTAAACTTATTCTGCAAAGTGGTCTCTCACAAAAGTCATTGTGACTAAATAATGCAGAAGAGTTCCAATTGCACTGAGCCAGTGGGACTATGGCATTCACCATTTTGGTAAATTGTGAAGGTGATAGTAGTGGAGAGAAAAAGGAAGTGCGTTAGAGGAAGGTGTGAAGTAGCTTTTAAGATCTGGTCACCAAACACGACCAAAGTCATTTCAAGTAAGGTTTCGATTCTTAATGGTGGTCTTTCATAAAGGCGATACTAAGGGCCACTTGCTTAACCGAATTCGAACAATAATTCAAATTTCAAGTTCTGTGAAGGTTCTATTCAAGATCCATTATTATATTGGCCAATTGTTTTATACAACTGAAATAATAACAGAACTTGAATGGAGCTTTCACAGAACTTGAAGAAAAACCACTTTGAAATTCGATAAATTTTCAAATTCTGTGAAACATCTGGAATAAACACCGAACATAGAATAATCAACATACTAGGGTTGTCCCAAAAGTACCCGACCTAACAAAGAAAACACAAAAAAGTTGGGAAATTTTTTTGTGTTTTACGAACATAGTCTCGTTTCGGGTCAACAAACTTTTCCCACCGTTGTTCAATAGCTTTGATACCCTGTTTATTAATTGTTAGCAAATATTTTACCACCGAGCCATTTTTTAAAGTTTGGAAAAATAAAATAATGCGATGGGGTTAAATCTGGCGAATAGGGTGCGTGAGGAAGCAATTCGAACGTTAATTAATTCAATTCTGCCGATGAAACGACACTTTCTTTTTCGCCAAATGCGTCCGTTTTTTCTTGATTTAATCACTCAAATAAGTTCGCGTATTACTCGCCGTTGATTGTTTTTTTTCATTTTGAAGATAATCAATAAAAAATATCCCATTTGTCACAAAGAACTGATGCCATGACCTTGCCTGCTGATGGAACTGTCTTTGCCTTTTTGCAGCCGATTCTCCCCTTCTAGTCCATTGTTTTGACTGTTCTTTCGTCTGAGGTGTGAAGTGATGACTCATGGTTTTGAATCAATGCAAAAACTCGGCTTTATTGCTGTGAAACATCGCCAAACACTCGATTGAAACATCCTCACGACGCTGTTTTTGGACATTGTGAGAAAACGCGGCAGCCATCTTGCGCACAGCTTTCTCATGAACAAATTTTCAGTCAATATGCGATGTACAGCACTTTTTGAAATGCCTACTATGTCAATACCGTTTTGTGGATTTTCTTTACCCTTCTGGCGTGGTCACCTCATTTGGCCGACCACTTCGATGTTCGTCACGGCAGCTCGTACGTCCTCGTTTAAACTCTACCACCTAATATTTTATTGTTGTAAACGAAGAAGCAGACTCCCCCAGAGTAGAATCTAAGCTCGGCTTCAATATGTGTTAGATTTAGACATTTAAAATGAAAGTTTTTTATCCCATAACGACGACCAATTTTTCCAAGTTTCCAAATTAACTGAAAGGGTTGGCTATTGATGGCTGCCAAAAAAACACTAAACAACGTGCCTTAAAACTTGAAACTTAAGCCTTATAAGGTTGGTGCTTTCTATCAAAAAAATTTAAAGCAACAACCACCAGAAGTACGTCAGGTCGGGTACTTCTGGGACAACCCTCGTACCTTATTATTTATTATTACTAATTTTCTTCACATAAATGTTACACTAATACTCGTACAAGCGTGCAAATCAGTACTTGAAAATACATTAAAATGCGAGCAAGCACGGTCAAGATCAATCAATCTATCGATCACTGACGTCAGAAAACTATGTTTCAAACTCATAAAGTCAAAACAAAACTTCTAATTTGTCAGTACATCTTTTGTGTTATTGCATTAATGACCTTTGATAAAACGATAACCTACCCGTCGAACACCGAGCACAAGAATTGTTCCCTGAAGTAATGCGCATAATGGAATAATCACAAACAGAAATGCGCCATTGAAACCATCGGTATATAGCTCCACGTGTGTATCCAGATAATGCAGCAGAAGGATTACCACAATGGAAAGGGGAAAACCGACCTGAAAACACAATTAAGAATGTCTGTAATATTTAGATATCGATTTATTTAATTAATATTTACATGACATAAATAAAAAGAAATATTATTTTCATCCACTCTAAAGAGGATATATAATTATTTATTAATCCTGAGTTAGTTCAGGTGGAGTGGGTAACTTCCTTAATTTCTTTTTAAATTTAAACATTTTTCAATCTCCGTAATTTCAATTGGGATTTGGTTATGAAGTTCAATTTTTTCAGGACTAGCTGGTACCCGGCATGCGTTGCTATGCCATTTAATAACGAAATTGTTTCCCAACCGTCCCGTTCACCTTTCCTTTCCCGCGTCCCCTTCCCCTCTCGCGTTCCCACTCCTCCTCCACCTTCCCTCTCCTCACTCTACTCCCCCCTTCCCCGTCCCGCGAACCCCCCTCCCGAGTTCCCCTCCCCCTCCCATAATCACCTCCTCCCCTCCCCCTCCCGAGCTCCCCTCCCCCTCCTGAGTTCCCCTCCTCCCTCCCGGGTTCCCCTCCCCCCTCCTGCATTCCATACATTCATTCCCGATACATTCAGTTTTCAAACAGTTCGTGTGCCACTTATTGCAATTTTTTTATACAAATTTCATAATGCCAGAGCTCACCACTATATACGGAAACAACTCACCAAAGTTTCATCGCAATCGGATGAACGGTTAGCAATTCACGGGAAAGTAGGTAGAACAGTTTATATGGGAAAATGAAGTTGTTGTTATTACTATCTTCCTCGCAACTTTTCCATATTTTCTCACCCTTTAAACCTTCCCTGGACTACGACAAACATTTCAATACCAAAATCAGCTAAATCGGTCCAGCTGTTTTCGAGTTTTAGCGAGATAAACGAACAGCAATTGATTTTTATATATATATAGGTGGATAGTATCTTTTATCTTTCATAAAATTTGTTAGTTTATTGTGAAGGATTGTTAAAATATAATAAATAAACGGAACTTAGGCCATACTTATATACATACAAGGTTATTGTTTTATAGCAATAATAATGTATTGTCGTCTTGTTTGCCAAAAATGATTTAAAGTGAGAAATTTTATAAAGACATCACGCTGACAGCTCCGTTCCAAATTCGCATTGGAGCTCTGAGCGGCAGTGACCTGCTAACTGCATAAATAGTTGATATCATCCTACATAATAATAAAAAAATAGCTTGAACAATCAGCTAAATTGATGCTTAAATCTTGAGGTGACAACAGGTACCGCTCCTTAAATTTATTTGAAGTGAAATTTAAATTAGGCTATGAAACTAATCAATCAAGATTATTAATAAATAACATAAGATAAATCATATTTGTCTGCAAAACACGGCACAGACTTCTATTGCTATATTTTCAAGATTTGAAATAACTTTAAAAATTCACTCAACAGCTAAAGTTTTCACGTATTATCCACAGAATAGAATACTTACAATTTGTATCCAACCAATGATTTTACAGCCAGTTTCCAAGGAACAACCACAACAACATTGATTCACCACTGGCAGACTCATTCTTACAAATTGTGAAGAATAAAACAAACAAAACTTATAAAGTAAAAAGGAAGTCTAAAACATTCGAAACTACGAAAATAACAGTTATTAAATTAACCTATTAAGTTGAACCTTTGGTTATCGATTTATTTTTGGTAAATGCAGCCAAGTTTAATGCGGAGGAACTGCGAGCCGTGCCTTTTAAATATTATATAATTGTGACACACTAACACAACACTTGTGATATAGATTATTTTCTCGTAACAGACTCTTAAAGATTGTCAGGGTCTCGGGCAGTGCTCTGCAACCGGTGGATCACGAGACGTTGTATATCTTGCTCCGAGGTGCTCTATCTCAAAGTATGTGTCGAATGGTAACGTGATAGCTTGAGAATTTCCAATTTTTCACACCATTTCAAAACGTACGAGAAGGAGAATGAAGATAATACGCAACGCAACTGTACAAGTCACAATCCATTTTCTATGAACATTATCTATGAAAATAGATACTTCAGAAACACTCGTCACTCACACGCAAAGCAATCGTACGGTTCCCACACAACGCCGATTTGCGCCATCCAAATCGGCGCGGGAAGTGTGAAAGAAAGATGGCTTTAGTGAAAGACCCTCCAACGAGTTGATTTGACGACGTTCGTTTTGGCGTTCATTGACATTTGTTTCTCATTTTGTTTTTAGAAGAGAAATGCACAAATAGACGTTACGAAGTGATTTTTAACAAAATATCCGTTGAATATCGCGATATTAAGTTTTCTGCGTAGGACAAGTCGTATCAACTGGCGATCTCAAAAAATGGGAAATTTAGTTATTCCCACACTATTGTTTCTTGCGGTTGCCTTCACATTGTGGTAAAGTAGCATTTCTTTAAGTGTTGTAGAACCCGAGATACAGCCACTACCCTGAAGGACATATACCAAAATGCTTGTAATTTTGATACGACTTAGAGCCCTGACTTAAGATATGTCCGTTAGTGATGTTCTTTTTTATTTGCTGTAGCGATTTTGTATGTCGTATCTCGGTTACAATAGACATTGATCGAAGCAAACGTAGAAAGAAATATTTCCCTAAGTAGAGTATCTTCACCGTCGCAAATGATCCTCAAAATAATACTCGACTTTCAAAAAAATATATTGTTCTAGCTGATCCGGCCACGCGTTGCTGTGGCTAATAAAACACAACGTCATCCAACTTCTATAACCACCGCCGTCTTTGAGTTTATCGCGAAGAGACAGACAGATGCCGCGGAGGACTTTAATTTATAATATGTAGAGATGAAGAGTTATAGATAGAGATGGTGTGAAAGATTATAATAATGTGCATGAAATGCTTGGTGTAACTAACGTATTTAAGTTAATAAGGATTAATACTGTATCAGTCTAAAAACTTTTCAATTAACGCAATGTTCGTGACCATTTTTTTAGAATATAGAGTAGGTATAGTAAGCTATCCGTAAAAGATAGATAAATGCCTTCGCGGACTTTTTTATCCCACCATGCATTGTTTTTTTTTATATCCCCAAAAGATTAGGCTACGTTTTCGATGAAAGCTACCAGGCGGCTTGACTTTTTCCGACACTTCTAACAATTATCGTTATGTTTCAACCAATTTACAAAAATCCTTGACAAATTACGTACCTAAACCTTCCTCACGAAACACTCTATCTATTGGTGAAAACCGCATGAAAATCCGTTCAGTAGTTTTCGAGTTTATCGCGAACAGACAGACAGACAGACGACGCGAAGGACTTTAATTTATAATATGTAGAGAAGATGTAGAGATGTATTTGGCCGAATAAGAAAATAATTTGGAAAAAACTTCCCGTGTAAAGCTATAAGCTGAAGAGGTGCATCTGAAATTTCAAATTTCCTAAAAATATTGTTTAAAAGATATCAAAAAAGGAGTTGAAACTGTTTACTTTTTCTGACGGCTGCAGGCCAAAATAAGAATTCGATGATGCCTCGACACTGCAACACTGTATTTATAATCTGTTCCGTGCTACGGTCACAGTGAAGAAGGCTCGGGGCGTAGCGCAATTTGTTGCTATAAATAAAAGTGGTGAAATCTTTTTACCTTGCCAACTGATCCCAATTTATTAGTTGAAGATTAAGATTTGAACTAGAAATAGGAAATAACCGTCCATCGCTCAATTTCTTTGGGAAGAGGATCCTCCATAATAAAGACGTTAATTTCCATAATATTGCATGATGAATTAAATGCCATGATTTTATATTACCCATAACATGTAATCAGTCGGTTATTTGACTGGAGGAGCATATTCAATTTTATCATTCCCTTCAACTTTAACATGTTATTTATTACTTCCTCTATTCTCCTATTTTTCTACTTACATTACCAGTAAACTGCCAAAGTTGCATCGTTGTTTGATGTTTATTATTTTATAATTGGTTTTAATCGGTTGCTTATCGCTATCCATGTATCATGATTTGACTAAAATTTATTTTCATTTTTTATTTTATTTATTCATTTTTATTAATTAAATTATGTTAGTGTTGTGCTATGCCTGTCTCGCTATGAACTCCTGTGATGAGAACAGACACAGTTTAACATGAGCAGTTTACACAGAAGTAAAAATAACAAACAACAATATTTTATTTTAAACAAAAAAAAAGACTATCAGCGTCGTACCATTTTATAAATAGGGTTAATAAAATCGAAGTTGCTTGAACCTTGAACTGTCTTGCTTAATTTATATTTCAAATATTTTGGGTTCTGTCTAACGGCCAGTGGAATCTCATTGAACAGCTTTGTTGCAAAATATCTAAAATTTCTTTGGACAAATGTAGTTTTAGCGAAAGAGACAAGAAAGAGACTCGCTTCTTTGGACATTATCTGCATTTACCCTTCTTTTACAGGCAGATTACACAAATTTACAATAACTTTTATTTACAATAAATTTAAATAATTTACAATAACAGGCAGACTATTTTTATATATTTACAGCCTTACTAAAAAACCCAGTGAAAATTTTATTCAATTGACAAACGGCCGCGGATGTGAAAACATTACCAATTAAAAATTTGTTCATTGAAAGAAATACACATGGCTTACACGGCCTGAGAGGGTAGTTTATCTCTGTTTTAACGATTGATTTCCGAACGAAATTTGGAATTTTTCCAAAGTATTTTGAATGTTCTATATATTTCTTGTTTTTGAATGTGTCGTGAAAACAAATAGCATTTATGAAAACTAGATAAAATTACCTTTTAGATTTGTGTATTTGAAATACAGTTTAGTTTTCAAAAACTGACATATTTTAAGATTCAAACTCGGAAATAAATGGAAAAAAAATTCTTACCAAATTTTTTTTGACTAAAATGTAGAGAAATTAAAAAAAAATCAAAATTTCAAAAACACAGTCTTTTTATGTAATAAATTTGGAAGGAAACTATCACCTCACTTTTTCCTGGTGCATACAATAAAAAATAATAAAAAATTTCAAAGTTTTTGCTATTGTTATTGCTAAAAAACTAACCTAAAAATTATACCGGCTTTTATACCAGATTTCTTGCATCTCTAAAGACGTTAATTTCTTTGATACATTTAGGAACACATGTATTAGATATTATTATTTAAAAAAACACCACTTTCATGAAATTCTCGTAAAATAAAATCCTTTAAATGTAAATTTGAATTTTCATGTATCATATAAAATAGTTTTTGACATTTCAATTTTCAAAGTACGATTATTGTTTTATAACTTGACTAAAACTTATGAAAAACCACAAAAGCACGGTAAATATATCAATTATATAAATATAGGAGTAAATTAGTCATATTTAGAAATTAACCATCACATTTAAGTAATATTGCACACACATCCTCGAAGCGAAATTTTTTCGCGCTTCTAGCGCGAAAGTTCATTTATGATATGAGCGCAAACAACGAATGCGCAGGCGCCGCCTCCTAGCGGTTATGAAGGAAAACAAACCATTTAGTACTTACACTATAAAAAATTACATTGTTGCCAGATTTAAAATACATTTTAAGAACAAACCTTATTAGTAATATTTCGTGTTTTAGTGTATTTTTGTTTTATTCATGTTGCTGCAGCAACACGGGTTATCGGGCGTGCTGTGGTTTTTTTTTTAAGGCTGTTAGAATAAAGTGGGGGGCCAAAACGCTTCCTTGAGGCACCACAAATCTAATCGTCAATTGACAAATATATTGATTTTTACATATAATTTACGATTTGACAGGTAATTTCTAAAAATATTAAGATCATTACCATTTATTCTAACGCGTGATAGTTTTTGTAATAGTTTGGAATGTGAGATAGTATAAAATGCTTTGCATCGGTCCAAGAATATTGACATGCATTTTGATCCCTTGTCTAAGTTTTTAACTAAACTTTCTGTAACTATTGGGGTGCCTTTATTTTTCCTGAAACTAAATTGGTTGTGGAAAAGTAAAAGATTATTATGTTCAAGGTATTCAACTAGTTAATAGCTCTTCAAAAGACTTTTGAAAGGGAATTTAGTAATGTAATTGGATGATAGTTACTTATATTCACCATAGAGCCACCTGTTGGAATTATTATTCCGTATTTAATTTTGCAGGGGAATCGGACTTGCAGGATGATTAGGTAAATATCATATGTTAGGGCAGGGGTCGGCAAACTTATTAGCCAAAGAGCTAACTATGTACATTACAACGATTCAAAAAAGATTTGGGAGCCACATCTGTTTATTCATTTAGAAAACTTTTAATATACAGGGGATGTTCAGAAAGTAAGTGTACTGTGACCATAACGGGCTGTGTTTTATTTTTATTTTTTGGGCTTTGGCAGCACTGAGTGGTAGAAGGGTCTCCCGACCAGAGCGAGCATCGCAGGAACATGGTAGTACGTAAACCCACGTTGTAGTGTCCAATTGCGTGAAAGATGTTGGCGAAAAATCCCGCCAAGTGCTGTGATCCTTTTTACTCACGGAAGGAATAACACATTCAAGAAAAACAGTTGAGGATTTCTGAGTTCTATTGTGAATAGAGATGATAGTGGGTTTCTCATCATACGCCTGGAAAGAAAAACAGCCGTCAAAGTGGTGTCACGCCAATTTCCCAAGTGCCAAAAAATTCAAAACCACAATTTCTGGCAAAAAAATCATCGTTTTATTGTTTTGGGACCGAAAAGGCATCATTTTGGTCGAATTTCTGCCTTTGGTGACGATACTTTGATACACTAAAAAAACTCAAAAAGGGCATTCAAAACAAAAGGAGGGGAATGTTTTGAACCACCTTGGCTTGGCGTCTTCAGATTATCATCTTTTCACCTCCCTGAATGCATATATGGATGAAAATAAATTTTCAACCGACAAGCAGGTGCAGAAAGAGGTTCTGAAGTGGGGGAAGGAGCTGGCGGTAGAGTTCTTCGAGGAGGGTATAAGGAAACTTGTGCCACGGCTCCCCACTTGCATTGAACGGGATGGCAATTATGTGGAAAAATAGTAAACAAGTGTATCAAGATTTTTTTTTCGCATACACCTTTTCTAAAAAAATATAAAAAAACTAGTACACTTACTTTGTGAACATCCCTTTATTTTAGAACTTCATTAAATTACAGGTGCACTGAATAAATCTTGATTTTAAACTTAATAAAGATTTTATTTATTGATAAAAAATAAAATTTAATTAAGGAATCCATAAATTTAAATCATGATAATGACTGACAAGCATCTCCCTGGAAAGTTTGAGTAAGTCAGGTTTGTAATTAAATTGGTCAAGAATACATCGCAAGAATTCACACCAAAAAGGATCTTGTGGTCCCAGGGAGCAATGAGTTATTCTTAATTTTAGGCATGATTCCAGGTTCACATCAATACGACGACTTCTCAGTTTACTCTTGATAAAGTTCATGCTTGAAAAAGATTGTTCGCATAATATGTAGAACCGAAAAGGAAAAGACCAGCATACGCGATTTTTTTCAGCTGATCGCAAGAGTCAGGACTATTTCAGGCATTGAAGATGATCATGTCTTCCTTCTCCAGGTCTTTCAAAGCAGACCACTTGTATTGTGAACTAAGCTCACATTTGTTCTTCTTCATTATTTCCAAGTCAACACAAAGACGTTCAAATTTAGAGCTCCACATTTCCTTGTTTTTTAAATCCAGCAATTAATTGTATTTCAAAGTTATCAATGTCAAAACCAAAAGGAGAAAATTTCAAATCTGTTATCAAAGCATTAAGAGGGTGTTTAAAGAATGCTAAGGTCGATCTGCTATTTTTAAATTCCTTAAACCTGCTGAGAAATGGTTCCCTCATATTTAAAACGGTTGTTATGAAATGGTGTTTGTCAGTTGAGGCATTATTTTCTGTCAAACAATGTTTCCCTTTCAAAATCTTCAGCAAAAAGGGATACCATCGGCGGGTCTTGCGTGCCTATTCTTGGACATTTGTGCCAGAGCCGCACTTAACGGGCCAAAGAGCCGCATGCGGCTCCGGAGCCGCACTTTGCCGACCCCTGTGTTAGGGGAATGGTGATTTATGGTTAAAGGCAACATTTGAAAGATCTCCCAAGCCGAGTTGAGACGGAGTTCTTTAATGAGTTTATGATTGGATATGATTTTAGATTTTCACGGCCATAAGTGTTTTTCTTATTTGTTTTTTGGGGTATTATGCCGTGTTGCGCTACCGCGGGCCTCGCCAGCGGTAAATCAACGGCGCACCACATTCTCTCCCCGTGTTCGCTCCGGCTCCCTAACGTGACGCACTACGACGTACGCGCAGTTTTAACAGTGTCGATACAGGCACTGCGCTTTTAGCTCGCTAACTTCGACAAGTACTCGTATGTTGTTTACGGCCTTGTAAGACTCCAGATACTAATATCTACAGCCTGTATGTCAGACGAATATCTACAGCTCATATGTTGAACTAATATCTACGAACTTCAGAGTGTTGACTAATATCTACAGAGCGTAGGTTGAACTAATATCTACAGAGCGTAGGTTGAACTAATATCTACAGAGCGTAGGTTGGACTAATCAGCTAAATGTGTCCAATAGTCCGATATTAGGGATTTTTACATACATACGTACATAAATTAAGTTTTTTAAACTGCATGCGCAATATTACGTTATTCCAATATGCTATACTTACATAATTGCAAATCCGACTTCTGCCAGTGCTGTAGATATTCGTCAACACTTTGGTTTTCATAGATATTAGTCAACAGTTTGAGCTGTAGATATTCGTCAACACTTTGGTTCTCATAGATATTAGTTCGATTTTTTCAGTTTTTGGAATTCCTGTAGATATTAGTAGACGCCTTCCCTTGTAATGGCCAAGTGTACTTGTAAATATGTGGGAGGTTCTCCGATGAGAGCCCCACACGGTTCGCCCCCGGACCAGTTGTCGGCGTGTTTGCCAACCGCCGCCGAAATGCATTCCTGATTCTGCGTGGATACATGTAAGCTCGCATTTCTTGTGCTGTTTAACTTTCTTAAATCAATGTAATTGTGACACGATAAAGTTTAGACCAGAGAGAGATTTAAAGTCAATCTAGGACGAGTTTCCACCTCGTAGGTTCGCTGATTCTATTGTACTATGACCTTGTTTTTAGGGGAATAAACCACGTGTCCATGCACCCTGTTTTATTAACATGACCTGAGGTTCCCATCCGTTACCAACTGTTGAGCAGATGAGGCCACCCGCCGATCCATTGCCTTGAGGCTTTCGCCGCCGCCTATGAGTTAGCTGGCCGCGACGAGGTAAGTGACGGTCGCCCTAGGCCCCAAGGCCCAAGGTGGAACTTGCCCTTCCTGATACCCCTCCGCCCTTTGGCGTGTAGCGTAGTTTATATTGTATTGTATTACAGCACTGATTTCCAATGTCTGGCTCCATACGGGGCTCAGCGTCTGGCACCGGCCGCCCAGCGTGGTACGGCACCGGCGCTCCAAGTGGGCCGTAAGTAACCATGAATGGAAGCTCTAACATTGAATCACAGCAATATTGTTAAAACATTTTTACATTTTTACAAAGGGCTTTTACATATAACGCAGTACGTTTTTTTATTACAAACAAAATAAAGAGTTGACAAAATACAGATATCATAAAATATAGAAAATAAAATAAAGGTTACATAAAATACAAGATGCAAAGTATTCCAGAACTATCTCGAATGTTGTCCCGAGCGAAGCCGGGTAACCCAGCTAGTATTAGATAATTTTCTAATATCCTCCATATCAACAATAATATTAATAAAAGTGCATAAAATTGGTGTTCACAATAGTTAATGAAACAAGTTGAAATAGTTGGCACATAACGGCGTTTAAAGTTTGCCAAGTTAAAAATTGTTATCAAAACATCCATATTGAATAAGTATTTGTTACCAAACTATGTAAAGGTTGTATTGTTGTATGTAATATGTATTCTTCTTTTCAATATAAATTTGGTAATGACTTGCTTATATTTGGTGAATGGTATGTTGAATATGTCAACAACATCTTTATAGTCATTTCCCAAATTTTGTATGCGGCGAGCGGGGGTATACAACTGTGATTCTGTGTTGGAGTTATCACAATAGAACGGTAGATATTGCCTCGATGTTGGTTTGCGAGGTATATGAAAAGAAATCAAGTATAATAAATAGTTCATGGCTGTCAATTACTGAATTTATGATTTTATATAACATGTTAGGTCATTAACTATTCTACGTTCAGATAATTTTAATAAATTTAGTTGGCATAGTAGATAATCATAGTTGACACAATCCCTTGTAATACCCATTTTAAAATTAATAAATCTTAAGAATTTATTTTGAATTCTTTCTATAGTGAGCGAATGACTAGCGTAGCTAGGTACCCATACTGTAGAGTTGTACTCAATTTGACTCCTAACCAAAGACATGTACAAATTTTTATAGGTTTGAATATTTTTAAATTGACTGCAAATTCTTATTATAAAGCCCAACATTTTCAAAGCTTTATTATGTTGGGTATAAGGTAGGTTTGAGAAGGTGAAACTGTGTGTGGGAAATGCTGTATGTTTCGTGAACTGTGCTGAGGTGTTTACGTGTTTATGATTATTTATGTGTGTGACAAGTATTTATGTGTTGTAGTACAATGTAAGTTTTTAACATTTATTTATTTTAAATATATTTTTTTAAATTTTAATGGGTAATGTGCATTGATTATTTAGAAATAAAATAATATATATATATATATATGCAATTTGTTGTGCCAATTTGTATTAAAGTCTGTTGGAGTTGGTAGAGCTATCACCGATATTTTTTGCGAGTTCCTCACCAATTTTCAAGAAGCATATTTTTTTTTTTTTTTTTACAGTGAATACCGCACAAGAATCTCAACTGCTCCCGTCTGGAGCCAGTGAGACTATGGCATCCCCAATTGGGGTATGTTGTGAGGCTGAAGGTAGTGGGGAGGGGAAGGAGGTGGGGAAGAGGAAGGTTGGGAATATATTTGCATGTTTAACAATATATTTGCATGATTAACAATATATTTGCATGGATAACTAGAAAAATTAAGTAATTAACGATTAATATTTAGTTGTTTTAAACGTTAAGTCATTTATACATTTGGTTGAGAACGGGTATCTTCTTTAAGTGTTTTCCAAATTTTATTAGGATCATAATTTCAGTTTTCTATTTTCTGTTTATTAATATCCCTTTGCCCTTCCTTATTATTTGAGTACATAATATGTTTCTATTTCTTTTATAGAAGTTTAGAAGTTGTACATCATAGGGATTGTTAATTATTTTTTAGGGAGCTTGTTATGTTTACGGATGGGGTTACTCCATGGCTTAAATAGTAAGATATTATATAATTATATTTGTTAGTAGGTAATTAATAAAGTACGTACAGGCGTCTTCTGGAATTGCAATGTCATATAGTTCTGACCACGAGTTGCTCATTAGAAAAGGAAGAATTCCACCGTAGTTGATATTTTAATGTATAAGTGTGTTTTTGGGATTGTGGGCAGAATATTTATGTTAAAGTTACCAGAAATAAAACAATTTTTAATATTACATAAGTTATTTAAATATTGGTTAAATAGCTATTGATCGATTTAACCCTCTTCTTGGCACCGATAGAATTAAGCAACCTAAAAAATATTTTTTTACGTATTTGAAGTTTGTTGGGCTTCAGAATCACAAAAACAAATGAAAAATATTTTTATTGTTTTTTTTATATAGGTTATTTGGAGTTGTATCCTATATCATACATTGCCAGGTTGTTACAAATCAACCTTAAAAAAAATAAAGCGATGTAAACTAAGTTATTTTCTTTTAATAAATAAATAATGACATCACAAAGTAAAAACCTTTTAGAAGAAGTTTTCTTCGAAAAATTAAAATATTTTATTATGGAAAATTAAAAATTATGTCTTAAAAGCTAATTAGAACTATTATTTTGTGTGATATGATAGGAAACAATTGCTCTAATCAGTAAAAAAAAGCCTCATGCCATATTTTATGCAAAATACAGACGTCAGTCCAGATTTACATGAGTCATTCGTTGATTATCTTCTCCCCATGCATCATAAACGATTCCAAAGTTTGAAGAGCGCATTGTAGAAGAATCAACTTGTAATTCATCATCTTCGTCACTTTCAATATCATAATCTGGTCCAAATTTTGGTATTATAGTCAGTATTTCTTCAATTTCTATATCTATGGAAAAATGAAAAAAATCATAATATATGGATTTTAAAGGGGTTTACTACATAAGACAATAAACTATAAATAACTTAACATTAATAAACTTTAATAAACTATTAATAACTTGGCATTATATCTCAGGGGATACACATTCAATCAAATATAATTCACTGCATACTTGGCGGTGTATATCATAGGATACACACCATTTTGGAATGCAATATAAACAAGATTTGTCACATATTTGAATCAATATGATTTTTTTATTATTCACTTAACCCTTATAAACACGCTTTTATTCCTAAAATAACTACATATCTGATAATGCAGGTAATACATACAGATTACTTACAGACAAATTAGTCGTGCGTCTTCTGTTGGCAGAAGTATTGCAGCGGTGTGAATTTGAACTGTCACTGTTCTTCTTAATTGAACAGTAGATGGCTCTAGTGGTACTAATTATCAAGTCAAGAATACGGTAAAGCAGTTTTAATTAAAATTTGCTTTACCCGTGTACCAGTTGGGAAAAAAATATCCAAACTATGTATACTATAGGATACATTGCCAAGAAGAAGGTTGAAAGGCAAAATATTGAAAGAAGACGGAGAACGGTATATTGCCAAGATACAAGTGTCGTTATTGAAAACTATGATTTTGGGGCGTTACGCCGTGTTGCGCTACATCCTTCTTGACATCTGTCGAATCTGCCGGATCTTCTCTGATGATGGACACTGCAATGCTGTCCGAAACGTTGGCCCAAGAAGGAGGTAGCAAAAAGAAATAACGAAAAAATCTTGAACTACATAAACAAAAAAAATAAAAATTAGGAAAAATTCCTGTTTATTAATGTTGCTCCGTATTTTGGAGTCAACAGTAAAATTTTGACTTTATTCAGGTGTTGCCATGTTAGTCGGGGGGTTACAGACCCCTATCACTTTCTGAGTTCACAGATTGTATTCCTGACAACTGCATCATTTCATTTTGAGGTCCGGAGTTCCATCTTCTCAATTCTTTCAAGTTCGACGAGACCACTACAGCGTAGTAAATGCTGATAACTGAAAACAGTCAGAAAATCACAAATTATTTGAAATAAAACACAGTGACCTTGATTTGGTTTACGCTCGCCCTGCGAAACTTCAGGTAGTAATTATTTAATCTTGATATGTAGCAAACACTTTGTGGGAATACATAATTATAATAAACACAATTAAATAATTTTGTTTCAATTCCACTTAATAAAGTGGAATTGAAACAAAATTATTTAATTGTGTTTATTATAGTAATTATTTGATTTTTTATTATAATTTCTTCTTATTATTCTATTTATATTTTATTTTATTGTTTATAGGAAACCAACAGTTATTTATAAGATACTTACATTGTAAATCCAATTAAGTTCAATTAATTATCTTAATAAGCCAATAAATATACAGGGACGTACTTGACTTACGGTAACCAGTGATTCCTGACATTATTTGGAGTAAAAATTGTAAAATGAAATTTCGTTCTCTGGTGACATTTTTGATGATTTTTTTTCTAAAAAACTAATAAAAAGAAGTAGGTATTGGAGAGTTGGGGGCGGGGTAAGAGGTTGGACGGTTACTCGGCTGAGTGACCAGCGATGACATTAGGAAGATTTTTTTAAAATTTGATTTTAAAGAAAAATTAAAAATAAAAGTAATCAAAAAACTCACTGAAGACCAAAATTTCAATTACATTTTTTACTTCAAATAATTAATAATTAAAGCAAGTCAAGTACGCCCCTTAATGTCCTGTATTACACATAGGCAATCATTTATATTTAGTCGATGTACACATATATTACATAAGCAAGGACTTAATATATACATAAATATCGTTAAGTTTACCTGCTGACAAATTGCTTTGATAAAATTTTTTGGGTGCTTCTGATGATGAATAATAAAAAAAATCGGAGTGTGCATTTCACACGCGTTAGAAGTAAACCTTCAGAAAACTAAAATAGGCAAGAGTGGGGTTACTACGAAGCACTTTTTTATCAATGTGAAGGACGATTTTTTTCCATATTTTTGTCGCCGAATTCTAGCGCACCTTTTCTTATACATTTGTTCATCATATTAGTATTTGTATATGGAGTCGCTAGATTTCGTTTTCTTTTGTGTTTTATTTTGACTGTTCATTTTGGATTGGTTTGAAGATTGGATATTGATTTTACAAAAATAAATATATATATATATAATTTTACTTTTGTATTTCGTAGGATTCGATCCCTGGTCCGCTAAATATCAGGCCTTGGTCAGGCCGCTGAGGTTCGTCAGGGGCTCTATACTATTACACCGAAGGAGACTTGCGTGGGACTGTGGTTTTGTCGTATTATATTGGAACCTAGTAAACATTTTATTGCTACTCGTATCTCATTATATCGCAGGCTAAATCATACAGATTTATGTGTTATAGTTTCTTTTTAGTTTCGCTCGTTTCCATTTCACCCATTTTGTGATAGTCATACACATCAATGTAATGTTATTAAATTATTTTAATAGAGTAATATTATAAATATTATATATAACAAATCACAGAAAACGAACTAAAGTTAATTTTGCCTGGTGCCACATTTAATAATAATAACTTAACTGTTTTTGAAGTGAAACTTCTTTACCACCGTTGTGATTTGAAACTCGGATGAAACGGAAATGACGCATTACAGTACCTACTAAGCGTCAAACTGCGCTCATTGGCTGCTTTGATTATGATCTCACTTTTCAAGGCTCCTATTGTTTGAGATTGTATTTTTTGAAGTTTCGCTTCTTCCGCGTGTGAACTGCACTTGTTTTTTTTTAAATAATAATTTTATTATATAAAAGAAATATTTAATTAAACAGGAGTTCTTAAAATTATTTTGATAACAAAAAAGTAAATATTATCATTACCTCATTACAGAAATTACGAATGCAAAAAAAGTTCTCCAGGTGCGCTTCATTTGACTGTTGGTAAGAGGATACCTTAATGTAGATATAAGTGACAAATGATATCATCATAATCACCACAAAAAATGTTCACATTACCCAGACACTGAGATATCCAGACTTTTTCTGAAAAAAAAGGTTTAAAAAAATGTATGTAAAAAGGGGGGTTTGCAAGACGAAGTTTATGAAAAACCTGGCTACTCAGATTTGGTCATCTATTCTGTGTAGTAATCTCTCGCCAGAGCGAAAGTGACTGAATATTGTGATCCAACTGCTCTCGATCGTCCGGAGCCAGTGGGATTATGGCATTCACCATTTTGGTATTTTGTGAGGTTAAAGGTAGTGGAGAGGGACAGGAAATGAGTTAGAGAAAGGTGGGAAGTAAATTTTTGTTTTTTTTTAATATTTTTTTAAATTTAATTATTTTCATATTACATTTGGTTATAAAATGACGTATTGCCCATCTCACTAGATGTGAAACGCCTGTGTTGAGATGGCAATTTACAGAGTGGTTATCTAAGATTTTGTAGTAATATTATGAAAATGGCAGGTTAATATAATTTTTTTTTCTTTAAATATACAATTCAAGTATGTTACATATATATATAAAGAAGATTGCAGTAGGTACATGGTTACATATATACACACAGTAGGTATAAAGGTAAGTCTGTTATTAAATACTTGTGATGGATATGTTTATTTGAGGTGATCAATGATTTTACTTTTAAATGTACTTTTGGTTTGCGTGTTTCTAATTTCAGGAGGTAGAGATTAGAAGTAGACTATTCAGATCTGGTCACTAAACACGGCTAAAGTCATTTCAAGCAAAGTTTCGGTTCTTAATGGTGGTCTTTCATCAAGGCGATATTAAGAACTACTTTTTTCACAGAATTTGAAAAATTCATCAAAATTCAAAGTTTATTTTCAAGTTCTACATACTTACATAATTGCAAATCCGACTTCTGCCAGTGCTGTAGATATTCGTCAACACTTTGGTTTTCATAGATATTAGTCAACAGTTTGAGCTGTAGATATTCGTCAACACTTTGGTTCTCATAGATATTAGTTCGATTTTTTCAGTTTTTGGAATTCCTGTAGATATTAGTAGACGCCTTCCCTTGTAATGGCCAAGTGTACTTGTAAATATGTGGGAGGTTCTCCGATGAGAGCCCCACACGGTTCGCCCCCGGACCAGTTGTCGGCGTGTTTGCCAACCGCCGCCGAAATGCATTCCTGATTCTGCGTGGATACATGTAAGCTCGCATTTCTTGTGCTGTTTAACTTTCTTAAATCAATGTAATTGTGACACGATAAAGTTTAGACCAGAGAGAGATTTAAAGTCAATCTAGGACGAGTTTCCACCTCGTAGGTTCGCTGATTCTATTGTACTATGACCTTGTTTTTAGGGGAATAAACCACGTGTCCATGCACCCTGTTTTATTAACATGACCTGAGGTTCCCATCCGTTACCAACTGTTGAGCAGATGAGGCCACCCGCCGATCCATTGCCTTGAGGCTTTCGCCGCCGCCTATGAGTTAGCTGGCCGCGACGAGGTAAGTGACGGTCGCCCTAGGCCCCAAGGCCCAAGGTGGAACTTGCCCTTCCTGATACCCCTCCGCCCTTTGGCGTGTAGCGTAGTTTATATTGTATTGTATTACAGCACTGATTTCCAATGTCTGGCTCCATACGGGGCTCAGCGTCTGGCACCGGCCGCCCAGCGTGGTACGGCACCGGCGCTCCAAGTGGGCCGTAAGTAACCATGAATGGAAGCTCTAACATTGAATCACAGCAATATTGTTAAAACATTTTTACATTTTTACAAAGGGCTTTTACATATAACGCAGTACGTTTTTTTATTACAAACAAAATAAAGAGTTGACAAAATACAGATATCATAAAATATAGAAAATAAAATAAAGGTTACATAAAATACAAGATGCAAAGTATTCCAGAACTATCTCGAATGTTGTCCCGAGCGAAGCCGGGTAACCCAGCTAGTATTAGATAATTTTCTAATATCCTCCATATCAACAATAATATTAATAAAAGTGCATAAAATTGGTGTTCACAATAGTTAATGAAACAAGTTGAAATAGTTGGCACATAACGGCGTTTAAAGTTTGCCAAGTTAAAAATTGTTATCAAAACATCCATATTGAATAAGTATTTGTTACCAAACTATGTAAAGGTTGTATTGTTGTATGTAATATGTATTCTTCTTTTCAATATAAATTTGGTAATGACTTGCTTATATTTGGTGAATGGTATGTTGAATATGTCAACAACATCTTTATAGTCATTTCCCAAATTTTGTATGCGGCGAGCGGGGGTATACAACTGTGATTCTGTGTTGGAGTTATCACAATAGAACGGTAGATATTGCCTCGATGTTGGTTTGCGAGGTATATGAAAAGAAATCAAGTATAATAAATAGTTCATGGCTGTCAATTACTGAATTTATGATTTTATATAACATGTTAGGTCATTAACTATTCTACGTTCAGATAATTTTAATAAATTTAGTTGGCATAGTAGATAATCATAGTTGACACAATCCCTTGTAATACCCATTTTAAAATTAATAAATCTTAAGAATTTATTTTGAATTCTTTCTATAGTGAGCGAATGACTAGCGTAGCTAGGTACCCATACTGTAGAGTTGTACTCAATTTGACTCCTAACCAAAGACATGTACAAATTTTTATAGGTTTGAATATTTTTAAATTGACTGCAAATTCTTATTATAAAGCCCAACATTTTCAAAGCTTTATTATGTTGGGTATAAGGTAGGTTTGAGAAGGTGAAACTGTGTGTGGGAAATGCTGTATGTTTCGTGAACTGTGCTGAGGTGTTTACGTGTTTATGATTATTTATGTGTGTGACAAGTATTTATGTGTTGTAGTACAATGTAAGTTTTTAACATTTATTTATTTTAAATATATTTTTTTAAATTTTAATGGGTAATGTGCATTGATTATTTAGAAATAAAATAATATATATATATATATATGCAATTTGTTGTGCCAATTTGTATTAAAGTCTGTTGGAGTTGGTAGAGCTATCACCGATATTTTTTGCGAGTTCCTCACCAATTTTCAAGAAGCATATTTTTTTTTTTTTTTTTACAGTGAATACCGCACAAGAATCTCAACTGCTCCCGTCTGGAGCCAGTGAGACTATGGCATCCCCAATTGGGGTATGTTGTGAGGCTGAAGGTAGTGGGGAGGGGAAGGAGGTGGGGAAGAGGAAGGTTGGGAATATATTTGCATGTTTAACAATATATTTGCATGATTAACAATATATTTGCATGGATAACTAGAAAAATTAAGTAATTAACGATTAATATTTAGTTGTTTTAAACGTTAAGTCATTTATACATTTGGTTGAGAACGGGTATCTTCTTTAAGTGTTTTCCAAATTTTATTAGGATCATAATTTCAGTTTTCTATTTTCTGTTTATTAATATCCCTTTGCCCTTCCTTATTATTTGAGTACATAATATGTTTCTATTTCTTTTATAGAAGTTTAGAAGTTGTACATCATAGGGATTGTTAATTATTTTTTAGGGAGCTTGTTATGTTTACGGATGGGGTTACTCCATGGCTTAAATAGTAAGATATTATATAATTATATTTGTTAGTAGGTAATTAATAAAGTACGTACAGGCGTCTTCTGGAATTGCAATGTCATATAGTTCTGACCACGAGTTGCTCATTAGAAAAGGAAGAATTCCACCGTAGTTGATATTTTAATGTATAAGTGTGTTTTTGGGATTGTGGGCAGAATATTTATGTTAAAGTTACCAGAAATAAAACAATTTTTAATATTACATAAGTTATTTAAATATTGGTTAAATAGCTATTGATCGATTTAACCCTCTTCTTGGCACCGATAGAATTAAGCAACCTAAAAAATATTTTTTTACGTATTTGAAGTTTGTTGGGCTTCAGAATCACAAAAACAAATGAAAAATATTTTTATTGTTTTTTTTATATAGGTTATTTGGAGTTGTATCCTATATCATACATTGCCAGGTTGTTACAAATCAACCTTAAAAAAAATAAAGCGATGTAAACTAAGTTATTTTCTTTTAATAAATAAATAATGACATCACAAAGTAAAAACCTTTTAGAAGAAGTTTTCTTCGAAAAATTAAAATATTTTATTATGGAAAATTAAAAATTATGTCTTAAAAGCTAATTAGAACTATTATTTTGTGTGATATGATAGGAAACAATTGCTCTAATCAGTAAAAAAAAGCCTCATGCCATATTTTATGCAAAATACAGACGTCAGTCCAGATTTACATGAGTCATTCGTTGATTATCTTCTCCCCATGCATCATAAACGATTCCAAAGTTTGAAGAGCGCATTGTAGAAGAATCAACTTGTAATTCATCATCTTCGTCACTTTCAATATCATAATCTGGTCCAAATTTTGGTATTATAGTCAGTATTTCTTCAATTTCTATATCTATGGAAAAATGAAAAAAATCATAATATATGGATTTTAAAGGGGTTTACTACATAAGACAATAAACTATAAATAACTTAACATTAATAAACTTTAATAAACTATTAATAACTTGGCATTATATCTCAGGGGATACACATTCAATCAAATATAATTCACTGCATACTTGGCGGTGTATATCATAGGATACACACCATTTTGGAATGCAATATAAACAAGATTTGTCACATATTTGAATCAATATGATTTTTTTATTATTCACTTAACCCTTATAAACACGCTTTTATTCCTAAAATAACTACATATCTGATAATGCAGGTAATACATACAGATTACTTACAGACAAATTAGTCGTGCGTCTTCTGTTGGCAGAAGTATTGCAGCGGTGTGAATTTGAACTGTCACTGTTCTTCTTAATTGAACAGTAGATGGCTCTAGTGGTACTAATTATCAAGTCAAGAATACGGTAAAGCAGTTTTAATTAAAATTTGCTTTACCCGTGTACCAGTTGGGAAAAAAATATCCAAACTATGTATACTATAGGATACATTGCCAAGAAGAAGGTTGAAAGGCAAAATATTGAAAGAAGACGGAGAACGGTATATTGCCAAGATACAAGTGTCGTTATTGAAAACTATGATTTTGGGGCGTTACGCCGTGTTGCGCTACATCCTTCTTGACATCTGTCGAATCTGCCGGATCTTCTCTGATGATGGACACTGCAATGCTGTCCGAAACGTTGGCCCAAGAAGGAGGTAGCAAAAAGAAATAACGAAAAAATCTTGAACTACATAAACAAAAAAAATAAAAATTAGGAAAAATTCCTGTTTATTAATGTTGCTCCGTATTTTGGAGTCAACAGTAAAATTTTGACTTTATTCAGGTGTTGCCATGTTAGTCGGGGGGTTACAGACCCCTATCACTTTCTGAGTTCACAGATTGTATTCCTGACAACTGCATCATTTCATTTTGAGGTCCGGAGTTCCATCTTCTCAATTCTTTCAAGTTCGACGAGACCACTACAGCGTAGTAAATGCTGATAACTGAAAACAGTCAGAAAATCACAAATTATTTGAAATAAAACACAGTGACCTTGATTTGGTTTACGCTCGCCCTGCGAAACTTCAGGTAGTAATTATTTAATCTTGATATGTAGCAAACACTTTGTGGGAATACATAATTATAATAAACACAATTAAATAACTTTGTTTCAATTCCACTTAATAAAGTGGAATTGAAACAAAATTATTTAATTGTGTTTATTATAGTAATTATTTGATTTTTTATTATAATTTCTTCTTATTATTCTATTTATATTTTATTTTATTGTTTATAGGAAACCAACAGTTATTTATAAGATACTTACATTGTAAATCCAATTAAGTTCAATTAATTATCTTAATAAGCCAATAAATATACAGGGACGTACTTGACTTACGGTAACCAGTGATTCCTGACATTATTTGGAGTAAAAATTGTAAAATGAAATTTCGTTCTCTGGTGACATTTTTGATGATTTTTTTTCTAAAAAACTAATAAAAAGAAGTAGGTATTGGAGAGTTGGGGGCGGGGTAAGAGGTTGGACGGTTACTCGGCTGAGTGACCAGCGATGACATTAGGAAGATTTTTTTAAAATTTGATTTTAAAGAAAAATTAAAAATAAAAGTAATCAAAAAACTCACTGAAGACCAAAATTTCAATTACATTTTTTACTTCAAATAATTAATAATTAAAGCAAGTCAAGTACGCCCCTTAATGTCCTGTATTACACATAGGCAATCATTTATATTTAGTCGATGTACACATATATTACATAAGCAAGGACTTAATATATACATAAATATCGTTAAGTTTACCTGCTGACAAATTGCTTTGATAAAATTTTTTGGGTGCTTCTGATGATGAATAATAAAAAAAATCGGAGTGTGCATTTCACACGCGTTAGAAGTAAACCTTCAGAAAACTAAAATAGGCAAGAGTGGGGTTACTACGAAGCACTTTTTTATCAATGTGAAGGACGATTTTTTTCCATATTTTTGTCGCCGAATTCTAGCGCACCTTTTCTTATACATTTGTTCATCATATTAGTATTTGTATATGGAGTCGCTAGATTTCGTTTTCTTTTGTGTTTTATTTTGACTGTTCATTTTGGATTGGTTTGAAGATTGGATATTGATTTTACAAAAATAAATATATATATATATAATTTTACTTTTGTATTTCGTAGGATTCGATCCCTGGTCCGCTAAATATCAGGCCTTGGTCAGGCCGCTGAGGTTCGTCAGGGGCTCTATACTATTACACCGAAGGAGACTTGCGTGGGACTGTGGTTTTGTCGTATTATATTGGAACCTAGTAAACATTTTATTGCTACTCGTATCTCATTATATCGCAGGCTAAATCATACAGATTTATGTGTTATAGTTTCTTTTTAGTTTCGCTCGTTTCCATTTCACCCATTTTGTGATAGTCATACACATCAATGTAATGTTATTAAATTATTTTAATAGAGTAATATTATAAATATTATATATAACAAATCACAGAAAACGAACTAAAGTTAATTTTGCCTGGTGCCACATTTAATAATAATAACTTAACTGTTTTTGAAGTGAAACTTCTTTACCACCGTTGTGATTTGAAACTCGGATGAAACGGAAATGACGCATTACAGTACCTACTAAGCGTCAAACTGCGCTCATTGGCTGCTTTGATTATGATCTCACTTTTCAAGGCTCCTATTGTTTGAGATTGTATTTTTTGAAGTTTCGCTTCTTCCGCGTGTGAACTGCACTTGTTTTTTTTTAAATAATAATTTTATTATATAAAAGAAATATTTAATTAAACAGGAGTTCTTAAAATTATTTTGATAACAAAAAAGTAAATATTATCATTACCTCATTACAGAAATTACGAATGCAAAAAAAGTTCTCCAGGTGCGCTTCATTTGACTGTTGGTAAGAGGATACCTTAATGTAGATATAAGTGACAAATGATATCATCATAATCACCACAAAAAATGTTCACATTACCCAGACACTGAGATATCCAGACTTTTTCTGAAAAAAAAGGTTTAAAAAAATGTATGTAAAAAGGGGGGTTTGCAAGACGAAGTTTATGAAAAACCTGGCTACTCAGATTTGGTCATCTATTCTGTGTAGTAATCTCTCGCCAGAGCGAAAGTGACTGAATATTGTGATCCAACTGCTCTCGATCGTCCGGAGCCAGTGGGATTATGGCATTCACCATTTTGGTATTTTGTGAGGTTAAAGGTAGTGGAGAGGGACAGGAAATGAGTTAGAGAAAGGTGGGAAGTAAATTTTTGTTTTTTTTTAATATTTTTTTAAATTTAATTATTTTCATATTACATTTGGTTATAAAATGACGTATTGCCCATCTCACTAGATGTGAAACGCCTGTGTTGAGATGGCAATTTACAGAGTGGTTATCTAAGATTTTGTAGTAATATTATGAAAATGGCAGGTTAATATAATTTTTTTTTCTTCAAATATACAATTCAAGTATGTTACATATATATATAAAGAAGATTGCAGTAGGTACATGGTTACATATATACACACAGTAGGTATAAAGGTAAGTCTGTTATTAAATACTTGTGATGGATATGTTTATTTGAGGTGATCAATGATTTTACTTTTAAATGTACTTTTGGTTTGCGTGTTTCTAATTTCAGGAGGTAGAGATTAGAAGTAGACTATTCAGATCTGGTCACTAAACACGGCTAAAGTCATTTCAAGCAAAGTTTCGGTTCTTAATGGTGGTCTTTCATCAAGGCGATATTAAGAACTACTTTTTTCACAGAATTTGAAAAATTCATCAAAATTCAAAGTTTATTTTCAAGTTCTACATACTTACATAATTGCAAATCCGACTTCTGCCAGTGCTGTAGATATTCGTCAACACTTTGGTTTTCATAGATATTAGTCAACAGTTTGAGCTGTAGATATTCGTCAACACTTTGGTTCTCATAGATATTAGTTCGATTTTTTCAGTTTTTGGAATTCCTGTAGATATTAGTAGACGCCTTCCCTTGTAATGGCCAAGTGTACTTGTAAATATGTGGGAGGTTCTCCGATGAGAGCCCCACACGGTTCGCCCCCGGACCAGTTGTCGGCGTGTTTGCCAACCGCCGCCGAAATGCATTCCTGATTCTGCGTGGATACATGTAAGCTCGCATTTCTTGTGCTGTTTAACTTTCTTAAATCAATGTAATTGTGACACGATAAAGTTTAGACCAGAGAGAGATTTAAAGTCAATCTAGGACGAGTTTCCACCTCGTAGGTTCGCTGATTCTATTGTACTATGACCTTGTTTTTAGGGGAATAAACCACGTGTCCATGCACCCTGTTTTATTAACATGACCTGAGGTTCCCATCCGTTACCAACTGTTGAGCAGATGAGGCCACCCGCCGATCCATTGCCTTGAGGCTTTCGCCGCCGCCTATGAGTTAGCTGGCCGCGACGAGGTAAGTGACGGTCGCCCTAGGCCCCAAGGCCCAAGGTGGAACTTGCCCTTCCTGATACCCCTCCGCCCTTTGGCGTGTAGCGTAGTTTATATTGTATTGTATTACAGCACTGATTTCCAATGTCTGGCTCCATACGGGGCTCAGCGTCTGGCACCGGCCGCCCAGCGTGGTACGGCACCGGCGCTCCAAGTGGGCCGTAAGTAACCATGAATGGAAGCTCTAACATTGAATCACAGCAATATTGTTAAAACATTTTTACATTTTTACAAAGGGCTTTTACATATAACGCAGTACGTTTTTTTATTACAAACAAAATAAAGAGTTGACAAAATACAGATATCATAAAATATAGAAAATAAAATAAAGGTTACATAAAATACAAGATGCAAAGTATTCCAGAACTATCTCGAATGTTGTCCCGAGCGAAGCCGGGTAACCCAGCTAGTATTAGATAATTTTCTAATATCCTCCATATCAACAATAATATTAATAAAAGTGCATAAAATTGGTGTTCACAATAGTTAATGAAACAAGTTGAAATAGTTGGCACATAACGGCGTTTAAAGTTTGCCAAGTTAAAAATTGTTATCAAAACATCCATATTGAATAAGTATTTGTTACCAAACTATGTAAAGGTTGTATTGTTGTATGTAATATGTATTCTTCTTTTCAATATAAATTTGGTAATGACTTGCTTATATTTGGTGAATGGTATGTTGAATATGTCAACAACATCTTTATAGTCATTTCCCAAATTTTGTATGCGGCGAGCGGGGGTATACAACTGTGATTCTGTGTTGGAGTTATCACAATAGAACGGTAGATATTGCCTCGATGTTGGTTTGCGAGGTATATGAAAAGAAATCAAGTATAATAAATAGTTCATGGCTGTCAATTACTGAATTTATGATTTTATATAACATGTTAGGTCATTAACTATTCTACGTTCAGATAATTTTAATAAATTTAGTTGGCATAGTAGATAATCATAGTTGACACAATCCCTTGTAATACCCATTTTAAAATTAATAAATCTTAAGAATTTATTTTGAATTCTTTCTATAGTGAGCGAATGACTAGCGTAGCTAGGTACCCATACTGTAGAGTTGTACTCAATTTGACTCCTAACCAAAGACATGTACAAATTTTTATAGGTTTGAATATTTTTAAATTGACTGCAAATTCTTATTATAAAGCCCAACATTTTCAAAGCTTTATTATGTTGGGTATAAGGTAGGTTTGAGAAGGTGAAACTGTGTGTGGGAAATGCTGTATGTTTCGTGAACTGTGCTGAGGTGTTTACGTGTTTATGATTATTTATGTGTGTGACAAGTATTTATGTGTTGTAGTACAATGTAAGTTTTTAACATTTATTTATTTTAAATATATTTTTTTAAATTTTAATGGGTAATGTGCATTGATTATTTAGAAATAAAATAATATATATATATATATATATGCAATTTGTTGTGCCAATTTGTATTAAAGTCTGTTGGAGTTGGTAGAGCTATCACCGATATTTTTTGCGAGTTCCTCACCAATTTTCAAGAAGCATATTTTTTTTTTTTTTTTTACAGTGAATACCGCACAAGAATCTCAACTGCTCCCGTCTGGAGCCAGTGAGACTATGGCATCCCCAATTGGGGTATGTTGTGAGGCTGAAGGTAGTGGGGAGGGGAAGGAGGTGGGGAAGAGGAAGGTTGGGAATATATTTGCATGTTTAACAATATATTTGCATGATTAACAATATATTTGCATGGATAACTAGAAAAATTAAGTAATTAACGATTAATATTTAGTTGTTTTAAACGTTAAGTCATTTATACATTTGGTTGAGAACGGGTATCTTCTTTAAGTGTTTTCCAAATTTTATTAGGATCATAATTTCAGTTTTCTATTTTCTGTTTATTAATATCCCTTTGCCCTTCCTTATTATTTGAGTACATAATATGTTTCTATTTCTTTTATAGAAGTTTAGAAGTTGTACATCATAGGGATTGTTAATTATTTTTTAGGGAGCTTGTTATGTTTACGGATGGGGTTACTCCATGGCTTAAATAGTAAGATATTATATAATTATATTTGTTAGTAGGTAATTAATAAAGTACGTACAGGCGTCTTCTGGAATTGCAATGTCATATAGTTCTGACCACGAGTTGCTCATTAGAAAAGGAAGAATTCCACCGTAGTTGATATTTTAATGTATAAGTGTGTTTTTGGGATTGTGGGCAGAATATTTATGTTAAAGTTACCAGAAATAAAACAATTTTTAATATTACATAAGTTATTTAAATATTGGTTAAATAGCTATTGATCGATTTAACCCTCTTCTTGGCACCGATAGAATTAAGCAACCTAAAAAATATTTTTTTACGTATTTGAAGTTTGTTGGGCTTCAGAATCACAAAAACAAATGAAAAATATTTTTATTGTTTTTTTTATATAGGTTATTTGGAGTTGTATCCTATATCATACATTGCCAGGTTGTTACAAATCAACCTTAAAAAAAATAAAGCGATGTAAACTAAGTTATTTTCTTTTAATAAATAAATAATGACATCACAAAGTAAAAACCTTTTAGAAGAAGTTTTCTTCGAAAAATTAAAATATTTTATTATGGAAAATTAAAAATTATGTCTTAAAAGCTAATTAGAACTATTATTTTGTGTGATATGATAGGAAACAATTGCTCTAATCAGTAAAAAAAAGCCTCATGCCATATTTTATGCAAAATACAGACGTCAGTCCAGATTTACATGAGTCATTCGTTGATTATCTTCTCCCCATGCATCATAAACGATTCCAAAGTTTGAAGAGCGCATTGTAGAAGAATCAACTTGTAATTCATCATCTTCGTCACTTTCAATATCATAATCTGGTCCAAATTTTGGTATTATAGTCAGTATTTCTTCAATTTCTATATCTATGGAAAAATGAAAAAAATCATAATATATGGATTTTAAAGGGGTTTACTACATAAGACAATAAACTATAAATAACTTAACATTAATAAACTTTAATAAACTATTAATAACTTGGCATTATATCTCAGGGGATACACATTCAATCAAATATAATTCACTGCATACTTGGCGGTGTATATCATAGGATACACACCATTTTGGAATGCAATATAAACAAGATTTGTCACATATTTGAATCAATATGATTTTTTTATTATTCACTTAACCCTTATAAACACGCTTTTATTCCTAAAATAACTACATATCTGATAATGCAGGTAATACATACAGATTACTTACAGACAAATTAGTCGTGCGTCTTCTGTTGGCAGAAGTATTGCAGCGGTGTGAATTTGAACTGTCACTGTTCTTCTTAATTGAACAGTAGATGGCTCTAGTGGTACTAATTATCAAGTCAAGAATACGGTAAAGCAGTTTTAATTAAAATTTGCTTTACCCGTGTACCAGTTGGGAAAAAAATATCCAAACTATGTATACTATAGGATACATTGCCAAGAAGAAGGTTGAAAGGCAAAATATTGAAAGAAGACGGAGAACGGTATATTGCCAAGATACAAGTGTCGTTATTGAAAACTATGATTTTGGGGCGTTACGCCGTGTTGCGCTACATCCTTCTTGACATCTGTCGAATCTGCCGGATCTTCTCTGATGATGGACACTGCAATGCTGTCCGAAACGTTGGCCCAAGAAGGAGGTAGCAAAAAGAAATAACGAAAAAATCTTGAACTACATAAACAAAAAAAATAAAAATTAGGAAAAATTCCTGTTTATTAATGTTGCTCCGTATTTTGGAGTCAACAGTAAAATTTTGACTTTATTCAGGTGTTGCCATGTTAGTCGGGGGGTTACAGACCCCTATCACTTTCTGAGTTCACAGATTGTATTCCTGACAACTGCATCATTTCATTTTGAGGTCCGGAGTTCCATCTTCTCAATTCTTTCAAGTTCGACGAGACCACTACAGCGTAGTAAATGCTGATAACTGAAAACAGTCAGAAAATCACAAATTATTTGAAATAAAACACAGTGACCTTGATTTGGTTTACGCTCGCCCTGCGAAACTTCAGGTAGTAATTATTTAATCTTGATATGTAGCAAACACTTTGTGGGAATACATAATTATAATAAACACAATTAAATAACTTTGTTTCAATTCCACTTAATAAAGTGGAATTGAAACAAAATTATTTAATTGTGTTTATTATAGTAATTATTTGATTTTTTATTATAATTTCTTCTTATTATTCTATTTATATTTTATTTTATTGTTTATAGGAAACCAACAGTTATTTATAAGATACTTACATTGTAAATCCAATTAAGTTCAATTAATTATCTTAATAAGCCAATAAATATACAGGGACGTACTTGACTTACGGTAACCAGTGATTCCTGACATTATTTGGAGTAAAAATTGTAAAATGAAATTTCGTTCTCTGGTGACATTTTTGATGATTTTTTTTCTAAAAAACTAATAAAAAGAAGTAGGTATTGGAGAGTTGGGGGCGGGGTAAGAGGTTGGACGGTTACTCGGCTGAGTGACCAGCGATGACATTAGGAAGATTTTTTTAAAATTTGATTTTAAAGAAAAATTAAAAATAAAAGTAATCAAAAAACTCACTGAAGACCAAAATTTCAATTACATTTTTTACTTCAAATAATTAATAATTAAAGCAAGTCAAGTACGCCCCTTAATGTCCTGTATTACACATAGGCAATCATTTATATTTAGTCGATGTACACATATATTACATAAGCAAGGACTTAATATATACATAAATATCGTTAAGTTTACCTGCTGACAAATTGCTTTGATAAAATTTTTTGGGTGCTTCTGATGATGAATAATAAAAAAAATCGGAGTGTGCATTTCACACGCGTTAGAAGTAAACCTTCAGAAAACTAAAATAGGCAAGAGTGGGGTTACTACGAAGCACTTTTTTATCAATGTGAAGGACGATTTTTTTCCATATTTTTGTCGCCGAATTCTAGCGCACCTTTTCTTATACATTTGTTCATCATATTAGTATTTGTATATGGAGTCGCTAGATTTCGTTTTCTTTTGTGTTTTATTTTGACTGTTCATTTTGGATTGGTTTGAAGATTGGATATTGATTTTACAAAAATAAATATATATATATATAATTTTACTTTTGTATTTCGTAGGATTCGATCCCTGGTCCGCTAAATATCAGGCCTTGGTCAGGCCGCTGAGGTTCGTCAGGGGCTCTATACTATTACACCGAAGGAGACTTGCGTGGGACTGTGGTTTTGTCGTATTATATTGGAACCTAGTAAACATTTTATTGCTACTCGTATCTCATTATATCGCAGGCTAAATCATACAGATTTATGTGTTATAGTTTCTTTTTAGTTTCGCTCGTTTCCATTTCACCCATTTTGTGATAGTCATACACATCAATGTAATGTTATTAAATTATTTTAATAGAGTAATATTATAAATATTATATATAACAAATCACAGAAAACGAACTAAAGTTAATTTTGCCTGGTGCCACATTTAATAATAATAACTTAACTGTTTTTGAAGTGAAACTTCTTTACCACCGTTGTGATTTGAAACTCGGATGAAACGGAAATGACGCATTACAGTACCTACTAAGCGTCAAACTGCGCTCATTGGCTGCTTTGATTATGATCTCACTTTTCAAGGCTCCTATTGTTTGAGATTGTATTTTTTGAAGTTTCGCTTCTTCCGCGTGTGAACTGCACTTGTTTTTTTTTAAATAATAATTTTATTATATAAAAGAAATATTTAATTAAACAGGAGTTCTTAAAATTATTTTGATAACAAAAAAGTAAATATTATCATTACCTCATTACAGAAATTACGAATGCAAAAAAAGTTCTCCAGGTGCGCTTCATTTGACTGTTGGTAAGAGGATACCTTAATGTAGATATAAGTGACAAATGATATCATCATAATCACCACAAAAAATGTTCACATTACCCAGACACTGAGATATCCAGACTTTTTCTGAAAAAAAAGGTTTAAAAAAATGTATGTAAAAAGGGGGGTTTGCAAGACGAAGTTTATGAAAAACCTGGCTACTCAGATTTGGTCATCTATCCTGTGTAGTAATCTCTCGCCAGAGCGAAAGTGACTGAATATTGTGATCCAACTGCTCTCGATCGTCCGGAGCCAGTGGGATTATGGCATTCACCATTTTGGTATTTTGTGAGGTTAAAGGTAGTGGAGAGGGACAGGAAATGAGTTAGAGAAAGGTGGGAAGTAAATTTTTGTTTTTTTTTAATATTTTTTTAAATTTAATTATTTTCATATTACATTTGGTTATAAAATGACGTATTGCCCATCTCACTAGATGTGAAACGCCTGTGTTGAGATGGCAATTTACAGAGTGGTTATCTAAGATTTTGTAGTAATATTATGAAAATGGCAGGTTAATATAATTTTTTTTTCTTTAAATATACAATTCAAGTATGTTACATATATATATAAAGAAGATTGCAGTAGGTACATGGTTACATATATACACACAGTAGGTATAAAGGTAAGTCTGTTATTAAATACTTGTGATGGATATGTTTATTTGAGGTGATCAATGATTTTACTTTTAAATGTACTTTTGGTTTGCGTGTTTCTAATTTCAGGAGGTAGAGATTAGAAGTAGACTATTCAGATCTGGTCACTAAACACGGCTAAAGTCATTTCAAGCAAAGTTTCGGTTCTTAATGGTGGTCTTTCATCAAGGCGATATTAAGAACTACTTTTTTCACAGAATTTGAAAAATTCATCAAAATTCAAAGTTTATTTTCAAGTTCTGTAAAGGTTCTATTCAAGTTTCGTTATTATCATTACAGGCCAGTTGTTTTATACAACGGACATAATAAAATAACTTGAACCGAACTTTCACAAAACTTGAGAATTAACTATGAAATTCGATGAATTGTTCAAATCCTGTGAAACAACTGGAACTTAAAGTTTCTACCATTCTGTTGTGTTGTCCGATGTGCAGTTCAATGTTCCACAAATATACTATAATAAGTAGCTATGTGTTTTTAAAAAATACATATTATGTTACTTTTAATTAACAGTTTGTAAAATATCACAGATTAATCAACTGTAATTTAATCAACTGTAGATTAATCAACTGTAATTTCAAATAAATGTTACACTAATAACACAAGCGTGCGGGTCAGAACTTGCAAATTCCATTTTCAAATGAGGCTAGCACGGTCGAGATATGACACCAGAAAACTATTTTTTAAACTCAAAGTGAAAACAAAACTGCCAAAATATCAATGATAACCTACCCGTCGAACACCGAGCACAAGAACTGTTCCCTGAATAAGGAACTTCAGTGAAAAATATTCTGGCTTTAAAAAAATATGTTCATTTAGACCAATAAACGATGATTCTGAATATATAAGTTTAATTTAATAATATTAAACACAGAGTTTAAAAAGTCCATTTTTAATCGGGTCAGGCCCAATTTTTAAAACGCCGTGACGGAAGGACGTATTGTTAAGCTATGTCGTGTAACTCATGTAATGTCATCATAAACGAGTGTCTTACGTTTATGCAAAATAAACAACTCAACAATTACATAAAAGAAAAAAAGATAATGAGCCCAAACCAATTTGGGTTTAGGGACAATCTCAGCACTCAAGATGCAATTGCTAAATTAACTTCAACAATAATACAAAAATTAGATAATAGAGAAAAGTGTCTTGGTATATTCATCGACTTACGCAAGGCATTTGATAGCATATCACACTCCAAACTAAATGAGAAACTCATGCAAATTGGATTGGACGGAACAGTACTGTCATGGTTCCAAAGTTATCTAAAAGAGAGATTTCATTACGTCAAAATAAATAATACACTAAGTGAACCTAAAACCTCATCATTTGGTATACCACAAGGAACTGTCATCGGTCCAATCCTTTTTATTATATATGTTAATCAAATGTTCACTCTTCCCATAGTTGGAGATATCATATCTTATGCAGACGACACTGTAGTTATCACTAAAGGGAAATCATGGGAGGAAACAATGAGTATAGCAAATATCAATATAAACATACTCAAAACATGGTTTGACCTAAATTGTCTCTCACTTAATACGGAGAAAACTTATTTTATTCCTTTTTCTTTGAAAGAAAATGTCGAGAACAATATAACTATTAAAATCCATTCATCACAGTGTGAAAATAAAAAGGAATGCAACGATGAAAATTGCCTACCAATAACATGCAAAAATAGTATAAAGTATCTGGGTTTCATAGTAGATAGACACTTAAAATGGAAAGAACAAGTCCAAAATACAGTAACCAGAATAAGAAAACTTATGTACATATTTATTAGACTGAGAAACATCTTATCATCCAATATGATCAAAACTATCTATTTCTCTCTTGCCCAATCTATTCTACAATATGGTATAATTGGGTGGGGTGGGACTTTCAAAACTAACCTATTACCTGTAGAAAGGGTACAGAGGTTGATTTTGAAAGTCATCTTACGAAAACCATCTGTATTTCCAACAACACAGCTATTTGACTCTTTTAGGGTTCTCAGTCTTAATAAAATTTTCAAAAAGAACTCATGAAACGTTGGACGCCACTGAAACGTATCATGTTCGTATAAAATGTAACCTTGCGGCAGAGCAGAGACCAGGGCTCAGGATAGTGGGCCAAGTAGTAATCTGTCATGTAGGTAGGGTTTTCAGTCAAATAAAAGAAGATGAACTTTATAAAAATGTATTGAATCCAAACCAAAAAGCAACAAAGAAGTGTACAAACTTCATACCAAGGTAACAAAAGGAAATATAAAAAATACACATACCAGATGGACTCCTAATGGACACGCTAAACTAACTATACGGAAATAGCCCCGGAAGACGAACGCGATCTTGCTTCGCAGAGAGAGAACACGAGACGGGACGGGAACACCAGCCTTCCCATCCGGGAACGGCGCGGAATCCAGAGCACCAAGGTCGTCCTTCTAATTGGGCAGGAGGCCGCTATACCTCCAAGGAGCGCATTCAGCCACGGGCCATCTCGACGAACTCCAATCAAAAGGCACGTGGCCCCCAACAGTATCCAAGTCTGGCGTATTACGGTAGTACGGTTAGCAGACCGTGACTTTGCGACGCGGGGTCGTGAAGGCATATTATAGTAGCCAACACCAGGACCAATTCACTTCACGATTCCTTTTCCAGAAATAATTCCACAAAACGGCCAACCAGCCACATCGGAAAAAGGTGGGACTTTCACGTCATCCACAATAAATAACTCGTACACGAACCTCGCGTGTTACGTAAAAACACCCCGCGTTCTTTTAGGTTTTAAATCAACTTAGATTCTCATGATAAAACGTAAATTTAAACTCCTGATGGAGAGTGACTAATTTCCGAACCAGCTGCCCATGCTGATTTGGGAGGAAGTGACCATAAACAAAAAGGAAGCTCTCTCTTTTCCAAAAATTACCAGTGTCCAAAAAACACCATAAACAAAATAACCACCTAAGCAAGAACTGCATTAGTCACATAATTATTTATGTGACACTCATTATTGCAAAATCATAAAGATCATTTCAATCCATCAACAACAACATTCACAAACATAAACAACCGACCACGATTACGGGGCAATTTAGAAATTCCAAAATTTAAAACGAGTGCTTCCCAACACCATATCAAGGTATAAAATTTTTCAATGCTCTCCCGTATAAAATCAAGACTGAAAAAAATTATAAAGTTTTTAAATCCCAAATAAAAAACACTAATAGACCAACCCGACACTAATTATAAGTTTTAAATTCATCATCACAATAAAAATAAAAAAAATAAACTAGAACATATTCTCTAAAAATATTTCATCACCATATCAAATTGAAATCAAAGTACATACGTGTTATTTGCAGGCACCGAATTGTTACAACTTTATTATATGTACCTACTCTGACAATACTGTCAGCCCATCCATTTCAAATATCAATATTTTCTTAACCAACGATATGTACCTACTACCTACTTACAATCTACATACATATTGAATAAATACAATAATATTATTTTTATTTCTAATATATCTATGCCTGTATTATCTTATATTGCATCTTATTCCAATTTTAACTCTTATTTACTTCAAGTTCATTATGTCGACTTGTCTTCATGAATATATATATTATTAATATGTATAAGTACTTGTAATAACATACTCTGTGTACCTATGCATTTTACAATGGCACTCCAAAATTCAAGCACGAGAAATGTTTTCTCTTTTGAATTGGGTAGTTTCATTAAAAAGAAATTTATATATTGTTATTAGTTTTAAGAATCTAATGTTTTACTATGAATCTGTATACTTATGTATTTTTTTTTTAATAATAAAAAAGGCAGATACTCTCGATGAAATCGCCATCATCCAATTATGTATTTCCACCTTTTCGGATGAGGATGTAAGGGATGCAAAAACTATCCTGTTCGATAAGCTTCCGGAGAAACGCACTCTGCGGAAAGGAGACGGCAGGATTAGCCGAGATCTCCAGGACATCCTGAGGACGTTGAAGGAGACGGACCCTGACCAACTGCCTATATTCGTTGCCAGACAGCTGCACAAATTGCCTCCAGTCAACTTCGATAGTGTGGACGTATCTAAACTTCTATAATTCCATGAAAACAGAAATAACTCTCATCAAAATGGAATTAAAAAATTCACCAGTCACAAGAAATGATTATTTAAAACAAGAACTGGCTTCACTAAGAGAACAAATTACAAAACTGCATGCTCCAAACATACAAAGCGATTTAGCTGAAAACTCGCAACAAAATAGCGGCAAAATCGTAGGTAATCCACAACTTAAAAGTAAACAAATACCGACAGAAGCAACCTACTTATCGACTGCATCTAAGAACGCATACAGTAATGGAACTACCACGCACACGAAAACGAACAGTAATCGCCGTGAACGACTGAGTTCGGACTTCGAAACTAAACAGGGAACGCGCGAACATGGCCCGCGGTCTCAACCCCGGCCATCCGCGACTGACGAAAGCGGTTTCACATTAGTAACGCGGAAAATTAACCGAAACTTGAGAGGTAAAGCAACGTCAACAACATTAAAGTCAGCTGACATACTCACAACGGTGTACATTTCGAGGTTTACCGTGGAAACTTCGGAGGAAAACATCAATAACTACCTAACAGAAAAGGGTCTGGAATGTACCAAGATTGAAAAAATCAAGCCTTTTCGTCCTACGCCTTTTAACACCTTTAAACTCACTGTTAAAGCGATCGAGGTAAAGAAATTCCTGGCAGAAGAACTTTGGCCGGAGGGAATTGTAATCCGAAGATTTGTAGAACCGCGCATATCTACTAAACCTCAAAATGAACAGTAATGACTTAAGAATTATATCCGTGAACTGCAGATCGGTTCGCAGCTCTGAAAAATTTATACATGATCTCTGCGAATTACATGATATTATAGTAGTCCAAGAAACTTGCTTACTCCCTACAGATATTGACTTTCTATCTCATATTCACCCGGACTTCAACAGTTTGGGAACCTCTGCTGTGAATATCGCCGATGGGCCGCTACTTGGAAGGCCTCATGGCGGAGTGGGGATAATCTATAGACAAAATCTAAGGGTTACCGCAATCCCGATGCATAATTGTCGGATGGCTGTAATCGAGGTTAGTTTGATTACTGAAACATTAAGCATTTTTACAATTTACATGCCGACTTGCTCAACTGACAACTTTGAGGAATATTCTAACTGCCTTGCCTCCCTACAAGCAATAATTGATGATAAAAATTATATTAATACAATTATAATCAGAGATTTAAACGCTCATCCCTACTCGCTTTTTGGAATGGAACTACTATCTTTTTGTCAAGAATTTGAATATGTATGTGCGGACATCGAAATTTTACCTGTGAATTCCTACACGTATATCAGTGACGCTCACAGCTCCACTAGATGGTTAGACCACTGTCTAGTTACAAAAAATATTTTGAAGCAAATTATAGATATGAAAATATACTACGATATAGATTGGACAGATCACCGGCCTCTCGAGCTAACCTTACAAATGGTGGGACTGGCGAAAACAGAAGTGTTTACTTCTGTATTAAGGGATCCAGCATTATGGAATCCGAATAATATACGTGATATCAGAAAATACAACCCGTGCTCCCAAACCTATCTCGTCAAAGTTAAACCAAAATACACATTTCCTGAGAACGGTGGCAACCCTGTTCACGCCAAAATAAAATATCTCTATGGGAGTATAGTGGAAGCCCTACGAAGTAGTGCCATCTTTGTATTTAATAAGCGTACTATTCAAAAACACAAGCAAGTATGTGGGTGGAACGAACTTGTGGCGAATAAATACTATGAATCCAGGCAAGCGCTGCACACATGGATAATGAATGC
This sequence comes from Limnephilus rhombicus, assembly GCA_929108145.2. NCBI lineage: Eukaryota > Metazoa > Arthropoda > Insecta > Trichoptera > Limnephilidae > Limnephilus > Limnephilus rhombicus. The sequence goes on along the minus strand of OV815277.1, from coordinate 29,508,777 downwards.
GAGACCGCGCGAGGGACCTGTCGCAGAGGAGAGAAGGGGAAAGCAAGCTGCCTTTAAAACTGCACTTAAAAAATGCCAAAAAAACTCGACTCAACTTCAGATGGATAAAATAGCAGAGGATTTAGAAACACAGGACTTCAAAAAATTTTGAACAAGTCTAATAAACTATTAAACATGCGCTGCAAAATCTCATGCAACATACATGGAGAATCGAACCCGGAAGTAATCGCAAACATTTTTAAAGAACACTTTACATCTACCACGCCGGCTATCGACTCAAATTATCACAACTAACATAATAAAATCGGCCATTAGTAACATGAAATCTGGAACGTCTGCAGGGCATGACGGCTTAAGCACTGAACACTTAAAACATGCAGGGGCAGCGGTTATGGAACTAATGGCAACACTATTCACTGATATCTTAAAGTGTGGCTATCTACCTAAAGACATGAAAAAAACAATTATAATACCGATAATAAAATCGAAACTGTCAGACATAACTTTAAAGGAAAACTACAGACCAATATCCATCGTCACGGCTATTGCCCGTATATTTGAACGAGTTCTCTTGGATCAAGTCGGATCTCATTTGAAAACGAACGATAATCAGATGGGCTTCAAGAGAGAGTGTTCTACGGACTCGGCTATTTTTTGCGTAAAACGGACGAAGAAGAAAACATCAACCTATGGATGCTTTCTGGACCTAAGTAAGGATTTTGACCGAGTTTCCCACCACCTATTTTGAAAAAAACTAAAAGAAAGAGGTATACCTTGGAAAGTGGTAAAAATCCCCGAAACTTGGCACCGTCAACAGGAAAATCTTGTAAAGTGGAAAGATGGATTTTCAGTATCCTATTTCCTAAAAAGCGGGGTCAGATTTTTAACAGTATTTTTAACATATACATGGATGAACTAACCCACAGGCTAAACAGTGCTGGAGTGGGCTGCCACATCGGAGGTCAATGTATCAACAACATGAGCTACGCAGACGATATGGTTCTGATGGCACCGTCAATAAGGGGATTACGAATCCTCCTGAAGATCTGTGAAGAATTCGCACACGAAACCAACATGATATATAATGCGAAAAAAACAGCACTGTTGGTCATAAAATACGGGGAAGGCACAAAAAATATCCCCCCGCCTTTTTGAACGGCGAACTCCTAAAAACAGTAGAATCTACCAAATATCTAGGACATATCATCAACAATAAATTAACAGATGATGAAGATATTGACAGGCAGAGGCGCGTACTGAGCATAAAATGCAACATGCTCAGTAGAAGATTTCGACTATGCAGTCCACGGGTAAAAAGGACGCTATTCCTAGCCTTCTGCACCACCCTGTACACATGCGAGCTTTGGGCAACCTTCAAAAAAAGAACCATGGAAAGGCTTCGGGTGCAATATAACAATGCTTACCGTCTGATGTTTGGACTCCCCAGGCACTGCAGTGCCTCCTCAATGTTTACAGAAGGGCGAGTTCCAGGATTTAAAGCTCTATTAAGAACCAGGATTGCAGAACTGAGGGGAAGGATAAACCACTCCAGAAACATTCTCATAATAGAATCCCGTTTGACTTCAGGATCGAGCTTAGAAGGACATTGGAGGAAGACACTGCCTCCCATAACCCCAGACTGATTTTTTATTTATTTTTTTACTTATATTAATTTATTTTCTTCTTATTACCGTATTTTATAAATATCTATGTGTTTTATGTATGTACTTACACACTACATAGGATCTGTGGGATTGCACTCACGTCCCCACATTCTGGAATAAAGACCTTTATTTATTTATTTATTTATTATTATTTATTTTGTGTGAAGCTATTATAAAAAAATCCCCTTTACGGTAAGTACACATTTTTACGTGTTTTCGATTAGTTCAATTTTTTTCAGGATAATATCAATACTATAAGTTTATTGCAAAGGATTGTTTATATACATATAATAACCAAACGAAATTTGTCGTACTTAGTTATTAACAATATTCCTATTTTATTTCAATAATAATTGTTATATTGTTAACCAAAAATACTTATCGTGAGAATGTTTATAAGCTTTGAAATTTACCAGCTCCTTTCTAACCACTTACAGGAGCCCTTGGGTGAAAGTGGTCTACTATCTGCATATTTGATATAATCCTAAAAATGATATAGCCCTAAAAATCTTAATTGGTGTTTAAATCTTTAGTTGATAATAAGTGATAATATTTAAAATTTATTGGAATGAAACTCAAATTAAGCTGTGTACCTAATAAAACAAGATTATTGATAAATGATTTTTTAATAAATCACACATGATAACGGCACGGGCATGTGCCTATTGCTATGTTTTCATGATTTGAAATGAATTAACAGTAAAGTTCAAATATATAATCCGGTTATACTGGATTCTACATAGATTAAATTCTTTCAATTTGCATCCAACCAATGATTTTACAGCCAGTTTCCAAAGAACAACCACAACAACATTGATTCACCACTGGCAGACTCATTTTTAGGTCCAAAATAAGAAAATTAAAAAATATAAAACTAATAATATGAAGTCGAAAATACTCTAAACTATGATGATAACACTAGTTCAAAATTAAGCACTGTAGGTGAACCTCTGTTTTTTTATATATTTTTCGTGAACGCGGCAATGCGGAGAAATAGTGAACTTTGCTCTTTTTATAATATATGATATTAAGACTTGTGATTTCTTTTCTCGTAACAGAGTCTTAAAGATTGTCGGGATCTCGGGCAGTGCTCCGCAACCGGCTCACGAGCTCACGAGCCATTGTTGGTTCACGAGCCATTGTTGGTCTTGCTCTTTGGTGCACTGTCTCAAAATACGTATGGTAATGTGGCAACGTATTATTAACAAAATGGTATTATGCATATCGGACTAAGGTATACTATTCATATATCGAACTTTTAACTAGTTAAAAAAATAGTACGTTCAGAAAGAAGTTACTTTCTTTATTTCCTCTGGAAATTTTATTGTCAATTTTCGACTTTCCGGAATTATCATTTTTATGCAAGACTTGTGAGAAGGAGAATGAAGGGGAGGATACTTACTTTACTCTAATTTGCTTTTCTTGCCTACCTCGCCTCTTCTGGCTTGTTTTTTTCTTGGCTCGTTGTGGTTTTTTGCCTCTTCTTTCCTTTTCATGGCTTTTATTGTCTTTTTAGTCTTTTATTACCCATTCATTTCTCTTCTTGCCCCATCGTGCTCTTTTTGGATGATCTAGTCTCTTTCTGCTTCTATTAGCTTTTCTGTCTTCTTCTTGTTCCTTCTTGCTCCTTCTTGGTTCACTTGCCTATTTATTATTCCCCTTGCGTTTTCTTGCTTCATCTTGGCTAATCCTGGCATTTCTTGCCTCTTATTTTTAATTTAAATCAAATAGAACTACGTGCGAACAAAGAACACTCCCATGAAATACCAAAAAGGCCGATTCCAAAAAAATCTAGAAAATTGAATCTTAATTCAATCGAGTGGAATAAAATCCACTTAAAATCATGTTAACCATTAATACAAAGAAGAATTAAAAATCTGTTTTTTTGTGCACGTCAAAGGGAGGAAGGAATTTTGATAAGCGCAAACTTTTAAATGCATTGGGCGTTTTTAGTATTTCCAAGACGGCACAAAAAAGGCAAAAAACGTACGTTTCTTATCACAATAATGCTGCATCTCTTTATTACACACTAAATAGTAGTGAGATACATAATGAATTTATGTCTGCTTCCCCCAAAGGAAAAAAAGGCAATCACTTAGTTATATCTCGCTCACTTGTATTAAAGAAATGATGCCGCGTGCCGTTGCCGTTGCCGTGGGATGGCAGTTATTCAAAATTTAATAAGTTGACTTGTTTTTTTTTTAAAATTAAATGAACATAAGTAAATGCAAAGTTTATTTTACAGACAGATTATAATAGTTTAAATAAGCAAGAGATTAATTCTCCAGTGAGTGAGGTAGTGAAGCACCGAGCTTTGATAAACGCTCTTGAAGCTGATATCTCTCTAGTGCAAATAATAATAATAAAATAAATGACAAGGTGGAAAGCTTGCGTTACACACTGTAAAAATATTAATACTAAAATGACGTTGTCTTGTTACTTTCGATTTCAATCAATTTTCTTGTACTTCCCAAAATTTTATCTCTTCACCTCCACATCCTAACAGTCCCCATTGGAACTGGACAGTTATGATTTTTTTGCAGTAATTACTGACTACGGTTCCTATATTTTCTTTTCAACTTTATCTGTAGCCACAATAACTTGTTACTTAAACGATTGGTCTCACCTTCAAATTATTTTCGGTGATAAAACTATCAAATAGAAACAAGGGATTTTCATGAAACTCGTTCCCCTGGTTCGAGCAGACTTAGAAAAAATTATATTAATTCAATATTACTGACAAGTATTAGATAGAGGAACCCACCTCCAAAGGTGGAATATTTTAGCATTAGCTGTTTGCTCTTTTCAACCCAGCCACGAACGAGGAAAGTTTTAAAATCTAATATTCTTCAGTTTTTAACAATTTTTAGATTTTTTTTCGTTTTTACGATTTCCTTACCGTATTTTCTTAGTTGTTCCGGCAATACTTTTTTTATTTTTAGGTTTGTTTGTTTTTTATGAATCACACCATCAGTTTGTAGCGCCCACTTTTGGCAAATTCATTGCGCCGCCACTGGCTCTGTAGGAAAACACGATAACAATGTACACCGTGCAAGGTACCGCCGGTACATATCTACCAACAACCGATTATTACTACTATCCGGTTAATTATTCTACCACTTACGTGAAAGGCCTCGATTAAACGGCGCTCATCACTACGGCAGCAGAACAATTGAGCACTTTCTTCGCTTTGCGTGAATTTGCAATGTTACCTGGCGCTCTGGGTAGCTTCTCTACCGGTCGGCTATATAAGCGCTGCAAGTCACGCGCTACTCCAGTCTAGTCTCAATTCATGGGTCGACACATACACACCGAGCAGTGATAACAATAGTACAGTGCCGCAACGTAGTACCAGCCCTCGCCGGGCTGCCACCCGCGCAGTCAGCAACAAGTGATTTACGCATATCCAGTATAACATAATACCTTCGAGGCCTTCATCTCCAACCACCATCTCGCTGTCCGGCCCATCGCGCCTCGACATGAGATGTCACTCGACCTACCAACACCAAGCACGCGCTTGCTGTTTAGGTGCAACCCGTTCTCTGGCATCCGAAACCCATCGCGTTCCGCTGCCAGAGTTCATCCTCACCGCCTATCAAGGTTTGTTCCTGCGTCACGTGTGTGCTCCGACTCAAAGGACACACAGCCGCCATATCCGTCATCACGACGTCGATCGACCGCCTGGACCAAGGTCACTTCTACACCGCTACGGTGTAGAGCAACACGCCGGCTCCCTGAAGACCTGTAATCTTCACCGCCACAGCTTCCTGACCATCATCACGCATCAGCAATGCAGCAGCAACACTCACTGCACCACTGTCACTCCGCTCTGCTTCGACCTTCGTTACGTAGTTTAACAATAAAGACTGACTCACTACGACTGCACGCCTTTAATTTCACTACACCACGTCATGAGTGAATGAATGCCGACTTGTAACACACTCCTTTCCTTATTTTATTCACATTAAAGATAAATACACACTGAGCCCATGTACCAAAGAAAGCAACGCATTAAGACGTTGGAGTGATTGGAGGTTATCTACCACATACTCACCCCGGTACCATATAGTTACTCCTTCAGTGCTCTCTCAAGGACTCTAATTTTTCATGGAACGGCTCTACATTTAAAATTTATCGAAACTAGACCTCCATTGTCCCTGCATACATTGTTAGCAAGCAGTATGCAAGTGCTTACTTACGCATTAAGACATCTGTAAAATTTGTAAACCATACATTTTCACACAAATGAAAAAAAAAACTTTGTGATACACCACTCTCATTCAATTAATAAATAATATATATAAGGAATTGCCTAAGTCAGTTTTTGTAATTTGATTTAGGCACCAGAAAGAACTCTAAAACTTCCATTATTTGAATACTATGAGTACGTTTGTCAGATGCTTTAGATTGATGAAATTGTGGCTTATCTACTGTAGAAGTCAAAATATTGATTTAGACCCTTTCAGCTAAAAAATCAATAAACAATTTTCATTCCTGTGCGATTCATAAATTTGACATAGGCACTTCCAGCATTAAGCCCCAGCAATTCTCTTCCAATTATCTTTTTATTTTGTTTATTGTTTTATTTTAACACGTCCTGTAACACTACTTTTCATTTCTAGCCAATGCTGAAATTAAACATCACGTGTAAAGCTGATATTAATCATCATCTGTAAAGCTGATATTAATCATCATGTGTAAAGCTGATATTAATCACCATGTTTAAAGCTGATATTAATCATCATGTGTAAAGCTGATATTAATCATCATGTGTAAAGCTGATATTAATCATCATGTCTAAAGCTGATATTAATCATCATGTGTAAAGCTGATATTAAGAGGAACATAAACGCTAGAAATATTTCGTATCTTATGCCTGCAAAATTTTAAAATCGAGCGTCTTTTTGCACGAGGCTAGTACGCGAAAAAGTGGTTTTTATTTATTTTGTGTATAATTTTATAAGAACGAAAAAAGTTAGAACATGGAAAACTTCAAAAATAGTCTTAGCCATAAAGGGGTATTTAAAAAAAATTGTTTCTTGTATTACTTCATAGTTAAGTCATGAAAAAACATTTTTTTTGGTGGTTTACGTTTATATTTTTTGTTACGTAAATAATAATTTTATTGTAATTCCAATACAAAGAAAAGCTAGTAAAAGCTTCGATTTATCCGTAGCATATTTTTTGATGTTCATACTGTAAGCCAATTCGTCGTACAGATTAATCAAAATAGTATCTAAATAGGATTTCACGTATATATTCATCTTAATCATCACGTATTAAGCTGTATTAATCATCATGTGTAAAGCTTACAGAATTTAATTAAAGATTAACAATAAAATTATTTCATCAATGCTCCAACGTATAATCCAATAACCGTTTCAACAAATTTATCTCGTACGTTTATTTAATTCGTTAATACATTTTTTCATCGTTTGTGAACGAAAACAATTTTGTGTGTTTTTATAAGTTTTTTTATCTTTTGTACCTACTAGGAACAGATTATTTAACCAAACTTAGTAACCATTACTACGTTTCTTCGCAGGGGAAGGCAGATACGATAGACCAGTGGGCCCCGACCTTTTTGTCGCCGCGGCCCAGTTATTGTTTGATAATTTTACCGCATCCCAGTGGACCGCGGTAAAATTATCAAACAATAACTGGGCTATAGTTGAAAATATCTTCGTTACTTGGTCAGTTGGCAACAGATAATTAAAGAATTTTCTTACATTCATTAATAACCTTCACCCGAATTTTACATTTACGTAAGAACAAGGATAATAACATCTTAATTTTTTTTTTCAAAAGTATTTTGATTTTATGCAAGCCCTTGCGCGGCCCATTACCATTTGGTCCACGACCCATTACTGGGCCGCGGCCCATAGGTTGGGGACCACTGCGATATACCACCAGACAACTCTGCCTCGGCACACACTGCTTGCTTCATTTAGATTCGCACATCTTCTCATTCATAATCTTCTGTTATTCTGGCTCTTGACAAAGCGAGAATCGAGTATTTGATTCCATTTCGATTTGAGTCGGAAATTTGACATCATAACTTAATAATGCAGTTTTTAGAAGTTATTTACGCTCCATAAACTGCCAGAACACACTTAGTCGGGTCAAATTAAATTATTATATATACATTTTTTAAAGAAATACAAATATTATCGGGGTACGAATAATGCGGAAAATGTTGCTTGTGTTGTGATGGGGGACTTAGTCAGCCGACGAATCGAATACGCGACGCCCGGATGGGACCCAAAAGCGATGCCAAATCAGCCACTGACCGGTCGATTTTTTTTTAAATATGTCTACCGCACAAGAGTCCCAACTGATCCCGTCTGGAGCGAGTGAGACTAGACCTTCAGCCTCACAACATACCCCAATTGGGGTTTATTGTCTTCCTCTCCCCACTACCTTTAGCCTCACAATATATCCCAATTGGGGTATATTGTGAGGCTAAAGGTAGTGGGGAGAGGAAGGAGATAAGGAAGAGGAAGGTTGGGAAGTACCTGGCTATTCAGATTTGGTCACTAAACACGGCTAAAGCCATTTCAAGCAACGTTTCACTTCTGAATGGTGGTGTTACACAAGGGCGATACCGAGAGTATCTTCCACCCTGGAACTTGCCGCAAATATACAATATATTATTTTAAATGAATAAATTGTGAAATAACACAAATTAACCATATAAAACTTATTTGCCACGCCAGGATTCGATCCCTCACCTGCGGATTGCGAGTCAAGAGCCTTACCGCTGGACTACGCCAATGTTCTATAATTAAAAAAAATCAACATTAGTCGAAAATGAATACGTTTATACTGGCAAAAACGATAAATCGGTTTGCCTTATATTATGACCAGGCCCCCTAGCATGGTCGATCGATATAGGTTTTATCGAAAATGTCGGTAAATTGCCATCGCTCCCGAGCACGACTGCAGGCCGCTAACGAATTAACAACAGTTACGTCAAATATATTAGGACCCCTAGTCATTGTGAACTATTGTTTGTTCGTTAGCGGCCTGCATTCGCGCTCGGGAGCGATAGCAAGTTACCGTCATTTTAGATAAAACCTATACGATCGACCATGCTAGGACCCCAGACCCCCTAGCATGGTCGATCGATATAAGTTTTATCGAAAATGTCGGTAATTTATCATCGCTCCCGAGCACGACTGCAGGCCGCTAAAGAACAATCAATAGTTCATAAAGACTAAGGGTACTTAATTTATTTGACGTGAACTATTGTTTGTTCGTTAGCGGCCTGCAGTCGTGCTAGGGAGCGATGACAAGTTACCGATATTTTCGATAAAAACTATATCGATCGACCATGCTAGGACCCCAGGAATGTGCATTTGTGTCCTCTCTTATCATTTATGGCAGAAAACTTTAACTCGAATTGGCGGTGGTGTTTCTCATGTCTCTAAACGTCACATTACTTTTAATGTCTGTGTTTTTTAAAGCCGATGTAATGCAAATGTTTAGTCCATTGAAAAGAAAGTGAATCAGTTCATTTTAATCAGAAACACATTTCTAACGGACAAAAAACGCTATTATAACAAAACGGCGATTTTAGAGTTAATGTTTTTTGCCATAGTAAACCCACGATATTTATTTTGATATTGGCACAGGGCTCATCGATGCAGGTAATTAAATTAGTAATAAGTCAATGCATTAATTGATCGATTGGTTATTTTCATTCAATTCATTGGTTGCGATAAAATCACAGAGAACATTAACGTTCTGATGATTTTTGGCCAATTTTCCAGGGACTAATATTTTAGAAGCCCCGTATTTGATGCGCATTTATTTGATACCCATATTTTGGTGCACAATCAAACCTGTTTAAACATTGTTGAGCCTATTTACAATAATTTAAATGGGTCGATTAACCACTCGAAAATGGTAGTGGAGTTGACACTGCACAGTGCAAACAGTACCCAATTTAATGATAAACGTAAAATATTTGTGGAAGACACCCACTTGTATAATATAATAGAAGTGTGCGATTAATATTTCCCTCCACAAATATTCAGTTGCAGAATTGGTTGGTTACTTTTTTTATTTACTCTCCGTAATCGCTCTATTTATCTGAATCTAATCCCCATAATGAAAGCAATATTCCCAACATGATTTCCATCTCGTACATGGTCTAAGTTAAGTGACTAGTCCAGGCACAGGGGCTCCATCGAAGTCAGAGTCTTTCGGAAGCAGGGTGTACTCGTACTGTACAAATGTACAGGGCCCGCAGCCCTGTGCAAATCGCAAGTGGGCCCCACTTTTAAATTTGGTAGCCCCCCCCGTTCTGGAGCCCCAGAATACTGGACTCTGTGCTGAAATTTTCCCTGTTTTAACAACGGGTTGCAATCAGAGCGCAGTCTTTACATCCCCAGGTGGGAATGGTGTCTTTGCCGTATCGTTATTTCGATGTAAGGCGCTCCGATGAATTGCCATTGAACCTTTCGGCATCGGTGCTTAGTCGGAAACACGCCAAACGCGCGCTCTACATTGGTGCACGTTTGACATTTATTGCTTGAGAGCGGATCGCTTTTAGAATTAGTTTTAGAGTCGAGAGTAGGCTCGGCTGAAGAACGATTTGTCGGCTTCTGAGTTTCCTTCCTCCTTTAACGTTGGTTTCCTTAAGACCCATTATCATTCCTTTCTCTCCTCAAAAAGTCCATCGACACAGCATTCCCAAAGATGACATAGGCCCCGAGGGAAATAATTTTCCTATAAATATTTTAAAGCTTCCCAAAGGCGTAATACAAACTAGAATGGTGGTCGAAATATCCACAAATAATGTAACTATATTTTATGCAATGAATAAAGAAAAATTTAAAAAAATCGCCACTATACAGGCCTCAGAACGTACCCAACTGACTTCAATCAACCGTCCAGAGCTTATTCGTGGTAGAAAATGTAAATGTCATTTCGCGATCTGAGGAAATTTGTTTTGAAGTAAAAACGAACAATAACAAAAAAATTATATTGTTAAAAACAACAAACATCTACTGTATTCAGTGGATGTTGTTGCGCATCACATGACAAGCGCTACATTTCGTTCCAGCCGCATGGCACAGACAAGACGGAGTGCGTACTTTGTGATGCGTTACGTGTCACCAGACAATACATCTAATTTTTTTACTTATTGAGTCGAGTACGTATTGATACATACCTGTATTTATTTTTAATTTTTAAAAACAAAAGATTTCTCAAAAAACATTATTTATACATTGACCAACATTTACAAATGACTAGTGCGGGGGAGTTTTATGGCTGCGCGGCCTTTTTCATACAAAATTTAAATTTGAGTTCAAAATACTTGACCAAATTAATTTTTTTTTTTTATTCCCAAAGTGTAGCAAATATAATGTGGATCTGTGCTTCTTAATTTATTAGTGTTTTAAATAAAAAAAAAACGTAGAGGCATTTTAGAGGCAAATATGTATTTTTTTGTGAGTAATTAGTAGGTAATTACTAGAAAAATAAGCTTGCCTAACCTACCATGTGCATATAATCTTTATACATGTAAATCTCGCGTCACGATGTTTATCTGAGATAAACTCTGAAACTACTTAACCGATTTCGATGAAATTCAGCTTACTGTGTGTAATTTGATCCAACTTAAAAAGTAAACAACTTAATATATATTTCATATATTTTAGCGGCAGGGAGGAAAGGCAGGGGAAGGTGGGATTCGCGAAGAGGGAAATGACGAGGGTGGGGGAAGGCGGGGAAGGTGGAAGGGAACGGGGACGCACGGGAAAGGACATGCAGAGAGAATCAATTTATTTCTTTGAATGGCGTTGCAACGTATGCCATTAGAAATTTTTACGATACTTCTATATGAGAGAGCTAGGTTTTTACCCATGGGTGTTTCCAACAGCATTTATCTCGGGAATACTGGGTATCTGCAGCCTTAGTTCCAGAAGAGATGTTGCATTACTGCTGATGGCTTATAAGCTTCTACGTGGTTTTATGTCGTTACCAGATATTCTGGCTGAGATAGGATTCTATGTTCCGGATAATTTCACGCGAGGTCGTCAACACAGGCTTTTGATTCTTCCCAGATGCAGAACTAACTTACCAATCGTGATGCCCCTGGGAAGTCTCACTAGGTTAGTTAACTGCCTCGCAGAAAATGTGGATATTTTCCACATTTCCTACAACGAATTTAAGCGTGAAATAGCACTTATGTTTTAACTAAATGTATTATTTTAACTGTATTTATTATGTATCTTTTCTATCCGCTTTTGCAATGTATTGGTTTTATGCTGTTTTTGCAAACAAATAAATAAATGCCGGGTACCAGCTAGTAAAATATAAAATAAAATGAAAATAAAACATCACCAAATTTTTGTTCCGCTTGTAATTTAAATTTAAGCCCATCTAAATGCTTTTGTAATAGTTTGGTTTTCACAAAACATAACTATTTAAGTTTTAACCATTTTCATTTATTACACTCTTCTAACGTCAATGTTTTATAACAGGATTTTTTTTTGTATAATTGCACTTATCATCTGTAAACTGTTTGTACAGCATAGCAATTTATGTACGAGCTCTTTGTAAAAAAAACTGAATGTAAATTTTCCTACAAATATTTCGACGACGCATGCGTCGAAGGGAAAAAAAGGAGAAAATAAAATACATATTTAATTAATTATTGTATTTATTGTCCTTTACAGCATTTCAAAATTTCACTACTAACATGTTAAATACGTTTTTACACTAATTATGTTTATGTCGACATATTTATGGTGCTGGAAAAATAATTCGGTCGCTCAATTCTAACCTTAATAATTACTAATTAGGAATCTTACAAGTAAAAAATATATATTTTGGTCATCTCGTAATAGTATTAACTATTGACCAAACAAAAACCACACCGTTGTTTGACATTGACCCAAAATATTATATATATCCTACATTAACTTGGATAGCGATCTAAGAAAACAATTCAATTAATAAAATAAAAACTTAACGATCTTGAATGTCCAACTGGCAATTAAATCGATTAATTTTATTGACTAACTGGCTTCAGTACTTCAGAACAATTTAAACAGAGCAATTTAATGTAAAATAAATAAAAATGCAATATAGAACCTTTGTATGAATCTAATAATAATTGGTTTTACACATATATTTTACAGGTATATTACTTACAGCTAGAGAGTTTATTTTTATTTGAATTAGGCAGAAGAGTCCCAAAAATGTGGGTGGAGAGAGTGGGGAAGGAAGGAGGTGGGAAATAGAATGGTTGGGAGGTATCCGGATATTCAGATCTGGTCACTAAACACGACTAACGCCATTTCAAGCAATGTTTTGAATGAGCGATACTGAGAGCCTACCACTAGGAGGATCCTCAGAGATCGTCACACTATTCCTGTCTTATATATTAGATTCTTGCACGCAGGTTTAGTGTTGTTATAGTCAAACCGGGGAGCGTATTTCCAAAACCTATACCAGTTCAGTCAAATATACAAATTGGATTATTTTATCTAATTCTTAGAAAAAAAATTGTTTTTGCAAAGTGATAAAAAATAACCATTATAGACGTGTATTTAAAATGCAAATTGTGGCTACCGCGACTGAACCGGTATAGGTTTTGGAAATATGCAACCGGGGAAAAGGTCGGGTTTTTCACTATTCCAACCTTATTATCTACAGATATATTTTCTCCGCGTTTATAAGTTTAAATAATAAACTATTTACGTGGTCCATACAAAGTCTTCTACATTTTAAAGAGTTGTAATAACAAATTAACGAAATGAAAAAGTTATTAATAATTGTTACAGTAAAAATAATCGTAACATTATATTTAAAAAATTGACATCATGATAATTTTCTATCAGTATGTAGATATACCTACGCTTAATAATTTACGTTTCCTGTAGCTCTTCGTGTTCTACTAAAGGCATTTGATCGGGCCCATTCTTAGCAGCAACATATTTCACCGGAACGGGGTTAATTACAATATTTTTTGGACTTTCGCGATCCTCGTTCCTTGAATATTGAATTTCTGTGGATTGGATTTCCGTGTCTTGTGGAATTGGAACAATTCTTTTTCTCGACATTTCTTTTCGGCATGAAGAAACGACAATGACGAAATAAACACCAACCACTGAAAAAAATACAAATATTATGTACTGACACCAAAACCCGTTTTGTCGGAGGTTAACAGAACATTTTCTTATTTTAATTTTTTAATATTAATTTTTGTGCTATGTAAAGCGGTTTTCTGTAATTTTTTATAAGTTCTATCCTATCCTCTAACGCCAAATTGTATATAATCGACAGAAGGCAAAGTACGTCATTCTTAGTAATTCTTTATTTTGGATACGTCTTAGACATATAAAGATATATTTTAGTTAGTTCACTCTGTCTTTGAGTGTATTTCGTGTGGACCATTTTAGGCATTGGACTTCTGTTATGACTAGGTATTTTATTTCGGTTTTGCTTTCCATCACTAATCACGATATTTTGCAATTATGTCGTCGTGTGTTCCTAGCGTGAATTATAAATTGTTCTTCTTCACTTGTTTCGTGTTTTTTTTACGCAAAATGGCATTTAATAAGTTTTTAATATAGTTTCTAGTAAGTTCATGTCAAACCAGTTTTTAAGTTCATTGGCATGTTTTTGGCCATGTTATTTATTTCCGTCCATATAAAAGTACCATTGTGTTGTCTGTGTAGGATATAATTTCTCCGTATTTAGAGACATTAAATTTATCGTTGACGTGTGATAAATACCAAAAGGTCTAATACTGTACCTTGAGATTCTGAGAATTCACTACAGAGTCACTAACTTGATCGAGTAGTTTTACTTCTTGTGGTCTTATATTTAGGTAACAGTTATCCCTGCTAGGACTTTTCCATTTATTAAATTTGATACCAATTTAGTTATTAGTATTGTATGTAATATTATACTGTAAAAGGCTGATTTTAAGTCTCTAAATATGCAAAAATAAAACGTTCATCAGAATGTGCCCTTACAAATTGCTTGCTGCCGTTTTGCTTATGACGGCAGGATACCTCGTTATAGCTTAACTAGATCTAGCTATTTTGATTAAAAACATCCAGCCTTAGGTAAATAAAAATTTCACGGTTTGTGTTTGGAAAGTTGAAGTCTTGGATAAAAATCTAATATTCCTATTTGGCGAATATAATATATGTATATATGTAGATAGATTACCAACTTTCCTATTCAATCCTATTACAATCATTCGTTGTGTCGATAGTAGAGGAGATGTACCGAATATGGCATACGTTCCTAATATGAGATGGTGGTGTTTCTCAAAATGTAAGTAAGAACAGCCTCTGTAACCCAGCGTTCCCGATTCCCCACCGGCCGACCTTGAAAATGTCGTACTCGCCCTGA
The DNA here is from genome assembly GCA_929108145.2 of Limnephilus rhombicus. Lineage (NCBI taxonomy): Eukaryota > Metazoa > Arthropoda > Insecta > Trichoptera > Limnephilidae > Limnephilus > Limnephilus rhombicus. Next base: position 29,493,733 of record OV815277.1, on the reverse strand, counting down.
CGCCGACCACACCATACTCACCTGAGAGAGTGATTATGTTTTTGTACCTCACCGATTTTATATATTTACGTAAGTTGCACTTTATTTTTTCTCAAAAATTTTTCTACGTAAAATTGTCAATCTTTCACTGATAAATTCGATTAGATTTTATTCTAGGTATGAATATATTTGATTGTATTGATCTTGTTCCTAATATGGGATTTCTTGATGACCCTAATATGTAATACTATATCATATTAGGAAGAGTGTTTTCAAAATGGAATTGTAGTAGAACTAAATTTCTTTTTGCTATTCCAGGTTGTATTTTGGCCTGTCGTAGTTGAAACAGTGTAAAACAATATCGTTAAAGAAACAGCGGAAGAAAAAAAAATGAAAAAAGTCATGGAAGCTGTAAAATCGATGACCGTGGGATATTAGAGGCGAAGAGTGGATCTAATGTTTAAATATAGAAAACAATATTTTCGGGAACCGATAATATTTTTTTTTGTGATTATTGCACGCAAAATTTAAAAAAAATCAGTGTATCCCATAATGTGAGCACTTTTTTTAACATCGGTTTTTTCTATTGTTTCATCTTTCGTTTAAAATGAAGAAGTTTGTGTGTTTCTTATAATATTTCGTTGACATTTTGAGTTCCGTAACTACATTTCCAAAGATTTCAACGTATAAATACTTAATGAATAATTAATTACATTTTTTTACCTAAGCAATTCCATATTCGGTACATCTCCTCTAGTAATTAAAATAATAATTAAGTGTGATTTACCTATGGAAATAGTTTTGAAAACCCCATTGAGTAAACCTTCCATTGAACTCATCTCGTAGCTCCACAGGAAAGGTGATGTTATAATCATGAATATGAAATTTAAAATAACAACCACTGTTTCGTATTTTACCCAAAAATCTAGAAGCACTGTCTTTTTCTGAAACAAAATGGTACACATTAGAAATCAAAAATATATTTTATTTATGTATTTATATAATACATGTAACACAATTGTGACGTTTACATAAAGTAGATAATATATTAGATCACCATACTAGGTGGCTGCCTGTTTCATGGTGACCCATTGGTCACCATGAGTATAGTGACTTTGTGTGAAATATGAAGTCTAGTGTAAACTAAAGTCTATATATATATATATATTTATTTTTTAAATTTATTTATTTGATATAATGATATCAATTACATGTTCATGTGTATGAAATAAAGTTTTTCTATTAAAATACAATAAATAATACGTTTTACACCCTTTTTAAGAGCAAAGCTAGAAAGTTAAAAAGGCAGATAAACGCATGTTAACCACAATTTAGCAAAGGAAAAATAATATTTTTTTATATATAAAAGAAAAAATAGATAATTAACAGTAATAATTAAAAGTAAAAGCGTAATTTTTTCATAAATAATATGAAGTGAAAGGACTTTAAATTTTTGAAATAATTTGGTGAGCGTATGGTTTTTTTAGAATTATTTTTATTAATACTCTTTGGATAATTTCTAAAGGAAAAAGAGAAGATTTGAAAGCACCACCCCAGCCAACAATTCCATATTGTAATACTGAATGAATTAGCTAAAAATAGATGGTTCTTAATAAATCCAATGTTTAATATGTTTCGTATTCGGTATTTCACATTTGTTTTAACAGTGAGTATAGAGCAGTTAGGTTTACATAGATATGACTTTGTATTACAATTATATGAGTGTATACATACGTTTAGATTCACAGGGGTAGCATTTTTATTTAGAGTGAATGGTATTACAAAAGTTTTTTCTGTATTTAGAGATAGTAAATTTTGATCGAACCATTTTTTTATTAATTTTATATCTAGTTCAGCCGTTTTCTGAGTTTCACTCTAGTTTAGTCCCTGAGTTAAAATCGCTGTGTCGTCAGCATATGATATTATTTTTGACTTTATGGTGAGTTTAAAAATATCATTCACATAAATGATAAAAAGAATTGGTCCTAGTACCGTCCCTTGCGGGATTCCAAAATTACTGGTCTGTGAATGACTCAGAAAACCATTTAACTTGACAAATTGCTCTCTATGAAATAGGTAATTTTTGATCCATGTTAAGCTTCGACCAAGTATTTCTAGACAGGGCGTGTAGGTCTTAAAAATGACACCGGAACCAAAAATATTGGTTTACGAAAACATTTATCAAAAAGAACGTCCATTATCTCGCAGTCAAAAGATCGCAAGAAGCATTGGTTTGTACCTTTAGTTGGTCTGCGTGGAGCTAATTTGTTTTCCAGCAAGTTCGCGGTAACGCAATTACTAGCTTTGTGAAGATCATTTTTAAAATACAAATTTCAGGCAGTTAGAAATAATTAAGGTATGGGCTATCGCGGACTTTATTATTTACAATTTAATCAGTTATATGAATATCTAAAAAAATGTGTACGTAACATATGAATTCGAGGTAGCGTATCGAGAAAAGTAACATTTGATAAAAAATGTTTAATTTCCTCCTAGTAAAACAACTACGTCACACAAGAGATGCAACGGAACTCTATGGGTAGTTTTATTATGAAATTTCTCGTAGGTGGTGTCACTTTGGGATTGGAATAGGGTATTGGAGGGCTAATCTATAGTTAATATATCGATGATGTTAAGGCATTATTGGTTTTATCAATTTTCGTTAGTTTAGAGATAAGATTAGAATGTGATATACTGTCAAATGCTTTTCTTAAGTCGACAAATATTCCAACGCATTTTTTTTTATTATCTAAATATTTATATATTTCAGTTGTTAAATCTACGATAGCATCTTGAGTGCTCAAATTTTCTCTAAAACCATACTGATGTGCACTTAATATATTATTTTCTTTTATAAATTTAAACATCTGTTTTTTAACTATTTTCACATATTTTCGCTATATTTGAGGTAAGAGAAATTGGTCTATAATTATTGCTTAGAGTGGGGTCACCAGATTTGAAAATGGGCGTAATAATAGTTTTTTTTGTAATTTAAAGGAAAGTTGCCATTTTCGAAGCTTGTATTTATGATGTGTATTTATGGTTTGCAAAGTGAATCAGATTTTTTTAAAGTATTTCTGCAGAAATATTGTCATAATTAGGGGAAGAATTTCCTTTTAATTCATTAATAGCCTGTTTAATTTTATCAGTGTTATTAGTTCATACGAATTGTATTAAGGTGTTACAAGGATTGGAAGGTGATGTACATAAATCATTATTTTCGGTATTTTTTATTTTAAGTGCTAATTTTTCACCAACTGACCCAAAATAACTGTTTAAGATCTTTGGATCCGTATTTACATCGTAAATTTTGTTATCAATATCTGTGATTTTATTTATATTAGATTTTTTTGTTTTTTATTGATAATTTCATTGACAGTTTGACATATCTTTTTCTTATTGGTGCTAGCAATATTGATGTTCCTTTATAGAGATTTTCTTTAGTTTTCCGAATAATGTAGCATAGTTTATTTCTGAATTTTTAAAAATATTCATGTTGTTTATAGTTTTCTGGGGACTTTTTAAATTCCTTATAAATCTTTTCTTTATGTCTAATTGAAATTTAAATTCTTTGAGTGATCTATGGTTTTAATTTTTTGAATTTAATTTTTGTGCAAGAGGAAGATTTGATATGTTTATTCAAGATTAATTCAAAATTCAGTGAAAATATATCGGTGTTATTAGAGGATAGAACAGTTTTCCAATTTTCAATGTTAAGGTTGTGTTTTAGTTTTTCATAATTAATAATAGTTTAAGGTAAATTATTGCAAGAATTCTCATTTATTTTGCCAGTTTTGAAAGCTACAATGCATGTGTGATGATCAGTAATATTATTTTTCCAAATAATTGATTTTATTTTTTCAGTTTCATTTGTATCACATCAAATATGGTCAATGCATGATGGCCTTTGCCCAAAACACTCTCTCGTATATTTTAATGGAAGTTGTATAAATATGGCTAAAAATCGGAAAAATTATTATAAAAATTAGAAAATAGAAACGAGAAAACAAGTAAATTAGCAAAACTTGTAAGATGTACATAATTTTTTTAATATATACATAAGCAAGCATACATGTATATATAGGTTCACACATCTGTACAGACATAACCATACATACACATACATATACAATACATACATATTTATACACAAATACATACATATACCAATACTTACACATACATACAAACACTTATATAACCACATCCTCACACATATAAACAATATAAACACCTCTATCTGAGTACGAGAAACAGGCTACTAAACACTATCACATTCACTCATCAAAAAGTCCCCGAGCGCCTTCCTGAAACAGTCGTATTTGGCTGTTGACTTTATTTCTATTGTTAAATTATTGAAGATTTTACATAGGAGCAAGAAAGTTAAACTGTGTCTGTGCCATCGAGGTTTTTGTTGGTGGAAAAATATTATTAGATTTATTGGAATATCTTGTATTATAGTATACAAGATATAACAATCAACCATATTAATCAACCATACAAGATAGTATGGTTGATTCAAAAATATTTTTTTTAATGTTTCAATTTATAGTAGGAGGATATGTTTTTGACATACAAGAATTTTATATTAAGTACTTTGAAGTCCTTAAATAAGTCCTTCGTCCGGTGAATACATTGTACTTTGTAAATAGTCCGCATTATCAATTTTTAAGCTTTAATTAATGGATCTAATAACGTTTTAGAGCATCCTCCCCAGACTACTAAACCGTAAGATATAATTGATTGATATAAGGGAAAGTATACCGCTTTTAATGTATTTTTATTTAGAATATTTCGTAACGACCTGAAGATATTTGCCAGTTTTCGTACATGGTTTGTAACATTTATTACGTGATTTTCCCACCGTAATTTATTGTCAATTACCCAAATATTTAATGAAATCTATTCGTTCCAGTGGATTGCATTGACAACTAGAGATATCTCTACCAGGATGTATTTTTAGTGTATGATTTTTAGTGTATTGATTGAAGGCTGACTCGGAGTATTAAGACTAAACGTTAAATATTTATTTTTTTATTTTATTTTTATTTTAAATTTATGAGTAAAACCTCAAATTTAATTTCATTTAATTAAATGTTAAATATTTCCTTCAAGTTATGTTTAACGTAAGTAGGTTATAATCTAACCACTGTTAAATAATTTGCAATATTAGATCCGCTCTATGAAATGTTTTTTCCCATGTCTTACTTTTTAGGACTAGTGTAGTATCATCGTTGAAAGTGATTATATTGCCATAAATAGATAGTTTACATAAACCGTTGATACAAATGAGAAAAAATGTGGGACCGAGATTACTACCCTGTGGTACACCAAAATTACTGCTGGTTGGATGGGATGCTTTATGTGATGGTAGTTTAACACATTGCTTTCTGTCTGTGAGGTATGGTTCGAACCAATCAAACGCCTTATTCTTTATTCCGATTTTTTGGAGCTAAGCTAGAAGGATTCTATGAGATGTTGTATCAGATGCCTTAGATAAATCCAGAAATATTGGCAAACATTTATCACTTTTATTAGGGCTTGTGTTATATGTGATGTTAGTTCTAAAATAGCTGAATCTGTATTTAGCCCTTCTCTGAAGCCATACTGGTTTGACGTGAGAATGTTGTATTTTGTAAGATGGTGTATAAATCTTTTTTTACTATTTTTTCAATAATTTTTGATAGTGATGATAATGTAGAAAAAAGTCTGTAGTTTATTGTTAGTAGGAGTTCCGGTATTAAACATTGGTTGAAGTTTGAGTTTGTTTGGGAATACACCTCTAATGAAATTGAGGTTAATGATATGTAGGTACCAAATGGTTGGATTATAAAAGGTTCAACTGTTTTTAGTATAGTTGAGGATATTTTGTCATGATAGCATGAATGGGAGGGCTTTTGGGAGGGTTTCACTGTTAGATTGATTGATAATGTTGGCAAGAGCATTTTCATCGGTTGATGTTTTATTTAAAATTTGTGATGCTGGATTTTTACCGATATCACAAAAGTATTCGTTTGTGTGATTGGTCAGTGTATGGATTGTCAGTTTAATTTGTTTGTATTACTTTAAATAAAATCAGCCGCAGCTTAGGATTAGCTTACATCTCAAATACGTCGCGTTTAGCTGCCAGATGCTCTAGTTATATTATATCTGCAAATATTTATCAATAACGTTGATTATATCATTATTGTTTTCTTGACTTGTGATGATGTTGACCTACCCGTTGCAAATGCCAATCTAAATAAATATAATGACCAAGAATCTCAGGAAAATCTTTATTTATTAATTTATTATTATAAGAATTTTGTACATTGTATTGAATTTTTGTGTTATTTCATCCGCCATGCTAGGGATGTCCCTGTGTTATGGCGGGTGAAGTTTACAGATTGGAAGTAATGCATGTAATGGTTGATAAATTATATTATAAGTTATACAAATTAAATTAAATCGCAAATATTTATTTCACGATTTCTAAATGTACTATAATTATATACTTTAATAATAATATGGGATGTTCTGTATTAGCGCCGTCTGAGTATACATTTAGGCACAATTAGGTTTTAAAAATAGTTCACCAAAGTCTGGTAATTAAACATAACTTGATTGACTGCAGTAATATAGTACCATATTATGAATACGAACCAAATTCATTTTTAGAAAATGAATTTTTAAAATAAATTACGATAAAACTATACTGACAGACAGAACAATTATAATAGACCCGATATAGTTTTACGTGACAAAATTAAAAAAAGAACAAATTAATAGAATAAAAAAATATTACGTATTATGATGAGATTGTATGACTTAACCAAGGCAACTGATTTGCAGTCGTCCGGCAGTCCCGCCGAGGATAAGCGGAGCCACCCAAGCGGGGCTTGGTGTCCGCGCCCCTAAGCCGGCTCCTCGGTACGCCCTCGAAGAAAGTGTTGGAATTAAAGGGGGAAAGACCTGAAGACCCTGGGGATAAAAGTGAGCATCGGGTCAGCGGAGGCAGGGCGGAAGGGCACCGGTCCGCAACGGTTGGTCTTCAAGCCCGCTCATGGCGACGGGGGAGGCGCGGGCGGGTTATGCAACCGCTGCCTTGGGAGTCATCTTCTCAGTTGATGCACGGTCACAGGTCTAGTCCACCCCCTTAATGGGGTGTAAGACAATACAAGATAAGAATATGGCTAGGCTGGAATCGCCTTTGTTCAGGCTGTTTGTGATGTTCTCAGTCAAATCTAAGATTGCTAATTCTGTACTAATTTTTTTTGGAAGCCAAACTGATTGGGCGAGAGAATCTTCTGAATTTCCAAAAGTTTTAACATTTTTTTCAATGATTTTTGATAAGACGCTTAGAAAAGAAATGGATCTGTAGTTTTCGATATTTGTTTTGTCGCCACTCTTATAGATTGGGATAACCGTTGCATGTTTTAGTTGATAAGGGAAGGAGCCGCTATTGAAACTGAGATTCTCAATTATGTTTTAATGGTGTGGTAATAAAGTGAGCTATGTGTTTTAGTATGAAAGGTGAAATTTGGTCAATACCTGCAGCACTATTTATTTTTATGGAAAGTATTGTGTCTTGTGTAAAAAAATTCTTTAGTGGATGTGGGGGCTAGGATAAGTGTGGGATGAAGAGAGTTCTGTTGTCTTACCAGTGAAGTTAGAAGGTTTTGGGTTTAATTTGTGGCTTTAAGAATTTTGTTTGCTAAGTTCGTGCCGATGGTGCTAAAATAATGGTTGATGAGATCGGCTAAAGTTTTTGGGTCTTCGTGGACTTGGATATTTTCCCAATTATAACTAGTGATTGAATATTCAGTGAGGTTTTTTTAATTTAAAATAAAAAAATAACTTTGTAAACACCACTTTTATTTTTATACTTTATGCCGACCGGGTTTCGCTACAACCGTAGCTTCATCAGGGCAGTATAATACTCTACTAACATTAGGTTACATTTGTGTTATAATATATATTTTACCAAAAATGGGCTGGGCTGGACTCGTCAAGTGGAGGAGGAAGAGGGAGGCATAGATGGAGAATTGGGAAGGGAACGGACGTGTTCTTTATCAATAGGGAACAATCTTAGTATGGGACTTTTATTTAAATTAAGTTGGTTATTTACTACCTTACTATTAGTGTTTATGGCTTTCCTAAGTTCAAGTGCCTCTAAATTATCCAATCTTATACCGATGTCGTTTTTATGAATAAGTTTGGCGCCAGCGTTTTTGTCAAATTTATGATCGTTTTCAATCAAGTGGTTTGCAAATTCTGAAAATCCAGAGCTGTGTAAACATCGAAGATGTTCTTTGACACGGGTGTTTATGTTGCGCGCTGTTTTACCAATATAAAAAAATGCGCAATCGCTGCATTGAAGTGAGTAAATTCCCGAGTGTGATAGACTGTCTTCCTTATCCTTACCGTTCATTAAAAGTTTTCCTATATTATTATTAGTGTAAAATGCTGGTTTGATTTCTGATGGGAGATTTTTGACACTTTTTTGAGAGAAATTATTGATGTACCGGATTCTACGCCATTGATGAGGTTGATTATTATTACTTGGTATATTATTATTATGAGGTGGACTATTGTATAAAAATTTACTAATGGATAATTTTTTAAATTTTTTATTTAGAATTTTGTCGACTATATTTGGGTTGTAACCGTTATTTATTGCGATTTGTTTGATCGTAGATAGTTCTATTGTAAAGTTGGTATTTGATAAAGGGACTGAAACTAATCTATGTGTGATGGAATGAAACGCTGAATGTTTATGGGAGTTGGGATGGTTAGAGGAATTGTGAATCGTTATGTCAGTGAACGTCGGCTTGCGGTAGATTTTAAATTCGATTTTATTATTTATTATTGATAACGTAAGATCTAGAAAGTTTAAGGTAGAATTGGTTCCTATTTCTATGGTGAATTTAATTTGTTTATGGAAGGAGTTTATTAGCAACAGGAAGGAGTTGAGTTGTCTCTTGGTTCCCAACCAAACACAGAATACATCGTCAACATATCTCTTCCATAACAATAAGTTTTGTAATAATGGTGATTTACTATTAAAAATATTATTTTCTAAATTGTCCATGAATATATCAGCGATGAGGGGTGATGTCGGTGCCCCCATGGCCAAGCCTTCTTTTTGTTGATAAAAACATTTATTGTATTGGAAATAGTTTTGGTTAAGACATATATTAAACAGGTGAGATAAATCCTTAGAGAAATTATTTGGTAACTTTGAATTTTGTAGCAATTTAGATAAAACATTTTTACTTTCAGCTACGGGGATATTTGGAAACAGGTTAACAACATCGAAGGAGACTAATTTTGCACCATTGGGGATATGTAAGTTTTCTAGCTCATCAATCAAGTCAAAAGAATTTCGAATGGTGTATTTTGGAGCAAAAACTTTTGAGTTATTGAATACATTAGTTATAAATGAAGTTATTTTGAAATTTGGGGAATTGCAACTTGATACGACTGGTCTTATTGGTTTGTGAAGTTTATGAAGTTTTAAGAAACCATATAATTTAGGGGCTTTTGGATTTTTTGTAAAAAATTTAACTTGTTGATATGAGTTGTCTTGAAAGATTACGGATTTACATGATCTTAGAGCACTTTTTATATTTTCTTGGAATTTGGTGGTGGGGTCCTTAGGTAGAATGTCAAATTTGTCCGTGTTAATAAATTCTTGCACTTTAGAATTATAATCACTTTTATTTAATATTATGACAGTATTGCCTTTGTCTGCCTTAGTTAGTATTAGTTGTTCTTTTTTAATTTTTTACGAATGTTTATCATAGTGGAAGTTTCTCGGTTAGAGCTAGCTTTAAGATTAGGAACTAGCTTTTTTATTGTTTCTGCACTTTTATATAGGGGTGGTCCGGGTTTATTGTATAACGCAGTTTCAATGTCCACGGCAACGTTTTCTACTGCACTAATTATGTTATTTTTACTATATTCTAAATTATATTTGAGGCCTTTAGATAACAGGGTTAACTCGTTTGGTTGGAATTGAACCGATGAGAGGTTCTGGACTCGATCGAAAAACTGATGGGTGTATTTCACTGTTTCATTGTTATTTGTATGTTGAGTAAGATTCAGGTTTTTCAGTTTTTTGTTCATAATTTCACGTTTCTTGTAGGCTTTAATAGAGGCGAAGGTTCGAGCTTTGTCGTCAAACAAATCCCATTCAACCGGGTGTAATTCGTTCACCAACTCTATGTGTAAAACTTTTAGTGTTAATTTGATATTATTTCGCTTTTTATAGGTACTTTTAAGATCTTCTTTTAACCAAGCAAGTTTTGCTTGAAATAAAGGTGATTTTATTATGTCTGGATTATTATTCATATATTTAAACTTTGCATTCAGATAATTAGGAAAAACTTTCATTTTTAGACACTGTTTATAAAAGTATATATCAACACACGTAACTCGATATTTCACAGTAAAGTTTTTATACATTTTTGCTTTAATAGCTGTACTTGCTAATATGTACTTGCTAATGAGGTTTTTTTTATTTATTTTCTGAGATATCGTTGACTGCGTTCCAGATTAATTTACTGTCATATCCTAAATCTTAAATTTTTTAAAATAATATATATATATATATTTTTTTATTATTATCAGTATATTGCAAATGTTACGATACTTTTTATAGAAACGTAAGAATTGGGGGTCTGGGTTATTTAGTGCTTGTTTATGGAGTCTGCAGAAGATAAGGCCGTTCGTAATCCAAGGTTTTAGTTTTTTTTTTATTGGAGGCTATTTTGAAAGACGCGTGATTAATGTGGACAGTTAGTGACGCAGAAAACATTTCAAGAGCTTTGTTAACATTTTCAGAGAGCAGGGTAGACTCCCATTTTTCTCGTTTTACAGTCACGGCGGCGGCATATATCTTTTCTCGGGAGATTTTTTCAATGTAGATAAATGTTTCAGGCTAATAATTATTACTTATAATATATGTCATATTTACAATGTTATGAGAAGGATTACTAGACTTAACGGGAGGAGATTTTGAGTTGTATAATTCTAGGATGGTTGCGTAGTGGTGTGTAACAGAAGATTCAAATACCATTGATTTAGCAGTTCGATTTGTTCTTACCATGATGTGATATATGCATGTCTTTGTTGTAAGTGTGACTCGGGTAGGTATGTTGATGTATGGTATAAGGCCATGCAGTCCCATTAGGTTTAGGTATTTTTTAGTATGAAGGCTAGCTTCATTTAGGATGTCTATGTTGACATCACCAATTATGACGAGATCCTTAGTTGTGTCATCAATATTTTTTTCGAGCGAGTAGAGAAAAGAGGAGATTTTATTGGACTTTCGGGAGCGATATATGGCGAGGACATTTAAGTTGTCAATGTGATTTTGAGGCAATTTGTATGGTCAACTGAGTTTCTTACACTAAAGGGTTTAAGTAGGATTTGACATAAACTATGACCCCATCTGATTGGAACCTGTGCCGAGTTGTATTATACTCAGAGTAGTTGTTGATTATTTACACGCTGACAGCACAATTATATTAAGTTCATTTCCTTAGTCAGTTAGGAATACAAGTAAATTGTCGAAGTTTTTATTGCGGCTACGGATGTTCATGGCAAATATTTATAGTGCTTTAGGTTTTGAGATAATATTTTATATGCATTTATATCGTTTGTCGTTTGAACCGTGATGTTAAGAAAATTATCGATAGAGTTAGTTGAGTTCATTATTAACGCCTGTTATAATGAATTGTTATATGCCTGCCTATGGAGGAGGTACGAAATCATCAGAGACATTGTAAGTTAAGTGGATATGTGAGGATAATGGAAAACCGTACCAATTAATATTTAAGATGTAATTATTATAAGCAATAATTATCAGCCTGAAACACTCATCAACATTGAAAAATCTTCCGAGAAAAGATACTTGCCGCCAACGGGACTTAGCTGAGTGGTCAAGAGCAGCTGACCGGCAATCAGAAGGACACGGGTTCAAGTCCCGTTGGCGGCAAGTATCTTTTCTCGGAAGATTTTTCAATGTTGATGAGTGTTTCAGGCTGATAATTATTGCTTATAATAATTGTGACCCTTTGTGCTATGCATAAAAATCTTGTCTAAACGTTAGTTTATAAATTAAAAATAATAATTTAAGATGTATTTTCGCATATGTTTAGTTTCTCAGTGCTTAGAAGAATCACAGATATAGAGCGAGTAGGTACACTTAGAAGAACTAGGATCATTGGATTATTTAAATGTATTGAAAGTACCAGATTGAGTTTTTTCAGAATGGTATTAACTAAGACAGTTTAGCGAAATAAAATAATTAAAAGGATTAAAGGAATAATTATTTTCATGATTATTGGAGGAGTCACAAGGATGTGGGGAGTTAGAATAAAGTTAGTTATGATAAGGATTCGAATTAAAAGAATGTAGAGACATATATTAGGATCATTTAAGTCAGAACAAACAAATTGAGGGGATTATATGAATGGACAGGATTAGAACAATAGGAAGAATGCGAGTTAACATAAAAATAGAACAATTTAAATTCATCCAAAAATAAAGGGCGTTGGGATAATCAAAATAATTAAAACAGAAAGCACGATTTAAGATGTAAATACATTGGAAATGGTTAAAACAATTGTTATAGTAATAGTTCAGGTGATTAGGATAGTTAAGAGAATTAAAGAAGAGTTTAATTATTTGGAGAAGTAAAGGGATTAAAGTTATGTGTATAATAATAATTACTAAGGGATGAGAGGAAATTGATAAATATACCACATTTAAGATATTTAGCAAAATTAAAATGATTTAGATAAGTTAAAAGAGCAAGAATAAAAACAATCAATGGGATAGAAGGAATCAATGGTTAGATATTATGAAATGAATTAACATAGTTGGATTCAGTTTTTGAATTATATTGTTTGGAGAAGTTAAGTGAGGTAATTGATTTAAGTTAGAGAATTTTATAAGATGATTCAAAATTTTTATTAAACAATCACATAATTTAAATCAATAGAATGTATCACATACGAGTGTATCAAATTAGTCAAAATAATTAAATAATTAAAAGTAATTAAGTAAATTGAGTTAAACATCATTTTTTCGTTTGTTTTGTTTTATGCCGGCAACCCGGGCGTTTATTGTTTTGAATTATCGTATATAAGCAAATTAAATAACCCGCCTCACTAGACTATTGGTGGGTTTCTTCATTAACCGAGAATACTAAATCCAATGCCAATTGGAAAAGTAAACGGTCAAATTCGTATAAATTTCGTTTAAATTTTAAATTTCGATCGTTTATTTTGACAATTGACATTGTATTTAGCATTCTCGGTAAATGAAGAAACCCAGCCTGCAAGTCTGTTCTGAGACGGGTACAAATTGTCGGATAATAATTGGATAGGTTAAAATAGTGGAAATAGATGAATAAATGAGAATAATTAAGTAGAATGGAATTTTTGGATAATTTAGAAAAATTAGATAATTTGAAACAATCGAATGTATCACATATGTATAATTAGTTAAAATAATGAAAAGTAATTAAATAAATTGAGTTCAATAATATAATACTTGGATTATATTGAACCGAATATTATAATAATAACAGCCTGCAAAGTATTAACATTTATCTCAAAAACGTCGGTTCGGCATTGATATGATTTAGTGATATCTGTAAATATTTTCAATAATGTCGATTACGTTCTTAATATTGTTTTGACGACTTGTGATTAGTGATAGTCAAATTTCCGGAAATTTATTTTAGATGAATATTCTCGAAGTGGGAAATATTTGCGGGATTTTAAACTCTGTGGCGAAATTCCGAAACAAATCATTGAGGTTGTCTCCCACAACGATATTTCGTGTTATTTAAAAAAATGCAACACTAATGTTAATTAGAGCTTGCTACGACTGATCTTTCTTACTTTTGGAAAATATCAAAAAGGGTCATGATGTCACGGCAATGACTGACGTTCTTAAATACTACAGCATTGCCATTCGAATCACCCATTTATTATTGTACTGAATTGTCCCGTGACATCACGAGATGTTTTTCACTTTAAAAACTGACATTTTCATAGCCATAGCCTCTTTCATCGAAAAACTAACTTTCACGATTTAAACTCTAAAAAATTAGGAATCAACTTCATTTAGAATAATTTTCTTAGTAATAAAAATATTCCCTACTTTGGTGCACGTTAGTTGCGAAGATGATGTTATGATGACTTACCCGTTTGAGGCCAATCAATAGTACTATAGCCATCAAAATCTCCAGGAGAACGACAACCAACTCGAGCATGGCATCCACAGATAACATGATCAGGAGAGTTCGATGAAGGGGCTCATAGGGGCCCTGTTCATCTTCGGGGGAATAATTAACTACTGCCACGAATGATACTTCATACAAAAACGTCAATGGTAAGAATATCTGCAAACAAAACAAAATAATTAGCAATTTAGTTTATAATTTTATTTATTTAATACTAGGTGGTTCCCGGCATGCGTTGCAAAGAAAATATTCAAAGAAATAAGTTGTTTCTCCCTGCATGTCCTTTCCCATGAGTCCTTGTTCCCCTCCCGCGTTCCACCTTCCCCGCCGTCCAGTACATTCAGCAGTTCCAGTACATTCAGTTTTCAAATAGCTCACGCGCCACCTATTAATTTTTTTTTAATTCAAATTTTAATTTTTCATATATTACAAATATGTATTTTTGTATATTATAAGTATAATCAATCAAATTTGGTACCTACTTAAAGTTAAAATATCTACAATTCTTGATCAAAGTATTAGGCGAGTACTTCAGATAAATTCATTAATTTAAAGACTTTCGAGAATAGAATTTTGATTAAACAACAATTGTTTTTCAAAATGTCATTCTAAAATTTTGACAGTTTTGCAAGAGTTTTTGTAATGATTAAAAAACTTTTCAGATGTATTGTCATGTGGTTGTAATAATACAGAAACCTTCGCCGGGATTTTAAAAATGGTAAGTTTCAAACATTCCTATGCTCAATACAGCAATACATAGACATCTCATATACTCATATATTTACACCCAAGCAAGCATATTTTCATTTTTATATATAAATTTTTGTGTGTTTTTACAATAAGTGTAGTAAAGCAATATTAAAATAGCCTTTCCTCCCATAAAGAGATAAAAGCTCGTTTGTTTGGTGAGGGAATTCACGATCAATAATATTTATTTATTTATTTTAGGGAAATCAACAGTTTACGATTGGATTAATTTATGCATGTATAATTTACCTAACTGAGAAACCAATCATAGATTTCCTCATTAAACTATTATATAATTAAACAGTTATCTTACAACAACTAAAAAATATTACATTATTATAACAGGAGGTGGGTAGTACATAATATATGTCATTACATAATATATCATCACATTTATGCAGTTTTGTATTTTTAACACACTTTTGACAGAGTTTTTATATTTTTTTTCGTCACAATTGAAAATATCTATATCAGAGAGAATGTTATTGTATGTTGAACACAGTCTTATAAGGCAAGTATTTTGGTTTGAATTTGTTTTATAGTGTTTTTCTTTAAAAACATAACACGAAAAGTGTGTGCCGTATTAAATCTACTCTGTTCAATAATTCAGGACAGTCAGTTATGTTATTTACGATTTTACATAGCAACTTCGCATCAGAGAATTGTCTTCGTACACTCAATGGATCAATTTTGAAAAAAAAAATTGACGATCGGCGTGGTCTGTTGGTAAGGCTCTTGACTCGCAATCCGAAGGTCGCGCATCGAATCCCGGCGTGGGCAAACAAATCTTATTTGAATAATTTTGTTATTTCACAATTAATTCATTTATTTCAGGAAAATCCGTACTTAGGTAATGTTGACAAATATATTTAATATCAACTTGGCGAGTTTTGTGAAACTTGTAAAATATTTATTCCAACACTATCCCTAAACACATTTTGTATTTTTATAAACCTATGAAATCGCTGTATTTTTGTATTTTTATGACTCGTGTGCATTTTTTAAGTAATTTTATTTTGAGTATTTCTTAAGTTCCAAAATTACATGTCATGAATTAATTGTACTAATAATCATGTAAGAGCCCCCTGGGCGTTAAATATATACAAAAAATAATATTTAGTTTATTTGTGGCACGTTCCAGTGTGGAAGATACTCTCAGTATCGCCCTGCTGTAAGACCACAATTAAGAATTGAAACGTTGCTTTAGCCGTGTTTGGTGACCAGTTCTGAATAGCCAGGTACTTCTCCACCTTCCTCTTCCTCTTCCCCATCTCCTTTCCCTCACCACTACCTTCATCCTCACAACATACCCATGCCATTGTCTCACTACCTCCAGACGGGAGCAGCTGAGACTCTTCTGAGGTATTCACATAAAAAAATGTAATCATGTAAGTAAAAAAATATTAAAATATTGCAAATAATAACAAAAAGATAAGAAAAATTCAAGATATGTCAATAAGTAGACTTTAAGATTTAAAAGAAATAACAATAATGGATATCTATACTGGTGCCCTCACCCAAACGCCCAGTCATTGGCAGTTGTTATTGTAGTAATAACCTTGCAGTTTATGAGTTGTGTAGGTATATGCAAACAATAATGTTAACTAAAATAAAGTTTTTGCTGTATGGAAACCTACTTTACACATTTATAAAAAAAACCATAGATAAAATTGCGAGAAACAATTAACAAAATTTCTGCCTCAATACAGGTTCACCTAGTGAGGCAGGCAATGCACAACTAAAAATACTGTATAACTATACTACTCCTGTGTAATCTTTCTTACGTTACTTTCTGTTTGTTAATTTTTCTCTACTGATTAATGTAATCTATTTGTAAACTACATTGAGTATGTAATTTTTTTTAGTAATATTGTTGTTATTTTATGGAATAAAGATTATTATTATTATTACTATTATCTTACGGTAGTATCAGCTAATTTTTCATTTTAAGTTGGAATTTGTGATTATTTTCGATAATTTTTAGATTTAAAGGGAGAATAAATACAGACAGGTATTGAATGTGCTCGGTATTAAATTTTGATATAAAGAAATGTAGGTTATTTAGCTGCATTTCTTTGTAAGTTTGTAGTATTGAATCTTTTTTATATATTATATTGTCTATTGTAGGGACATTGAATATTGAAAAGATATTTTCAATAGAAAGGTGTAGATGGTTTTTTCAGGATAATCTTAATAATTATCAATCTTTGAATTATTTTGAGAGGATTAAAAATAACATCATACGTTCCTCCGGAGCCTATAATACCGTATTGAAATATTGATTGAACAATCGCATTGTACACTCTTTTCAGCTTTTCTAGTACACGAATATTTTTAGTAATGGTAGTCTTACGAGTATAAATATATAAATACATTTACTAATTCTTTTAACAAGTTTACAAATATGTGTTTTCCATTTAAAATGCAGATCTTAATATAGAGTAGTGTAAGAAGAATATACGACGCGAATGTAAATGGTAGAAGAAGTCGGGGACGCCCGAGGAAGACATGGCACGATCAAGTGAATCAGATACTTGAGTCGGGTCATGTCAAAAGTCAGAATAATAGAAGAGAATGTATGAGACGATGTATGAATGTGAGTGAGGCAAAGAGTGTGTGCCAAGACCGAGTTGTTTGGCGGTCCGTCCTCTCTGCTTACCCCTGCGGGGAAACGGCGTGATGGTTATTTAGTTAGTTAGTTATTTTAATATAGACCAAGATATTTAATTTTGGAAGTTGGATTAAGTGTAGAAACATGCTTGATTTCAGTTAGTTCCACTACGTTTACTTTGGTTATTATAATTTTTAATTCTGGTTTTGATTTAAATTTATTGACAGATAGTGGTGTGGACGGTACCTACGCAAAACGGTAACCGACAAGTTCATCGAACATCAATTCATCGAAAGCAAATTCATCGAAAACGAGTTCATCGAAAATCAATTCATCGAAAGCAAATTTATCGGAAACGAGTTCATCGAAAATCAATTCATCGAAAATCAATTCATCGAATTGCCAATTCATCGAAAAACATTTTTTTTGTAGATATTAGAGCTGTCAAAATTAAATACCCAAAAAGGTCTGTTTAACTGAGTTAAATGTGTTATGCAACTGTCAGTTTCGTAGTGACAGTGAAAAATGTATAGGTTATCTCTTCGATTTCCGATTGTCTGATACTGTAAAAAAGGGATATCTAAGGAACGGTGACCAGACAACTCATAATGAAACCAACTCATAAACAACTCAGAAAGGTCATTAAGAGTGACGACAAAAAAATATTTAAAAATTGGTTAAATAGGTTAAGTAAGGTTAGGTTAGATTAGGTTAGGTTAGGTTAGTTTAGGTTGACCAATGCTTTTTTAACTTCACGGTTCGCTCGGCATTTCTCTCAAATATCAACAAAATATATTTTTCGATGAATTGGCGATTCGATGAATTGATCATTCGATGAGTTGGTTTTCGATAAATAGATTTTAGATGAATTGGTTTTCGATGAATTCGTTTTCGATGAACTTTTCGTGAACCCGCAAAACACATAACAGCCAAAAAACATTATTTTTAGTATGGCAACACTGGTACTCTAGTGCATTCTACCAGCTGCTGACAGAAAGGAAATCGAATATTATTCTTGGTTATTCGCTGGTTCAGGTTGCTTGTGTTGCGTGGATCACTATCCTCACGTTTTACCCTTCAGGTAGAAATGATTGTCGTGTATTGCCGTCAGGCAAATGTGAGATTCAAATTCATAAAGTCAGTAAACTCTAATTCTACTTATTACTTTAACACCCGTGACATCCCCAAATAACATGGCGAATCGATTGAGTAAAAATCGATTCTCCTCTAGTTATAATGGGATACATTTTGTTTTTCCAATATTTAAGGAGATCAGATTTTTATCGAACCAGTTTTTCAGTGTGTTAATATCAGTATTCGCTAGCTTATTCACAGTATTCCAATCAGCACCTTCAATTATTATGGCAGTGTCGTCAGCATAAAATATTATTTTTCCTTTTATTCTTTGTTTTAATGTCATTTTTATAGATGATAAACAGTCCCTGGATTGTATCTTGAGGTATGCCAAAGTTACTCTAATTTTGTTGGCTATGAACACCGTTGATTTTTACGATTTGAGGGCGTTTGAAAAAGTAGCTTTTTATCCATTCTAGATCTGCATCATTTAAATAAATGTTTCTTTATTTGCTTATAAGCTTGTCATGTGATATGTTATCAAACGTTTTTTTGATATCTACGAAAATTCCAATGCATTTTTATGATTTATCTAATGAATTATGAACAATTTTGCAATTGCAACCTGTGTGCTTCTACCTTCCATAAAGCAGAACTGATTTTCATTTATTATTTTATTACATTTTATAAATTGGTTAATTCTTTTTTTAATGTCTAAAATAGTCGGGTATTTTCACAAACAATGAATAACGTTCAAAATTAGTGGAATATTTAAAGTTTATTTTGTTGATTCCGATTAAAATTATTTAATTTAAAAAAAAATCGCAGTCACCACTGACTGGAATGTTTATTGCCTAGCTGTCAAAATCAAAATCAAAATCATTTATTGTTCAAAATTTACATTTAGTACAAAAGGTATAACTTATAGGTACCTATATCCTATTTCTTCCAGTTAACCAAACATGTTATGCAGATATGAACACAAATGAAATATAAATATAAAAATGGTGTAATACAAAGTGAATTTGTTTTAATTTATTATATAAATATAAATATAAAAACAGTTGTACCTATGTGAGGTATTCACTTAATGTGTAATGAGACATGTCCAGAAGGAATGTTTTTAGTGATGACTTAAATCTGAGTGTATCTTGTATTTGTTTAATATCACGTGGAAGGTTGTTGTATACTTTAATGGCCATGTAAAATGGTCCTTTTTGGAAAATTGTTTTGTTTGCTTTTGGTGTAAACAAATTTTCTATAAACCTTGTAGCGTGTTTATGTGTGGAGTTTTTTTGTGGATGTCATTTGATAAGCGTTGCGTCTCGTTCTAACAGAGTTTTAATAATACACGAAACAGCGCGCATCCCTCACTCACATCGCGACGGTGTATATTACATAGCGATGAGAACAGTAGCGACATGTGAAAAAAAAATCCTTTTTTTTGTTTTTAATAGAAACAAAATGTCATCGGACAACCAAATGACATGTACATTTTTTACTCCAAATATGCTCAGAAATCGCCGGTTAAAATCACTCGGGTACGTCCTGTTACACCCTGTATATAGTGTATATGTTTATAAGAAAATAATTTTACATTTAGAAAAATGAGAGAAATACTCAATGTCTTTAAATAAAAGTTTACAAATATATATTTTTTTAATTCAGAGGTTAAAAAAACAAAAATTAGTTAAACAGAAAAAACACTTAAAAAAGTATAAACCAAGCATTTCGGAGCTGTTGTTCTTTTACAAGAAAACAGCCGTCAATTTTCTACCAAATGTCACTAGAATCAGTATGTGTTTATACGCAAAATAAATAATGTTTAAGTTTATTCAGATGAATATTAAGTTTACAGCGAGATTGATTCTAATCTGAGCATGGGGTTCAATTTGTAGAATGAATTAGCAGAAATGCAAACAGGTTATTTATTGACACAAAGAGAAAGCCATAAATATACCAAACCACGAGAAAGCTTGTCAGATGACCAGACAGAAGCGCGTGTAGACACAAAATGCATTGAAATAATTAGGAAAAGGTGACATGGGCACGAAAGTTATGAGTAAAGGATTCTACTCTACACATCGAAATTAAGCAAAAATGATAAAATGAGAAGTGCTCAGTGAAAAATGAATTTAAATATTAGAGATGGGATAATATAACACACAACATACAAAGCATTAGTTTTTGCGGCTGTTAACATAAATAAAATCGATACAAAAATAATAGCAGGTACGTACCATTTGCCACCATGCTATGATTTTACACCCAGTTTCAAGGGAGCAACAAAAGCAAAACTGCAGAACCTTGGGATATTTCATCTTAAATAGCGGCTTCTGCGGGTAAAGAAAAACATATTTTTACTACTCATAATCAAACTAAACCCCTTCAACCACACATTACTCTTTCTACATATAAGGAATATTTTATGCGTGATAACTGATAACACCTTAGATAAATATTAAGAAAAAAACTAAGCTGACAATTAATAAAAAAAATTAAGCTGACAATTATTGCTTGTAATAATTGTTACCCTTTGTGCTATGCATAAAAATCTTGTCTAAACGTTAGTTTATAAATAAAAAAAATAAAAAAATAATAATAAATATTAAGAAATTTTTTCGTGAATATTTTTTTTTGCTTGCCCAATAGTTTCGATTTCTTAAAAATGTATTTTTATTAACTTTAGTAGAGATGCCAAAAATAGTGTTTTTGCCGAATACCGAATATTTGGCTAGGCTCTGGGCCAAAGTGCCGAATATTCGGTGGCCGAATATTAACTTAATACATTTCGCAAGCAGTTTTCATGTAAAAATTAATTACATTTCGCAAATGAAATTGATTTTTACATGAAAATTTATCGCTTAGACCTAGACCCTTACAAGCGGTGGTCTCAGGTCAGGTGATTTCGCGGGGGTGCCCGGGTTCACGGGGTAAGGTTTGTCTAAGTCTTGGAGGTGGATGACCTGGACACACTGATTCCTACCCAGTCCTTAAACCCTCTTCCTTCCCAGAACTCTCCTCTCCTTCCTATCCTCAAAAAACCCTCCACACAGCATCCCCAAAGATTTTTTACATTAACTCTGCACAGGAGGCCCTGAGGAAAATAATTTCCCTCAGGGTATATGTCATCTGGGATGCTGTGTGGAGGGTCTTTTTGAGGAGAGGAAGGAATGAACATTGGTCTTGAAGAGACCCATGTTGTAGGAAGGAGGAAACACAGAGGCTGGCAAATCATTCCACAGCCGAGCTGTTGAACAAAGAACGAGTCGAAGAAATGACCCGTTCTCATGTGACAAATGTCAACCGTGTACAAATGTTGGGCACGCGTTTGGCGTGTTTCCCGACTATGCACTGGTGCTGAAGGGATCAATGATGCTAGTTCCTCGGAGCATCTTCCATTGTAATACCGGTAGAACAAGGATAGCATTCTCACCCGACGCCTGTGCTCTAAAGATTGCGATCCGTCTGTTAAGATGGGAGAATCTATTAAACGGACCGCCCGTTTCTGCACAGAGTCGAGGGTATGTTTCAGGTATTTTGGAGCTCTAGACCAGAGGTGGCTGCCAAATTCAACCGTGGGGCGCACTTGTGATTTGTACAGGGTAAGCAGTTGTGTACTATTAAAGTATCTGCGGGCCCTGTACAGTACGCCCAGTTTTTGGGAGGCTAACTTTACTCTGGCTTCGATGGAGCCCCCATACCTGAGCTGGTCACTTAGGGTTACACCAAGCATATCAATGGAATGGCCTGTTCGGAAGATTGCTTCCGTTGAAAGATACTAGATATTCATTTCGATCCCTTTTAGACGTAATCAGATAAGATTGGGTCTTTGAAACACGACCCCGAAGATGACCCCGTGGGAAATTATTTTCCTCAGGGCCTCCTGTGTGGAGCTCATCGGTATCCAAAGCCTAGCAGAATTTGCTAAGATCTATTTATCCCGGTCGCAGTGCAAATAGTGAGCGGCTACTTTCGGAAGCAGGTATAATTTATGAGGAAAATTGCAAACGTTTGCTACGTGTACTAGACGTTTGTACATAAACTAAATATAATAGGGAGCTGGCCACAATGACACGCCAATGGAGTTTGGTACGCCAGTGGATTTGGGAATGCCACTGGTCTTTTAAATGAATTTACTACTTTGACAAAAAATGCTTCTAGGTATAATGGCAAAACTGATTTGAGTACTGGATTAAAATAAATATTTTTCACTTTGGAGACTGTGGGAGACTGGGGTTTTTAGGATTTTAGGTTACTGGGATACTGGGAGAGGTAAACTGAATCTAAGACTGATTAAAACACTTGAAAAGAGGTTTGAACTTGGAGACTGTTGGTATCTTGAGTAGGTATTGTTTCTTCTTGGCTGATAGTTTTGAACTGACTTCCTACTGGTTTGACTTCTATTTTTATAGGGCAAACTCAGGTCGGATTTTTGGGGGACAGAACCTCCTTAATTTTTCTAAGGTACTTGTTTTAGGTAATTTCCCTGGTCGCTACGATTGGAAGTCAGCTGTGTTAAAATTATGTGTGATAGTTTTTGCCATGATTTTACCAACTCAGGATCCCAAAGCTTCACATCATTTTTATTGTGTTTACAAGAAAAGGTACAAGTATACATATGTGATATAAGGTACAATTTTAAACAGTAAATATTTTTCTTAAAGTGCAACAATCACTGATAGACGTCAGTTTTTGGGTTGTTTTTGTAGTACATACTCATTTTTAGGTGATTATGTTTATTTCTTGATCCAAATTATTCCCAATTTCTCGAAATTGAGCTCCAAATTTTTCGGAAGATGAATTCGCTGTCGTAAATATTTACGATTCAGATTTTTCCTTTGTTCAGAATTGACCAATAGTGGCTCGGCTGGTCGCATGGTGGGGGTGACGTAAATAGTCAGCCATTTCCTTGGCGTTGATCATTGCTGTCTGGAGTCCCTTGTGGAAGCATTAGGTGGTTATTCAGATGTGTTTTCCAGTCCAATGAGGATGCTGCATGTATTCATTATCAATTTCATTTATGTTTTCAATTGATTAGTTAGTTAAAGGACATAATAGCGTTGTAGACAAGTCATTTGGAAGGGGCACCACATGCACATAATTCCGCTAGCCAATAGCAGCTCTCAGATTGTCGTGCTGGCGGCATGGTACTCTGTGGGAGCGTAAATTCCATTCTTGAATTTCCATGGTTGTCAAAAGCTTTCGCGCACTCGTTAGATGCACACGGATTCCTACGACACGTTCCATACACTCCCCTCAGTGCAGTTTCGACTGTGCTCAGCTACTTCGTTGGGCGTGTCCTTTTCCGATGTCTGAGTTTTGAGTCGGGTGTCTTCGCAGAGTGTACAGTTTCATCAGTTGCTGGCGTGGCAGGCAGAATGACGGCGATTTTGACTGCCGGCCTTACGTATATCCCAGTGCTGGTTTGGATCCGGGCAGTTCTGACTTGTCCATCAGCTGCAGGTATTGCTTCGATGATACGGCCACGTGGCCAACTGTTTCGAGGCAGTGCTGGGTCCATAATGATCACTAGGTCATCCTTCTTAATTGGTGTAGTTGGATGGTGCCATTTTTGCCGGACAGCCATGGTAGGTAGGTATTCCCGCAGCCATCGCCTCCAGAAGGTGTCTGCAAGTTGTTGTCCGATGCGCCACTGGCGGCGTAGGCATGTTTCCTCTTCTTTTTTGTCGTAGAAGGATAATTGAGGGCGCTTCCCGGCTGACCCTAGCAAAAAGTGGTTGGGTGTTAGAGGTTCTTCATCACGTGGGTCAACTGAAATGTGGGTGAGTGGACGATTGTTTACCACAAACTCAGCTTCTGCAAGTGCGGTGCGTAGCGTTTCTTCTTTTGGTGCTCTTTCCTTTAGTGTAGCGCTTAGGGCTTTCTTTACTGATCGTACTAATCTTTCCCAAGCTCCCCCCATGTGCGGACTTAGTGGTGGTATGAAGTGCCACTCGATGCCCTGGGTAGCTATTGCGTCAATCATTCTGGCGTCTTGACTTATTGACAGCAGGGCGTCCCTCATCTCGGTGTCAGCTCCGTGAAAGTTTGTCCCGTTGTCCGAGTACATGGCTGCTGGTTGTCCTCTGCGGGCGGTCATTCTTTGTAGGGCCATGATGGCCGAGTCAGCAGTCAGTGAAGCGGCAAGTTCTAGGTGAATGGCGCGTGTCGAGAGGCAGGTGAAGATGGCTCCATATCGTTTTTCTCGATGCCTACCGACCGTGATAGCCATAGGGCCGAAATAATCAAGCCCACAGTGTGTGAATGGGCGGACGTGATGCATCAGGCGGGGTGGTGGTAATGCGCCCATCAGAGGTGGAGTCGGTTTGCTGCGTCGTATGAAGCAAGTGGGGCAGGCGTGCGTTATCTTCCTGCTTGTTGTGCGTAGTCGTATTATGAAGAAATGATTGCGTATTTCTGCTACTGTTTTCTCAGTACTAGGATGATCCGCCTTTTTGTGGTAGTGACTGATAAGAAGTCGAGTGTAGGGTTCGTCGCCGTCCAGTATTATGGGAGTTCGGGCCACACTCTTTGTTCTTTCCAAGGCTTGTAGTCGGGTCCCCATTCGTAGTAGGTCATCTGGTCCAAAGAAGGGGTTCAGGGAGTTGAGGCGGCTGCCAGCAGGCAGTTTTTGACCTTGTCGGATGATGTGAAGATCAGTTGTGAAAGCGTCTTCCTGGGACCTTTTGATCCATCTGTGTTCTGCTGCTTTTATCTCATCGGCTAGTAGTGGGCCTTCTACTGGTTTATTGGGCCCCATCTTGCATCGTCTGATAAATCGGAGGATCCAAGCTGTGGAGCGAATCAGCCGGTGCCATGAGGAGAACCGCTCTACTGATGGGAGTGCTTCGCCCCTGGTGGACACAAGGCCAACGTAGTGCGGTTTGACTTCTAGTGTCAGGTCGTCAGGCCTGTGGGCGGGTGCCCGTTCTTTTGGCCACGCACCCTCCGGGGAAGTGAGAAAGGCTGGTCCAGTAAACCATCTTCCTTCTGGTGTTAAGTCTGGCACCTCTAAGTCTCGTGTTCCTATGTCAGCGGGATTGAGTTTTGTGGGTACCCATTTCCAGTCGGGTATGTTGGTTAGTTCGTCTATTTCCCCCAATCGGTTTGCCACAAAGGTTGAGTAGGCGCGTGGGTCGGTGCGTAACCAGCATAGTACAGTTGTGGAGTCTGTTCAGAAGCAGGTGCGGGATATCAGGGCTTTGCTTTCTTTTTGGATCGTCTGGGCTAGTCTCGCTGCTATGAGGGTGGCTTGAAGCTCGAGGCGTGGAATGGAGAGAGGCTTCAGTGGCGCTACCTTGCATTTACTTGCAAGGAATGTTACTCGTAGGGATCCATCTATTTTTTCGGTGAAGTAGGCCACGGCACAGCAAGCTTGCTCCGATGCATCGCAGAAAAGGTGTAGTGTTACGTTGTTTAGTTTGTTGTAGAGGCAACGTCTCGGGATTGAGATGCTGTTCGTGTGCAACAGATTTAGCCAGTCTGTCCATCTCTGGGCGTGTTCAGGGGCAATGGGTTCATCCCAGCCGAAGCTTGAGCGCCACACTGCTTGCAGTAGCATCTTAGATCTGATGGTAAGGCAGGCAACGAAGCCGACTGGGTCGAAGATCTTCATTACTATAGATAATAGTTGCCGCTTGGTAGGTTGTGTGGCCGTGTCGTGGGAGATTGCCTCACGAAATGAGTACAGGAAGCGGTCTGTGGTGGGGTCCCAGATTAAACCAAGCACTCGCTCTGTTTCCGGACCTCCGCTGCTGATTTGTATCGTGGAGCTGGCACGGTAAGTGGAACCCTCCTTTCGCGAGCAGGGCACTTACACTTTGGGCGAGTGCAGCAGCTTCATTGGGTGTGTCTGCTGCATCTAGGTAATCGTCCATGTAGAACTTGGTGCGTACGGCTTTTGCGGCGGCCGGGTACTCGTGCTCGTATGTTTCAGCCACTTTATTTCGGACGAATTGGGCACTGCTTGGGGAACAGGTGGCTCCGAACATCATCGATGACATTTGATAGGTGTCTGGTTCGTGATGGGGTGATGTCCTCCACAGGAATAGCTGGGACGACTGATCTTCTCGCCTTATTTTTATTTGCAGGAACATTTCTTTGATGTCTGCAGCAATAGCGATGTTTCCTTCCCGGAAGCGTATTATATTCCCCAGGAGGGAGGACAGCAGGTCAGGACCAGTAAGCAGCTGGTCGTTGAGGGAGGTTCCTCGGCATCGGCTTGCGGCATCGAACACCACTCTGATTTTTCCTGGCTTATTTGGGTTGATTACTGCAAAGTGGGGCAGGTACCATTTGCGAGGTGTGGTGGTGGAAGCTTCATGGCTTGATAACTTCTTGGCATAGCCTTTGTTGATAAGTTGATTTATTTTGTCGTTGTAGGCCACTGCTAGATTTTTGTCTTTTTCTAGCTTTTTCTCCAGGGACAAAAGTCGTTTCAGCGCACACTGCCGATTGTCAGGTAACGTGGCTTCTGGTTTGCGCCATAGTAAATCGGTTTCCCACCTTCCTACAGGAAGAGGACGGGTAGTTGCATTCATAAGTGCAATTGCTTGTTGTTCGCTTGCATTGACTCTGGTGGCTGATGTTACTCCGAGGGAGTCGATGGCGAAGTTGGTTTTTACTAGCTCCCTCAACTGTATGTCTGCGGCCGTTTCTGGTTGTAGTGCCAAAGTGGTGGTCGTGTTATTATCTCTGGGGTTGACTCCCCCATGAGCGATCCATCCTAGTGCGGTGCGTGATGCTATTCGCGTAGTATCATTGCATTCACGAACTTCCCTTGACACGATCAGGTGAGCGTTATCTTGGCCTATTAGCAGCTTCGGGACGACCGACCTTCCTTGGGTCTGTTGCTCCGGCAGGTTGAGGTTGCTTATTGTGCTGGCAGATATGTGGAATGTATTACTGTTGCCTGCACCTCGTATTCTTAGTCTCACTCGTTGGGAGAGATTGTCGGAGGTGCACATTCCTTTCGCGCCGTGGATTCGCAGTCCGTGAACTGGGCCGTGTGCTCCGACTTGTATTGCGGTGTCAGCGTCGACAAGTGTTACTGTGGATCCTTCATCCAGGAGAGCGAACACTGACACTTCTTCTTTGTTTGGAGCGCTTAATATGACTGGCGCAATTTTTAATAGTACTCTCTGTCCGGAGTCCTGGCGTCACAAGTTGACATTTTCCACGGCGCTTTTTCGTACGAACTCGGGATTATGTAGCAGGGGGTGGTGTGGGGATCTGCAATCTCCTACTTTGCACCATTGGTTTATTTTGCAGCTTCGTGAGTGGTGTTTTTCTAAGCACTTGCGGCATAATCTTCCCATGCGTACAGTTTCCCATCGGAGTTCAACATCTTTGGCTGCGAATTCTTAGCATTCGCGGGTTTTATGATCGCCGCCACATTGGGCGCAGCTTTCATCAGCAGTTTTTCTTTTTCGGCTTGGTCCAGGGTAAGTATGTTCCTCGTTTACTTTGCGTTTTATGGGGGCAATCTTTTCTTTTGGGCCATCCCTGATTTCTTCTTGATGTCCGGCATGTATTTGCTCATGGCTCGGTAGAAGTCGCATGCGATCACTCTCTTCTTCCTCCTGGTACCCGGCATGTATTTGTTCACGGCGTGGTCGAGATCGTATGTGGTCCACCATCCCACTGTTTGGAATTGCGTTTGACACCTCTTTCAGAAAGGCAGCGAGCTGGGTTATGGTGGCCGGAGCGTGTTGTTTGCGGATCTCGATTAGCCATGCCAGACGGAGGGAACTTGGCATTTTGTCAGTGACGTCATTCATTAATGCAGGATTGGTGAGATAACCTTCGGTTTTCAGGATCCGGAGAGATGCCACCAGGTTTTGTACCGTCCCGGAGAAATCTGCCAGGTCCTCGAGTGATACCTCGGTCGTGAGGTAAGGTAGTTTTTTAACCTTGTCTAGCATAAATTTTGCTATGGAGTTAGCGCTGCCGTATCGCTGCTCGAGGACGCTGATGATCTCTGGGACTTGCGCAGGATCCATTAGTAGGGGACCCACGGTATCTCGTGCCTTGCTTTTGAGGGCGCGCTGCAGCCGAATGAGATTTTCGCTCGGAGTCATTTGGCAGGTGGCGGTGGATTGAGCGTACTGTGCCTTCCAGGTGGGCCACTCAAGGGGGTCTCCGGAGAAGGTAGGCAAATCTTTTGCTGTGGATTGCCTGGCAATGAGGGCAGCCATTCTTGAATCATCTTCTAATGTGCGGGGGCTATCTTGCGTTCTGGAAGAGCGAAGGGCCTCTGCCATCACAGAGGCGATCTGGGCCAGTGGGTCGTTGCCATGCTGCAACCATTCTCGGGTGTGCCGTGCTGTCTGATTGGCTGTGTGCGGTGGTGTAAATAATGGGGAATCCTGGCCGGAGGAGGCTGGCTGATGCTGGTACCCTGCTGTGTTGTAAAGTGGGCGCTCGGGTCCGATATGGCTGTATTCGGCCGTAGGGATGTTCTTCGCAGGGCCCGTCAGTAGTGTGTACTCTTGGGTGGCGGCGGCGGCGTATCCGGTTGGATCGGTAACAGCAAATTCATTGGTAGGCTGACCGGCTGGTGTGTCCATTTGAGTAGTTGCATATCTCGTTGCAAACTCTTCGGCCGGCTTGTGAACTTGAGTGGCATATCTCGTTGCAAACTCATTAGTAGAAGGGCCGGTTGGTGCATGCACTTGAGTAGTTGCATATCTCGTTGCAAACTCTTCGGCTGGCTTGTGTACTTGAGTGGCATATCTCGTTGCGAACTCATTAGTAGAAGAGCCGGTTGGTGCGTGTACTTGAGTTGTTGCATATCTCATTGCAAACTCTCCGGTAGACGGGCCGTCTGACGTGTGTACTCGAGTGGCATATCTCGTTGCGAACTCGTTCGTAGACGGGCCGGTTGGTGCCTGGGTTTGAATTACTGCCTGACCGAGGTTGGTTCGCAGGGTCGGGCTGGTTGGTGCGGGCTCCTGGGTAGGTTGCCTGACTGCTTTTCGTGTTGCAGCGTTCAGGGCTGCGAGCAGATTGGCTGTCTGCTTGGCGTGACGTCTGTCCCGGATGCGCATCTCTCGGCGCAGCAATCGCAGGGAGTCTTCAGTTGATTCAGAAGTTGTTTCGCTGCTTTTACTGTTGGATCCGTGGAGGCTCTTGGCGACACATTCTGGAGCAGGTTGGTCAAGAGTGATGAGGTCAGGGTTCCTGCAGGGTTCGCACCAGATAGATCGTGGCGGGTTCCGCTGGATGGCGTCTCATCGATGTCTACGGTGCGTGGGCCCGGGGTCCGACGGGGTGCCACTGGCATGTTTCGGCTTGTTCCCGGGGCGTTAGGTTTAGACAGCGATGTTTCGGAAGATGTCGGGGTCTTACGGCCACTGCGAAGAGACGGCATTTCCACTGGGTAAGACTGAAGGCGAGTTATGTGTAGATCCGGCTCGAAGGACCAAATGTACTAGACGTTTGTACATAAACTAAATATAATAGGGAGCTGGCCACAATGACACGCCAATGGAGTTTGGTACGCCAGTGGATTTGGGAATGCCACTGGTCTTTTAAATGAATTTACTACTTTGACAAAAAATGCTTCTAGGTATAATGGCAAAACTGATTTGAGTACTGGATTAAAATAAATATTTTTCACTTTGGAGACTGTGGGAGACTGGGGTTTTTAGGATTTTAGGTTACTGGGATACTGGGAGAGGTAAACTGAATCTAAGACTGATTAAAACACTTGAAAAGAGGTTTGAACTTGGAGACTGTTGGTATCTTGAGTAGGTATTGTTTCTTCTTGGCTGATAGTTTTGAACTGACTTCCTACCGGTTTGACTTCTATTTTTATAGGGCAAACTCAGGTCGGATTTTTGGGGGACAGAACCTCCTTAATTTTTCTAAGGTACTTGTTTTAGGTAATTTCCCTGGTCGCTACGATTGGAAGTCAGCTGTGTTAAAATTATGTGTGATAGTTTTTGCCAAGATTTTACCAACTCAGGATCCCAAAGCTTCACATCATTTTTATTGTGTTTACAAGAAAAGGTACAAGTATACATATGTGATATAAGGTACAATTTTAAACAGTAAATATTTTTCTTAAAGTGCAACAATCACTGATAGACGTCAGTTTTTGGGTTGTTTTTGTAGTACATACTCATTTTTAGGTGATTATGTTTATTTCTTGATCCAAATTATTCCCAATTTCTCGAAATTGAGCTCCAAATTTTTCGGAAGATGAATTCGCTGTCGTAAATATTTACGATTCAGATTTTTCCTTTGTTCAGAATTGACCAATAGTGGCTCGGCTGGTCGCATGGTGGGGGTGACGTAAATAGTCAGCCATTTCCTTGGCGTTGATCATTGCTGTCTGGAGTCCCTTGTGGAAGCATTAGGTGGTTATTCAGATGTGTTTTCCAGTCCAATGAGGATGCTGCATGTATTCATTATCAATTTCATTTATGTTTTCAATTGATTAGTTAGTTAAAGGACATAATAGCGTTGTAGACAAGTCATTTGGAAGGGGCACCACATGCACATAATTCCGCTAGCCAATAGCAGCTCTCAGATTGTCGTGCTGGCGGCATGGTACTCTGAGGGAGCGTAAATTCCATTCTTGAATTTCCATGGTTGTCAAAAGCTTTCGCGCACTCGTTAGATGCACACGGATTCCTACGACACGTTCCATACACTACGATTATTAAAAAATGCAGTAAAAATTGTTGTCATTCATCTTAACATACCACTGACAGATTTTAAGTATTAAATATGCTGAGTTTTTGTTAAAATCTTTTTTTTGTGAGTGCTATTTTATTTAATATGCGTTTTTTTCATGATTTAGTATTCGGCCAAATATTGCGAAATATTCAAAAATTATTGCAAAGAATACCGAATAGTAAAAAAGTGGCTGAATCGGCCAAATACCGAATAGTAGCCGAATATTCGTGGCATCTCTAAATTTTAGCCCCAAAGAGTTCGTTTTTAATTCACGAGTTTGTGTGAGTTAGTTTGTTTCATGAGAACAATTGTTTATTTAAAAAAAATCTAACATGAATAAATATAACATAAACAAAATAAGAATAAAAAAGGATCCCAGACCAAGCAAGACCACCGAAATGGGACTATCGGTATCGGTATTTGTTGTGGGAAGAAGGAAGGCAACCTGTCAGAAGAAAATAGACGGAGTATAGAAGATTCCCAACTATCAGGAAACGATAACTTCACCTTTAAAAATATTTGTAGTCACGGGAAAAAAACGGGTCAAAGAAAAGCTACCAATAAAAAAAAAAATAAAAAAATTGTAAATGCAGGCTTAGTCCTAGTAATAAACAATAAACAATAAAATTTCACCACTAACAATATTAGCTACTACTTAGGGGGCGTTCAAGTATTACGTATCGCAATTTTTGAAGATTTTTGACCCCCCCCCCCCCTCCCCCCATGTAACGTGCCGTAACGTTTTTCCGTACCACCCCCCCTAAACGTTACGTAATGCCGAAGTGACAATTTTTACCTGAAAGTCACAATTAAGTACTGGAAAGTCGCTTAAATACCCTTTTCTTGTTTTAATCGCGTTTGTGGTAATAAATTAAACAAGAGATTTCGAGAACGAAAAGGATTGCCAAGTTGGAAGATTTTAATTCCTTAGTTTTTTTTCTAAATAAAGAAAAACATGTTACGTAACGCGTTGTTTGAACCCCGCCCCCCCGTAACGCACCGTAACGCACAGTAACCCCCCTCCCCCCAAGTGCGTTACGTAATACTTGAACGGCCCCTTAACTTAACTACTACGTGTAAGTAGTAGCTAATATTGTAGGCAATATACGAGGGTCAGTCAACGAGTAATGCCTCCTAGTTTTTCTACTTAAATAAAGTTAGTTAAGTGAAAATTTTGAATTTGTTGCTATTCTCAAACCTTCTTCTACAAACTTTTGCAGTAGTAACTTTTTGCGTCAACAGGTGGCAGAACTGCAGTCGCTTGCAAAATGGCCGACATCCATGTTTGTAATAGATAGCGTTCTGTGATTGATTCTTGACTGTAGAAGGTGAAACGCAAAAATTCGCATTCATAAAATACTCAAAAATATGTACCATGATGATATGTAACAGTGGACGTCAGCACTGCTAGACGATGGGTTCGTCACTGTAACCAAGCTGAAGGACAAACACCGCTGGCTGAGGAAAAGCGG
The DNA here is from genome assembly GCA_929108145.2 of Limnephilus rhombicus. Classification (NCBI taxonomy): domain Eukaryota; kingdom Metazoa; phylum Arthropoda; class Insecta; order Trichoptera; family Limnephilidae; genus Limnephilus; species Limnephilus rhombicus. Next base: position 29,460,924 of record OV815277.1, on the reverse strand, counting down.
AGCGGCGCAGACCGTTGATTGCAGCGACTGCACTCATTCGTGGTGACCCCAGATAACTACAGATGTCGCATTCTCTCCCTCAGTAAAGGCAGTATGATGACAATTATTCGAAAAATGGTTTTTCAACCAAAGTTTTGCAAGGTGGGTACCAAGAAACTTAACCGGCCAGAATAAAGAAACAAGAAAAACAATGGCCTCCCAACACTTGCAGCTCTTAGTTTCTGGATAAATTTGTGACAGAAGACGAAAAATGGGTTCATTTTTTTAACCTGAATCAAAAAGGCAGTTAACATCACACAAACTCACCAAGGGCCAAAAAAAATCAAAACTGTGGGATCGGTGGGGAAAGTTATGGCGATGGTGTTTTGTGGTTTTTACAACACTGTGATACTTGCCCTTTTTAAAAGATGGACCAAAGCAGTGGAAATGGACGGAGATAATATTGAAAAATAACAAATTAATCATCAATAGTGTGGGTTTCGACCCCTGTAATTGCATTTTTATTAGTTGACAATTAAAGGAGAAAAAAATAGGAGGCATTACTTATTGACTGGCCCTAGTACCTTCTCACAATGTAACACAATATTTGTAAAAATAAGAGTAGTAGTCTTAGGGGGAATTTTACCAACCTCCTGATAGTTTATCCATATGATAACTAATATTAATACGTAAACAAATAAATACTCGCAATAGGTAAAAAAACTCAATTAACTTATCTTATATCTATATACGAGTACAGCCACTATTCTTAGGTTTGTCTGTTTTTTTTAAAAAGGCAAATCGCCCTAAAAATAGTGCTTTGCGAATCTTAGGTTCAAGTACCGAATAGTAAAATCAGACTTTAAAATAAATAAATCGTGTTTAATTAATCGAAAATGTACGTTATGGATAAAATCTATGAAGAGTATGGTGAAATACCCCCTTAATGTCACACCCTAAATAATATTTATAATCACTAATGGGGGAATACCATATTTTAACACCCGTCAAAAAAATATCAGCACCTCAAAAAATTCTTTAAAAAAAAAAATGTCTTTAGAAAAATACATTCTCCAAATTCATTTTACCTTATTCAAATAATGAAAATTAAGTTATTGATGCTAATATAAATTTACATAAGAAAAATTTAATTAAGAAAAACGTTAAGAAGGAATAACCAGACACAATCGCAAATATGTCATTTTTAAATCAAATTGTAGTCGTATTGACTCTTTTCCACAAAAAATTATAAATTGATTTCGAAAAACTGTTCTTTTATCTAGTAAACCTTTGTTGTAAATTAAGAGAAAATATATTTATTTTTAGTACAATAAGGTTTTACCGTAGGTCGTTTGCAGATTTGTTACGTTTTCAAACAAATGTTTGTATTATACAACATACGTTTCAAATCATAAATAATTATGCAGTAAAATAAATCAATAAATTATTTGGAAAAGCTGTTTTTTGAATTTTAATTTTAGCTTAGATAAAATCACAAAAAAAGATCCGCGCTCTTGTTTTTTTACGAAAGTAATTCAGTTTGTCTATTTATTTACGGTCTTACAAACTAATATTAGGTCCTTACATATGAAATTGGCGTTTTGCCGTACTGGCAACTTTGATCTCAAATATCTTCTCTTTGGTTAGGAATTCCAAATTCAAATTTATACAGCTATTTACTCATGTATTTGTGTTTCGAAAATTATAATTCATTTGTTTTTTCCTTAATTGTTTTTTTCTTTGCGTCACTTAGTTTACAAAATGGAAAACTTGAAATATCACGTTATTTACGAGAACGAGTTCCACCGTGGCACCAGTGCTGCAGAAACGGCTCGAAGGATTAATGATGTGTATGGCGACGGTGCCGCAAAAGAAAGCACAGTGCGTTTTTGGTTCCAACGTTTTCGTTCTGGAAATATCGACCTGCAGAACAAGCCCCGTGGACGGCCGGAGACCAAAGTTGATAATGAAGTGTGGCTAATGTGAAAGCGAAATGGTTTTTTTAGTAAAGGGATCGATTAACTACCTATGAGATAGCAAAAGAGCATAGATAGCAATGGTACATACTTTGATTAAATAAATATATTATATTAAAAAAAAATCGACTTTATGTTCCCCCCATACAAAACGCCAATTTCATATGCAAGGACTTAATATATTAAAAAAATACATTTTTATTTTGCTTAGATATTACAGAAAAATTAAGAATACTCATGATCAAAAAATGATAACAAAAAGTACATAATTTATTATTTATTTATTTGATGCAATATTATTTACATTTTTTACATAATTCAATGATGTTGGCCTCACTGGGTGGTTTACCCGTGCTGAGGCCTCCATTTCATATACAAAATTATACACAATACATATAAATATATATATACATAATATTGGTGAAAAAAAGGAAAAAAGTAAATAAAAAAACATACGATTAAGATAAATTAAACTTAAAAATTAGAGATTTAGAATTAACATAAAATTAAGAATAAATAATATTATATAAGGTTAAAAACGATATTTTTAATACGTGTTGTGTGTTTGTGGGTGATTGTGTTTTATATTGGTTTTGTGTGTTACTTATATGTTTTGTTATTTTATGCTATGATATTTTGGTAGCATTGTCTATTTTGGTCTTTAATCCATTTTGTAATTTTGTGTCGGAATTTATTTTTGTTTTCCTCAATTTTATTTTCAAGTGTTAGACTGTTGAATGCTTTTATAGCGTGATATTGGTAATGTCTTTGTCCAAAGCTTGTATTTACCGTCGGAGTTTTTAAGTTTTCTTTGTATGCTTGTCTAACTGGTCTGTTTGTGATATTTTGTGTTTGTTGAAGGTTGTTTTTTTGGTCAAAAATGTAATTTAGTAGCGATTTAACATATAATTGTCGTATGTCTAGTACGTCACAACGGTTGAATATTTGGTCTGTATCAGTAAGTCTATGTTTTTTAAGTATTACCTTTAAGATCGTTTTCTGCGCAATTTCCAGGTGTTCGATAGCTGAGTTTGTTGCTCCTCCCCAAGCAATTATTCCATATTCTATTATAGACTGACATAGAGCAAAATATATTGTTTTCATTTGTTGTATTTTGTATATGTTTCTTATGTTTAGGAAAATGTGTATCGTTTTGAGGAGTTTATTTGTGACTTGTTGGATCTGATGTGTCCATCTAAGGTTATGGTCAATTATGATTCCTAGATACTTTATTTGTTCTTTTTTTCTAGAGGAGGGCAAACGCAAATGTTGGTGTTTAAACATTCGTGTATTTTTATGGTGTTTGTGTTATTTTTTGGCTGTCCTGTGCTATTTATACTGTACGTTGTGAATTTTGTTTTTGATATGTTTAGTGTAAGTATGTTTGAGTCTAGCCATGATTTCACTCGCGTGATTCCTAAATTCGCTATGTTGTATGCATATTATAATAATAATAATTCATTACGAGTTTGAGCATTTTTGAATGGAGGTATTTATCAAAACAAATTTTGAATGAAATAAAATCAATATTGCGTTATTATGTTAAAATGCTGGTATGGACAATATAAATCTTTTTCATCGACGATGTAGACGAAATTTGAATTCTCGGCCGCTGCGCGCTGGTTAATGGCTCCTAAAAGATGACCTTGTAATTTGACATTATATTATTGGGGTATTATGTCGTGCTGCTCTACCTTCTTCCTTAGCCGACGTTTCGTTCAGCATTACAGTGTCCATCATTAGGGCAGATTACACATATGCCCAGATGACGGAGACTTTTGAAACGTTGGCTAAAGAAGGAAGTTGCGCAACACGGCCAATAAGACCCTTTAAATCATAGGTTCTCAATGTGGGCGATAACGCCCCCTTTTGGGCGTTTGAGGCTTCTTACGTGTATTATTATTATTAAGAATTGACACTTTATCAAGAATACAAGAAGGGAGGAGGTAGCAACCCGGTACAAAAGAATTGATTTTTTAACTTGATAAACAAAAAGGTATAACAAATAATTTTATGTATTTTTAATCGAATTATTGATTCCATGTCGGTTGAGCGCCCATAAAAAAATCTCAAATGGGGCGGTGGGCAAAATAAGGTTGAAAACCTATGCCCTAAATAAATGATGATAATACTTTTGGCCGTGAAAATCTCAAATCACATGAAAATTCTTGAATAATTTTTAAAATCTGGCAAAGTTCTTGATCTAAAACGACACCCTCCACGCGTATTCTTAGAAACAGTTAATGAATATATTCTTTCCTGTTTTAACAAAGATAAAAGCCCCTTAGTATTAGGACCGCTCCGCCAGTAAACAAAACAAATGTATCTGCTGTTCTATCATTCGCTTCTCATTGATGTTATTCTGATGTGTTCTTATGTAATTTTAAGGTTAAATAATGTGTTTTGTAAAACTTATTGCACTGAACATATAATTGCGTTTCATTCAGATTATATTATTCTCGGTTAGCCGTGTGAAATTTGAACACCATTCTCGTAATATGGACCCAACCTTTGTGATTGATTTTTCCTTCTAAATTTGAAACTTGTGACACTGATTTTTTTATAGAGCTTTGTATAAACAATGCTTTTTATTTTTCGGAACCTTTTCAATTAACAAGTTCTTTTTTATTTTAATAGGTTCGTAACAACAATAACATTTGAAAAATAGTCAATCATGTGTGTGGAACAAATGACATTACAACAAAGCGTCCTGTCCTATTTTACGGCAGTTGAATGCATAATTTTTATGCTTCATATAATTGGTACTCGTACCACGATAGAAATTACGTTGTCAGCTTAAAGTGGATAGCTGCGACTTAAAACACCTACTACAAATTTAATGAAACTAGAACTTTATCAATGTAAATAGATTTTCTGCTTTATAGTCGAAATATGAATTTTTATTACATGTGTTTTCAGGTTATTATCCAATAATAACACAGTAAAAAGCATATAATACGAACTTAAAAATAGTAGAAATGAACGAAGAGAATAGTAGGTACCTGTGTAGCTATGAGGATAGCTACACAAGATTAAAGGTATGACAAATTGCACAAAAATATATACATTAGTAATATTTATATATTTAAGTATTGATGTCAAGTTTAATTCATAGAACTCCATTTTAATTTTAATTTCTTTTATTTATTCAATAATACTATTATTCAATTTATAAAAAACAGTTTATTTGTAAACAAGTTCGGCTATGTAATTATTATTACTGAATTATAATAGTATTACTGAATGTATAAAAGAAATTAAAAAATAATATTTCGAACTTAGTTTTGATGATATACATGATTCACGGAATATCGTAAGTTTTTCTAGTTTCATTGAAGTTCAGCCCTGAATGTGAGGTAGCCTGGAGTTGTCGTACATTAATCTTTCTAATTTTTCAATAGATTGATATTTTTTTTATTTCAATGATATTTTTAATATACAATAAAACACATAAATTTGTTGTAGACCACTTTTATTTTATAAACACTCTACCGGTTTCAGAAGCACCCTTCCTTCGTCAGGAGAATATTATATCAGTTATAATATTCTACTGACGAAGTAAGGGTGCTTCTGAAACCGGTAGAGTGTTTATAAAATAAAAGTGGTCTACAACAAATTTATATGTGTTTTATTGTAAATTATGGCGAGCCATAAAGTTAATGCTTTTTACATTTATGATATTTTTTATCTTCATAACCTAAAAAAATAAATGAATGTGAGGCTATGTACAGGAGTTATCTAATAATCTTTCTAATTTTTCAATGTAAATGATATTTTGAATCTTTTTAACCTAAAAAATGAAAGCTACAATCCAATACTGCAAGTTTCATTGGGATTCATAATTATTCTACATGAGATGATTTAATGTACTATTGCACGTTCAAAATAAGTCGAATCAGTAAAATAAAACATTGTTGAACCTCAGTACTAGACATCTAAATAAAAATATCAAATTAAAATGATTCTTGAAACATTGACAATACCCACCTACTTCGTAAAAAGTTCTGATTATACATGTAAATAATAAACTGTTTTATTATTTATCACGAAAACTAGCACAACACTAACATTAATATGGCGTTCTGCAAAATTCTGTTAATTAGTCGTCAACAATAAAGACCTTGAAACAAATATAGGATTATTATACGGGTTGAAATGTTTAGGGATTGAACTTGTTGTATTGCTAATTCAAATATTAACACGACACTTTGAATACACCAAACACAGTAATCCTTTTGAGTAACTTCACGAAAGCACAGGAGATACAATGTCTACATCTAACCACACTGATAAATTAATACGTTTTGTTCTCATTGTGGCGTGTACTTGGCAAGATATTTCATCAAGGAATACGCATCGTTGGCGTCTAGTCGCATTGCTTCAAATGCATTAACATGATATATATGAGATATGTTTGTTACACTTGCTATGTGCGATAATCAGAACGGTTAAGGCTAAAAATAAAATAACATCAACTGCAACTGTGACTTATTACACAACGTGAATATGTTTCACAAATAAGTAATTAATCGGGTAAATATCCAGACATCATGAATATCCGGACACGGTTACAGGAACATTTTATTATAAAAAAAACACTTCGTATCATTTAGATTTTAGAAGACAATGAAAAAAGGTGAAACCGGATATGAAAAAAGCAATTTTTTAGCTATTTAATTCAAATCCGGATAATTTGAGGTTCTTAGGTTCAAGATTTGGGTTAAATAAAAATAAGAGAAGAAAAAAAAAATATCTTAAAACTTTCGCATTAATAACACTGGCTGTCATTTTAACCCAAAACTATTAAAATGCATTATTTTCCATTCCCGGTGACTGAAATAGTTGACGGTTTTTATTTTTTATTAAACTTATTAAAAGTTTTTGAAAATAATTTGTGCTTTAATTAATCGTGTCCAATGTTTTTTTTCCGATTCTTTTTTATTATTTATTTATAATATATTTTTTTACAATTATCTTGGAAAGAAATATATACTGGTGTCCAGGGGTAAAGTGCATTAACTTCGGGAGGTGATTCTACATGATAAAGTAAAAAAGATAATTATTATTTTTTAATTTATAAACTAACATTTAGACAAAATTTTTATGCATAGCACAAAGGTTAACAATTATTATAAGCAATAATTGTTAACCTTTGTGCTATGCATAAAAATCTTGTCTAAACGTTAGTTTATAAATTAAAAAATAATAATTAATATTTGACAAGTTTAAATATTTCACCAATAAATGTAGACATAATTTGTCTCGACGCCACCTAGCGAGGGATTTAACACTAACAATGTCTCTCTCGCAAAAATAAAGTTGGTTGTTTTCAGGTGGAAAAATATAATAACAGTAATTGTTGAATGAAACACTAGTATATATTGAATTATTTGGCGGGTATTTGATAAGCCGCCATAGCTCAGTGGTCAAGAGCAGCTGATCGGCAATCAGAAGGACACGGGTTCAAGTCCCGTAGGCGGCAAGTATCTTTTCTCGGAAGATTTTTCAATGTAGATGAGTGTTTCAGGCTGATAATTATTGCTTATAATGATTGTTAACCTTTGTGCTATGCATAAAAATCTTGTCTAAACGTTAGTTTATAAATTAAAAAAAAATAATTAATAATTGACAAGTTTAAGTATTTCCCCAATAAATGTAGACATAATTTGTCTCGACGCCACCTAGCGAGGGATTTAACACTAACAATGTCTCTCTCGCAAAAATAAAGTTGGTTGTTTTCAGGTGGAAAAATATAATAAGCAGTAATTGTTGAATGAAAAACTAGTATATATTGAATTATTTGGCGGGTATTTGATAAGCCGCCAAAGCTCAGTGGTCAAGAGCAGCTGACCGGCAATCAGAAGGACACGGGTTCAAGCCCCGTAGGCGGCAAGTATCTTTTCTCGGAAGATTTTTCAATGTAGATGAGTGTTTCAGGCTGATAATTATTGCTTATAATAATTGTTAACCTTTGTGCTATGTATAAAAATCTTGTCTAAACGTTAGTTTATAAATTAAAAAAATAATAATTAATATTTAACAAGTTTAAGTATTTCCCCAATAAATGTAGACATAATTTGTCTCGACGCCACCTAGCGAGGGATTTAACACTAACAATGTCTCTCACGCAAAAATAAAGTTGGTTGTTTTCAAGTGGAAAAATATAATAAGCAGTAATTGTTGAATGAAACACTAGTATATATTGAATTATTTGGCGGGTATTTGATAAGCCGCCATAGCTCAGTGGTCAAGAGCAGCTGACCGGCAATCAGAAGGACACGGGTTCAAGTCCCGTTGGCGGCAAGTATCTTTTCTCGGGAGATTTTTCAATGTAGATGAGTGTTTCAGGCTGATAATTATTGCTTATAATAATTAAAAAAGATAAATAACTTTTTTCGAAATTCCAACTTTTAGGGGTAGTTTTGAGGTAAAAAGATAAAATTAGTCCGGCGTGTACGGCCAGATTTATTATTTTCCGCTGTTACGATACGGGCCAATCACAATCGAGTCGGGCGCCCGGCATGCTCTCAGCAAGTAAGATCGTACCTTACACTAAGTATTTTTAGTAGGTACGTCTTTTTGTATGGGAAAAAAAATGTTGGAATTTCGGAAAAAATTGTTAATCTTTTATACTCCTACGATCATGTAGAATCACCTCCCAAAGTTAATGCACTTTACCCCCGGACACCCTTTATATAAATGTAGGTATCTTTGGCCCTTGGAACACCACGGTTTTATGTTTGTGTTTAATATATATATATATATATATTTTTTTTTTTTATTTAAATAAAAAAATTGTTCTTTACGTGAATTATACCTATACAACGAGAGATCGTACGTGACGTTATCTGTCTAGAAGCTTCTGTGTTTTTCGTTTTCAAGCAATACCTGTGAGAAGGAAGAGGACAGACGTCGATGCTGGGGCTTATTTATTACTAGTTTCAATACTACGCTACCCACGTTTTTATCAGATTAGGGGGGTATTTTACCACCCTCATGATAGTTTAACCACAGGCTAACGTATTATAATAAATTAACAAATAAGTACTGGCATTAGGTAGAGAATTTGGCCAACTTATCCGATATGTAGCTAAACTAAGGACTTCATAAATAAATAAATCGTCAATCGTTAATCGAATATATACTTTAACTCTGTGGATAAGTTATCAAAAGGATGTCGAAGAGCATTGCAGGTTATCCACTACTGATGGTTATTCCTTCAAGGATCTCGCAAGATTCTAATTTTTTTTTTAACGAAGCTTCATTTATTTATTTTGAACCAATCTAGACCTCCAGTTTCCCTGCATATGTTGTTAGAAAGCAGTATGCAAGTGCTTAACAGGAAAAAAACATAATACAACAAATCGGGTTAGTAATCTTGTGATAATTTTGGAAATGCCATTTTTGGAGGATTTTCGTCAATTATGTCTTTCCAGGTGTTGGGAATTCTTATTGAGTCGTTTCTGTTGTTGTATTATTAAAGTCTATTTTATGACCTTCATTAAGGACGTGTACTAAGGATGAAATTAAGCGTTTATTAGTGACATCTACTTTATGTTCTGCAATTCTACATGATATTTTTCTATTGCATCGTCCTATATACACATTTTCACATGTCCCACGTGGTATTTTATAAATCCCATGTAACTCAAGTGGAATGTGGTCCTTAGGACTTCCTAATAGAGACGAGTTTTTATTTTTCGATTTATAAATAGTTTTGATTTTATTGCTACGTTGTCTCTTCATACACATACATACACATACACATACATACATATACATACACATATATACACATACATGTATATACACATATATATGTACATGTACATATATACATAGACACATGCATACACATATACAGATTGTAAGCGTATGTATAGTTGGTGAATACTTGAAAAACGTGTTTATTTAATTTTACACATTTTATAGTTTCGTTATGTTTGGTTAGGAATCATACTGTTTTGAATAAAGTTAATAATACCTTAGATTTTAATCCAGGCAGTGATATGTTTTTTTGTGAATGTTTGTAGACATATTTGCAGATAGTAGTTGTTTCAGAGTGTTGGGCATACAATTAAAAGTTTGGTTGCGTAATACTGAAAGTGTCTTTGTCCGTGTATGATGTGTGTTATCGGTATGTTCAGTGTTTTATTTGTTAAGGACCTGGTTTTTATTAAGGTTTTTGGTTGAATTGGAATATGAAGTTTGTTTTGGAGTAGGTGTAGTATAGCAGGTTTGGCATAAAGTTGTCTTATTGACATGACTTCTAATGTTTTGAAAATTTCTCTTGAATCTGTGTGAAATGGTACTTGCAGGACGAGTTTAATTACCGCTTTTTGTGTTTTTTGAATTGGGTCAATTGCTACGTTTGTACCTCTTCCCCAAGCTAGTATTCCATATGTGGCAATGGATTGACAGAGTGCAAAATATATGAATCTTAGTTAGTGGGAAGATGTTCTTAATGTTCTTTATTAGGTGCATGACTCATTTGAGTTTATTAGTGATGAAAGTAATGTGGTCAGTCCAGCGTAAGTGTGAATCAATAATAATCCCCAGGTATTTTGTTTGTTTTACCCTTTCAATATGTTCACATTGGCAGTTGGATGAAGTTTGTTTATAGTCATGTAGAAGCAAGTCTATGTATGATGGAGGTTGCCCCCTTTGTGTACTATGTGTGATGTATTTTGTTTTGATTGCATTAAAGGTAAGAGTATTACTGTTTAGGCATTTTTTGAAAATCGATAAAAAAAATTTCGGCTATTTTAAATACATCTTTCCATATGGCAGCTTGACAGTGAAGAACTGTATTGTCAGCGAAGGTCACGATTTTACCTTCAATTTCAATGTCACACAGTTCGTTCATATATATGAGGAATAATAAAGGGTCAAGTACACTACCCTGTGGGACTCCGTAGGTAATTAAAAGTGGTTCACTTCTCTTGTTATCAATTTTTACTTGCTGTATTCTGTCACACATGAAGCTTTTAATTAAATTGAATTCTACTCCAATTATGCCATTTTTTTAAACTTCTTGAAAAGTTTTTCGTGTGAGTTTGGGTCGAAGGCTTTACATAGATATAAGTAAATAGAAATACCTTTTTTCTTAGCGTCTAGATTATGTGTAATGAAGTCCGTTACAGTTTCTGTGCTCCTGTTTTTCCTGAAGCCATGTTGGTTCACCGAGAGTATTTGTTTGGTTTCTAGATAGTGTTGAAGCTGTTTTTTAATAGTTTTTGCCAAAATTTTCGAAATGGTATTTAGTAGCGTGATGGGTCTGTCGTTTTTAACATTATTTTTTTGTTCTGATTTGAAAATTGGAATAATAAGGCTCCTTTCTAGTAAGCTAGGAAAAGTTCTTTCTTTTAGACTACGATTAATTAAATATGTGAGTAGTTTAAGTAGTTGTTGGCTTAATGTTAAGATACTTTTAGAATTTAGAGTCTATACCATCAGGACCCGTAGTATTGTTATTCTTTGGCGAATGAATTATTTTATTGGTATCTTCTAGTGTTGTTTGTTAAATCAAATTACAAAAAGTCAAGCAAGTAATTATGATTCTTGAGTTAAGCAAAACCTGGTTGGCTTGCATTTATTCAATGAAAGTGATGTATCATAAAGTTTTTTTTTTCATTTGTGTGAAAATGTATGGTTAACAAATTTTCCAGATGTCTTAATGCGTTGCTTACTTTGCGTACGTGGGCCCAGCGTGTCCTTATCTTTAATGTGAATAAAATACGGAAATGAGTATGTTACAAGTCGGAGTTATATTCACTCATGGGATGATTTTTCACAAAATGACAAGGTAAAAAATAACAATTTATTTATTTTTTTATTATTAATATTATTATTCAATCCTCTGTCCTTATCACAAAGGTTAAAAATGGTCAGATAGTTAGTCTCCCTTTTGTATTTTAGTATACTTAATCAACAAGGAAATAAACGAAAAGATAGTTTGAAACTAAAAATAATATTTTACTTCTCCATGTCTTGCTCAAGGCAGTTTCTAATCAACTGATGGTGTGATGCATAAAAACAGATCAACCTAAAAACAAAAAGTATTACCCGAACAACTAATGAAATCATAAAGATGAAGAAAAATCTAAAAATCATTAAAAACTGAAGAATATTAGATTTTAAAACTTTCCTCGTTCGTATCTGGGTTGAGAAGAGCAAACAGCTAATGCTAAAATATTCAACCTTCGGAGGTGGGTTCCTCTATATAATACTTGTCAGTAATATTGCCTTAATATAATTTATTCTAAGTCTACTTGAACCAGGGGAACGCGGTTCATGAAAATCCCTTGTTTCTATTTAATGTTTTAATCAAAGAAAATAATTTAAAGATGAGACCTATGCCCAAGAGTCATAACTATCCGGATCCAATGGGGACTGGATGTGGAAGTGAGGAGATAAAATTTTGGGAAAAACCAGAACATTTATGGAAATCGAAAGTAACAAGACAACATTATTTTAGTATTTATATTTTTTCAGTGTGTACTGCGAGCGTTCCACATTGTCATTTATTTTATAAATTATTATTGGCACCAGAGAGATATCAACTTCGAGAGCGTTTATCAAACTTCAGTGCTTGACAACCTTGATCACACTCATTGCAGAATTAATTTTTTACTTATTGAAACTATGATAATCTGTCTTAAAAATAAACTATGAATTTATGTTCATTTAATTAAAAAAAAACTAGTCAACTCATGGAACATTGAATGGCTGCTTTCATAATATCAACATAATACAAAAAAAAACTGGAAAATCCGTTTCCGGTACTTGAATTGTTTACACCTTCGTGTTGTTGCTCCGAAACAAAAATAAAAATTACTTACTTTCAGTCAGATTTTCTACTAAAATATCGTTTCCAAGTGAAAAACTAAGTGGCACTGAGCGATGGAAACAATCAACATTGTGTAACTACATCATCCAATAATAATATTGAATGAAGAAAACCGACAGAATTTTGAGGTTTGTTCATTATTACAACGGATTGCGTGCACAGTTAGGTTGATATTATCAACCAATCTGACCAACCATAGATAACTGTCAAACTGAACTGACAGATCACGTCATAGATATCACCGTCACTACTGCCAGTATCATAGTCGGCGAACGTTACAGTCACCAGTGTTGCCAGCGTAATAAATTACTTGGAAACGTTCCTTTACGCGCAAAACCATGGATAAACAATTTCAAATTTTCTTTGAAAAAATGAAAATAGAAATACAGAACCAAACTGAATTTATAACTAATACAATAATGGAGATAATGGATGAAAAACTGAAACCAGTGTTAGAAGAAAATAGAAATTTAAAACTTAAGTTGGAAAAACTGGAAAATAGGATACAACTTTTAGAAAAAGACAAGAAAAGCAACAATATATAGTAATCTATGGACTGAAAGATGATGAAAAATCTATAACAGAACTGCTAAAGAATACGGGCAAAAACTCCATGAAGAATTGGACATAAAAATAGAAAACATCGAGATAGATAAAATCTATCGTATTGGAAATTCAGTAAACAAAGAAAAACCGAGACCTACACTCGTATCCTTTATCAACGGATGGAAGAAGAGCGAAGTTTTGAAAAACAAGAAAAAGTCTAAGGAGTTACATATTTCTGAAGAAAGAAACGTTGGAGAAGAGAAAGGCATTACTCCCACAACTAAATGAAGAACGTAACAAAGGAAACATAGCCTACCTAAAGTATGATAAACTCATTGTCAAGGAAAGCGCAGGTTTTAATGATAAAAGAAAAAGAGAACCATCTGCCTCCCCGTATGCTAACCTGCAACCGAAGAAACATCAGTTGACATCCTCTGCGAAAACTAACAGAACAAATGCATTTGACTTGATGAGGGCTCGATCTAATTCTCTTACATGCCAACCAACAGGAAAATAACAATAGCAATCAACTATCGGCGAACGGAAACAAAAACACCAACAAAAAGACAAAACAACATCCACAACACACCCTCCCCCAAGCCGACTGGTCCTCGTAGAGGAAAATGACCAAGACCCTTTAAAGATAAATAAAAGAACTTCAGATATGCAAAGGATAGAAAAAAAATAGAAATCTTTAGAGGAGGCCTTTGTCGAAAGACAAACAGTTTATTAAAATAATTACCCGAACCCTGATAATTTAGAATAATATTTAAAAAAAAAAATAAATAGATCAGAAAAATTTTTATAAGTTTAAAAACAGCAATAAAGGCTAATTTTATTTATTTTAATTAACAAAAACTAATCAAAATATGGAACATTGAATGGCTGCTTTCATAATACCAACGGAAACGGCAACGGCACTTGACATCATTTCTTTAATACGAGTGAGGGAGATAAAGAAATTGATTGTTTTTTCTTCTTTGGAGGAAGCAGGCATAAATTCATTATATACCTCACTATTATTTAGTGGGCAAGAAACAGGTGCAGCATTATTGTGATAAGGAACGTCCATTTTTTGCCTTTTTTGTGCCGTCTTTGGAAATACTAAAAACGCCCAATGCATTTAAAGATTTGCGCTTCTCAAAATTCCTTCCTCCCTTTGACGTGCACCAGAAAATTAAAGATATTTTCTTCTTCTTTATATTAATGGTTAACATGATTTTAAGTGGATTTTATCTCACTCAATTGAATTTAGATTCAATTTTCTAGTTTTAGGATCAGCCTCCTGAGTATTTCATGGGAATGTTCTTTGTTCGCGAGTAGTTCTATTTGATTTGAGTTAAAATAAGCGATAAGAAGCAAGAAATGCCAAGATTAGCTAGGATGAAACAAGACAAGGCAAGAGGAAGGATAAATAGGCAAGTGAACCAAGAAGAAACAAGAAGAAGACAGAAAAGCTAATAGAAGTCAGAAGAAGTAGGAAGATCTAGATCAGCCAAAAAGTGGCAAGAAGAGCCACGATGAGGCAAGAAGAGAAATGAATGAGTAATAAGGGACAAAAGCTACGACGAGCCAAAAAGAAACAAGCCAGGAGAGGCGAGTTAGGCAAGAAAAGCAAATTAAGTAAAGTAAGCAGCCTCCCCTTTATTCTCCTTCTCATAAATATTGCACAAAAATTATAATACCGAAAAGTCGAAAACTGACAAATAAAATTTCCACAGGAAATAAAGAACGTAACTTCTTTCTGAACGTACTATTTTTTTAACCGGTTAAAAAGTTCGATGTATGAATAGTATAACTAATAAATGCCTACATTACACGATATATTTTTTCAGCCATCGCTATTTTCATATCTACGATTTCAGTTGGCATCACAGCAAACAGCATGGTTCATATGTTGTTTGCAGTGAAGACAATTGAAATCTTGGATATTTTATTTTTTATATTTTTTTATATGAATACCGCACAAGAGTCTCAACTGCTCCCGTCTGAAGCCAGTGAGACTATGGCATCTCCAATTGGGGTATGTTGTGAGGCTGAAGGTAGTGGGGAGAGAAGGATATAGGGAAGAAGAAGGTGGGGAAGTATCTGACTATTCAGATCTAGTCACCAAACACGGCTAATGTCATTTCAAGCAACGTTTCAATTCTGAATGGTGGTCTTACACCAGGGCAATACTGAGAGTATCTTCCACTCTGGAACGTGCCGCAAATATACTATACTATTATTTTAAATGAATAAATTGTGAAATAACACAAAATTATTGCAAATCAAACTGTACAATATTAAAAACAACAAATTTAAATATCTCGGAGTAATTATCGATAAAAATCTGAAATGGAAGAAACAAATATGTCAAGTAGTAAACAAAATCAGAAAATGAATATTATTTAAGAATTAGAAATTTTCTGTCGATAAAAAATCTATATTTAATCTACTATGCTTTAGTTCAATCCACTTTAAAATACGCTATTATTAGTTGGGGATCCGCGTATAAATGTAACCTTCTTCCAATAGAAATTGTACAAAGAACAATTATTAAAATTATATTAAAAAAACCCTTGGACTACCCAACAGAACGCCTGTTTGAAGAATTTCAAGTACCCACATTTAAAGATTTATATATTAAAAATTCATTAATTCAAATTATAAAAGAAAAAGATAAATTTCCATTTTTAAATGAAAACAGAACTCGACTTAAACTAAACTAATTTTCTATGCCCAAAACTAAATACGTCTCTTGCACAGCATCACTTACAAGGGAAGAACTTTTTTTCAATCGTCTACCAGAAGAAATCAGAAGCAAGCCCGAATACTGCTCTCTGTCAAGAGACATTAAAAAAATATTCTTTACAAATATCCTTAGTTTTACATAACATTCTTACTCTTTTTAAATATTATCAAAATAAATACTGCAGCTCATATTACAATGAATTATTTTAGTACTATCTAATAATATTTATGTATACTCCCCTTCCATACACAAGCAAATGCTTTCAATAAAAGGGTAGTAAAAAAACCTGAGATGTAAAACTATCATGTAAAACATATTATTAAAAAATAAAAATGTATAAATTATAAAAAAATAAATAATTATTAGCCACGCTGGGATTCGATCCCGCGACCTTCGGTGTGCGAGTCAAGAGCCTTAGTTGACTTTGTTCGCTAATTGGAATCGAGCTGAAAAAAGATGGTGGGTATTGTAGGCATTAGTCCGATATCCATAATACCGTATTGTTAATAATCAGGTTGCCACATTGCCATACGTATTTCGAGACAGTGCACCAAAGAGCAAGACCAACAATGTCTCGTGACTAGAGATGCAACGGAAGTGTCTTAACGGAAGCAGAAGCGGAAACAGATGTCAAAAGTATATATTACAATATACAGTGTTAATTTCAAGCGACCTCCCAGGTAAGTACGGTCCTGTTTTCATTAAATTTTAGGCAGCATCGCGTTCATTGGTCAAAATATTGCACACATATTTTCGTATCGGTGATCAATGAACCGATGTATGCAATTTTTAGCCATAAGTTGTTTATAATTGTTTGTCTAGCTTGTAGTTTTTTAGATTTTAGAAATGTATTATAAGTTTGTACAGCGCCCTTGAGGTGATTTTTCACAAAAATGGCGGTATATAAATCATCCAAATATTATTATTATTAGCAAAAGTGGAAGCAGAAGCGGAACCGGAAGCGGAAGTGTTTATACTATGAAGAAAAATCACAATTTTATTTTTTAAGATTTGTTTAATTAAATTTATATTTTGTACTTTTAGTAACCGAAATTAGACAGAGGTAAATAATATTTAATAAAAAGTAATTTGGATGCATTTACACCTTTCGTTTCGGTGTTTTTAATACATAACCAGCACCACTAAATAATTGCTTACTGGCTAAACTGCTGGGGGGAGCTGATTGGCGAACTATTGGCAACATAGAGAGATAGTCTCTTCTCTTTCTTGTACTCCCGAAGGTGTGACTGTATCTCTAAAAATAAATTGTCAACATCGTCAGTTGTAGAAGAGTTCTCCTCCTGGTCTTCATTTACACTTAACATCGATTCTAATACTTGTAATGATGATGATGATTTTGAAGTAGAAGGCTGCACTTCGATATCTTCAATTGCAAATTATTCTTCGTTTAGAGTTCTGTTATAAAGTTTGCTGAACCAGAAATTAAAACGGAAGTGAAACAACTTGCGGAACTTCTGCAGAAGCGGAAGCGGAAGAAGAGTTCTCGTAATCCACTGGTTGTGGAGCACTGCCCGAGATCCCGACAATCTTTAAGAGTATGTTACGAGAAAATCATCTAAATCACAAGTCTTAATATTACATAATATAAACAGCAAAGTTCACTATTTCTCTGCACTAAAACCTGGCCGCATTTACGAAAAATATATAAAAAATAGAGGTTCACCTACAGTGCTTAATTTTAACTAGTGTTATTATCATAGTTTCGAGTATTTTAGACTTCAGATTATTAGTTTTATTTATTTTATTCTTCATAATTTAGACTTAAGAATGAGTCTGCCAGTAGTGAATCAATGTTGTTGTGGTTGTTCTTTGGAAACTGGCTGTAAAATCATTGGTTGGATGCAAATTGTAAGAATTTAATCTATCTAGAATCCAGTGTGGCCGGATATATTTGAACTTTACTGTTAATTCATTTCAAATCACGAAAACATAACAATAGGTACAAGCCCGTGCCGTCATCATGTGTGATTTATTAAAAATCATTTTTATTTAAATAAATGAAGACAATATAAGCGAAACTCAATCGAAAATCTGGAAACAGAAAAATCAGAAAAACATATTGACACCTCTGGGACTCGAACCCAGGACCTCTTGCTTTCCGGGCAAACGCGCTAACCACTGCGCCACGGTGTCGATATGAAATTCGGTCATGTTTAACTGTACCATACTTCGACTAGGAACCATCTACATTATCTTCATTTTCTTTAACGCATATATTATTGGCAACTATCTTTATGTACGATTGCAAGATTCAAACCCGAACTAAATGCTCTCTAGATAGTGTCTGGATAAATCTTTATCCATTTTATTTAATATGCTACATCTATCGACTCTGCAAGTCTGGGATGAATATTTTATTTTTAATTTTTAACTTTATGAGTAAAACCTCAAATTGTAATATTTAAATAAATGAAGACAATATAAGCGAAACTCAATCGAAAATCTGGAAACAGAAAAATCAGAAAAACATATTGACACCTCTGGGACTCGAACCCATTTTAATAATTGTTCTTTGTAAAATTTCTGTTGGAAGAAGGTTACATTTATACGCGGATCCCCAACTAATAATAGAGTATTGTAGAGTGGATTGAACTAAGGCATAGTAGATTAAATATAGATTTTTTATCGACAGAAAATTTCTAATTCTTAAATAATATTAATTTTCTGATTTTGTTTACTACTTGACATATTTGTTCCTTCCATTTCAGATTTTTATCGAGATTTTTATCATTATATCTCCGAGATATTTAAATTTGTTGTTTTTAATATTGTACAGTTTGATTTGCAATAATTTTGTGTTATTTCACAATTTATTCATTTAAAATAATAGTATAGTATATTTGCGGCACGTTCCAGAGTGGAAGATACTCTCAGTATTGCCCTGGTGTAAGACCACCATTCAGAATTGAAACGTTGCTTGAAATGACATTAGCCGTGTTTGGTGACTAGATCTGAATAGTCAGGTACTTTCAGGATGAGTGTTTCGGGCTGATAATTATTGCTTTTAATAATTAATAAACTATCCTTTGCAATAAACTATCAAATTTATATTATTGATATTATCGTGAAAAAAATTGAGCTAATCGAAACATGTAAAAATGTGTACCGTAAAGGATATTTTTTTATAATAGCTCCACACAGAAGACCAGGAGGAAAACAATTTCCTGCAAGGCCTGTGCTGTCTTTGGGGATGCCGTGTGAAGGGTATTTTTAGGGAAGGGAAGGTGCGAAAGTTCTGCTGGTCAGTGTGTCAGACGGACGTATGTAGCGAACCACTTGGGGGGACTTATGGCTATGACCTATGGGGTGTTGCCTATTCAATAAATGGTTCCCTGGGCGGCGGTATGCATACGCCCCTCCCAAATTGATGAAAACAAAATAACTTTTTATTTTACATATTACTGAAAATACTAGGATATCTAAATATTACAGATATTCTTATTATGTTTTCAGATATGTTGTCCCGTTTCTGTGGTGGAAATCATTGCGATACATTTTCTGGATAAAGAAAATTATGTTTTGGAGCCATATGTCGAAGGTTTTGGTTTCTTTGGCATTTTTTTCTTCGTGATTATTCCATTATGCGCATCAACTCAGGGAACAGTTCTTGTGCTCGGTGTTCGACGGGTAGGTTATCATTTTATCAAAGGTCATTAATGTAAATAACACGAATGATATTCTGGCAGATTTGTTTTTACTTTATGAGTTTAAAAAATAATTTTCTGGTGTCATATCTCGACCGTGCTAGCCGCATTTGAATGTAATTTGCAAGTTCTGACCCGCACGCTTGTATTAGTGTAACATTTATTTGAAGTAAATTACAGTTGATTAATCTGTGATATTTTACAAATTGTTAATTAAAAGTAACATTATATGTATTTAAAAAAAACACGTAGCCACAACGAACATTGAGCTGCACGTAGGATAGCACAACAGAATGGTAGAAACTTTAAGTGCCAGTTGTTTCACAGGATGTGAACAATTCATCGACTTTCATAGTTGACTTCCAAGTTTTGTGAAAGTTCTATTTAAGTTATTTTATTATTTCAGTTGTATAAAACAACTGGCCAGTAATGATAATAACGAAACTTGAATAGAACCTCTACAAAAGTTGAAAAATAAACTTTGAAATTTGATGAATTTTCCAAATTGTGTGAAAAGGGTAGCCCTTAATATCGCCTTGATGAAAGACCAACTAAAGAATCGCAACCTTGCTAGAAATGACTTTAGCCGTGTTTACCTTCCTCTAACTCATTTCCTGTCCCTCTCCACTACGTTCAACCTCACAACATACCACTTTCGCTCTGGTGAGAGACCACAACGTAGTGAGACCAGATCTGAGTAGCCAGGTATTTCCCAAACTTCGTATTGCTCTTGCCCTCTTTTTTTAATATAAATTTTAATTAAAAAAATTTTTTTTTCAGAAAAAGCCTGGATATCTCAGTGTCTGGGTAATGTCAACATTTTTTGTGGTGATTATGATGCTATCATTTGTCACTTATATCTACATTAAGGTATCCTCTTACCAACAGTCGAATGAAGCGCACCTGGAGAACTTTTTTGCATTCGTAATTTCTGGACCTTGCATTGCAGGTAATGATCATTTTTACTTTTTTGTTATCAAAATTAATTTGAAGAACTCCAGTTTAATTAAAGATTTCTTTTATATAATAAAATTATTATTTTATTTATTAAAAAAATGGTAAGTTATTATTATTAGATGTGGCACCAGGGAAAGTTACCTTTAGTTCATTTTCTGTGATTTGTTCTGTTTTGTGTTTAGTTTAGATTTATATTAATTGTTACGTTACAAAGTAGCAATGTTCCCCCTAGATTCACCGTCGCCCCATTTTACGCGAGAATAGTTCGGTAGATTCCCGCACTACGCTGATTCGACACGCGTCGGCTCCCCCGGAGCCCACGCGCAAGCATTCATTCATCCGCTGCCCGCCGGCAGGAGAGGAGTGACCAAATAGACCGCATTAATGCGCTCTCGAGAACCTAAAACTCGCGATGTATTTTATATTGTGAATTGTGCCACAAGAAGGCCTGCTGACTACCGCATTTCCTGCTGCTGTGAGTAAATGTACCCTTGCCCTCTTTTGTGTGCTACGTCCCGCTCTTAAAGCCAGTAACGCGTGTGGAGAGTTTGAGAGAACAGTCCCTGTTAAGTTAGGATATTAAAGTGCTAACCATGCCCATGTGAAGTGTGCCCATGCTGGCAATTATAATAACCCTGTCTTCTTTTAATTGAATAAACCCTTTACGTGCAGTACTGTGTTCTGATTGAGGAAGGAGACCCCGGAGATTGTGAGGAAAGGAGGAGGAGGAATACACACCGAACCACAAACACTCGCCCTGGTTTTAAGAGAACCTTGCTTGCGCCGGCTGTCCTGAGCTAGCATCGTTGGCCTATTAATTGCATGTCCTTTCCAGGTTTGGTTTGGCTAGTGGCCGTAGGTAAGCGGTATGCCAACACTGGCGCCGTCTGCCAACACTGACGCCAACACTGGCTTCAACGTGAGGCCTCATTTTTTTCCTCCCTCTTCACGGTCCCACAGTCTCGTTCTTCAATCAGCTATTGTTTAAACTTATAACCTATAATGTATAATGTTTTGTGTTATTCCCAATTCGTCTAGCTTTTCAAACAAGAACACCGGCGCGAACGTAACTTCGAATCGCAATTTAAATTATCACGGGCACGATTCCTTCATTTTCGAGTCATCACTCGACAAAACATTATCACCGGTATTCCTACGCAAGGTGCTCAACCAAGAAAGTTGTCGCCGCGAATAATACAGTGTCTACAAGTGTCGACCGACTAAATTTGCTAGTTTCAAGTACAAGTTAATAGTGGAAATGAACACAAATATTTAAGACAACGTTATTCAACAATCAAAATCCTGCATATGATAACCGACTACCCGCTTCGTTTCCCGAAAGTTAATTAACCTATTATATTATAATACACCTATTTCGCAAAGTACTGGTCTGTTTATACCGACATATTTTGCAGCCTAGGGAAACAAGTGGATTAAATTCTTTCTGTCATTTGACAATCGGGCATTTTTTTACTTCTGCCGTCCGTTTCTCATAAAAAGAAACATACGACATAAATTCAAAAATGCCTAATTCGCGTTGACGTCGATTCCTGGAAAACAAACATTATATCCGTATACATCTGTATATAACTTGTTTTGACGAAAGGAAGTTGGCGTGTAAATACCAATAATTGGTGGTGCTCAAATCAGGCTTACAGGCTAGCCACGTAAATAAAAAACCATTCCCCAAGACATTGTTGAATCTTCAAACAAATACTTCCACGAAAACTCGTATAAAAGAAAAAAATATTTCTTTCTTTTCTGAAGAATTCCCCTTTGGAAAGTAAATGGAAATATTCCAAAAAACATATTCGTTTAAGGCGAACCTCGTTCCGTTCTTGATTTACCGGACTTTCACAAATTTGCAAAACTTTTTCAAAAACATCGGAGTAAATTCTAAAAACGTGTTCCATTAAGGTGAATCCTGGCCCGTGAAATTTTCGTTTTTGGACTTTGAAAAATTTTTCAACAAATTTCCAAAACGTCTGGATTTTTTCACAAAATCACGTTTTTTGAGGCAAATCGCTGCCCAATTTTTTTTCATTTTTGGACTTTGAAAAATTTTTCAACAAATTTCCAAAACGTCTGGATTTTTTCTCAAAAACACGTTATTTGAGGCAAACCCCTGCCCAAATTTCCAAATAATCCAAACACTTGTAAAAAAAACGCGTTTTTTTTTTTTTGCAAAAAAAAATACGCCTCAGTGGTCAATCTCTGCCCAATTTCTTTCCAATTGCGAGTCTAGTTCTCACTTTTTCTAACACAAGGTCACTCTGACACGATCCTATACACCATGGAAGTTCCTCAAGTCACGCTGGGTATAATCCCGCACATTTTTACTTCAAGAAAGGAAGAACTACTACAGGCCCTGAGAAATAGAAAGATTTCTCCTAGGAATAAATCCAAAAATGCCTGTCACTATATGCCTCTTTCTACAACAAAAAATACATCAGGAGGTTGCAATTTCAACCGGAAGTCACCTCGGAAATCATCCCTACCCCCCTCACAGTCTCCGAAGCAAAACCCTTGGTGGTGCAAGCCAAGGAACCAACAAAAATGTACGATCTGACATCTCTGGTAAACACATCGGAAATTACCATGTGAAAGACATTGCCAAAATTGGGAATACGGAATCAGTAAATTCCATCACATCAAGTAATCAGGCGTTATCTAATTGGCAAAACATGCATCTTGTTAACCCTGATCATTATTACCCCCCTGACCTCTCTTGGCCAGTCGTCAATCAGTGCGACGCGGTCCCTTTAGAAGTCTTATAATTCTTGTCATAAATGACGTGAGTTACTTGTAAATATTAAATGTAAATAATCACCCATATGGGCATTCGTAAGGTAATCCTTACACCCGTAGGCATATCAATGTCAACGGTAGCCTAACTCCTGTACACTCTTTTCTTTTTGCATAATTTTATATGTTCTTGTACATCTTGCGTGCCTTGCCTGCTGTACCACAAGAGCACCTCTTGGGGCACCGTTTTCATAACTTGTATGCATCCTCTTCCTGAAATTGATAACTTCGGGAAAGGGCCTCCTTTTCCTCCTACCATCAATGGTTCCGGAAAGCTCTTGCTCCAAGACGTCGCTTTCCTTTTCACAATTCTTGCAGCATCTGCGCGTTTTTTTTTTCCCACCTCATCGTCTCATCGTGTCATATCACCCTTTTTTTAATTGTTTTTTGTGTCGGGTTTTTGTCATACCAGTACGTCCCTACCCTAATGTTGTAAATATAAAAATCATAAGTGCAAGTCTGTATAATAACCATTGGTTTCAGACCATTGCCGCAGCTCGCTACTATGGTCATAGAACCATATTGTAAGAATGCCGCGACGATTTCTGTTATAATAGGAAATCCTCCCGTTTTTTTTTTCTTCTTACCTTTTTCTTGTTCCTCCTCACCCCATCCTACACATTCATAATAATGTTGTATATTGGGGATCGTTTTCGAATACACCAAATGAACACACCTATCAGGTCACATTCGCTGGATTCGAAACAATTCAGGAGCAACCTTGTTGCTACTTGTGTTTTTTTTCTCCCTTTTTCCAAAAATTAGAATGGCGCTCAACCCAATTGCTCTATTTTTTTTCCAGAATCGTATTTTGTCGGATTCTGAAAAAAATAATATTTTTTTTCTTGTTATAAAAGTGACAATACGTTTCGTCCCTTCATTAACATTGTTCCGTGTACATACAACTTCATTATGAGGTACAATATTTTATCATGACATCAGTTTCTTTTGTCCCTTATTGTACCATTATTCTTGTTTGAAGTTTAAAATCTTGGCCAGATCTTCAATAAAAATTTGTGTTTATCGCCTTTTGGCAAGTCTTGTAACGTATGCTAATATGAATTTACTAAGCTACAGCAGTGCCGTATTAATTACCTCATTGCAACCCGCCGTCTGTATTGAATGGGGACCCACATTTTCGAACGTAAACTTTTGTAACATTATAGGCGCGAGCCTTACAATATCCACTGCTATAGGCGCAAGCCTTACAATATCTACTATTATAGGTGTGAACCTTACAATATCCACTGCTATAGATGCGAATCTCATAATATCTTTGTGTTTTTACACGTCACGGGGAGTCCGTCATAACTACTCATTGTTTGCTCGTCAACACAGGGTTGTTGATCGAGAGGGTGATTTATCTCATTAAATTGTTTTAAATACCTATTGGGTTACTGTCTTTCAATACTGGGCAAAATTTGTTGTAAATCGTTCATTCCTGTCACGTGAGACGTGAAAACGTGACAATATTCACCATGAGTCGTGCGAACGAAATAATATCTACCCCTTGTTTGTGTGACCTACCAAGTGTAGATCACACGCCTTTTATTTTTCTGTTATCAGAAAATTATTGTTTTTGTAATGTGCCAGGATAACTGCTGTAGACCTTGTTTCACCTCCACTCAGAGGTCGAATTTCGGAAATAGCCGAATCCTCAGCAGTTTTCTTCGTTCAAATGTTCCCAATTTTCACCCTTTCCCTTCCTCGAAATTATCCGTGGATGGGGATATATGCGTTACGCACATGGCGTTTCGTTTGTCAAATGGGACAACCTTCATACACGGATCCTTTCAACTTCCTACTCCTTTCCCACTTTTCATAACTTATTTGTACTCAATGTTTTTGTTCTTCGAAAGTAGAAAAAATGCTACCGTATAGACGTGAGCATAGGTCATGGAAGACCAACTTCTTTCTAACGGGGCATTTTGTCATAAGTACAAACCCTTACTCACGTGTTCTTGGAAATGTATTTAGTTTAAAAAAAAAACTAAATGGGTTAAACAGAACCTTCCTTGAATACGTACCTGTAATATGTATAAGTCTGTAGTTGCATTTAGTTAACTCTCTCTCCGTCTCTCTTTCTCTCTACACGCCAAACAAATCCAATCTTTCTCAACATGCACACCTTGTTTCTCTCCAAACCTTTTCATCATTGGTCTACTAGGCAGGTAAACTTCAAGAATTTTGTTCCTAATAATAATTTTTCGCCGGATTAATAAGAAGACCCGCAGCTCTTCACCCTATCTACACCTGCGCCTCCCTTCATGCCGCCTTCACTACCGTCACGGAGGTCCCATGCCTTCAAAACCCTGCGTACCAAAAGCACCCGACCGCACCTAAATTAACCTAGTGTGAGTCGTGCGTGTAGTTGCGAAGTGTATCATCACAAAACCATCACTCAAACAAACCCAAGCACGTCAGCTCTAGGTTGGTTCATGTTCATGTTGCATCATGCAAATGTTCCAGCGGCATGCAAATGTTCCTGTTGCCATTGTGCAAATGTTCCTGCGGCATCTTGCAAATGTTCCTGTTGCCATTGTGCAAATGTTCCTGCGGCATCTTGCAAATGTTCCTTTTGCCATTGTGCAAATGTTCCTGCGGCATCTTGCAAATGTTCCTGTTGCCATTCCTGCGGCTTGCAAATGTTCCTGTTGCCTTGGTGCAAACGTTCCTGCGGCATCTTGCAAATGTTGCCATTTTGCAAATGTTCCAGCTGCACCTTGCAAATGCTCTGTTGCCATCATGCCAATGCTCCTGTGCCCTTGCGCAAATAACAATACCAACGATAGTTCACACAACAATCCCACTGTATACAAACCAGTGTACCAACCACCATCACAACAACGGCTGTCATGCACACAAACCGCCTCCTCTATAAAAAGGACAAACCACCAATTACAATTCCACTCTCCAGTACCTCAATGATGTCATACTGGCCCACCCACAGGATCCGGAAGCAGCTACCTTTTTGACCTCTGTGACAGGTAGAACCCTCTCCACCACCAAGAAGCCTCATCCTGCGTTCTCTTCTTCGTGTTTCCTTTAAGGCCCTAGTGTTCCTTGAGTGTAATCTCAAACGGGCCAGGTTACTGTGACAAAGTAACCGTGTAACTTCAGTGTAACGTCCAAACACCCCAGACATCCTACGCAAAAACCACGCTACGCAAACATAGCTCACAGACCAATGATTATTATTTATTATTAAGTTTCTTTATTCTTTGAATTATTCATTACATGAATTGGGGATTTTTCGACCACCATACTAGGCACATGCCTGTGTTGTGATTCAATTTAGAGTCATTTTTTTTCTATCACTGCATAACTCTTGTACCTTTCTTCAGCAGGTCCTTTGTTCATATTTATGTATGTCACTGCTCTTTCATGTACATTTATAGTTAACTCTTTGTTCACCATGTTTTTTCTCTTTTGTTTTTGTTTTCTACTATTGTGTAGCTAGCAACTTTTCTCTCTCTCTCTCTCCTCCTTTTTTCTAAAAAAAAATGTTTTTTGGCACAAGTGCTAGAAGGGTAAGAGGATTTCTTAGCCCTAGTGCTCCATTACCACGTAGCTTTTTTGCGGCGAGGGGGGAAGTGTTACCTTACAAAGTAGCAATGTTCCCCCTAGATTCACCGTCGCCCCATTTTACGCGAGAATAGTTCGGTAGATTCCCGCACTACGCTGAGTCGACACGCGTCGGCTCCCCCGGAGCCCACGCGCAAGCATTCATTCATCCGCTGCCCGCCGGCAGGAGAGGAGTGACCAAATAGACCGCATTAACGCGCTCTCGAGAACCTAAAACTCGCGATGTATTTTATATTGTGAATTGTGCCACAAGAAGGCCTGCTGACTACCGCATTTCCTGCTGCTGTGAGTAAATGTACCCTTGCCCTCTTTTGTGTGCTACGTCTCGCTCTTAAAGCCAGTAACGCGTGTGGAGAGTTTGAGAGAACAGTCCCTGTTAAGTTAGGATATTAAAGTGCTAACCATGCCCATGTGAAGTGTGCCCATGCTGGCAATTATAATAACCCTGTCTCCTTCTAATTGAATAAACCCTTTACGTGCAATACTGTGTTCTGATTGAGGAAGGAGACCCCGGAGATTGTGAGGAAAGGAGGAGGAGGAATACACACCAAACCACAAACACTTGCCCTGGTTTTAAGAGAACCTTGATTGCGCCGGCTGTCCTGAGCTAGCATCGTTGGCCTATTAATTGCATGTCCTTTCCAGGTTTGGTTTGGCTAGTGGCCGTAGGTAAGCGGTATGCCAACACTGGCGCCGTCTGCCAACACTGACGCCAATATAATATTATCTTCTTAAAATTAAATTAAATAATATGACATTTATGGGTCCATCACCACTTTTTTATATCATTCTTCATCAAACTGTCAAAGCAATTTGTCAGCAGGGCAATTTAATGATATTAAATATTAAGTCCTTGCTTATGTAATATATACATCGACCAAATATCGATGAGTGCCTGTTGGTAATACGGGATGCTAAGGGGAGTAATTGACTTACCCCAACTCTCCAACACCTACTATTTTTTAATGTTTTTGTTTTAAAAAAAATCACCAAAAACGTCACCAGTGACCAAAATTTCATTTTATATTTTTTTCCCACTGGATAAATAAGATTCACTGGATAAATAAGATTTATTTGCGCCTCACCCTAATTGAACTAAAGTGGTTTATCATATTATATTGGTTTTATTTTGTAAAACAATATAATCTTATATTTAAAAATCTCTTTCGTATTTTACCTTCTTTCGTATTTCAAACAGAACGAAATTATTTACGTTGTTGAATAACAGATGGCGCTACGTCCGCCACATCAAACTTTCATCCACACATGCTCAAGACATTCACGAGAACCGTCGCGTCATTTTGATATTTCATTCGGTATCATGTTCTCGCGTGGGCAAACCATCGAGCTTATTTGTGTAGGCTAAAGACGGACTGACAAAAAATATCGTACACTCAATTGCTCTTCGAGATTCATATTGATTTTATATATTTCATTTTCCTACTTTAGTCGGTGTTTTTTTTTTATTTTTTATCGGCGCTCCATTCATCTTTCTCTCATAGATCCCATCCCCACACACTTGCAATACATTCGTTATTTTTTTATTTAACAACCAAAATATTCATTAGAAATAATTTATAATGCAGAACAACGTTTGTCGTGTCAGCTAGTTATATTATAAATAACTGTTTGTTTCCATAACACAATCAAATAGGTATACGTAGAATAATATGATGAGATTATAATGAAATATCAGATAATAGGTAACTTGAATTTCGCAGTGCGAGCGTAAAATAAAGCAAGGTCACTGTGTTTTCTTACTTCAAATAATTTGTGATTTTCTGACTGTTTTCAGTTATCAGCATTTACTACGCCATAGTGGTCTCGTCGTATAT
This sequence comes from Limnephilus rhombicus, assembly GCA_929108145.2. Classification (NCBI taxonomy): domain Eukaryota; kingdom Metazoa; phylum Arthropoda; class Insecta; order Trichoptera; family Limnephilidae; genus Limnephilus; species Limnephilus rhombicus. The sequence continues at coordinate 29,431,993 of OV815277.1, read as the reverse complement.
GAAAGAATTGAGAAGATGGAACTCCAGTTCTCAAAATGAAATGATGCAGTTATCAGGGATACAATCTGTGAACCCAGAAAGTGATAGGGTTCTGGAACTCCCGACCAACATACCAACACCTGAATAAAGTCAAATTATACCTTTGACTCCATCAAAATACGGAGCAACATTAATAAACTGGAATTTTTCCTGAATTAAATTTTTTTTTATTACAAGATTATATATTTATTATACATTATTTATAAAATGTTTTGACTGCCCAACTAGGAAGACTACCGTTTTAGGAAAGTCAAAAAAAAAAAAAAAATATATAAAAAATGAAAACATATTAACTGTTGTTTAGCATATTCATTAAAATAATATTAATAAAAAAATTATAGGTATTACGTATGCTTCATAACAGAGCATTAAAACGTAAAGGTAACTGGTGTATGATCATGATGCGCGTAGCAACGGCGTGAAGAGCACAAGGCGCATCATGATTTGCCTATTTTATGATCGGTCTGCGACATATGCATTGCATATATGCGCCCCATAGCGATCACATCAGTTCTGTCTAAGGTGATGGAACGTGTGATCAACGACAAACTGCTCACATACCTCGAGAAGAACAAAATTATTAACGACCGTCAATACGGATTCCGGCGGAACCGCTCGTGCGGTGATCTTCTCGCGTAAGTGACGCATGTTTGGGGGCGATGCCTGGAACGTTTCGGTGAGACCCAAACGGTTGCACTGGACATCTCCAAGGCCTTTGACCGGGTTTGGCACCGAGGACTTGTCAACAAACTGCATTCTTACGGACTTCCCGCATCCTTGTGTACGTGGATTGCCGACTTCTTGAGGGAGAGGTCGATTCAGACGGTAGTCGATGGTTTCACCTCTTCCTCACACTCGATAAATGCTGGCGTCCCGCAGGGATCGGATCTGTCTCCGACTTTGTTTTTGTTGCACATCAACGACCTTTTGTCATGTGCACCAATTCACTGTTATGCGGATGACAGTACAGTTCATGATAGCTTTTTGTTTGACAAGCCCCCAAAGGGCTCACAAACTCCAACAGCTCGTAGGGCTTTGAAGCAAAGAATGGACGGTTACCTCGAGAGTGTTTTCTCTTGGGGTAAAAATAATCTCGTTGAATTTAATGTTTCAAAGACCCAATCTTGTCTGATTACGTCTAAAAGGGATCGAAATGAAAATCTAGTCTCTTTCAACGGAAGCAATCTTCCGAACAGGCCCTCCATTGATATGCTTGGTGTAACCCTAAGTGACCAGCTCAGGTATGGGGGCTCCATCGAAGCCAGTGTAAAGTTAGCCTCCCAAAAGCTGGGCGTACTGTACAGGGCCCGCAGATACTTTAATAGTACACAACTGCTAACCTTGTACAAATCACATGTACGCCCCACGGTTGAATTTGGCAGCCACCTCTGGTCTGGAGCTCCAAAATACCTGAAAAATTCCCTCGACTCTGTGCAGAAACGGGCGGCCCGTTTGATAGATTCTCCCATCTTAACAGACGGATTGCAATCTTTAGAGCACAGACGTCGGATGGGAATGCTATCCTTGTTCTACCGGTATTACAATGGAAGATGCTCCGAGGAACTAGCATCGTTGATCCCTTCGGCACCGGTGCATAGTCGGGAAACACGCCAAACGCGTGCCCAACATTTGTACACGGTTGACATTTGTCTAATGAGAACGGGTCGTTTCTTCGACTCGTTCTTGTGTTCAACAGCTCGGCTGTGGAATGATTTGCCGGCCTCTGTGTTTCCTCCTTCCTACAACATGGGTCTCTTCAAGACCAATGTTCATTCCTTCCTCTCCTCAAAAGACCCTCCACACAGCATCCCAGATGACATAGGCCCTGAGGGAAATTATTTTCGTCAGGGCAGAGATTTAATGTAAAAAAAAAAAAATTATTGTCCTGCATAGGTACGTACATGCACGTGTTTTATAAAATATGAAAAAAAGAGAAAGAAGAAAATAGTACCATACTCTTGTGCTACTAATGAGCATATCCGTCCGTACCATAATGGAGTTTGCTGATTAGCAGGGAATATAGGTTTCGTATGGCTATATAAACGCTCAAACGCGAGACGGTAAATAAATTAAAATTACGTACCTACTTCTTAGTACCTATTATTTTTTAACAAAATTTTCTATAATGTCTCAACAACATAAATACGTAAAACATTCTGAAATATATTAAACACTGGAGTAGCTACGGGCTCGATATCGGCACCTACGTGTTATATTATGCAAGTAAACAGTTTACCAAACGTAATAAAACGTTGTAAATGCTACATGTTTGCAGACGATACTTGCATTATATGTGCTGACAAAAATCCACAAAAAAATGAGGAAATTTTACAAACAGATCTAAATAGCGTGATTAAATGGTCCCACGACAATTCCATTATTATTAATGCAAAAAAAAACAAATATATGCTTATACACTCACCATATGAAAGTTGTCAGGATAAGGAATTGCATATAAAAAGTCATTCATATGATTGCTTGCACACAAAAAAACCAATCCCTGCAGTGTTATTCCCCAAATATAGAAAAAGTGTACCAATATACATACCTTGGTCTTACAATAGATGTAAATTTTAACTGGCCAAATCATATTGAAAATGTATGTAATAGATTAAGATCCATATTAGGGAAATTTTACCACCTAAAAAACTTTGTTAATAAAAATATATTATACTGTATATACAATGCATTAGCAGAATCAATTATAGGATACGGAATAAATTGTTACGGATTAACATATAAAACGTACTTAAATAAAATAGAGCAAATACAAATCCGTTTCCTAAAATTGATGGCAGGCAAAAAAAAAAGTTCAAATATGTGAAGACGATTTAAAAAAAAAAGTTCTTATGTAATGTGCTCTCTATACATAGTAGAGTAGATTATATATACGTGAAATCCTATTTAGATACTATTTTCATTAATCTTTACGACAAATTGGCTTACAGTATGAATATCAAAAAATATGCTACGGATAAATCGAAGCTTTTACTAGCTTTTCTATGTATTGGAATTACAATAAAATAATTATTTACTTAACAAAAAATATAAGCGTAAACCACTAAAAAAAAGTTTTTTCATGACTTAACTATGAAGTAATACAAGAAACAATTTAAAAAAATACCCCTTTATGGCTAAGACTATTTTTGAGGTTTTCCATGTTCTAACTTTTTTTCGTTCTTATAAAAGTATGCGCAAAATAAATAAAAACCTCTTTTTCGCTTACTAGCCTCGTACAAAAAGACGCTTGATTTTAATATTTTGCAGGCATGAGATTCGAAATATTTCTAGCGTTTATATTCCTCTTAACGCTAGATGAATTCTGGAATACAGAATTCAAAAACCTTGTAAACCACAACTACCCTACTAGGCATAGAGAAGCAGAAATGTTTATTATGACTATATCTCAAAATGTATACGGTGATAGAACAAAAAGGCATAAAATTCCGGAAATATTTAATGCCTTTACAAAAATCAAAACAAAGGTTAAATCATTCTACCTTAGTAGAACTTGAAAGCAAATAACATTGTAAACAAATACCTAGATTGAATACTGATCAAATACTTAGAATAATATTGTCTACTAGTGTCTAAAAATCACTATCATACATTATGCTCATAAACATTTTATTAATTATTCTAATAATTAGTATTTTAATATTAAGTATTATACTTTTAAGTAATTACTACTTATGCAAAACTAGGTATATAGTATTAATTAAATAGGAAAAATGAGAGATTTCTTACAATCAAACTGATTGATCAGTTTTGTAAGATTTGTAAGATGAAATTTTGTAGAATTAAAAACTGAATAAACGTATTTAAAAAAAAACATTGGCAGCTTACCCAGAAGAAAAAATAACAACAATATTTTATTTTAAACTAACATACCCGGCCATACGTTGCTGTAGCTAATGAAACACAACGCCACCACATTACCCAACCTTTATAACCAACGCCATCTGTTAAATCAAATCCACACCGCCTGCTTGCCAGCCCGCTCCCTTTATTTACATATTTCAACCAATTTACATAAAAGATTGAAAAATTATATACCTTAAAACCTTCCTCATGAATCACTCTAATGGTGAAAACCGCATGAAAATCTGTTGGGTAGTTTAAAAGATCTAAGTGCACAGACAGAGGGAGCTACAAAAGACCACCAGCTTCGTACCATTGGGAATACAGATTTATAAATAGCTATTAACAGTTAACTGGTTGAATATCTTGAAAATAATAATATAACTTGACGCAACCAATTTGGCTTCAGGAAAAAATAAAGGCCTCCGAAGCCATCGAAATTATAGACAAGGGATCAAATTGCATGTAAATATTCTTGGACCTATGCAAAGCATTTGATACTATCTCGCATTCCAAACTATTACAAAAACTATCAAACGTTGAAATAAACGGTAATGCACTTAATGTTTTTCGAAATTACCTGTCAAAACGTAAACAATGAGTAAAAATCAATTATTGTTAACCAAGTCTAACTGAGGTTAAAATTTTTAATTTAAATAATGAAACCTAAATGGCATTTGAATAGAATGAAAACTATATTATGCTGTACTTATGCTAACTTATGCTGTACTCTCTCAATTCTGACCAAAAAGGTTTTATTTCAAAATCATTTTATACCTACTCACTTTAATATTGTTTTTTTTAACATGTAAGTACCTAATAGTTAATAAATTTTTGTTTTTTCATTATGTCATTTTTTATTTATAATTTTATAAACCATAAGGAAATACAAGTATATTTTTTAATTTTTCTCATTATTGAAAATTGTTGTAAATTCATATTTTTTGCTACAAATTTCCTACTTTTTCATTGTAATTTTTAATTTGTTTTTTAAAAAATTATCATCTTGCTTGTACTTAATGGTTTGGTAATGACCGATATTTATGTGTGTTACTTTAAAAAAATTGTGAAATTATTAACCCAGATACAGGCGAACCCTAGTAGGGTTAATAATTACATACTAAAAATGTATTTAAACTGTAAAGAAGCAATAAATAAATAAATATTTTTTTTTCTAAATAAATCAATGCACATTACCCATTAAAAATAAAAAATAAATAAATAAAAACAACTAACTTTCTACTACAACACATAAATACTTGTTACACTTAATCATAAACACATAAACACCTCAGCACAGGTTCTCCTAGTTAGGTGTTCACGAAACATTATTACAACATTATCCACACACAGTTTCACCTTCTCAATCCTACCTTACACCCAACATAATAAAATTGTAAAATATATTATGTAAAAATGTTTTCAAAATATCATCATCATCATCTTCTTCCCCTTGTCCTATTCCGGTCGGGGAAATCCGGGGAATCGCCCAACTGTGAATGAGGTGCCCCACTGGACGTCTACCCTCTGGAATCCCACTCAGTATCTTCCTCGGAATTCGGTCATCAGACATTCTTAGTACATGCCCAAGCCATCTTATTTGCGATTTTTCTATGAAGAGTAGCAGTGGTTCAATGTTTAGATCATCTCGGATCGTCGAGTTTCTTAAATGATCCCATTTCGTAACCCCTGCCACTCCTCTCAAGTACGTCATTTCGGCAGCTTGGACTCTAGAGCGTGTTCGTTCATTTAGCATCCATGTATGGTGACTGTAAGTGAGCATCGGACGGTATACCGTTTTAAACACTGCCATCTCTGTCTTGATGCTGAGCTCGGCTTTTCTTATCACTGAGCTGTAGAGAGCACGCAATACACTGCTTGCCGCACTTATTCTTCGATCAATTTCTTCGTCTTGTAAACTCGCCTGTTGTGTGACACTATTCCGCGAAATGGCTCCAAAACGATGAAAATGGCCTTAACCCCTCAATACCGGAGTGCTTTCTGAGGAACATTACGGATAAAATTAATATCTCTTGCTTTTATGAAACAAACAACCCCGTATTTTATTTATTTATTTATTGTTCTTATACGCCCGTAGGGGCTTTTACATAGATTATAAAATAATATTTAAGATATCGAGGATTACACATACATAGAATTTATATCAAACGTTATAAAAGTGAAAAAACTTTTAAGAATATACAAGTAGTTTTTAAAGAAAAAAACTACTTGTATATTCTTACTTAAAACTGTGAAATATTTTAAACAATGTAATTTTGCGGATCGCTTGTTCGAATATACCAAATCGCGTACTGGCAACACAAAATATTTCTGTCAAAAGGCGTCTTTGACAGCATTCAACGCCAAACACTCGTATATAAGTTGACTCATATTCTAATTTACACTTTACACACATAAATGAACTAATATGTTTACTCATAAATAAACCAGTCATCAGTTTATTGTTTACACTTTTTAAAAACGTCACCAAAAAGCGTTTTCGAGGTCGAAATTTTAAATTTATATCTACGATAAATTTGTGTTCCATCGTAAATCGGCCGAATGTAATTTAAATTTAAGCCCATCTGAATACTTTTGTAATAGTTTGGTTTTCACAAAACCTAACTACTTTTAACCAATTACATTTACTAGCTGGTCCCGGTATGCGTTGCTATGCCATTTAATAAAAAAATTGTTTCTCCCTGAGTGTTCTTTCCAATTCGTCCGGTACCCCTTCCGCCTCCCCTTCTTCTCCTGCGTCCTCTTCACCTCTCGCGTTCCCACTCCATCACCTCCACCTTCCCTCACCCCACTCCACTCCCCCCCCCCTCCCCCATCCCGCGAACCCCCCTCCCGAGTTCCCCTCCCCCCTCACACGTCCCCTTCCACCTTCCCCGCCTTCCCTCTTCCCTTTTCCGCTCCCTCGTTCCGCCAACACTCCTCCCGCGTTCCATATATTCAATCCCAGTACATTCAGTTTTTAAACAGCCCGCGTGCCACTTTTTACAATTTTTATTCAAATTTTAATTTTTCATGTATATTAAAGTTGGTACCTAACATAGGTACCTATTTAAAATATCTAAAATTCTTGATTCGATTAAAACTATTAGGGGAGTACCTACTTTAAATAAATTTATCAACTTAAAGATTTTCAAAAATAGAATCCTGATTTAAAATGTCATTCTCAAACATGCGAACTGTCAAACGTGCGATAGTCGTTAGGTTTTCTGAAATTATCCAAATTTTCTTAATTTTTCTTTCCGTAAGAACCATCCTCGTACTTCAAGGAATATTCTAAAAAAAGAATTAGCGAAATCGGTTCAGCTGCTCTAGAGATTTTCGCTTAGCAACACATTTAGCGATTCATTTTTATATATAAGATTACACTCTACTAACTACAATGTTTTATAATAGGATTTTTTTTGTATAACTTGGACTTTTTTTTTAGTAAGGCTGATAATCTATAAACTGTACGCACAGCATAGAAACTTATGTACGTGCTGTTTGTAAAAAAACTGTATGTACGAGCGTAAAAAATTTTCCTAGAAATATTTCGACGACGGAGATCAAAAGTAAAATAACATATATAACTAATTTTTAAAAATTTTGTCATATTTTTTTAAATTTCCGCTTTCGAGATATTAAATTAATATTTAAATACTTACAGCCTTACTAAAAAACCCAGTGAAAATTTTATTCAATTGATAAACGGCCGCGGATGTGAAAACATTACTAATTAAAAATTTGTTCTTTGAAAGAAATACACATGGTTTCCACGGCCTGAGGGGGTAGTTTATCTCTGTTTTAACCATTGATGTCCGAACGATATTTGTAATTTTTCCATAGTATTTTGAATGTTCTACATATTTCTTATTTTTGACAGTGTCGTAAAAACAAATACCATTTACGAAAACTAGATAAAATTATCTTTTAGATTTGAGTATTTTAAATACACTTTAGCTTTCAAAAACTGCCATATTTTAAGATTCAAACTCGGAAAAAAATGGAAAAAAATTTCCTCCCACAACATTTTTGATCAAAATGTAGAGAAATTTAAATAAAATCAAAATTTAAAAAACACAGTCCTTTTATGTAATAAATTTGGAAGGAAACTATCACCTCACTTTTTCATCGTGTATACAATAAAAAAATATTAAAAAATTTCAAAGTTTTTTTTATTGCCAAAAAAATAACTTAAAAATAATACCGAAATTGAAAACAGATTTCTTGCATCTCTAAAGACGTAAATTTTTTTGATACGTTTACGAACACATGTATTAGATTTTAATATTATAAACAATTATCACTTTTAAGAAATTCTCTTAAAATAAAGATCTTAAAATGGAAATTTTATCTTTTAAGTAACCTATAAATAACAATATTCTGACAGTTCAACTTTGAAAGTACGGCGTTTGTACAATAACTTGATTAAACTGATGTAAACCACACAAATAACATGGTAAATATATCAATTATGTGAACAGAAGAGTAAATTCGTCACTACAATAGAAATTATTAAGTAAAATCACAAAATTTTCGATATCCCGCCATAAAACACACCGAGCTGTTTTGTCATCGCGGGCTGTCGCGGGCCGAAGAACTAATGCATAGGCGCGCCAATAATGCCCCTTGCGGAGAAAAATTAAAACAACATTGTTTCCTAGTAAATTAAAACCATATACAACGTTGTCACATCTTCAATGCGTTTTAGCAGCGTGACCACGTAAGAAACGTTATTGGTAATAAAACGTGTTTTAGTGTATACGAGGTTTATTTATGTTATTGCAATAACACAGTTAATCGGTCGCGCTGTGGTTTTTTTTAGTAAGGCTGTTAATGTCAGTTTTTACAATAAGTATGCTAATATTGAATTATTTATGGTGCTGGAAACATTGACCTACCTGTGCGTGTGTTTACTTGAAAGACAAAAATCTTGAAAAAATAATTCGGTCGCCCACTTCTGACCTTAATAATTACTAATTAGGAATCTTACAAGTAAAAAATACATATTTTGGTCATCTCGTAATAGTATTGACTATTGACATTGACCCAAAATATTATATATCCTACTTCACTTGGATAGCGATCTGAAAAACAATTCTTATAATAAAAACAAAAAACTTAACGATCTTGAATGTCCAAATTAATTGTCAATCAAATCGATTAATTTTATTGACTAACTGGCTTCAGTGCCCGGTTTTACCCGTGTTTTGTTCCTAATAATAACTCTTACCTTCAGCAGTTTCAGTTTTCAATAATTTGCAATTTCAATGCCCAGCAATTTCAATGCCCGGCAACCTGGGCGTTTATTTTATTGCACTTTTATTTAAATAGTCAAATCTGTTGCTAGGAGGATAATTAAAGTATATTAATTATTTTAAGGTACAATGTTAAACATTTTTATCTGAAATACTTAGTACATGCTACATAAAAATAAAAAGTATGCATTATATTGTTATTTTACTAATACATATACATATAGGTACATATTTAGTTTACTTTTTTATTATTTAATATAATTCCATACAAAGATTACAAATTTCATCTACGAGATATTAAAATACAGACAGAAATAGTAAAGTTTTAAATAAAGCAGAAATAAATAGTAAAGTAGAACCTGGGACTGCTGGGAATATATAATACTAGCTTTTGCCCCCGCCTTCGCTCGCATAGTAATAGAGGGGTAACCACAGCGCCTCCTCCACCTTCCATATCCCCACTCCAATCCCTCCTCTCCTCCTCTCCCCCCCCCCTCTCACCCCTCTCCGCCCCCCAAATCCCCCATCACCCCTCCCCCTCCCCCCCCCCCTCCGCCCTGCCCATACATCCTATCCCCCCCTCACCCCTCCTCCATACCCGTTACATTTTTCAAACAGCTCGCGTGTCACCTATTGCAATTTTTGTATATAAATTTCATAATGCCAGAGCTTTAAGCTATAGCCTATAGCTTATTCTGATGTATGAGCTATATTATTGTAAAGTTTTATTAAAATCAATTCAGTAGTTTTCGTGTGAAAGAGTAACAAACATACATCCATACAAACTTTCACCTTTATAATATTAGTAGGATAAATTTCATAATGCCAGATCTCTAAGCTATAGTCTGTTCTGATGGATGAGCTATATTATTGTAAAGTTTCATTAAAATCCATTCTGTAGTTTTTACGTGACAGAGTAACAATCATACATCCATACAAACTTTCACCTTTATAATATTAGTAGGATGCACCTAGACCTAGATGCAACACGACAACATAACACCATTACGAATACCTAGGCTCTGAGCTGTTTAATAAAAATGGAGGAAAGCTATTTTCTGACTGGCGCTAAGACTGCTAAACGGTACGTAATAAGAAGGATGTTTATCACAACGTCAACGTACTATAACCGCTCTCCCTAGAGCGCTGGCCCACTGTGCAGCGGTTCTGTGGTCCCTTCCCGAACCTCTTCTCGTACAAGTTTTCTATTATTAAACCCACAATAATTATAAATAACTAAATGTTTCCATGCTGTTTTCTTTATTTGTCTAGTATCGCCTCTGGTTCTGCAATCCGGAAAATTAAAAAAAAAAGTTTTATTTAGCAAATTACCCACAGTAATTTTTTGTAACATGAAACAGGAGCGGTTCATAATGTAACTAACTAACCATACTTTTCTGACTCTTGACTTGGTTCTACTCAAATATATGATTCAATTGATCGTACCATGTCTTCCTCGGGCATACCCGACTTTTTCTACCATTAATTTTCACTTTCTTGATCTAATAAGTGTTGAATTTTTTATAAGAAAAACTCTCTTTTTATAACTTTTGAAGGTTATTCCCATCAACGTAATATATCATTGAAGAAGAAGATAACAATAGTAATCTAAACGAAAATATGAAAAAGAACAAGGCACAGAAAACAGAAAAAAAGAAAAAAGACAATGGTCGCAACTGGGACTCGAACCCAGACCTCTCGTCTCAAGTTTATTTATGCGTTGCTTTATTTATGAATATTCACATTTTTATCACGGTCGTTTATGATTTTACCTCACACATGCCACAGGCATCTTATTTCTATAGCAAATTAAATAGATTGAATAAATTAAGCAATGTATGCACTAATTTATATATTAGCATTTAATACAACATTACTGCGTGCATTACAATGTAGGGCCTTGCGCTTTCTGTCAGTCAATAATGACACCCTTGGGGGTCTAGCACAGCGAAATCGATATTGCATTGATAGGCTTAACTGTTGATAGAGAGACCGATATTAACAGGGAATAAATGAGAAATCGATATACGATGGTAACACTGGCGGTCATTCGTAAATGTCAAATGGCCACTTAAAACTCAAAAATATATAAAATTGACAATTTCTAGTTGAAATATACTTAAGCGCTTCGCAAAGATATTTGAAACCGCGCTTCGCGTGTACTTTTTTAGACTGAATGGGAGTTAATTGTTTCCTATTACGAGGTGTCAAATCGGAATAATCAATATTATGGTACCTACCGGCCTGAAGAAAGTTTGAAAAAAGAATTGAAATATTGAGATGGCGAAATTTGTTTGAAAAAATTGTATAGTACCATATTTAAAATATACAATTACCTAAACTGGTAGGTATTTAAGTACATACCTACAAATCTTATGATTTCGGAGGAAATTTTGGTTTTGATTTATTGAATAAAAGAAAATTAGAAACATACTTAGTGGACGTAAGGTTTACTGTCACAGAAGTACAAATGTAATGTATATGGTTACATATATATTACGTATTAATATGTATATTTGTATAATATGGAATATTGCCGTGAGGAGTTTGGAACTCTGGGCTCAACCACCCAATAATGTTTACACGGTACACACATTCACATAAATGGTTACAATTCACCAATGATTTAAAATTTAAAAGGTTGGATTTGTGTTGAAAAAGATGACGAATGATAATATACCTAATCTATACTTGTATCTTACTAATATTATAAACGCGAAAGTTTGTATGGAAGTATTTGGGTTTGTTACTCTTTCATGCAAAAACCACGGAATGGATTTTAATGAAACTTTACAATTATATAGCATCAGAATAACATATAGGCTATATCCCCAGCTCGCCTAGCGGTTAGAAAACTGAATGTACCGGGAATGAATGTATGTAATGCGGGAGAGGGGGGGGGGGAAACTCAGGACGGGGGAGGGAAACTCGGGAGGGGGGTTCTCGGGATGGGGGAAGAGGGCGCGGGGAGGGGAAAGAGGGGTGGCGGAGAAGGCGGAGTGGGAATGCGTGATGAGAAGGGGACGCGGTAGAGGAAGGGATCCGGAAAGGGAATGTGACGATTGGAAAAGGACACGCAGGGAGTTTTTTTTTTTATTAAGTGGCATAGCAACGCATGCCAGGAACCAACTAGTAATATTATAAATGCGAAAGTGTCTGGGTTTGTTTGTTACGTTTTAGCGCCTAAACCACTAAAACGATTTAAAAAATTCTTTCACAAATAGGAAGCTACATTATCGGCGAGAAACAAAGGCTATATATATATTGGTATGCTCTGGCATCATGAAATTTGTATAAATGAAAATGTGTGTATTTCATATATTTTAGCGGCAGGGAGGAAAGGCATATGGAAAAAAGGGAAGAGACGAGGGAGGTAGAAGGCAGGGAAGATGGAAGGGAATGGGGACGCACGGGAAAGGACATGCAGGGAGAATCAATTTATATCTTTGAATGGCTTTGCAACGCATGCCGGGTACAAGCTAGTGAGTTATAATGCAATAATTATTGTAATACATCAGAGAGATTCTCTTTCTCCGTGTTAATATGTTACTTTTTAATTTCACTCACTGTTTACTGTTTACTTTTATTCTATTTGTCTCACGCAATATGTATATTCCGATAAGCACACACAACGTATTTTTCGACCAGTTAGTATTTTTTTACCCTTTGTATTTTATATGTTGATCTTAGTAATTTAAACAAAATTCGTGGTCATAAACAAAGGTAATAATAATAATAATTGAATAATTTGTAGAGCGCCGTTTTTTTGTGAATAATCACCTCAATTGCCCTGTAGGCCTTCTTAGGCTCTTAAATTAATCTTAATTTGCTTTAATTTTATTATTTACAAACATATAGAGATAATATAATTATCTGGCAGGTCACGTTCTACAAACACGCTTTAAATAGAAAGTTTACGTTTGGTGAAGATAACCTACGACTCTACACATGGAGGAGACTATATTTCAAACACCGGACATTGCATGACTTCACATTTGCTACCCCACATTTTTGTTGAAATTAAATTTATAAGAAGATTAGTGCCAAAAGCAGAATATTTATTTTGAAAGATTAGAAAATAATGTTTTATTTCATAAATTAAAAAAAAAAATTCGTTGCCCTTATGGAAAAATAATGCCTATCTCGACACGGAAACTCCTATTGAGACAAGCATAGCAAATAAATAAAAATTACGATAAAAAAGTAGTTTCAAAATGCAAATAATGTAAGCATAATGTACTTACTCATAATTACGATCAATAATAACTTGAAGCTTTATTTAGTTGATGCTTTAAATAGGTATCGCACCTTGATTTTTTTAATGTAAATGTATTGCATTTCCATTATTTTTCGGTACCCTAAAGTGTTTCACGTCAATTTTAACAGAGCACGAGGGATTTTGCAATATTTAGGGTTTTTGTGCATTTTTGAAGTCGCCTGTGTCCATAATAGACATGGGCAGACTCATTCCCAGGAGTGAATCGATTCATTGTGATTCCCTCGGCCTTTTGAATTGATTAATTTTATTCATTCCTTTAATTCCAAAAAAAAAAAAAAAACCCTCGCTTATATTTTATGAGGCTACGAAGCCAAAGAGGAGAACAATAATGCTATCTCATTCTCTCGCAGACTACTTTATTTCTTAGTTCTCCTTTAGATGCATGTGTTTGCTCTTTTTAGTGTCGTTATTTTTCGTTTCATCGAGTTTCAAATCACAACGGTGATAAAGAAGTTTTCACTACGCAAAGCACTCTTCTTAGGGTAAATTATGTTGTTCTGAAAAATCGTAGGTACTAAAAACGACGCGCGACGAGGTTAATGAAATATTTCAATGTGTACTTAGATATTATTTTGCCCAAAAGACAAATTTTTGACAAGAAAAATGTGTTTATATTAGGCTATCAATAAAATATTAAAATTAAACAGTTTTTGTGGTTAACCCCTAAGGTTTTACTAATTTTTATTTATTTATTAATCTTAAAATTGTTTCACTTCACGTGATCTAAACTTCCCACTACCTTTAGCCTCGCAAAATATCCCAATTGGGGATTCCATAGTTTCATTAGCTCCAGACGGGACTTGGGCGGAATTCACATAAAAGCCATACTATTATCGCGCTTTCATAGGTATATCCGGACCGGTCACCTGGAATAAGCTTCACTCAAATATATATATATATATATATATATATATATTTTAAATGCACCTACCTCAATGGTGAAGTTAATACCACGCGCCGAATAAAATCTAATTAAAAGCCCTGGCGACACGCGTCATATAATTTGTTACCAAAATATAAAGGAACAAACCGCTCGATCATCATTTATCAGTATCACGGTTCGATAGCGACTGATGTATTGTTTACGGCTAGAGTAGACAGAGACAGATACCATAAAAAAATAATAATAATATAGATAAACATCGTTTTGTTTCTACAAGCATTGTATCACAATTTACGCAGGTGTGAGGGAGAAAAAACATAGGATTAACTTTCGCTTTTAGATTTTTATTAACGTTCAGGATCCGAAGTGGGAAGTTTCACCCTAAGATGACGGCTTGGCCGCGCGGGGACTAACGACGAACCGATTCTCGGCGGGCATCAAGAAATGAATTAGGAACTTCTGACTAATAAGTGTCTTTTGTCTTGCTGTGACTTGAATAACTTGCATTCCGCGGACCGGCCGGATCGACTCGACACGTGGGACCCGGGACCCGTGGGACTACGACGTCACAAATGAATAAGAAATAAATGTTTTGATTCCTTGAATAAGTGAAACAGAGATTGGGGTTGCGGATTGAGTTCGCACAGACCGAACAGCTTGTAGGACTATGACCACGGAGGAACGATTCCTCCGTGACTATGACTGGCGGGACTGGCGGGACAACTGTGAAACAGACGCGACTCTCGGAGCTCAGAATTATTTGGATCTTGGCTGACTCGCTTGTCTGTTGGCGGTTTTGTCATTTGGATTGGGGACAGGGACTCTGGCCTACGGGGTTTTTTGTAGGTATAAGATTTACTGCGCGGGATACTACTCATCATACGTGATAGGCAATTTCGCGGCGCGCATCGCCTGTAGTAGGTGTACCTATCCGCGCAACAAATATCCAGAATAATATTTAATTTAATTCCTACGAAACACTACAATATTTATAGAGTACATTATTATTTTCTTACCTCAATATAACATGAAATATTTAACTGTAAAATAAATTAATCGAAATAAAAATAAATATGGTGCTGTTAAAAAATCGTAAGATGCAAGGCCAAGGGTAAGGAATAAAGATTTAATTCCTTTTGAAAATGAGAATCAGATCGAGTGTGTTACAAGATTAAATTTATTCATTTAATTCAGTCATTCAATTTTGCCCACGTCTAGTCCATAACACCATCCCAAAAGAAATTTTAGATACAAAACATTAGATAAATGCTTTTTCTGTGCCTGTCAGTTAAAATAAAATATTAAAAAATATGTTTATCATACTTCATAACTGTTTGTTCAAGAACCGTTTTCTATAAATCGTCAATCGATCTCCATTTTTTTTCTTCTGTGATCATACACAATACGAAAAATATAAATAAAATAATATTATCGTAGAAAAAATATCAACCTATACCTCCTCATATTCACATTTTTGTAATAAAGTTAATTTATAGTGTATTAATAATTTTTAAAACTACATAAATCAATCAACTTTGAAATTATTTTTACACATTAAAATAGTTGGTAATTATTGAACAAAAAATGTAATGCATAACTACAATGTGTTAACTATGACAATTTAAAACAAAAAGTTGAAAATTTTGTGATTTTATTGGTAATAAATGATTTTTTATAACACCAAATACACATAAAAATGAACGCAAAAATAATTCCCATTCATTACGCGGAGACAAGCCGCATCGGACGGTCGTCCGTGGCGCTTTGTTCTGTAAAGTAGTATTTCAAAATTAGGACTGTAGTAGTGCAAATTGAATATATGTACACTATAACTTGAATGACCACAATCCATTAAAGGTCGTTCGCTAATTTGTATTATATAAGTCGAAAGGAATCAGAAAACGGGCATGGTTTAACGACGCGGTCATTGCTATGATAAAACCTTCCGATATAAGTCCAACAAATTCGTAGGCGCATAAAACACAGTAATCACTCGATGATCGGTTCATACAGTAATCGGTTTACGAAACCTTTTTTCTAATTCTTTCCCTTATATATTTTTAAAATATATTGTTTACCTCATAATAATCGTAACATTTTAATTTCAGAATATTATTAACATTTTTGTTTGATACCAAATTCTGCTTTATTAAGATTTCCTAGATGTACGTATAAATTTATTTGCATACCGTTAAGCGAATTGATTTGGAAATGACTTCGGTAGGCGAAAGAGCTGTAAATAAAAATTACCAATAATAAATATGAATAAAAATAAAATAAATTGGTTTTTCGATTTAAAAAATATAAGAATACTTGCAGAGTCATAAGTCAATAGATATCGCGTATTAAAATAAAATGGATAAACATTTATCCAGACACTATCTAGATTGCATTTAGTTCGAGTTGAATCTTGCAATCATATATAAAGATAGCAGCCAATAATATGTGCGTTAAGAAAATGAAGATAATGTTGGTAGTTCTTAGTCGAAGTATGATACAGTTAAAAATGATTTCATATGGGTTCCGTAGCTCAATCGGTAGAGCTCTTGCCATGTAAGCAAAGGGTCCTGGGTTCGAGTCCCAGCGGAGCCAATATCTTTTCTGATTTTTCTGTCTCAGATTTTCGATCGAGTTTCGCTAATATTGTCTTCATTTAATTAAATAAAAAATATGGATTTAATAATTTTTTTCTTACAATAAAAAAATTAATAACTTAGCCGCCTGATTAATAACTTAGTAGCAACGAACTATTTTGGCCTGCACATTTCGTTTATATAACGCTTCATCAAATGCTGCAGACGGTCCAGGGACATTTATATCTGATTACTAATATTTTTTGTATTAAATACCCACATACAAGCCCAATATCCGTGTTGTCCTAGTTTTTCGAAGCAAGCATGTATTTCAACGGGTCCATTTATTATTTTATTAAAAAAGTGAGTGTCATATTTCACATTTCGAACGGTTTCACAAGGGCTGTGCAAATACATAAATGGTTAAATATTATTATTCATAATTTAACTCACCTATGCGTCCTTGGTTTTAAACAAATTTAAATAAGTTTATTATCTTTTTTCAGTATATGCGTAAAACTACTGCCTGGCTGAGTACCCGGAGTGGCTCGGGGTTTTAAATGGTTTGGTGTAAAGTTGTGATGTTGAGAATTCTAGTTTACCTGAAAACTGGCTGTAGTTTTAAGGTGGAAATAATAATTTTTTTTTACATGAGCTCCACACAGGCCTATGTCATCTTTGGGCATGCTGTGTAGTGGGTTTTTTTAAGGTGATGCTTTGATTATGATGTCATTTTTAAAGACTCATATTGGTTGAGATATGAAACGGAAATTACGTTAGGTCTTAAATGGCACTCGAATTTTTTCTATGGCTACCTACTGTAAAAACCTAAACTTTCAAATAAATAAATTTATTTTTCCACCGTGTTTATATTTCCATGGTGTGACATTTTTTTCTCGCTTGGCGGGCATATGCACGTGTCTTTCTGGGTTGGAAACCTTTAAAAAAATCCCAGAATTTATGGAATATTGCGTACATATTGTAAAATGTGGGAATATTTGTATACATGTAAAATAAATCAATACACCTCCAATATTAATGTCATGTTGAGAAGATGTAGATTATTAAAGAACTTGATTAACTTTTTGTCGTTTATATTTTTTAAATTAAAAATAAACAGATTTTAGTATTAAAACCCCATAAACAAATGGCAATTTACTTTTAAAACCATACTATTTGAATAGTGAATAT
The DNA here is from genome assembly GCA_929108145.2 of Limnephilus rhombicus. Lineage (NCBI taxonomy): Eukaryota > Metazoa > Arthropoda > Insecta > Trichoptera > Limnephilidae > Limnephilus > Limnephilus rhombicus. The sequence goes on along the minus strand of OV815277.1, from coordinate 29,413,909 downwards.
CCGTCAGTTTTTAAAAAGCAATTATTTTTATTTTTGTAATTATTTATCATCACAATAGGGAATCTCAAGGAAAATTTCCCCACGTTATAGGGAAAAATCGATATCTTGCGAGTAACGAATTCGGTAAAGACATATTTGTTCTTTTTTAATTTGTGTTCGGGAATGATCGTTTAACTTCGGATTTTTACGAGCAGATACTAAGGTCAAATCCATGTCAAGTAACAAAGTTTAATAACATTTTGCGGAATCGACTTAAAATGCGACGAGGGCGACATAAGCGACAATTTTTTAAACTATTTTGTCAAATTTCGACAAAATCCATTTGCCCTGCTTGGCTCTTAATTTGCGTTAGTAGGTACGATTGAGATTCATCCACTACGAGGGGTTATCTAGTGCATTCTGTAACTAACATACTGTTGGTACCTACCAGCCTGTATTAAGTAGCGTTAATTAACTATGTACATAATTACCATGTACGTGAACTCGAGTCAAATTCATCGATTATAATCGAAAGGTAAAGAGACCAAGAATGGCTAAGTGGAATTTAAATTATTGTTCATACAATGATCTTGTTTTGATTCCAATGTCGGCAATGCATTTTTGGACGACGGAATATTTTTAATTAGCCAAATGATTTGTAATATAAATAGCTATTGTTATGCTCGTGAAGCCCTTTTTAGTTTTTACTGACAATTAATTAAATAAATGTGTTTTATTATTTTTAATTTATAAACTAATGTTTAAGACAAGATTTTTTATACATTGCACAAAGGGTAACAATTATTATAAGCAATAATTGTTACCCTTTGTGTTATGCATAAAAATCTTGTCTTAAACTTTAGTTTATAAATTAAAAATAATAATTAATATTTAACAAGTTAAAAGTATTCCACCAAAAAATGTAGACATAATTTGTCTCGACGCCACCTAGCGAGAGATTTAGTACTTACAATACCTCCCTCACAAAAATAAAGTTGGTTGTTTTCAGGTGGAAAAATATAATAATCCGTAATTGTTGAATGAAACACAAGTATATATTGAATTATTTGGCGGGTATTAGATAAGCCGCCATAGCTCAGTGGTCAGAGCATCTGACCGGTAATCAGAAGGACACGGGTTCAAGTCCCGTTGGCGGCAAGTATTTTTTCTCGGAAGATTTTTCAATGTAAATGAGTGTTTCAGGCTGACAATTATTGCTTATAATAAATGTGTTTTAGTTTTGAAGAACAAACTCTATATTTTTTAAAATTCGAGTTGGTTCGCTACGTTTGGTGATTTAGCAGGGGTGCCCGGGTTCATGGGGTGAGGTTTGTCTAGGTCTTGGAGGCGGATGACCAAGACACACTGAACCCCAGATTCCTACCCACCCCTTAAACCCCTTTCCTTCGCAGAATTCTCCCCTCCTTCCTTTCCTTAAAAAAACCCTCCACACAGCATCCCCAAAGATGACATAGGCCCTGAGGGAAATTTTTTTCCTCAGGGCCTCCTGTGTGGAGCTCATGTTAAAAAAAAAAAACACAATTTTATAGAGTAGGTATATATTATATACAATGGTGACAAAGTCTTTTTTTAAATAGTCATTTCACCCTAAAAGAGTGATGCGTGATATTGTATTGAAATTATAACTAAGAATAATTATAATGGCATTGACAGATGTTTATTTTCAGTCAATTGAGCAGATCTAATGGCGAAATTACACACGTCAACCACATTGATGCGATTTGGTTGAACGGCGTATAATTGAAAGGGTGTACTGTTTACACGTACTTGACAGAAGTGGACCATTCAATCACATTGCTGTCATAGATTTTAGAATGTCTTCGAAACAGGTCGTGCGCGCGGGAATTAAGTTAATGTGTGATCATTTAATTAACGAGTTAATGAGAGGCGTATGCACTTCCCTCCATTTAAAAACCATTTTCTATGTTGACAACTCACTACAAAATAAACAGTCACAGTTTGGCACTTCAATACGCGCGCACAGTGCTGCGCGCGCATGCAACGCCGCATTCGCGCATGCGCACGAAGGACAAACGAACCAATCGCATTGAAAATATTAAACAAGTTGAATATTTTCAATGCGGTGGAAAGATGACGCGCAATGACATGGAAACATGCAATGTCTTGTTTACACGGTGCAATTTGGTATCTACAACCTAATTGCGCAGCAGAATTGAAAGGTCTAATATGCCCATTACGTAATTCATATCTACTAATTACTATTGAAAAATTTGAACTCATGTTTGTTGAGTGGATGTATAAAATGGCTTTTGCTATGTGGGATTTTTTGTTATTATATATGATACCTTCTGCAAATAACAATATAATATTAGAGTACTTTTTTATTTTTGGTTTAATTATATATATTTTGTTTGTAACAAAAAATAATATTAAGAATGAATTAATTAATAAAAATAATAAATAAATTAATAATAATAATTTGAAATGCTTAGAAATTTTTTCCATAGGAAAGCTAATAGCTCAGAGATGCACAAAATAATTTGCAAGGCAGATAGAAACATTACACCTTTAAATTTATATGACGAGAATGCCAACATTCTTATAAATACTAACCAGGAATTATTATATGATCTGGGTCTCATAAAGACGTTTTAGGACATTTTGGACAACGTTGTTTGTACATTGCACTTTGACATGTCACGCGATTTTGATTGGATTTTTTTTTATAGTTATGTGTTACAGAATATTGGAAAGTTATATGTTTTGAACACGCAAATTTATTTATTTGCTTATTTGGTCAGTTAATACAACTGTCTAAAGTTTATACATTTTTAATTAATTATTTAGATTAAAGGGAAGTTGGTTTTTACCACGTCCCATCTCTACATTCAATGAAACAAAGTCTTATTTTGAGATTAATTTTCAAAGCTTACATAAACATTATTGAAAAAATGCACGGTTTTCGAAAATTTGGAACGACATTAAAAAAAAACAATGTTGATGAGTGTTTCAGGCTGATAATTATTGCTTATAATAATTGTTACCCTTTGTGCTATGCATAAAAATCTTGTCTAAACGTTAGTTTATAAATTAAAAATAATAATTAATATTTGACAAGTTTAAGTATTTCCCCAATAAATGTAGTCATAATTTGTCTCGACGCCACCTAGCGAGGGATTTAACACTTACAATGTTTCTCTCGCAAAAATAAAGTTGGTTGTTTTCACGTGGAAAAAATATAATAAGCAGTAATTGTTGAATGAAACACTAGTATATATTGAATTATTTGGCGGGTATTTGATAAGCCCCCATACCTCAGTGGTCAAGAGCAGCTGACCGGCAATCAGAAGGACACGGGTTCAAGTCCCGTTGGCGGCAAGTATCTTTTCTCGGAAGATTTTTCAATGTTGATGATTGTTTCAGGCTGATAATTATTGCTTATAATAAAAAAAACACATTTAACATTTCCGGTATAGAATCCGTTAGTTCCATTCTGTGACCATATTGTACGTACAAATTTGTAATGTCGTTTCAAGGGATCTTTGCATAGGAGTAGTTTATAAATTTGTAAGCAATTATATTCTTGTACACAGTTTTGTAATTTGTAATTTTAATTTTATTAAGAATCTTTAGCATTTTTAAAGTTGTCACTTATCAATTAAGATGTCCACTGAAGTCACATCAATTTGATACCTGAAAGAATTCATAATCTTCTCCTTCGTAGATGGCGCAAGTTTTATCATTTGTTATGCTTTAAAATAGAAAATTAATTGTTTAAAAATAAAACGTAAAAGTTAGGTAATGGAAAGCATAAAAATGATCAAAACGCAAACTTTGACGAAGATGCCCAAACAGAAATATAAACGGAAAATACATTATAATCTACTCTTTCTTAGATGTCGCCAACTTAATTATATTTGAAAAAAAAATTAGTTTGTTTTATACAGGTTATCTTCTCTTTCACAGATGGCGCAAATTTAATAATCTTAGGAAAAAACCCATGTTCACATTCCTTATACAGTCGAAAACAAAAAAAAATCATTGTTTAAAAAATCAAAATTTTAAAGCACAGAAAAAGGTTTTTCTAAAATAATTAAATTAGCGCAATCTATGAAAGACCAGATTTTGAACATTTTCAAGTTAACCCTTAAGAAAACTCTTTCATATGGTCACCAACCGGGTAATAAACTGAATGTACAAGTGTGCCTTTGTGAGGTGTGCACATAAAAATAAACAATTTTAAAACCCAAAAACCATTTATATTACAACCAATTTCTCCAAGAACTGACCATAGTTCATTAATTAATCGATGTGTATTGAATCGCAAGTGCAGACTTGTTTTTTCAGTACAAATTTGTTAAACAGGTTTTTTCCGAACGCTCGCTTACCCACTGAATACAATATATTATTGCCCGCATACAGGAGAATTAACTCATGTCGCGTTCGCTCGTCCATTGGCGAGAATTTTATTACGCAAGATGATGAAAAACATAAAGTTATCCACACACAGTCGCAATCTGCAGGCTAAAGTCGCTAGTCACGCTTGACCCGGCTTCTGAATTTGAAAATTTCGCGCTCAATTCGTCCCACTTAGCGTCGAATCATATTAACAGAACATTATTAGTATCTATATACACAGAAGTAGATACTAAAAAAAGTGATTTTAATAATTTGTTATTTGGATAAACAACAATTTGCCACCAATTTTATTGTGTTCCGAATTCGAATCAAAGGGAATCATTACCAATGTTGAAAAAAATATGGCCTCTATTAAATGTCATTTTTATAATTCGTTAATTGCATTGTTTATCAAGTGATTTTTCCCTGAACATTAGTAAAACATGGTGTTTTGATGTTGGCGGGTGTTTTTGCTGACGGATTTTTGACGAAGTAACAACACTGTGAAACAATATTGATTTTTGAGTTTGTTTTGTGTTTGATGTGACAGAACTGTAGTGATTTGTTGTGATGGGATTGTTCGTGCCTGATTTTATTCATATTGACAGCGAACACTAAAATGATTGATGGATTTCAAAAAGTAAGTGGATTTGTATATTTAAATTGACGAATTTTATTAATTCTCACAAAACTATTGATTTGGTACGGGTAAAATATTTTTAATGCAACACATTTGGAAATTGAATTAGAAAATAATATCTTGTAAGAAAAAGGGGGTTCAATATAATTTGAAATAAGAGTTTTAGACATAAATTTGTTGCCCAAATGACTAATTTTTAAATAACATAATTTAAAAAAAATGTTTTTTGGAGAAATATTTAATAATCAGTTTTTTAAAAGAAAAACTCCCTTTTTACAACTTTTGAAGGTTTTTCCCATTAATTTAATATATCATTGAAGAAGAAGATAACGATAATAATCTAAACGAAAATAAGTTATAAAATAAATAATAAATAATATGGAAAAAAAATATTGAAATAATAATTATTGTTCAGTCGAAAATTTGAAATATGAGATTGAAAAATATGACGGTTTGTGAGAAGGTGGCAATGGCAGAAATGGTAAACACGCACGTCCCGAGTCCCAGTTGCGACCATTGTCTTTTTTATATTTTTCTGTGTCTTGTTCTGTATCACATTTTCATTAGATTATTATTGTTATCTTCTTCAATGAAACTTTGTTTTTATAAATAAATTAACCGAAAAATTCGATCATGAGAACTACCCAAAATATAAATGGGGTTGCAACGGATGGACCAATTAAAAGAAAAGTGTTGATTATGAGATTTAATTAAAAAAATTAATGTCTTTTATTGAAATGAAAACTATCATAATCAAGCCAATGCATTAATAATTACTTATAAAATACGAAAAATTAATATTTTAATACTAAATAAAACAATCCGTCTCTTTGTTGTTTTCCTCCACCAATAACTTATCTGGTACTATTTTGTTTGTCAAAATCGTGTGGGTCGTACCATAATATTACAAAAACAATTTAAGTATTTTGATTTCTTAAATATAAAAAAAACATCGAATACAGAACAGAGGCATGTAAGCATCCTATAAAGGCACTGTACGAAATAACACAATTCATCTAATTATTTAAAAAAATACGTAATGCTGCTGGCTAGGAAGATCGTTATAAGTATAATGTTAATATTTCCAAGACATGGTCCAATTATGAATTTAAAATGTATCGTATAAATTATAAACGGATAATTATTAACTTTTTTTAACCTAGTTTTACATCGCCGTTGAGGTTGAATTTTGTAGGTCTAACAAGAACTGATAAATTAATAACAGTATTTCATTCATATAATTGTATGGTTCTACTAACTATTCGCCACATATTTTTTCGTTCTACAAACTTTTTCAATAGTGTTTTCTCCGCCTCAATTAGCACTTTCGTATGGTATGGAACGGGTACAACAGACATAATACTTTTAAATTAGACTCAAAAACCTTATTTTGCGGTTTGTATTTCAGCGGCAATTGGTCGGTAATCTCTTTGGAAGTTTCTGAAGATTGCAACCGAAACTTCACAAATTTTGAACAAGCCGCGAGCATGTTCTAACAAAACTCGTTATAAACACGTGTAGCGTTAACCCATGCTTTTACTATAAAGATTGGCGCTTGTCCGAGATATTTTTTATTTATATATAAGTGCATGATTAATTCATTTACTTGAGATGATACATTAGGTCACCATACTATGCAGTTGCCTGTATCATGGTGACCAACGGAGGAGAGTTATTTTGAAATGAAGTCTAGTAAGTGTGAACATATTTAAGTAAAATTAGAAAATTGGTAGAATTATAGATTTTATAGATTAACGCTAGCTCCACACAGGAGGCCCTGAGGAAAATAATGCCCCTCAGGGCCTATGTCATTTTTTCGGATGCTGTCTGGGGGTCTTATTAGAAAAAGAAAGAATGAAAATTCTGAGAAAGAGAAAGCTATGAGGGGTGAGTAGGAATCTGTGGGTTGGCATTCAGGAGTAACGGACGTATGAATCCAAACCTCCCATTGCAGTGCAAGTCGATGTTACGAGAGAGTCGTGCTGGAGAGTTCAAAAGGTCTCCCCCAACCGGTTTCTCCCGGTTCGGACTGCCACTCAATTGGTGGGCAGGCGCATCCGCCGTCAAGACCCGCACCCTTAAACCGGGCACCCTTTCTAAGTCACCAAACGTAGCGAACCGCTTGGGGTGATCTGTGGCAGAGGTGTGGGTTATCCAATAAATGTTTCCCGGGTGGTGGTACCCATACCCGCCACCCAATAAATTGATTAATTTTAGTTATACCTACCCGCATCTAATCTTCTCTATATACGATCCCGACCCAAAAATTTACAAGCACATCATCACGCTTCGAAAAATACATCATTAATCATTATCATTATACTCTATGAAAATGTTCAAAGGCGAAAAACTGCAGCAATATCTATCAAACCGAACACATTATAAGTGAATTATAATAATAATCCCCAACAAATTCATTGCTTAATCACCTCGACAGATATGCAATTTTTACTTCCTTAAGCGTTCTAAAATGCATTAAAAAAATTGAGACAAAAAGTTTGAAAAATCCCCGTAGCAGGAAAGATTTTTTTATTAACAAATACATACGAGTATATATTATATAAGTTGACTTCCTCACTTAGATTTTTCATGATGTACAATAATTTTATTATATAAAAATCTAAATATGCTTATACATATATGAGTATGTATACGAGATGTTTACGAGTTTCTAAACCACTCATCAGAATGCGATGAAACTTTGGGGATTTGATGTGTGCATGTCTTCGATATATATATACTGGTGAACTCTGGAATTATGAAATTTGTATAAAAAATTGCAATAGGTGGCACGCGAGCTGTTTGAAAACCGAAAACTGAATGTAATATATGTGTGGAATGCTGGAAGGCAAGGGCGGATCCAGGATTTTTTTCTGAGGGGGAGGGGGGGGGGGGGTACAAGGGGCGGAGGGGCAAAAAATTCAACAATTACTGTTAAGATTTTTTTCTGGGAGGGGCACAAGGGTCGGACGGGCAAAAAAATCAACAATTACTGTTAGAAATAAACTTGAAGTGCATACTTCAAGTTTATTTCTACAAGTTCAAGTATGTTTAGGAAGGTTTATGATAGTGTCAAAACAATAGAAAAATTAAATGTTTAAAATAAAGACAGTTTTTGCTTCTAAGTATGTACTGTGATGGAATCTCCACAGTACACAAAAATACGCTAAATCCGCCCTTGCTGGAGGGGGTATGGTAACTAGGGAGGGGGGTCGCGGGACGGTGGAAGCATGAGAGGGGAGTGGGGAGTGGTAAGGCGGAGAAGGCGGTGTGGGAACGCATGAGGGGAAGGGGACGCGGGAGAGGAAGGGGAGGCGGAAGGGGAACGGGACGAATGGGAAAGGACACGCAGGTAGAAACAATTTCTTTGTTAAGTGGTATAGAAACGTATGTCGGGAACTAAATAGTTATCGTCAAAAAAATTAAACATTATCTGGGAAAATTTTAGTCTTGTTAATAATCCACACACTTCAATTATTAAAAAATTGAATGACTTTTTTTTGTATATTATTATCTACTTCTAGTATAAAATTATCAACACTTGTTATATTTATACTTCATATTCATAGAAATAAATTGTTTCTCACTGCATTTCCTTTCCCGTGCGTACCCGTTTCTCTCCCGCATCCCCTACCCTCCCGCGTTCCTCTTCCAACTTCTCCCCCACCCTCTCCCCCCCCCCCGAAACCCCCCCCCCCCGCGTTGCATATATTCAGTCCTAGTACATTCAGTTTTCAAATAGCTCGCGTGCCACCTATTACAATTTTTTTATTAAAATTTCATTTTACGTATATTACAAATATTATAAGAACAATCAATCAAATTTGGTACCTAGCATAGGTACCTATTTAAAATATCTATAATTTAAAAAATCTATAGAAAATTCTTTTGTTAAAAAAAAACAGCTGCCTGCTAAATTCACATCAAACGCGCCAACAGTCAAACGTGCGAAGTTCAAAAATAGTCGTTAAGTTTTCTGAAATTATTCAATTTTCTGCGCAAATTTCTTTTTTTTTTTTCGTAAGAACCTTATACAAAGTATTAGAAAATTTGAAAAAAAAGATGAATGAAATAGGTAAAGTCTCTCTGACGTTATTGCGTTTTATATACATATAGATTTTATGTTTATATTTGATATTGTTTTCTTTAATATTATATGCTTCTTGCGTAACCAGTATAATGAAATACTGAAAATACCTAGAAATTTTTATAGCGCCATTTTGGTAAAATATCAACTGAAAAACGCTTAACAAAGCTATAATGCATACATTCTGGACCGGTCACTGTCCGCTCCGGGCACCGAATTGACAAGGCGCCAAGAAGGCAAGGAGTCAAGGCGCCGATGAAGCGCCCTTGAAGTTTTTACTAACGCCAAGCACCGTTTGGCTCACGATCTGCTCCATCACAGTTATGCTAAAAAGTAAATAATAGTGTACCTTCATATAATTAATACATAAATTAAACAATACGTGATTCCCGTCCTAGGTATGGTTATTGCCTTTATTATTATTTTTGGAAAGTATTCTTGAAAAGTATTAAAGTTTTTTTAGTCATGAAAATCTGCAATACTTGAGATTTACTCCATTTTTTTATTTATTTTTTTTTACTTATTTATTTTAGAGAAATAAACAGTTTATAATTGGATTAATTTATACATGTATAATTTCCCTAACTGAGAAACCAATTATACATTTACTTCTTATTATACTATTATACAGTATCTAGAAATTATACAGTAATCTTCCAATTAAAAAATATTGCATTATTACAACAGGAGGTACTACCTCCTAAATAATAAATCATTACATTTATGCAGTTTTGTACTCATTTAATACCCTTTTGACAGAGTTTTTATATTTATTTTCGTCACAATTGAAAATATGTATATCATAGAGAATGTTATCATATGTTGAACACAGTCTTATAAGGCAAGCATTATAGTTTGAATTTGTTTTACAGTCTTTAAAAATATCACATGAACGAGTGTGCCTTATAGGTATTTTCAAATCTATTCTGTTCAATAATTATTCAGGACAGTCAGTTATGTTATTTACGATTTTATATAGCAACATCGCATCAGAGAATTGTCTTCGTACACTCAATGTATCAATTTCGAAAAAATTTGTTGTATCAAGATTTATTAAATCGATTGTGCGATCGAAGTAAGCAAGTTAGGAAGAAAGGTGAAGCATGGTGGGATGATGAGATTAAAGCACTGGTCTCAGATAAGAAGAAAGCATGGTTATGTATGATAGCGACTGGTAATGTTTCAAGCGAAGAGAGAAAGCGGGCGAAAGAAATATGCAAAAAAATAGTAAGTATTGGAGTGAAAGAACGAAAGAAACGCCTGGAAGAGGAAGAGGGAATCAAAATGACAAACCACTTTCAAAAAACATCAAACTGTTTTGGAAGGAAGTCTAAAAGTCCCGGAATGGTCCAGATAACGGAAGCATGAAAGTGATAAAATCAAAAGATGGACAAATGTTGACGAATGAGGAAGAAATTAAAGAGAGACGGACGAAATACTTCGAGGAAGTCTTTGAAAGTAACCCGGGTGACAGTGATTCCAGCGGTGAATCGGTTATGAACGTTGATGGAGTGAATGTTAGCAAAATCAGCGTGGATGAATTAAAAAGTTCAATTAAATGTATGAAGAATGGTTAGGCTGTGGGTTTTGACAGTATTGCTGCCGAATACTTCAAAGGAGAAAGCCATATTATTCTCACATGGTTGTGCAGACTTTTTAACCAGTGTTTAGAGGAGGGTTACACGCCATTAGATTGGAGAAGGGCTGTAATCATGCCATTATACAAAGGTAAAGGGTCACGTATGGATTGTGGAAATCATAGGGCTATTTTCATTTATTTATTTTTTTATTTATTATTATTTTTTTAATATTTAATATAGATATATAGTACAGTGGTTTTATATAAATTACATATCGGTACAAAAATTATTTAAAATTGCAATCTCACCAAAGAAGAAACTAGTTCTTGTGCTTGATGAGCGAGTTACACTAATTATAACAGAAATAGAATAACATTATGCAATAGGTAAGTATGTAATGGGAACAATTGAAACTTCTGGATTATCTATAAGTGTAGGTGTACATACATGGGATACGGTTACATACTAAAATATTATGCACTTAAGTGAAATTCGAAAAATCTAAATAAAATAGAGATGAATATAGATTGATAATACATAGAAAGAAAGAGAAAAACAGGTAATTATAAAGTTAATTATTCCCGATGAAGTGTAGCTTCAGTTTTTACAATTTATTAGCCTGCTTAGTTCAGTCGGCAAGCTGTATGGCAGAATATTGATTAAAAGGGTACGCATGGAAACAAAGGATAAAATATGGGATGTGCAAGGAGCTTTTTTGAGTGGAAGGGGGTGCATGGACCAGATCTACTCATTGCTTATGCTTACCGAGAAGTTTCTTGCAAAAAACCAAAAACTTTTCTGTGCCTTCGTAGATCTACAAAAAATATACGACCGAGTTGACAGGAAAAAGCTATGTAAGGTGTTATCCAAGTATGGAGTGAGTACGAATCTCATTCAGGCAATTGCCTCTCTGTATGAGGGAAGCGTTGCATGTATTAGGGTGAACGGCAATTTTACAGGATGGTTTGACATCACAAAAGGCGTTAAACAAGGTTGCGTAATGTCACCGTGGTTATTCAATCTATACATGGATGGGATTGGGTCCGAAATTGAGTAATCTGGAAGTATGTTGCCTGTTGTATTCTGATGATGCGGTGCTGATTTCTAACAGTATGGAAGATCTTCACATCTACAGTCTCTCGTGTCTAGGATGAACGAAGTATGTATGAAGAATGAGTTAATTATGAATGTAAGTAAGTCTAAAGTCATGGTATTTGAAAGAGAGAGTTGTGAGTATTTTGAGGAGGTGGATGAGTTTGTGTACTTGGGAAGTATGTTTACGAGAGATGGAAGGGCTGACAGAGATATCGAAAGAAGGGTAAATGCAGGCAACTCTATTAATGGAGGACTGAACGCCGTTGGCGCCAACAAAAAACTGTCCAAAGAAGCGAAGTTAGCCGTCCATAATGGAGTGCTGGTACCTACCCTGATGTATGGCAGTGAGGCAAGGAACTGGCAGAGGAAGGATGAAAGTAGACTGAATGCTGTAGAAATGAGATCCCTGAGGCGTATGTGTGGTAAAACCATGTACGATCGTGTGAGAAATGTGGAGATCCGCGAAGAATGCAAGGCTGATGTAAGCGTAATGAGTAAGATTAAGAAAGGGACGCTCAGATGGTTTGGGTATGTAAAGCGAATGACCGAGGAAAGGAGTATAAAGAGAATATATGACGCAAATGTGAATGGAAGAAGAAGTCGGGGACGCCCGAGGATGACATGGCACGACAAAATGAATCAGATACTTGAGTCGGGCTATGTGAAGAGTCGGAATAATAGAAGAGCATGTATGAGACGATGTACGAATGTGAGCGAGGCAAGGAGTGTGTGCCAAGATCGAGTTGTTTGGCAATCCGTCCTCTCTGCCTACCCCTGCGGGGGAAATGGCATGATGGTTAGTTAGTTAGGTTGTGCGATTTATAAGAAAGGTATTTTATGATTTTTTTCTGAATCTATTCAATTTTGTTTCTCTTAAAATTGAGACCACGCAGTTGACGCAAACTCTAGATGGCTACGTACATATGCAAAGTATAGTTGTTTGATAATTACAGTGTTTGTGAATTCTTTTGTATTTCTTACGATGAAACCAAGCATTTTAGCTGCTTTATTTGTTCTTTGTTTGATATGACATTGATATTGTAACTTATTATCGAGAATCACACCTAGATCGTGAATATTGGAGCAGGTCAAATTTTGTTTTCATTTAATAGCTATTGATGTTAAATTTTTTTGTCACTTCTTGTGAATATGACGTGATGACACTTTGAACCGTTTAAAAATAACTGGTTATTCTCACAATATAAAGCTACGCTGTTTAAATCACCTGTAATTTGATACAAGATGTGCCCAGGAAATTGGTGAAGTCATCACATCTGCGATGGATGGCTTCATCACATCTACTGTTAAGGAAACTGGTGTAGGCTCAAAGCCATGACAATGCGCTGAAGCAGTGTGACGAAAAAACGCGGCTTACCGAGCCTACAACACTTCTAGAACATCCGAAGACAGAACAGCTTACAACAAAATGGCAAAGGAAACCAAGAGAATCATAAATAGGTCTAAATTGGAGCACGATCTGCAGATCAGCAGAAAGCTGGCTGCATGCCCGCATGGCAGCAGGCAATTCTGGTCGCTTGGGGGCTCAATAAGCCGCAATTTCTGCAAATCCAGTCTGCCACCTCTCACCAGACCTGACGGCTCACTAGCAAACACCGCCACCGAAAAGGCAAACTTATTAGGTAAAATGTTTGCGGATAACTCAACCCTCGATGACCAAGGTGCTGTCCCGACGTCGGTTCCTCACTGCGGTTTTCATATAAAAAAGCTAATGATCCGGCATCGGGAAGTCCTCCATGTTTTACTAGGGCTAGATGTTAATAAAGCTAGTGGGTCTGATGGAATACCTGCCCTGGTACTGCGGAGGTGCGCTGCAGAAATAGCTCCAATTTTGACGAAGCTTTTTAAAATGTCCCTGAAGACTGGCTCTGTGCCCTCTGGTTGGAAAAAGCGGTTATCAATCCTATTCCAAAGAAGGGTGACCGCTCCAACCCGGCCAACTACCGCCCCATAGCGATCACATCATTTCTGTCTAAGGTGATGGAACGTGTGATCGACGACAAACTGCTCACATACCTCGAGAAGAACAAAATTATTAACGACTGTCAATATGGATTCCGGCGGAACCGCCCGTGCGGTGATCTTCTCGCATATGTGACGCATGTTTGGGGGCGGTGCCTGGAACGTTTTGGTAAGACCCAAACGGTTGCGATGGACATTTCCAAGGCCTTTGACCGGGTTTGGCACCGAGGACTTGTCTACAAACTGCCTTCTTACGGACTTCCCGCATCCTTGTGTACGTGGATTGCCGACTTTTGAGGGAGAGGTCGATTCAGACGGTAGTCGATGGTTTCATCTCTTCCTCACACTCGAGAAATGCCGGCGTCCCACAGGGATCGGTTCTGTCTCCGACTTTATTTTTGTTGCACATCAACGACCTTTTGTCATGTGCACCAATTCACTGTTACGCGGATGACAGTACAGTCCATGATAGCTTTTTGTTTGACAAGCCCCCAAAGGGCTCACAAACCCCAACGGCTCGAAGAGCTTTGAAGCAAAGGATGGATGGTTACCTCGACAGTGTTTTCTCTTGGGGTAAAAATATCTCGTTGAATTTAATATTTCAAAGACCCAATCTTGTCTGATTACGTCTAAAAGGGATCGAAATGAATATCTAGTATCCTTCAACGGAAGCAATCTTCCGAACAGGCCCTCCATTGATATGCTTGGTGTAACCCTAAGTGACCAGCTCAGGTATGGGGGCTCCATCGAAGCCAGAGTAAAGTTAGCCTCCCAAAAACTGGGCGTACTGTACAGAGCCCGCAGATATTTTAATAGTACACAACTGCTAACCCTGTACAAATCACAAGTGCGCCCCACGGTTGAATTTGGCAGCCACCTCTGGTCTGGAGCTCCAAAATACCTGAAAAATACCCTCGACACTGTGCAGAAATGGGCGGTACGTTTAATAGATTATCCCATCTTAACAGACGGATTGCAATCTTGAGAGCACAGGCGTCGGGTGGGAATGCTATCCTTGTTCTACCGGTATTACAATGGAAGATGCTCCGAGGAACTAGCATCATTGATCCTTTCGGCACCGGTGCATAGTCGGAAAACACGCCAAACGCGTGCCCAACATTTGTACACTGTTGACATTTGTCACATGAGAACGGGTCGTTTGTTCGACTCGTTCTTGTGTTCAACAGCTTGGCTGTGGAATGATTTGCCGGCCTCTGTGTTTCCTCCTTCCTATAACATGGGTCTCTTCAAGACCAATGTTCATTCCTTCCTCTCCTCAAAAAGACCCCCACACAGCATCCCAGATGACATAGGCCCTGAGGGAAATTATTTTCCCCAGGGCCTCCTGTGTGGAGTTAATGTAAAAAAAAACAATCATTTAGGTCATTTATTTACAAACTTATGTATAATGCAGTATCAAACAATCTACGAAACTATGTTAAAATCGTATTGAAGTGAAAACTTCTTGAGCACCGTTGTGATTTGACACTCGATGAAACGAAAAAGCGACACTAAAGAGAGACAAACACATACATAAATAGGATTTAACCTGCGAGAGAATGAGACAGAACAATCGGTCTCCTTTTTTGTGCGTCAACGACCTCTTCACTCTTCTCTACTTTAGTTTTCTAAAAGTTTCACTTCTACCGCGTGTGAAATGCACACATGTTTTTTTTTAAAATTTGCATTGATTTAAATTTGCAGCAAATGAAGAAGGCGAGACTGGGTCTGAAACTACTAACTACTAACTAGTTACAACCGGTAATAAATTAAAAACACATCTACCGGATCTGCCGGATCTGCCCTGATGATGGACACTGCAACGATGTCCGAAACGTTGGCTAAAGGAGGAGGTAGCGCAACACGGCATAACACCCCAAAAACAAATAACGAAAATGCATTGATTATGTTTATGGGCTAAATAATTTTTTTTAAATACTAGTTGTAGTAATAATAATTTTAATAATAATTGTTCAGGAAACAGCTATAATAGCCGAAGATCTAAAAAGACCTGGAAAAGTCTCTTGACAATAAAAATGAAATAATATTTTCATTATATAAACGACTTAAAATAATAACGAACATTTGGATCCCGTGAGATATCTAAAAGCTTCCGAGCTTCTCACATAGATGGCAGGGATAAGAGATTTCCTTAAAGTCCGCAAGATGGCGGCAGGATTAGTTACCTGTTAGGTCGCCAGAGGACCGAGGGCCGAGGTTAGCGGTTCCCGCTACAGAAGACGGTGGGAACCAGATAAATCCTAGCCAGCTCCTGGTAAGGTCGAATAATCGTAGTCAATACTTGTAATACGCGAATTATCAATAAACCTCAGATTAACCAAAGAAATCTATTTCTTCCCTAAGAGAAATCTCCTTACAAGATGTGTTGGAGATATACTGATTGTGTTAACACAACATATTACTTTAAAATGAAACATTCCAATAGTTATCGCACCTACAACAGTAAATGTAATATACTCAAAGTTTATAACCTAGGTTCCATCATACTTATTCCTACAAGGAAAAATTATACTCAGCTTAAAATCTGAGACTTAACTTAAGTTTTAAGTTAATTCAAAATAATGTGTGAACTGTCCCTCTTTGGGTTCAAAGCCATATTTTTAATAATTTTTGTAGTTTTGGCAGTAAAACAGCAAGAAGGCGAGACTGGGTCTGAAACTACTAACTACTAACTAGTTACAACCGGTAATAAATTAAAAACATACATAAATTAAAATAAATATACACGTACGCCACAGTGGTTTATTGATAACAGATTGATTTTCTTTGATGTGTGTAATAAATGATTAAAAAAACGCTTGAAAATAATGGTAAATTATTTTCGCTGCGGAATGTTCCGCGGTGAAATTTCCCGCGGTGAATTGTGGGCGGTAAATTTACCGGATACCGTCTAAAGACATCATCTGCTGGTGTAGATATATATTTTGGAAACGTTACATATTATGCGAATGTTTTCTGATGTTGTATTTTAACGGTGCATTTTCTGAAAGCCCGGAAATACTAGCATGCTATTGCATCGTTAAAGAAGTTTGAGGGAGGCTAAGGTTGTGCAAGGAAATTAAATTAGAATATTCAATGTGTTCCTGATGCCTTTTCCAGAGTTAACGAGCTTCCGGAATGTAAACCTTGCCGGGTCAAGGGTTTGACCTTCGGTTAAATTCGAATCGAGTATTATTGAGAATGTCACGCTTAAGATGAGGAACCTGAATATGCATAATATGGTATCCAGGTGTTTGTATACCTAAAATAACATTAGACAAACCAATAATTCATAAATTTATTTTTTTAAATGCGGTTCTAAAATGCGTTTTTTATAGCATAATGTAATAATTCATATCAATTTCTTTAGACACCACTTCCTAGCTCCAGCTTCCTAGGTACAGAATATGAATTTTGTAAATATTTGATAAATATATTATTCAATGCATTTTTTTTTAAAGTACATCTATTTGAATAGGTACATCTATTTGAATTTCGAATTTGCTTTTATGAACCAATCTTGGAAGTTGAAATTAACCCACTTCCCGACTTTCGGTCCACTTGATAGTCCGATGACAATTCATTCTTTTGGAGGCATTCAAGCCCAAACATGCGCAAATACAAGCATTTTTTTCTAAAATTGGATGATATCATAATTGAGCATTATGGCAGTTAATTTACGAAATAAATATCGGAACTATTCAATAAGGATTTGGTCTAGGTGTTAGTGCTATTCGCTTATTTAGTCAGTCCCTGGGAAGGAAAGTTAAAACCTCATTCAACCTAAAAATAAATAAAGTTAAAAAAAATTAAGTACACAGCAGTTAGGAGCCAATCAATACAAAAAAAAAAAACTTTGAAATTGACTACTAGCCGGCCCAAGAGATGGCGCAACTAGGCAGGAAATTGAAAATAGATGTATTATCGTAAAAAAAAAATTTTTTTCGGGTTGATTTAAAAAATGTTTATTGATACAAAAACATATGTACCTATTTTAAAACATTAAATGATAATCTGGGACTCACAGGATACACTGCCAATGCTGATGCCCCTATTTTACATCTGCTGTATTTCATTTACATTCATATATCGTAGTTATATCACAAATGAGCGTTGCAAGATTAGCGCATAATCTGTGATAGTGAGACTAAAGGAAGATGTTATTATGGGGAGAAGATGGCGAAACGGATAAATAGGTTTGTTCCTTTCTATTCAATTCTGGTCACAAAACACAGTTAAAACCATTTCAAGAACCATTCGATTCCAAATAGTGGCATTTCACGTACATACATTTCCTTATGCGGTTATTAAAACAAACTGCTTATGAGATCTTTTCGATATTGCAACGGAAGGCTTTTAGGGTTCTATCCAATTTCCTCGCATGGTTTCAGAAAATAAACCGAAGTGCATTCGCTATTATGTCATAATTTGCAGTAATAATTTTTAACTTTGGGGCCATTCATTTATTACGTAAGACAATTTAGGGGGAGAGGGAGGTGGACCATGTCTTATTTTTTCATACAAGGGGGTGGGAAGGAGTCTCGATAGTTCTTACGTAAGATCACAAAAATGCGCAAAGTTAAAATTATTAGTACCTTTGTAAGTACAAATAAACATTTCTAAAAATTGTTACTTTGAAAAATAAACATTAAAACATACCAAACGTGTAATAATTTTTTCCTTTAGATTCTTACGTAATAAATATTAAAAAGGGGGGGAGGGGGTCGAAAACTAGCAAAATTTCGTCTTACGTAATAAATGAATGGCCCCTTTGCAATAATTTTTCTTTACCATTTAATCGACATCAAATATAATTTCTTATTTATTACCTACCTATTATAATGGAAGTACCTTACATGGGATGAAAATGGTAAATTATTAAAAACTGTGATAAATTTGGATGAAATATTCTAAAAAATTGGTAATCATTGTGAAATATGGTAAAGAATGTCGTGGAAAAATTTGGACTAAATTTTGTTTATTTGGACGTTTATCCATTTACAGCCTTACTAAAAAACCCAGTGAAAATTTTATTCAATTGACAAACGGCCGCGGATGTGAAAACATTATTAATTAAAAATTTGTTCTTTGAAAGAAATACACATGGTTTCCACGGCCTGAGAGGGTAGTTTATCTCTGTTTTAACCATTGATGTCCGAACGATATTTGTAATTTTTCCATAGTATTTTGAATGTTCTATATATTTCTTATTTTTGAAGGTGTCGTAAAAACAAATACCATTTATGAAAACTAGATAAAATTACCTTTTAGATTTGAGTAATTGAAATACACTTTAGCTTTAAAAAACTGCCATATTTTAAGATTCAAACTCGGAAAAAAATGGAAAAAAATTTCCTCCCACAACATTTTTGACCAAAATGTAGAGAAATTTAAATAAAATCAAAATTTAAAAAACACAGTCCTTTTATGTAATAAATTTGGAAGGAAACAATACCTCACTTTTTCATCGTGCATACAATAAAAAAATAATAAAAAATTTCAAAGTTTTTTTTATTGCCAAAAAAATAATACCGAAATTTAAAACAGATTTCTTGCATCTCTAAAGACGTTAATTTTTTTGATACGTTTACGAACACATGTATTAGATTTTAATATTATAAAAAATTATCACTTTTGAGAAATTCTCCTAAAATAAAGATCTTAAAATGAAAATTTTATCTTTTGTAACCTATAAAAAACAATATTCTGACAGTTCAACTTTGAAAGTACGGCGTTTGTACAATAACTTGATTAAAATGATGTAAACCACACAAATAATATGGTAAATATATCAATTATGTGAACAGAAGAGTAAATTCGTCACTACAATAGAAATTATTAAGTAAAATCACAAAATTTTTGATATCCCGCCATAAAACACACCGAGCTGTTTTGTCATCGCGGGCTGTCGCGGGCCGAGGAACTAATGCATAGGCGCGCCAATAATGCCCCTTGCGGAGAAAAATTAAAACAACATTATTTCCTAGTAAATTAAAACCATATACAACGTTGTCACATCTTCAATGCGTTTTAACAGCGTGACCACGTAAGAAACGTTATTGGTAATAAAACGTGTTTTAGTGTATACGAGCTTTATTTACATTATTGCAATAACACAGTTAATCGGTCGCGCTGTGGTTTTTTTTTTAGTAAGGCTGTTAGACATTAATTTCTCATCTTCTTCAAACACAGCTAACTTATCTTATGGCACCATTTGAATTCAAAATTAATAGAATACTTAGTTTTTACCACGTTTTATGATAATGAATAACCGACATTTATTTATTTTATTTATTTATTTATTTATTTACATATGCATATATATTACAATACATTACAATATGATACTTTGTCTGTCCAACTGGGCAGAATACCCGTTTCAGGACAGCCAAATTGTATATTTAGTTCATAATATTCTTAACAAAGGAATGGTTTCGTTCAAGATATCACGTGAATTTGCTTCTGTCAAGACAACTTTTGAGAAAATTAAGAATTGTATATAATTAATGGATGGTTTCTTTAAGTCTTTAAAAGAGTCGCAAAGATGTGATTTTTTTCAAGGTCAATTTGGAGTTTTGGATTTGTTTTCTTTAGTGAGATCACAAGTAGGAGATTCTTTCCAGGCCCTTTAAGAGAACATTTACAATTGCATAGTCAGAATTTGCGCATTTATAAAGCAATATTTGATATATGAATTCCCAATGTATTTATAACTATTTAATTTTAATAAAATACTATAATTTTTAGAATTTCTTAAATAGTAGAAATTACACAATTATAATCCAACTATATGACAAATGATTTTTTAAGCTCGTTTTGGAGAACATTCATTTATTTAGTTGTTTATTTATTTCTTTTATTTTACGCCCAGATGGCTTTTATATAAATAATAAGGCAGTACCTCCATCTTTTACATGAGAAAACAAATAGTTTATAAAGTTACGATGGGAATAAAAAGTATATACATAAATTAAATAAAAATATAGGCAACAAAATTTAGTACAGTGAGATATATAATATTAATATGTTACATGTATCATGAGCATTGATCACTTCTTCAGGCTTTACTTAACTAATTATAAATAATAATAGACAAAGATAACGGTGTCAATGGAAATGAGAAAATGGGAAGAGGGGCATAGGGCACAATTTTAATAATGGGTCATTTAAAAATATTTTTGATAATAATAATAATATTTAAACTCGCATTTACGCTTTTTCTGATTTCTAAGATTTCCAATTTGTCCAAATGAACACCTTTAAAATTTCAATGTAATAACTTAATTCCTCTATTGATGTCAAAAGTGTGACTCGTCTCCAAAACAAATGATTGGCAAACTCCGAGAAACTATTATTGTTTTAACATTTCATATGTTCCTTATATGATTTTTTTTTTTAATCGTTACACTTCAATTTATAGATACCAGTTTTTTCATTTTTGAATCTTGTCCCCTTCGTAAATTGTGCCCTATTGCCCCTCTTCCCTTTTCCCATTCTCATCTTTCCATTAACACCCTTGTCTATGTCTATTATTTACAATTAGTTTCAAGTAATAAAACCCCGAAGAAGAGAGCATTGCTCGTGAAACATGTCGGTTTTTTATAAACAATAAACGTGGTAAAAACTAAGTATCCTATTAATTTTGAATTAATTTGTTCATTTGGACTTGGTTCAAATCTTATGTAATCATCCTTGTTTTGTTTACCACAAAAGCTATATACACAACCAGAATACATTAGGTCCATGATTGGATATCTAAAAACTTAATTGGGCACTGCATGTGTGTTTACATTTCTGTTGTTTTTCATTGACCAAGTATTGGCAATAGTCCACGACCTGTGGCTATGACGTCCGTTAACTAATTATCGTTGTAATTATTGAAGATGGTCAGACGTAAATATTTCATAATTCAGTTGCGTAAGTAAATTGCCTTAGAAAAGTAAATGCTTGAAAAATGTGCCAAAGACCTTCCTGCCACATAATTATGGTATGACGGAGTACTTATGAGTACTTATGACGGAGTATTATTATTGGAGTATTTAATATTATTATTGGAGAGTTTAATAATAATGTACACATGTATATTATATATAATGTTTTAAGACGTAGCCGACATAATATTTTAACTCGTGATTTCTGAGCTTAATTTGAGTAAAAAATGTATATTGAATTTTAATCTCCGCTGATATTTTTCAGTATTTTTTTTCAAATATGAGTACACACAAAAAAGAATCTTTCGTATGTTGTCAATCAGCAATTATTAGCAAAGATTGAAAAATGTGACGTTATCGACGTTGTTGTAGCTGAAAATGAATTTTACTTTTTTTCAAATTATCAACTTTTTTTATGAAGATCTTCAGGATTCTTTCAGTCAAGAGATGCGCCGCATCCACATACTGAAAGATCTTCATATAACAAGTTAGCACTCTAGCTCACTGAAAACTCACGGACCGCCACTGCCACACACCTCGATCCAATACTAATCCAATACCTACTGATTTTTTATTTTGTTTATAGGTGAAAAACAAGCCAACGAAGTCCAAAACGCGTTTTTGTTATCTTAATTTTTTACTTCAGATAAGCTCAGGAATCACGAGTTAAAATATGTCCGCTACGTCTTAAAACATCCCGTATAATATGTGTTTAAAATATTATCAAATACTCCAATAATAATATTAATATTAACAATTACAATAATTACGTGGTAGGAAGGTCGTTTGTACATTTTTGAGGATGGGATAAGCTACAAGTGGGTAGGATACGTCTTGTTACACCCTCTATATTTCTGATACGCATTACGCCTTTGTCTCTAAATCAGTTAAGTTAAATAAATCCATGTAAGTAAATCCTGTTTTATTTACTTTGAAACTTAAAATTTGCATAACTAAACACGTCATAACTAGCTTAATGTTTTTTTTAAATAAAAATAAATTAATCCTTGCGTAATCGGTCACATCCCACGGAGTATACTGTTGTCCTTAACCGTATTGCACTGGTTTGGACTCCTTACGTTCAGCTGCATCAACTCGTAATTTATTTATTTAATTAAGTACCAAGTATTCGGATCGATTTAATACAGTGAGCGTTCACTTTAACGACAAATCAAAGCGTTAAAAAGGTTAAACCTATTCCACACTCGACGTGCTGTATAATCTAAAAATAAGTATCATTAGATTAATACATATTATAAATTATTATAGTTGTAAATTCATAGTCTTACAATATTCCCTAATATAGGAATGCCATAGGCTTTTATATATATATATATAAAAAAAAAAAAATTCTAGCCTAAATCATTTATACATGGTATTGGTACTAAATGTTTGGATGTTGTGATGCTGAAAGGAGTGGTCATGAGAGTGAGATGGAGAAGAGGAAGTTTGTAATGTAAACTGGTAATTAAACACGACCAAAGCCATTTGCAGCAACGTTTCGATTCTGAATGGTGGTCTTTTACCAGGGTGATACGAATTGTAGATATTTACCAATCTGAAAGATAAGTTTATGCGGTTTATATAAATTATTTCATGGTAAGTACTTTCATAATTGCGCAAAACGATTTGTGTGGCAAATTCATACGATTCACGTGATTTCGTTTTGAAGTCAAGACATTCTTGTCACGTGTTATTAGTATTTTTCATTCATTACCCCGCCTCGAGCTCTGTGTGGGTAGACCCATCACGACGAAGCCTTATTAGAGTTTTAATTTGAACTTTGACTTTATTGTCTAGACTCGAGTGGTCAACGGTTTACCTTGGGTTGGAATATCTTTTGACTCCCACAGCTGTACAAAAATATATTTATTATTATTAACTACTATCTACAGATTTTAAAAGGTTTAATTGAATTGCTTGCATTTGCAAACAATCTCTTTAGGCATGTTTCATTACCAAGTTTATCATTCAAAGGAGTTTAATATTATTCGTGTTAGATATGAGAGTTTTATAAGAATAGTATAGTAATTTCTTTTTGTAACAAAATACGGTGGGTAAAAACCCCTTTTACCTCCGTATTATAAAAATAAGAATATATTTATGTTTTTTTTCGTTATTTGTTTTTGGGGTGTTATTTTATATATTTTTTATTTTATTTTGCAGAAACAAACAGTACATTATTACATAATGGAAAATAGTTACAAAGTTATAGAATAAATACAATAATTGGTACCAATGACATGTAGCTGTTATCTACTTATATTTTTGTGAGATAAATAATACAATATACCTAAATTAAGTTAGTAACTTATTAAAGGAGAGGGGTGTGTGAGAGTGTTTGTATGTGTGTAAATGCGCGTGAGGGTGTGTGGATGTGTGTTTTATGTGTGCGAATTCAGTGTGCTAAAAATGTTTTTCTTAAATAGAGGGAGGGAATCAAAAAATATATCGGTATTTGTGGTTTTTTTAATTGAGTTGAAACTTTGAAGGATGCGGGAAATAGGGGAGTTGGCTGCAGCGTTCGTATTATTACTGGTTGTGTAAAAAAGGTTGGTGTGGCGAGTTCTTTTAGATGGGATGTTAAAATTTATTTGGGATAGAAGTTCTGGGCAGTCTATTTCGTTATGTATAATTTTATGGAGAAATGTCATGTCAGCTACCGTTCGCCTGGATTTCAGGGATTGGAGAGTGCAGATGTAATTATTGTTGTATTTATAACCGAGATACTTAATAAATTTATTTTGTATGCGCTCTATGTTGTTGACGTATTGGGTGTATTTGGGATTCCAGACAGGCGTTGCAAATTCCAGTGTACTTCTGACTAGTGAGGAGTAAAGCATTACTAGAGTATGTGGATTTCTAAATAATTTACTCAGACGTAGTATAAAAACCAACATTTTGTAAGATCTATCAGTGATTGAATCAATGTGCGTTTTAAATATAAGTTTACTATCTAAATAGACTCCAAGGTCCTTACATTCATTTTTTGAGTTATGCCGTATTGTGCTACCTCCTCCTTTAGCCAACGATTTGGACAGCATTACAGTGTCCATCATTACAGTGTCTATCTGCCCTGATGATGAAAAACTCTCTCTGAAACGTTGGCTAAAGGAGGAGGTAACACAACACGGCATACACCCCAAAAACAAATACCAAAAAAAAACATAAATATATTCTTTCTAATGATTCATTAAGAGCGTTTAACCAGCCAGCGGACGAAAATCCACATTTCGTCGAAAGTTGTTCTTACGATCGTGCAGGGCGGTTACAACGAGAAAGATTAATTTCAGCTTTTTAAAATTATAACTCAATATCGAATTTATTTCAATTCAAATTAGCTTTAATTTATACCTTCATCCAAAAATGCTGAAAGGCGTGATGATAAAACTATTAAAATAATGTCCTTTTTGTAGTTATTTTTTGATTATAAGTATTTTTCAATAATGTCTAAATTTAATAAGAATGTTAAAAAAATCTGAAATATATTAGTTTGTAAGTGCGCAAATAAATACACAAATGTACCATTTTTTGTCAAGAAACACATGTACGTACATATTTTTTAATGATTTTATTGAAACTAAAATTAAAGTTCTAAAACATGCGTTTGCTAGATAATGTATTGATTTATTTTACTGCATGATTGTATTATTTGAAATGGGTGTGGTATAATACAACATCTTTTTTAAAAAATTAACAAATCTGCCAACGACCTATGGAATAACCTTATTATACTAAAAATTCAAAATTTTTCTCAAAATTTATTATATGCGAATGCTAGATAAAAGAACAATTGTTTCGAAATCCATTTATAATTTTTTGTGGAAAAGAGTCAATACGTCTAAAATCTGATTTGAAAATGACATATTTCTGGTTTTCTCTGGTAATGCCCTTTTAAATTAAAACTTTTTTCCGCCTTTTCAATGTTATTTCAGACTAGTAGAGAGTGATTTTTCACTACTATATTTAAATAAATTTATTTTTGTTATTTAGAAAACATGATTATTTTTTGTTAATTTATAAATGTTTTTAATATATTAAATGCATTTATTACCTATTCTAAAACAATTTTTATATTTCATTTCGTATAATTGTTTTTTTATGACACCTTTAAGTAATTAATTACCACTCTTTAAAATGTTTTTTGGTCTATGGGTACTTATGTGTTTATCTTTTGTTATATTTAATATTATCCTGACGAAGAAACCATTGGTTTTGAAATATGTTGATAATTTTGATTAAGTAAGTGATGTTTTACAAAGTGATTTGTTTTCATTTAATTACTAGATGGTAGTAACGAATTACTAGATAGATACTTGTCAGTGTATTTAACTTAGGTATTGCATTGAGGGGGAGCAATTATGAAAGAAATAATATAGGTGACTAGACGCGAAAGAGATTTTTTAAAATTTTATTAGGAACATTTACTGGTTAATAACATTACATGCATTAAAGAAAACAATAAATTATAATAATTAGTTTACAACCCAATAACAAATGTTCACTTCATTAATACATTGCCTTTTCTGCCACTAGTGGTGTGCCACAGGGCTCCCATTTAGGACCAAT
The DNA here is from genome assembly GCA_929108145.2 of Limnephilus rhombicus. Taxonomy (NCBI): domain Eukaryota; kingdom Metazoa; phylum Arthropoda; class Insecta; order Trichoptera; family Limnephilidae; genus Limnephilus; species Limnephilus rhombicus. The sequence continues at coordinate 29,387,668 of OV815277.1, read as the reverse complement.
ACTGTTTATTTTTATTTATTAATGACAATGTAGACGTTTTTTCCGATGTTGATATCCTGTTATTTGCTAATGATTTAAAATTATATAAAAAAATTTAAAATGTTTCTGATTGCATAATTTTACAAAAAAATTTAAACAACTTGTTTAATTGGTGTATATGCAATAAACTGGCACTTAACATTAGCAAATGTCAAATAATAAGATTTTATAAAATAAAGAAACCGATAATTTATGAATACAATCTTGACAAAATTATATTAAACTCAGTAGAAACAATAAATGATCTAGGTATTATTTTTAACTCAAAACTTACATTTATTAGCCATATAAATAATATTATTAATAGAGCAATGAAGATTTTAGGATTTATTATTAGAATAACCAAACAATTTTGTAACATTGATACTATTCGCATTTTATACATAACGCTAGTGAGAAGCATTTTAGAATATAATTCTACGATTTGGGCTCCACATTACAATATCCATATTCAAGCGATTGAAAAAGTCCAGCATAGATTCCTTAGGTATATTAATTTTAAATTAGGTATTCCAAGAGAATCCGTGGACTATAATTTGTTATTAAACTGGACTAATCTCGTAAATTTATCAGATCGCAGAAAAATCTGTGATCTATTAATATTAAAATAATTCACTCGGTCCTGGATACCCCTGATTTAATAGAACTAATACGATTTCATTGCCCTGGTCGCGCTAACAATAGACTGACTCTACCGTTCTACTATAATAACACACATACATTATCACATTATTACTCACCAATCAGTCGATTACACATTTTGGGAAATGAATATGCTAACATCGGCGACATTTATTTCTTAAAATTAGCGCAATATAAACATGCACTCAAAAATTATTTTTCCATAATGTAACTTTATATACGCAATATGAACATGTTGAAATGAAATGTGATATTTCTCATTGTTCTTTTTTGTTATTTTTTGTTGTGATTCACAAAATAATTGTATGTTATTTTAAAGTTTAAAACTACTATTGTGTAATGATATTATTTTTCTTACTTTTACTCTATTATATGTTTATTTATAAAAGGCAGTATAGTCGTTTATGTATTTAAAATAAAAAAAAAATAAAGAAAACAATTCAATGCCTAAATAATGAAAACGAGACGAAACCGATATAATTTAAAATATGAAACTCTTAATTCTAGAAAAAGATTTCCTTTTTTTAAAATTAACTCCAGTCAAGAGAGCCTGAGGAAAGTAATTTCCCTCAGGGTCTGCGTCGTCTTTGGGGATGCTGTGTGGAGGGTCTTTAAGGGTAAGAGAAGTCCTGGGGAGGAAAAAAGCTTGAGGGGTATGTAGGACTCTGGAACTCATACCTTCCACTGCGGTGCAAAGATGAAGGGTCCGGCTGGTAAAGTAGTTGGGCAGACACATTCACCACCAATACCAGGAACCCCCCCCCACGAACCCGAGTACCCCTTCTGAGTCACCAAACCTAACGAACCACTTGGGTGACCTACGGCAGATGTGTTGGTTATCCAGCGGCAGCGCTACGCATACCCGCCTCCCAAATTAAAATAAATGAATTTAAGAAACTTAAAAAATTTACTGTTTTTGTTGGAGATCTAATTCTATATGGAAGTTAGGCGGCCACGTACAGTTCCATGGGCGAACGTGGCGCAGATTCACGTTGCGATCCAGCTAAGTGAGTTAGTTTATAAGACAAGACATGTCTGAGACAGTGACTAGTGTTCGAATCCGTCGCATAACACAATTATGTTATCTTATTACGCGTGAAATTCGGCGCAGGTGGATAAATTGAATTTACACTAATTAATTATTGCCACAAACGTAGTTCGTACGTGATAGGTGAGACGTACGTAACTACCACAGAACTTCAGTATACAATACTAAAATAATGAATCATCAATTTTTTATACTCGAACACTGCTCAAAAGTTCCATCGGAACGTTGTGAGGCTAATAGAAGTGGGGAAGGGAAAAAGACAGAGAAGAGGAAGGTCAAGAAGTAGGTACCTGGCTATTTAGATCTGATCAACTATACACGGTTAATGCCATTTCTAACAGCGCGCACTGTGTCGATTCTGAATAGTTTAAGGCTGATTTTAGTCTTACGCCGACCGCACGCGCACCGTCGGCGCTGATGGTCGAGATATATGAACTTCTAGGAAGCGTTTTTGAATGACGTGTAGTTATCAGCGCGCAAGGTGGTCAGCGCTGATGGCTACGCGGCCGTACGCGTCGCACGTCGGCGCCGCGTAGCTGTCGGCGCTGACGATCGCTCGAGCGCCTCTGCTTTCAGTGAGCGACGTGAGCGTTCTAGTGTCGAGCGGAGCGGACGTCGCGTCGTCAGCGTGTACAGTAATTTTTATTTTTTTGGGATAGGTAGTACAAAACAGCAATAACTAATACACTCCGCATTTTGGTCTTCGTCTGTACAGTAAGGCGGTCAGTACGATACTAAAACGAGCCACGCTGAGCCTCAGCCTCAGCGCTGACGAACTACGCGCTGATTTATGAGCGCTGACGGTGAGCGTTAGACTAAAACCAGCCTTAGGGCACCGGTAATGCGCGTTTTCATCCCGCGACAAAATATCCCCGACAAAATATCATACGGACAAAACATCCTCCAACAAAATATCTACTAAAACTAACCTAACTTTACAAGATGTCTGTAATATTTTTGTCCCATTTTACTATTTTTGAACAATAATTTATTGTCTTTAAAGGATGTCTGTTTTATTTTTGTCCCATTTTTTGTTAGGTTATTTTAGGTTAGGTAAGATATTTCGTTGAGGGATGTTTTGTGCGTAGGATATTTTTACGGGGATGTTTTGTCGCGGGATGAAAAGTTGCGGAACCCGTACCACCAACGGACTTCTAAAAGCAGCGACCCTCGTATTATTTGCGAAATCAGTTGGTAACTTTCTCGCGAAACTTTATTTGTGATAGAAGACTTTAATACCTCACAATGATAGTATATTAAAGCAAACTAGTTTTGGATCAGTAGTGTCTTCTTCGGGGCTGATATTATATTACTTTCTTTCGGATATACCGCAGAAATACCTCACCATCCCTTAAGGGTATATTTAAAATAATTAGTAATCCTCTCGTTTATAGATGGAGGTAATTTAATTATTTTAGGATAAAACCCTTTTTGCAAGTTATCCAAATTCATATTGCGTCCGTAAATATGCAATGTGAATACGAATAAATTGTTTTGTCCGTATAAAAACTAAATTCTTCCAAACATGCATATTTACATCGTAGTATTATACATTTACATCTGTGATTCAATACAATATTGTATTTACATGCCTTTCTTAAAAGAATTGGGTTTTTATGCGCACAAAAATATTATTCTTATTCATGTGGCATATTGAACAATTGCAAATGAACAATTCATCTTAATATTTTACACCATAATTTGCATAGAGAATTTTTGAACGAACAGAATATGAATTCTTTGATTTTCTCTTTGTTCTGTCGTCTTTATCCTTCTCTCTCTCTTGCAATTTACGTAATTATTATTACTTTATGAATAAAATAAAAGTGATGCGTCCGATTTTCTTTTTAACATTTCTTAATATCCACACTGGAAGCCTAAGGAAAATAATTTCCCTCAGGGCGTAATGCCTTGTTTGGGGAAACTCTGTGGAGGGTCTTTTAAAGGAAATGAGGGAAAGGACTTCTGGGACGGAAAAAGGTTTAATGGAGGTGGAGGAGGGAAGGAATCTGGGGGTCAGTGGGACTAACAGTGACAGGCATATGAATCTATCCCTCCTACTGCGGTGCAAGGCAATGGGTTGAGACTCAAGTAATATTTGCGGATGTTGTGTCCACACCCTCCAGGGTCTTGTCAAGGAGATAAAATTCTCGTAAGGAGGCCAGTGTGTCGGACGTGACAGGAATTCATCCCTTTCATTAAAGTGCAAGGCAAAGGGTTAAGAGTCAAATGGTCTCCCTCAGCCTGTTTTTCGATCTCTTTTTCTTCTTCCTTTCTTTCGATTCTCCCTCTTTTTCGATCCGGGTCGCCCCGTATCTAGTGGGCAGATGCGTCGCCGCCAAGACCTGGACAAGTCTCATGAACCCGGGCACCCCTGCAAAGTCACCATGGCATATTTTGGTGAGTTTGTTGGGAAGGTTATATTTCATTGATACAAAACTACTATGGTCAACGTGATAGACAATTGTTGTTAGTGGAGACAGTTGCTTTTGTAATTTATTTTATTTTATTTATTATTATTATATATTTCATGGTGGGTACCTATGATGTGTTTCTTTGTAATGTCTTATTTAGTGTATGTTAAGTAATTACCGTGTGATGTGCGTAGTGGGAATGTGTGTGGGTGTATGTGTGTGTGTGTGAGTATGTATGCATGTATTTATGTGCTTTGAACAAATTATATTATTGACATGATGCTCTTTTTAAATTTAGGCAGTGAATCGGAGAAAATGTCGATATTAGAATTTAGACCAATATTATTAAACATATGAAGATCACGATTGATTTGAGAATTACTTGCTGCATTTGTCTTGCAATTAAACGTATAGAATAATTCTGTATGGCGTGTACGTCTTTAGGGTATGTTAAAATGTGAATGTTATGTTAAAATGTGAATGGTGAGTTAAAATTTTAATAAAAGTAATAATTGGATAATTTGCAGAGCGCCGTTTTTGTGAAAAATCACCTCATGTGGATAATGTATGGATTGTGGCAGTAATTTCAATTCGGGATGCGGGTTTGGGTACCGCCGCCCTGGAAACCATTTATTGGATAATCAACACCTCCGCCGTAGGTCAACCCAAGTGGTGCGTTACGTTTGGTGACTTAGCTGGGGTGCCCGAGTTCATGGGGTGAGATTTATCCAGGGTCTTGGTGGTGGATGCATCTGCTCACCAGCTGCGTGGCAGGCAGGATTGGAGAGACTGGTTGAGTGTGACCTTTTGACCTCTCCACCAGTACTCTCTAAGAACAACACCTTACAGCGCAGTAGGAGAGACGGATCCATACCTCCGTCACTCCTGGAGACACTAAACCCCAGATTCGTAACCACCCCTGTACCTTTTCCTTGCCAGAACTTCATCTCTTTCCTTTTCTCAAAACAACCTCCACACAGCATCCCCAAAGATGACATATTCCCCGAGGGGAATATTTTCCTCAGAGCCTCCAGTGTGGAAAAAAAAGTAATAAATATGTGCTAAGGACAATGAACCTCCATGAAATTCGGATAAGCTTTGTGTTTGGTGGATTTTAAATAAAGATAGAAACTTGTTTCGTGTTCCAAGATAAGGTTTTTGGCGTTCCATCCGTTATTTATTTAGGGTTTAGAAGAACTTTATAACTCCACACTAAATTCGTATATATTTTAATCCAAGCTTTTTCTGTAAGGTTTGCTTAGAAATAACCGACATGACTCACCCAGTCACGATTCACGAACAAGACAACATAAACTCAAGTTAAAGCGTCTGAGGCTGTAAACAAGGCGGTAGGTATTATTTAGCTAAACCTATGGCAAGGGAAGATATACTGGATCTACCCCAACGTCATGTTGAGTTTATAAACTTCATGGTAATCCGAGCCTTCATGGTAAGTTACTTCAAGAAAAAAAGATTTAAAAAATAAAAACAAATGCGTGAGCTGAGATTTTTCACTCCTATCTTCTGTGAATAACGTTAGTTTTCTTCCTGTGATATTGGTCTTATTTTTGTAGCTTTCTATGGAAAGCGAAAACGCTGTGAAAATAAAGAGTTTTGTTAAAATATATTTACATACTTATTTTACGTAAAACTTTTTTGTTTATTGATAGTAAATATTAGAGTTCAAAGTTCGAACATCGTTAAAATTACGTTAAAAAATACGAATATATTTTTTATTGGTAGGTACAGTGAAAAGGAATTATGTTCTGGTTCAATACAAGTGTAGAGTAATTTATACGGCAGAGCAAAGACCAGAGCTCAAGATTATGGGAGTAGTAGTTTTCTGTCAAGTAAATAGGAAATCAGAAAATAAAAGAAGATGAATTTTATAAAACTATATTGTAGCCAACAAAAAAACAAACATGAGAGTGCAAATTCATACCAATGAAAGTTTAGGATTAAATTTATACCAATGTAATATTAAGAATACAAAACATAAACATACCAGATGGACTCCTGGACACGCTAAGCTAAATAAACGAATATAACACCGGATAACGACCGCAAACTTGGTTCGTAGAGAGAAAAGGTCCCGGGACGAGACTTCCAGCCTCATCAACCGGGGACGGCGCGGAATCCAGGGAGCCTAGGTCTTCCTTGTAGTTGGGGAGAAGGACGCTACACCTCCAAGGAGCGTCTCCAGCCTCAGGCTGTCTCAACAAACTCCATCCGAAAGGCATGTGGCCCAACCAGTCTCCAAGAATTACGGATTTCGTAAGAACTATCGGCAATCCGTGACTTCGCGACGCGGGGTCATAAAGGCATATTATTCTGCCACTACAAGGACCAATCCCTTTACAAGTTCATGTGCAGAAAACATTTCCACAAAATGGCCAAGTGCCAACACCGGAAAAAGTGGGATTTACATATCATCCACTAAAAATAATACCGCACACGAACTGCTCGTGTTACGAAAAAACACCCAGCGCCTTTTTAAGATAAAATCAACTTGGATTCACATGATTTAACGAAATTAAAACACCTATTGCTGTTCGGGAGGAAGTGACCATAAACAAAAAAAACAATTGGTCTTCCCAAAAAAAATAGCCAGTCTCCAAAAAAAATAACCAAATAGGCAAGAACTGCACTAGTCACATAATATTTATGTGACAACAGAAAATAACTCCAAAAGAACAATTGTAGATAATAATGACTAAATACCGGATTATGTGCAAATGCATATTTAGACCCTTTTCAATTTGGGAGGCGAGAATGGGTATCGCCGCCCCGGGAACCTTTATTGGATAACCAACACCTCTGCCATAGGTCAACCCAAGTGGTTCGCCACGTTTGGTGATTTAACAGGGGTGCCCGAGTTTATGGGGTGAGGTTTGTCTAGGTCTTGGAGGCGGATGACCAGGACATACTGAACCCAAGATTCCTACCCACCCTTTAAACCCTTTTCCTTCCCAGAACTCTCCTCTCCTTCCTTTCCTTAAAAAAACCCTCCACACAGCATCATAGGTGAGCATAAAGATGACATAGGCCCTGGGGGAAATTATGTTCCTCAGGGCCTTCTGTGTGGATCTCATGTAAAAAAAAAACGTTAGTTGCATATTTTGGCAAAAAATTTGAGATCTTACATATTTACGCTCGATCTCGTTCATCGTTCACATAGTAACACTATGTAAACGTCAGATAGCTACGAGTAAGTGCGCGGCTAGTAAACTGATCGCTCTGCGGCTAGTGAAAACGCTTGAAACTCATGGATTGGCGTTGAATGAATCTACTCAGGTTATGAAGAAAATTCGCCTTATGAATGCTAAATGCCAAGCTATTCTCTAGCAAACTCAAATAAAAGTTTGAGAACTTACTGAGCAATAACCCGGGGTTTGAACCCTTGTGCCAAATTGATAGCTTCATCAACGGGGCAAGTGAAATTTTGCCCAGCACAATATGTTCAAAAATCGCACCCACATTTAAATTCTGTTCAGTCACATCAGTAGACGTAGAACGCTCCTTTTCCGCTTACAAAAATATATTAAGCGATCGTAGACACAATTTGTCTACAGAACATTTAGAACAGTACTTAGTCGTAAATTGTAAATTTCTTGTTAAATACATTTTGTAATTGATGTTTTAAAAATACGATTGTTATCCTTGAGAACTAAAAGCTTACTAAAATAAAAAAAAAATTAAAAATATGACTTCCTATATTATTTCGTGTTGCATATTTTTGCCCTTTTTATGGATTTTCGTGCATATTTTAGCTATTTTTATTGCATACTTGCATGCACATTTTGGGCTGTTTTTGTTGCATATAATCCGGTCTTTAGTTATAATGACTATGAATGTTTTGGATCACAAAGTAATAATTTTCGTTTATTTATATCTAAAGTCTCTGGCGTTGCCAGGGCTTTACATGGAGTTTTTTTTTAATCTGGCAAAGAAAGTGACCTTTCTCTTGTTTTGAAGGTCAAGTGTGCAAAATTTCATCAGACACGAAATAATACTGTAGATTTGTATAAAAATCAAACAAACGGCACCGCCCGGGCCGCCCTCCCGCTATAGATATTCCCCTTTATATTGTAGATTGTAGATAGATATAGTTGGATCATGGACGTAGTATATAAGTTGGATAGAAGAGTATCTGTGTTAGGCGGCGTGCATGTGATTTTTTATATGTTTATATTAACTTGACTTTCAGAACAAGAGGAAGGTCGCTGTCTACATTAAATTTCGAAAACTCTTCGTTTACCCCGGCAACGCTAGGAAGTTAGAGTTATTCAAATTTGACAACAACCTATCAGACCATAATTTTTATGAAAAATCCGAAATTTCAGTCGTTACTGCCCAATAGAGCCCGAAATTATATATTTATGCAACTACAATATTGCTACCGTAAATTCAACCACATCGACAAAAGTGCACGCAATGTTTTGATTGAGAAATAAAATTCATATAAATTGATGATAGATTAGGCAAACATACTCAATCCAAGGACATGCATACGTTAAAATTTCGAAGACGTTATTAATAATTAGGAATGTTTACACATAGATTCAAATGTGGGACGAGATTAAAGGCCAAACATCTCAGAAAAAAATTAGGTATTGTGCGCGGGGCCCGTAAACTACTGAATCCACAACACACGGTAAATCCAAGATAAATTAAACAGAAAATTAAAAATAAAAATTCCATATGTCCATGTAAGCATTTAAATTTTTTTTCCGGGAACTAAAGGTTTAATCCCGTTTTAAGCTTCATCACAGCTATACAATAAACCTGATAGTAAACTCACGACGACCTATTTTTTTTAAATATTAATCCACAAAAATTCTAACTTTGGGCTCTATTTATTCGGAAACGAAAGCTCAAATCAAGCTGAAAACCACAAAACGAACATTAACACCATTAGTTTGTGCTTATTTCATTTTAACAAAATACAAAAAAAAAATATTATTGATTACGTGATAATAATATAATAGACATAGCAGAATTACTTGCGTAGGTTTTAATGGATAGTTCATTGATTATTGCATAGTTTATTTACTTAGTCAAACTCGGTTAGATAACTGTGAATGAACCAAGACCTCTTTCCCAACTAGACCGTGACATAACCGCTGTCGAAGGCCGTTCCAAAAAATAATTCAATGCCACCACAACAAGAATACGTCTTTATTAGGCACTAAATATTGTTTTGTAATCATTCTTACATTTTTTCGTACAAAAGAAGATGGAGTTAATCATGCTAAGAATGAGATTTTATCACAATCGTCTTCTTGTATAATAAATTAAAAACACTGTTTGTTTGTCAATTGGTTACACGTTTTTTGCAAAGTTTCTAACCACAAGAAAAATATTACAGTTTATTAATTTTTTATACATCTGTTCGTGTTTTTAGCATGTAATAATGTAAGTACCTACTGGATTTAGCTATATATATGAATATGTAAATAAAGTCGTAAAAATTTGTCAACAAAAAATAGTCACCTCGGCATACCTCAAGGTACAGTCCTGGGACCGTTACTATTTATCAACTATGTAAATAAACATTATCATGCATAGATTAAAAGGAAAAATAATATCTTATGCTGACGACACTGTCATAATAATTGAAGATTGATTGGAATACTGTAAATAATCCAGCAAATACTGATATTAATATACTTACTGAAAAATTGATTTGATAAAAATCTCCTCTCTTTAAACACTGAAAAAATAAAAATGAATCCCGTTTTTTATCAATAAATTTAAATCAAAACCAAAGTTAAAAATTATAGTGCATCAACGTAAATACACAGAATTACACACGGATGAAATTATACATGAATAATATTACACCTACTTAAATTAATCTGTTTTCAAAAGATTTAATTTTTAAGTCCGTTCAGTGTTTTGAGTTAAGTCTGCGCTATATAAATTACATTATGAAAAAAAAGTAAGGTTAGGTTATTTTGGTATGCGTAGGTATAATTCTCTCCATGTGTAATATCGTTCATGTTTAATTCCGTAGTATGTAATTCTGGCAGCGTAATATTGTTATTTTAAATTCGCTTCTGCGTAATCTGGTCGTGTAACCGTTTTCCTTACAAAGTATTTTTAAAATTTTAATTTTTCACTTAATGTTGAAAAAACTATAACCTCGTACTCTTATATGAAAGTAAGTGCATTGGTAGTTAAATTATACAAGATGGATGATACATAGAAGTAATATATGTATATGTACAGATCAATAGGCTTTTGATATAAAATGTTATTTCTAGGGAAGTTGGTAGGTATGTTAAACTGATAAAATATATTTTTTAATTTTGTGATATTTCTTTTTCATTTAATTTTTATCATTAATCATAATAAGTTGAAAATGCGATTTTTTAATAATGTTTAACCACAAATTAACCAATGTTCACACATAAGCGACATCTTTTTTAAGGCTTGATTGAATTTCTACGGTACAATGCAACATCAATAACTCATTAATTTTGTTAGAATATCTATCGGGGATATTACTCGTTACCTGGGCAACTGCAGGCTCATAAGCTAGTAAAATCTATAACATTACGGGATTTCAGGGAAGGCAGGAAAATAAAAAATAATTTCCACTGAATATGGAGATTTTACGAGGGATGAAAATTCGTAGCGGATATGAGAATATGCGGGAAAGTACTTTGCTGTAAATATGTCCTTTACTATTATTATTATATCCAAACTGTGGTCCAGGAGTAGCAAACATAAATGTTAACGAACCGAAAATGAAAACATATAAATAAAAAAGGACAAGGGATACAAAAACTTTGATAAATGGGTTCGCTAAATAAACGTATTAAATGAAAAAAAGCTAATGTAAATAAAATAGTCATCGAATTTTCATTGTTGCTTGTGCAATACGGTAGTGATGGCAGAGTTATATCTCCAGTGTTGGCAAATTTTAGGTTTATTCCATGATAATATTTTGCTGTACAGTTACCACATTACCAAAACCGCAGATATCACTACTGAATGGTGGATCACTTAGTTTGCTAAAGACTAAATCCAAGAAGTGATGATTATGTTCAAACACGATGCTTTGCCACTCAGCTACATCCTAGTTTGCAAAAAAATCTGACTATTTGCAAGCTGCTATTTCAATACAAAGATAATCTTTTCTTTAGTTGAAAAAAAGGTTTTTTTAGAAAATCGTAAGAAAAGTTGTATACATATATTTGTGTATTCGGACTTAATATTGTTAATTTATGCAATATTTGGTTAATTTACATCCTTCAATATTCTTCGTATAAAAGGGCGTCTATCGGAGGTTGTCTATCAGCAGAACAATCTTCACTCTGCAGAATGCAGCCAGGAATTTCTATTATATCTATTATCTGCACTTCCATTATCATAACCAGTCGTGAAGCCACGGGAATTTCCCCTGGATGTTCAGTTAGGTAATCTCGTATTTGTCGGCCGTTGTGTTGCGAAAAACTTTTGATTTTAGTTAAACAAGACTAAAACTTTTAATTCTCATCATTTAAAAAGAGCACAATTGAAAAATGTTTACTATTCCTTACGAAGTCCCTTCAGTATCACTAAAATTGGATCGCCCCTTATTGTATAGATGAGTCGATATTCGAGAGCACATGGGGTAACATTGTATAGGAAAACAGCTTTTTTCGTTCAAACGTGAGCGTCCTTTTTGAACGTAAATATGGTTAAATCCAAATCTTAAGGGTTGTATTAAAAAAAGGATTTTCTTATTTTCTTGCGACATCCATTTAAGATATTTCAAAAAATCATTGTGATATTATTAATAGGAATACGTTCTTATGTATAATCTAGTTCCATACATCAATTCAATACACGTGCTTATTTGGTGATGCAGTGTGGAAGGTATTTATAACGATGAAAAGGATTGAACATAGATAACTAAATGAAATTGAACTCCCTCCTCAGACATGGGTCTCTTCATCTCTTGAAGGGACCCATGCTTTAGGAGTGAGCAAACACATTCATTTACGAGTCCCCGTGTAGCTGTATGTAGACTCTGAAATAATGAATTGCTGTTCCTCAATCAACATTCTTCTAATTATAGATACCATTTTATTTTGTCCAGAATGGAGACTTGTCAACGCAAGTTGACTTTCGGTAGTCGATACGCAATGTGAAATAAAGCCTTTTAAATCCTTCTTCATTTATATGTGCTCTACTTTCACTGTCATCTCTGCGTCTTATTCGTGTTATTATTGTATTTTTAATGGACTATTACTATAACACATTAATAATGTGATTTGATATAAGAAGATAGTGCTTTACCCCTTTGTTGTATAAATAATGTGGCTGTCGACGCCTGCATAATTTCCTCGCTTTAGCTAATTACAAGTCTGTGCTCGGTTAACTAATTGCCTATAAATGCTATGCGATTAAGTCACTGAAATACCTAAGAACTGTAATAATAACGAGAGGAAGTTAGATTAATGTAAAATACGAGATGTACTTACCTACCTTTATTAATTGATCAATTACATTGGTAGGAACTTAATAGGTGGCATATGGTTGGTTAGATTATTTTTGGCTTTCGGCAATGTGTTGAATTCTCATAAGTATATTATTTATAGTAAATTTGTTGTTTACCGCTAAGATGAGATTATTAAAATTGTTTACTACAAACTAAAAATCATGTTTTATTGAATTATATCATGATAATCAAGCGAAGTCAGTGATTGGAACGGAATAAAAAATAATTTACACATTATTCAGATATCACTTTCTTAAAAAAAAAATCAGAGTGTGCAATCACACGCGATAGAAGTGAAACATTCAGAAAACTAAAATAGACGGGAGTGGGGAGGCTATGAAGCACGGCACAAAGAAGACATCAGGTTAAATCCTATAGATGCATGTGTTAGTCTCTTTTTAGTGTCGCTTTTTCGCTTTATTAAGTTTCAAATCACAACGATCCTAAAGAAGTTTTCATTTGAAAGACCTATTATCTCTCGTTTTTTATGTGAATACCCCACAAAAGTCCCAACCGCTTCCAACCGTCTGGAGCCATTGAGACTATCGAATTCTCTGGAGTATATTGTAAGGTTGAGGGCAGTGGGTGGGGGAAGGAGATGGGGAATAGAAATGTGTCTTTTCAGCTCTGGTCACCAAAAAAAGGTAAAGTCATTTAAACAACAATTTAATTCTGAATGGTGATCTTACACCATTCCGCAAATAAGCCATATATTGTTGTTAAATTGTGAAATAACACAACTGAAAATTAATTATTTAGTTCAGATATAATTTTTAAATGTGATCTATTGCATTTACAGATGGTTTATAGTTTCTTATTTGAAATGAAGTCACATTTTTATAAAGAAAAATGGATTTTCCCAAAATGAACGTAAAAAGCCTTGGGGTTAATACTTTTACAGAGTTTTATAAATTAAGCAAACGGTTTAAACGTGCAAATTAAATATCTTAATATATAATTCGGGTCAGTCACAACATTTATAACTCAAGAACGCCAGGACCGATTTTGACGACCATTGATTTTTTGGATTTGTCTCCGCCCCGAATAGCAGAATAGCTATTAAAACATTGTAAAAAAATCACGAAATTTTTTTTTTATGAAATTTCTTTTCCCCATACATTTTGTATGGAACGAATTCTCATTTTTTGAAAGAGCTGCAGTAATATTGTTAATATCCATACTCTTAGGTGATAAGTATCTATAATATTGAGTAGTGAGGGAATTCCAAAAATTCAAAAACGTCAAATTGTTTTGCTTTTGTTCTTAAACATACTCGTGTAATGCTGCCCCTCTTTCTTACACACTAAATGTCAATAGTCGAAAATGGGACAAACGGTGAACGTGTGTCTGCACCCCTATATGTGCATGCCCGTAAAGGGTGATACGAGTATATACTGGTGAGCCCTGGCATTAAAAAATTTGTATAAAAAAATTGCAATAGGTGGCACGCGAGCTGTTTGAAAATTTAATGTACCGGGACTGAATGAATGGAATGCGGGAAGGGGGAGGTGAATCCGGAAGGGGGAGGGGAAGGCGGAGTCGGAACGAGAGAGGGGAAGGGGACGCGGGAGAGGAAGGGGAGGCGGAAGGGAAACGGGACGAATGGGAAAGGACACGCAGGGAGAAACAATTTCTTTATTAAGTGGCATAGCAACGCATACCGGGAACTCGCTATTATAATATAAATAAATAATATGGAACGACCGATCAATTTGATTTGTATGCAAATTAACAGATGGCGGTGTGAGTTAAAAGGTTGGGTAACTATCCGGTAGATGGAGTTGTGCTTCGTTAGCCACAGCAATGCGTTACCGGGTCAGCTAGTTTATGATAATTACATCAGTTTAATGACTAAGATATCAAAATTAGAATTTAAGGTATGACGTCTTATAATTTCTAAAGAATATAACGGCTGAAAATCAAAATGGTAAATTTATGTTGGAATTTAGTAATTCGGACACTAACATTCATTAATACTCGTATATTCAAATTACATTCTTCAGAAAGAAGTAATTTAATGATACCTAATGAATTACTTTATCTAAGTATTTGTATTTATCAATAGATTTTCCTTATAGATATTTTGACCACAGACATAACTTAACGCCTGTGATGTAAAACATAAATTCAAACGCAAATAAACTGCCTAGTTATAACTACAAAATTGATTATAAAAAATATGTAAATATTATTAAAAAAATTTGAGGCTGACCAATAGTAACCAGTTTGATCTGGTATTATATTCGAGTATAGTTTTCCTTGTTTGAAAAAAAGTTGTGTATATTTCAACCAGACGATGATTCATTCAAATATGAATCATTTTGTTTAAAAATGTCAACAAAAATCCCTGTCAATTTGCGATTCAGTCTGCGAACAGTTTTCAATAATAAGCAAATGTATTATTAGAGGCACGTTTTCTGTTGGAATAACTACGGATGATTTATTCATGGAGATAATCTTCTGAGACAAAAATCAAGTGATTGGTTACACGTCTGTATCTTCGGGCGGTTTTCCATATAGTCAAATATTCAGGAAATAATAGCATATATTATGATTTTAACATCTTACATTGTGCGTAGGTAGGTACACTATTAATATGCGAGTGCGTGTTGTACCTACACCAATCGATGGAAGTACATAATAATCTTCATAGCTCAGGCGGTTTGAAAATATTCAGCGGATGGACGAGAAAGGTAAGTTAAGATACCTATATATACGAGTTAAATAATAAAGGAAGTCGGGGATTAGCACTACACAGGAGGCACCGAGGAAAACAATTTCCCTAGGGGCCTGTGTCATCTTTGAGGATGCTGTGTGGAGGGTTTTTTAAGGGAAAGGAAGGAGAAAAAGATATGGGAAGGAAAAAGGTAGAGGGGTGGGTAGGAATCTGGGGGTCAGTGTGGCAGGAGTGACGGACGTATGAATCTATTCCTCACACTGCGGCGCAAGCCGAAGGGTCGGGAGAATCCGGCTGGAGGGGTCAAACGGCCTCTCTCAATCAGTATCCTCCGATCCAGCCAGCCACGCAGTGTTTGGGCAAACGTATCCGCCACCAAGACCTAGACAAACCTCATCCCATGAACCCGGGCACCCCTGCTAAGTCACTAAACGTAGCGAACCACTTGGGGTGACCTGTGGCAGGGGTGTTGGTTGCCCACTAAATGGTTCCCGGGGCGGCGGTACCCATATCCGCTTCCAAAATTGTGATTGACCTGCTAGAGGAAGCCGTGGTAGGATATTTCTTCTTTTTGAAGTGAAATTTCTTTAGCCCCGTTAGCGATTTGAAATTCAAATGAAACGGAAATGCGTCACAAAAAATATTATTTGACGATCCTCGGTTCTAAGTTAATGTGGTAAATTCACGCACGGGCCTCCAATAGCGCCGCGGTATGAAGCGTCTGACTCTCAGCGCTCAGAGAGACATCCAGCGAACGGAGTTCGAAACCTACCAACTCAAAAAAAAATTCCAATCTTCAAACCACTTTAAAATAAACAGGCAAAAGACTATCTAGTTTCACTTCTACTGCGTGTGAATTGGAAACTCTGATTTTTTTAAATGAATACAAACATTCCCACGATGCGATTAACCTGAAGATGTATAAGTTCCTAAAACTATTATAATTTTAAGCGGACACGCTTGTGCAAAGATGGTTAGGTTTATACATGAATTCTTCTTAACTCAAATTTATAAATTTTAACCTCAATACAGGCTATTAGTCCTAGTTCCTAGTGCGGTTAATTTTTATTGTGTAAAAAAATATTGTACCGTGAGAAATTACTAATAAATAATTAAAATAAATTATAAAAGATTTTGAACCTGTTCAGAAGGTTTGAACCCGCGAAGCAAGGATGGGAACCCATAGTTTTAGACGACAAACAAACCAACCGATCGAGTGAACTAAATTAAAACTTTTATTTTTGGAATAAATTAACGTAATGAGTAAAACCCTAATTTAATAAATTAAAAAAATTAAATCCGATGAATGTAATGTAATAAAAGCAATCAGTGAAAAATTCAATGTGAAAAAATGAACTGCGTTAATTTGAATCAAAACCAATTACTTTCATTTCTAATGAATGATGTTCTTCTAAATTTGGAAGCAAAAATAAAATGTTCAAATATACTTAAAAACTATAGTAAAACGAATTATTTCTACTTTTCGCTCACCTCACAAGTGTTTTCTTCTATAGAAGAGAAAAAAAATGTTTGTCTTAAAAATAGGTTCATATAATTACTGAAGGAACCTATGAGTGTCTGAAATATGAAGTGAAAAATATTTTTTTACTATAAAACATCCATTTTCAAATGTCTCTCAAAACCTTGATTGAAAACAATCACCAAATAACAAAAACTAAACTGACATTTTAACAATCCTTTCTAGTGATCGGAATCAACCACTCTATCAACTTCGCCAAATTCGGATTTTTAAAAGAGACATTTCTTTCGAATATAATATGCTTTCATTTCTTAGAGTTTAAGAAAAATGCCTACATGTTTGCGTGTTGGTGCGTGATTGACACAAAAATATGATAAAATGCATTGTCGTCGACAACGAGTCTCTCTGCCGAGTTTCAGCTCGATGGCTTGTAGAGAAGTGGGTTAATTTCCACTTCCAAGATTTTGTGCCATTCATTCAATCAAGAAAAATAAATTGAAATTCAAATTTAAAAATATTAATAAAACTTTTGATAAAGTCACTCTAGGCAGGACGATACTGAGAGAATCTTTCCTCCTATTTTAGTTTAATATAAATAATAAGTTGTGCGATATAACTGGAAATAACCCACATAAAACGTTTAAATTTATATATTAAAAGAGATTACCGCGCTGTCGTCATGTAAATTTCACTCAATACACTTTAATTAATAATAATTGAATATATCCAAAGATACTCACTCATAAAAAATCTAATCCAACATCGTTACCCTCCCGTACATGTTAATATTATTAATGTATCTAAGAATTTGCACAGCAAAATTAATTATTGAAAACCTACCTACCTTAAGAAAGCCATTCAAGATAATATTATTACCAGCATGATATTATTTCATCTTCAGAAGAGCTTATATTTATAAGACGAGGGGATTGTTGGTTTTCAGAGATGATCGTATTATTCGCAGAACTAATAGAATACAGTAAATATGATACATATCTCCCATATCTTTGATGTAAATATTACAAAACTACAAAGTAAAATCCATCACGAGATATAAAAAAATTGAATTTGCATTTAACTCATCTCTTACCAACTGACATGAATAGAGGCTTATACCTTAGCTTAATCCAGTCCTATCTAAATTATTTAATGAAAATGTGGGAAATGTTATTTTACATTACCTACTTAAATGATTTATAAATAATACAGAGTAAAGTTAAAAAAAACTCTGCAATTATAACCCAGATACCCCCACTAAAAACTACACCAAGAAATGAACGCAGTGAAAATTAGAAAATTGTACAAATATAATACGTTATCTGCTTTTAATCTACATAATGGACTTACTCTCATAAATTCAACTTAAATAAAAACGTCACAAGTAGGTATACGAACACTATATAGGACAAAATAATGAAAGTGATAAAAGAAACATAGACCGTGAGGGTGTACACATTTATAACCTCCTTGCGAAAACGAAAATGGAGAATCGAATAGACAAATTAAAACAAAAAAAAAACTGCCGAATCTTAAGATATGTAAACAAAATTAAAATGTACAGTAATGTGGAATAATTTTGAAGGTCTTATAATAGGAGTACTAACATGACAGCGAGATAAGAATAATATCGTATAGGTTTATGATAATCTTATTGCAGCGTTTTGTAGTTGTTTGATCAATATTTTTTTAGGACTCGTAAGGAGCAGTGTAGGTTTATTTTAGTGCGCATTTGAAGTGAAATCCACAAAACTGCGCTATTCAAATTTTACCTTATTATTTTTATTATTGGAATGCGAAATGTAAATTAAATGATAACAAATAAAACCAACTTAGCCCCACTTGAAATAGTACATAGAAGACTCATCAAAATTATTCTAAAAAAACCTTTAGACTATTCAACTCAAAAAATATTCGATGAATTCAAAGTTTTACAAATAAACAGAATCTATCAAAAAAATGCATTACTTCAAATCCATAAAGACAAACTAACAATAAATTCATTTAGCACCAGGCCGAGAACAACAGGACAAATAATAATCCCTAAACTTAATACTACAACGGCCCAACACCATTACACATACTCAGCCTTAAAATGCTTTAACGAACTCCCTAAAGATATTCAATCCGAAAAAAATTATAAAATTTTTAAGAAAAAAATTAAAATACATTTCACCACTAAGTAATTTCATGTTTGTGTTATATTACGCCCACTTATATTTTCAATGTGTACACAGGTTTTATATTTTATAATTTAAAAAAAAAAACTTTCTTCCTAAAATAGTGCACAGGTATATAATTTTACATACATGTTGTTTTTATTTTATTTTTTCATAAATACGCTCATTGGTAGCATCAATTAAACATATATCAAAATATCAATTGTGTTAGTACTCCCTCCCTAAACACGAGAAATTCTCAATTAGAGAGGTATTATTACCACCATTAAAAAATATTTGCCTTACATGTACATAATTAAAAAAATAATTGTACTTATACCTAACTTTGTAAAATTGTAAAAATGGAATAAATAAATAAATTAAAAAAAAAAAAAAAAAAAAAAAAATCACTTTGTAAAAAAACCACCTATTTAATCTAAATTGTATACATGTTTAAAAACCAAAAGTTTATTCGTCAGAATAAGAATAACATTGTTATTTTTGAAACATGAGTACAGATAATTTTGATTAAGTAAGTGGTGTTTTACAAAATGATTTGTTTTCATTTAATAAAAAATGACGCCACGAATCGAATTGAAAATATTGAAGATAAAATCTAAATAATTAAAAAAAAAATGTTACCAGACTTTCATGACCAAAAGCATAATCGCGTTTAATTTTTTAAGTTATTGTTATTACGCCGTGATCCAGTGCCCATCATCAAAACACGTAATACAATAATAATAATACAAGAGAGTCTCTATAATTAGCAGAAAAAATATTGAAATCGAAAAGCTTCTAACATTTCCATGCACAAAATATGAATTCCGTTTGATTGTGAGTAATTGTCCCAATAAATATGTAAGGAAGGTTTACAATTCTAATCTCTAGCTTTATTTTTCATTTTACTGTAACCCGATCGTGAAGATAACCTAACCTAACCTAACCCAATCTAACTAAGAAGAACTGATCTACCATATATTGTTCCTACCTTTACACATTGCATGTTGTGATTGTGGTTTCCCGTGTGTAATAATGCGGCTGATTCAACAGTGTCTCTGAATTAAGATAATTTGTATTCAATTCCCACCTCATTCCTCGAACTGTTTTAAATTCTCCCAGCATCTTTACTACCGGCTACCGTGCAGGATCTTATGGTTTTCTTCAGAATAAAAAGTTGTTTTCTAGAATGAAAGTGAGATTTATTATATCAAGATTCACGTCGCATTTTATTAGACGTTGTAAATAATGATTAAATATTGATCATTTTAATTCAGGTGGAAGCTTGTCCTTGGTGACGTAAATCTGTTTCATACATAAATCTGTTTTCTAAAGGAAGAGCGAATGAGCCAAAACTGAAATTAGTTGTGAAGTAATTTTCATGATAAATAAAAGATTTCAGAAAAAGGTTTTTTTTTTACATTAACTCCACACAGGAGGAAAATGATTTCCCTCAGGGCCTATGTCATCTGGGATGCTGTGTGGAGGGTCTTTTTGAGGAGAGGAAGGAATGAATATTGGTCTTGAAGAGACCCATGTTGTACGAAGGAGGAAACACAGAGGCCGTCAAATCATTCCACAGCCGAGCTGTTGAACACAAGAACGAGTCGAAGAAACGACCCGATCTCATGTGACAAATGTCAACCGTGTTCAAATGTTGGGCACGCGTTTGGCGTGTTTCCTGACTACGCACCGGTGCCGAAGGGATCAATGATGCTAGTTCCTCGGAGCATCTTCCATTGTAATACCGGTAGAACAAGGATAGCATTCCCACCCGACGCCTGTGCTCTTAAGATTGCAATCCGTCTGTTAAGATGGGATAATCTATTAAACAGACCGCCCATTTCTGCACAGAGTCGAGGGTATTTTTCAGGTATTTTGGAGCTCCAGACCAGAGGTGGCTGTCAAATTCAACCGTGGGGCGCACTTGTGATTTGTACAGGGTTAGCAGTTGTGTACTATTAAAGTATCAGAGGGCCCTGTACAGTACGCCCTGTTTTTGGGAGGCTAACTTTACTTTGGCTTCGATGGAGCCCCCATACCTCAGCTGGTCACTTAGGGTTACACCAAGCATATCAATGGAGGGCCTGTTCGGAAGATTGCTTCCGTTGAAAGATACTAGATTTTCATTTCGATCCCTTTTAGACGTAATCAGACAAGATTGGGTCTTTGAAACATTAAATTCAACAAGATTATTTTTACCCCAAGAGAAAACACTCTCGAGGTAACCGTCCATTCTTTGCTTCAACGCCCTCCGAGCCGTTGGAGTTTGAGAGCCCTTTGGGGCTCGTCGAGTTTAAAACCCCTTGGGGGCTTATCAAACAAAAAGCTATTATGGACTGTACTGTCATCCGCGTAACAGTGAATTGGTGCACATGACAAAAGGTCGTTGAAGTGCAACAAAAACAAAGTCGGAGACAGAACCGATCCCTGTGGGACGCCAGCATTTATCGAGTGTGACGAAGAGGTGAAATCATCGGCCACCCTCTGAATCAACCTCTCCCTCAAAAAGTTCGCAATCTACGTACACAAGGATGCGGGAAGTCCGTAAGAAGGCAATTTGTTGACAAGTCCTCGGTGCCAAACCCGGTCAAAGGCCTTGGAAATGTCCAGTGCAACCATTTGGGTCTCACCGAAACGTTCCAGGCACCGCCCCCAAACATGCGTCACATGCGCGAGAAGATCACCGCACGAGCGGTTCCGCCGGAATTCGTATTGACGGTCGTTAATAATATTGTTCTTCTCGGGGTATGTGAGCAGTTTGTCGTTGATCACACGTTACATCACCTTAGACAGAACTGATATGATCGCTATAGGGTGGTAGTTGGCCGGGTTGGAGCGGTCACCCTTCTTTGGAATAGGATGGACAACCGCTTTTTTCCAACCAGAGGGCACAGAGCCAGTATTCAGGGACATTTTAAAAAGCTTCGTCAAAATTGGAGCTATTTCTGCAGCATACCTCTGCAGTATCAGGGCAGGTATTCCGTCAGGCCTACTAGCTTTATTAACATCAAGCCCTCGTAAAACATGGAGTACTTCCCGATGCCGGATCCTCAGCTTTTTCATACGAAAACCACAGTGAGGAACCGACGTCGGGACAGCACCTTGGTCATCGAGGGTTGAGTTATCCGCAAACATTTTTCCTAATAAGTTTGCCTTTTCGGTGGCGGTGTTTGCTAGTGAGCCGTCAGGTCTG
Source organism: Limnephilus rhombicus (assembly GCA_929108145.2). Classification (NCBI taxonomy): domain Eukaryota; kingdom Metazoa; phylum Arthropoda; class Insecta; order Trichoptera; family Limnephilidae; genus Limnephilus; species Limnephilus rhombicus. The sequence goes on along the minus strand of OV815277.1, from coordinate 29,365,525 downwards.
GTGAGAGGTGGCAGACTGGATTTGCAGAAATTGCAACCTATTGAGCCCGCAAGCGACCAGAATTGCCTGCTGCCATGCGGGCATTCAGCCAGCTTTCTGCTGATCTGCTGGTCGTGCTCGAATTTTGACCTATTTTTGATCCTCTTGATTTCCTTTGTCATTTTGTTGTAAGCTGTTCTGTTTTCGGATGTTCTAGATGTGTTGTAGGCTCGGTAAGCCGCGTTTTTTTGTCGCACTGCTTCAGTGCATTGTTTACTGAACCACGGCTTTGAGCCAACACCAGTGTCCTTAACAGTAGATTGGATGAAACCATCCATCGCGGATGTTATGACTTCACTAATTTCCTGGGCACATCTTGAGGGATCCGAAGTCCGAAAACAGACAGCTGACTACGGGAATGCATTAAAATGTGCCCGCAGACCGAACCAATCCGCTGACCTATAGTGCCACACTTTTCTCTTCTGCCTCTCGTTTGGCGGTCTGAAGTTTACAGGGATTCATGTCATCACCAGGCAGTGGTCGAACGATCCTAAAGGCGCTGTGACTTCAATCCTGTAACCGTGTGGCACAGTGGTTAAAAATAGGTCTAACAGATTGGAACGGTTAGTCTGGACATCAGGAACCCTTGTAGGCTCCTGAACCATTTGCTCCAATCCGTAGCAAAGGGCAAAGGATTCCGCTTGTCGTCCAGCCGAGTCTGTTGATCCTGAGAACTTCAACCAAGGTTCGTTATGAACATTGAAGTCCCTCAGGACCACACACTCTGCCGTAGGGTAGCGGGGCAAGAGGTCATCGATAGTGTCACTTAAATGTTTGAAGAGATCGGACGTGTCTTATTCGCTAAGGTTCGGCGAGCGGTATAAACATGCGTAGAATCTTACCGTACTGGCAAGATTGACGCGTACCCACATTACGTCGAATCTGGTGTTTTCCAGACTCAACAGTCGCACACAGTTGACGTCAGCTCGACTATAGAGACAGACACCTTCTTTAGGTCTGAGTGAAGCCCGGGCATTCCAGATAGGAGGTGTCTACAGGCTCGGCTATCTGCGTTTCAGACAGGAATAGTAGGTTGGGGCGTTGAGAAAAAAGGTGGTGGTGGACAGAGTTTAAATTGGTATGCAGACCGCGAGTGTTGGTGTAATTCACCAACATTATTGGCCTGCGCCGGGGTCTGGGAAGGAAAAGGTATGAGGGGTGGGTAGGAAGCTGGGGATCAGAGTGTCCAAGAGTGATGAATGAATGAATCCAATCCACCCACTGCAGTGCAAGGCGATGGGCAGGGAGAGTCCGGCTGGAGAGGTCGCCCAATGCGCCCCAAACGCTGCTGCTGGGTCCCCTCCGGTCACGAACCGGCACAACAGCAGCGGCGGGGTTTTCACACTCGTTGATGGGGCAGCCCACCCTCAGTCGGGCCCCTGTACTACCGAGCGGCCCGGACAGCGGTAACCGATTGTAAAGGGTCTCCCTCAACCAGCATCTCCCAATCCGGCCCGCCACGCAGAAGGTGGGCCGACGCACCCACCATCAAGACCTGGACAAACATAACCCCAAGAATCCGGGCACCCCTACTAAGTCACCAAACGTAGCGAACCACTTGGGGTGACCTGTGGCAGAGGTGTTGGTCATCCAATAAATGGTTCCCAGGGCAGCGGTACCCATACCCGCCTACCAAATTGTTAGATTATTTTAATTAAGAGGTTATTTAACATTTTAAAAATACGTCAAAAGGATATGGTTTAATGTATTATTTTCGTTACAGTTAATTTTCACTCCTTTTCTTTATTTATATTAATACATCGTATGAATATAATGTAGGGAAGGCCGGGTCTGAGCCAAACGGCATTTGACGCTCGTAAAAAGGAGAAAAAAATTTAGTAGTTTACGCTGATATATTTTTCAAAGTAATTAATAATTTTATTTTGATTCTACTCAGGCGAAATGATAGAAAAAGCTTCATTTCATATTTTTGGATTGCAAAATGTAGTGATGGTTCTAAAATAATGATTTCAAATTACGCTTCGCCTTTTGGGCGTTGTGCTACGCGTAGGTGTTAGGTTATTATCAGGTCCTTGTCTCATTGGCGCCCTAGCAAGTTGGCGTCCACAGCGTACTGCTTCAATAGCTCCTGCCCCGATTGTCTCCGAATAATGGTTGAAAGTTGAAAGCACTTCAACGTCAAGAGGAAAACAAGATCTTATTAGGCGCAGGTTAACTTGTTTCATCTTAAACGTAGATAAATATGAAAAAATTTACTGCCTTTTAAAATAACCATTTTAAATAGTTTTTTTTTCATGTGAATACCGCACATGTAGTGTTCCAATAGCTCCTAACCACCAGAAACTATTTTAAAATATAAAATCAAATTACAACTTTGCACTCTTCAAAAACGAAAGCTCAAGTCAAAAAAGTTATACTTTCCACAAAATCGACTACAAATGTGATTCTAATTTACCAGTTGCCCGCCTGTACTTACTACTAGTTTTTGGACACCGCGTATATCTCCCTAAATTAAATTTATTTTAGATGTGATGTAAAACGACAATTAAAAAAAACTTCCGGAAAGATACTGCCTCTAGTTCCCGTAAATGATAGATACTATTTGTTATTAGAAATGCCGGAATTTGAACCCGCGACCTTCGGATTGCTAATCGAGATCCTTACCCCTCAACCACGTAGGCTGTAATCGAAAGTGTCTACTTACAACGTAAACACGACACATATTTTATTCTACAGAAAACTACAGATTTCAAGATTTGCTAATTTCTGGTGGATCTGGTGGGATTCTGATATTTTATTCAATTCGTCAGCCCTTCTTCTTTTTTGTTCATCTGATGGTGTAACACGATGTTTGAAATTCAACGGTGTTCATTTTAGTTTACAGTTGAGGGCAAAGTTTTATCAATTTGAGGTCAGTGGTTAGGACAGCTCTTCACCAATTCGGTAGGTGTCGTTGGCAGTCGACGTTAGTGAGGTCTAAATGTCTTCCTGAAGAGAGTACTTCAACGGGTTCTTTGGTCTCCCTTGGCATTGATTAGGTAATAACAAGTTGGTTGCATTCAGAGTTGAGTGTCCTTTCCATCGTCTTACGTGCCCAAGCCCATGGAGTATTTATCTGATATTATTATTGATGTTAATGATAATAATACAGCATTTATTTGTCAATAGATAATTAGTTTGTTTACAGATTCCCACATCACATTTGCCTTGACAACATTGATAAAAATAAATTAAGTCGTAGGTGTTACAAAAATCAAAGGTTTGTTACATTTACATTATTTACTACGCAGAAACTAACCGATCCCTACCACTTGTTACGCGTTCCTCTAGCAAAACGCAGAATGCAGAGCATTGACTTTGTAAGTAGCTACACCACAACGTTATTAGATTCCACCTTGAAAACCGAAAGTCACTCTTCAGGTGTACTCTGTAACTCTGCGTCTGTAGTATGCCGTAGGTACTCTTATGAAAGTCACTCTTTAAATTATTCCTAGGCTCTATACCTGTCACGCGTAACGTCACGGCTTACTGTCAACCGCAGCATGTTGGGCTAAATTCACAGACGAATTACGTGGTGCTTTCTTATTTGATTTTGGGAGAGAAAGTATTACACTCCGAGTGGCGGAATCAAGTTAACTTCTGACATTTAATCACTTATAGTATGTGTTATGATAACCAAATTGAGTTTATTATATGACTGATGCTGGAATCTGGAATATTTTGATATTACAGAAACTAATGTAACTAAGTTCTTGGATAGAATGTTGAGTAAGACAAGTAACTTGTTCACATAACAATACAGCCAGAACAATAATTTATTGTAGTAGGTTCTTTGGAAATTATATGAGAAAAAAAAGTAGAATTTTCACTTACAGGTAATGTCAATCGTCCAGTTATTAGTCAGATCTGATATCTCCAAAATTTAGTGAAGTATGCAGTTATGTAATAATAAAAATACTTGGCTGATTTATATAGCGCTGTTTTCATGAAAAATCACCTGAAGGGCTTATATTTACATATAATTCTTACTATGCACTGAGTCGCGAATTATGGGAAAGGAACGAAGCTACCGCAAATGCCGCGAAACGCCGCTCGCAGTTTATTCGTTCCTTTCCCATAATTCGTGGTCCGACTCGCGTTCATGTTCGTCCATGTATAGGCAGCATAAAAGTGTTCCCTCTCTCTAGTACAATTCTCAGAAAACTGCAGAAACTTGTAACTTGAAACTAGTACTTGTAATGAATTAAACAAAAAAATTGAAGTTTCTGGGTTACTAGCAGGTAATTTAAAAATTTCGTTTTAATTTACCGATCCGTTAAACATAGCACATTGATTAATAAATATGATATTAGAGTCGATTTAGTTAGAACTTCCGAAATGTAGACTTTGAATATAAATTGTACTTTTTATAAATTGTGAAATTTTTTACCCCGATACAGGCGTTAATATTTACAAGCTAAAAATTATTTATTATTTAAAAAATATTTAAATTATGAAGAAGCAATAAATTAATAAAATAAATTATTAAACAATTTTAATTACCTTAATAGAACAAAACTTTTTATTAGTAAGATGACACGGAAAAGATATAAATATAAAAGACTGGCTGGTTCCCGGCATGCGTTGCAAACTCATATTCAAAGAAATACATTTGGTTATTTATTGCGTTTATTATCATTGACAAATTATAAATATTGCGATCGTATAATTGTATTTTGTAATGATATATCCAATAATAACCATGGTATAAGGTTAACAGATACGCCATGAACTGTGCGGGTAAACGAAGTTATTTATGAAGTTTCTCCCCGAATCACCTTTCCCGTGCGTCCCCGTTTCCATCCCGCATCTCCTTCCTAGCTAGCTTTATAAATTATAGCCTATATGTTCTTCTGACGTATGAGCTATATTATTGTAAAATTTATTTAAAATCCATTCAGTAAATTTTGCGTGAAAGAGTAACAAACACACATCCATCCATACAAACCTTCGCGTTTATAATGTTAGTAAGATACTAGCTTTTTAAAGGGTATTAGGGAGGTTCCCTTTCCGTCTTCTCCACCTCCCCCCCCTCCCCCCTCCCCCTTACCCATCCCGCATTTATTTGAAGTACTTCCCTAATAATTTGAATCGAATAAAGAATTATAGATATCTTACTAATCGTGCCACCTATTGCAATTTTTTATACAAATTTCATAATACTAGAGCTCTGAGCTGGTTCTATGCCAACTCAGAATGAAACCAACTCAGAAACACCTCAGAAAGGTCATTCAAAGCTATGAAAAAATAATTTTAAAAAAGCTGGTAACCCTAACCTAACTTAACCTATTTAACCATTTTTTAAATATTTTTTTATCATCACTCTTAATGACCTTTCTGAGGTGCTTCTGAGTTGGTTTCATTCTGAGTTGTCCGGTCACCCTCTGAGCTATAGCTTATATGTTAATATTTTGATGTACGAGCTATATTATTGTATAGTTTCATTAAAATCCATTCAGTAGTTTATGCGTGAAAGAGTAACAAACATACATACATCCATACAAACTTTCGCCTTTATAATATAGTAATAGTTATAATTAATATTAGTATTAGTAAGATAAGACTTCATATAAAAGCTGATTTAAATGTTTTTCTAGCTTTACTACCCGAATTCAGTCTAGTTTAGGCATTCTTCAATAGATTTCTTAAGAAGATAAAATAATAAATTTATTTAACAAAATGTTGACGAATGGCCTTTTTGTGACAGCCTTGAAAATATGTGGAGAGCTATACATTGTTCTGTTGACCTTTAACACCGATAGAAATAAAGCTGTGCAAATTTCATCGTATTAAAAGTTTTCTGAGATTAAATTAAATGAATTCCGCAGTTTTAGTAATGTACGCAGGTTCAAGAATGAAGATGACCTTAAAAGGTTGAAACCGGTTCGATCTATCAACAAAAAGTGGAGCAAAGTTAAAAACGGTGTTATTAAATTTATAATATAAACAGATAATCTCTTTATAGTTGAGATACTTAGGAATAAGATTATATGAATAAATTAACGTTAAAGAGCACGTCAGCCATTGAGTATCTCCTTTAGCGGTGAACCAATCGGAATGCATTAAAAAATAAACATCATGTCATACGTTAAATATTAAATAACATGTAATGCATTAATATTAAATATCATGTCACTGAAGAAGAAGATAACAATAATAATCTAAACGAAAATATGAAAGAGAATAAGACACAGAAAAAGATAATGGTCGCAACTGGGACTAGAACCTCTCGTCTAACTGGGACGTGCGCGTTGACCAATTTCGCTATTGCCACCTTTTCAAACCGTCATATTTGTCAATCTCATATTTAAAATTTCAGAATTAACAATATTTATTATCTACAACTAATATTTTTTTTAATTGGAAACAATCAATCTAATAATTGGTTTGTAACCTGGATAGCGTCTCGGATAAATATATCCGAATTTATTCATATGGAACTATTGACTGTTTATAAAAGTCTAAATAAATATTCAATTTTTTATAAGAAAAAATCTTTTTGATAACTTTTGAAGGTTATTCTCATCAATGTAATAAATCATTGAAGAAGAAGATAACAATAATAATCTAAACGAAAATATGAAAGAGAACAAGACGCATTAAATATGAAATAACATGTCACGCAGGCAAAACATAATGCAGGACATATTATGTTTACTTCCGACATAACTTCCAATGGCACAGGCGAGGGTTGTGGATTTAATTTAAGCCCTTAATTAGCGTGTAATTTTAAATGAAGCAAGGGACCTTATATGGTTTGGACGTGAATGTATAAATGCCTAACATTTGGCTTCACGTTGTTAAGTAGTGGAATTAGTTGCTCATGAAGCGAAGTTTGAATTGTACGAAATTAAAATGTGTGCTAATTAGCGCGTTTTATTATTATAAGTACGAACTTTTATGTAATTTTTGCCGATGTGAGTCTTAATTAATTGTTATCAATTGTTTCTGATGTGAGTTTTTGTTTTGATAAACTATATGAAAAGGTAATCTTTTTAAAAAAGGAGAAAGTTTTTTTATTTTTTATTTATTAAATTCCCTCAGGGCCTATGTTATCTTTGGGGATGCTGTGTGGAGGATATTTTTAGGGAAAGGAAGGAGAGGGAGTTCTGGAAAGGAAAAACGTATGAGGGGTAGGTAGGAATCTGGGGGTCAATTTGTCCAGGAGTGACGTACGTGTGAATCCTTCCCTCCCACTGCGATGCAAGGCGATGACCTGCAGGAGAGGTCAAGGTTAGGTCTCCCTCCACTCAGTGTTTTTGTCAATCTCTTCCGATCCGGCCCGCCCTGCGGTAGATGGACAAACGTATACTTTCTTTAAAATAAATTTTCTTAAAAAAAGGCAAACATTCCCGGGTCACGAATAACCTCACAATATTTGAAAATTTCTTACTTCCACAACAGTAAGCGAAAAATGTTGCTTGTATCGTTATGGAGGACTTAGCCAGCCGAAGAATCGAACACGTGGCTTCTGGATGGGACCCAAACGCGATGACAACCCAGCCATTGACCGATTAATGCTTAGAATGCCGCTAAGACTTAGACAAACCCCACCCCTTGAACTTGGGCACCCCTGTTAAGTCACCAAATATAGCAAACCACGTGGAGTGACCTATGGCAGGGGTGTTGGTTATTCAATAAATGTTTCCCGGGACGGCGGTACCCACACCCGCCTCTTTGAAATATTTGATATAATTTATGTTATCGCTGAAAAGATAAAACGACAGATGTACATATGTGTACATTGTGGGAGCGTCCGTGTACCCGAAGTAAGCACAGTCTTTCCTCATTTCTGGTGAAATTCGTTTTCAGAACATCGATATTTTTTTTCATCGAGTTTGGGCCCTAGGAGACGTAGGGTCTCAAGTGAAATTGCGACAGCGTGTTTCTTTTACACCACTTGTTCTGAAATGGATTAGGTCGGTAAATGCAAAGAACTTCTAAATCGATATGGATTACAAAACAAACGTTCTACCTAAAAACAAAATCTGTATATTTTGAATGAAATAATATGTGAACAGTTGATAAATAAAATATGTGAGTGGTACTCTAAAAGTAGAACAAGCATGCCACTCACGTAGAGGTTACCTGATATTGACATTAAGTGACGTTCAAGAGTTCAAAGACGTCAACCGATTTAATATGCAGTTTATTAATCTTCTTTGCGGATAGCATGTTTAATCAGCAATCTCTGCAACAATATAACTTTTTGTTCTTCATTATAATACAATGAATACTGTTGCAGAACTGAGGTCATAGGGTTATTCACCCTATAAAAATGGAATTCGACCATCACTCGATTTCCCCGTCAGTAGCCTGCACTCTACCGCGTTCATCTAAGTCTTTTTGAGGCGTGAGAAATGACAGAGTATTTTATTTATTCACTGAATAAAATCAGCTGTTTTCATTTTTTTTTACATTAGCTCAATACGTCGATTACGTAGAGTATTTTATTTATTTCCTGAATAAAATCAGCTGTTTCCATTTTTTTATTACATTAGCTCAACACAGGAGGTCCTGAGGAAAATTATTTTCTCTCAGGGCCTATGTCATCCTAGGGGATGCTGTGTGGACGGTCTTTTTTAAGGAAGGAAAGGATAGGCAGTTCTGGGAAGGAAAATATATAAGGGGTGGGTGTGGGTAGGAATTTGGGGGTTAGTGTGTTCAGGAGTGATGGATGTATGAATCCATCCCTCCCACTGCGGTGCAAGGCGATTGGTCGAGAGAGTTCGGCTGGAAAGGTCAAAAGGTCTTCCTCAACCAGTCTCTCTCGAACCGGCCCGCCACGCAGCAGACGGGCACCACATTAACACGGGCACCCGTGCTAAGTCACCAAATGTAGCGAACCACTTGGGGTGACCTATGGCAGAGGTGTTGGTTATCCAATAAATGGTTCCCGGGGCGGCGGTACCCACCTACCAAATTGTTAGAAATTACACGGTTTCACTGTACAGCATGATGATATAGATTGTTTATTGTATGGTTGATGAGGTTGGCCTATATTGATGTCTGTGAAGATTGTATCAGCAAACATAAAATTTATTTCAAGTTCCATCTCCCTCTGTTGAACTCGACCGCTTCGTCAGCCGTGTCGAAAATCTTCTATCCATGTGATAGGTAGCCGTCGGTCGTTAATCCAAGGTTTTCCATAAATCAGCATCCATAAGATGGTGCCAGTGGTTCGATGGGAGGACGGGGTTTGTACATGATAAAGTTGAAACGGTGGTTGTTGATAGAAGACTTAAAAGTCTTGAATAATTAGATGAGAAAGAGTTACAAAATCTAACAGTTCTCTCATACTAATGGGGCTCCACTTCTATTAAATGCAGCAGTCTAATTTGCGTCCATTTCTCTGTATGCCTCATTGCCATACATCAGGGTTTGTTTCAGAACTCCATTGTGTAGGTACTGCTAACCGACGATATTGTATTAGCAACCACTGAATACAGTCCTTTTTTCACCCTACAATGCGAACATACTTCCCATGTGAACTCAATCAAATGAAATAAATTAATTGAAAAATTGCGATTCCGTTACATAGTCGATTTTAATCCAAATGTAGAAGATAACCTTTGTAAGAGCATTGTTTCATTAACAAAGTAAACAAACATAGACTTCCGGGGAACCCGGTATCAATATTAAAACATTTTAATTAATATGTAAAACCTTCTGACCTTACTTCATTTGATTATCTAAAACGTTTTTTACTGCTCACCACTAAAGGTACTTCCTATTCGCTTTTAGGTTCCTGGTACTGAACGAAGGTCGGGCGCTTTTAACTCAGATCTCTAATAAAATTGTTAATTTTTATTCAGTCATCCAAAAAAGTACTTCGGTGGGGCTTTGTAATTAGACAATTTACCTAAAGGAACATACAAATAAAATGAAATAAAAATGTTGAAAGGAAAACTATTTTTTTTTATTAATTTTTAATTGTATTGCACTACACGCCTGTCTCGACACAGGTATATCCTAGTGAGAAGTGGCGACTCGTGACTTTTGGGTGTGCTAGAGTGCTGATATTACAAAAATACAATGGCATAATTGATGTTGTTGTAGCCGAAAAAAAATTTTTTTTTTTTTTTGAAAATCAGTTTTTGTATGAAAAATTTCAGGAAGTTTCAGTTTGGCCGCACGCCGCACGGATTTCCTGAAAAATCTTCATACAAAAACAGATTTTTGAAAAAAAAAAAAAAATTTTTTTTTTGCCTACGGCAACATCCGTAATGCCATTATTTTAGTAATAGCCCCCTAGCACACCCAAAAGTCACGAGCCGCTACTGAGTGAGACAGGCATGAAAAAAACCCAATGTACATATACTTTTTTATAGATAAATAAATAAATAAAAAACTTATGGCATAATTGAGTAAACGTGAGATAAAAATAATTTAAAAAAGCTGTGAATATAATAAAAAAAGTCTCAACTGCTTGGTTAATAACTTACAGGAGTCCCAGCTGCTCCCATCTAGAGCCAGTGAGACTATGGAATTTGTGAGGCCGAAAGTAGTGGGAAGGGGAAGGAGTTTTTGAAGAGGAAGGTGGAGAAGTACCTGGCTATTCAGCCATTTCAAGCAACGTTTTAATTCTGAATGGTGATCTTGCACCAAGGCGATACTGAGAGTATCTTCCACGTGACACATATTGTATTCATGAATTAATTGTGAAATAACATAAATTAATCTTTTTTTTTTGCGCACGCAGAGATTCGATCCCTAGATTACGGCAGTCGAATAGTATTTGCAATGATTTAATATTGTGTTCCTGAGAAGGGACAAACTAATTAATATAGTTTATTCTTTCACATCGGCACACCCACCGGTTGCGGAGCCATACCGGATGACCGATATACCAGATTGTTAGAGATATGCAAATTCCACGATGCCACAGCTTTTGGCTGCTTCATGTCCTTAAGTTATTTTCAATGGTGTTAATAATATTATTCATCAAGTGTTTGGAATATTTTGCAGACCTCATTGTCAGCCCTTTTCTTAGGGCAAAAACTTAATTCAGCATTTCTTAAATTCACTAGTAAGGGTATCAAACGGTCCTTCGCTAGGGCTCTCGGGCCCGCCCCGGGGTCTCCGTAATAATATGTTTCGGGATAAAGCCGGTGGTTTACCTGAAGGCGGCCGGAGGGACAGAACTAAATGTTTTGTATAAACCTTAATAAGGGTTAACCCTAAGCGGGAAAATCAATACGCCGTTCCTAAGCCGACGAAATATTCATGCGGCCCTTATGAGAGCGATTATTTTAATACTAGTATTACGGCGTAATAATAGGTGTGGGGTATACTTAAGCGTTCGGCAATGTTTTGAATTCAAGTTATCACTTTTAAAAATTAAGAAAATGTAATTTTTTTTACGACGAGGAAGCTGTGTGGGAAGGTATTTTTTTGGTCTAAAGAAGTAATCACATACTAAAAAAGCAAAGTAAACTTTAATATAGGTTAAAGGAGTTAGCAACTCAGTATTTTTCAACTTGCTAAACATTTACGAATTATTTATTCCGTAACAGTTGAGCCCCCCCCCCCTCAACAAATGCTGATGAGAGGGGGCGCCACCATCATGTTTCTGTCCCGGTAAGAAAAAGCCGTAGATCCAAGGCTGAACGAAGGTATGAGTCCTTCCCTCCCTGGAGTAGTCAAAAGGTCTCTCTTAAACAGTCTTCCCGATCCGCAGTAGGTGGGCAGAGACAACCGCCACCGAGACCCGGACTAACCACACCACATGAATTCGGGCACCCCTCTTTTCTCTTTCTTTTGAAAAGAATTACAAACATTCCCGGGTTACGAATAGCCCAACAATGTTAGAAAATATCCTAATACCACCACACTAAGTGTAAAATGTTGCTTGCGTCGAGATAGCCGAGGATATGAACTCGGACACCCAAACGCGATGCCCACACAGCCACTGACCGGTCACTCAGCCACTCAGCCGGATGCCCTTTCAGCCACTGCTAAGTCACCAAACCTAGCGAAACAGTTTGGGTGACCTCTGTCAGAGGTGTTTGTTATCCAATAAATGGTTCCCGGGCGGCGGTACCCATACCCGCCGACCAAATTGAAGAAGACGCACAAGATTCTATTTTCTTAAATCAGTGCCCCCTCCTCTCATCAGATTATTTTAAAGTTGAATATGTATTTCGACATTTCATACATGCATGATTTTTCAATCAACGTTAAAAATGGTTAGATTTTATAACTAATATCCAACCTTATAAATTCTGTATTTACACGAAATGAACCTATATTAATATTTGCTTCTAAGATCAAACGTTCCTCGATTACCTGGTGCTCTACATTTATTTGATTTAGAGATTCCACTGAACACTCTTTCAGTGAAACTCAATTTCCTTTTTTTGGGATCAGTTTCCCCAGCAAATCGTTTTCAATAAATGTTTAATTGGAAGGGATTTGATCTTTTAGAAATAATAAACTCTTTAACCCTTCATGGTCAATGTGCTGTATTTAGTCACGTTCCAGAGTGAGAGATGCTCTTGGTGTCTCCCTGCTAAGAGGTCTGCAAGAAAATTTTCATCGACATCTGGAATTGCATTTTTACATTCTGAGAACAAAACAGGTTTTAACGTAAGAGTGAATCTGTACACAAGTCGCCAGCTTTAATTGATACCACACCAAAACACGAATATAGATTTTCTCGAGAATGAAACGACTGAAGAAGCATGTAAATGAACATTAGCATCATAATCTACAAATAAAATTTGTGCCGTTTTGACTTAGGCTTCGCCGTTAAAAAAAGAAGAAGATTGCTGAAGGTGGTGTGAAAGGGAGACGTTATGGAAATACATTAAGAGCGTTTAACCAGCCAGCGGACGAAATCCACATTTCGTCGAAAGTTGTTTTTACGATCGTGCAGGGCGGTTACAATGAGAAAGATTAATTATTCTCCGTACCAGCTTTTAAAAATTATAACTCAATATCAATTTTATTTCATTCCAAATTTGCTTTAATTTAAACATACATCCAAAAATACTGAAAGGCGTGATGATAAAAATATTAAAATAATGTACTTTTTGTAATTATTTTTTGTTAATAAGTATTTATCATTATTCAATAATGTCTAAGTTAAAAAAAAATGTTAAAAAAATCGCAAATATATTAGTTTGTAAGTGCGCAAATAAATACACAAACGGACCAATTTTCTTCAAGAAACACATGTACGTATATATTTTTTTAATGATTTTATTTAAACTAACTAACTAACCATCACGCCGTTTTCCCGCAGGGGTAGGCAGAGAGGACGGACCGCCAAACAACTCGATCGTGGCACACACTCCTTGCCTCGTTCACATTCATACATCGTCTAATACATGCTCTTCTATTATTCCGACTCTTCACAGGGCCCGACTCAAGTATCTGATTCACTTGGTCGTGCCATGTCTTCCTCGGGCGTCCCCGACTTCCATTCACATTTGCGTCATATATTCTTCTTACACTCCTTTCCTCGCTCATTCGCTCTACATGCCCAAACCATCTGAGCGTCCCTTTCTTAATCTTACTCATCATGCTTACATCAGCCTTGCATTCTTCGCGGATCTCCACATTTCTCACACGATAAAATATTAAAATATTCTGAGAAAGGTGGATATTTTTATTTACGTAAACTTAAATTAAAATTCTAAAACATCCGATACCCAAATAATGTATTGATTTATTTTACTGCGTGATTATATGATTTGCTTTAATGGATAAGGTATAATACAAAATCTTTTTTGAAAATTTAACAAATCTGCCAACGACCTATGGTATAACCTTATTATACTCAAAATAATATTTTTTTTTCTCATAATTTTAAACATGGACAAAGCATTAGTGCGATTTTATATGAAAGAAATAGAAGCCAAATCTAGAGAGAGGGAAAATTGGGTAGCAGCCATCTTGTACGACTAACTTTTGAAATGATTTGTATGTAAAGTGGTATGAAATAAATTATTTGTAAATGTTTGTTTTTTTTTTAATTAATGTTATTATTATTTTAATTAATGTTATTATTTTCGATAACGCAATTAATAAAATCTTTCGACAAAAATGTGGAAATAAATCATTTAAAGAAACTTGGCGATTTTTTTTCTTCATATTTATAGGTAATTTCAACCTGATGTATTTTTTTATAATTTTAAGAACATCATTTGCGTTTTTTTTCTATCGAGGGAATTTTTTGTACGTAATTACTTTTTCGATTCAGATAATGAACAGAGATGATCTTTACAAATAATAACATAAATATATTTATAAGAGCTTAAAAACTTAAACAGCCTCATTGTTAAAGAATGTTCTGAATATTTTATTCAAAACACCCGTGTATGTGAAAACCTTACTAATATAGAAACTGCCAAAAATAGTTCATAGAAAGATGTCTACAGGTTGTTACTACAATGTTGATAATGTTTTCCCATAGAATTTCGCAATTTATCCAAGTATTTTAAATTTCCTATATATTTCTTAATTTTGAAGATGTCGTAAAAACAAATGTCATTTAAAAATTTATGATTTCACCTTTTAGATTTTAGTATTTGAAAAATACTTTAATATTTAAAAATTGCAATACTTCAATTGCAAAGCTTCAAACACGAAAAAAGTTCACCATAATATTTTAATTTAATACGAACTGGATTTAAATGGTGTCTGCACGACAAGTTGAGGGTTAAGCGAACTAATGAAACTGTGCATACATTGTACAATATCAACAAACGAAATATTCAATGAATATTAACTCACGTATAGAGTTTGCAAATCACACACCTTTTTCAAATTCCGCGGGATCAGTGGGTAGGTAATAATTCTCATAAATATGTCGTAGATTAATATAACTAATCATATTTAAATAACGAAATATGTTCTCAAATAACAAATTTAATAATTTAGCAGAATTCAGATGTTCCGAGGGAACCCGCGGGATTTGCGGGATTTGGAGGATTTGCGGGATTTTGTAGGATTTGTGGGATTTGCGGGATTTTTACTAAGGGCTCAACACTAATTGAAATGACGCCAACATTTCATAAACATACACTGAAAAAGTAACAGTCATGTAAGAGAAGTTTTCGGATTATTAATTAGCAACTTATTATATTACTAGTACTAGTAATATAATAAGTTGCTAGTAATATCATACGAAGATATTGAAAAAATAACGTACGTATTTTAAGACGACTTAAAAAAATACGAAAAACATATCACTGACAGGTCTCTCCATTCATTTGAGTTGAATCATCTTTGGTACTAGCAGTATGATAAAAAAATACATTGAAAACGTAACTTAATGAGTGTTTTAAGAACACCTTGATTAAAAAATATATGATCGCAAAAACTTCGACTGATCGATTATAGTAAAAACTTGACGTCTGGGCATTCTGACGCTGTCGTATCACGTGATTCGCAACTCGCAAGCACGTGCAAATCAAAACAGCATGTTTTTGGTGCAAACTTAGTATTTTTTATTTTAATCCCACGAATCCCGTGAATCTCGTGAATCCCGCGAATCTTACAGATCCCACATGCAAATAAGAGGGATTAAATATTACTGAATGCCCACGGGATTACGAACCCTAGTTACGTACACGCTTTAGCAGGTCGGTAACCCGTAAGATTAAGATTTCGTCTTACTGGTTCCTTCTACTGCTTGTCGCTTGATTGTAAATATGCATTGGGTTTAATTCTTGGTAATGTGGGGCTGCTATCACATACTTGCAGATTCCTAAGCATTCAGTATGACCCCAGTAAATCGAAGAATTTGAATGAGATTTACTTTGGAGACTTGTGCAAGATGGAATAAATAATGGTATCATAAAGATACTTAATTGGGAATCTATTTTGGCATAAGAATATGATTAGGTAAATTAATCTATGACATATTTATGATTAGAATGTGTTACCAACCCAACCGAATCAGTTACTTATAGTTTTCCTTCGTTCTGTACAAAAACATTCAATAAAATCAAGCACCAAGGATAGGTACCAACTTATGTAGTCTGTATTTGATTTGGGAGGCGGGATGGGTACCGCCGCCGAGCCGCCCGAGAACCATTTATTGGATAACCAACACCTCTGCCATAGTTCACCCGAATTGTTCGCTATGTTTGGTGGGTTAGCAGGGGTGTCCGCGTTCATGGGGCGATGTTTGTCCAGATCTTGGCGGCGGATGCGTCTGCTCACCAACTGCGTGGCAGTCCGGAACGGGAGAGACTGCTAGAGGGAAACCTTTTGTAATCTCCAGCAGGACTCTCTCGGAAAAATACTCTTTTCCCACCCAGAACTTTCTCTCCTTAGTTTCCTAAAAATACCCTCCACACAGCAACCTCAAAGATGACATAGGTCTTGAAGGGAATTATTTTCCTCAGGGCCTCTTGTGTGGAGCAAATGTAAAAACAGCTTACATAGAAAAATACAAATAAAAGAGAAATACTTTTCAGACTTGATGAGAAGAATAAACTTATTTAATTTATTATTTGTTTATTTATCTATAAAAAAATATATTTTCATTGGGTTTTTTGATGCCTGTCTCACTAGGATATACCTGTGTCGAGACAGGCATCAAACTAAGCGACTATCGCTTTAAAATAAATCAAAAACACCCAATAACTTCAAAATAAAAATAATGCATAACACAGTCAAATATTTGCTAATGTTTTGTTGGAAATAAGTCATGTTTGCTAAAAGCGTATGACTGTAGGTAAGTACCAACAAAAATTGCTCTTCGGTTAATAATTATTTTATTGGAAGTAGAATTAGCGCGTCTTATAACACAAAATATAAATTTATTCGCTTGAATAATTTTAACTAGAATTTTAAATGGTTAGTATTTTTTCACAATATTTATTCTATTGTCTTCATTTTAACACAGCACGATACAGACAATGAGCTGTTTCAAAACTGCTACAAATTCAAAATATTAAACATCCCCTAAACGTTTTGACCAAAATTCCGCCCCTTGTTCCACCCTCTGTTCCGTTGAAAAAAATCAACCCGCCAAAATCATATTTTTCCTTAATGCATCTATTTACAAATGTCTTTTTAATTTTCTACCTGCCGAGTTTCAGCTCAAGCTGAAAAGGGAAGTGGGTTTTTTACTTCCAAGATTCCACTTCATTCATATGTACATTCATTCAACCAGGAAAACAAAAGTGAAATTCAAATAGATTTATTTAAAAATAAGAAATGCACCAGTGTTGTCCCGACGAAATGCCAAAATCAAAACCTCCTAACGGTTTGAATTGACACGTCATTCGCCGAGACTGAAAAGGTTTGCAGCACGTCTGCCGCGCCTACACATCGAGAGTGATCGAAAACAGGCAATCTAGCTGTCACTTACTTCAATACCGAAAGTGAACGAAGGCAGCAGGCTGTCACCCAAAATGAATTATCTCTAAATTGGAAATTGCTGAGGCCCGCTCGTAGACACTTTTGAAAATAGGGTGGACATTCACTTTCGCCATGCAATATTTTTTTCAACGTCTACCAAAATAAAATCATACATAGGGAAAGTAGATACAAAGAAAACAATAAGAGAGTGCGAGGAAAGGAAACTAATAAACTTCAAAATACAACCCAGAGTAACAACTTACTGACTTACTCCATATTAGCCGGACGTGTACAAATGCTGGTGTCAGGGATCCTATCAGAAGAATGGGCGTATCATTTAATCAAAATCAAAACCTCAAGAATTCCGACTTATTTTTTGATACGCGCAGTACTTTTAGTGGAAAATTGAAGACTGTATAATATTATTTTCAACTATATCTATTTTGTCTTACCATATAAATTATTCGAAATTAATTTATACACTTTTATAAGGATGTTACGCATTTATCTCTCTGTTTGTAATATAATATTCTTTTTTATAAAAATTTTTTGTATATATTTTTTTATCTGTTAAAGTAAATTCGTGAGAAATAGTTTGGATGCAGGTGAGTTCTCTAGTTGTTTTTGTTTAATATTCTTGTCATTTAACATCTGTATCTCCTAAATTATTTTCTCCTAAAAAAAGTGGAACAAACAAAAAAAATTAACAACTGTGTTCAAAATTTTTCGTTGAGTTCGACGTGTAAATTATTATGAAAATTTACTAATTTCATTTTTTTATTATTGACTGTAAAATATGCATTATATAGTACGCGCATTCGTTTATGCACAGACCTCCTCACTAGAGATTCCAGTTCCGATGACGTCTATAAGTAGTTGTGTTGGTGATACATCATGATTTTCTCATCTTCATGTTTGTTAATTTTTTTCTCTTGTTTAAAATCTTCATGTTTATTGACTGTGGGTTGTGTTGCTGATGGTTAATATATTTTTGAAGTCTCCTCAGCTTCATGTTTACTTAGCAACATTTTTGTGTTTGGTTTTGAGTTTCTTTATTTCCTTTTTTAATTTCTTTTGGAAGGGCGTTATGTAATTTTGAGAGATTCATTTTTATTTATACTAGTGGTCGCCCAATGGTCGAAATTCGACCATAGTGTAATGTTTTTTAATTGATTTTTTATGCATAATTGATAAAAAAAATAGCATTACGCAATTCTTCTCTATACAGGGTGTTAAGGGACGTACTTGACTTACTTTAACCAGTGATTCCTGACATTATTTGGAGTAAAAAATGTAAATGAAATTTTGGTCTCCGGTAACTTTTTTGATGTTTTTTTTTTTTTTTTTTTCTACAAAAACATAAAAAAATGGTAGTTGTTGAACAGTTGGAGGCGGGTTAAGGGGTTCGTCGGACACCCGGCTGAGTGACCAATGATGACATGTGGAAGAAATTTTTTTTTGTTTGATTTTGAAGAAAAAAATTTTGAAAAAAAAAAAAAAAATCGTCAAAAAAAGTCACCGGAGAACAAAATTTCATTTACATTTTTTACTCCAAATAATGTCAGGAATCACTGGTTAAAGTAAGTCAAGTACGTCCCTTAACACCCTGTATAACTACCTACAAGTGTGCGAAATTTCATACTCCTCCGTCCGCGAAATTTTCGTAAAAAGGGGTACAAAGTTTTTGCTTCACGTATTAATATACCGATAGAATATAGGATAGATAGCTAGCTAATAGGTCGTTGTAATAAATGTAGGCATTCACGATTCGACAATTTCCACGAATTCGGATCCGCTAAAGATTTTACAGTTCCCTCTGTCCCACCCTTGTCAGCGTCCCCTTCCCCTCCCGCGTCCATCTGTCCGTAAACCCCCCTCCTCTTTCCGCATTCCCCTCCCCCTCCCGCGTCCCTTTCCACCTTCCCGCCTTCCCTCGTTCCCCTCGTTGTCTCTGATTACCAAGCGCCTCCCTAATTCCCATCACCCTCCCGGATTACCCTCCGCCTCACTATATCCCTCCCTGCCGCTAAACTACATGAAATACAATTATATTTCAAACAACTCGCGTGCCACCTATTGTAATTATTTATAAAAATTTGATAACGCTAGACCTCATTATTATGTACAGAAACCTTCGCGGGCACGCGCTCACAGAAATCACCAAAGTTTCATCGCAATCGGATTTTTTTTTGAGCTTCACACAGGAAGCCCTGAGGAAAATAATTTCCCTCAGGGCCTATGTCATCTTTGGGGATGCTGTGTGGAGGGTATTTTTAAGGAAAGGAATGAAAGGAGAGTTATGGGAAGGAAAAGGGTTTAAGGGGTGAGTAAGAATCTGGGGTTCAGTGTGTCCTGGTCATCCACCTCCAAGACCTAGACAAACCTCACCGCATGAACCCGGGCACCCCTGCTAAATCACCAAACGTAGCGAACCACATGTGGCGACCTGTGGCAGAGGTGTTGGTTAACCAATAAAGGTTCCCGGGGCGGCGGTACTTATTCCCGCCTCCCAAATTGATGATTGGTGTAAGACATAATTTTATAAAGCCAGAGTTCACCTTTATACTCGTATAGGTATAAACCTTCCCGGGCGTCCGAGCAAAAAATCATCATCGCAATCGGATAAATAGTGTAGGAAATCAGAAGGGACAAACTGCGTTTCTTCCTATTCACTCCTTTCTTTGAAAAGAGACAAATACTACATCTATAGGATTTATTATATAGCAATAAAAATTTATTTATTTCAAGGGTAGGAAGTACTCGGTTCCAATATAACACGATAAATTCATGGTCCCATTCAAGTCTCATTTGGTGTAGTGGTATAAAGCGCCTGACGAATCTAAGCGGTCAGACATTCAGTGGACTAAGAATCGAATCCTACGATATCGATAGTAAAAAATGTAAATGAAATTTTGGTCTCCGGTGACTTTTTTGATGTTTTTTTCTTTTTTTTGTTCCACAAAAACATAAAAAAATGGTAGTTGTTGAACAGTTGGAGGCGGGGTAAGGGGTTTGTCAGACATCCGGCTGAGTGACCAATGACGACATGTGGAAGAAATTTTTTTTGTTTGATTTTGAAGAAAAAATTTTTGAAAAAAAAAAATAAAATCGTCAAAAAAAGTCACCGGAGACCAAAATTTCATTAACATTTTTTACTCCAAATAATGTCAGGAATCACTGGTTAAAGTAAGTCAAGTACGTCCCTTAACACCCTGTGTATGGAAAAATCGTCCTTTACACTGATGAAAAAAGTGCTTCGTAGTCTCCGTACTTTAGACTCCTGTCTACTTTAGTTTTCTGAAGGTTTCACTTCTGCCGCGTATGAATTGCAAACTCTGATTTTTTGTGTTTTGGCAATTGCTATTATAGATTTAATTAAATGAATATCTGACGTTTCAGCTGACATAAAAATACTATGTAAGGTCCTTCGCTCATGGAGAAACCGAAAACAAACTAAAACTGGTTGGCAACTCAATTCAAGGCGCAACTCAACTTTACGATTTTAATAATTATATCAGCTTGTTTAACAAAAACTTAATATACAAAAATGTATGATAAAAAAATTATCAACCTCCTGAACAAAATCGTTATTTTTCTACTCTGACATATCGTAAATTACTCGAAAACTTGACAGATCGTGAGGAGCAACCATTGCAACCTGTCAACTTGGCAACTCAAACGCGCAGGTCGCGGCGAGCAGCACGGCGAATTCTGAGGGACTGGTTGCGTCGTCCTAGACAACTGGTCTTCGCTATTTACCTTCCTGTGGATAGCGATAGAGTTGCCAGCTGGGGTTTTTTCAGTTGCCCCATGAGCGGATGGACTTACACCTACATCTCGCAATCTTCCGAACAGGCCCTCCATTGATATGCTTGGTGTAACCCTAAGTGACCAGCTCAGGTATGGGGGCTCCATCGAAGCCAGAGTAAAGTTAGCCTCCCAAAAACTGGGCGTACTGTACAGGGCCCGCAGATACTTTAAAAGTACACAACTGCTAACCCTGTACAAATCGCAAGTGCGCCCCATGGTTGAATTTGGCAGCCACCTCTGGTCTGGAGCTCCAAAATACCTGAAAAATACCCTCGACTCTGTGCAGAAACGGGCGGTCCGTTTGATAGATTCTCCCATCTTAACAGACGGATTGCAATCTTTAGAGCACAGGCGTCGGGTGGGAATGCTATCCTTGTTCTACCGGTATTACAATGGAAGATGCTCCGAGGAACTAGCATCATTGATCCCTTCGGCACCGGTGCATAGTCGGGAAACACGCCAAACGCGTGCCCAACATTTGTACACAGTTGACATTTGTCACATGAGAACGGGTCGTTTCTTCGACTCGTTCTTGTGTTCAACAGCTCGGCTGTGGAATGATTTGCCGGCCTCTGTGTTTCCTCCTTCCTACAACATGGGTCTCTTCAAGACCAATGTTCATTCCTTCCTCTCCTCAAAAAGACCCTCCACACAGCATCCCAGATGACATAGGCCCTGAGGGAAATTATTTTCCTCAGGGCCTCCTGTGTGGAGTTAATGTAAAAAAAAAAAAAAAAAAAAATCTATTTTCAAATCATTTAATTTTTTAGTATTTTTTTTTGGTTTGACTGAGAATTAAAACTTCATACCTAGTTATTGGAAGCGACAACTCTATCAACCGCGCTAAATCCTGAATGGATAATACCAGCATTTATTTAGTATATTATGTGCTACGATGTCATCGAATTTAAGCGAAATGCCTATTTGTCCACGCGTGTATGCGTTATTGCCACCATTATTTGATGGAATGCATTGTCAACGACAATGAGTCTATTTGCCGAATTTCAGCTCGATGGAATGTCGGGAAGTGGGTTAATTTCCACTTACAAGATTCCACTTCATTCATTCAAATAAACAAAGTGGAATTCACGTAGATGCATTTAAAAAAGTGATGAATTAAAAAAGTTTAAACAAAAATTTTAACCCAGATTTCACAAAATGCAAAAGGTTTATTACGTTTTTTAAATGTTTTTTTTTACATTTTTAAAATGTTTCTTCAGTGATTCCAAAAATCGTTTCTCACTTAGTATTATTCACACTGGGTTTTTGGAGACGTTCTCACTTCTAATCCAGTTATAAAAAACTCAGCTAATACACAAATATGTAGGCAGGTACACACAATTACAAAAATCTAGACAAATCTAAAGAGTAATTTATTATAAAAACTTTACCTTCACCAAAATATTAACGAATTACATGATAGTAGTACAGTAGAAAATAGAAAAAAAACCTTAAATGAACATAATAATTATTAACCTAGTATAAAAGAAATATAATACATGATATGATGCATGTTATAGACATCAAACGACCAAGCTTTTTAGCAGTCATAAGTAAAAAATTGTTTCCTGCTGTCAAATAAAACCATTACAGATTATTAGAATATATTCTAGATAACAATACTCGAGCAGGCGCGTGCTCAATATTTAAAATCTCTTTGAAAAATTCCTTAAAATGTTCACTTTAACGTCTTCAGAATTGAAAAGCGTTGCAAGACAAGCACTTTCCGCAAGTAATGTTCCCCTAAGCGGAACAGGAGTTTCTTGGAAACTTTTCCATACTCTCTTCTCTCACACAATCTCTTTGGATTCTCACCGATACTCGACTACAGTGGCTTTCTGTCAAGCACATTAGCAAATATTGAATATTTGGATTTTTCAAGATTTAAGAGCAGGATCGGATTCGTGGAAATTTTTTTTTTTCATTTGATTTGGTTATTTTTTACAGCTTAAATGAGTTATTTCAACTAATGCAATGGAGGACTGTTGTTTGTGTTGAGTGAATAATGGTTTTGGAGGGTTGGAAAAAATAACGCCGTATTGAAGTACGATAGGTGTAATTTGAGCAATATGGGGGGACGTCGAAATTAATATCAGCAGTAATTGTAGGTAAAATTTTAGGACCCGTGTTAGAGAATGGATTCTATGGAATTTTAATCAGCCTCATGCCATCATATTATGGTTGCATACAATCTCGGTCCAAAAACTACAACGACAGGGTTTTCTATTTTAATTTTAATAATAAAACAGGCACGTTGTCCAAAAATTTACACGCATGGATGATTTAAATACAATGTTTATAGAAATCATAACAAAAATAGCAACCAAAAACTAGCAACTAAAACAGTGATAACAAATAATAAGATACCGCAAACCATGATAAGTGCTTCGGTAGAAGTGAGCCGAAGGCAGATGGTCTGATTTTGTGGAAGATTTAGGAGTAAGATAGGACTGGGGGACTGGAGAAGGATTGTGAAGACGCTGAACATTTTTGCAGGAGGCCATATCTCATCCTTGTACACAGTGCTATGAAAAACATCATTAGAATCTTACGTTGGATTGGCTTTTATTCATTATTTGTAATATGGTATCTCATAAGGTCCAAGTTGAAATATGTATTTGAGATCACCGCTTGAAAGATATGGGAAAAGTTTTATTCTGTTAACTGCAATAGTCAACAAAATTCCCATATCTAACGTCCAAGTTGAAATATTGTATTTGGGATCACCGCATGAAAGAAACGGGAAAAGTTTTAATCTGTTAACTGCAATATTCAACAAAATTCGTAGCTGACTAGTTTCACCGTAGACGGAGGTGATTGTTTAGAGCGGCCACCACAATTCCATAAAAATGTTTGTGTTTATGTCAAAAACAGTTTTTAACTTTAACAGAAATGCTTTTGTACAAATAAAGTGTAATAAATATACTCAGTATAACACTTTTCCGAATTGTTTTCACACCCATACAAATTATAAACACTGAAATATGTTTAAACCTAGTTTAGTCAAAACTAATAAGAATGGCTTCTTCTAACACAGCAAACTTATTTTGTGGCACCATTTTGATTTAAATTAATAAAATACTTCGTTTTTACCACGTTTATTGTTTACAAAACCAACATGTTTCGTGAGCAATGCTCACTTCTTCAGGGTTTTTTATTGATACTAATTATAAATAATAGACGTAGACAATGGTGTCAATTGAAAAAGAATGGACATAGACAATGGTATCAATGAAAATATGAGAGTGGGTAGAGGATAGAGGGGCAATGGGGGACAATTTACAAAGGGAACAGGTTTAATATTGGGTCATTTAAGAACATTTATTGGGTCATTCAAAAAAAAAATTGTTCTTTAATGACCCAATATTAAACCAGTTCCCTTTGTAAATTGTCCCCCATTGCCCCCTTATCCTCTACCCACTCTCATATTTTAATTGATACCATTGTCATGTCCATTCTTTTTCAATTGACACCATTGTCTACGTCTATTATTTATAATTTGTATCAATAAAAAACCCTGAAGAAGTGAGCGTTGCTCACGAAACATGTTGGTTTTGTAAACAATATACGTGGTAAGAACAAAGTATTTTATGAATTTAAATTAATAAGAATGGATTTGGTTCACTTGGCATAAGACTCATGCATACGGTGACCGGCCAACTCAGAATGAAACCAACTCAGGACGCAGGAATGTACGCTAATTTATTATTCTTCTTGTACCTTCTCCTATCCGAGGTTGACTACCATCAGAGAAATCTCCACCCTGAATAATAACTTGGGAACTGCACTCGATCCGGTAGACATCAAAGCGGTAAAGTGCGGCATTACGTCACACATGAAATTTCGCATTGTGACCCCTTTTCCAATTTCCATGGTAGACAAAGCTCCTTCACTCCTTGCGGTCCTACGCTGCGGACACTGACGTACCGGACGCTACTCACCGGACATCAATCTATAAATCATCAATTGGATATACAATCACATTATAGCGAATTTCCGATTTATCCTAATACGCCTCTGCGCCCGAAGTAAAACTCACAAGAAGATAAATACAAGTAAAGGTACCGTGTCAGTTTTTTCTCTCCCCAAGACGTCAAGCTGTCAGGCGGAGTTGCCTGTTTTATCCCTGGAATATCGTTACGGGGATCCAAACTCAATATTAGCCTTCTTCCCGTCGTATCTACTTCACCATCTGGTGTGAAAAGCCTGTCACTAACTTGATAAATAATCAGCCACTTTGTTAATAGCTTAGTATTTGCGGTTTTCTCGGCAAACTTTCTTAGGCGTCTTGTTTGTTTTGTTAGAGTACACACTACTAGGTGTACCTTTAGTTAGGTGGCTACCTCAACAAAAGTGTCTTCATTGTATTTTCTTTTCTTATAAATATAAAAGGACTCCTTAGAAAAAAACCTGAAAAGTCAAACAAATAAATAGCTACAATAAAAAAAATATTTTTTCGTAGTTATTGACTTTCGTAGGTATTTACTGACTTGAATTTCGTTATTGTGATCACTTGAAAGGTTTCCGTATGAAAAGTATTTAAAAGGAAACCAAACAGAAATTTGAAATTTACATTTTTGGCATTATTTTTCGTCAAAAAATATTTTTTAACGAAAAGTAATCTCTAGATAGTTGACGTTAGTTTCAAACAATCAGCTTCTCAATCCGTGGGGCTCCATTATATTTTTATTGCAACAAAGTTTCACTTCTTATTTTTTTTTGTTAATATGAACAACAAGTGAGAGTCTCAACTGCTCCCAACCGTCAGGAGCCAGTGAGACTATGTCACCTCCAATTGGGGTAAGATGTGAGACTGTAGAAAGTGGGGAATGGAAGGAGATGGGGAAGAGGATGGTGAAGGGGCAGCTGGCTAATCAGATCTTGTCACCAAATACGCCAAATCCATTTCAAGGAATGTTTCAATTTTGACTAGTGTCTATCTAGATACTGAGATTATTTTCCGTTCAAATACACTACTTATTCTTTATTTTCGAAAATAATAAATAATAATTATAATTGGACAATTTATAGAGCGCCGTTTTTGTGAAAAATCACCTCAAGGGTGCTGATACAGAAACATACTTACCTGGCAGGTCACTTCTGATAAACATACTTTAAATAGAAAGTTTATGCTTGGAGAAGATACAGCTTTGCACGCGGAGGACATTATATTTAAAACACTGGACATTGCACGATTTTAAATTTGCTACCCCCATCACTATTAGTATTACATTTATGAAAAGATTAGTGTCAAATGTAGATTTGATATTTATTTTAAAAGACTGGAGAATTTAGGACTCTTTAGGGCTGGAGAATTTTCCTGAAATGAACTTTACAAACGCTTAAAAATATGTCTTTTTTTTCTACATTTTTACAGGTTAGTTATTTACAGTGTCGCGGGCATTAAATGTGAAGGTGAAAGATTTTGAGTTTACGAAACGACTGTCTGAAAAGGCGAGTTTTTAGTTTAGCTCTAAATTCAGCCGAGTCTTTGACAATTCTTAAGTCATGTGGCAGTCCATTCCAGGCTTTAGGTCCTGACACTCCGAAAGTGCGCTCACTGAACTTAGTATCCGGTGTGCGCTTTGGTTCCTGTAACCTTCCGATAGCTGATGACGCTACTGATCTCAGGGTTGACTGTCGAGAATTGGAATTTTCTGGAATACACAGTTCCAATAAGTAAGCCGGAGCCATTCTGTTAAGGGACTTAAATACCATGCAGCAGAGCTTGAACTGGAATCTTTCAGGACATTTGAGCCAAATAGTTTCTGACCAAGCCCTTATTTTGAGAAGCACAGCTCAAAAATAAAATACCCGTTGTTACGGCGAAAAAGGAAAATGAATTAAACATAAAATATTAAATTATTTAAAAAATAGCTATCTTTACATTATCCCAATCAGCGGACAACGGAAATATTCGTTGTTTAGAATGTTTTGAGAATATAAAGGACGCAATTTCCTCCTGTAAATTAACATCATTAATAACATTAACGTCATACTTTTTCCGTCTCGGTGATTATCGAAGTTTTCTTATTAACCAATGATGAGATAAGAAAGGAGAAGATTAGGTAGAGAGAATCGGCTTTAAAAACCTCCATTTATCTCGTCAAACAGGATGATTTATTGGACCATTATCTATTCGCGAAGTGGAACAAATACAAATACCCACTGTTATTTACTGGAATCTCTAAAGAAATAAAGCGACAGAAGTGTATTACTATGTGTCCGTGTGGCCGAAGTACGGTCAATTTTATCTTACTTCGAGAGCAAACTACTAGGATTGTAACGTATTCCGGTCAGTGGCTGAGTTGGCATCGTGTTTGGTCCCACACAGGCGTCGCTTGTTCGATTCTTCGGCTGGCTAAATCCTCCGTTACATCGACAAAAGTCACAAGCAATAAGCCCGCCTTTAATTTTATTTTATTTTATTTAGTGGCGTTAAAAACAGTCTTTATAAATTCATGTAAAAATTCATCGTGATAAGAAAATTTATGTCAGTCATTGACCAATAAAATAATGACATTGAAATTTAGGACATAATAGAAAAATACACAACAATGTGCCTGGGGGCATACATTAATTACGTGAGCTCAAAATGGGGGGTGGGGTCCAGTAAATTGTTGCCAAATCTTGAACAGTTTTTCAGCGTATTTTTCGCGATCATATTTACCTCAAGGGTAATGGGATAGCATGGGGCGGGATGGGATAGGGTGGGACCCCAGATACACCACTGATCTCACGTGAAGAGAGGGGGGGGGGGGGTCCCACCAATTCTCCCTTAATCTCCCTAAGTGGGGGGGGGGTCTAAATTGGAAAATAAACTGCTCACGTATGTAATTAATGTGTGCCCCCTAATACAAACAAATCTGATAAATTGCATATTTTTTACTTAAATCAACAAAAAGTAGTGTTATATGAAATATTTCCAAGATTAACATTTAAATTTTAATTGATATCAAAAATATCTTGAGGAAGTGATTTCATTGAAATTCGAACTGCTAAAATAAAATAGGAAATGCGATGTACTAAAAAAAAGTAATCAATTAAATAAGTTTTTGCTTAAGCATATGGCGTTCGATCGAGTGTTATTTTTTTACGAATGCTGTGAATTTAGCAAGGTTCGTGTTAAAAACATCGTTGTTTGGGCATAATCTATTAAATGTGTTACACCTGCTTCTTATAAATATATTTTTAAGGTAACTTGTATTGCTCTTAGGAACACAAACTGTGTCCGGAGATCGAGTAACTCTTAATGGGCATCTGAAAAGAATATTTTTTTGTAAGTATGGGCTATCAAGTTATGAATTATCTTATAGAGCAGGGTTTCCCAATCAGTGGTCCGCAAGAGGCTAGAAGATGGTCCGCGATGGTCCGCCGGTCAATAAAAGAGCCAGCGCGCGGGCGGTCCCTGACCGAGAAGTCTGAATAAAAAAAATCGGAACAATATTCAGTTTATCATTATTGTACCTTGTGGTCAGTGGCCATTATGGTATTCCGTTTCGCCCCACCCCATCCTACCCCTTCCGTTGTGGTAAATATTCTGCTAGAACCCGTCCCACCCTATCCCATTCCGACCCCTCCGTCGTGGTAAATATTCTGATAGAATCTGTCCTAACTTATCCTATTTCGCCCTTCCCGTTGTGCTATCCGTCCCGGGTGGCACCCATGCTAGCCTAGCATGGGTGGCACCTGGGATGGATAGGGCGGATAACGTTGTATCACCCCCCTCCCCCCATTAAAGTTGACAAAACACAAATTTCGACTTAATAAAAAATTGGTCCGTCCTGGGAGGGGGAGGGGGGTGGGGCTAGAATATTGTGGACTTGGGGGTGAAACTCGGTCGGGTGGCACCCGGGCGCCGCCCCCCCTCGCTACGCCACGAAAAAAAAGGTACAAGTGGTCCCGGGTTAGAAAAAGGTTGGGATCCACTGTTATGGAGTATTAATATGTAGGTTATATGAATTATGAAGTGTGAATAAAATTAAAATAAATAAAGAAAAATGTATACAAACACGCACATTATGCGCAATAATATTATAGGATGGAACTGGGTCGCCGGTGAATTAAATAATATAATGTGTATAATTTTGAGCAATTATCAAACTAGACTTAAGGTCTATTTGTCAAAGTTTCAGTTAGGGTTCGGATTGACAATGGTCCCCAATTATCGATATCCGGCATTCAAATGAACATTAGAATACGGTTAAACTAATCGGAGCTCCAAGCAGCTATTATTGGCCTCCCACATTAGCTATTAAATTCACATAAAAAGATGCGAAAGTTAAAGTCTCAGCTGAGATCTATGCTAAAAATAGCAAACAGATCTAAAAAGTAGCCTTAATTATAAATTTTTTCATCGATATCTATTTAATATTTGCCAATCGTCCTATAAGGAACGTCGACTTGAATAATAATTAAGAGCGTGTTAATATTACGATTATTTAGTTCGTATAGACTTTTCGCAATATAAACGTAAAGAAGCCTAAACGGAAAATATCACACATTCGATTTTCAAGAGACATGATGTTTTGATCATCCAGAAACTGGGCGTGTTAGCGTAATGGACAGAATCTCCACCTGGCAAGCGAAGGTAATGAATTCGGTTCCATGGCAGTTAATCTCCCGACAGTAGGTGCAATATGCAGGCGATTTGGAAAAATAGGCCACTTGCATCACATTTTTAATTTTTTTTTTCCGGTTTAGGCAAATATTCTAAGACATTCTGTATTTTTTTTATCGTATTTTTGAAACCCTGGCGATTTATTGAAAATTTAAATCAAAAAAATCAGACCATTTTTTATAAACCGGAAAGACGGGACATAATTTTATAGGTGCGAAAAAACGATAATTACATAGCCGAAAATCATTTAAAAAAAAGATAGTTTTCCACACGAATAATACAGGAGAATAACGAGGCATTCCAAAAATATAAAATCTCATAACTATTTTTTTCCTTGATCCATCTTATTGATCATAAATCATTATAATGTTCAACGTCTATATTACTAAATCAAATGTAATATACTTGTACTTGTAAATTATAATAATAATAAGAATATTATAAAATTTGAAATAATACCTCTAAAACACGTCGGACAACGTAAATTGTACGGGGTTCTCATCATAACATCTGTCAAAAAATCAAACCAAATGATACGTTCGCAGAGAACAAACAATAAATCTAGTGAACGTTAAATGTCAAATTCAAAAATTCGCCTAAAATCAAAGTGATGCCATATAAAAAAAATAAATCAGTGTGGAATTTTATAAAAATAATAGGAACATTTTCGGTGACGGGACATTTTCAGGTAGTGACGTCACAAGCCCAAATAATGGATTTATTTATTTAAAAATAAAAAAAATGTGCATTTCTAAAAATTTTTACTAACATTTTCGTAATCTTAGTAAAAAAATCTATCCACACGATTTTTTCCAAGTCGTTATGAAGTCCATGCAAGTGGCCTATATGGTATACCTACTTACACCAATTATAACTATGTGTCTCCAAAGGGATGGGCAGAGAGGATGTATCGCCGAATAACAAAAGTATAAAACATATTTTCAATAAAATGCATCAATAAAAAACGACTTGTCTCTACACTGAGTAAACCAGCGAATAAAAAACGACTTGTCTGTACACCGAGTAAACCAGCGTATAAAAAAATGACACTGTAAATAAACTCGTTTCATATTCGTACCAACTTATTATTTAAGTTCTTTTTGAAGTCTATTTTAGGCGTGAAATTGGTAAATAATGGAAAAAAATATTTTTATTTTCTAAATAGAAGCGTTATAAAATTAGTAAAAATATATATAATAATGTTTCATCCAGAAGTTATTTTTTTTTACAATAACATCCACACAAGAGGTCCCGAGGAAAAAAGTTCCCCCAGGGCCTAACATTGAATTGCTTTGTGGGGGGGTTCTTTTTTGGGAAAGGAAGGAAAGGAAGCTCTGGGAAGGAAAAAGGTATGAAGGGTGGGTTGGAATCAGGGGGTCATTGTAACCCCCTGATTACATCTAAATTATGTCTGCCTCCACCAGTTTCTCCCGTTCCAGCCCGCCACGCAGTAGATGAGCAAACGCATTCGCCACTAAGACTTAGACAAATCTCATCCCAAGAACCCGGGCTAAATCGCCAAACGTACCACATGGGGTGTCCTTTGACGGGGGTGTTGGTTATCCAATAAATGGTTCCTGGGCGACGTACCCATAACCGCCTTCCAAATTGTAACGGTAACAAAATTAAAATTATAAGAAACTACCAAAGACACATTGCATGGAAAACTGTATCTGCAACATTCATGTCATAAGAATCTAACTTTTAGGTTCTAGGTCGTACATAATCATTAAAACAAGTATGTGGAAACTCGCCAGCAGTTACGTGGTTGCCTGCACAAACTTTGTGCATTAATTTGGCCGATATTCAGAACAAGTATTTGAGTCGCAGTCTTAAATGCACCGATTGCACCGTGAAGGCAATATAAAGCGTAAAATATTATGCTTTTACAACATGGTACCATACACATTATGATAATGTTTGATTAGAATTAATAATGATTGATGTTGGATCGATTAGATCGCGAGCTAGATTGAATACGTTTTGCTGATTGAATTGGGAATATATCCGATTTAATTTTCTGAAAGTGAATAGTAATTTACCGGTTGTAGAATCTAGAACCTTGACAACCATTTTTGTATGGGCGCTGTAGGTTTTTTTATATCAATCAATTTGTGGAAACCTTTTCAATTTGTTCTAATAAATTTGAATGTATAAATATATTTTCCAATAACGATTTAAACCTAAATATGATTTTCCTTCTGAGAATAAAAATAATATAGAAGCCGCATTAATATTTTCCAGAATATAAACATTTACTTCGCCATGGGAAGCAAATACTACGGTACCGCAACAACCTCCAAATGTATTATTAACATAGGATTTCTATTTCGACTTTTCTTATTGTTCTACGAATTATCCGTAAGATTTTTTTTTTGAAACCCTTATCGGAATCATTTTTGTTAATATTATTGCATTTTAGAGACTAGCCCAGTATTCACGTTCGACCTCTGACATCATGTCCGGGCAAATACGACGTTACTGGTAGAGCGACGAGCGTTTCTGTACGTGTGGATGGATAAACGATACGTTCAGTAGATATGCATACAGAAATGGTCGTCGCTCGTCCGGACATGCTCGCCCGTGAATACTCAGCTCATGTGCATACCTAAATTTTCTGGTTTGGACTGAACCCTATTTCTCGAGATAATTTTGGAGTGAATTTTTTTAAAATTTTTAATTTTTTTATCTTACAACAGAATATTCATTGTTATATTACCTACTATTATACGTTGTTGGGTGATGTGTCAATTTACTTTGAAATATTAAATATTAATATGTACTCGGATACTAATATTGCCCCCCCTGCGAAAAATGGTCTTTATCTAATATGTTTCGTTCTTTATTTTCAGATTTCGTCAGTAATATTACTGACTATCGTTGCAGAGTGCTTATCCAAACCGCTGGACGCTCAAAATCTTTTCGGGATCAACACAGAGTTCGCGAGGGGTCCTGAAAGACACACTGCCAAGAGATCCCCACAGCCGCTAGGAATTGGCTATGTCTCCTTCGGCAACCCGGACATATTTCACCGGCGTCACTTCTCACCAGACTATTCCAGCCACGGCGCAGTCAACCAGCTGATCCCAAGCTTTCCTCTACAAGTGCAACAGGCCATATCTTCAACGGCTGTAAAGTCTGAAGCCGTACACAGAGGACCTTTCGTGTCTCATGGATCCACTTTTAACCTAGTTAGTCATGAACTGCTACAAACACACGACCAATCTAAACAAATTGGAAAACCTGATCATTTAGCTATCAATCACCACGCATCAGTGATTCCTCATGCGATAGCTGTGTTCCACGGATTGACTCCATCCGCATCATCGGCTTCAAAGACTTCAATTACTTCGAAGTTATCTCACTTGATCACAGACGATGATAAGAGCATACCGGTGGTCACGCACACAGTAAGAAAGACAGAGGATCACATAACTCATTTTCCTGATCATTATGTGCCCGTTGTACCGGTGGCAAGTCACGTTATAGTGACAGGTCATACAGTCAAGCCAGTTTTGGTCACATCCCACACAGAATCTGAAGAAAGTCATGAAAAGGAGACTGACGATCACCCTGTGGCACTGGCCCAGCATTACAACGACGACAAGAATGGGTATAGAGATATCATTGGAGGTTTTGGAGTAGGACTCAGATTTGGAGGCCAGGGCGCAGGACATGGGTTTTACGCTGGACATGGTTAAGAACTAAAATATCTGGAGTGACGAATGCTGTATGTATTTTACAGGATTTTAAATCCTGGCTTAACTACCGATTACTGGTCATGTGTGTATGTAATATATGTATGCCCATAGGTAGCACACAGTATGTGCACATATTGTACATGTATATTAAGTGTATACCTATGTATGTTTAATATGATGGATGAATGAATTAATGAATAAATGTACCTACTATTATTCCAGATAGATCAGAACCAGAACTAGTATTTGATCAGAACCCTCAATTGTTGAGTGAGTAGTTTTTGCTTGGCAACGTTAATTTTTTTAATAAAAGGTTCCCCGGCCCTTGCCACTCGTGCACCGGTGTGTCATGAAAAAAAAATTACACGCGATTTTGACCCTTATGTATAAAGAAAGTGTATGAAGAACAAGGTCAGAATCGCTTTCTCTATTCTCGCCCTTTACCATAGCGAAACCTGCAATTCGCCTAGTCACTCGGAATAATTTATATTTTATTTGCCGAAGCGCGGGGATGTGCGCAGTTTGTGCGCATGCGCGTGAAAAAAATATGTTTTTCTGCGATTTTGACCCTTCTATGTACAAAATTTGTATAAGGACAAGGTCAGAATCACTTGCGCTAACATTCCCCATAAGATGGGTAAAAATTTCATTCACCTTGCAACCCCAGAATATTTTAAAATTATTTTTGTCTGTGGCATCAAAATGTCAAATCTGCCGCGATTCTTTCAGTCAAAGTCGATGCATGTTATTTGACGAAAACATCGTAAAACCTATCAATTTACGTAATTAACGCAAGTAATGTTGTTTTGGTACATAGTTTATTGTTCTAGGAATGTGTTTCGGTCAATAAAATATACGATAGCTCAAAATTAATCCACAAAACATTCAATTCAAAGTGGTGCTTGTTATGAAATTTCCGTGTCTTCCCTGGCTTTTGAGGGGTTTAAATAATCGATCTCCCGAAAAATTCCAACTGTAAAATGTTACTTGATCACTGATTTTTAATAGATTTGGGTCTAGAGTCAAAGGAGATTTTTTTTTGCATGCAACAAAAATTAATTTCCGTAGAACGACTTTTTGATCAATTGGCCTTTTGTAAACATCTAAATGTTTACATCCAAGGGCGTAGCTATAGCATTTAAATTTAATTTGTTATTCGACTATTTTGTATCTGCTTCATTTACAAATTAAAGTTATGTTTCAAAAATAATAATGCTTAACAATGGTAAAGGGCGCCAAAATAAAATGATTTTATGAATGATTCGATTGAATGAACATTAGAAATAATATTTATGAATTTTATTTTAACTTTAATTTTATAAGAGATATTTGCTTAAAGTCTCCGTACAAATATGTAATATTAATAGTACCCATTATGATTACAATATAAGTTAAACATTAAATTAATGTTTTAAAAATAAAATGTACAAAATAAAAATCTGTTTTATTTACTATTTTGAAAATCGTCAAAAATCGTAAAATTAGATAAAAAAACATAGGTGTTTTGACATTATTATTATCTTTGTTAGGGGGTATTTCACCATCCTCCTGTTAGCTTATCCATACGATTGCGAATATAAATATATAAACAAATAAATACTGGCAACATTAAAAAAACCCTGCTAACTTATTCTACATAGCCACTATTCATAGGTTCAAGTACCGAATGGTAAACAATTTTAAAATAAATAAATCGTGGATAATTAATCGAAAATGTACGTCACCGTATGTATAATCAATGAGGAGGATGGTGAAATACCCCCTTATAATTCTTCTACTACTTAATATAAATAAATATTTATTTTAGAAAAATGAAACAATACAACTTTTTATAAACCACTTATATAAAGCGTCCCATCCCTTTAAAATAATGAATCAATTATCAACAAACAAAAAATATTGTCTTATAGCCCAATCATGGATTTGTTCCCCTACCCACCCACTCTACATTAATACCTACCCACCCAATCTACAACTAGCAACGGCTCGACCCCTACCATAATAAAACATTGTTTGAAACTGTCAAATTATTATAAGCTTACCCTGAAGAAGGAACGTTTGTTCCGAAACCGGTCGGATTTACGCTTTATATAAGTGGTTTATACAAAGTTGTATTGTTTCATTTTTCCATAATGGATAACCACAAAGTTATAGCTACATTCAAAAATATAAAATATTTAAAATTTATAGAGAACTTTGTATTAACACTTAATTATTTAAAAAACCGACATGTTTCGTCAGCAAAGCTGACTTCTTCAGGGTTTTGACAAAACTAATTTTAAAAACAGACATAGGTACATAGGTAATAAAGAAAAAAAATAGACATAAACAATATTTAAAATTTGAAAGAAAATAATGTGTAGGAGACAAGGGGCAATATAGAACAATTAAAAATTTAAAAGGGGAATATATTTAATAATGGGTCATTTAAAAACAATATTTGATTATTAATAATATTTAAATTTGCATTAAAACTCTTTCTAATCTCTAAAATTTCTAATATACCCAACTGAATGCCATTGACATTACAATGTATTAATTCTATTCCACTGTTAAAATTAAAGGTATGACTAGTTTCTATTAAATGGTTGGCGAACTCCGGGAAACTATTATTATTTAAAGCTTTCATTTGCTCTTTAATCCTTATTTATTTATTTTTTCAATTTTAGACCTTACATTGCAATTATACATAGCCATCGGATTTGAAAACTGTTTGCATGATCTTATGACAAACCCTAGAAGCTTGTAGCATGATGTTGTCAACTGTAAAATATGATCTGAAAATATAACCTTGGGATCAACGACTACTCCTAAGATCTTCATAATATTTTGACTGGTGACAATATATGTTTTTTAATACTATAACCAGGATATGGTGATGGATAAAAGGAAAGTGGGGAAGTACTGAATGATTTAAAAAAATCCTGTAAGAGTTATGTAAATTATTTATATGTATAATTATACAGGCTTCCGCTTGTCTGACCAGCAGATCTACTGGATTTCTGCCACCTGTTATAGGTCACGACTCTATTAATCTTCTTGACCACCTGTTGTCCTCGACTCGAGCAACGTGACTAATGCGCAGTCTGGGAGCAATCGAGTTTGGACATCTCTTCGACGACAACTGTTACTTTCATTTGCTGATGGGTCCGTTCATTCAATTGATAACCACGCATTCACATAATATAGCCGTTGTAAATAATGTAGTTTTGCAATAAACTACACACACGTATATCTGAGAAACATTTGTGCATGACATTAGGTGTCATCCGTGCATCTGGATTAAGAATCAATCAATCGAGAACTGATCAAATATTTATTAGATGAACAGCCTTTATTCGCTCTCGTACAAGACGGTTTTTAAAGTATTATGGGGCTCTAAATTAACTCCAACTTTACACGGTACATTTTTTTTATTTTATTTTTTTTATTTCATAAATTTTTTTATTTGTTACAGATATTTGTTTTTTTTTTGGCTACCACACTAGGCTAATGCCCGTGTTGTGGTAGTGGTACATTTAATATTTTAAATACGATTTAATTAAAACAGATGATTAAACATAAAAAAAATAATTAAGAAATACTTAAAAGTAAAGAGAAAAAAAAAGAACATATTTTAAAGAAAAGTAGAAATAAAAATGAAAATTCAAAATTTGAAATACAAAAATTAATAATAAAGATTAAATGTTAAGAACTCAAGTGTTCTATATAAATTAAAACATATAAGTATATAAATCAAAATTAAAAAAATAAATAAAATTTAGTCAAAAACCAAGAGAAAAAAATAACAACATTTTAAAGAAAAATAGAAATAAAAATGGAAATTAAAATTTTGAAATGCAAAAATTAATAAATAAAATGTAGTGTTAAGAACTCATGAATTCTTTAAAGTACGTTCGTCCCCTTTCTAAAATCCAATGTTGTACACGTGTTATAAAAAGAGAATTAGACTTACTTTATGTCTGTACTCGGAGCGTTATATATTTTAGGAGCGAAGAACCAGAATTGTCGTTGAGCGAATGAGGTGTTAGTTTTTGGGACCACGCAACATGTCATAATAATGATAATAATAAAAATAATCATGGGTTAATTATTTCATTCCATATGGCAGCTATTCAAACGACATCAAATCCTCCTTTTTTATGTCGATCAACCAGTTGATCAGTCAGACATTTCTTAATAGGTACTAAGTTTTGATATAATGAGGAAAACAATGTTATTCACACATGTCAGTGTTTTACATATAAAATATGCTAAAAAATAATACCGGGAGGCTTAACGATCCCGTACATTATTATGATATTTTTGTGACCCTTCGATGTTTTTCAACATTTTTTTTAATTCGTTACAAGTTTTTCTGCATTATAATTGATTTGGTGGTGTTTATGAATAAAATGAGTATTTGACCCGAAGATATTGAAATACAAAAGATATGTGCTATGATGTCCGCCCGACTGTCGGCGGACTACTATCTAATGGGAATAGTTTGCATACGGAAAGAATTTGTTCATTTAGTTGATTTTTTTAAGGTGTTTAGTAGTATTGGTTAACAAAATAGTTTGAATACGGAAGGAATTCGTTCATTTAGTTTAAAGTTCGTTTAGTTTATTCGTTAATTGGTTAGCAATATCGGCAACATCAGGAAGCACTGTCCCACTCAGTAAAAACTGCGGATAGCACATCTCTTATATTTTAGTATCTTTGATTGTACCAGATGGAGAGTATACTTTTATATATAACTGTGAACTCAACTCAAATTTCGAATTTTCGAGATATCTGACTAATCAACTGGACTATCAACATAAAAAAGAAGCTTTATTTTGCTTGAAAAGTTGCCGTATTAAATGAAATAACCATGTAAGCCAAGTGCAGTGTAAAGTTGGAATTAATTTGGAGCTCCAAAATACTCGTTTAACCTGCTTGTACTTGTACGAATAAAGGCTGTTTATCTTATATATAGATTATTAGTTTTTGATTGATCAATTATTACCCCAAATACATAGATGACACGTAGGTATGTTTCACAGGTATTACAATGGAGGCTGCTAGGAGGAACCAGTATCATTGCTACCCAGCGTAGTCACAAGGAACTCGGCGGGCAAGAACGGAACACCTGATATTCACAGTCGATGTCGGCAGCATGAGAATGAGTTGTTTCAAGTCACAGATCCATAAATCTTTCCATAGTCCTTCCTTGACCCCTTTCACAATGTCGCCCAACCGTGTGATAAAAAATATATTCTATAGTAGGTACCTACTGCACGGAGTGCGTTCACATAAAAAAAAAATATTTACCGAAAACACACGGCGGCGTACTAATCAAGGGCACAAGGAAAATGGAAGTACATATTTATTTGTGTTATTTTATTTTTAAATTTTATTTCTTTTATATATTCAGTAATACTTTTATTCAATTTTATAAACACAGTTTATTTATATACATACCTATTATATAAGTTCTGATATCAAAGATTATTAATACCCTTGCGTCTGCGTACACACGCTATTCACAAATAGATACAAACGGAAGTGCTGCCAACTATCATCAAACAATTATCTAATCTGTGTACATAGGTATGCGTAATATAATATGTTCCCGCGATTTTTTTCTGATCTTATATTAGTGCGGTTAAATTACAAAACTCGCGTATAGATAGCGCCACTTTCATCTGCGTCTCGCACACGAATAATTCCAACAATCTGATTTATTAAAGGAAAACAATCACTTTGTTTGTTACCACGATTTATTGATTTAATTTTTATTTACCGACCGGTTTCGCTTAATACAAGCATCTTCAGGGTATAAATTAAAACTGATGAAAAAATACATTGTGTGAGCTTATATATACATACAGACAGAGACAAAACATAATATAAAGTAAGAGTGAGAGAGTGTAATTAACATCCTACATAGTGATAGAGAGAAAGAGACGGGTATATCTAATGAATAATTACATTATATCTACCGGGACAAAACGTCATTTGAGCAGGTGATTAAGGAATAAAGTGACTACGGGTTTTTTTCTAGTTTATGGGAAATATTCCTAATATCGGACTGTTGGACACATTTAACTGATTATTAAGGATTTGGGTTTTTGTTTTAACGGCTTTCTTTATTTCGAGTGCTTCTAAATTATTAAGCCTGTTACCATGACCATTTCTGTGTAAAATCTTAACACCGGTGTTTTGATTGAAGGTATGATCTTTATCAATAAGGTGATTAGCGAATTCCGAAAATCCATTATTATTTAAGCATCTAAGATGCTCTTTGATTCTAATATTGACATTACGCGTCGTTTTACCTACATAAAATGATGAACAATCATTACAATCTAATTTATATATTCCGGAATGACTTAGTTTTTCGTCCTTATCTTTCGAATAAATTAAAAACTTTCCTAAATTATTGTTTGTGTAAAATGCCGGTCTTATTTCGGGAGGTAGATTTTTTACACTGCAGGAAGAGAACTGATTAATGAATAAAATACGACGCCATTGGTAACAAAGATTATTATTATTATTTATATTATTATGATTAGTAAATAAGAAATTCTTAGTGGCTATTTGTTTTTGTTTTTTATTTAAAATTGCATCAATGAGTTCGGCATTATAACCATTATTAACCGCGATTTTTTTAATTATTGCTAGTTCGTTGGAGAAATTAGTATTAGATATCGGTATTGTGACCAAACGATGAACCATTGAAAGAAACGCGGAGTGTTTATGTGAAACAGGATGATTGGATGTATTATGGATAACAATGTCGGTGTAGGTAGGCTTGCGAAAGATGTTAAAATTTATTTTATTATTTACGATAGATAAATTGAGATCTAAAAAATTTAAAGTTGAATTAGTTCCTATCTCTAATGTAAATTTAATGTTTTGATGGTATGAATTTATAAGGATGAGGAAGGCATTCAATTGACGTTGAGTCCCTGTCCATATACAGAATACGTCATCAACGTATCTACGCCATAGTAAGACGTTTTTTACAAGGGGTGAGGCACTAGTTAAAATTTTGTTTTCTAAATTATTCATGAATATATCAGCAATTAAAGGACTTGTAGGGGATCCCATGGCCTTCGATTTGCTGATATATAACACCATTGAATTGAAAATAATTTTGGTTAAGGCAAATATTAAATAGTGAAGTAAGATCATTCACTAAATCTTTGGGTAAATTAGAAGTATTTAATAAATTAGAGATCAAACATTTGCTCTCCTCTATGGGGACATTAGGGAATAAGTTAACCACATCAAACGACATGAGTTTGCAATTTTTAGGGAGATCCAAATCTTTGAGTTCTTCTACTAGTGAAAATGAATTTTTGATTGTATATTTTGGGGAGAAAATATTGGAATTATGGAAAACATTAGTAATAACAGAAGATATTTTAAAATTTGGGGCATCACAGCAACTAACAACTGGTCTTATAGGTTTATCACTTTTATGGATTTTGAGGAATCCATATAATTTTGGAGCTTTCGAATTCTTTGTTAAAAGTTATCAAGTTAAGTTTTTAGTTAAGTTACACACGAAACTGTATACCTCCACCAACTATAAAGTTACACACAAAACGAAAATAAATTAAAGCGCTATCTAGTATCGTAAGTAATTGTAGCTATACAGTGATATATTTACATAATAACAAAGAAACATTACATTAAATTTACATAAAACACCAAATTAACATAAAAACGTTAATTTTTAGAAGAAAGTACGGTAAATTTTCGATCGCACTGACAGGTATTATGATGAATCTAAAGGATTTTTCTAAAATTTATTCGTAATTAACGTTGACAGTGCGATCGAAAATTTACCGAAAGTACTCAAAATTATACATAAGTACATCGACGAACTAAAACAAACTGAATTATTTTACTTTAAATAAAAAAAATGGTCACTCGCTTCCCAGAAACGGAACTCACTCCCGCTCACTCGAAAATGTTCGATTCAAAATCTCGCATGCTCGGCCGGCCGGTAAACGCAACTATGCGAAACGCGGCAAAACGTGAAACGCGGCGAAACTACTCTGCAACCAGTTACTCACATCACACCCAACACAGGAATAACGCATTTACAAAAATAACTACTTGTTATTTTATCGAAACTAGTTATTTCCGTTACATACCGCGTAGCTAGTTATTGTAACTAGTGACGTTAAATAACGCTCACGCCTAGTACTCTGGTTTCCATGAAAGAGTGGCGGTAGTACTTAGTTGTATCACGGGGCAATATATTACGTCATTGCCCATCCCTGTAAAACCTTGTCCCGGTGACTTAATGACACTGGATGACAGTGGATCCGAGGAACGGGCTATTTTTGGAACCAGTTTCTTTTGGATTTTAAAATGGTCACCAACACTAACTGGGCGAAGCCGAACCAAAAGTCGCCCGCAGGGCCTAGCATTAAAAACTTGGGAGCGGGTTTTCACTTACAGACGATGTATTTATCTCATTTGTAGATAGGTATTTACGATGAAAAAAACTTTTATTATTTAAAATTTCCCCAATGACTGATTGTTAAAGTTTAACTGATGGTTGCTATTATATGAGTTATTCCCAAACGATAACTCGATATACGATACGATCCGATTGTACCCCCAGCCAGGAGCATTCCTGTCCCGGTGAGACCGGTACACCGAGGGGCACTGATTTGTTAGGACTTGGAACACGTGCTCTGAGGATGGGGAGGAGATTGGAGTTTAATCAACCGGTATACATGGCAACCTAACAAGCCAATATTGGAATTTTGGACGGGCAATGAAGGAATGGATTGAGCGTTATATTTTTTTTTCCTATTCCATGTGCCTTCGTTCTTCTTGCCTCTTCTCGGCTCTTCTTGTCTCTTCTTGGCTCTCTTGGATCTTCACGGATCTTATTGGATCTTATCGCCTCTGCTTGGTTCGTCTTGTTTCTTCTTGTCGCTTCTCGAATCTTCCTGTCTCTTCTCGGCTCGTGCTGCTGGTTTTTTTCTCTTCTTGTTTCTTCTTGGACCTTCTCGTCTCTTCTCGGCTCTTGTTGGCTCTTCGTGGGTTTTATTGTCTCTTCTTGCTTCTTTCTCCCTGTCTCTCCTGGGATTTTATCGTCTCTCCTTGGCTCTTCTTACTTCTTCTTGGATCTTCACGCCCCTTCTTGGCTTGGCTTGTATCTTCTTGCCTCTTCGAGAATTTTCTCGTATCTTCTTGAATCCTTTTGTCTCTTCTCAACTTTTCTTGACTCTTCTCGTCTTTTATTGACTTTTCTTGGCTCTTCATATCTCTTCTTGGATCTTATGGGACCTTATCGTATCTTCTTGAATCTTCTTGCTTCTTTTTGCATCTTCTAGTCCCTTCTTGGCTCGTCTTGAATCGTCTAACCGACTCTTCTTATCTCTTCCAATCTCTTCTTGGCCTGTCTTGTATTGTCTTGTGTCTTCTCGTATCTTGTCTCTCCTTGGCTCGATTTGACTCTTCTTGCATTCTATTCATCCTTCTTGGATCACCATGTCTGGCTTTTCTTGCATCTTCTTGCGGAATTTAATCGACCAGTGCGTAAGTGCAGGAACAAAGGAGATGATTGAACGTTGGTTTCTCGTTTTCCACTTCTTTATGCACCCCACTTCTTCTGCTTCCAACTACTCTCTTCTTTAATTTGGCGCCTCTACCAGTCTCTTCTTGTTTATTATTTTATTGTCGTGGCTTTTATTGGTCCTTTCTTGACTTATTAATTATTTTCTTTCACTTCTTGCATTATCTTGCTTCCACTAGCCATTTTTTCTGCTTCTTGGTTCTTCTGGTTTCATATGGCTTCTTCTTGGCTCTCCTAGTCTCAGCTTGCATCTTCTTGCAAACTTCTTGGTTCTTCTGCCGTCTACTTGCTTCTTGCATCTTTTTAGCTCTTCTAGGATCTCGCAGTTTCTGTTTTCATCTTCTTGCTTTTTTATTTTTAATTATTATTTTTTTAATTCTTCTGGCTTTATCTTGCTTCCTCAATTTCCTTCTTGCTTCTGTTGACTTTTTTTGGCTCTCCTAGTATCTGTTGAAATTTTCTTGCTTCATCTCAACTTTTTTTTCTTATCGTGGCTTTTCTCGCCTCTTCTTGCAACTTACAGATTTTTCTTAGTTCTTCATACTTTCCCTTGCCTATTCGTGGCTCGTGCTTCGTGGCTCTTCTTAGTCTTTCCTGTCTCTACTTATTTCTTCTAGCCACTTCTTTCTTATTCTTGGATATTCGAATCAGATCAGACAAGCTTTCGGATTGCACTTAATGCTGTAAGTC
This sequence comes from Limnephilus rhombicus, assembly GCA_929108145.2. Lineage (NCBI taxonomy): Eukaryota > Metazoa > Arthropoda > Insecta > Trichoptera > Limnephilidae > Limnephilus > Limnephilus rhombicus. The sequence goes on along the minus strand of OV815277.1, from coordinate 29,321,775 downwards.
AAGATCTATTTAAGTGCTGTAAGTCGGGATCTATTAAAGTGTCTGGGACCAACTACCACATGTATTCCTCTTTGCTCCTGGATCTGAAGACCGTGCAATATCTAAATAATATAAAATAAGAACCTAATCATGGAAATAAAAAATATTATATAACTTGTCTGTTAATTCCATGTACAATACAAGGGACACCCTCTGAAATGTAATGACAAAAGACCCACTTGAAATCATCAAAATAATCTCTGCAGGACTAAAAAGACCTCATAAGCATTTGATGAACATAAACAATTAAAATAAATATTTTAAAATCAGGTCGACTGGAGAAAAACACACAATTAAGAAAAAAAATTCAAGATCGCCCCTCTAACATCTATTCTCTCAAAGTGGTTTGTTTATGTTGGTATCCGAGTTCAATGCTCTGAAATATTATATTATATAAACAATCTACGCCATCAACTAATATTTATAAACAAAAGTAAGGTAGATCTTATCTTCAGTATTGATGTCATAGAATTTGGTTTAAACGGTTCCATTCTAACTCAGAATAAAACCAACTCAGAAACACCTTCGACAGGTCATTCAAAGCTGTGAAAAAATAATATTAAAATGGCCAGTAACCCCAAGCTAATTTAACCTATCTAACCATTTTTTAATGTTTTTTTATCATCAGTCTTGACCTTTTTGAGGTGCTTCTGAGTTGGTTTCATTCTGAGTTGGCCGGTCACCGGCTTAAACATATGTATCTAAGCGACGAGCGAATTATATTTTTTTGTTTGTTTAGTTTTTATATAATTGAATAACGGTATTATTGAATATACAAAAGAAATAAAAATTAAAACTAAGTTCTACAAATTCAACTTTAAAATTTTAAGTAGAACCACTCAACATTGCCCAAAAACTGATTCTTAAACATATGTTCAAGAAAAATTTTTGATATCCAATTCATTTACTCTGTAAGGAATATAATGTCACGAATATAAAACAGCTTTATATTACACAAACGCTTTGTAGATTTTTAAATAATATTAATATTGCAGAAAGAACTCGGCAAATTCGTACCTACTACTAAAATTGGCTCTGGCCTGGACTTTGTGACAATTCAAACTAAATCTTTTTTTGGTCAAATAAATTACTTTTTTCAGGCTCCACTCATATTTAATAGCCTTCCAGAACATATTAAGTCATCTAATTCCTTGAGTACTTTTAAAAAGATGGTTAAATTATTTGTGTTAGCCGAGGATTGCCAATATTTTTTTCTACCTTTTCATTTCTAAATGAATAGTAGATTAATTATTTATTTTTAAAATGCCATTAACATATTAATTTACACATTCATTTTAATTTTCTACTTAAATTATTAATTTTCTAAATTAAAAGCATATTTGCTGCATTCAAAATGGATACCGATTAGGAAAATATCAGTTTAAATATTAAAACATAAGTTTACAAAAAAAAGAAATTTTCGAACTTCTAATTTCAACACTTGGTCACTCCACATATTTACGTTATAAGGCAATTAGTTCCTATAGCTTAGTAGAGGCCCATTCTGTGAGAAATATTATTGTAATAATAATGTCTTTCGATACTTATATTATTTTGCGTACTTTATAAAATTGTTAACCAAGTCTAAGTGAGGTTAAAAATTTAAATCTAAATAACGACACCTAAATGGCACTTCAATGGAATGAAAACTATGTTATGCTGTATTCTCTCAATTCTGATAAAAAAGGTTTCTTTCGTATTTATTTCGAAATTATTTGATACTTATTCACTTTAATATTATTTTTCAACATGCTTACACATCTTTGTTTTTTTTTCATTAATTGACTTTTAACTTATATTTTTATAAACCATAAGGACACACGGCTATAATTTTTTCCATTGTTGAAAATGGTTGTTAATTCATATATTATTTTTTCTGCAAATTTCTTTCAATTTTAACAATTATTATAAGCAATAATTATCAGCCTGAAACACTCATCCACATTGAAAAATCTTCCGAGAAAAGATACATGACGCCAACGGGACTAGAACCCGTGCCCTTCTGATTGCCGGTCAGCTGCTCTCCCAATTGAGCTATGGCGGCTTATCTTATACCCGCCAAATGATTCAATATATACTAGTGTTTCATTCAACAAATACTGCTTATTATATTTTTTCTTTCTTTTTTCATTGTCGTTTATTTTATTTTTATTTTGCTTGTACTTAACGGTTTGGTAATTACCGACATTTATGTGTCTTACTTTTAATAAATTGTGAAATTATTTACTCCGATAGAGGCAAACCCTAGTGGGGTTAATAATTACATTATTAAAAAAAATATTTATTTAAATTGTGAAGAAGCAAAAAATAAATAAATAAAATGGAAGTAAGCACGAGACGTCAGCCAGTATTAAATATGAATGGTGGATCTATTTGTACAATGCTGATTATATAATTATGAATTACGTAATAATGCTTTAGTAAAATGTATAAATTATTCACTCACATCCATTAAATTAATAATACCAAAACATTTTTTTAGAGGTCATGGGATCATGAAAAACCGAATTAGCGTAGGTACACATTATTTGTATGGCTCCTACAATTTTATCCCCATTAGCTGAAATGTGTTAAATATGAAGCACATCAATTCAACTATGTAAGTATGAAGTTTCACCATTTACCTATGGCATAATTTCAGATGGGTGTGTGTTTTACAATTATGTTAAGCAGATCATGTTGAGCAAATGAATTTTGACAGGTATGAAGGTATACGCTGTGATCACGGAAACAGAAAATTTCACGAAAAGTCTCTGAAAAGAAAAGAGCCCAACAGAATAATTAGGTCTATTTTTAACATACTAAGTTGAATTTCAACAAGGCAAGTACATGAGAGTAAAAAATATCCCCGGAGAAGCAAATAATGGTTACCGGCATATGTTTTTTGGGCCTCTTCGAGACCCGAATTAATAAATAACTTCCTACAGCCTTACCTTACCCTGCCTCACAATGTTGCACATCCGAATGGAGATGCAGTTCAACTGTCATAGTCTTGTAAGGTGTCACATAAAAAAAGAATAGAATAGCGGTAGAATTCAGAGTCGAAAATACTCTCAGTATCGCCACTGTGAAAGAGAACTATTCAGAATTGAGATGATTTTTATATTAGCTCCACACAGAAGGCTCTGAGGAAAATAATTCCCCTTAGGGCTTATGTCATCTTTGCGGATGCTGTGTGGAGGGTCTTTTTAGGAAAGGAAAAAGGAAGTTATGGGAAGGAAAAGGTTATGAGGGGTGGGTAGGAATCTGAGGTCTAGGAGTGACGGACGTATGAATCTATCCCTCCCACTACGGTGCAAGGCGATGTTCCGAGGAGTACGGCTGGAGAAGTCAAAGGGACCCCCTCAACCACTCTCCTCAGATCCGGCCTGGCCTGCCATGCAGCTGGTGGGCAGGCGTATCCACCGCTAAGCCTGGACAAACCTCACCCCATGAACCCGGGCACCCCTGCTAAGTCACCAAACGTGAAATAGACAATGATCTACTTAGATTTTATTTTTCAGACGTTTCTAACTGCACAGACAAACCTAGACTATTCCATTTCAATGGCCGTTAACTGGAAAACAAAAAAAAAATAATCGTGATCCACATGTAGATAAGTTCACGTACATAATATTGGCTATATAGGAACTAGAAACTTTAAAAAAAAAGAAGACAAAATTAAGAAGGTTATTACAAAGAACCTACCTTTCTGGAGTAGGTATTTTGTCGCAGAGCGTGTTGTGATTATTTTTTCAGAGGTCGTTGGTTCAATTCCCACGCAGTTGAAACAGAGATTTGTCATTGCTTAGCTGATAACATATTATTAACTATTCTCTCTCTCTGGTTTCAATCCTGGGATTGGTTTGCAGCAATTTCATCTATTCGTTTTTTCCACTCTTCCCTGTCTTGTGCGGCTCTTTTGAATTCTGCATATGATAAGCAGCGCACGTCCACCAGCAGGTCCTCCAGGTACTCTCGGCGTGGGCGTCCCCTAGCGTTTGTCCCCTCGGTCATACCCTCCATTATGGCATGCAAGAGGCCTTCTTGTCTTATTGCATGGCCGATCCATCTTGCGCGCCTTTCGGACAAGGTCCTGAGCAGGTGCCTTCCTCCTTCGATTTTTTGGAGAACCTCCTCATTTGTGATGTGGTCTCTCCAGGAAATTCCTAGTAGTCTTCTATAGGACCACATCTCAAAAGCCTCTAGTCTCCGTTTATCTCTTTCGGATAAGCACCATGTTTCGCAGCCGTACATCAAGATACTCCATACATAGGTCTTGATGAGGAGTATTCTCAGTTTCAGGTCTATATTATTCGATTCTATTATTTTCGACCTTTTATTGAATGCAAGCCTAGCCTGGTGTATACGGCTGTCGACCTCGCTCTTAGACCGACCGTCCCATGTTATTTTGCTCCCGAGGTACACAAACTCCTTGGTGTTCTTTAGTGGAACTCCTGACATCTCTACTCTCATCTGATGTTGCGTTCGGCCTACAGTCAGCAGCTTTGTTTTGTCTTTATTTATCCTCATGTTGTAGTTATTTTGAAGAATGCTTTGCATGGTTGTTAAGGCCTCTTGCAGTTCTTCTTCGCTTTCAGCAACCAAAGCAATATCGTCAGCAAACCTTATCATATCCACCTTTTGCCCGTGTATCTTTACACCTTTTCTGTGACTCATTCTCTCCCTCAAGTCATCAATCGCACTTTGTACATATGCGTTAAAAAGAACAGGTGACAGAGAGCATCCCTGTCTCACCCCTTGTCTTATACTGGCTTCTTTTGTATCATTGTCACATCTAATTATAGCGGCCTCATTCTTGTATTAACTATTATACCTGCAATAAAACAGTACCTTGAATAAATCCACCTTATAATAATTGAATGCTTATTTCCGACCGACTTATATAATTACGTGAGACAGAATACAGAACACAACATAATTTGTCAATGTTTTATGTCAATACGACACTACTTACGGCACCAACTGTACCGAGTCATTTAGCCTATTGGAGTATGATGTTAGGCTACAGAGTGTGAGGAGGAGAAGGGGAACAGAAAAGCGGGTATGGGTACCGCCGCCCTGGAGCCTATTTATTGGATAACCAACACCTCTGCCATAGGTCAGCCCAAATGGTTTGCTAAGTTTGGAGGAGGTGCAAAGGTGCCCAGATTTGTTCGGTCTTTCACGGCGGTGCATCTGGGCTGAATAGAGAGAGACTGGTTGAGGAAGGCCTTTTCCTAAAAATACCCTCTACACAGCATCGCCAAAGATGACATAGGCTCTGAGGAAAATTATTTTCTGCAAGGCCTCCCGTGTGGAGCTAATGTAAAAAGGAAGGTTGGTATGAACCTAGCTCATAGGTGGGCGTTTGAGACTTTCAGGGGAGGCAGTTAGAGACCCAGAGAAAATTAGGGGGCGTTGAGATGGCACAGTGGGGGCGTGTGCAGGAAAAAAAATGTATTAAAAAAGACAAAAAAAAAACACTCTAATCAAGAACTTAATCACTCTAATCTTACGTGCATTATTATTGTTAAGAATTGACACTATATCATGAATACAAGAAGGAAGAAGGTAGCAACCCGGTACTTAAAATATAAAAGAATTGCTTTTTTAACTTGCTAAACAAAAAGGTAAAACAAATTTAATACATTTTTAATCGAATTATTGATTCCGTGACAGTTGAGCTTCCTCCATAAAAAAGTTGTGGTAAATATAATCGTGGCGAAAGCTGATTCAGATTCGTGGCAGATGGTAAGTAAAAGAAATTGGGGGCACTAGAAAAAAAAAACTTCTCAAAATGGGCGGTGGGCTAAATAAGGTTGAGAACCTATGACCCAGCTATTCAGACTTGGCCACTGAACACTGCCGAGCAGAATTAGGGTAAGGTAAAGTCATTCCAAACTACGTAGTAATTCTGAACGGTTGCTTTTCACTAGGGAGATACAGAAAATAAGAACATGCTGCAAATCCCGATGAAAAGGAAACCATGATGAAATTTTAGCTAGACATGGTTTTTGATAAGAATATGTTTAGTCACTAGATCTGAATAGTCATTTTTGAACCCGGATGCCACGCAAAGTAAGCACAAAAATATCTGTTTTTTTCTCTCAATTGAACAAAAAAAGCACTTAACAGCAATCAGAAAAACGAGGGTTATTGCTTTTAATCTATCCATTGTTTTTATGAAAACTTCATAATCAGGTATACATCACTAACTGTCCATACTGCTTATTCAGACATTAAATGGATGTCGTGACAACAATGACATCAAATTTCTTCTCAAAATTATAAATAACCATGTAGGAACCGCCCCTTTGGCCACGATCAAAATCGATATCAATCTTCGTCGACTAAGAAATCCCGAAACTTTCCATATTTATTTCCAAAGAACCTTCCACAAACTTAACCATCTCAACCTCCTGTGCAAACGTGTCAACTATATAAGACCACTTATTAATAGGAAGATTCTATGCGTAAATGTATTTAGCGATGGCCCTCACAACTTTAAATTTTTGGATCTCTTGTTTTACCTTGATTTCACTTGAACTAAACATTATTATTTTTGGTTTTTCGTTGATGTTGTTTAACATTCTTATTATTATATTATTTCATGTAGTTGTCCACCGGTATTGCATGGTTTGTAGTAATTATATCTTATTTCTTTGTAGTTGTTTATGTTAATCCTCTGTCAATTTTATAAATTATTAATAAAATAAATTAAAAACACCGTTTGGCAAAAACAATCAAAAGTTTACACTCGAGCGTTGCTGGCAAGATCCTGATCATTGCACAAGCAAATATTTCTACATTTATGGACGTAATTCAATTATTATCAGGTTATTTGTATTCGATCAAACCAAACAAACTAAGGATTGTGTGTAAAGATGCATATGCATTCACTTCCGACAAAGACGTCCTTTCCAAACGTCACCAAGAAACAATATTTTATCTTCTTTACGCCTAATCATTGTTATTAGCAAAGTGGGCAAACAAACGCCGAGAAGACCTGGACACACGTCACCCGTTGAACCCGGGTACCCCAGCAAAGTAACCAAACGTCGCGAATAACACAGGCATTCCTATCATGATTCTGATATTTTTATGCCTCTAGTGAAGTATAAAGTTGAACAAATAAAACAATTTAGCAGTACATATTTTAACAAGGTCACTGTGTACAGTTTTTCTCTCTTTGTTTCTTCTTCACTGCTTTCATTCACTTTGTATTAATATGTATTATTTTTCTTTTGGTTTGTTTATAATTAAATGTATTATTTTTTTACGTATTATTTTTCTTTGGGTTTATTTAGAAGTAATTTTAAAATTTTACATTTCTTTCTTCTTTCTATATTGAAAAAAAAATTACGTAAAGGACACTTGTGCATAATTACAAATAATGAATAATAATTAAATTAATAAATATTTCGAGTCCCAGAGGTGTCAATATGTTTTTCTGATTTTTCTGTTTCCAGATTTTCGATTGAGTTTCGCTTATATTGTCTTCATTTATTTAAATTATTAAATAATTAAATTGTGCATACATTATAAATAATTAAATATTTTTGCCTAGTAAGTAAGATAAAGTTTTTTGGCGATGATTATTTGATTTGTGTCCCAAATGGGTCATTTGTAAATTTACGCCTATCAAAATGTTTCTGTCATTTGACTGTCCTAGAATGGGAGACCTTCCTAGTTGGATAGTCAAAGCCTCTGTGTACTGTATTCTTTGTAATAAAAACAAACAAACAAATAAAAATAAATAAAAAAATTCCTGTGAGTACTGTGTTGGACTCAACTTTATTTGCGATACCCACATATATAATCCAGGAATGTTTTTTGTCAAATATATTTACAAAATATTAGATACCATGTAGGTACATATATGAAGGTGGGTAGGTATACAATACACACTACAACGGCTTCCCATGGTTTTCCAAGGGCCTTTCCCATGTACAGGTGATAATTATAAGCAAATTACCTTTGTTTTATTCAGTGTAAGGGCCGCTCATTAAATGTAAGGTTATTTTATTTAACTGCCGGTTAAAATCACAGGCACTTACTATAAAATTACTGCAGCCTAATGATAGTTTGAACCAGCAGTTAGGACTAATTTTACACAGAAAAAATATCTTGAACACGTGACTGTTTTTGTGGTGGATATAATCGGGAATAAATTTCGAAATTATTAAAATAATGAAAATCGTGTAAAATAATGAATAACTTAATATTGACCGCCGCATCGAGTCGTAAACTAAAATAGCTTTAATTTATTTACCACCAAAACACGAACATGTGCCTAGCATGGTTGTTAAAAAATCCTCAAATTATGTAATCATCACAGCAATAAATAAAGAAACAAATAATTAGCAAGTAAGATAATCATTTTAAACAATTGTAACTGATTATTTTAATTTATTCCTTTATTTATTTTTTTACGCCTGTTTAGGCTTTTACATAAGTATATACAACAATATTTACGAAATTATACTTTAAAAAATATTTTGGATTCTTTTAATCGCATGTGAATGAACCTCATAATTTGGGGACCAAACCGTGGAATTGTATTCTACATGACTCCTTAGGAACTTGTGACATACATCTAATGTTTTTACAGTATTGACATTATTGAAATCACTAGATACCCTTGAAATAAATCCCAACATTTTCAAAGCTTTATTGGTTATTATTTCTATATGCATGATAAAGTTGAGTTTCGTGTAAAACCAAATACCTAAGTCATTAATTTCCGAGACAGATACTAAAGACATATTGTTAATGGAATAATCGAAAAATATTAGATTCTTTATTTGATTAAACCTCATAATTTGACATTTGCTTATGTTAAGTTGCAAGCGGTTATCATGACACAATATAATAAATCTCAACAAGATAGCGACTATCTTTTACGTATGCAATTTTTTGGCACCGAAAACAGTCGATGTAATTTTCGATTCTAAAAATAATCGATGAGTTGCCTTTGGAACATTTGAATTTTAAAATTTCGAAAAAATATAATCAAAAAAAATCAGAAGCACTTAAAAACTATTTTACCTCAATAACTTTTTATGTTCGTATCAGATTACTAACCTACTGTAGGCATCTGTACATCGGCACAATTTTTAACATAAGTCGTAAAGTCATAAGTAATTTAAAACATTTTGGTAAATGGTCAAGCAAGTTAATTCAATTCGTGTACGACTTTGAATAATTTGAAAACTTGTACCGGGTACTTCCTCCAGTTTAATTGCGTTTTCAATTAGCGAATGTTTCCTACTTAAGATGTTCTAAATGTGCACTTCATTTTCACTTTTAATTAAAGCTACCCGGAACAAGAGTTATAATTAAAATACATTTAAACTACATAATTGAGGCCCAAAACAATCAGCATCCTTATGTATTACAGCTAAAATGTCAAATTGTAAACCAAAAAAATGGTCATCTTTACAGCACAAACTATCCTCTCTAAACATAGTTTATTTCTTCACATTCGAAAACAATTCGGCACATTCGTTCTACATTTAAAGTGATGATTTTGTAGTTGTAAATACAAATTTAAGTACATCTAAATCGTATATCCATTCCATCCACGCCCACCCCTCCATCCTCATTTAATTAGGTATCAAAAGTGCAGTAGAACCTCATATGCCGTACATGTTTTAAAAGACTGATCGATGAATCGAGTCAATAAAAGCGAAACTCGTAAAATGTATCTATGATAAAAAATAGTCGCCGTATTAGCTAAATCTAGTTGCCGAAAGTTCTACGCTCGAAAGTAATAAACATAAACTGGTTATAATAAACCGTACCGTCGCGTCGCGTCAGATCAAAGTGATACCATAAGGGATTTCTGTTAATATAATATACATATATTTACGAAAAATGTTTCTTGATAATAATAATTATTACCTATCTACACCATATACGAATAAGCTTGTAAAAATCATTCAGAGGAAATGCCAAAATTCGATAAAAATTCGAGTTTTACGGTTTGGAATAAAACATCAAACGGCCTAAATCGAAGTAAACAAAATATTTTATACCAACTTCAAATCAATTTAGGCATAATATTTCATACTTTTCTTCCGAGACTCGGGAAAAGGGCGAGGTAATGGATTTCAAGAAAACAATTATTGGGCAAAAAGAAATTTTTCACAGAAGTCGGAACGTCGAGTTATAAAATATGTACAAATAAAAACTCGGCGAAAACAAAAGGAATTGGGAAGTATAACAATAAGCGTGCCATCATAATCATTTTTTTTCGGTTTTCTATTTTAGGTGGTTACCGAAGTCCTGAGTTTTTTGTAAAAGTGTAATGAAAATACATTAACAAATTTTTGCTTTAACCAAAGAACTGCTTCTTCAGTGGCCCTGGTCCATTATTAGTTTATCCTTCAGTTTATTTTGTTTTGTCTGGAGGCATTTTGGTACCAATCTACCAAAAAAGGCCATCACCAATATTTAGTTAAAAATTGGTATGTGAAAAATTTCTCCAATAAAAGCTCAATAAATACAATAATGCTTAAGACGTTAACCATCACGCTTTATTCCAGTGGTTTTCAAAGTAGAAGTCGCGAGCTTTCAATAAATAAAATTAGAATTAAAAAAACATTATTTTAAACAAACAATGCTTATATGCTTGGTACAATTTTTATCAGAAATAAAAATGATACCCAAATAATGCAAAACATATGCGCTTGGTGCGCTCGTTTTGCTTCAATTAATTTATCGTACCTTGGCTGTATGTTTGAGACCCAGAGAATGAGATTCATCTGCCGCTCCTGGACAATCCTCAATCCTGGACACACTGACCCCTAGATTCCTACCCACCCTTCATACCATTTTCCTTCCCAGAACTTCCTCTCCTCCCTTCCCTAAAATGAGCCTCTACACACCATCCCCAAAGACGACATAGGCCCCGAGGGGAATTATTTTCCTCAGGGCCTCCTGTAAGGAGATAATGTAAAAAAATCGTAACCTTGGAAGAGAAATACTCTTGTGCAAAGTACGATGTTTTTTTTTGTTTTTTACATTAACTCCACACAGGAGGCCTTGAGGAAAATAATTTCCCTCAGGGCCTATGTCGTCTGGGATGCTGTGTGGAGGGTCTTTTTGAGAAGAGGAAGGAATGAACATTGGTCTTGAAGAGACCCATGTTGTAGGAGGGAGGAAACACAGAGGCCGGCAAATAATTCCACAGCCGAGCTGTTGAACATAAGAATGAGTCGAAGAAACGACCCGTTCTCATGTAACAAATGTCAACCGTGTAAAATGTTGGGCACGCGTTTGGCGTGTTTCCCGACTATGCACCGGTGCCGAAGGGAAGGCCGGTGGCTTACACCAAGCATATCAATGGAGGGCCTGTTCGGAAGTTTGCTTCCGTTGAAAGATACTAGATTTTCATTTCGATCCCTTTTAAACGTAATCTGACAAGATTGGGTCTTTGAAACATTAAATTCAACGAGATTATTTTTACCCTAAGCGAAACACTCTCGAGGTAACCGTCCATTATTTGCTTCAAAGCCCTACGAGCTGTTGGAGTTTGTGAGTCCTTTATGAGAAGTGCCCACCATTAACACATTTTTTTAAACGGGCTCGCGCCTATTAAAAAATTGAAAACCGCTGCTGTAATCGCATGGATAAGTAGAAAGAATGGTACGTCACGCAGCTCCATTTTGCCAAACACTCAATTTTTGTGGTAGTTGGACTATTGCAATCAAATTTGGGAAACATTGTTATACAGAAACAATTTTCGAGGGAAATGGGATGGGAAGTAGGTACCGAAATATACATTTAATAAATGATCTTTCACTACATATTGACTGTATTCACCACTGGGAAACGATTTAAAAATTATTAACATTATATATGTACACATAAAAACACTACTTAGAATATCATTGGCCGTAGAAAGTCAAACCAAGAACCTCGCCGTTTTTTTTATTCGAAAGTTGTCAATTTATAATAGGTACAATTTTTTTGACAACATTGTGCTAGGATTATATTCCCCCAAGCCCTGTGTGTTTTTCACGTGGTATGGGATTGTCATAAATACATTGATGTCTCTCAATGTGAGGTTATTCTGAGAAAGTAACATCTTAAAATACAATACATATAATCATCTGTTGTCCACTCGGTAAGAAGGTTGCGCATGTATAATTTTTTATATATACACTATTTTACATTTCCCGTCATTATTACTTATGGATATTATGCGGCTACTTACCTGGTATTATAATCTCAAGGAAATTTTTTTCCATACTCTTTCTGTTGTTTAAAAAGAAATCATTTAAAATATACTAGCTGACCCGGCCACGCGTTGCTGTGGCTGATAAAACACAACGTCATCTACTGGATGGTTATCCAACCTTTATAACCACCGCCGTCTTCGAGTTTATCGCGAAGAGACAGACAGATGCCGCGGAGGACTTTAATTTATAATATGTAGAGATGGTGTGAAAGATTATAATAATGTGCATGAAATGCTTGGGGTAACTAACGTATTTAAGTTAATAAGGATTAATACTGTATTCGTCTAAATAACTCTTCAATTACCGCAATGTACGTGACCATTTTTTTAGAAGATAGAATGGATATAGTAAGCTATCCGTAAAAGATAGATATATGCCTTCGCGGACTTTTTTGTAGATCTATAAAAGAGGAATATCCCACCATACATTGTTTTGTTATATCCCAAAAGGATTAGGCAGCATTTCGATGAAAGCTACCAGGCGGCTTGACTTTTTCCGATTCTTCTAACAATTATCGTTATGTTTCAACCAATTTACACAAATCCTTGACAAATTACATACTTAAACCTTCCTAACGAAACACTCTATCTATTGGTGAAAACCACATGCAAATCTGTTCAGTAGTTTTCTAGTTTATCGCAAACAGACAGACAGACAGACAATGCTGGGGACTTTAATTTATAATATGCAGAGATGTAGAGATATACCTAGTCTTATTATTGGAACTGATACAGGGATTTTTCGATGCTTATCACGAAATCACGTACATAGGTAAAGGGTACTGGCAAACGGTGACCGGACAACTCAGAATCATGCAACTACAACACCTCCTTTGAAAAGTCATTAAAAGTGAGATGAAAAAAAAAAGAAAAAAAAAGTTAAATAGGTTACGCTAAGTTAGGTTATGGGTTATCAATTTTTGAAGTGAAACTTCCTTAGCCCCGTTAGAGTGATTTGAAATTCGGATGAAATGGAAATGACGCACTACGGCACCTGCGAAGCATCAAACTGCGCTCAAGGCTCCTACTGGTTGAGTTATAAAACGGAAACGACGATAGGTCTGCGCTCATTGGCCCCTTTGTTTTTTTACGGGTCGTCGGAATATTATGCATAAAATCGCACCTCGCCGAGCGCATTCCATAGCGCAGCGGTAGAGTGCGTCGCAAATCTCAGCGGCCAGAGAAATTCAGCGGAAATAGGTTCGAATCCAAGAATATCCAAAAAAAAATTGTTTTTGTAAATCATATCCAATCTTCAAACCACTTTAAAATAAATAGGCAAAAGAAAGCTACATCAAGCGACTTTCTAGGTTCACTTCTATTGCGTGTTAATTACACACTCTAATTTTTTTTTCATAACTTTAACGACTTTTCACAGAGGTGTTGAATTTGCTTGATTATGAGTTGTAATGGAACCCTTAGCAAACTACCCTGTTTCTTCAGACGGAAACTGGTAGGTTATTTCAACAACGTGTTAATTATTTTTCCGTTTTTTATTTTATAAACGCGGTAAAAAGTGATCCACGCTATTGTACGCGTTGTTTATGCGTTCGCGTCCAAATTTGAATACGTACAAATGAACATTGAATTTTTTTTTTTTTTTTTTAATTTTCTTTATTCATTATGTTTATTACAGGATTTTTTTACATGGTATTTCGACTACCAAGCTAGGCAAATGCCCGTATTATGGTAGTCGAGATATTACTAAGAATGTTATTACTAAGAGAAATAAAGAAAAAAAAAACAACACACAATAGAACATTAAATCAAAACAAAGATCACATTAAATTGTCTTAGCACTGATAACATTAACAATTATAAAATTAAATGAAGACAATATTAGCGAAACTCAATGGAAAATCAGGATACAGAAAAATCAGAAAAAAGATATTGGCACCTCTAGGAGTCGAACCCAGAACCTTCTGCAAGTATCATACATCGAAGTCTGCAAAGCAACAGCTCTACCAACTGAGCTAAGGTGTCTTTATCGAAGTCGGTCACTTTTAACTGTATCATTCTTTGACTAAGAACTATCAACTTCATTTTATTAACGCACATATTATTGGCTGTTATCTTTATATATTTTATTTATTTTTTATTTTATATTTTATTAACGCCCTAGTGGGCTTTTACAAGAAAAGAAGCAAATATATAATTAACAATATTAATTACATGTATTACATAAACAATAAAACAGAATAAATATGAATGCAATCGACTCGTTAGGTAAAGAATATTACAACATAAAAAGAAATGAAATGAAATATTACAAGTTGTACTTACAAAAAACTAAAACAATTCAGCTTTAAATATTTAAACATATTATTAACAATAATTATAAGACCTGACATAGAGCAAAGTGTAAATAGAACTGCAAAAATCTTATAAAGTGAGTATACATTTTACTGGTGAGGTTTAGATGAGAAAATATTTTATGAGAAAAAAAAAAATAATAAAAGTTAATTATTAGCAGATAGAATCGAGATTAGTTGATTTTTGAAACATTCAAAACCGTCAATACTAAATATATCTATAGATTCGCAGTATTTATTCGCAAGGTTATGGATTCTTGGAATTGGTGAGTATATAGAGTAATTGGTGTTGAGTTTATTGTTGCATTTAAAAATATCTTTACTACGAGTTTGTCTAGCGGGTATGCTAAAGCAAATTAGTTCCAACAAATTAGGGCTGTCAATTAAAGATTTTATAATTTTGTATAAAAATAATAAATCAATTAACACTCTTCTATCTGATAATTTAAGAAGTCTGGTTTCAGCGCGTAAGCAATTATAATTTATAAATTCGATTGGTATTTTCATTTTAAAATTGATGTACCAAAGAAATTTGTTTTGTACCTTTTCCAATGATTGAGAATGAACACATGAGCAATACAGATGTTTTAATGTTAACATACTTTTAAAATTTGCCCCCATTCTCAAGATAAAACCTAGTATTCTTATTGCATCGCTTGTTGTTTCATCGATGTGTACATTGAACTGTAGACTCTCGTGGAATATAACACCAAGATCGCGAATCTGCGATACACGAAGAAGATTAATACCATTCATATCATAAGAAAAGTTAAAAGGATTTTTACCTCTGTAAAAACTAATAATCTGGCATTTACCAATATTTAGTTGTAAATCATTGACAGAACACCTCCCGCATAGTTTGTTCAGGTTTAACTGCAGAATGGCGAGATCATCATCATTTCTAATTGTTCTGTAAATCTTCAGATCATCAGCAAATAATAGGACTTTGACATTACTAAAAATATTAACTATATCATTTATGAATAAGCAAAATAATATCGGGCCCAAATGAGATCCCTGTGGTACCCCACTTGAGGCAGCAAATGTATAAGAAGTAAACGAATCAACTTTGACCGCTAAGTACCTTCCCAATAGATAACTCTTAAACCATTCCAAAATACTCCCTCTCATACCCAACAACTTCAGTTTTCGTAATAAGAGTCTGTGGTTAACCTTATCGAATGCCTCACTGAAATCAGTATATATGGAATCAGTTTGATGTGATGAAGTCAAGGCATTAACAATTTCATTCGTGTATAATATTAAATTGGACAGGGTTAATCTTCTTTTGATAAATCCATGTTGAAGCGGTGAGATGGTTTGATTGATTCGGGATATCAATTTGTCTAGTACCAGGCTTTCAAAGAGTTTGGGTAATGTAGACATGGTGCATATTGGCCTATAGTTTGTTACGTCACTCTTATTTCCTTTTTTAAAAATAGGTGTCAAAAGACTAAACTTCCAAAGGTCAGGGAACACACCCGATGAGAGTGACTTTGTAAATAACTTATGTATGGGATACGATAATGTATGCATACAATTAACTAAGAATCTGGGTGGAACTTTTTCAGGTCCTGCGGATTTGCGGGAATCGAGAATCTTCAGCTTGGATATAATATCATCTATGGTTAGAGTACAATCAGATATATCAAGAGTCTCAACTAAATTAGAGCAAGAGATATTGCTATCTACATTTGCATTAACATATACACCGCTAAAGAAATCGGCGAACAGATTAACAGTTTCCTGACGATTTTGGGATAGTTTAGAATCGAATGACATAATACTAGGTATACAAGTACCGTTTTCTTTTTGGGATTTAACATATTTCCAAAAGAAATTTGAGTCGTTCATGATAGAGCCTTCAACATCACGTATGAAAGTTTTGTAACATTCTGCAGAGAGCTTATTGCATTCTCCCCTCAATTTTTGAAACACGGAATAATCGATAGCCAGGCGACTTTGTTTGAATTTCTTATGAGATATTTTTTTGAGGTATATTAATTCTATCAGTTCTTTTGAGAACCAGTTTGGGTATTGAGTTTCCCTGTAAGCCGTAAAAGGTACAAATTTTTCAATTGCAGAATTAATAATGGAGTAAAAAAAGTTAAGGTGTGCATTGATATCAGCCTCGCTATCCAAGAATGACCAGTCAATCTGGTTGAGATAGTTGGAAATTTGTACAACGTCTGCTTTTTTGAAATGATCGCAAGATTCAAACCCGAACTAAATGCTATCCTGGGTTCGAGTCCCAGGGGTGCCAATATCTTTTTCTGATTTTTCTGTCTTCGATTTTCGATTGAGTTTCGTTAATATTGTCTTCATTTAATTACATACTACAATTTGAGGTTTTACTCATAAAGTTAAAAATAAAAATAAAAATTAACAATTATCCTCGAACGGAATATGAATTTTTTCAGATTGTTATAAATTATTATAATGTATTTTTTAACATGCTTATTCGTAAAAATAATGTCACCATATCGTGTGTTGTTATTGTTTTTGAATTAATTACCATTTTGTCATCGCGACAGTTTTAGAAATTCTTTGGGAAAACTCATTACGTGATTAACATTAACTCACAATCATTGAAGGAATTTATAATGATTCTGGAATAACTGGATAAATTGAAGGAGATTTTTTTTTACTTTAGCTCCACACAGGAGCCCCTGAACAAAACAATTCCCTCTGAGCTTATGTCATCTTTGGGGATGCTATGTGGAGGGTCTTTTTAGGATAGGAAGGAGAGGAAGTTCTGGAAAGGAAAAGGGTATTAGGTGTGGGTAGGAATCTGGGGGTCAGTGTGTCTAGGAGTGGTGGACGTATGAATCCATCCCTCCCACTGCGATGCAAGGCGATGTTCCAAGAGACTGCAGCTGGAGAAGTCGAAGGGGATATGCATCTGGTGGGCAGACACATCCGCCTCCAAGACCCGGACACACCTCACCCCATGATGTATGGGTATGTATATATATGTGTAAGTGTACGCATCTGTAAATATATGTATATGTACCTGTCAAAGAACAGACACAGTCTAGTGAAGCGGGTTACTTACTAGTTTAAATACGATACATTAAAACAATAAACGCCCGGGTTGCCGGCATAAACTATATGAAATAAAAAAAAAAACATATATGAACCCTGTAACGTAGCGAACCACTTGGGGTGACCTTTGGCAGAGGTGTTGGTTATCCAATAAATGGTTCCCGGAGCGGCGGTATCCCGCCTCCCATTAAACAAGTCATTATATATTATTTGATATTCATATCAATCATACTTTTCAGGAGTGGAGAACTGGAGACTGTTCTGCTAACAATTATGGAATAATACGGATGTTATTTTCAATGAAATTTTTAATTTTTAATAATTCAGCATATAAACTATTTAAAACGGTTTCATATAAAATGCAGTATCTCCGTCAATTTTACCAATTTCCTTAAAACATTTGGTGAGAGCATTAACAAATAATGCGTCTTTCAGAAAATGAATTAAAAAATGATTTTTTTACCCTGTCCTGGTGCCTTAAAGCCTTGGTTAGGATTTGATCAAACGAAAATTGAGGCATTCGGAGGCCCCCAGGATGAGAGGCCGGTGTGAACTGAATAAAAAGCTTCATTGGTGGGGGACTCATTCAGCTTTGTCGCCCGGGCCACTGACGGGCTTAGTCCGCCACTGCATTTGTCCCCTTTCATAGATATATTGCCTTATATACAAATAAAATCGGTGACCGGACTCATCTCGACAACGTGCAACTTCATCATTCCTTTGAAAAGTCATTAAAAGTTTTGAAAGAAAAATGAAATAAAAACTGGCTAAATAAGTTACATTAGGTTAGGTTATAGGTTATGGTTTATTTAAAAAAAATGTTTAGTTGTCATGGAACCTTAATATTACTTTGAATCTTTTGCAATTTCCATTTTGCTTGTATCTGACAGTTAATGGTTTTTACGAGTTGCAGTGCAGTTCATCACTATAGTTGGATTGGGTTCTAACTTTACCTTACCATGTTTTGAGGTGTCAAAGTTTGCAAAGATAAAAGATCATGAGAAATCGGTTCCATGACAATTCAACACCTCTTTGAAAATTCATTAAAAGTAATGAAAGTAAAAAAAATAGTCCTTAACCTATTTAAACAAGTTTTTTTACCATCAATTTTAATGACTTTTCAAAGGAGTTATGAAGTTAAATATTGTCGAATTGTTCGGTCCTGAGAAATCGCCTTTGCAAATTTTAACATCACTTACACTCTCTATTTTGTTTGTATCTGACAGTTGATCTTAAATACGAGGCACATTATGGTCCGTCATTTCATTTGGATAGGGTTCTAACTACGTCTTACCATTTTCTAAGGTTTCTAAGTTTCCAAAGACGAATTTTAGAAATCTATGTAAGAATTTTAATTTATGTATTTTAGTTTATCATATTTTAATGGAAAATATTTTAATAGGGCTTGGCCCTAGCTAGGAATAGCATTAGGGTAATGTAATTAGAACCTTGTGCAATGAATTATTATGCTCTAGCTGGTTGCACAGGGTTCTATTTGTATGTTTAGGTATGTTCTAAAAGGGTAAGTTTACGTCCTCTTTAAATTCTTTCATTTAAAATATGTTCAATTAAAATACTTTACACAAGGTTCAACATCAAAATCGGAAATTTGTAAACAGATTATGAGAAATCATCTTTGCAAACTTTGACACCTCATATCTCAGAACAAGATGAAGCGAAGTTAGAACCCTATCCAAATGAAGTGACGAAATAGATGTTTAAAAATAATTTTACTAGATGATTAGATTCATTCAAGTTCATTGTAATTGGGTTAAACATTTCAGTACCAGCAGGTAGCATTTGAAGCAATTTACAACATAAAATTAAGTCTCATGCCTCATAATATTATTGAGATTGGAAACGGTCGTATTTATTATTAAATCGTCGATGAACGCCATCTATCATTAACTCCGCAAAACTTTTTATATTTTAGTTTTTAACAAAGTTTTTAACGATTGTGCGATCTGATCGTTACCATTTGTACTTATAACTATTCACTCTAATTTATTGTTGTAATGAATTTATTGATGCTATTCTCTTGCTTATGTAAAATAATAAATGATACAACTCTTCAATCAAATAAAAAAACTTCAATAATACCGGCAAGTTAGTTACACGTATTTAAAAAATCAATCCAACAAACAATATTAATATTTTTATTTCTAACTTAATGAGTAAAACCACAAATCGTAATTTTTAATTAAATGAAGACCATGTTAGTGAAACTCAATGGAAAATCTGAAAACAGAAAAATCAAAAAAAAAGACACGGTCCCCTCTGGGTCACGAACCCAGGACTTTCGCCTTGCCGGGGCGCAACTCTCCCAACTGAGCTAATGTGTTCCCCGATTCGCTCATAATTAATTGTATCATGTTAACTCTCATACCTCGATTCGGTCATAATTAACTTTATCATGTTAGCTCTCATACCTCGATTCGGTCATAATTAACTGTATCATATTAACTCTCATACCCCGATTCGGTCATAATTAAACGTATCATTAACTGTATATGTACATCGACTAAGAACTACCAACATTATCTTCATTTTCTTAACGGATATTTTTATTGGCTGCTATCGTTATGTATAATTGCAAGATTCAAACCCGAACTAAATGCTATCTAGTTAGTGTCTAGGATAATATGACCGAAATATTTAAAATTTTTTCTGTTTTCAGACTTATGATTTTAGTTTCGCTAATATTGTATTAATTTAATTAAATAATTTAATTATTAATTTGCCGAAGTTGTATTAAGTTTTCCATAAAAAATACAAAACTGAAGAGAAATACAGATTAGCATTATAAAATAATCGCGATGCGTTGTATTTTTTTGGGTCCTAAATATCTATTTCTTGTTTTATATTTCTTCTTTAGACCCACTTTACTGGCAATGTTCTTCTATTTATTACGAAACTTAAATGTAGGTTCTTTTACCTCGTACGAAAGCATTTATCGAATTTCAGCACATAAATAAACGCGAAATTTCACCTGAACGTTCCCACCATTTCGTTGGTCCTTTATTTCATTGCATTAAAAATCATTTCTCCCGTCCGGATCGCCGGCTTCAATGCCTCGTAAAATAAGGAAAATGACCCAAAACAAATCGAACATAATGGACAGAGGCCGTAACTGTGGGCACAAATGGGTCAGATGAATTCTCACTCAAAGGAAATGAAAGGAAACGAATCGAAAATCGATTTGCCTGAACCTTTGGTAATGGGTATCGAATATACGAGACGTAGGTTCTATGTTCTATGCGGGGTTTTAGCAATAAGAACAGTGTGAGACGACCCGCATAATACTTAATGTGAAATGGAAAATCGAATCACCTAATATCATATATTATTCAAAAAACGTAGATTTTGTATGAAACCCACATTTTTTAAAACTTTTTGCTTGGCGGTTTCATGAAATAAAATTGTTTGATATAGCTTTTTTGCAATGGCAATAAAACATTATTTGAACCCAAGATTCGAAGAAAATGTTATTAACATTGATTAATAACCTTGATTTGAACCAACAGCGTGCGGGATTTTTAAAAATATAATTAGACCATAACCCTTAGTGCCGTATAAGCATGTAATAGATTTGTGTCGAAATGAAGAAAATAATACTAAGAAGTGAAATTGCGAAGAGTGTTTATATACAGGGTGTCCGGGGGTAAAGCGCATTAACTTCGGGAGGTGATCCTACATGATAGTATAAGTAAAAAAGATAAATAACTTTTATCGAAAATCCAACTTTTAGAGGTAGTTTTGTGGTAAAAAGATACAATTAGAACGGCATGTGTGGCCAGCTTTATTATTTTCCGCTGTTACGATATGGGACAATCATAACTATCTAATTATGTTGCCACAATTGTGCCCCGTAGGCAATCAGCAAGTAATATCGTACCTCACACTAAGGATTTTTAATAGGTAGGTAAGTCTTTTTGTATGGGGAAAAAAAAGTTGGAATTTCGGAAAAAGTTGTTAATCTTTTTTACTCCTACCACCATGTAGAATCACCTCCCAAAGTGAATGCACTTTAACTGTATATTTTAAGTACTTTAAAAATCACTATCGTTCACAAAAAAATCAATATTTAGATGTTCTCTTTGTGCATCTAGTCTCTAAGTTTCCTCATGTTTTTATTGTTTTAGATTTTCCAGCGGTAAGGCTCTTGACTCGCAATCCGAAGGTCGCGGGTTCGAATCCGGCGTGGCAAATAAATTTTATTTGATTAATTTGTGTTATTTCACCAATTTATTCATTTAAAATAATACATAGTATATTTGCGGCACATTCCAGAGTGGAAGGTACTCTCAGTATGTCCTGGTGTAAGACCACCATTCAAAATTGAAACGTTATTTGAAATGGATTTAGCCGTGTTTGGTGACCAGATCTGAATAGCCAAGTACTTCCCGGTCTTTCTCTTCCATATCTCCTTCCCCTCCACACTACCTTCAGCCTCACAACATACCCCAATTGGGGATGCCATAGTCTCACTGGCTCAGTTGACTGCTCAGACGGGAGCAGTTGGGACTTTTGTGCGGTATTCATGTAAAAAAAGAAAGACATGAGTGGGCGAAGGTGCTATCTTATTTAGAATACCACACAGTAAATTTAAATATGCGCAAAACTCTGTAATAGTACGTATCTGTGAAACTTACAATGCCTTACGAGATGTAGACATTTTCAACCGTGACTTGAAATCTTATAAAATGCAGCTTAATAAATTAATAACTTAAAATACTTTTTTTTCTCTTTTTTGTGAAAATTATATTATTATCAACCATAGTAAATAGTATAACCATGTTTGTTAATAATTTTACGTTTTTCTTTATTATGTTTTATGTTCTTCTTTTTCATGTTTTCCTTTACTATGTTTATATTTTTTTTCTTTGTCATTTAATAAGTGGAGTAGGTAAAAATACTAAACCAATATTTTTTAACAAAATGGAACTTAATTGGTCTACAACATATGCATTTTATTGTTATAATCATTTTTCTGTATGACTGTTTGTTTCCTCAATAAAAAGAAATAGATAAAAAATAAAAAATATCGATAAAATTTGTAAAATAATTTCATACTTCCAGAGTCGAAAATATTCTCAGTATCGCCTTTGTAGAGGACCATAATTCTGAATAGAACATTGCTAGAAATGGTTAACTGGATTTGGTAACCAGATCTAAATAGCCAGATAATTTCCTACTATATTCAGCCTTACAACATAACCCCATTGGGGGTACCCCCATTATATGATATAGTACTAGTACTAGATGGCGGGGAGCGGTAGGAACTCTTGTGCGCTAATCACATAAGAAAAGATTTTTTATGCAGTTGGGTATATGGAAGGAAGACTGTATTAAACCGATTAAAAAGCCATACAGTATCTAAGATTAAATATTATTTAACCATAAACCATGGATAGACAACTTTTCAAAGATTTGTAAAACGCACAAATGTGGGTTTCAGGGTCTCTTGCACGGTCGATCGATAAATGTGTTAACGATAATGTCGGAAACTTATCATCGTTTCAGAGGACGAGTGCTGATCGCCAACGATATAAATACAGTTCACATTTAAGGGCCAGCTGTGTCGTAGAATTTGCACAAATTTCATTTTAATTTTCAAATTTTCAAATACTATTCAAGTTTTGTTTTCATTTCATTGTGGACAAGTTGATCCATAGAAATCAAATAAAACATAACTTTCACAGAACTTTGAAAATAACATTGAAATTTGATGAATTATTTAAATTTTGTGAAATAGCTGGCCCTAAATGTTCTTAACCTTTTCGACGTGTACTGTGGTTTTTGTGTTAGAGACCTGCAGTCGCGCTCGAGAACGATGAAAAGTTGTCGACATTTTCGGTAGACCGTGCAAGATGCCAGTCACGCGCACAAAATGTACGTTCGTGATAAGCGACTAGTTAACCGTCCATTTAGAGAAATTCCACCACATGCGGGGTCGTAGATTTTTACGATCTTCCGGCCTCTATAAGGTTTGCAGAAATACGACGTTCTAGATCAAGAATTCTGTCTGCGCGAGCATCCTGCCAATTTTAGAAAGTATCACAAAAATAATACCACGAAGATTTCAGTCGAATATCAAGCAAAAATTACAGTCCTTGAATCTTTTCGCGTCGAGTCGTTCGCTCGATATCGAACAAAAAAGCATCGAGCGAGTTGGTTGAGACATGTTCGAATGAGCGCAAAACCATCTAGCATAAACGAGCGTGGGTACTTACAGCTTATGACTTCGCAAAATATGAGTACAACTGTTTTAAGGAAAATGAATCGTTTTTATTTATTTAAATCTGTGAAAAATCAGGAGATGCTATTATAATTCCCACAGCAACGGGGGAGATGCAAGGAAATGATTCCCTTTTTCCTTTGGAGGAAGAAGACATACGTAAATTATTTGTCTCACTATTATTTAGTGTGTAAGAGAGCGCTGCAGTATTAGGCTGATAAGGATCGTACGTTTATTCCTTTTTTGGGCCGTCGCCATGCCGTAACCGTGGAATTTTAGGATTTAACGTAACGGGGTAGGATTTGTGATTTATAAAATAGTTGCATCAGGATCAACGCCTTTCAAAAACAAATATTGTAAATTTTCTAAAATATAATTATACTTTTAGCCGACCTAACAGTCATCATTTTCTTGCATCTCGATCACACACCGCACCGTGACGTCTCCGTAGACCCCTACCAATACTACTTGCCGTGACGATAGTTTTGAAAGTATGGAATATAGTTTCAAGGATGATATTGAGGTAAGAGTCAGTGCTGATGGTTTTGCTTTTGTTCTTAAACATATGCTGCAACTCTTTCTTACACATGAAGTAACAACAATCGAAAATGAGACAAACGGTGAAAGTTGAATGGTGAACGGTGTTTGCACTCCCCAAAGGAAACATGCAATCATTATCATACATCTCCCTCACACGTATAAAGAAAATAAAAGACGTAAAGAAGTAGTACTTTGGAGGAAACATTGTAGCGTGCCCCGGGCGGAGCACCCACATTCTGCACAAGGCCAGCTCAGTAAGGTCGGCAGAACAGGTGAAGCGCTCTGCAACAGGGTCGTAGGTAGCTAAAAAAGGGGATACATGGTAGTGGGCCAACACTCTTCCTTATGTCTCGTCAAATGAAAGATTGTCTGGGTTGGAACAACACTGTATTGACGGAAATACACAATTACAACAAGGGACAGTAATATTCACATCGGTTAACAAACACAGGAAAAACAAGTATGCCTAGCTGAGTAAAACATCCTAAGCAAATCTCTCTCGTCACCGCCCTCCCGGGGGGTGTTTACGGATCGCGAGGTAAGAGGGGACACATTACAAAATGGAGGTGGCTTTGTTACTCACGGCCGCGCGGGGAAGGCGCCCAGGAGGTGGTGGCGTAGTAGCTGAGCATGTCCATGCTCAGCAGGAAAGTACAGTGGTCCATCGCCAGCAGGTGGCAACAGCAGCTCCTTGCCGTCCAGCTTGTGCCCACAAAGCAGGCAGTCGCGTCCCTTTTCCGTTGGCGTCGGTGTTCTAGAACAACTCGACTCGGCGCGCGGGAACAGGTTGGGTATTGCCCCGACACGGGTTGCTATGCTGGGAGCTAGCGTGCGACTGGCGGCTGCCGGCGGGGCAACCGCGGTGCTTGCGGCGAGGGGAAGGGAGCGGTATGTAAGGGGGGACGGCGTGGTGGTTTGTTACTCTCGTAGGGTGGCCGGCTAACAAACGTGTGCGACTTTAGGTAGCGTAGGGTGGCGACGTAACAACATTCACGCGTATTTTGTATGTCTCACCGTTATTTAATGTGTTAGAAAGAGCTGCAGCATTGTAGCGATAAGGAACGTACGTTTATTGCATTTTTTTGCCGTCACGGTACCGTAATCGTGTATCGTCACGGTTAGTATAAAAGCACACAATTGGTGTAAAAGTGACCCGAAAACTTTCGTATCGTGAGCTACGGCAACATGAAACTTAGAAAGAGCTATATCCATCTGAACTTTCTGGCTCAACGAACATTGTTTTCACTTCTCAATTTCAGTTTCATCGAGAATAGTGTTGTTTTTAAATGTTAATTTAATGGTAAAAAAATGTCGGAACTGAAAAATTGGAAATTGTTAATTATATTATTAATTGAAAGGGTGTTGAAACTCGCTTGAACTCGAGTAGTAACTAACAGCATATTAATTTAAATCCGTTTAGTTTTTGGCACTAATTAGTTGAAACCCGTTAATTTTCAACCCCAACGTTAGATATTATATCATAAAACTTTTCAACTTTGTTTAACCCCTACGTAGAACGAGTGTCGTGTGGGCTAAAATTGGGCCAATTTGAGGCTTACCGCGTCTTCAAATCAGCGCCACTCCTCGGTCATAATTATTGCCAAAGTTTCCTCATCTCACGAATAGCGGTGGACGTTTTACCCAAACAATCAGCTTACGTATACAACATGTTCCTCAATTTAATGGCTCAATAGTTCACCAATTAATAACTTTGCCCACGAATAACTTGGTAAGCCCATATCTAATACTTGCGCGAGGTTTGATATTTATATTATATTAAACAAGTTGAAGCCGTGTTAATATTTTTTAAATTTAATCACTAGAGCGATAGCTACCCATATTTAGGAACGTGATTTAAAAAAAAATGACAAATGGTGAAATCTTTGTGGATTCATTGGCTAACCGCAGTATGCAGTTCGCCTGTTTACGTATTCATATTTAGAGGTATGATATTAATTAAATCGAATGGCCGAATCGAAACCGAACACCCGGAAATCTCCATCGCTCGACCGGTTAAGGCATAAATATATCAAACCACCCACGGTTAAGGCCCCGCTTACCCTAAGTAAATTTGTAATTTGAGAAATATCCATTCCAATACTTTAAAATATTTCCAATAGGGGTTCTTTATTCGTTTTAGATCACCGATATTCGTGACATCTATTGAAATCAATGAAAACTTTTACCAATTAAGAAAACAGTCGAGTGTCCGGGATAAAGTGCCTATTATTCTCAATCTGTGGGAAATGAATTTAATAAATTAAATACATTTTTTAAATTTTATATTAAAATGTAACTTATACAAATGTGTATACACAGGATAAAGGAACTTACTTTACTTACAAACAAAAATACTAAAGTCGCGATAAAAAATGGGAGGGTGGGGTTAGGAGAGTAAAAATTTGGAGCTGTAAGTATTTCATAATGCCAAAAAAATAAAAATATGAAATAAAATATTTGCCAAAAAAATTGTTTTTTTTTCTGGATAGGGACACCCTAATCACCTACCGGGATGAAATATGCTTTAAAACGTATTCTCATATCTACCAAACATACATAAAAAAATGACAAAAATCGGTCAAGCCGTTTCGGAGGAGTGCGAACACAAACACTGTGACACGAGATTTTTATATATAAGACATTTTATAAAAGAATATCTAAGAGCTACATTTTTATTAAATGTGTTATTAATATTTGAAAAAAAACATAATTCATTAAATCATTTATCTTCCCACGGTTGAAGAATATTATTGGCTGTTTCCGAGCGTAATGTCCACCTAGCGAGGGATTTAACACTAACAGTGTCTCTCTCGCAAAAATAAAGTTGGTTGTTTTCAGGTGGGAAAAAATATAATAACCAGTAATTGTTGAATGAAACACTAGTATATATTGAATCAATTATCGGGTATAAGATAAGCGCCGCCAAGGCTCAATTGGGAGAGCAGCTGACCGGCAATCAGAAGGGCACGGGTTCAAGTCCCGTTGGCGTCATGTATCTTTTCTCGGAAGATTTTTTCAATGTGGATGAGCGTTTCAGGCTGATAATTATTGCTTATAATAATTGTTACATTTTATGGTTGATTCATGTGCAGACAATGATTTACCAATTTTTAGTCGGCTAGGTGCCATAGGATCTAAGTTAGGACCGATTACAAGTGTTGTTACAAAGCGCTCGTAAAACGATGAATTAAAAAAAAATCTTTTGGAATATTTTTAGATTGATTTGTGTATGGACCATGGTTTTTAGTAAGAATCCGAAATTTCAGTCGGCTCAGTGCCATAGAGCAGGGGTGCCCAAACCGTCGATCGCGAGTGCTTTTTGAGTCGATCTCGAGAAAATTTTCCGATGTAAATAGATCTTTTCACAGTTTTTGTTTCAGATGATCCTCAATTATGCCTCAATAAAATCGCACATTTTTCATTACTTTTTGTTTATAATTTATTTGGATCTTATATTGTCAATGGTCGCGCCTTTTTTATTGTTCACTCTATCCTCGACTAAGGTGTGTGACGTCACAAGTCCCCATGGAAAAAAACATCGTCTAATTATTGCAGATTCATGGTGAAAATTTCCCTAAAGAACGAAGTTTTCGATCTAGTTTCTAGTGTGTGGTTTGGTTTATTTATGAGTCAGCCAGTCCGAGTTGTAAATAAAAGGCGTTATGTAGTTTATTAATAAATAATACAAAATGCGGTGCGGCAGAAGTAAAACGTATCATTTTAATAATGATTGGGTGGAAGAATGACCCCGGGCGGCACTTTTGGGGCAGCAAAATTTTACAATAAATAATAATAATATCTTTAACCCGTTTCAATTCATATTATTGTCGTACTTACATTTTGGACCGATTGAAATGAGCACGGAATTTTTCATTACTTATTCTGTGGCGAAACCGATAACCGTCAACACGCGAACATTGTTTTCCATGACTAAGTTTCCACGTCGTGTTCTCGAATGCAAGTACGAAAAAAGTTTACTAAAATCATCAAAATTATACTGTTGGTTTAATACCTATTACAATCTGTGCACAGTTGAAACATATTTATGTAAAATGTGAATCTTATGTGGACGTCATCATCCAGTCTGCTACATCAACCATTGAGTTTTACGCTTCCTTTTTTCCCACCTTCTAAGAAAGTTCCTTAAATTCACATTTTTTTTACAAACACTGTGTATGTGCTGTCAGAATCAAAGAGAAACCATTTTCATTTTCTGAGTGTAGTTTTAATTCGCCGCATACAGATTTAATTAAAACCAGTTTTGTGTTAAGGATGTAAAATTCCGATTGTGGATTCATCTGCTGACACATTTCGAAAGAAAAAAATTATCTTATTCGAAGTGCAATTACAAAATTGTAGTTGTTGACTATTTATGTACTGCCAGAATCAAAGAAAAAACATTTTTATGTTCGGAGTGCAGTTTTAATTCACCGCATACAGATTTAATTGAGACCAGTTTTGTGTTCACAATATAAAGATAAATTAAATAACATGCTAATTCTTTTTTACACGGATACTATTCTCGTTCTCCGAAAGCAGTAACACATTTGTAGTAGCTTTTAAGTAGATTTATAAACATGATTTTTATTGGAAGAATTCTCGTCACATGGGATATAAAATGAGATCGCAATTTCTACCCCCCCTCCCCGGCACTTGAAAATCTGTGGTTGAAGTACCTAGATATACACATACTAGCAGCCTGTCATAGTCGATCCATCGGAGTCGAATAATATTGAGGTCGATCGCCAGCAGTTCAAGTTTGGCCACCCCTGCCATAGGGTCTTAGTTACGACCCAACAGAAGTTTTGTGACATAGCGTCCGAAAAACGATGATTTAAAAAAAATTATCGTTTGGGAGATATTTTCATTGATTCGTGTAGAGATCACGATTCAAAGTAACAATAAAAAAATACAGTCGACTCGGTGCCATAGGGCCGAAGTTATGACCGACTTCAAGTGTTTAAACGACCGAACCCAAGTCTTAAAACGATGATTATTTTAAAAAATTCTTCTTTGGCAGATTTTTTGATTGAATCGTGTACAGATCATGATTCGTAATAACGACAGAACGAAGTGCTATAACGACCGACCCTAAGTTTTGAAATGATTATTTTTATTTAAATTCTTGTTTTGTCAGATTTTCGATTGATTTGTTAGATTCCAAAATTTCAGTCATCTTGGGGCCATAGGGCAAAGTTTTGATCGTCCCCAAATATTTAAACGACCGAACCCAAGTGTTAAAACTATGATTATTCTTCAAAATTTTGCTTTGGCAGATTTTTTGTTTGATTCGTGTACAGACCATGATTCGTAATAAGAATCCAAAATTTCAGTCAATTCGGTGCCTTGAGGCCGAAGTTTTGACCGAACCCAAGTATTAAACCGATGATTTAAAAAATATATATTTTGGCAGATTTTATGGTTAATTCGTGTACAGACCATGATTCTTAGTTAGAATCCATTTCAGTCGGCAACGTGCCGTAGAATCTAATTTAGGACCGATGTGTTTTTACAAAGCGCCCGTAAAACGAAGATTAAAAAAAAACAATCATTTGAAATATTTTTCAATTGATTCGTGTACGGATCATGATTTTTAGTAAGAATCCAAAATTTGAGTCGGCTGGGTTCCAATTGGCCCCCATTTACGACCCAACCGAAGTGTTGTTACAAAGCTTCCGAAAAACGATGATTTTTTTAAAGTTATTGTTTGCGAGATATTTTGATTGAATCGTGTACAGACCACGATTCTTAGTAAAACTCCAAAATATTAGTGGGCTCGGTGCCATTGGGCCGAAGTTATGACCGACCCCAAGTGTTTAAACGACCGAACCCAAGTATTAAAACGATGATTTAAAAAAAAATTGATACATTTACGGTTGATCTATGATTCTTAGTAAGAATCCAAAATTTCAGTCGGCTCGGTGCCATATAAATTACGGTAGAAGTGTTGTAACAAAGCGTCCGAAAAACGATGATTTTAATAAAAATTATTGTTTGGGAGATATTTTCATTGATTCGTGTAGAGACCACGATTCTAAGTAACAATCGTTAAATAATACTTTAAAGAGCTGCTGTGGAAGACAAAACAAAAAGCTAAAGATAATAATTATATGTTTACTTGGTTCAAAAATAATTAAATCCTCACAAAAAAGAACTCTGATCATACTTCAAAAATAATAAACGTAAAACATGTCAACGACTTACAGCTCATAATCTAATTGGTTACATTATTTTTAACTGTCTACTGTATAGGTAACTCCATCTATTTCAAATGGACTCACTACTAAACATTGATTTTGAACCACCCTATCATGAAGAACATATATTCAAAAATTCTCAAGATTTTAAAGTATTCCACACAAATAACTCTTTAAATATAATATCCCAAAATATTAGAAGCATTCGCAAGAACTTAGACAGTTTTACAATTCTTTTACAAGACCTCGACTCCCGCTTTGATATAATAATTTTAAGTGAATGCTGGACAGATGACTCTTACACCGATATCTACTTACCTGGATATTCGACATTCCATACTACTACTAAACTCAACCAAAATGATGGGATAGTTATCTTCGTAACAGAATCGCTGAATCCCTTTATCTCTGAAATAAATTTAACGGAAGCAAATTGCATAAAAATATCACTTGGATCTGATTTATCTGTATTTGCGATTTATAGACCTCCTTGCTTTAAAAATCTTACACCTTTCCTAAATTCTCTACAAAAACTTCTGAATGATAACACAAATACCCAACAACTCATCTTAGCGGGTGATCTGAACATAAACATTTTGAATTGCAATCCTCAAACTAACGAATATCTAAGTCTTTTAAGTCATTATGGCCTTAAATCAACTATTAATTCTACCACAAGAATAAGCCTTGAGTCCAAGTCTTGCATTGATCACATTTTTGCTAAAACCAAGAAAATAACCATCTCATCCATTATTCACACAACGGTCACCGATCACTACACTACTTCACTCGGCATTAGATCGAACTTCAAAAATAAAACGAAAATGCCTACAAACACCACACAACACGTCATAGACTTCAAATCACTTAGGGCAGAAATTAGTCATGAATCCTGAACTTCAACACTAAAAGAAAAAGACCCGAACAAAGCTCTAAATGCTTTCCTAATAACTATGGAAAAGTACACTAACAAGCACACTACAATAAAAACACATAAAAACAAAGCTCACAAAACATTGCAAATTAAACCATGGATCACTGCAGGGCTAGTAAAGAGTATTCACAAACGAAACGCAATGCACATGAGAGTACATAAAAACCCACATGACGGTAAACTTAATCATGACTACTTATTATATAGAAATCTATGTAACAAATTAATTAAGCAGGCCAAATACAAATTTTATAGGAACGCAATTGAAAATGCCAGAACGGATCCAAAAAAAACTTGGAAAGTCATTAATGAAGCAGCATATTTAAAACCCAAGAAGAATAATAATATCAAGAAACTGTCAATTAATGGAGAAATCCTTGAAACTAAGAACGAACCATTTAAACTAGCTAATTATATTAATTCTCATTTTTCCAACGTAGGCCTAAATCTAGCAAGCAAAATCCTCAACAATCACCACACTGCAAAAAAACTTTCATCTAAACACAGCCCTACCAAGCATCCATTACACTCTTTTAATATATATAAACTCAATAAAACAGAAATTTCCGACTTTATTTTATCTCTCAAACCACATTGCGCTCCGGGCCCGGACAAAATCTCAAACCAAATTCTGATTAATCTGCGAGAATTTATTGTTATACCTCTTCTACACATATTCAATCAAAGCTTTAGCCAAGGGATTTTCCCGGATAAACTAAAAATTGCCATTATAACTCCAATTCACAAGTCAGGGGACAAATCTCTCATATCTAACTACAGACCTATCTCACTATTAAATTCTTTATCGAAAGTTTTGGAAAAAGCAATGAAAAAAAGGCTAATATCCTACCTCGATAAACACAACTTACTCTCAGATTGTCAATTCGGTTTTCGAGCTAAAATGAGCACAGAACAGGCTATATCCGAATTAACTGATTACATTGTCAAAAATACAGATGTAGGATCCAAAGTCATCGGAGTTTTTCTAGATCTGGCTAAGGCTTTTGATACTATCTCTCATGACATTCTGTACGAAAAACTTAAAAATAATGGTATCAACGGTCCGCCGCTCGAATGGTATATTAGCTATACTAAAAACAGGAAACAAATAGTTGAACTTAATAAATGCTACAGTGATCCGGAAGAAATCAAGTATGGCGTCCCTCAAGGTAGTGTACTTGGTCCCCTTCTATTTCTCATTTACATAAATGAACTTACCGATATTAAAATGGCATCTATCGACTACAAGGTAATCAGTTACGCAGATGACACGGTAATTCTATTCAAAGCACCGAGTTGGGAAAAGGCCTTCAAAAGTGCGGAAACTGGTATGTTAGAAATAAAAAATTGGCTGGACGAAAATCTTCTTACCTTAAACATCTCCAAAACAAAATACTTAACATTCAGCAAAACCACTACCGGGCAACCAAAAATCACTCCGCCTTTATACCTACACCCTGATATTACCTCAAATCCCTCAAATCACAACTGCGAAAAAATAGAACATACTGATAATATCAAGTATCTAGGCTTAACAGTGGATTGTAAATTAAACTGGGAACTTCATATTAACTTACTAACTAAAAAAATCCGTAAACTAACATTTATTTTCAAAACTATTAGAAACATTATGCCACTAAAACAATTAAAAAATGTTTACTACGCTCTTTGTCAAAGCCTCCTAACTTATGGAATTTCTGCTTGGGGGGGAGCTGCCGACAAGTACATTAAACCGCTTAACACAATTCATAAAACATTAATTAGGATCATGTTCAAAAAACCTTATCTTCACCCGACGGAAAACATACTTATTACTAATAACATACTAGATATCAGGAAGCTGTTCATTAAAAAGATCATACAAATAAACTGCGTAAATTCCTCTCCATGCCACATAACTCACCCGAAAAACACAAGAGCTAAATCGTGTAACCTACTTCTAGTGCCTAAAACTAAATCAACTTTTGCCCAAAAACACGAATCTTACCTCGCACCTCACATTTTCAACACCTTCCTAAAAGAAACCACCTACTGTACCACAAAAAACAACCTAAACTGGTTATACAAACATTTCAATACATGGTTACTACACAAAAAAAGGGCAAGCATCACCAAGTTATTAGTAATCTCATCTTAGTCTTTAATCCTCACTCTTTATTTACTTATATGTGTTGGTTACTTATAGAAATTTTATCTTAATTATTAATACTGCTTTTGTATTACGAATGCTTTTATTATTAATACTGCTTTTGTTTTGCGAAAGTTTATATTATTATTACCTCATATGTATATTATTTTGTTGAAATCTTATAGTTCTAGATTTAGACGCTAGCATTACTATGTGTACTTGATGAATTTTTGGTTTTATGGAAATTTGTCAATTCCTTGATAACTGTATTTCAACTCCCAATAATTCTTATTTGATTATATGTATTTAGGTTTTAATATGTATCTATGAGTTTGATTATGTACACGTATGCGAATACCTGTGTGTAAGTATGTGCGCATATGCGTGTATGTGTGTATGAACATAATTGTGTATATGCATGTATATATATGTAAATGTATATGTGTCTAAGTTTATGTATATATATATATATATGTACCCGCCTCGGAACAGACTTAGTCTAGTGAGGCGGGCTACTAACTTGTGTGTATATGATTATTATTACAATAAACGACCGGGTTGCCGGCATTAAAAAAAAAAAAAAAAAAAAAAAATCCAAAATTACAGTCGACTCGGTGCCATAGGGCCGAAGTTATGACCGACCCCAAGTGTATGTTATTATTGTATTCGTGTATTATTTTTGATTGACAAGTGATTAAACGACCGACCCCAAGTTTTGAAATGATGTTTTTTTTTTTAAATTAAAAAAAATATATATAAACAGAATCGTGTACAGACCAAGATTATGTAAGAATCCATAATTTCAGTCAATTCGGTGCCGTAAGACCGAAGTTATGACTGATCCCAAGTGTTTAAACGATCGAACCCAAGTGCTATAACTACCGACCCCATGTTTTA
Source organism: Limnephilus rhombicus (assembly GCA_929108145.2). Taxonomy (NCBI): domain Eukaryota; kingdom Metazoa; phylum Arthropoda; class Insecta; order Trichoptera; family Limnephilidae; genus Limnephilus; species Limnephilus rhombicus. Next base: position 29,287,219 of record OV815277.1, on the reverse strand, counting down.
AAAAGATTATCATTTTTTAAATTCTTCTTCTGGCAGATTTTTTGATTGGTTCGTGTGCAGATAGTAAGAATACAAAAATTCAGTCGGTGTCATAAGGATAAATTTGCGACCGACCGACTGTTTAAAAGAACGAACCCGGTTAACCCTGTTAAAAAGATGATTATTTAAAAAAAAAGTTATTTTTAAAATAATCTTGTACATTCATGATATAGGTCCGAAGTTATGAATGACCCCAAGTGTTTTAATGACCGAAACCAAGTGTTAAAACAATGATTTTTGGCAGATTTTTTGATTTATTCGTATACAGACCAAAATTTCAGTCAATTTGTTGCCGTAGGGCCTGTTCCCGTTAAGAGGTTTATAACTAAATATTCGGCAATCCACTTCTGTATAAATACAATGACAACAAAATGTATAGGTAGGTAACACTCACGGAAGAGGAGCAGGTTCATTTGGGAAGTAGTTCCTTTGAAGATGAAATCACTATCTGAGATGTAGTTAACTTTTTAACTTGGTGTATTATTGCGAATTTGAATAGTTTTCAAAGAATGCGATGCGATGCGATAAAGCGATTGTTTTAAGCGACTTATATAAACGAGGACCTCGTACTCACGGAGCTTTCGTGAACCACTGACTTTTGGGGGGGGGGGGGGGCAAGAAGGCAGACGGGACAGGATCCATTTGTTGCCATAAATAGAATAAATAATCCATTTCGAGAACACAAAAGTCTCTTACCGAGTTATCACTAAAAGCGGCGCGAACAGGGCCGAAGTTTTGACCGACCCCAAGTATTTAAATGACCGAAACCAAGTTTTAAAATGATTTTTTTAAAATCTTCTTTAGGCAGAACCCATGTGTAAAAACCATGATTTTTTTTTTAAATTCTTCTTTTGGGAGATTTTTGGATTGATTAGAATCAATCAAAAAATATGTTATCTGACGGTGCCATAGGGCCGAAGTTATGAACGCCCCATGTGTTAAAACGACCGAACCCAAGTGCTATAACGACCGACCCCAAGTTTTGAAATGATGATTTTCTTTAAATTGAAGAATTTTTGAAATAAGTTTTAGCATATTTTTCGATTGATTCGTGTACAGACTTTGATATTTTGTAAAAATCCTAAATTTCAGTCGGGTTGCATATGAAGTGTTGTTGCAAAGTGCCCGTAAAACGATGAATTTAAAAAAAAATCTATTGGAATATTTTTAGATTGATTCGTGTACAGACCATGATTTTTTTAGTAAGAATCCAAAATTTCAGTCGGTTCGGTGCCAAAGGGGCCTAAGTTACTACCCAACTGAAGTGTTGTTACAAAACGTCCAAAAAACGATGATTTTAAAAAAAATATTGTTTGGGAGATATTTTGATTGATTCGTGTACAGACCACGATTCTTAGTAAGAATCCAAAATATTAGTCGGCTCGGTGCCGTCGGGCCGAAGTTATGACCGACCCCAAGTGTTTAAACGACCGAACCCAAGTCTTAAAACGATGATTATTTTTAAAAATTCTTCTTTGGCAGATTTTTTGATTGAATCGTGTACAGACCATGAATCTTAGTAAGAATCCAAAATTTCAGTCAATTCGGTACGGTAAGGACAAAGTTTTGACCGACTCCCAAGTGCTTAAACGACCGAACCCAAGTGTAAAAACAATGAATTTAAAAAAAAATTGACACATTTTATGGTTGATTCATGTACAGACGATGATTCTTAGTATGAAACCAAATTTACAGTCGGCTCGGTGCCAAAGGGCCAAATTTACGACGGACCCCAATGTTTAAACGACAGACCCCAAGTGTTAAACCGATAATTTAAAAAAAATCTTTTGGCAGATTTTATTGTTAATTCGTGTACAGACCATGATTTTTAATAATGATCCAAAATGTTAGTTGGCTCGGTGCCATCGGGTCTTAGTTATGACCCACCAGAAATGTTGTTACAAAGCGCCCGTCAAACGATGATTTTTTCTTTGGCAAATTTTTTGATTGAATCGTGTACAGACCATAATTCTTAGTAAGAATCCTAAATTTCAGTCAATTCGGTGCCGTCAGGCCGAAGTTATGATCGGACCCCAAGTGTTAAAACGACCGAACCCAAGTGCCAAAACCGACCCAAGGTTTTAAAATGATTATTATCTCGTCAAGTCGCGCGTGCTACATAAGCAAATCCCATCTATATAACTATGTATGTAGTTACAAAACCTACCTTGGCTGACCCCGACTCCAAAAATAACAATCGTACCTACATATTGATGAGTAGAAAATGTAAGTTGATTATTAAGTTGTCTACAACTAAGTTACGAAATTACGAAATTATTTTTTTACTATTTAGTGCATTTTTTGAAGTCTTTTTTTGTTTTGTTAAAATTTTTGTTTATGTATTGGAAATTTAAGCTTTCTGTGTTTTTCTTTATTCTATGATCAAATCGATGTTCGGAAATCATATAACTGACGTATGTTTCTGTGCAATTTGTTCTACTAATCTCTTCTTTCATTTCTACCGTTTCACATTTCACATTTCGTGTTTCATGTTATTATTATGGGATAATAAATAGTATGTAATAAATAAATAAAATGTGATAAATAAACAAATTATTAAACAATTTTTTTTATTAAAGAATAAAACCGTGATTAGGTTTTTGTAACTGCGAGTCAGTCGATATGGTACCAGCACCGATGATTGGGCAAAATGCGGCTGCTGAATTAAACAATTTAAAGCAAAGGATGGCATTATCTTAACCCTACACTGCATTTTAAATCATATACCTATGTTAAACTTGATTTTTTTAATTTTTTTATTATAATCTTAATTTTTTTTGTTACATAGGTAATTGTGCTGTGCCTGTCTCACTAGGAGTTCCTGTGTTGAGAGCAGGATTAGATAAGAGCAGATTAAAAACTTATTTTAAATATGGGAATGACGTTCTATATCTTTAAAACTTAACTGTTACATCCTTATGCGTAAGGATATGATAGTCACAATGGCTCGGCAGACATGGAGATATATATTTTATAGATTACTTGCGGTTTACCGACATGCGTTGCAATGCCACTTAATAAAGAAATCATTTCTCCCTGCGTGTCCTTTCCCATTCGCCCCGTTCCCCTTCCGCCACCCCTTCCCCTCCCATGTCCCCTTCCCGTCATGTGTTCCACATTCCCTGCCTACCATCTCCCATCTCCCGGTCCCCCATTCCATTAATCCCCCTCCCAGACCCAGTACATTCAGTTTTCATACAGCTCGCGTGCCACCCATTACAATTTTTTTATTAAAATTTTCGTTTTTCATACACTACAAATATTTATTTTAGTATATTATTAGAACAATCAATCAAATTTGGTAACTAACACAGGTACCTAATTAAAAATAATTTAGTACTTCAAGTAAATTCATTTAAAGCAGTGTTTCTTATCTGTGGTCCGCGGGGTCCGCAGTCTCATCTCTGGACCATTTCAATAATGTTATATATTGGTGTAGGCGTAATATGAGATGGGAACACCGGTGTCCCCTATGAAATTTCAAAAATAAAAACTTTTATATGCGACTTTTACCCTTATGTATAAAGAAACTGTTTGAAAACAAGGTCAAAATCTATAAATATCCCTATAAGTAGGGTAAAAGATTTCATTCTTGTGGCAACTCTAGTTTTTTTGTAATTAATTTATCTGTGACTTCAGACCGCTGTCAAAACCGAAAAGTCGTTAGTTTTAGCATTTTTGTTCCTTTTTCAAATGCATATAAAGGTATTTATTTATTATCAATCACCTTTGAAATGTGTTTTTTCACATAGGATGTCTATTCAGGTTTATATAAAAATAACAACATCAGTTCATTTTCGTATTTATACGGATACTTAAGCAAAATTCGGGAAGCAAAATGTTCGCGACTTTTTTCAAATTAGGCCGTGCCCTTGGCTTCCAAGGGGTAATGAAACGCGCGTGGATGAGTTGGTTATTTATTTGCACAATATTGACACGTATGTGTTGTAAAGCTAAGTGCTAGCTAATAGATCTGTCGGAGCTAAAGGAGAGCGAGCAGTAACATCCATCACCTTTTATACCCTGTATCTGCCTCCTGGCTCTTGCATATTTGAAAAGCAGGAGTACCAACAAAACCATTCTCAAAAATAATAAATAAATATCACCAAAAGTCTGTAATCGCTACGCTGACTTAGCACGGCGAACCCACGAAAGCTGGACTTAATTAAAACTTAATTAAACTTAACGTAATTTAAAAGAATTCTCTGTATCAAGTTTTTGGATGAACGTAAAGATAGATTATAAGGAAATATCAGAAGTAGTACTGAAACATTTATCGTTTTTCTCAACCACATACCTCTGTGAAAAGGCATTCTCTGCTCTTGTATATGTCGCAGACCAATCGTAAAATCAGGGAGGCCATGAAGCGCCTCAGGCACATCACGATCTGTCGCCATTTCACGGTGCGGCAGATCACGATGTGGCTAGGCGTATCATGATTTGCCTGATTTTACGATCGGCCTACGACATATGTCCTACAAACAAATACAGAAACAGATTACAAGTGGAATCCAATTTAAGATTACAACATCCTAACAGCAACACGAATTATAATTATTAACAACATCGAACTAATTTAGTTGCAAAAAAGCAACACCAACATTCACATGAATTAAATATTAATTGTATTTGTAGTACTGAAACAAATGGTCCAAAATTTATTGCTGGTTTTTTTATTAAAGGGGTCCTTGAAATTTGTGCTTGTTTCCTAGGGGTCCGTGACTGAAAAAGGTTAAATTGATTAAAAGAGTTTATTTCAAAAATGACATTTGATTGAACAATTGATTAATATTTATTTTATTGATAAATTTAGTGAGGAGGTAGCGCAACACGACATAACACCCTAAAAACAAATAACGAATAAAACAATTGATGGTTTGCAAAATATCATTCTGAAATTGTGACACTTTTGACAGTTTCGGAAGAGTTTTTGTAATGATTAAAACACTTTTCACTATGTATTGTCACGTGGTTGTAATAATCCAGAAATCTTCGTGGGGGTGGAAGTAAGGTATTTTGAAACATTTCGCATGCTTTATATAGCAATATGCACAGACAACTCACTTATATATTTACGTGTTTATAAACAAGCATATTTTGATTTTTACATATTATAGATTTAATTTAGTTCGACAGCTTTCGATCCACGAGTTTGTTCTATTTGTTTTATACTTTTAGCCTGAAAAAAATAATTAAGGTGTGTGCGGTAATAGACGGTCTATTCTGATAGGTTGTAAAAAAATATAACATAGATTGTGTAAACAGATTTTTACTTTAATAAGAGCAATGAAAACTGCCGTTTAGCCAAGACACCAAATACCTACTATAGTTGTGCTTTTAATCGATAGATGACGCTGAACCGGAGGAGAAAAAAATGGTGACTAGTCAATACCTTTACAAGCGATGGATTGATTTTGTCATTTCGTAGCAATAGCAATCTAAAACATAGATAAAAACATAAATAGTTAACGCTACGCGTTACTGCAAAGAAAATGCCGTGAAAAAGAAATAATCATTTCAAATCAGCTCAGGTATGGGGGCTCCATCGAAGCCAGAGTAAAGTTAGCCTCCCAAAAACTGGGCGTACTGTACAGGGCCCGCAGATACTTTAAAAGTACACAACTGCTAACCCTGTACAAATCGCAAGTGCGCCCCACGGTTGAATTTGGCAGCCACCTCTGGTCTGGAGCTCCAAAATACCTGAAAAATACCCTCGACTCTGTGCAGAAACGGGCGGTCCGTTTGATAGATTCTCCCATCTTAACAGACGGATTGCAATCTTTAGAGCACAGGCGTCGGGTGGGAATGCTATCCTTGTTCTACCGGTATTACAATGGAAGATGCTCCGAGGAACTAGCATCATTGATCCCTTCGGCACCGGTGCATAGTCGGGAAACACGCCAAACGCGTGCCCAACATTTGTACACAGTTGACATTAGTCACATGAGAACGGGTCGTTTCTTCGACTCGTTCTTATGTTCAACAGCTCGGCTGTGGAATGATTTGCCGGCCTCTGTGTTTCCTCATTCCTACAACATGGGTCTCTTCAAGACCAATGTTCATTCCTTCCTCTCCTCAAAAAGACCCTCCACACAGCATCCCAGATGACATAGGCCCTGAGGGAAATTATTTTCCTCAGGGCCTCCTGTGTGGAGTTAATGTAAAAAAAAAAAAAAAAATGTAAATATGTGGTATAGGCTGTCAATATACTTACGATGCCTACATGTAATAAATTTTGGATTACCGACTTCATTAAACACGTATTTTCATAATGATATTCCCCATCGAGTACTCTGTAATATTTCAGAAAATACACGAGTATATATATGTAGAGCAGTATGTATATTCAGTAAGAGCATACATTATATATTATTAGTCTGAAGAAAACGCAGGGTAATCATCACGCAAAGCTTGCAAAATTATCTCTCTAAGCCTCGCAGGATATTAAACTGGCATCCAGGATTGATATGAGTGAAATCGTCATAATCACTGAAGAGGCAATAACCTAGAAGTGTGATTTGTAACGAAAAGAAAGCTGATGTTGCCAAATTAATTACATACGACCTTTTGAATGATTATTGGACCTAAACACTTCATAGACATATTTAATTAATTACATTCACAAAGTATCCTGGAGTTAAGGTGCTGTAATTTCGGGAGATGATTCATCAACTTTTTTTTTTTAAATGGCATGGTTTTTTTCCCTTACAAAAGTCGTACCAACTAAACATCTATCGTTTAAACTTACCCAATAAACACTTTTATAATTACCGTGACGATTCACAGTAACGGTACCGTGACGGCAAAAAAAGCAACAACCATACATCATTCCTTATCGCTATAATGCTTCAGCTCTTTCCTATCAATTAAGTAATGGTGAGACACACAAAATACGGAATTGCGTTTCATTTTCTTTATACGTGTGAGGGAGATGTATTTATTTATTTATTGTTCTTATACGCCCGTAGGGGCTTTTACATAGATTATAAAATAATATTTAATATATCGAGGATTACACATACATAGAATTTATATCAAACGTTATAAAAGTGAAAAAACTTAGAATATACAAGTAGTTTTTAAAGGAAAAACCACTTGTATATTCTTGCTTAAAACTGTGAAATATTTTAAACAATGTAATATTTAACAATAACATAGAACAAAATATAATATAAAACATTACAATAACACATCAAATCGTTAAATATATTATACCCACGTTACAATAATTTGTAGGATTCCACAAAGTGTTGGTTTAAATTGCATTTTAGAATGTAAAGGGAATCAGCGAATACATCTACAATACCACCAAACTTGTTGCCTAAATCATGCATCCTATTGGTAAGTGAGTGTGATTGATAGTTGGTTGTGTATGTGTTGCAAAAGAATGTTATATTTTGTCTAGTATTCCTTGTCGGTACATGGAGTTTAATACTAGAAACGATGGCAGGGCTGTCAACTAGGTTGTTCATAACTCTTGTTAGGAGCGGGCCCCCAAACATGTCCCAAGCTAGCTCTCAGGGGAGGCATGATTTACCCTCTATTCAGGTGGTGGGTCGCTCGAGGCTTCAGAAATTCCTTCGCATCTCAGTCGTCTGGCAGGATACTCCCTCTCTAGGAAACCCTCCTGCCGTAGCAGAATAATAACAGGATTGAGTTAAATAGATTCATGTATTGCAAATTTAAAACACAGTACATAGGTCATTACAGTACAATTCAACACAAGAAATACATACTACACAATCCTAGCTACCGTGTTTATAACCTCAAGATCCCTAAACGAAACTCTCTGAGTGATGGCTTTGCGCGGGAGTTTACAGTCTATCGTTAAAGGACACAATCAAATGAGGAAACAATTGTACAGCTTACATGATGTTGGGGGGTCTTCGTCTTCCGGCTTCCAGGGGCACCTCCCGAGTTTAGGACAGAACCGAAGTTTACACAGGCATGGTGAAATATCAGCGCTAAACCCGTAGGTTATTGAATTAACATTGCAGGTTATATTTGAGTACAATTCGAGCGATAGTACGCCGGGCGCGAACAGTGGGAATCCACGCGCGGGCTTAACGTGTCCCCGAGGCGGCTCGCAATTCTCAACTGGTGGAAGGGATCGCGTGCGGGTGGGCGGATGGGATAGGAAGTAGGAAGCAGGGAACAGGGGGGAGAGCAGGGTGTTGTGTAGTTTGCGGCGAATTAGGAGTTTGAATTCTTTGTCGTTTGGGCGTACCATAACACTCTGTACAATAAAATTAGGTCTGAAATAATTCTTCTGTCAGACAGCGTAATTAAATTTAGTCGATTCATTAAACTTAAATAATTAATGTTTTCTATTGGAATTTTGAGTTTGAAATTTAAGTACCTAAGAAATTTGTGTTGAACACGTTCTATTTTGTTAGAGTGTACTTTATAGAAAGGGGACCAAATAGGTGAATTATATTCTACTTGACATCTAACTAATGAAATGTAAAGTGTTTTCATGCAATCCATGGACTTAAAATCAGTTAGGGTTCTACAAAGGAAGCCAAGAATCTTTAAATAAAGCCTTATTAGTTATATCACGATGACTGGTCAGTGGTTGAGTGGGCATAGCGCTTGGGTCCCACCCGAGCGTCGCGTGTTCGATTCCTCGGCTGGCTAAATCCTCCATCACAACACAAGCAACATTTTCGGCTTTCTGTGGTGGTAGTAGGAGATTTTCAAACATTGTTGGGTTATTCGTAACCCAGGAATGTTTGTCTTTCTTTAAAAAAAAAAAAAAAAAAAATCATTTGTATGTGCTGTATGATAATGATTGAATGTTTCCTTTGAGGGTCTTCAGACAAACGTTCACCGTTTGTCTCGTTTTCGACTGTTGTTATTTAATGTGTAAGAAAGAGCTGTAGCATTATATATTTAAGAACAACAGCAAAACCATCAGCCCATTCACATTTGAGGTATTTGAATTTTTGGAATTCACTCACACTTCAATAGTATCCTTGTAACTGTATTTCAATCTTTCAAAATTATCGTCAAGGCAAGTAGTATTGGTAGAAAACGTCACGGTGCGGTGTGTGAGAGAGATGCAAGAAAATGATGACTTTTTTCCTTTGGAAGAAACAGACCTACGAACATTGTGTATCTCGTCTATTGAGTCCGTAATCCAGTGGGTAAGACTCTTGACTCACAATCCGGAGGTTGCGGGTTCGAACCCGGCATGCGCAAAAAAATTTTATTTGATTAATTTGTGTTATTTCATAATTAATTCATTAAAAATAATATATAGTATATTTGCGGCATGTTCCAGAGTTGAAGATACTATCAGTATCGCCCTGGTGTAAGACCACCATTCAGAATTGAAACGTTGCTTGAAAATGACTTTAGCCGTGTTTAGTGACCAGATCTGAATAGCCAGGTACTTCCCAACCTTCCTCTTCCCCACCTCCTTCCACTCCCCTCTACCTTCAGCCTTAAAACATACCTCAATTGGGGATGCCATAGTCTCACTGGCTCCAGACGGGAGCAGTTGAGATTCTTGTGCGGTATACACTGTAAAAAAAAAAAAAAATTGAAAGAGCTGAAGCATTATTGTGTTAAAGAACGTATGTTTATTGCCCTTTTTTGCCGTCATGGTACCGTAAGCGTAAATCTTCAAGGTAATAAAAAATGCTCTTAATACCTATATAATATATACACGGCAGTGAAAAGTGGCAACGTAACACATCTGTGTCAGAACTCTATCAGTGGAAATCATTATAGTTTTGACGTTGCAATTAAATAGTTCAACATGAAATGTACCAGTTTTGTTTTAACTCGGCCTTCTTGACCATTTGGCATTTCGTTTGTCTGTAGATTTGTTTGTTACGTTTCGGTTTCGGTTCTTGAACAAATGGTGCCTGTTTTAATGCTTCAGTAAAGATGATATTTCAAAATTTTGTATCGTCGTGTTAAGTACTTTCTTACAATTCTCATAATTTAATTTAAGGGGAAATTTTGGTTTTGATTTAAAACAAGAGAAACTAGAAACATACGTTTTCGAAAAGGAGGTCTACTGTTCACAGAACTACTCGTCTCGTCTATTATGCTTGTACCATCACCTACTAGCGATAGGTAAGTTCTGCATTTTGCCAGAGGCCTCCGATAAGTGCTTCCCTTTAATAGAACTCGAGTTCTAGAAGCAGGTCCCGGGTCCGAGTTCTTTGGTGTGGACTGGATACTGGGTGCAGTTGCGGCTACCGGGACGTACGGGTTCGGCCGGAACCGGACCTCGGAGCCGGGACCCGCATAAGAACTCGAACGCGGACACCCGGGTTTTGCGACTGGCTTGGAACACGGGAACAATGAGTAGGAATAGGATGCGCTTCCCGCGAAGAACCCGAGTTCAAGTGCCCATTCCTGCTGAACCGACACATTGCTATCACCTACAGACTCAGCCTGCGAAAGAATTCAGTATTAATTAAAAATGTTTGATCCATCAACCGAATTAAGAAAAAAATGCACTTAATTCGTACACATGAGTCACGCCCACAGCACTTCTATGGGTTTATCTTTTCAGTGATCATAATATAGATGATTATTACTATCTATGGTCTCCTTGCATGTGGTTTCTAGGGCATATAAGTTCAAATCCCCTTCTCTGTCGCTTTATAACCGCTAAGGGAGGCTTCTGTGCTTTACTGGAAGGTCGGGACCAGGGGAGGAATGAGATAACCTATGCAAGATATTCCATTACTATGATGGCAGGTTTAGTATGAGTGCACGTATAAATCGTAGAATTTGTGACCTAATAATCCTTGTTTATTATCTCCTTTGTCTAAAATGTTCGCCCTTAATAATTTGCATTTAATAATTGGCAGCAAGCATCCAGATTTTGGAAATTGAATAAAATGAATTGATCGAATGGAAAAAAATAACTTTTCTTCTTCTTGACGAAAATAGTTGCTTCTTGTAGTATCGAAGTGTTATTTCAGAAAAATATTCATGTCCAGCGATTTTGAAAGTTTACGTTCTTTTAGAATCACCTGGGAATCTTTTATTATATCAACCGGATTTAGGAAAAGGGTAGTAATCCCCAAAATCCAACATTTTACAGGAGAAACGCAAACGTTTTGAAGGGAGTTTTTCAAAAGAATTTGAAAAAAATATATCTAGGCAAGTCAGGGTACATGATTAATGATTTAGAATTTTTTATCTTAATCCATAAATAATTACAAAATTATTTAAAAAATATATTTTTTATGGGATATGGGAAAACCCCTTTTCTTTGCCAAAGTATCTCACAATTCTATTTTTTTCAAACTTTCTAAATACACGTGGTGGCGTCATTTTTAATTAAATGAAAACCATTAACTTTAATAATAATAAAAATAATTGGCTAATTTATATAGCGCCGTTTTCGTGGGAAATCACCGCAAAGGCGCTTTACAAATAAATATATAAAATAATTAATATTACTGGCTTATAACTAAGATTTAAAATTACAACTAGTGACTTACATCTAAGACTTGTAGCTACTTATATTACTGGCTTACAACTAAGATTTACAATTATAACTAGTGACTTACATTTAAGACTTATAGCTAGTGACTTATGACTATGACATACAGATTCTGACCTAAAATTGGTGACTTAATAACATACATATTTACAATTAAGATTAGCGCCAGAAGAAGTAGGAAGTTTTTACATAATATTAAAATTCGAGAACACAGGTGCAAAAATGATCTCAATGGGTTAACTGGATTTACGGGAAGGTAATATTTTAAATAAATTAATAATAAGGTGATATTTTAAATAAATAAATTAATAATAAGGTAAATAAATTAATAATAAGGTAATATTTTAAATAAATTAATAACATTAAACAGATTGGGTTAACTACAAACAAAGGGAAAAGAAAAAAAAACTATAAAAAATTACAAAATTTAAATAGAATGATGAATTTATGGAAATGAGTATCGGAAAAAGTGAGTTTTCAGTTTGGATCTAAATTCCGCTGAGTTGGTTATGCATCTCAATTCCATAGGAATATTATTCCAAGCTTCAGGGCCGGATACTGCGAATGCACGATCACCAAACTTAGTGTTCGGATTTCGCTTAGGTTTTTTCAACCTTCCAATTGCAGATGATGTCGCTGATCTAAGAGTTGACTGCTTTAGACCAATATTTTCCGGAATGCATAGTTCAGAGATATCGGGTGGAGTAATTTCATTGATAGATTTAAACACCATCCAGCATAACTTATATTGGATACGAATAATTTGAAGAATTCCCGTAAAACACGAACAGAACTGTCACAATGGCGGTATAAGGGCTAACAGCTTACTTACTTCCGTAGGCATAACCGTCATTGAATTCTGTTAGTAGATCGTTGTCTGCCGCTAGGGGTCGGAAATAGTTGAAATCTCAGTACATTTGAGGCGATAGGCGGCTTACTACCCTTTTCTTTGCCATAAAATGAAACATGAATTAGTAATTGAGGCACACCCCTTGAGGTGATTTTTCACAAAAAACGGCGCTCTGTATTATGGGGCTACAAATTAGCCAATTATTATTATAGCTGTGGGGTAAGCCATTTTTACTCGCCGCATATTTTGGATACCATTTAATTTTTTAAATTGAAACTGTTTTTTTGACAAGATTTAGATTTTGTGACCTGATTTCTTTCTCCAGTCTAAATAAAAATTATGCAAAAAAGTTATTTTCATGTAACTTGAGGGTTAATGCCTTTTCTATAATCAGTACCACCATAGTAACTATTCGCGAGCAACTCCAAACAACTCAATATGTTCTAGCTAGCAACTCTGCCATAAAATCCTCAACCCTCATGGGCCTTTTACACGATGCTTTTTTTCATACCAGTTCCCACACGAAAACTTTTTTGGGACCCACATGAAAAATCGGTTTCCATTAGAAGAAAAATAGACTTCAGAAATATCGTCAAAAAATTGCAGTACCTTAGACATACCACAGATCACATGAAGGCATCTATCATCTATCATTTACACTTGCGGTCAAAAAATCATCAAAAAATACATACGAACAAATTCACAATACCGAAAAGAATACATATTAAAGTTTTTTTTTACCAAAATTTCAAATATAATTCTAAATAAACTTGCATCATTTCCAATATGTAAAACAATTATGACGTATGTTAAATTAATAATATCCGGCATCTTAACTGTGTGAAAATCGGTAACAAAATAAAACATTTAATTTTTTTATCTGGAATTCTCTTAAACTACATATGGAAACTGGACATCGTGTAAAACAAAGAAACAAGGAAACAAAGCATCATGTAAAGTGTCCATTATTCTCTCCCACTAACATTCCCTTCCGTACTACTCATGTTATAAGGGTGGTCGCGGTGGTTTGTTAGTAAGAAAGGGGTGAACAATATGAACACAGATAATCACTCTAAATCAGACAGTACTTATAGAGGGTTCGGCGGATAACAACAAATAACTAACAAAAGCATGAAGACACTGGGAATTATAATCATAACTATTAAATACTTCCATTCGTTGGAAATTAGTACGCGACTTGTTAGAATACAAGTCAATAATGTGGTTCCCATGTAAGAAATATTTAAGGTGTTCAGCTCAAATTTTTACGGTTTATTAATTTCAAACTACACGCATCTATTCAACACATAAACTATACATTCTTAGTAAACCCACTAAAATGCAATCCCTAACTAACTAATTAACCATCACGCCGTTTCCCCGCAGGGGTAGGCAGAGAGGACGGACCGCCAAACAACTCGGTCTTGGAACACACTCCTTGACTCGTTCACATTCATATTATTCTGACTCTTGACATGGTCCGACTCAAGTATCTGACGGATTCACGTGGTCGTGCCATGTCTTTCTCGGGCGTCCCCGACTTCTTCTGCCATTCCAAACCATCTGAGCGTCCCTTTCTTAATCTTACTCATTACGCTTACATCAGCCTTGAATTCTTTGCGGATCTCCATATTTCTCACACGATCATACATGGTTTTACCACACACAACCCTCAGGGATCTCATTTCTACAGCATTCAGTCTACTTTCATCCTTCCTCTGCCAGTTCCATGCCTCACTGCCATACATCAAGTACCAGTACTCCATTATGGACGGCTAGTTTCGCGTCTTTGGACATTGGAGGACCCACCACATACCCGCCCTGGTATAGGTAACAGATGGTTACCCCTTCAAGGCTCTTGCAAGGACTTTAATTTTTTGGTAAAAACGACTCTACATTTGATAACGAAACTAGACCTCCAATGTCCTTGCATACGTTGTTAGCAAGCAGTATGCAAGTGCTTAGCGGGAAATACAGATACAATATGTGTTAGTATAACAAAAATAGACAAGACAATGGGACAGGTTGGTGAAGGTCCACGAGGTGGCAAGCGCTGGGTGATTGTATCCAGCGTATCCTACAAGCACCTGTTTGGGAGGAAGACACAGTAGATAAGTAATAAGGGCATGGCAAACGGTTGGGAGTCCTCTCTAATCGATTGGCAGTCCCAGCAAGAATGCGCATGACGTCTTTGGACAGTTTTTTGTTGGTGCCAACAGCGTTCAGTCCTCCATTAATAGAGTAGAGTTACCTGCATTCACCCTTCTTTCAATATCTCTATCAGCCTTCCAATCTCTCGTAAACATACTTCCCAAATAAACAAACTCATCCACCTGGTCCAAGTATTCATCATTCACAATTAAATTGCATGTTTTCGTACTCTCTCTTTCAAACACCATGACTTTAGACTAACTTACATTCATCATTAACTCATTCTTCATACATACTTTCTTCATCCTTGTCACGAGAGACATAGGTACTGTTAGATATCAGCACCGCATCATCAGATACAACAGGCAACATACTTTCAGATTACTCAATTTCGCGCCCATTCTCATCTCTTTCAATTCTTGCTTACAATTATCCATGTATAGATTGAATAACCACGGCGACATTACGCGGCCTTGTTTAACTCCTTTTGTGATGTCAAACCACCCCGTAAAATCGCCGTTCACCCTAATACATGCAACGCTTCCCTCATACAGAGACGCAATTGCCTGTATGAGATTCGTATTCCTCCATACTTGGACAATACCTTCCATAGTTTTTTCCTGTCAACTCGGTCGTATGCTTTTTGTAGATCTACAAAGGCACAGAAGAGTTTCTGGTTTTTTGCAAGAAACTTCTCTGTGAGCATACGCAATGAGAAAATCTGGTCCATGCACCCCCTTCCACTCATAAAAGCACCTTGCACATCCCATATTTTATCTTTTGTTTCCATTATTACCCTTTCAATCACTAGCCCTAGAATGTAGAAGAAATATCAAAGACTTTTGCTGTCTCTATCGTGCTGTAAGGGGGGGGGTAGGATTTGCTGTCCAAAATTTGCTATTATTATGAAATCGAGACCTGCCTATACGTGTACCTGTGTGTCCTTCGCACTCACCCTCCACTTTAAATCAGGTCAGTTGCATTCGATCTTCCGAAAAATGTGCGGAGAAAATAAACACCTTGATTGCGAAAATAAATTCCTCGCGCGGCCCTTCAAGCAATAAATAAAAACGCCCATCGAGGGTCCGAGGTCTAATAACATAGAGTTCTTATTTCAAAAATTGTAATTTAAATGTGATAAACTTACGAGAACTATTTTTTTTTTCAGTATCAATACCAAAATCCAAATCACAGAAAGCTGAAAACATCATTTTGGGCGGCAAAAATCTCCAGTTGGGATTAAAATTGATTAATAAAAAAATTAAAAATGTGTGCAGTTCACATGCGGTAGAAGTGAAACCTTCAGAAAACTAGACTTCGAGAGAATGAGACGAATGCAGGTTATCATGAGTAGGATAATTATAGGGTTTATTTATTATAATATTGTTACGAAGTTTAAAAATTATTTTACATTTTATTATACGAAGCACCGCACAAAGAAAACACCGGTTATACTATCTCATTTTCTCGCAGGCTAAATCCCATGGATGTATGTGTTTATCGCTTTTTTGTGTCGCTCGTTTCCGTTTCATCAAATCACAACGGTGCTAAAGAAATTTTAATTTCAATAAATAATTTGGTATGGTTGGTAGCAGTGGGTAGGGGAGGAGGGGTGGGGGGTTGGGGGAGCAACGCAAAGGCCGGTGTCAGCTTGCCACTAATCGGAAACATATCTTTGAATTTATTGCCTCCTTGCATGGTGTGTTTCGCTTGTTCAAATTAATTATAAAATTAATACCGGTACAGGTAAATCATTTCATGGAGGCCCTTGCTTGTGTACTTGATCAAAAAATAATATTGTTTTTGTTAGGAAGCTGATAATGAAACAAAAACATAAAAACAACATTTTAGAAATGAATTGCGAATGTAAATTTAAGGGGAATTGATAAATGTTGCACCTTTTTATCGCCTTTAGACATTTGCTGGATAAGGGCGGATGTTCCAAACTTGATCGAAAAACTTTTTCAAAATCTTCGATAAAAATTCGTGCACACGTAGGTACTTTAAAATTTTGTCCCCTTTAAAATGATTTGCCTGTGCTAAAATTAAATGAATTTAAAATTAATTTTTTATAAATTGGTAGATATAGTTGCAAAGCTGCATTTTTTTGAATTATAAAACTAGATAAAATAATATAGTACCACAATGACTACAACCTTTGCGTATTTAGAGTCAGAATTTGCATTACTTACAGTTAGCATTTCACGCCGCAAAAATTGTGTTTCAGGGGTTTCAAAGAAAAAAAACACAAAAAAATATAGAGTTCAGTCCACACACGGTAGAAGTGAAACCTTCACCCACACAAACTCAACCAATAGCCTTGAAAAGTGAGCTCATAATTAAAGCGGCAATGCGCGCAGAATGACGCTCTGTAGGTAACTACTGTACGGTTTCATTATATCGCATTCTCTCGCAGGCTAAATCCTATAGATGTGTTTGTCTCTTTTCAGTGTCGTTTCCGTTTCATCGAGTTTCAAATCACAACGGTGCTAAATAAGTTTCACTTCAGCAATTCCCATATGTGGTCAATTTTATCGATTCCTCATTTACTTTTAAACTTTAAACTATAGAAGCTCTGTTTAAAAATTATTTTACCATAACTTTTCTTTTTATTTTTCGATTCGAATCTTTCTTGAAAAACAGACAATTTATGTTTTATCTTAATGAACTAGGTATGAAAAAATGATACCATAGCTTATAAATATCAGAGTTAGGTATGTATTTTCTGTTATATTATATTCATTTATTATTATAATATACTACCACTCCTTTTCCGATCAATTTTCTTTTTTGTGTGTTTATGGGCTTAATTAAACCAAAAATTTGATTAAATAATTAGGCACAATAATCCGCAATGTTATAAAATTACAACGACCATGAAATAAATAAACACGAACTTTGCAACAGTACGTTGACATTGAAATTCTGTTTAGTGCGGAAACCCTCCAGTTTCAAAACAATATTGTGTTAATACCGTAAGCGTTTCATAGATGTCAGTGATATCTACTTCGAACTTATTATTTTGTTTCCGCTAATTATTGTATTATTATAAACAGATATATTACAATAAAACAATTACTAAAGTGCGTTATTCATGCTAAGCCTACATCCATTTTTATAAAGGTATACAATTATTGTATTTGTTGTTATAAGTGACATTATATTAAAAATATTCTTTATTAATACTATGGTAATACGAATAATTATGAATTAACAATGACAAAACACAAGACGTGTGTTGTGTTTTGTCATTTTTCGAAGTGATGAGAATAATGGTGAAAAATGCTCATGAAAAGTGCTGAAAAAGGGTTATCGAGGCTAGTTTATGTCATTTTTTTTTCATGATTTTACGGCTCTTTTTAAAAGTGTTCATTTGTTATGGAATCATTATTACTTTTTAGATACCGAGCCTGTTTCGCTTGCTCCCAAACTACATACAATGTACATCGAATGTAGTTTATAATGTAGGAAATTGAATTAAGATTGATTTGGTTACAATATACCTATTTCGCTGTCTTCTCCTTCAGCTAACGTTTCAGATAGTTTTACAATGACAATCATCAAGGCAGATGTGCAGATCATGATGAAAAGTGTGTTTATTTGTACGTAAATGATAAAATGCTGTGTAATCTTGAAACAAAACATCCCGCGACAAAATATCCCCTACAAAATATCTTCCGACAAACATCTACGGACAAAACATCCCCTAATAAAATATCTACTAAAACCTAACCTAACCTAACAAAAAATGGGACTAAATAATTCACACATTCTGTAAAGACTATAAATTATTGTTCAAAAATAGTAGAATGAGACAAAAATAATACAGCCATTCTGTAAAGACAGTAAATTATCATAAAAAAACACATAAATTTGTTGTAGAAAACACTTTTAATAAAAGTGGTCTACAACAATTGTTTGTTGGGGTTTTTTTTATTGTAACAAGGGTTTTTTTATTGTAAACTAGCTGGTCCCGGCAAGCGTTGCTATGCCATTTAATAAAGAAATTGTTTCTCCCTGAGTGTCCTTTCCCATTCGTCCCGTTCCCCTTCCGCCTCCCCTTCTTCTCCTGCGTCCTCTTCCCCTCTCGCGTTCCCACTCCGTCACCTCCACCTTCCCTCTCCCTACTCTACTCCCCCCCCCCTTCACCGTCCCGCGAACCCCCCTCCCGAGTTCCCCTCCCCCTCCCAGGTCCCCCTTCCCGCGTTCCCCTTCCACCTTCCCCGCCTTCCCTCTTCCCTTTACCGCTCCCTCGTCCCGCCAACCCTCCTCCCGCGTTCCATATATTCAATCCCAGTACATTCAGTTCTTAAACAGCCCGCGTGCCACCTTTTACAATTTTTATTCAAATTTCCATTTTTCATGTATATTAAATTTGGTACCTAACATAGGTACCTATTTAAAATATCTAAAATTCTTGATTCGATTCAAAATATTAGGGGAGTACCTACTTTAAATAAATTTTTCAACTTTTTAAAAATAGAATCCTGATTGCACAATCATTCATTGTTTTGCAAAATGTCATTCTCTAACACGCGAACTGTCAAACGTGCGATGTTTTCTGAAATTATCCAATATTCTGCGCAATTTTCTAAATTTTTCTCTCCGTAAGAACCATCCTCGCACTTCAAGGAATATTCTAAAAAAAGAATTAGCGAAATCGGTTCAGCCGATCTCGAGATTTGCGCTTACCAACACATTTAGCGATTCATTTTTATATTATAGATTATGGCGAGCCACAAAGTTAATGCTTTTTACAAATAAACAATAAATTATTTGTTGTTCAAAAATAGTAAGATTTAAGATAAGGTTAGATTAGGTCAGGTTAGGTTTTAGTAGATAATTTGTTGGAGGAAGTTTTGTCGGAGAATATTTTGTGGGGGATATTTTGTCACGGGATGAAAACACGCATTATTTATTACGCAGCAACTCTTTTTCAAGCAAGGGTCGCTTTTTGCATGCCTACTTAACCCTTTACTCGTTAGCTGTACGTAATCCTTCGATTGTTCATTCTTAGATGCGTGTCATGCAACCCTTAGGTAAAAATAAATAATTACTCCTACGAAGGTCTCTGACGAAGGTGTTAGGCGGGTGATTCCAGGTGGTGTAATTACTGTAAAAAATAGCTGGTTATTCAATCTACAACTTCAAGACATTGTCGAAAATCATGCAATGGCGTGCTCGAGTCCAGATAGGTACTAATTAAATGGCCGCCGCATTATAACCTAATGTACTATTAACTATTTACTCAGGTCATTATATTATTAGCAGTTAGCAGAGACGAATGAGATTTTATTATGGCACCTATAGGAAACGGTGACAATTTATCTTAACCCCTAAAGAAATAAGCACAATTATTACTGCTGGTTACTACAGTACTATACTACTACTTTTCCGTCAACCAATATAATGTTATATTTTGAATACAAATTTAGGTACCACTTGTCTATATATTTTTGTAGTACAATACTCATTACGCACCTAACCGTTTATTGAAAATCTAATTTGTCATTTATAAGATGGTTTTCAAGATATCAATAATTATTTCTTCAAATTTTGCAAATTCACTTTGTGGCACCATTTTATTAATGCAATAATTAAAAACACTTTGTTTTTTCCACAATAAACTTTATTAAAAAGTCGACATGTTTCAAGAACGATGTTCTCTTCATCAGGACATATAATGTACATAATAAAGTTTATTGTGGAAAAAAACAAAGTGTTTTTAATTATTGCATCAATAATTATTATTGAGTTACCATATTATAAATAATCCCATTATGAGGGTAAATAATTTAAAAAAACGTCACAGTTTCTAGACTCAAGTTAGAGTTGAAGATACCTATAGCTCGATTTATATTTTTCTTCTCTAGCAAAATAAAAATAATAAAACCATTAAGTAATTTACAATTTATTAAATATTGGATGATAAAAAAAAATAACAAAAAAATTAGATATTTGTGAGGATTATTGAATGTAATTTTAAAATAGTACCTAGCAGCTCATTTTTAAGTAAATATTTATTATCTGTGTAAACCAGCGTGTACCTGGCATGCGTTACAATGCCACACCTTTCCCATGCGTATTCGTTCCCGCCCTCGTTCTCTCTCCTTCCCCTCCCACGTTTCCCTTTCATCTTCCAAGCATTCACTCCTACCGCGTTCACCCATTCTGCACACCCTCCATCCTCCGTTCCCCTGCCTCCACTCCCAAGGTCCCCTTCCCCCTCCCGCGTTCCCCTTCAACCTTCCCCGCTTTCCACCCTCCCGGATTCTCCTCCCTGCCACTAAACTATACAAAATACAATCATTTTTTCAAACCATTCGCGCGCCACCCATTGTAATTTTTTAAATATAAATTTCATAATGCCAGAGCTCACCAGTACATATAGAAAGAAAACTCACCAAAGTTTCATCGCAATCAGATGAATGATATAGGAAATCATTATACACCATTATACAAAAAACGCTTCGCGGGCATGCGTTTCAACAAATACCAAAGTTTCACCGAAATCCGATGAACGATTTAGGAACAAACAAAGAAACATTGATTTTTATAAATTAAGATTATTAAATAATAACTAGCGTTTACTAGGTACCTACCTACTTTATCGCTTATCTGAATTATTCTTCACACCCGCAGTTCCATTGCAAATTTCATAAAACGTGAACAATTTCAAGCAAGATTAACGAATTAGTTGAATTGTAAAATATAAAATTTTTGATGCAACAAAATGTGTGTTGGCTGGTGATATCTAATATATTTGAAAGGTAAAACTGCTTAGGCGTAAAGATAATAAACTGAATACACAAAAAATAAATTTGATTTTAAATACCCAACGTGGAATTCGACAAAATAAACACAAACCCATACATAAATCAAACGGGATGCGGGGCAACGTTTTAATTAAAGCATGCGAGTGTTTGGTGACTGGTTTTTTTTTTCAAATTATTTTATGGTAATTTTCTCTTTTGTCGACCGATTTTGGCGCCCTTTCGATATTGCGCCTGAGGGCACTTCCCAAACACCCAACCCTTATCGCGCCCCTGGACACTAGTAACTATATCTGATAAGAAACTACCGTAATAGTTTTAATCTGAATTACTTTGAAACTCTGGTTCATAATTTAGTCGACATCGTTCGTGGCTTAATGTCGACGTTTTCAACTTTTACGATGACTGAAGGAACGATTCTCATGATTTACGCAACTCTAATGACTCGCTAAGCAAAATATCTAATTAATCGATTACCAGCAACTTTGTAACAAAAAAATATGATTCTATTTTCTTCTTTGAAATAAATTTTGCAACAAAATCCGAATAAATGGAATATTTTGAAAAATTACGAAACGAAAAATTAAAAATTGTTTTTGAAAGGTGATAAAATACGCTTTCAAATTTTATTATTAGAAATAACCATGTAATTTTTCAAATTTAAGAAAGTTTAAAAAATGGGCCGTATTCATAAAACTGAAGGATATCCTTGCAAGTATATGGTAGAAGTATGAGGTTTTGAGTTGAAGAAAAAGGTAGGAGTATAAGCATTTCCTTTTTTCGTATTCATAACGATAACCTTATACTTGCAAGAATATCCTCCAAGAATAAGTAAAAGATTGTTGGCATGTTGGCTTGTGACTGTGCCGCGGCAGGTTCCGATCTGTTTCGATGGTTTGTTTATTTACGGTTTTTCTAATATTTTTCTTTCTTATCGGTGTTATTTGAGTACAGTACTTCAATCAGAGATGATGTATTCGTCTAGCAGCGATATTGAAAGTACAGAAAAAGATAATGCTACGAGTACAACCGAACTGCAGTTCATAGCAGGTGAAATTGCCAATGCCAATTTTGGAAAAAAAAATGTAATCACGAACAGGCCCCCTAGCATGGTCGATCGATATAGGTTTTATCGAAAATGTCGGTAACTTGAAATCGCTCCCGAGCACGACTGCAGGCCACCAATGAAGAAATAAGAGTTCACGTCAAATAAATTAGGAACCCTTCGTTGCGAACATTTGCTTGTTCGTTAGCGGCCTGCAGTCGCGCTTGGGAGCGACGACAAGTTACCGACATTTTCGATAAAACCTATATCGATCGACCATGCTAGGACCCCTGGTGTTGATAAACGCTGCTTGTAGTGTTTAATCTCTCTCAGTTCCACAACATTTGCCATCGCTACAACTGATCACTATACGACTGAGTCTGCTACTGACTACACTCAAAATTATTGAAGAATATATTTTTTATTTAGAGCAAAAGGTAACGTTTATGAATAACCAAATTCTTTTTGTGAAGGATATGCTCATACTCAATAAGTTTAGTATAAGGTTTTACTCTTAATATAATGAATGCGATCTGAAGGATTTCCTTTATATTCTGCAAGAATAAGCATACCTCACCTTTTTTTATGAATACGGCCCAATGGTTCATTTAACGTTTTTTCAAACAAAAATTACTGATAATAAAAAATACACACACACACACACCAGCTTTATTAGAAATGTATTATAAACGATTTCATCAAAAAAAATATTTTTTTAAATTAAATTTTTTTTCTAATTGATGTTGGAAATTAGGTTTCATTAAGCTTTAAATTTTAGTTCTTTTGTGGTTAACTTTTAGATGTCCCTTTATATTGCGGTATTTTCTCTTTCTAACACCGCAACCGTTTAGATGAGTGATTCTCAAAGTGTTCCAGGGTCCACGGGAGACTCGACGGGGGTCTACGTTGGCGTTATAAAAAAATGGGGGTCCACAAGTTGTAAGTGGGGGTCCACGAAAATTTATCTGTTTAACACAAATGTTGGCTTGGCTTTACCTATCATTGTAGGCAGATAACACAATATTTAAAAAAAAATCCAAATTTTTCAGTGATTTTCGATAGGCTGTTATTTCGGTGAAAATGATCAAATTTGTACTTTAAAAAAAGCATTGTGAAGCTTTAAGATTCAATTTTTCAGATTTTTGCCTAATTTTTTTACGACCTACGGTTCTCATGCAATAAAAGCGCTAACATAAATTTAAATTTTTTTGCTTTTTTTTGGTCCACGTGCTTGAATTTTTTTTTCAGTTAGGCCGGCATGGGGATCAGACGGTTTATTTAGCATTAACTTCCTTTTTATAAAACCTCCCTTAATTTTTCGGAGTAGTGTATTTTAAGAAGGTCGGCCAGCGACTGTTACTTGTAAAAACTTGCATATTCGATATTTAGTACAACGCGTGTAGAAACATTTTTGACGAGTTTTGGGAGTATGGTAGAAATGTAACAGCAGGGGTTCCACCGAAACCAGTAAAATTTTGAAAATGGTCTACGAAAAAAAAAAGTTTGGGAACCTCTGGTTTAGATCATACTAGCTGACCCGGACACGCGTTGCTGTAGCTAATAAAACACAACGTCATCTACTGGATGGTTATAACCACCGCCGTCTTTGAGTTTATCGCGAAGAGACAGACAGATGCCGCTGCGTAGAGATAGTGTGAAAGATTATAATAATGTGCATGAAATGCTTGGGGTAACTAACGTATTTAAGTTAATAAGGATTAATACTGTATCCGTCTAAATAACTTTTCAATTACCGCAATTATACGTGACCATTTTTTTTAGAAGATATAATGGGTATAGTAAGCTAGATATATGC
Organism: Limnephilus rhombicus; assembly: GCA_929108145.2. Lineage (NCBI taxonomy): Eukaryota > Metazoa > Arthropoda > Insecta > Trichoptera > Limnephilidae > Limnephilus > Limnephilus rhombicus. The sequence continues at coordinate 29,263,072 of OV815277.1, read as the reverse complement.
CTTCGCGGACTTTTTTGTAGATCTATAAAAGAGGCATATCCCACCATGCATTGTTTTGTTATATCCCAAAATTATTAGGCAGCAATTACGATGAAAGCTACCAGGCAGCATGACTTTTTCCGACACTTCTTACAATTATCGTTATGTTTCAACCAATTTACACAAATCCTTGACAAATTTATATACATAAACTTTCCTTACGAAATACTCTATCTATTGGTGAAAACCGCATGAAAATCGGTTCAGTAGTTATCGAGCTTATCGCGAACAGACAGACAGACAGACAGACGACGCGGGGACTTTAATTTATAATATGTAGAGGTAATATGTAGAGATGTAGAGATAGAGACAGAGATGTAGAGATTTCTCACTACGATAGTAAGGGAGACACACAATGATTTCATGAGTTGTTCCGAAAAGCGAATTAATTAGCCTGAGGGCGTATTTTCTTATTCATGAACATATACTTAGGAGAAGTGAGTTAAGAATCCTCTGTCAATACCAAGAAAATATTAATAGGTACTGTTTTATACCTGTGGTAAGTTTCGAGTTTTGCGAGTTTTTCGAGTTTTGTCAATATACCTATTTCCTACTAATGGGGATATTGAACAACGGGATTATCATTTGGTGTAAATTGAATTGTCGCAACACTTGCTAAAAGTTGATTTATAGAAAACAATCGACGCGTTGATTAGGAAAATAACGCGTCAATTAACGCATTATTTTTTTTAGCCGTTTGCAACGGCTAAAAACGATTTATTTTTTTAACTATATCTTCTTTCAAATTTCTTTTAAAACGATTTTTTTTAATGAAGTTTGAACCTTCTATCCAGTGATAGGAACCCAATGACGGCCGGCGTGGTCTGGCGGTAAAGCTCTTGACTCGTAATCCGAAGGTCGCGGGTTCGAACCCGCGAATTTTTCAGGATTAATTAATTAAAAATATATATAATATATTTGCGGCACGTTCCAAAGTGGAAGATACTCTAAGTATTGCCCTGGTGTAAGGCCACCATTCAGAATTAAAACGTTGCTTCAAATTGCTTTGGCCGTGTTTGGTGACCAGATTTGAATAGCCAGGTACTTCCCCACTTTCCTCTTTCCCACCTCCATTCACTCCGCACTACCTTCAGCCTCACAACCTACCCCAATTGGGGATGCAATAGACTCACTGGCTCCAGACGGGTGCAGCTGGGACTCTTGTGAGGTATTCATATAAAAAAAACCGCGCTATCAACCGGGCCAAATAGCGAGTCGGTAAAACCGATGTATATATTTCGTATTAAGTGCGTTAATTTATTAGAATTTAAGGAAAATGCATATATGTCCGCATGTCTTGCCATGATTGTCACCACTGATTGGATTGAATGCATTGTTATTGACAACGAGTCTATCTGCCTAGTTTCAGGTCGATCGAATGTCGAGAAGTGGATTAATTTCCACTTCAAAGATTTAACAACATTTACACATTAATTTGATCACGGAAACAAAAGCGAAATTTAAGTAGATGTATTTAAAAATATTATCCTTTCTTACTCGTGAAAGCGCGATGTCACTCAGTTACAAGTAGATTAACGAATCCCTCAAGCCTTATAAATCACAAGAATAATTGCTCATTCAATTCTGTCAATCAGAGCCTCATTTAATCACCGAAAATGTCAATCTTAGATCAATCCTGGCAACACTCAACGTTAAATTGATGTGCGAGTAGCGGAAATTGGTTTAATTCGCCACCTCGCGTGCGTTATTTTGTCTAGTTAATTTATATACTTAATTTAATTCAAAGTGTTTCCATCTGCCATTAAGGTTTTAAAGGTCAACCGAAACTAGAACGCCCTTGAAACCGTGATACTGAAGGATGAGTAGATTTATCAATGAGAAAACCTACGTTCAAATTAAAAGGAAAACGTTAGTCCGATAAACGCGGTTGTCATAATATTATAAGAGATTTTGACAGTGTGCTAAATACGCAGGTGTCGCAATGTGATCCACGGGGTTTTACGGAATTCTTTGGTCAAAAATAGTTAGAACTTCTTTTAATCTTCTATCATATTAGCAACATTTTCAAGGCTCTAGCGAAAAAGCAATTGAAGGTTGGGAACACACTTCGTTTATGCAGTCACGTAGTCAGTTAATATTTAAATGTTTTACGTTCGACTCAAGCCGAGGGCCACCGAGGAATAATGTTTATCATGATAATTATCACCCTCCTCACACGTGCTGAATAAAAATGCAAAAGGCAGAACATATCGTCTATCGAGGATTCCAATTAAATACCCACAGAAATGAATGATAAAAACGTATATATGCTATTTCTAAATCGCAATAGAGAACTCCAGTCCAATTTTTTTAATGAATAATGACCTTCTAACTTAAGTAACTGCATTTTTATTTTTATTTTTAGAGTTAGTTTTCATAGTTAAAATAATTGTCAAAGTTTTAATTTTTCAAGACCCCCCGAAAACCACCGTATGTATGGTGAATCGTGTGACTCATCAATCAATCACTCTGAAAAATTAGTATAGGATCGGGCAATCAGCTGATATACTGCCGCCATTTTGAATTCCGTTGTTTGAAGTATTCTCCCTAGAAATAGCATTACTATTTTTTTTTGTGCAGGAGTTTTTGAATATTTTCAATAATAGAGATAAACTAATAAGAGATACCTTTATTTTTGAAATATTATTTAGGTCTAATTAATGTTTCAATAAACACAACAACTAAATCTCTATAAACGAATAAATTAATACGATGGCTTGTGTCATATCATACATTCCCATACAATGACTTTACGGTGACGTCACCGTGACGACGTATTTTTACGACCCGATTAAAAATGGAGTTTTAATAATTTTTTAAAAACTCTGCGTTTAATATTATTAAATAAAATTAGTTCCTTATTGTGTACATAAATAGTTAGCATTGAGCGGTTCCGCGCCTCTTCAACTCACGATAAAATATCACCGAAAAAAATATTCACGACAAAATATCTACTAAACCCTAACCTAACCTAACCTAACTTAACCTAATCTAACCTAACCTAACCCAACCTAACCTAACCAAACTTAACAAAAAACTAGCACAAAATAATACAGACATCCTGTAAAGACAATATATTTTTTTTTTTTATTTTTTTTTTTTTTTTTTTTTTTTTTTTTTTTTTATTTTTTTTTTTTTTTTTTTTTTTTTTATTTTTTATTTTTTTTTTTTTATTTTTTGTCATATAGCCCAATAATGGATTTGTTCCCCTACCCACCCACTCTATACTAATACCTACCCACCCAATCTACATTATTAAATAACAACGGCTCCACCCCTACCCTAATAAAACATTGTTCTAAACTGTCAAATTAGTATAAGCATTCCCTGACGAAGGAACGTTTGTTCCGAAACCGGTCGGATTTGCACATTTTATAAGTGGTTTATACAAAGTTACATTGTTTCATTTTATTACAATATATTTTTGTTCAAAAGTAGTAAAACGGGACAAAAATAATACAGACATCCTGTAAACACAATATATTTTTGTTCAAAAATAGTAAAATGGAACAAAAATAATACAGACATCCTGTAAAGACAATAAAGTCTTGTTAAAAAATAATAATATGTAAAAACAAGGTTATGTTAGGTTAGGTTTTAGCAGATATTTTGTTGGAGGTTGTTTTGTCCGTAGGATATTTTGTCGGGATATTTTGTCGCAGGATGAAAATGCGCTGTAGGTACTCCTTTAGGGTTAATTGTCAAATGAATCCAGAGTTGTAAATATTTTTAGTATCGCCCCTTTGAAATCCACCGATTCAGAATCGAAAAGTTGCTTTAAATGGCTTTAACCGTATTTGGTGACCAGATCTGAACATTCAGGTACTTTCCAACCTTCTTCCGCCACAACTCCTTCCTATCCTCAACCCCCAGCCTCACAACATTAATTATTAATTGGAGATACCATGGTACCACGGCTAGCTGAAAATGATCTGATGATAAATAAATTCAATAAAATAAATGAATTAGATCAAATAAATATTGCCGCGTACAACATGACACACGCAGACTGATTGATATAACTATAATTCCGGAGTTAAAAAGGTTAATGTTCCCGTGTAGCATTAAGCCCTACATTTACTTTGGAAAATCAATTTGATGAGAGATTGCGTCTTCTAAGGGGATTAAGATCTTTGCAGACACAAATCCCAGAAATGCCTCAAGGCGTAAAAGGTTTTCCGATCGAGGATTAGAGATAATGAGGTGCTTACGTGCTGCTGGGCTGCTGGTCCTCCTGAATAAGTCTCCAAGACGGAGCCAATAGAGCGGAACATGGGAGACGTTATGTAATAATTAGATTTGACCGTGCCGACCCACCGGCTTGCGTTGTAACGTTATAGATTTTGACAGTGATTTATTCAGTTTATTTATATCTCACCCTGGCCTTATTTTTATTTTTTTTTACCAACCTTCTTTATTTTGTTAGCGTGCTTCGTACAAGACTCTCGTACTCTCGCCTCACCTATCCAAAGCCGGTGGAACTATTTTGAGAATTTGATGGAAGTGAGGCGAAGATGTGGCAGGATGGGTTAAGATAGGTTAGGTCGGGTTAGATAAATATGTAAGGTCAAGTAAGTTAGGTTAGGTTAGTTTAGGCGACGTTAGAGTAGGTAAGGCATTCTTTCTTAACTTTTCTTCAATGCTCTGTTTTGTAGTAAAACCATTAGTTTTTTTTTTAAGTTTTCTTTATTAATTGAATTGTTTGTTACATGAATTGAGGATTTCGACCACCATGCTACGCACATGCCGGTGTTGTGGTGGTCGATTTCCCGTACATCATGTGTATCGATGGTTTGATGAGTATTCTGATCTGGAGGTCTAGCACGGTCGATCGACGCAAACCTATATCAATATGATATTGACCAAAGCATGTCATTTATCAATATTTGCGAGCATGGTCCACGATTGTTAACACATATTCCAACAAACAATTGATAAATTTTAGCGCGGCATCCATAGTATCAAAAAAGTTTCTGTTAACTGTCAATATTCACATATTTTTAAAAATTATGTCGTTCGTTATGCAAAATTAATGGCTTATTTAATGAACGTATTGAACTAACAAAGCTCTTAGAAATGTTCCATAGAATTAAATAATGCATCTAAGACGCAATAATTTATTCCGTTCGATCTTTGAGAAACGAAAATGATTGATATATTAATAAAGACCTCATTCACTAATTAACTCCCGCTTAGTGTCAAAAAGCAATGAGGACTACCAATGCATATTTAGGTTATTATTTCAATTCAACTGTGGCCTCCAGCACTTCATTTTTTCGCGAATGAGGCTTTTCGCAGATTTTGTCTATCTGGGAAGTATTCAGAATTTACCTTGGAACCTTATTTCGGCCGTAAATCAGGGGAAAAATCATTACGTAGGTACAGTTTATGCTTTGTTGTTGCTGTTATGTACAGTTTATATCCATTATTATGTTTTTTTGTTGTTGTTATGTACAGTTTATATCCATTATTATGCTTTGTTGTTGCTGTTATGTACATTTTATATTCATTATGATGCTTTGTTGTTGGTGTTATGTACAGTTCATATCCATTCTTATACATTGTTGTTGCTTATGTTCATATCTATTCTTATAGTTTGTTTCATTCTGAGTTGTCCGGTCACCGTACAGTTTATATCAATTATTATGCTTTAATGTAATAAAACTAAGGCTATACTTACTCATCTCAAATTACAGCTGTTGAGAGGAAGACAACCTTTCGACGAAAACTCGGAATATAGGTCCTGATGCAATAATAATATTATTAGTAATAAAATAATAAGATTAGATTTAATTATAATATTAGATTTGTCAAAGAATTTATATATAAAAATGCAAAAATCAGTAATTTTAAATACATGTAGGATTACAAAAGATTTTTTAAATATTTATATTGAGGGATCAGTAGGATTTATAGGTCAAATTAGGAATTCCACAGAGCCGAACCCTCTGATATGAAAATATCTGGAGTCGGTGAATTATTTTCCCATTTGGTCTCTGGTAGGTTGACACGTTGTTCTTGTATTGTTTTGTATTTATAATACTTATATAGTGCAATTGCATAGCGTGGTTTGACTAAATGATCATTTGGGGAAGTGTGTGATAGGGTTTAGTTTTTCCTGTGTGGGGAAAGTTTAACCCGTACATTTAAATCCGGTGCGTAAAAATTATTAATAATATAATATTATTTGTTGCATTTAAAACATTTTCCTAAAAAAAATTGTATAAACCTGATTATAATAGAAATTGGACATGATAACTATTTTGGTTTAATTATTATTTTTTAATTTATAAACTAACGTTTAGACAAGATTTTTATGCATAGCACAAAGGGTAACAATTATTACAAGCTTACCTTAGCTTGTTACCCTTTGTGCTATGCATAAAAATCTTGTCTAAACGTTAGTTTATAAATTAAAAAATAATAATTAATATTTAACAAGTTTAAGTATTTCCCCAATAAATGCAGACATAATTTGTCTCGACGCCACCTAGCGAGGGATTTAACACTAACAATGTCTTTCTCGCAAAAATAAAGTTGGTTGTTTTCAGGTGGGAAAAAATATAACAAGCAGTAATTGTTGAATGAAACACTAGTATATATTGAATTATTTGGCGGGTATTTGATAAGCCCCCATAGCTCAGTGGTCAGAGCATTCGACCGGCAATCGGAAGGACACGGGTTCAAGTCCCGTTGGCGGCAAGTATCTTTTCTCGGAAGATTTTTCAATGTAAATGAGTGTTTCAGGCTGACAATTATTGCTTGTAATAATTGTTATTTTGGTTTAGTTCGTCGTACCCTCCTTCTTGGATGTTGATAAAACTTTAAAGAAGGAAGGGGGTATGACGAACTAAACCTAAATAATTATTTGATACTAAATGATTTTTTAACATTTTTACAATATTATTCGGGGTAGCTGTAGATCATCGCTCGGAAAATGTTTGTCAGAAATAAGAGTAATACCCACCATACTAAAAAGTTGACTTTTGGAATGATGAAAAATTTCCAAAATTAAATAAAGAACACTATTTTACTTTTTATTCTTTCCTCTTGGGAATTTTCATGAGACAGCACATAGCTGTGACAATGATCCCATCTCTACTAATGACAGCCATGTTTAGGGCTGAGATTCCTAGAATATTGGATGGCGCTGACAGATTCCTACCTTAACGGCAAGCAAAAACCCTTACCCGGGTTAATGGAGTGTTTTAGATCTACGAATCAATATATAAGAACAATATGCACGTAGGTACTTCGTCTGGTTTATAATGTAACTTTTCACGTGTAATTTTTTTTATACATTAGTTCCACACAGGAGGCCCTGAGAAAAGTTATTATCCTCAGGGCCTATGTCATCTTTGAGGATGCTGAGGATGATGTGTGAAAGGTATTTTTAGGAAAGGAAGGAGAGGAAGTTCTGGGAAGGAAAATGGGTATTAGGAGTGGAATCTGTGGGTCTGTGTGTCCAGGAGTGACGGACGTATGAATCCGTGGAAGACGATGTTCCGAGAGAGTACTGCTGATAAGTCAAAGGGACTCCCTCAACCACTCTCTCCCGATCCGGCCTGCCATGCAGCTGGTGGGCAGACGCATCCGCCGCCAAGACCTGGATGAACCTAACCCCATGAACCCTGCTAAGTCACCAAACGTACCGAACCACTGGGGGTGACCTATGGCAGTGGTGTTGGTTATCCAATTAATGGTTCCCGAGACGGCGGTATCCACACCCGCCTCCCAATATGAAACGGTGAATGCATAATAATGATAAAGTGACCGGTCAGTAGCTGAGTTTGCACCAAGTCTGGGTCTCACCAAGACGTCGTGAGTTTAATTCCTCGGCTAGCTAAGTCCTCTATCACGACCAAAGATATTGAAATATAAATTTGAATATCTTTGATCACGACAAAGTCAACTTTTTCCGCTTACTGTGGTGGTAGTAGGACATTATCAAAATTTTAAAAAGGTATGTTTTTAGAACACCTCCTATGTGAGAGTTGGTGATCATCTAAAATTTAATTTTGAATCTTGTTTGCAGATATCACATATTCAACGTTATGTTTCTGAAAAATGACGATATTTATCGAGTTAGGTTTAAAGAAAAATTACCAAAGCAGTTCATGAATGCTTTTCGTTTTAATGTTTATATCTAATTATTAAACGGAATCATGTGGTTAATATATCTCAAGAATTATAAAACAATTTCTCAAAATTATTTTGACATTTTGTAAAACGATTTTGAACAGTAAACCAGTTAGAATAAATTGAGTATCGTATTTTATAGTTAATTTGAAACAAATAATAAACATGTTTTCTGACATGATTGTTATTAATGTGCAAATTTAATATAACATCGTAATAAAATTTTTTACAGTTTTTTACTCACAAAAAGCGCGAATAAATTATTAATAATGTAACCGCGCCTGTTATCAAAGTGGAATATTTTTGTCATCTTGGAGAGAGAGCACCACTCAGTTTCAAAACTTTACATGAAGTGCCTATTGCTATATTTAATAACTACGAGTATATTCGATGTTAAGTAGCATGGCCGTAGATCGCCAACGAATAAACAACAGTAAAATTTCTTTACGCTCGCTCGACTTGGGGAGTAAACTGGTGTATGCATGACGAGAGCGTTATGAAAAGCGAGGCGAACGGTAGTTGAGAGGGAGATATAAGTTAGTGAAGATAGAAAGAGAGAGAGTTACGTTTCGTATATTACTGTATGGCAAAGAGAGAGAGGTGCGAGCACACATTTTCTTTCTCTCTTTCTCTCATAGCCAGTTACGTTTCGTATATCTAAGACACAGTGCAGGCCTATTGTCTGAATCACACTGTAGGAGCAAGAGAGAGTAGTGCGCGCGTACATTATCTTTCTCTCTTCCTATCATATAGATGGAGCTAAAGAAGTCTTGCTTGTGTGGTTTAAAGCACACTCGTTTTAAAAAAAATATATATTTGAACTGTTGTTTTTACGTTAGCGATCTGCAGTCGTGCTCGGGAACGATGACAAGTTACCGACATTATCGATAAATCTGCGGATAATGGTAGAGAGATGCAATGAAAGATGTTATGGAGTGTAAAGGTGTCTTTATTATGTAGACAGAAGTATTGTAGTATGCCTCACGTTGGAACGCATTTCACGTAGGTCACATCACGTCGGGTCGGGATGTGGATCGGCGCTCGACGTGCTGCGGGCGGAGACTTGATGGTGATGTTGTCAGCTGGTTGAGATCTTTCTGGTCCTCCAGTGAGATGCTTGACACCGTAGGCACTGGAAATGAAAGGGGAAAATGAGTACGGTCGTAGCAATGGAGCTGGTGCTTGACGCTGTGCGGTGGAGGCTGGACGGTATGTAAGTCTCTAACTATTAGTAGATAGAGGCCGGAGACGCGAGTCAATCTCGAACGGCCGGTGTATGTGCAGCGGGTGGCGCGGGTGTCGATTATAGCTCAGTTGATGCGGTGAATAGCGTTTCAATTAGTGTCCGACCGAAACAGGACTTTCCAAAGAAACCGAATCTTCGGTGTCTGTCTCAGTTTTGAGTGAAACCGAAACTTTTTTAGACACGTTAAAAATCAATTGTTTACTGTTATTTGGCTTATTTTTTACACTTATTCGAACTTAAAAAAGTATATTAAAGTCATAAAAAAGATCTCGTAAAAATGTGAAAATTTCAATATTTAGGAAAATTTTAGGCCCTATGCGCGACCGGAAGATATCAATTAATCTAAACTAAATTAAAACACAATGTTTTTCAGCTCTATTTAAAGACTTTACAAACTATTATATTACGAAAACATCTAATTAAAAATTTAAAAAAATATTCGCAAAACTGAGGTTTTTTTCATATTTTGTCAAACTTTGGGGCCTATGCGCGAACGGAAGATGTCATCCAATTTTGATATTTTTTTCCTTTTTTTTGTCTATATAATTCGCAACTTTTCCGTGCTATTACAACTTCGAAATAAAAATAAAAAATAGTTTTTTCGGCCCACTCTAGCTAGGAGCTAAGTTATGTAGGAACGTCCCAATAATTTATTTTCATTTTCTTCTTCCTCTCGCTAATTTCCTTCCTGTACGAAACGTAACTTTTTTTTTTTTTACAGTGAATACCGCACAAGAATCTTAACTGCTCCCGTCTGGAGCCAGTGAGACTATGGCATCCCCAATTGGGGTATGTTGTGAGGCTGAAGGTAGTGGGGAGGGGAAGGAGGTGGGGAAGAGGAAGGCTGGAAAGTACCTGGCTATTCAGATCTGGTCACTAAACACGGCTAAAGCCATTTTCAAGCAACGTTTCAATTCTGAATGGCGGTCTTACACCAGGGCGATACTGATAGTATCTTCCACTCTGGAACATGCCGCAAATATACTATATATTATTTTAAATGAATTAATTGTGAAATAACACAAATTAATCAAATAAAATTTATTTGCGCATGCCGGGTTCGAACCCGCGACCTCCGGATTGTGAGTCACGAGTCTTACCCACTGGACTACGGAGGTCGTCAATGTGGGTTCAAGATATCCCTGGCTTCGTGAAGTGACACTCGTTTGGTGACTCAAAAACGAATTATTTGTTAGTTTATGATTATACATGAATCCAAAAATACCCCGGTGAATAATCGTTCTTATTAAATTTATCAAGTGATGTATCTTACCTTTAATAGCGTATTTTGCATAAAACATGAACTAAACTGTTTCTTTTTAGCAAAATTTGATCCAAAGTAAACGCGATGTTATGTTAAAATGTAGATTTATAATTTTTTTTTTCATTTACGCCTGCTTCTCGTGGGCAATCGTGCTAGGTCAAGCAAATGTTTGGCATTTCGTCAAAGTCAACCAATCCACACTTTTAATGGAGTTAATTATGCAACAGCTTTTTTATATTGTACAATGGTGGTCCCAGAATTAAAGACCATTATTATTTTAAAAAGCGGGAAATTTTATTTTAAGCGTATAACACTTCAGATGCATATTCCCACTATTTTTTGACATAGTTTTCGTTAATATCGGTGCACTTGGTGAACCGTGGCACAAGTTCCTTAATTTCTTTGTTGGGGAGCTCCGCCACCAAAAAATTTCTCACCTCTTTCTCCGGGTCCTCGTCGGCGTCTCCAAACGTTTTCCGGCCAAATGTTACTTCAAGTGAAGAAAAGGACGGAAATCATGTCATTTATTGCATTTTTGATTCCGGGATTAGATGGTGAATCCATCAACCCAAAAAGGCCTTGCCTTGGTATGAAAAACGGTTCAAAAAGGCCCGAGCGTCTTCCACACGAATTTGCTGGTGAGCTTCCGTCAACATTTTGGGTACCCAATGAGCACATACTTTGACTTTCTTGACGTCTGAGATCGAAATTGTGAGTTCATGAACTTAAATAGGGCGGATTCCCTCCTGGTTGAGAAAACGAAAAATTGAACGTACTTGGAAGGCGGCGGGATTTGACAGCGGAGAGTCAATCTCAAACGGACGTAAAGTTCGCACCGAAGCAGCTACCGAGCGGATCACCACTTGTCTTGGAGAGAATGTTCTGATGTTATTGTTAGTTCTACATGGTAGTGCTGCCGAATTTCGATAAATAACGTCCAGAAATCGATTTTGATAAATAATCGCAGAAAATGAGAAAAGTTCTTCATTTCTTGGATAATCTGAGTAAAAAGAATGGCATGACAAAATTACACAAGCGTGAATTTCACTTACCGATATTACACTATCAGAATTACAAATGAACGGAATCCGCAGAGAATTACCCCCACTGGAAATACATATGAAAAAGCCCTTCTGGTGATTTTTCGCAAACAACGGCGCTAAGCAAAATTTGACCAAATACTTGTTCATTTTTACTTTTAGTTTGCTTTATATCTTTTCAGTTCTCTCTAATAATCAGTTCAGTCGTAAAAAATAACAATAATAATGACTTTCCAAGCAGAGCGGTGAGCATCTTAACACTGAACCCAAAAGTCTTGGGCTCTAGTTTTGGCATTATCAAAAACTGGTGTGATTCACTGGGTTTAATTAAATAGCACTATTAGCGAGTTCCCAGCAAGCGTTGCTAATCCACTTAATAAAGAAATTGTTTCTCCTTGCGTGTCCTTTCCCATTCGTCCTGTTCCCTTTCCGCCTCCCCTTCCTTTCTCGCGACCCCTTCCCCTCAAACGTTCGCACTTCGCCTTCTCTGCCTTCCCTCCCCCCACTCCCTTCTCCCGCTCCCCCCGTTCCTCGAAACCCCCTACCGAGTTTCCGAGTTTTCCGAATTTCTCCCGCATTCCATGCTTTCAGTCTCGGTACATTCAGTTTCAAACAGCTCGAGTACCAGCTATTGCAATTTTTTGCATAAATTTCATAATGCCGGAGCTCACTATTATATATAGAAATCATCGCGGGCATGCACACATCAAATCCCCAAAGTTTCATCGCATTCGGATGAATGGTTAGCAACGCATAATTTCATGATGCCAGAACTCACTATTATATATTATAGAAACCATCGCGGGCATGCGTCCATCAAATCCCCAAAGTTTGATGAATGGTTAACAATGCATAATTTCATGACACCAGAGGTCACTATTGTATATAGAAAGTATCGTGGGCATACGCACATCAAATCCTCAAAGTTGCATCCCAATCGGATGAATGGTTTAGCAACGCATAGACATCTCATACACTCATATATACACCCAAGCAAGCATATTTTGATTTTATATATATAGAGATAGTTATATCATAATATACCTATATCGCCTTGATGATTCATGACTCAGAATTAAAGCTTTCCATTCATTTAATTAGCTTTGCAAAATAAGAAAAGTTAATCACTTTCCAACCTTCCTCTTTTTTATCCTTCCTCGACGCGTAACTTTTTTGGCCTTCAGGGAATTTCTTAAGTCGGACAAACATAAAAAAAAATTACATGGATTATGGATTGACAATTAAAATGTATTTTCTTTAGATATTTGACGTTTCCTTTGTAGATCACTTAACATGAAAATGACAATCAATGCATGAATAAATGATAAAGTAATTAACTCAATTGTAAGATGGAGAAGCATCGGCATAGGAGGTGGAATACGTAAAGACAAATAAAGCGAGGGTTTACCAGAACACTTAAGTGTGGGGGCAATAAATACGTTAAATGACTTAACGATTATTTGATCGTTATCACTGGAATATTTCTAGAATTCGTGTTTACTTTTAAATTTTAAATTTTCACTTTACGTGTTTGTACTCAACTACAAAGTGGTATAGGACTACACATCACACATTTGAGGGTTTATTGATTTACTAGCTTTTGATCCCGGCTTCGCTCGCATAACATTAGGGGGTTTCTAACTCCTCCACCTTCCCTATCCCCATTCCACCCCCCCCCTCTCACCCCTGCTCTTCCCCCCTCCCCCACCTACCCCTAGCTCTCTTCTTCCTTCCACCTTCACCCCCCTACCCCCTCCCACCTCCATACCCGTTACATTAGTTTTAAAACAATGCCACCTATTAAAACGTAACAATCAAAGACGCGCAGTTTCGCATTTATAATATTAGTATAGACTAGCAGACCCGGCCACACATTACTGTGGCTAACGAAACACAACGCCATTACCCAACCTTTATAAAATCAACACCACCCGCTTGCCAGCTGCCCGCTGCCCGCTGCCCGCTGCAATTTTTTTGGCTTTTCTCTACTATAATAAGCATGTATTACACATATAAACCTTCCTCTTGAATTACTCTACCTATTGTTGAAAGCGGCATGAAAATCCGTTGCGTAGTTTAAAAGATCTATGCGCACATACATTTTGAGCGACTTTATTTTATACTATGTAATGATGATGATATTTATAGATGATATTAGTATAGATGAGTATTTTACACATATTTGAATTTTTACTATCAAAGGAATCTCCATATAACCTTAACAAATAACACGTCAGAGCTTACCAATATATAAAGCCTATTTTACTCGCAAATAATGTAGCTTTCTATTAGTGAAAGAATTTTTAAAGTCCATTCAGTATTTATTGCGTTAAAGGATAACAAACATCCAAAAGTAACATCCATACAAACTTTCGCCTTTATGATATTAGTAGGATTAATCTATATCGATTTAATTATTCTTTCTTGGGGTTTCTTATTTTCGTGTAATGTAGGTACTATGAGAAGTATATTAACTGTTTCTGGAAACTAGCGGCACAAGCGGGAAACTGGTGATTGTAAATCATAAAGAAAACTTATTTTAGACCGTTTTTTTCACAAAACCTTTTTTTTTAATCTGATCGTTATGATATATTTTAAAAAAATCCCATCTTTTCAGCAATTAAAAAAAATTGGAGCCGGGTCTATGCTTCGACGAATTTCAAAAGACATTACAGCTGATAGTAACCCCAGTAAGCCTTGTAGGTGCTTTGGAACCTTCCCCATCTACTTACTCCTTATATTTCCTCGTTCTTTCCCTCCTTCAGCCATTCAATATTCCACAAATGGGGATATAAAAATTCCGCTGTGTTCGGACAGTTGTGATTCTTTTTGGTGTTACATATAATACTCGTAGTATCTAATGAAAAACCTACGTTGGTTACTTTAAATAACTGATCTAAGCAAATTTATATGATTAGTTTTAAAATAATACTATTCTTTTTTGTTATTTTTAACTTAACTTCTAAATTTCTGATATTTTTCTTACATCTTGTGGGTTAAGTAGTAACTGCATAACGTAGTGTAATTATCCCTACATGATTAATATTGATTAGGCACGGCAACACTGAACAATGAACATAGTATTATTTCCCAGTGATTTATGAGTCTGAGGCTAGGTCAAACTTTTTGTAAGGGGGGAAAATACGACCCTGGTTATACGCACTGACATGCGAGTATTTTTAGATCCAAGTTTTCCAGGTAATTGCATCAATCTTTACTTATCTATGTTCCCGAACGGTTCTCTCGTAACTTTCTGTGATGATTTGGAGAAGAAGATATTTTGCTATATATTGATCTTTGTTGCGAAATATAAAACATTAAGAGCAAAAACTTGCCAGAACTCAGCAATTAAGGATGCGAGTACTATTGTCTATGAATAAATAATATTACTTTGTTTTGCACTTTATAGTTTTGATGTGCAACTTCTAGTTAGTCAGTAACAACTATATATTCGGGTATGTTTTGAGTTTTGACTAGTATGAGAAGGTTGTACGAGAGGTAGGAAGTGCCTGGCTCTTCAGGTCTGGCCACCAAACACAGTTAAAGCTATTTCTTACAATATTTCGATTCTGAACGGTGGACTTTTTCCTTTCACTTTCGACCAGAGTATTTGCCACCACGGAAAGTAGGTATTTCACTTTATATACATTTTTAGTTAATTTATGCAAGTGTAATTAATTGTGGTATATCACCAACAGTTCTCCAACTCACCTTGGGAAGAGATTTATTAAACAGGTAGAGTAATGTTCTTTTAGTATAAATCTGGTTAATTGATCTATCTATCTAGGAACTGGCTAATTGGAATCTGAGGTAAGAGTTCTGCTGAAGACTCTCTGAGCTGTTGAACCCTTTGTTGCTTATAGCCGGTACTAAGCTAGCCTCCATCTAGCGGAGTCTGGGCAGTTCTAAGTACTGCCATCTACGTGAGAAAGCCGGAACCTTTTAGATACACTACAATAATTAATAAAGCTAACTCACTGATCATTAAACATATCCATTGTTTAAAAATAAGAATGGGCGAAAATAAAACAAATTGTCATCAAATTATAATTAACTGATTTAATGAAACCAAATAACTTTGTAAGCACCGCTGTATTAACATTATCGACATGTTTCAAAAACAATGTTTTCTTCGTCAGAATAAGAGAAACTCTTATCTTTTCTTTTTTCTCTCATCAGGATAAGAGAAAAAAGAAGACGAAGAAAACTTTGTTTTTTAAACATGTCGGTAATGTTAATAATATAGTGGTGTTTACAAAGTTATTTGTTTTCATTAAATCAATAATGACGACACAAAATATATTTGCGAAGTTTGATGATATAACTGCATTAAAATACGAATAGCATATTTAAAAAATACCGTTTTGTATTCTGGTGGTTATCAAACCCTTCCTCAATTTATTTTAGATATTCTTTGCATTTTTTAAGGTTATTAATACTTCTTTCCCCTTTGACCTAAATTAAGAATTCATATTTTAAACCCTTAACTCAGGCGGAAAGGTATTCGGGTGGGACCTTGAAAGAGAAACGATAAATCAGCGTTTTAATTAACGCTTAATACCACAAATCTGGGCTATCTGATCTGGAATTGATTTATTCACAGATTTAGGTTAAAATGTTAACGATTTTAATCGTTCCGCTATACGCACTGTAAGCTACAAGGCCTCGGGTCGTTTTGGCCATCTGTTAACTAACAAGCAAATATAAGGAAGTAAGGCATTTCAGTTTTGTGAACTTAAAACCAACCAGACCGACCTACTGTGAATGTCGACCATTGTAGGGCGTGTGAATATGAAACTAACTTAACATAACTTACTAAGAACTTAGGGTAATTTCAGAGGGGATCCAAAATTTTACCTATCTTGATTTTCAACGAATTTCGGTCAATTATTGTTTGTGAACTTAAATCTCAACTAAACTAACTTACAAAGAATTTAAAGTAATTAATAAATTTAGTAATTTGGATTGTGAACCAAAATCTTACCTTACCATTTCTAATGTAATCTTAACTTTTCAATTAAAGCTTTTTTCACTTTTTGCACTTCATTTCATCTGGGGTGGTGGACTTTTTTAATTGTAAAACACTTTTTTAATGCAGAGTCGTTTTATTTACAAACACTTTTCAGCAACAATGAAATCAACACTTTTTGGAACTAATTTTGGCCCGGACCTCGCCTGGGCAGTACAGGGACTGTACTCTAAGTATCGATTAATGCGAGAGAGGGAAATATTTTAAATAGCACCCCTTTTATACTGCTAAAAACTGTAAAAATACCGTCTTTCAGACTATTAAAAATACGATAATAACAATAACACTGGTACTAGACACCTACTAAGTCACGTGGTCTATTTTAGTTAGTCGGTAACAATAGCTTCCATAAAATTCATCCAGAGGTCTCTAGCATTCATACTCTCTTAAAAAGCTAATCAATTATTATAAGCAATAATTATCAGCCTGAAACACTCATCCACATTGAAAAAATCTTCCAGGGAAAAAAAATGTGTTTTTTTCCTGAAAAAGTGTTTCAGGCTAATAATTATTGCTTATAATAATTGTTACCCCTTGTGCTATGCATAAAAATCTTGTCGTAAACGTTAGTTTAACAATTAAAAATAATAAGCTAATCAAGATTAAATCAATGTGATTAACTACAGTATTTATCCCATAGATGTCACTATTCTTAACACTTTGTTAAAAGTCCGGAATTAACATTTTAGGTTTTTTTTAACATAAGCTCCGTACAGGAGGCCCTGAGGAAAATAATTTCCATGTCATCTAAGGGGATGCTGTGTGGGGTTCCATGAAAACTAAGAATTATGGACAACACCCCTTTGAAAATTCATTAAGGGGGTATTTCATCATGCTCCTCATATATTACTCGTACGGTAACATACATTTAAGATTAATTATACAGGATTTATTTATTTAAAAAGTTTGAGTTTACTATTCGGTACTTGAACCTATGAATAGTTGCTATATGTAGGTGAAGTTAGCCGAGTTTTTTTTACCTGTTGTGAGTACTTATTTGTTTATTTATTAATATTAGTTTCTTATGGGTAAGCTGTCAGAAGGATGGTGAAATACCCCCTAAAAGTTATGAAAATAAAAACTGGAAAAAGTAGCCCGTAAGCTAACCTAATACAACAATAGAAGGTGTTGAAGTTGCTGTGTGGAGGGTCTTTTTAAGAAAAGTAATGAGAGGAAGTTCTGTAAAGGAAAAAGTACGAGGGGTGAGCAGAAATCCGCTGCCAAGACCTGAACACACCTCATCCGATGAAACCGGGCACCCCTGTTTACGTCGCCTTAGTTCTTAATTGTCCAAACGACCATTTTATTTTTTGTTCAATGTCTACTTTAAAATTAAAAATAAAGTATAAAAAATGATAGTTAATCACATAATTAGAAGTATTTAAACTGGTGAGATCTTTACCTTTACGGAAATAGCTTTATCTGTAACACCTATCATAATGTTTTATTGAAATAATGAAAGAAAACCTTCTCCTCCCGTAAAATTTTCTAATGGTCGTTTGGACAATTAAGAACTAAGGCGACGCATGGCAGAGGTGTTGGTTACCCAAATTTATTTTCGATCTGGTGTAACGTTTTATTTTTGTGTTTATACGGCTATACAGAAGTCTGGAAATAAACCGAAAGCTTACCAATACAACTGACTAATAATTGTCATTGCATACAGGTTATCTACCAAATAACTTGACGAAAAAGCATATTTCAGGTTCAATGTCGGAATTGTCAACAAAAAGCCTATTTGCTTTAGTTTAAATAAAATTTTCTGTTGTTAGCAACGCGTTATAATTCCTTTATAAAAACTGATAAAGCAATTAAACAGTTTCCGTTAAAAAACAAATACTATTTAAATTACAAAGGTGTTAATTCGACGTTATTTTTCCGAGTAATACTCGCCATTACGCGATATGGTCTGTTAGCTTTGATGTAAAAACAGCTGTTTGAATAAATTGCGTGCTGCTTTATTTTATGTCTCGTTAGCCATTGAATATAATATCATTGATACAAAATCTAATAGGTGAGCCTTCTACCCGGAAAAGTCACGTTTAATGATTGGGCGCAATGTTGTTTTTTAATTCGTTTTCTTAACTTTGTGATATTGGGATTTAAATAAATTATAGTAGCTTTTTTTCTTTCGTATCGTTATCATTGTTTTATCTCTCAAATGTTTTTGTGTAATGAACTGTTAAATGTATTGTCAAAACGTTAAAAATAAATAAATTGTGTCACAATGTCTTAAAAACGTTTATTGTAAAACACTGAATTCAAACTCACGAATAGGATAAGGGCTGGTGAAAAATTTTTTAAGCTTATATTATGCAGGGTACTTGACTTGCTTTAACCAGTGATTTCTCACATAATTTGGAGTTGAAAAAATTTAAATGAAATTATGGTATCCGGTGATTTTTTCCGCCCTTAACCGTTTAATTACAAATTTACTGATTTTGTATGTTTTTAGATCAATCAAAAAGGTCACCGGAGACCTAAATTTCATTTAAATTTTTAGTCCAGTCCACGTCCCTTAACATCTGTATAAAGTATTGATTCTTTGCTATGTCCAGAGTCAGTATGATGGAAGAATACATGGGAGAAGATGTATTGTGCGTACATTGAAGCAAGGAGTGTTTGTGTGAGTTGTAGATTTAAATGGAATTCAATGTCGCCACAAACATAGTACCTTTTGACTAATAGATCGAGAGAGCCATGACGCAACACACTGTCTAACATCATATATCGCCATTCCATTGATTTTCAATTTGTACTGCGACCACCAATTCCTGAATTTAAAATTTAAGGGAAGAATGGTCAGACTTTTTAATCACGAAACACGCTCACAACGCGTTTCTTGTGTTTTATTTATTCTTTGATTAGCAGGTGCACACTTGGTCATTTCGCTCTGCCTCAAGGATGTAATTAATTTAACACTTTTATAATTAACAAATTTTAATTGGAAAAGCTTTTTCTGGTTCAAAAAGGTTTTAAATAAAAAAATGTTAATGAACTTGTGATGACAAAATAAGTGGCTAAAATGTTTCCTGAAGCCTAGCTGCTTAAACTATCCTTGAACTGACTTCGTAACCTTCAATCTTTTTATTTCAGCTAACAAATAAATATGATTGTAATTTTATAGGATTTGATCACTTATATTTTTGCAAATAAGAACTGTAAATAAATTTGATGAAAAATTAAAACAAGTTCTTGAATATACTTGCTATATCATGGTTCATGTATGTTCATTGTTAGCTAACGGTAAAGTTACTGTCACAGTCAACGTATGTTTTAAACTCGCAAGAAGAGACGAAAACTAAAAGCAAAAACTCGGAAGCATTAGGAAGGAATTTATCAAAGTCACTTTGACCACTGCAGAGTGTAAAAAGGTGATGAATGCGGTGGTTTAAATGTAAGTTTACTACTACTACGTTATATTAGATACCTATCTATATTAGTAATAAGAATTAAATTACAGCGCTCTTTTGTCAAGTGCCATTTTTGTGAATTATCTCCACAAAGAAATATACCGAATAAATTTAAAATCAATTTTTGTAGTTCAAAAAAAAATAAAACGCTTTGTTTTAAACATTTCCATTTTTGAAACCGTAAATTCATGGTGAAATTCTATTATAATCTTACATTAATTAATTTCATCTTAAATACATACATACATACATAAATACATACATACAATATAATATAAATAAAAATGAATCACCTAAATGTATGTACGCGCGTAAATTCCGAACGACACTACATATTTCATTCAAACTTTGGGAATTTGATGTGTGCGTGCCCGATAAGGTTTCCATATATACTACTGGCGAGCTCTGGCATTATAAAATTTGTATAAAAAAAATTGCAATAGGTGGGACGCGAGCTGTTTGAAAACTAAATGTACCGGGACTGAATGAATGCGGGAGGGGGGAAGGGAACTCGGGAGGGGGAGGGGAACTGGGGAAAAAAGAGGGGAGCTAGGGAGGGGCGAGGGGAACTCGGGAAGATGGAGGGGAACTCGGGAGGGGGGTTCGCGGGATGGGGGAAGCGGGTGAGGATCGAGAGGTGGAAGGGAAACGGGAAGAATGGGAAAGGACACGCAGGGAGAAACAATTTCTTGAATAAGTAGTATAGCAACTCATACCGGGAACTCGCAATAATAATATAAATGGAGCAACCGAGCGACGTGATTTTTTTAAAAAGAGATAATTGGAGGGCTGGAAAATGACACACTCGTAGGCTACATTTTATTCCGGAAAAAAAATTTCATTCCCGTGGGAAAATTCTTTATTTAGTAATTTCCCCCTAATACCATGCGAGCGAAGCCACGGAAAAGCTAGTGATATAAAAAAAAAACACTTTAATTTTTTTGACCGTAACCGGTTTCAGCTTATTAGAACCATCTTCAGACTGGTACAAATTATTCTTAATAAACGGTTTATATACATAACATATGGGGGAGAGGATAGATATTATATGGGTTTTCTTACATTTGTTACCTACTAAGTGGTCTATGAATGTCGAATTTCTAATTATGTTGGTTATTCTTAGTAGGCTTAATTACCTCGGGTTTGTAGCTTACTTCGATATTGTTTGGGAAATACCTTACAAATAATATGAATTATTAAAGACCGAATTTTATTGTAGTCATGTCTATTCTTAATTTCGATGTTGTTGATATAATATGCATGTTTAGAAACCGATGGTCTCTTCCTCAGGATTAAATGCTTACTAAAAATGAATTATTTATTAGTATTAATTACATAAAAATTGAGCCAGAAAAGAATGTTGCAGGAATTATAATTGAAGATATAAATAACTAATTGTTTAACCTTGATGTGGTTCAATTTTTAGAACAATGATGGGATCGAAATGTTTAATTGTCATAGAAAAAAAAAACTAATTTCAGTGAGACAAATATATCTAAGTAAGGAAGTGTGTCCATATCTTTTGATATATGAAGTAAAGAAGCAATTTCTTAACGTAGGTTCTACGATTGAGTCCTAAAATAGCACACGTTTTTATCATAAAACATTCCAGCAGTTTTTATTTCGCAACGCTTTTTTTTCTTGAGGAATACACCAACCTTCGTGAATCCTTCACCGATTGATTACAAAAATAATTTTTCAGTTTGGTTGGGTACTTTGATCCCAAATACAAAATTAAGATTAGTATGAAACGGGCCGAAATGCGCCGCGCAAATGTTCCTCTTGATGAATTTTAGTGATTGTTTGAAAGGTTTTTTTATAGTTCAAATAAATTGAAAATTGTTATGGTTTGCACTTATTTATTTTGTATGCACAAAGCGAAAAGGAAAAATAAGAAATAGTATTTGTAAGAGAAGACTGCCTTCCTATAAGAGCTAAAAATAATAAAAATATATATATATATAACAATTATGGCGATCTTACGTTAACATTATAATAAGTAACAAGAGAGATTACAGAATTTTATCGATTTTCCACAACAAAAAGTTCTCAGTTGTTATTATTTTGTGAAAGTAATAATTTTGTTGTGCGACAATTGAGTATTTTGTTTGTCGAGACTTTTAACGTGAACTTTTTAGTATGGAAAAGGCGAAGGTTAATATACAGAACTCTGGCAGGTTCGTGTTTACGCAGACAAGACAAGCACCACAGAAGAGAAGTTACCAATATCAGTCGTGGTTACACTCTACGCTCGGAATAGTCTAGTTAATATCAATGTTACCTTTGAGCAAAAGTGGAAACGATAAAGTGTATGGAAGTCCAGAGGTGAACCAGAGAAGACACAACAAACATCTAATCAATGTATGTGCATACATTGTGCGCACAATGCAGACGCACAATGCACACGCACAACACACACCAGTGAAGATGATAGTCACTTTTTAAAAAGGGAAATATGTAATACAGCGAAACTCACCTTTTTTTGTTTTATATTTTTTTGTAGTTTACTTAAATATTAAAATTGGAGAAAAATATTTGATAAAAATGTATAAGCCCACCTCACGGATAATACGGAACGTTCGTGTTGTCGAAGTTCAATACACGGATAATAAGCAGATATTTTTAATTAATAAACAATCAAATATGACATTTGTCGAACCAAACCTTGGAAAATAAATTCTTGTCAAAATAAAAACAAAAAAGTACCTTCTTCGAATTATTAGTAGTAGATACTATATGGGTTGAGGTTCAAGCTACGAAAGCTGCATGTCATCATAATTTAGATATACATCCCAGGTTTTGAATGGTTTTTTTGGCAAGCAGGGTTTTCTAACGGGTATGTTTAATTATTCTAATACCTTTCTTTCCATGTTCTTCTGTTATAAATACAGGTTTAAACTTGTCGATAATGCATTTACTTCATTATATAAATGAATTATTGTTTTATATGGCAATAATATTTTTTCTATGATTGGCAGCATTGCTTGGTGATTGATTGTCTATGAAATTTAATACAAAAATGATGAAAATAAAAATGGCGTAGCAAAGTTCGTATAACGCGCAAATGAAATAATTTTAACAAAATTAAAATGTAACATGCATGTTCTTTGCATATTTTTTGGTCTCTCCCCCGACATAAATACTTACTTTCGTGATAATAAAGCTAAATCGAACTGTTTGAATAATAAATATTGCGTATTAATCAGTAAGCGGAATAAGACACAATTAATAAATATTTTTCCACAAACTACGTTTCGTTTGAGAAAAACTTTATTAAGTATATTATAGTAATATTTTGTCAAATTTAGGCGGTCAAAATACATTATTAAGATAGCTTTAATATTTGAAAAACATAAACGAAACTCATTTTTTTATGAAATAATGTAATTTACACACGCACGCACTTTAAACATCATAATGAACGTAATCTCAAACATTCAAATGTTAAATGAAATTTTTAAATTGACATAAGCCACCTACTGGAATTTTTCGGTCCAATAATTACTCGAGTGCAGAGGTACTGTTGTACTACTACGTTGATGTAGATTTCAGGATTAATAAGAAATAAAATGAAAATGTTAATTATGTCAGATAGGTATATGTTACACTCTGCAGTAAAGGGTTAAATAAACGGATCTGTGGAAACGATGATTTTGACAAAAAAGTTCGGTTTTTCTACTTGCACACTGTATCGTATTACAGTTACCAAGAAGCACAAAAACTTACGAAGGCAACACGAACGATTAGCTCCGATTGGTAAACAACCGTGTCTTTACCTTTAACTTTAGACCTACAAATAGGTAACTTTAAGTAACGTACACACGCTATATTGTCGCAAGAAAGCAATACTGATGTAATAGCCAAAAACCAAATTATTTACCGAGCCAAAAAACTTTAAAGATTTTAGAAAAAAAAATCATAACTTTTAAACCAGTGGTTACGGAAATGCCATTTTTAAAAGGCTTAGCTGAAAAAATATGATCTTTCAAATGGTAATATTTAAATCTTTTATAAATGAAGAAGTACAATGTTTTTGGCGCTTACAGCAGTTGACATTTTTTTTGTGTACGCCAAAAATATTTTAAACACAGCTGCTAAATTTATGAATACTGAAAATCAACATTATTTTCAGCTGCGTTAATTGCTGTAAGCGCCAAATTATATCAATATAAATTTTGAATAGCTGTAAATATGTGTCGTTATTTTTTTGGACTAAATTCACTTAGTTTGAGATATAACAAAACATACGAATTTTTCTTTAAGAACACAAATACAGTAAGTAAGTAAGGGAAGAAAACAGAACATCGTGCTAATTCTTTTAACACACATGGGTATGGGTACTGACAAGTAGTAGCAACCGACAAGTGTTATTAGAAAGCAAACAAATAAAATGTAGTAACTGCCGCGAATTTTTTAAAGCAATCTTTGAAAATGCTGTAAGCACCAACCGAACGCTAAATGTTTCCGTGTGTAAGTGTAGATTGATGCAGAACAAAAAATACTCTGCAAAATGATGTATAAAAAGTATTTTCATAGGTAGTGGCGGTTGCAGCAGTATTGCTTTGGTGCGACGATATCCAAGAATAGTAAGATACTTAAAGTTCTAGTATTATTAGATGCTCGTTTGCCCTTAATCTGTTCATTTCGCTTACTCCAACGCATCGATTAGGATATTGGAAAACACTCGATTGTTAAATGAGTAGAAACTTTCAAGGGGAGTTGGTAACTCATTAATCTTTAAAATATTCGATCTTGAAGGCTGTTAACTTAAAATATCGTTAATTCTTCGTCATTTCACGAAAAGTGTTTAGAATTAATTAAGTAATATAAATATTGCAGATATTTTGAAAGGCGAACACCAGTGATTACTTCTTTTTGCATTTTCGAAAATTTGCTTGCCTCTGAGCACCCTGTCTATCCCACCTTTACCAAAATATTTAAATGTTAACAATATTAATTGAACTATAGATATGGAAATTAATTACTTTACGAAAATTTTTGTTTTGTTGCTTTTATCATTCATCCCCGATGGGTTAAATTCTACCACAAATCTGCCTTAGGTCAAGTACCTGATGGCTATCATTCTATGAAAATATTTATTTTCATAGAATGATAAAGCATAATTAGCAAGAGCCCTTGCCCGAAATAATGTTGTACCCAACAAAACTAACAATGTTGAGTTATTGATCGATTAATGTTGGATATATTAATACCCATCTTTTAAGGTAGGGATTATAAAAATGAAAATATATTTAGGCCTGTGGCAACATTTTAAAGGTTGGTATAATGTCGTTTATCAAAAGCACAGAGTTTGGTTTAATTCATGGAGAAAACAAACGTCTTATGGTTTCAAATAGAAAGACCGCAAAGCCAAGAAGCTGAAGGATGCAGGCAAGTAGTATTTGTCTAGAAAAAATATTTGAAAGCCTACTTTTTAGCCGTTGAAACAGGTTTGTGGAATAATATTGTAGGTTGATCTCTTGGCAATATCTCGAGCGTAAATGGTTACGATTAGAATATCGTTTATTTGCTTTTTAATCTCAAATATCTGTAAAAAGTGTGGAAATTTATGTTAGAACAACATGTTGCTATTTGTAACATACGAACAGTAAAAAAAATATTTTGTGGAATATCTAATGTTGTGTGAGAAATTTTTCCACTAATTCAACTCAAATTCTAGCAATAAATTCGAATTTAATTGCCTTTCTTCACGACTTTTAATTTAAAATTCTTAAAATTGTGTGTTTATTGTATTTAAAACATAACTGATTTCGTTTTTTCCATTTTTCTCGGAACAAGAATATTGTTGTATACAACGTTTTTCCGGGCAAGGGCTCAATTATTGTATCCAAAAAGAGGCGATGACCACTTATATACGACTAGATATAGCTCTTAAGAGCTGGTTTGTCGACGAGCGATAACTCAACTCGGCCATCATGGAGAGTATTCATTTCCATATTCCCTTCAATAATTATCTTCGTCATCGAGAACATCGAATATTTTATCTCCCGGCCTGCAGGACTAACACGCCAATGGTCATGCCCGTGGGGACAGCAGTCTCGTTGTTGAACATAATTGCATCCGATATGAACAAGTTTATATATTTTTTGCATCAATGACGCTGATGCGTTCATACGGCAAGCATTTTTGCTACTCTAGTAATAACACTTAAATACCCTAGTACCTGATGTATTTGTCAATTTTTTCTTCAAAATAGCAACATTATTTTTCTTAATGACGTACATGGCTTAAAATAGTTTTCTTAATGTATTCAAGTGGCTTGGTTAAAAATCGCTCCAACCTTTCAACATACAACAATACAATAAAAATGAATTACTTGACGATCTGAACAAGTACCGCCATTTACCTATGTAACATATATAATTATATCTACTACAAATAGGTAATCTCATACGCTGAAAAAATGTAATTATTTATATTTAAGTGCGTAATGCTCTGATTATTATTATGAATTATGACACAACGCGTTCACGCACAATAATTTTAATGTTGTAGGTACTAATTTGTTTGTTTTGCTTTATTGCTTTGTCAAGGCTGACTGACATGATATTGAGATCAAAATTTACAATATCTAAGAATTTGGTTGCAATTTAATGGTTCCGAAAAACAACAAAAATTTCAAAAGTAGTAATTTGACAAGGCTTTGACCGTGAACAAACTTAACATTAACTATACATTAACGCGAAGAAAAAACGCATTCAAGTATTCAATAGACTACAAACTAAAATAATGAATGAAAATCTATTTTTCACTCTCTTGGTGTCAATTAGCGTAAAACCTTGCAAGTACTAAAACAAATCAGTATTTACTTTTGTTTTGTTAAAAATACTTCCTCTCATTTTTATTATAATAATATACAAAACAAAAGTTTATAAAATAATAGGTTATGTCTTGTCAAAGATGGTGGGACAGTTAATCGATTAGGGATGGTTTGAGTGTACTGTCTACTTCTATTATACGGTAATGGGGCAAAGTATCAATAGTTCCGTAGATCTGACCCGATGTTGGTCATTGCAAGGTTGTCCAAAATGTCCTGGGTAGGAAGAGGAATCGGAATAAGACAGATCGAAGTTTGCACTTCAAACAATGTGTACTTATTTTTAAAATCTGATACAGTATAAGCGGATTTTAAAAAAGTGGTCCGGAAAAAGATTTCCGGAAAATAAATCGAATTAAGTATAAAATAATGACCTCTTTTAAGCCATACAAAACGCATTTGAATTGTAGTTAGAGAGTTATGGGTTCGATTCCCGAACTTTTAACTATCTATCGAAATGCAATTTATAACTCTATCGAAATAGGCTTTGTTTCGTTTTAAATTTGAGCAATGGTGGGAAAGGTTTTGAGTAGCG
The DNA here is from genome assembly GCA_929108145.2 of Limnephilus rhombicus. Lineage (NCBI taxonomy): Eukaryota > Metazoa > Arthropoda > Insecta > Trichoptera > Limnephilidae > Limnephilus > Limnephilus rhombicus. The sequence continues at coordinate 29,235,529 of OV815277.1, read as the reverse complement.
TAAATACAAAATATTTACTCTAAGCCCCAAATATTTCAAGGTGTAAATGTTCTCCATTTTGGTGTCCAACCTTAATGCCTCCGACTAGAGCACAGACCTGAGCGCGCGACAGATTTTGTGTCACGTTACTAAGCAATGCAAAATTTAAATAGCTTCACACAGGAGGCCCTGAGGAAAATGATTCCCCCAAGGAAATATGCCATCATTGGGGATGCTGTAAGAAGGGCCTTCTTAAGAATGGAAGGAGAGGAAGTTCTGTGAAGGAAAAAGATATAAAGGGTGGGTAGGAATCTGGATGTTAATGTGTCCAGTAGTGATGGAAGAATAAATCTATCTCTCCCACTGCGCTGCATAACGATCCTCAGAAAGAGTTCCGCTGGAGAGCCTAAAATGTCTCCATCAACCAGTCTCTCCCGATCTGGCCTGCACGGAGCTGGTGGGCGGACATGACCGCCGCAAAGACCCGGACAAACCTCACCCCACATATCTGGGTAATATAATAATATCTCTAAGTCACAAATGTAGCGAATCACAACTATATTGTACAACCAACGGGAGGCGGGTTGGGCGGCGGTCCCCACACCCGCTTCCCAAATTGAAAGACGGCGATTGTTGTTGACACTCGTTGTGACTGCTGATTTGTAAATTGTTTTAACAACCGGGTGACTCCAGTCGGCCTTGGATTTTTAAACATTAATCCACACATATCTAATCACGTTGGTTCAACTTCAGAAACAAACATGCATAAATTTTCCACTTAAGGTGATGTACCACGTCGTGTAAAAGTCAGGATCAGGCCGAAAAGTTTTAAATTCCCGTTTAACTTATTTATATTATTTTGAGAAGCTCAGGCATAAATATATAAATGTTTTATGATCAGTTTCTAAGGAATTTAATTTTCCATATGTTACAATAAAACTATAACCGAAAAGGCGATCGTAAGTAAGTGATTTTGAACTTTTAAGCAGTTTTTATGGGCCTAATAAATTTTTTTTCTGTGCTTATAAAATGATTAATAAAAAATACTCGATTTTTTTGAAGACTAATATGTGTTCTACTTGCAGTACTTAATTAAAGAATCTAAAATATTTCAGAACGATCTAATTCTCAAATCAAAAACACACTATTTTGCGTTACTTAGAAGTGCATCACCTTAAAATAAATCATTGCTTGATCGAACCAGAGAAATTCAATTCTCTTCCGACAATCAGGTTTTAAAATTCTCTAATCCAAACCAGGCAAAAAAACAACTTTGCCGGATATTAAAGGCTTTGTGTTTGTTTTCGCTCCCCTCGTCTATTCGCCACGGGTTGGTCGTGCCAATTATTCGCTGCAATAAAATGACCGGATGCACTTGCACAATTTTATGCAAATCGGGGTTCGGGTTATTGATGGAAAAAAGAGGCATTTCAATAGTTCCGTCACGTTGCTTTAATTCGCTGAAATTTTGGGAATTCGTTCGATTGTTAAAGCTCTGGTAGGTAACCATAGATATTTTTACACGTGGCAACTGTTTTGAACTTTGACTCCAGTTTATTAACTGGAGTCGTATTTGATTAAGATAATTATTTATTTATTTATTTCAACGCCATAAAATGGCTATTACAACCCTATGATACATGATACACAGTGGTACACAGGAGGGTAATTACAATGATAATAATGTACATTAGACAAAGTACATTTGTATGATAACAACTAGTATTTAGTTATAGGATACAAATATGTTTTACAACAAAAAAAAGAATATGAGCTCGTACAAAATACACATTTTTTGGCAGAGTTAAAATAAGTAAATAAAGGTGAATACTTGGAAAAATTCTCAACATCAACTATAATATACCTACTTTACTTTTATTTGTACATAATGTTGGATTCTAAGAATAAGCTAAAATGGAGAAACTTAGTGATGATATTATTGTTACCTTCAGTTGAAATAACTGCAGTTTGAAATGACTACCGGTACTGCTAATTAGTTCTGCTTTTCAGGGCTGCCAGTTAGAGAATCAATAATAAATCTTTGGTGTAAAAATAATAATTTTGAAAAAAAATATACATTTATTAGCTATCACTTAACTAGTCAATCTGATAGTTAATATAAATTAAGTAAGTAGTTTGGAATCTATATTATAGTATGATATAGACGCCGTGCAGACGACAATTATATCAATTTAAATAAAATGGCATTAAAATGGAGTTCTACAAAATAAAAAAAATGATTAATTATACTATGTTCCAGTCCTTTTTTTACTATCGGCACGTCGTCGATTTTTTTTTTTACATTAACTCCACACAGGAGGTCCTGAGGAAAATAATTTTGAAGAGACCCATGTTGTAGGAAGAAGGAAACACAAAGGCCGCCAAATCGTTCCACAGCCGAGCTGTTGAACATAAGAACGAGTCGAAGAAGCGACCCGTTCTCATGTGAACAATGTCAACTGTGTACATATGTTGGGCACGCGTTTGGCGTGTTTCCCCACTATGCACCGGTGCCGAAGGGATCAATGACCCTAGTTGTATGTATTGTTGACTTACGAGTATTTATTATTCTTTGGAAAATCAATACTAGAATTTTATCATTTAGAAATTAACAAAATTAACAGATAAACACGCCATCCAAACATTTCCTAAGCGATATCTTCGTAAACAACCGCGCGCTGGTCGCATTTGCAACTCTTAAAAAGCACATAAAAAACAAGTTGTTTTCGGTTATGCTTTATGGAAACTACAAAAAGTTTATATATTTGTGAAAACTTTAAACAGTTTTGCTGAATTAACTTTAAAAAATTAATAATTTTATTTTTCGTTCTGTAACTAACTTTTTACGTAATCAAGAACATTTTATTTTCTAGGACTTAATGTACCCAAACGCCTGCCTCCGGAAAAACAACTTGGAGAGTTTTTGTTGTTTGTAATAAATTATTACATCCGTAAATTTTACACATTTATTTATTACTCTTTGAGATATTTTGTATACATTTTTTTCACCTCACTGCATTGTGTCAACACAAAAATTAATAGTACAATGGATTTAATCTAACATACGTACTGCCGTCTTTATAAAAACAACACTTTACCTAAAACATGCGAACACCTCAGCACGGGTTCTCCTAGTGAGGTGTTCACAAAACACTACTACTGCCTATTTACATATACTGGAATTTCTTTGTGTAATCTATTATCCCGCACTGTACGTACGATAATAGAAATAAATAAAATATGACGATTATTATTTTCAATGCAAAATCTGATCAATGCGATAAATAATTTTTTTGATTCACTAGCACGTATGTACTCTTCTAGATGAGTTTGTAGAAGTTACAGTTAATTCATCCCCTCAAGCGACCGTTCCTCGAGATTTTCATGTAGTTTATCTTTAATTGATTACCTCTCGTTGTCCCTTTGTTTCGGTCCGGCCTTCTCACCTCTCCTCTCCTCATCCACTCGGGGTTCTGTTCAAACATGATAATTGAACTGTCACCTACACAGCTTCTCAGATCGAGACCCAGCCTTAAATTATATTGTGTAATTCATAATATACTAAGCAGGGTGAAAAATTCAAAGCGAAAAGACTTCAGAATTTGGACCGACATTTTAACAGGTAGTAGGGTATTTACACATTTTTTATAATGGAAAAAAATGAGAAAAAAATTACGATATGATTACGATGGATTTTCTTTTCATGATTTGCAATAAATTTTCTTTTCACGATTTAAAATGTTCCATTTTTGATTTATCACAAACAACATATTCGTTTTTGTTCGTGAATATATCGTGTAATCTTTTCTTATCATTAGGAAATGTAATCTCGATTCGAGATCGCAAATTCGAGATCGCAAATTCGAGATCTCGCGAGATTAGAAATTACAATCTGGCGAGATCTCGTAATTTTCCGGATCTCGTTAATTATTGGAAAGAAAACAAAAACCTTTATTCTTTAATATTAGTTACTAATTAATTAACAGTTTTTTTTTAAATTAAAATAATCAGAAAAAAAATATAGCTTAAGGAGATTAGAAAGTAATTACGGGTGATTTTGAAAGTAACTTCTTAAAAAACAAAGTGTATTAAGGACGCTATCTGCTAAATTACATCTAATGTCCGTTGCAATGTACCCAGCTGCTTAACAACGTAAGAATCTAAAAATTATGTTAATTTAACTCACATAAACAATAAAAACTGCATAATTTAAGAAAGTAATGATCATAACTGCAAAACTAAAACAAACAAATGGCTGCCTGCACGCACGCAAGTATCTCTTTCTCACTCACTCGACACAGTTTTATATTATCTGTCCCGCTCGTCATCCGTCGCTAAAGCCTCGATGACACACGGCTAGTTTACAAGCTACTATCTATGAAATTCACTATCTGTTAGTAAACTCGCCCAGTGTCATCGTGTCACTTGCTAACTAGCAGCAACTAGCAGATTATTGACAATCTACGAAAAAAAGTTGAAAGGTCGTCAACTTTACTCGCCTACACGCTTGCTCCGCTTGCTCGTGATTGGTTTATTTACGTTTCCAACATGGCTTTCGATAAACAGCTGATTTCGACTGTCATACATCTGAAGAATTAGTTCACGCAGGCGTCATTATTCTTGTTACTGGCGCTAAAACCGACCTCAGTTTCCTACGCTTATGAGCGAGTGGACAGATTTGTGTGTCATCATGACAATCTCACTCGCCGATTTTCTCGCTTTTAAACTTAGTAGATAGTAGCTTGTAAACTAGCCGTGTGTCATCGAGGCTTAATATTCGTAAATAGTCAGGATAGTTTTCTTTCTTCGATCGACACTCCCGCCCGACCATCAGTCTGTCAGCGCACCACTCGCGCCCCGAGTGGACGTGTGTAGCGTCGCTGGCTACTGCCGCCCAATCCCGTCGATCTCGATTTTCGGATTGATCCCGAAAAATGTCACGAGATCTCGCGAGGTCGAGATCCCGCGAGATCGGGTTGCATTCCCTATTTACCAGTAGCGTTTTCTATATCCTAATGACGTTGTACTTGTAGCCAGTTCGAGCTGTTTAGGAATGTGCGGTTTTAGTTCGTTTTTAAAATCTGTATTTATGAATAAAAGTATGTCAAAAAAACAATCCGTATAAAACATTTTTTTTTTACTAAAATACATTATTATCAAATGTTTTAAGCTTCTTTTTTTTTGGTTTTACTGAGTGTTGAATCTTTCATACCAGGACCCGGAGTCAACAACGCTACCAACTGAGCCAAATTCCCACTGGAAAAGACCGATATTTATTTCGTATGTAAGTATACGGTAAGTTCTTCATTTTTCCGTAGGCCTACGACATATGCTTCCTTTTAAAAGTACTTGAGTTCTTGGAGCAGGTCCCGGGAGCCACTCCCGACCGCGAATGGCCCGAGCGCGCAAAAGAATTCGAACGCGCAACCTGCTTCCTACTCGCAAATGGGTCGACCGAGACGCTCGGGTTTCTAATGCGCGACCTACTCCGACTCGCACATATGGCTCGGACCGTGACGCACAGGTTTGACTAGTGCGAAATGACACCGTGCCGCGTCGCGCCGCCACCCGACTGTGGCTCGGCCCGCCGAGTTCCGGCTACAAGTACTGTACCGGGTTCTTTGGGAGTAGTCGATTTGAAAAGGGAGTAGGAGTAGGTGCCGCTTCGCGCGAAGAACCCGAATTTAAGTTTTATGGAAGTATTTCACCATCCTCTTGATAGGTTACCCATAGGCCATAGGAATATGTATATTTTCTAATTCCAATTTAACATTTATTTCCTTATAAAGTCAGAGCTTATTATTCTATACCTCAACTTGAAAACGGTGACTACAAATCGGATAAGTTAGCCAAGTTTTCAACCTATAGCGAAGTACTTATTTATTATTTATTAGTATACATTACCCTACGGATAAGCTATCAAGAGTATGGTGAAATACCCCTTAAGTAAGTTATTATCATTTCTTAAGCTTAATAATATAGTTATATTATTATGAAAATCGTGTTGACATAAAAGTGTAGCTGGAGAATATGTTATAATAGACTGAGTTGTTTGGCGGTCCGTTCTCTCTGCCTACCCCTGCGGAAAATGACTAGATGGTTAGACAGTTAGTAAAGTATCAACGATTCCTGCTTTTAGTTACAAATTGTTTAGAACTTCATTGTTGATATCATTCATCGACATGCAATATAAAAATACTATGTGACCCGGTCACACGTCGCTGTGGCTAACGAAAAACAACGCCATTATGCAACCTTTATAACCAACGCCATCTGTTAATTTGGATACATATCAAATCCACACCGCCCGCTTGCCAGCCCGCTCCCTTTATATATTGTATTATTACAGCACCCTTGAGGTGATTTTTCACAAAAACGGCGCTATACAAACTATCCTATTATTATTATTATTATTATTAAGAGCCCACTCCAGCTGAACCTACACATTGCTAGTGCATAATACGAATTTTATTGAAGAATGGAGCGTATACCAACACAGAGTTCCGGTATTCCATCCTCTCTGCCAACCCCTGTGATTGCGAATGATTCGATTGTCACACGAATGAGACCAACCGAAATTATATGCAAATAACAGTAACCAATAGCTAATTAATTACTGCAATTATACTAATTGTATTAACTAATAACGGTTATCGATCTTAATAGTGACTAATGACCAGAAACTTTTCCCCTAATTCGATATCAAGAACGTACTTAAAAAGGTACACTTGTATAAGCCTTTGAGTATGTGATATTACTGATAAGAACTCAAGAAGAACAACTTGCTATTGTTTGTTTAGAAGAGATTATTTTTCAACTTCAGATGGATAATCATAGCTTTGCTTGATTGTTCAATAAAGCTCTCAAAGGAAGAGATTCAGATAGGATATGCTTCAATCAATCAGTTATATAACACACAAGTTTATATGAATCCTGATATAGATCAACATTTTTTTACGTGTGCTATATAATATAGTAGGTATATAAAAAAACATTTTTTTCTTGAATACTAAAAAAAACTGCGCACAATAATATATATGTACGATCTCCGTGGTCGAGGGATTAGGCTTTCGACTAACGATCCGTAGGTCGCGGTTACAAATCCCGGCGTGCGCAAGTAAATTTTATTTGATTGATTAGTGTTATTTTACGGTGTTAATTTAAAAATAATATAAGGCATATCTGCGGCTCGTTCCATAGTGGAATATACTAACACCTCTAATTAAACAAACTAATATTAGTTATTTGGAGGATTTTTTTAAAAATATTTTTTATTTAGTACCTACTAGCTGGTTCCCGTTATGCATTGCAAAGCCATATTCAAACAAATACATTGTTTCTCCCTCAATCACCTTTCCCGTGCATCCCCGTTCCCCTCCCGCGTTCTCTTTCTAGCTAGCTTCATAAATTATAGCATATATGTTATTCTGATGTATAAGCTATATTATTATAAGGTTTCATTAAAATACATTCAGTAATTTTTGTATGAAAAAGTAACAAACACACATACAAACTTTCGTGTTTATAATATTACTAGCTGGTACCCGGTTTGCATTCAAATTGCCATTGCCAAGCAATTCAAAGAAATAAATTGATCCACCCTGCATGTCCTTTCCCGTGCGTCCTCGTTCCCTTCCACTTTCCCGCCTTCCCCTGCCTCGTCTCTTCTCCGCGAACCCCACCTTCCCTCTGCCGCTCAAATATATGAAATAGGACATTTTCATTTATTCAAATTTCATAACGCCAGAGACATTCCATGTTACACACTGATAATGTAGCTTTCTATTGGTGAAAATGTTTTAAAATCGGTTTAGTGGTTTAGGCGTGAAAGCGTAACAAACAAACTCACGCACTTTCGCATTTATAATATTATGGATAACAATAGAATTATTTATTGTTTACATTTTTATATGAAACATGTTAGGTATATCATTACATAGTATAAAATGAAGTCGCTCAAAATGTATGTGCGCGTTAATCTTTTAAACTACCCAACGGATTTTCATGCGGTTTTCACCAATATATAGAGTGATTCAAGAGGAAGATTTATATGTATAAAAACATGCTTATTATAGTAGAGAAAAGCCGAGAAATTCAAATATTCAATTCAGGCAGCGGGCAGCGGGCAGCTGGCAAGCGGGTGGTATGGATTTTATAAAGGTTGGGTAATCGCGTTGTGTTTCGTTAGCCACAGCAACGTGTGGCCGGGTCTGCTAGTTATGTATAAAATAGAAGCTGAAGGGGACTTAGTTATAATTATTTTCACATCTTTTCATAGATGGAATAGGAGGTAAACCAGAAAAAAGATTTTCTGCAACATGCTTCATATTAAGTAGGTATCATATCTTATAAACAAGAGCAAAAAACTATTAGTAGTTGACAAATTATCGGATTAAAATGACAAAAGAGAATAATCCCTTAGTTTATTCAACTATTATTATTATTATTATATAAAAAGTTTTTTTATGTCTAGGTACTAAACAGTAAAACAATATCCCTAATTGCGTCTTTTTTATGCAGGCATTCCGGTCTCAGCTTCCACAAGGTTCATTTGCATAAATTAGGCTGAAGAATTTATTTTAAATATAGTTACTTACATATCTACATACATTTTGTATTGTGTGTTACTCCCTTTTACCTTTTGGCCATGAAAATACAGTCAATAATGTTGTTAACTCACAGAAATGAAGCCAAATACGTGACAAGCTTATTAAAGTTATATGAGCACAATGACTTGTATGAATTATGTCACAAAAAGCAAGAGTTTTTTAGAGTCATAATAATCGTTTGCCTACGTGTGACTTTCCACAAGCGGTTTCTCTTCGGCTTCGATTCGCTAGGCTTCACACAGTGCCATGGCGTATGGGGCTATGCTGAGTTTGTCAATGTCAACGGTACTCAAACAGCTGACCATTTATAGAACGACACAATGTCTACGCAAAAACGTCATTTCAATATTAGGTACGATTATGGTTCATGAAAAAAATATTAAATTATATTTTTAAAAGCTTTTCGTTTAATTGGTAGGTACGTTCTTACCATTAAAACAGTCGTCTTTTTAAGTCAGTTTCTCATTGCTGAGGATCGTGGTAAATTCCTACTTATATCTTTTCCTTCCCAGAACTTCCTCTCCTTCTCCTTTCCCTAAAAAGATCTTCCACACAGCATCCCCAAAGATGACAGAAATGTGTTACTGTTTGAAAAGAATGTGAAGATCTGTTTGATTGGAATAACGCACTCTATAAATATGTGTAAATAATACCTACCTAGTAAGTTAGTTATTGGACCCACTAAATTCAAACGAATGATTTCACGTTACCGTGAAGGCATAAAGGAGGTAATAAACATACGTTCCTTATCACAATAGTGCTGCAGCTTTTTCAAAATATGAAATACCCGATGTAGGTCTCTATCATCCAAAGGAAAATATGTGATCATTTTCTTGCATCTCTCTCACCTACCGCACCGTGACCTCTCCATAGACCCCTATAATACCACTAACCGTGACAATAATTGTGCAAGTATGGAATATAGTTACAAGAATAATATAGAAGTGTGAGTGAAATCAAAATGAAACCAAAAATTTAAAAACGTCAAACGTCAAGGTTTTGCTTTTGTTCTTAAAGCTTCTTAAAGCTTCAGCTCTTTCTCAGACAAAAACGGTGAACGTATGTCTGCACCCCCCAAAGGGTTTCCTTTGGGGGGGTGCAGACATACAATCATTATCATACATCTCCCTCACACGTATAAAGAAAATGAAACGCAATTCCCATCGCCATGACTGAGCCGTATTAAGATACATCTGTTTCCTCCAAAGGAAAAAATAGTACTTTGAAGGAAACAATCCCACGTATTTTGTGTATATTTTGTCTCAACATTATATAATGTACAGAATTATAGCGATAAGGAACGTATGTTTATTACCTTTTTTGTCGTCACGGTAAGAATAAAGAGCTCAATCAATTTGTACACAATTGCAAACGTTTCAAACATTTTTAGATACACGAGTAACTAAGCTAAAATCATAAATATTAAATTTTATAGATTCATAAATACAATAAATGAAATTATTTTCTTTTCAAGAACAATAGTTCATTCTGTGCGGTCTGTAATGATTGGGGTCATTGTCAACTAAATTCTCGCTAAATTGAATAATTTTTTGGTAAAGCAATGCTAAATAAATTATTTACACCTTTTAAAATAAAGTTTTTTTACATTTCAAAGGAACGCTTTTTAAAATGGTAAAAAAGAAATTAATTGTAAAAGGTATTATTTTGTAATTATTTAAATTTAGGTGACGCCGAAATCTTTGTGCCCAATCGAAACTCTCGCATGCTGAGCTCTGCCGTCATGAAAATTGTACAGTTTTTTCTGGCAGAAATTTGTATGCCACCGTAAAAGTTTTCAGCTCTCGAAATTAATTCGATCGTGAACTCTTGAACATTAAAATTTTATTTTATAATCTGTTTTGAAAGGAAGATAATAATCGTCCAAACTGTTTGTTATAAATATTTTACTACAAACAGGAAAACTTTGTGATGAAGCCATAATGTTATTTGTATATGCCAGTGCAACTATTGAAGTGAAACTTCTTTTGTGCCATTAGTGATTTGAAATTCGGATGAAACGGAAATGCGTCACAACTCAGTTCTAATATAATGCGGTAAATTCGCGCTTTGGCGCGTGCCTTCGATAGCGCAGTGGGCAAGATGCCTGAATTTTCCCTATATCGTAGGGAAATTAAAAAAAAAATTATGTGAAATATTGTGAAATCAATATCCAATCTTCAAACCACTGGCACTGTAAAAAAAACAGGCAAAAGAAAAGAATGCGACAACCACGGACTTTCTAGTTTCACTTCTACTGCGTTTCACTTCTGATTTTTTTTTCAGTAACTACAAAACTTAATTTTAATTATAAGCCTTTGAAATATCCAAAACTCAGACATGATGCCATTTTGATTGTCCAATATCTTGAATACAAATCTCGTTCGAAGCCGGGTAGAACTAGGTAATACCATATAAGTAAATATGTAGATAGTTTCATCACATAGTTTGACTCGGAGTGTATTCTGGTGACCACCGTGCGCAGTTATACCAGTCCCGGCAAGGGGTTATATATGTTGTGACGTCATCGTTCTGGTATCTGCTGTGTTTACATTCAAACCATGTGAGAATGAATTGGATGATAGTCGGTGACTTGCGTACGAACTCTCGCCGGGACTAGTATACTCTAGTTTTATACATAATGGACGTACTAACATTAATTGAAAACATTAAAAGTGGCCTTAAAACATTACTAACGTAAAAGATTTTATTGTGAGAAATAGATTTTTAAGGTCCCTCAATTTCCCCTCTTTTCGATCTCGTATTAGTAATGAAGACTCTGCAAAGTTCATCAAAATACAGACAATAACTTGTCGAAGAAATATATCACATTCGGTAATGTTATTTAAAATTACACATAACTTAACCGATTGTCCTGATCTTCTTCAACGCCTATCATTCCATGTTCCAAATCGCAACAGCAGACAGTCGCTTACCTTTAATCTCCCTCTTTGCAAGACCAACTATAAACAGAACTTATTTATCTACAGATCCACACACTCATTTAACTTAAATTATTACCACGTTGACATTTTTAACTCAACTTTACGTGACTTAAAACGAAAATTCACTAAACAACATGACTCAAACTAGAAAGTTCTATCCCTATACATTCCCATCCTTTGCATCTTAATCCTATACCTACGTGCCTTCTCCTCTCCCCCCACCTTTTCATATCTTCTTCTTGATGTGCCCTATCAGGTCCCCTCGACGTTGGGATCACTCTGGAAAATGTCTCTCTGTCTTGCGCTGTCCAGAATAGCTCCTATACACTTATAATGTAGAGTATTCAAGCGGTCGTATTTAATGACGAACGGAGTAGCCTAGCTGATAAATGCAACAACTTGAATGCGATACGATCAGAACGACACGCCAACTTCAGAAGCAGACGACTTGCGGTAGGTTCCTGGAACGCACGATCCCTTACCAACAAGTTAGAAGAGGTGGACGATGTTTTTAGAGAACAAAATCTTCACATACTCACCGTTACAGAAAGCTGGCATGAAAACGGCGAGTCATATTCAATCAAGAGACTGCAAGATCTTGGATATGTTGTTCTTGAGGAGGCTAGACCTAGAGCCACGGAACACGCTCATAACATCTCACACGTGAATCACGGGGGCGTTGTGATTGTGGCCCGACAAGGACTGCGGCTTACCAAGGTGGCAAACGGTACATTCAGTACGTTTGAGTACATTGGATGTCGTGTTTCTTCTGCTGGATCGTCGTTTATATTGCTAACGCTTTACCGACCCGGTTCGAAACCTGTTTGTGTAGAATTTTTTAGGGAGTTTTCGTGTTTTTTGGAATGGGCAGTGGGACTTTCCGAAACTCTCGTCATCACAGGTGATGCAAATATTCACCTTGAGCGTGAGACGTCACCAAATGCTGTTAAATTCATCGACTTATTGGATAGCTTTGGACTCCGTCAATGGGTCGACGTACCAACTCACGATGCTGGTGGAATCATAGACATTTTTGTATCCAAGTGCAATGGCCCATCGTTGATAGCAAAAGTTTATGACATAGGTTTGTCAGATCATCGTCTTATCCGAACTGAAATCGAATTCAACCCACCGAAAGTGCCATATAAAACAATCGAATCGAGGGAATGGCGTAAATTCGATTTCGACAATTTCCTAGAAGAGCTTGAAAATTCTACTTTATGCATAGAAAGCAGCTGGGAAATTAAGACACCGACAGAACTCGTCGAGGATTACAACAAAATTTTATCAGGTTTACTAATAAAATACGCTCCAACCACCTCGAAAATACGGAAAGTTCGAAAATCTGATGGATGGTTCGATGAAGAGTGTCGGAGTCAGAAGAGGCTTATGCGAAAACTAGAGAGGTCATACCGAAGAAACCCCGATGTTACTTCACGAGACGAGTGGATTCATGCTCAAAAGGTGTACAGGACGATAATAAGTGCAAAAAGATCTGAATACTTGATCAATAAAATTGACTCTGAGCGGAAAAATCCACGACGTCTCTGGAACTCCGTAAAAACTGTCCGTGCTAATAATACCGTGCAAACCTCTACAGACATTACTCCGCAGGCTTTTTCTAAGTTTTTTTATGATAAAATAGAATACATACGCGCCTCCACATCTTCTGCCCCCCCGCCAATATTTACAGCTAATTCCAAAGGGACACTGTCATCCTTTAAACCTACAACGCTAGAAAAGTAGGAAAGTTAATCTTTAGTTCGCCAAATAAACAATGTGTTCTTGACCCCATCCCAACGTGGCTTCTGAAGAAATGTTGCAACGTGTTGGCCCCCTTCCTAGTTCACATGTTTAACAAGTCCCTAAGCACAGGTGACTTCCCGGAACCACTTAAATCTGCAGTGGTTACCCCAATCATTAAAAAACCACAGCTTGATGCCGACAACTTGGGTAATTATCGACCTGTGTCAAATCTGCCTTTTGTAGCAAAACTACTTGAAAAAATTGCTGCTTCTCAAATAACTTCCCACTTAAATCTGAATAAATTATTTACCGATCATCAATCTGCATATAGGAGGTTCCACTCGACAGAAACTGGATTACTTCGTATCCTGTCAGATATTACCCTTGCCATAGAGTCAGGTAAGTTAGCACTTTTATCACTTTTAGATATGAGCGCCGCATTTGACACCATTGACCACGACTTTCTCATTAAGAGACTAGAGGTAACATTCGGTTTACATTCTGGCGTAAAAAAATGGCTACAATCCTATCTAACCAATCGCTCACAAGCAGTGAAGGTAGGAAATAAACAGTCTAACTTCACAAAACTCTCTTCAGGGGTACCTCAGGGATCCGTTTTGGGTCCACTTCTCTTCATTCTATTCACAAATGATGTCGCAACGATTATTAAGTCATTTGGTCTCCTATCTCACTGTTATGCCGACGATCAGCAAGTCTACTTTTACTGCACACCAAATGAGATCACCGGCCTTAAAATTCGCATAGCTGAGTGTCTAGAAGCAATCAGTCTCTGGATTTCCTCAAACAAACTGAAGCTAAACCCTTCAAAGACCGAGTTTCTGTGGGCAGCCACAAATAGACGCCAACATTTAATAGATAACTCACCAATTGCTATTTCCGGCAATGACGTAATTTCGAAAACAACCGTCAAACTTCTGGGAGTTTATCTGGATTCAGACCTTTCATTGAAAAGCCAGGTGAATAGGACCGTTAGCACGGGGTTCTTCTACCTTAGACAACTTAAATCAGTTCGTAGGAACCTTTCTACAGAAGCATCTAAGCTTCTTGTGAACTCGTATATAGTATCACGTCTTGATTACTGCAATGGCATCTATGCAAGTCTTCCTAAATGTCAAACTGACAAACTACAATCAGTTTTCAACGCCGCAGCACGACTTATCACTGGAGTACCCAAATTTTGGCACATTTCGGAACACCTCCGAAATCTTCACTGGCTGAAGTGTCCTGAAAGGATCCAATACAAGTTATGCTGGATGGTGTTTAAAATCAATGAAATGGCTCCTCCCTATATCTCTGAACTATGCATTCCAGAAAATATTGGTCTAAGGCAGTCAACTCTTAGATCAGCGACATCTTCTGCAATTGGAAGGTTGAAAAAACCTAAGCGAAATCCGAACACTAAGTTTGGTGATCGTGCATTCGCAGTATCCGGCCCCGAAGCTTGGAATAAACTTCCTATTGAATTGAGATGCATAACCAACTCAGCGGAATTTAGATCCAAACAGAAAACTCACTTTTCCGATACTCCTTTCCATAAATTCATCATTCTATTTATACTTTGCAATTTTTAATAGTTTTTTTTCTTCTTTTCTCTTTGTTTATAGTTAACTCAATCTATTTAATGTAATCTGCTAATTGTGATACCTCAATCTGTTTACTGGTGAGCGATGAATCACCTTAATGCAGTAAGGATCGACTATTAAATTTATTAATTTCTATACCTTCCCGTAAATTCAGTTAACCTTCATTATACTTTTTGCACCCGTATTCTCAAATTGTAATATTATGTAAAAACTTCCTACTTCTTCTGGCGCTAATCTTAATTGTAAATATGTGTGTTAATAAGTCACCAGTTTTAGGTTAGAATCTATATGTCTTAGTCATAAGTCACTAGCTATAAGTCTTAGATGTAAGTCACTAGTTATAATTGTAAATCTTAGTTGTAAGTCAGTAATATAAGTAGCTATAAGTCTTAGATGTAAGTCACTAGTTGTAATTGTAAATCTTAGTTTTAAGCCAGTAATGTTAATTCTTTTATATATTATTTGTACAGCGCCCTTGAGGTGATTTTCCACGAAAACGGCGCTATATAAATTAGCCAATTATTATTATTATTATTATTATAATGCCGGTCCACTCTCGTACATTTCGCAGCCAAGACATTTGTCTCCTACCAGGCCCTCGGCGACCATCTATCTTACCTTTCAATGTTAATGGAGCAAGTGATACTTCTGCCCTCGAAGTATGTGACCCAGATGTGAAATCTTCCTGACTTTCATCAGTGTAAGCAGTTCTCTATCTGCTCTAGCCCGCCTGAGAATTTCTGTGTTGGTGATCATATTGGTCCCGTGGGACCTTGAGCATTCTCCGGTGAAGTATTTCAAAATTTACATTTCAAAAGCCTCTAACCTATTCATGGTTCACAAGCCTCTAACATTTTCATATATTGTAACTAAAAAAAAATAATTAAAAAAACACCCTTACAATGTCACTCTTTATCATTCACTATCATCAGTGGAAAGTTCATAATTGGCATAATTAACTATTATATTACTGTATTATTATGTAATCTCTAATTTGCTGTCAACTTTCTCTAAAATGAAAATATAATAACATGGAATTATATTAACAATATTTTCTCACTTTCAAGAGCGTAGTAAATAAAGATATGGCAGGGGTTTTATAATATCTTTATCACCATTAGAATATTCTGCCAATGATATTATTTCATAAGCATAACATTATTACGTGAAATAATTCTCAGAAATGTTTTTAACTGGATACTAATTTGTTATTTATACGTGTGAATTCAGCGATTTGAATAATTTTCACGAAATAACGAAATTGCGTACGTAAACTATGTTTAATCTCCAATTAACAGTATAGATTATCTTCAGAGGAAAATATTAAAAAAGCGTGATAACTTCTTTCACCAATGATGCTTTGATATAGCGAGGAAGTGTTTATTGGTTTATTATTTATTTGCTCCACATATTTAGCATTTAATATCGAGGACAGATTATTTGTCAAGATAACGTATGTTAGAAATAATTTTCGCTTTTAATATTATTATATTTGCTCGCAATAAACGTAATTTTAACAAGCTTTCGTACTAGTTCCCAATTGTTTCGCATAAATTCAAATATGACATTGTCATCAAATGGACATTCAGCGCCATTTTACTTTACTTTTGAAATGTCCACATTAAACGCCGTTTCTATCAAATTGTAATAAGCTGACAAGCTTTTCAACGTGTTAAGCCTCGATGACACACGGCGAATTACAAGCTACTATCTACTAAGTTTTAAAAGCGGGTAAATCGGCGAGTGAGATTGTCATGATGACACACAAAACTGTCCACTCGCTCAGAAGCGTAGGAAACTGAGGTCGCTTTTAGCGCCAGTAACAAGAATAACGACGCCTGCGTGATCTAATTCTTCAGATTTTTGACAGTCGAAATCAGCTGTTGGAAACGTAAATAAACCAATCACGAGCAAGCGGAGCAAGCGTGTAGGCGAGTAAAGTAGATAGACAGCAAGATAACAGATAGTTAATTTCCCAGATAGTAGCTTGTAAACTAGCCCTGTGTCATCGAAACTTTAGTAGTCCTCTTCTGCTGATCACAATTTGTTCAAAAGCTGAAACGGACTAAGAATTGGCATTTAACTTAGACTTTTTAACTGTTAAATAATCGAATTGCCGCTGAATCGCCATTTGATGACTTCGTGGCACGAATTTCTGCCAAAAAACTGGACATTATTTATTTACTCGTCTTACAATAAGGCTTAAAACTCGTTTTAAAATAACCTCAAAGACATTTAAAAAAAAAAATATTACTAGCTGACCCGGCGAACTTCGTACCGTCTCAGTATCAATAACTGTTATGTTAAGTTATTAGCTGAATTAAATTCAGTTTTTTTATTAAGTTAAATATAACACAATGAAGCAATTATCGATGCGCAACTATCCGTATTTTATTTTGTCAGTATCAGAGATGGCGTTGTGTACGGATTTCTATTTTTTGTAATTTTCTTACTTTTCCACTTACTTAATGGAATTGCGTTTCATTTTATTTATACGCGTGAGGGAGATTTATTATAATTATTGTATTTTTTCTTTGGAGGGGTGCAGACATACGTTCACCGTTTGTCTCATTTTCGACTGTTGACATTTAGTGTGTAAGAAAGAGGGGAAGTATTATCAGTACATTGACATTTGACATTTTTGAATTTTTAGAATTCACTCACTATTCAATATTATACTTACCACAATATTACTGCAGCTCTTTCAAAAGATAAGGATTCATTCCATACAAAATGTATGAGGAAAATAATTTGCTTCATAATTTTTTTAATACCTAATTTAATAGCTATTCTGCTATTCGGGGCGGAGAAAAATCCAATAAACCAAAGGTCATAAAAATCGGTTCAGCCGTTCTTGAGTTATAACTGGTGTAACTAACCCGACATTGTTTTATATATTAAGATTTAACTAGAGAGGTCCAACTGGATGGAGCCAGTGAGAAAATGGCAGAGTCGTAAAATGTCCTAAGACTGAAGGCTGTCGGTATATGTCGTAAGGCTGAAGGGAATGGGGGAAGTGTATATAGGGGAGATGAATGGTGGAAATACCTGGATATTAAGATGAGGTCACTAAACACGGCTATGGCAATTTCAAGCAAGGTTGATTACAATACTTCCTGCTGAGTATCTTTCACAGTGGAACGTGCCGCAAATATTATACACGGTGTCCGGAAACTCGTAGTACAAGCCGAAAATTGGTGAATATACATCACATTTTGATCGGTCAGTAGCTGAGTGGGCATCGCGTTTGGATCCCACCCGGGCGTCGCGTGTTCGATTCCACGGCTGGCTAAGTCCTCCATCACGAAACAAGCAACACTTTCCGCTTACTGTCGTGGTGGTAGGAGATTTTCAAACGTTGTTGGGTTATTGGTAACCCGGAAATGTTTGTCTTTATTTTTTTTTAAAACTGCTCGACGCATTTTAAAAGTCATTAAACACCTGACATTGAAACCCGAATGACCGATTTTTTTTACAAACAATTCCAACTTCAGACTCGATTTATTCGTAAACGAAATCACAAATTAAAAAAAGTCCCATCACTAAATTGACTCCAAAGACAAGTGTAAGATGTATTTTTAATTTTTTTTGTGAAATATCACAAAACGTGCCTCGAATCCGAAATTCGTAGACAGGGAACGTATTCCAAAGAAGGGTGACCGCTCCAACCCGGCCAACTACCGCCCCATAGCGATCACATCAGTTCTGTCTAAGGTGTTGGAACGTGTGATCAACGACAAACTGCTCACATACCTCGAGAAGAACAAAATTATTAACGGCCGTCAATACGGATTCCGGCGGAACCGCTCGTGCGGTGATCTTCTCGCGTATGTGACGCATGTTTGGGGGCGATGCCTGGAACGTTTCGGTGAGACCCAAACGGTTGCACTGGACATATCCAAGGCCTTTGACCGGGTTTGGCACCGAGGACTTGTCAACAAACTGCATTCTTACGGACTTCCCGCATCCTTGTGTACGTGGATTGCCGACTTCTTGAGGGAGAGGTCGATTCAGACGGTAGTCGATGGTTTCACCTCTTCCTCTCACTCGATAAATGCTGGCGTCCCGCAGGGATCGGTTCTGTCTCCAACTCTGTTTTTGTTGCACATCAACGACCTTTTGTCATGTGCACCAATTCACTGCTACGCGGATGACAGTACAGTTCATGATTGCTTTTTGTTTGACAAGCCCCCAAAGGGCTCACAAACTCCAACAGCTCGTAAGGCTTTGAAGCAAAGAATGGACGGTTACCTCGAGAGTGTTTTCTCTTGGGGTAAAAATAATCTCGTTGAATTTAATGCTTCAAAGACCCAATCTTGTCTGATTACGTCTAAAAGGGATCGCAATGAAAATCTAGTCTCTTTCAACGGAAGCAATCTTCCGAACAGGCCCTCCATTGATTTGCTTGGTGTAACCCTAAGTGACCAGCTCAGGTATGGGGGCTCCATCGAAGCCAAAGTAAAGTTAGCCTCCCAAAAACTGGGCGTACTGTACAGGGCCCGCAGATACTTTAAAAGTACACAACTGCTAACCCTGTACAAATCGCAAGTGCGCCCCACGGTTGAATTTGGCAGCCACCTCTGGTCTGGAGCTCCAAAATACCTGAAAAATACCCTCGACTCTGTGCAGAAACGGGCGGTCCGTTTGATAGATTCTCCCATCTTAACAGACGGATTGCAATCTTTAGAGCACAGGCGTCGGGTGGGAATGCTATCCTTGTTCTACCGGTATTACAATGGAAGATGCTCCGAGGAACTAGCATCATTGATCCCTTCGGCACCGGTGCATAGTCGGGAAACACGCCAAACGCGTGCCCAACATTTGTACACAGTTGACATTTGTCATATGAGAACGGGTCGTTTCTTCGACTCGTTCTTATGTTCAACAGCTCGGCTGTTTCCTCCTTCCTACAACATGGGTCTCTTCAAGACCAATGTTCATTCCTTCCTCTCCTCAAAAAGACCCTCCACACAGCATCCCAGATGACATAGGCCCTGAGGGAAATTATTTTCCTCAGGGCCTCCTGTGTGGAGTTAATGTAAAAAAAAAAAAAAGGGGCCTTAACCGTTCGGTCACGGAGGGTTGAAAACAATATGGCGTTCAGCCTGAATTTTTATACAATTAAACTTAGGTGTGTTTAAAGGAAACGATTAGAAATTAAATATATTTTTGTTGAACCAGAAATACCGAAAGAAAAAGTTACTGACAGAGCGGACGATCTCCAAAAGGATATCGGAACACTTTCGAGCATGTAAACTTGGCCACACTGACAAATCGGCAAACGCCGAGCATTTAATTGAAACCGGCCATTACTTTGGATTTGTTCCTGAAGTCCTGGGAAGACCGAAAACTCATAGAGCACGCCTGATTACGGAGGCAATTGAAATTCACAAAAATCCTATAAATATTAATAGAGACGACGGAGCTAAACTTAATAGTTCTTAGTTTCCGGTCATTGACAGTTACATCAAGGCTAAACGCAAAAAAACATGTTGAAGTATATTGTAGCGCCAGCTCGTAGAGGAGTGGAGCTGGCGACACGGTATCGCTCCTAAGTAGATAAGTACTAACATCACCCCTAACTATTACACATCTGCCCTGATGATGGACACTGCAACGCTGTCCGAAACGTTGGCTAAAGAAGGAGGTAGCGCAACACGGCATAATACCCCAAAAACTATTAACAAAATAATTTTTGGCCGTGCAAATCTAAAATCGTAACCAAAAAGTTACTGGTTTAAAAAAAAATCCAAGTGCAGCCAGCTCATAAAACTTGTCTACTATGAGAATATTTATCACTAGGGTAAGTGCAATACAAACCAAACTTTTATACGCCGGAACTTTTAAGTTGTATTAAGTTCATAAATCCTAAGCCTTGTTTTGTAAATGTTCAAGATTTCTGTTAAAAATAGTACCTTAATGAAAAGGTACTGCGATAAACTAAAGTAATCAACCCCATTATAAAACTGAACCTACACTTAAAAACAAGTAGTAAGGGATGTGTTAAACAGTATTTCATACTTAATTTCATGCCACAAGCTAAAAAAACTTCATTTCGAAGGTTAATGATTATAAGCTCCATAAAGACCGATATTACGCAATCATTATAAAGGTAATAGCCACCGGGAATGATGTATTTCATCATTAGATTGGGGTGGATATTTCCTAATTCACACGCGAAGTCTCCAGTGTTCCTGCTTTATCCCAAGGTAATTTCAGTCATAAAATCCAAAACCCAACCATTATTTAGGATTGGATCGCTGTTGTGTTGGTTATTTAGCCAAGGAGAAATCAAGATTAGCTGGGATGGAAAATTTTGGGTATTTATTTATCACACCTGAAGGATGAGTGAGAATGTTGATTTAGGAAACGTCATTTTCATGGTTTGCAAATTGCTTAGAAATATTATGAAAGCAATCCTAATTCGTAAATTGTGTTCGTAATTTAAATGTTCTGCTACGTGGGTTTTTCGCCAAGTGGCAAAGCCAAGTAAACAACTTTAGTGTTGTAGTGCTGGTCAGGAACCCACAGATTTTATCCCGTAGGAAGCGCCAATTCTGGACGGGTTATGGAACCCGTCAAGAATACCTGTGGTTCCCAAATATGCTCAGGGGGTGGATCTTAAACCACGATATGTGTCGCTCTCTAAGGGATGGTGTGCCAGGTACATAATTTAAAAGGCAGAGTTGTGAGAACAAGCTTATAATTTTAAAAACAAGTAGAAATCAGGGTTTTAAATATGTCATTTCACTTACCCCCATGAAACGACCTCTTTTATTATAAATACTATCGCTAGCTAGCTAATATACTGTCCATCTAGTAGCTGCAAGGCCCAGGCGGCATTTCCCCATGCAGGATCTGGATAGCCCCTCACCGAAACCGAGATCTGGAGACAGTTCCGCCGCCAAAGGGAAGTCGTCAAGCGGCCTTTCGCCGCGATCAAATTAGCAAGTCATCCCCATGCAGGATCTGGATAGCCCTCACCGAAGCCGAGATCTGGAGACAGTTCCGCCGCCAAAGGGAAGTTGTCAAGCGGCCTTTCGCCGCGATCAAATTAGCAAGTCATCCCGCCGCCAAAGGAAAATCATCAGGGGGCCTTTTGCTAGAAGGATTAGCATGTAGGGAGGCCGCCCTCGGTCCAGACGAGAGTCAAGGTCGGCGTAAATTTACTATTCCGCCACAAAGATCGGCAAATAGCATTGCGGGCAAACGGTACCCCAATCATCCGTCAAAACGGGCTCTGACCCAAGTGTGATCGGACGTATTTCTCATGGATTAAATTTTTCCAGGTTCTGGCACGCCTGGCCGCCATACAAGTTTACGTTGCGGAATCTCAACTAATCCCACCAAAGGAATGCAAACTCTCGATCACACAATACGTTCACGTAATCACTTTTACCGCTCGGCATTTCTCAAGTAAAAAGGAATTATTTTCCCGTTCAAATACTAAATTCTCACAAAAACTCCATTGACTGTCGCGTAGTTAGATTCGGGGCCCAACTCTCCCAAATCTACCTACACAAGAAGTGACGTATTGCCGCGGAACTGCTCCAGAGGTCGCCCCAGGCCGTCGATAAAGTCAGAGCTGGCACTCTAATAATTAATAACAAGTTCCTACCTAATTACAATTTCGACGGGTAGAGTTGTTAGGATGCAGTACAAATAATAAAGATGTTAATAATTATATTTAAAGTAATACGGATTTGTACTGCATCATAACATTTCATCGGTACGTATTTATAAAGCGGGGTCCATAGTTTTAACATTTGCCTTGACAGTCCAATAACAAAATCCAATGTTTATCATTAACATCTTAAATATTGACAGTTTTTGTTGTGTTTCGAGCTTCCCATGTTCGACGGAAAACATTCCATCAACATTCCATCCCGGATCCCGGGTGAAGCGGGAATGCAGGCGAGGGCCGGCGGGGGGGAATAATTCATTTCTTGACGAGTGCCTCGAGATGTGGTCGTGTATGTAGAATAAACGGAACGGCTTTTTGTACTTATGTGCAATAAACGAGTGTAATAACGAGTTTAAAATATTATTATATCGAAATATAATGTAATAATAAATTTATTTGATAATAAAATTACAATATAATATGAAATATTAATATAATTATTCTGTTTTTGACGTCTACGTAAATATTTACGCACTGGAAATTTTTAAAAAGCAACTTTAGGTCCTGCAGTAATCGATATTAGTCGGAAATCTTTCCTGATAAATAAATATCTGTGTTTTCTTCCTGATCTAGCATATTTTCTTCATTGAACGCATTTTAAAATGTATGTAAACGATAAACGTCAAACGTTAAATTTTTTGGTATTATGTCAGATGCGCGAACCTAATAATTATGATTTTAAATTGTAAATAAACACTGTCGTAATGGATGATTATTTCTTTTGTAAACTCACTTGTAAATAAACTCTATTAACTTATAAATCGGTTTCAGAGAGACGGGAGAAATTGAACAATTCAAATCGGTATTCTATTTTTGATGCTACGTAATTATTTATGCACTCAAATTTTTAATAGTAACTTTAGGTCGTGCAATAATCGATATTAGTCGGAAATCTTTCCTGATAAATAAATATCTATTAAAATATCTGTGTTTTCTCCCTGATGCATCAAAAATGTTGATGTGATGTTTGAGGAACTGTCACGGCAAATGTTTGAGCTCTGGACCCGCCTTCATATTTACCCTTCGACCGATTTGGGCGACAAGTTCGTTAGTTCTAGATTTGCAAAGGCTGAGATTTCCAAAGGCCGAGAATGAAAACGCGACGAGAGTAAATACAACAAAAATGCATTTTAGGATTCTACCAATGATATGAACATTCCAGAGAAGAAGATCTTCGTATCCCTAATTACGGTCTGTCTTGTGCTTTTTTTTTGTTCTATCTTAGGTTAAGAAAATGAACGAACCACATAATTTCATCCATTTAACCTGACCGTTTAACTCTATTAAAACACACAGATCATACGCCCATATTCGCAACACACTAATTTAGTGTAATAAAATATAATTACGGGTAATTAATTGTGTGCTTAGTCAGTAATTAAGGTCTATTACAGAACATATAATTTGAATTGTAAACAATGCATTCCACAAGCGTGATCAAAGATAAAGTTCAGGCGCACACCAGCAACTTTAGTTGTGGTGTCAGTTGGCGACTATTTCAAAATTCATACTTAGAACCTCCGTACATGACGCTACTTACAAGCTATTCGATCCTCGTGCCCGTATCATGCGCTCCGATCGTAAATACCCCTCGTACGATTTTGGTGGTGCTCGTACACGGCACTACGCGACGGCTGTTGGTTTCAAATCTATTGCAGGCTACAGACGGTGCTAATTGCACGCGACGCGTTGCATCGTTTGTGTCTGCTACTTATTCCTTTGACGTTTGACAGAAATGGCGTCGGAGCATTAAAGTAATATTACATTTGTTCTGGAAGTGGAAAAAATGCGTGTTTACTAATAATAATAATAATAATGGTCTTTATTCCAGAATATGGGGAGGTGAGTGCAATCCCACACATCCTATATAGTGTGTAAGTACATACATAAAACACAAAGATATTTATAAAATATGGTAATAAGAAGAAAATAAAATAAAAATATAATTAAAAAATAAATTAAAAAATCAGACAGATCAGACAGTTTACCAGAATAACTTTACGAGAATATGCAAGAAAGGAGAAGGTTAGTGGAGAAGGCATGGATTGATGTTGGAAAAAAAGTCATTTGACATCCCTTGACATCGTGTTAACTCCACGGCTGCACGTGAAAAATGATCAAGTTCAGTATATTTCGGGTAGCGCCGTGTACGAAAACCAGCAATAAAGAGTAGTATATCTGCAGGGTATTGTGGTTGCGTCACAATAACGTAGTTTGTAAGTATCTCCATGAACGGAGGGACTTACAATTTCTAAAAAGTTTGCGTCGCATCGCCTCATGTGCGCACCATACACCGCAATGGATTTTGATGCAGCGACTGTTGCCCGCAACTAAAGTTGATCGTGTGCGCCACGTCTATGCGAATTTATAATGTATGTCTGATTTTAACGTTGATAAGATTTTGATAAGTATTTTTTTTAATTGTTTCCACATTTGAATTATTTCTTTGTGAGCAGAATATGTTGTAAAAGTTCATTTACCTTACAAAAAGTACAATAGAACAATAAAAAAATAGAGGATCTTTATAATTATATTGAAGGATTTTAGTTGACAAATTAATTTTGAATTCGAGTATAGTACTGTTACCAAGGCTGGGAACGCACTAGGCAGCCAGGGTGCCGCAGCCAATATTTGGTGGAACCAATCTCCAAGCAATCTTTGTCTGCTTTGTGAGTTATCTTAAAATTTTCATACAAATTTGAAGATCGTGTTGGATGCGGGAGTCTGACTGCCTAGTGCGTTCCTATCGATGGATTAGTAGCTTGGTGACCTTATCTCGTAAAGCATTGTTGCGTGAATAAATTTATTGGACACGTTGATGTTCCTTCCGGGAGTTGATGTTCTTCCAGGAGTTCTTTTGAATTTGAAAGCAATTTATAGATTACTAGCTGACCCGAAAAACGTTGTTCTGCCATATAAATTATTTCTAGTGAATATGTTGGTTGCTAATTAAAAAAATAACACGCTTCTCCTGAATGACTTGCGCATATGTGGATGAAAGTTCGATGAGACGGACGTAGCGCCATCTGTCATTCAACAACATAAATAATTTCGTTCTGTTTGAAAAACGAACGACGCTACGGTTAAATTTGTTCATACAAAAATACTATAATCGCAATTAAGAAATGGGAGAGTAGGGGTAGGAGGGTGAAAATTTGGGCTTGAAGGTATTTTTTGATGCCAAAAAAATTGAAAAAAATTCTGGATAGGGAAACCCTAATCACCCAGCGGTATTAAATATACTTTACGACCTATTCTCATACCTACCAAATATGAACAAAATATTTCGACACCGTGACACGTGATTTTTATAAATATATATATATATATATATATTGTGTGACATGATGCATTGCAGAAAAAAGCTACGGCTAGTGATGGAGGTAGTAGTAGACCCGTTAATAGCTGAGTTGACAAATGCGTTGGGTTCCTAACTAAAGCGTCGATGGTTTAATTCCTCTGCTAGCTAAGTCCTCCATCAAGGCATGAGCAACGTTTTTTGCTGATAAACATGGTACGCGTAGTAAGAGTTTTTAAAATAGGGTCAAGTTTTTTTATATACAATTATGTAGATTTGGAGATCAATACCTCCTTAGAACTTTATCAACAACGTCTTTTTTCTTCGTCTTCAAGACCCTGAAGAAAATAATTCCTCAGGAACTGTAGTATTTGGGGAAGCTGCGTGGAGAGACTTTTTAGAAAAGGAAGTTCTGGGAAAGAAAACAGTATGAGGGTGGGTAGGAAAGCGGGGGTCAGTGGTGTTTGCAAATCCGGTCTGCCACTCACTTGATAGGCAGATACATCCGCCGCCAAGATCTGGACATTGGAGGTTGCCCACCACTTTCCCACGGCGTTCTAAGGAAACAGATGGTTTCCTCCTTCACCGTACTCTAATTTTTTATTTATAAAGAAGCTACTTTTTATTTAAATTGACTCTAGACCCCCAATGTCCGGGCATACATTGTTAGCAGGCAGTATGCGAGTGCGTACATGTTGTTAGTTATTTATTTCACAGTATCACGTCTCATCTCCGCCACCTGATGTAGCTGAAATAAAAGTTTGTTGATATGCAGAATAAAAAAAAATACATATTATGATGAGATTGTTTAACTTAACCAAAGTCACCCGGCAGTCCCGCCGGGTAATAAGCCGGCTTCCCGGTAGGCCCTCGAAGAAAGTGTTGGGATTAAGGGCAGAAAGACCTGAAGACACTAGGGATAAAATAGAGCATCGGGTCACCGGAGGCAGTGCGGAAGGGCACCGGTCCGCTACGGTTGGTCTTCTGGCCCGCTCATGGCGACGGGGGAGGCGCGGGCGGGTTATGCAGCGGCTACCTTAGGAGTCATCTTCTCGGTTGTTGCACGGACATAGATTTAGTCCACCCCCTTGATGGAGTGTAGGACGATACAAAAATGAGATGGTAGTTCAGTTCCGGCTTCTTGAATGATACAAGTCAAGACACGAAAAACTTGTTGATATATATCTTAGATTTAGAAAAAGAGTGCTAGAAAAATGCAAGTATAGTTAGGATACACGAAAGTTATTGATAATATCTAGTTAAACAAAAGGAAAAAAAACAAGTAATAGACGAATAAATGAAGATGATACCTAAGAAAAAATTATATATATTTACACAACATGATACATGAGTAAACAGTTTCAGTGTGAATAACAAAATTTATTACCACATTATTACTCACCAACCAGTCGATTACACATTTTGGGAAATGAATATACTAAAATCGGCGACATTTATTTCTTAAAATTAGCGCAATATAAACATGCACACAAAAATTATTTTTCCATAGTTTAACTAATATACGCAATATGGACATGTTGAAATAAAATGATGATATTTCTCATTGTTCTTTTTTGTTATTTTTTGTTGTGATACACAAAATAATTGTATGTTATTGTTAAGTTACTACTATTATGTAATGATATTATTTTTCTTACTTTTGTACTCTATTATATGTTTTTTTTATAAAAGGCAGTATAGCCGTTTATGTATTTAAGATAAAAAATAAAAATGTAGTGCGTAATATCCGGGCAGTAGTAGTAGTATAAATATTGTAAAAGGGTGACCTTGGATGCTAGGAGCAATTACACCTGGATCCTAAACACATAATGAAGTTAAATTTAATCATCGACTCTAAGTTCAGGCCATCTCTCAACCCAAATCCTTGTAAATTTCCTCAGGCATTCGAGATTCTCCTTGTTCGACACGAGATCCTTATTCCATGCTGGTCTCGTAGTTACTTTCAGACCTTCCAACATTTCGTACCTTGCGTCCGTCAAAACCTCACAGTGCCACAGAATGTGCATTAAGAGTGAGTTCACGCATCTCTTTCAGCAGTCGAGGGAGAGGTACTGCCCCACCTGGTATTAGTTCAACTCCAAGATGGACAGCTGACCTTCCTCTAATTAGCTTTTTCTTAGTTAACACTTCCCTTACTTCTAGATCAATGGGCAAAATACCGGCCAGAACCGGTCCGAAGCTACAGTCCTGTAGGCGCCCGAGAGTGCCAGCAGGGGAGTTCGCTGGCCCCGCTTAAGTGCCTAGTGGATCAGTACGTTGTCTAGACGATGCTCCCATACAGAGGCTGCGTACGTGACTTGTGCCACATACGCTCCCCTATACAGTAGGCGAAGTGCCGGAGAGCGTAATCCTCACTCCGCAGTTGAGATTCTTCTCAGTTTCATGAACAGAGCCTGGGCCCTGCTTGATACACTCTTGACATGCGCCAGGAAAGATGAAGAGCGATCCAAGATAACGCCTAGGTATCTTGCATTTTCCACAAATCGGATGTTGGAGTCTCCCATTTTTATACTAGGATTTCTTCCTCTGTCGAGGAAGCCCTTCATAAGGAGACCCATGGTCTTTTGGGGAGCGAAATTCAGCCTGTTTCTCTTACCCCACTCAAGGATTACTCTCAAATCTTCTTCAGCTTTACTTTCAACTTCTCTCCCGCTGTTCCCCGAGACCAGTGATAATTTGTCATCAGCGTAGTCGACCGAGATACATCCTTCAGGCAAGGGCAGCCTGGAGGAATCGTCAAAGAGTATATTCCAAAATTCCGGGCCAAGGACTGAGCCTTGTGGGCAACCCATGTTCACTTCACGGTTAATGGTGATATCACCATATGTTAAGGAGATACTTCTGATGTTGAGATAGTTAGAGACTATCTTAAACAACTTACGAGGGCAGTTACGGTTTTTTACTTTCGACAGTATCATCGGCCACCACGCATGATCGAAGGCACCAGTGATGTCTAAGAAGACTCCAATCACGTACCTCTTTGGACAGACCCTCACCCATTCAAGCGCAAACTTAATGGCGTGCTCCGTGGATTTACCCTGGACAAACCCCACCCCATGAGCCCGAGCACCCCTACTAAGTCAAGCACCCCCACCAAACGCAGCGAACCATTTGGGGTGCCCGGTGACCGGCCAACCCAGAATGAAACTAACTCAGAACCACATCAGAAAAAAGGTCATAAAGAGTGTTGATAAAAAAATAAAAATAAATGATTAAATAGGTTATGTTAGGTTAGGGTTAAGGCTATTTTAAAATTATTTTTTTCATAGCTTTTAAAGACTTTTCAAAGAGTTGTTGAGTTGACTTGATTCTGAGTTGGCATGGAACCGGGGTGCCCATGGTAAAGATGTTTTTTACCCAATAAATAGTTCCCCGGGCGGCGGTACCCATAGTGGTAACCTCCCAAATTGGGTTCGTTGGATAGTGTTGATCATTGAATATTGAATCGGACATTTTATTTAGTCATTGGTGATGTAATAATTTAACTATTTGGTCGTTTTTCTTCCTACTTTTATCTGATTTTCTTTAGAATGTTTATGCCTGCATGTTCTAAGGTAGGTAGGTAGTTTTTCATTAACCGTGAGATATTATACCGCCTCGTTATCTATAAATTTTTAAATTTTAGTAATACGTGAAGTGATCAGAAAACAATAATAAAAGATAAGTGAACATTACAATGACGCTTCAATGGAGGGTATAAATACACTTTAAACAGACCGTTTTCCACTTAGAGTTTACTCAGGTAGAACCGTTGGAATTTAAAATCATTTGTTCATATTTTAGAGGTAGCTGAGTAGGTTATTATAGGTAATTATAAGTACAGGGTTATCATGAAAAAATGCGTATTGATTTAAAAATTGATTTAAATTTGTTTCTTTGCGTAGGTTTGATGCCAGAAAGCGTCAACTATGTTGAGGTAATCCATGGAATGGAATAACTACATTTTGGATAACCAACACCTCTATTGTAGGTCATCTCAAGTGGGTCCCTACGTTTGGTGACCTAGTCGGGGTGTCCAGGTTCATTGGGTGAATTATGTCCAGGCGGTGTTGTGTGCGGATGCGCCTGACAATCAGCTTCGTGGCGGGCTGGTTTGGGAAGACCCTTTGACCTCTACAACTGGTCTTTCTGGACCCACTGCATTGCAGCGGAAGGATGAATTCCTTGAAGGATGTCGGTCATTCCTGGACGCAGTGATCCCTAGTTTAATACTAACATCTTGTACCTTCTTCCTTCCAGAAATTCCTTCCCTTCGTTTCAAAGACCTTATATTTTTTAACAACCAATTTTTTTTAAATGACTCACCTTAAGTTTGCTAACTAAAATTACTGAGAAGGAAAAGAAAAATAAAAAGACGTACATATTTTAAACGAAAAAAATATACTTAATAAACGATTTTGTTACCTCTATTTTCTGTCGTTGAAAAAATAATTAATAAAAATACCAAAGATTAAAAACAACTTTTACATCATATTTCTCAAGAGCGACACAACGATTTCTATGAGGCCTATAAGAGATGTTCCTAAAAGCGAACAAATTAGACTTTTTACGCCAAGTTTAGGAGAGAATGGTGGGTAGTTATACAAATTTTAATATTATACTAGCTGACCCGGCAAACTTCGTACCGCCATATTTTTTTTCGTGTATTTATGTTATTTTCTAAATTCCTGAAAGACTGGATTTACTATTTAGCCCGACTCGGCTTCACACGGGTGGTTTACTGTCACGGACTAAGGAAATGTAATACTTCCAGTAAATTCAAATCAGTTGGATTAAAATTAAATTGCTTTCAAAAATATGGCGGTACGAAGTTCGCCGGGTCAGCCACACCGAAGTACTACCAACCTCAAGTGTTAAAACGATGATTACTTAAAAAATTCTTCTTTTGCCATATTTTTTTATTGAATCGTGTAAAGACCACGATTCTTAGAAATAATCAAAAATGTCAGTCGGTTCGGTGCCATAGAGTTGAAGTAATGACCGACTCCATGTCTTAAAACAACCGAACCCAAGCTATTAAATGACCGACCCCAAGTGTTAAAACAATGCTTTTTTTAAAATTATTGTTTTGCCATATTTTTGATTGAATCGTGTAAAGACCATGTTTCTTAGATAGAATCAAAAATTTCAGTAGGTTCGGTGCCATAGGGCCGAAGTAATGACCGAATCCATGTCTTAAAACAACCGAAACCTAGCTTTTATATGACCGACCCCAAGTGTTAAAACAATGCTTTTTTTAAAATTATTGTTTTGCCATATTTTTGGTTTGAATCGTGTAAAGACCATGTTTCTTAGATAGAATCAAAAATTTCAGTGGGTTCGGTGTCATAGGGCCAAAGTAATGACCGAATCCATGTCTTAAAATGACAGAAAACAAGGTCTTAAATGACCGACCCCAAGTGTTAAAACTATGATTTTTTTAAATTCTTCTTTTGCAATATTTTTTGATTGAATCGTGTAAAGCCTATGTTTCTTAGAAAGAATCAAAAATTTCAGTGGGTTCGGTATCATAGGGCCAAGTAATTACCGACTCCATGTCTTAAAACAACCGAACCCAAGCTCTTAAATGACCGACCCCAAGTGTTAAAACTATGATTTTTTTAAATTCTTATTTTGCCATATTTTTTGATTGAATCGTGAAAAGGCCATGTTTCTTAGAGAGAATCAAAAATTTCAGTGGGTTCGGTATCATACGGCCAAGTAATGACCGACTTCATGTCTTAAATGACCGACCCCACGTGTTAAAACAATGCTTTTTTTGAAATTATTGTTTTGCCATATTTTTGATTGAATAGTGTAAAGACCATCTTTTTTGGATAGAATCAAAAATTTCAGTGGTTTCGGTGCCATAGGGCCGAAGAAATGTCCGAATCCATGTCTTAAAATGACAGAACCCAAGGTCTTAAATGACCGACCCCAAGTGTTAAAACTATGATTTTTTTAAATTCTTCTTTTGCCATATTTTTTGATTGAATCGTGTAAAGCCCATGTTTCTTAGAAAGAATCAAAAATTTCAGTGGGTTCGGTATAAAAGGGCAGAAGTAATGACGGAATCCATGTCTAAAACGACCGAACCCAAGCTCTTAAATGACCGACCCCAAGTGTTAACTATGATTTTTTTTAATGGTTCTTTTGTCATATTTTTGGTTTGAATCGTGTAAAGATCATGTTTCTTAGAAAGAATCCAAAATTTCAGTTGGCTCGGTGCCATTAGGCCGAAGTTATGACACACTGCATGTCATAAAACGACCGAACCCAAGGTCTTAAATGACCGACCCCAAGTGTTAAAACTATCATTTTTTTTAATTCTTCCTTTCCCATATTTTTTGATTGAATCGTGTAAAGCCCATGTTTCTTAGAAAGAATCAAAAATTTCAGTGGGTTCGGTATCATAGGACCAAGTAATGACCGAATCCATGTCTTAAAACAACCGAACCCAAGCACTTATTTGACCGACCCCAAGTGTTAAAACAATGCTTTTTTTAAAATTATTGTTTTGCCATATTTTTGATTGAATCGTGTAAAGACCACGTTTTTTAGTAAGAATCTAAAATTTCAGTCGGTTTGGTTCCATAGGGCCGAAGTAATGATCGAACCCAAGTTAAACTGATGATTTATAAATAAATCTTCTTTTGGCAGATCCTTTGATTGTTTCGATACAGATATGACCGAAGTTATGTCCAACCCCAAGTCCATGAAAAATGACCGACTCCATGTCTTAAAACAACCGAACCCAAGCTCTTAAATGACCGACCCCAAGTGTTAAAACTATGATTTTTTTAAATTCTTATTTTGCCATATTTTTTGATTGAATCGTGTAAAGGCCATGTTTCTTAGAGAGAATCAAAAATTTCAGTGGGTTCGGTATCATACGGCCAAGTAATGACCGACTTCATGTCTTAAATGACCGACCCCAAGTGTTAAAACAATGCTTTTTTTTAAATTATTGTTTTGCCATATTTTTGATTGAATAGTGTAAAGACCATCTTTTTTGGATAGAATCAAAAATTTAAGTGGTTTCGGTGCCATAGGGCCGAAGAAATGTCCGAATCCATGTCTTAAAATGACAGAACCCAAGGTCTTAAATGACCGACCCCAAGTGTTAAAACTATGATTTTTTTAAATTCTTCTTTTGCCATATTTTTTGATTGAATCGTGTAAAGCCCATGTTTCTTAGAAAGAATCAAAAATTTCAGTGGGTTCGGTATAAAAGGGCAGAAGTTATGACGGAATCCATGTCTTAAAACGACCGAACCCAAGCTCTTAAATGACCGACCCCAAGTGTTAACTATGATTTTTTTTAATGGTTCTTTTGTCATATTTTTGGTTTGAATCGTGTAAAGATCATGTTTCTTAGAAAGAATCCAAAATTTCAGTTGGCTCGGTGCCATAAGGCCGAAGTTATGACACACTGCATGTCATAAAACGACCGAACCCAAGGTCTTAAATGACCGACCCCAAGTGTTAAAACTATCATTTTTTTTAATTCTTCCTTTCCCATATTTTTTGATTGAATCGTGTAAAGCCCATGTTTCTTAGAAAGAATCAAAAATTTCAGTGGGTTCGGTATCATAGGACCAAGTAATGACCGAATCCATGTCTTAAAACAACCGAACCCAAGCACTTATTTGACCGACCCCAAGTGTTAAAACAATGCTTTTTTTAAAATTACTGTTTTGCCATATTTTTGATTGAATCGTGTAAAGACCACGTTTTTTAGTAAGAATCTAAAATTTCAGTCGGTTTGGTTCCATAGGGCCGAAGTAATGATCGAACCCAAGTTAAACTGATGATTTATAAATAAATCTTCTTTTGGCAGATCCTTTGATTGTTTCGATACACATATGACCAAATCCATGTCTTAAAATGACAGAACCCAAGGTCTTAAATGACCGACCCCAAGTGTTAAAACTATGATTTTTTAAAATTCTTCTTTTACAATATTTTTTGATTGAATCGTGTAAAGCCCATGTTTCTTAGAAAGAATCAAAAATTTCAGTGGGTTCGGTATCATAGGACCAAGTAATGACCGAATCCATGTCTTAAAACAACCGAACCCAAGCACTTATTTGACCGAACCCCAAGTGTTAAAACAATGCTTTTTTTAAAATTATTGTTTTGCCATATTTTTGATTGAATCGTGTAAAGACCACGTTTTTTAGTAAGAATCTAAAATTTCAGTCGGTTTGGTTCCATAGGGCCGAAGTAATGATCGAACCCAAGTTAAACTGATGATTTATAAATAAATCTTCTTTTGGCAGATCCTTTGATTGTTTCGATACAGATATGACCGAAGTTATGTCCAACCCCAAGTCCATGAAAAATGACCGACTCCATGTCTTAAAACAACCGAACCCAAGATCTTAAATGACCGACCCCAAGTGTTAAAACTATGATTTTTTTAAATTCTTATTTTGCCATATTTTTTGATTGAATCGTGTAAAGGCCATGTTTTAGAAAGAATAAAAAATTTCAGTGGGTTCGGTATCATAGGGCCAAGTAATGACCGACTTCATGTCTTTAAACAACCGAACCTGAGCTCCTATATGACCGACCCCAAGTGTTAAAACAATGCTTTTTTTAAAATTATTGTTTTGCCATATTTTTTATTGAATAGTGTAAAGACCATGTTTTTTAGATTGAATCAAAAATTTCAGTGGGTTCGGTGCCATAGGGCCATAGTTATGACCGAATCCATGTCTAAAAATGACAGAACCCAAGGTCTTAAATGACCGACCCCAAGTGTTAAAACTATGATTTTTTTAAATTCTTATTTTGCCATATTTTTTGATTGAATCGTGTAAAGGCCATGTTTCTTAGAAAGAAAAAAAAATTTTAGTGTGTTCGGTATCATAAGGCCAAGTAATGACCGACTTTATGTCTTAAAACAACCGAACCTGAGCTCCTATATGACCGACCCCAAGTGTTAAAACAATGCTTTTTTTTAAATAATTGTTTTGCCATATTTTTGATTGAATAGTGAAAAGACCATGTTTCTTAGATAGAATCAAAAATTTCAGTGGGTTCGGTGCCATAGGGCCATAGTTATGACCAAATCCATGTCTTAAAATGACAGAACCGAAGGTCTTAAATGACCGACCCCAAGTGTTAAAACTATGATTTTTTTAATTTTTCTTTTGCCATATTTTTTTATTGAATCGTGTAAAGGCCATGTTTCTTAGAAAGAATTGTGGGTTCGGTATCATAGGGCCAAGTAATGACCGACTCCATTTCTTAAAACAACCGAACCCAAGCTCTTAAATGACCGACCCCAAGTGTTAAAACAATGCTTTTTTTTTTAAATTATTGTTTTGCCATATTTTTGATTGAATAGTGTGAAGACCATGTTTCTTAGATAGAATCGAAAATTTCAGTGGGTTCGGTGCCATAGGGCCGAAGTAATGACCGAATCCATGTCTTAAAATGACAGAACCCAAGGTCTTAAATGACCGACCCCAAGTGTTAAAACTATGATTTTTTTAAATTCTTCTTTTGCCATATTTTTTGATTGAATCGTGAAAAGCCCATGTTTCTTAGAAAGAATCAAAAATTTCAGTGGGTTCAGTATCATAGGGCAGAAGCAATGACCGAATCCATGTCTTAAAACGACCGAACCCAAGCTCTTAAATGACCGACCCCAAGTGTTAAAACTATGATTTTTTTTTAATGGTTCTTTTGTCATATTTTTGGTTTGAATCGTGTAAAGATCATGTTTCTTAGAAAGAATCAAAAATTTCAGTGGGTTCGGTATCATAGGGCAGAAGTAATGACCGAATCCATGTCTTAAAATGACCGAACCCAAGCTCTTAAATGACCGACCCCAAGTGTTAAAACTATGATTTTTTTTTAATGGTTCTTTTGTCATATTTTTGGTTTGAATCGTGTAAAGATCATGTTTCTTAGAAAGAATCAAAAATTTCAGTGGGTTCGGTATCATAGGGCAGAAGTAATGACCGAATCCATGTCTTAAAACGACCGAACCCAAGCTCTTAAATGACCGACCCCAAGTGTTAAAACTATGATTTTTTTTTAATGGTTCTTTTGTCATATTTTTGGTTTGAATCGTGTAAAGACCATTTTTCTTAGAAAGAATCCAAAATTTCAGTTGGCTAAAACTATGATTTTTTTAAATTCTTATTTTGCCATATTTTATGATTGAATCGTGTAAAGGCCATGTTTCTTAGAAAGAATCAAAAATTTCAGTGGGTTCGGTATCATAGGGCCAAGTAATGATCGACTTCATGTCTTTAAACAACCAAACCCAAGTTCTTATATGACCGACCCCAAGTGTTAAAACAATGCTTTTTTTTAAATTATTGTTTTGCCATATTTTTTATTGAATAGTGTAAAGACCATGTTTCTTAGATTGAATCAAAAATTTCAGTGGATTCGGTGCCATAGGGCCATAGTTATGACCGAATCCATGTCTTAAAATGACAGAACCCAAGGTCTTAAATGACCGACCCCAAGTGTTAAAACTATGATTTTTTTAAATTCTTATTTTGCCATATTTTTTGATTGAATCGTGTAAAGGCCATGTTTCTTAGAAAGAATAAAAAATTTCAGTGGGTTCAGTATCATAGAGCCAAGTAATGACCGACTTCATGTCTAAAACAACCGAACCCAAGCTCTTATATGACCGACCGCAAGTGTTAAAACAATGCTTTTTTTAAAATTATTGTTTTGCCATATTTTTGTTTGAATAGTGTAAAGACCATGTTTCTCATATAGAATCAAAAATTTCAGTGGGTTTGGTGCCATAGGGCCGAAGTAATGTCCGAATCCATGTCTTAAAATGACAAAACCCAAGGTCTTAAATGACCGACCCCAAGTGTTAAAACTATGATTTTTTTAAATTCTTCTTTTGCCATATTTTTGATTGAATCGTGTAAAGCCCATGTTTCTTAGAAAGAATAAAAAATTTCAGTGGGTTCGGTATCATAGGGCAGAAGTAATGACCGAATCTATGTCTTAAAACGACCGAACACAAGCTCTTAAATGACCGACCCCAAGTGTTAAAACTATGATTTTTTTTTAATGGTTCTTTTGTCATATTTTTGGTTTGAATCGTGTAAAGATCATGTTTCTTAGAAAGAATCCAAAATTTCAGTTGGCTCGGTGCCATAAGGCCAAAGTAATGACACACTCCATGTCTTAAAACGACCGAACCCAAGGTCTTGAATGACCGACCCCAAGTGTTAAAACTATAATTTTTTTAAATTCTTCCTTTGTCATAATTTTTGATTGAATCGTGTTAAGACCACGTTTTTTAGTAAAAATCTAAAATTTCAGTCGGTTCGGTTCCATAGGGCCGAAGTAATGATCGAACCCAAGTTAAACTGATGATTTATAAAAAAATCTTCTTTTGGCAGATCCTTTGATATTGATTCGATACAGATATGACCGAAGTTATGTCCGACCCCAAGTCCATGAAAAATGACCGACTTCATGTCTTAAAACAACCGAACTCAAGCTCTTTAATGACCGACCCCAATTATTTAAACAATGCTTTATTTTTAATTGTTGTTTTGCCATATTTTTGATTGAATAGTGTAAAGACCATGTTTCTTAGATAGAATCAAAAATTTCAGTGGGTTCGGTGCCATAGGGCCAAAGTAATGACCGAATCCATGTCTTAAACGACCGAACCCAAGCTCTTAAATGACCGACCCCAAGTGTTAAAACTCTCATTTTTTTAAATTTTTTTTTGACATATTTTTTTATTGAATCGTGTAAAGGCCATGTTTCTTAGAAAGAATCGTGGGTTCGGTATCATTGGGCCAAGTAATGACCGACTCCATTTCTTAAAACAACCGAACCCAAGCTCTTAAATGACCGACCCCAAGTGTTAAAACAATGCTTTTTTTTAAAATTATTGTTTTGCCATATTTTTGATTGAATAGTGTAAAGACCATGTTTCTTAGATAGAATCAAAAATTTCAGTGGGTTCGGTATCATAGAGCCAAGTAATGACCGAATCCATGTCTTAAAACGACCGAACTCAAGCTCGTAATTGACCGACCCCAAGTGTTAAAACTATGATTTTTTTTAATTTTTCTTTTGCCATATTTTTTTATTGAATCGTGTAAAGGCCATGTTTCTTAGAAAGAATCGTGGGTTCGGTATCATAGGGCCAAGTAATGACCGACTTCATTTCTTAAAACAACCAAACCCAAGCACTTAAATGACCGACCCCAAGTGTTAAAACAATGCTTTTTTTTAAATTATGGTTTAGCCATATTTTTGATTGAATAGTGTAAAGACCATGTTTCTTAGATAGAATCGAAAATTTCAGTGGGTTCGGTGCCATAGGGCCGAAGTAATGACCGAATCCATGTCATAAAATGACAGAACCCAAGGTCTTAAATGACCGACCCCAAGTGTTAAAACTATGATTTTTTTAAATTCTTCTTTTGCCATATTTTTTGATTGAATCGTGTAAAGCCCATGTTTCTTAGAAAGAATCAAAAATTTCAGTGGGTTCGGTATAAAAGGGCAGAAGTTATGACGGAATCCATGTCTTAAAACGACCGAACCCAAGCTCTTAAATGACCGACCCCAAGTGTTAACTATGATTTTTTTTAATGGTTCTTTTGTCATATTTTTGGTTTGAATCGTGTAAAGATCATGTTTCTTAGAAAGAATCCAAAATTTCAGTTGGCTCGGTGCCATTAGGCCGAAGTTATGACACACTGCATGTCATAAAACGACCGAACCCAAGGTCTTAAATGACCGACCCCAAGTGTTAAAACTATCATTTTTTTTAATTCTTCCTTTCCCATATTTTTTGATTGAATCGTGTAAAGCCCATGTTTCTTAGAAAGAATCAAAAATTTCAGTGGGTTCGGTATCATAGGACCAAGTAATGACCGAATCCATGTCTTAAAACAACCGAACCCAAGCACTTATTTGACCGACCCCAAGTGTTAAAACAATGCTTTTTTTAAAATTATTGTTTTGCCATATTTTTGATTGAATCGTGTAAAGACCACGTTTTTTAGTAAGAATCTAAAATTTCAGTCGGTTTGGTTCCATAGGGCCGAAGTAATGATCGAACCCAAGTTAAACTGATGATTTATAAATAAATCTTCTTTTGGCAGATCCTTTGATTGTTTCGATACACATATGACCAAATCCATGTCTTAAAATGACAGAACCCAAGGTCTTAAATGACCGAACCCAAGTGTTAAAACTATGATTTTTTAAAATTCTTCTTTTACAATATTTTTTGATTGAATCGTGTAAAGCCCATGTTTCTTAGAAAGAATCAAAAATTTCAGTGGGTTCGGTATCATAGGACCAAGTAATGACCGAATCCATGTCTTAAAACAACCGAACCCAATCACTTATTTGACCGAACCCCAAGTGTTAAAACAATGCTTTTTTTAAAATTATTGTTTTGCCATATTTTTGATTGAATCGTGTAAAGACCACGTTTTTTAGTAAGAATCTAAAATTTCAGTCGGTTTGGTTCCATAGGGCCGAAGTAATGATCGAACCCAAGTTAAACTGATGATTTATAAATAAATCTTCTTTTGGCAGATCCTTTGATTGTTTCGATACAGATATGACCGAAGTTATGTCCAACCCCAAGTCCATGAAAAATGACCGACTCCATGTCTTAAAACAACCGAACCCAAGCTCTTAAATGACCGACCCCAAGTGTTAAAACTATGATTTTTTTAAATTCTTATTTTGCCATATTTTTTGATTGAATCGTGTAAAGGCCATGTTTTAGAAAGAATAAAAAATTTCAGTGGGTTCGGTATCATAGGGCCAAGTAATGACCGACTTCATGTCTTAAAACAACCGAACCTGAGCTCCTATATGACCGACCCCAAGTGTTAAAACAATGCTTTTTTTAAAATTATTGTTTTGCCATATTTTTTATTGAATAGTGTAAAGACCATGTTTTTTAGATTGAATCAAAAATTTCAGTGGGTTCGGTGCCATAGGGCCATTGTTATGACCGAATCCATGTCTAAAAATGACAGAACCCAAGGTCTTAAATGACCGACCCCAAGTGTTAAAACTATGATTTTTTTAAATTCTTATTTTGCCATATTTTTTGATTGAATCGTGTAAAGGCCATGTTTCTTAGAAAGAAAAAAAAATTTTAGTGTGTTCGGTATCATAGGGCCAAGTAATGACCGACTTTATGTCTTAAAACAACCGAACCTGAGCTCCTATATGACCGACCCCAAGTGTTAAAACAATGCTTTTTTTGAAATAATTGTTTTGCCATATTTTTGATTGAATAGTGTAAAGACCATGTTTCTTAGATAGAATCAAAAATTTCAGTGGGTTCGGTGCCATAGGGCCATAGTTATGACCAAATCCATGTCTTAAAATGACAGAACCGAAGGTCTTAAATGACCGACCCCAAGTGTTAAAACTATGATTTTTTTTAATTTTTCTTTTGCCATATTTTTTTATTGAATCGTGTAAAGGCCATGTTTCTTAGAAAGAATTGTGGGTTCGGTATCATAGGGCCAAGTAATGACCGACTCCATTTCTTAAAACAACCGAACCCAAGCTCTTAAATGACCGACCCCAAGTGTTAAAACTATGATTTTTTTAAATTCTTCCTTTGCCATAATTTTTGATTGAATCGTGTTTAGACCCCGTTTTTTAGTAAAAATCTAAAATTTCAGTCGGTTCGGTTCCATAGGGCCGAAGTAATGATCGAACCCAAGTTAAACTGATGATTTATAAAAAAATCTTCTTTTGGCAGATCCTTTGATATTGATTCGATACAGATATGACCGAAGTTATGTCCGACCCCAAGTCCATGAAAAATGACCGACTTCATGTCTTTAAACAACCGAACTCAAGCTCTTTAATGACCGACCCCAAGTATTTAAACAATGCTTTATTTTTAATTGTTGTTTTGCCATATTTTTGATTGAATAGTGTAAAGACCATGTTTCTTAGATAGAATCAAAAATTTCAGTGGGTTCGGTGCCATAGGGCCAAAGTAATGACCGAATCCATGTCTTAAACGACCGAACCCAAGCTCTTAAATGACCGACCCCAAGTGTTAAAACTATGATTTTTTTAAATTTTTTTTTGACATATTTTTTTATTGAATCGTGTAAAGGCCATGTTTCTTAGAAAGAATCGTGGGTTCGGTATCATTGGGCCAAGTAATGACCGACTCCATTTCTTAAAACAACCGAACCCAAGCTCTTAAATGACCGACCCCAAGTGTTAAAACAATGCTTTTTTTTTAAATTATTGTTTAGCCATATTTTTGATTGAATAGTGTAAAGACCATGTTTCTTAGATAGAATCAAAAATTTCAGTGGGTTCGGTATCATAGGGCCAAGTAATGACCGAATCCATGTCTTAAAACGACCGAACTCAAGCTCGTAATTGACCGACCCCAAGTGTTAAAACTATGATTTTTTTTAATTTTTCTTTTGCCATATTTTTTTATTGAATCGTGTAAAGGCCATGTTTCTTAGAAAGAATCGTGGGTTCGGTATCATAGGGCCAAGTAATGACCGACTTCATTTCTTAAAACAACCGAACCCAAGCACTTAAATGACCGACCCCAAGTGTTAAAACAATGCTTTTTTTAAAATTATGGTTTAGCCATATTTTTGATTGAATAGTGTAAAGACCATGTTTCTTAGATAGAATCGAAAATTTCAGTAGGTTCGGTGCCATAGGGCCGAAGTAATGACCGAATCCATGTCTTAAAATGAGAGAACCCAAGGTCTTAAATGACCGACCCCAAGTGTTAAAACTATGATTTTTTTAAATTCTTCTTTTGCCATATTTTTTGATTGAATCGTGTAAAGCCCATGTTTCTTAGAAAGAATCAAAAATTTCAGTGGGTTCGGTATAAAAGGGCAGAAGTTATGACGGAATCCATGTCTTAAAACGACCGAACCCAAGCTCTTAAATGACCGACCCCAAGTGTTAACTATGATTTTTTTAATGGTTCTTTTGTCATATTTTTGGTTTGAATCGTGTAAAGATCATGTTTCTTAGAAAGAATCCAAAATTTCAGTTGGCTCGGTGCCATTAGGCCGAAGTTATGACACACTGCATGTCATAAAACGACCGAACCCAAGGTCTTAAATGACCGACCCCAAGTGTTAAAACTATCATTTTTTTTAATTCTTCCTTTCCCATATTTTTTGATTGAATCGTGTAAAGCCCATGTTTCTTAGAAAGAATCAAAAATTTCAGTGGGTTCGGTATCATAGGACTAAGTAATGACCGAATCCATGTCTTAAAACAACCGAACCCAAGCACTTATTTGACCGACCCAAAGTGTTAAAACAATGCTTTTTTAAAATTATTGTTTTGCCATATTTTTGATTGAATCGTGTAAAGACCACGTTTTTTAGTAAGAATCAAAAATTTCAGTCGGTTTGGTTCCATAGGGCCGAAGTAATGATCGAACCCAAGTTAAACTGATGATTTATAAATAAATCTTCTTTTGGCAGATCCTTTGATTGTTTCGATACACATATGACCAAATCCATGTCTTAAAATGACAGAACCCAAGGTCTTAAATGACCGACTCCAAGTGTTAAAACTATGATTTTTTAAAATACTTCTTTTACAATATTTTTTGATTGAATCGTGTAAAGCCCATGTTTCTTAGAAAGAATCAAAAATTTCAGTGGGTTCGGTATCATAGGACCAAGTAATGACCGAATACATGTCTTAAAACAACCGAACCCAAGCACTTATTTGACCGAACCCCAAGTGTTAAAACAATGCTTTTTTTAAAATTATTGTTTTGCCATATTTTTGATTGAATCGTGTAAAGACCACGTTTTTTAGTAAGAATCTAAAATTTCAGTCGGTTTGGTTCCATAGGGCCGAAGTAATGATCGAACCCAAGTTAAACTGATGATTTATAAATAAATCTTCTTTTGGCAGATCCTTTGATTGTTTCGATACAGATATGACCGAAGTTATGTCCAACCCCAAGTCCATGAAAAATGACCGACTCCATGTCTTAAAACAACCGAACCCAAGCTCTTAAATGACCGACCCCAAGTGTTAAAACTATGATTTTTTTAAATTCTTATTTTGCCATATTTTTTGATTGAATCGTGTAAAGGCCATGTTTTAGAAAGAATAAAAAATTTCAGTGGGTTCGGTATCATAGGGCCAAGTAATGACCGACTTCATGTCTTAAAACAACCTAACCTGAGCTCCTATATGACCGACCCCAAGTGTTAAAACAATGCTTTTTTTAAAATTATTGTTTTGCCATATTTTTTATTGAATAGTGTAAAGACCATGTTTTTTAGATTGAATCAAAAATTTCAGTGGGTTCGGTGCCATAGGGCCATAGTTATGACCGAATCCATGTCTTAAAATGACAGAACCCAAGGTCTTAAATGACCGACCCCAAGTGTTAAAACTGTGATTTTTTAAATTCTTATTTTGCCATATTTTTTGATTGAATCGTGTAAAGGCCATGTTTCTTAGAAAGAATCAAATATTTCAGTGGGTTCGGTATCATAGGGCCACGTTATGACCGACTTCATGTCTTAAATCAACCGAACCGAAGTTTTTATATGACCGACCCCAAGTGTTAAAACAATGCTTTTTTTTAAATTACTGTTTTGCCATATTTTTGATTGAATAGAGTAAAGATCATGTTTCTTAGATAGAATCAAAAATTTCAGTGGGTTCGGTGCCATAGTGCCGAAGTAATGACCGAATCCATGTCTTTAAACGACCAAATCCAAGCTCTTAAATGACCGACCCCAAGTGTTAAAACTATGATTTTTTTAAATTTTTCTTTTGCCAGATTTTTTGATTGAATCGTGTAAAGCCCATGTTTTTTAGAAAGAATCAAAAATTTCAGGGGGTTCGGTATCATAGGGCCAAGTAATGACCGACTCCATATCTTAAAACGACCGAACCCAATTTCTAAAATGACCGACCCCAAGTGTTAAAACTATGATTTTTTTAAATTTTTCTTTTGCCAGATTTTTTGATTGAATCGTGTAAAGCCCATGTTTTTTATAAAGAATCAAAAATTTCAGTGGGTTCGGTTTCATAGGGCCAAGTTATGACCGACTCCATGTCTTGAAACAACCAAACCCTAGCTCTTTAATGACCGACCCCAAGTGTTAAAACAATGCTTTTTTTCAAATTACTGTTTTGCCATATTTTTGATTGAATAGAGTAAAGACCATGTTTCTTAGATAGAATCAAAAATTTCAGTGGGTTCGGTGCCATAAAGCCGAAGTAATGACCGAATCCATGTCTTTAAACGACCGAATCCAAGCTCTTAAATGACCGACCCCAAGTGTTAAAACTATGATTTTTTTAAATTTTTCTTTTGCCAGATTTTTTGATTGAATCGTGTAAAGCCCATGTTTCTTAGAAAGAATCAAAAATTTCTGTGGGTTCGGTATCATAGGGCCAAGTAATGACCGACTCCATATCTTAAAACGACCGAACCAAAGCTCTAAAATGACCGACCCCAAGTGTTAAAACTATGATTTTTTAAATTTTTCTTTTGCCAGATTTTTTGATTGAATCGTGTAAAGCCCATGTTTTTTAGAAAGAATCAAAAATTTCAGTGGGTTCGGTATCATAGGGCCAAGTCATGACCGACTCTATGTCTTGAAACAACCAAACCCTAGCTCTTAAATGACCGACCCCAAGTGTTAAAACAAAGCTTTTTTTAAAATTATTGTTTTGCCATATTTTTGATTGAATGATGTAAAGACCATGTTTCTTAGATAATATCAAAAATTTCAGTGGGTTCGGTTCCATAGGGCCGAAGTTATGACCGAATCCATGTCTTAAAACGACCGAACCCAAGCTCTTAAATGACCGACCTTAAGTGTTAAAACTATTATTTTTTTTTAATGGTTCTTTTGTCATATTTTTGGTTTGAATCGTGTAAAGACCATGTTTTCTAGAAAGAATCCA
This sequence comes from Limnephilus rhombicus, assembly GCA_929108145.2. NCBI lineage: Eukaryota > Metazoa > Arthropoda > Insecta > Trichoptera > Limnephilidae > Limnephilus > Limnephilus rhombicus. The sequence goes on along the minus strand of OV815277.1, from coordinate 29,190,725 downwards.
AAATGTCAGTTGGCTCGGTGCCATAAGGCCGAAGTAATGACACACTCCATGTCTTTAAACGACCGAACCCAAGGTCTTAAATGACCGACCCCAAGTGTTAAAACTATCATTTTTTTAAATTCTTCCTGTGCCATATTTTTTGATTGAAACGTGTAGAGACCACGTTTCTTAGTAAGAATCTAAAATTTCAGTCGGTTCGGTTCCATAAGGCCGAAGTAATGATCGATCCCAAGTTAAACTGATGATTTATAAATAAATCTTCTTTTGGCAGATCCTTTGATTGATTCGATACAGATATGACCGATGTTATGTCCGACCCCAAGTCCATGAAAAATGACCGACTCCATGTCTTAAAACGACCGAACCCAAGCTCTAAAATGACCGACCCCAAGTGTTGAAACTATGATTTTTTTTAATTCTTATTTTGCCATATTTTTTGATTGAATCGTGTAATGGCCATGTTTCTTAGAAAGAATCAAAAATTTCAGTGGGTTCGGTATCATAGGGCCAAGTTATGACCGACTCCGTGTCTTCAAACAACCAAACCCTTGCTCTTAAATGACCGACCCCAGTGTTAAAACTATGATTTTTTTTTAATGCTTCTTTTGCCATATTTTTGGATTGAATCGTGTAAAGACCATGTTTCTTAGAAAGAGTCCAAAATTTCAGTTGGCTCGGTGCCATAAGGCCGAATTAATGACACACTCCATATCTTTAAACGACCGAACCCAAGGTCTTAAATGACCAACCCCAAGTGTTAAAACTATCATTTTTTTAAATTCTTCCTTTGCCATATTTTTTGATTGAATCGTGTAAAGACCACGTTTCGTAGTAAGAATCTAAAATTTCAGTCGGTTCGGTTCCATAGGGCCGAAGTAATGATCGAACCCAAGTTAAACTGATGATTTATAAATTAATCTTCTTCTGGCAGATCCTTTGATTGATTCGATACAGATATGACCGAAGTTATGTCCCACTCCAAGTCCATGAAAAATGACCGACTCCATGTCTTAAAACGACCGAACCCAAGCTCTAAAACTACCGACCCCAAGTGTTGAAACTATGATTTTTTTAAATTCTTATTTTGCCATATTTTTTGATTGAATCGTGTAATGGCCATGTTTCTTAGAAAGAATAAAAAATTTCAGTCGTTTCGGTTCCATAGGGCCGAAGTAATGATCGAACCCAAGTTAAACTGATGATTTATAAATTAATCTTCTTCTGGCAGATCCTTTGATTGATTCGATACATATATGACCGAAGTTATGTCCGACCCCAAGTCCATGAAAAATGACCGACTCCATGTCTTAAAACAACCGAACCCAAGCTCTTAAATGACCGACCCCAAGTGTTAAAACAATGCTTTTTTTCAAATTACTGTTTTGCCATATTTTTGATTGAATAGAGTAAAGACCATGTTTCTTAGATAGAATCAAAAATTTCAGTGGGTTCGGTGCCATAGTGCCGAAGTTATGACCGAATCCATGTCTTTAAACGACCGAATCCAAGCTCTTAAACGACCGACCCCAAGTGTTAAAACTATGATTTTTTTAAATTTTTCTTTTGCCAGATTTTTTGATTGAATCGTGTAAAGCCCATGTTTCTTAGAAAGAATCAAAAATTTCAGTGGGTTCGGTATCATAGGGCCAAGTAATGACCGACTCCATGTCTTGAAACAACCAAACCCTAGCTCTTAAATGACCGACCCCAAGTGTTAAAACAATGCTTTTTTTTAAATTATTGTTTTGCCATATTTTTGATTGAATGATGTAAACATGTTTCTTAGATAATATCAAAAATTTCAGTGGGTTCGGTTCCATAGGGCCGAAGTTATGACCGAATCCATGTCTTAAAACGACCGAACCCAAGCTCTTACATGACCGACCCCAAGTGTTAAAACTATTATTTTTTTTTAATGGTTCTTTTGTCATATTTTTGGTTTGAATCGTGTAAAGACCATGTTTCCTAGAAAGAATCCAAAATGTCAGTTGGCTCGGTGCTATAAGGCCGAAGTAATGAAACACTCCATGTCTTTAAACGACCGAACCCAAGGTGTTAAATGACCGACCCCAAGTGTTAAAACTATCATTTTTTTCAATTCTTTTTTTGCCATATTTTTTGATTGAATCGTATTAAGACCACGTTTCTTAGTAAGAATCTAAAATTTCAGCCGATTCGGTTGCATAGGGCTGAAGTAATGATCGAACCCAAGTTAAACTGATGATTTATAAATTAATCTTCTTTTGGCAGATCCTTTGATTGATTCGATACAGATATGACCGAAGTTATGTCCGACCCCAAGTCCATGAAAAATGACCGACTCCATGTCTTAAAACGACCGAACCCAAGCTCTAAAATGACCGACCCCAAGTGTTGAAACTATGATTTTTTTAAATTCTTATTTTGCCATATTTTTTGATTGAATCGTGTAATGGCCATGTTTCTTAGAAAGAATCAAAAATTTCAGTGGGTTCGGTATCATAGGGCCAAGTATCGACGGACTCCATGTCTTAAAACAACCGAACCCAAGCTCTTATATGACCGACCCCAAGTGTTAAAACAATGCTTTTTTTAAAATTATTGTTTTGCCATATTTTTGATTGAATGATGTAAAGACCATGTTTCTTAGATAATATCAAAAATTTCAGTGGGTTCGGTTTCATAGGGCCAAGTTATGACCGACTCCATGTCTTGAAACAACCAAACCCTAGCTCTTAAATGACCGACCCCAAGTGTTCAAACAATGCTTTTTTAAAAATTATTGTTTTGCGATAGTTTTGATTGAATAGTGTAAAGACCATGTTTCTTAGATAGAATCAAAAATTTCGGTTGGTTCGGTGCCATAGGGCTGAAGTAATGACCGAATCCATGTCTTAAAACGACCGAACCCAAGGTCTTAAATGATCGACCCCAAGTGTTAAACCTATCATTTTTTTCAATTCTTTTTTTGCCATATTTTTTGATTGAATCGTATTAAGACCACGTTTCTTAGTAAGAATCTAAAATTTCAGCCGATTCGGTTGCATAGGGCTGAAGTAATGATCGAACCCAAGTTAAACTGATGATTTATAAATTAATCTTCTTTTGGCAGATCCTTTGATTGATTCGATACAGATATGACCGAAGTTATGTCCGACCCCAAGTCCATGAAAAATGACCGACTCCATGTCTTAAAACGACCGAACCCAAGCTCTAAAATGACCGACCCCAAGTGTTGAAACTATGATTTTTTTAAATTCTTATTTTGCCATATTTTTTGATTGAATCGTGTAATGGCCATGTTTCTTAGAAAGAATCAAAAATTTCAGTGGGTTCGGTATCATAGGGCCAAGTTATGACCGACTCCGTGTCTTCAAACAACCAAACCCTAGCTCATAAATGACCGACCCCAGTGTTAAAACTATGATTTTTTTTTAATGCTTCTTTTGCCATATTTTTGGATTGAATCGTGTAAAGCCCATGTTTTTTAGAAAGAGTCCAAAATATCAGTTGGCTCGGTGCCATAAGGCCGAAGTAATGACACACTCCATGTCTTTAAACGACCGAACCCAAGGTCTTAAATGACCAACCCCAAGTGTTAAAACTATCATTTTTTTAAATTCTTCCTTTGCCATATTTTTCGATTGAATCGTGTAAAGACCACGTTTCTTAGTAAGAATCTAAAATTTCAGTCGGTTCGGTTCCATAGGGCCGAAGTAATGATCGAACCCAAGTTAAACTGATGATTTATAAATTAATCTTCTTCTGGCAGATCCTTTGATTGATTCGATACAGATATGACCGAAGTTATGTCCGACCCCAAGTCCATGAAAAATGACCGAATCCATGTCTTAAAACAACCGAACCCAAGCTCGTAAATGACCGACCCCAAGTGTTAAAACAATGCTTTTTTTTAAATTACTGTTTTGCCATATTATTGATTGAATAGAGTAAAGACCATGTTTCTTAGATAGAATCAAAAATTTCAGTGGGTTCGGTGCCATAGTGCCGAAGTAATGACCGAATCCATGTCTTTAAACGACCGAATCCAAGCTCTTAAATGACCGACCCCAAGTGTTAAAACAATTATTTTTTTAAATTTTTCTTTTGCCAGATTTTTTGATTGAATCGTGTAAAGCCCATGTTTCTTAGAAAGAATCAAAAATTTCAGGGGGTTCGGTATCATAGGGCCAAGTAATGACCGACTCCATATCTTAAAACGACCGAACCCAAGCTCTAAAATGACCGACCCCAAGTGTTAAAACTATGATTTTTTTAAATTTTTCTTTTGCCAGATTTTTTGATTGAATCGTGTAAAGCCCATGTTTTTTATAAAGAATCAAAAATTTCAGTGGGTTCGGTTTCATAGGGCCAAGTTATGACCGACTCCATGTCTTGAAACAACCAAACCCTAGCTCTTAAATGACCGACCCCAAGTGTTCAAACAATGCTTTTTTAAAAATTATTGTTTTGCCATAGTTTTGATTGAATAGTGTAAAGACCATGTTTCTTAGATAGAATCAAAAATTTCGGTTGGTTCGGTGCCATAGGGCCGAAGTAATGACCGAATCCATGTCTTAAAACGACCGAACCCAAGGTCTTAAATGATCGACCCCAAGTGTTAAACCTATCATTTTTTCAATTCTTTTTTTGCCATATTTTTTGATTGAATCGTATTAAGACCACGTTTCTTAATAAGAATCTAAAATTTCAGCCGATTCGGTTGCATAGGGCTGAAGTTATGATCGAACCCAAGTTAAACTGATGATTTATAAATTAATCTTCTTCTGGCAGATCCTTTGATTGATTCGATACAGATATGACCGAAGTTATGTCCGACCCCAAGTCCATGAAAAATGACCGACTCCATGTCTTAAAACGACTGAACCCAAGCTCTAAATTGACCGACCCCAAGTGTTGAAACTTTGATTTTTTTAAATTCTTATTTTGCCATATTTTTTGATTGAATCGTTTAATGGCCATGTTTCTTAGAAAGAATCAAAAATTTCAGTGGGTTGGGTATCATAGGGCCAAGTATCGACGGACTCCATGTCTTAAAATAACCGAACCCAAGCTCTTATATGACCGACCCCAAGTGTTAAAACAATGCTTTTTTTAAAATTATTGTTTTGCCATATTTTTGATTGAATGATGTAAAGACCATGTTTCTTAGATAATATCAAAAATTTCAGTGGGTTCGGTTTCATAGGGCCAAGTTATGACCGACTCCATGTCTTGAAACAACCAAACCCTAGCTCTTAAATGACCGACCCCAAGTGTTCAAACAATGCTTTTTTAAAAATTATTGTTTTGCCATAGTTTTGATTGAATAGTGTAAAGACCATGTTTCTTAGATAGAATCAAAAATTTCGGTTGGTTCGGTGCCATAGGGCCGAAGTAATGACCGAATCCATGTCTTAAAACGACCGAACCCAAGGTCTTAAATGATCGACCCCAAGTGTTAAACCTATCATTTTTTTCAATTCTTTTTTTGCCATATTTTTTGATTGAATCGTATGAAGACCACGTTTCTTAGTAAGAATCTAAAATTTCAGCCGATTCGGTTGCATAGGGCTGAAGTAATGATCGAACCCAAGTTAAACTGATGATTTATAAATTAATCTTCTTCTGGCAGATCCTTTGATTGATTCGATACAGATATGACCGAAGTTATGTCCGACCCCAAGTCCATGAAAAATGACCGACTCCATGTCTTAAAACGACTGAACCCAAGCTCTAAATTGACCGACCCCAAGTGTTGAAACTTTGATTTTTTTAAATTCTTATTTTGCCATATTTTTTGATTGAATCGTTTAATGGCCATGTTTCTTAGAAAGAATCAAAAATTTCAGTGGGTTCGGTTCCATAGGGCCGAAGTTATGACCGAATCCATGTCTTAAAACGACCGAACCCAAGCTCCTTAATGACCGACCCCAAGTGTTCAAACAATGCTTTTTTTTTAAATTATTGTTTTGCCATAGTTTTGATTGAATAGTGTAAAGACCATGTTTCTTAGAAAGAATCAAAAATTTCAGTGGGTTCGGTGCCATAGTGCTGAAGTAATGACCGAATCCATGTCTTTAAACGACCGAATCCAAGCTCTTAAATGACCGACCCCAACTGTTAAAACTATGATTTTTTTTTAATGCTTCTTTTGCCATATTTTTGGATTGAATCGTGTATAGACCATGTTTCTTAGAAAGAATCCAAAATTTCAGTTGGCTCGGTGCCATAAGGCCGAAGTAATGACACACTCCATGTCTTAAAACGACCGAACCCAAGGTCTTAAATGACCAACCCCAGTGTTAAAACAATCATTTTTAAATTCTTCCTTTGCCATATTTTTTGATTGAATCGTGTAAAGACCACGTTTCTTAGTAAGAATCTAAAATTACAGTCTGTTCGGTTTTATAGGGCCGACGTTATGATAAAACCAAAGTTAAACTGATGATTTATAAAAAAATCATCTTTTGGCAGATCTTTTGATTGATTCGTTACAGATATGACCGAAGTTATGTCCGACCCAAGTCCATGAAAAATGACCGACTCCATGTCTTAAAACAACCGAACCCAAGCTCTTAAATGACCGACCCCAAGTGTTAAAACAATGCTTTTTTTAATTACTGTTTTGCCATATTTTTGATTGAATAGTGTAAAGACCATGTTTCTTAGATAGAATCAAAAATTTCAGTTGGTTCGGTGCCATAGGGCCGAAGTTATGACCGAATCCATGCCTTAAAACGACCGAACCCAAGGTCTTAAATGACCGACCCCTAGTGTTAAAACTTTCATTTTTTTAAATTCTTCTTTTGCCATATTTTTTGATTGAATCGTGTAAAGACCACGTTTCTTAGTAAGAATCTTAAATTTCAGTTGGTTCGGTTTCATCGGGCCGAAGTAATGATCGAATCCAAGTTAAACTGATGATTTATAAAAAAATCTTCTTTTGGCAGATCCTTTGATTGATTCGATACAGATATGACCGAAGTTATGTCCGACCCCAAGTCCATGAAAAATGACCGACTACATGTCTTAAAACAACAGGAACCCAAGCTCTTAAATGACCGACCCCAAGTGTTAAAACTATGATTTTTTTAAATTCTTCTTTTGCATATTTTTTGATTGAATCGTGTAAAGCCCATGTTTCTTAGAAAAAATCAAAAATTTCAGTGGGTTCGGTATCATTGGGCCAAGTTATGACCGTCTCCATGTCTTAAAACAACCGAACCCTAGTTCTTATATGACCGATCCCAACTGTTAAAACAATGCTTTTTTAAAAATTATTGTTTTGCAATATTTTTGATTGAATAGTGTAAAGACTATGTTTCTTAGAAAGAATCCAAAATTTCAGTTGCCTCGGTTCCATAAAGGCAAAGTTATGACACACTCCATGTCTTAAAACGACCGAACCCAAGGTCTTAAATGACCGACCTCAAGTGTTAAAACTGTGATTTTTTTTAAATCTTCTTTTGCCATATTTTTTTATTGACTCGTGTAAAGGCCATGTTTCTTAGATAGAATCGTGGGTTCGGTATCATAGGGCCAAGTAATGACCGACTCCACGTCTTTAAACAACCGAACCCAAGCTCTTAAATGACCGACCCCAAGTGTTAAAACTATGATTTTTTAAAATTCTTCTTTTGCCATATTTTTTGATTGAATCGTGTAAAGCCCATGCTTCTTAGAAAGAATAAAAAATTTTAGTGGGTTCGGTATCAAAGGGCCAAGTAATGACCGACTTCATATCTTATAATGACCGAACCCAAGCACTAAAATGATCGACCCCAAGTGTTAAAACTATCATTTTTTTAAATTCTTCCTTTCCCATATTTTTTGATTGAATCGTGTAAAGACCACGATTCTTAGTAAGAATCTAAAATTTCAGTCGGTTCGGTTCCATAGGGCCGAAGTAATGATCGAACCCAAGTTAAACTGATGATTTATAAATTAATCTTCTTCTGGCAGATCCTTTGATTGATTCGATACAGATATGACCGAAGTTATGTCCGACCCCAAGTCCATGAAAAATGACCGAATCCATGTCTTAAAACAACCGAACCCAAGCTCGTAAATGACCGACCCCAAGTGTTAAAACAATGCTTTTTTTTAAATTACTGTTTTGCCATATTTTTGATTGAATAGAGTAAAGATCATGTTTCTTAGATAGAATCAAAAATTTCAGTGGGTTCGGTGCCATAGTGCCGAAGTAATGACCGAATCCATGTCTTTAAACGACCAAATCCAAGCTCTTAAATGACCGACCCCAAGTGTTAAAACTATGATTTTTTTAAATTTTTCTTTTGCCAGATTTTTTGATTGAATCGTGTAAAGCCCATGTTTTTTAGAAAGAATCAAAAATTTCAGGGGGTTCGGTATCATAGGGCCAAGTAATGACCGACTCCATATCTTAAAACGACCGAACCCAATTTCTAAAATGACCGACCCCAAGTGTTAAAACTATGATTTTTTTAAATTTTTCTTTTGCCAGATTTTTTGATTGAATCGTGTAAAGCCCATGTTTTTTATAAAGAATCAAAAATTTCAGTGGGTTCGGTTTCATAGGGCCAAGTTATGACCGACTCCATGTCTTGAAACAACCAAACCCTAGCTCTTTAATGACCGACCCCAAGTGTTAAAACAATGCTTTTTTTCAAATTACTGTTTTGCCATATTTTTGATTGAATAGAGTAAAGACCATGTTTCTTAGATAGAATCAAAAATTTCAGTGGGTTCGGTGCCATAAAGCCGAAGTAATGACCGAATCCATGTCTTTAAACGACCGAATCCAAGCTCTTAAATGACCGACCCCAAGTGTTAAAACTATGATTTTTTTAAATTTTTCTTTTGCCAGATTTTTTGATTGAATCGTGTAAAGCCCATGTTTCTTAGAAAGAATCAAAAATTTCAGTGGGTTCGGTATCATAGGGCCAAGTAATGACCGACTCCATATCTTAAAACGACCGAACCAAAGCTCTAAAATGACCGACCCCAAGTGTTAAAACTATGATTTTTTAAATTTTTCTTTTGCCAGATTTTTTGATTGAATCGTGTAAAGCCCATGTTTTTTAGAAAGAATCAAAAATTTCAGTGGGTTCGGTATCATAGGGCCAAGTCATGACCGACTCTATGTCTTGAAACAACCAAACCCTAGCTCTTAAATGACCGACCCCAAGTGTTAAAACAAAGCTTTTTTTAAAATTATTGTTTTGCCATATTTTTGATTGAATGATGTAAAGACCATGTTTCTTAGATAATATCAAAAATTTCAGTGGGTTCGGTTCCATAGGGCCGAAGTTATGACCGAATCCATGTCTTAAAACGACCGAACCCAAGCTCTTAAATGACCGACCCCAAGTGTTAAAACTATTATTTTTTTTTAATGGTTCTTTTGTCATATTTTTGGTTTGAATCGTGTAAAGACCATGTTTTCTAGAAAGAATCCAAAATGTCAGTTGGCTCGGTGCCATAAGGCCGAAGTAATGACACACTCCATGTCTTTAAACGACCGAACCCAAGGTCTTAAATGACCGACCCCAAGTGTTAAAACTATCATTTTTTTAAATTCTTCCTGTGCCATATTTTTTGATTGAAACGTGTAGAGACCACGTTTCTTAGTAAGAATCTAAAATTTCAGTCGGTTCGGTTCCATAAGGCCGAAGTAATGATCGATCCCAAGTTAAACTGATGATTTATAAATAAATCTTCTTTTGGCAGATCCTTTGATTGATTCGATACAGATATGACCGAAGTTATGTCCGACCCCAAGTCCATGAAAAATGACCGACTCCATGTCTTAAAACGACCGAACCCAAGCTCTAAAATGACCGACCCCAAGTGTTGAAACTATGATTTTTTTAAATTCTTATTTTGCCATATTTTTTGATTGAATCGTGTAATGGCCATGTTTCTTAGAAAGAATCAAAAATTTCAGTGGGTTCGGTATCATAGGGCCAAGTTATGACCGACTCCGTGTCTTCAAACAACCAAACCCTTGCTCTTAAATGACCGACCCCAGTGTTAAAACTATGATTTTTTTTTAATGCTTCTTTTGCCATATTTTTGGATTGAATCGTGTAAAGACCATGTTTCTTAGAAAGAGTCCAAAATTTCAGTTGGCTCGGTGCCATAAGGCCGAATTAATGACACACTCCATGTCTTTAAACGACCGAACCCAAGGTCTTAAATGACCAACCCCAAGTGTTAAAACTATCATTTTTTTAAATTCTTCCTTTGCCATATTTTTTGATTGAATCGTGTAAAGACCACGTTTCGTAGTAAGAATCTAAAATTTCAGTCGGTTCGGTTCCATAGGGCCGAAGTAATGATCGAACCCAAGTTAAACTGATGATTTATAAATTAATCTTCTTCTGGCAGATCCTTTGATTGATTCGATACAGATATGACCGAAGTTATGTCCCACTCCAAGTCCATGAAAAATGACCGACTCCATGTCTTAAAACGACCGAACCCAAGCTCTAAAACTACCGACCCCAAGTGTTGAAACTATGATTTTTTTAAATTCTTATTTTGCCATATTTTTTGATTGAATCGTGTAATGGCCATGTTTCTTAGAAAGAATAAAAAATTTCAGTCGTTTCGGTTCCATAGGGCCGAAGTAATGATCGAACCCAAGTTAAACTGATGATTTATAAATTAATCTTCTTCTGGCAGATCCTTTGATTGATTCGATACATATATGACCGAAGTTATGTCCGACCCCAAGTCCATGAAAAATGACCGACTCCATGTCTTAAAACAACCGAACCCAAGCTCTTAAATGACCGACCCCAAGTGTTAAAACAATGCTTTTTTTCAAATTACTGTTTTGCCATATTTTTGATTGAATAGAGTAAAGACCATGTTTCTTAGATAGAATCAAAAATTTCAGTGGGTTCGGTGCCATAGTGCCGAAGTTATGACCGAATCCATGTCTTTAAACGACCGAATCCAAGCTCTTAAACGACCGACCCCAAGTGTTAAAACTATGATTTTTTTAAATTTTTCTTTTGCCAGATTTTTTGATTGAATCGTGTAAAGCCCATGTTTCTTAGAAAGAATCAAAAATTTCAGTGGGTTCGGTATCATAGGGCCAAGTAATGACCGACTCCATGTCTTGAAACAACCAAACCCTAGCTCTTAAATGACCGACCCCAAGTGTTAAAACAATGCTTTTTTTTAAATTATTGTTTTGCCATATTTTTGATTGAATGATGTAAACATGTTTCTTAGATAATATCAAAAATTTCAGTGGGTTCGGTTCCATAGGGCCGAAGTTATGACCGAATCCATGTCTTAAAACGACCGAACCCAAGCTCTTAAATGACCGACCCCAAGTGTTAAAACTATTATTTTTTTTTAATGGTTCTTTTGTCATATTTTTGGTTTGAATCGTGTAAAGACCATGTTTCCTAGAAAGAATCCAAAATGTCAGTTGGCTCGGTGCTATAAGGCCGAAGTAATGAAACACTCCATGTCTTTAAACGACCGAACCCAAGGTGTTAAATGACCGACCCCAAGTGTTAAAACTATCATTTTTTTCAATTCTTTTTTTGCCATATTTTTTGATTGAATCGTATTAAGACCACGTTTCTTAGTAAGAATCTAAAATTTCAGCCGATTCGGTTGCATAGGGCTGAAGTAATGATCGAACCCAAGTTAAACTGATGATTTATAAATTAATCTTCTTTTGGCAGATCCTTTGATTGATTCGATACAGATATGACCGAAGTTATGTCCGACCCCAAGTCCATGAAAAATGACCGACTCCATGTCTTAAAACGACCGAACCCAAGCTCTAAAATGACCGACCCCAAGTGTTGAAACTATGATTTTTTTAAATTCTTATTTTGCCATATTTTTTGATTGAATCGTGTAATGGCCATGTTTCTTAGAAAGAATCAAAAATTTCAGTGGGTTCGGTATCATAGGGCCAAGTATCGACGGACTCCATGTCTTAAAACAACCGAACCCAAGCTCTTATATGACCGACCCCAAGTGTTAAAACAATGCTTTTTTTAAAATTATTGTTTTGCCATATTTTTGATTGAATGATGTAAAGACCATGTTTCTTAGATAATATCAAAAATTTCAGTGGGTTCGGTTTCATAGGGCCAAGTTATGACCGACTCCATGTCTTGAAACAACCAAACCCTAGCTCTTAAATGACCGACCCCAAGTGTTCAAACAATGCTTTTTTAAAAATTATTGTTTTGCCATAGTTTTGATTGAATAGTGTAAAGACCATGTTTCTTAGATAGAATCAAAAATTTCGGTTGGTTCGGTGCCATAGGGCTGAAGTAATGACCGAATCCATGTCTTAAAACGACCGAACCCAAGGTCTTAAATGATCGACCCCAAGTGTTAAACCTATCATTTTTTTCAATTCTTTTTTTGCCATATTTTTTGATTGAATCGTATTAAGACCACGTTTCTTAGTAAGAATCTAAAATTTCAGCCGATTCGGTTGCATAGGGCTGAAGTAATGATCGAACCCAAGTTAAACTGATGATTTATAAATTAATCTTCTTTTGGCAGATCCTTTGATTGATTCGATACAGATATGACCGAAGTTATGTCCGACCCCAAGTCCATGAAAAATGACCGACTCCATGTCTTAAAACGACCGAACCCAAGCTCTAAAATGACCGACCCCAAGTGTTGAAACTATGATTTTTTTAAATTCTTATTTTGCCATATTTTTTGATTGAATCGTGTAATGGCCATGTTTCTTAGAAAGAATCAAAAATTTCAGTGGGTTCGGTATCATAGGGCCAAGTTATGACCGACTCCGTGTCTTCAAACAACCAAACCCTAGCTCATAAATGACCGACCCCAGTGTTAAAACTATGATTTTTTTTTAATGCTTCTTTTGCCATATTTTTGGATTGAATCGTGTAAAGCCCATGTTTTTTAGAAAGAGTCCAAAATATCAGTTGGCTCGGTGCCATAAGGCCGAAGTAATGACACACTCCATGTCTTTAAACGACCGAACCCAAGGTCTTAAATGACCAACCCCAAGTGTTAAAACTATCATTTTTTTAAATTCTTCCTTTGCCATATTTTTCGATTGAATCGTGTAAAGACCACGTTTCTTAGTAAGAATCTAAAATTTCAGTCGGTTCGGTTCCATAGGGCCGAAGTAATGATCGAACCCAAGTTAAACTGATGATTTATAAATTAATCTTCTTCTGGCAGATCCTTTGATTGATTCGATACAGATATGACCGAAGTTATGTCCGACCCCAAGTCCATGAAAAATGACCGAATCCATGTCTTAAAACAACCGAACCCAAGCTCGTAAATGACCGACCCCAAGTGTTAAAACAATGCTTTTTTTTAAATTACTGTTTTGCCATATTATTGATTGAATAGAGTAAAGACCATGTTTCTTAGATAGAATCAAAAATTTCAGTGGGTTCGGTGCCATAGTGCCGAAGTAATGACCGAATCCATGTCTTTAAACGACCGAATCCAAGCTCTTAAATGACCGACCCCAAGTGTTAAAACAATTATTTTTTTAAATTTTTCTTTTGCCAGATTTTTTGATTGAATCGTGTAAAGCCCATGTTTCTTAGAAAGAATCAAAAATTTCAGGGGGTTCGGTATCATAGGGCCAAGTAATGACCGACTCCATATCTTAAAACGACCGAACCCAAGCTCTAAAATGACCGACCCCAAGTGTTAAAACTATGATTTTTTTTAAATTTTTCTTTTGCCAGATTTTTTGATTGAATCGTGTAAAGCCCATGTTTTTTATAAAGAATCAAAAATTTCAGTGGGTTCGGTTTCATAGGGCCAAGTTATGACCGACTCCATGTCTTGAAACAACCAAACCCTAGCCCTTAAATGACCGACCCCAAGTGTTCAAACAATGCTTTTTTAAAAATTATTGTTTTGCCATAGTTTTGATTGAATAGTGTAAAGACCATGTTTCTTAGATAGAATCAAAAATTTCGGTTGGTTCGGTGCCATAGGGCCGAAGTAATGACCGAATCCATGTCTTAAAACGACCGAACCCAAGGTCTTAAATGATCGACCCCAAGTGTTAAACCTATCATTTTTTCAATTCTTTTTTTGCCATATTTTTTGATTGAATCGTATTAAGACCACGTTTCTTAATAAGAATCTAAAATTTCAGCCGATTCGGTTGCATAGGGCTGAAGTTATGATCGAACCCAAGTTAAACTGATGATTTATAAATTAATCTTCTTCTGGCAGATCCTTTGATTGATTCGATACAGATATGACCGAAGTTATGTCCGACCCCAAGTCCATGAAAAATGACCGACTCCATGTCTTAAAACGACTGAACCCAAGCTCTAAATTGACCGACCCCAAGTGTTGAAACTTTGATTTTTTTAAATTCTTATTTTGCCATATTTTTTGATTGAATCGTTTAATGGCCATGTTTCTTAGAAAGAATCAAAAATTTCAGTGGGTTCGGTATCATAGGGCCAAGTATCGACGGACTCCATGTCTTAAAATAACCGAACCCAAGCTCTTATATGACCGACCCCAAGTGTTAAAACAATGCTTTTTTTAAAATTATTGTTTTGCCATATTTTTGATTGAATGATGTAAAGACCATGTTTCTTAGATAATATCAAAAATTTCAGTGGGTTCGGTTTCATAGGGCCAAGTTATGACCGACTCCATGTCTTGAAACAACCAAACCCTAGCTCTTAAATGACCGACCCCAAGTGTTCAAACAATGCTTTTTTAAAAATTATTGTTTTGCCATAGTTTTGATTGAATAGTGTAAAGACCATGTTTCTTAGATAGAATCAAAAATTTCGGTTGGTTCGGTGCCATAGGGCCGAAGTAATGACCGAATCCATGTCTTAAAACGACCGAACCCAAGGTCTTAAATGATCGACCCCAAGTGTTAAACCTATCATTTTTTTCAATTCTTTTTTTGCCATATTTTTTGATTGAATCGTATGAAGACCACGTTTCTTAGTAAGAATCTAAAATTTCAGCCGATTCGGTTGCATAGGGCTGAAGTAATGATCGAACCCAAGTTAAACTGATGATTTATAAATTAATCTTCTTCTGGCAGATCCTTTGATTGATTCGATACAGATATGACCGAAGTTATGTCCGACCCCAAGTCCATGAAAAATGACCGACTCCATGTCTTAAAACGACTGAACCCAAGCTCTAAATTGACCGACCCCAAGTGTTGAAACTTTGATTTTTTTAAATTCTTATTTTGCCATATTTTTTGATTGAATCGTTTAATGGCCATGTTTCTTAGAAAGAATCAAAAATTTCAGTGGGTTCGGTTCCATAGGGCCGAAGTTATGACCGAATCCATGTCTTAAAACGACCGAACCCAAGCTCCTTAATGACCGACCCCAAGTGTTCAAACAATGCTTTTTTTTAAATTATTGTTTTGCCATAGTTTTGATTGAATAGTGTAAAGACCATGTTTCTTAGAAAGAATCAAAAATTTCAGTGGGTTCGGTGCCATAGTGCCGAAGTAATGACCGAATCCATGTCTTTAAACGACCGAATCCAAGCTCTTAAATGACCGACCCCAACTGTTAAAACTATGATTTTTTTTTAATGCTTCTTTTGCCATATTTTTGGATTGAATCGTGTATAGACCATGTTTCTTAGAAAGAATCCAAAATTTCAGTTGGCTCGGTGCCATAAGGCCGAAGTAATGACACACTCCATGTCTTAAAACGACCGAACCCAAGGTCTTAAATGACCAACCCCAGTGTTAAAACAATCATTTTTAAATTCTTCCTTTGCCATATTTTTTGATTGAATCGTGTAAAGACCACGTTTCTTAGTAAGAATCTAAAATTACAGTCTGTTCGGTTTTATAGGGCCGACGTTATGATAAAACCAAAGTTAAACTGAAGATTTATAAAAAAATCATCTTTTGGCAGATCTTTTGATTGATTCGTTACAGATATGACCGAAGTTATGTCCGACCCAAGTCCATGAAAAATGACCGACTCCATGTCTTAAAACAACCGAACCCAAGCTCTTAAATGACCGACCCCAAGTGTTAAAACAATGCTTTTTTTAATTACTGTTTTGCCATATTTTTGATTGAATAGTGTAAAGACCATGTTTCTTAGATAGAATCAAAAATTTCAGTTGGTTCGGTGCCATAGGGCCGAAGTTATGACCGAATCCATGCCTTAAAACGACCGAACCCAAGGTCTTAAATGACCGACCCCTAGTGTTAAAACTTTCATTTTTTTAAATTCTTCTTTTGCCATATTTTTTGATTGAATCGTGTAAAGACCACGTTTCTTAGTAAGAATCTTAAATTTCAGTTGGTTCGGTTTCATCGGGCCGAAGTAATGATCGAATCCAAGTTAAACTGATGATTTATAAAAAAATCTTCTTTTGGCAGATCCTTTGATTGATTCGATACAGATATGACCGAAGTTATGTCCGACCCCAAGTCCATGAAAAATGACCGACTACATGTCTTAAAACAACAGGAACCCAAGCTCTTAAATGACCGACCCCAAGTGTTAAAACTATGATTTTTTTAAATTCTTCTTTTGCATATTTTTTGATTGAATCGTGTAAAGCCCATGTTTCTTAGAAAAAATCAAAAATTTCAGTGGGTTCGGTATCATTGGGCCAAGTTATGACCGTCTCCATGTCTTAAAACAACCGAACCCTAGTTCTTATATGACCGATCCCAACTGTTAAAACAATGCTTTTTTAAAAATTATTGTTTTGCAATATTTTTGATTGAATAGTGTAAAGACTATGTTTCTTAGAAAGAATCCAAAATTTCAGTTGCCTCGGTTCCATAAAGGCAAAGTTATGACCACACTCCATGTCTTAAAACGACCGAACCCAAGGTCTTAAATGACCGACCTCAAGTGTTAAAACTGTGATTTTTTTTAAATCTTCTTTTGCCATATTTTTTTATTGACTCGTGTAAAGGCCATGTTTCTTAGATAGAATCGTGGGTTCGGTATCATAGGGCCAAGTAATGACCGACTCCACGTCTTTAAACAACCGAACCCAAGCTCTTAAATGACCGACCCCAAGTGTTAAAACTATGATTTTTTAAAATTCTTCTTTTGCCATATTTTTTTGATTGAATCGTGTAAAGCCCATGCTTCTTAGAAAGAATAAAAAATTTTAGTGGGTTCGGTATCAAAGGGCCAAGTAATGACCGACTTCATATCTTATAATGACCGAACCCAAGCACTAAAATGATCGACCCCAAGTGTTAAAACTATGATTTTTTTAATTTCTTCTTTTGCCATATTTTTTGATTGAATCGTGTAAAGCCCATGTTTCGTAGAAAGAATCCAAAATTTCAGTTGGCTCGGTGCCATTAAGGCGAAGTTTTGACACACTCCATGTCTTAAAACGACCGAACCCAAGGTCTTAAATGACCGACCCCAAGGGTTAAAACTGTGATTTTTTTTAAATCTTCTTTTGCCATATTTTTTTATTGAATCGTGTAAAGGCCATGTTTCTTAGATAGAATCGTGGGTTCGGTATCATAGGGCCAAGTAATGACCGACTCCACGTCTTTAAACAACCGAACCCAAGCTCTTAAATGACCGACCCCAAGTGTTAAAACTATGATTTTTTGAAATTCTTCTTTTGCCATATTTTTTGATTGAATCGTGTAAAGCCCATGTTTCTTAGAAAGAATCCAAAATTTCAGTTGGCTCGGTGCCATGAAGCCGAAGTTATGACATACTCCATGTATTAAATGACCGACCCCAAGTGTAAAAACTATGATTTTTTTTTAAATCTTCTTTTGCCATATTTTTTTATTGAATCATGTAAAGGCCATATTTCTTAGAAATAACCGTGGGTTCGGTATCATAGGGCCAAGTAATGACTGACTCCACGACTTAAAACAACCGAACCCAAGCTCTTAAATGACCGCCCCAAGTGTTAAAACAAGGCTTTTTATTAATTATTGTTTTGCCATATTTTTGATTGAATAGTGTAAAGACTATGTTTCTTAGAAAGAATCAAAAATTTCAGTAGGTTCGGTGCCATAGGGCCGAAGTAATGACCGAATCCATGTCTTTAAATGACCGAACCCAAGCTCTTGAATTACCGACCCCAAGTGTTAAAACAATGCTTTTTTTTTAAATTATTGTTTTGCCATATTTTTGATTGAATAGTGTAAAGACCATGTTTCTTAGATAGAATCAAAAATTTCAGTGGGTTCGGTGCCATAGGGCCGAAGTAATGACCGAATCCATGTCTTAAATCAACCGAACCCAAGCTCTTATATGACCGACCCCAAGTGTTAAAACAATGCTTTTTTTTTAAATTATTGTTTTGCAATATCTTTGATTGAATAGTGTAAAGACCATGTTTCTTAGATAGAATCAAAAATTTCAGTGGGTTCGGTGCCATAGGGCCGAAGTAATGACCGAATCCATGTCTTAAAACGACCGAACCCAAGCTCTTAAATGACCGACCCCAAGTGTTAAAACTATGTTTTTTTTAATGGTTTTTTTGTCATATTTTTGGTTTTAATCGTGTAAAGACCATGTTTCTTAGAAAGAATCCAAAATTTCAGTTGGCTCGGTGCCATAAGGCCGAAGTTATGATACACTTCATGTCTTAAAACGACCGAACCCAAGGTCTTAAATGACCTACCCCAAGTGTTAAAACTATAATTTTTTAAAATTCTTCCTTTGCCATATTTTTTGACTGAATCGTATAAAGACCTCGTTTCTTAGTAATAATCTAAAATTTCAGTCTGTTAGGTTTTATAGGGCCGAAGTTATGATAAAACCAAAGTTAAACTGATGATTTATAAAAAAATCATCTTTTGGCAGATCCTTTGATTGATTCGTTACAGATATGACCGAAGTTATGTCCGACCCAAGTCCATGAAAAATGACCAACTCTATGTCTTAAAACAACCGAACCCAAGCTTTTAAATGACCGACCCCAAGTGTTAAAACAATGCTTTTTTAAAAATTATTGTTTTGCCATATTTTTGATCGAATAGTGTAACGACCATGTTTCCTAGATAGAATCAAAAATTTCACTGGGTTCGGTGCCATAGGGCTGAAGTAATGACCGAATCCATGTCTTCAAACGACCGAACCCAAGCTCTTAAATCACCGACCCCAAGTGTTAAAACTATGATTTTTTTTAATACTTCTTTTGCCATATTTTTGGTTAGAATCGTGTAAAGACCATGTTTCTTAGAAAGAATCCAAAATTTCAGTTGGCTCGGTGCCATAAGGCCGAAGTAATGACACACTCCATGTCTTAAAACGACCGAACCCAAGGTTTTAAATGACCGACCCCATGTGTTAAAACTATGATTTTTTTAAATTCTTCTTTTGCCATATTTTTTTATTGAATCGTGTAAAGGCCATGTTTCTAAGAAAGAATCGTTGGTTCGGTATCATAGGGCCAAGTAATGACCGACTCCATGTCTTATAACAACCGAACCCAAGCTCTTAAATGACCGACCTCAAGTGTTAAAACAATGCTTTTTTTAAAATTATTGTTTTGCCATATTTTTGATTGAATAGTGTAAAGACCATTTTTCTTAGATAGAATCAAAAATTTCAGTGGGTTTGGTGCCATACGGCCGAAGTAATGACCGAATCCATGTCTTAAAACGACCGAACCCAAGCTCTTTAATGACCGACCCCAAGTGTTAAAACTATGATTTTTTTTTAATGCTTCTTTTGCCATATTTTCATTTTTTTTAATTCTTCTTTTGCCATATTTTTTTGATTGAATCGTGTAAAGACCACGTTTCTTAGTAGGAATCTTAAATTTCAGTCGGTTCGGTTTCATCGGGCCGAAGTAATGATCGAATCCAAGTTAAGCTGATGATTTATAAAAAAATCTTCTTTTGGCAGATCCTTTGATTGATTCGATACAGATATGACCGAAGTTATGTCCGACCCCAAGTCCATGAAAAATGACCGACTCCATGTCTTGAAACGACCGAACCCAAGCTCTAAAATGACCGACCCCAAGTGTTAAAACTATGATTTTTTTAAATTCTTCTTTTGCATATTTTTTGATTGAATCGTGTAAAGCCCATGTTTCTTAGAAAAAATCAAAAATTTCAGTGGGTTCGGTATCATTGGGCCAAGTTATGACTGTCTCCATGTCTTAAAACAACCGAACCCTAGTTCTTATATGACCGATCCCAACTGTTAAAACAATGCTTTTTTAAAAATTATTGTTTTGCCATATTTTTGATTGAATAGTGTAAAGACTATGTTTCTTAGATAGAATCAAATAATTTCAGTGGGTTCGGTGCCATAGTGCCGAAGTAATGACTGAATCCATGTCTTAAAACGACCGAACCCAAGCTCTTAAATGACCGACCCCAAGTGTTAAAACTATGATTTTTTTAAATTCTTCTTTTGCCATATTTTTTGATTGAATCGTGTAAAGCCCATGTTTCTTAGAAAGAATCCAAAATTTCAGTTGGCTCGGTGCCATAAAGGCGAATTTATGACACACTCCATGTCTTAAAACGACCAAACCCAAGGTCTTAAATGACCGACCCCAAGTGTTAAAACTGTGATTTTTTTTAAATCTTCTTTTGCCATATTTTTTTATTGAATCGTGTAAAGGCCATGTTTCTTAGATAGAATCGTGGGTTCGGTATCATAGGGCCAAGTTATGACCGACTCCACGTCTTTAAACAACCGAACCCAAGCTCTTAAATGACCGACCCCAAGTGTTAAAACTATGATTTTTTGAAATTCTTCTTTTGCCATATTTTTTGATTGAATCGTGTAAAGCCCATGTTTCTTAGAAATAACCATGGGTTCGGTATCATTGGGCCAAGTAATGACCGACTCCACGTTTTAAAACAACCGATCCCAAGCTCTTAAATTACCGCCCCAAGTGTTAAAACAAGGCTTTTTTTTAATTATTGTTTTGCCATATTTTTGATTGAATAGTGTAAAGACTATGTTTCTTAGTAAGAATCAAAAATTTCAGTGGGTTCGGTGCCATAGGGCCGAAGTAATGACCGAATCCATGTCTTTAAATGACAGAACCCAAGGTCTTAAATGACCGACCCCAAGTGTTAAAACTATGGTTTTTTTAAATTCTTCTATTGCCATATTTTTTTTATTGAATCGTGTAAAGCCCATGTTTCTTAGAAAGAATCAAAAATTTTAGTGGGTTCGGTATCATAGGGCCAAGTAATGACCGAATCCATGTCTTTAAACGACCGAACCCAAGCTCTTAAATGACCGACCCCAAGTGTTAAAACTATGATTTTTTTTTTAATGCTTCTTTTGCCATATTTTTGGATTGAATCGTGTAAAGACCACGTTTCTTAGTAAGAATCTAAAATTTCAGTCGGTTCGGTTCCATAGGGCCGAAGTTATGATCGAACCCAAGTTAAACTGATGATTTATAAATTAATCTTCTTCTGGCAGATCCTTTGATTGATTCGATACAGATATGACCGAAGTTATGTCCGACCCCAAGTCCATGAAAAATGACCGACTCCATGTCTTAAAACAACCGAACCCAAGCTCTTAAATGACCGACCCCAAGTGTTAAAACAATGCTTTTTTTTAAATTACTGTTTTGCCATATTTTTGATTGAATAGTGTAAAGACCATGTTTCTTAGATAGAATCAAAAATTTCAGTGGGTTCGGTGCCATAGTGCCGAAGTAATGACCGAATCCATGTCTTTTAACGACCGAATCCAAGCTCTTAAATGACCGACCCCAAGTGTTAAAACTATGATTTTTTTAAATTTTTCTTTTGCCAGATTTTTTGATTGAATCGTGTAAAGCCCATGTTTCTTAGAAAGAATCAAAAATTTCAGTGGGTTCGGTATCATAGGGCCAAGTTATGACCGACTCCATATCTTAAAATGACCGAACCCAAGCTCTAAAATGACCGACCCCAAGTGTTAAAACTATGATTTTTTAAAATTTTTCTTTTGCCAGATTTTTTGATTGAATCGTGTAAAGCCCATGTTTCTTAGGAAGAATCAAAAATTTCAGTGGGTTCGGTATCATAGGGCCAAGTAATGACCGACTCCATGTCTTAAAACAACCAAACCATAGCTCTTAAATGACCGACCCCAAGTGTTAAAACAATGCTTTTTTTAAAATTATTGTTTTGCCATAGTTTTGATTGAATAGTGTAAAGACCATGTTTCTTAGATAGAATCAAAAATTTCAGTTGGTTCGGTGCCATAGGGCCGAAGTAATGACCGAATCCATGTCTTTAAACGACCGAACCCAAGGTCTTAAATGACCGACCCCAAGTGTTAAACCTATCATTTTTTTCAATTCTTTCTTTGCCATATTTTTTGATAGAATCGTGTAAAGACCACGTTTCTTAGTAAGAATCTAAAATTTCAGTCGGTTCGGTTGCATAGGGCTGAAGTTATGATCGAACCCAAGTTAAACTGATGATTTATAAATAAATCTTCTTTTGGCAGATCCTTTGATTGATTCGATACAGATATGACCGAAGTTATGTCCGACCCCAAGTCTATGAAAAATGACCGACTCCATGTCTTAAAACGACCGAACCCAAGCTCTTAAATGACCGAACCCAAGTGTTAAAAGAATGCTTTTTTTAAATTACTGTTTTGCCATATTTTTGATTGAATAGTGTAAAGACAATGTTTCTTAGAAAGAATCAAAAATTTCAGTGGGTTCGGTGCCATAGTGCCGAAGTAATGACCGAATCCATGTCTTTAAACTACCGAATCCAAGCTCTTAAATGACCGACCCCAACTGTTAAAACTATGATTTTTTTTTAATGCTTCTTTTGCCATATTTTTGGATTGAATCGTGTAAAGACCATGTTTCTTAGAAAGAATCCAAAATTTCAGTTGGCTCGGTGCCATAAGGCCGAAGTAATGACACACTCCATGTCTTAAAACGACCGAACCCAAGGTCTTAAATGACCAACCCCAAGTGTTAAAACTATCATTTTTTTAAATTCTTCCTTTGCCATATTTTTTTATTGAATCGTGTAAAGACCACGTTTCTTAGTAAGAATCTAAAATTTCAGTCGGTTCGGTTCCATAGGGCCGAAGTAATGATCGAACCCAAGTTAAACTGATGATTTATAAATTAATCTTCTTCTGGCAGATCCTTTGATTGATTCGATACAGATATGACCGAAGTTATGTCCGACCCCAAGTCCATGAAAAATGACCGACTCCATGTCTTAAAACGACCGAACCCAAGCTCTAAAATGACCGACCCCAAGTGTTAACACTTTTAAAACTATGATTTTTTTAAATTCTTCTTTTGCATATTTTTTGATTGAATCGTGTAAAACCCATGTTTCTTAGAAAAAATCAAAAATTTTAGTGGGTTAGGTATCATTGGGCCAAGTTATGACCGTCTCCATGTCTTAAAACAACCGAACCCTAGTTCTTATATGACCGATCCCAACTGTTACAACAATCCTTTTTTAAAAATTCTTCTTTTGCCATATTTTTTGATTGAATCGTGTAAAGCCCATGTTTCTTAGAAAGAATAAAAAATTTCAATGGGTTCGGTATCATAGGGCCAAGTAATGACCGACTTCATATCTTTATATGACCGAACCCAAGCACTAAAATGATCGACCCCAAGTGTTAAAACTATGATTTTTTTAAATTCTTCTTTTGCCATATTTTTTGATTGAATCCTGTAAAGCCCATGTTTCTTAGAAAGAATCCAAAATTTCAGTTGGCTCGGTGCCATAAAGCCGAAGTAATGACACACTCCATGTATTAAATGACCGACCCAAGGTGTAAAAACTAGGATTTTTTTTAATCTTCTTTTGCCATATTTTTTTATTGAATCATGTATAGGCCATGTTTCTTAGAAATAACCGTGGGTTCGGTATCATAGGGCCAAGTAATGACCGACTCCACGTCTTAAAACAACCGAACCCAAGCTCTTAAATGACCGCCCCAAGTGTTAAAACAATGCTTTTTTTAAATTATTGTTTTGCCATATTTTTGATTGAATAGTGTAAAGACTATGTTTCTTAGAAAGAATCAAAAATTTCAGTGGGTTCGGTGCCATAGGGCCGAAGTAATGACCGAATCCATGTCTTTAAATGACAGAACCCAAGGTCTTAAATGACCGACCCCAAGTGTTAAAACTATGATTTTTTTAAATTCTTCTTTTGCAATATTTTTTTATTGAATCGTGTAAAGCCCATGTTTCTTAGAAAGAATCAAAAATTTTAGTGGATTCGGTATCATAGGGCCAAGTAATGACCGAATCCATGTCTTTAAACGACCGAACCCAAGCTCTTAAATGACCGACCCCAAGTGTTAAAACTATGATTTTTTTTAATGCTTCTTTTGCCATATTTTTGGATTGAATCGTGTAAAGACCATGTTTCTTAGAAAGAGTCCAAAATTTCAGTTGGCTCGGTACCATAAGGCCGAAGTAATGACACACTCCATGTCTTTAAACGACCGAACCCAAGGTCTTAAATGACCAACCCCAAGTGTTAAAACTATCATTTTTTTAAATTCTTCCTTTCCCATATTTTTTGATTGAATCGTGTAAAGACCACGTTTCTTAGTAAGAATCTAAAATTTCAGTCGGTTCGGTTCCATAGGGCCGAAGTAATGATCGAACCCAAGTTAAACTGATGATTTATAAATAAATCTTCTTTTGGCAGATCCTTTGATTGATTCGATACAGATATGACCGAAGTTATGTCCGACCCCAAGTCCATGAAAAATGACCGACTCCATGTCTTAAAACGACCGAACCCAAGCTCTAAAATGACCGACCCCAAGTGTTGAAACTATGATTTTTTTAAATTCTTATTTTGCCATATTTTTTTATTGAATCGTGTAATGGCCATGTTTCTTAGAAAGAATCAAAAATTTCAGTGGGTTCGGTATCATAGGGCCAAGTTATGACCGACTCCATATCTTAAAACGACCGAACCCAAGCTCTAAAATGACCGACCCAAAGTGTTAAAACTATGATTTTAAATTTTTTCTTTTGACAGATTTTTTGATTGAATCGTGTAAAGCCCATGTTTCTTAGAAAAAATCAAAAATTTCAGTGGGTTCGGTATCATAGGGCCAAGTAATGACCGACTCCATGTCTTAAAACAACCGAACCCAAGCTCTTATATGACCGACCCCAAGTGTTAAAACAATGCTTTTTTTTAAATTATTGTTTTGCCATATTTTTGATTGAATGATGTAAAGACCATGTTTCTTAGATAGAATCAAAAATTTCAGTGGGTTCGGTGCCATAGGGCCAAAGTAATGACCGAATCCATGTCTTAAAACGACCGAACCCAAGCTCTTAAATGACCGACCCCAAGTGTTAAAACTATGATTTTTTTTAATGGTTCTTTTGTCATATTTTTGGTTTGAATCGTGTAAAGACCATGTTTCTTAGAAAGAATCCAAAATTTCAGTTGGCTCGGTGCCATAAAGCCGAAGTAATGACACACTCCATGTCTTTAAACGACCGAACCCAAGGTCTCAAATGACCGACCCCAAGTGTTAAAACTATCATTTTTTTTAATTCTTCCTTTGCCATATTTTTTATTGAATCGTGTAAAGACCACGTTTCTTAGTAAGAATCTAAAATTTCAGTCGGTTCGGTTCCATAAGGCCAAAGTAATGATCGAACCCAAGTTAAACTGATGATTTATAAATTAATCTTCTTCTGGCAGATCCTTTGATTGATTCGATACAGATATGACCGAAGTTATGTCCGACCCCAAGTCCATGAAAAATGACCGACTCCATGTCTTAAAACGACCGAACCCAAGCTCTAAAATGACCGACCCCAAAAATCAATCCTGATAAATTAGTATAGGATCGGGAAATCAGCTGATCAACTACCGCCATTTTGAAATTCCGTTGTTCAAAGTATTCTCCCTAGAAGAACCATTACTATTTTTTTTGTGCAGTAGTTTTTTAATATTTTAAATAATTGAGATAAACTAATAGAGGTACCTCTATTTTTGATACTGAATTATTAAGGCTTAAATATTGTTTCAATTAACACAACAACTTAATCTCTATAAACAGTACGAAATAAAGAATAACATGAAATTTTGTTAATACTGATGGCTTGTGCCATACCTTTCATTTCAATTGATTTCAATACAATGTGATACAATGACTGGTGACGTCAGCGCTAACCATTCAATCGTACCAACTTTACAGTGTATTTTAACGAGACGTTAATAGTGCATTTTTTAATATTTTTTTAAGAACTCTACGTTTAATATTATGAAATAAAACTTATATATTCAGAATCAGCGTTTATTGGTCTATATGAACATACTTTTTTAAAGCGATAATATTTTTCACTGGAGTTCCTTATTGGAAACTAAAAAAAAATTAAATTTATTTATTTAGTAACTATATACTTATTATTTTTTTACATTTTTATATGAAAAATGTTTGGTATATATATATATATATATATACATATATATATATATATAAAATATAAAATATATTCGTAGTCCTCCTCACTACGAGATCCTGTGCTGAGGGGGACTATGCTTTGGATAATTTTTCAGCGACTTCTTTGGTTTAACTTCATTAATTATTATTTTTTTTTTTAAATTGATAAACTAACGTTTAAGACAAGATTTTTATGTATAGCACAAAGGGTGACAATTATTATAAGCAATAATTATCGTCCTGAAACCCTCACCTACATCGAAAAAATCTTCCGAGAAAAGATTAAACCCGTGTCCATCTGATTCAGAAGGACACGGGTTGATAATAATTATTGCTTTAAGTATACTAGTAAGTTCATTTTCCGATAGTTCATTCAGCCAACATTTAATGTCCTTAATGTTGTAATTTTTTGTTTTAATTTGTTTGATACTAAGTGGGAGTTTGTTATATATAACTTCACTGCTAAAAATTCAAAACTTCTTTGTCCAAATGAAGAGTTACACTTTGGTATATTAAGTATGTCTGTTTGTTTGGCTCTGGATTTATGAGCATGTGAGGTGTCTGCCTCTGAATCATTTTTGTGGTGATGTACTAGAATATTTTTGGCATAGATTTTATGTATGCTTGGAACATCAAATTACAATGTGAGTTTACTCGCCTGTTTCTGCGATGTTCGTTCTGGTCAGAAAGTCTTCCCTTACCACTCAGTGTTGCCAAACCTCAAAAAACAAAACAAAAAACACTGATTCAGAAGACACGGGTTCAAGTTCCGTTGGCGGCAAGTATCTTTTCTCGGAAGATTTTTTCAATGTAGTGTTTCAGGATGATAATTATTGCTTATAATAATTGTTACCCTTTGTGCTAGGATAAAGTTTTCCAGAAACTTCTAAGACGATGTTTTTAAGTATACTAGTAAGTTCATTTTTCGATAGTTCCTTCAGCCAACTAATGTCTTATTTTTTGTTTTTAATTTGTTTGATACTAAGTGGGAGTTTGTTATATACAATTACAATCAATTAAAATCAACGACAACATTACCTACAAATATCTATCATCCATCGACATTAACAAAGGACCTGGTTTAGATAGTTTGCCTGGTATCTTCATACGTAATTGTAGTAAATATATAACTCCTCCGGTCAGTGCAATTTTCAAAAAAATCATTAATTGAAGGTACGTTTCCTCATAAGTGGAAGTCTGCCGTAATAACTCCCATTTTTAAAAAGGGTGACAAACATGACGTAACAAACTACAGACCTATCTCTCAACTTCCCATCTTAAGTAAAATTCTTGAAAAAATCGTTTACGACCAACTTTACCCGACTATCACTACAGCAATTTCACAGAACCAACACGGATTCATGAAAAATCGGTCTACAACATCTAACCTTGCCCTATTTGTCAACTATTTGCAGAGCAATATGGACGAAAGGGTGCAGGTCGATGCTATGTACACCGACTTCTCAAAGGCCTTCGACCGAGTTATCCACTCAATTCTGTTAAATAAACTCACTCGTCTTGGAATACACGGTAACTTCACTGCTAAAAATTCAAAACTTCTTTGTCCAAATGAAGAGTTACACTTTGGTATATTTAGTATGTCTGTTTTTTTGGCTCTGGTTTTATGAGCATGTGAGGTGTCTGCCTCTGAATCATTTTTGTGGTGATGTATTATAATGTTTTTGGCATAGATTTTCTGTATGCTTGGAACATCAAACTACAATATGAGTTTACGCGCCTGTTTCTGCGATGTTCGCTCTGGTCAGAAAGTTTTCCCCTCCCACTCAGTGTTGCCAAATCTCAAAAAACAAAACAAAAGAGACTGCCCGTTATGGTCGCAGTATACTTAATTTCTGAATATCCTTCGTAATTATCAATTTCAATGACTTTTCAAAGGAGGTTGTCTGGTTAGCGTATTTTCTTTTCTGTGTTCAATAGGAGGCAATCAAGACTCGAAATCAACATGGGTTTGTAACGCTATTTCACCTTCCAAACCCATGTTCAATAGAAGGCAAGCGGCATCCAATTGTGCACGGGTTTTGTAACGCCAATTCTCTTTCTAAACCCGGGTTCAGTACGAGGCACGAATATAAACGATCCCCCGTTGAGTTTTTTCCACTTAAACATTTCCATCTTCGAATGACCATGTAATTCGCTTATTACTTCCCCCCTTCTACCCCTTCATTATTTTATTGCCGATTTGGGTTTGCTTTCCCCCTTTACTTTAACCCCCTCTCCTGACGTTAATTAATATATATTTAACTTCATTATTTGACTCATCTTTAAGAGAACATCTTTCTCGAAACGTGTAGATTACATATCTGAAAAAGTGGTACACAAAGTTATTTTAATGAATTAATTATGTCATTATAAATTAAAATCTTCAGAAGAATGCCTAAAGTGTCGCCTAAACCTCTAACGGTGTTGGACGCGAGTGAGCGGCGATAAATAAAATAACACTTTCAAACCCAGACAAACTTTAAAAGTATATTAATTAACCGAAAATAAAATAATTCATAACCCGTGAAAATGGAGGAAGCGGTTGATCCGCATGCCTTCATTACTAAGGCGAAACAAAACATAAGCGACTTACATACAATCATAGAAGAAAATAAACTTACCAAAGAAACCAAATCAAAAATGATGAAAGAAATAAATAACATCATGGAAATGATATCCCACATGGCAATAGAATTAGCTAAATTACAAGAAAAATGTGAAATTCAAGAAAAAAAACCAAACACAAAAAAACTCATTTTCATACTCTTCGGCAGTAAAAAACTTAATACCACAAACGCAAGAAAAACGATTTCCTATCATAATAAAAAGCTTAAAAGAAGAAGACACTGAAAAAATAAAAGAGAAAATACAAAAAATCAAAATATCGCAGTTGGGAATTCGAGTAAGTGAAATTAAAAAAACAAAAAAAAACATTATAATAACATGCCCAGAAAAAGAAGAAAAAGCAAAAAAATTAAAAGATAAGATAAATGAAGTCGACAAAACCATAATAGCGGAGGTACTTGTGAAAACGGATCCATGCGTAATATTCAAAGGACTTGACAAAGACTATACCAAAAAAGAATTCTTAGAAGACATAATTGAACAAAACAACGACATCAAAATGATATGTGAAAAATACCAAGATAAAAAAATATTACAAGTTAAAGCCATCATTACGAACAAAAAAACCAACAGCAAAAACTTAATTCTCCAAACAAATCCAGAATTGAGACTACATCTTATAAATAGAAAAAAAATTCATCTAGGATTCATGAGAATCTATGTAACCGATTGTAACGTTCTTACCCAGTGTTTCCATTGTCAAAGATTCGGACACACAGCACAAAAATGCTACAATAAAATGAATAAACCAACATGCAAGCACTGTTCAGAAGATCATCCCATCTCCGAGTGTAAATCCCTGGAACTGCCACCCAAATGCGCTAACTGTCACTCAGCTAACAAGAAGAAAGAAATAAACTCCTTCAACAGTAAAATGAATGAAATAGACCACCGAACAAACAGCGAAACATGTAAGTTTCGTTCTTACATGCTTAAATTAGCCAAAGAAAGAATAAACTACGACATTGATTAAAAAAAACTTATATATAATATTGCAAAATACAACCAAAAATGCATTAATTAAATGGATGATTTCTTAAATAGCGAATTAGAATTAAATATTAAAATTCAAGAATATGAATGTATTTGTACTGATTCATGTAACAAAATTATTTCTAAAAACATCAATGATATAATTATTATGCACATAAACATCCGTAGCATTCAGAAAAATTTAGATGAACTAATTCTAAAAATAAATAATTTAATTAAAAAGCCGGACTTCATAGTGTTAACCGAAACATTTACGAACGCTGAGTCACCGTCTTATCACTTACCTGAGTACAATTATATTTCTACCAAAGTAGATATCAACAAAAATTCGGGAATAATAATATTTGCAAATAATAAATTTAGTATTGTTAACATTATAGAACACCCAATACATTTGGTAAACTGCATCGAAGTACATTTCAAACTCGGCAAATCAATATATCATTTAATAGCTATCTATAGAACGCATGGCTCGAGTATTATTACGTTTATTAATGACCTCAAATACATATTATTAAAATTAAAAAATAAACTCTGCTTCGTGGTGGGTGATTTTAATGTGAACATTAATGAAAAAATAGAAAATAATAACAAAACTGAATACATCAATTGTATGACTGAACAAAATTTCATATCTTGCATAAATAAAAATACTAGAGAAATAAAAGAACATACTCCATCTTGTTTAGATCACATTTGGACAAACGTAAACATTAAAGATCTTCACAAACTAAAGTCAATTGTTTGGAAAACTAACATAACTGATCATCATTCATGCTTACTTCTGTATAATAATAATATTAAACATAAAAAACATAATTTAATACCCAAAAAATCAACAATAGACATGACTATTCTCTCTGAAAAACTAAAAAAGGAAGACTGGAACAATGTTTTAAAGAGTGATGATACTGAAATATGTTCGACTAACTTTGAAAAAATCCTGTCACAACACATTAAAAATTCGACAACTGAAATAATAATACACATAAAATCAAAATTAAGATGTTTAAAACCTTGGATTACCAAAGGACTTATAATATCTATCAGAAACAAAGAAAAACTTTATAAAACAACTTTAAAAAATCCCCATGATGAAAAAGCATATATTTTTTATAAAAAATATAAAAATAAATTAACATCTTATATTAAAAAAAGTAAGGAAGAGTTTTTTAAAAATAAAATATTATCTTCAGAAAATAACCATAAACAAATGTGGAAAACTGTGAATTTGGCCATAGACAATACAAAAAAAACACAAAATATTAAGTACATCGAACACGATAAAAAAATTATAGATGCCAATTTACAGCCTAAACAATGTGCAAACATATTTAATTCCTTCTTTGCAAATGTTGGAAAAAATCTTGCGAAAAATATTCATAAACCTTCTAACCCGGAAAAACATAAAAATAAAAATTTACATAAACGTAATATACTTTCAACATTTGAAATAACAACAGAATGTGAAATCTTAAAAATAATAGAAAATATGAAAGGAGGTTCGTCTCCCGGTTTTGATTCTATTACGGCACACATGTTAAAATCTATGAAATCTTACTTAATAAAACCCATCACTCATTTAATAAACTTGAGTTTAACGAAAGGAATATTTCCAATGAACTACAAAAACACAATAATCTCACCTATTTACAAATCTGGTGATCCACACCAAGTAACGAATTATCGCCCAATTTGTCTAATTTCTAACATAGGAAAGATCTTTGAAAAAATAGTAAAAAAACAATTAGTAAATTTCCTAGATAGTAATAAAATACTACACAAAAACCAGTTTGGTTTTATTAAATCACTCAGCACACATGATGCAATTGCTAACGTAACTTCATACATTTACGAATCATTAGATAAAGGTAAAAAATGTGCGGGCATATTTATTGACCTCAGAAAGGCTTTCGATAGCATATCCCATGAGATTCTATTAAAAAAATTAAATGATATTGGCATAAAAGGCAACGCGATTAAATGGATCACCAACTACTTAAAAAACCGCCCTCAAGTGGTAAAAATCAATCGTATTAATAGTGATCAAGAGATTTCAAGCTTTGGAATCCCCCAAGGTACAGTGCTTGGACCAATCCTTTTCACCATATATGTAAACGATATTTTTTTTCAACATCTACATGGTCAAATTACATCATACGCCGACGATACAGTTTTAATAATAAGTGAAAATACTTGGGAAAATGTAGAATTACAGGCCACAGAAGACATCAATACGCTTAAGAATTTTTTCGACACTAATTTACTATCACTAAATAGTGAAAAGACATTTGTAATTCCATTTGCAATCCATCCAAACGACGGTCCCAAAAATTTTAACATTCTCATACACGATAACACTAAAATTCACAACCAACATTATTGCAAATCAAACTGTACAATATTAAAAACAACAAATAAAATTAAATATCTCGGCGTAATTATCGATAAAAATCTGAAATGGAAGGAACAAATTTGTCAAGTAGTAAACAAAATCAGAAAATTAATATATATATTTTTAAGAATTAGAAATTTTCTGTCGATAAAAAATCTATATTTAATCTACTATGCCTTAGTTCAATCCACTCTACAATACGCTATTATTAGTTGGGGATCCGCGTATAAATGTAACCTTCTTCCAATAGAAATTGTACAAAGAACAATTATTAAAATTATATTAAAAAAATCCTTAGACTACCCAACAGAACGCCTGTTTGAAGAATTTCAAGTACCCACATTTAAAGATTTATATATTAAAAATTCAGTAATTCAAATAATAAAAGAAAAAGATAAATATCCATTTTTAAATGAAAACAGAACTCGACTTAAACATGTTTTTCTATGCCCAAAACTAAATACGTCTTTTGCACAGCATCATTATACTTATCAGGGAAGAAATTTTTTTAATCGTCTACCAGAGGAAATCAGAAGCATCAATGATAAGGCCCGAATGCTGCTCTCTGTCAAGAGACATTTTAAAGATGTTCTTAAGAAAAGAACTACTGTCAATTAATCTTACAAATATCTTAGTTCTCCATAACATTCTTTCTTTAAAAAAAAAAAAAACACACCATTATCAAATAAATACTGCAGCTCACATATATTTATGTACAATTAATTATTTAAGTACTAACTTATACCTAACTAATAACTAATAGCATTTATGTACACTCCCCTTCCATACACAAGCAAATGCTTTTAATGGAAGGGTAGTAAAAAAAAAAAACCTGTAAAAAAAAATATTTAGTTGTAAAATTGTAATTATAATAAATGTTTCAATAAATAATAAAAAAAAATAAAAAATAAAAAAAATTCCTCTTTTCTATAGTGGTGGTCAAACTCCAAAACACATATTGTTAGTAAATGTTCAAAAGAGCTGTCGAATTTTTTACTCGAATAATTTAAGGTGATTGGGATCTAATCTAACAAAATACGAGAAATAAAATACGGTTTATGAATATGAGATATGATATTTGTGTGAGAATTGTATAAATAAAATAGGGTTTATGAATATGAGAAATGATCTTTGTGTGAGAACCGTGCAGAGAATTTTCCGAAAAAGGAAATGTAATGTTGTTCTTGAGAGAAAAAAAAACACTAAAAAAACGCATTAAATCAATTCATCGAGATATCATTAAATTAATAATAGATCAATGAAAGAAATATTGACACGTAAGGTTCAGTTAGGAAATGTTTGTCATAACAAATGGTGTGAAGCTTTTGCATTCTTGTTTGAAAACAATAGTTATTGTTTTTAAATGGGAACTGAACATATCCAAAGTGTGTGTGAAGTGTGACAACCATTAGTTCCATGTACCTTTAAGATCTTTTGGTAGTGACATTAAATTCAATAGCGAGAGACAATTTACAAAAAATTATTTAGGATTTTAAAATCTTTAGGTAATGGAGCCAAATAACCAAGGATTTTTTTAATGCTCTATGAACTCTTTAATACTTTTTAAGTGACAAGACTACTTTGTTTTGTATATATTTAGACTTTTGACTTTTATTATGAGTTAAAACGGCTCCCAAATGTCCAAAGCCAGGGGACTACGGCATCCCCCTTTTTGGGGTATTGTTCAGAGCTTTCATGAAGAATACTTTTCAAAGTACAACGTGCAAAAATAAATAATTTTTGCTGATTAAGGCATTTTTCATAGGTACTAAAAACAAAATGTATGCGTAATTTTTTTTAGGTTATTTCGAGAAAATCGTAGATGAAATAATTTCACTCTCAAATTTCTCAAAATTATTAATAGAAATGCAAAATTGCACATTAAAATTTTGAAAAAAAAACAATAATTTTCACGTAGACTTCAAGATTTTTTAATTAGTTTTACGAATCGATAAATATTCGTTTTTAGCGTCGCCTATAAAGTTTTCATTTTGTGGGTTGAAAGGTTTTATCAAATCACAGTCGATATAAACGACAGAAAGTAATTATTTTAAAGTTAACAGGTTCGCTGCCGCCTATGCACAATATAACTGATCCTACGTGCCAAATATTTTTTTGGGTTTTTAGTTTTTAAATATGCTTACAAAAATAATATATCGTTGCAAAAGTTTTTTTTTCATTGGAAATGTAAAAAAAAACTAAAAAAATGACGACTCCGGCCGGACCCGGCGGCACCATGGTTGAAAATCACTTAGCAGGTGCCGGCGGTTTCGTCCGTTTAGTCGCACCCTTTTTACTACCTTCTTTGTATTTTGATAAAAATTAAACAAAAATAGACACATTTTTTTGTCTTTCGTACAAATAATTATTAAAATACAAGTAGCAAATCAAATAAAATAAAATATAGAAAGTAATATACATCTCATGAATAAAGAAAAAATATTTATAAAATTTGGTGGTACTCGTTGCAGCACTCAGCGCACAAACCATGTTTATCTTTTGAATCAATACAGTGGTGTCTTGTTTGCCTTCTTCCTCTTCCCTTTTTCGTGTATGATCGGCATCTCTTGCGCTTTATCCTTTCAGAAGTAAGTTTAGGGACATTTATTGGATATTAGCTGTATTATATGAGGATATGTGGTAGGCTGACGTGTAACAGGTTGTGATGATGGCGGAAGTAGTGTTTGGACTATAGACAGTCTGAAGTCGTAGAGTGGTATTTTTCTTTGACCAAAATATCTATTGTACAACTGGTATGAGTTCATCAAAAGTATCTCAATTTCATGACTACTTTGCTTGCATGACCCTTTCCACCTACATCTGCATCGGCCGATCCCCCGTGCACATGAAATTTCAAAATGGTTCCATCAGGTTCCGCCAACATATACAGCTTCACACCTTACGGCGTTAATTCTTTATGTATTATCTGATCGACAATCGCCCACGCTACAATATCATACTCTCATCAAGAGTTCTTTGCCTGGATAGTAAATGTTACTATTTTTTTCACTTTTCGTGTATTTTTTTCAATGGCCCTTTACAACAATAACCTAAATTTTTTTGAAAACCGATTGCTGTAAAATGTTGGTACAATTGTCAACAACAACGCCAGCTACAAAAACAACCATGCGTCGCGAGTGCCGGTAGGAAAATGATGATTGTGCAGGTGATGTTTGTTTGATTTGATAGTGTACCTTACGTCAGTGGCGTAGCTAGCATGGGTGGCACCCGGGGCGGATGTCACCCCCCGGGGCGTAGTGTCACCCCCCCCCCCCTATTAAAGTTGACTTGAGAAATTCAAAACGCTAATTTCTAATTTCGACTTCCCCTCCCACCCGCTCCCCCTCGCTACGCCACTGCCTTACCTATAAGGTTCCGAACGGGCTGGCACAACCGTAATAGCTGATCTCTGTCTGAGGAACTGTCTTATCCCCAGTCATCTTAGGTTTGGGTTGGTCAAGGTTTATGCATCCATCAGACGTGAGACGGCTTATCTTATAAATGTTTTATAATAATAAAAACTATAAAAAACTATTTAAAAACTATTTTCTTACTAGTAATTCTGTGAACAATAGACCTCTCATCCATTTTTTTCTTTTCTAATTCATCTCTTTTAATAAATCAAAATAAAAATTTCCTCTGAAATCATAAGATTTGTACGTAGGTACTTAAATACCTACTTACTTAATTATAAACCATTTAATATTTTATGTAAAAAAAAATAACCTTTTTGATCAGGGTTCAATTCTCAGCTGTGACAATTTTTGTACGAAGTAACGTCACTAGTCACTATATTAGAGACAATTTTTTTTTTAAGACTTTCCAGATAGCATAGTCAAGGTAGCCATATAGTGATGTAGTCAAAGTAAGGCTTGCTCGAATAATAAAGTGGATTAAACAGATTTTCGAAAAAGCAAATCAGTCAACTATCCAGTCAAAGTTATCCACCTAGTCAAAGTGAGCCATGCAGTAAGGCTTGCTCGAATAATAAAAGCACACTTTTGAAAACGCAAATCAGTCAACTATCCACTCAAAGTTAGCCACCTAGTGAAAGTTAGCCATGTAGTTAAAGTAAGGCTTGGTTGAAAAATAAAGTAAAATAATGTGCACTCCTCTTCCAACCACAAGCAAACGCTTTCGTGGAAGAGTAGTACCCACATATAAAAATCTTAGAAATCTTTTTACACCCAAAAATATTGCTTACTAAAATCACACTTCTTTTGTTTGGAAAAGGACACTTTTTTGTCTATTTACTAATTTTACTCAATTGCTTCGCACGTTGTTGTTTGAAAACAAAGTTGAACGAAATTGAAAACAAAGAGCGAAAATAATAATATGTGTACATAGGTGTAGGTATCTAAATTTAACTTAACTTACGTAGGTACTAATAGTTTGCATAGTTCAAAGCTTCGTAGCCCATGATAAAATTAAGACAATCGTAAATAGTTATGTTTAGGTACCCAGAAAATTAAGATAAAAAGTTTTGAAATACCATGAAGCCAGAACTTACCGTTCGAGAGTTATTCTAAAACAAAAAAATAGAACTTGTTACATACATTATATCCAGTATTTTTTATTTAAATACAATATGACTAAATTGTTAATGGAAGGGCACATCTAGTAACCCCCATTTCCGTATCTAAGTCAGTAATTATCTACTCCACAAAAGGTATTTATTTTCCCAGTAACCTAAATAGAAACAAAGTAACTCACAACTGAAGTATCGTGATTGTCTTTACTTAGACCAGTTACTGTTTAAACACACCTACACGTAGACCAGGGATCGACAGACTTTCTAGAAAAGGCAAATATTAAGTTAACAGAACAGATTAATAGAATCCCAAAATGCTTTCAACATAAAACTTCACTAAAGCTAAGTTTATTGTAATGTTTTTTTTAAATCAGTGGCTCCCTAGCCCACAATAATAATGATTACAATGTAAGTTCGTTATTATAGTTTATTGTGAATTAAAATGATCGCAAGCAATATTGTATTTATTTTTGATGACGCCACTGCTTGTCACGATTATTTTGTACTGGTGAAAGTTAGTGGTGCTGGCGACACGGTATCGCTTAGAAGTAAATAAGCACACACTTCACGACTAAAAATTACACATCTACCGGATCTGCCCTGATGATGGACACTGCAACGATGTCCGAAACGTTGGCTGAAGAAGGAGGTAGCGCAACACGGCATAACACCCCCAAAACAAATAACGAAAATATTGTATTTATGTCAACGGTAGTGACTGTTTACTGAGGCGTCGTTAATAGATCTGAACGCTGCGGAACACGCCATTGTACTGTGTGCCCGCTCGTCAATCTCCGGAAACCCGAACCTTTCCGAGCGGCGCGGTGTGCGAATATACCTCTATTCACATAAAGGTACTACATTTATAAATTTTATTGATCAAACATTGAGATAAAATCGGTATTTTTCTTTAACACTAGGCTTATTAGAGTAATACATATATGTACCTGTATTTATGAATTTTATCATTTTTTTTTCATGGCAAAGTTTCTATATGGTGTAAGTATAAAGCAAATCCAGTCCAGTCAGTGCATAGAGAAAAGAAGGGAGAGGAAGGTAGGTCAACTGGGCACATCACGTCAAGCAAACTCAACTGGACGCAAAAGCACAATCAGCGTGGCTTACTATGCCAGTTTGATTTCACCGCTCGGCATGAGAAGGCTTTTCATTCATAAAGCTATAAAGTGCGTTTGTTACCCTTTAACGATGAAATGCAGGGTGTAATTTTATAAAAACCACACAGGAAGAAAGTTATAAAAAAATAGGAAAGCATTACTTTTCACGCGAAAGTATTTTAAATTGTTTTTTTTTTTAATTAAAAATTGCTCCTATTTCTGCCACGCGTTTCTGACGTGTTTTATCGTAACAGAGACCATCGGAGAAAAATATTCGGCGATGTTACTCAATATTGGGCTTTGAAGAAAACTACTTTAGAGTTCATAATCACATATCACCGGCCTGTCAGATGAAACATTGTTATTCCAAAGGGTCAATATGCCACGCTGATTCCATTTTTTAATTTTATTTTTTTTATTCACAAAAAGATACATAAATTATTACAATAAATTTTATACAATAATTAATTACATAATATATGTATTTGATTTACCCCCATAAATAAGCAGGGCTTTTGTGTATGGGGGGTGTTATTAAATCGGTTTAATTGTTTTATTCAGTTTAAATTTTCGGTATAATTTTTTGACTGAGTTTTAAATTTTTTTATGTTACTGTTCGTGTTTCTGATTTTTTCATATTTTTTATTGTGAATTAATATGCCTTTAAATTTATGTTTTATCTGATTTGGAGTGAATGTTTATTTGCATAAATAGGTGGTGCCCATAGAATAAGGAAAATAATATTCTTTGTTCTATAGTGGAACCAAAGATTGCGAATATGGTAAATGCAAGTTGTTTTATTGTATCAAATTAAATGTTTCTATTTTAGGCATTTGTTTTGGCAACTGTCTACTTGTGCTGAAAAATCAAATTGGATTCATCTCTTTTTCAGCTCTTCGAAGAGCCACAAACGCCTATGAAAAGATTCGCAAGGGTTCGCGAGCCGCGAAATGCCGACCCCTGACGTAGAGACTAACCAGTGAGAGGTTGGTAGGAGTGTCTGGGAACTATTTACCATTTACTCCAACTGAAAGTGATTCACTGGATGAATGGTTTGCTGATTTACATTGTCTAGGTACACATTTCAAACGCCGCTCGTACCTGTTACATTGTGTGCAATGTATCTACTCGTAATAGCCAATGTCCATTGAAATAACTAGGTACGTTTTTGTACTTTGTTTGAGACTGTTAATTGCGCTGAATAATTGATGTTCGTTTACTTTGATACACTGTTAGAGAGGTAGGATGACTCTGGGATAAGAGATTGTGGGTTGAAAACCCAATTTAATGCAAAAATTAGGTTTTTTTAATATACAGGGTGTTAAGGGACGTACTTGACTTACTTTAACCAGTGATTCCTGACATTATTTGGAGTAAAAAATGTAAATGAAATTTTGGTCTCCGATGACTTTTTTTGACGACTTTTTTTTTTTTTTTCAAAATTTTTTTCTTCAAAATCAAACAAAAAAAAATTTATTCCGCATGTCGTCACTGGTCACTTAGCCGAATGTCCGACGAACCCCTTACCCCGCCTCCAACTGTTCAACAACTACCATTTTTTAATGCTTTTGTAGAAAAAAAAAAAAAAAAAAACATCAAAAATGTCACCGGAGACCAAAATTTCATTTACATTTTTTACTCCAAATAATGTCAGGAATCACTGGTTAAAGTAAGTCAAGTACGTCCCTTAACACCCTGTATATATATATATATATATATATATATATATATATATATATAAATATATATTTTTTAATATACCTTCTCCCGACTTCTCAATCAGCATCACCACACTCCTAAGAGATTATTATTATTCGTTAACCCCATACAGAAGGCCCTCAGGAAAATAATCTCCCTCAGGGCCTGTCATCTTTGAGGATGCTTTGTAGAAAGGAAGGAGTAAACCTGGAAGATACCTATGTTGTTGGAGAAAGGGAGTACAGAGACCAGCAAAT
This sequence comes from Limnephilus rhombicus, assembly GCA_929108145.2. Classification (NCBI taxonomy): domain Eukaryota; kingdom Metazoa; phylum Arthropoda; class Insecta; order Trichoptera; family Limnephilidae; genus Limnephilus; species Limnephilus rhombicus. The sequence continues at coordinate 29,150,748 of OV815277.1, read as the reverse complement.
CGTTCCACAGCCGAGCTGTTGAACTCATGAACGGGTCGTAGAAGCGACCCCTGTGACACAAGTCAACCGTATACAAATATCGGACGGGCATTTGGCGTATTTCCCGACCATGCACCGGTGCCAAAGGAATAAATGACGCATCAAATGGAGCATCTTCCATTAAAGTACCGGTAGAACATGGACAGCATTGCCACCCTGCTTGTGCTCTAAAGATTTTTTAAGACAGGAAACTCTGTCAAACGGACCCCCCTTTTTTCTGCACGTTTCTGCACAGAGTAGAGGGTTTTTTTTCAGGTTTGGACCAGAGTTGGCTGCCAAAATCAACTGTGGGGCGCATTTGCAATTTGTACAGGGTTAGCAATTATGTACTAATAAAATATCTCCGGGCCCTGAAGGTCTGGAAGGTGAAGGAAGGAAGGTGAAGGAAGGTGAAGGTGAAGGAAGGTGCCCAGTTTCTGAGAGGTTAACTTCGATGAACCGTACCTGTCCTGGTCACTTAGAGTTACACCAAACGTATTAGATTACATTTTGATAGCATATGCTAGAACGCTTGCCTGACAGTCGTAAATTAAATCAATGATTTTACTCAGAAATCGCCAAAAAACCCTACCATAAAAAAGTGCTACGGATATTCATGATACAATTTCAAATATAATATGTTTCTAATCATGAACATCTTAACTTTTTCCGGCTACTGTATAGCGATTTTTGCGATGTATTATTTAGATTCGTGTGGAGAGCCATTAAAAATGTGGACTATTAACCCATCTAGACCATATTTATTTTCGTCGGACAGCTAAATGTATCAATTAATCGTGTTTCACATTGCACCCTCCATTTCCACAACAGATCACACTCATAACAGTGAAGTGGCACGCCACCGTCCGTTTGACATGCAATGAACATGGAGCAGCATGGCGCATGCAGTTCCTCAAGTGCTGGTCGTTGCCAACAAAAACCACGAAGCGATAAAACCCATTGGCAGCAACTGTTGCGTTTAGTTTATGGAAGAGGATGAAACCATTATTTTGTTTCCCCTTAAGCCAAGTACCGTTTCGAAGTCAGGGTGCTATACGTCAGAACCTTACTAGGAATTGTAATAAATAGCCAATTACTGGAAATACAAACGGGTCAAATTCGGAAGAAAATGTAGCCCCTTGAAATAATGTAAGGCTTAAGTTTGTCGAATTCGTGACACTTGTGTTCTGGTCCAGCACTGAAGTGTTCTGTCTCTTAATTTCGACCATCAAATTGAAGATAAAATTCAAGGTTACGATTAAATTGCATATATTTGAAGACTTTTTACTGCAATCAATATAAGCGTAAACGACTAAGTTAGCAGAGGATTGAACTCGCTGAGTGGGTTGCTGATGATTTGCAATACTGGGGCACTAAAAGGTCATGAGGCATTCATTGTGTAGTCACATTAAATTCCTTACCTTTTACAAATGAGTTCAATTTGGACTGAATTAGGGAGAATATTTTCAAAACTATTTATGAAACATAAAAAAAAACTTTGTATACGTATATTGTAAAAATATGTAGATAAAAGATTTTAATATGAGCAACCTGGGCTCGAATTCGAAACATTCCGCTTTCCTGGCTAGTGCTAAACTAATTAAACTATCGGACGAACTTTGGAGTTGCTGTTTGGTCAAACCTCTCATTGGTTAGTAGGTACCTATATGTGGGTGTAATTATATAGTTAATATTGATTATTGTAGTGCATAAATAATATGGTTCCATGCCAACTGAGAATAAAGTCAAGAAGTGTTGATCTTTGTCTTTAAAAGCTATGAAAAAAATATTTTAAAATAGCCCATAACTCTAACCTAACGTAACATATTTGATCAATTTTTTATATTTTTTTTATAACTTCTAATTTTTTTTTACATTAGCTCCACACAGGAGGCCGTGGGGAAAATAATTTCCCTCAGACCCTATGTCATCTTTGGGGATGCTATGTTTTTTTTAAGGAAATGAAGGAAATGAGAGTTCTGGGAAAGAAATGGGTTTAAGGGGTGGGTAGGAGTCTGGGGTTCAGTGTGCCCTGGTCATCCGCCTAGACAAACCTCACCCCCGTGACCCGGACACCCCTGCTAAATCACCAAACGTAGCAAACCACTTGGGGTGACCTATGGTAGAGGTGTTGGTTATCCAATAAAGGTTCCCTGGGCGGCGATACCCATTCCCGCCTCCCAAATTTAAAAATGATTTTTCTAATGATTTTTCTGAGGTGGTTCAGTGTTGGTTTCATCCTGACTTGTCCGGTCACCATAAATATGAAGCAGTGCAAACAAAATCAATGGCCCTAAGAGTTTGTTGAAACAATTTCTTTCAACCGTCGCGTCGATAGCAAAAGCTGCCCGCTGCCTGAATTCCCGTTCTCGCGAAGTCAATATCAACAACTGTGAACTTGGAACGTGCTGCAAATATACTTTATTGTATTTTAATGAATTATTAATTAAATTTTGAAATAACACATTTCAATTAAATAAATTTTGAGATTCGAACCCCCGAACTTCAGATTGCTAGTCGAAAGCCTTACCCTCGACCACAGAGGCCGCCGTTTAAAAAATAACAAAAAACGAAAGACGTACAGGTTTTTAGAACTAGTTTGGAACACTCGCTCGCTGTCCCCATTTACTTATTTAGATTTTTTTTTAAATATTGCGTGCTTGGCGACGGTTATCAATTCCACTTGAAGATTGAAGACAATATTCTTTCACGGTTTTTTTTGCTACCTAACCAAAACTAAATAATTATTTTTTTTAATTATTTTTTATCCATTCAGTTCCCCATCACACAAACAATAGCCTCTATAAAATGATTATCTAAAACTACTGAGGCTACTTAGGGATTTAACACGATCCGAAACGACCTGCCTATCATCAATTCCAGCCGTCCATCGTCCAACAACTCATCGACTCAACGCATGATTGATAAATTTTCATAAACATCGTATAATTTATTTTCCTCTCAACGGAAAACATCGATTTAAAATGTTTAATTTAATCGGGCCTATGCATTATTGATTACAAAAGGTTCAAAGACTATGAATAATGCATCGTAATTTCCTGCCATAACGGCACATTTCGCAATGATAATAACATTACACTATAAAACAATAAATATTTCCCTTTAAAATGGTACTTTCCTACAATACGAATTCAGGCATTGTTTGGCCGAGCTGGCAATATGAAAATTATGGAAAATTGACAACGTTAATTGCAACACTGACTACGAAATCGAGTGCTAGTGGTATTGAATTATTGTAAATCTGTTTTTGATATTGGTTCGCAATGTTGTCATTATCCTCGCTTGAATCATGCAAATTGTTATTATCTTTATTATTTTTGGCATTTTCATTCTACTTAATCAATGATTAGATACGATATTGCAACAATCAATCGCCCGATTACCATGACTTGTGACATTGTCATGAACATGACATTTAGAAGCTTAATGCTGTAGACTACAATAAGCCGAGAAAAATAATAAGGAAAACACTCCGTAATATTTAAAAAGCAAGCAAATAAGTATTATTATTTTTTCACCGATAAAACAGATATATTTGCATCCGAATTCCAATGCAGTGGAATATACTTAATATATCTCGAGTAAGAGATATATTGAGATGATTATAAGATGATTATAAGAGATGACTTTACTTACGAGATGTTAAGTGACCAGATCAATCCATGTAGGTGCTTCCCAAATTCATAATTTTCTTTCCCCCCTAGTTCAGCTGGAAGAATAATAACACAAAGGGAAAAAGGCGTACTTTATTTTTATCTCCTCTGGCTATCTCCTGCCTCTATTGATTTATTCTTATATATCAACAAACACTTACATAAATATAGGTTAGCTTTTCGAACTCGACAAACGCAGAAAACAAAAATAAATAAAAAAACTGTTAAAAATGATAGAATTTTTTGAACTGTATGTACAATTTTCTCTTCAATATGAAACTAAAATTATTTAAAAAACCAGAAAGTGTAAATATTTCCGCTTTGCAATAAAATCTAAATAAATGGATGAACGTATCCGAAAACTTAAAACTTATTTAGTTTAGTTTAATGTGTTTAATTATTTCTAGTTAAATAAGTGAAAATGTAATTTTATTTTTACTGGAATAAAAAATGAATAAAAAAACGGGTTTTAAAGGTGATGAAATACGCTTTCAAATTTTATTATTAGAAATAATAACGGTTTTTTCTTATACATTTTTTTAATGCAAACATAAAAACGTTTTTTGAACTATTATTACTGATAAAAAAAAAACATACACACACATATGAAGATTCTTCAAATGCAGTAACAATGTAAAAAAAACATTCTTCAATGCATTTTGCACTAACCTATATACATGTGAAACATGGTGTCACTACCGTACCAGCTCAATAGAATGACTCCGGATCCAATATAATGATGCTTGCAGAATTATATTTGGATACAGAAGATACAGCAGCGCATCTTCAATGTTTACGGAGCTAGGACTACACGGATTCGCCGGTCTGATGAGACACCGGGTCACTGGAGCCAGGATGCGGCTAATGGCTTCCGATAACACAGTGGTGATCGCAGCCTTCCAGCACCAAGCGCCACTCCTGAGCGAGCGCTGGGCCCTAGCTCATTCCAGACCACGTCCTACATTATAATTGATTATTTATTTTATTTCTATTACCGCTTATGTCTTTTTGTATTTGTTTGTTCTATTTATTTTTTTTAACTTTATCTGTTGTGTAAATATGTACAACTTTATGGGACGTGTGGGATTATTATTATTATTACTATTATATGTCACATATATTATTAGGCAAACGTATTTCAACCGTTATACCTTTTTTGTAGTTTCATGTAAAAATAATTACTAAAAAATTCATAGAGTTTCACAATTTTTTTTTTCAAATTGCGGTCGGAAATTTTGGTTTTATATACGTACCTTTTAATTCTTTTGTAGTAAACTTTTAGATTTTATTGTAAAGCATGGTGTTTTCTCTTTCTAATACTGTTAATATCATTTCTCACTATGATAGTAAGGACGACACAAGAAGTTCTGTGAAACCTATCTCAGTTGTTCCCAAAAGCGAAAAAATTAGCCTGACGGGTTAAGCAATCACAAATATCACCATGTACCATCCTTCCTACAGATACGAAATCTGAGAGGATGCATTTATCAACTCCAAGCTTTACAGATAAAGAATTCTGAGAAGAATGCATTTGGTTTTCTTCGTATCCAATATCTAATGGTCCGATTTTGAACCCTGCCAACTGCGCACGAAGCCCGGGACTGGTGGCATATTCATCGTGAAACGTTAGACTGCTTCCTTGGGATACTTACAAAGGGGTGACCAATCAGAGATTCAAAGAATTATGGGAAGACGGTGGATAGTGGATGGACAACTTCAAATAATGGACCAGCGTGACAATAGCGTAGCTGGAGCAAGTTGGAGAGGTAGAGAGAGAGAGATTCTCAGATGTAATGATTACCAATGAAGCCAAGAGACAGTTTTTACAGCAATTAGGAATAAAATTTTAATAAAGTGTTGTTTGTAAGGCAAGTCATAAATGGTATTCGGAGAGCGATTAAGCAAATGATTAGAAAATGAATTAACTAAGTAAATATAATTTATTACACACAATTTAAATATAATTTGTCACCCTTTGTGCTATGCATAAAAATCTTGTCTTAAACGTTTGTTTAACAATTAAAAATAATAATTCATATCATTAGCATTATTTTACAATGTTTCTGAAATCATCAACGTCCGTATAAACTTTACTCCATTTCACTAAGCAGGTTGTCAAAAAGAAGTATTGATTTAACCGGAATCCAACACAACCTCAACAAAAAACATTGGATTACCAAATATATAACCAGTCTATTCCAATTGACGTAAATAGTTGAAATTTAAAAAGTGAAATCTTTATGTCATTGAAGACAATAATACAATGTAATGACACCCAAATGAAAAATTTCAAACAGTGAAGACGGAAGAATTATTCAGTCGCATCTACGAATTTATGGCTTATGTACATTGTCATTAATTCAATTGTCCGTAGTAGTTTAAATATTGTTTTGTCCATTAAAACAAAAATCAAAAGAAAACTCTAAATACTCTAATTTAAATTTTTTATTGTAAAAAGATTATGCAGCAGTTTCCCTTCAATCTTACGCACTTGGTCTAAGGTAATAATTTTCTGACTTGCGTTACATTTTTAAATTTGTTTATAAATTATTATTTTCGGTGGCATTTTGACAATCGTGGGTAAAAGATAGGTCATTAATCACCATCTCCCTTATTTATGACTGCTAGGAACGTGCACAAGCTACCAATAAACCTTCCACAACATTTGACTACCGAAATGTTATTGCGACCACTCACTCAATATTAGTTAAAAATCTGTACGTTTCATACGATTCCATCAGCATTTTACCTGTCGGATCGCACAATGGTGCGAAAAGAGATTACGAAACTACTTTGCCAGTTTCATATTACAGCAATCGGCCATCCTATTGCAATAAGATATATGTTTTAGGCCTAATTTAAATAATGCTATTGATAAAGTCGCACGTATGAATGTGAAATGTGACACGAAAACATGGAACATTTTCTCAACGTTATTAACAAAGTTTGAGCAATATTTATCACCTTCAAGTTAAATCATAGCATAATGACAATTTTACGAGAGAATGATATAGAATTAACCCAATTTACCGCCGTGTCAACGTGTCATGAAAATTAGCATAAAAATATAACCAATCGAGAAGAAATGTGAGATAGATGTGATTTGATTCTGAAAATTATGCAAAGTGGGTTATTTATTATATTCGTGTTTACCCATTTGTAAATCAACATTTTACGGTTACTGTTTATTTATTAAATGATTGTATTGAAGAAAAAATGTCAAATTTAATTATTACGATTCTCGTCAAATGTGTTATTTTATTTCTTTGTTTGGTAAAATTTCGGAACCGCTGGACATACTACGAATACGTCAAACAAGAAAAAAAAATATGGCCGAAACTGTCGAAACTTTAAGAAAATTTTACTATCTCCATCGACGCGACGTAAATAGATGTTTTTTTCAGAGTAATTAAGATGAATAAAAATGTCTTTAAAAAAAATAGGTTTGCCCACTACTCTGAAAGCGTACCCTATGTTTTACATTTATTTGAAGGTAAACAATTTAACAATTTAGTCATTATGTCACATTCATTTGGTGTTTTGATAAGCTAATCTTATTTCAGAAATAATTAGGTAACTGAGCTCACCTTTTTCGATATTTTTACGCCATTCCTTATTCACCGTCCCGCCTCACTAAAGAAATTGAAAAACCATCATCACGGATTTATTTCTGTGAAGAATCTCTATGGAGATTTTTGAGATATTGTGGTGGATTGTATATTGCACAATAAATTAAAGTATTCAATTTTTTTCACTATTCGTACCTACATTTTGTCCATTTGTAAATTTGTTTGTTCGTTCCGTCTCCGTTTCAAGATGGTGACCGTTTTAATGGTTTAGTAATTATCATAGTTTAGGATTACGGCCTCTGTGGTCAATGGGCAATGCTCTCTACTAGCAATCCGAAGGTCGTGGGCTTAAATACCGTCATGTGGAAACAATTTTTTAATTTATTAATTTGTTTTATTTCACAATTTATTCATTTAAAATAATATGCAGCATATTTAAGTGGAGGATACGCTTTAGCCGTATTTGGGGATCAGATCTGAAGAGCCAGGCACTTCCCCACCTTCGTTTTCACTATTTCCTTCCCCTCCCCACTACCTTCCGCTTCATTTGGGGATGCCATGGTCTCACTGGTTTCAGACGGGAGCAGTTGGGACTCTTGTACGGTATTAACACGAAAAAAGTAAAGATTATTTTTTTTAAATGTGAAACAATTGTTTATTTCGGCTAATTCGAATTTTTTCAATATTATGGTACCTACGACCTGAAGAATGTTTGAAAAATGAATTATCATTTAGATAGTGACGTTTTTTTGAACAAAGTGTAAAATTTTCATTGGAAATAAAAAATAAAGTTATATAAAATTTTGGTTTTAATTTAAACTAAGTACCCATCTTAAGTACCTAGATATCTGCGTATCTACTTACGAATCTTATGATTTCAGAGTAAATGTTCATTTTGATTTATTAGACAGAAGAAAATTAGAAACACACGTTTTAATGGGAGATTTACTGTTCACAAAACTAGTAGTTATTGTTGTATTGATTGAAATCAAATCATATAAATATCTCGATAGTTACAAATCCTCCATTCAATCAATCAATGCTAGATAACTTTTTAAATGTTAAAATAAATCATACTCCCTTTTTTATTTTTACTCCCTTCTTTCAATGTGAACTCAATTACTTACTGTTTAATTTCGTTGTGTAAACATGCACTTAACATAACACGCGATGTTAACTATACCTAACCACGAGAGCACTTATGCTGCTCACCCATTAATTTTGTTACAATTCTAGCCATTCTTGTCCCTCTGATTATTTCAGGGGAAGCAGTGCAGGGGATATTTTAGAAGGAGAAAGGAGTGTGCACTCTGAAGGGGTTGTAAAATATCCTTGCTATTGGAATAAAGAAACTCACAGTTTGGCAGCTCGTTTCCGAGTTAAGAAACGTGACCATTTTTATTGCGATGAGTCAAAACGAATTGAAAAATTACGAGCTGAATTCGATATATATATTAAAAATTATTATTATACATTTCGGATGAAATAACTGAAGTACAATATTAGATATTACAATAAAAAATAAACAAACACGATTGTCGCCACAACTTTACCTGGTATCTAGAATCAGAGATTTTTCACACAGACAGTATATTTCAAAACTCCGTAGTTGGTTGATAGAAATGTCATTACGAGCTGAGTACTCGTAGGTACGTATGTAGTAGATATGTCATGCGAGAAAATCTCGACGGAAAGAGCTATGAGCCATGTAGTTTTCACGATGCCAAAACTCTTCTTCTAAGAGGTTTTAGATTTAGGGAAAAACTGATATTCACCATTGTTTTCCTTAAAATCTATTATTATATATTGTGCGTTCGAATCTTTAATTAATTTTAATACTAACATTTTCAATGTTTCCTTAATAATTCTCAGTGTTTTCTCGCCGTCTGATAGTTTTTAGCATCAAAACAGATTTTCCTTTTTTATTGTTAAAGTTATTTTATAAAATTGTTAAATACAAAAGAGATTTATCAGATAATCATCATAATTATTAATAACCTAAGCCTATGCTTGACAATAAGCTAAACGGCGAGTTCCCACTTGTCTAAGATAAACTACGTGTGTGACGTACTCGGTAGGCTCGTACGTTTCGGTTGTGTGTCAAGGAGACTTTTCTCTACGTGGGGAGGGGAAAACTTATCAGTTGGCTTGGCCAGGTCTCGCGTTTCCTTTGTTTCCTCCGCTTTGATTGGTCCAGCTGGTCCAAGCAGAGGTATATAAGGTCCTGGGGCGGTGGAACGGTCATCAGTCATCATCCATCAGTCAATCTTATCAGTGCAGTGTCAATTTATCACAAAAATGAAGTTTTTGGTATGTCAACACATTCGCAAGGATTATTAGAAATAAACAACTTTTTGCTCGAATATTTTTTGGACTTCAAGCGAGTAGAAAATGTCAACTGGTGTTAAAAAACATCATAATTTCGGTTGTTAATACGTAAACGTAACATTTCGGTTGTGTTTAGATAACATTCCAAAATTTAAAAAAATAAAGTCATAATTTTTATTTTCAGTATATAGACATACTGAATTTACCTACACCGCCGCCCGTACTCAAAATAGATGGTGGTGTAATAGTCAGCATAGTTGCCTTCCAAGCAGTTGACCAGGCATGATTCTCGGCCGTTTCATTTTTTTTAATGATTTTTTGTTTAAAAATATAATTTTTACTTTTATAGAAAAAATATGTGATTTTTGAAGGGTCATATGATTTTTCCCGGGTCATATTATAATATCTTATTAATCTAGAAAATAAACATTACTTTAACCGCAGCTAGAATTTATTGTTTTAAATATACTTATGTAGTGAACAAGATGGATATGTAGAAAACAAGAATTTGGTTGCATATTTACAAATAATAAATAAACTTTTTTTGTTTGTTAATTTCTGGCGGCTAACAACGTAACGACACGAAATGTAATGTTTTTGAAGGTATTTATATTTCGACAGGACGCAAAAATTAAGCACAATAAGTTTGTGCGTTATTTGAATTTAAAAAGTTCCTTAAATAAATTGTTTGGTCTCATTTACAAAAGGATATATTATGTTTAGCATGAAACCGTTTACGCTAACCTGATTTTGTATGGAATCTGACGGGAGCTCACCTGTGTCAGATTTTTTACAAAAGCAGAATGGGAAATTTGTATCGTGCCTAAAAACGGTTTTGGTGAATGGGATTTACATTTAAATAAAAGTTTCAAACGTGTTCCAGATTTCAAACAGCATACATTTGCTTTGTGAACATTAAATTTATGTTTAAAAGCATTTTTTTGACAAAAAATAATACTCATGTTAATAGGCCACTTGCGTCACATTTAAAAAAAAATCATATTTAGGCAAATATTCTAAGACATTCCTTTTTATTGTATTTTTGAAACCCTGGCGATTTTTGGAAAAATCCAATGCAAAAAATCAGACCATTTTTTATAAACCGGAAAGACGGGACATAATTTTATTGCCGAAAATCATTTAAAAAAAAGAACATTTTCCACAAGAAAGGGCACAGGCATCTTATTAATCATAAATCATTATAATTTTCAACGTCTATATAACAAAATCCAATGTAATATACTCGAACTTGTAAATTATAATAATAATAAGAAAATTATAAAATTTGATTTACTTAAAATCAGCACCACTACCATTATACTTCTGAAACCCGTGCAGACAGCGTAAAATGTACGGCGTTCTCTTCATAACATCTGTCAAAAAGTCAAACCATATGATAAGTTCTCAGAGAAAAATCAATAATACTTGTGAACGTTAAATGTCAAATTCAAAAATTCGCGTGAATTCAAAGTGTTGCCATACAAAAAAAAAATCAGTGCCATATAAAAAAATAAATAGGAACATTTTCGGAGACGGGACATTTCATGTAGTGACGTCACGGGCCGAAATAATGGATTTATTTATTTTAAAAAAAACTGTACATTTCTAAAAATTTTTACTAACATTTTCGTAATCTTAGTAAAAAAAATCGATCCACACGATTTTTTCCAAGTCGTTATGAAATCCATGCAAGTGGCCTATTATGTCGATTTTGTAGATTCTTGTAAATATTTTAAACGGCTGCTCATTCGCAAAAACTTAAGAATTATAAAAAGAGCATTATTTTTTATTATAATTACAAAAAAAATAGCTTCTATATCTTTTACGAGAAAATCAATCAAATAAGTTCACCTTAAATAACAATTACATTATTAATTAACAATTACATTATGTATCCTCATAGCTTTTAGACGTAACTATTAAATACTGTTAGTAGAGCTAAATAAATTGTTAAATCAAAAGAAATTTTTCAAATTAATAACATGTTATTAATTTGAAACACCTAAAATCAAGGTAAAACTCGGTAGATACCTTTGTAATAATATACTTCAAGTTGAACAAAGAAATGGTCTTTACTGACCAATTATCGTTCTATGCCAATACTCACACTGTGTTTTAATGGCTTTAAAACATTACTTTAAATTTATTAATTTTAGCTAAAATTAACTAAATTCTAGACTTTAATTAGGAGAATGCATTTATTTGAGTAAAAACATGGCTTCTCTAGTTTACCCTTTTTACAGATATTTAAAAACATATGTATAAGACGTTTTTCAAGAGATTCAAATTTTCACTAGAGAGTAGTATCTCGAAGTAATTTCTAATGAACAATAATTTAATTAAAGAAGACAATATTAGCGAAACTCAATCGAAAATTTGGAGACAGAAAAACCAGAAAAAGATATTGGCTCCAATGGGACTCGAACCAAGGACCCTTTGCTTACATGGCAAGTGCAACACAGCTACGGAACCTATATACAATTCGGTCACTTTTAAGTGTATCATACTTTGATACTTTGACTAAGAACTACTAACATTATCTACATTTTCATAACACACATATTATTGGCTATTATCTTTATATACGATTGCAAGATTCAACTCGATTTTCGATTGAGTTTCGCTAATATTGTCTTCATTTAATTAAATATTATAATTTGAGATTTTACTCATAAAGTTAAAAATTAAAAATAAATTAACAATAATTTGTTTTTATGGGGGTACTACACAAGATTTCCAACTGAGTCTGAATTTAAAGTCAGGAGAAGTATAGGAGGGAGAGAAATATTGGTAAGCACAATAATATGCTAGTTTCGTACTTTACACCACCGAATTTTACCCATCTTGTAAACATTGGTTAATTTTATTTCTAGATCGTCTTAATCTCCATCGCCGCCATGGCAGCCAGCGAAGAAGTTGTCAAGAAGACAGAGAAACGTGGTCTAGCCACGCTGGGATACGGCGGACTGGGCTACGGTGGCGTGGGCCACGCCGGATTGGGATACGGGAGCGTGGGCCACGGCGGGGTAGTGTACGACGGTCTGGGATACGGCAGCGTGGGATACGGAGGACTGGGACACGGAGGGGTGGCTTACGGAGGACTCTATGATGGTCTTTACGACGGATACAGCGGCTACAGTAAGTTAAATATTTAATTTTTCTAAGACTATCAAAAAGTCATTCCCGAAAATGGAGTAATATGTTATTTTTAACAGAATTTTAACTGCCTGTTCCTACCACCGATTGGAAAAATGATGTACCAATGTAAAGTCACGTTTGTGAAATCTATAAGCCAGAAGCCATAAAATTCATTTCGTGTGGCGGAATTTGAAAGGGAAGAAGAAACTCGTGCAAATTTTCAGAAATAAGTCAATTTAAACCCGTTTGAAATCCCCCTTGAGAAAGTATTATTTTATAGAATTGAGTGTGACTTCACTTGTATTGTATATTTTTTTAGTAAAAAGTGATATATTGAATGCAAACAAAATGTTTTTATTTACATTTGGCGGGCATTGAATCAAGAGAATTGAATCCAGAGAATTAAAAAAAAAAAAAAAAAACAATAAAAGAATTACAAATTTTCATCAAACCAGAAAATCTGATCTATTCTGGAAATGTTTCATAGAAACATTTTCATTAAGTTTATTATAAAACCAGACTTTTAAAGTATCTTACAAAATAAGTACCCAATTGAAAACCTTAACAATTTTTTTGTTTTGTTTTTGTTGATACCCATCTACAAGAATAACAGATAAAAGTTGATTCTGAAAATGTATATATTATTCTGTAAGCTTGTTGCTACTGGATGAAATAATATTTCGGTGTTTTTTCAACATATTTTTCTATGATTAAAATGAGTATCGTTATCAAAGGTTTTCAATACCCAGTTATTATGATGGGGAGAGTGAGAGGGGGATTGGATCAAAAGAATTCAATATGATACCAATAAAATGATTTTTCATTTAATCCTATTTTTAGAATTATACATTATAGCCCAAGGGTAATCTTTTAATAAAAACAAAAAAAATGTCGAAATGAAATTGATTAAATAACAGGGGGGTACTTAGCTTTTAACATTTCACGACTTGTTTATCAGATCAGTAAAAGATTACCAAAGGCTCCTAAATCAATGATACCCGGCTTCGCCCGAGATTGTAGATATTTTTTTCTTTTTGAAAACCAAGGAATGCATTATAATAAATATACTCATTTGACCGTTAAAACAAAATTTATAATGAATTTATTTTCAGATCAAGGTAGAAATAAGCTGCGAGTTGAAAATATTCGCGTAATAACTCATTATTTGAAAGTTTTTCTGCTTTAAGCCAACCAAAAAATTGGTCAGATACGTTTTTAGATTTTCACGGCCAAAAGTATTTTCGTTATTTGTTTTTGGGGTATTACGCCGTGTCGCGCTACCTCCTTATTTAGCCAACGTTTCGGACAGTGTTGCAGTGTCCATCATCAGGGCAGATCCGGCAGATCCGGTAGATGTGACCGGATCTGCCCTGATGATGGACACTGCAACGCTGTCCGAAACGTTGGCTAAAGAAGGGGGTAGCGCAATACGGCACTACACCCCAAAACAAATAACGAAAAAGATAATAAAAATGGTTTTTATTTCTTTTACATATATTCAATAATATTATTATATAATTTATAAAAAAACAGTATATTTATAGTTCCCATTTGTTTCCTAATATTTTTATTTAATTTATAAGTAACAGTTATTTTACAAGTTCTACTATGTAATTATTATTAAGCGTGACAACTGTTTCGCCTACCGAAATTATAAAGTTTGATAAAAAATTAAATTGGAGTTCTACAAATTAAACTAGATACCAATAAATATACAAAAAAAGATTTGTAGGTTTTCAACTATACAAATAATTTTTAATCAAAAGGTGTAGCATATATCTAGAACAGATATGTTTACTACTTTATTTATTTGTATTTTGAATTATAAAATAGAGGTCAATAAAGAATTCTATTTTTCACGATTTTAAAAAAGCATTTAAAATTTGATAAAAAACTTTTCCTTTGTAGTGTTACTTTTATCACTAATAGATCAATAAAAATTTTAAAAAAATGTGTTAAAACTAGGTCTAGTCCACTAGAATATAGGTAATCATTACGCGACATAGCAACATAAAAAAAATTATGATTCAATGTGACCTTTCAAATAATTTATTACATACCTACCAATGTCGTATTACATTCTGTGACATACATAGTTACATAGTTATTTTTACAGTAAAACAATAGAAAAACAGCCTTCCCACGTGTGAAAGCGTGCCATTCCCACCGGCACGTGCTCTCCACGTATATTCATTCATCACCCAGCGACGAACAATCTATACGACCTTGGCGCACGTACAAATTCGAATTTGCCGCTAAATTGATACGATTCATTCCTTTTTCCATCGGTACAATATAATATATGGGAACAAGACAAGAGGAAAAAATAATTAAATACAAAAATGCTCAGGTTTATTAAAGAAAAACAATCTCCCAATGAAAAATCTTCTCATGATTCAAATCATAATTTTGTAAAATTATGGCGGGTATGGGTTCAGCCGCTGGTATTTGGAAGGGCAAGGCTTGACATGGGCTTTATTGCCATCGGAGAGAAAGGGAAAGAGAGAGATCGGTACCGCCGCCCCGGAAACTATTAATTGTATAACGAACACATGTGCCTTAGTTTACCCCAAGTGGTAAACTAAGTTTGGTGACGCACGGGTCTATTGATAGGTTTGTGCGAGTCTTGGTGTTGGATGCGTCTGCCCAGCAACGGTGTGACGGGCCGGATCGGAGAGGTTTGATCTTTCGACACATCCAAGGCTTTGCTCCGCAGTGGCAGCGATGGATTCATACGTCACTCCTGGATAAATGGGTCCCCAGATTCCTTTATCATATCTTTCTTATTCAAAGAACTTTATCTGCTTTAGTTATTTTAAAATATCATCTAAACAGCATCCCCGCTAATGAGTTACTCCTCGAGGAAAATTATTTTCATTCTGAATCAAATTATTTTCTATTTCGTACAAAACTGAATTAAATAAGAATAATCAAAAGTTAAGTGAATAATACAAAGGAATTTATTAATCACAAATTTATATTAAAGTCGTTACATAAAAGAGTACAATATTACATGCTTAAATTCCAGAAAGTGAATAGCCATAAACGTGAGAATTTTATTGTATTTAAAATTAAAACAGAGTTTTAGGTGACCTATTGGTCCATTATGTCTGGACTTTAGAAATGGCAACACAACAACAAACTAATGAAGAACGTGTAAGTTTTGTAAAATCGAAACATTTCCCGCAATAAAAAGACGGTCTAGGCTAGGATCTAGATAATCTTGCAGAAGCGCCAAACATAATCGTATTGGAAACGGTAGTTCTAACACCGGTGATGATCCAACAGTTGGTAATTGTGATTGAGATTGAATTCAGCATATAAAAGAAATAGCTTTGTTCGAAATAAAGTTCCAAAATAATGATTTAATTTTTATAATTAAAAAAAAAAAACATTTTATTGAAAGTGGCCTTTGCAGGTTGAATTCCTTGTCGGACCAACTTCTACAAAAATAATATTTTATTATTTATGCAACCACATAAAAACCAGTTTGTCTATTGAAGATGTTTTCAGTACTCAGGTTAGGGTAGATTCCTCAAATAGAAATTGAGGTACGAGTATACTAAGTGGACAATAAGAAAGGACTTTTCTCACAAATACATTTTAAGAAATTCAAGCGTGCTAATGAAATAGCAGCTTAACAAAATAAGTGGTCTTTTTGGAAGCCTTGTGTTTCTGTTTTTTTTTTTAATAAATATTTTCTGCACCTTCATTGCTGCAACTTAAAACTTGTTATCTCAGTTCTTTTTACCTTATTCATTGTTCTGCTATATTGCAACTCTCGTGCCATTCATTAGCCACGCGAATTGCTAAAAAATGTCAATGAATTCGGTGCTTTGTCGGACTTCATGCAAATTTACAAACAATGATCATTGTTAACTGTCTACCAATTACGAGTGTGTGGCTTGTCTATTTGTTTAGATGTGGTTCGTAGCTAATTTTATAATTATTGTTCAATGAATATTTGAAATGGTAGTCAGTCTGTGAATTGATGTAAAATTTACAATGCTTTTGTGCATTTATTTAAACCTTTTAATCAACTCCTGTCGTTGGAAGACGTTGTACGCTTGATGCTATCAAATGATATTGCCCTGCAAATAAATTAATTTTGCGTTGGATGTAATATTTTATTGAAAAATCCGAAACACCAAATTTGTGTGCTGAATCTGAGGAAATTCTGGAAAGGGGCATTGTGACGTAAAAAATCCACGATCTGTCGTGATTTTTTAGGTTGATGCAACTATTTATACCACAAATTGAAATTTCTTTTCATTCTCATAGAAATATACAAGACGCCAAAAAAAAAAAACGAAAAAGGGCGTTGCTGACTAATGTGAAGTCAAGTAAATAGAAATAGAAAAATATTTATTTTATTTTTAACTTAATGAGTAAAACTTCAAATTGTAATATTTAATTAATGGAAAACCGTCCCGTCAAGGCTAAGTCCTGGGTACTATTCCAAGATGAGTCCGTATCTTTTTCTTATTTTTCTGTTTCAGATTTTCGATAGAGTGTCTCTAATTTTTTTTTACATGAGCTCCACACAGGAGGCCCTGAGAAAAAAAAAAACCCTCAGGGCCTATGTCATCTTTTGGGATGCTGTGTGGAGGGTTTTTTTTAAGGAAAGGAAGGAGAGGAGAGTTCTGGGAAGGAAAAGGGTTTAAGGGGTGGGTAGGAATCTGGGGTTCAGTGTGTCCTGGTCATCCGCCTCCAAGACCTATACAAACCTCGCCCCATGAACCCGGGCACAACCAAATCACCAAACGTAGCGAACCACTTAAACACAATAATTTTTTTAATTATTTCATTTTGAAAACCGTTTTCATTGTTTTAATCGATACGCAAATTCTTCAGAATCGATAATAGAATTCAATAGGGGATTGTCAACTATTATTAGTAGACGTAACGATTAATTACTATTGGCTAATCCTAATTACCAGCTTAATACAAAATCTTTAATCATAGAAACGCTTAGCGGTTCCCATAATTATACAGTGGTTAAATTCCATTAACTCATGAGTAAGGAAATTGTCGCTGCGGAAATCCCACGCCCCTGGAAAATATAAACAACGTTCGTATTCGATTATGCAAAGCGCATAGCGATTGTTAGTGATTATATTATCTTAAATGGCACGCACGCATTGCTGGAAAATAAAGACATTGGTAAAATGCTATATCGCAATAAAAATAAGAATCGACTGTTTTTATAGCGCTGTTTTTTGCGGAATTTCAATGAGGCAACTTAATGCTATATAACCAACTCAACTTTTCATTTTTCCGCCACTACTAAAAGGTTGCAACTTTATTATATTAGGCACAATTTATCTGAACCATAGAATCAAGAAAACTAGACGTGCCTTCTATACATGGAATGGAATAAAATGTTTCATTGAAAACATTTAGTACGCGCTCCGTCTTACTTACACTTGCCTCACAACATAGGTCTTTATCCCATTTAAATTTCGTAAATCATAAAAATCACGGCCTTCGTGATCTAGGGTTAAGGCTCTTGATTCGCAATCCAAAGGTCGCGGGATCGAATCCTGGCTTGGGAAAATTAATTGTATATGTTTAATTTGTGTTATTTCACAATTAATTCATTTAAAATAATATATAGTTTATTTGCGGCACGTTCCAGAGTGTAAG
This sequence comes from Limnephilus rhombicus, assembly GCA_929108145.2. Lineage (NCBI taxonomy): Eukaryota > Metazoa > Arthropoda > Insecta > Trichoptera > Limnephilidae > Limnephilus > Limnephilus rhombicus. Next base: position 29,132,375 of record OV815277.1, on the reverse strand, counting down.
ATACTCTCAGAATCGCCTTCGTATAAGACCACCATCCAGAATTGAAACGTTGCTTGAAATGGCTTTAGCCGTGTTTAGTGACTAGATCTGAATAGCCAGGTACTTCCCCACCTTCCTCTTCCCCGTCTCCTTCCCCTCCTCACTATCTTCACTCTCACCACATATCACAATTGGGGATGCATAGGTTCACTGCGAAGAAGAACTGCAAGAGGCCTTAACAACCATGCAAAGCATTCTTCAAAACAATTACAACATGAAGATAAATAAAGACAAAACAAAGCTGCTGACTTTAGGCCGAACGCAACATCAGATGAGAGTAGAGATGTCAGGAGTTCCACTGAAGAACACCAAGGAGTTTGTCTATCTCGGGAGCAAAATAACATGGGACGGTCGGTCTAAGAGCGAGGTCGACAGCCGTATACACCAGGCTAGGCTTGCATTCAATAAAATGTCGAAAATAATAGAATCGAATAATACAGACCTAAAACTGAGAATACTCCTCATCAAGACCTATGTATGGAGTATCTTGATGTATGGCTGCGAAACATGGTGCCTATCCGAAAGAGATAAACGGAGACTAGAGGCTTTTGAGACGTGGTCCTATAGAAGACTATTAGGAATTTCCTGGAGAGACCGCATTACAAATGAGGAGGTTCTACAAAGAATCGAAGGAGGAAGGCACCTGCTCAGGACCTTGTCCGAAAGGCATTCAAGATGGATCGGCCATGTAATACGACAAGAAGGCCTCTTGCATGCCATAATTTATTTTATTTATTTATTTATATTTATATACATTTTTTTTTACAGTTTTTTAGAGAAAATGTGTCCTAACTGGGGTACCCCGTTCTAAGGACACATTGTACAAGTTTTATTATTTTAATTATAAGTAAATACCTAATCTATGTTAGAATATTGCCAAGGGAAATTATTAAGTTATATCTAAAAGAAAGTACAAAACAAAGCATTATTCTTTGTTGGGTTGCAAAATTGAATCTATTTTCTTCCTTCCCATGTCCATAATCCATATTTTTATGCTTCTTTTGAAGGCGGTTATTTTTTTTGTGGTTTTCATTGCAAGAGGGAGTAAATTAAATAATTTTACAGAGAAGTATTCCATATTTCTTTGTCCAAAAGTCGTTTTAGTTGTAGGTTGGTAGAATGTATGTTGTAATGTAGATCTTGTGAATCGGCCCGAGTTTGTCTGTGTAAAGTTATCCTGATTTTTGAATGCGTACATTAGAATATCTTTTGTATATAATTGTTTCAGTGACATTAAATTCAGCGCTTTAAAAACATAGTCTGTAGGGGTTCTGATGGGCACTCTAAGTATAATTTTAAGAATTGCCCTTTGTGCTATGAGGACTGGTTTTATAGTGGAATCGCATGAGCTTCCCCATCCGATAAGACCATATTGTAGTTGAGATTGGGCTAAGGCATAATAGATTTTAATTAGCTGTTCTTTATCTAAAATGTTTCTTATTGTTTTGAAAAAATAGGTTAGTTTTTTTAATTTGTTGCTCACATTTTCCACTTGGGAGTTCCAATTTAAGTTTTGATCAATTATTATTCCAAGATATTTTATTGTTTGTATTTCATTCAATTTTGGACAGTTGCAAGGAGTTTCTCGGTTCACGTTTATACAGTCTTTATGAATTTTTATGTTTAGGTTTGTATTGAGGTTAATGGAGGGTATGACCGAGGGGACAAACTCTAGGGGACGCCCACGCCGAGAGTACCTGGAGGACCTGCTGGTGGACGTGCGCTGCTCATCATATGCAGACTTCAAAAGAGCCGCACAAGACAGGGAAGAGTGGAAGAGATGAATAGAGGAAATTGCTGCAAACCAATCCCAGGATTGAAACCAAAGAGAGAGAGAGGCTCACTGGCTCCAAAGGGGAGCAGCAAGAGTTTTTTTATATGTATACATCATTTTTTTATATGTATACATCGTTTTTTTTATATGTATACATCGTTTTTTTATATGTATACATCGTTTTTTTTATATGTATACATCGTTTTTTTTTATATGTATACATCGTTTTTTTATATGTATACATCAATCCCAGGATTGAAACCAAAGAGAGAGAGAGGCTCACTGGCTCCAAAGGGGAGCAGCAAGAGTTTTTTTATATGTATACATCACAAGACTTGTGATGTATACACATAAAAAAATTCACAGTTTTGTATAGGAAATTTCAGGCCCAACTAGCAAAATATTTGGATAACGTAACACGTTCACATAGGATAATTTCTTGTTTATTCTTAATTCCATAATCTGAATTATACAGGTGGTAGTAGAAAATCTGTGAAGCAACCAAAATTCTGGAACGATAAGTTATGTCGACATGAAATTTGCCCTTTCTGAAAATTTTGACTGATCACAAGCTATGTAACTTGGTTTAATCCATTTAACATTAAAAAAGGTTAATTTTCGAGAAAATTGTTTAGATCTTCATGACTAACCTAACCTAACCTAACTATGAAGCCAACTTGTTTTCAAATGTTGTCTTGCACAAATACATTGGCACTTTCATAATCTAGTATTACAAACCCAGGTAACCTACAAAAATATGCTTTATAACACAAAATACCAATATTTGTATATAGCCCAATCATGGATTTGTTCCCCTACCCACCCACTCTACACTAATACCCACCCACCCAATCTACATTATTAACTAACAACGGCTCCACTCCTATCATAATAAAACATTGTTCTAAACTGTCAAATTAGTATAAGCTTTCCCTGACGAAGGAACGTTTGTTCCGAAACCGGTCGGATTTGCAAATTATATAAGTGGTTTATACAAAGTTATATTGTTTCATTTTTCTATAATGGATAACCACAAAGTAATAGCTACATTCAAAAATACCAATATTTGTACTTAAAAGGCGACATCTATCGCTTGACGGAATAATGATTATTATTATTATTATTCACCAAATCTCATTGTTCCGTTTCGAATGCGTATTTTCCAAATTTACTGTTGTTTTTAACAAATTTACATTTATATTCGGTTAATGTTTATGTTTAATTATTACAGGTCATGGAATCGCAACCCCCGTGGCCGTGTCTAAAGTAAGCTACGCCACTACCCATGGTTTGGGTCACGGATATGGCGGTCTGGGCTACGGCGGGTACTACGGAGGATATGGTGGTGAGCTTGGCTAATTAATATTTCATACTGTTTTCCCAGAGGACAACATCTCCTTACTCCTTACTAGTGTGGATTCCTGGTAGAGCCAAGAAAAATGATCCCGTGAATAATGATTTCAATCCCTCAGCTTAATTTGTTCGCTTTTCGGAACAACTCATACAGGTCTCATAGAAATCGTTGTGCCTCCCTTACTATCATGGTTAAAGATATGATCTAAAGGGTGTTAGAAAGAGAAAATACCACGCTTTATATTCAAATCAAAAATTTAACCACAAACTAATTAAACTATGCACCTTTATGAAACCAAAACTTATGAAATGAAGCTTTGGGAATTTTGTATTAATTATTTTTACATGAAACGACAAAAAAGTGAGTTGACGATAAAGTTTATAATACGGTTATAATTTGCTTGATGAATATGTATGTATTTTTAGTTTTTTAGTTATCAGTTAATATTTTCGTCTAAAAAAACCTTAGTTTTAGTTTTGTTAGAAAACACGTAGATAAGGCAAGCCATTTTCAAAAATGTTTTATGTTTGAATTTTAAAAAAATTATATTTTAAAACTTGGATGTTTATTTAGAATTATAAAATTTGAAAGCCTATTTAATCATCTTTCAAAAACAGTTTTAGTTTTCGGATGCCTTCAGACATATTTCATTTATTTGGATTTTATTGCAAAGCGGAAATTTTTTGACCTTCCGACAAAATAGACCCGAGGCCTGAGGGGTTAAAGAATTTGATGGTTTGATTATAATGCTTATGAAAAATGCTGCCAGAATATTACTAGCACTTAATCGTCTAAGTTCTAAATTAATATAATTTGCACTCGGAAAATATGAACCTGCAACATTAATGCGGTTAATTCGTACACGCCACCTGGTGGTGAGTTTGTAATCAGAACCATTCATTTGCAATAAATTAATTGCATGTCTTGAATGTTACAGATTGTATTTTTTTTTATTTTTTATTATAATATTTAATCGAGGCTTCTGACTCGCATACTGCTGTCATTTTTTGCCTCATCTGTTTTATTTATTTTAAGGTTTCATGCATGTTATTTTATGAAACCGTAATATTTTTGTTTCAATATACACGGAGTCCGGAAACTCATTAGCTTCATTAGCTTTACTCTTGTACTACGAGTGTCCGGATACCGTGCATAATATATTGTTAGCTACGCGTACCAAAATTCATAATTCAAAGTATTTTTACAAAATTTTTGCCTTTCGTGGCTTCACCATCACCTTGGTGAAAAATGAGAATCGAATCGTTATTTGATATGGCTTTAGCCATGTTTAGTGACCAGCCGAGCGATTCTCTATCTTTTGTGAGATCGAGATAGATCTCGGGCGAGATCTCCTGTCAAATTTGTCAGACAAGAGATCTCGCCCGATATCTATCTCGATGGAAACATATATCGGGCGAGATCTCTTGTCAGATTAGTGTGATTTTCTAAGGCTGTTAAATGTTGTTATTATAAGTGTGAAATATCTGTTGATTTTCCATAATAAATAAAATAAAATGAATAAATAATCATGCATACGTGCATGAATTCATGTTTAAAACTACCTAAACTAAAATACGTGACATCTCACAGCTAAAATTCTGTTATTCTGTTATTGTTAATTCTGACGTCGGCCCACAGGAAAAGCAAATAACAGCCAAAGAAAATCACACAAATCTGACAATAGATCTCGCCCGAGATCTATATCGACCCACAAAACATAGAGAATAGCTCTGCAGATCTGTATAACTAGTTATTTCCCAATCATCATCTTCCCCAACTCCCTTTTCTATCCTTACAGCGTCTAAATTCCTTAAAAATGCGGATACAGCATGCCCACTGGCTCCAGGCAGTTGGGACTGTAAGTATTACCTATTTCATAAAACAATACATAAATAGTCATATTTAGAGATCGGCACAGGAACTTTACTGTCATTACCACTGTAGGGTAGGTATAAATAAATCTATTAAGTAAAACTGCACATTATTACATAAATAATTGTGCCAAATATTAAGTGCCATAGATACTGCAGTACATCTCCAGCTTTAAATATGTCCTATGTCCAACGACCAACCATGTCGTGACCCATATCCTGTGTCCTACCTCAATTCCAAGCGCATTCCAATCCAAGGGTTACGGATATGATATTTTATGTACGGGAAACTTATTAATATTGCATGCAATATTTCTCCAATACCGCGGTCCCGGAATGCGCTGCCGGTTGATTTCTCAGAAATATTGCTTCTGGGAGAGAAGGTTGCTTTGAGGTTCGATAAAATATGTGATATATGTAATGGCCCCATTCGAAACAAAGATATGGAATTTCCACGGGTTAATATACTCGGGTCATATTATTTACACAACAGAAATAGTTTATCTTTCTTGGAATGCGGATTGACTCCGGGGCTTCAACATTTTCTATTATGTTTGTTTATTCAACGGTTTTCGTAATAATAATAATACTAATACTTATATTTGGCTGTTTTGTGTAACGCTATTTTTGTAAAAAAATATTTTAAGGGTATCAACGGCTTTCCAATAAAAAAAACATCAAAAAATTGAGACACAATAAAAATTTCAGAATGCCTTGACACCAACGTCAGATTTCATTGTCAATATTATTTTATTTCGTTATATTACACTATTTTATATTATTTATTTTTGAATTTTACAAAATAGATAAATGGAGGCCCAGCAGGGCACCCGGTGAGGCCAACAAAATCAAGTAATAAGAGATACCTATTAATAATAATTCGTTTAGGATTGTTAAAATTCATACTAATATAATGTAATTTGGGTGCCTCTTGTAATGAGTTCATGGTAGTGGCGCAATTGATTATCTTTCGTAAATTTATCATAAATTTACCTTTGCTCATCGAGGCTGTATACAGTGTAACAACCGATGAAAAACTGTTAAAAGTGTATTATGATCTAAAGTGTATTATCTGGGACATGTGTCTGGGTGTGGAAAGAATCAGGTAAACTATACTCATGCGAAAAACGCAAAATGGGACACGCACGTTAGATATTAACTGTTCGGTGGTAATTTAAACAAAATTAAAAATACTTGGTTTTAACCACTTTTAATGAACGAAAAATCAACGTTTCGTAAGCTATACTTACTTCATCGGGGTTTACTTAAAACTATATAGGTACGGTAATTTTACAAAACTTCCAAAATATATCATCCGAGATACGGGAACGTGTTTCTACTAGCTTTATACCATTTACCGAAAATACTTGTACTTATTAGTATTAAATAAAAATAAAAATACTAATTACCCCAAAAATACATTACGGACAAGTGAAAGTGTATTAATAATGAAGATATTCAACAAATTAAATAATATATTTATCGTCAGATTAATGCCAAAGTCTCTAATCCGCGAAAGCATCTTTCGGAGATATTGAGGTGTGAAGTTTTTCAATTGATATCATTAATCGATTTATATTGTTACTTAACACTAGCTTAAATAAATCTATAGTTTAAACGTAACAAAGTTTAATAAAAAATAAATGGCATTGTGTGCTCCGTTAGAAATGAAATTTTTTGTCATATTTAACTCAAAACTGGCAGAAATGCGGATGAGCGACCTTGGCATTGGACCGACGTTGTAATAATTTTGAAATGTTTCGTAAACCCTTTGAAACATGTAGGATGAGATCATTTTGTATAAACTTACCGCAACTATTAAACACACACTGCAGTAGAATTGTACGAGATACTTTGATGCTATTACGTTCTACATGTCAAAAGAATTAACATACCCTCTGTAATTCACAATCTACTAATAAATTATTCAGTAGGTATGCAAAACCCCATCGCATTTGCGAATGTACATTTTGCCTCCAAAGAGGTTTTTATATCTATAATATAAAATCGTTTTCCTTAAATTGCACGATTTATTTTTTTATTCTTATCTTATTTTGAGTCTTTATTTTGTATCAAAAATTATTAAAATAACTATTTCAGTACCATCATAACACTTGATTCAGCAAGATATTGCTTGTAACTACCCATAGAGATGATTAAATAAATATTATAAAGTAATAATTAACATTTATCACACCAGAAACGCGAAAGAGATCACCGATCTAAACTAAAAAGACGTTATAAACTTAGGCTACGGGCATACTTCAAGATTAACTTTCATTATAATTGTTAGTATTATAACGACGTAATTCCAGATATTACGACACTCCAGACAGACAACTTATTAAATAATTGTCCTAATTGGTAGTTCACTAACTTTGATTTTATCGCGTCGTTAAAATTGTGCGAAACGTAAGGTTTAATTAACCCCTCATAGAAACGCCGTTAATTATTTTTTTACCGCTTGACAGTAAGGAATAATTAACGACGAAGATGATCATCAACATTTTACTTAAATTTTGAGCATAAAATTATTTAATTTACAAATCTGGTTTGTTTTTTGGTGCTGGTAGAATTTGAAAAATGCGGTTCGTGTATTTGATAAAATTATATCCTATCCTAACGGTAAAATTATACAATAGCACACGTTGTTTTTATTAGTGTGCCCAATGGCAATAACGCTTCTCAAAGACCTATAAAAATGATGAATGCAAACTTTTATCCAGTCGAAATTAAAACTGGTAGGAAATAATAGTGACATAAGTACAACAAGTATAGTTCTAGCACGTCGTATCCAAAATTGGACTTATTTTATTAAACATTATAAGTGTTGGTTCAGTTACTAGTTTCATGCGTTTTTCTCAGATTCGCAATTCAAACGGAGTATTTAAAGCATTTATGCTCAACAAACAACCATCTTAACCAACCTAATCATTTAGCAAAAAGTCTGTTGCGTGATAATATCTGAAGCAGCAAAAAAAATTAACGTCGAAATACTGTGACTAACCAACGGCGTTTTTCCGGAGGGGTAGGCAGAGAGAAAAGACCACCAAACAACTCGATCTTTGCACACTCTCCTTGCCTCGTTCACATTCATACAATTTGGTAGACGGGTATGGAACCATTTATTAAATAACTAACACCTCTGCCATAGATCACCCCAAGTGGCTCGCTACGTTTGGTGACTTAGCTGGGGTGCCAGGGTTCATGGGGTGAGGTTTGTGCAGGGATAGGGATGGATTCATACGTCTGGACACACTGACCTCCAGATTCTTACCCACCTTTTAACAACCTTTTCCTTCTCAAAACTTCTTCTCCATCCTTTCACAAAAATACCTCCCACACAGCATCCTCAAAGATGACATGGGCCCTGAGGGGAATTATTTTCCTAAGGGCCTCCTGTGTGGAGCTAATGTAAAAAATAAACATCGTTTCATACATGATCTTCTATTATTCCGACTCTTCACATTGCCCGACTCAAGTATCTGATTCACTTGGTCGTGTCTTGTCTTCCTCGAGCGTCCCCGACTTTTTCTACCATTAAAATTTGCGTCATATATTCTCCTTTAAATACTGCGAAATACTGTGGCGTAATAAAATTAGCAAGTTTGTGACTTCATTGCATTTATATTTTTAGCTCACGTAGTCATAAAAATGCATCCTGAGTTCAAAAGCTTTGAAATATAAAATTAAATAAGATTCAGTTTCCATTGTAATATTTATTTCACTTATAAAATCAGGCAGTGTAATTTCTGCAATTAAGTTTGTATTATTGAAAGAGAGATTAATTAATAACCAAAATACACGCGAGGAGAGTGCTAAGAATTTTATTTTAAACTGTGATTTTGAAATAATGTCATCTGAAATTTTTAATTATTATTTATGGATAGTTCTAATGGATATACCTGCACTATGCTTTCGTGGTATAATTAATTGTGCTTACGTTGTTATTCAAAACTATAGAGATTAACCCCCACCCCGAGGGTTGGAGGCTAGTTTTCACCTTCTCAGCAGCCTGGCTTATCAATTATTATTTATTAGGGTTGGCCATCATTAATATAGGATGATAATACTAAATGTTTCGGCTAGTTTATGAACGCCTCAGGAATAGCTTTAAAAAAAATCAATTAAACATTCTGATGATGTCTGAACTAAAAATGTTCCTTTAGTTCAGACATCATCAGAATGTTTAATTGATTTTTTTTAAATAATTAGAGAGTAGAGCACTTGCCATGTAAGTAAAGGGTCCTGGGTTCGAGTCCCATATCTTTTTTCTGATTTTTCTGCCTCCAGATTTTCGATTGAGTTTCGCTAATATTGTCTTCATTTAATTAAATTCTGAAATCGCCCTTTTGGGTAAAACTTAATTCGCTTTTAAAATGTTTATTTAAATGCATTAATCCTTGCTTAGCGAAGTATCAGTATTTACAAATCAATTTTTCGGGATGTTCAGAGATTGCACGTCTTGAAATTTATACTGTTTCTACTCTGTCTGAAATGCATGGATCAGAACAAGTATTTTCAGCACAAAAGTTATTTCCACAAAGATTTATTGGGCGCTGAAATACCCTTTCAAATAAGACAGCACCTCAAAATGTACATAGTTTGATTAATTTTAATTCAAATTATATCCAGTATTTATCAATTACGCAATAAATATCACTTTATTTATTTCTTCAGTAATAACACCATAAAAAGAGGGTACCCGACGAGTTCATCGAAAATCAATTCATCGAAAATCAATTCATCGAATGATCAATTCATCGAATCGCCAATTCATCGAAAATCATTTATTTTTTTAGATATTAGAGCTGTCAAAATGAAATACCCGAAAAGGTCTGTTTATCTGAGTTAAATGTGTTTAGCAACTGTCAGTTTCGTAGTGACAATGTAAAATTTACAGGTTATCTCTTCGATTTCCGATTGTCTGATACTGCAAAAAAGGGATATCTAAGGAACGGTGACCAGACAACTCATAATGAAACCAACTCATAAACAACTCAGAAAGGTCATTAAGAGTGATGATACAAAAATATTTAAAAATTGGTTAAATAGGTTAAGTTAGGTTAGGTTAGGTTAGGTTAGGTTAGGTTAGTTTAGGTTGACCAATGCTTTTTAAACTTCTCGGTCCGCTCGGCATTTCTCTCAAATATCAACAAAATATATTTTTTCGATGAATTGGCGATTCGACGAATTGATCACTCGATGAATTGGTTTTCGATGAACTCGTTTTCGATGATTTGCTTTCGATGAATTGATTTTCGATGAATTGTTTTTTGATGAATTCGTTTTCGATGAACTCGTCGTGAACCAAAAAGAGGCTTGTTTGTATGGCCAGTAATAATATCCATCTCTCTATGGGGATTTTAGCTCTGGTCGGTTGGAGTAGGTGAATGGAATGTACATATTTAAAAACATAAACCAATAAGCACCTTGAAGTTATCTGTACTCGCCGATACGCTTCAACTGACTTACAACATAAAGAAATGACTTTGAGAACAATAATGAAGGTTACGTTACTCGAATAAGCTGCGTTATTGTTAGACACGTTCCAATATTTCATTAAAATCTCGTAATTTTCAACTGATAATAAAACAAATATAAAAAAATGAACAAGTACCTGACAATTTAAAATACAGAATATTATTTAGCAAAAACATTAATTGATTAATTTCTCTGCTTCACGTGTATTTTATGTGTGTCTTTTTTGCTTGTGATCAAACAGTGAATTTGTTTAGAACTATTATAAATCAGTACGAAAACCTTTTCTCTATCGAACAAAACAATAGAATTATGACCGGTCAGTGGTTGAGTGGGCATCGCGCTTGGGTCCCACCTGGGCGTCGCGTGTTCGAATCCTCGGCTGGCTAAGTCCTCCATCACAACACAAGCAACATTTTCGGCTTTCTGTGGTGGTAGTAGGAGATTTTTGGGTTATTCGTAACCCGGGAATGTTTGTCTTTCTCTTTAAAAAAAAAAAAACTAAATGAAAACAATATTGTGCAGGTATGTAATAAAAGCATGATACAGTAGATATAAATGGTAAATGGAAGGTAAAATAGCTTTTCGATACGACGCGATGGCCAAAGTAGTTAGAATAAAAACGTCATCATTAAATAGTATTAATTGCCTAGCGACCATACGGTTGAAATTTAAGAATCCGACTAAGACTGACGCCACGCCTTACGCAAAACCGTTTTCGTACGTGGAGTTTGTATACAAATCTATTTTTGTAATATAACCGAATTAAAGCGATGCCAAAAGATGGCGCCACTTACGTTAACAGCTAACGTGAGGAGCAGGCAGGCGTAAGTACAATTGGATTTGTAATTTCGTAAGTCTCTCCGGATATGGATATTGGCGATAATATGATTATTATTGTAACTGGCAGTTGTGAATAACAATACCACGTTGTGATTTCTACCATGCGTCTATATATTATATATGACGTCATTACCTGTCACAGTTACTAGCCGTCACTGGATCAGAGGAACCAGCTAGAACCGAATAGTTCCTATCGGATTCATAAAATGATCACCAACACTCAAATTTGGCCCAGCCGAACGAAAAGCCGCCCGCAGGGCCTAGCAGCAAAAACCTGCTGAGCAGGTTTTTAACTGCTAGTAATTATTACATTGTACAAAATTTAAAAATATTATAATTATAAGTAAGCAGTAGATGGTGTGCCTCTGAGGATTGGAAACATTTTAAGCAATTTCTGAAATTTATAAAATAAGATTAAAGTTTCAAAATTCAAGTAATAAAAACCGAAATAACACACCTGTTGTATAAATAAACATACTTTCCTCCAATGCAAGCAAAGTGCAAGCATCTATCTCAGTGGAATGGTCGCATTATGCAAGTAGTATTTTGATGGGGCAGATTACTTATTATGCACTTGCATTGCATTTGCAACTTACAGGAACTCCATTAGATGTTAGTGAATCATAACTCTGGCAGTTACTGCTTTACTAGAAGTATAATAAAACTACTTACCTTTGAGAATATGAAGAAAAGAGAAGCCATTGTAAAATCATTAAATTGAGATATTTAATTTGCGAAATTTTATTTTTTAAATATTTCTTGAGATTTTAAATGAATGAATTAGCACTTTTCTAACTTCCGTTCTCTCCTTCCATTATTCCATTTTCCACATCCCCAAAATTCGTCTGTCAACTTCTCCAACGATCTCCGTGATCGATTGGTTAAGATTCTCGATTCTGAATGTAGAGAGCGCAGGTTCAAAAACTTCGTCAAGCTTACTGTGTTTTTCACACATCTTAATATATAAAACAAGTCGGGTTAGTTACACCACTTATAAATCAAGAACGGCTGGACCGATTTTTATGATTTGTTGGATTGTATCCGCCCCGAACAGCAGAATAGCTATTAAAACATCGGAAAAATTCACGAAAAAAAATTATGAAGAAAATTATTTCCCTCATACATTTTGTATGGAACGAATTCTATGAGTTTGAACGAATTTTGAAAGAGCTGCAGCAATATCTTGAAAAATATAATATTGAATAGTGAGTGAATTCCAAAAACTCAAAAAACGTCAAATGTCAATGCGCTGATTGTTTTGCTTTTGTTCTTAAACATATAATGCTGCCCCTTTTTCTTACACACTTAAATGTCAACAGTCAAAAATGAGACAAACGGTGAACGTTTGTCTGCACCTCTCCAAAGGAAAAATACAATAATTATTATAATAAATCTCCCTCACACATATAAAGAAAATAAACGCAATTCTTGTAAGTGGAAAAGTAAGCCAATCACAAAAAATTAAAATCCATACACAATGCCATCTCTGATACTGATATAAACAAAACACGGACAGTTGCGCATCGATAATTGCCTCATTGTGTAATTTTTAACTTAATAATTTTTTTTTTATTTAATTTAAGCTAATAAGTTATTGATTCTGAAGCGGTATGAAGTTCGCCGGGTGAGCTAGTTATTAATAATACAAAGTTAGTGACACGTTACAGTGTGGTAAATACTCTCAGGATCACCCTGAACTCTTCTTTGACAAAAGGTTGTTGGATATTTCCAAAACGGATTTGGCTTTCTCCGAATTTAGTAACCAGATCTGAATGGCCAGACACTTCCCAACCTCTCTCTTCCCTGTCTCTATACCCTCCGTACTCCTTTCGGTTCCATGACAACTCAACAAGATGGCAAATGATCTTGAGAAGTGAAATAAAAATCTTTAAAAGTGAAATAAAGTCATTAAAAGCACTGAAAAAATTATCCGTAACCTTATTATAAGCAATAATTATCAGCCTGAAACACTCATCCACATTGAAAAATCTTCAGAGAAAAGATACATGACGCCAACGGGACTTGAATCCGTGCCCTTCTGATTGCCGGTCAGCTGCTCTCCCAATTGAGCTATGGCGGCTTATCTTATACCCGCCAAATGATTCAAAATATACTAGTGTTTCATTCAACAATTACTGCTTATTATATTTAGATAAATAATTTTATTATTATAAAAAATATAATAAGCAGTAATTTTTGAATGAAACACTAGTATATTTTGAATCATTTGGCGGGTATAAGATAAGCCGCCATAGCTCAATTGGGAGAGCAGCTGACCGGCAATCAGAAGGGCACGGGTTCAAGTCCCGTTGGCGTCATGTATCTTTTCTCGGAAGATTTTTCAATGTGGATGAGTGTTTCAGGCTGATAATTATTGCTTATAATAATTGTTACCCTTTGTGCTATGCATAAAAATCTTATCTTAAAACGTTAGTTTAACAATTAAAAATAATAATTATCCGTAACCTATTTAACATAGTTTTTTTCATAACTTTTCATGGCTTTGAAAGTAATAACTTTTCAAAAGTGTCATTGATTTGTCACCGCGTTCAGTTGTCCGGTTACCATTTCCTTTTCAGTCTCACAAAAAATACCCCAATTGGGAATGTCACGGGATCACAAACTTCACGCATTTTGGACTCTTTTGTAGTATTCACAATTTTTCCCACCATTATTGAATATATGGTCCATCGAGCCGAAGAATAATACATTTTTATTATTTATTTTCCAGGACTGAACGGAGCGTATGTGTCCGGTCATGGCTACCATGCGCCCGCCGTGAGCTACGCCAACCAGGTCGGCTACTCCGGACACGGCGGGTACGGAGGCTACGCCGGACACGGCGGGTACGGACTCGGATACGGACATAACCTCGGACACGGACTGGGCTATGGATACTATTAACTCCACATTAGTAAACTTTATAAAATATTAAAGTATGACAAGAGGTGCCGCTAAATAATTATACAAATTTACACATCTTGATCGATTATATTATATTTGTATTTTTTGAATACTGTACATTACGCGTATATTATGTAAATATATTTTTTAATAAAGATCTCGAAAAATTTAAATGATTTTTTTTAAATACTGTATACACTATTTTGTTACCCGAGTTAGGCCGGCAGCAAATATCAGATTTTTTCATCCGATTGTCTGATCCGACAAAAAACGATTGGACGGCCGGCGCGGAAAGGCGTGGCCTATTTTCATTACTCCGCGCCGGTAGTCCAATCTGGTCCGACAACGGGCGTGGCCCCGGTATTATAACCAATCCGGTTTTCGTATCGATTTTTGTCTGATGTGTGCGGCCTGCCTTACACTCATTTTCAAAATGAACAATTTATTAATAAATTAGTAGTCATGTGTACAGTGTTTACACCTTGCGTCGAAAAAAGTATATATTTATTTTTCTCTTCATTATCATCATTACATAGTATAAAATGAAGTATGTGTCAAAATGTATGTGCGCGTTAATCATTTAAACTACGCAACGGATTTTCATACGGTTTTCACCAATAGATATAGTGATTGAAGAAGAATGTTTATATGTATAATACATGTAAATTATATTAGAGAAAAGCCCAGAAATTCAAAGAAAACATATTTTTGTGCGATTTAAAACGGCTGGCGGGCCGTATCACTTTTAAAATTCGTTCTACGAAAGATATTGGAAAATAGATGTCCTAGTCCTAGAGTAAGTAGGTATTTGATTTTCCCCTTTCAAATATCCAGTGTTGCATTGCAAGCTTTGTATAATTAGTGGCGAGTTAATTAGTTTATATGCATAATACATGCTTATTATAGTAGAGAAAAGCCGAGAAATTCAAATATTCAATTCAGGCAGCGGGCAGCGGGCAGTCGGCAAGCGGGTGGTGTGGATTTTATAAAAGTTGGGTAATGGCGTTGTGTTTCGTTAGCCACAGCAACGTGTGCCCGGGTCTGCTAGTATTTAATAAATCAATGAAATGACAATAATTCTAAGTTGCTACCTACTCAAATACTCACCTACTTAATTACAAACCATGAATATATTACGAAACATTTTTTTTTTAATTTTTGGTAAGGAATTATACATCTTATCCAAAAAGTTGTCACCACCTCAATGACAATTCTTTTTTTAGACTTTCTCAAGGCGGGTAGACACCATAATGCTATTATTCCGATTTGACAGCTGCTGGTAGTAGGAACCACACGACGCGATTGTGCGAACTCCGGCGGGGTAAAAAGGAGTAATGCGCTTTTACATCCCGCGATAAAATATCCCCGACAAAATATCCCCGACAAAATATCCCCGACAAAATAGCCCCGACAAAATATCCCCGACAAAATATCCCCGACAAAATATCCCCGACAAAATATCCCTGACAAAATATCCCCGACAAAATATCCCCGACAAAATATCTCCAACATAATATCCCCGACAAAATATCCCCGACAAAATATCCCCGACAAAATATCGTCCGACAAAATATCGTCCGACAAAATATCCTTCGGATAAAACATCACGAACCACAAGACGCGACCGTGCGAACTCCGGCGGGGTAAAAAGGAGTAATGCGCTTTTACATCCCGCGCAAAATATCCCCGACAAAATATCCCCGACAAAATATCCTTCGGATAAAACATCCCCTAACAAAATATCTACTAAAAACGAGACAAAAATAATACAGACATCTCGTAAAGACAATAAATTATTATTTTTACTAGCTGACCCGGCCACGCGTTGCTGTGGCTAAAAAAACACAACGTCATCTACTGGATGGTTATCCAACCTTTATAACCACCGCCCTCTTTGAGTTTATCGTAAAGAGACAGACAGATGCCACGGAGGACTATAATTTATAATTCGTAGAGATGGTGTGAAAAATTATAATAATGTGCATGAAATGCTTGGGGTAACTAAACTATTTAAGTTAATAAGGATTAATACTGTATCCGTCTAAATAACTTTTCAATTACTGCAATCTACGTGACCATTTTTTTAGAAGATAGAATGGGTATAGTAAGCTTTCCGTAAAATATAGATATAAGAGTATGCCTTTGCGGACTTTTATGTAGATCTATAAAAGAGGAATATCCCACCATGCATTGTTTTGTTATATCCCAAAAGGATTAGGCAGCGTTTTCGATGAAAGCTACTAGGCGGCTTGATTTTTCCGACACTTTTAACAATTATAGTTATGTTTCAACCAATTTACACAAATCCTTGACAAATTACATACTTAAACCTTCCTCACGAAACACTCTATCTATTGGTGAAAACCGCATGAATATCCGTTCAGTAGTTTTCGAGTTTATCGCGAACAGACAGACAGACAGACAGACGACGCGGGGGACTTTAATTTATAATATCTATATATATGTGTAGAGAATTGACAAACTAATGTTTAAGACAAAATTTGTATGCGTAGCACAAAGGTTATCAATTATTATAAGTAATAATTATTAGCCTGAAACACTCATCTACATTGAATAAATCTCCCGAGAAAAGATACATGCCGCCGATGACTCAAACCCGCGTCCTTCTGATGTTCGGTCAACTGCTCTGTCCAATGAGCTACGTCGGCTTATCTCCTACCCGCCAAAAATGTAATAAGCGGTAATTGTTGAATGAAACACTAGTATATATTGAATTATTTGGCGGGTAGGAGATAAGCCGACGTGGACCGAGCAGTTGATCGGAAATCAGAAGGAGGCGGGTTTGAGTCCGGTCGACGGCATGTATCTTTTCTCGGGAGATTTTTTCGATGTAGGTAGATGAGTGTTTCTGGCTACTAATTATTACTTAAATTATTGTTAAAAAATCGTAAAATGGGCCAAAAATAATACAGATAACAACAATTTATTGTCTTTCCAGGATGTCTGTATTATTTTTGTCCAATTTTTTTGTTAGGTTAGGTTTAAGTAGATATTTTTTGGGGGGATGTTTTGTACATAGGGTATTTTGTGGCGGGATGAAAAGTCGCGGAACCATAAAAAGGTGGCATCTAACACTGCCACCATTTTGAACCGGAACCGGAATGTAACAAACAAATTCACAGAAATTTGAATTTATTTATGTATTTATTTATTTCAATTGCCAAATGATTTGCTGCCCCTACACCTTGATGCCCCTACACTTTGATACTACAATTAATGTCGCATACCATCCAATACATGATCACGAGTAGACTATGTTGATCTGTAAATTCAAGATATAGAACCCTGAGCATGACTCCAGATATCACCATTCAAGAGTTAACGGGTCGGAAGGGATGTAAACATTGCTATGCATCACACATAGACTGTTCCATCTCCCAGCCTGCATGACTAACTTGCCAATCGTCATGCCGGTCGGGAGAGCAATCTTGCTGCTGAACAGGATCAATTCGGACATCAACATATTTAGCATTAGTGAAGCTGCCTAAAAGGCAAGCTCTATCAAATAATATACAGTTTTTATACTAGCATCTACTACTCATGTTTAATGTAATATTTTAAAAACGCATTAAAATGTTAATAAATTGAATTAAGAGTTGAACCTTCCCCTCGACCACGGAGGTGGTCAAGGAGCTAGACTCTCGGAGCAAGACATTTTTTCTTTTTTTTTTTAACTGAGCTCCACACAGGAGGCCCTGAGGAAAATAATTTCCCTCAGGGCCTATGTCATCTTTGGGGATGCTGTGTGGAGAGTTTTTTTAAGGAAAGGAAGGAGGAGAGTTCTGGGAAGGAAAAGGGCTTAACGGATGGGTAGGAATCGGGGGTTCAGTATGTCCTGATCATCCGCCTCCAAGACCTAGACAAACCTCACCCCATGAACCCGGGCACCCCTGCTAAATCACCAAACGTAGCGAACCACTTGGAGAGACCTATGGCACAGGTTTTGGTTATCCAATAAAGGTTCCCGGGGCGGCGGTACCCATTCCCGCCTGCCAAGTCTTGATTAGCGATGGTCTTGGATTCAAATCGATTGATTTATGTTTTCACAATTTAATCATTTAAAACATAGATTCTCAACCTTTTTTTGCCCACCGCCCGCTTTAATTTTATTTTTTTTTTCTAGCGGCCTTACTCGTGAATCCGAAACAGCAATTGACCACGACGAAGGGTGGTGTAATGGGAGGGGGCGCAATGGGATACCACTATGGGGTTACATTTGCCACAACGGAGGGGGCGTAATGGGATAGGGTAACCTGAAATCCTACCGCCCCCTGAAAGTCCCCCCCCCCCAATTTTCTCTTGGTCTTCTACCGCCCCCCTGAAGGTCTGTTTATCGCCTACGTTGAGAACCTATGATTTAAAATAATATAAGGTGTATTTACGGCCAATTCCAGGGTGGAAGATCGCCCTGGTGTAAGACCACCATTTAGAATTGAAATGTTGCTTGAAATGGCTTAAGCCATGTTGGATGACTAGATTTGAATACCCAGGTACTTTCTTCACCTTCCTCTCCCCATCGCCTTCCCCTCCCCACCTACCTTCAGCCTCATAACGTACCCCAATTGGAGATGCCGTAGTCTCACTGACGCAGTTTGGACCCTTGTGAGGTATTCACAAAAAAAATATCGCATTTGACTACGGTATTTTGCTTTTTAATGCTATAATATCAAATTTAACGATCAGCAGCAACATCCTTTTATCGCGAAAAGTAAACAAGTAATAAAGCACAAAATATTCCGTCTGGATCATTCGGTATTCAAAAGAGGAAGGAAGGTTTAGTTGGAAAGCTCCGTATTTTACGGTTCACGGCTTATACCTATTCCAATTTTCATCCACAGTGTTAAAAGAATTCCTACATTTTTGATTTATTGAATATGCTTTGTACTTTCAGCCACGAGTGTTCACATGGTAGTGCTCGTTTTCATCTCGCGACAAACCGTCCCCGACAAAATATTCTCCGACAAAATATCCCCGACAAAACTTAACCTAATTAAAAAAAAAAATTGGACAAAAATAAAATAGACTGTAATATAAGGTATAACAAAACTAAAGATACAAAATAATTTGGAAAAAAACATTGTTTTTTTTGTTTTTCCGTCTGGTGTACACGAATAAATTTCAAGGTTTTCTGATACGTAAGCAGACCAGTACATCCGTGTGAGAAGCATGGATTTCTTAAATTTACCCCCTGCTGTCTTCTACCGCTACTATGTCTCCTTTGCAATCCCCACCTCTGTCCCTCCCGCGCCCCCAACGCTCTTTCGTACCTCCCTGCATGGACTTTCCCATGTATCCCCGTTCCCATCCCCGTTCTTCACCCGCGTCCCTTTCCCCTCCCGCATTCCCCTTCCATATGCAGCGTAAATAATCCTGTAAAGACAATAAATTATTGTTCAAAAATAGTAAAATGGGACATTGAGATTGTCTTTACAGGATCTCTGAATTATTTTTGTCCCATTTTTTGTTAGGTTAGGTTAGGTTTTAGTAGATATTTTATCGGAGGATGTTTTGTCGGGGATATTTTGTCGCGGGATGAAAAGTAGCGGAACCTATTCACATAGCTCCGATATAAATCCTACAACGTGAAAGAATTTAAAATTAGCGAAATTTTAAAAATTCCGACAATTCTTTTATCTTCTGACTTGACAATGATGCAGAATAAACATGGGGTTCAGTGACATTTATAGGCGTCCTCAACTACTTTCCACGTCCACCGCACGTCGCATATATTTTCTGGCATTCTTTTCATCTTTTTACATTCCAACAAAAAATACTCCGAAACGTACCATGGTTTTAAAATGGTTGCAAACAAATGCAGATATTGATCGTCCAGTTGATTAGGCAGACATTTCCAAAAAATTGAAATTTGATTTGAGAATGTAGTTATATTTAAAGGTGAATCCTCTATCCCCAAATCAATTACGAGTATAATTTATATATTATGAAATATATAATTAAATGTACAATATAAACGAAATATAAAATATAATTATTTATAATACGAAAAAATTTGTAGATAAACAAAATGTTTAGTTTTCTGGCTAGCTAGTAGGATATTTCAAAATGTCAGACCGTTAAGCGTTTTGGTATTATTTTACAGCATATTTAAAATATGAGACACGGACACGTGTAAATAATATTTGAATTATTAGTAGGTAGTCATTATCTCAAAACTTTTGTATTTAGAAATGTCTGACTAATCAACTGGACGATCGATATGTTTTAGAAAAAAATGTTACTTCGACCAAAACGGTAAAATACAATAATTACTAAGGAATTCATTTATTGTGTGTTTAATTCGCAGCACTACAATTCAGTTAATAAAAAAAAGTAATTCAGATGCTGTTATAATTCTGAAAGTGTTTTAGTTATTATTATTAAGTTCTTAAAGTACTTTGGTTGTTATTATTAAGTTTTGAAAGTATTTTAGTAGTTATTATCGAATTCAGAAAGTATTTTAACTGTTATTATTGTACCAGTCCAAAATTTTAATCGTACGACGTTGAAAAGATTTATTAATATTTATTTATAGAAGAACTATGTAAAAGAATATTATTGTAACATGTAGATAGACCTCAGAATAGATACTAATATAGAACATATAGTAAGGTCTATATAAAAACATATATTAAAACTGTTTTTAAAGTAGGTATTCTATAAATAAATTAAAATAAAATTTCGGTAAAAAGGGGTTTATTTAAAAAATCAATTGTGAGAAATTTTCAATAAAATTTTGGTTCAATAATAACAACTAACATATATCCAGAACTTAATAATGATATTATTAAATTTCATATACTTTTAATGAAAGAAAAACAGTTATAACGGCCAACTACAATTTTTTCAGTTGGTGTTTGATGACGTTCTTTATAGCATTAACTATTATTTTTATATTTTAATTATTCTTTTAGCATTTGATAAATAAATTTAAATAAAATTTCATTAAAAAAGTTTTTATTTCGAAAATCAATTGTGTGAGACAATTTCCGTTAAAATTTTGGATTGATACAATAATAATAACAAAAATACTACCAGAACTTAATAATGACATTACAAAATTTTATGCATAATATATATTTTCTTTTTTTTCACAAAAAGATACATAAATTACAATAAATTTTATACAATAATTAATTATATAATATATGTATTTGATTTACCCCCATAAATAAGCAGAGCTTGTGTGTATGGGGGGTGTTATTATATTGGTTTAATTTTTATTTTTTTTTTATTCTGTTTAAATTTTCGGTATTATTTTTAAGCTGAGTTTTAAATTTTTTTATGTTACTGTTAATGTTTCTGATTTTTTCAGGTAGTGAATTAAAAAAATTAACTCCGAGATATTTATGATTTAACTCTCCTATTGTTTTTGAACATTTTGGAGTACGAAGTATTGACGATTGTCTAAGATTTCTGTTATTTTTAAATGGTGCAACTTTATTTTGAATATTATCTTTATAAATTTATAATGTTGCATGATAAAAGTATAATGCACTTAATTTTTTGACCTTAAATTGTTTGAATAACAGTTCTGATGAATATGAGCAGGCTTTTTTAAAAATTGTTTTTATTATTAGTTTTTGTGATATCAAAATTGTTTGTGTTAGATTTGTATATGTATCGCCCCATCCTATAATGCCGTATTGTATAATTGATTGATTGATTGTTCTAAGTAATTTTTCGTTTAAAGTATCTCTTAAAAATCTTAATATATATGTTAGTTTCCTTATTCTGCAGAATACTTATGTTTTGGACCATTTTAAACGCTGGTCTATTATTATGCCCAGGTACTTAATATCGGTCATGCTTTCTATGTTTGTACATAATATATTGCATTTGTGGTTTTCTGCATTTGTCACAGAGTGGATTATTATGTTTGTTTCTTTAGGTGTTTCTTGTTTTTTAATGAAAAATGGTAAATAATAGGATTTTTAGAATTTAAAGTCAACAGGTTTTTATCAAACCATAATTTTAGTGCATTGATATCTCTGTATTTGCCATTTTATTTAATTCAGACCATTTGTTTGCTTTTAGTAGTAGGACTGTATCGTCAGCGTAGAAGACAATGTCTCCATATTTGGTAATATGGAATATATCATTGACATATATAATAAATAACGGTGGTCCCAAAACTGTACCTTGGGGAACACTTTTAATAAATAAAAAAAATAATAATTATAATGGTCAACAAGATATATTTCAGTTTGTGGTTGATGACGTTATTATCACCAAAAAAATACAAACTACCCACTAGACATCTTATACAGTTATCTTAATTTTTTTAAACATTAAAATACCAATTTGCCGGATTCACAATACTGGCAAGGCATCTAAATACAGGTTTCTGTACATTTCATAATGAGAAAGACGGTTTTCCACGTAGATCCCCATTTATTCTTTAGAAGTTAGACATGAGTACAGCGGAGGGATTATGAAATTATTTACTCCTCTGAAAAAACATTAATTTCGTCGTAATAATAAATCAGAAGTGAGATTAATTCCCTTTCCAGCAGATAATTGTGTGTAACTTGGGTGCTATTGCATATTACATGCCAGTACTGTAGTTAGCGCCGTTAGCAGTGGTGTGTACAAGGTACAAGGTAGTAGTTATGAAGAACAACTCTCCTCTTTGAGGAATTCCCTGGATATTTGCCGAGTGGAACGCAAACCCCGTTAATATATTATCATCTTCATCTTGCCTCGCCCCAAGCCCTCTAGGCTCGGGATTGACGACTCAAATTACATCGGAGCTTTCGAGGCAGCTAGAATAAGGGAATACCGAGCTTTTGTTATTCAATGGTTAAGAACTAAAGGTGTTTTCATAAGAAAAGAAAATATGTACGAAATTTTGGATAGCGGACTTGCCGCTATCAAAATAAGCTGAAACGAACATGATCATGGTGTGTACCTATTGTATTTTAGAACGTCAACAGCAAATTAAAGACAGACCTCTGTACACATTTTAATTTCGATATATGTGATTGTGGGTTAACCCAATCGACAAGTCATGAGGAAGTCCAATAAACTTTTTAAATGTGATATTAAATACACGACATTACATTTTTCTCAGGCTTAATAATTTGGTTATTATTTAATTTATTTATTAATCTTGAGCTCACATCGTCGTGTGCGCTAATAATTTGAGAAACATGTATATATAAAATTTACAATTTTGTACAAACATAATATAATCTTAATGTATAAAAAAGTCGGGCTAGTTACACCGTTGATAACTCACGAACAGCTGGACCATTTTTCATGATCTTTGATTTTTTGGATTTGTCTTTACCCCGAATAGCAGAATAGCTATTAAAACATTAAAAAAATCACGAAAAAAAAGTTAAGAAACAAAAACTTTTACTCATTCATTTTGTATGGAACGAATTCCCATCTTTTGATAGAGCTGCAGGAATATTGTGTAAGTATAATATTGAGTTGTGAGTGAATTCCGAAAAATTCAAAAACGTCATATGTCAATGCGCTGATTGTGTTGCTTTTGTTCTTAAACATATTATGTTGTCCCTCTTTCTTACACACTAAATGTCAACAGTCGAAAATGAGACAAACGGTGTACGTTTGTCTGCATCCCTCCAAAGCAAAAATACAATAATTATAATAAATCTCCTTCACACGTATAAAGAAAATGAAACCCGATTCCCGTAAGTAAGTGGAAAAGTAAGAAAATCAAAAAATTAAAAAATTAAAAATCCGTACACGATGCCATCTCTGATACCGACAAAAACAATTGCGCATCGATAATGCTTATTTGAGTAATTTTTAACTCTATAAAAAAACTGAATTTAATTCAGCTAATAAGTTAACACAACATTTATTAATTGTGAGGCGGTACAAAGTTCGCCGAGTCGGCTAGTTTTAAATATTTCAGTTTAATTTTATACAATCACTAACAAAACATCAATATTTGATGTGGACATATTTATTAATTAATAGATTTTGTTTTAGTTGGACGGCCTGGTGTATAAGTAATTTCTGTGTTGTTGCTTTCTTCCTTGTTGGCAATCTAATTTGCATTGCATTTCTCATCCCGTGTCCGTGTATCTCGTGATTGCAATTTATTTTTCTTTGCAATTCGTTAGACACATCCCTATGATAATGTTACGTATGAAATAAGTACATTCAAATATATCTTCACCGTAATACAATTTAGATCATTTATCCTGTCTCTTATCCGTGGGTGTAAGTTGCGCTTGCTTTATTTTAACTCATGTAATTAGCGAAATTACGAATAGTGACGAAAGATTACATGGTCAGTAAATCCGAATCACTTACACGAAAAGCACGATCATATTAGATTGGCTATGTTTGACCGAGACCGAGGCATGAAGATCTTAAGACAGAGATTAGAGCTCTCACACAACGCTTCCAAACCGCTCTTATAAACCAGCCAGATATGTAATTCCGATTATACGTTGCTGCTATACATACTCAGCAGGGTTTGAAAAAAAATTAACTATATTCTGTCAGGGCGAATAAGCCAGAGAGGACAATCTTCTGGAATATAAATTTATTTCTTATAATTTATAAAATATTTTCCGTAAACACGCGTTATTTTTGAATATAATATCTATACATTTGTTGAGCCAAAATGTTATTTTTATGAAACCCCCTAGATAGAAAAATATCGCAAAATATGCTCCGAAAATTAATAAAAACACACTTTATTCTGTCATAACATGTTATGGGTACGAAAAAATTCACAGTGTTTCTTTAAATTCTAGTTAAGATATTTGCTTAGAGATTTTTGCTCTTTTTTAAACGAGTCGTCTTTTATTAAATACCAGCTGATCCGGACACGCTTTGCTGTGGCTAACGAAATACAACGCAATCTACTGGATGGTTACCCAACTTTTTAACACACATCGCCATCTGTTAATTTGCAAACAAATCAAATCGGTCGGTCGCTCCATTTATAGCGAGTTCCCGGTAAGCGTTGCCATGCACTTAATAAAGAATTGTTTCTCTCTGCGTGTCCTTTACCATTCGTCCCGTTCCTCTTCCGCCTCCCTTCCTCTCCCGCGTCCCCTTCCCCTCTCGCGGTCCCACTCCGCCTTCCCTCTCCCCACTCCCCTCGCCCACTTCCCCGTCCCGCGAACTCCCCTGCCGAGTTCCCCTCCCCCCTCCCGAGTTTCACTCTCCCCTTCCGGGTTCCCCTCCCCCTTCCCGCATTCCATTCATTCAGTCCCGGTACATTCAGTTTTCAAACAGCTCGCTTGCCACCTTTTGCAATTTTTTAACACAAATTTCATAACGCCAGAGCTCACCAGTATATATATAGAAACCTTTGCGGGCACGCACAAATCAAATCCCCAAAATTTGAATGAAATAGGTAAAGTCGTTCGGAAGTTATGCGCGTACATGCATTTAGGCGATTCATTTTTATTTATATAGATAGATAGATAGAATAGATAGATATAGATTTCTGAGTTCGCAAATATAAAAGTAGTTCAAACAAAGTTAAATTGTTTCATTTACCTAAAAAAGTTTAAATTGATGATTATTGCGCATAATGTTTCGAGAATTACAATTTTACTAAATCGAAATCAGATTGGATTCAATGTGAGATGTGTCGAATATGGTTGAATAAAACTTACAAAATCCATACAACATACAACATTCGCAAACCATTGTATGAGATATGGAAAGTTGAAAACCATGACTTCTTTTGATAATTTATTGCTAATGCCAAAGCTAATTGCCATATAGTTTTGTCTTTAAGATAAATGATGATATTATACTAATAACTTACGTAACATAAGGTTTGGAGATTATTTTTGTTGTATTTTTATAGGTTAAAACGTTAAAACTTAATACTATTTTATAAAGTTGATTAATATTTTGATTTATAGTTAATATACGATCTTAGTAAATAATAAAGACTGATTACTAGAATTGATATAAATTTGTTTCCACCTAAAATATCATAGTGAGGCGTCTATTGCCGCACGAGGCATCCATCCCTGGAAGCATTTCCGTTACAGCAGGCAACTATCCCTTTTTGGAGAGGTCAAATAAAACAGTCAATACTCAAAACCTGTATTAATTATGTTTACAAAAACAGCCTACTATAAAAGATTAAAGACCTACATTTTAATATACATGTTGCATTATTCTTAGAAAGAACATGTTTTTTTAATAATAGAGCTTTTTTGAAAAGTGGCGCAACTCTCCGGCTTTTACCCTACATAAAAAAATATTCCATGCTAATAAAATAGACGTACATACAGACTTTTTATTAACTGCTCTTAATTAATATAATTAAAACTTCAAATAATTCTCAGAAGGTTTCATGCTTCCAAAGGATCTCATATAACGCATTCTCAAAAATATGCCGAGTAATTGATATCAAATTTCCCCGAAGCTCGATTCAAACATTCTGCTGTACGTACCCGACACATGGTAACGTAACATAATCATGTATGTAAGGTTCCTTCGAAATGCCCTAATCCAAGTGTAAGGACCCGTCTGCTTTAGAGCTCCATTTAAGATGGAAAGATTATTTCTAAGGACATGTTTCCGATGTCAATTACACCTCCGTGATAATGATTTTACGTGCTCTAATATTCTAAAACGCTCGGGAGAAGATCGGGAAAATCTCAGGCTTTATTGTATTTAAAGGTAGAATCCTTCGCCTTATGTGGACGCACGTGGCACGAATATACCTGTGGTATTTAAATGACACGAACCTCTGACATTAAACTTCAAGTTAGCTTGTAACGCAAATACACCAAATGTTTATGTTTATTATTATTGCTAGTACAGGAAATAGAGAAGCGATAAGAGCAAGTTAAATATTAACAACGCTTATTTATATAGACTAATAGACCCTTGTGTTCTCGTACAAATTGGTTTTGCAATTCCGACTTCAATAATACTTAGGCTACATGCGATTCGATAATGAAAACATCTTCATCATCTAAATGGTTGTTCTGTTCATTCTGCAGATACAATTTGTACACAATGATAATAATTTTACCATTGGAAATACTTCAAACGTTTGTTTCGATGAACTAAAACAATTAACAATTAATTTAGTTTGATGAAAAAAAAAGTATGAATTGATACGGTACTAAAAAAATAATAATTGTTGAACTCCCCAAAAAGGCAAACTTATATATATGTGCATATGTATTGATTGAAGATTAAAACTAGTATTCGTAGGAACCGAACGTATCTGATAGCCACCAGGCCCTCTAGCACAGTCGATCGATAGGGAATTCTCATCGTTCCCTACCGTGATTGTAGATCGCTGACGAATTAGTAATGGTTTATAACTGTGGCGACACATCATTATCTTTCGCCATCAGAAAGAACGTACGAGAAACATCTCCTAATATTCACGCGGCGCCGCCAACCTATTTGCGTAGGTACCTTCCTACGTATGCCGTCGCTACAATGAACTTCGGCCGCCTGCCGCCGATAAATAATAATTTCGCCACCGCCTAGAAAGGTCTAGAGTTTATAAGCCGGTGCTGAATATTCAGGCGGCTTATAAACTCTAGACCTTTCTAGACGGTGGCGAAATTATTATTTATCGGCGGCAGGCGGCCGAAGTTGATTGTAGCGACGGCATAGGTAGGAAGGTACCTAGGCAAGTAGGTTGGCCGCGCCGCGCGAATATTAGGAGATGTTTCTCGTACGTTCTTTCTGATGGCGAAAGATAATGATGTGTCGCCACATAACGACTGAATGTTCATAATATTACCGACATCAACCGTTGTTTGTGCGTTAGCGATCTGCAGTTGTGTCAGTGAACGATGAGAAGGTACCGAAAGTTATCCTATCAATCCTTATCGATCGATCATGCCAAGACCCCACATGACATTAAATTCATAGTGCGGTGGTAACATTTTTAATCGATTTTTAATTAAAAAGTTAAACGACTATCGCTGCCTTAATTTGTTTCGCAAACCGTGTATTGTGAAAAGTTTTCGTAGCTTGCAGTTCACCTAGCATTACTTGTTAAACTTCTGCGTTACTTCAACTAGCTTTTGAATGCAAATTGAAGCAGCAATTCACTAAGAATTTAGGAAGCAATACACTTCTAGAGGAAGTTCCGGTAGCAAACAAAGAGGGAAATTGATTGAAAGGGGTTGTTGAAACGCTGCACAAGTTTGGAATAGGTTGCATGGAATTTAATTTTATAATATGTACCATTTTTAATTATTTATAGACGTTGTTGTGAGGACCCTTAAACTTCAGGTACAGTAAAAAAAACACCTGTTCTGACATTCACTACAATGTGACATGAGAAATATCAATTTGCATTGCCAAAAATATCAGGACAGAAAAAAACAGATTTGATGGCAAGTGATCTGCCCTGACGATGGACACTGTATAGGCAAAAGAAGGAGGTAGCGCAACACACCAAAAATAAATCACAATAATACTTATGGTCGTGAAAATCTCAAATCATATCGCAATGCATTTGGACGACGCACTTGGGTGAAGGTTGACAATGTATTTGGAAGGCGAAACAGCTGCCAATCTTCAATGCTTGTTATTACTATACATATCGTAGAACAAATATAATTTTTTTTTTTTAAAGACAAATATTTTTAATTAAGGAGGCGGGTGTAGGTACATTAACACCCCGTCATAGGTCACCCCAAGTAGTTCGCTACGTGCCCGGGTTCACGGGGTGAGGTTGTCTAGGTCTTGGTGGCACATTCGTTGGCTCACCTGCTGCGTGGCAGGTCGGATAGGGAGAGACTGGTTGATGGAGCCATACCCTCTCAGCCGGACTCTTTCGACCCATCGCCTTATACCGTAGTGGGAGGGATGGATTCATCCGTCTTTCAGTCTGGGAAAAATACCTCTCATACCTTTTTTCCCCAGAACTTCCATTCCCTAATTAGACCCTCCACACAGCATCCCCAAAGATGACACAGGCCCCGAGGAAAATCGATTTCCTTAGGGCCTCGTGTGGGGAGCTAATTAAAAAAAACATATATACCATCAATCTGTAAGTTTCGTAAACGATGTTCACATCATCAAGAGTAAATGCACACTAAAATTAAAAATTAAAAATAGATCACCTATAGAGAGGAAATGGTAAAAGGAAGGAGAAATAAATTCAGTCATCTATTTCTACTATTTAATCGTTAACTATTATCATCGCCCTTGAGGTGATTTTCTCACTAAAATGGCGCTATAGAAGTCATCCAAATATTATTATTATTATTATTATCGAACAGTATTAATACGGTAATATCTGCGTAGTTGAATTTCAGAACCCAGCTTCGAGTGCATGTCTGACTCCACGCCATAGGCGAAACGCCACAAATAACATCTGTGTACGTGGAATTTCACACAAAGCTACTGTTATAATTCGGTTTCTAATTCAAGAATTCATCACAAGATGTCGCTACTTCCGTCAGCAGGTCGAATGGGGACGTCTCCCCTCTAGATATAACTGTTTCGAATTTGTGAATATGTAGTATCTCTCCGGATATGGAAAGATTGACGGTAATATATGTTGTATCAAGTGGTTATAAATTACATATGACGTCATTGCTCTGTCTCAGTTACTTTGTCCCGGTGGCTAGCTACACTGGATGACAATGGATCCGAGAAACGGGCTGTTTTTGGAACCAGTTCCATGGTTTTTAACAGCTAGTGTTTCATTAATATGAAGATAGGTACCTAAATGTTTAAAATCCATTCTTTAAAGTGCAATATTAATTTGATGCTTCACTTTGGCTAGCTTCCCGGAACCATTTGTATTATTGATCATACATTGCGCCTAGCTCTCCGCAATGCAACAAATAAATTGAAGACGTGTTGCCGATCGCTTGGAACGTGCGAACGCCGGCTTTTGATTGGATGGCACGCCATGTAATGTGCAATTTATAGAGCGCTATCAGGGGTGCTCAACACGCCGGGCGGTGTTCCGCTCTTTCCTAGGAGCATGAATTATTTATGCCAACCCTGGGCGGAAAGGCATCGCAGGTTAGAGTGACCAAAATTTAACGATTAATTGGAATTTTGAAAAAAATACTTAATAAAGCATAATTAAGTTACCCATACCTTGTAAGAGAGTATAAATATGAGCGTTGTCATTCATTTATTCACATACATTCATCGTATTCCACGTCATATGTACACTTCTGTTACTTCCAACCAGGGCCGGATTAAACATGTCTTGGCTCCTAGGCAAGGCACGACCCGGGACCCTAGGCAGCTGCCTACACTGCCTAGCTGCCTTACGGATAATAACGCCCTGCATGTAGCGTGTGCATTTATGATGCATTCAGATTTGGATCAACGACGATATCTTTATTTTACTTGAGATCTCTGAATTATGTATTACCCTGAGTCTGAAGAATTAATTTCTCGGGACGCTGGGCCACTAACTGTTGCGGGGCTCCTATGCAGTTGCCAACACTGCCTTGTGAATAATACGGCCCTACTTCTAAATACTGATAATAACCAACAAAATATATTGCAAGATTTTGGTTAGATTTTTAAGAAATGAACAAACAAAGGACATTATATTAAAGAAAAATGACATAGCCATTTGACACAGGTATATCCTAGTGAGATAGGCATAAAAACCCCAATGTACATAAAGATAAATAAAAAATTAAAAATAAATTTTTTTTACAATATTTCGTTAAATTGCATTCTAAGTATTCACTTATTTGGTAGACAGAAACTGTCAGCGAAGAAAAAAAAAACTGAAAAAAAACGACAGGACTGCACAGCTAGACCACACCACTTGTACCCATTAACCGATAAATTGGTAACTTTAAGTAGTAAGTATACATATTGTTACATATTTTTTCATAATATTATATTTTCACCATGGTTT
Organism: Limnephilus rhombicus; assembly: GCA_929108145.2. NCBI lineage: Eukaryota > Metazoa > Arthropoda > Insecta > Trichoptera > Limnephilidae > Limnephilus > Limnephilus rhombicus. The sequence continues at coordinate 29,101,257 of OV815277.1, read as the reverse complement.
TAGTTCTAAAGTATTTAAAAGTACTGTGGTACTTAAGATGAATATATACGTGAAATCCTATTTAGATACTATTTTGATTAATCTTTACGACGAATCGGCTTACAGTATGAACATCAAAAAATATGCTACGGATAAATCGAAGCTTTTACTAGCTTTTCTTTGTATTGGAATTACAATAAAGTTATTATTTACGTTTACAAAATATAAGCGTAAACCACAAAAAAAAATATTTTTTCATGACTTAACTATGAAGTAATACAAGAAACAATTTTTAAAAAATACCCCTTTATGAGTAAGACTATTTTTGAGGTTTTCCATGTTCTAACTTTTTTCGTTCTTATAAAATTATGCACAAAATAAATAAAAATCACTTTTTCGCTTACTAGCCTCGTGCAAAAAGGCGCTCGATTTTAAAATTTTGCAGGCATGAGATTCGAAATATTTCTAGCGTTTATATTCCTCTTAACTTAAAAACAAAGAATGTAATAAATAGTATATTTTTGAATGTAGCTATTACTTTGTGGTTATCCATTATAATAAAATGAAACAATGCAACTTTGTATAAACCACTTATAAAATGTGCAAATCCGACCGGTTTCGGAACAAACGTTCCTTCACCCACTCTACACTAATACCTACCCACCCAATCTACATTATTAACTAACAACGGCTCCACCCCTACCATAATAAAACATTGTTCTAAACTGTCAAATTAGTATAAGCTTTCCCTGACGAAGGAACGTTTGTTCCGAAACCGGTCGGATTTGCACATTTTATAAGTGGTTTATACAAAGTTGCATTGTTTCATTTTTTTTAATAAATAGTAAATTAAATTATTATTGAACATGTTGCAACATTGTGGGATAATAAGTTTGTTACTTTGGCTATTGCAGTGTTAGAGTGAAATGGCAATAGACATTGGTTTATATACAGTAGTGCGTGCTCGCTCAGTTTATCTGGATATCCAGAACTCCTCCAGATCAGACGGTTATCATCTCAATACTCCATTATTACTAGTATCGTGTGTGTAATAAACTTGTCGTGGACTTAGACCATTTTTTATATTATTCTAGAGTAATAAAAATATTTAACCATTATTTAACTTGTGAAAAGATTCGTGAGGTTATTTAACATGAATTTATTGTGAATATTTAATAAACCATCCCTCGAGTTTCCGCAGCGCCATGGCCACCCCATCTCTCGGAAAGCACACCGTAGTCAATGAAACAAATCGATATGGAATTATTTATGAAAGGGGAAGGAATCAATGGTTACAAAGTGGCTGAATTCAGATAAATTAATCGTCTTCGGTCTCACGTGGAATTAAACAATTTATTTATTAGGTACATATTCCATTTCGTGGAATACCATTTTCTTGAAATTACGTGTTATTACGAATGACTCCACCGCATCGGTATGAGCTTTCAACCCATGTCTTAGTAGAGGTTCGGGGATTTCAGTTACAAACCGGAGTGGGGTGATTAATTGTCAAACCTATTCTGTTAGGTCCCTTTTAAATTAATTTAACTACTCACCGTCTTACTTATTAGATTATTACGCGCGTGTTCAGCGATGGTGTAGTTAACTCAGTTGTAAGTCCGGTTTTAAGTTTTTGATAACAATGACATTTGGCGCAGCCCAAAATTTACACCGCCATCATAAGTTTACCACCAAACTGTTGAATTAATTATGACTTATAATTTGCCTCGTAAGAAGGTTATTCCAAATCTTTTTGTCACCATTTTGTTGCGGTATTTTATTTGAACACCGCACAAGAGTCCCACTGCTCCTATCCAGTGCCAATGGGTCTATGGATTCCGGGTCAACAAAACATTTTTGACTTTATTGTGAAAAAATAATTATGATCTCCGATGTCTTATTTAGCAGGCATCATGCATTTTGTGGACCCAACCTTCAGTTTACAATACTATTTATCATACATCGATTCCTGTATTATCAACGGCTATCGTTTAACCCCTCCTTGGCGATTTTCCATTCTGAGTTAAATATTATTAATAATCTTACAACGGCTTAAAAAATACTATTTTTTATTAATACTGTTGATTTAAGGTGATTACACAAAGAATTCATAATTTTGCTCTTTCATAGATGGCGCGAATTTAATTGTTTTAGGAAAAAACACCTCTTGCAAGTTATTTATTAATTATTTGCAAGTTTTGTAAGTAATACATTAGTTTTTATAAGAATTAATAATTTGCCCCATACATACGCGACATCAATATGAATAAATAGTTTTATCCATAAAAAAAACTCGAATCTTCCAAGAAAGGCTTACAAATAAAATATTAAATCGGTGATTCAATCCAATATTATGAAGATATTATATTCGATTTGCATCATCGGGGAAAATTGTGAAATATTGAAGTACATTCCCCATTGTCGCTGGATTTATCTTGGATTCCAGCGTTTTTAGGCGTATCTGTGTCACCTATATATGAAACTGGGATAATAATTTACATACGTGATGTTTCAGGTAATCTGCATGAAAAGATCCGAGGAAGTCATGTTTCTGACCATCTTAGAATATGTATTTACTCGTACCTTGAGCTTATTACCGTAATATTTTTGCACTAATTTTTTGCAATTTCATCTGTATAATGGCATATTTTGTTAAATATTTATTGAACATTATTAAAAATCGGAAATACATTACAAAAAAAACATAGAAATAAGAACCGACACATATTCAATTAATGAAGACAATATTAGCAAGTCCCAATCAAAAATTTGAAACAGAAAAACAGAAAATTCTTCTGGATAGAGTTCCACTAACTAAATGTTAGATCACCGTCCCGGCAAGACTAAGGTCCTGGGTTCGATTTCTGGGTGTGACCTATCTTGACAATTGAGATAATATTGTTTTCATTAATTAAATATTTGAGGTTTTACTCATCAAGTTGAAATCAAAATAAATATTCATCCTAGACTTGCGGAAAAGTCAGTAGAGTCGCATCCCCTAACAGTGCGGCTGACTGCATTTGCAGTCCAACGAAATTATTACTGTCTTGAGGTGCCCTGCAGTGTGCAGTCTGGGAGCCAGGTTTTAGAAGTTTTTAAGATATTTCATTATAGTCCTTGAAAATTTCAAAGTAAAAAAAATATTTGGTAGAAGCGCGTCTACCACTAACTAATTTTCAATTTCAAATTTCGCTCAGAGATTTTTACAAAATTTTGTCAGCAGCGTCGGGGTTAAATACAACCTTCGTAAAGGAGCGATAGAGATTCAGGGATCACAACTCACAACCCTTATAGTGTAATTTTTTTCAATGTGTTAAAAATATGACTATTTCGCATAGATAACATAATATCGATGTTTTAGTCTATTTTCATGGCTTCCAAATGGAAAACCCTAATCATCGTATTTTCGTTTTTACACAACCGATAAACAACAATTTACCATTCACTAATGGATGTTTATCAGTTGTGTTAACTTAAAAAATCGTCTGTCCATAAATAAGGCCCTCAGTATCAGGCCCGAAGTTATCTTCGTGATGAAAAATCTCTCATCTCGCATGATTATGTTATTTATTACCTGTTGTGAATTATACATTGTAACAGCACGTACTCGGAAGATCTTAACCATATTTGGAGTAAAAAATGTAGATGAAAATTTGCTGTCTGATGATATATATTTAATATTAAAACACACAAAAAATTATTTTTCCAAGACACGCGACGAATGTTTTGCCGGGTATAGCCTAGGGTCACTTGATAAGCACTACGTCTCGTTCCAGCAGCACGGTAACACACGAAACAGAGCGCGTAATAAGTGTGATCAGTGGCGACGTGTGATTGAAAAACATATTTTTGTTTTAAAAATAAAAAAAATATCATCGGTCAAAATGACATGCACATTTTTTACTCCAAATATGCTCAGGAATCTCTAGTTAAAATCCTTCGGATATGTACATACTCTGTGTTAAGTAAAAAATAACTTGTATTGTGACGTCTAAACAACGTCTTCAGGAGATATCACTGACTTCTTCAACTGTTTTACGCGTAATATATTCTTCTTCTTCTTTCGTCATCAATCAACCGTACTTTTCTAAACTTTTGTAAGCGCCTGTCTCTTGCCATTCCTTTGTATTCTTTACGAACCATTCATTCTGTAATTCGGTAACACAATACAGGAAATGTTGTGATTTTAATTAAAGCCTTGAATGTTTATTATTGGAAAATTTCTTTATTTTGCAGCGAACGCCGCTAGCGCTGAAAATGTCTGAGCGGTATTAATGAAGCGTATCGAATTAATATTGAAAATTATACAAACCACGTGGGATAAAACTTTTGATAGAAAACCGACACTTCCTTTCATTAATAATTTAAATTGTGATACTTGATACTTCAAAGGTTGAATTATAATATAGAACTTATTTAAAGTTTCATCCAAAGAAATGCGATCAACTTAATTGTATTGGCTGTTAACTAATTTATTACATTAATGGGTGTTAAAATTTGAGTAATTTTAAAGTTACAAATACTGTATTTTCACATAGGAGCGTAAAAATTTCCAATGTGTTTGTACCTAATTTTGTTTTTTTTTTTCACTTATATTGCTTCATTTTTTCAGCTTGTAAGATTAATGTTTTATTTTTAATGGAAACATCAAATAATTGTTCTAGATATGGAAAATGTGTTTTATGCTTGAGTTGGTTTAGTTGTTCTTAAAAATTTTAGCATATCGCTTAGTGTAATTCTAAATGTTTTAGATGGACAGAGGAAGAAATTGTGTTGAGGATATAACTACCCACCAGATTATATAAATGTTTGAAAAGGTAAGTTGATTTTCAGAAATTCATACCCGAAAAGCTACTCCCACCTGTCTTTTAAGTGGTTTTCCATTAAAGAAAATATTGTTTTTATCAATACCCATCAAAAATAAATTGCTGAAACGGACGTCTTATGAAAAGGCCGCAAATCCACTTTTATGTGAGAAAAGGCGTACTACTTTAAGTGACAAAGTGTTCCGAGAACTACCCTCAAAGAATAAAGAATAATAAACCAGCCAACTTACTGATACATAAATGCCAATACTTACAATTGCGTGTTGGTACCACCTATTCTCGGTGAATTTTCTCCAGTTTCATTGAATTTGAAAGCTGACATTAATTTATACCGTGTATATTCGTACCTATCTTCTGTTTAGTCTTATCTTCCAAGCAATCTTCCTAGCCTAACTTAATAATGTAGGGTGAGCATTAAAGGTACCTTTGTTTCTATTCGTAAGATGAGCCTTTCATAGAATACAAAAAAAGCTTTTATCAATGAAACGTGCCAACTTCTATGATAAATAAGTATTGGTACATTTGAGACGCTGGAAACCCAATTGATTTATGTAAGAACATTTGTCTTAGTCCTGAAAAAACCTGTTTATCTATCATTACTTTAAGATTTTGTTGAGAAGATTGGTCGTTTTTTTATTTGAGGGTTTTAACAATAAAATAAATGTAGCAATGCTGTTTCAAATCAAAATCGCTGAACTATATAAATGAAAATGAATGACTGCACCAAATTCGATAATTCTTTTTATTGTGCTCGGTATTGTCAGGACAAGTTTTGTATAAAACAACTGGTGAGTTCTGGCATTATGAAATTGACCGGGACTCAATGTATGGAATGGGGGAATGGGAAAGGGGGAGGGGGAAGGGAACTCGGATAGGAAATGAGGAGGAGGAGGGGAATGCGGAAGGGGAGGGAAACTCGGGAGGGTGGTCGTGGGTCGGGGAAGCGGGCGAGTTGAGTGGGGAGAGGGATGGTGGAGGAGGCGGATTGGGAACGCGAGAGGGGAAGGGGACGCGGGAGAGGAAGGGGAGGCGGAAGGGGAACAGGACAGATGGGAAAGGACACGCAGGGAGATAAAATTTCTTTATTAAATGGCATAGCAACGCATTCCGCGAATTCGCTATAATAATATAAATGGAGCGACCGATCAATGAGATTTTTTTAAACAGAGATAATTGGAGTACTAGGAAATGACACAGGCTACTTTTTATCCCGAAAAAAAACATTTAATTCTTGTGGGAAAATTCTCTATACAGTTATTTCCCCGTAATAACATGCGAGCGAAGTCGCGGGTAAAAGCTAGTACCTACGTTATATTCCTTTAAGTTATTTTGACTTCTATTAATGTATACAACTTGCTTATGTATTTCAGTAAATTGTTAATTGTTGTTTCCACCAGCTGCAGCGTTCAAAAACGCGCCACATAATTTCAATGACAATTTTAATATTCTTCTTCATTCTTCGACATTTCATTTTTGTTATCTTCTAGAAATAATTGATAAGTTTGTAGCAATAAATCTAAAAATGTCGTATTTATCGACATTTTAATGGTTATTTCGATGATCAAAAGATAGACAAAGTGACGTAGTGAACTGAACATACTTTCGTTGATTTGAAATTTCCATACAATCATGAAAAAATTAAGACGCCAGAACTCATCGTTACGTTTTCAAGAGTTTTTTTTTATATTGGGAAATAGATTTTCTACTTTATTAAATGCAAATTTACCTTTCAGCAACCCTTATCTGCCTAACTCACCGCTGTCTCGGCCTTGCCTAAAGAAAAACGTGCGGTTAACCAACGACAAGAATTCTCACTTCCAATATAAATTCCAGCGCTTGATTAACATCCTATGACAAATTTTCATCTCATTCGAGATAAAGCACTCATTACCGATACAATTAATAATGTATCTACTTCTGGCGTTAATTTCCGCTTTCCAATTCCAATATAAGTAACACAGAACGACATCTATTGGTGCGATAAACATTAAACGCGATTCCAATTAACCAATGTTTGGTCTTGCCCCTACTCTCCCCATTCCCCCCATTGCTCCCTCCCCCCCCCAACCACAGTGATTGGAATGCAAGGCACGAAGGGAATAGAAAATATTTGGTTATTTAAACTTTATTACCTACTTATGGAATATTCAGTGAATGTTGTGAAGAAGACGAACATCAAAAATAAGTTTTAATTTTAATTTATTAATATATTCTCGTTTGTATAGTGACATTTATACAGCCCTTAGAAAGCATTTTAAAACAGTCCACATATTATAAATAGTGAATATTTTATTCAATTGAAAAACGACCGTATAGGTGAAAACCTTACTTATTAGAAACTAACAAAAAAAGTATGTAAAGATGTATACATTACTTATCCAGTCAAAGAGGGTTATTTATCTGTAGTTTAATAATATTTTTTTTCTGTTTTTAATAATAATTTCTCGTCGAAATTTGAAATTTTTCCAATGTATTTTAATTGTTCTATATACTTACATATTTCTTATTTTCGAATATCATTTTAGAAACTAGATAAAATCACATTTATTTGAAATACAAATATTTGAAATACACTTAAAGTAATAATTAATTACTAATTACACTTTAAGTTTGTACCTTACTACAGTTTCGCGGCAATCTTTTAATTAGGAAAAGATACGAGCGCCATCTTTTAACGCCTTGCTGAACTTAAACTTCAAATTGTTGATAAAATCTTGTACTCGGATAAACATGTTGATTTATTTAGATTTCTCAAGAGATCGATACAATAACGTCATTTTAGTTAGACAGGTTCCGAACTTCACTATACCTTCTTCGGAGATTTGAGATATGAAATTTTGCAATTTATTACGATTTCTGATAATCTATTTATCGTTTTCTCATTTGATTGAATCTTGCGAAAAGTATTTTAGTTTAACTGTTTTAAAAGAAAATATTTAAATAGGTCGTAAGAACATATTTAAACGTGCAGCTAGAACTCCATAACATCACACTTTTCTTGTCAAGGGCCACATAGGACAATGTGAGGTATCATCGCGGGCCGCACAATTATAAATTTCCCGAACTACCGAAATATGTGAATTTTCGCACACGTGGTACAAATGATTTTTTAAATTTATTTATTTACAAAATAAAAAGTACGTGTATATTATGTTTTTCGATGCCCGTTTTATTAGGATATACCTGTGTTGGGAGAGGCGGATTACAATAGATACAATAACAAAAATTAACCAATATTAATGTTTACTTCGCTTTATTAGTACGTGATTAGCATGTTTTTTGTCTTTTTTAGACCATATTTTTAACCGGTAACCCTAACCTAACTTAAGCTATTTTAAATTTTTTATCATCACTCTTAATATCACCTCTCTAAGGTGCTCCTGCTGAGTTGTCTGGTCACCGAAGTAGGTACATTACGCGCGTTTACAATCCACTTAGGATGTGGTCAAAAACCAGTTGAGCGTTTTAAAATCAATTAAAATCTATGTTTTAAAATCATAAGGTGCACAAAATATTTGAAAAAAGATGGATAATATAACTGTACATGAAAAAAAATATTTAGAAAGAAAGCGGCAGATATTTGGGCGGGCCGCACAAATATCCGCCGCGGGCCGCAGTTTGACGACCACGGAGCTAGGGCATAATATTTTTTTGCGTATCCTTTTTTTATTTATTTATTTAATGCCCAAAGGGCTTTTACATGTTTGGTAGTACAATAAATTCATGACTGATGATTTTTAAACAGGTACAGAAATGATAAAAATAAAATTAGATAAAAAAGCACACAAATCATAAAAATGCAAAAATAGGTTTACAGAAAAACAGATATGTTTAGGAATAAAACAGATAGAGAAATAATAATAATAAAATTAGATAAAAAAGCACGCAAGTCATAAAAATACAAAAATACAACAATTTCATCGGTTTACAAAAATACAGATATGTTTAGGAATAGTTTTGGAATAAGTTTTTTACAAGATCAGCAAAATTCGCCAATATTTTAAACATGTCAATATCACCTAAGTACTGATTTCCCATAGTGTGAAATCGTTGTATCGGAGAGGGGGCAATGTAGTTCCGCTTATGAATGCTACAGTAGAATAGTGTATTTTGTCGTGTGATTACTGTCGGTATTCGTAAGTTTATGAGTTGCAGGAGTTCGCAACAGTAAAATTTAGAGTTAAGTATTTTGTATAAAAATGTTAAGTCGTTTATTTTACGTCTGTCTTCTAGTGTGTGTATGATTCTAATAAGATTTCCCTTATGGCATCCCAAGATAGGGCCACGTTCAAATTAAATATTTTCCTTTAAAATATATTAGACTAAAATATTTTATAAAAGATTGGACCTCAAAATCAGAAATTGTTAAATATATTGAGAATTCGCCTTTGCAAACTTTGACACATCAGAACAAGATGAGGCGAAGTTATAACCCTATCCAAGTAAAGTGAAGAATTATAATGCGCCTTGTAAAAAACGATCGACTGTCCGAAACAAACAAACTGGCAATTGTAAAAGGTTCAAAGTGATGTTAGATCCATGTAGAATATAAAGAAGCTGGGGCAGGGTATTTATAAAAAAATAGTCAGCGTTGGTCAGTTTATTTCTCTTATATACAGGGTTCACAGCTTATAATAAAAAACAGAGTACAGGAAAGTTGTAGCACAAAGTAAAATCAGTTAGAGTTTAAACAATGTTCACTAACGTTCTCGCTAAACACTTAGCGTAATAACCCCAACAAAGGACCCTTGATCTCTTAGTTGGGTTAAGGTTTTCCCGACAAGTAATGTCCCCGAGGGCGCTGTTACTTGAATTCCCAAGGAGGACCCAGAGGGCTCTCTCGACTTGGTACTGAGGAGGATTAGGGGAAGGTTAAGGTTTCCCTACAAGTAATGTCCCCGAGTGCGCTGTTATTTGAATTCTCAAGGAGGACCCAGAGGGCTCTCTCGACTTGGTTCTGGAGAGTTTAACCAGAAGACTGGACACTCTGGCTCCATATAGGCCTGCACGGTGCCATTCCCTTTGGGGCAGAGTAGTGCCAGCCGATGACGGATGGGTGGGGGTAGCTGGGCCAATGGGGTGTCTTCTTGTCCGGATGGTGAGCTGAAAGTTGCCGATCGAGACGGCGCTATGCGTGTGAGGGAGAAAGTATTCGGATCGGATAAATACCGCGCGCTACAAAGCTTTAAAAACTCGACGTCAGAACTTCGTCATAAAAGTATCTACTGAAATACAACACAGATGGCTCTGAAAATTATTTTGGATTTTGAAATGATCAAAAGAAACGGTTTCGCACTCAAAGGTCAAAATTATCAGTTTTTAGTTTTTATTTTCAACAATAAAATGAAAGATTTCCCAATGTAAGAAACATACACACCATTGGTATTTTTTCTGAAGAATGATAAAACAAATAGAATTTTTGAAAAACCGTAATTTTTTCAAGTAGTTAGAGGCTAGATTATTTTGTTTATATCACATTCTAAATTCTAATGATGCATTTAAAACTTTTTTTGTATAATATTATTGCGAGTAAATTGATAAATATTTGGGTGTTAAGACATCCATTGTTATATGTGAAATGGACTTCGGCTATCTGCATCGTTACATCTTGTCATGAATAGTAAGAAGATTTTTGTAATTTTTGAGTGAGTTCAAAATATTTCTAAAGTATTTTATGTATTTTAGTAAACGTTTTGGATAAATATTCATGTAAAAGCATACACTACATTTTTTAAGGTTTTAATAGTGTTAATTATTTACTTATGATTGGTTCACTCTTAATTTTTATTCATTGATAAAAGTTATACTTTTTGATAAACAGGTAGAAGACGATATTTTCTTACGTAAATACTGCACAAGAGTTTTAAATGCTCCGATCTGTCCGGAGCCGGTGGGACTACGGCATCCTCAATCGGGGATGTTGTGAAACTGAAGGGAGTGGGAAAGGGAAAGAGATGAGGAAAAGGTGGGGAGATGTGAATATGGGGACTACCTGGCTATTCAAATCTGATCACTAAACAGGTTTGTCATTCCAAGCAACGTTTCGATTCTGAGTGATACTGAGAGTATCGCCGTAAAGAGCGATTCTGTATCTTAATCGTCTGTCACGTATGTGTGATTGTCTATGGCTTACAATTGCTTTTTCTATGGGCTGATGTGTAATCTGCAGGGTTGCCAATGCTTATGTTCTAAAATACCAGCAATAAATTACAACTCAAATGCAAAATCATTATATTTTCCAAGCCATAAAAAACTACAAGAACCTCCCTTCTGAATTTTTTATTTATTTTTATTTATTTATTTATCTATAATAAAATATATTTACAATGGTTTTATTTGTATGCCTGTCTCACTAGGGTATACCTGTGTCGAGACAGGCGTACATAAATGAATATAGTAGTTACAAGGATATTTCAGGTAAAATACATATTATGAATAGAATTAGAACAGAAGGGTGATTGGAAGGGTGGTAAATCTTTTAAAGAGAGTTATTTTATAAATGTTGGAGATGGAGTAATGAAATAAATTCTGCCTAGTCTATTTATAGGTTAAATTTGACAGGATTCCATTATTTTCGTTTGTTTTACATGGGTTAGGTTGTATGTGAATAGTTATTTCTGTCTATGTGTGATTTATTTTACAGATATTACGCTGTATCATCGACCAATCGGAACAAATAAATAAAATTAAACAGTTTTTCACAAACAAACTTACAGTAAAAAGTAAATATTATTTACAAAACAGATTATAACTTACAACTTAAGTAAGAATCGTGGCTCCCTTATCAGGCAGAAGAGCTCCTCTTTTCTGATAAGGTTTACATGGCCAAAAACGATCTTTAATTTAATATTTTATAAAATATATTTGTGTATATGTAACTAATATTTTTATATTACCTACAATAAAAAAAAAACAAATAAAAATAAAATGTTAAAATTCCACAAATTGGGGAAAACAAAATAACAACTTCCCCTCAATTTCCCCACAAGTTCCCCGCAATTTGGGGAATTTCCCGCAAATTGGCAACCCTGTGAAGCTGTCAGCGCAGTCGCCGACTTCTCAAATGTCAAATCCATGGCATACAACTCTAAACGTACATTAAATGAATACAAAATCATGTATACTTTCGCATTTCGTTTGTTAAACTAGTTGAATTCGGCGACATCGCTGACAGCTGACATATCAGTCCGTAGAAAAAGCAATTGCAAGCCATAAGACAATCACACAAATTTGACAGATGATTACATATGGAATCGATTCCGTATGCACAAAAGATACAAAATCGCTCTTCTGGTGGATAATTAAAACTCTATGTACGAGTACCTATAATCGAACGTTATTATTACCTTAGCGTCTGCGTTTCAGAACCCAGCTACGAGTGCATCTCGGACGCCACCCATACGCGCCACGCAAAAAATAACATCTGGGTACGAGGAATTTCACACAAAGCTGGCGCTATAATTTGGTTTCTAATTCAAGAATTCGACACAAGATGACGCTACTTCCGCCAACACCTCGCATGTGGACGTTTCTTCCCTAGGTATAACTACTACCAACTTGTAGAATTCAAGTATCTATCCTTATATGGAGAGATTACATATGGTGTCATTGCCTCTCACGGTTACTTTAACTCGGTGACTAGCTGTCACTGGATCACAGTGGATCAAGTGGATCCGAAGAACTGGCTATTTTTGGAACCAGTTTTTATCGGATTTATAAAATGGTTACCTATACTCAAATAGGGCGAAGCCGAATGTAGAAGCCAGACGCAGGGCCTAGCAGCAAAAATCTGCGGACCGGGTTTTTAACTGCTAGTACACATGGTTAGAGATAGTTGTGTATTCGTTAGGGTCCTTAAAGCTTTATCACCTTTCAAGGAACTTCCCAAGTCACAAGTCGTATATATATATCGTGAATAAACTTTATGTTCGCTCATGTGGTCAAAAGGTCACGCACTAGTAATTTCCTTTATTTGACTTATTTGAGCGTTTATACCGTACAGCGTTTTACGACCATGGTCCCCGATAATTATTCTAATTTATTACGTACTCCCTGTTGTTTTAAGGGATGCCAAGATTACCTATAATACCTATCCACCCCCTACGAAGGTTCTACAGCATAATATAATCGTGCTGTGATGAATGGACTTGCTTAACTATTTTTGGGAGATTGTCTTACTAAGTATGCCTATTAAAATGATGCATTCTTAGCAAAGATAAATTTTCTACATTAGGCGTCTTTAATTTTTATTTATATTAACTTTTAATTTTTTAAATTAATTTTTTATTTTGACTTAAAATAGATCTGAGAAATTTATTTATTGAGGACAATATTAGCTAAACTCTATCGAAAATCTGAAACAGAAAAATCAGAAAAAGATACGGTCACAACTGGGACTCGAACCTAGAACATGAAAAACATGAACCTAGAACAGAAGACATGGGTCTTACCGGGTCAGTGCTCTACAAACTGAGCTAATGTGACCGTATTTTTTTCTGATTCAAGTTTTCGATTGAGTTTCGCTGTGGTTCATTAATTAAATATTATAATTTGAGATTTTACTCATTAAGTTAAAAATAAAAATTCATCCCAGACTTGCAGAAAACTCAATAGATGTCGCATATTAAATAAAAAAATGATACATTTATTCAAGACACTATCTAGACACCAGCATTTAATTCTGGTTGAATCTTGCAATCATACATAAAGATAGCAACCAATAAAAATAAGCGTTAAGAAAATGAAGATAATGTTGGTGGTTTTATAGTTCTGCTAGTTTTAAGAATGATACAGTTAAATATGACCGAATTGGATAGGGGCACCGATCCGGCAGTCGTAGGTTCGGGGTTCGAGTTACAGATGTGGTCCCAGACGTATCTTTTTATGACTTTTCTGTTTCGGATTATTGAATAAGTTAACGATAATATTGTCTTCCTTAATTAATGTTCTTTGCAATGCAGTGTTAAAATGTGGAGATTGGGAAAGAAAGCAAGGCTGGTGTAATAATATTGATGTTAAAAAAGTGACGTTTATATGATTTAAATATGTAGGGTGGATGAAATAAAAAACAAGAAGAGTATATTTATTTATTTATTTTTATTTAAGTACATAAAACAGGCATTATGCCCAAAAATGTATATACATGGATGATTTAAATTACATAAATTATAACAAAGATAATATCAGTAATAATTAGCTACTCGTAAATATGCAAAAGTGAATGACGAACAAGAATGAGTAAAAGGTAGAGTACGAAAGAATCACCAACAGTTTATTATTGGCACCTGTGCTGATGGGACAATGATTTAGTAGGTACAATATTTCATGTCAATGAATAAAGGGCTTCATCACAATATCAGCTTTATACGATTGATGGTAAAATATATTTTTTGAAGTGATTGAATGGGTTATTAAAAATGTCAATTTCATTATTAGAGCAGTGTATAGTGTTATAATGTCTTAATGTTCGTGGTAAAGGGGAGAAATATCCTGTATTTGTGTGGTAGGTAGATATATAGAAAATATCTTGCATCCTCCTTGTTGAATTTCTTGACGGTGTGTTAATGTTAATTTGGGATAAAATGTTTGGTGTATCAACTGATGCATGTATAATTTTGTGCAGAAGAAATAAATCAGAAAGTTTCCGTCTTCCTGTCAGAGAGTGTAGTTTATAGTGTAGAATTCGGTCTTTATACGTTCCAAATTGATCAGATATACCTTCGCGATAAGCAATATGACAATATGCTACGGAAGGCAATGGTAGAAGAAGTCGGGGACTCCCGAGGAAGATAGGGTACGATCAAGTGAAACAATTAGTCGAATCGGGTCAAGTCGAGAGTCAGAATAACAGAAAAGTAATTTTTTAAACATCATCTCAACCCAGGAAGTCCTAAGGTAAAAAGTTTCCTCAGGGCCTACGTCATCTTTGGGGTTGCTGTGATCCGCCCCGCCACGCAAGAGGTGGGCAAACGCATCCACCGCCGAGACCGAGACAAACCTTACTCCATGAATCCTCGCCTCCTTGCTAAGTCGCTAAACGTAGCGAACCACTTGGGGTGACCTATGGCAGGGGGGTTTGTTATAATGGATCCCGTGGCGGCGGTACCCATTCCCGCGGATAAATTGAAATGAGACGGTGTATGTGAATAAAGCATGATAGTGCCAAGCCAGCGTAGTGTGCTGGTCTAATTTCCCTGCCTACCCCTGTCGGGAAGTGACGTGAAGGTTTACTTTGTCTAATAAACCTGCTAAATAATGATCATCGAACATGTAACGATAATGAAATACACAACATAAGTTTAATATCGAAAATTCCTACATTTCAGCAATTGCTTGTACGAGTATTTAATCAATGTTACATTTAGTGTGGTAATCGACCTATTTACGTTGCATTTATTCGTTGGCTACGTAAAGCTGCTGTATTTGAGGTAAATTCAATACTTATAACTGTCATTTTTCATTAGAAGGGTGCGCTTCATTTGCAGACGGACCCCCCATCTAAACCGTAAGTTTTGAAGTTCTAAATCTATCAGAGCTTACCACATTTAAGTTATGAGCCTGAGTTATTAAACAAACGCATTTTACATGAATTACCGTTTTTAGTTTCCGATTATACAAAAACACAATTATATATTTGTATTAATGATTTTCCATTTCCTAATGATTTTTTTATCAGTTCATTCGATACAGTTTTGTCACCTTATATTTATTTAAATGCTTATTATAGAATTGGTATTTACACTTCAATGATTAATAGGAATCTCTTTTTGTAACACTCAATAACTTAGAACCAATAATAGTTTAATTTTCGTGGAAAGAAAACTTGTGTTGTCAGCAGGTGTGCGAAAAAACATTATATTACTGATAAACGTGTTTAATATTTTACAAAACTAATGAAAAAACCACTATTTTTTAATTTTTTTATTATTGTACAACAGAATATTATTCTAATTACAGTTTAGTCGCCATATCGGCATTTAGGCAGGTGACTCTTCAATAAAAAATTTAAGGCATTTAGAGAACGTTCACTTCATCCAAATGGTTTGCAAGTTCATTTAATAGCACCATTACTCTCGTCATGCTATGCTTTGCCAGGACGTCGGTTCTGCCATTCGCTACTCTGAACATGTCATGGTATCGACTCTCGCTGTGGTGGTCTGGTACATATAAATGATAGCATCCCAACACGAATGTTGAAATTGTTTGTTTAAATGAGGAAATTTTTCTAAATTTTGAAAGACATAAAATAGCTAGACTTGCTTTCCGCCTAGTTTCCAGACTCATAGAGACAATTTCCTCAAGTAAGTCAATATGGTGCATGAATCGGATAGGTTCATAAGTCCGTATATAGTCATACCTGAAGAATTTCTTCTCGATTCGCTCCTACATATAAATGTACTTCCTACGTGTGGTATGGTGCCCAAACATCGCTTGTATACTCTAGCTATTATTAATTATTAATGTAGGGTAAATAGTTGTTTTTCAGTTTTGTAAGGTTTAAAACACATTTTTTAGTAATGGGGATAAATACGAACGAAATTATTTATTTTTAACTGTACCATTAATAAGAGTTTAACTTAAGAGGTAATAATTTACAGGTTAAAAATTCAAATATTAACAACAAATATTTACCATGATTGTTTATTGTTTTAATATTATTAATTACGCGGTGCTTTGGGAATGTTTAAATCATTCACAAGCGAAACTGTAGTCGTCAATTGTTAAATGAAATGTCGTTTAAACAAATTGTTTATCGTACCTAGTCACAAAAAACAGCATTTACTAGCCTTCTCTCTTGCTTAGGCTATGTCTGTGAATATATATAGTTCACATTTGGTTACATTTATGGAGTACTAGCTAAAGTTCCCGGCTTTGACCGGGCTTTACGCAGAGTTATTAGAAATCAAACTACTACTTTTATTTTATTTGCAAGTTAAAGAGTGTAAAATTTCATCAGTATTAAAATAATTCTGCGCAAAAGGGCACGAATTGGGGCTAGGCGTGGTTTTTCGAAACCTCCCTTGTTTTGAAGGTCAAGTGTGCAAAATTTCATCTACCTCGGAAAGAACTGCAGATCTGTATAAACATCTAATCTACACCGCCGGCTCAAGTGTCCGTCCGCCACAGACACCCTTCTTTATATAAACAGATAGATTCATAGCTCGAACCCTAATACCCATCAACATTTTTTTTAATCGCAGCCCATCCCATTTGGCAGACATCTGTTTCACTTCCCAAGCTAAGTACTACTCTAATCGTGAAAATTCATTAATGGATAAAGTTAATGATTACCTACCTCAATATTTAATTTCCCAGCTTAAAACTAACTTCATTCAAAACCGATTTTTATTCCGCAGAAATCTGGCGAGAAAAAGTGTAAAACCTTTTACCCCAGACCTCATTAAAGTCCCGAGCGATCTGTTTTTGAAACTCCTTTGGCTTTTCAGGTTTCGTGCAGCAACTGAAAGTTTCGGTCGCTCGTTAATAGGAGGCGTCCTATTGAGTGTATAAGAAAGTTGACGAGAAATTATTATTACAAATTTTGAAAGTCTGCTCCCATCGCATAACGGGGATCATCACTTTCCAAAGGGGCGGCTAATTGGCTGAAGATGAACCCTTTGTATGAGGATTTTGACGAAATTGTTTTGACGGGACTCGGGAGTTTATCCAGGGTAAAGTTAAAGTAATTAATATCGGAAAGGTGAAGTTCTTTCTTTTTTTTCTTTTTGAAAGTGAGACCTTGTCAAAAAAATGGCTGCATTTTTAGTTTTAGAAACAAGGAGTGTTTGAGAGATCTCTATCTGGGAATGCCATAATCAGTCGATAACTATTAAAAAAATTCTGACTGTTATGTTGTTACGCAATGCTTTTTTTTCTATGAAAACTATGCAGTCACTGCTCGAAGCTGTCCATATCGACTGCTTGCAGCAGTTCGTTTATACCCAGGCTTAAGAGAAATATAAACTCTAGAAATATTTCGAATCTCATGCCTGCAAAATTTTAAAATCGAGCGTCTTTTTGCACGAGGCCAGTAAGCGAAAAAGTGGTTTTTATTTATTTTGTGCATAATTTTATAAGAACGAAAAAAGTTAGAACATGGAAAACCTCAAAAATAGTCTTAGCCATAAATTTAGTTTCTTTTGTTACTTCATAGTTAAGTCATGAAATTTGAAATTTCAATCATTTTTTTTGGTGGTTTACGCTTATATTTTTTGTTACGTAAATAATAATTTTATTGTAACTCCAAAACATAGAAAAGCTAGTAAAAGCTTCGATTTATCAGTAGCATATTTTTTGATGTTCATACTGTAAGCCGATTCGTCGTAAAGATTAATCAAAATAGTATCTAAATAGGATTTCACGTATATATTCATCTTAAGTAGCAGAAAGGTGAACCGTCCAACTGAATGGAAAATACCTAGTCGGGAACGCCTCGGTAAGACAATTAAATAATAAAATGCTCTTGATAGGTTATGTCAAGAGTTAGCATAATAGAAGTGTATTAGATGATTTGTGAATATTATTGAAGCAACACTTGTAACTGATTGTTTACATCGGTACCATCCAATCCTGAATGCGATAAAGTACAGCATGAGTGGCGGAGAGCGTTTGCCCCATCACTAGCAGCAAAGATGATCGTGGCCATTCTGCACAAACTTCAGTTCGGAATAGGCATGCCCACGGGAAGTAGGTTACCTGCGGCTGTCAGAACTCAACACACCATAGCGTTCCGGATTCGTAATATCTTAGTATATTCGAAAGGTTACCACTTAATTATCAGATTAAAACTCTGGCGCTCAACAAAATCCATTAATCATGCATCCACAGAAAACTACATAAACTTCAGTTTCATTAATTCGTGCTATATAATTAGACTGTTGTAATATCATCTTCGATGATTAGAAACACCCTTGAGATCACGTTAAATATCAGATTAATTTCAATAAACCTTTTTATATTACGATAACATCAGTCTTTCATTGATCATATTGAATCTCATATAAAATTCTTGTACTACCCTTTCAGAATACATAAGCTAGTCACACATTACAATATTATTTAAACACGAGTCGTTACATTGGTGCCCAACCCCAATACAGCCGCTACGCATTCACAAATCTAAGTGTCGAAGAAATACGTGGCATTTAATGTTTGTGGTTACCTGAACGTAAATATGTATACTGGTCATCGTAATGATGCATATACATGCACAAACATGAACGCGAGCCAAACCATTAATAATGGGAAAGGAACAAAGCAAAGGCAAACCAAAGGTACCTTCAGCCTCACAACATACCGCAATTGGGAATGCCAAAGTCCCACCGGATCCGGAGAGTTAGGACTCGTTAAATAACGTGCTTCAAAAATTAGGCTTTTTTTTCGGATGGTCAAAATATTTTCGCTTTACAATAAAATGCAAATATTTGGAATATTTCTGAACACATTCAAAAACCAAAAACTGTTTTAGAATGGTGATGAAATACGCTTTCAAATTATAGAATTCGAAAAATATATATATTTTTTAAATTATAAAATTTTTGCATACAAACATAAAAAAGTTTTCAAAATGGATCACCTTATGTTTTTTCTAACTAAAGTTACTGATAATAAAAAAAATAAAAACAGATGCACATTTTATTAGACAAATGTATAACAAACACATTATTGTAACCTCAATTTTTTGTCGCTCTATGAAATTTTTTTTAAAAAAATTCCCGAAGTTTCAAATTCTTTTTTCAATTTGCGATTCAAAACTTTGTGTACATAAAAGTGTACATTTTATTTTTTTGGTGGCTATTTTTTATATTGGAATATAAAGCATGATGTTTTTCCTTTCTAACACCGATTAGAACATATTTCTTACTATGATAGTAAGGGAGTTACGGCGTCTTATGTGAGACCTATGTGCGTTGGGACAAATCTGGTCTCCTGTGATTAAACGGGTTATACAGGCTGTAAGACATATCCGACCAGCGATTCCTGACTTTATTCATAGTAAAAAAAGGTAGATGTCGTTTTTCAATTACACACAATTTTTTTTCTAATATTAAGTTGTACGCTCTCTGTCTCGTTCCAGCAGCACCATACAGATGAGACGGAGATTTAGATATTATTTAAAAAATTAAAACGAGATCGCAGACGCATATTACATATAGCTTTTTAAACATCCAGTGTAATTTATAAAAGTAGGTACCTATAATAGTTTCTCCGTTAATTTATAATGTGACGTTTTTCCGTTAGGCGACATTTTTTCAATTACACACAATTTTTTTTCTAATATTAAGTTGTATGCTCTCTGTCTCGTTCCAGCAGCACCATACAGATGAGACGGAGATTTAGATATTATTTAAAAAATTAAAACGAGATCGCAGACGCATATTACTTATAACTTTTTAAACATTCAGT
Source organism: Limnephilus rhombicus (assembly GCA_929108145.2). Lineage (NCBI taxonomy): Eukaryota > Metazoa > Arthropoda > Insecta > Trichoptera > Limnephilidae > Limnephilus > Limnephilus rhombicus. Next base: position 29,081,047 of record OV815277.1, on the reverse strand, counting down.
GTAATTTATAAAAGTAGGTATAATAGTTTCTCCGTTAATGTATAATGTGTAATAATTAATCAGCATTATTTCGAAGGTTCGGTGGACCCTAAAGGTTAAAAGGAGTTAACTTGTTTAACGTCATCTAACAGAAGAAATTACTCAAGATTAAGCCGCAAAAGTAATTGCCCCTAAATCACCAGAATTCTTCTCAAATATTTAAGAGAAAACACTAGGTGCGCCCTTCACGACCAAATAATAATATTTAATAAAAGATTAAAATTTTGAAAAATTCATAAAAATTTCAACTGACAATGAATAGTAATTTTTTTTTAGGAGCTATCTGGCAAAGTAGCATAAGGTTTGTTCCTGGGCTATGAAGTAAAACCCTGGCGAATTGCAAAGGTTATTCTATTTTAGTGAATTATAAAAATATGTTTTAAAAATATATATTATTTCTTTTTGCCTGTTTACAGAATAGAAAAATCCGGTGCAGCATTTTGACAAACTAACATGAAATATTTATAATACACTAGCAAGTACCCGGCGAGCGTAGCAATGCCATTCAAAGAAATAAATTGATTCTCCCTGCATGTCCTTTCCCGTGCGTCCCCGTTCACCTCCTGAGCCCCCTTCCCCTCCCGCGTTCCCCTTCCACCTTCCCCGTCTTCTCCCTATCTCGTCAACCCTACCGCGAACCCCACCTCCCACGTTTTCCTCCCCCTCCTGCCTTTCCTCCCTGCCGCTAAAATATAAAATATATGTAAATTTGTTTGTATGTACAAATTTCATAACGCCAGAGCTTACCATTATATATATTTATTTATTTATTTGTTTACCAAGACATACACAGAACATTATAATACAGATTATAAGGTATGTTAAATTAAATTATTACATGGTTATGTACCTATTACGTAAGTCCATAGAATGTCATTTGATAATTACGCCTGAGATATGAACCGGTCTTAAAACTTAATTATTGAATGAATGAAGTAATAATAATAAGAAGGAAGAAAAGAGGGGGGGGGAGATAAGGAGACATTTTGAAATCAAGAATTATATGCTCACTAATTGTAACTGACTGATTAAAGTTTAATGAAAAGTTAAGTGTAAGTAATTTTAAAACAATTATATCACGCCAAGAAATTTAAAAAATTAGTTTTGTATGTTTGCAAGGAATCATGAAAAATGTCTAAGTGTAGTAATTTTTCATAGTGGTTATAAGTTATGATTGCGCGAGTAATTGGTGAGTTACTCGCTGCATTAGTGTTATTGGATTCTATATGAAAAAGAGAAGTGTGCCTGGTACGCCTCATTGTCCTATAACGCCTCATTATCCTATAACCTTCGTGGGATTGCGCTCAACAAATCACCAACGTTTCATTGCAATCGGATGAACGGTATGGCAGCGCATAAAATACGAACAAACAAACAAATATTGATTTTTATACATAAGATTGAATGATTTGTGTAGTGTTGAGATATTTTCAGATTCCTTTTTCATCTTAAGTAAAATTTTGACGATTGAAATCATGTCAGCCCTGATTGTTATTAAAAAACATTACTTTTAAAGTATTTTTATTAAAACACCACTTTTTTGTGTTAATCTGCCGTTGTCACCTCTTTCGAAGCACAGTTAAAGACATTTTTTATTAGTAACAAGTCGTACCGGATATAAAATCTTTATTAAATATGTAACTGAAACACCGTCCACATGTACTTAATAAGTATAGACCGTCTAATCACAAAGGAGTTATTTTAAGGGTGGAATATAATTGGCAATCTCATATTATCTATATCAATTTTCTTCCAGCGCTAAGATGGCGCACCTCCATAAAGGCATCATTCTACGAAATCTGCGAGAAATTTTCAATTAGTCGTGTCATTTCGCATCATAATAATTAATCTTTACTGCGCACACAAGAGTGGGCCGAAATATTTTATGTGTTGCCCTATTAAAAAAATGGCCGGAATAATGAAGTTAATTCGACGCGCTATCGGGCGCCGACATAAAATATGAGTCGACTAATTGAAGGGAGAATTTTACTCAAGGCTCCTCCACGGATCATAAAACAGTTTGGGAATGCTCCGCCATAAAGAAAACTTTGAGAACTTTATGAAGGTCTATGAAATTGTTAATTTCGAACTAGGAGTCAACAACCCTTAAACACTCAGATCGTTTTCCTTGATAGATAGGCACTAATACCTACACGATTTCCATAATAATAATAACTAGCAGTTAAAACCGGCAGGTTTTTGCTACTAGGCCTTGCGGGTGGCTTTTGGTTCAGTTTCGCCCAGCTTAAGTATTGGTAAGCATTTTAAAAATCCGATAGAAACTGGTTCCAAAAATAGCCGATAACTAGGATCCACTGAGATCCAGTAACAGCTAGTCACCGGGACAAAGTAACCGCGACAGGCAATGACGTCATATATAATATATTGACATGTGGTATTATTATTTACATTCACAACTGCCAGTTACAATAATAACCATATTATCGTCAATCTCTCCATATCCGGAGAGATTCACGAAAATACAAATCCAATAATATTTACGCCTGCCAGGCGATGATCCCCACGCTAGCTGTTAACGTAAGGGTGTCGTTGCTTTAATTCGGATCTATTAGAAAAGTAGATTTGTATACAAACTCAATGTACGATAACGGTTTTGGGTAAGGCGCGGCGTCAGAGTTGTATTCTTAGCCGGATTCTTAAATTTCAACCGTACAGTCGCTAGGCTATAAACACTATTTTATAATTGGATCATTTGTAGAGCGCTGTTTTCGTGAAAAATCACCTCTAAGTCACTGTTCAATTTATTAGGAGTTCCTAGGCTTTATCCATTTTTTTATTTACAAACATACTTCCCGGGCAGGTCACTTCCGATGGTTCCATGCCAACTCAGAATGAATCCAACTCAGAAACACCTCAGAAAGGTCATTAAAAGTTATGAAAAAATAATTTTCAAATAGCCGGTAACCCTAACCTAAACCTATAAACCCAATTCTTTTATATTATTTTATCATCACTCTTAAAGACCTTTCTGAGGTGCTTCTGAGTTGGTTTCATTCTGAGTTTTCCGGTCACCGATCTGAATAGCACTTCCAACTTTCTTTGGCCCAATCTCCTTCTTTCAGCCCCACAGCATAACCCAAATAAAGAATGCCACAGTTCCTCCGGGCGGGGGTAGTTGGAGCTCCAACATATACGAAATAAATTTACCGGTTAAAAAACTCCTCTTTAATTTCGGTTGAATGCGGCTTTAGCGTAAAATTTGAGAAAATAAACGGCCTACTCTATAAAAGAGCGATCTATTGTTTCCTCACTTAAGACAAAATTTACGAAAAAATCTTTTCGACTTCGAAAATTTTTAAGCTTTTTTTTGTTCCGGAAGATCTTACTTGAAAGAAACGACTAACACATTGATTCATATCTATTTTAATTTATTTGTAATGTACATAACAGACAGAGGGTTAACATACACAAATTATAAAGAAATAACTAAGCTAATAACTAAGTCCAATAGCGGTGTGAAGTTGTACTAATAAAATATGTAAGAATATTATGTAAAATAATACCGAAGAAAAAAAAAGCTTGACTTAACCGCTCTGAAAAATGTTTCCAATCAGCTATTAAAAGAAAGAGAAACATTCCCGGGTCACAAATAACTCAAAATTGTTTGAAAATCTCCTACCACCACCACAGTAAGCGGAAAATGTTGGTTGTGTCGTGATGGAGGATTTAGTCAGCCAAGGTAATTATACCATTATCTCATTATTAAACTATCATATTAAAAACTTATCGAATTCATTTGTACAACCTTTTATGGTAATGTAACTACGGATTTGTATTGTATTCTATAAACCTATTACCGCTGTATTAATTTAGCTATGATCTGTAAAAGATCCAATTGGGCATAATAAAGGTTTGCCATTTTCAAACTTAACTACAAAAAACTATTCACGTTTATGTTTATAATATGCGTAATATCAAGTTACCACACATCGCTTTGTAACAGCTAATCGTTCTTTCAGAGTACCTTTAGCACTCTCATGTTACTCTTATTATTCTAACACTTATCGAACTCCATTGTACAACTTTACATGATAATGAATCTACACGCCTACATGCATTGTACCTGCTTATACCTGCTTATTCAGCCTTACTAAAAAACCCAGTGAAAATTTTATTCAATTGACAAACGGCCGCGGATGTGAAAACATTACTAATTAAAATTTTGTTCTTTGAAAGAAATACACATGGTTTCCACGGCCTGAGAGGGTAGTTTATCTCTGTTTTAACCATTGATGTCCGAACGATATTTGTAATTTTTCCATAGTATTTTGAATGTTCTACATATTTCTTATTTTTGAAGGTGTCGTAAAAACAAATACCATTTATGAAAATTACCTTTTAGATTTGTGTATTTGAAATACACTTTAGCTTTCAAAAACTGCCATATTTTAAGATTCAAACTCGGAAAAAAATGGAAAAAATTTTCCTCCCAAAACATTTTTGACCAAAATGTAGAGAAATTTAAATAAAATCAAAATTAAAAAAACACAGTCCTTTATGTAATAAATTTGGAAGGAAACTATCACCTCACTTTTTCATCGTGTATACAATAAAAAAATAATAAAAAAATTTAAAGTTTTTTTTTATTGCCAACAAAATAACTTAGAAATAATACCGAAATTTAAAACAGATTTCTTGCATCTCTAAAGTCGTTAATTTTTTTGATACGTTTACGAACACATGTATTAGATTTTAATATAATAAAAAATTATCACTTTTAAGAAATTCTCTTAAAATAAAGATCGTAAAATGAAAATTTAATCTTTTAAGTAACCTATAAAAAACAATTTTCTGACAGTTCAACTTTGAAAGTACGGCTTTTGTACAATAACTTGATTAAACTGATGTAAACCACACAAATAACATGGTAAATATATCAGTTATGTGAACAAAAGAGTAAATTCGTCACTACAGTAGAAATTATCACAAAATTTTCGATATCCCGCCATAAAACACACCGAGCTGTTTTGTCATCGCGGGCTGTCGCGGGCCGAAGAACTAATGCATAGGCGCGCCAATAATGCCCCTTGCGGAGAAAAATTAAAACAACACTGTTTCCTAGTAAATTAAAACCATATACAACGTTGTCACATCTTCAATGCGTTTTAACAGCGTGACCACGTAAGAAACGTTATTGGTAATAAAACTTGTTTTAGTGTATACGAGGTTTATTTATGTTATTGCAATAACACAGTTAATCGGTCGCGCTGTGGTTTTTTTAGTAAGGCTGTAAGAGTTTAAGAGGGAATAATCAGACACAACCGGAAATATGTCATTTTTAAATAAAATTCTAGCCGTATTGACTCTTTTCCACAAGAAAGTATAAATTGGTTGTTGAAAGATTTGTTCTTTTATCTAGTAAAGTTATGTTTTAAATTATGAGAAAATATGTTTATAATATATAAGTATAATAAGTAGTGACCGACCGAAGCTTCGGTTTCGGTTTCGGCAAAAAAATTTAGTTTCGGCATCAGGAAACCGAAACCGAAACTTTTTTAGACATGTTAAAAATTGATTGTTTACTGTTATTTGACATGTTTTGTTATTTTTTATAAGTGTGCTTGTTTTATAGAAGTAATATAATTTTTTTTTTAAATTCTTCAATTATTGTTTTTATTTTATTTATTGAATAAGTGAAAAAAATAAACCCATAACAGTAAACAATCGATTTTTAACATGTCTAAAAAAGTTTCGGTTTCGGCCGAAACTGAGACAGACACCGAAGATTCGGTTTCGGTGGAAAGTCCTGTTTCGGTCGGACACTAAAGGTTATACTGTAGGTCATTGGCAGATTTGTTAAATTTTCAAACAAAATATACAACACACATTTGAAATCATATAATTATGGAAATCATATATAGGGAAGCAACCTTTCAGAATTTTAATTTTAGTTTAAATAAAATCATTTAAAAAAAAGATCCGCGCACGTGTTTTGTGACAAAAATACTTCGGTTTGTCTATTTATTTACGGTCTTATAAACTAATATATTTAAGTTTTTTTTTACGTTCTTACTTTGCTTAAACATTATTGAAAAATTATAAATAGATACTTATGACCAAAAAATAATTACCAAAAGTTCATAATTTTAATAGTTTTAACATGACGCCTTTCAGCGTTTTTGTATATAGGTATAAATTAAAGCACATTTTGAATGGAATAAAATCGATATTGAGTTATTATTTTAAAAAGCTGGTACGAATAATTAATCTTTCTCATTGGAACCGCTCTGTACGATCGTAAGAATATCTTTCGACGAAATTTGGATTTTCGGCCGCTGTCTGGTTAAGGCCCTTAAGATGTTCTGTACTATGCATTCATTATTATTTATTATACTTATGAACAACTTAGTGTGAACATAATAGTGTGTAGGTACATGTTAAAACCTTTAAATTTATTAAATTATATGTCCGGAATCATGGTTTACAAATCTGTCACCAATTGCTTTGAATTTAAATTATGGTATGTAGTCGGAAAACTCCTTGGAAAACACTTATTGATATTCGCCAAATAATCTGTTTTGAATCTGTCGATTATTCATACAAGAGATGTACTATGAACAACGCAAGGAATGAATCTTACAACTTTCAAACCTAAACAAAAAAAGATGATTGATTTTGTTACAGCATATTCACTCAGTAATTCACGTAGAACATTTCTAGGTCGATCCTCTTCCCGTGGGTGGCATTAAACGCAGGCAAAAAGTAGCTGGGAATAATAATATCATCTCCACGCAACACTATCCCCCCTGGACCCCATTTAGATTATTACGAGCGCTCTGGCCTTGACGTTATAACTAATTCATCGTTACAGGGACTCTGTGAAGGAGAAGAACCGAGCAACCCCTCTAATATTAAACCTTCATCATTTCAAATGTTTTTGTTTTGCTGTTTATTTTGGATGTGTCTAGTTAACTATGCTACACGCATCTCAGATTTATGCCTGTGTTTTTGGAATATTTAATTTTTTTACGTTACTTTTTTATTTTTATTTAAATTGCGGGTAAATATTTATACACACAAGTACAATGGTTTTAGATTCCAAAACTTTTAAATTTAAGAAATTAGAAAAATTCCATTTTTAATGTTTAATTTATTTATTTTAGTAACTACATATTTATTATTTTTTACATTTTTATATGAAACATGTTAGGTATATATATATAAAATAGAAATTATATTCATAGTCCTCCTCACTAGGAGATCCTGTGCTTAGGGGGACTGTGCTTTGGATAAGTTTTCAGCGACTTCTATGATTTAACTTCATGGTTTGGATAAGGTTTTCCAGAAACTTCTACGACAGTACACTAGTAAGTTCATTTTCTGACAGTTCCTTCAGCCAACATTTAATGTCCTTACTGTAGCTATTTTTTGTTTTAATTTGTTTGATACTAAGTGGGAATTTGTTATATAACTTTACTGCTGAAAATTCAGAATTTCTTTGTCCAAATGAAGAGTTACACTTTGGTATATTAAGTATGTCTGTTTGTTTGGCTCTGGTTTTATGAGCATGTGAGGTGTCTGCCGCTGAATCGTTTTTGAGGTGATATACTAGAATATTTTTGGCATAGATTTTTTGTATGTTTGGAACTTGAAACTGTTTAAAAATTCTTGTTGTTGACGTCCTTATGGGGACCTTTAGTATGATCTTTATGATGCAATTCTGAGTTACCTTCAGTAGTGTAATGTGTTTAGATGCTGCCCTATCCTATTACTCCATATTACAATCGAGAGTGGCATAAAGCATAATATACTCTCTTTAAATCCCTCGTTGGCAAGATGTTTCGTAATTTTTGAAGAAGTAGAAGAGTTTTGTTAGCTTTTTTGAGGTTCGATCAATGTGTGAATTCCACTGTAGTTTTTCATCAATTTCAATCCCAAGATATTTAATACTTTTTGTTTGGGTTATAGACGGGCAGGGACATTGTGGAAAATTATTTTTACATGTAATTTGAGGATATGCTCATTCATTGGTTGTCCTTTTTTGTTTTTGGAGAAAGATATTTAGTTTTATTCTCATTTAATGGAAGGGAGTTTACTATTAGCCAGTTTTGAAGTACAGAAATTAAATACAATTAGTAAATATTTTTTAAACCACCATATTGATCGACCAATTGACTAGTCAGTCATCTCTAAATACGTATGTTTGTATATACGCAATATTCGAATGCTCACCATAAATCAAATATTATTTACACTTATCTATGTTTTACATATTAAATATGCTATAAAATAACACCGGGACGACTAACGGTCCACTAACGGTACGACATTTTGAAATAACCTACCACTTACCCAGAAAACATCAATATTTTGTTTAATGCTATTTTTCTGCATTGTTATTGATTTGATGGTGTTTGTGAGTAATCTGGGTACGTATTGTACCGGAAAGAGGGTAAACTTTTACATAAAGCTACTTACGCAACTCAAATTATGATTTTTCGGAGATGTCTGACTAATCAACTGGACGATCGATGTCTTAGATTTACTTTCAGAGAGATATTCATCGTACTTTGCTTTTGTTACTCCTTGGTTCTTTCGTTTTAATTTATTGACCTCTTTACGCGTTGTATCCAAGGTTCGTAGAAAATTAATTCATTTTCTACGAACCTAACATTATACCTACCTACCAGATGACAAATTTAATGAAATGTAATCATATAATTTTTTAAATTGTGTAATATAATTGGATTCAAGTTCTAGTATAATCTAGGTTCTAGATCATTGGTTCTTAACGTGGGCGATAACGCCCTCTTGTGGGCATTTGAGACTTTCAGGAGGGCAGTGAAAAATTAGTGGGCGTTGAGATGGCAGAGTAAGGGCGGGGGCAGCAAAAAAATGGTCTAAAAATGTCAAATTTTTGTTATTGTACGTATTCTAATCATTTTTATCAGGTGTGCGAAAATTTTCATTGTTCGTTAGTTCAGAAAGTTAATGAATATTAAACTGCAAAATTCCATGACCTCCCCCCCCACCCCCCCCTAAAAAAATGGGGGGATCTAGAAAAAAAAAAATTCTCAAAGTGGGCAAAATTAGGTTGAGAACCTATGATCTAGATCTAGAGGGATTAAAGAATGAAAATAATTCGATGGAATATTTTTTAATTTTATTTATTGTTACCAGCCTTTGCGAGTAAGCCGCCTCAAGTTAATATGTATAAAAGTGGCGCTGAGCTATGATAGCAAATTCGTAAAACTGAATAAAAGTAAAACGCTATTTTATAGCCCACCGATCTGATGTCTGCAGTGTGTCTGCCTCTCTGTTTTTTTTCTTTTATTCATTTGAATACTATACGTGCATTAATCAATGTAATATATATTTCATAACTCATTCGGGCATAAATCAACGTAATATGTATTTCATGACTTTGATGGTGATGATTCTTAAACCTAACCGAGCGTAAGTTAACCTAACCTAACCAAAACCGATAGAAAAAAGAAGAACTTATCTATTCAGTGCCTAACTATTAGGAAACTCTCTGAAAAAACGGAAATAAGGAAGGCGTAAACTCACTGGATTGATGTAGCAGGCTGGAATGATGATGTCCACATAAAATTCACATTCCACATAAATGGTCACCAACAGTTATAATTTGAAGTTTATTGTAAACTAATTAATTAATTAATTAATTAACGTAATTTATCACTAGCAATTCGAGAATATCAAAATAGACACTTAGTCATTGCACTGCACTGCTTTGCAATATCATAAAGTAGGTAGAAGGAAGTATGTAAGTGGGTATGTTGGAAGTATGTAGGAAAAGGACAAGCATATTCTCAAACACTTCCCATTCATTCAAAGGTTTCAAATCTCAAAAATTTCAAATTACTATAAATTTCAAATAAAAAAATAAAAAATCCAATTGATAATAAGATTTTGTAACTACACAGATAATGTGTCTCTGAATAGAATGTTGCACTAGGTAGGTACTATTTTTCTTTTCATCTTTATTTAATGGAACCGTTAAGTATCCGAGATGGGTATCAAACTACGCGTCCCGATGTACATAATCCGAGTGACTCAGAGATAAATTAAGTAGTAAGCTCTTAGGCACATTATTTGTGAGGTAATGCTCATTTTTGGCTCCTATGAGCATTTATTACTTTTTTACTTGTTATGCCTTTTTATATTTATAATTTTTGAACTTGTATTATTTTTAAGATGTCTTATAGCTACTTTCTTTACGTTATTGTATAATTATATGTACATTTAGTTATGTTAATGGCACATGCTGTACCGTATGTGTTGAAATAAATATCTACTGAGCGCTTTGATCCGGATGGTGTTCTAATTTGGGCGATAAACTCTCTGGATCCTTTTTAGAGTGTGTCGGTAACCGAAGTGGTTTTGAAATCAGTTTTTTTATACCGTGCAGGAGTCCCAACTACTATTCCATGAGGCTATCTAAATCTAAGTATTATCCCTTGGCTGGTCTAAATCTGTTTAAAAAATCTATAAAAAAATTAATAGGCATGTTATTTTCTCAAATAACTGGAGATTTTGATGCCAGTTTTTATAAATGTACGTTTAAAGTGGGCCATTTTTCTACTAGCCTGTACGAACTTTGGCTTATCCCGCTCCATTTCTTAATCATTCGCTATCAGTCGGGCTTTAGGATAAATTATTGGATAGGACAGGGATGTATGGAGTCGATAGGTTGGGCCAACATTGGACAGAGCGCGTATTACACGTGTCACTTGCGGGGAGCCACACACAAATTTAATATCCGACTGTACAGTGGTATGGTCAGCCATTTCCGCCATTACGGATTGCAATGCCAGTGGCGTGCGATAGCTGAAAAGCTGCAAGTAGCTGCTGTTAGGCTTCCCTAAGAAAATATACGATAAAAATAAATTTTAAAATACCACAAATTTCTTATAAACATTTTCTATTTCATCTTGAGTTATTTAATAAAGATATTGTCTATTTCAATCAAATGTCTCAAATGTGTGGATTGTATATTTAATTTAATTTACAAAAAAATTAACAGCCTTGTATATTTAAAAAAAAACATGTGCTCATTTTATTAGCTTTAAGTTAGTATGACGTCGTGACAAATAGAAGTATATATTTTCACTAAAAATTATGTTATTGCTTTATAATTATTTCATTTCTTTCTTCATTCTCTTTCTCTGTACTTACTATATTTCATATTGTATTTTGCTTATAATTATTATTTATATTATTTCACCAGTAGCATCTCCATCCAAACAACTATACAACTAAACCTTGATGAGCACATGCTGTGAACATTTTTAATTTTTATGCATATCCCAACGCCAATTACGTAAAAAAATAATAATTGTTGACTCTCGGTAAATGTTTCAAACAATAAATAAATAAATATTTAAGTGTTCATAAAACAGTAAGGTTTCATTAAATAAATTTAAGAATGAAAATAAGTTATTTTAATATTAAAAATTTTTAAAACTTTTTTCCACTTAATTTATTGCTGACCGTAACCGGTTTCCTTGATACAATTATTCCCTAAACTTAAGAGGCTGAAACCGGTTACGGTCAGAAAAAAATTAAGTGGAAAAAAGTTAATGTGTTTTTTTTTTAAATATTTTATTGTAATGGAATTCCACCCCGAATTTTCAGTCTCAAAAATATATACTCGTATGTTAATAAGAATCGATTTTTTTTAATGAATTTTGTCAAAAATTGGTACGATCATTATAACATTCATTTGGCCTCAACAATAAGAGGTAGTAATAAAATAGCTTTTTTCAAAATTTATAATTTTCAATAAACGACCGCTATCCAACTGCTAATCCGAAACTAAGGCTTAACACTGCTCAAATGCACAACTACGCTCTTTCCAAAGCATCGCTCAATCTAAGAAAGCAGGACACATGGATTAAGCTTAACTGAGCAAAGCAAAGTTATAAAAAGTGTCGACAGAGTGGCGCCAACGCCACAAGGTACCGGCGAACGGCGGAAAAGGTCAAGCTGACACTTAATTTTTAATATATTTTATACGTTTCTTTAAAAATATATAATGCAAGTTTATGGATAATAGTATTTAAAAGAAATTATGTATGTTAACGATAAATATAATATTTATAAATCTTTAATATTAATTTAACATCGAAAGTTTTTATGCCATTTTGGGCGGGGCCAAAGTGGGCGGGGTCACTTAAGATAATCAACGATAAAATATTTGGGATCAACGATAAAATATTTGGGAACAACGAAAATCGAGCGTTAACTTTAAAATACTTACAAATCGCTTAGCTGATTGCAGACTCAGATTGGTCAATCGAAAAGCTAACCCAGTGAAACCTATTTAAGGTAGTTTTTATTTTCATCACTTTTATTAACTTTCTAGTATCTTCTGTCTTTTTTTTTGTTTTCACACAGAGTGAAAGTTTTTACACAATGAGAGAGAGAAGATTTTTTTATGAATATATTTTAGGATGATCATCTACACGTGCATACGGTATCTATCTGGGATACTATAACGTATTCCCTAGTTGTGCCTTAGAACGCATTCGCCACACCATACTGGTAGCCATATACATATGTAGTAGTATATATGCCTCAAAGCTCTGCCTTAATTTGAATGTCCTGAGGGAACAAATACCAACATGGCTGTCAATGCCACTTCAGCAGAACAATGTGTGATCAACCGTTGTTAAAACAAATTGGTTTTCGTTGCATAAATCAAATCGACGTACATTTTCATGGATAATTCATGTTATGGCTTTCAAATCGAACCTTAATTTGAAGCAACTCAACCTGATATTATCTAACCTAACCTAATCTAACTTCACCCAAGTAATCCAGGGTAATCCGTTCCTGAAAGTGAGGCTTATTTCGGTATATTTTTATTATTATTAAGTTCATAAAGTAAAGTACCTTCCTTCCATATCCATAGAGTGGTAAATATGTTCAGAAGCTCCCTGGTGAAAGACAGAATTTAGAATCGAAAAGTTGCTTGAAATGGCATTAATCGTTTATGGTGACTAGATCTGAATAGCCAGGTTATTCCAAACCTTCCTCTACCACATTTCGCTCTTCTCCCCACGCTTTTCAGCCTCACAATAAACCCCAATTGAATGTAATGTTTGGAAATTCTTAAGTGATACTCGCTATAATATATTGTTATTAAGTTTAATTTGTGGAATTTTAATTGGTTAATTTTAATTTATTTTATGCATGATATTTAGGGAAATAGAACTTGTCTTACTTTAACAATTACTCCTGGCATTATTTGGAGAAAAAATGTAAATGAAATTTTGGTCTCCGGTGACTTTTTTGGTGAATTTTTTTTTTAAATTTTTTTTCTTCAAAATCAAACAATAAGTCACTGGTCACTCAGCCGAGTAACCGACCAACTCCTTCTAGGATTTTTTATGTTATGTAGAAAAAAAAACATTAAAAATGTCACTGGAGACCAAAATATCATTTTTTTTACTCAAAATAAATTCAGGAATCACTGTTTAAAGATTGCCAAGTACGTCTCTTGTTATAAACACCCTGTTATCTAAAACAGTTTATTTATGAACAAGTTCTGCAATGTAGTATTATTACACATGACAGCTGACTCGCCTGGTCTGATAATACCTTCAGAAGACGAAACAGCTGTCACGATTAATAATAATTACATGGAAGAACTTGTTCAAAAATAAACTGTTTTTATAAATTAAATAAAAATATTATTGAATATATAAAAGAAAAAAGAAAAAGGGGCCCATTCAAAAGAGTTGAAAGGAGACCCGGCATCAAATGTCCATAATATTATGTATGTTTATAGTTTTTTTTACAAAATGCAAGAGTTTCTTCTCTTTGTCCTGATTTCTCTAGAGTTTTGAACCCGCTACACCTCGAAGGAACCCGTAGTTTTGAACCGCTCGATTAACTAATCGATTAGTAATAGATGCTTTCCTTCTCAATGCAGCGTGAGAAAATATTAATCTTACATAATTAACTAATGCTGGAATATAAATCAATGATTGCATTTATTTTTCAAGGCTTTATCGTCATTTAGTGCATTTGAATAATATATTGGCACCCGTCCCATTAATAACCAGTTTAGGCTGCCCGGGCGATTCCCACGGCACTTTAACGTTGCATCGCTGTTGTATTTTTTTGCTTTGACTTTCGTAGAAATTTGATATTATCCGGTTACTCGAATTCAGTTTCTAAACCATACTATGATAGTTGAAGGCACATTATGCGAGTTTTATGTTACATTGTAGAATAAATAATAGCTCCCAAATTTATCTATTATATATATAAATAATAGATAACTTATAAATAATAGATAACTTAAAATACATATATTGTTACCAGCGCAGTCCCCTGATAAATCACAGAAAATTAAAATTCCAGTTTTGAAAAAGATATTTAATTTTTTTTTTGTTAAAATATTAACTACACCACAGGTAGGTAGCCAATAGCTCGCTCGTGTGATTTATTCTTCACACAATCAGTTCCAATTTTATTATAATTATTCAAAAAATAGTTTAATTCACTGAACTTGAATACTTTAATGATTTATATAATGTGGGCGTTTTTTTTTAATGCGAATACCGCCAAACAGTCTCAAATACTTCTGCCTGGAGCCAGTAAGATTATTGCATGTCGTGAGGCTGAAGGCAGTAGGGAGGGGAAGGAGATGGTGAAGAAGAAGTTTGGGATTTAACTAGCTATTCAGATTTTTTTTATATGAATACCGCGCAAGAGTCCCAACTGCTCCCGTCTGGAGCCAGCGAGACTATGGCATCCCCAATTGGGAGATGTTGTTAGGTTGAAGGTAGTGGGTATGAGAACGAGATGGGGAAGAGGAAAGTGGGAAAGTACTTGGCAATTCAGATCTGGTCACCAAACACGGCTAAAGCATTTCAAGCAACGTTTCAATTCTGAATGGTGGTCCTACACCAGGGCGATACTGAAAGTATTTTCCACTCCATAATGATAAATATAAACTTTTTTTTAATTGTGAATACCGCACAAGAGTTCCAACTGCTCCCATCTCGGGCTAGTGTGAGGCTGAAGGTAGTGGGGAGGGGAAGGAGATGGGAAAGAGAAGGGGAAGAGGAAGTTGGGGAAGTAATTCGTTATTCAGATCTGGTCACCAAACACTTTAAGCAAATATTTTAAGCAAAGTTTCAATTCTGTATAGTGGTCTTACACAAGGGCGACACTGAGAGTCTCTTCCACTGTTTTCTATACGATAACTACGTAAAACAAAAACAATTGGTAGTTTAGCAATTGTGGGAAACTACACTCAAAACATTTCGATAACGGAAATTTGAAATGCTGTAAAGATCAAAATGTTAATTGTTCAGGAGAGCGAAAAGAAAGTTTTTAAATAAAAAAAATCATATCTTCTGTTTTTGTACACCTATCATATGTTTTTTTTTTTAAATTTTTTATTATAAAATAACATTGAATAGATCTTTCAGAATACGAAACATTTTGGGTGAATTTCTTTTAACAGCATTGAATTTATTTTTTACTTTTCAGAAAAAATCTTTTTAAAATGCACGTCGTAAAAGACGCATTTATTTTGGTAGAAATATTTTGACAGCGGAGATATTATTTTTATTTTTATTATAAAATAACATTGAATAGATCTTTCAGAATACGTAACTTTTTGGTGAATTTCTTTAATAACAGCATTGCACATAATTTTTAACTTTTCAGAAAAAATCTTTTTAAAATGCACGTCATAAAAGACGCATTTATTTTGGTAGAAATATTTTGACAGCGGAGATCGAAAGAGAAAAAAACAGAGAAAAATGACATATTTAATTCATTTTGGATTTATTGTCCTTTACAAGCAAATTTTTCCGCGATCGATTTTTTTTCGTGATCAAGTAATATTATTTAATAAATTTCAACATTTATTATTAAAATGTTCATGTGACCTTAAAAAAGCATAGTCGGCGATTGCGCAGCCAAAACTAAAATAATAACTTTTTCAGAATAATGACTAACAAAAATCTTCTTGTAGATTTGAATGAAAATAAAATTACTCCTGTAGCAAATAATATTTATCTTTCCGCCAAGTGTGAAATATATATCTACTTTATTATACTGAATGGATAATTTGTTTAATGTTTTACGTTTTTGTGATGTGTTTCTACTTATTTACCTTAATTTTGATTTATGTTGCTTTCAAAGGAGATTGCCTTCAACCGCGGGTTACATTTAGTACTACTCCCATAAGTAGCGGTTGAGGTTAACCTTACGTTTAACTAGAAACTAAAAGCGAGGACATCGGTAAATAGTTGTGGTGTGTTTTATAGGGTCAAAAGATCCGGCTTAAAGGAGTAATTCTTAGCTTTGTCTTGTCTTACAACTAAATATGTAATGCCCACATTAAAACTAACATTACAAACCTGTTGATGAAACTAAAACCTGAGTTGTACATTTTATGAAATTCCGAAGTAGGTACTGATTGGCTAACATTAAAAAAATAAAACCCTTAAACAACTGACTAATTTATTTTGCAGGGCAAAGGTGTTATTTTTTCGCTTAGGTTTTCGAGATTGTTTTTGTGCAGAATCGTATTCAGAACTGTAATCGAATAAGTTATAAGTTGTTTAAAATCAATATATTTTATTTATCTCCACAGCTTCATTACACAGGGTGACGGGGTAATGTTCAGTAATTATTTTTTCCACACAACAATCAACTTTTTTATTCGAAAACTACCTTCAAACGATGGAATTTAGGATTACCTCAAAATTTATGATTTAGAATTTAGAATTTAGGATTTTGTGCACTTTATCCTCGGACGTCTTGTAGGTATTGTATATTAAGAAAAGTTGAAACTCATCAAGAAATTTCATTAAAACGTCAAAACATGTAAATTTCTTTAGTATGGTGTGAGTTCCAAATACCATATTTTTACACGTACTTATCAACATTTGGATTCTCCTTTTAGTAAAGTTCATTGCTCATTTTAAATGTGGAGTTTATACAAATTCTGCAACGTGGCAATCGAAATGAGAATTCAGAATATTAATAACATTGGCACATTTTTGGAAATCAAAGCATCATAAAAGATAAAACAAATAAATTCCTCTATTTCCAAAATACAATGCGAAATAATAATAATAATAGTAGGTATCTACTATTCCATGCCAATATGAATGGAAAATGGAAATGATCATTTTCGTTGATGTTTGATTTTTACGACAAACATGAAACCATTTTTTTAACAATTGGTGCAGTAGTTTTGAACACAATCGGGTCTTTTTAAATAGGTATAATAACGAACAGCAATAAATGTCTAACCAGAGATTTAATTAATTTAATATTTCAATATGTATAATATGATGTAACAACCTTACTTACATAACAAATTAATGAACATTTAAACGTAATAATAATATTTTTATTTTATTTTTTTAACTTTTGTGAGTAAAACCTCAAATTGTAATATTAAATTAAATGAAGGCAATATTATCGAAACTAAATCGAAAATCTGGAAACAGAAAAATCAGAAAATGGGACTCGGCTTTCTGGGCCACTGCGCTAACCACTTCGCCAATGTGTCGATATCCGATTTGGTCATTTTGAATTGTATCATATTTCGATTAAGAATGAATAAGATTTAAAAAATAAAAATAAATCTAGACTTGCTGAAAAAGCCAATAGATGTCGCATATTAAAAATAAATTGAATAAAATTTATCCAGACACTATCGAGATAGCATTTAGTTCGGGTTTGAATCTGCATAAAGATAGCAGCCATGCAAGATAGCAAAATGAAGGTAATGTTGGTGATTCTTAGTCGAAGCACGATACTACTTTGGCATCGACATAGACACCTTGGCGCATTGGTTAGCGCAGTGGCCCAGAAAACCGAAGGTCCTGGGTTCGAGTCCCAGAGGTGCCAATATATTTTTCACATTTTTCTGTTTCCAGATTTTCTTCAGAGTTTCGCTAATATTGTCTTTATTTAATTAAATAATAATAATTAACCATGAAATAAGTAATAAACTTTTCTTCAATCTTTACAAATTCACTTTGTGGCGTCATTTAATTTAATCAAAAATAATATCTTTGTTAAACGCCACTATTTAATCAATATACCTAATCAACATGCTTCAAAACTCAAAGTTTCTTCGTCAGGATAAGATCAACATACGTTAATCGAATGTCATCCTGACGAAGAACCCTTTGGTTCCGAAACATGTCGATAATTTTGATTACAAAGTGATGTTTTACAAAGTTATTTCTTTTCATCTAATAAACTTCTCATTTTCATTTTTGAAACGGTGTTAAGAGGCATCACGATAATCACATCCGTTCGGCAAATAGGAGATTTCAAGATTGAATTTCGGATGGCTATAAATGTTTTATTTTAATGATTTTCAATAATGAAAAAACAAGTGTACGCTCTGAAAAAAAAAATCTCTCTTACAGGTTGTCTAAGCGTAAATATCTAGGTAAGTAAGTATCTAAGTTCTTACATACAGAAATGTTACTCAGTCAGGAATGTGATTCGACCACACAATTTAGCAGGCAAGTAGCATGGGTTTGCCCTTGCAAACTCCGCGTTTACTATCAAGGTACAGAAGAACTTTATGTAGTTTAGTCCACCTTCCAAGCGCCTGGTCATTACCAATTTAATCCCATTAGCTTCAAGTTTGGCGAAAGCACACGTGTTTTCCTGGAGTTTCCCAGATTCTAGATCTCGATGGGTATTAATCGGACGTATTCGAGGCTGTAATAGTGTTTATGTGAAGGGATCGAGTATTTACAGGTATTCAATGATTCGATTCGGAACTTGGCGGATTTATTTCCTTATTTTTGGTAGCTACTTTAAGATAAATGAAGTAGGTACTTACCTTAATACGGTTGGTATAAATCTGTTGATCAGGGAAGGCGAAGTTTCTTGGCTAAGGAAGCAAAATTACAAAAATTGTGAAAGCACGTTTTTTATCATGGTTTTGTACGACAGAAGTTTACTTATTTTCCTACCTTGAACACGTCATACTTGGCGAAAGTTCAAATTTTTGGCTAAATTATTTTTCAAAGTTATTTCAAATTCTTAAAAGTACGTAAAAACGAAGTTGAAGCCAGTTTGTCACTACTAATGAAATATGTAATCTCTTGCTTTCTGGATTGAATATTATTGCTTCGTTTTCATTCAAATTACTCTTGTCTAAAAGGGTCGAGAGACGGATAAAGTCAATAGTCAATATTCTTATGTCGTATGTTGGATTATGACATTTGAGAGAATACCTAATGTTTGCGAAAACAGTGATAGGTAATCTTTTGATTTTTCCATAACTGTAAACAATAGTGATGTAATGTAATATTTTAAGTTTTAAAAATGTCGTTTCACGATGAAACCGTATTTCGAATGGATAACGAACGGTGGTAAATATAGTATAAACAAAGCGATCATTCCGCTGCGTCAATGGCGCTTGTCTATTGCATCCACTCGCTCAATCAAAATATGCATAGATGGGGCTTTACAAAGTCGTCGATGTGTGAATGCGGTGCAGTGCAAACCACCGAACACGTGGTCAACGAATGCCCTCTCCATTTATACCCCGGCGGGATTGATGAGGCCCTAGACCGGCTCGCAGACTTAAATGCCCTCTTCTGACCCCCACCATATGAAAGAAGAAGTATAAAAAATCGTTGAATCGTTAAAAATGAATGATTTGTCGACGTTTTCGTCAGTTTTTAGCATTGAGGGGCGTCTTGAACGCGGTTGGTCTTCAATTGACATTGATAACCACTTGTCGACTTTGGTTTTACTTAGAGCAGCATCCCCATAAGCAGTCTTAAGCATTACAATAGTTTTCGAGGCCGATTACTCCAACAGGAAACAAAATTTCACACCCGCGCATTGCTCTCGAAAATCTGCCATCACGTTTTTCGCTGAAATGAAAAAAGTTTTTTTACTAAAAAAAATCTCACGGGCAAACCGATGCACTCACAGCGACACAACCTCGCACACTGACTTAGGAGGAGAGACGCTAACGGATACCTGGTAGAACAATGGGTTCCATTACTCTTCCTCTCCACCACAGCATAATTCCCGTTTGTTTTGGGTCCCCCTCGTACAATCATTGCACTCGTCCGGTCCGTCAATGCGACGTCTCAATCGTTAAATCGCTTTATTTGCCTTAATCGCATCCATGACGTAAATTGACGTAACTATTGATAACTGATATTGATTCATCAAAACAGAGACAAACAATCTTCTATAATATCGCCAACGACACATGTAGGTACTCCTTCAATCTGGCTGAAGCAGACAGAATGTGAAAGCTGCCTTACATTTCTCGGTCCATCGTGTGTAAGTATTGAGTGTCTCGTGTGATACAATTAATAACTCAGATCAAGACATATGAACAATCAATAATTCTCAAGACTTGTTTCTGCTACGCGTGCTCTGATTTACGACTTAGGGGCCTCCTGGTTTTTATTTGAGCAGTCTATTGGAACATAATATTATTGTGGTTTTCGTGGATCATTGTAGACATTACAACTTAATCCTTAAATATAATGTCCTCCACGTGCAAAGCCCTATCTTCTCCAAGCATTTGTAAACTTTCTAATTAAAGCGTGTTTATCGGAAGTGACCTTCCAGGTAAGTATGTTTCTGTATCCATTTGTAAATAGTAAAATTATTTAGAACCTACGAATTCTTAATACATTGTACAGCGCCCTTGAGGAGATTTTTCACAAAAACGGCGCTCTATAAATTATTCAATTATTATTATTATTATATATTTTTGAGTGTAGCTATTACTTTGTGGTTATCCATTATAGAAAAATGAAACAATACAACTTTGTATAAACCACTTATTAATAAGTGGTTTATACAAAGTTGTATTGTTTCATTTTTCTATTATTATTATTATTAATCCACGAATTAAAGACGATGGAATTGGAAATTATTCAGCTTACAAGTATAATTCAGATGCCAACATATTATTAAAATGTCAGCGAAGACAAATATTATCGAAGCAATGGACCGATTTTAGAGAGAACGTTTGAAAAATTCACGAACAGTTTAAATGAAATTTATTTATTTAAAAAGCACCTACATTTATATCTTTAACACCTATATTTATATTATTATCTTTGTGAAAATTAATGTTTATAAATAAATGAACGTTATAAATTAATGTTAATAATAATAATAATAATAACGTAGTATTTATATAGCGCAGTTTTGTGATGTTTCACTTCAAGTGCGCTTGATATTAATGAATGTTATCATAGTAACACAATCAAAACGCAGTTAGCAATCACCGCACATTTGTATGCATATTTATACTGGTTTCAATTATTACAAGCAATAATTGTCAGCCTGAAACACTCATTTACATTGAAAAATCTTCCGAGAAAAGATACTTGCCGCCAACGGGACTTGAACCCGTGTCCTTCCGATTGCCGGTCGAATGCTCTGACCACTTATCAAATACCCGCCAAATAATTCAATATATACTAGTGTTTCATTCAACAATTACTGCTTGTTATATTTTTTCCCACCTGAAAACAACCAACTTTAATTTTGCGAGAAAGACATTGTTAGTGTTAAATCCCTCGCTAGGTGGCGTCGAGACAAATTATATCTGCATTTATTGGGGAAATACTTAAACTTGTTAAATATTAATTATTATTTTTTAATTTATAAACTAACGTTTAGACAAGATTTTTATGGATAGCACAAAGGGTAACTATTATTACAAGCAATAATTGTCAGCCGGAAACACTCATTTACATTGAAAAATCTTCCGAGAAAAGATACTTGCCGCCAACGGGACTTGAACCCGTGTCCTTCCGATTGCCGGTCGAATGCTCTGACCACTGAGCTATGGGGGCTTATCAAATACCCGCCAAATAATTCAATATATACTATTGTTTCATTCAACAATTACTGCTTGTTATATTTTTTCCCACCTGAAAACAACCAACTTTATTTTTGCGAGAAAGACATTGTTAGTGTTAAATCCCTCGCTAGGTGGCGTCGAGACAAATTATGTCTGCATTTATTGGGGAAATACTTAAACTTGTTAAATATTAATTATTATTTTTTAATTTATAAACTAACGTTTAGACAAGATGCGACATAATTTGTCTCGACGCCACCTAGCGAGGGATTTAACACTAACAACGTCTTTCTCGCAAAAATAAAGTCGGTTGTTTTCAGGTGGGAAAAAATATAACAAGCAGTAATTGTTGAATGAAACACTAGTATATATTGAATTATTTGGCGGGTATTTGATAAGCCCCCATAGCTCAGTGGTCAGAGCATTCGACCGGCAATCGGAAGGACACGGGTTCAAGTCCCGTTGGCGGCAAGTATCTTTTCTCGGAAGATTTTTCAATGTAAATGAGTGTTTCAGGCTGACAATTATTGCTTGTAATAATGGTTACCCTTTGTGCTATGCATAAAAATCTTGTCTTAACGTTAGTTTATAAATAAAAAAATAAAAATTAAAAAATAATAATTTCTACTGGTTTCTTTCTGGTCGTACTTTCGTATTGATTTAGCACCAGCTTTTTAAAATAAATTAGGTCTCAATAGCAAGATACTTTACAATTTTTCTCTGATCCTTTCTTCTTCTATGAACGAGTCACTGCTTTTGGTTAGTGGTAGACACAATTCCATTTTAATTCCCACTGTTAATGTAGGGTTGATTGAAAAAAATTGTTACCTGTGAATAATACATTATGCATTAATAAATAAATGACACCATACTTCTTTGATAGGACCACTATATGTTTATATTATAGTTTGTATTGTGTTTTCATATCTTTTTTTTTTACAATTTTCAAGGATATATTTTTGTTAACTTCTTACGGGTACAGGACCCTTACTTTTTTTTACTTTTTAATTATAATTTTAATTATGTGAAAATCTGTTATTGGATATTATGTGTATTATTAATGTTATTATTATAAGTGTAAAATATCTGTTGATTTTCCCCAATAAATAAAATACGTTTTATAACAAACCGTTCCTTCGTGAGGGCAAAATATACTAACTTGACGTTACAAAACAATGGGTGAGCACAATATTATTACTAAATGTTGGCGTAGGAGTGGGGGCGTGCGTAGGGATTAGTGAACAGTGAGGAGATGAGATAAAACGGACGATGAAAGGGAACATGTCTGTAAATTTTATCGTATCATTTATTATACGGTGATCGGAAAACGCAGAATCATGCAACTTCAACACCTTCTTTGAAAATTCATTAAAAGTGAAGAAAAAAATTGCTAAATAGGTTACTTTAGGTTCAGTTATAGACAATTAAAAAAAAAATCATTTCTTTTAATGACTTTTCAACTGGGTGTTGAAGTTGCATGATTCTGAGTTGTCATGGAACCTTATTATACGCATTACTTACTTTCATTAAATAAATAAACACAATTATTTTAATTATTATTTTTAATTTATAAACTAACGTTTAGACAAGATTTTTATGCATAGCACAAAGGGTAACAATTATTATAAGCAATAATTATCAGCCTGAAACACTCATCAACATTGAAAAATCTTCCGAGAAAAGATACTTGCCGCCAACGGGACTTGAACCCGTGTCCTTCTGATTGCCGGTCAGCTGCTCTTGACCACTGAGCTATGGGAAAAAATATGATAAGCAGTAATTGTTGAATGAAACACTAGTATATATTGAATTATTAGGCGGGTATTTGATAAGCCCTCATAGCTCAGTGGTCAAGAGCAGCTGACCGGCAATCAGAAGGACACGAGTTCAAGTCCCGTTGGCGGCAAGTATCTTTTCTCGGAAGATTTTTCAATGTTGATGAGTGTTTCAGGCTGATAATTATTGCTTGATTAGGATAATTGTTACAATTATTTTACATGAAATTTTAAGTTAAATAAAATAATTAGTTAATGCATATAGTTTATAGATATTATTGTAATAATAATTACAAGAATCTTTAATTACAATTAGGAACCCCTAGCGTTTTTTTTTTTACATATATGTCGTATTTTGTTATTACCTCATGCTCCTTCGGAGAGTCGAAATTATTGTTAGTAAAAATATTTTAACAGCGGATTTTCTCTTCAGAAATAAGTATATCGACTTTGGTTGTACGGCCGTATATCCGCTTTGCATACTTACTTGAAGAAATAACCTTTTAGGGGATCAACTGTCCGAGGGATCAGCCGTCCGCCGGATGAACTGTCGTGGGGATTAACCATCGGGGGATGAACTGTCGGCAGGTCAAGTGTCCTGTGACCACTTGTCGCCGGATAAATTGTCATGGAACCGCTTATATTTGTCATTAAGTAATCAATAGTGTTGATTTTACTGAAGCGAAATGTCAGTATAAGCTTCAATTTATTTAAGGCATATTTTTTGGTATTCATATTGTAAAGATAGTAAAGATTAATCGAATAGATGACTTCACTGATACGATTGGCTTTGCCTTAGATAGAATTGTAAGGATTAACCTCCGATGATTTATTGAATTTATTTTCTAAGTATATTTTTACGACACTAAACAGATATTTATTATATTCAGCGGTTATGTTCTTTTGTTATGTGTAAAACCGTGTTTTTCCCTTTTTTGGATTTCCACGTATTTAAATAACACGAATCTATACACTATCACGCTCTATAACACGTGTGGTATTAATTTGTTTCAAGCCAGAACTTCCAATACAAATCCCAAATTTGCAATCAAAATTCCTAGAAAAGGTTTGATTTTTAGTTACAAAACATCTGCTACGAGCCACACTCTTCCTCATGGGTAGGCAGAGAAGATGGATTTTAACATAAATACTGTGTCTTGGCACACACGCCTTTCTTCATTCACATTCATAATACATCAACTCAAATATAATTGTCTGTAATTCTGGCTTTTAACGTGACCCGACGCAAGTATATTATTCACATAATCATACCATATCTTTCTCAGGCGTCCCCGACTTATTTTCTTTAAATTATTTATTTTTATTTTTATTAGGTTTCTCAACAGTGATTCACGTCAAAGCGCTTACAAATACATTTACACTGAACATGGTTGATACTATCACTAACAAGACAAACACAACATTGATAATATAAAACAGTTATAAGTTCTTGCAACAAGTTTTTTAGAAGAATAAGTTTATAGAACAACATATTATTGAGTTTTAAATTTTGTTAAGAGATGATTTGAAGGTGGCCGACATTGTAAAATTAATGGAATGTTTTTTCAGTCTCATTAAAATTAAGACACATTCTCGATAAAGCTGAGTCTTACCCCAGGTTAATTCGATATTTTTTAATATTTAACGGAATATAATTTACAATTCGTGAGCCAATTCTAGGAACATTGAACCTGATTGGTGAAGTAGAAAAGGGCAATTTATTAAACCATTAACAATTTTGAAAATAAGGTTTAAATCTATATTTGTTTCTCGGTTCAAGGGTGCGTACCATAGACATACAAATTTAATGCCTATGGTGCGTACATTGTAGAATTTTAGTCGATCGACTTCTTCCACCAGTCAATTTCGTGTAGTAATATTCTTCTTACACTCCTTTTCCGTTCAGCCGCTGTCGATGCCTAAAAAGGTCAGTCGAAAAGCTACGGACAAGTTACGAAATATGTGTGAGGGGTGTGATTTTTTCATAAAAAATAATTATTTTAAATTACTTTGCAAATTTCCCAAAATTATTTAGACGAATTCAGTTCAGCATCAAACTGGTGACATATTTTTTTATTCTAAATTCAGAATTTGGAAACAAAGCGCAAACAAAATGTCCATAAAGATGATTAATTACAATTTGTATTTAAGTCGTTTGTTTTTTGTAACTCATTATTCAAAATGATCTCACTAATGGCCGCGGAAGATGGCTGAGATGTTTCTTGTCTTAGCTGTGTACTTTCTTTTGCCCCTTTTATGTTTATTTTCCAACGTCCTTTGTTGTGACAGAATTTCTCCAAGCCTTAATGAATACATTTCGTGAAATTATTGTCCGCGAAAGAAAAAATGTTGAATAGTTAAGGCGATGCTGTAACCTAAACGTAATTGTTTTTGAAAATGATTATTGCTGTGTTTTACAACTATGCCGGGCTATTTTTTTATACGCGTCACTAAATAATCGATTCAAGACACATAGAACAATTAATTTTATTTGGCTAGTCTTATGTAAATTCTATTATTTTTGAAAAATCAGTTTTCTTTCAAATCGTTGTGAATCACCCATCTAGGGATTTTCTATTCCATGGTCTGCGTCTATAATGTAACCTCACTAATGAATATTGGGTATTACCCATACAATTTGAAAAATATCTTGTTTTTTGCGGTAAGAGGAAAAAGTAAATCTTAATTTATATAATATTATTTGAAACATAAACTTTATAATCTTTATATATAAAAATGAATGTTTCTTGATTTGTCCCGTATGCGTTTCCATGCCATTCATCCGATTGGATTCAACCAAATTTTGGTAATTTGTTGTGCGCGTACCCGCGAAGGTTTATGTAAATAATGGTGAGCTCTGGCGTTCTGAAATTTTACGTTTTTTTTATTAGATGAGGAGGACGACGGAGAGCGTAAGGAGAGGAAAGACCTGCAGGGGAAGGATGGCAAGGGGAAGAAGCATGGGCAGAGGGAGGCACTGCAGAGGAGACATAGTAGCGGTATAGGATAGTGGGGAGTAATTGTGGAAAATACATGCTTCTCATACGGACAATTGTATGTGGCCTGCTCATGCTTCGGAAACCCTTCTGATTTATACGTCTGTGCACCAGACGGAAAAACAAACCAAAATTTGTGAATCCGAAAGCACTTCCATAAACAAAATCATACTTCAAAAACTTTCTTTCTTTTTTTGGAGTATGATTCTAGAATAAAATAAGCCTTTCGTACATAAAAAAAAAAAATTAACTGTTTTAACCATTGGCCAAAAAATACATTATTTCACTCTACAATGTATGTCAAATACGACAAACTTTTGCCAAAAAAAAACATGAATTTATAATAGCTATAAAAATATTCAACTAATATATTTTGGTCGTTTTGCCCTTTCAAAGTCAACTTGACTATTATTTAATTTGTCCTTCAAAAAGAAAAATATATTTTTCAAAGTCACGCGTTGGGTTTTTTTTTAGAAAGCTTTGCCCAAAATAATAAAATTATTACAATTCCTTTTCCGGGCTTGCAGCCGTATTTCAGTGAAATTTACAATCACACGAGAGGGACTGGAAACGTGGAGTAATTACATTTTCCATCATACTGGAAGTTATGCGCTTTGGAATAAATTTCAGAGTTTTTGGAGAATTCATTTTAGAGGCAACGAAAGAAATGAGGAAGAACCTGCCTTTTTCTAGTCTTTAATTTTTTTTAAATAGGACCTCGCAACCGTAACATAAAACCTAAGCAGAAACGTTACATTCAGAAAACTTATAAAGAAGATTTGGTGTTTCAACCCATTTTTACAACATTTAAAAAAACCGGATCAAAATAATCTATATATATATATATATATGTAGAACAATTTTCTCGGTTTACCCGCGTAACGTAGTCCTTACAAGGACTTTTTAACTCCTGACGTTTCGGACAGATCACACTGTCCATCTTCAGAGGCCTTATGTCTTGAGTTTTTGTCTCAAACTGATAGCTTTCGCATGTCTGTTCGGTCCAAAAGCTAAAACTTAAGTGAGTGCAAGTCACTTCTTATGTCTAGAACGAAGTACCCGGGTTGCAGGTGATTGATGGTGGAGGGGGTGGGGGGCGGGGCTGACAGTAGATACCTGATTGGTAAAGCTAATTGGAGACACTACTGGTAAGTTTGGAAATGCCGTTTTTGGGGTATTTTCATCGATTAAGACTTTCCAGGTGTTGGGAATTCTGATTGCGTCATTTCTAGTATTCATATTATTTTTATGTTTATATTTATATTTATTTTTATGTTTATATTTATAAACATAAAAATAATATGAATACTAGAAATGACGCAATCAGAATTCCCAACACCTGGAAAGTCTTAATCGATGAAAATACCCCAAAAACGGCATTTCCAAAATTACCAGTAGTGTCTCCAATTAGCTTTACCAATCAGGTATCTACTGTCAGCCCCGCCCCCCACCCCCTCCACCATCAATCACCTGCAACCCGGGTACTTCGTTCTAGACATAAGAAGTGA
The DNA here is from genome assembly GCA_929108145.2 of Limnephilus rhombicus. NCBI lineage: Eukaryota > Metazoa > Arthropoda > Insecta > Trichoptera > Limnephilidae > Limnephilus > Limnephilus rhombicus. Next base: position 29,052,891 of record OV815277.1, on the reverse strand, counting down.
CTTGCACTCACTTAAGTTTTAGCTTTTGGACCGAACAGACATGCGAAAGCTATCAGTTTGAGACAAAAACTCAAGACATAAGGCCTCTGAAGATGGACAGTGTGATCTGTCCGAAACGTCAGGAGTTAAAAAGTCCTTGTAAGGACTACGTTACGCGGGTAAACCGAGAAAATTGTTCTACATCTTACACCCGTGAAAACCTTAATCATAACATATATATATATATATATATATAAATGAATCCCTGTTTCTCTCGGTCAGGCCATAACTTCGGAACGACTTTACGTATTTCATTCATCTTTTTTTTAAATTTTTCTAATACTTTGTACATGGTTCTTACGGAAAGAAAAATTAAGAAAATTTCTCAGAAAATTGAATAATTTCAGAAATCTTTACGACTATTTTTACTTCGCACGTTTGGCAGTTAGTTCGCGCGTTTGATGAAATCGAATTTAGCAGGCAGCTGTTTTTTTGTTTTAATGGAATTGTCTATGGATTTTTAAAATTATAGATATTTTAAATAGGTACCTATGTTGGGTACCAAATTTGATTGATTGTTCTTATAATATACAAAAATGAATATTTGTAATATACGAAAAATGAAAATTTGAATAAAAATATTGTAAAAGGTGGCACGCGAGCTGTTTGAAAACTGAATGTACTGGGACTGAATATATTGAACGCGGGTGGTGGTTGTGGGACGGGGGAGCGGGAGAGTTGAGAGGATGGGTGGGAAAGGTGGATGGGGAATGCGGGAAGGTAGGGGATGCGGGAGAGGAACTGGGACGCACGGGAAAGGCATGCAGGGAGAAACAATTTATTTCTTTGAATATGGCATTGCAACACATGCCGGGAACCAGCCAGTATATATTATATTATTAAATTATCATTTGCACAATAGTAGAGTCACTTTTAAAAAATACATATTCGAATAGGTATACGTTAATGGTTTCCGTGTTACAGAATATAAAAATGAAATGAATTCATATTTCGACTTTTTGTCGGATAGGAGATTATTATTCATTGTTTATGAGTTTTTTTGAAAAATCATTGTATTAAAAACAGACGATACATTTTTGGAGCTTCTCAGCCTTTTGAAGGCTTTGTCTGTATAATACCTTCAGAGGACGTTTTCCCTCTTCATATAAGAGTTTCAAAAATGAAAAAAGTAGAAAGACCTTCGCGAAGGGTAGAAAGGCAAGCTTTAAGAAATGACGTTCAAAAATTGATACAAAATTGACTTGCATCACTTTCCAGAGCGTTTGCTATTTTTGTAAACACACTGATGTTTTCCTGAAATGGATTGATTTTGAATAGCCTGGTTACAAACCTCGTCTCACCCCTTCATAACTTCCTTCAATCTCACAATCACAATAGTTTCACTGTACCGCACACGAGTTCCAACGTCTCCCAACTGTCTGGGGTCAGTGAGACTATGGCATTCCCAAATGTGGTATATTGTGAAGCTGAAGCAAGTGGGTAGGGGGAGAGGAAGGTGGAGTGAGGGAAGGTGGAAGGTGAAGTACCTGACTTTTCAGATCTGGTCACCAAACACGACTTAAACCATTTCAAGCAACGTTTCTATTACCAATAGTGGTCTTTCACTAGGGCGAAACCGGCAGTATCTTCCACTCTTGGACGTGCCGCAAATGCACAATAAAGGTATTATTTTTAAGTAGCTTTTGCCCACGGCTTCTCTCGCTTAGTATTAGGGGGGGTTCCCACTCCGCCTCCTCCACCTTCCCTATACCCACTCCACTGGCCCCCTCCCCCTCCCCGCCCTCCCCCCTCCACCTCCTCACCCCTTCCCCCCTCACACTCCACCACTCCCCCCTCCAGCCCCCTCCATACCCGTTATATTCATTTTTCAAACAGATCGCAAGCCGCCTATTAAAATGCAACAATCAAAATATAATTTTAACTATCAACGGGATCTCCATAGTAACTTGATCAAATAACAAAATGACAACTCACACCAAACAATTACTTAGCAATGCTTCGTCTTGACAATAAACGTATAATAAATAATTTCATAACGCCAGAGCATATTCATAACACCAGAGCTTATTCATAACGCCAGTGCTTACATATACATATATAGCCTGTAGGACTTGCAAATAACGTAGCTTTCTATTAATGAAAGAATTTTTAAAGTCTTTCAGTAGTTTTTGTGTGAAAGAGTAACAAACATACATCCGTACAAATTTTCGTCTTTATAATATTAATAGGATTAATAAATTGCGAGAAAACACACATTTCTTACATATATAGATATAAACCTGCGATCACTAGATTTCCAACTACTGATCATGACCACTCAACCTTCAGAATTCTTTTTTTTTTTACTTTTCTTCACCTTTGAGAATTTTTCCCAACACGCTACTTCCACATGTCTTATTGCTTAATGATTATTATATCCCCGCACGTTCCGTCACATATGCGGATTAACAAGGCTTCTGCCTTAACGAAATATTATAATGTTCATTTACCTCAGCAATGCAATATTTTACGTTACCATTCCAATCCCAACATTCCCTATCAAAAGCAAAGCCAAAAACTCCGAATATTATGCAAATTATGATACGAATTTTGCGCGTGTGAATCGAGTTTCTTATTGACATTTCAATTGGTGAGTGGGTTGGATATTCGATACTAAGCTATTATTTAAATAAATGAACACAAGACCATTTGACTATGCTTTAAACTATGCATCTAGGTACCAATTGCCTTGGGTAATAACACTAATAACTCTCTGCTTATCGTAGATCTGAATCTACAATATGGCTTCCGTTCTAATTGCTTCATTTCTAATGTTTTTTAAGTCGTTGATATTCAAAGGTCAAATTTTTGCTCTAACTAATGATTTCTTACATTTTCTCTAGACGTATTATATACACATCTGTCTTGGAATGTAACTGTGCATATGTTTTCTGTGTAACTTCAATCGGAAACTTAATTTGAAATATGTATTATTTTAAAACAACTTTTCTATTTTTTTACTAGGCATACTATATTTTATTTTTATTTTTTTTTTATTTTATTAGCGTTATAAACAGTCTGTACAAAATTCATAAATGACAGTGATAAAAATAAGTATGTCATAGACCAATAAAATAACGACAAATTTCAATTTAGAACCATAATTCAAAAATATACAATACCTACACCTGATATAAACAATTATGATAATATCTTCTTACTTAAATCTACAAAAAGTAATTAACTGAAAATTTTCAAGGGATTACAGTTAAATTTTGATGGATATGAATAATATATTTCAGGAAGTGATTTTATTTGAATTTGAACTGCTAAAAGTAGGAGAGAAAATATGGTGATACTAAAAATAAAAAAGAGAAATACAGAAATCAATGAAATATTAAGTTATTAGTTAAACATGTGGCATTCAATAGTGTATATAAGTAGGGATTGCACATTAATTTTACTGTGCCTTTCTCACTAGCAGTGTCCTGCGTCGAGATAGGCTAGTTTCCAAATATTTTATTTTATCATCAGGTTCATTTTACATAGGTGAATAGGTCAGGTACATTTTTTCATAAGTTGGAAGCAAAGCTATTTGTCAAAATTAAATCAGGTTGATAAAGATATTGGTAACAATAATACACTATTAAATAAGTATTACCATAAATAAACATGAAGGTACACCAGTATAAATTAGATGGAAATTAAAAGAGTATTTACGGAAAATAAGACTGACGTATTTTTTTATGTTACGTAAGGGGGTCACAACCGTTAAAATGTTACGTATTATATGGTGACCCGACAATTGGTCCGGCGACAGTTGGTCCGGCGACAGTTGGTCCGGCAACAGTTGGTCCGGCCGACCGTTCGTCCGGCCGACATTTGGTCCGGCGACAATTGGTCAGGCGACAATTGGTCCGGCGGAAAGTTTAGAAGATCTTCAAGTAAATGTGCAAAGTATACGACATACTTACATGTGCAATATCTACTTAAGATTTAGGAGGTCGTATTTTGCTATTCATTCAGAATTGTAACGTTATTTGAAATTGCTTTAGCCGTGTTTGATTACTGTATCTGAATAGCTAGGTACATTTTCCACATCTCCTTCCCCTCCCCACTACCTTCAGCATCACACCATACCAAAATTGGAGATGCCATAGTCTCACTGGCTCGAGACGGTTGGGAGCATTTGGGACTCTTGTGTTATGTTCAGATATACAAGTTATATTATTTGCAAGTCGGAATCTTTAGCTTTTTTTTTGCTAAGCCGACTGCACGTATAAGTATGTCTTATTTTGTGATTGCCGCATGCTACTTCGGAGAGTCGAAATTATTAGTAAAATATTTTCACTCAAGATGCCTTCAGATATAAGTATATCGACTTTGGTTGTACGGCCGTATATCCTCTTTGCATACTTACTTGAAGAAACCATCTTCTAAACTTTCCAATTGTCGCCGGACCAAATGTCGACTGTCGGCTGGACCAACTGTTATGGAACCGTATTATATATACGCAACTGAAATCAAATAATAAATTCTAAACAGTTTGGTAAATTAAATTTAATAAAAACATAAAAATAACAAAAAATTGTTCAAACTACTTTTCAGTCATCGTCATTAGTCTCCAGAGTGGAACTCAGGATTGCCTGGTTGAATTAAAACGTTGCTTGAAATGACTTTAGCTGTGCTTGGTGACCAGATCTGAATAGCCAGGTACTTCCCCACCTTCCTCTCCCCCATCTCCTCCCCTTCTCCATTAACTTCTGCCTCACAACATAACCCAATTGGGAATGCCATGGTCTCACTGTCTCCAGACGGTTGGAAGCAGTTGGGACTATTGTGCGGTATTCACACAAAAAAGTCATCGAATCGCTTATTCCAAAATCCAGCGATAACACCTAAGTTCAACATAAATTCAAATTCATGTACGAGTAATTGATTAACGATTACGGTTCAAAGAAATACACCCTTCACGTTTGCAAAAAGGCCGTCCAGTGAATTTGTTCGTTTTAACAATAACATGACGTGATACAAATCTAGCGAAACAAAGAAAGACACGGGGAAATAAAGAAAGAACCGAACACGAAATTAGTAGGTAGTGAAAGAAAAGTTCCGTGTCTGACACGCCCCCTTATTACGTGTCCAGTGAAAGAAACGGTCGTTAAAGAGGGTCATTATGTGGGCCGAGCAAACAAAACAGATTTATTTATTTGCCATTTTTTGTTCAAGTGGCGCTGGGATTTGTTTGTGAATAACATAAACTTGTTTGATTGCGTTTTTTTTCGAGCTTTTTTTAGACGAGTTTATAAACTCTTGGAATAAGGTCATTATTTTTTCTCGTTGTTAATCGACAGACATTCGCGTAAAACTAATTGCATTTAAAAAAATGTGCAATAAATTCCAGGAATGTGCTAATGGGGTGAACGTAAGAATTTAATTTGTTTTTCCTAATGGTGTAAAATTTGTTATGCCGGTTATTATTTATGTGTCAGAGGAGCATAAAAATAAAGTCCTTACATTTTAATTTCCTTTCCTACTCATTTCGCGTTAATCGCAGGTATTAGAGGGCAGATGTTCCGCGATAGTTAGGTACGCTAATTGCAACTAATTATTGTGCTCTAATTATAATGGTAGTTATTAAGTTTATGGTTTTGTTAAATTTCTTGTTCCTAGGTACTCGTTAAAATCACGAGCAAACTCGACACGTTTTGCGGAAATTTCTTTGCTATAAGTATGGTACTATACGAGAGATATCTTTAATGTTAGTTTTTTATTAGTTTAGCCCTAAATTACCCAGAAAACTTAATATATCCAGAAAAACGCAATAATCTTAGAGTAGGTATTGATTTCAACTTTTCTTGACAGTTTATAAAAAAAAAACATGATTGTTTCCTAGAATTTACAAACTTTTAAGTTTTAAGTTTTAAAAGTTTTTTATTAAAGATTTATTATATTTCTTTCGTCAGGGAGGCGGGTTTGATTTCAATTTGGGAGGCGGGTTTGGGTACCATTGACTGTATAACCAACACCCCTACCATAGGTCACCCCAAGTGGTTCGCTGTATTTGGTGACTTAGCAGGGGTGCCCGTATTCATGGGGTGAGGTTTGTCCTGTTCATGGCAGCGGATGCGTATGCCCACCACTGCGTGGCAGGCCGAATCGGGAGGGAGAATGGTTGAGGCAGTCTCTTTGACTTCTCCAGCCGTACTCTCTCGGAACATCGCCTTACACTGCAGTGGGAGGGATGGATTGATGGACACACTGATCACCAGATTCTCACCCACCCCTAATACCCTTTTCCTTCCCAGAAAATATTTCCTAAAATACCCTCCAAACAGCATCCCCAAAGATGACATAGGTCGTTAGGGAATTATTTTCTTCAGGGTATCCTGTGGAAGCTGGAGCTAATGTAAAAAAAGGTGAGTTTAGGGGTCTTCAAACTTACACAGTTTTTTTTCTGTATGGAATTTATAGGTAGACGCAACAAGTTTCTGTTCGCTGTCATTTCCATCACGATCTAAAGAGTTTTGAAATATTCATTATGTTTTCCAAAAATTTAGAAAAAAACTTGAATTATAAAATCACCGTACTGTCAGTATGCCCCTCGAAAATGAGAGTAATTCCTGAACACCTGTACGATTCGCCATGTCGAGCGGAAATGGCGAAAAGAGATGGCGTCATTGACCTTACAACATACGGACATACCTTGATTCTGGTCCATCACATGAGACCAGCCCAATAACACACTGAACTTTAAAAATCGCGGTATGTTTAAATGGCCTTGTTTCCGGGTATGAGTCTAGTAGCGGTGATGCTGTGATATCTCTGAAGAGATCAAAATGTGATGAAAATAATAATTATATTGAACTGAAATGAATACTTACACAATAGACCACATAAGTTATTTTGTGATTGGTATTTACGTAAAAGCAAATACATATGTAGATTTCTTTTAATAAAATATCTGTAACATTCTTTAAAATATTAACATGTTTTATTATGTATTAGTGACCAACTGAAGGTTCGGTTTCGGTTTCGGTTTCGGCAAGTTTCGGCAGAAAAATCTAGTTTCGGCATCAGTTTCGGTTTCGGCATAAAATTTGCCGAACCTTCGGCCGCACCGAAACTCTGCGTTCGTTAATTATTGCACGTCGTTCGTCTGACTTCGGGTGAGTTCGTGGCTCGTGTTTCACTCGCCATCATTAGCTGAGTTCGGCGGCCAGTCCGGCGTGATTGTGTTGTGAGTTTATGTTTGTAATATAAATATAATAAGTTGAGAGGTTAAATTCCTTTCTATTAATTTATTAATAAAATACTTGTGTTGCAAAGTTTTTTAACAAAGAAACGACATTTATGTTTATTTATATCACTTTCCTTTGAATGGTTTCTTCTAACAAAATCTCATATTTTACAATCAAATAATAGAATAACAAAACAAATGACAATTGAATTAAACTTCCTTTATAATATAAGTGTTGACATTTTTTGATAATTTTTATAATTTTTGTTTCTTTTATAGCAGTAATATAAAAAGAAATATTAGTTACTTTTCCACATATTTCAATTGTTGTTTTTTTTATTTCATTTAATACGTGTTAACTGTCTGTATAAGTATAAAAAATAATACAAATTTCTGTAAACAATAGATTTTTAACATGTCTAAAAAAGTTTCGGTTTCGGTTTCGGTTTCGGCCGAAACTGAGTCAGATACCGAAGATTCAGTTTCGGTAGGAAGTCCTGTTTCGGTCGGACACAAGTAGGTATGTTAGCAATGACCAATTCAATATTAATGTATCGAATCACATGACCAGCATTCACCAATAATCAAACGGCTCCATCTTGAATCCAGTTTTAGCAAATTGACCTGAAAATAGTAATGTTCTATTAAATTTCACTTATTATTCTTAATTTCTCCACAATTTCAGTGGTGTGTCGGTCTCTGTATCTGTAACTGCGGTTCAATAAACTCTAGAACTGGAATTTGCCTTGATCTTTTGTAGGAACTTTTTTAATGTGAATACCACACAAGAGGCCCAACTGCTCCGGATCGTCGGGAACCAGTGAGATTATGGCATCCCAATTGAGGTACGTTGTGAGGCTGAAGGTAGTGGGAGGGGAAAGAGATGGGGAAGAGGACGGTGAAAAGGATCTGGCTATTCAGATCTAGTCACCAAACACGGTTAAAGTCATTTCAAGTAACGTTTTAATTCTGAATGGTGGTCTTCCACAGGGGCGAAATTCCACTCTGGAACTTGGCGCAAATATACTGCATATTATTTAAAAATAATAAATTGCCAAATAACAAATTAATCAAATAAAAATTACTAGCGCACGTTGGGATTTGAACCCGCGACTTTCAGATTGCTAGTCGAGAGCCTTATCCCTCGACCAGGGAGGAGGTCTGGGAACGATTCAGACAAGCGATAAAATTGATACCACAACTATTTTAATGACTAATCAATATATATTGTATGTACTTTTTATTTCCATCGTAACTTTATCTTTATTTTTTCTCATGTTAAAGATGTAGGTACTGCCTTTATTATTTATGTTAAAGCCCCCTGGGCGTAAAATAAAATAAATAAATAAATTAATGTTCTCCAAAACAAGCTTGAAAAAATTAATTTGTCGTATATTTGGTATATAGTTGTGTAATTTCTACTACTTAAGATATTCTAAAAATTATAGTATCTACTTTATTAAAATTAAATAGTCATAAATACATTAGGAATTCATATGTCATATATTGGTTTATAAATGTGTAAATTCTAATTATACAATTGTAAATGTTCTCTAAAATGGTCTGGAAAGAGTCTCCTACTTGTGATCTCACTAAAGAAACCACTCACTCACTCTGAATGCAATTATTAATGTTCTGCAAAATGACCTCTTTCCAAAAAATGACCTCTTGACCAAAATCACATCTTTGCGATTCTTTCAAAGACATAAAGAAACCATACCTTAGATCAGAATACAATAATGTTCTCAGAAGTTGTCTTGGCAGAAGCAAATTCCTATGATATCTTGAACGAAACCATTCCTTTAAGAATATTATGAACTAAATATACAATTTGGCTGTCCTGAAACGGGTATCCTTCCCAGTTGGACAGACAAAATATCATTTTGTAATGTATTGTAATATATGCATATATAAATAAATAAATAAAATAAATGAATATTATAAAAGAAATTCCAAAGAGTTCCAGTACGATCAAGGGAGTTATTTGGTGTGGTAGATCTCTATCCCCCGGATGAGGGATCCCGTTTTTACTAAGGGCGTGCTTTTGAATATATAAGCGCTGGAATTTTCGCCCTCTAGAAGTTTCAAGAATAGTCTTCCGAAAAGTTCTAGAAGGTTCGATAAAACTCTAGAAAGTTCTGGAAGCAGTGGCGGAGTACGTCGGTGAGTCTATAAGATTTCTGGAAAGTTATGGAAGGATAAAGTTTTAGAAGTTTTCGAAATGTTCCTGAGCAAAGCCGGATACCCCAGCTAGTAATTATATATTTGAAATGCATAGGTATTTCCTGTGATAATTTTTTTTTACAAGTGCCATAATTTTTTAAGCTTATTAACGATTTTTAATATAAATTTATGACAGGCAATGATTATGAGTCAAACACGTTCAGTTTAACAAATTCGACAATTATAAGATCCCGCAATTTTGCACGGGTACGCGCTAGTTTTTATGTAAGTACAGAGTGATAACAAATGTTAGGTTTCTTAAAACGATTTAAAAAGCAAATCAAATTGATGTTGGTACATATGGTATATGATAAACATAGCCTGAACCATATCATAACTACTCCACTAGCAATCTCGTATTTATAAACCGCGGATATTATTACCTCTTCGATAATAATGCCCTTGTTGTAACCGAAGAAGTTGTTATATAAAACACGGTGTATTTAAGCAGGTATTTCACAGAAATAATCGATTTGCTTTTACTCTCATCTCGTGACTTTCATATCGATCCCTTCCGATGTCGGCATCCCATAAACCTCTTAAAAGGGTACTTCACTTTTACCCGTAGATGTTTTATTACCGAAACACTCATCGAAGATCTGGGGAATGTGAAACGAAAGAATTTCGTTCGCACAGTTTATTTCTTAGGAGACTCGTAACACAAGTTTCTTTAAGTACATCAAAATTTCATAATGTAAAAAAATAATTGTATCTGGGATAATGGCAAATTACTTGTGGTTTTATGTGATTAAACTTTGTGGTAAAACATGGTCTAAAAAATAAAAATAAATTCCAAGTAGGTGGGTACAACATTATGAAGCACATTGATTAAAAAACGGACATACGAGTATTATATGTTTTAATATATTAATGTTTAATAGATTTCATTATGGTGTGGGTTATTTAAAAAAATCTTAAAACATGTGCGTGGACAGTAATATAATAATAATTGGATAATTTATGGAGTGCCGTTTTTGTGAAAAATCACCTCTACAACATTGATAAACTTTAGTTGGTCGATAGCACAAATATAATATTTATTTAAATACGAAAAAAAAAATTATTACTTTTAAAATGCATTCATCGTTCATATTTGTTTATATTTGATCAGACCGGTGTTTTCACTACCACAGACATCTAGGCGTAAATTTTTTAAAGTTAAGAGCTATGCCGGTCATTTAAAAATATCGCCGATAGGTATTGTAACCAATGTATTCTGTTCCACTCCGCTCTCCCCTCAGGGGAACTGAGCGAAAGGGACAACTGCATATCGGGCCGAAAATACCTAAATAAAATCGTCAAAATCGATGTTTTGTATTCCCCAATTTTCTTCTCCAAAACTGGACCGATTTTAATTTTTTTTTCACTTACTGTATTAGAAGAAAATATTCTATGTTGGTTCCTTTTTGCTTTTTTTCAAAATACATTGTTTAGTTTGTGTACTGAACGTCTTTTGACGGCGTTTAAACTAGGCAATTTTATTCATTTTTGGAAGGTCCTAATTTCTATAAGAAGTAAAGTATCAAAAAAAGCAAAACGTACTGACACGCTAATGGTCAATATCTATATTATGTAAAAAAAATTTTGCTCTAGAGTTAAAATCCAGAGAGATAAACGGGGAATACCTTTGTATGGAAAAAAACACCGCTAGTATTTCCTCTTAAGTACGTATTATATTTTCTTTTCAACAAACTTTCAAGGGATGAAAATTTGTGCCTGTATAATAGAAATTTATCATAATATTTATTTTTTTTGTTTGTTACCATTTTTTTAAAGATTTTCTTTGATTTTTTTTTCTCGTAAATTACCTTAAACATTGAATATTCTGGTTCATTATTTTCATATATTATACATGTTGACATTAGAGTTAAGAATGTAAACATGGTAATGAATTAAAAATATTACCTTAAGTAGGTACTTTAAGAGTTCATAAGTAATATTATTATTTTTTTTTAAATTTTGAAATCTGTTATTACTTTGAGTTTTTCTTGCTTATCTTTTTGTTGTAATGTAAGTAAAGTTATCTTATAATATTATATTGAATTTGGCACCCACGATGACTTAGGTACTGGGGCAAATTATGCGAATTAGCTTGCAATGCCTATTTCGTCGTATTTACAACCTCCGAGCATAATATATGAGAATCAAACGCCAACATTCAGCCTTCAGTCAAAAAGATATTGAAATACGAGTATTTCCAATTGGCTTGACACTTCCAGCTTGTCTGAGATTTTTTAGAGTAGGTGAATTAAGCATTGAAATTTTTTTTTCATACCGCTTTTAGACTTCGAGGCTTTTACTTTTTTTACGGGACGTGCATATTGCAAAGGAGAATTTAATAAAGCATTTTTTAAAGCGATTTTATTTTGTATCTTTCACAGCGTGTTCGTATTGTTTCAACCTTTCCTTTCGTCTTGTGCTATCTTTTAAACATCAAACGTTTATCATTATTATAGTAATACAGTAAGTTTTTTGGGTACGCTGTGCAACATATTAACCCAATACTCTATATCAAGCAAATAAATACACTTACACAAGACATTAAACTTTGTAACAAACCATCATTATTGTACATATATAGCATACATTTATTACTTGTTCGATCTCGAATACTTTCTAAAATAAGGACGAGGGATGCAATTGGTTAATTTTCACCCGCCACGCAGATGTGATCCCTGTGAGGGATGTCACAGCTGGGATGACCGATATAAGGTCATGTATTAACTCTAGAAAGTCATGTGGCTTCCCCGTTCTTACGTCATCTTCAAGTAAGTCTCTGGCCGGACTGGAATACTTGCAGCTAACCCAGAGTAAATATACTCGTTGAAACCCCTTTGCTTAAGGTAAAACGAGCAGTTAAGGGAACAATTATGCATATATTTCGCATAATTTTCCCCAGGGCCTATGCCATCTTTGAGGATGCTATGTTGAGGTTCTTTTTTGTGGAAAGGAAGGAGTGAACCTGGGCCTTGCAGAGACTCATATTGTGGGAGGGAGGAAACACAGAGACCGGTAAATCGTTCCACAGCTGACCTGTTTCTACGACCTAAGAACGGGTCGTAGAAACGACCCGTTCTCATGTGACAAATGAAAATTATGTATGAATATTTGGCGCACTTTTAGCGTATTTCCCGACTATGTCGAAAGTCAAGTTACTTCCCAGTTCCTACGACATCTTCAAGTAAATCTCTGGAATATACTCGTTGAAACCTTTTTGCTTAAGGTAAAACGAGCAGTTAAGGGAACAATAATTATATTTCCTTTGGGAGTGAACTAATAAAGTTAATATTAAAGTTTATTACACCGTCTTGCTATTATTGAACCGTGTCATACCTGCAAATTGATTATACCTGCCCAAAATAAAGACAAATCTCGTTTACCGTTAAAATTGTGTATTTTATTTAATTATCCCGTGACAACATTATATTATACAGTAGATCGTGTATTATAAATTATAATGATAGAATCTATAAAGAATAAAGGTATTAAAAATATCGAAAATGTCACCGGAGACCGAAATTTCATCAACATTTTTTACTCCAAATATTTTCAGGAATCACCGGTTAAAGTAAGTCAAGTACGTCCCTTAACAGCCTGTATAATATAAAACATTTATTAAATACCATGAAATAATATATTATCTCACTGACACGAATTTTTTCAATGAGCAAAAGATGTAAAACTACCTACTTAAAAAAAAAAAAAAAAACAAAAATCAGGTGCATGATCATGACCGAGATCATTGATTTGTAAAGCATTCGTGATCTTACACTTAGCTACTCGTTTCAATCCATTACGACGGGCATCAAAAGAAAGTACGTTTACGCACGTAGGTTTTACGGTACGTGTAGTTTTACACATACCACGTAAGAAATACACACTTCTGAACAGAGTAACACAGCTACTTCCTACGTTTAAAAAACTAGAGGAATAATAATAATATATTTATCATTTACATGTTTGTTTGGATATTGGAGTAGCTAGTCGGTCGGATGAAAGTGATACGAAGGCCCGGGGCGGTTTTAGCCTCCAGTGCACACATCGCAATCGTTCGCATTTTGCAACCGTTTAAAGTTATAGCGACACAGCCGATTTAACTCTGCTATAACGGAACATATAGTCTGTCAATTAAGAGTTGAAAATATTAAAAATGTAACTATTGTAGGCTGGAATACCAATTTATCTGTCAAATATTATTTTAAAGCGTGATGACACTGAAATATAGAACACTGTAAATCACATTAAAAAAAATGTTCTTAAAGAAAAAAAAATCGAAGAAGCACTGTTGTTAAGGTAGGTACATACCTACTTAATGGCATAATTTTGAATGTAACAGTAGGTAGAAATGAAAAATCAAAAATAGTGAGTATAGTTACACTACTTTTAGATCTGAATGAGTTAAATATATTCAGATCTAAAATTAGAGATATATCCTTTTTTTTTACATTAGCTCCACACAGGAGGCACCGAGGAAAACAATTTCCCTAGGGGCCTATGTCATCTTTGAGGATGCTGTATGGAGGGTTTTTTAAGGGAAAGGAAGGAGAAGAAGATATGGGAAGGAAAAAGGTATGAGGGGTGGGTAGGAATCTGGGGGTCAGTGTGGCCAGGAGTGACGGACGTATGAATCTATTCCTCACACTGCAGTGCAAGGCAAAGGGTCGGGAGAATTCGGCTGGAGAGGTCAAAAGGCCACCCTCAATCAGTCTCCTCCGATCCAGCCCGCCACGCAGTGGTTGGGCAAACGTATCCGCCACCAAGACCTATACAAACCTCATCCCATGAACCCGGGCACCCCTGCTAAGTCACCAAACGTAGCGAACCACTTGGGGTGACCTGTGGCAGGGGTGTTGGTTGTCCAATAAATGGTTCCCGGGGCGGCGATACCCATACCCGCCTCCCAAATTAAAGGGCAACGCTAAATAAAATAAATGTGAGCAATTTATAAACTATGCGGTAAATTTTATTACAATATCGTTATTCTTCATTATGTTAACACAAAATTGCAAATGAATATGCAATCTAATTTTGAGAGCAGTACACTAATAAATATTTTTTTAGTGCACTTCTATGCCTTTTTTATATTTTTAAAAATATGTAGGATACACATTTCCACCATGAGTTATATTTTTAGTATTGCCATTTGAACAACAGTGGCGCCCTCCTATGTTTTCTACTCTTATTGGACAAACTGTAGATATTTCTCAAAAAAATATTAATATTTTGCATAATATAATAACTAATGCGATGCTTTCTTTCATAGGTTTTTCACACTTTGACACAATGTGGCAGCCGCGTGACAATGAGAGTTGCAGAGTGAATTATACGATATAAACATAAGATAGAGTACCTACATTCAGCACAGGCGAAAGATTTATATCGAAAAATCGTCACATTGCTTTTATTTACAATTGCTCCATACCTCCAGGCCCCGAGGAAAAAAATCCCTCAGGGCCTATGTCATCTTTTGTGATGCTGTGTGGAGGGTCTTTTTAGGAAAAGGAAGGAGAGGAAGTTCTGGGAAGTAAAAAGGTATGTGAGGTGGGTTGGAATTTGAGGTCAATGTATCCGGGAGTGATGAACATATGAATCCGTCCCTTCCACTGCGGCACAAGGCAATTTACAGCGCTCTTGAAGCGATTTTTTGCAAAAATAGCGCTATATAAGTTGTCCAAATTTATTATTAATGGGTCGAGAGTACCTACGTCTAACGAGGTCTAGGTTAAGTTTCCCTAGGTTAATTATGTGGGCAAACGCATTCGCCACCAAGACCTGGACGAAAATCACCCCTGATAAGTCACGGGTTCCCTGGGCGGCGGTACACGTACCCGCCTCCCGAATTGAAATGAGTAGGCTGTATTTGTTGACCAAATATGATAACATGCTTATCACAAAGCAGGATATTATATTAATAAAATTACCGAAGATGAAGAAGTACAAGAAAAAAATCAGGAATAACAATACTGAAATTTTTTTACGATGTTCTGTAAAGTAGGTACTCACAATGGGGTATTTCCTCGTGTTTTTTTATTGCTTAAAAAAATTAAGCAAAAATTTACGATGATTACAGCATTTTTATTTTATTTTTATGTTGACGAATAAATTTTCTACAGCGAGTTAAAGTTTCCCATTTTGGAATTGCCGCAAAAACGATATTTTGGGGCGTGGCTATCGTGTGACGTCATGAGTGAGGACGCTCACTGACAGTGTTTATTTATGCTAGTTCAGCTTAGCGACACTTGTTACGTCACAAAGCCATTTCCCAACCATGGGCCGTTTTGATTTGATCAGTTTAAGATCGTTTTTAAAATCAATAATATTAAATGAAAACATAAAAATCAAACATTTTTAGTAGCATTATTAAAATCAGAAAAATAATCTTTAAATATTCCGTACATTTTCAACAGAATTCCTCGTTTGTGGAAATACCCCAATCAATATCAACACATATATATATATATATATATATATATATACTGTATATTTTTGAAATGAAAACAGACAAATAATATTTTTCATGTATTTCTTAACCTTTCCTTTCCCCATCACCATTAATTTCCCACCAACTTCAGTCTCCCCAATAATTGGGGTGTGTTGCGAGACTGAAGTCAAAGTCTGACACTGGCTCCGGAATTGGCGGTATTCCCCGAGGAAAAACGCCAAACGCGTGCTCAACATACGTACACGGTTGATATTTGTCACATGCGAAAGGGTCGCTTCTTCGACTTGTTCTTGTGTTCAACAGCTCGGCTGTGGAACGATTTGCCGGCCTCTGTGTTTCCTCCATCCTACAACATGGGGCTCTTCAAGACCAATGTTCATTCCTTCCTCTCCTCAAAAAGACCCTCCACACAGCATCTCAGATGACATAGGTCCTGAGAGAAAATAATTTTCGTCAGGGCCTCCTGTGTGGAGTTAATGTAAAAAAAAACAAAATTCAGTTAAAAAAAAGAATTACACTTTATTTATTTATTTATTTATTAACGCCGATTATAGCGGCTTTTACAAAATAATTACAATTATTTTGCATATGAATACAGAATATACTTAGATAAAGAAAAAGAAAAATATAAATATAAAATTCATAAAGGAGAACAATAAAAATTCAACATCAACATAAAAAAGTACAAAGAGTAGGTTATTATAAATACAATAAAACATATTATAAATCCCGGATATTATGTATTAAGAAATTAATACTTTAAATCTGTATTTGATTATAGTCAAACTGAGAAGCGCTGACAGACAGTTTTAATTAAGTAGTGTTTGTATGAGGTTAGACTAGCAATGTTTATAGATTCATCCAAAACATATTTATTTCCAAGTACATGCAGCCGATTCATTATGGAA
Source organism: Limnephilus rhombicus (assembly GCA_929108145.2). NCBI lineage: Eukaryota > Metazoa > Arthropoda > Insecta > Trichoptera > Limnephilidae > Limnephilus > Limnephilus rhombicus. The sequence goes on along the minus strand of OV815277.1, from coordinate 29,036,099 downwards.
TTGAATTCAGCGTTAGATCCCGTATTGTTGCAATGATAAGGTAATTTGAAACGAACTTATCGACTAGGTACATGGAAACATTAGCAAAAGAAGTTCAGGGGAGTTCAACAGGTTTGTAACGATTTTAAATAAATAAAATAGGTCTAAACAAATCCTTCTTTCAAGAAAGGTTACTAAATATTACACTTTAAGAAAAAATTACGGTTACTTTAGGGTTAGAAATTTTACACGTATGGTTGCTGATCCCATTTAGGAATGGAGAGTTAACTTTCGTTGTATTAACCCGGTGACGCAAGTAGGTACCCAGTACGAACTAAGTCAAAGCAAACTGTAACTGTGTAATTGATGTATTAATATTTTAACTTCATATATTTTATAGTTTTCACCGGAAACGGTTAATAAATATTAAAACGATTAGAAAATTTGTCGTTTATTCGAGCGTGTTCATATAATTTAATTTTTATTGATCATTAGCACTTTGCATTAAATTATCTATTAATTATGTTACTTAGGTGAGCATTTAATGCTTATATATACCAATTTTCTACGTCTATTAATCTTCATTTACAGTTGGGTTTTAAAAAAGTGGTTGGATTTAAAAAAAAAACCTTAAAAAAATACGCGAAAATGTCGCGAGGGATTAGAAATGAACTGAGTACTTAGCTCCACACAGGACGCCCTGAGAAAAATAGCCATGCTGGGCTTATGTTATCTTTGGGGATGCTGTGTGGAGGGTCTTTTAAGGAACGGAAGGAAAGTAATCTGAGGATTAGTGTCTGCAGGTGTGTGACGGACGTATGAATCCATCCCTTCTACGGCATTGTTCCGGGGGAGAGTTCTGCTGGACAGGTCAACATGTCACCCTCAACCATTCTCTCCCGATACATTCTCGGCCTGCCACGCAGCTGATGGGTAGATATCTCCATCGCCAATACCCGATCAAAAGGGGTAAGGGTACCGCCGCCCCGGGAACTATTTTTTGGATAACCAAACTTCCGCCATAGGTCGTAGGTTTGGTGACTTAGCAGGGGTGACGAGTTTGGGTGAGGTTAGTCCGGGTCTTTTGCGGCAGTTGCGCCTGCCTTCCTACTGTATGACGGTCCGGATCGGGAGAGACTGGTTGAGGGAGACCTTTTGATCTCTCCAGCGAAATTCTGCCAAGGGAAGGATTCATACATCCGTTATTCCCATAGGACATATTAATCCCCAGATTCCTATTCAGCCCTTGTACTTTTTTCGTTACCAGAATTGCCTCTCCTTCCTTTCCTCAGAAGACCCTAAACACTCCATCTCCAAATATAACAAGGGCCAGAGGGGAATGTTTTTTCCCTTGGCCTTCTGTGTGGAGCTAACGTAAAAAGATAAACGAAATCGTAGTGTTTAGTTGGACTTACTTAATAACATTTTCTCAATATTACGATTATACCCACCTGTCTAAAGAAAGTTGAATAAAGTGTGGGGAGGACATATAATAAGTAATAAGGGTATATAATGTAATACATAAGCGTATATAATACATAAACAAAATTTGAAAGAAAAAAAAGAAAAGCAGGTGGATAGATATATATGATTGTACATAAAAAAAAGATAATAAGCTTAAAGTATTAGAAAAAAAAGAAAACAGGAAAATAATGATAATAGGCTTTTAGGATTCAGTGAGGACATTAGCAGCCAGTATTTTTCAACAGTGTGAATCAATGCTGGATGATAGACTGAGGAGGGCTTCCATGACGAGGATATTTCCGGAGCTGTTTATGCTTTCCCGCATTCCTGCCACCCTGGATCTAATAAGGGGTGCATAGCCGGGAACTGAACCCTCCGTGAACATTCGGGAAGCACTGTAATATCTCGGGAGACCAAACATTATGCGGAAGGCGGAACCCTTAGTTTTTCTATACTACTTACTCTTTTTGTAGTTCGCCCAGAGTTCACACGTATACAGCGTCGCGCAGAAGGAAAGGAAAAGCGTCCTTTTTACAGCGGTAACGCAAAGGTCATGGATATAGTGACGTTTCTTAGGACAAATAAAATTATTTCAGACAAAGTAATCTTCTAAATATAACCAGACGACTAGGATAATAATATTCGTAATAGATGTTTCCTCACAGGCTTGAACGTTTATGCAGATCAAACGTCGACATAATACGCGAAAACCGGAAAATATTTCATTCGCCTGCTTAAATATCAATTTTAGTTACCGATAGTCAACACGCGGAAACGGTTGGTAAATATTGAAATTGAATCCCCCCATTTCGGCGCTTACGGCGGAGCTTTGGCTTCCCAAATGCATCATACTCATATTAAAAAATGGCTAGACTACCATTCACTTACACTTAATGCTAATAAAACCAAATTAATCACTTTAAAAATAAAAAATAAGAAAAACTCTGAAGAAAACCTGAACTTGAAAATTCATAGCCCGCATCACTTAAATGAGAATTGTAATTGTCCCTCATTAGAAAACGTTGACCATATAACGTATCTGGGTCTAAAAATTGACCGAAACTTAAAATGGACCGAACACATTACCTATTTAAATAATAAAATTAAAAAACTAAGTTATTTTTTCAAATCTATCAGGAATGTCCTCATTAAAAAAGACTTAATCAAGATTTACATGGCCCTCTGCCAATCACTGTTAGAATACGGTATTATCGGATGGGGCAGTGCAAATAAAAACATACTAAATTCACTAATTAAAACTCAAAAAGCCATAATGAAAATTATACTGAAAGTTCCTGTAAGAACTAGCACTGACGAAATCTTCAACAATCTTAACATAATGTCAATTAAACAACCATATTCTAAAACTATACTCATTTACATTCATAAGTACAAAACCCAAGAAATAACAACTGACACGTACATTAGAAACACTAGATCTCATGGTCAAAAACATATCCAACAAGTAACTGCTAACACAACATTTGGGCAAAAAAGCTTCTTATATTATGGCATTAAACTCTACAATAAAATACCACTCTCACTCAAAAACCTCAACATTATAACATTTAAATTTCAAATAAAAAGCTGGATACTAAATATAGGGAGATCAGAAATAGAAAATATACTGAAATCAAATACAGACTAAAACCGAATCTAATTAACTGAATTATAAAAAAACACTATCTTATTTACTTTATAATTATTAAAAAAAAATACTACATGATATATGTTATGTCGAATTCATATTATTCTTATAATTAAATTATAAAATGTAAATGAAATCCTCAGCACGGGAGATCCCAGTGAGGATATCATTATCTCTATTTGTTATTAAGAAATGAAGATATTATTATTATTATTATTATATGTTTACGAAATAATAAACTGTAATAAAATTAATTAGTTTTGTCACTTTTTGGCCATAGGACGGTGGATTAATCAGTCTTAGGCAAAATGCAGTTCAGTGAAATCCCGGCCAGAGTTACGTATAGTCGACAAATGGGGAGCGTTGACTTTATATTATGTTATGTTTTAGAATAATTAACTAAAACGGTTACTTGACGAAATTACACGTACGGGGATTTTACGTACTATGAATTACATATTGTAATATTTACATTGATAGAATTATACACTGACGGAATTACACTGGATTAAATTACACTTACTGGAATTAAACAGGTTTTAATAGGTCGAGTGTTTTCTGTATGGGTTTGTAAAATACTTATATAATTAGATGGAACCTAGAAACTCGTAATTGTAAAGCGCCTCGGAGGTGATTTTTAAAAAAACAGTTATTATTTATGATTATTTTTATAATATTTGAGTCTCAATAAAGGTCACATTTGACAAAAACAAAGGTTAAGATAAGTGAAATTTCTTGATGTGTGTAATTTAAGAACAGTAAAATATTTTACGTCACTTTGTTCATTTCAAATTCTTTTCACTGCCTTAGTAAGAAGTAATTTAGAATACAATTCCACTATTTGTACCCGTACTAAAAAAGCACATCAATTAAAAATTGAGAGAGTTCAACCTAATTTTTTTATGGTTCATTAATTTCAAACTCTCCACAAACAAATTAATTATGATAACTTAATGAAAGTATTTAATTAAATTGACTTATCTTGTAGAAGAACCAAAAGCGATGTGATACTTTTATTCAAATTAGTTAATGACTCAATTGACACACCGGACTTAACAAAACTAATAAAATTCCAAGTACCAAATCGTGACTCGAGGCTTCCGGAGCTGTTCTTTGTTTATCCGTCGAATACTAACTATTTCAATCCAATCCAAAGACTACATAGGCTTCGAAATAAATTCAGTTCCGTTGATATTTTCATTTCTTCGTTACCAAAATTTATATCAGAAAATTCTAAAATTCTGCTTCCCTTCTGTAAATGTAAAAAAGACAATAATATAAATCAATTGGGGCGGAAATAAATAAATAAATTAAGTAAGTAGGTGTAATTCTCTCCATGACTAATTTTGTCCGTAAGTAATTTAAGTAGTGTAATATTAGTACGTGAAATACACGTACCATTATTCAATCTTACAAATTACAATAGTCTAGGTATTGTAGTTTCATTGATTGTCTTGTAATATTGTTTTAGTTTCTATGTTATTTCATATTACTGTCACAAGTCTTACTGCTATCGTTACGATGTATTTAGTTTATCAGTTTCACATTATTACTTCGTGCTTTAAAAACTTTTTGTATAATTTTCGATGGCTCACCAAATTCTGCTCTTAATAAAAAAAGGAAAAGCACAGCTGGGAGTACATCCAAATAAGAAAACAAAATTGAATTGGTTTACACTTCAGATATCAAAGTAAACATTTTTTATTATTTTTGAAGTAGCTACATAAGATTACAAAACATAATGACAAAGTAAATACAATGGGATGCCTCTAATCAGTTTACGGACAATTTTTAAACAAAGTTTTAACTTAACTAGCATGTTATTATCTAGCAATTTATGTCTGAAATTTGGTAATTTTATGGAACTGATCCTAAATCTTATATCCCTAGCGGACCCTTGAAATGTACTAGGCACTTTAAAACCACTTGTAGGTTCTCAACATAACATGCTTAATAGTTTGTGACACATTCGCTTCAAACTAACAGGCTTATTAAATACCGTTTTGTGCAATTACCTAGAAAGACACTGATAATGTCAGAGTTCACCGCATTGCAGAGTAACACGTAAGATATAATTACTTTCTCACGTGTGTTCAAATGCAACTTATACACACTGCATTTGAAATCCACTTAAAATATACCTCTTCTATGATTTCTAACACTTCGTTAGTAATTTTTGAATTAACTCATCTGTACATCAGAGGATGTCACTATAAGTATTGTGGATATAACGCGGAAATAAATATATTTTTTGATAACTTAATGAGTAAAACCTAAAACTGAATATTTAATTAAATCTTGCAATCATAGATAAAAATAGCAGCCAGTAAAAATAAACGATAAGAAAATGAAGATAATATTAGTAGTTCTCACTCGAAGAATGATACAGTTAAATATGACCGAACAGGATAGGGAAACATTAGCTCAGTTGGTAGAGCACTGACCCGGAAAGTCACAGGTCCTGGCGAGTCCCAGATGTGACCTTTCTTTTTCTGATTTTTCTGTTTCTTACTTTCGATTGGGTTTCGCTAACATTGTCTTCAATAATGACCACGCAGATAGTGAACAGAAACACCCACCAAGAAGATGTGGACATACCTCACCCCCTAAACTCGGGCACCCCGTTTGTCACTAAACGTAGCAAATCATTTTGGGTGACTTATGGAGGTGTTGGTTTTTCGATAAATGGCTGGTACCTTCACCTACCTCCTACATTGAAAATATGCTATAATAAAAAAAAAAATTGATAATTTGCATAGCGCTGTTTTTTGTGAAATATCACCTCAAGGGCGCAAGAACTCAGTGTTCATTATCTCTTCTCTATCTCTATACATGTAAAAATAAAAATATGTATATTTCTGGGTTCGCATTATATATATATATATATATATATATATATATATATATATATATGAGATGCCTATGCGTTAAACCATTCATCCGATTGCGATGAAATTTTGGGGATTTTATGTGCGCAGGGCCGCAATATTTTCTATGTACAATAGCTTGTGTCGCTGTCCATAGAAAGAAAAAAATGTCATTATATTTAAACGCCCGGGGTCTCAAAAGTTTTGTATGATCTGTAGCTATTCGAAAACGGAAAAATAAATGAAATTATTGTTCACTTTTGAAATTGAAATTTTGAAAAAAAAAAAAATAGATTTCGTCTTTTGGAAAAAAAATAAAACAAAGGGTTCATATTTTAAATTTTGTACCAAACTTATTTTTTATTCCATAAATGCAGTACAAAGAACCCAAAAAAAATTTTTTTTAAACATATGTGATGTGTTGGTTAAAAATATAAAAGGGGAAAATAACACCTTTTCTGGATAAAATCAGAAATCTTGTTGACTTACTTGTATTCATAAACTTGAACTTTTTTTTCATTTTTATCAGTTTATACGCATTTTTTAATAATAAACAAATGTTAAAAGGTTAAATTACTGAAATTTTTTTTTTATTAAAAATTAATTAAAAAAATGGTTTTAGGTTTGTTTTCAGATTTTCAATGCATTTTAGCGGGCTAATAACCATTTTTTTTAAATAAATTTAAATGCAGTTCTCATTTTCATTGTAAGACGCAACTTTTGAGACCCCGGGCGTTTCTAAATTCAAAAGTTGAAATAATTGACACACCCTAATATACAATAGTGGCATTTCTGGCATCATGAAATTATACATTGCTAACTGTTCATCCGTTTGCGATGAAAATTTGGGGATTTGATGTGTGCGTGCCCGCGATGGTTTCTAAATATAATGGTGAGTTCTGGCATCATGAAATTATGCGTTGCTAACGGTTCATCCGATTGCGATGAAACTTTGGGGATTTGATGTCCGCATGCCCGCGATGGTTTCTGTATACAATAGTCATCATGAAATTATGCATTGCTAAACCGTTCACCTGATTGCGATGAAACCATGGTGAGTTGTTGTGAGCACGTCGAGCGAACGGGACGAATGGGAAAGGACACGCATGGAGAAACAACATCCTTATTAAGTGGCATTGCAACGCATGTCAGGAACTCGCTAGTTACTAAATAAATAAAATTGTAAAAACGTTAATTTCAATGAAATACCTTGAACCTTTATGTTTTATTTCGTATTTGCTTGTCCTAATTATTATGTTATCTCTCCGGATGAAAATTCAATTTTTTTATTGGGATTTTTATGGCTCCTCTAATCTCAATTTAAAAATGATTAAGAGATTATTTTTCATTATCTAAAGAACTAATAAATCATTGCGAGACGGACACGCAAATAAATAAAACAGGGGTTAGGGCAAAACAAACTTTCGTTAACGACTGAGAACAAACGAAGTATAGTTTTTCGTTTAACCTTAATTAAATTGCGGAGATCTAAATTCAATTTGTATTGAAAATAGCGTTTCTTGGCACAATGTAGATTTCAGCTTCCACTTGGTTAAGATCACTTAATTATACTTAGCGACTATCGTGAAATACATAGGTTGGAAATAAACAAAACATTTATATTTTGAAATGCTGTGAAATAAACGGAATTTCTGTACAGCCAACGCTTTGATTGATGTGCTGACATTATTTCACGATGAGTGATCGCACTTCGCAAATAACGAAGAGAGTTCGCTTGAAAGTATGATGGCTGTGAATTTAAAACGAATTTGTACGATTTACGTGTCATCTGTTTTTGGTTTCCTATAGGAGGTTGGCTATCATCGAGGTATTCTTCATTATATATATCAGAACAGCATTATAATGCTGTTCTGAAAAACTCAATTATAATTGATCTCTTCCCTGGAATAACGTTGTATCCAAGTTTTGAGAAAATGCAAAAAATGAAAATGATTTTGAAAGGAAAATGGCGGAGAAAAGCGATTAAATTTGGATTTATTACAAAAAAATATCGTTTAATAGTGGACTATTTATTATTTATGAAAATCTCACACACATAAAAAAATATATATTTTTCCTCAAAATAGCTATTTTTCAAAATTTTTCTGCTTCACTCAATAGTGACTTATGATCGAAGATAGTTCGAATTTCAATTTCTGAACACGTGAGATGAGATGATGATGACATTGTCCATTGCAAAAACAAATACTGAATTTACCTACTCGTAAACATTTTTCAATGTAAATCGAATGGTATGGGACGAGACCTTGCAAAATAGTACCAAAAAATTTTTTTGTAACAATAATATATTTTAATTTACAATATAAATATCAGCATTATTTTCAAATAGATAACAACACGGATAAATCAACTGAGATAATGTTTACAACATTATTCCACAGACCTGGTTCAGCAGGTCAGTTGCAGGCTTAATAATGTTCTTCCTGCACAAATACTCCTTTGCTGCATCTTTCAACCTCTTAACTTTGATATTTTTCTAATTTTAAACATTAGAGGTCCGTTTTCTCCCTGAATTAAACCACGCTCCGTAATATTGACTGACAACAATGCCATTTTGAGAGCATCATGGACAACGGTCTTCCACAAACCAACAACTTTGAGATGCTGCTACAAGCTTTTATATGTTTTCATTGCCATAGTACCTATCTGAAATACAAACATACCTAACATTATTCCATCAATAAGTCAACATTGATAATTTCTTCAAACTTAGCAAAATAACTTTGTGGTATCATTATTAATACAAGGTGGCGCAAAATTAATCACCCTATAGGAAGATGTTATAATTTTTGCAAATGGCGTCGTATGTCAATCATATTTGACATTTGTGAACTAGATAGCTGTAGAATACAAACAAACAAGCAATGGAGCGCTATACTCAAGAGCGAGCGTAGAATAATTGTGTCGATTTAAGCTTTAACCTTTTAGCGATTTTATGTCGAAAGTCATCAGCGACGAGGCGCATTTCCACGGTTACGCCAATAAGCAAAATATTTATTTCTGGGGCACTAAAAATCCGCGTGCGATGCACGAAAATTCATTACGTCCACTCAAAGCCACTGTGTGGTGCGGCGTTAACGCGGGAGGAGTGATTGGGCCGTATTTTTTGAGGACGCCATTGGCAATACGGTCACTGTTACTGGCGAACGCTACAGGGCCATGATAAACGACTTCTTACTACCGGAATTGGATGAGCGGGGCTTGGCGAACATCTGGTTTCAACAAGACGGTGCAACCACGCACACAGCACGAGCCACAATGGATATTGTGAAGGAAGCATTTCCTGATCGAGTAAACTCTTGCTTTGGCGATTTGGTATGGCCAGCAAGATCGCCCAATTTAACCATCCCAGACTTCTTTCTTTGGGGCTATTTGAAGTCGCGGGTTTATGCCAACAAGCCTCAGACAATCGCCGCCCTTAACACTAGAAAGACCGGGTAGTGCTCCATACCTATAAAGACCACGACCGTCACTTTGACGGCTGATCATTTTTTCAAATACGGAGACGGGTATGAGTACCGTCACCCCAGGAATCAATTATTGGATAACCAACTCATCTGCCATAGCACACCCTAAGTAGTTTGCTACGTTTGGTGACTTAGCAGGGGTGCCCGGGTTCATTGGGTGAGGTTTGTCTAGATCTAGATGGCGAAACGTTTATCTACCTACTGCGTAGGGGACCGGGTCGTGAGCATAGAGATATACTGTCGTGAGACACTGATTGAGAAAGAAATAATCTAGACCTATCCAGCAGGACTCTCTCAATCCATCGCCTTGCACTACAGTGGGAGGTATAGATTCATTTGTCCGTCACTCATGGATACATTTACCAATTTTTCCTATTCACCCATCATGCCCTTTACCTTCCCAGAATTTCCTCTCCATCCTTTCTCTAAAAACACCCTCCACCCAGAATCCCCAAAGATGACGTAGGCCCTGAGGGTATTTTTCCTCAGGGCCTCCTGAAATAAAAACATGTGAGTGCAAAATGCTGTAATTTTTTTGTACAAGCGTGAGTTATGTTTGTACAATATCGTAAAATCGTTAAGTATCATATCGTTTGAATATTATAAAATCGAATGCACTTTCCGCAAACGGGTTTCTTACAATTATCATATGTCATTTATTTGGGTTTTCTTATATTTTATATTAATTTTGCACTGTCGTCTTTCAGAAGTTTTGTTTTCCGGTTTCTTTTCTTTTTTATTTTACGTTAGATCCACAAAGAAAGCCCTGAGGAAAATAATTCCCCTCAGCGCATATATCATCTTTGGGGATGTGGAGAGTATTTGTAGGGAAAGGAAGAAGAAAAAGTTCTCGTAAGGAAATGAGGTGTGAGAGGTGGTAAGGAATCTGGGGGTCAGTGTGCTCAAGATTGTCGGACGTACGAATCTATCCCTACCACTACGGTGAGAGAGAGAGAGAGAGGTCAAAAGACCTCCCTCAACCAGTTTCTCCTGATCTGGCCTGCCAAGCAGTTATTTGGCAGACGCATCCACCGCAAAACTTCATGAACCCGGGCATCCCTGCTAAGTCACCAAATACAGTAATCCTCATGGGGTTACCTGCGGCAGATGTGTTGTGATCCAGTAAATTGTTCTGTCAGTTCTTCAGGAGCAAATACAGCTGGACATGTATTGGTATTTGTATTGTCCTTAGTTCTCCAACAAGCAATAAAACGAACTTTTCATAAATTATATACAAATCAACGCTCAAAAAAGGTATGTTGTAAACTTAGTTGAAGTAGGTTATTAACTATCTCAGCTTAATGGCCCAAACCGTCACACTGATGGCGGCGGTCTTTGTAGGTATAATTCAATATATCTCCAAAAATAAATAAGACTTGTACCTGTTTTTTTCACCGAGGTTGTTAAATCATAAATCATGAAAAGTAAAAAAAAATCAAAACAATTCAATAATTTTTAAGCCTTATATCGTCAAATTACTTCGGGCAGCCGTCAAAACGAAGGCTCCTGTCTTTCTAGTGTTAAGGAGAATATTCGACAGGAATGCGAACAGTTATCACCGGAAATCTCACGGGAAAGTCATGGAAAATGCGATAAAACGGGCACCAATGTGTATCAATACTGGCGGCAGCAACTTTTATGATATTATCTTTTTTCAATTAACAGAAAAAATTTTAAAAGTCCAAATAAAGATTTCTATTACTCAAAATCATTTTTTTTTATTTAGTAAAAAAGTTATTCAACAACAAAATTGGATGCTTAATTTAGCGCCACCTGTATAATGAAAATCAAATAACTTTGTTTAAACCACTATACATTTAACAATATTAACATGTTTCAATAACAATGTTGATAATGTTGTTGGATACAACATTATTCCGGCTAGGGCTCAATTATTATATTGCGCATCAATTGAAACAGCACGATTTTATTTTGTGTAAATCATTTCATCAAAGATGTCGTCCAAATTTTTTAAATCAGTGACAGGTGTTTCACTAAGGAGATGAGGGCATAACGAAGTCTAATCCTTTATAGACAGAATGTCTTACCCAAATCTAAGAAACATGTTTTATTCATAAAGTAAATATTAACAACGAAAATTGACAGAGGAGCTTTTAATAAATCTTAGTCGGAGACTAGACACTTTCATTATTTAAATTATTGTGTGATACTTAGTTAAACAATTCAAAACTGAGTCCATTAATGAAAACGATTAGTTTTTTATCGTTTTCGTTATTTGTTTTTGGGGTGTTATGCCGTGTTGCGCTACCTCCTTCTTTAGCCGACGTTTCAGACATCGTTGCACCGTCCATCATCAGGGCAGATCCGGTAGATGTGTAATTTTTATTGGTGAAGTGTGTGCTTATTTACTTCGAAGCGATACCGTGTCGCCAGCTCCACTAACTTTCACCGGTATAAAATAATCGTGACAAGCAGTAGCGTCATTGCCGCGGAACGGAATAGAAAGTTCACTAAAACGGATCTGCCCTGATGATGGGCACTGCAACGATGTCCAAAACGTTGGCTAAAGAAAGAGGTAGCGCAACACGGCATAACACCCCAAAAACAAATAAGGAAAATGCTTTTGGCCGTGAAAATCTTAAAACGTATCAGTCTTTTATCGTTTTGATCAAATATTTTTTCTCACCACAATAACTAAAGTACTTACTAATTTTCAGTTTATTTATAACACAATTTTTATTTATTTATTTATTTATTTATTTAATACAAACGGCATAAGTATGCCATAAACATTAATTACATGTCACAAATTCATATTCAAAATATTAGTAATGGTAAAACAGTGTATGTATAACAGTTAATTGTGACGATACATTGTGAAGTGACACCAGAGATACATTTACATGCAAAAATCTTGCATTAAATATAGCTAATTTTAAAAAAAATTTTGCATTTTTTTTTAAATTAGCTCTACACAGGAGGCCTTGCGGGAAAAAAAGCCCGGGGATGCAGTAGAGGGTATTTTTATGGAAAGGAAAGAGAGGTAGTTCTGGGACGGAAAAGGTATGGGGGGTGGTTAGGAATCTGAGGTCAATATGTCCAGGGGTGACGAATGACTTCCACTGCAAGGCGATGGGTCGAGAGAGCCCGGCTGGAGAGGTCAAGAGGTCTATCTCATGGTTCCCGGGATGCTGTACCCATACCCGCCTCCCAAATTGAAGTTTCCCTGTTTTCCAACTGGAAAGATATTCCAACAAGATTAAAAAATGCAAGTTATTTACATTACAAAATCACAAAGTGTTTTCAAATTAATGAAATACTTCCGCAATGATATTATATAAGCAAAGGTCCCCCAAGAAAACCGCCTACAAAAATCTAGCAATCTAACATTCAAATAAGTTTTTGCAGAACCTTGGGGCGGTCTTAAAATGTTGCCATTCAAACTTTTCATAAAGTTGAAGTCACATGGTTCACTCGGATGAAGGTTTACTCGATGAAATGTTCTATTCTCGTTTCACCGCGTGTTCAGACGGTTCCTTCGATGGAAGAGTTCTCACGACATTCTCGCTACGAAGTCGTCGCGCGTATTCGCGGCGCGCATTGGAATTCGTCCGGCGCTGACGGCTAAGTTCGGGAATATTTACGATTTCAATTGACATTTCCGATAACGTCGAATTAAATTACGAGAAATTGGCGATTCTTGTAAACAGTAAATAAATTTCAGTACCATTAAATGAATATATGGTTAAATAATAACCTGCAAACTGATATCTACCAGTATTTTGGCACCTTGAAAATTTTTTTATTCCAAAATAGGCCTCGGCTTGCAATAAAATCCATATAAATGGAATATTTATTAACGTATCTAAAAAATGAAAACTGTTTTGGAAAGGTGATGAAATATGCTTCAAAAATTTATTATTGAAAATAACCACGTAATTTTTTAAATAGAATAATATTTAATGTAAACTTTTAAAAGTAAAAAAATGACTCTCCTTGCTTTTATGGTAACTAAAATTACTGGTATTAAAATATATAAAAGCACAACACACACTTATTTTATTAGACAATAAATTTTTAGGGTTTCTGTCTCCTCAATTTATGTCGTTTCATATAAAAATAATTAATAAAAAATTCACAATGTTTCATTATTTTTTTTCAAATTCGATCAGAAACTTTAGTTACATAAAAGTGTACATTCGTATTATTTTGTGGTTAATTGTTATATTGAATGTATAGAGCATTATTTTCTCTTTCCAATATCGTTTAGATCATATTTTTCACTATGATAGTAAGGGAGAAACAACGATTTCTATAAGACGTACAGGAGTTATTTCGAAAAGCGAACTAAACGGAGCATTTTGACGTTTAAGCCGCTCCGGCTACTCGTCCTCACGCCAGAACATTCTCGGACCACTAATTCGCGAGAGTTAACCACCCAAGGCGACTCTCACCTACAAGAAGACATCACAGTACGACCACTACAACCCGCCCTTCATCTTGCCTAAACTATGGACAACACCTGCATCCAGCTTAGGATCATTATCTGTATGATATACAGAAATTGCATATTAAACGATCCCGCCTATCATTACAAATAATATTGAAAGAAGGACAACTGTCAAAACAACTAAACCGCATATACTTGCATCCAGTACCCAGCCACCACACTAATTCCACGTGCCTACGTGCATCGGACCAATAACCTCTTTATCAGGAAGACTCAATAACATATTGACAAACAATATAGACCCAGAAGCAGACGCACACGTTACAACACAATTGGATGGACTATATAAAGGCCAAAATCATCTTCTGCAAATCAATTCAGTGTGTCGATTGAACCAAGCACTTGCTTGTCATATTGCTCACATAATAATTCCCTTTGAAATTGTACTTATTTTAAGTTGTATTGTGTAATTAAATAATAAAGGATAATTTATCCACAAGTATATTATTTTAACACTACAAGAACAACAAAAGTTAACTGGCGCCCAGTACGTGGGTCATTTCGAGGAAGCTGTTAAACTTGGCCGTAGCCAGGACTCCCTAGATATTTTTTAATATCTCAACGCGAAGAGAACCACATATCCAATAAATTCGTTAACTTGGCAATGAAGATCGTCGCATCAATACTTCTGTGAGTACATTTTTCAATTGATCGTCTATCCATACGTACGATAGATCCCTTCCCTACCTTATCCAAAAGGTTAGAGAGAAAACAATTTTTTTTTTTTAAAAGTCACTTTGTATATTTCTATTTTTTTTTTTTTTTTTTTTTTCTACTTTTTTGAAAAATGGCACAGCCAAATGAGAGACCCGCTCCCCAATACGCAGAGTCGATATTGGAGTATAATGGCTCTCCCCAAGATATAAACTTATTCATAAAATCAGCCAGGGGGTACATTGCTAGAAACGGCAATACGCCAAGCAATGTTGAGAAAATAATCTCAAGATTACGTGGCAAAGCACTTCACGTAATTCTCATGTGCGATCATGATAACAATATTGAAACCATATTAGAAACACTGAAAAACGAATGTGGGGACAATAAGTCTGTTACGTTATTACAAACCGAATTGATCAACTTCAACCGCGGTCAAAAGGATTTCTCCTCAACGATCCATGAAATCAATCAAATTCTTTTCTCAATTAAAATTAAAATTTCTGATCAATATGGAGGACCTAGTGCCCACATATTGATGGAATCATACAAAGATACGGCTAGAAATACTTTATTGAATTTAATGCCAACGCACATTAAGTGCGCAAACTTGACAAAAAATTATGATGCCCTGTGCACAGAAATTAGAATGCTGGAGGCTCATGGCGAGCTCCATCAACGGTCTAAACCAAACCTTGTGTTTCCACAAGCAGGGCCATCTAATTTCATGCGGCCAGGACAAAACCAATCGAACAAACCTTTTACTCGCCCTAACTTTTTTCGGCCGCAAACGCAAAATTCGTTCAAACCTCATAATAACTTTAATCATAATAATCATAATCATCTTAATAATTATAATAATAAACCGTGGCATAATAATAACCAAACGCATAAGTACGGACAAAACAGCCCGTGGCAAGGAAATAATAACAATAATTTTAATACGCATCAGGCACGTGCCGGTGATGTCAGTATGAGAACGGCCCCAATGCCCCGACCTCCTAAAGGCCCGGTCATCGACCTCGGCAATGGACGTACGGCACAGGAGTTATTTTATACCGACGGAAATGATCAGGAACGGCCGGATTTTTGGGAAGACCAAGAATCTCCCCGAAAAACCTAATCCACCTGAATCATATTAATAATGGCCTACCATATGTAGTAGCGCCATTAAATATAAAAATTCTGATTGATACGGGAAGCTCCAAATCATTCATGAATAAAAATATATATAATAGATTGTTTCGTGACTGTAAATATATAAATGAAGAGTTTACTGTACAAACAGCACACTCTACGACCACCCATAGAGGTACCGTCGTGACTCCATTCTGGAAAAAAGTATTCGGCAATAATGATGCCGAAATGCGTTTTTATATTTTTGACTTTTCCCACAAATACGATGTGTTAATGGGGATAGACATGTTGAAATTAATGAATGCAACATTAATTTTAAATAACTGTAATAATATCTTAAAAACTCCAACCAGACAAGTTCAGTTGTTCCATGTAATGGATATGAATAGACTTGATGAGTTATTGGAGAAAAATAGGGATTTGTTTTCTGAGGAACTGGTAGCTAATTGCTCACCTCATGTAAAACATGAAATAAAATTAATTAAAGAAGAGCCAGTGTATCAACGCGCTTATCGGTTACCGTATGAGCAGAGGCTTGAAGTTGAAAGGCAAGTCGCTCAACTTCTGAAGGATGGAATCATCCGACCAAGCGATTCGCCTTGGGCAAGCCCTGTCCATATAGTCGAGAAAAAACTCGACCAATCGGGAATAAAAAAGTGGAGGATGGTCATAGACTATCGGAAACTCAACGAACAGACACGTAGTGACAAGTTTCCCCTCCCAAACATTGAAGACATTTTTTCACAGTTACATGGCAATAAATACTTTTCAACTTTAGATCTAACAAGTGGGTACCACCAGATCAAAATGTCTGATCAAGACATTGAAAAGACAGCTTTCACTATTCCTAACCAGCACTATGAATTTGTTAGAATGCCCTTCGGGTTAAAAAATGCACCTGCCTCATTTCAGCGTATGATGAATAACGTATTGCGCAAATATATAGGAAAAATATGTTTGGTATATTTAGACGACGTAATAGTATATGCCAACAACGAAGAGGAACACCTCAGGCGCCTAGAAATAGTTTTCAACGCCCTGCGGGAAGCGAACTTAAAAATAAATATCAATAAGTGCGAATTTGTGAAGGAAGAAATTAAATTCTTAGGTCATATTCTCAATGGTGATGGATTGCAACCCGATCCCGCCAAACTTGATGCTATACGAAAATTCCCCTTACCCAAGACAGTCAAAGATATAAAATCTTTTCTGGGACTAATTGGGTACTACCGTAAATTCGCCCCAAATTTAAGCAGAGTGACGAAACCACTCACAGAATGCACCCGAAAAAATGTAAAAATAAATAACCAAGATGAAAAGTTTTTAAATGCTTTTAGGCTATGTAAAGAATTACTTATGAATGCCCCAATATTAAAATATCCCGATTTCAATGAAGAATTCACTGTAACCACAGACGCAAGTAACATTGCTCTGGGGGCTGTGTTGAGCCAAAAAACTCAACCTATTGCCTATATTTCTAGGACACTGTCAAAAACGGAAACCAAATATAATACGACGGAAAAGGAATTGCTTGGTATACTATGGTCCCTCCAGCAATTCCGTCCGTATATTTATGGTAAACATTTTATCATAGAAACGGATCACCAACCGTTAGTATGGTTAACCAAATTAAAGGAACCTAATGCAAAACTTACTAGGTGGAGACTCAAACTCCAGGAATATGATTATACGATTAGACATAAGCGAGGTTGTAATAACCATGTAGCTGACGCACTTTCAAGAGTCGAAATTCATTATAGTGAGGACGGTGAGGAACATGATTCATTACGAGTAGAGGCCACCTCGGGTGCCCAGAGTGTCACTGACACCGTGCATAGCAATGTGGATGACCATGAGGGTGGAATCCCAATTCGTAACGAACACCCACCCCCGCGTATGAATAGGATTTTTATTGAACTAAACGATATTGAGAAACATAGTTTAAGAGCTAAGGAAAAAGGTACGGACCTTGTATGGTGCATTCCTTTAGAAAATGCCGAAGCGATATTTTTAAAATTGATTTAAACATGTTTAGATAAAGATAAATATGCAGTAATTATAAATAATGATAGATTATATGAGTGTTTAAGCGAATGCTACAGAAAAAATATTGATAAGAACTCGTTAAAATTAATACGTTTTACAAATGTTAAGATTGAACCCATAAATTTAGAAGAACAAAAAGAAATAATTCGTTCGACGCATGTCGAAAACCAACGTCATATGGGTCTAGACGCCCTACTCGGTAAAATAAAACGGACGCACTATTTTAATAACATGCGGACAAAAAATAAAAGATTTTTTAAAAAACATGTATAATATGTCAAAATTCTAAATACGAGAGGCATCCCACGTCAGCCCCATTAGAAGCTACTGTTACTCCTAATTGTCCAATGGAAATATGGCAGATTGATACTTGTCATTTCGGACGTCAAAAATTCTTAACCATTGTTGATAGATTCTCTAAATGGGCATCTTGTACCTTAATCACTGTCGACAACAATGTCGCAATATGTGAAATACTAGTTAAAATATTTTCATTTATCGGTATACCGAAAGAAATACATTTAGATCGCGAAACTACGTTTACGTCCACTACGACACGAGAATTATTAGAAACGTACAATATTAAAACACATGTAACCACTACCGGTCATTCACATTCAAAAGCCGATATAGAACGCTTTCACTCTACTCTGACAGAAATACTGAGATTAATACGCACGGCAATACCGAACGTCACATCGGAAACTCAAATTAATTTAGCCTTAAATGCTTATAATAATAATATACATGGTGTAACTAAGCATACACCAAATGAAATACACTTTTGCCATGGGAACCAAGCACCACAGCCTAATGGTGTGATAACCCAAAATTACGTAGCCGATCACGCAAATCAATGCAAAGAACTAAACAAAATAATACATGATTTACAGCATAAAACAAAAAATAAAACACCCGAACGAGTAAACAAAATACGTACGCCCCAAGAGATGTCCGTGGGACAACAAATACTTATAAAGATTACCGCACGGGGTAAACATAAAAATAAATTCAAAGGACCGTTCACGATTACTAAAATATTACCACCACATAATGTACTCGAATATAAAAGTCTGAGAGGCCTAACAACAATTCACAAAGACAGTGTTAAATTGTTTCAGGCTGACAGCCGTGACACAAGCGCTACGGATCCGCCAATTAGCGGACAATGAGCACTTCATTGTCGCACCTTTGGGAAATGCACGAGCCGTTGAAGGACAGTGGCACGTCATTCATACCCTAGATTTATCTAAACTAATTGAACAATCGCAACAACTAGGAATTAATTATGATAAATTTATAAAAAGTAATAATGTAACTTTACCACATGTAGGATTAGAACGTTTGAAATATTTAATAGATCATAATAATCAGATAATTGATAATTTAGTTGTAAATAGAAATAAAAGAGGCCTAATAAACGGACTCGGTACAATAATTAAAGGGATTACGGGAAACTTAGATGATAACGATTTAGATAAGTTAGTGCAACGAATTGAAACTTACCAAAATATAAATGAAAAAAGAATCTCGTTGAGTTCAAGATCATTGGAGGATTATTACGGAAAACTAAAAAATATTTCACATAACCAAATGGTACTTTGGTCACAAATGAGCCATGACCATTATGAAGATAAGACAGACTTGTTGATTACACATTTGATTTATCAGACAGAAACTATTACCGAATTAATAACAAGAATTACAGAAGCTATCACGTTTGCCTCTCATGGAATGTACCACCCTAGTATTATAAAACCAAAGGTATTTATGGAATCCATTTCACATGTAAACCCTGAACAACTACCTTCTAAAGATTTTGATACTATTCAACGCTTTTTGCAAGTTAAATTCATTAAAGTTAAACAAACTTTGCACTTTATTCTCTCTCTAACTTTATTAGAACGCACCGTTTATATGTATAACGAAATAATTCCCATCATTTCCAAAACTAACAATAAATGTTTCCAACCCCACCTCCTACCGAGACGATTATTGAGAGATGGAAAGCAGATGTATAACGCACACAAGTGCCAAGTTATTGCAGACAGCCTCAGCATATGCAACAAAGAACTCAACTCCATCGACGACTGCACAACTACCGTACTAGAAAACCACAGCGAACAGAACTGCAGTCTACGCCAGATTATTTGCCCAGAAGAATATACACATGTCATCGGAGATAACATGATGTATCTATTTCGCAACGAACCAACAGCATTACAAGCACAATGCCCTCAACACCAGCAGAATATAGTAATTTCCAAATCTGTACTTGTAACAAATGACGAGTGCAGTAAACAAGGAAGAACCTTCACTATGGGAAGAATCGTTAACCAAGAAACATTACTCATTACATATTCGAAGGAAGAATTACATGTACTAAAACTACCCATCCTACATGTAGACGAAATACAAGAACCACGAAGAGAATTCGATATCCCTATCACCACGACGGGATTTGAAGGAACTATACACATAACACTTACCAGCTGCCTGATAATTACGGCCATCGGATATATCCTTTGGAGAAGATATAAACTCTTCACAGTGCAAAGGAGTTTCAATTTTAGGGGGGGGAGAGTTAACCACCCAAGGCGACTCTCACCTACAAGAAGACATCACAGTACGACCACTACAACCCGCCCTTCATCTTGCCTAAACTATGGACAACACCTGCATCCAGCTTAGGATCATTATCTGTATGATATACAGAAATTGCATATTAAACGATCCCGCCTATCATTACAAATAATATTGAAAGAAGGACAACTGTCAAAACAACTAAACCGCATATACTTGCATCCAGTACCCAGCCACCACACTAATTCTACGTGCCTACGTGCATCGGACCAATAACCTCTTTATCAGGAAGACTCAATAACATATTGACAAACAATATAGACCCGGAAGCAGACGCACACGTTACAACACAATTGGATGGACTATATAAAGGCCAAAATCATCTTCTGCAAATCAATTCAGTGTGTCGATTGAACCAAGCACTTGCTTGTCATATTGCTCACATAATAATTCCCTTTGAAATTGTACTTATTTTAAGTTGTATTGTGTAATTAAATAATAAAGGATAATTTATCCACAAGTATATTTTTTTAACACTACAAGAACAACAAAAGTTAACTCGAGTGACAGACTGTTCACTTGAGTGTTCACACACATCATTCGCGTCACGTGATGTTAAATTCCGGTTGCGAGTGAACAGTGCCGAAGGAAGCATTCCAACATTGTTGGAATGCTTCATTCGGCACTGTCTCTCTTCACTTTCATGTTCACACGGTTCATTTAGAGGGAAAGAGGCGGAATAAAATCACGAAATGAAAGATAAATGAACCATGTGAATGGGCTGTAAGTGCAACCTGAAACCAGGGATTGTTGGCCTAGGAATGTCTGGGAAACTTCTGCAATAAATTTCGCCTAATTTTAATCCTTGCACTAGACATAGGGACTCACTGGTTTAATATAGTACATTTAATTGTATTTGCATTGATTAAAGCAAATTGTTTTATTTAAATTTAATGCTCAAGTTGTATGGGTTAGTTTAATCCTGTTTCTCAAATAAAATTTGGTTCACGACGAGTTCATCGAAAACGAATTTATCGAAAATCAATTCGTCGAAAGCAAATTCATCGAAAACGAGTTCAACGAAAACAAATTTATTGAAAATCAATTCGTCGAAAACCAATTCATCGAATGATCAATTCATCGAATCGCCAATTCATCGAAAAAATATATTTTTTTGATATTTGAGAGAAATGCCGAGCGAACCGAGAAGTGAAAAAGCATTAGTCAACCAAAACTTACCTAACCTAACCTAACCTAACCTAACCTAACCTAACCTAACCTAACCTAACCTAACCTAACCTAACCTAACCTAACTTAACCTATTTAACCAATTTTTAAATATTTTTTTATCATCACTCTTAATGACCTTTCTGCGTTGTTTATGAGTTGGTTTAATTATGAGTTATCTGGTCACCGTTCCTTAGATATCCCCTTTTTGCAGTATCAGACAATCGGAAATCGAAGAGATAACCTATAAATTTTACATTGTCACTACGAAACTGACAGTTGCTAAACACATTTAACTCAGTTAAACAGGCCTTTTTGGGTATTTAATTTTGACAGCTCTAATATCTACAAAAAGAATGTTTTTCGATGAATTGGCGATTTGATGAATTGATCATTCGATGAATTGATTTTCGATGAATTGATTTTCAATGAACTCGTTTTCGATGAATTTGCTTTCGATGAATTGGCCGAATCATAAAATGTGAGAGGGGGTACCGTAAAGAGTTATATAGTAGCTCTTTATTTACAGACCTGTTCCAGGGTTGGTGTGCTCCAGTTAACCTTTTCACAATTATAATACAGAAGAAAAACACCACTGGTCATCCAGATATTTATTATAACACAATGAACAGTAAATAGTTTCAAGATCTCTAAAAAACATTACCTTCACAATATAATAAAAATAAATACACCTGAACAAACTTTTACACATGGCTGTTTCAGAGAAATGTTTGGCCCGTTTCATTTGAATCTTAATTTTGGATTTGAGACCAAAATACCCAACCAAATTGAGAAATTATTTTTGATCAAATACCTAGTACAGATGTGAGCTACTTTATTTATTTTTGATTTAAATTAAAATGCTTCGTGATTTCAGAGGCAACTTAGGCATTTATTAAAAAAAATTAGGCTTATGAAAAACATAAAAAAATAACCTTACTATATTTATCATAAAAATATTATGGTATATAAAACGAAATAGAATTTTTTTATGGGTGTAAATTTAAAATACAAATTACCTATGTACGTCAGAAAAAAAGTATGTCGTTTATAAATTAAAATTACTTCCACAAAATTTTTATTTTGTTGGATTATAAAAATAATTTCTCGGTTTGGTTGGGTATTTTGACGTCAAATCCAAAATTAAGATTTGTATGAAACGGGCCGAAACCTGCCGCGCAAACGTTCCACCGCAACATCATAAAAACAGCTTTGCAGTAATTTTATCTACACGCATAGCTTTCAACAAAATTGTTTATTTTTGTACTACTTTTGTTATTATTTTTATTAAAATTCATAAAATTATCCTCGTAAAAAAAATAAAATAACTGATCATTATTAATTCCTACGCACAGTGGAGAGGTTCGATAAGCCTAGGGACAAAATTTAAAATATCAAAATAAAATTGTCGCATAAATAAGTTACACTTTCTTCAGGTTGGATACTAATGCATTGCGCTCATTGAAATAAAAAAAATATATTCCTCACAAATATGCAGAGGTAAAGATGAATATGGTCCTTAGACGTGATCCATTCATTAACAGGGAAGTCGCAATCTAAAACATAAAGCTCAGAAAGTTGGCACCTGTGATAAGTAAATTTCCATTTTCATGTTTGTTTTGAGTATGAAGGCTACTAACTGTCAATAATTCAGTATCAGTTATTCTATTGTTAACAAAATCCGAGCATTTAATATTCATATATCTATGGAGCATATATTAAAAAAAATTATGGTTTTAGGAAGAAAAACAAGCCTGACAATAATTTGAAAATCTCCACCACAGTAAGCGGAAAATTTTAATTGTGTCGTAATGGAGGAATTAGCTAGACAAACACCGGTTAAAGAACTTTATATTAATTTACTGAAATTTGTGGTGAATATTTATTAGGCTTTTCATTCCGGAATAATTTGTTCATAATACACCCTCGTATAAAATTGCAAAAAATAACAAATTCAGGTCAGAGAACCTTTGTCAAGGGCATTGTGTTATCAGCAGCCATATTATCGACAGCAAAAATTATTCTACGAAAATAATGTAGTTACGTTGGTAAGTAAACACCGTATTCAAAATAATCTACAAATTAACAAAGCAACTAGGTAATTGAGTATGTACTTTTTCCAGTAACATAGAAGGCGTTTTGCCTAATGACCTCGTTCATGGTTCATTCATTTTGGGCGGAAATGGGCACAACGGAAACAATTTATGCATAACCAACACCTCTCCTACAGGCCACTTCAAGTGGTTCTCCCCGTTTGGTGACTTAACAAAGGTGCCCGAGTTCATAGAGTGGGGTTTGTCTAGGTCTTAGCGGCCGATGCGTCTGTCCACCTGCTGCGTGGTGGGCCTGATTGAGAGAGACTGGTTGTTGAAGGCTTTTTTTACTTCACCAGCCGCTCTCTCTCGACCTTTTGCTTTGCTCTGCAGTTGGAGGGACGGAGTCATCCGCCCGTCTCTCCTGGACACACTGACACCCAGATTCCCACCTCCCCGTTACACCAGAACTTCTTCTTCTTCTTTACCTTAAAAATACCCTCCTCACAACCTTCCCAAGATGACTTAGTGCCTTCTATGTGGAACTAGTGTAAAAATAAATGTTTACCTGAAAAATATTTTTTTTCCAATAGGTGCCTTGCTGTAGGCATCCAACCTACAGGAATATTAATGATTTGGGTTTTTTTTTTAAATATTGTCCTTTGCCTTGTATATGACTGTAACACTGTGTAAAGTGAAGTTATGCACAGCTTTGATCGAATTCCCTTTAAGAATCGAGACCAACACTCTCCATAGTAATCTCGCCGCAAAACTTTCCTTATAATACCAATAAAGTTTTAAATTGAACCGAAGTAAAAGTTCTGGCAGGCTTTCAGTTCAATTCCAACCTGTGTTTATCACGCTGAAGAATCAAATTAAGGATCGGTCCATTTCCACGCCGCATCCTAAGACTTGCAGCCGTCCGATATCAGATAAAGTGGGTATTTGAGTGTTGGATTGAATGGGGATTTACTTAAGTGCATTATTTAACGGTGCGCACTTTACTTTTCTGGATATATAAAATGTGTAATTAGAGAAGTTGACAAAATTGTCGCAAATAAAACCCTTTCTCAAATTAGTTGTTTATTCGTAGGGGGTACTGTAAAATTTAACTATTTGATGACCTTCGTGGTTGAATAGTTTTAAGATCCTCGACTTCTCTAATCCCCGTATAATCCACCGTGACACTTATGACACATTCCAGAGTAGTAAATGCTCTTAGAATCGCTTTGGTGAAAGACCTCCTTCCAGATCAAATCCCTGCTTGAAATGACTTAAAATGCATTTGGTGAATATCCAAGTTCCAAATTACCAACCTTATTTCTCTCCGTGCTTCTTTCAGCTTCAAAACGTTACCTATATTAGGATGTCTATTTCCGTCTCAGTCTCAGAAAAGACATCGTCTAGTGATGCGGATTACTTACTTGTTTTTTATATGATAATGTTATTTCAATAAACGGTCGGGTTACCGGCAATTAAACTAAAATAATAAAACTATATCTGGTTAGTAGCGAAGAGTTGGGACTCATGTAATGTTTATTCATCGTTTTTTTTTAAAGTTGTTACAATAAAAATAAAATAAAAAATTAAGTAATATTAAGTATTATTCTAATCCAAATTCCTGTAATATTCAAAAATCTGTTTCTGAAAAAATAAGAAAATATACAGATTTAGGAAATGAGATTAAAAGAATTTGGCATTCTCAGACTATAAAAATATTACCATTTGTTAATTCGGCTACTGGCATTATACCTCTCTCATTAAAAATTTAGGCATATTAGATTTGTCAAAGAATTTATATATAAAAATGCAAAAATCAGTCATTTTAAATACATGTAGGATTACAAGAGTTATTATTTAAAAAATCTTACAAAAGATTTTTTAAATATTTATATTGAGGGATCAGTAGGATTTATAGGTCCAATTAGGAGTTCCACAGAGCCGAATTCTCTGATATGAAAATATCTGGGGTCGGTGAATTATTTTCCCATTCGGTCTCTGGTAGGTTGACATGTTGTTCTCGTATTGTTTTGTATTTATAATACTTATATAGTGCAATTGCATAGCGTGTGTTGACTAGATGATCATTTGGGGAAGTGTGTGAAAGGGTTTAGTTTTTCCTGTGGGGAAAATTTAACCCGGACATTTAAATCTGTAATAATAATATCATATACAAGCAAGTTAGTAGCCCGCCTCACTAGACTAAGTCTGTTCCGAGGCGGGTACATATATATATATACATAAACTTACACACATATACATTTACATATATGTACATACATAAACACATTTATTTTCATACACACATACACGCATATGCGCACATACATACACACAGGTTTTCGCATACGTGTACATAATCGAACACATAGATACATATTAAAACATAAATACATATAATCAAATAAGAATTATTGGGAGTTGGAAGGAATTAACAAATTAACAAGGAATTAACAAATTTCCATAAAACCAAAAATTCATCAGATACACATAGTAATGCTAGCATCTAAATCTAGAACTATTAAATATCAACAAAATAAATATACATAGTAATGCTAGCGTCTAAATCTGGAACTATAAGATTTCAACAAAATAATATACATATGAGGTAATAATAATATAAGCATTCGTAAAACAAAAGCAGTCTTAATAATTAAGATAAAATTTCTATAAGTAACCAACACACATATGTAAATAAAGAGTGAGGATTAAAGACTAAGGTGAGATTACTAATAACTTGGTGATGCTTGCCCTTTGTTTGTGTAGTAACCATGTATTGAAATGTTTGTATAACCAGTTTAGGTTGTTTTTTGTGGTCCAATAGGTGGTTTTGTTATGAAGCAGTGCTGAAATCATTACCTTTTCTTATTTTAAAATATGAACACTGCTTTATAACGTCGAACCTAGCGGCACGAACTATTGAGTGAATTAATTGTTGATAGTTACAACAGGAGGACTGGCAACACAAGTCGTTATGGAAGGGGGAGTTTCTTTTCTTTTCCGGGTCCGGGAATGGAACCCACGCTCGCCGGCATGATCTTTTGGGCCAGATCATGGCTGTGACAGTCGGATAGTATTAAGTTATTAAAAGGGACGAAGATTTAAATTTCAGTCGATTGGCACGTAATAATTAATGTGGAACGATCTCTGATTCAGGATGCGAAAGTGCACCAAAGTTTTATTGAATAATGTCGCGAGATTGCTCTCCGCGGTAGTTCTTATATTACGAGAAGTTTACCGTAAAGTTATCAAGGCGATCGGGATGAGTATTTTCGCCACACGAGACGCGCCGGTATGTACTTGTCGGGTGCCGACAATAAGAATGCCTTTTTAAACGCGTGGAGAAGAATAATTCCGCTCACCGGCTTGTATTAGAGAAAATGCACGTGCGGAAATACTAACGGTCCCGCTTGCTTGCTGCGTAAGCCCCATAACATCGTTCCCTTGGAGTTCCACTTCCCTTGGAGCCCTGCTTTGCTGAGAGTCCTGTCTTGCCAATCATCCTGTTGCGAACTGGCCGTTTATCCTGATGCGATCTGTGGAGACGAGAATCGGCTGGAGGTCCTGCCGATTATCCTGTTGCGGACTGGCCGAGATGAGAATCGGCTGGAGGTCCTGCCCATCATCCTGTGGCGAACTACGAGACGCGGTTCGGTCAGGAATATAGTGAAATAGCTAGATAGTATAACTTCAATCGGTCCCTGAGGGTGAGTAGAGTCACTTTACGTTTTATTGTACCTGATATTATTAAAATAATATAAAAGTTCTTTAACATTTAAAATTGGAAATAAGATACTTGTATTTATTTAATACCCTAACACGCTGGAGATCACATACCTATGCCCCCTCCTGAGATGTAGTTTCATGTTTTTATTTCACCACGGGCATAATTCTGCACAAAGCAGTATTTTGGCGCTCGGTAATACCGTAAAGTTCGTGGTGAAAACATAGACCATACAGTATTATACTCAACGCTTAATTACAGCGTAACAAATTGGGCCCAACGTGGTTTAGCTCGTTTATTTGATCTCCTGCGGGTTACGTTGGTGTTTGGTGTTTTACATTGGTCATGTTTTGTATTTTTTCGTGCTCAGTATCCCAGTGTGTGGTTACATTGTCAACATGTCAACATAACCTCAATTTTTGAAATGATATTTTCATAGAAGTGTCAGGTTTCAATCATAGACAATGCTTCTTCTATGATAAGTTTGAAAAAAAAAGTATATATTTATTCAAAAAAAAAAATTTTATTGTCTATGGTTGAAGGTTTATGATAAAAGGTAAACATCATCTATGCAAGTTGATGTTTATTGTGGAGAAGCGAATGTCAAAAGTGACAGATTACGGTATGTTGTGTTTATATCGTAGATGAATTCTTAATACAAATTTAAATGAACTAGTAAACTAAATAAATAATTCATTATAATCAAGTGAATGGTAATTAATGAGATTAAATTTATAATCTATTCCGTTAAATTCCATTATGCACAAGAGTGTCATAAATTATCAACAACACGAGTACATCTTATACGGTGAAATAGTTTGACATACTTAACTAAATTGTTGGGATATTTTTCTTTTATTAAAAAAAAATATTTTTTTTTTAGTATTTCAAATGTGGGATTTTATTTTGTAACCACGATTTTTATTGTCAATTTTAAATTAAATCGACTAAACACATTAATATCTCGATTTTTTTTGCAAAAATCAGGGTTGCCAAAAACTTTTTTTTTTCCCTCGTACTTAAAAAAAAATTTTTTTTTTACATCATCAACAATCAATATTGTACGTCATCAATAACAATGTCAACTCCTATTTCGAACGTCAACAACGCTTCTAAAGAGGATCTCATAAGAGAACTATCAAGTCGTTCTCTCGAACCGGCAACCACCTCTCACGCGCTGCGCTCGCAGGCGCGTGCATATAATAAAGCCCTTAAGATGCCAACAATATCAGAAATAGATATGGATTCTTCTGATTCAGATTCAGAGAGTAGGACCGTTCACAACCCTACAATAATTAAACATACAAAAATTATTTATAGAGAATCACCCTCCATCAATGTAGAAAATTGGAAGATTAAATTTGACGGTAAATCAAGCATAAGAGAATTTCTCTTATTGATTGAAGAAAAATGTAGGACAAAAAATTTTAGTCATGATAATCTGGTACGCGTTTTTCCTGATCTTCTAGATGGCCTAGCATTACTTTGGTTCAGGTCAATATATCACTCAGAATTGAAATGGGACGAGCTGTCTAAACTTTTAATCAATCAATTTGAGGCAAATGACCTTCAAACAGATTTAAAAGTTAAACTTTTCAATATGAGGCAACCCAAAGGTATGTCGGTACTTGAATTTTCCCTTAGGATGAAATCCCTAAATAACATGTTGGAAGCTAAACTTCCTGAGCAGGAACTTTTGCGGCTTGCCAAAAAGGCGTTGCTGCCAATGTACACTAACATTTTAGTTTCTAGAGATATAGATACATTCGATCAGTTAACAATCTACGCAGGGAACTTAGAGTCTTATGCGACACCACCAGAGGAATTTGCTACTTCTTCAACTTCTTTTTCAAAAAAATCTAATGAAAACTACGGTACTAATAAAGAGGATAGATTCGTGCCTACTAATAAAACTTTGACAAACAGTAATACCGGTACTGATAGACGTACTGGGTTCTCTCAGAATAACTATAGACGGTCGTTTAATAGTAATAGTTATAGTCATGCTGGGCGTAACTACGTTAATACCAATGCTGGTTGCAACAATAACAAACCTTCGTCTTCGTTCAATACAAATAATCAAAATACTGAACGAACTTCTAGAACCTTTGTTAAGACTCAAGTTTGTCTATATTGTAATAAACCGGGACATGTTGTGGCTGACTGTAGGAAAAAAGCCGCAGCGGGAAATAATTCTAAAGTGGGAGCAGTTAAAGGAAGATTTAATAACAGTAAGTCGGAAAACTAGGGCGGAGTCTCTCTTACCACGTCCCATCCTATGCGCAGAGGAATCGGGAATGGAAGAGTTGGCTCCGACTAGTACATCAGTTTCTTTCGGTCCCATCGTCTGGAACAGTGGGCCCACTGCCACAGGGGATGGAGATTGAAAACGATGGTCGTCCGTATGTAAATGTATATATAATAAACAATTTTTACAGCGCACTGTTGGACAGTGGCGCCTCATTATCGTGTTTGGGAGGTGATAGTTATAAAATTTTTATTAAATTAGGTGTAGAATTAGTTAAGGTTAATTTTTGTGTATCAACAGCGGACGGTGCGAGTCAGCCTGTCCTGGGTACAATGTCATTGCCGGTGACGTACAAATCAATTACCCGGACAATTCTTTTCTACGTCATCCCGACATTGTCACCATCGTTTATCCTAGGTATAGACTTTTGGAAGCAATTCCATATCGCACCGGAGCTGCTTCCAAAAGCTATTTGTCATTCTTCGGAAAACAAAATCAATGGGTTGCGGGCAATTCAGCCAGCCTCATCTCTAAGTCCCTCAGAGAGTCGGTCACTCTCTGCTATTATTAAAAAATTTGAATCGATTTCTTTCGAAAAGCGCGGTTTAGGTCTAACGCATTTAGTCAAGCACAAAATTAATACGACAGGGCCTCCGATCAAACAGAGGTATTATCCTTTATCTCCAGCAAGACAAAAACAATTGGAAGCAGAAGTAGATGAAATGCTAAAATTAGGAGTTATACGTCCCTCACGTTCTCCATGGTCGAGTCCGGTATTGATCGTTACAAAAAAGGACGGTACAGGTCGTTTTTGCTTAGACTCTCGCAAAATTAATAATGTCACGATTCGCGACGCGTACCCTTTGCCATATATATCGCGGATTCTAGACAAGCTAGGTGGAGCTAGGTACGTCTCTTCTATAGACCTTTCAAAGGCCTTTTGGCAAATTGCCTTAGACAAGGACTCTTGCGAGAAGACAGCTTTCGTCGTACCTGGACGGGGTTTGTTTGAGTTCACCCGTATGCCTTTCGGACTGAAAAACGCCCCTAGTGAGTTGCAAAGATTGGCAGATGTCCTTTTTGGTCCGGAATTTGACGATAATGCTTTTTGCTATCTGGATGACTTGATCTTGATATCAGAAGACCTGGATTCACATCTTAATCTGTTGAATCGTGTATATGAACGTTTGCGAGACGCAGGCCTTACAATAAACCTTAA
Source organism: Limnephilus rhombicus (assembly GCA_929108145.2). Lineage (NCBI taxonomy): Eukaryota > Metazoa > Arthropoda > Insecta > Trichoptera > Limnephilidae > Limnephilus > Limnephilus rhombicus. The sequence goes on along the minus strand of OV815277.1, from coordinate 29,005,311 downwards.
AAAATCCGAGTTCTGCAAATCTGAACTTAAATATTTAGGGTATTTAGTAGATGCGCAGGGTCTCCGTACGGATCCAATAAAAATAGAAAGCATCAAAAATTTCCCAGTCCCGAAAAATGCGAAACAAATTCGGGCATTCATTGGTTTGTGCGGTTACTTTAGGAGATTCATTAAAGGATTTTCGGGAATAGCTGCCCCTCTTACTAAACTCACAGGTTCAAAAAATGGAATCAGCAATTTCAAGTGGTCCCAGGAAGCTGAAACTGCTTTCAATGATTTAAAACGCGCGTTGACGACGGCTCCAGTTTTATGCTGCCCGGATTTCACCAGGCCTTTCTCTATCCACACCGACGCGAGCTCGGCGGGAATTGGAGGGGTATTGATTCAGAACGTGGACGGGCAAGAGCATCCCATTGCTTATTACTCACGTTGCTTAAATGCGCATGAACGCAATTATGGCATCACTGAACGGGAACTCCTAGCTGTACTAGACTCGGTGACTCACTTTAGACCTTATATAGAAGGAGCTCATTTTACGGTAGTTACTGACCACTCAAGCTTGAAATGGCTAGGGTCCTTGTCTAACCCTAGTGGCCGTCTTGCACGGTGGAGCTCTCGCCTTTCACAATTTTCTTTTGACGTTGTTCATCGCAAAGGGACACAGCATGTTGTTCCAGACGTACTCTCACGAATGGACCTTGCCGTATTAACAGGTGTGGACATTGATAATACAAAGGATACGTGGTATTTGAAAGCTTGGAAAGGATGCGAAGAATTCCCACAACGATTCCAGAACTTTCAAATACGTAATAATGAATTGTTCCGACACACAAAGACTCGTCTAGCTCTGTGCGAGGATACTGCCTGGAAAAAAGTAGTTCCTCAAGAAGGTAGACAGGCAATTCTATCTAATTTACATGAATCTTCGCGAGCTTGTCATCCTGGGGTATTCAAAACCTACAAAAAGGTGCAATTGCGTTACTATTGGCCTAATATGTACAAGGATGTTAAGCAATTTGTTAATCGTTGTACAGTCTGTAAGGCCCACAAAATAAGTACAGCCCCACCTAACGGAATCTCCTCAAACCCAAAAAAGGTCACAAGACCCATGCAAATGTTGTCGATAGATTTGGTAGGTCCTTTACCTAGGAGTTACTCAGGTTTTACCGTAATCCTATCATGTGTAGACGTTTTTTCTAAATTTACATGGCTATTTCCGCTGCGCAATGGCACCGCGAGAAGCATAATAAAAATCTTAGAAGAAAACATCTTTCTTGTTCACGGCGTACCACGAACTATCGTCTGTGATAATGGTCGTCAATTTGTTTCGAAAGAATTTAAAGAATTACTTAATAGTTATAACATGCCGCCACCATTTTACAATTCATCTTATACGCCTCAAAACAACGTAGTCGAACGTTATAATCAAACCCTGGGCACGGCGTTATCCATCTTAGTTGAATCAGACCACCGAAACTGGTCTAAATTTCTTCCGCAAGTTCAATCAGCGATGAATAACACGGTAAACTGCGCTACAGGTTATACACCTTATTTTCTGATGCATGGTCGGGAGCAGATACTAGACGGTGATCTGCACCGTAATCCAATAGCGGATGAGGAAACCAATTCGCAAATTGGTGCTCAACCTAAGGTTTATGCACAGAAATTGGAAGAGTTGTCATCGGTTTATGAGCAAGTCTCGAATGCTCTTCTTAAAGCTTTTCAAAAAGGAGCTGACCATTACAACCTGCGCAGAAAACACATTACCTATCAGGTTGGTGATGTGGTGTGGCGGAGGAATTTTGCGCAATCTAACGCATTGAATTATTTCGCACAAAAATTGGCACCCCGGTTTGTTCAGAACGTGGTAGTAAAGAAAAAATCCAACTTAATTTATACACTTGCAGACTTAAACGGAAAAGTTGCGGGTGATTTTCATGTGAAAGACATAGTAAAATCAAATAATATACCGGTATAGTCTTATTGTGGCAATACTTCGGAGGGTCTGGCCATCCCTACCGAGTACTGCAAATTATCATATCTGTTAGCTAATATTTGATGCCTGGGAGTTTTAACCCGGCCTGATCAACCGAGTTGAAACGACCCGACATTCTGACAGTCAAAATCCTGTCATAGGAATATTTCTTTTGTTCATTCAGGTTTTCTTGGGGCGCGTTTACGCAAACTCACGTAGTTTGTTATGATTCATTGCAATCAAATTCCACTCTGGTAAGATTTACTCGAGTTGTTTTATAAGTTTTCGCTTTCGTTAGGCGTAATAATCTGTAATTTATTTGAAATAAATTTTGTATAATTTTTGGACTGAGCACGAGCAAAATAACAAAATAAATGACATAATTTATTTTCCTTTTGTCTATTATGTTTGTTAACCTCGAATACAAGGGGAACACATGCCCACTTCCCCTTGTGTTCAGGGTACATCCCATTGAACTGCGTTCATGGTTATTGAATTTTGTGTTTATTCTTAAGTTTTAACTCGGAACACACAGGGATGCCAGCCCTACACCTCTTTGTGTTTTGAGCATTGTTTTTCTGTTTATCTCTTCCCATCTGAAACATGATTGTTTTCAAATATAAATAAATTCTTTGAAATGTTGTGAATTCAACACGTAATAACAACTCACATGCTTGTGAGTATACTTAAAGAATAGTTTAGTGATACATATATTATTTTATAAAATTCGTTGATTAGTCTTAGTACCTACAATACTACTTCACTTCATATACTCGCTCGAACGACCGATTTAGGTAGAATAGGAAACTCTTCGTAGTGAACATTTCTTATATCTCCTAAAAGGGACGTAAATTCAGTGAAGTGAGGGTTGCTTGCACCCTAAAGTGTTGCCTAAATGGCTTTCTAAAACCCTATTATGGGTCAGTGATGCATTAATGCATATGGTGGTGTTTAATTAATGTGCTGGACACACATAGGTATAATTAAGGTTAAGGATGTGTTGTCCACTGATTAGTGTTTATATGTACATAATTAATGATATTTATGCTGTAGATGTAACGTTAACGGTAGTCCAAGACATAAAGTCAGCTGTTCCTCACCCAGTATTTTCAATGCTGTGGGTGTTTGCGGACCCCGTTCACGGAACATTAGTTCACATTGTTCTTTAGATTAAGTTCTTCTAGTTTTAAGTGTTGGTCTTGAATGACTGCATTGTGAAGCCACCATCTTGCTGGACAACATGGGTGCGATTGGAATCATAATGAACTCATTCGTATTTATTTGATTTTTCTTTTTCTATCACTATTAGCTTTTGCTATCATCAATTTTAAGTTTAACATGGTGTGCCTACCACATTTGATGATTCACTTTTTCATTTTTATTCATGTGTATTTTATAATTTCTTTTTTAGAACACCCTGAGGATTGACCGGAATAGCTTAGGAATTTGTTAGTTAATCGAAACATGTTTGAGGGCAAACATTTGTGTGGCGCGGGGGGTAATGTTATGAAGCAGTGCTGAAATCATTACCTTTTCTTATTTTAAAATATGAACACTGCTTTATAACGTCGAACCTAGCGGCACGAACTATTGAGTGAATTAATTGTTGATAGTTACAACAGGAGGACTGGCAACACAAGTCGTTATGGAAGGGGGAGTTTCTTTTCTTTTCCGGGTCCGGGAATGGAACCCACGCTCGCCGGCATGATCTTTTGGGCCAGATCATGGCTGTGACAGTCGGATAGTATTAAGTTATTAAAAGGGACGAAGATTTAAATTTCAGTCGATTGGCACGTAATAATTAATGTGGAACGATCTCTGATTCAGGATGCGAAAGTGCACCAAAGTTTTATTGAATAATGTCGCGAGATTGCTCTCCGCGGTAGTTCTTATATTACGAGAAGTTTACCGTAAAGTTATCAAGGCGATCGGGATGAGTATTTTCGCCACACGAGACGCGCCGGTATGTACTTGTCGGGTGCCGACAATAAGAATGCCTTTTTAAACGCGTGGAGAAGAATAATTCCGCTCACCGGCTTGTATTAGAGAAAATGCACGTGCGGAAATACTAACGGTCCCGCTTGCTTGCTGCGTAAGCCCCATAACATCGTTCCCTTGGAGTTCCACTTCCCTTGGAGCCCTGCTTTGCTGAGAGTCCTGTCTTGCCAATCATCCTGTTGCGAACTGGCCGTTTATCCTGATGCGATCTGTGGAGACGAGAATCGGCTGGAGGTCCTGCCGATTATCCTGTTGCGGACTGGCCGAGATGAGAATCGGCTGGAGGTCCTGCCCATCATCCTGTGGCGAACTACGAGACGCGGTTCGGTCAGGAATATAGTGAAATAGCTAGATAGTATAACTTCAATCGGTCCCTGAGGGTGAGTAGAGTCACTTTACGTTTTATTGTACCTGATATTATTAAAATAATATAAAAGTTCTTTAACATTTAAAATTGGAAATAAGATACTTGTATTTATTTAATACCCTAACACGCTGGAGATCACATACCTATGCCCCCTCCTGAGATGTAGTTTCATGTTTTTATTTCACCACGGGCATAATTCTGCACAAAGCAGTATTTTGGCGCTCGGTAATACCGTAAAGTTCGTGGTGAAAACATAGACCATACAGTATTATACTCAACGCTTAATTACAGCGTAACAGTTTCTTTTAGGAAGGTGTTGAAAATGTGAGGTGCGAGGTAAGATTCGTGCTTTTGGGCAAAAGTTGATTTAGTTTTCGGTACTAGAAGTAGATTACACGATTTAGCTCTTGTGTTTTTTGGGTGAGTTATGTGGCATGGTGAGAATTTTATGCAGTTTATTTGTATGATCTTTTTAATGAACAGCTTCCTGATATCTAGAATGTTATTAGTAATAAGTATGTTTTCCGATGGGTGAAGATAAGGTTTTTTGAACATGATCCTAATTAATGTTTTATGAGTTGTGTTGAGCGGTTTAATGTATATACCTAATACCTTCGTTGAAACAGTTCTATATAACTTAATGCCTGCAACTAACCTATCTACAAATTACGTTAAGTAGGTAACAAACTATACATACAATACAATACAATCTTACGTGATAATACTACAGTCAATTTGAAACAGTAATCAACTCCTTTAGAGTATCTACTGGCCATGGAATAGTCGACTGTAGCACCACCACCACCCTCTCCGCATTGTATTCCCTGCAATTTCGCCATGTTAAAGGTATTGGAAAACCGCACACCTCATTTCCCGTTGTTTGTTCTCAAGTCGTACAGTCAAACTGAGAGGAAACATTCGTTGAATGTAACCAGAAATTAATCGGTACCATTACTTGAATATGGGTAATTCTTAATTTTTCTGAAATTTAAATAAATCAGTTATTGTATTTTAATTTCAATGGCGCATTTTTTTATGAAATTTATTTTGAAAACAAGTTGATTTTTTACATTTAATTTTCTTTTAAATTTATATAATTTGATAATGCCTTCGGAAGGCGGAAGGAGGAGTGAAACAGAGGGAATAGTGGCGCGTAATAATAATTACATTGCAGAACGTATTTATAAATTAAATAATATTATTAAAATAAACAAAAAATTAAAATGGAGTTCTACATAATAAACTTAATAACAATAAACTACAAAAAAATGATTGGATTGCGTTTTGTTTGCTGCCATCCCGTACACTGAAAATATGGTTATAACTCATATTGAGAAATCTGTGAAGGATATAGTGAATGGGAAATCGAAGAGAAAGTCCTGTCTATTCAGATCTGGTCATTAACAATGTTTCGAATTTAAATTGTGGTCTCCTGCCAAGGCAACATTTAAAGTAGGTATCTGTATATAGGTATCATCTGGTAATACTGTCAATAAAATTCTTTCTTATAACATAGTTACCTCTATGATATAAATCTTTTAATTCGTTATATACTTGTAAATGTACATTTTGAAGGCCTCTGTGGTCGGGGGTGGGGCTCTCGACTCGGAGCTCTGGAGGTCGTTTTTTTTTAATTGAATTGAGTTATTACACAATTTATTACCTACCTTAAAATACCGTTAGTTATATTTGCGGAGTGGAAGCTACTCTCAGTATCCTCTGGTGTAACACCACCATTCAGAATTGCAACGGTGCTAGAAATGGCTTTAGCCGTGTTTGGTGATAGATCTGAATAGCCACGAACTTCCCCACTTTCATCATCTCTATCTCTTTCTCCTCCTTTCTTTTCCGTCAGCCTTAAAACATATGTTGGGGATGCCATAGTCTCACTGGCTCTGAGCGGTTGGGACTCTTGTACGGTATTCACATAAAAAACAACATATTTTTCTGTCACGTTAAGTTTTGAAACAGCTACTTCCGGGTAGGAACTTACCTCTCTGCTGCATAGGTTGAATCTACGGTTATATTTAATATGAATAACTGAACAATGCACAACATACCAAAATTTAATTAAACAATCCATAAAAAGATATTCACACAATGCAAGACTATAATAACAAGAGGAGTAGTAAGTAAGAGTAAAGAATTACGAGTAAAACATATTTTCATACGGTATTGCGCGTTTTCATCTCGCGACAAAATATCCCCGACAAAACATCCTCCGACAAAATATCCTTGGGCATAATACCCAAAGACAAAATATCCTACGGAAAAAAACAACCCCTGACAAGGAAGGGACGAGACAGAGCAAGGAACTAACAGTTTTGATTTAAATTAAAATTTAAAAATTAAAATTTGCGCCGAAAGGTTTTGTTGTGTTAGGTTAGGTTAGGTTAGTTGAGGTTAGGTTAGGTTTTGTTGGGTTAGGTTAGGTTAGGTAAGTTTAGGTTAGGATATATTTTATCGGGGATATTTTGTCGGGGGATGTTTTGTCCGTAAGATATTTCAACGGGGGATATTTTGTCGCGGGATGAGAAGTCGCGAAACCTTTTCATACACTCGAATTATGGTTAAATTTCACGTTGGAATATTATCATTTCATTTCTAGCTAATTAAGAAACACAACCAAATTAATTATTTTTACCTTCGATTATTTTAATGTTTAAATAGAACTTCTATATAAAACCACTTCCCATTTAACAAGTTCCAAATATTTCTATAGCATTAAAACCTCTTTGCGAAATGTATGAAAACTATTTCCATTTTTCTTTTTCACAATGCTTTGAAACGAATGTTTTAAAATATCTGTTAAATTAAACTGTTAATTAACCTAGGTGGAATAATTTTTACAATTGAAATACTGCACATTCTCATGCCATTGCGTCTGCGAGTCTCATATGAGCTAGTTACGGTATTTCAAGCGCAAAAAATACTTTTAGTGCAATTTTAATGCACGTAGAAATATTTTGAAGGGTAACCGACGAGTTCATCGAAAATCAATTCATCGAAAGCAAATTCATCGAAAACGAGTTCATCGAAAATCAATTCATCGAAAGCAAATTCATCGAAAACGAGTTCATCGAAAATCAATTGATCGAAAATCAATTCATCGAATGATCAATTCATCGAATCGCCAATTCATCGAAAAACATTTTTTTTTGTATATATTAGAGCTGTCAAAATTAAATACCCTAAAAGGTCTGTTTAACTGGGGTAAATGTGTTTAGCAACTGTCAGTTTCGTAGTGACAATGTAAAATTTATAGGTTATCACTTCGATTTCCGATTGTCTGATACTGCAAAAAAGGGATATCTAAGGAACGGGACCAGACAACTCATAATGAAACCAACTCATAAACAACTCAGAAAGGTCATTAAGAGTGATGATAAAAAAATATTTAAAAAATGGTTAAATAGGTTAAGTTAGGTTAGGTTAGGTTAGGTTAGGTCAGGTTATGTTAGGTTAGGTTAGGTTAGGTTAGGTTAGGTTAGGTTAGGTTAGGTTAGGTTAGGTTAGGTTAGTTTAGGTTGACCAATGCTTTTTTAACTTCTCTCAAATATCAACAAAATATATTTTTTCGATGAATTGGCGATTCGATGAATTGATCATTCGATGAATTGGTTTTCGATGAATTGATTTTCGATGAATTGGTTTTCTATGAACTCGTTTTCGATGAATTTGCTTTCGATGAATTGATTTTCGATAAATTGATTATCGATGAATTCGTTTTCGATGAACTCGTCGTGAACCGTTCTAGTCTGAGGAACATCGTCATTACTTAGTATAAAATGAAGTCGCTCATAATGTATGTGCGCATAGATCTTTTAAACTACGCAACGGATTTTCATGCTGTTTTCACCAATATATAGAGTGATTCAAGAGGAAGGTTTATATATATAAAACATGCTTAGTACAGTAGAGAAAAGCTGAGAAATTCAAATATTCAATTCAGGCAGCGGGCAGCGGGCACCTGGCAAGCGGGTGGTGTTGATTTTATAAAGGTTGTGTAATGGCGTTGTGTTTCGTTAGCCACAGCAACGTGTGGACGGGTCTGCTAGTACTAAATAAAATCGCATTTTCATCTTCATTTTTGTCACGGTTTTATTTATTGGTCAGGTGCAAAATATTGAACATAAATTTTTTAGAACAACTCTCTTTTTATAATTATCGAACGTTATTCCCACCAATGTAATATATAATTGAAGAAGAAAATAACACCAATGAAAATATGAAAGAAAAAGACACAAGAAAAATAAAAAGATAACGTTCGCAACTGGGACTTGAACCCAGAACCTATTATAAAAGAATAAGAGATGGCAGTGGCCGAATTGGTAAGGCATTTGTCTCGGTAATATTCCTAGTTACGACCGTTATTTTTATTTATTTTTCTGACTCTCTTTCTCTCTCATATTTTTGTTTAGATTATTACTGTCATCTTCTTCTTCAATAATATATTAAATATTATTTTAACAATTATTATAAGCAATAATTATTATCAGCCTGAAACACTCATCTACATTGAAAAAATCATCCGAGAAAACGGGACTTGAACCCGTGTTCTTCTGATTGCCGGTCAGGTGCTCTCACCACTGAGCTATGGCGGCTTATCTAATACCAGCCAAATAATTCAATACCTACTAGTGTTTCATTCAACAATTACTGTTTATTACATTTTTCCACCTGAAAACAACCAACTTTATTTTTGTGAGAGAGGCATTGTTAGGGCTAAATCTCTCGCTAGGTGGCGTCGAGACAAATTATGTCTACACTTTTTGGGGAAATACTTTAACTTGTCAAATATTAATTATCATTTTTTAATTGACAAACTAACGTTTTTAAGACAAGATTTTTATGCCTAGCACAAAGGGTAACAATTAGTATAAGCAATAATTACACAAGTATACAAAAAAATAAAAAATGAGAGCTGTTTTGGTTTTTTTGCGTAATTCTTATGTTTTTGGGTGTGCTGAATCCGAAAATGACTTTCATTTTGTCACAGAACGTCACGTTTTCTGACAATGTAGTAGGTATCTATGTTAAATAGGTTATCATCTTAAAATAAAAGACTAAAAAAAAATTATTTTATTTATAATTGCTTAACAAAACTGTTTTATCTAAAATAAATTGATTAGTAAGCACTAAACTCATTTCTTTTTCCCAGTGAGACTCCTTTTGTTACATTTTCGCTTGTAGGAAGCATCTGGAAGGCCTCTCTGAATCATTCAACAGTAGTCTGCAATCATTGAGATGCTCCATCTTCCCTGGTATCTTTTCCATCTCCTTAATATCTTGGTGAAATCGTTCATTTTGCTCTTCACTCACATATCCTAAATTTTCTGGAAAGTAGTCGAGGTGGGAATGAAGAAAATGTTCTTTGAAACTCATTAGGCAACCTGGAGCTTGAAATGCTTTTAACGATTTGTTTGTATTTAGGGTCTTTGTTATTGCCTAAAAATTCAGGTTAAACCTCCCCGATCCCTAGTTCCCCTCCCCCCTTCCCTCGAACCCCCTACCCGAGTTCCCCTCCCCCCTCCCGCATTCCATACATTCAGTCCCAGTACATTCAGTCTTCACAGTTCGCGTGCCACCTATTGCAATTTTTTTATACAAATTTCATAATGCCATAGCTCACCAGTAGTTTTATACAAACTTTGTCTTGACAATAACGAATACAAAAAAAATAATTATCCAATTTGGTGCAGTCGTTCAAAAGTTATGCGCGTACATACATTTCAGCGATTCATTTTTATTTAATTAATTAATTTTTCGTAATTTCATGATGCCAGAGCTCACCATTATATGCAGAAACCATCGCGAAAATTTCAAATCCCCAAAATTTCATCTCAATCAGATGAACGGTTTAGCAATGAAATATTTATTGCCAGAGCTCAGTATTGTATATACTACCTATATCTATATATATATTTATATTTATTTTTATTTACAAAAAGATACATAAATTATAATATATTTTTTACAATAATTAATTACATAATACATGTATTTGATATGCCCCCATAAATAAGCAGGGCTTGTGTGTATGGGGGGTGTTATTATATTGGTTCAATTTATTATTTTTATTCAGTTCAAATTTTCAGTATAAGTTTTAAGCTGAGTTTTAAATTTTTTTATGTTACCGTTCATGTTTCTCATTTTTTCTGTAGAGAATTAAAAAATTTAACTCCGAGATATTTATGATTTAACTGTCCTATTGTTTTTTTTACATTTTGGAATAGGAAGTATTGATGTTAGTCTAAGATTTCTGTTATTTTTGAAGGGTGCAGCTTTATTTTGAATATTATATTTATAACACACATCTGCCCTGATGATGGACACTGCAACGCTGTCCGAAACGTTGGCTAAAGAAGGAGGTAGCGCAACACGGCATAATACCCCAAAAACAAATAACAAAATAATTTTTGGCCGTGAAAATCAAAAAAAAAAAAATTCTAAAATCGTATCTGATTATCTTTATAAATTTGTAATGTTGCGTGTTAAAAGTATAACGCACTTAATTTTCTGACCTTAAATAAATTGTTTGAATAACAGTTCTGACGAATATGAGTAGGGTTTTTTATTAGTTTTTGTGATATATAAATTGTTTGTGTTTGATTTGTATATGTACCGCCCTACCCTATAATGCCGTATTGTATAATTGATTGACAGAAAGCGAAGTATGTGGTTCTAGGTAATTTTTCGTTTAAAATATCTCTTAAGCATCTAAATATATAATTAGTTTCCTTATTCTGTTGTTCAGAATATTTATGTGTGGGGACCATTTTAAACGCTGGTCTATTATTATGCCCAGGTACTTAATATCGGTCTTGCATTTTATGTTCGTACATAATATATTGCATTTGTGGTTTTCTGTATTTGTCACAGAGTGGATTATTATGTTTAATTCTTTAAGTGTTTCTTGTTTTTTAAAGGAAAATGGTAAATAATAGGTTTTTTTAGAATTTAAAGTCAACAGGTTTTTATCAAACCATAATTTTATTGCATTGATATCTGTTTTTGCCATTTTATTTAATTCAGACCATGTGTTTGCTTTTAGTAGTAGGACTGTATCGTCGGCGTAGGAAACAATGTCTCCATATTTGGAAGTATGGAATATATCATTGACATATATAATAAATAACAGTGGTCCTAAAACTGTACCTTGGGGTATTGAAAAGTCGCTATATTTTGAATCTCTGACTTCATTGAGTAATTTTACTTGTTGAGGTCTTTAATGTAAATAACTAGTTATCCATGCTAAGACTTTCCCATTAATTCCTATCGATTTTAATTTATTTATTATTTTTTTTATGTGATGTGCTGTCGAAAGCTTTTTTCAGGTTTATAAATATTCCGTTACATTTTTTATCGGAATCTAGGGCCGTATATAAATAGTTAGTTATTTTTGCTATCGAATCATGAGTACTTGTATTTTTTTTTTGAAGCTGAATTGGTTATCATTAATTATTTTATTTTCTTCTAAGAATGTCCAAATTTGTTTTTTTACAATTTTCTCATGTATTTTTGATATGTTTGATAGGAGGGAAATCGGGCGGTAATTTTGTGGATCTTTACGACAGTCTGTTTTATAAATGGGAGTTATAATTGCTCTTTTATAATTATTGGGTAATTCGCCACTTGCTAGACTTAGGTTTATTATATGTGTTATGGGGAAAACTAAGTATGTTTTCATCGCTTTTATTGTCTTTGCATCTATGTTATCAAAGCCGGTGTATATATATATGTACACTGTTTTGCAAAATAACCTGACTTCTGGAATTTTTTGAGTATTTTTCTAGTTTTCAGAACACCTAAATACATACAAATCAATTGAAAACATCCAGACAGCATTTTTGTTGTAGACCTGTGTTATCAGCCTGAAACACTCATCTACATTGAAAAATCTTTGGAGAAAAGATACTTGCCGCCAACGGGACATGAACCCGTGTCCTTCTGAATGCCGGTTCCATTCTCACCACTGAGCTATGGCGGCTTATCTAATACCCGCCAAATAATTCAATATATACCTACTAGTGTTTCATTCAACAATTACTGTTTATTACATTTTTCCACCTGAAAACAACAATACAAATATTATTTTGTTTTGGTTTGTTTCCTTCTAAGTCGAGACTTATGTCATATTATATATACATATATCTCACGTTTTCTTAATTCGTGGTTGGATGCATTATATCTATGTGTATATGTGTAACTGCGATCCTACTTGTGTAATATTACAACGCCGTTATATTTTAATGGATACTACTGTAAGTAGAAGTTAACCCAACTAAAGGAAACATGAAACAGAACTAGACCCAGAAAAATAAAAAAATAACGGTCGCAACTGGGAATTACACCCAGGATCTCTTTTCTGATAGGGACATAGCGTCTTAACCAACTAGGCCAATGGGACATATTCATTTTAAGAAATTTTTCTCTAATTTTAAAATCAGAGTTAACAATATTATCCACAACTAATTTTAAATTAATAGATCTCAATGGCCGAGTTGGCTAAGACCCTGTGTTCTGGCAAGAAAGTTTTTTTGGATCTCTACCTACCACAACCAGGGTTACCATTTATAAAATTGAAAAGTCCTGGCAAAAGCCCGACAGTCCGAAAACAGTCCGGAAATTTTAATAACATAATGCAAATATCAGGTACGCACTTCCTAATGTGGTATGGACGTGGTAGCGAACGGTCGCATTGTATAGATTTATATTTTGTTTTTAGATGAGCGGGAAATTAATAAAGATTAAAGACTTATTTGATATTACTTATGTAAGTTTTATTACTCATATTTCACCTAAACCGGACAAATTAAAAGGCCGGACAAAAGGCTAGAAGTTCGGACATGCCCGGACTAATCCGGACGGTAACCCTAACCACAACTATTATTTATATCAACTTGATAAAAGAGATGGTACAAATAATACTGATGATCAAATAAAGTGTCTAAGAACCTACTCTTTTCATGAAGATGGATTATGACATCATCATAAACTCTTTAAATTCCTCAAGCCATTTGTCTACACAACAACACACCTCCAACCTACACAAGACAGATTATTTTACTTTTATGAGATTTAATAAACTCTTGACATAAAAGCCATATTTTATGAAAAAATGTCAGAATTGAGTTAATAAGAGCAATCTGTGAAGCAATTGAGTTCTTATAAATGGTTAAATAACGCTGTCATGAATCATGAAACAAAATATGAAGTACATAACATCTTACTTACTTGCTCTTAGATAATATTTGTGGTTTGTAAACATAAAAGTTTAACGATTTTTCACAGGTATTTATTTTTACATGACCCCAGTATAGAAATATATTTAAGATAACTTCATAAGTAACGCAGGTAAGCTAAAAATCTGCTAAAATGCTTTGAAACTGTGATTTTTTTGGAATTTATTTTTATTTTTATTATTTATACTGGGTTCGTACAGCTGTTCTCACTTACGTGATAATTAATAAGTGGAGAGTTTTTTAGGGGTTATCAGGATTCAAACCAATTGCTTTTTTAATACGTCACAAGAATCCCAATTGCTCTTGACTGTTCGGAGCCAGTGGGACTATGGCATCCTCAAAAGGGGTATGTTGTGATTTGTGAGATTGAATGAAGCGGGAAAGCGAATGAGATAAGGACGAGGAAGGTTTAGAGATACGTCCAAATTTTTAGACTTTATTTTTTATTATAATTTTTTCCAAGCCAAGTACTTGGCTTTTTAAATCTCGTCACCAAAAACGAGCGATACTTTGAGTATTTACCCCCTAGAATGTAGCGCAAATAATCTATACATAATTTTTTTACGAATTCACTGAGAAATAACACGTATAATAAAAAATAATATTTGCGTACGCCGGGATTGGAACCTGCGATCTCTGTCGAGGATTATTACCTCCCTACCACGTAGATTGCTATGTATTTAGCTCAAGAAATAATTCGTTTACCAAACATTTGGAATCACAATTGATTTTATATTATTATCTAATACTTTCTAATAAGTTCATTTAAACAGAACAGTGATAAGATGGATTTTTAAAAGTGATATTTTGTCATTAAAAGTGATAAAAAAAATTATCCAACCTAACCGAACCTAGTTTAAAAAAATCGTTACTTTTCTTAACTTAGTCACCAAATCAAGTTATACGCCAGGCCCAAATCTACAAGAACCCTTAACACATTTTGGACCGAAATTTTACGAATAATACTGGATATTTTAATCCTATGTCTAGAATGTCTCGATCATACAACGATCATGTTAAAATACACACTTTCATAGATATTTTTGTAAATAATATAACATGTTTCAAAAAATACCTCCACAATTTGAGCACTTAAAAACAAAAAAAAAACAAAAAAATGTTGCTAAATACTTCATAAATATTGTGTACTTATTATTATTATGTATTTTTATTTTTTTATTGTACAACAGATTATTATCTAATTACTGTACAATTTTCCCATTTTGACAGTCTTAACACCTAGGAAGATGATTATTATACAAAAAAATCTTAAGGCTATCTAAAGAAGAGTTATATATATCTAGTGTTTCCGATATTTCGTTCAACAGCACCATTCCTCTTGTCATGCTATGCTGTGCTAGAACATCTGTTCTGCCGTATGGTATTTTGAACAAGTCGTGTCGACGACTACGGCTGAAATTTTCAGGCACGTATAAGCTATAACATTCCAAGAGGAATGCGCTGTCAGTACAGTTATGGATTATGTTAAAACCAAGAATTGCAAGATTTGCATAACGTCTAGTTTCCAAGCTAAATCTATTTGTTGCCTCAAGTAATTCCATATGGTGCATGAATCTCGGGTACGTTCCATTCATCCGCATATAGACATACCTAAGGAAGTTTTTCTGAATTTGTTCCAGCATATTAATATATTTAGCTTGGTGCGGAGTCCACACACCACCAGCATACTCCAGCCTACTTCTTATGACGCCATCGGACATGGCTATCATTGCATCTGTGTCATCCAATTGCTTACATATTCTGATGATGAAACCCAGGAGTTTGTAGCATGCTGGAGTGAGCCGTGATATATGATCCGAAAATGTCAGTTTGGGATCAAAGACGAAACCGAGATCTTTAAAGCTATTGACTCGGAATAATGTTTTCCCTTTAATGTTGTATTAAAAAACTACGGGCTTTCAATTTTGTATTCAAGTTTTCAAGTTATGTATACTTAATACTTTCATTGCTTTTCATGTGTTTGCTTTTGTGAAAATGCATATGGGATTACTGCAGACACATTAGTCTAGGGATATTTATATTTGTATTTTAATTTATTATATATTACCCACAAAAATGATAAAATAAAATAAAATAATGATCCTGTTTGTGTCTCACATAAATAAATAAACTTTACATCACTTTTTAACTTTAACTGTAACTATTCTGTTTAGTATTCTGATAGCAAAACTGTAAAAATAATATCATAATTACGAGTTAAATAAAAATTCTAATATTTACTAGGAACATTGAATGTTCAAACTACGCCATGTTCTGCCTTTAATATTTCCAACGACAAATGAACTCTCACTTTCATAACGCTTTAAAACAGATACGTGCCGAGTTACGAGTACATTGTATCTCAAAAAATCTTATACACTCTCTTAGGACTTTCAAGTGGCTTCCAATTTAATAAACAGATTAAAAATTGCCTTCTCTTTTGTAGACTATAGCAATTACCTTTTTGTATTGTAATTCTAGACTTAAAGATATCTCTTGAAGAAAATGCCGATTTTATTGCCAAACAATGGCTGAGATGGAGTCTTACTTTGGAAGAATTAGTTTACTAGGTGCTACAATTGTAGCACCTTACATAGACTACTGTTTTTGTTTTCTCCTTAGAAATGCAGCTTTTAAAAAACTCCAAATAATCCAGAATAGAGTGTTGAGACAAATTTTGAAGTGTAATAATAATAATTCCAAATCAAGAAAATGCTTTAGGAATTAATTATAATCAGTAACGTTTTAATTTCTGCCTACAAAGTTTTAAACAATTTACTATTAACTTATTTTAGAGATAAACTATTATACAATAAAGACCACACACACCATACAAGACTGAAATAAATTATAACACTTAAAAAAGTGAACAAAACAAAAACACTGAATTGTTTACTGTTTGAGTGAATCCAAAGGTATAGCTTATTTCCAAGTGAAATTGAAAAATAAGGCAAGTTTAATAAAAAAATTTAAGGAAAAGTGTAAAAATCACGTATGTAATTTGACCGTCAAAAACAAATTTGGCCGTCCAATCAGTCTATCGGATTGGACGGCCGACGCGGAAGGGCGTGACCTATTTGATTACCGATCCGATAGTCGGATCGGATGCGCGCGGCAGGCATTAAGCTGAGAATCCACGGGCAAGCGTATCAGCCGAGCGTCGTTTTTTTGTATTTTTATTTTGTTGTTTTTATATTTAAAATATATGCCAATAAAGAATTCGAATTTTCACAACAATGGAAAATCCGACCTTGGAAAATTTGACTGAACAAATCTTGTACAAGTAATTTTGTAAATATGATAAAATATGAAATGAAAAATTTTAACATTGTAATTTTTTTCGACTATAGTTTAATGACGATAATAATATAATGATGCCAGCGCCAAACCGCGGTCTACAAATTATTTAATTATTATTATGCCAGAGTCCTACTGGCTCGGCTGGGACTAAAAAAAGGTGGAAATGCCTAAGCAGGCTTTTACCTTGCGGTGGTTTTAATATGGCTGTTCATGTACAGAGTGCAAAGAATCTAAAGAAATCATCCAAGAATTAATACAGAAAGTTAATTATAAAGAGTAATAAGATTTGGGGAAATGACACTGAGTTAGAGAGATAGACAATGGCGACAGATTTCCGAGCTGTTAAAATTTAATAAGAAAAGGAAAATTGAAAAACTTTTTACTAACCAATTGTCAGGACATGTCGTGAAATAGAATAAACTATTTTAATTTCTTCCTGTTTCTTTTTGAGCTGGGCTTTACAGGGGTAGATAGGAATGGAAAGGATCCTCCCACTTTTTAGGTTAGGGAAGCATCGCTTTACATTTGTTTTAAATTTGAAAGGCAGACAGCTATTTTCGAAAAAAATAATAAGTTTTTAGATTATTCAAACATCTTTTACTGAACGAATTCCAAGAAAAAAATCAATTTTTGAGATACGTTGCTTCGCAACACTGACTAAAAAATTCACAAATCAACGGATTCGGACAGCGTTAAAGTGTTCATTAAACATCTGCCCTGATAATGATAATGGAAACTGCAACGCTGTCCGAAACGTTGGCTAAAGAGAGAAGAAGCGCATCACGTCGTAATCTCTAAAAGGAGCATAATTTTAATGATATAAACTGTTCAATAAGCACTCCTATACTACATATCACCCGGTAATAATTACTGAATATACACACCACATATTATAAGACATCACAAAGAAACATATCATAGGTACCAGAAAACCTCTATCAAGGTCATCCAAGTGGTTAGCTACGTTTTGTGATTCGCAGGGGTTCCCGGGTTCACGGGGTGAGGATTGTCTAGGCCTTCGAGGTGGATGTGTCTGCCCACCTACGTTGGCGAGCCAGATTTAGAGATACTGGGTGAAGGAGTCCTTTATACCTTTCACGATTCATCGCCCAGCACCGCAGTGAGATCGATTAAATCAAACACACACACTGACCTCCAGATTCCTATCCACATATTTTTCTTTCCCAGATTTTTTCTCTTCCCTTTCCTTAAAAAACTCCAATACACAGCATCCTCAAAGACGATTTAGGCCTCCGGGGAAATTGTTTTCCTCAGGGCCTACTGTGTGGAGCACAAGTAAAAAAATCTGTAAATTGTTTCATCTCATAATAACCAATGTATTGTTTGGTTTCATAATACAAAATAACCCAATTATAGCATCTAATTACATTGAAGTAGATGATGAGGTAGATTATGAAATTACTAATAATTTTCATGATTGGCTAAATGTTCGTAGTAACTACGATACGAAAAATATATTAATATTATTCGGTTGAATATAAGATAGTTTTGAATACTAGGATTCTCTGAATGTAGATCGGGAGTTGTATTTGAATATCTTTGGTTGGAAGCATATTCATGTGTTAATGTTTTGTAAAAGGGCTATAACGCCAGACCTAATTTGGCTCTAGTATAATATTTCTGGCATTAAATGTTCCAATTATTGCCGAACTAAAAAGTCAGGAGTAGTTTACAGCTCATTGTAGGTTTATTTGCAATATATTTTATTTTAATTTTTATTTATTTGTGCAAAATATGAACATTGATTGATTACATGTGCGAGTAAATATGAGAAACATTTCGTTTTCATAATTTTGTATATTTTTTAATAGAAGAAGTACCCCCGTAAAAAGCTTTGCATGCGTGTATAATATAAACACGTACATTTGCTTCAGAAGTGCCCCTCTTTCAATAGAAGAATAATAAAACGTAAGGCACAAAAGAGGTCTAAAACCAATTTGTACGTTTTCATTGTAATAAATTGTCAAAAGCCTAAAGTAAACGATATTTACGAATAAGAATCATTAGTTAAAGGATCAATTATTTTATGAAGTCTTGTGAATAAACACTAGACAGTCTGAATGGGGTCGTCTCCTAATTTAAAAAAATTATTTAGATTAATGGTTTGTATTTAAAGTTAATAGAGAATTCCGAAGTTATGTGTTTTCAAAGTGAGCTTGGGTGTGCAATGGTATCTCGTGACGTCACATAAGACACCATTCGGTACAATTCATAATTCGAATGTTGGTGCTGCAGTTCCGCACAGCATGCTCTAATTTATTGATAAACTTTATGAAAAAAATCCACAAATCAGTTCCTATTTTTAAAATAGCAATTAAAAAAAAATTCTGTTAAAATTACTGGTTGGTAATTCTCCAAGCGAACACTTTCAATTTTTCACAATTCAAAGCAAAAGTTCTAGAGTTTATTGAACCGGAGTTACAAGCAAGTACCTATAGTTTCGAGTTTATTGAACAGAGTTACGAGTTACGGCGGCATAAAACCGAAATTAGTTAAATTAAAAAGGTTCCTTTAATAAAATTAAAAGGTATTTTTAATAATTGTAATTTCCAAAGCAAATAAAACTATTTATTATTAATTTTTTAAATTTTATGAGTTAAATCTCAAATTATAATATTTAATTAAAATGAAGACAATATTAGCGAAACTCAATCGAAATCTGGAGACAGAAAAATCAGAAAAGATATTGGCTCCGTTGGGACTCGAACCCAGGACCCTTTGCTTACATGGCAACAGCTCTACCGATTGAGCTACGGAACCCATATTAATTCGGTCACTTTTAACTGTATCATACTTCGACAATAAACTACCAACATTATCTTCATTTACTTAACGCACATATTATTGGCTGCTATCTTTATATATGATTGCAAGATTCAACTCGAACTAAATGCAATCTAGATAGTGTCTGGATAATATTTATCCATTTTATTTTTAATTCGCGACATCTATTGACTTTTCTGCAATTTGCAAGTCTAGGATGAATATTTATTAATAATTTTTTCAATCGGTAGAGCTGTTGCCATGTAAGCAAAGGGTCCTGGGTTCGAGTCCCAGCGGAGCCAATATCTTTTCTGATTTTTCTGTCTCCAGATTTCGATTGAGTTTTGCTAATATTGTCTTCATTGTAATTAAATATTATAATTTGAGATTTTACTCATAAAGTTTAAAAAATTAATAATAAATATTCATCCTAGACTTGCAGAAAAGTCAATAAATGTCGCGTATTAAAAATAAAATGGATAAATATTATCCAGACACTATCTAGACCGAATTAATATGGGTTCCGTAGCTCAATCGGTAGAGCTGTTGCCATGTAAGCAAAGGATCCTGGGTTCGAGTCCCAGCGGAGCCAATGTCTTTTCTGATTTTTCTGTCTCCAGATTTCGATTGAGTTTCGCTAATATTGTCTTCATTTTAATTAAACAAATAAAACTACTTTTTGAAGGTAATCCACCACTTCAGCACTAACTTTGAGAATAATACCGCAATTCCAAGAGTCAGTGGTTCTTCTGGGGTTTTCTAGGGCTCCTTTGTAATGGGTACCTATTCTTTATTATGTATGAAGGATTCATATTCGCTATTCCCTGAAAAACTCAAGAGACTGTTAGAATTTTCAATTTTCTGAGAAGGCCAAACCCGACCGTAGAAATGAATTTCCTCCGTGCTAAATTATTAATAATGATCCTACTCCGGGAAGCAATAATGTCCTTTACGTAATATGAACGCGCATACATTATTATGCTAAAATATTAAAGGATACAAAGCCCTGGTAAGGCTTAATAGGGATCAATTTCACTTGTTCCGGTTATGAACACGCCTGGAAACTTCTTGTCGTTTCTTTTGTGTTTCAAATTCCAGGGGCGTGCTTTGAGGGTTAAAATGGGATAAAGTTGCTTCATTATTTGTAGAATCAACAACTATATCAATTAATTTTACACATATTTTACCTAAGCAATGGTGAAAATTTGGTCAAATACCTAAAGTATATAGGGTTAGTATATAAATATATAGGGTTCTTATTATTTGCTACGAAATGGATCTGAATAATCATTGTTGCAATCAAGAGCGTATAGAAGGGGGTAGGGGGGGGGGGTTTAGGACGTCAAACTCCCCCCAACTGCCTCCCTCAGTATTGCGTAGGAAAAAAATCAATAATACCTACTCGTGCAAAAGTCTAGCTGGGTCCAAAACCCAATAATAATAAAAAAAATAAAAATAAAATTTAAAAATATTATAAAATAAATAAAATAGAACAAAATAGAACAAAAAAAAACAGATTGTGCTATTCACACGCAGTAGAAGTGAAACCTTAGAAACTAAAGTAGACAAGGGTGGGGAGGTTTATAGATACTATCTCATTCTCTCGCAAGCTAAATCCTATAGATGTAAGCTTTTGTCTCTTTTTAATGTCGCTATTTTTCGTTAATAAATTACTAAAAAGTTTGTTGAAATATTTTTACCCTGGCGCCAACAACAGAGCTATTTTTAAACTGGCACACACCGAATTTAAAGACATAACGACATTAAAATACGTACACTTCTTTTCAAAATTCTAGTTTTTCTTATGTTTCACGAACTTCAAACGTACCCCAATGACGTACCGTGGTTGAGGGGTAAAGACCCTGAATTTCGGGTTCGAATACCGGCGATATCAAGTTAGTTTTATTTATCTAAAGTCGGTTACTTCAAATTATATTCATATAATATTATATAGGGCAGGAGTGGCCAACTTGATAAGACCCAAGATCTACCGTTCACTGACGAAACCCTGTGCGATCTACCCAGTTACGTAGCGTGGGTTTCAGCAGCCCCGGGCGGAGGAAAATTTCGCCGCCCCCATAATTGGGTACTTCAACCGCAGATTTTCAAGCGCCGGGGGGGGGGGGGGGGGGTTACATGATTTTTTTTTTACCACCTCAATTTAGGCCAATTTTTATAATCACATGTGACGAGTACTCTTACAATAAAAATCATGTTTATTTTTTTTAAAAGAAATTTCCCTTAGGAAAGAAATTTTCCCTGTGTGGAGAGTCATTTTGAGGAGACGAATGAATGAACAAGGGTCAGGAAATCGAGAATGGTATCCATGTATTAGGATTTCGCATCTCAAATTTTTGCACAGAGTTGAGGGAACTAAACGGATTTTAGCTTAAGATTGATTCTGCGTCCCCCAAATAATAGTTAAACACGGAGCAGTCAACTTATCAGAATTTCGCAGCATTTGGTATGCAACTCAAATGTAAAGCTTCACTCGGTACATGATATAAATCTGCAACATGTTATTTTAATTTATCGTAATATTCTGAACACAAAACTGGATTAAATTAAATGTCTATGTGGCGATTTAAAACTACACTGGTGGAAATGGATTTTCTTTGATTCTGGCAGCACAAACATAGTCTTCAACTAACTAAAAATTTCTTTTGAAATGTGTCGGCAGATGAATCCATAACTAAAATTTCACATTCTGAACACAAAACTGGTTAAAGTTTATTTTTTTACATAAGCTCCACACAGGAGGCCCTAAGGAAAATAATTTCCCTCACGGCCTATCTCATCTTTCGGGATGCTGTGTGGAGGGTTTTTAAAGGAAAGGAAGGAGAGGAGAGTTCTGGGAAGGAAAAGGGTTTAAGGGGTGGGTAGGAATCTGAGGTTCAGTGTCTTGGTAATCCGCCTCCAAGACCTAGACAAACCTCACCCCATGAACCCGGACACCCCTGCTAAATCACCAAACGTAGCGAACCACTTGGGGTGATCTATGGCAGAGGTGTTGGTTATCCAATAAAGGTTCCCGGGGCGGCGGTACCCAATCCCGCCTCCCAAACTGAAAAGTTAAATCTGCATGCGGCGAATTAAAACAACACTTAGATGCAAATGCTTTTTATTTATTCTGGCAGCACATACATAGTCTACCACTAGAATTTTGTAACTGCACTTCTAATAAGATAATGTTTTCCTTCAAAATGTATCAGCAGATGAATCCACGACTTGAATTTTACATTCTGATCACAAAACTGGTTTTAAATTAAGAGTTGATCTGTTTGCGAGTCACCAGTGTGATGAATTGCATTGATCAACAGTGAAAAATAAGAAAATATCGTAGCTTCCCACTTTAATTTAAAAAGAAAATATCAATTACTTATAAAACGGACACGTCTACGACATCTATCGGATTAGAGTAAAGTGAATTCATATTTACGGTAGGGATCTATAATTAGACAAAGTGAGACGAGTATTGATAAAAAAATCACAGATGGTATCAACAAATAATCAGGGACAGGGACTCCCCAATATACTTTAGACGTGATATATTGACAGCCAATTGAATTGCAGCAAAAGCGATTAAAAACCAATTCAGCCTATCAACGGGAAGAGGGCCGAACCCATTTTTAGAACAAAGGAACGACCTTTGGACTTAGCAATTAGTAATGTGATTAATGAGTTTGACGTTCCCACCAAACCGAGAGGTGAATAAACTCCATGGGAAGAAATAATCTGTTCAGGGACAAAAGAACGATGACCCCAAGAAATGTTATCATTAACCGGTACATTCCAGGGATCAGAAACCCTAGTTCTCGAACGCATTAAAACATATCAGGTGCGGAAAAAAAGGATACACGTAAACACGATGCAAAAGTTTAAGTGAAAAATTGCAAAGCAAGTGACGAAAACGTATTGTAAGGCGTTAGGGAGATTTCCATCTATAATACGATTGTTTGTGACGACCGGAGATGATCGATTCGAGGGAAAACGTGCTAAAGGAAATGGAAATGTTGAAAAAACAATGGAAAATTATTGTTATCAATTTTAGACGGAGCTAGGATATTACGATGAAAGATTTAGGGAGGAAACGTCAAAAAAAAATGAGAGTTTTAAAGAATAGGCGAGGGTATATTTCAGATGTCTAGAGCAGTAACAAGTGTTAGAGAAGAAGATAGAGTGCAGTACGGAGGGGAGTGGAAAATGCTGAAAACATTGCGATAGAAAAACTCAGGAAAAGGAGTCATTTTACGTAATTAAAATGGAGGTTATAGAGTAACATAGTACGCGATTGCAGATAAAAAAATGAGGCATTACAATGGTTGTCGATTTCAGATGTATTTTGTTGTGATAAACAAGGAATATTCGAACATGAAAATTGTTTAGATAAGGACGATTAGCCGTTAAAAAGGTAATAAAAATTATCATGGGTCTTATGAAATATTTACATTAAAGAATTCTCGTAAGAGTTAACGACACTGAAATAAAAAAGGATTTATTGCCAGGTGGGTACAGGGATTAATGTATACAACTGTCAAGACATATGGTTTATGGGATTTTTCGTAAGAACGGGACGAAATTTGTAAGGCGTTCTCTATGAAGCAATAAAAATGACAGGAATTTAAGGGCCGAAGTGGGGGTATCCCCTATAAAGATGTTAAAAAATGATATATTTATTAATAACAAATAGAAAATGAAATTTTCCAAGAGGCAGCAAACATCAAAAAACGATATGGTTATATCAGGGAAGTACGGGGAAGTGAGGGGAAAGGAGATACGACAGAGAAAAACAAAGGAAATCTTAGATTAACAGTGAATAAAATAAATACGGCTTGAAATATAAAAATCTATAGAGATATGAACAATAGCGTAAGAATAAATAAGGAAATTCATGGAAAGAGTGTCGTGAATAAAAGAAAATTCGAGAAAAAATGGAAAATTCAAATATACGACGTAAATAGAGAAAATTCGGTTTTAAATGGAAAGGTTCATATAGAATACAGAAAAACTCGTGGAAAAATAATAAAATAAAAATGAACAATTTGCGAGAAAGACTTCGACATGAAGATATCTCTGATAGGCGAATTTGGGGACAGATTTGGAACATATGGTAGATGCCGTACGCACGGACATGTTACGGAATAGATGAAAATAGAACTTTAAAATTATTAAATTCAAGCTAATTTTGTATGAACAACAGGACAAAGGAAGTTGGGCCATTAAACATGGATCTTACTAAATCCGGATCTTGTAAGTATGGAGGTACGAGACAGAATTTAATGTATCAAACGCAAAACGTACAAAGAGACCGCATTCGACAATAATGGAGAGGTTTCAAGAAATTACGAGTTGATAGTAATTAGATTGGTTTATTATAGGAGATTCAGATACGATCTTTTGGACCTGAGAGGGGTATAAAAGTCTAGACAAATGCCAGTTGAGGACAGTCTACGGTCGTGGTCGAAAAGTTTGTAACTTCGCGGAACGTGACGAAACGGTGGGTGACTTAAAGTAAAAAAATTCTAAGTGATAATTATTTTGATACTTAGAAAAATTTCACATTCTATTCAGTGATCTACAGGAAAAAATACTTTGCAGTTAGAGTCAGTGAAAAATAACAATAAAGACAACGCATTAATTACTTGTGAAAAATAAAAGTGCTCGTGATAAATACAATTTGTTTTAGTGGAAAATTCGGATTTTATAATCACTTAATATTGTGGTTTTAAACTTAGAAATTTCGCGTTCAATATTAGTGCAATAAATAACTGAAGTGATGTGATAATTTAGCGTGAAGAAGTTATAATTAAATACGTGTGTTCAATCTAAGTGAAAGTGTTCTAACAAATAATAAATATTTAAATTAATTATCTTAAATAATAATAATAAAACAAAATAATATTTTATTAGTACATAAAATTTCGGAGGGATAAAAATATAATTTAACAACAATTTACCATCTCTAAATTAACCGTGAAGTAACTATCATTTAAAGTGTTATCTAACCAACGAGTTTTGAGATAAAATACAGTTTAGAACGATAGAGTTCATGCATCATTTTAATTAATTAGATTAAATTAAAAAAAAAAAAAAAAAAAAAAATTTGAAGTCAAAAAGATTTAATTAAATTTAGGAAAATAAAAAATTAATTTAGGAAAATCGCAGCAAGGTTACCGTGTATTTCCCGGTCGGAAAAAACCTTGGTAGGGGTAAGTCTTTTCCGTTATAAAATTTTACAGATTCCAAGGAGAAAGCGGAATGGAGCAAACATTGGTATTTGGATTAATTATTTGACCAAGATATTACTCGCTTAATATGTGGTATGTAACTATATTAAAATATTATAAGTATAATAAGTATATTTTTATATTTATATATGTAAGTATATAAACATATATATATGTAATTTTGTTCCCAAGAAAAATTATAATCAAAATCAAAAAGAAAAACACTTATATAAAAAGAGGAAAAGGGTATCGATTCCTACCTCTGAATTCATCAATAACTATTAAAAGTAGTTATGTGTGATAAATTTACAAATCAATATTTTATATTTAATGTTATGTATGTATTAATATAATTTCAGAAAATCCAGAGCATTTGAAATAAGTTATGATATTAGAAATTATTTCAATCATAAAATTTATGTATATACATATCAATATTATAAATTATTTATTGAGACAAAGTATATATAAATGAATAAATATGTATACGTAATCGGGTATCAGACTAGACAATTGCGCTAAGTACATCATTATCAAACAAAGAAAATTTTAGAGTCATCTCACACGTCTCCGGAATG
This sequence comes from Limnephilus rhombicus, assembly GCA_929108145.2. Lineage (NCBI taxonomy): Eukaryota > Metazoa > Arthropoda > Insecta > Trichoptera > Limnephilidae > Limnephilus > Limnephilus rhombicus. The sequence goes on along the minus strand of OV815277.1, from coordinate 28,978,837 downwards.
TCTAAAGTAAACATACCTCATACGCTTGAATCTAGGTCACGAGGCCGTAGAGAATGTTTACAAAGCTCAAATTGTTTACAAAATAATTCGGTCACTGGGGCACTAGTTCGAATACAGTAAAAAGAAAAAAAAAAATGACCTTGATTAATGGATATCGTACTTAGGTATTAGCTTCTAGGAACGGGATAAAATTATTATATTGCGCAATTATTAGGAACAAAAGAAAAAAAAATTAAACACTATTTTTAATTTGAACGTAAAGAGGTATCTACAGATCTAAGCAATTGAAAATTAACAGATTTATTATAGCAGTTCAAAAAGGTGTGTTGAAGATTTACATGAAGCATTTGATAAATCAAGGGATAGTTCAAAAAGGTGTATTGAAGGCTTAGATGAAACATTTGATAAATCACGGGATAGCTTAATAAGGGGTATTGAAGGCTTAGATGAAACATTTGATAAATCACGGGATAGCTTAATAAGGGGTAATGAAGGCTTAGATGAAGCAGTTGAAAAATCACGGGATAGCTTAATAAGGGGTAATGAAGGCTTAGATGAAGCAGTTGAAAAATCACGGGATAGCTTAATAAGGGGTAATGAGGATTTACATGATTCAATTGAGAATCACGGGATAGCAAGAATTTATCAAAAGTTGAACATTGGAGGGGAGGGAAAGAAAAGAAAAAAAAATACAGTTCAACCAACAGAAGGCAGTGTTCGCTTCTGTAACAAGGACCATTAATCAAACCATAGAGATGGCGGATCTCTCAAACAAAACCGTCAACAAAACCAAACAAAAGCTTGGAGTTATGGCGAATCTCCAGAACACATCGCCAGATAAGATCTTAATGTACTAATATATATTTATATTTCACACTATTCTTACGTATATATTCGGTATCAATCTGAAAATTTCGCAGAATTTGATGGGCGAGATCCGAGCTCGGGATGCGTTGCAAGTAGTTTCGCATTGCGAGTTATAAACCTTCCCAAAACGTATGTTTACATATATATCTTTTTATGTACTGTTCATTGAATGAAACGAACTCACTTACAATTAGTGCTTTAGGCCTGTCGGGTCACTCTCGTCTCATTTCTTGAACGTGGAGGGAGGATTCACGACCCGTAACTCCACACAAACCCGTGAGTATATGATTGCATATAGGACGAAACCGGTTCGCCCTAAGTAAATAGTAAACTTTGGAGGAGTAGGAATTTGGAGGTATCTGGGCTTGGGGGAAGACCTGAAGGCAGTGCATGATGGCGAAGGAAGGTCAATTGGGACGCGATAACTTAGGTATCAATCAATTGAACCGTGCCAAAAGACTGTGCGAATTTTGGGTTGACTTCTGATCGCCCTGCTTACTTGATGGAGGCTGGAGCCAAATTTTGCCAGAAAAAGGGTTATTCTGAGTTCGTCAAATATGCAATTAACTAATTACATTAACCTACTAAATCCATCTTTATATGTACCTTATAGCAGCTGAATCTAAACGGAGGGGCGCCCAGCAGATACGAGATACAATCATAATCAAATTTACTAACATTTAACCATTTGAGTTATATTTAATTATCTGTTCAATTAGTCATGTGTAGTTTCGATTAGTATTACTTATTCATGAATTCATTAGGATGTAGGGAATCATAATAAACGTCAAAGGGAAGTTAGTTCATTTAGAGAAATTACTTAAGGTTAAATTTGCAAGAGAAAGACCAATACAGTTTGAAATTCAACACTCTGTTTAGAATCAAGAGGGTTACCACAAAATTTAAAGTAATTAAAGTCCTATATCATAAATCAAAAAAATTACACAACGTTTGATGGAGTTTAATTACAACCTAAATACGAAAATATTTACGTTCAAAGTCGTAAATAACGTATTTATTAGTTAAGTACATATATCGCTAAAGGTATGTAGTACAAGGGAGCTTTAAGTAGCTTTCTGTAGTTATCAGAGGAAATAAGGGTCCAATTTTATAAAGGCTTGTGTGACGTAGGGGAGGAATTTTCCATCCCTACCACACATATGCAAAGCCTTAAGAATTTAAATATCGATCAGAGCCAAGAGAAAAGGCGAGAATATTACAACTGTCTTGCCGATGAAAGGAGAGTTAAATAAGTAAAAAAAGAAGAATATTACGACTGGTGCCAAGTGCCCAGGAGTAAATAAAATACAGACAAATATAAGAGAGAGAAAAGACAAACATCACAACTGCACAGCCGTGACAGGAGATCAGAGTTTTACAAGTTGTTTTAGAAAAAAAAAAAAAAAAAACTTTTATTGGTCAATCTATTGCAAAAAAAAAAAAAAATAATAATAATAATAAGTAGGACGTTATGTTAAATGAAGTGATAATAAAAATGAAATAAAAAATCAGAACAGTGCGCCGTTAAATAAACACGAAAAAAATATATAAATTAATAAATAAATATACGAAAATAAATATATAAACAATACATTTAAATATAAAAAAAAAAAGTGTTAACGAATAAACTCTACATGTTTTAAAATAATTTATAAAAGTGTCGATAAAGTTTAAATCAAGTGACCATGAATTTGTTGATTGCTTATGAGATTATAAATATCGTAACAAAGAATGTAGGTCAGATGCAAGCGTAAACAGTTTATTCAAGGCAGGCCATAAATTGACGGAATGATGGTATTGACATTCCTGAATCCAGAATGTTAATGATCGTAATGTAAACAATCTGATACGAGATGCCGCGGTGTTTGTAAGCATCGAAAGTGATAACAAAGCATCGAAAAATTTTGAAGTAGGCGACATCGGGGGTAACGCGTATCTCTATAAGAGATTGTAGAATAAACAAACTCGAAAATAATATCAACACTCGGTTACGGAAAAAATAAACAGACTTTACAGATAAAAACGGGGGAACTTACCTACATAAAGTGACCCTTTGTTTATAGTTAATGTTGTGGGTTTGTATGTGAGGATTATCACATAAAAAGTCATAACATAAAAGATAAGGAACATAAAATAAAAATAACATAAAATATTTGATTGGGGATAGTGTCGAGTTGAGAGCTTTAATATCACAGACGAATGTTTTATAGGTATATACCTATTTAAGGGAACATTTGATCATTCGGACCAAAAAAAGGAGGGGATTTGACGAAATAACATCAAGATAGGTATTGCGAACTCTAAACAGATTTTGCGAAAATATCGTAGGTATTGCGGAACTTGAAGGAATGGTTGGCATTCTAAACAATGAGTAATTATTGGTTGCACGAAAATCACGGGATATTCATTAACATTGGAGTAACAATATTCATTCCGTTTTTTTTGCAATTACCTACATTTAATTGAAATGAAGAGTGATGGTAGAGTTGATCTAATTTGGGTTACAATCATCATGCAAACAAATATAAATAATTAAAAATATTGTGTTTTATAGGGGGACAGGTTCCAAAAAAAAAAAAAAAATAAAAATAAAAATAAAAATAAAAATAAAAATAAAAATAAAATAAATTATAAATATATATAGGTATATTTATAATAAATAGTTGGTATTGAGTTAAATTCATTAAAAATTTTAAACAAAAAATGGCGGAAAAAAGGAAAGTGGATGCGACGGAATTAGAAGCTAAAGAAATACCGTTGGGAGATGAATTACGGGAGATATTTAGACGTTCAAAGAGGTCTAAGTTACGAGTCGAGGATATGATAGAAGTCGTTCAGCCAGAGGGGGAGACCGACACAAAATCGGAGGAACAGGGCGAAAATAAGCGAGAGTGTGAAGAGAGACTCACACATGATATGTTACAGGAAAAACCCGAGGAAAAGGAACAAGAAAAGTTAACGAAGTAAAAGGAAAAATAAAAAAAAAAAAATAAAATAAAAAATATAGAAAAACGAGAAAATTGAAAAAAAAAAAAATAAGTAAATAAATAGAATAAGGAAGGCAACATAATTTACATGAGGTAATTTAGGAAATTAAAATAGAGATTATAAGGTTGTCGCTTAATAAGATAAAAATATAAACATTAACCAGGCGACACTCGGAAAATAAAGAAAATGGTTGGGAAACGTGGGACAAGTAGGCGAGCCCAGGCTTTAGTGACAGCAATCGGGGAAAATGTCACAACCGAGACTTCAACAATAAACATAGGAGATATAACTACAATAATTCAGGCAGCTTTGGCACCGCTCGTCAATAAGATGCAAGAACTCGAGAAACAATTGGAAATCCCAGCAACAGTGGCGGTGATAGGAGAGGATAGTGCGCCGAAAAGCGTTCTCCAAGTAGTGGAAATGTTACCACAGCAGGAACGACCATCATTCTCCGGTGGAAATCAAAATCCCATTAGTTTCCTGGAAGATTTAAAAGAATACACTAGAAAAGTGAAACGAACGGATCCTTTAGTCGTCGTACGGGAAAATTTGAAAGGGGAAGCTAAATCGTGGGCAAAATTGTACAATAAACGATGGGAGACTATGTTAGATTTCGAACGAGATTTTTTAGCTACCTATTGGGGAGACATAAAGAAAAATGAAGTTCGCCGTCGTCTTGCAGAAGGGGTATATGATGCCAAGAAAAATATATCCATGCTTACTCATTTCGCAAACTATTGGGAGCTAGCGAAGGCTTTAAAGATTACTGACACACCGTTGGGCATAGTTGACGAGATTATGAGACATTATCCGAAGGAAATTCAATCGCTATGGTTTTCGGGGCAATCAGGAGATGAGATTGTCGCCGCTGAGTTTCTACGAAAACTAGATACAATGGTATGTACACCAGAAGAACGGAACATGAAGAAGAGGAGTGGGGAGGAATCCAGCAAGAAGGACAAATACCGTGACCGTTACCGCGCCATAAAAAGGAGGATACACGCAATTGAAAGTGTGGGCGAAAACGCTAGTTGCAGCAAGTGCACCGAAGTTAACAGTTCACCAAAAGAAAATTCTACAATAACTACAACCGGGAAGGAGCTAGTGGTCGCAGCCAACTCGGGAGATAAAAGGAGATTATAGCGCTTTACATTTAGCTAGATATTACACAAGTAATAAGAAACAAAAATCAGGTTTACATTTAGTGGAAATCAACGAATAGAGTGCGAAGTTTACAAATATTTGTAAATGTTAATAAATAAATAAACGATTGAGAAATACAAATAAAATTATGTTAGGGTACATTATAATTGGGGAGGGGGAAGAAAGAAAATTACTAAAATATTAGATTATCAGATTGCTTGCGAGGGGCGGATCGTCGTCAAGTCTTTGAGGGTGAGTGGACAAGTTCTTAATAAGCGACAATCATATTCAATTATTGAAATAGAGTAAGGCAAATAAATTCGTTAATTTTGATTTTCTAGTTGAAAAAAAAAAATTGACTTTTTTTTATGTGTTAATAAAAAAAAAAAAAAAAAAAAAAAAAAAAAAGGTTAGATAAGTAAGAACACTCGAAGGAGAGAATTAGAGATATTATATGACACACAAAAGGGACATTTTGAAAAATAAACAATGCTTAGGGATTTTTTTTTTTGAAATATTGAAATAAGAAAGTTTATCTATAGATATAGGGTAGACATTAAGTATAGAGATAAAAAGGTAACATTTGAATTAAGATATAAATAGTTTAGATTTCAAAAAAAAAAAAAGGGAAAAAAAAGGGAACGCTGAACCAATTTGAGGATAATAAAGAACATTTATAAAAATTTAAATATTAGAGTGGACAACACTTAGGCTAGAACAACTTTGGATGAATTAAGAAATTACAATTAGAAATTAAGAATTATAAAATAAAGTTTAAATAAATAAAAGAAAAAAAAAAAATGCTGGAAAATTTATATGAAACATGTATACCACTGATTGTCGGATTGGGTGAGGTCGTGCGAAAACACACATTTCACAAAAAATATTCATATTTACAAAACAAAAAACAATTAATTGCACACCAAGAGACCACCCGCTTTTCAGTTGTTCGAAAGGCCGCGAGATTGTAAACAATCTTTACTTAAATCATTGTAAGGGAGGTCTTAGTCCAATTTGGTTGGGGACCACCAAAACACGCGAGTCGAGGGGCGTGTTCCAGCAAAAAGAAATTAATTTTGAATCTATCAAAATTAAAGAAAATTTCATAAAGTAAAATCTACGCGAAAAGAAAATAAAGAATACAATGAGATTCAAATTCAAGATTGTTAACAATCCGAACAGAATGAGGAGGGGGAGATAGGAAGTAATAGGATACGGAAAAGAGATAGGGGATAACAGAATGAGGAGGGGGGGAATAGGAAGTAATAGGATACGGAAAAAGATAGGGGATAACAAAATGAGGAGGGGAAGATAGGAAGTAATATGACACGGAGTAGAGATAGGGGATAACCAAATGAGGAGGGGAAGATAGCTAGTCTAAATTTGAACACAATTTCGGTGTCTAACGAAAAAAAAAAAAAAAAAAAAAAAAAAAAAAAAAAAAAAAAAAAAAAAAAAAAAAAAAAAAAAAAGAAGAGGACATTAAAATAAGATACAACGTTAGCCACAGCAAATTGAGTTCAGAGGAGGGAACTGTGATGAATTGCATTGATCAACAGTGAAAAATAAGAAAATATCGTAGCTTCCCACTTTAATTTAAAAAGAAAATATCAATTACTTATAAAACGGACACGTCTACGACATCTATCGGATTAGAGTAAAGTGAATTCATATTTACGGTAGGGATCTATAATTAGACAAAGTGAGACGAGTATTGATAAAAAAATCACAGATGGTATCAACAAATAATCAGGGACAGGGACTCCCCAATATACTTTAGACGTGATATATTGACAGCCAATTGAATTGCAGCAAAAGCGATTAAAAACCAATTCAGCCTATCAACGGGAAGAGGGCCGAACCCATTTTTAGAACAAAGGAACGACCTTTGGACTTAGCAATTAGTAATGTGATTAATGAGTTTGACGTTCCCACCAAACCGAGAGGTGAATAAACTCCATGGGAAGAAATAATCTGTTCAGGGACAAAAGAACGATGACCCCAAGAAATGTTATCATTAACCGGTACATTCCAGGGATCAGAAACCCTAGTTCTCGAACGCATTAAAACATATCAGGTGCGGAAAAAAAGGATACACGTAAACACGATGCAAAAGTTTAAGTGAAAAATTGCAAAGCAAGTGACGAAAACGTATTGTAAGGCGTTAGGGAGATTTCCATCTATAATACGATTGTTTGTGACGACCGGAGATGATCGATTCGAGGGAAAACGTGCTAAAGGAAATGGAAATGTTGAAAAAACAATGGAAAATTATTGTTATCAATTTTAGACGGAGCTAGGATATTACGATGAAAGATTTAGGGAGGAAACGTCAAAAAAAAATGAGAGTTTTAAAGAATAGGCGAGGGTATATTTCAGATGTCTAGAGCAGTAACAAGTGTTAGAGAAGAAGATAGAGTGCAGTACGGAGGGGAGTGGAAAATGCTGAAAACATTGCGATAGAAAAACTCAGGAAAAGGAGTCATTTTACGTAATTAAAATGGAGGTTATAGAGTAACATAGTACGCGATTGCAGATAAAAAAATGAGGCATTACAATGGTTGTCGATTTCAGATGTATTTTGTTGTGATAAACAAGGAATATTCGAACATGAAAATTGTTTAGATAAGGACGATTAGCCGTTAAAAAGGTAATAAAAATTATCATGGGTCTTATGAAATATTTACATTAAAGAATTCTCGTAAGAGTTAACGACACTGAAATAAAAAAGGATTTATTGCCAGGTGGGTACAGGGATTAATGTATACAACTGTCAAGACATATGGTTTATGGGATTTTTCGTAAGAACGGGACGAAATTTGTAAGGCGTTCTCTATGAAGCAATAAAAATGACAGGAATTTAAGGGCCGAAGTGGGGGTATCCCCTATAAAGATGTTAAAAAATGATATATTTATTAATAACAAATAGAAAATGAAATTTTCCAAGAGGCAGCAAACATCAAAAAACGATATGGTTATATCAGGGAAGTACGGGGAAGTGAGGGGAAAGGAGATACGACAGAGAAAAACAAAGGAAATCTTAGATTAACAGTGAATAAAATAAATACGGCTTGAAATATAAAAATCTATAGAGATATGAACAATAGCGTAAGAATAAATAAGGAAATTCATGGAAAGAGTGTCGTGAATAAAAGAAAATTCGAGAAAAAATGGAAAATTCAAATATACGACGTAAATAGAGAAAATTCGGTTTTAAATGGAAAGGTTCATATAGAATACAGAAAAACTCGTGGAAAAATAATAAAATAAAAATGAACAATTTGCGAGAAAGACTTCGACATGAAGATATCTCTGATAGGCGAATTTGGGGACAGATTTGGAACATATGGTAGATGCCGTACGCACGGACATGTTACGGAATAGATGAAAATAGAACTTTAAAATTATTAAATTCAAGCTAATTTTGTATGAACAACAGGACAAAGGAAGTTGGGCCATTAAACATGGATCTTACTAAATCCGGATCTTGTAAGTATGGAGGTACGAGACAGAATTTAATGTATCAAACGCAAAACGTACAAAGAGACCGCATTCGACAATAATGGAGAGGTTTCAAGAAATTACGAGTTGATAGTAATTAGATTGGTTTATTATAGGAGATTCAGATACGATCTTTTGGACCTGAGAGGGGTATAAAAGTCTAGACAAATGCCAGTTGAGGACAGTCTACGGTCGTGGTCGAAAAGTTTGTAACTTCGCGGAACGTGACGAAACGGTGGGTGACTTAAAGTAAAAAAATTCTAAGTGATAATTATTTTGATACTTAGAAAAATTTCACATTCTATTCAGTGATCTACAGGAAAAAATACTTTGCAGTTAGAGTCAGTGAAAAATAACAATAAAGACAACGCATTAATTACTTGTGAAAAATAAAAGTGCTCGTGATAAATACAATTTGTTTTAGTGGAAAATTCGGATTTTATAATCACTTAATATTGTGGTTTTAAACTTAGAAATTTCGCGTTCAATATTAGTGCAATAAATAACTGAAGTGATGTGATAATTTAGCGTGAAGAAGTTATAATTAAATACGTGTGTTCAATCTAAGTGAAAGTGTTCTAACAAATAATAAATATTTAAATTAATTATCTTAAATAATAATAATAAAACAAAATAATATTTTATTAGTACATAAAATTTCGGAGGGATAAAAATATAATTTAACAACAATTTACCATCTCTAAATTAACCGTGAAGTAACTATCATTTAAAGTGTTATCTAACCAACGAGTTTTGAGATAAAATACAGTTTAGAACGATAGAGTTCATGCATCATTTTAATTAATTAGATTAAATGAAAAAAAAAAAAAAAAAAAAAAATTTGAAGTCAAAAAGATTTAATTAAATTTAGGAAAATAAATTAATTTAGGAAAATCGCAGCAAGGTTACCGTGTATTTCCCGGTCGGAAAAAACCTTGGTAGGGGTAAGTCTTTTCCGTTATAAAATTTTACAGATTCCAAGGAGAAAGCGGAATGGAGCAAACATTGGTATTTGGATTAATTATTTGACCAAGATATTACTCGCTTAATATGTGGTATGTAACTATATTAAAATATTATAAGTATAATAAGTATATTTTTATATTTATATATGTAAGTATATAAACATATATATATGTAATTTTGTTCCCAAGAAAAATTATAATCAAAATCAAAAAGAAAAACACTTATATAAAAAGAGGAAAAGGGTATCGATTCCTACCTCTGAATTCATCAATAACTATTAAAAGTAGTTATGTGTGATAAATTTACAAATCAATATTTTATATTTAATGTTATGTATGTATTAATATAATTTCAGAAAATCCAGAGCATTTGAAATAAGTTATGATATTAGAAATTATTTCAATCATAAAATTTATGTATATACATATCAATATTATAAATTATTTATTGAGACAAAGTATATATAAATGAATAAATATGTATACGTAATCGGGTATCAGACTAGACAATTGCGCTAAGTACATCATTATCAAACAAAGAAAATTTTAGAGTCATCTCACACGTCTCCGGAATGTCTAAAGTAAACATACCTCATACGCTTGAATCTAGGTCACGAGGCCGTAGAGAATGTTTACAAAGCTCAAATTGTTTACAAAATAATTCGGTCACTGGGGCACTAGTTCGAATACAGTAAAAAGAAAAAAAAAAATGACCTTGATTAATGGATATCGTACTTAGGTATTAGCTTCTAGGAACGGGATAAAATTATTATATTGCGCAATTATTAGGAACAAAAGAAAAAAAAATTAAACACTATTTTTAATTTGAACGTAAAGAGGTATCTACAGATCTAAGCAATTGAAAATTAACAGATTTATTATAGCAGTTCAAAAAGGTGTGTTGAAGATTTACATGAAGCATTTGATAAATCACGGGATAGTTCAAAAAGGTGTATTGAAGGCTTAGATGAAACATTTGATAAATCACGGGATAGCTTAATAAGGGGTATTGAAGGCTTAGATGAAACATTTGATAAATCACGGGATAGCTTAATAAGGGGTAATGAAGGCTTAGATGAAGCAGTTGAAAAATCACGGGATAGCTTAATAAGGGGTAATGAAGGCTTAGATGAAGCAGTTGAAAAATCACGGGATAGCTTAATAAGGGGTAATGAGGATTTACATGATTCAATTGAGAATCACGGGATAGCAAGAATTTATCAAAAGTTGAACATTGGAGGGGAGGGAAAGAAAAGAAAAAAAAATACAGTTCAACCAACAGAAGGCAGTGTTCGCTTCTGTAACAAGGACCATTAATCAAACCATAGAGATGGCGGATCTCTCAAACAAAACCGTCAACAAAACCAAACAAAAGCTTGGAGTTATGGCGAATCTCCAGAACACATCGCCAGATAAGATCTTAATGTACTAATATATATTTATATTTCACACTATTCTTACGTATATATTCGGTATCAATCTGAAAATTTCGCAGAATTTGATGGGCGAGATCCGAGCTCGGGATGCGTTGCAAGTAGTTTCGCATTGCGAGTTATAAACCTTCCCAAAACGTATGTTTACATATATATCTTTTTATGTACTGTTCATTGAATGAAACGAACTCACTTACAATTAGTGCTTTAGGCCTGTCGGGTCACTCTCGTCTCATTTCTTGAACGTGGAGGGAGGATTCACGACCCGTAACTCCACACAAACCCGTGAGTATATGATTGCATATAGGACGAAACCGGTTCGCCCTAAGTAAATAGTAAACTTTGGAGGAGTAGGAATTTGGAGGTATCTGGGCTTGGGGGAAGACCTGAAGGCAGTGCATGATGGCGAAGGAAGGTCAATTGGGACGCGATAACTTAGGTATCAATCAATTGAACCGTGCCAAAAGACTGTGCGAATTTTGGGTTGACTTCTGATCACCCTGCTTACTTGATGGAGGCTGGAGCCAAATTTTGCCAGAAAAAGGGTTATTCTGAGTTCGTCAAATATGCAATTAACTAATTACATTAACCTACTAAATCCATCTTTATATGTACCTTATAGCAGCTGAATCTAAACGGAGGGGCGCCCAGCAGATACGAGATACAATCATAATCAAATTTACTAACATTTAACCATTTGAGTTATATTTAATTATCTGTTCAATTAGTCATGTGTAGTTTCGATTAGTATTACTTATTCATGAATTCATTAGGATGTAGGGAATCATAATAAACGTCAAAGGGAAGTTAGTTCATTTAGAGAAATTACTTAAGGTTAAATTTGCAAGAGAAAGACCAATACAGTTTGAAATTCAACACTCTGTTTAGAATCAAGAGGGTTACCACAAAATTTAAAGTAATTAAAGTCCTATATCATAAATCAAAAAAATTACACAACGTTTGATGGAGTTTAATTACAACCTAAATACGAAAATATTTACGTTCAAAGTCGTAAATAACGTATTTATTAGTTAAGTACATATATCGCTAAAGGTATGTAGTACAAGGGAGCTTTAAGTAGCTTTCTGTAGTTATCAGAGGAAATAAGGGTCCAATTTTATAAAGGCTTGTGTGACGTAGGGGAGGAATTTTCCATCCCTACCACACATATGCAAAGCCTTAAGAATTTAAATATCGATCAGAGCCAAGAGAAAAGGCGAGAATATTACAACTGTCTTGCCGATGAAAGGAGAGTTAAATAAGTAAAAAAAGAAGAATATTACGACTGGTGCCAAGTGCCCAGGAGTAAATAAAATACAGACAAATATAAGAGAGAGAAAAGACATACATCACACCAGTTTTGATGAGTATTACTTTCATAATATGCGTATGGTTTTCATACGAATTATGATTTTTTTGGGAAGAGGGGGGGCGGCCAAGCCCGGTCCCCAATTTTTTTTTCACTAGGTCCACACGTAGAAAATGGAAAAATGAGGAAAATAATTCCCTTCGGGGCCTATTTCATCTTTGGGGATGCTGTGTGGAAGGTCATTTTGAGGGGGAAAAGGAGAGAAAGTAGTAGGAAAGAAAAAGGTATGAGGGGTGATTAGGAATCAGTGGTCAGTGTGGGGTCATCTGGGGTCAGTGTGTCCAGGAGTGACGGACGTATGAATCAATCCGTCCCACTGCGGGTAAGGCGATATTCCGAGAGTCCTGCTGGAGAGGTCTACATGTCTTTCTCAATCAGTCTCTCCCGATCCGGCCTGCCACGCAGTTGCTGGGCAGATGCGTATGCCGCCAAGATCCGGACAAACCTCACCCCATGAATCCGGAATCCCTGCTTAGTCACCAAACGTAGAGAACCATTTGGGGTGACCTATGGCAGAGATGTTGGTTATCCAATAAATGGTTCCCGGGCGGCGGTACCCATACCCGCCACCGAAAATTTAAATAATAATAATAATATCATTTCATGGATAGATGTGTTACGATGGATCATCACACCATCCATGTATTCAAAGTACAAAAATAGGATGAAAACCATTTTCGTGTTCTGTGAATCAATTAAAGCTGAGGACTCGTGTGCAGGTTAAAACTCTTAGGTTAAACCAGTCTCGTGTTCCGATTGTTCTGTCAAAATTCCAGTAGCAGAATAATCTACTGACGCATTTCGAAGAAAATCGTTCTTATATTTGGGGTGGAGTTAAAAATTTTGTTTCAAACCATTATTCAAAATTAGTATTTTGTAGTAAAATCATAAGCACATTATGAGAGTAATACTAATTAAAGCTGGGGATTCGCTAGCAGATTCACGCTCAATTTAAAACCAGTTTTGCGTTCAGAATGTAAAATTCCCGTTATAAATTTTTCTGCTGACACATTTCAAAGGAAAACATCATCTCATTCGAAGTGCAGTTATAAAATTGTGGCTGCAGACTCTATGTATGTGCCGACAGAATCAAAGAAAAAACATTATCATGTTTTGAGTGTAGTTTGAATTCGCCACATACAGATTTAATTTAAACCAGTTTTCATTTTATTCAGAATTTAAAATTTCTGTTGTGAATTCATGTGCTAACACAATTCAAAGAATAACATTCTGTTATTCGAAGTGCAGTGATAAAATTCAATTTGCATACTATGTGAGTGCTGCCAAAATCAAAGAAAAACAACGTTCATGTTCTGAGTGTAGTTTAATTCACCCCATACAAATTGAATTTAAACCAGTTTTGTGTTCAGAATATAACGATTAATGAAATAACAAGTTGCAGATTTATCGTGTACCGAGTGAAACTTTACATATGAGGTGCATGCTGTGTGCTGCAAAATTCTGAGAAATTGAGTGTTCTGTTTGTATTATTTTGGGACTCTTACGTAGAATCAATCTTAAGTTAAAACCTGCCTTGTGTTTTAAACACTGTATAAATTCGAGATGCGAAATACGATTACATGGGTACCATTCTCGATTTCCGAGAGCAGTTATAAATTTGTAGTAGAATTTATAAGATGACTTTTATTGGATGAATACTGGTGATGTGATATAAAAGTCGGCATAAAATGAGGTCGTAATAAAAAAAACTATTTCTCCCTCCCTCGGCGCTTGAAAATCTGCTGTTGAATCTAGGGGGGCGGCGAAATTTACCTCCGCCTGACATCCCCGCCACGCCACTGAATATCACACGGTCCGTTTTTTTTTTTTTTTTTTTTTTTTTTTTTTTTTTTTTTTTTTTTTTTTTTTTTTTTTTTTTTTTTTTTTTTTTACAGTGAATACCGCACAAGAATCTCAACTGGAGCCAGTGAGACTATGGCATCCCCAATTGGGGTATGTTGTGAGGCTGAAGGTAGCGGGGAGGTGAAGGAGGTGGGGGAGAGGAAGGTTTGGGAAGTACCCGGCTATTCAGATCTGGTCACCAAACACGGCTATTCCATTAAGCCATTTTCAAGCAACGTTTCAATTCTGAATGGTGGTCTTACACCAGGGCGATACTAATAGTATCTTCCACTCTGGAACATGCCGCAAATATACTATATATTATTTTTAATGAATTAATTGTGAAATAACACAAATTAATTAAATAAAATTTATTTGCGCATGCCGGGTTCGAACCCGCGACCTCCAGATTGTGACTTGTTTGAAAAGCATCTGCAATTTTTTTTAGCCATTTCATATGGATGTTACTATGATCGATGGAATTATTAAATGGATAACTGGTGAATTCCACCAACTTCTCAATTTTCTCAAAATCACTAAAGCGATTTTCCAAGTCTGATATCACTGCCTTAATTTCTGCTGTGTACTTGTCAGGAATTAAATTGTGGGTAATATTTTATTAAATATTTTTTTGCGAATTGTTAAAATTTTTACTTTTCGATGTCGACTCCCATAAGCGCCGTGTGACTTTGGAACGCTGCAATAGTATTAACGACCTGGGCATAATTTTCGACTCTAAATTAAACTTTGTACCCCATATAAACACAATCGGTAATAAAGGAATGAAAATGATTGGCTTCATTCTTCGAAATTCCAGAGGTTTTAGGAATATTTCAACACTAAAAATTTTATATACATCCTTAGTACATAGTCTAGTCGAATATAACTCCTCGATCTGGTTCCCCCATTTTAAAATACATTCATATTCAATCGAAAAAAATCAACATAAATTTCTAAGACATATTAACTTTAAACTCTGTATTCCCATTGAAAACATAAACTACAATTGACAGAAAAATCAGAAAAGATATAAATTTATTAAGACTCTCAGATCGAAGAATTATAGCCGACTTAATATTTTAGTTCAAAATTGTAAATGGTAGCATAGACAGTCCTAATTCAACTAAGCTCATTGAATTTCATATTTCCACGAGAACCATTCGATCTAAAATCCTGTTTAAGTGTAACAATAATAGGACTGAGTACTCGAAACACTCCCTTGTACCTAGGTTAAATGATGTTAGTAATAGATATGCAGATGTGGCAGATCTATTTAACTGCACGGAAGGTAGGTACAAGAGGGCTATGCTATCAAATCTTTCCAGTCAATATTAATTCTATTTGTACTATAGATTTTTGTATGTAACTGTCTCTCTGGTGTCATTTTCATACAAATGCCACAATAAGGAACTCCAGTGAAAAATATTATGGCTTTAAAAAAATATGTTCATGTAGACCAATAAACGCTGATTCTGAATATATAAGTTTTTTTTTCATAATATTAAACGCAGAGTTTTTAAAAAATTATTAAAAAGTGCATTTTTAAACCTCTCCTCAAAACACAGCGTCAAGTTGGCATTACTGAAATGGTTAACGGTGACGTCACTGTTAACCTGCTAACCAATTCACCGAAGTGTATCAAGATGTATTGACATTTGAAATCTGACGCCTTACGCCACGAAAGACACGCACGCCATTCAACATTTCGTGTTTTTTTGGTTATTTTCATACTGTTAGAGATTTAGATAAATAATAGTTATTGTGTTTATTGGAAACAATATTTAGGCTCGCAACAATTAAAATTATGACGTTAAAGGGCTATATTTGAGGTTAAGCATAGTCATAAATAGGTCATATGTCATATTTGACATTTGGTTCACGATACATCGGTCGTATTTTCGAATTGTTTTTTACTAAAAGGGCTTTTTATACAAGTTATTACACAATCGTCATGATCAGTATATTATAAATACCAGTGTTTCTGTATGTGTTATACATAAAACAATGTACAGTCACACCTGAACACAAAATTCGAGGCTTGCGATGTCACTTGTATTTGCAGTGAAAAAGATGATTTATTGTTTTTATATTGCACTTTGTTAAAATACAATAACAGTACCGGTGAAATGTGGACATTTTACCAATGTGTTTCTATATTAAAAGCAGTTAATCTTGAATAAAAAACACACCTCACACCTAAAAGTCATCCCAAAGCATTCCGCCTGATTCCGCCATTGATTTTTCTGGATTCTTAATTCAAACAGGGATGTTCTGCCATAAAAAATTATTTCCCTAGATTTCGAAGTGAAATTTCCCTAGAATTTCACATTTACCCAATTACCTACGTTTGCCACCTGATTGTGTAACACTAATCCTGTTATATGTTAATTAATATGATTAATTAATTGGAAAGATATCGGAATTTGATAAATGTACTTAATGCTGTGCTTTTCCAAATAAAACACTTTTTGCTACGTGAAATAATAATTTAAAAGTACGAATACACTCACCATTGAATTCCAAATAAAAAAATAAAAAAAACATTTTGCACAATAAAAATCAACCGCATTCACCGATAAAACGGAACTTAAAAAAAAATTTTTTTCGGAGGTCCCATTTATCTTTTTAGATACATAATATCATTTTGAGTTGTCAGTGTTAAAAATAACATTGCATGTAAGTACATGAACAATAATTAAGATTCATAGGAATTCCATGAATCTTAATTATTAATATACGTATATAAAAATATATATAAAAAATATATTAAAAAAAAATATAAATAATACCAGTAATATTGTCATATGTAATAAAAAATTTGCCAGAGTTCGAAATTTCCCTAGACATAACATCACTGATTCAAAATGACAACTTGAAAATAAATAAACTATCGGTGGGTGAAGACGTCACACAATCCACCAATAGATACGGTGCTTTTCGTGGGGTCTTGGGAAATTAAAACTTTGACAATTATTTTAACTATTAAAACTAACTATAAAAATAAATATAAAAGTGCAGTTATTTAAGTTTGAAGGTCTTTATTCATAAAAAAAATTTATTTTTTTTACTGGAGTTCTCTATTATCTGTTAAACTTTTTTTCTTTTATTTCTATATTATAATTTTTGATTTTGTGACATGTAATCAGTTCTTATGGTATATGTATACCGTTGAAATTAAATAAATAAATAAGTATTCATAATTTCTGTTAATGATTTATTCTTGTCTTGTAATTCCAGATTTAATGTGTTCAGATTTCCGGTAAAATCTGCTAAAAATGCTAAATCACATTGCCAGTCTAAATTACACAGTTGCTGGTAATCTTCACCCCTCTCTTCAAGAAAATTTGTTATTACGTCCAATAACATGATGGATCGGCATTTGAAAAACACGCGCAGCTCTTGTGCGGGTTTTTGCCCGGCTACGCGTCCGAGTTCTTGTGCGGGTGCGGGTTCTATTGCGTTCGAGTTTTTGGCTGGATCCGTGCCTGCGATCGACTGGACTAATGGCCGCGATCGACCGGTCGATCGCGATCTGGCCATCCCTGATATAGGGTGTCTCATATTGTTTTTTGTTTGACCGTTACGCGCCAAAAACAGATATTTGGGGGAGGGGAGTGGTCTCAAACGCTTGGCGGGCTTGTTTAGTTTAGTAGTAGTGGATCGCTTCACGGGACCGCAGCGTGCATTTTGCGTGCGAGCGTTTTATAAAAACAACGATTCGTACACTATTGTTCGACGTCTCTGCAGGACAAATTTTCATTTAACCACTGAGAAATGTGCCAAATGCGAATTTAATCAAGCATTGGATGCACAAATTTTAACAGACTGGGAACTCAATACCGGATAAATCAACTGGGTGCAAAAGGACATCGAAGACGAGCACGAATGCCGACCGCGTTCGCAGGGCAAGGAATTATCGGCCCTTACTTTTTTGAAGACCACTGTGGTCGCGCTTGCGCAGTTAATTCTGATCCATATGATCAGGACTTTTCTGACTCCAGAAATGCAAAATCAGATCGGCTACAACTGCAACACATTTTTCCAACAAGATGGATCCACTTCTGAAGTTAAAAATGACTCCCTAGCTGCTCTTCACGAATTATTCCCTGAAAGAGTAATAAGTCGCCGAGGAAACATCTACTGGCCACCGAGGGGCCCAGATTTAACGCCTGCTGATTTTTTCCTACGGTGCTACTTAAAAAGTAAAGTTTACAACCCATTGCCACCCAACCTGGATGTTTTAAAGCAAAGAATTACAGAACAAATTAAGGCTATTCCAAGAGTGATGCTACAGCAAGATATTAAAAATTTTAGTGCCAGGCTAAATCAGTGCGAAGAAGTGGACGGTGCGCACTTACAAACGGTTATTTTTCATACATAAAATTTTAAATCCTGCTCTTTAATTTAACAGTAATTATAACACCTTTGAAAGAATTCTGATCTTTTATTTTTAAGTATCAAAAACGAAAAACAATCTGAAACACCCCATATATGGTTTATTTACCGCACATTCCAGAATGGCAGATATTCTTCTGATGACAAATTAATAATGTTAAAAATTAATAAATAAAAAATAGTGATTGAAATAACTCGTCCGGACAATTATCATGGCTACGATAACGAACCACCGTTTTTAATAAATCTTTTATTATAAAACGAAAATTATTTTAAAAGGTTGTCGTATGTCGCTGGCATACCTTTTATTGAGATAAATTTGTTGCGAGTACTGGAACCCTAAATTTTGATCATATACTTTATTTGGCATCCCAAAGTCACCCTTTTGCTACGTAAAACCATTAAGAACCTCCGGGTATGTTTATGGCACGCCACACATCCTAATAACATATGTATTTCAAATTATTACAAAAATGGAACACAGGCATCGGGTGGGAATGATGGCCTTGTTTTACCGATATTTTCAAGGACGATGCTTCAAGGATTGATTTCTCTGCACCGG
Source organism: Limnephilus rhombicus (assembly GCA_929108145.2). Taxonomy (NCBI): domain Eukaryota; kingdom Metazoa; phylum Arthropoda; class Insecta; order Trichoptera; family Limnephilidae; genus Limnephilus; species Limnephilus rhombicus. Next base: position 28,959,769 of record OV815277.1, on the reverse strand, counting down.
TGCACAGTCGGGAAACAAGCCAAGCGTACGCCCAAAGTTTGCATATAATTGATATTAGTCACATGAGAACGGGTCGTTTCTACGACTCACTCCTTCACTCGGTTCACTCCTTCCTTTAGTCAAAAGGATCCTCCACAGCCCTGAGAGAAAATATTTTCTCAGGGACTCCTGTGGGGAGTTAATGAAATAAAAAGATATATTTAAAAAAAAAATAAGCCTTTCTATGTTTTCCGCTGTGCGGAGGAGTATTTTGCCCCGATACCGATATATTTAGCTTCATTGAGGATGGATTCAAAAGTGAAATCTTAGCTATTCTTTGAATGATCTATCCTTATTGGAGCGATCTTATCATGCTATTTTTTTTATTCTTCGCACCTGCCAGCCTTAAATACCAATTTTCAAATCTCATTTTGTTTGTATATATTCTTTTATGTACAAAATTTATGTACGTTTGTAAAGTATGAGATCTGATAAAAAGTATTAATTTCCCAAAACAAATCTAGGTAGGTTTTTAATTAAACTAATTCAACAATTAAAGAAAAATGGAGAACTTCTTAAAAATTTTTAAGGTTAATATGTTAAATTTTCGGTGTCGGGTACATAATTTTATCTCCCGTTGATTTATATTCATATTGATATTTTTAACACACCTAGCAAATATTATTCAAATCATACTCCCCCATCGCTATGTTTGTAATTTTTCAAATTGCATCAATCTTGACTTGTTCCTTTTGAAAAACAAAAAAGACATAAGTCCGGATAGTGCTGCTATATAATAATGATCTGGACAACGGTAACAAAATCCAAATGGTCATCTATTAAAGCCTTTGATAAGGTTTGCATTAAAATTCTTATAAATAAATTGTCTAAACTAGGAATAAGTGGTAATTTATTATGTTGGATTAAGAATTATTTATCAAAACGTATACTAACTGTCTGTATTAAAGAACACTTGTCTTACGAATTTGAAGCCACTAGCGGTGTGCCTCAGGGTTCGCACCTTGGTCCAATATTGTTTATACTATTCATAAACGATGTCACTTCCATATTCACTGATGTTAATATATTATTATTTGCTGATGACATGAAAATATATAAAATCATAAAAAATATATACGACTGCTTGTCCCTCCAATCCAATTTTATAAAATTCGTAGAATGGTATACCATTAACAAACTTACACTTAACATTAAAAAATGTCAAATCATGAGTTTCTTTAGAATTAAAAACCCTCTCAAATATAGTTATTCTTTTAACAATCACAGTTTATTGTCAGTACCTGTAATAAGGGACCTTGGAATAACCTTCAACTCTAAACTACTATTTACCAACCACATTGATATAATAACTGGTAAAGCAATGAAAATGCTGGGCTTCATTGTAAGAATTTGTAAAGATTTCAAAAATATCCAAACATTCAAAATACTATATACAACTCTGGTTAGGAGTCATTTAGAATACAATTCCCCCATATGGAACCCTTTCTACAAAAGCCACGCAAACTCCATTGAAAGAATCCAACGCAAATTTCTCAGATCAATTAATTTAAAATTAGGTATTCCCGCAGTTGACATAAACTATGAATCTTTATTACAAAAAATGCGACTCTTATCGTTAAAAGATAGAAGAATTCTCAACGATCTTATTTTTCTATTTAAAATAAACAATAACTGGTTTGACTCCCCTGAATTGGTCTCATTAATAAATTACCATGTACCTTGTAGACCAACTCGACTCAAAACACCTTTCCATTGTGACAATACTATGACGAATGCAGAACAAAACTCAACCATAAATCGCTTGCATATTTTAGGCAATGAAAATGCTAATATTGATCACGCCGCCGGTAATCTGGCTTCATACAAAAGATGCGTTAGACTTAATTTGTTTGCTAGTACCACGTAAATATAATACATCATATAAACATAATATGCCTACCAATACTTCACTCTAAAACTATTAATGCACTAGAAATCATAGGTACTTGTAAAATTTATCATATCCGTTAACATAATCCAGGATTTGTTACTTTTTATATTTAAATCGTTGTAGGTACCTTGAGATAGGTATCTTTTATTTGTATATTTTAAATTTTATTGCTTTATTTCTCTCTTTAAATTTTTATTTTTACTTTTACCTAATAATTTATAGTTTGTAGTTAATACTTTATATTTTATACTATTCACTTTATAATTTACTTTTATACATTATAGTTTTTATACACTACTTATTACCTTACTGTTCACTTTTTTTCTTAAATTAAATTTTACTAACATTTATACATATATTTTTGACGACCTCCGTAGTCCAGTGGGTAAGACTCTTGACTCACAATCCGGAGGTCGCGGGTTCGAACCCGGCATGCGCAAATAAATTTTATTTGATTAATTTGTGTTATTTCACAATTAATTCATTTTAAAATAATATATAGTATATTTGCGGCATGTTCCAGAGTGGAAGATACTATCAGTATCGCCCTGGTGTAAGACCACCATTCAGAATTGAAACGTTGCTTGAAAATGGCTTTAGCCGTGTTTAGTGACCAGATCTGAATAGCCAGGTACTTCCCAACCTTCCTCTTCCCCACCTCTTTCCCCTCCCCACTACCTTCAGCCTCACAACATACCCCAATTGGGGATGCCATAGTCTCACTTGCTCCAGACGGGAGCAGTTGAGATTCTTGTGCGGTATTCACTGTAAAAAAAAAAAATACTGTTATTCTTCATGTTGTACTATTATAAGTATGTCAATTATGTTAATGGCACGTGTTGTGCCGTATATGTGTAAATAAATAAATAAATTTCAATGCATACATTTTCAGCGTTTCATCATTCATTTTTACACTTTTGCCATCATTTTCAGATTTGCGCCTCAGTGTTGTTGAAAATATTCCACTATTTGTAATTTTTGTTTGTAGGGACGTGTCTGGTTTTTATCATAATTACTCATTAGTCATCATTAGTATCTGTCTCTTTGCTGTTTGCATTTGCAATAATCAAGAGTTTTAATTAATAGTCCTTTGAATGCTTTAATACGAATCTTTTTAATGAGTTTATGAAAAAACTAACAGTTTAGTTATTTTCCACCATGCGATAAAGAACATGATATTTATTTATTTATTTGGTTTTTTTTTTCGTGGTCGGTATTTTTGTTTACGATTCTATTTTAACCTCACTGTGATAAACCATGTTGAGGTTGATAATTTTATAAAGTTTAAAAAAAAATAACGCAAAATATAATTTTTTTCCAAAGTTACATGTACATATTGCTATTACTTACGTTTTCGATTATGTAGAGGCCAACGATAATAACATTTTTCTGGCTAAGATATCAGACTCGAATATCAGCTCTTTCTTTTGTGGTATGTATTCTTTCTGGGTGAGTTCCAACGTGAATACAATGCACATGGATAAAAAATGTGTTTATTGGGGTTCCGAGATGATCAATATAACTGTCAATATTATCGTCAATGCTTCGTCCAGACCTTCCAAATAATGCAAAATACGCATTCCTGACTAGCAAATAAACGGTTCAGCCGTCAAAAGCGCAAAATAAAATGAATCAGTTTATTTTTATTTAATAATGTAGGTAATTTTTGATCATTAATTTTAGGTAATTTGTGATTATTAATAATACATTCGGACGTTTTCTTTTATTTGTGCATTATTTGCCATTATTGCTTGATAATCATTTTTTTCATTCGTCGCGCCTCGACGAAGTATTGACGAACATATTGACTATCATTGATATTGTCTTGACACAAATACATATTCAAGGATTTTTGCAAAAAAACAAAACAAAAATGTAATCGCTTTCGACTTTCGCTGTATCGGAGATTACGCGTTGTTTTCATTGTGAGATCAATATTTTGCACCTGCATAAAAGTCTTATACGTATCAAACTTTTGACAGGTATAACTTCCTAAGCTTCCCACACGATTTTTCACATTGCATAAGCATTTTTTTTCATTTACAGTTTATCATTATTTCTCAGAAGGATGTATGTAACCAATGTATCCGTCATTGGTGCAATACTGGTAGTTTATAGAGAAATTTCCCATGAATAATGGTTACGTAACTTAGAGTAACGTAAGGTGATGTAAATGTCGGTTTAAAACATCAATCGATAGAAACGCCCACAAATGATTTAAAGGAATTTGAAAATGCGAGGCAACGGAAGCTATTGGCTAACGCATGCGATCATGGTATTATGCAATTATGTAGATATTATGAGGAGCTATATTTTTTATAAATATAGAGCGGTTTCTGAGAAAGACAGCGAAGGAGGGTAATTACACAGGTTCAGTTTTGTTGAGAATCGAAAAAGGATTGGCAAATTAACCATTACTCTATTCTTAGTAGGAGTAGGCAGATCGCACCTTATTTGTCCTGGCGCAATTAGATACTTACATCATTCACATAAAAGATACATTTTTCTCATGGACCTATTATTCCTACATTATTATCACTACTGTGATGATCGCCCCCAAATACAGGTAACAAGCAAAAATCGCTTGGAAAACGGAGTATAGAAGTCACGATTTCAATCTCAAAAGAGGTTTTTATATATGTTGTGAATAATTTTATAAGAAAAAAAGAAAGTTAATCAAAGATGACTGCAATAGGTAATTTTCGACAAAAAATTGTATTTTAAAAAAGTTGTATCTTAGACGCATTCAAACATTTCTAATAAAAAAAAAAAGATAACGCTTACATTTTTCTTAAAGTAATTAACGGTTTTATTTTCATCCTGCTCGATGAAGACGGAAGGAAAAGCCTTAATTTAAACAAAGAAACGACAAAGATAATTTCAAAAACATATAAGATTATACAAATCTGGTAGTTTATCACATCGTTACTGTGTGACAAAGATTTCTCCGAATTATAGTATCATTTATTTAGCCGGAGTATTTAAAAAAAATTGATAGTCCCTTTGTCGCTCATGTGCAGAACGTGTTCCAAAATTTCCTTATGTAAAATTACTACACATACGCCCATAGAATCTCTACTGTCTTCAGTTCTCTTCATCCAGAATCGGGGGAATGTCAATTCTGCATCACTGCAAACTACTATTATTATATCGGAATTGGCAGTTGAACTCCGCAGTAGACAGCAATCCTCGCTTCCTTCGACAATTTCTCATTAGTGCCAATCGCACAAGTTCTACATGAATTGAATGCATTCCTTCATTCGCACTGCTATCAGTGCCTTTATCGGCCTTCCGATATATGGAACACATGCTTCCTAATATAATAATAATAAATTTGGACAACTTATATAGCGCTGTTTTTGCGAAAAATCGCCTCAAGAGCGCTGTAAGGCGGATGACGAACGTTTTCGATTACTTGTCCTTAAGCTTTGCTTTCACCAAGTTATTCCTTCCTCATGCAAATACTTAAAGAAAACCTCATCATATCTGAACATTAAGATAGACATTTGAAAATAATTTGGTATTTTTCTAAAAAAGGACAACCAATCGATCAGCAATTTCTATTCAAGAGACAAAATGTGCAAAAAAGGTTGGGCTAAACAAAATAAGAAGCCAAGAGGAGAGATTGAGCCTGGTCCAGGTCTAGGTAAAAAAAAATAGTTCTAGCGATATATTGTGAAGAGCAGATGTTCGCAAAAGGCTGTGTAAAACAAGTGCAAAAGCTGCAAGAGGAGAGAGAGAGAGCAAAGAACCTAGTCGTCGGATTGGTAAAAGATAAGGGTGTAGTTAAGAGAATTAGTAAGTGACAAGGATATAGCCTGAAGGTGGTTTAATCAATGAGGTTGTCTCCTCCTTCGAAATTTTATGATTTTTAAAAATGTATCCGATTACTTTGAGTATGCTGAGGGCATAATTTTTAGAACTTAAAACAGTAGGTAACGAAGATATAAGCCGTCAACATTTTGAAAAGCATGTCATATCCTGGTACATACGCGCGGTACTGTTGCACTGCCATTCGAATTGAATTGTACTAAATTGTGTTACGTGAGACGTTACGAGACACCATTGCTTACATTTTACTTTTGAAAGCTCAAAGCTTCATCATTTTTGGAGATATCGGCAAAAACAATTTTGCCACCTTATCAATTGTAAAAGACATTAAAAAAATGAAGACATCCTTATTAGCACATCTGGGAATATTCACTTATAAATGAAATCGAATTATTTGTAATATAGCAATAATAATTGCAATAAAATATTGCCCAACACACTAATTAGTGCCTTTTCTTTGAATGAAAAAACAACCCTTGTAAATCCATGCGATTTAAGTAATACGTCAAAAAAGTGTTTAAAAAAATAAAATCCGATCAATAAGGAAGGGGTATTCGAAGTCGACTTCCAGCGCCATTTTAATTTTAAAGTTTTGCCTTTAAAAAAACGATTTTCAGCCCGTTTCAGATTTTGCACAAAAAATCATCAGCTGTCAAGCACAACGGCCAAGCAGACGAGTCTGAGTTTGAAATAGGGGAAGGGGGGGGCAAAGTGGAAAACCTTATTTCAGTGTACAGATTAATAATTTTTTTTTTTTTTTTAGTTTTTAAAAGTTTATTAAAACAAGAAACTTACATATTTTTGCTAATTGAAAAAAAAATAACACTAAAAAAGGACAATTTTGGTAATGGAGACCCAGTTTTGAAAACTTAACTTTTTTCCACTTTGCCCGCATAGTAGGGCAAAGTGGAAACGTGGAAAGGGTAAAGTGGAAACATATAATATAGAACAATACAATTCAGAATACGATAGCATGATTCCTCTAATGGGATTGGCAATTAAAACAGGTAAATTTTCCATCATTCCAATATCGACCCACAGTTCATGTGCCCATTCTTGACAGACATTACGTTGAATCCATTCTTCACTTGGAGGATCAATGTAAATTTCTTTGCAAAACATGAGTAAAGTGTAAGATGTTGTTGTTTTGATGTGCCAGGCTGAGGTTGAAAATTAATTTTCTCTTTAACTTTCTTTCTCTTCGAGAAAATGGTTTCTCATCTTTCTTGCAGATTTTTTGTTTTTTTGAAATTTTCTTTTTCTGTTCCATTTTCTCAATTTTTATTTTCTTTTATATTTTTTATTTTCTGCTCTCTTTCCTTGATAATTTTCATCTTTATGGCTACTTTTTATTTCAATTAATTTTTGTTATGTTAGAGTAAAAGACATCTCACGAGCGCGGGCATAGTGGAAAGGTTTCCATTTTGCCCTCACATACATCTTTCCACTTTGCCCAAATGATGTAAAAGGAACAAAAAATATGTATATCGAAAAACCGTATCAAAATATTACAGACGTATTAAAATAAGGTTGGACAATACTTATCTGCAATGCAATAATAAATAGCATATAAATAAATCCTCACCTTTCAATGAAAAATCAACCGTTGAAGTTTGAATGTTTTCGTAAGAAATCTGCACAAATCTAAATCACTAAATTTCATCAGGGGCACAAGGGCGACATGCGACTTGCGGTAAGTGAGCCCAACGGGGGGGAAGTCGCTATTTTTTGTTTTATGTGAACTTTCAACTTTGCCCGCCCCTTCCACTTTGCCCCCCTTTACCCTAGCTCTTATTTTTATCGATTTGGAGGTTGCCTACCACTTTCCCACGGCGTTCTAAGTAAACAGATGGTTTCCTCCTTCACCGTACCCGTCAGGACTCTAATTTTTTATTTATAAAGAAGTTACTTTTTATTTAAAATGACTCTAGACCCCCAATGTCCGGGCATTCATTGTTAGCAGGCAGTATGCGAGTGCGTACATGTTGTTAGTTATTTATTTCACAGTATCACGTCTCATCTCCGCCACCTGATGTAGCTGAAATAAAAGTATGTTAATATGCAGATTAAAAAAAATAAATACATATTATGATGAGATTGTTTAACTTAACCAAAGCAGCTGAGCTAGAGTCATTTTTATCGATTTCAAAAATACATAGTTTTAAACATTTTATACATTTATTCACTTGCCTACAACTAAATACGAGTAATTTCCCTATTCCTTAAATAAAGCCTATTCCAAAATGTTGATTTTCTAAATTTATTGTATAATATTTTATTTGTGAGAATGGCGTACTTCGCTTTCTGTCAATCCATAATCCAAAATGGTATAATAGGATGGGGGCGCCTATAAAACTCACACACAATCTCTTTACATTGCGCAAAAACTAGTAATTAAAATATTATTTAAAAAAAAAACATTTTAATATCCATCTGTACTCATATTCAAAGAATTTAAGGCCAGAAAATTAAATACTCTTTTCCTGTATCACTCAACCTTACAAGTTTACAAAGAGGATATCCTAGACAAAACCGTATCTTTCAAAAACACAGCAAATCTCAGGCAAAAATACGTAAAATATAAGATTCCTTAATCACATATTCAAAGAATTCAAAACACAATTAAAAAAATATACATACCTTAACTTAAAAAAAAAAAATAAACAAATAAATAAATTTAAAAAAAAATCTCTTTCTGTATTTAAAATAAATTTTAAAAAGTACTAAATAAAAACAGCAATAAAAACAAAACAAAAAACTAAATAACCAAACAAATAATACCTCGTCCCATACACACAAGCATTTCCTTATCATGGGAGAACATTTAAAAAAATAATAATAATTGTATTAAGCTTTTTAATATACTCTCATTTTTTTATGTATCTATGATACTCGTACGTATTGTATCAAAAATTTTCAATAAAAAAAATAAAAAGAATCGTAATTTTATTTTTGTAAATTGTAATCACTAATTTATTACACACTGGCAGACCCGGCCACGTGTTGCTGTGGCTAATAAAACACAACGTCATCTTCTGGATGGTTATCCAACCTTTATAACCACCACCGTCTTTGAGTTTATCGCGAAGAGACAGACAGATGCCGCGGAGGACTTTAATTTATAATACGTAGCGATGGTGTGAAAGATTATAATAATGTGCATGAAATGCTTCGGGTAACCGACGTATTTAAGTTAATACCTAAGGATTAATACTGTATCCGTCTAAATAACTTTTCAATTACCGCAATGTACGTGCCCATTTTTTTAGAAGATAGAATGGGTATAGTAAGCTATCCGTAAAAGAAAGATGTATGCCTTCGCGAACTTTTTTGTAGATCTATAAAAGAGGAATATCACACCATCATTGACCTAAAGCACACCGTGCATTGTTTTGTTATATGCCCAAAGGATTAGGCAGCGTTTTCGATGAAAGCTACCAGGCGGCTTGACCTTTTCCGACACTTCTAACAATTATCGCTATGTTTCAACCAATTTACATAATTACATACCTAAACCTTCCTCACGAAACACTATCTATTGATGAAAACCGCATGAAAATCCGTTCCGTAGTTTTCGAGTTTAACGCGAACAGAGAAACAGACGACGCGGGGGACTTTAATTTATAATATGTAGAGATATAGAGATTGGTGTAGCTCGTACAATAAATCTTAAACTTTCTCATTGGTGCCGACTTTAAAAATTCTGGTTAAAAAAATTCACCCCTTCGTATAGTAAACTATTCTGTAGTCTGATTTCCTTGCACGTCCTTGTATTATGTCTATGAATATTTATTTATTATTTTATTTATTTATTTATTTAATACATGAATTATCAACAGTACATATAGTTTTTGTGATATTTCACCCTCCATGCTAGGGATGACCCTGTGTTATGGCGGGTGAAGTTTACAGTTAGTGGATATACATTCGTTAGTATAGATTGAAAATTTTAGTAAATTAAGGAATTATTGATATATATATAGTTCACAGTAATCAGTCTTATACATATAATGCTGCTTAGATAGTAAATAAAGATATTTTATGTTTTGCCTGCTCTATAGTAAGAAAATGATATACTTATAGTTAGATTGGGTTACAAGAAGAAGATGGAGAAGTTAGAGAATTATTATAAAATGAGAAATTTGAGGAGTTGTTAGATATAGATCATACTAAATAATCTTGTACATACATGCCGCTAATTTAGAAAATAGAGATATATTATGTTTTGTCTGAAAAGTGATTAAATCGATAGAGTGTAGAGTGAATGGGTGTTAAAATTGTAATGTATCCCATGTGTAAGGATCCATTTCGTAATTTGTTTTTTAAAGGAATGGGCTTGACTCAACGTTTTTAAGTTTTCAGGGATAAGGTTAAAGATTTTAGGAGCTAGGAAGAAAAATTGTCTTTGAGCTGACGTGGTGTGTAGTGTAGGTACATTGTAGTGTCTGTTGGTTATTGTTCTGGTGGTGTAGTTGTGTTGTAAGAGAGTTTTGTTTTTGTATTTGAACAGGAAATGTATTAGCATAAATTTTAAATGGAGTTGCCGTATGTTTAAGACGTTATACTCGTTGAGGAGTCGTTTGGAGGGGTATCTTGTCGGTCGCTTGTTAATGACACGTATTACCATTTTTTGGGCTTTTAGTAGAGGTTCGATGATAGATTGTGCACAGCCACCCCAAGTTATAATGCCGTATGCTAATAGAGATTGGCTGAGAGCGTAGTAAACAGTTTTAAGAGTTGAGGTAGTAAGGATATTTCTTAGGGTTCGGAAGACATAAGAGAGTTTGCGGATGCGTCTGGTTAGACTGGCCAAGTGCTGATCCCAACGAAGGTGTTGATCAATGATGACCCCCAGATATTTTATGTGGGTGGCGTGTTCCAAGTTTGGGCAATTACAGGAAGTGCAAGTTCTTAGACAGGAGTGAATTATTATATTCTGATTGTTGGTAGGTTGGGTTGCAGCAGAAAGACTGAAGGTTAAGAATTTTGTTTTTCCAGCATTAAGGGTTAGGAGATTATCATCTAACCATTTCTTTATCTGGCGTATGTCGTTTTGAGCTATGTCGAATGCTCCTTTCCAGGTTTTGTGTCTAGTTATCAGTACAGTGTCATCTGCAAAAGATATTAGTTTCCCGGTTATGGGAAGGTTACAGAGATTGTTGATGTAGATGAGGAACAGAATCCTTGGAAAAGAATATCCTTGTTGTATAATTTAATTTTACTTGAAAAGTATTTTGGTTACTGTTTTATGGATATCATCGTGTTCATGGTAAGCATATGTTTCTAGGTTAGCCAATTTAGTTCCTTTAACAATTTATTTACTTTTGAAAATCTATTTCGCCGAAGTACGCGTATTATCGCCTGTCTCGACAGAGGTATGTCCTAGTGAGACTGGCATCGAAAAATCCAACGTAAATATACTTTATATAGATAAATAAATAAATGAAAAATAAAATTAATTATTCTCATTGCCCTATTACGGATAATTCGAAACTTATTTTATTTTCGTTCGTTAAGCCGGAAAGAATATTATGCTGATGTCTTTATTTTATTTTGGATTTGTAAAGCTTTCTCTGGCCGGCACGCTTAATGCGGTCTGTTCCTGCATTTTTCATTTTGTCGAAGCTATAAATTTGCAAAGTTACGTGCCCTATAATATAAAGTATATTATGCAAAACCCTGCAACCGGGACCTGCACCGGCACTGCGGTTAAACCAACGCCTCTAATGCAGAAGCAAGTTATATGGATGCACAATTCACATACACGGTGCACATACTGTGCATGCCGTCGATGCGCTATGGCAGTGAACGTGAATCCGTGTTCCGCGAAATGGTTACGCTTAATATTACTAGGACAAATAACTTTTTAGCTTTATGCACCGAACAGTATCCTTTAAGTGTCGGTATTAGGTGCTAGAGACGGGAATGAAGATTACTTTAATCAAATTTTGGTGGAATTTATATTTTTTCACGACAAAATGAACAAAAATCTCGTTAAAGTGAGAAACATAACACTACGCATCTTTCGCATTTACAGTTTATTTCAAAGTCCATCGTTTATTATAATAATAATTGGATAAATATCACCTCAAGGGCGTTTTACAATTCATTGTGAATTCTTAGGCTCTATCTAATTTTATTATTTACAAATAGATACAGAAACATACTTACCTGGCAGGTCACTTCCGATAGACACACTTCATTAGAAAGTTTATGCTTGGGGAGACACGACTTTGCACGTGGAGGACATTATATTTAAACACTGAAAATCGCATGATTTACCTTTGCTACCTTCATTACTGTTGGTTTTACATTAATAAGAAGATTAAAACTAAAGTTAAGTTATTATTTATTTTGAAAGACTAGAGAATTTAGGACTCGTTAGGACTGGAGATTTCCATGAAATGACCTTTACAAAAGCTTAAAATGAGAATTTGCTTATATTTTTACACAATTAGATATTTACGATGTCGCGGGCCATTGGATACCATTGTCTGAAAAGGTGAGTTTTAAGTTTAGCTCTAAATTCCGCTGAATCTGTGATCATTCGTAACTCGTGTGGTAGTCCATTCCAGGCTTTAGGTCCTGAAACTAAGAAAGCACGCTCACCGAATTTAGTATCTGGTGTGCGCTTTGGTTCCTTCAATCTTCCGATAATGATGTTGCTGCTAACCTAAGGGTTGATTGTCGAGAATTGTAATTTTCTGGAATTCACATTTCCGATAAGTAAGCCGGAGCCATTCCGTTAAGGGTCTTAAATACCACCCAGCAGAACTTAAACTGGATTCTTTCAGGACACTTGGGACAGTGAAGATTTTTGAGATGCTCAGAAATATGGGAATATTTAGATACGCCGGTTATGAGTCTTGCCGCAGCGTTGAACATGGATTGTAACAAATGTTGATTAGATATTATCATTGAAAACAATATTTTATCTCACTCTTACTATAGACTTCTTATATATGGCTTTTCCAAAATTTCGGTCAATGTTCTTATATATTTTACACTTGAACGGAGTAAGATTGCACCAACTGGCACTGACATATTACTGCGATTAAGAAAATCACTCTATCGATTCCATATAATTCACCATACTTTCAATTATATTTACAAATGTGTCTTATGAAAAACTACCACTGAAATTGACCATCACTGTTAGGCTTTCCGACTAACCAGCTTAAAATAAAAGGTTATTTCTTTTAATAATAAAATAATGTTATTCTACACAAATCCTACCTCAATTATATCCAAATTACGGAAGTAGAAACGCCTCATCCTGGACTTTTGTTATTATTATTTGGTTGTTGAAGTTTAACGCAGTGTTTAAATATGTTTTGCTTGAAAAAAGGGGTCCTTACCGATTACTAAATAATTTATTTTTATTACTCCGTCAAACTTTCAAATGTACGATGAACATTTTCTAATGTTCACTGGCCATGAATAGGTTGAGAACCACTTTGCCACGGTGTCACATGCACCTATGACGTTATTATCGTGTTGTGGTATTTAGTATGCCTACCACTGAAGAGATAAACAGAAAGAAGTGTATTGGCGTGTCTGGCGTGCTCCACGTAAAGTCAACTTTTTTATTATTTATGGCGAAACTTATCAACATTTTTCGAATATCTGAAATAATGATTTTAAACAGAAAATATGTATCTCATTAAATTTGTGCTATAATTATAAGTCTTAGTTAAAACCTTTCTAGAAAAAAATTATAAATTACTTTTACCTGTTTGGGCTTGGAGGTCAGTGGCATGCAGTCCATTTATGCTGAAAAGATATGACTACCCAAAGAAAAATGTTTTTTTTCCATATAGGTATATATTTTTTCTTAAATTTGTGAAAATTTTGACATGTCAGTATCAAGTATATTATGACAAAGTTACAGTATTTATTAAGATAAGAATTTTATACAATAAAGACATTCACAGATATAACACAAGGACGTGCAAGGAAATTAGGCTACAGAAAAAGGACAAAGCGAATACGCAGAACAGTCTACTGTTCAAGGGAATTAAGTTGTATAACACACTACCAGAAACTTTAAAGTCCACACCAATTGGAAAGTTCAAGATGTATTGTAGGAGCTACATAAAACTTGAAAAAATATAGTGAATATGTTCACGGATTGAGGTTTTTCCTGGTCAGGTCTTGGCAGAGGAAGCACCTGGCTACCAGCTGCGGGGCAGAGAGAAGACAGGAAGACAGACAGGGAGAAGCCAGATGAGGGAGACCCTTTAACCTCCCCGGCTAGACTCATCGCATTGCACCACATCGGATGGATTCATACACCCGTCACTCTTGGGCAAACTGACACCCAGTTCCTACCCACTCCTCATACCTTTTTTCCTTCCCATAAATTCCGCTCATTTCTTTTCAAAAAAACCTTCCACACGGCATCCCCAAATATGACGAATGTATAGAGTTAAGGAGAATGACTACGCGCCCTTTTTAATACAATACTTAAATTTGGATTTGAGGTTTAAATGCCCAAGCCACCCGAAAACATAGTTTTCTAATAAAAATGTGTAGCAAATATCTAGGACGGATGGATGCTACTTTATTTATTTAAGTTTTTTTCAATTATTTAAATATAAAACATGAAAAAAATCTAATTTTTCACTATTATACAAATTTTTTATTTCTTAGGAATACCTATGACGAAATCTCTATCTCTATCTCTATCTCTATCTCTATCTCTATCTCTATCTCTATCTCTATCTCTATCTCTATCTCTATCTCTATCTCTATCTCTATCTCTATCTCTATCTCTATCTCTATCTCTATCTCTATCTCTATCTCTATCTCTATCTCTATCTCTATCTCTATCTCTATCTCTATCTCTATCTCTATCTCTATCTCTATCTCTATCTCTATCTCTATCTCTATCTCTATCTCTATCTCTATCTCTATCTCTATCTCTATCTCTATCTCTATCTCTATCTCTATCTCTATCTCTATCTCTATCTCTATCTCTATCTCTATCTCTATCTCTATCTCTATCTCTATCTCTATCTCTATCTCTATCTCTATCTCTATCTCTATCTCTATCTCTATCTCTATCTCTATCTCTATCTCTATCTCTATCTCTATCTCTATCTCTATCTCTATCTCTATCTCTATCTCTATCTCTATCTCTATCTCTATCTCTATCTCTATCTCTATCTCTATCTCTATCTCTATCTCTATCTCTATCTCTATCTCTATCTCTATCTCTATCTCTATCTCTATCTCTATCTCTATCTCTATCTCTAACTCTATCTCTATCTCTATCTCTATCTCTATCTCTATCTCTATCTCTATCTCTATCTCTATCTCTATCTCTATCTCTATCTCTATCTCTATCTCTATCTCTATCTCTATCTCTATCTCTATCTCTATCTCTATCTCTACATATTATAAATTAAAGTCCCCCGCGTCGTCTGTCTGTCTGTTCGCGATAAACTCCAAAATACTGAACGGATTTTCATGCGGTTTAGATAGAGTGTTTCTTGAGAAAGGTTTAGGTATGTAATTTGTCAAGGATTTGTGTAAATTGGTTGAAACATCACGATAATTGTTAGAAGAGTCGGAAAAAATCGCACCGCCTGGTAGCTTTCATCAAAAACGCTGCCCAATCCATTTAGGATATTATAATAAAACAATGCATGGTGGGATATTTCTCTTTTATAGATCTACGAAAAAGTTCGTGAAGGCATATATCTATCTTTTACGGATAGCTTACTATACCCATTCTTCCAAAAAAATGGTCACGTACATTGCGATAATTGTAAAGTTATTTAGACGGATGCAGTATTAATACTTATTATTTTAAATACGTTAGTTACATCAAGCATTTCCTGCACATTATTATAATCTTTCACACCATACCTACGTATTATACTATAAATAAAAGTCCTCCGCGGCATCTGTCTGTCTCTTCGCGATAAACTCAAAGACAGCGCTGGTTATAAATGTTGGATAACCATCCAGTATATGACGTTGTGTTTTATTAGCCACAGCAACGCGTAGCCGGGTCAGCTAGTATTAAATAATTTTTTAAAATTTGATGAAAGCATTTTGATAGGTATGCATAAATTAAAATTACCTAAAAATGACCGATTTACGTTAGAACACAAATTTGTCAAATAAGTATTTAAATTTCTACCCAAAAAAAACACTTTTTTGGGTTGTTTGTTAATTTGTTTTATTTTTCACTAGGTTAACACAGAGGAACAGGCGACATAATGTTTTTAGTAGTGATAATTATTTGTCTTTAAAATTTTGCAAAATTACATACTTTACTGGCTCATATTTTATTCTTTTAAAAAATAATTATTCGGCTTTGTTGGGTATTTTGACCTCCAATCTAAATGTTGTATGAAAAAGACCGCACAGCCGTTCGTCTTAGTGTAAAAAAATAAATAAATAAAAGGTCAGTGCACGCCCCTGCTGGGGTCGAAACGTTGTAGGTATCCAAATTAGCGATATCAGTATTCATTTCTAATGGGTAGAGATAATTCCAGAGATTTTCTGTTCAGTGGAAGAAGAACAATATGCTTGCCGCACGTTATCGTGTAGGTGCTCGTGTTGTGTTGACATTACGACCTCCGTAGCATAGTGGTCTACTCATTTGACTTTGAGTTGTGAGGTTACGGGTTTCATTCCTGTGCAGGACAAACATTTGCTTACTAGCACTATTCATTTATATACGGTTTCGCCATGTTGTGTAGGTGTAAAATGTTTAAAATTTATGTCTCGTGTGCAATGACGTAACAATACATACAGACGAGTGGTAAAAATCTTAAAGGGGCAAGTCAAAAAACAAGGCAATTTGTATTACATTTCCTAGTTTAGTACTAAACTGTCACGCGTCGTGTCCTACATTGCATTAAAAAGTGTGTGATGAGAAAATGTTGTCGTTACTCGGCAAACACTAGTAAAAGCCAAGGAATAACTTTTCATTTGTAAATACACGCAAATTACTTATTATTATCGATTATTATAAATAATACAATTGTTTCCCGCCCGAAGATTTTATGCTTCATTTGAGAATACAAGGTCTACTAAAGTACAGGGTCTGGGCGAGAAACAGTCAAATTACGAAGTCAGTGCTGTCGCTAAGTAATCTTTACGGTTTAAAATAGTCTAATCACTGTGATTATTAACATGCTTGCGGTAATACAACACATATAATATCATCAGTAACAACAAGTACAATAACAATCTACGCCATTTGCAGACTGTCGTTCTATTGCAGCGTGTTCACTTGACACCTCAAAATCCGTTTGGTGCCCCAGGCCTCCTACTTTAGTCGGCCGTCGAATACGGCCTTGAGGCAGTACCTATTCGACGGAATTTTTGAATGCGAAAAAGATCCCCTCGTCCTGTTTATTTCGTCCATATGCACATATTCTTTGAATGCCTTTCTTTGTTTCTCATAACAAAATCTGTGAATTAAGAATTCACTGAAAACAAAAAAGTGTTCCCTACTTGCCACATTTAATTTTGAGTTGGTGAGACAATAGCAAGTCTAGATGTATTGTAACGTCATTTTCTACATTTTTTTTTTAAAATTACAACATCCAGGAATTTTGGAGGTTATTCCGAATATTTGAAGTCACGTGATGCTATTATAATAGGGTCACTAGCTTTACTGAAACGACGACCCTACCGGAGGAATATTATCGATAAACACATTATAAAAAACGCACTAAATTAATTTGGGTTGTCAGTTACCATACTGAAGAGATAATAAACACAATCCTAAAAAATGATATTTTTAAAAAATTATTATTAAGTTAAAAGAAATACAATATTTCGCTTTCTTAACTTAAATACAGAGAATATACAGTATAGTAGGACAAGTATAGAAGTAATATTTTTAATTTTGTTCCAACATCTTAAGTTTAAATAGTTTTTTTTTAAAGGTTTTTATATTCTTTTCCGTTTTTAGGTTATCTGGAAGGAGATTATATATGTGAACTCCCTCGTGGCCAATACTTCTCTTGCCACTTTCAGTCTTGACAGTATTTGTGTACAATTTATTGTGTTGTCTAGTATAATGTGCGTGTACTTGTGATGTTTTTATAAATGTTGTGTTTGTATGTATAAGTCCATTTTGTATTTTGTAGATTAAAAGACATATGTTATATTCGTACAATGTTCTTATTTTCAAAAGGTTCATTTTCTGGTATAGTTTTTTTGTGGGATTGTCTGGGTTATAGTTGAAGAGTTTTTTAATAACTTTGTTCTGTATTATTTGTAAGTCGTTTAAGTACGTAATGTATGTGTTTCCCCATATTTCTATTAAATAATTCAGGTGGGACTGGATTAAGCTAAAGTATAAGCCCCTCTTTACCTCTGTTGGTAGAATATGAGCAATTCTACCAAATACACCAAAATAATGGGATGATTTTTGTTTTTAGTTTTTCTACGTATTGTTTAAATGTCAAATGTTTATCAATATATAAGCCCAGGTATTTTTCGCTATCTAGAATATGTAGGTCTCTTTCTTCTATTTGTAATGGTTTATGCGATGGTATTATTCTTTTAGGTGAGCTTAAGATCATGTAACCGATTTTATTAATATTTATTGATAATATATTTTTTATTAGCCAATGGTTTAGTACATAAAGATCCGTTTGAGATTGTTCTAATAGGCTTTCTAAA
This sequence comes from Limnephilus rhombicus, assembly GCA_929108145.2. NCBI lineage: Eukaryota > Metazoa > Arthropoda > Insecta > Trichoptera > Limnephilidae > Limnephilus > Limnephilus rhombicus. The sequence goes on along the minus strand of OV815277.1, from coordinate 28,941,354 downwards.
TTTTTGCCGAAGTAAAAATTGCCGTGTCATCTGCGTATAAGAAGATTTCACCATGTAGTTTTAGTTGACAAATGTCATTTATGTATATTTGGAATAAAAGTGGCCTCAGTATTGATCCTTGTGGAACTCCATAGTTTATACTCTCGAGTTGACTGTTTTTATCTCCTATGTTAAGAGCGTTTAACCAGCCAGCGGACGAAAATCCACATTTCGTCGAAAGTTGTTCTTCCGATCGTGCAGGACGGTTACAATGAGAAAGATTAATTATTCTCCGTACCAGCTTTTTTAAATTATAACTCAATATCGAATTTATTTCAATCCAAATTAGCTTAAATTTATACCTTCATTCAAAAATGCTGAAAGGCGTGATGATAAAACTATTAAAATAGTGTACTTTTTGTAGTTATTTTTTGATTATAAGTATTTATCATTTTTCAATAATGTCTAAATTTAATAAGAATGTTAAAAAAATCTGAAATATATTAGTTTGTAAGTGCGCAAATAAATACACAAATGGACCAATTTTCGTCAAGAAACACATGTACGTACATATTTTTTAATGATTTTATTGAAACTAAAATTAAAATTCTAATACATAACTTTGCTAGATAATGTATTGATTTATTTTACTGCATGATTACATTATTTGAAATGGGTGTGGTATAATACAAAAACTTTTTTGGAAATTTAACAAATCTGCCAACGACCTATGGAATAACCTTATTATACTAAAAATTAAAAAAAATTCTAAAAATTTATTACGTACGAATGCTAGATAAAAGAACAATCTTTCGAAATCCATTTATAATTTTTTGTGGAAAAGAGTCAATACGTCTAAAAACTTTTTTGAAAATGACATATTTCAGGCTTTCTCTGGTAATGCCCTCTTAACACATTGTTTTCTGTTGGACAGATAGGATTTTATTAGTTTGATAGCTGGACCGTTCACACCTGTTTTTTCTATTTTTTTAATCAGTATTTCATGACTCACGGTGTCAAATGATTTTTGAAGGTCTACGAGAATTGCTATGACATAGTTTTTATTATCTATGCTAGTTCTAAGTTTATTTATAAGATCATTAGTTGCAGAGAGGGTGTTAATTTTTTTTCTGGAACCATATTGTTCGGCATAAAGAAATGATTTTTTTTTCAGAAAGTTATCTAGCCTATCGTATATTACTTTTTCATTTATTTTTGATAGAATCGGTAGGACAGAAATGTTTGAGAAACATTTCTCAAACATCTTACTATAGTAAGATGTTTGAGTTTTCAAGCTCCCTTTATATAATAGGATAATCCTTGCAATTTTACAACTGTCTGGAAATTGACCTTCTTTCAGGCTCAGGTTAATCAGTTTAGTTAGTATAGGAGTTAGTAGTGGGGCAAGTTTTTGTACTGTTGATCATGTCCAGCACTCGCTTTTGATTTTAGGGATTTTATAATAGCTAATATTTCGGGTTCAGTTGTGGGTTGTAATTATATTGATTCCGCTCTTTCATACTTTAATGTAATTTTATCATCCAGTTTATGGGTGTTTTTGTTGATTATATTATCAGCCAGGTTGTTTTTTTTTTATTTTTAGGTGCAGTTTATTTATTTTTTTAATAAGTCCTTTGTTATCTTATCAGGAAGACAGGTTTTATTTGTTTTTATTGTTATTGAACTGTTGCAATTAATTTTGTTTATCAGATAGTTTACAAAGTTATTGTAGTTCAGTTCCGAGTCCTCATTATTGTTTATAGAAAAGGGGTTTTGTCGGATATCCTCCTCTAGTTTATCATAATCAATTTTTGTATATTTGTAAGAGGATTTTTGCGAGTTTTTTTTAGTGTAGGTGTGAAGTATGTTAAGAATCAGTAGGTTATGATCAGATATTGAGGTGTCACTGTTTGTTATAGTATACGAAAGGTTTACGTCTGAGATGATGTGATCAATAATGGTGTTGGTGTTTTCGTTTATTTTGTAATTTGTTTATTTTGTTAATTATAGTGAAATCGTTTTACTTGATGATTTCTGTGTATTTACAAGTATGTGTGTTTGTGGAATAAAGTATGTTGATATTGAAATCCCCCAGTATTATGGACCTTTTATGAGTTTTCAGTTGTATGTTTAACTTATCTAGAAAATCTTGAAAATTGGTGTTCGGTTTTTTTATATATCACTCCGATGTTTAAGTTAAGTTTGTTTAAGTGTATCCAAAGGAAGTTATTGTCTGGATCTACTATATTATCGATTAAGTTATATTCTAAGTTTTCTTGAATAAATATGGATACTCCACCACCGATGCCCTCAGGTCGGCAGGATGCTTCGTGTTTATAGCCTTCAATATTGATGAATGGTATATCCGTTTCTTTCAGCCAAGTTTCTGACATAAGTATGATGTTGATCTTATAGTCAATTGATTTTAATAAGCACAGGATCTCGTTGACTTTTCCTTTCAGGCTTCTAATATTTAGGTACAGGAATGAAATTGAAGTTTGATTTTTTTTTTGTCCCCAACTGTTGGTAGAGAGTTACGTCATCTACCCGTTTATGTTGTTTTTTGTTTTTAAACAGCATGTTTTAATATGACTGGTGTGTTGTTCTTCTTTATTGTTATGAGATGCAATTTCGTCCGTTAAATTGGTGATTTTCCCGGCAACATCGGGATCCAGTTTTTTGGAGTTTGCGTATAAGTAGTGAGAGTAGATTTCGGTTCATAAGTGTTTATTTCCTGCTCGATATTGTAGCACCTTTTCCGGTGGTTATGCTTAATTATATCTATCTATTTGTTCTTACCATGTACAAATACCATATACAAATGTCTTCCACGAAGATTTGAAAGGAAACCATTATCACCGCTGACTTAGTATTCGATAATTAATTAGTCGAGACAGCCAATCAACATTGCGAACTCTATCTTTCTTACACTGCAATGTCAATAGAAGATGCTCTGAGGAACTAGCGTCATTGATCCCTTCGGCACCGGGGAATAGTCGGGAAACACGCCAAAGACGTGTCCAACATATGTACACGGTTGACATTTATCACATGAGAACGGGTCGCTTCTTCGACTCGTTCTTGAGTTCAACAGCTCGGCCGTGAAAAGATTTGCCAGCCTCTTTATTTCCTTCTTCCTACAACACAGGTTTCTTCATTTCTTCTTCTCACCAAGAAAACCCTCCACATAGCATCTCAGATGACATAGGCCCTGAGTGAAAATTTTTCTCAGGGCCTCCTGGGTGGAGTTAATGTAAAAAAAACACAAAGTGCGTGTGGATATATTAAGGGTTCAAAATTTACAAAATTTCAACGTGATTGATACTTATTTTTCAAATTCTGATCACGTGTAATGTTGATATATTCATTAAAAAATTTTAATTTTAAAAACGATCTAAAACTGCACGTTCCTAAACGATTCGAACAGGCTATAACTTCATTATGACGTAGAAAACGCTACTGACTATATTCTTCTTCCATCGACTATCACATTGGATAATATTCTCCTGACCCATCTATCTCTATCCAACTCCTTTCTTGTCTCTCGCTTGTCCTATTCTTAATCCTATCCAATAAAATTATTACATCAGCCTTGAATTCTTAATCGATTTCCTCAATCAACTAAAAGTAAGATCATTCAATTTCAATTTTATAAAAACGATAGCGTGGTTTACGGTTGATTAACTGAATCAATTATTGGCGAATCAACTTGATGGATCCGTTGTGATTGTTGGTACATTTTTTAGGCAATTTACCCGTACATTTATCAACCTCAGGAGCATTATTTGTGATTGGAGATCTATAATGTTAATTGCAAGCGTTAAATCTTCGTCAGATAATTAACGAGCCCTTAAATCTTGGATTGACGTGGCGGCCCTAATTGATGTATATTGTTGTACCTACATATTGATGGATTGCTTTCATTGTTTCTGGGATTGTTGTTTTTCTTCTGTGATTTGACAATTTCAAATTAATTACACTTTGATAAAAAAGTTTATTTGAGGAAACCTTTTTTATTCATACTTTTAGGTTAACTCATTGTAAAAATGTGAACATCTATCTACCCTTGGCATACATGATGACTAACGACAGGGATCCAATGTGTGAATTGTTTGATCGAAATCAAAATTTGAGGATTCTGTCGTAATACACGCAGTTCTTAGTTGTATTATTATATTCATAAACTTACGAATACCGACAGTAACTTCACGAAAAAATAAACTATTCTACTGTAGCATTCATAGCGGAACTACATTGTCCACTCTCCGAAACAACGATTTCACACTATGGGAAATCAGAACTTAGGTGATATTGACATATTTTTTTTTTTTTTACTTTAACTCCACGCAGGAGGCCCTGAGGAAAATAATTTCCCTCAGGGCCTATGTCATCTGGGATGCTGTGTGGAGGGTCTTTTTGAGGAGAGGAAGGAATAAACATCGGTCTTGAAGGGACCCATGTTGTAGGAAGGAGGAAACACAGAGGCCGGCAAATCATTCCACAGCCGAGCTGTTGAACACAAGAACGAGTCGAAGAAACGACCCGTTCTCATGTGACAAATGTCAACCGTGTACAAGTGTTGGGCACGCGTTTGGCCTGTTTCCCGACTATGCACCGGTGCCGAAGGGATCAATGATGCTAGTTCCTCGGAGCATCTTCCATTGTAATACCGGTAGAACAAGGATAGCATTCCCACCCGACGCCTGTGCTCTAAAGATTGCAATCCGTCTCTTAAGATGGGAGAATCTATCAAACGGACCGCCCGTTTCTGCACAGAGTCGAGGGTATTTTTCAGATATTTTGGAGCTCCAGACCAGAGGTGGCTGCCAAATTCAACCGTGGGGCGCACTTGCGATTTGTACAGGGTTAGCAGTTGTGTATTATTAAATTATCTGCGGGCCCTGTACAGTACGCCCAGTTTTTGTGAGGCTGACTTTACTCTGGCTTCGATGGAACCCCCATACCTGAGCTGGTCACTTAGGGTTACACCAAGCATCAACTTGGCGAATTTTGTGGATCTTGCAAAAAACTTTTTCTAAAACTATCCCTAAACATATCTGTATTTTTTTAAACCTATCAAATCGGTGTATTTTTGTATTTTTTGTATTTTTATGACTGGTGTGCATTTTGAATCTAATTTTATTTTTACTATATCTTTATTTGTTTAAAAATTATGAGTCATGAATTAATTGTAGGTACTACCAAACATGTAAAAGCCCTCTGGGCATTAAATAAATAAATAAAATTTATAGCTGTTTTCCTGTTAAAAAACCACTTTTGACTATTTTGTGCGGTTGGGTACGTTTTCACATTTCTCCGAATAACATATTTGCTTTACAGCTTTTTTATGTTTAGACTTATGTAAGCAATTTTATCTGAAAAGGTTTAATTATATGCTGCTTACGATAAACATCAGATATGTGAGAAATAGTTAGAATTCAGGAATAGAATGCAGGCGAATTCTCCGGTTAATATTTCATATTGTCACGTTAAGATATTATATGTATCTGCATTTTCTCCTTTCTTTTTATAAGAACGTTGGGATTATCGTGATTAATTTTTGGATTTAATATTACGCGCCGTGTTGATTAAACTATTGCGCTTCCTCCATATTTACACACATAACATTACAGTGTCTGTCGTCAGGGAAGAAAAAGATAAAACTTTTAGTCGTAAAAATATCAAATCATATCAGACCGCTAATAATAACACTCCTTATGTAGATGGCGATAAGGTTTAAATTCCCGAAAAAAATAAATTATTTTGTGAAGTTCAAGCACAAATATTTAAATGGTTTACAATAATTGGTAAATATCGGTTCGGAATGGCCACGCTTATTACGAATATTTTTTAGAAAAAAACTTTAGATTCGCTTTAATTACTATAAAAGGAAACTTTTGGCTTTGGGGCGGCGGAAAATAATGCATTTTAATTTTCAATTGCATAAAACCAAAATTCGCTTCGCGACCGACACAGCTCAAATCCGCGGCCGTACCTGTCACTGTGATGTTGGTATCCTTGATAAATTAACAAGAGCTAATACGACTGTAGCCGACTTCGTGGGATAAGGCGCGTAATTATGAAATTTGTCTAGCATAGTAACATGGTTTGTGATACAAAAGAAAGTGCCCCTTTATAACGCCTACTCGCGTCAACGCAAGAAAAACATCCCAGTTTTCAAGTGGTTTAGCGGCTACGCTAGGTTTGTGTAACATGGTTTGTGATACAAAATAAAGTGCCCCTTTATAACGCCTACTCGCGTCAAGGCAAGAAAAACATCCCAGTTTTCAAGTAGTTTAGCGGCTACGCTAGGTTTGTGTAACATGGTTTGTGATTCACGGTATTTCATGTAGGTATCCCGCGAAGTCGGCTACAGTCGTATTAGCTCTTGTTAATTAATTGTTAATTTATTTATTGTACGATCGTTCAGAACACTATTCAAAAATAAAAATAACACTTTTTCAAGTAACCTTTCCCTTAACCCCTTTTAAGCACGCTTAACTTTAAAGTTTGTAAATGGACCGGGTATTTAAACTGAAACACAAATAACAAACAAAACAAACGAAAGTTTCGTGCTTGAGCTTGCAATAATATGGTGATGGAAATAGCCAAATCAACACAATAATCATTTGCTAAAATAATAAGTTCATAATTATTATTAAGTCACTCGATAGCCAGCCGATTCCTACTAGAATTAAAGTACCCACGGTGCTTGAGGAAATACCGTTCCATCGATTACCTGTCGTACCTATTAATCATGTAGCTAAATATAATTGAGCAGAGTATTTCGTAAACCATCACTCTCTATTCTTCAGTACGCATTCTAAAAAAAACTAGATCATTTATGCCACACCTAGTAATTTCTTCGCATTGTTACGAAATATTCTTGGTAGAGCGTAGGTAGTGGGTACACTATTCAGGCTTCGTGTTTCTAACATGATTTAGAATACGTTGTTGTTCTTATGGGATTTGAAACTATGTAACCTTCTTGCAAGAATTATTTTTTTCTTGATAATTTAATAGGAAAAATTGGAAGGAACATTTATCTCAAAGAACCAATCGCAAAGTAACGAAAGAAGGGCCAATATTATTTTTTATTTTGATTCAGTACTATTCCTCAACTTGTATCGAAGGTTTGATTTTTATGAAAGTCTTAATTTTTAGTAAATTATGCAAAATTGTTATTACTTAATTCTCTTTGTGGAAATGGAATTTAACAATTCTTTATAAGCTGTTGAATCCAAGAATTAAAAGAAGGTACATAAGTACCTTAATTAGGTTAAAAATCACATGATACTTCAGATCGAATTTTTTTTCAAAATGGAATGATTTTTATTTCAGTGTGATATGATGTAACTTTAATATGAATGTGTCATTTAGTATTACTCTTCAACATGAATCAATTAATTTATTTATAATCAAAACATTTTTCAAGGTGCCAAATGTCGCAACCTTCCTGCTTTGATTCTGTGTTCAAACATGTAAAAAATAATTGCAAATTCGTCTTTTATAAATTACTAGCGAGTTCCCGGCATGCGTTCCAATGCCACTTAATTAAGAAATAGTTTCTCCCTGCGTGTCCTTTCCCGATTGTCCCGTTCCCTACCGCCTTCCATTCCCCTCCGGTGGTCCCTTACCCTCACCCTTTCCCCCTCCACCTTCCCCGCCTTCACACCTCTCCCGCTTCACCCCTCCCGCGATCACATCTCCTCTCTCGCGTTACATACATTCAGTCCCCGTACATTCAGTTTTCAAACGTCTCGCATGCCACCCATTGCAAATTTTTTAAAAATAAATTTCATAACTCCAGAGCTAACCACTATACATAGAAACCATTGCGGGCGTGCACACAACAATTCACCAAAGTTTCATCGCAATCGGATAAATTGTTTAGGGACCGCATTCATTTTTATATACATAGATGTGCGAGTATGTGATATTCTTAAAAACCTATTTGTCATACTCTAATAGAAATGTAAGTGAAGGTAAATCAGATAGATCGGATCCGATTAGATCCGATCTAATTGATAAAGGCCTCTAAAAAAACTTCGCCTAATTGCAACAAATAAATGTCTGTATCTATAATGCTCGTCCCATTTATTATTATTAATAATAATAATATAACTACTCATGGCATAGAATTTTGTACATCAGTAAATTCTCTTTCCTTTGCAAATTTATACTTCTGTCAGAAATATGGCCGGCCTTCTGTACTAACAATAATTTAGCCAAACCCCTAATTCTAAAGACAAAGATGATAAATTGAGCCACTCTGGCATCTATAAATTTAATTGCAACGATTGCCCAGCCACATATATAGGTAAAACAGCGCGTAACGTAAATAGTAGAGTTAAAGAATACGTCAGTTGTCTTACAAGCACAGGTTTCTCAGAATTTTCCGACCATCTAGTTGATACTGACCAAACTTTTAATATAAATACAGCAGTCCAAATAACACATATAAATAAAATAGGAATACGCCTTAATAATTAAGAAGTATCAAAATTAAAGAAAAATAATTTACAAATTTTTGACAAACAGTAAGAATTAACCAACAGTCCGATTTTAAATTTATTCCCTTTCTTTCTATGTAACCCCCACCCCCACCCACCCCTGACTCCTCCTCTTCCTACCCCTCCACCAACCAGGCTCTGATGTTCTCTCCCTGTCTTTATATGCTCTCTATTACTATTGTTTTTACCTCATAATCATAACTCTGTACTGTAAATTAGTTTATGTGTTAATGTCCTGAAGAAGGTTGAGGTCAACCGAAACCGGTCGACAAATATAAATCAAAATAAAGTGATTTTAAACAAACAACTTGTTTCATTTAATTAGTCCGCCTACCTCGGTTGTGTGTGGACGTATCGAAAAAATTTCGTCTTTTCAATATAAGAGGTTTTATTGTTACACCGCTACTAGCATTTGCCGCGAGTGAGGTGACCGCGGTCACTAAACCCAACCCATTATGGACGTGCTGCAACTAATAGAGAACATAAAACTTGAAATCTCAAATATATCGACCAAACAAGACTCCAAGGCCAAAACAAATCTAGAAACAAACATAAAACTTCTAGAAGAAAAATGGATGCACGAAAAAACTTCATTTCTAAACGAGATCGCTTCTCTGCAAAACAAACTAATAGAAAAATTAGAAAAAAAAATTGAAAATGTGAGTAATATGGAAAAAAAAACCTATGCAAGTCGACTAAAAGAAATACCAGAATCGAAATATTCATTGATTATAAAAAGTGAAAACACGAATATGACATCAGACGCGATAAAAGATCTAATCGTCAAAAAAATAAAAATAGCAAATCTAGGTATTGCAGTGAATGGAGTTCGCAAAGCCGCTCAAAATAAACTGATAATATCTTGCCCTACTAAAATCCACGCAGAAAAATTGACGGATGAAATAAATAAATTGCTTAAAAAAAATATGGTTGCCGAAGAATTAAAAAAGAAAAACCCCAAAATTTTCGTAAGAAATGTACAGGCAGATCTGACAGAAGAAGATATAATCGAGGCTTTAAAAACCCAAAATGATGGTATCAAAGATATTATGGATTATGATACAAAAAACACTATAAAACTAATAAAAATGTTTAAACCTAAATCACAAAATGGACTAACAAATTATATACTGGAAACCAGCGGAGCACTGAGGTCTTACCTCATTGAAAAGGAAAAAATAAATATAGGATTCAGCAGAGTACGAGTGGTAGACGCCAACCCCCTGATGCAGTGCTACCACTGCTTGAAATTTGGACACACTGCACTGAAATGTTTGAGTAAAGATAAAAGCCCGACCTGCTTACATTGTGCTAAGGATCACGAATGGAAGGAATGCCCGAACAAAAACTCAGAAGAAAAATGTAGCAACTGTATATATCAAAACACTACTTTCAAGATGACCCTTAACACTAATCATAAAGCAAACGACACAAACTGCACTTACTTTAAAAAGATGATGTATATCGCGCAAAGTCGCATCGATTATGATTAGGTATGTTTTGTATGTATTTTTATTCTAAAAAACAAAATTCAATGCTATTAACCAAAACTCTATTTAAATACTTAACCTCTTTTTCTGGTAAGCTCAATAATATATGTCTTCTACTTAGGAAATATGAGTATCTCATATCCTTGCAATTTTTTTCTTCTCTAACTTTATTATATTCTGAATTATTGTCCGGTAACCACAGTGTTAACACGCTAGTATTGAAATGTATGTTGATGTTAGTCTATCCTTTGTTAACTTGTACATGCAGAAAAAATATTTATTGTTGTCAATTATTAAACCAAATATCTTCTGATCAAAACCAAAATCTAACTATGAATATATTGTTAATGCTTACTGCTATAAAAACATTGATATTTATAATTTGCCTTTATAAATCTTCAAACATGTTTACATACTATTCCCGCATATTTAAATATTATTCAGTATGGGTGATTTGAACGGAGATTTTGACATATCAGAAATTGATTATGAACGTACTCACAACTTTGAAAATTGGTCAAATAAACATGTATTAGGAATTAATAATATAACTGCCATTAACCTTAACATTCGATCCTTATCAAAACATTTTGATACTTTCCTCCTAACTATTTCTAGTTCTTTGCGAAATATTGACATAATAACGCTATGTGAAACGTCGATAAATGAAAATAATGTAAATCTATACAAAATATCGGGTTTCAACTCTTACTATTTTTGTCGTATAAAAAGATCGGGTGGCGGAATTATTGTATACGTGAAGGATCATCTTACATTCGAAAAAATAAATATAGTAACAACTAATTTTGAATGCGTTTACGGCACTGTTTCTATTTACAAACATAAACGTATACATCTATTGGCAATGTATAGACCTCCAAACACAAATAAAAAATTATTTCTCCATGAACTGGATACAGTATTGGGCAGTATTGACATTAAAGAATCCATTTTATTACTTGGCGATACCAACATAAACATTTTAAATGAACTCGAACCGATTGTAATCCAATACGAAAACCTAATGGCCAACTTCGGATTGGTCAAAACTATTAACGATGTGACACGAGAAGCAGTTTTGTCAAACTATATAACGGCTACTTGTCTAGACCATATCTATATAAGAGAGAGAGAGACCATAGAAATCAGTTCGTGCGTATGTGAAACAATAATAGCTGACCACTACCTAATTGCAACGACGATTTATTTCCCTACCTACGGCAAACACACTTCTGACATATCGCACACTGAGTACTATACTGCACTCTCTGAAAAAAAAGTTAATCTATTTATCTCAATCACTGATTGGAATGAAATGCTACAATTATCTGAACCAAATGTATTGTACGAAGAAATGAAATCGAAATTTAAAAATATTTATGGACTAAGTTACATCACAAAATTTAATAAAAAATATCGCAATTATCAAAAAACTTGGATGAATGATAGCCTCATTGAAAATATACAAACACGAGATACTCTTTGGAGGAAATGGAAAAACTCACCTAACAACAAAAAATATGAAATCGATTTCAAAAAATACAGAAATAAATTAAATAAACAAATAATAAACACAAAAAAATTATACTATAACTATAAATTTAATCACTGTTTCAAAGACATTAAAAAAACCTGGAATGAAATTAATAAAACTTTAGGAAGGAAAGATAAATCCGGTTGTGATGAAGTCATATCAAAATATTTCTTAAAATCCAAATCGAAAGATGCAGTGGCAGAAAATTTTGCAGACTTTTTTGATGAGGGGGTAAATAAGTTATTACATATATGTGATGTCCGAGCGTCAGAATACACGCCGGAATATTTAAATCACACAATGTATCTACCACGAGCAAATACAAAGCAAATCGAATTAATTATCGGAGGTATGAAAAATTCCAAGACACCAGGCATAGATTTAATTCGTATGTATGATTTGAAAAAACATGTTAAATTACTTAGTCCTATAATCGCCCACTTAATTAACAGAATAATTGATACGGGCCATATTCCCGATGAACTAAAATATAGTATTGTAAGGCCTATCTTTAAAAATGGAAATCACTCTTTAATAAACAATTACAGGCCGATTTCCTTACTTCCTGCATTAGAAAAAATATTAGAAAAATATATATCAATAAATTTAGATAAATACTTAAATAATCTGAGTATTATTGATGAATGCCAGTATGGCTTTCAAAAAAATAAAAGTTGCGATAAATTGCTCGAAAAATTTTCTAATCATATAAATTCACAACTAAACTGTAAACAACATGTATTGGTTCTATTTATTGATTTCTCAAAAGCTTTCGACACACTTAGCCATATACAAATAATTAAAGTACTTGAATTTATAGGTATCCGGGGTAAACTCCTCTTATTCTTTAAAAACTATTTGACAAATAGAAAAATGAGTGTGAAGATTTTAAATATAATTAGTAAATCAAGATACATCAAATCGGGAGTACCGCAAGGGTCAATTCTAGGTCCAAAATTATATATTATATATGTAATTGCTATGTGTAAGATTTTCAAAATAGCTCGTCGATTCATTTTTGCTGATGATACTGCTCTTGTTGTATCAAATGAAAATCCTGATATAGCTATACAAGAATTACAAAGAGATTTTAACGAGCTTCTCAAATGGGCTCATGATGTAGGATTAGTTATTAATGTAAAAAAAACCAAATGCATGTACATAAAATCACCAAGTTTGAAAATGTGGAATGTTCCTAAAATAACCGCTCATAGCTTTGACTGTATACATAGAGGAATTATTAATGTTTGTGACTGTGAAAAAATAGATTTCACAAATGAATATACTTATCTGGGTATAATTGTAGATAATAATTTTAAGTGGGATAAACAAGTGGCTAAAATTTGTAACCAGCTCAGATCCTTAGCTAGTAACTTTTACAAATTAAAATTTATTTTGCCTCATTGTACTCTTAAACTCATATATTTTTCTATGGTAGAATCCATCCTTAGATATGGTATTCGAACTTGGGGACATGCAAGCACTACTTACATTAAATATATTGAAAATTTACAAACTGCCATAATAAAAAAAATTGTCACAACAAATATTTACAAACAGAGACATAACTTAAAACTACTGTATGGCTCAGAGAGCTTACTTACAATAAAAGGTCTCCACTGGTTCACTACTATTATGGATAATATGGGGGAAAGCCCTTACAAACACCTACTTGTACACAAACATACCACAAGATTTAGAGAAGGAAAGGGCCTAAAAACTCCTCGAATATTAAATAAATATGGAAGCCGTACTCTTGAATATCTAATACCAGTGATTTTCAATAAAATCAATAAAAACATAAAACTTGAAAAAAATGAGAGACTATGTCCTAAAATAATAAAACTATGGTTAATGAGTGAAAACTCCATGTATCTTTGAATATCTTAATATAGCTGCCTACATATCTTGTTATTAGGCAGGTATATTGAAATATCTTATATATTTATGAGTGTAAGTTAAATTATCCAATATTACTATGTGATCTATTCTAATGTTTCCTTAAAACTATAAATGTATTTACAAATATTTTCTTAGATATAATATTAAGAATGTTTAAATTGTTAGAACCTGCAGACAAGCTGTCATATGACAGCTTTGTGGGTCTACTCCAATTTTTTTGTACAAAATGTATTCTGTAATTAAATAAATAATAAAAAAAAAAAAAAAATTCTGTAAAATAATTATGTATATATATAATTCTCATACATGTGTTTTTACTATTATATTTTCTCTTCTCTTCTCTCTGTTTATTTTGTTCAGTTGTGTATGTTTCTTTTAACTTATTTTCTGCTTGATTACGTCAATCTTTATGTTTACAATCTATACAATATAGGCAGCACCGTAAAATAAAATAAACAAATCTATAAATTACATTTTGTCCTAGAATTATTCGATCAAGACCCGGACAGTATTCGATCACTTTCGATCTATGCATACTTAAATAACTCAGTCTGTATGATTGCAACCCACATGTAACATAATCAAGAGCCATTAGCCTATTATAATTGTTGTTTATTGTCTACAAGAATATTACAAAGGCAGAACAAGGCAGCTAGAAATGGCAGCAAGTAATTACTGTATGCTTTGTGAACGACTGAGAAGAAAGACGCCCCAAGGTTTGAAAAATCCGTTATTGTTTTGTTTGATTGTGTAATACGGCAAGATGGCGAACGATAATTTGTCAAAATCGTCTTTAATATAGTGGGAAGACCATAAATATCTTTACCCTTAGTTTTAAGATGAAGCCATACTAAATAATGCAAAATCATACAAAATCACATGTTTTTGTTTTGAAAATTTGATAGCTTAGAAGTATTACAGATGCTTCAATTAAATACTGTGTATAGAACATACCTTGGCCCTTAAAAACATCGGTCATTTTTTTATAAGCCTTTTAAAAAGCCTTTAAAAAAATAAAGTATAAGGTCTATAAAAAACACTTTCAAGTCCAAACTCTCCTATTTATAAACCCCCTTTCGGTTTTGGTTTTATTGTATAATGTGGCAAATTTAGTTTCTTTTATAATAGTCGCAAAAACAATTGATATTTAAGCCCGAACTTCACAAAATAAAATAAAATATGCAATTTCTCGTTGATATTTTTGACATCAATCAATACGGCCCGTACTCTACGAATTTGGATTCTTGAAGTGACCCTTATGGCATAGGCACAAGAACCATGCACTGGACAACACCTTTTTCGCATCAGTCACGCCCCAATCGGCGCAGGAGACAGTTGTGTTACTCCGCGTCGCTTAGTTTCGTGAAATCAATTTTAAATTTCAGTTTTCTCACAATAAACAATGCGTAAAACAGGAATTAATATTTTTAGAGGCCTTTACGAAATCAACCTGTAAAAAAAATTCTCAAATACCTTTTCAAACCTTTCCAAAAGCTTTTTGCTCACCATTATATTTACCAGAGAAACCATCGTGGGCGTGCGCACAACCAATCACCAAAGTTTAATGGCAATCGTCTGAATGGTTTACGAATGCATAAGGAACAAACAAAGAAACAATCATTTTTATATAATAAGATTCCTTATTTTATTTTTAAAATGTTTTTTTTTTTTTTTTTTTTTTATTATTTAATAAATGTTTACATGATAGGTACATTGTTGGTATTTTTTGACTACCACACTAGGCTATTGCCCGTGTTGTGGTAGTCATGTGTATTTCTTTTGTTTAAATTAAATAGATTTCGTAATTGTTTAGTTTACTAACGGTGTTCATTCCAAATGTTAATTTCCGGGCGTCTTTTAAAAGGCAAAGATCTTGATGTAAATGTATTTTTTTGTAACTACATTCGGCTTTACAAATCCTACAATTATAATGTCCCGTGATTTTCACTGGTAATATTATATTAAAAGAAAGATTAAATATCCTTACAATATTTGAACAATTCCTATACCATATTGAAAGCGAATTGCTGGAGCGAAAACGACATAGTTAACAGATGAATTGAATTCACGACGCCTGATTGGGAACTAGACGCATTTGCCGGCTAAGCCACTAACCAGTCAATAAAATTAATATATATTTATCCAGACCCGTTACATGATCTCTAAGGACTACTTTCCTCTTAGAACAAACACTTCACATATTTCATAATATTCCATTGTCGACATTAAAATTGGCGTTTTGCATAAGCTCAATCCCAGCGTTGATCGATTTGAATGACAATGCGATATTTGTGTGTGCTTGCTGCAATACATAATGATGGCTGTATTATTAACTACCTTCGTATAAAAAAAAACAAGAACAAATGAAGTGTATGTTGGTACATACGAACTGTTGTTTGATATTGATGAATTTATAGACAGGTAGAAGATGTAGATTACAATAATTCGAGTACAAGCCCTTGTATTGAATGCAAACGTATTTTATTGACGTCAAGATTTCTGATTTTCAGTGTGTTGCAATTAGCTTGCAAAATGGATAAATTTTTAAATCCTATGCACATACTCGTATATTAAATTTATTATCCCACTACTTCCGTGAACAATAGACCTCGCATCCAAAAAGATTCTAATTTCAAAAAATTAGAGTGATTAATTCACACGCGATAGAAGTGAAACTAGAACGTCGCTAGATGTCGCTTTCTTTTGCCTGTTTATTTTAAAGTGGATTGAAGATTGGACATTGATTTACAAAAAAAAAAGTTTTTTTTTTTTGGATTTCGTAGGATTCGAACATCCGTCCGCTGGATTTTTTTGGCCGCTGAAATTTGCGACGCACTATACCGCTGCGCTATGGGACGCCAGGTCTATTGTTCGCGGAAGTAGTCGGCGAGGCTCGAATTAACGCATTATATTACGACGACCCGTTAAAAAGCAAGCGGCCAGTGAGCGCAAATCTATCGTCGTTTCCGTTTTACATCTCAACCAATAGGAGCTTGAGCGCAGTTTGATGCTTTGCAGGTGCCGTATTGGTCATTTCCGTTTCATCCGAA
This sequence comes from Limnephilus rhombicus, assembly GCA_929108145.2. Taxonomy (NCBI): domain Eukaryota; kingdom Metazoa; phylum Arthropoda; class Insecta; order Trichoptera; family Limnephilidae; genus Limnephilus; species Limnephilus rhombicus. The sequence continues at coordinate 28,924,886 of OV815277.1, read as the reverse complement.
TTTCAAATCACCCTAAGGAAGTTTCACTTAAAAAATTTCGTCTGAAATTGTAAGATTTGTAAGAATGTTCTAAAATGATAATTTGTTGTTCAAACTTTCTTCAGGCAGGTAGGTACAATAATATTGATTATTCTCATTTGAAAGCTGGAAAGATTGACGCTGACGAGAACTATGGTGGAATAAAATGGCAGTATCAATTACGGCCACCATCTTTAAACGGAAAGGGAACCTAAAAATCAATTTACAGACAGAAGAAATGTTAAAATAAATATAAAAGTTATATCATTGTACAAAACTTGTTATCTGAAAGAGACTTTAAATATTCAAACAACCAAAAATGAATGGGTTTCGGTGAGAGACGTTTATTTCTCCTAAAAATATATAAAATATACCTACTCCTTATAAAAGTCATCAGAAAAACATTTTGATAATAATTTGATAACTTTATTACGTAAAACACCAAAAATTTATATTACAATTTTCTGAACAAATTTCTCATTTGGAACCGGGTTTATCTTTATTAAAAACAAGGATTTTTTTTCTCAAACACATTGTTCTTCTCCAAAATAATAATGAATTTATGTCTGAATGTTGAATGATTATAATTATTTTGATTGAATGATTACAATTCAAATAAAACTCTAAACACAGACGTTCAAAGTTAAACTGTATTTACAAATGTTTAAATGAATATGTGTTCTTCATGAAATTCAGATATTAGAGATTCAAAGAATTATTTCCGAGAATTTTTTTTTTTTATTAAAATACTAGCTGGTCCCGGCAAGCGTTGCTATGCCATTTAATAAAGAAATTGTTTCTCCCTGAGTGTCCTTTCCCATTTGTCCCGTTTCCCTTCCGCCTCCCCTTCTTCTCCTGTGTCCTCTTCCCCTCTCGCGTTCCCACTCCGTCACCTTCACCTTCCCTCTCCCCACGCTGCTCCCCCCCCCCTTCCCCCGTCCCGCGACCCCCCCTCCCGAGTCTCCCTCCCCCCTCCCAGGTCCCCCTCCCCTTCCCAGGTTCCCCTCCCCCACCCCCTGGTTCCCCTTCCACCTTCCCCGCTTTCCCTCTTCCCTTTCCCGCTCCCTCGTCCCGCCAACCCTCCTCCCGCGTTCCATTTATTCAATCCCAGTACATTCAGTTTTTAAACAGCCCACGTGCCACCTTTTACAATTTAAATTTCCATTTTTCATTTATATTAAATTTGGTACCTAACACAGGTACCTATTTAAAATATCTAAAATTCTTGATTCGAGTCAAACTATTAGGGGAGTACCTACTTTAAATAAATTTATCAACTTAAAGATTTTCAAAAATAGAATCCTGATTTAACAATCATTGTTTTGCAAAATGTCATTCTCAAACACGCGACCTGTCAAACGTGCGATAGTCGTTAGGTTTTCTGAAATTATCCAATTTTCTCATTTTTTCTCTCCGTAAGAACCATCCTTGTACTTCAAGGAATATTCTAAAAAAAGAATTAGCGTAATCGGTTCAGCTGCTCTCGAGATTTGCGCTTAGCAACACATTTAGCGATTCATTTTTATATATAAGAAAGATAAGATGAACATTGTTAAAAAAAGATTTAACATATAGATTTAACTGAAAAATATCATTTGGCGACGCAATCGCAATCAACCTGGGTTGATTGCGATTGCGTTCATGGGATGTGTGTGTTTGGGTCTGATGACCAGGACATACTGGTTCATGGGATGAGGTGTGTTTAGGTCTAATGACCAGGGCACACTGAACCCCAGATTCCTACCCACCCCTTAAACCCTTTTCCTTCCCAGAACCCTCCTCTCCTTCCTTTTCCTAAAAAACCTTCCACACAGCATCCCCAAAGATGACATAGGCCCTCAGGGAAATTATTTTCCTCAGGGCCTCCTGTGTGAAGCTCATGTAAAAAAAAAACCTCCTGAACACAATTGCAGATTACTCAAAAACTTGACAGGTCTTGAGCCGTTATCAAGGCAACTAGGCAACAAGGCAACTGAGACGCGACTGCCGCGGCGACCAGCAGTGAAGGTCAGCGCTGACCTTCACTGCTGGTCGCCGCGGCAGTTGCGTTTCTTGTTTTAACATGTCAGATCAGAAAAATATCGATTTTGTTCAGTAGGTGGATTGCGATTGCGTCGCCAACTGTTTTTTTTTCAGTTTCTCCGTGAGCGGATGACCTTAACGTTGTAATGGTCCGCCACTCCTGGCTTTGACACCAATTGTGATGAACCCTACCTAATTGATTTACTTTTCTAAGCTTCTACCTCGTAGTTCAAATCTCGTAGCTACGTTCATAATTCTACCCTTATGTCCTACTGATCACACCCCTAGGTATGATGGCCTGACTTAACCCTCTTTCCGGTTTGTTTCTACCTCAGGCTCGTGATTTTTCTAACCCCTATACTTTATAATCTAGCTGAACCTACCCTATTTTCTCAAATCCCTGCGATTTTCTCGCAGTAAACAAGATCTAAGATTTTTGTTCACATTATTTCTATATTCTTCGTTGTGTATTTTTTTGTTTTAGAATTTACATCTGTTTGCATACTTAATATGCACACATATGTAGAGAAGATAATGTATTACGTGTGGTAACCCCTAGATTCTTTTAGAGAAAGTGTGAGAATTTTCCGATCTATTAAGTTATTATTATTTTAGTATATTAAACCGAGTTTGATAAACTAGCCTCACCCTTAAACCTCGTGTCTACTTGATTTCCGTAGGAATTTTGTTTGTTTATTTAATTCTTCCTATCACCGCTGATGCGTCGATAACATAAACCAACAGTTAATAAATTAAACATTTCAAGAAAGAAAACCTTACCTTTGTAGGATGGTCGTATTTGAAGGTCCAGTTTTATCACTCGAAGTCCTTGTCTGCAACTTCCCCTAACATAGTGTTTTGTATTCATGGTTAGTATTCATGGTTAGTTCTCGCAAAATTGTAGAAAAGTAGGAATGGATGGGCATGGATGGATATGGGGATAATATGTTTGCTGAAAAGTCGGCTCCTCCGCTATCCAAGTGAAAACCGATGAACAACAATTACAAACCGGATTCTCCCCAGTACGTTTGCTAGGCTTGTCCTTAGATCCGAGTTTTACCCTCTTCAGCGGGCGTCTCATGCTATGAAAGGGGCCCTTCACGCCAGCAGGGGGAATACCTAGTCTTCATGCCGTTTTTCTGTCTTACTCCGACTTCCGTCTCCTCCGGATTGAATTTAACTTTACTGAGTCTAGAAGGGGTATTACATGTCTTCCCTTATCATGCCTCTATCCGTTAAATGTGGCGTAAGCTTGTGACGGGCAGATCCATCCTCCCGCGTGACTGACCCAGCGTTACACTCCACCTCTGACTAGCTGACATAAAACGCACCTCGTGAGCCTTATGTTTGCTTTCAGGTTCGACAAGGACTTACGGTATGCAAATAACCTGCAGCTTTAATGCCGCGTCAGCGTACTGTCCGCATACGTCCTTCCTCTTCCCCGTATGCCCACCTCGACAATACCGCCACAAGATCAAAGCTCTCCGACCAGAAAGGTTGACACTTACATTTCCGGATAGCCCATACTCACATACAGAAGCCTTGAAGTCTAAATACGTGTGCAAATTCAGGATTTAGGACTGTATGAGTATTTGAACACCAGTGTTTTTTAAATGAGGTCACTAGTTCCTCGTGTGTTAGGTATTTAGGATTGCGAGTAATTATGGATTCTTGGATACCTACTTCCTATAAGAGAAATTTAAAGAATGAGATAAATCAAGTCATCATTGAATCAATGACCTCCTGAATAATTGTGATAAGCTCTCTTTGAATTTGAGGCTATTCGCAGTATTTTTACTTTGCGAAATTTTGCACGCTAAATCAATGCTACCTATTGGCGATCGCTCTAGTATAATCAAGTTGTTTAGAATTGAGTGAATTTAACGTCGATGTTGCTATCACATATTGAATGAAGATTTCATCGTAAGCTATAATTGATAAACTTGTCCCTTGGCATTTATGCCTTGTTTTATTTATTTGTTGATGGAATCTAGTTGACTGTGTCAATGGGTGACATTGAACTCCAATCGGAATTTTAGATACACAATCGAAGGTCATATAAACATACCCTAATCATGCCGGTGAAAGGAAGCTAATAGGTATTTGTTTTACAAGTACGCTAGGATACCAAAATTGATTTAGTGATGCGTTTCTTTTCGTTTTATTTCTACAGTCATTGTCCTTTTGAAACACGATTCATTGTTTAACTAACACTCTTATATTTTATTTGTCCTAGTTTTTACCCAAAAATTGGTCGTTTAAGTAGGTACTTTGCTAACCTAAGAGGTATCTGGATGACCTAGTTTCAACTAAGGTATAATTTGCTTGGCCTAGTTTTGAGAAATATAGGTATTTCGGTTACGAATCAAACTGATATCTTATGTCGCCATATCCTTATGCGCTCTTAAATAAACAATAGACCTACCTAACTAAAACAAGTACTTGTATGACCTAATTTTTAAATAGGTATTTCATGTTTGACCTGATTTTAAGACGCAAGATTACTTCCGCATACGAAATATAGAATAAGGGGATTCCTCAATAGTCATTCATTACGTTCTACGCGCCTCGATTCGTTTTATATGAGCTATAATAAATTAGCGTATTTCTAATGCAGGTATTTCCTATTTGACCTACTTTCGAGCAAGTGGGAATTGTTATCAGTGTGTTAGTGACAAAACTTTAAAACTCCGATTGATTTTTTGGTGATGCCGCCCGTTCTCTGTCTCTGAAAATAATTAATAATTGGTTAAATCTTACCAGCCTCAATCGATTACAATTTTTCAAGTCGGGAATCTTATGACAACGACATTGTGATCGAGGCTTCCCTCTTTTGTTTCCTAGCTAACGGATTCCTATCGGCCTTTTTGAGAAATGACTCTGATGACGGGAAAAACTCTTCAAATATCTGTCTATTTAAGATTCACTTCGGTATTTCACTTAGTTTCTCAACCTCGTACTAACTATTGTTTTTATTTCATTCGATTCGAAAAATGATTTATCAAATTGAAATTCAGATGTTTTAATTTTAAAATCCGGAATTAGGTAAATTATTATTTATTCTGAATATTTTAATATCACTTTAAATTAATAACCGTAGATACGCACGTTTTCTAAGTGTTCGAATTATTATCACTTTTGTTTATTGTAATTAGTTATTTAAATCAAAATGAAATTTTAAGGCATCTTATTGTCGTAACACCATGAATCGAGCAATTTGTTATTGTTATTAATTTCACCGATATTAAGTAATTTAAAGTAAAATTATAGTTTTAATTATTATATCATCTTTAGTTAGTTTTAAAAATAATCGCGTCATGTGTTTTCTTTTATCCGGTAAACTGTATTTATTTTAAGACACTGTATTTTTGTTAAATATTAGAAAGTCAATAACTATATGTTGTAAAAGAAACACGAATATTATTAAATTCCTATTTACTGATTTTAAACACTTTCAATATAAAACAAAACACCCGAACTTTCACGAAGTATTATTTTTAAGCACTTTTTCGGATTTTTTATTCCTCAATTTAAAAGGGAGATTATATACCGAATTTACTTTTTTTGCAAACACTTGTAGAAATTTCAACTTTTAATAAAGAGTTATACGTTTGTTCCTGGACCCCGGTCTGTATCCCAACTGCCAACGGACTCTCAACAAAACTCCCAATGAACTCCCCGTTCTTTGTCAAACCATGGCGTTTTAAAGACTTCTTAAAGCTCTCCTTTCGTAGGAAAATGACTTCTGGTCACCCAGACCTTCATAGAAAAAAAACCAAATTCGGTTCCTCCGTATACGACCTTTTGTCAAATCTCTGATAATCTCCTATCTCATGTTTTAGACCGAAACCAGCCTAACATCTCTCTCACGTAGGAAATCACATAAATTTTCTCATTGACATGTATTTATTTAAAAATTTTATGTACTTTGGTAATAAGTCATTGTTAATGTGTTTGTAATAAAGTTTTATGGGATTTCTATAATATAAACATTACGTTAGAGTAATGTTAATTTTTATGGCCCTTTTTAATCGCTAATGGGCCTTGTGTAAATAAAAGGCATGTTCGGATCTTCATTGTTTTTGAAAACAAAATACATGTGTGGTCGACAACCATTTCCTGCGTCCACTTTGTCAGTAACCAAGCTCAATTATGTGATCCTTTCAACGGCACAAATGACATAAAACGACCATTTCTGTTGCATAAAATCATCCGTAATTTGTCCGGTATTGTTACTTGACCCCAGACACTTAACAATACTAATTGTATTTCCTTTGAGATTTGCAACATGCCCCAACGAAACCACCATCTTTTTATTAAATTTTCTTCTAAAAATCGTCTTTCTAATATCTCCGCTTCATTTAGAATTGATAATAATAATTTTCCACTGTTTTATGTATATTTTTCATTTTTTCCTTTCGTCAGACTATGTTAAGTATCTTTTCCTGCGATTTGCTTTAATTGTAGAGTAACCAAAATGTACTGCGGTCTTAGATATATAATTTTCTCAATCTCCTGTCTGTTGTGAATGGTGTTGTCAGAACAGAGTAATCCTTATATCGGTACCTATTCAAGTAGTTTCAATTAGTTTTCTCTTGAGATATTTGGTTCTAATTACTTAGTTTCACCGTTCCATCACCATATAAATAGGGTTTTCCCCCTTTCCTAGGCTATTATCTTCAGTTTTGAAATTTTCCGAGATTCCACCCGTTTTTTGCCATCATTCCAGGTCGGTTTTGATTAAATCTTCCCCCGGGACCATTCATGTTACGTTTTCCGTGCCCTTATCGATGTTATTTATTTTCAACATTCCCGTCTAAGATTTTTTTTGTTTCCATTTGAAACTTTTGGCGCCCAAAACCTCCAGTTTTCGATCTCGCCTTATGTAAACACGATCCGGGGTTAATAATCCTTCAACTCTTTGTCTAAAGGTTTGTTTATTATACAGTTCGTTCACCCTACGTTCCTGTGAGAATTTATTCAAGGCCACTCAATCTGATCAAAGACCACTAACCCTATACACGCCTCTATTTTCTCTGATTGGTTCATATTATTATTAATCGCTGTACACACTCTCTTATTGGTAAAATTTAAACTTTCTTTGTTCTCGAGACAATTATGATATGGGGCTTCCCTCGCTTCAGTCTTTATACAGATCTCTGTAATAGTTCCCAACTGCTCGGACAGATGTCGCCGAATGTACCGAATTCTTTACATAGTATTAAGGAGGAAAAAAAAATTCCTTGTGGGCTTCTCGTAGGTTGAAGGTTAGCATTCATCACAACGTAAATGATCATATAAAAAAATGATATTTCCAGGTACATCGGTATGAATGCTGCAAAATTTTTGAAGTGAAAACTTCTTTAGCACCGTTGTGATTTAAAACTCGATAAAACGAAAAATGGCGACACTAAAGAGAGACAAACACATACATCTACAAGATATAGCCTGCGAGAGAATGAGATAATGTAATCGGTTTACTCTTTGTGCGGTGACTCCCCACTATTGCATACTTTTTTTCTGAAGGTTTCACTTCTACCGCGTGGGAATTGCAGACTTTGTATTTTTTTAGTATTAAATTCAAACATAAGGCCTTGTATTTTTTTAACACCACTATTTATATTAGTAGGATGAAGTGTTTTATTAGGAATGCTATTTTAACAGGTCATATTTTTACTTGCCGAGTTAGTGATTCTTCGACAGTAATTCCCATTGCTTAATTAAATTCAAACTGTTTTTCTTTCCCCTCCAACAAATGTTGAGAGTCATTAAGTGCCTGTAACGTAAAAAAAAAAACATTCAACTTTTCAAAGAATAAGTTTGTTTGTTTTCTCAGAAAACAATTTATGTTTTCCTCTGCGTTAACAAGCTCCAAAATTTTTATTTTATTTATGTAACTTAGAAAAGTTTAAAATAGGAGCAGGTTCATTTTCAACATGTTATCGTTGGAAAATTTTTGAGTCTCACCGAACATAATAATGATTTAGTTATAATAAATAGATTCTTACACTCTAGGACTTCAAATAAAAAACAAGTCTTTTGAAGTCGACAACAAGTTAAATTAAGAATCTAAGCAGTAATTATTAAATAAAAAGTTGAACAATTTTCATGTTGTAAGCAAAAAGAAAGAAGGCTTGAATATATGGTTTTCTCTTTAGAAAAGACAAGCGCAAACAAACATAAATAAAAATTTTAACAAAACAAAAAAACGACTTCAAAAAATGCACTAAAAAGTATAAAAATAATTTCGTATTCTTCTACAATTTCATAATCAACTTACTTTTTCTAATCATCAATATGTAGGTACGATTGTTACTTTTGGAGTCGGTGTCAGTCAAGGTAGGTTTGTAACTACATACATAGTTATAGGTGAGATGTGCTTGTGTCGCACAAGCGACTTGCTGACACCGACTCCAAAAGTAACAATCGTACCTACATATTGATGATTAGAAAAAGTATGTTGATTATGAAGTTGTAGAAGAATACGAAATTATTTTTTTTACTTTTTAGTGCATTTTTTGAAGTCGTTTTTTTGTTTTGTTAAAATTTTTGTTTATTTTTTGATTTTTAGTGAATCTGAAGCTAACTAATTTGTCTGAATATGGGTAAATCGTAAACGTGCTGCTCATATGAGACAGACATAATTTGACCATAACGTCAAATTACGATATTCGGCCCAGTTTCGTTAATTTGTCATGGATCCGATAATCAGAACCTAACCAAACTCTCATCAAATTACCCTTGAAGTACATCCTTTCCAATAAAAAAAGAATCATCGAAATCGGTTGGCGTGATATTGAGTTATTCGTCCATTTGTCGCGCACATACTTAATGCAAATTTAAGACTTGTATGGTTTTCTCATGGATGCCATTTTCAGAACTGGACCAAATTAAAATGGGACCACATGGGAAGCACCAGCTTTCAAATAAAAAAGAACCATTAATATTGGTTCACCCAGTCAAAAGTTCTGAGGTAACAAACATTAAAAAAAAAATACAGTCGAATTGAGAACCTCCTCCTTTTTGAAGTAGTTTAAAAAATCATTTGCATTTAGACCCATTAAGAAAATGACAGAAAAATAAGATGTATATTATGTCAACTGATTATTTTGTTTTATTATGATCTGTACCTATAAGGATTTCACTAGAGAATTATTCTGAATCACAAATTATATTTGACAAATATAACGAAAAATAGTATTCAGCGTTACACAATAAAGTTCACGATATCAAGTTGTGTAAATGTCAAAGGATGTAAAGAAAATTCCATACAAATACCTGCAATACATATTTATTGACTCCACGGATATATTAATTACAACTTCTAAATATTTTATAATAATAATAATAAGCCTTTTTATTCTGGACTTCTGTTATGTATGAATACTAAACATGTTCTTGTTTGTTATAATATATCCCGAAGCTCAGTTTGCCTCTTGGTATAGGCCTCCTCTATCTAGACATTTTAGCGAATATCAAATACATAAGCCAAATGCAAGACATGAGATGTGATTCTGATTTAAAATACTTCGTTTACCTTCAATTTGATTTTGACCGGTGCGTATGTAAGTACCAATCGCATGTTATGTTACTTCTAGATACTGTGCAAAAGGTCTGCAGAGTACCTTTGTATTTAAACGTATTTTAGAGAATTTATTCATATTTAAATTGTTTTTTTTTTTACTGACAACTTTTATGGGCCAGGAAAAATTAGAAAAAAATAGTAATAAAAACGGAAAAAAATTTTTGTAATAGATGACGCCAACGGTTCCGCGACTTTTCATCCCGTGACAAAATATCCTATGGACAAAACATCCCACAACAAGATATCTACTAAAACCTAACCTAAGGGAACGTACCCATACTACGTGACACGTTTAGGGGGGGGGGGGGTCTTCAAAATGTCACGCTCCATACAAATGAGCGGCGGGTTGCTTAGGTTTTTGGTCACCGGGGGGGGGGGGTGACTTGACCTTGACTCACAATCCGGAGGTCGCGGGTTCGAACCCGGCATGCGCAAATAACTTTTATTTGATTAATTTGGGTTATTTCACAATTAATTCATTTAAAATAATATATAGTATATTTGAGGCATGTTCCAGAGTGGAAGATACTATCAGTATCGCCCTGGTGTAAGGCCACCATTCAGAAGACCACCATATTCATTGATCTGAATAGCCAGGTACTTCCCAACCTTCCTCTTCCCCACCTCCTTCCCCTCCCCACTACCTTCAGCCTCACAACATACCCCAATTGGGGATGCCATAGTCTCACTGGCTCCAGACGGGAGCAGTTGAGATTCTTGTGCGATATTCACTGTAAAAAAAAAAAAAATCAAAAATAGTAAAATGTGACAAAAATAATCCAGACATCCTGTAAAGTTGGGTTAGGTTAGGTTTTAGTAGATATTTTGATGGAGGATGTTTTGTCCGTAGGATATTTTGTCAAACTCTCAATCGGTGTGCGTAAGGATATTTGTAAAGTCTGCTAATAAAGAACATTTTTGAAGAGGATTCAACGTAAAACGCTAAATTTCATATCTTCGAAACTTAGGCAAATTTACGGATATCTGAATTCTGCATAGTGAAAGTCAACCTAAGATAGAATAAGGCACCACACGTTGTGTTTTCTTGTTGCTATGTGGGGTATCGTGGCTGTCACACTTGATGCATGACTAAAACAACGATCATTAGTATTAAAGTTATTTTTCCTTTTCTGCTCGACCCATTACAAAGTTCGAATCAACATTTTATTTTTATTCAACGGTATAAGTGATATTTGTGAGTGAAATGGCGAATTTAACGTTTTCCACATTTAAATATCAAGTAACGTTAGCTTAAATGCCATGCGACATAACATCTGTCATAAAAAAAGTCTTTCGCAATATCAGAGTTCCATTGTACTTTTACGATGTATGGTCATGCTTAGGGATTAGGTTTCCCATATATAAATGCCATAGAGTATGTACAGAACGATACATTGAAATGGCAGAATGATATTAAAATTTTACCGAAAAAGGGATATTTTAGGGTTTGTAAAAATACTCGGAATACATCATGCAAATATTTTCTCTTCGAGTTTTGCATTTTGAGCCCCTATCTCGCACAGAAATTTATTTTATTTCTTTCTCCATGCAAAGTACTTATTTGAAAGGAATTGTTTTTAGGACTTTTTTGATAAAAGTATATATGTGTGTTTTAGGCGTCCTTTTTAAAATAGTGGCATAGCGAATGTAAATGAGGCACCCGCACATTTCAATCTACTACTTTAAATAAGTCTGCGTATTTAAAAAAAAAAACTCATTTGAAAATCATATCTTTCTACCAATTGGAATTTTTGGTGGTTTTATTTATTCGTTATTAAAAATTCTCTTAGAATTATTGCCAAATTTTGAAGAATTTTGATTTTGTGATTAATTTGATGCAGAACATCGTCCTGAGAATCGAGTTTCAAATCACTGCGGTGCTGAAGAGGGTATTACCAGAGAAAACCAGAAATATGTCATTTTTAAATCAGATTTTAGACGTATTGACTCTTTTCCACAAAAAATTATAAATGGATTTAGAAAGATTGTTCTTTTATCTAGCATTCGCATGTTTTAAATTTTGAGAAAAAATGACAATTTATAATATAATAAGGTTATACCATAGGTCGTTGGAAGATTTGTTAAATTTTCAAAAAATATTTTGTATTATACCACACCCATTTCAAATCATATAATCATGCAGTAAAATAAATCAATACATTATCTGGGTATCGCATGTTTTAGAATTTTAATTTTAGTTTAAATAAAATCATTAAAAAATATATACGTACATGTGTTTCTTGGCGAAAATTGGTCCGTTTGTGTATTTATTTGCGCACTTACAAACTAACATATTTCAGATTTTTTAACATTCTTATTTAATTTAGACATTATTGAAAAATGATAAATACTTATAATCAAAAAATGTTTACAAAAAGTATATTATTTTAATAGTTTTATCATCACGCCTTTCAGCATTTTTGGATGTAGGTATAAATCAAAGTAAATTTGAAATGAAATAAAATCGATATTGAGTTATAATTTTAAAAAGCTGGTACGGATAATAATTAATATTTCTCATTGTTACCACCCTACACGATCGTAAGAACAACTTTCAACGAAATGTGGATTTTCGGCCGCTAGCTGGTTAAACGCTCTTGATTTTTTCACTTCAAAAACGAAATTCAGCGTTTAAATTAATAGCAAAATTAAATCGTGTTGTAACGGGTTCTACTTCAGAACCCGGTTACTTACAAAAAATACACATGCAGGCGAAGACTCGCATTTTTTCCTAAAACATTTATCGGTAGAATTGAGACATTAGAATATTGTTAAATAAAATTAGGAAATTAAAATAACACGTTAATATTTTTTTTGTCTGTCGTTATTATTTCTAATTAACGCATTAAAAAATATTTCTGTATAACTAAACAATGACAGATAATGATGACCTGCAAAATGAAACACCATAGATATTTTTATAAAAATGATAGCGATTGTCACACTACGTATCTCATTTTTGCACCGGCATCAGTAAGATATTTATTAAATTATGTGACCGTTATAGTGAGACAAGTACGTTACCCCAGTCTTACATTTATTATTGTAGGATTTTTATTCAATCCTAAAGTGGTATATTTATGTACAAAGAAATTTTACCATCAAGACTAAATATCCCAGAAGAACACTCAACACTATTAAAAATAACGAATTTTATTAGCAAATAATATAATAATTAATTGCCTACAAGGACGAAATCAAGCACCCGGAAATCTATTATGTAGTAGGCCGTCCAATTTTAATTCCGAATGGTATTACTGAGTTTGAAAATGTACTCGTAATTTAAAATGCAATTTTTGGAGGCGGATTTGGGTGCCGCCGCCCCGAGACATTTATTGGATAACCAAAATCCTGCTTTAGGTTACCCCAAGTGGTTCGCTACGTTTAGTGACTTAGCAGGGGTGGCCGGGTTTATGGGGTGAAGTTTGTCTTGGTCTTGGCGGCGGATGCGTCTACCTACCGACTGCGTGGCAATCCGGATCAGGAGAGACTGATTGAGGGAGACCTTTTGTGTGGGAGTGGGAGGGATGGAATCATGGGTCTGTCACTTCTATACATATTGACCGCCAGATTCCTTCCCACCCCTCATACCTTTTTCCTCCCCAGAAGTTCAACTCCGTCCTCTCCCTAAAAAGACCCTCCACACAGGATCCCCAAAGATGACACAGGCCCCGAGGGAATTATTTTCCTCAGATCCTCGTGTGTGGAGCTAAAAAATGTAATAAGCAGTAATTGTTGAATGAAACACTATAATACATTGAATTATTTGACGGGTAGGAGTTTGTCATGTAAAATATGAAAGAAGGTTAAATACACATGGGTAGTCAAAAGGTAACATTGAGATACGCGAGTGTAAAGTGTAACCTGTAAAATAATACATGAATAAAGATGTGCCCAAAAGAAATGTAAGATGTGGCTAGCTCAGATAAAACATATCAATTTATTACAAAAGTTACAAGGACATTATTAATGCAAAATTAGTACTAAGCATGAGACTCTAAATATTAAAAGGTATTCTCAAGAAATATCTCAAGGTCGCCTAAGGCTCCAAGATAACCTTAGTTACGAGTAAATTGTTAAATATGAATAATAATATGTTACGTGATAAATTCTTAAAAAGGATCTAATCAGTATTTAAGAGAAATGTGGACGCCATTTCATTGCAATTTTATATCCCAATGAGAAAGGATAGCGAAATTAAATTTAAGAGTAAACCATGATCGAATAAAATAACCAAGATATTATATAACGTAGTAGACGCTCGCCATCTCGCGTTCGTAAATCGTCGGCCGATGTTGGAATTCTGGATTGTTGGGAGATCCATGTCGCAGCTCGCTCCTAGGCTGACTGCCTCAAGAATTCTTTCTTCCTTTCCTCGCCTGCCGGTGTCGCTGCAAGCATATAGTGTGGCCCGCACCCATTGTATTTCCGCGGTAAATTAAATATTGCCATCGTAGCGATAGGAACTGCTACAAGTTAAGCCGACCTAGCTCAGTGGACAGAGCAGTTGACCGGAAATCAGAAGGACGCGGGTTCGAGTCCCATCGGCGGGCATGTATCTTTACTCGGGAGTGTTAATAATTGTTACCCTTTGTGCTTGCTACTCAAAAAATTCTTGTCTTAAACATTAGTTTATCAATTAAAAATAATAATTTTAAAAGGAACTAAGGTAAAATATCTACCTCCAATATTGGTGTTGTGTTTCTAACTGAATACACTTTTGTAAAATATTTAAATTATAATGTTTTTAAAATTTGTTAACACACATGGCGGTGTGAGCTAACTTAAGATTAATAAACAAAAATACAATTTTTGCTTGTTCCGTGAGAGGTTCTGAGAATGTGATAAATAAATTGTCTTTTTAACTATCGACAGCCGGCTGTCTTTTATGATATACTTTATGCCTAAAAGTTCTGTGTAATCCCTTAGGTCCTTGCCTTGTGTTCCCTTTTCTATAACCCTTTTCCGAGTAGGGTCACGGTCCAATAGTCGCTCTCTGGCTCTGTCAGGTATCTTGTCCTGTGTAACTCCTGTATTCTCTGACGCCTCCGATCCCAGGAGATTTTCTGCCTTTCCACGAAGTTTTCTTTGCAATTCTAACGTTTTTCCGATGAGTTTAGCAAATGGCGAGACATGTCTGGTTCGAGAAACCAGTGCCCATTTTCACCAATTGACTATCCAAATGGATTTTCCTAGAATTGTTAAGTGGAGATTATGAAAATCAACACACCTCTGTTGTGAGTAACTAACACATTGCCTTATATATTAACCAACATATCGGTGCTTTTAGTTCCCACCATCAGATTTTTATGAAATTTGGAAATGTAATAAACATTCAAATTAAAATAAATTAATGAAATAATTAAAAACACTTTGTTTTTACCACAATAAACTTTATTTAAAAGTCAACATGTTTCAAGAACGATGTTCTCTTCATCAGGACATATAATGTACTAAAACTAAATGATCGAACATGGAAAGACAGACGTGGGTAGCAATGGAAGTAGTGGGGGAGGAGTGAGGTGGAAAGGGGAGGTGCTTAAAAGATTAACAAGGGGGAGGGGGGAGGGGAGAGGTGGAAAGTGTGGTGCTTAGAAGAACAAAAACAAAAATTACAAGGGAAATATGTTTAAGATAGGGTTATTCACAATATTAATTTGATAATATTTAAATTTCTATTGACATTTTTCCTAGTTTCTAATATTCGATCATTTAGTTTTAGTACATTATATGTCCTGATGAAGAGAACATCGTTCTTGAAACATGTTGACTTTTAAATAAAGTTTATTGTGATAAAAACAAAGTGTTTTTAATCATTTCATTAACAAAATGGTGCCACAAAGTGAATTTGCAAAATTTGAAGAAGTAAAATAAATAAATACAGGTAGGAAAAATATGGAAAACTTATTTACCCTTTTAGCGCGGTGTTAACTAAAATAAAAATAATAAAAATTAGAACCTACTTTTTTATTTTTCCAAAAATGTGTATTTTATTTTACCGCAATCATTTCTATACAAGAAACGACCAAAAATAATAAAAAATGTTTTAAAATGTGTTAACGATAATATTTATGCAAAAACAGCTTACCCGAGTGCTGTTTTGTCCAATGATTTTTTAGTTCAACTGTTCAGTTGTGGAATGATTGGCCGATATCTGTGTTTCTTCCCTCCTTAAAAATATATATCTTCACGACATAGGTTTACTTCTACTTTTTGCCCACAAAGACCCTACATACAGTAGATACAATTGAGAAGAAAGAAGAGGCCCCGGGGAAAATATTTTCCTCGGGCCTCCCGTTAGAGTTAGTGTAAAAAAACTTTGAAGTAGTCTGACTTATTTTTTAATTCTTTATTTTAATCGCTTTATTTTATTATTACCAAGTTTATTTTATTTCTTGGTACCTAACTAATTTTTACTTCGTTTAATTAATGTTCAGTTTTATTGGAATAACTTTTTAATAACTTTTGAAGGTTATAATATTTACGAGACACTATCTAGGTCACCAATTATTTTTTTATAACTTTGTCTCAAAAGAAAGCATTCTAAAATATGAAAAAAAGTAATAGATAATATATTATTATTAATTCCGAATTTGAAATAGATCGACAAAAACGATGCAAATAAAATATTTAGAATAATAAGTTTTCAGTATAGTTTTATAACATTAACCATTGTCCAATTTGAACAATTGTCCAATTTCAACCACTTATTAGATAACCGACAACCGTGCCTTGGTCACCTCAAATGGTTCGCTACGTTTGGTGACTAAGCAGGGTTCCCGTATTCATGGAGTTGAGATTCGTGTAGGTCTTGGCGGCCAATTCGTTTGCCCAACTACTGCGTGATGCATTGGCCCGATCGGGAGAGATGGTTGCACCGCATTGGGATGAATGAATCATACGTCCGTCACTCCTCCTTTTGCTTCCCAGAACTTCATCTCCTTCCTTTCCCTTAAAAGTCACTCCACACAGCATTCCCAAATATGACATAGGCCCTGAGGGAAATTCTTTCCTCAGGGCGCCCTATGTGGAGTTAATGTACAACGAAGCGATACAATTTCGATCGCCTTCAGCCTCCCGTCGTCCCTCTTGCTAATTTCACGCCCAACTTTCATACAGCAGTTTTGGCATCTGAACGTATTTTGAGCTTATAACTTGTTGATTATTAGTACTTAACACTGCCATTAAGCTAGGTATGTTCCAACACATTAAGTATTTATTACCTCGGGGCTCATTAAATCAATTAAATCTTTTGTTGATTTCTGATTGATGGTGATGTGAAGTAGACAGATTCATCAATTCTTCTAATCGGTTTAGCTGAGAACTGTAGTAATTATGAAAGCACATTTCAAAAATAATACATTAGCTTAACGTTGGTATGTCCAAAGAATTTGAACTATAATCTCTAAAATTTTCAATACATCAGCATGAACAAATATTATTTCTTTGGGGCAAAATGATTTCGTAAATCAGGCTTACCCTTTTGAACTCGGGAATTATCGATGGAGCAATCACTGTTCGTAAGCCTTTTTCCGTGATATGAATTACATATATGAATATTTAACTCCACCATTTGGAATCCGTATCTATTACAGAATACATAAAAATTCCCTTGAGCGTGTCCAACATAAATTCTTACGACGCATTAATTTTAAATTGGAAATATCCATTGAAAACATTAATTACTTCTCCCCGTTACATATACTGGGACTTGATACATTAAACATTAAAAGAAATAATAATTTAGTCTGACTTATTTTATTTATTTAAAATTGTTAATAACTTGTTGAACTCCCCTGAACTTCTTTCGTTAATATGTTTGTAGATCAGTGCGTCACAAATTACCTTACTATTGTAATAATACAGGATCTAATGCTGAATTATGTTCCATAATAAATGACCTGCATATACTTGGTAATAAATATGTTGTTGATGATGTGATAAATATTGAAATATTATCAACATACAAACATTATTTAATTGAAGCTGTTTGTCAGCGTAATCAAATATACCTACTTTAACAGCCTTACTAAAAAAAACCACAGCGCGACCAATGACCTGTGTTATTACAATAACATAAATAAACCCCGTATACACTAAAACACGATATATTACTAATAACCCTCTTGCGTGATCATGTTGTAAAAATACATTCAATGTATTTTAGATCTGACAACGTTGTAATTTCTTAGAATTTACTTATTAAATTGTTTGTTTCCATTCACACCCGGTAGGTGGCGACGGTTAGTGCGCATGCGCATTTGTCGTTCGCGCTGGAAAAAATTAAAGCCGCGAAAAAATCTGGCTCCGCGGATGTGTGTTTTAATTTTACTTATATGTGATTATAAATTATATTATAATGACCAATTCACTTTTATATTCATATAATTAGTATATTGGTGTTGAGTGGTTTTACATCAGTTTTACAATCAAATTATCAAAGTAATAGTACTTTGAAGGTCGAACTGTCAGGAAATTGTTTTTTAGGTTACATAAAAAATTAAATTTACATTGTATGGTCTTTATATTTTGAAAATTTATTCAAAGTTATGTTTTTTTATATAACTTAAATATCTAATACACGTAATGGTAAACGTATCAAAGAAATTAATGTCTTAAGATGTGCAAGCAATGCATTAGAATTTCAGTTTTTTTTATTATTAATTTTTTGGAATTAAAACCAAACTTAAAATTTTTTTTACAATTTTTTATTGTATGAAACAGAAAAAAGTAAAGTGACAGTTTTCTTCCAAATTCATTACATAAAAGGATAGTATTTTTAAATTTTGTTTTTTTTTTATAAATTTCTCTACACTTTCATCAAAAATAAGATAATAATAAGTAAGAAATTTTTTTCTATTTTTTTCCTCGTTTGAATCTTAAAATTTGGCAGTTTTTTAAAACTAAAGTCTATTTCAAATACATAAATCTAAAAGGTAATTTTATCTGGTTTTTATAAATAGTATTTGTTTTTACGACACCTTCAAAAATAAGAAATATATAGAACATTCAAAATTTTTACAATTTTTTAATTAGTAATGTTTTCTCATCCGCGGCCGTTTGTCAATTGAATAAAATTTTCACTGGGTTTTTTAGTAAGGCTGTAAATGTTTATATTCTTCATTAATGTTTACTTCCGGAATTTTTAAATTTATTCTGATTACGTACTTTACGTAGTTATTTTTGTTAGTTCAAAATATCTTGTATACATGTATACGAGGTTTTCTTTTTCTTCATATTTATATTGATAATAGCATACTATTTGTACTTTACGCTGTCACTTCAACATGTGATTTTTATTTTTTTTCTTAACTATGTACATCCATTTCCAAAAGGCCACTTGCATCACATTTAAAAAAATTATGGTTTAGGCAAATATTCTAAGACATTCTGTATTTTTTTTTAATGGTATTTTTGAAACCCTGGCGATTTTTTGAAAATTTCAATCCGAAAAATCAGACAATTTTTTATAAACCGGAAAGACGGGACATAATTATATATGTGCGAAAAAACAATAATTACGTAGCCGAAAACCATTTTAAAAAAATAACGTTTTCCACAAGAAAGGGCACAGGAGAATAACGAGGCATACCAAAAATATTACATCTCATAAATGTTTTTTTCCTTGATTCATCTTATTGATCATAAATCATTATAATGTTCAACGTCTATTTTACCAAATCCAATGTAATATACTTGTACTTGAAAATTATAATATTAATAAGAATATAATAAAATTTTATTTTGTTGAAATCAGCACCACTACCATTATACCTCTAAAATACGTACAGACAACGTAAAATGTACGGGGTTCTTTTCATAACATCTGTCAAAAAGTCAAACCAAATGATAAGTTCACAGGGAACAAACAATAAATCTAGTGAGCGTTAAAAGTCAAATTTAAAAATTCGCCTGAAATCGCCCGAAAGTGTGGCCATATAAAAAAAATAAACCAGCGTGGAATTTTACAAAATTAATAGGAACATTTTCGCAGACGGGACATTTTCATGTAGTTACGTCACGGGCCCAAAAAAAACTATACATTTCTAAAAAAAATTACTAACATTTTCGTAAACTTAATAAAAAAATCTATCCACACGATTTTTTCCAAGTCGTTATGAAATCCATGCAAGTGGCCTATTATTTTAATTCCTATGTAAAAGCCATTAATCGGCGTTAATTCATAATAAATAAATAAATATATGTAAGCATTTAAAATACAAAGATTGTTTCAGTTCTTACAAAGAATTCAAAACATTTGCGTTTTTAGTGTTTAATATAAAAAAAATGTGACAATTAATAATAATTATTAGCATTGTGGCAGCGAGCGACGCAGCTATTTTGAATCGCAGATTCATTCCTATTGGCTTCTCCCCGCCAATAACGATCCCACAATATTTTCACCTAGTCACCGACTGCCGCGCTGGTACGAAATAAGAGGAATCATTCTGTTCCGAATTGCCGACGACGCAACAGCTCGTAAATCGCTGCGTGTTCGCTTCCACTGATCCTTATAAATAAGAATATTTTATAAATATGAATTACGAGCTTTTTCCTGCGGCTTCGCTCGCATGGTATTAGGGGATTCCCACTCCACCTCCTCCATCTTCCCTCTCTCCACACCACTCCCCCCATGAACCCCCCTCCCCCTTCCCGTACACTCACCCCTACCCCCACCCCTTACCCCTACCCCCACCATCCTCCTCCCCTCCCCTTCCTTCCGCCCCCGTCTCCCAACCCTAACCCCCTCCACCCCATCCTCCACCCCTCCCCCCTTCCATCCCTGCCCTCTCCCACCTCTCGCATTCCACGCATTTATTCCCAGTACATTCAGTTTTCAAACTGCTCACGTGCCACCTATTACAATTTTCATACAAATTTTATACAAATTTCATAATGGCTAAGCTCATAGTTTTATACAAATTAACGAACAAAAAAATAATTATCCAATTTGGTGCAGTCATTTCGGCGACTCAGTTTTAGAGATAGATATTAGCTGTGACGCCAACAAAGCACTCCTTTAAGCGTGAATTGCCTAGTTAAAAAAAAACATCGTTTCCAACGCCATATTTTTTTGTTTGTTTTTTTTTTTTTTTAATTTTTTTTTTTTTTTTTTACAGTGAATACCACACAAGAATCTCAACTGCTCCCGTCTGGAGCCAGTGAGACTATGGCATCCCCAATTGGGGTATGTTGTGAGGCTGGAGGTAGTGGGGAGGGGAAGGAGGTGGGGGAGAGGTAGGTTGGGAAGTACCTGGCTATTCAGATCTGGTCACCAAACACGGCTAAAGCCATTTTCAAGCAACAATTCAATTCTGAATGGTGGTATTACACCAGGGCGACACTAACAGTATCTTCCACTCTGGAACATGCTGCAAATATACTACACATTATTTTAAATGAATTAATTGTGAAATAACACAAATTAATCAAATAAAATTTATTTGCATATGCCGGGTTCGAACCCGCGACCTCCGGATTGTGAGTCAAGAGTCTTACCCACTGGACTACGGAGGCTTTTCTTCTGACGTTTGCAATAACTCGATTTTGTTAGGTTAGAAAACGTACGATAAATAATTTCATAACGCCAGAGCTTACTAACATATATTTTTTAAATTTAATATAATATAATGGTACCATGTTTATAAACAAGAAATAAAGTTTTTCTAATAAAATACATTAAATAATAATACGTATTACACCCTTTTTAAGAGCAGAGCTCGAGTTAAAAAGGCGGATAAACGCCCATATATAGCCTATAGTACTCGCAAATAATGTAGCTTTCTTTTAGTGAAAGAATTTTTAAAGTCCATTCAGTAGTTTTTGGGTGAAAGAGGAACAAACATACATCCATACAAACTTTCGCCTTTATAGTATTATAATATAATAGGATAGGATGGTACGGATGTAAATTGTTATAATAAACAGTGTCAGTGCTTATTTGGTTTATGCACAATCCACACATCTCATCCCCCATAGCATGTTAAAAATATTATTGAAGAGTCACTTGCCTAAATGCTGATAGGGTAACTAAATTGTACTCTAATTGGAAGTATTCTGTTGTACAATAATTATAAAAATATATATATTTTTTTAAATACTTATAACAGTTAGATAAATTGCACTTACCTGGGTCTTGAACCCCCCGTGTCCATACACAAAAACTATCAATCTATGCAATGCGCGCATTTAGCAGGGAAAAAATAACACTATTTTAAAAAGACTGACTTCAAAGATAGTATAACCGTATTCAAAACCAGTACAAAATTTATTTCTTGGAATTAAATAAACAAAGTTTTCACTAACACAACGTGAATGGATAATTACTGTTAGTTGCTTAATTAGTTAGACAAGTCCATTGTCACTCAGGAAAGTGGTACTTGACATGTGTAAACAAAATGAAATAGAAACTAGACACTTAAACAAGTTGTATTTGGTTGTCAAAACTTCTAAGTAAAATCTCTAAGGAGGGCTTGTCAATTCGTAAGTGGTCGAAGTTACTTTAAAACGTTGTTACGTAATATGAAAGGAGTAATATTATAACAATTTAATATGACAATCTACTCTTTCCACCTGTCTCTAATGTCAATGGTTTTGTGTCACCCTTAGTGGTGAAATTTAGTGACGTGAATGTTGAGATGGGGAGAAAGGAGAAGATAATGATAAACAAAAATGTTTTTTCTTTATTCGGTGAAATAGTTTGTTGCTACCAGCAGGCAAATGAACTTTTTTTTTCTATTTTAAAAAGAAAGAGTAACATTCTCGGGTTACGAACGATGTTTGAAAATCTCCTACTACCACCTCTGTAGTGATGGAGGACTTAGCCAGCCGAGGGATCGAACACGTGACGCCTGGGTGGGACCCAAACGCGATGCCTGCTCAACCACTGACATTATGTGGTGATCGTCTGTACGAATGATCCTGATTTAAAAAAAGTTATTTGTTTTTTTGAAGTGAAAATTTCTTTAGCATCGTCGTGATTTGAAACTCAGTGAAATGTAAAAGCGACAATTACACGTATATCTACGGGATTTAGTTTGCGAGAGAATGAGATAATCGGTCTCCACTTTGTGCGGTGCTTTGTAATAATCGGTCTTCTCTTTGGGCGGTGCTTCGTAGCCTCTCCACTCTTGTCTAATTTAGTTTTCTGAAGATTTTATTTCTACCGCATGTGAACTGCACACTTATATTTAAAAAACAACAACCGCCTGGGACCAATGAGACCATGGCATACCTGTGGGGATGCGTCCTTGTGAGGCTGAAGGCAGTGGGAAGGGAAAGGAGATAGGGAAAAGGGAGATGGGGAAGTATCTGACTATTGAGATGTACTGAGAAACACGGCTAAAACCATTTCAACCAACGAATCAATTCTGAATGGTGATCTTACACGAGGGCGATAATGAGTGTATCTTCCACTCTGGAACGTGCCGCAAATATGTTTTATAGTTTTTAAAAAACGTGTAATTATACAATTCAACGAAATAAAATTTACTTGTGCACGACGGGATTTGAACGCGCCACCTTCGAGAGTCGAGAGCCTTCTCGACCACGAAGGTCTTCAGATAAATTTCTAGGTATGTTTTTCGTTCGATTTCCGGATTGTGCAAAAAAATCATATTGGTTATTTCAAACATAATACAAATTTGAAAAAAAACAAACGAAATATAAATAAAAAAATACCTATTCTGGGTTTATATTTATAAAGCTGAAGTTCAACATTCTTCCGTTTAAAACGTTTGAATATTGAAAAATTATTTCGACCATAAAAGTATTAACCCAAACTGGAAAATTCCCAATTACCCAGATTCTCTTCTTCCATCATCATCATCTTCTTCCCCTTATCCTATTCGGGTCGGGGACCCATTGCATCGACAAGGCTCCTCCATTCGTCCTTTCTTGTGCTGATTGTTCGGCCTCTGTCCATGGTAGTCCCATCCTCTCCTCACACAGTTTCTCTACTACCAACTCTAATAGTAGCAATTTGCGAGTTTTCACGAAATGTGGTTTAATCTTTTTAAATATACTTAGATGAATTTCACTTCTGTTTTCTCAATTGAATGAATGTATGATTGAAGAGGAATCTAGGAAGTGGAAATTAACCAACATTTCATCGAACTGAATCTCGGAGTATAGACTGGTTGTCAATGACAATGCATTCTCTCAACTTTTGGTGATCACACAAGCACACGCGGACATGTGTGCATTTCTCTGAAATTGAATGATATTACAGGAACTTATATACAAAATAAACGTATGGTTTATTAATTCGGGATTTGGCCCGGTTGATGGCGCGATTGATTTAGATTTAGATCAATGGGTAGGCAGATTCAATCCTCAAACAAAAACGTATGAATTATTGTAAATCCTTTCATTAAACACTTGTTCCACTAAAAATAGCCTAAGAAATAAAATAATATCAAGTTACTTTTCTGACCATATCTTACGACAAAAAATTAGTTCAAAAGGAAAATGATTAATATTTTGGTAGCGTTGTCGCGATTTCATCATTTATCATTATCATTTTTACTTGAAAGAAAATATTTTCGACCTTCTACGTGATATTTTAAATCGTTCAAATCATAATTAATTTGATTTATAAAAATCACCTACCTTAAATTGAGAATAATGAGATAATATATTATAAATAAAGGGATGCACTTTCTGCGAAGAAAGTCTACCCTCTCTGCCTACTTAAACGTCGCGATTTTGAGAAACTTTGCAATTTTTTGCTGTCTGCAACATGAATCTAGTGAACAATATTATGATTTTTTTTAAATATTTTATTTAATTCTTTATTTTTTCACATTATATCATAATATATAATACATACGTACATTTCCAAAATAATTTCATTTTCGCATTCGCGAGAAACATCAACGCCGATTCAGAAACCAAAGTTTCATCGCTTTACATCTTTGGAAGGAGGGTATGGGTACCGCCGTCCCATTTATTGGATAACCAACACCTCTGCCATAGCCTCACCCCAAGTGGTTCACTACTTTTGATGACTTAGCAGGGTTGTCGGTTTTATGGCGTGAGAATTGTGTAGGTCTTGGCGGCGGATGCGTCTGCTCGATTACTGTGTGGTGGGCCGGTTGAAGAGACTGGTTGAGGTAGACCTTTTTACCTCTCCGTCCGCCACCCAGAAACTCCCAGATTCCTTTCCGCCTTTCGTACCTTTTTCACCTATTCATACCTCCTTACTTCCCAGATCTTTCTCTCCTTGCTTTCCTTAAAAAACCCACCATACGTATGAAGACCACGTACGCCACGAGGGAAAATAATTTCCTCGGAGCCTCCTGTGAGGAATTAAAGTTTTTTTTTTTTCGAACATTTGTTATTATATGACACATCAAAACACCCTTGACCTCATTTTACCCTGATCGCTGCGCAATTGTATTTTATTATTATTATTTTTTACTGTGAATACTTCACAAGAGTCCCAGCTGCTCCCGTCCGGAAACAGTGATACTATAGCATTCTCAATTGGCGTATGTTGTGAGAGAAGGAGTTGGGAAAGAGGAGGGTGGGGAAGTATCTGGATATTCAGATCTGGTCACCGTTTCAATTCTGAATGGTGGTGAAATATATTATATAGGTATTATTTTTAAATTAATTAATTGTGAAATAATACAAATAAATCAAATAAAACTTATTTGCGCACACAGGGATTCGATCCCGCGACCTTCGGATTGCGAGGCAAGAACCTTACCCCTAGACTACGGGGCCGTTAACTGTTTATCTCTCCACAACGTGGAGAGATAAACAATTATTGCGACGTCATCTTTTTCATATCCGGTCCGCTTCCGTATGAAAAAAAATATCCGAGTGCAGTTTACACGCGGTAGAAGCGAAAATTTACCAAAACAATCTCAACCAATACTTGAAAAGTGAGGTCATAATCAAAGCGACCAATAAGCGCAGAGCTCGTGTAATTTCCGTTTCATATCTCAACCAATGGGAGCCTTTAAAAGTGACATTTCCGTTTCATTCGAAATCCAAATCACAGCGGTGCCATAGAAGTTTCACTTCAAAAAAAAACTTTGAAAATATGCTTAAAAAACATATATTAAAAAAGTTAGTTGGAGTTCTTCTTTGTTTACTTTCATATGTTATTATTATGTCACAATCCTCGTATCTCTTTCAAGCGACATTACACAAAAAATAGTAATATTATGCAAGTGAACGCCTTTAGACTGGATTCTTCCGACTTTCACTCTCCTTATGTGGACTTCGGATGACAATGTATGGCCAAATGTATGGGAATATACATAACTCGATGCTCAGTCAATGGCGATGTATTACGACACGAAGAAACGGGTATTGAGGAGTAAAAGAAATGTGAATGATTGTGAGACACTTGTAAAAAATGAATGTATGTTCAATGTGGTTGTTTCAAAAGGATCAAGAAATGGCTGTAGAACCTTTTAATATTATAAAACCAATTATTTATATGTATAAAGGTGAGAGAACTACGGTATTCAGAAGATCAACAAAAAAATCATCAAATTTACTAATTTAAATTTTTTTGATTCCATGTGAAATATTTTTGCGTGACAGTACTAACGTTATTTGGTACTGATTGTGGAAATAATTCAGAAAAGTATAAAATTAGTAACAAAATTACATATTAATCGATTAATAATTCTTTGTTTGAAATGTGTAATTCATCAGTTAAAATTTTATTCGAAAAGATAAATAATGTCTGACTTATCTCTGCTTAGTTAAAAAAAAATTAATTACAAACATTAAAAATAAAATTGACAATATTATATGAATACTATCAGCTTCACAAATCCTACAAGTACAGGGTGGGGCAGAGTGGAGTTACTAGTTTCAAAAAATCACTGAAGGCCCCCCAGACCGAGCAAAGGGGCGGGTGGGTGCCGTTTGGTCGGAAAAATGATGCCGTTTATGTTAGTAACCATATCGTGGTCAGTTGAGTACCGGGATTTTATTGAGGAGACGTTCTTTAAAAACGGGGAAAGCATTGTAGCTACGCATGGGTCGGTTCGAGTTAAATCGTAATGACAGTATTCCTGATCCCAAAAACCATTCGAAAATGGATCAGTAATGTGAGGTGGACAGGAACTGCAGATAGTAAATTACCAGTTGGGTTACTTATGAATCCATCCCTCCTGAAAGCCATAGCCCATGCTGTCCATCGTTCATGGGAAATTTCGCAAAAGCTCTTTCCAGGTCAACTGATTTCTTTGCGGGGGGATATTCCATGGCCCCCTCGCTCTCCCGATTTGACCCCGAGTGATTTTTTTCTGTGAGGATACGTCAAAGCTGAGGTAAACAAACTTCGACCTCGAACCCTTGAAACTATGAGCGAGGCGATTGAGGTTGTAATCGCTGGAATTCCGCAAGATATGCTGGGAAGAGTGGCCGAAAACTTCATTGAAAGGGTCAATATGCGTATTGCTCGCCAAGGCCGCCATGCCAGACGATATCATTTTCAAAACATCATGAAAAAACGGCATCATTTCCCCGACATAATGGTACCCACTTTGCTTCTCTGCTCGGTCTGGGGGGCCTTCAGTGATTTTTTTAAACTAGTAACTCCACTCTGCCCCACCCTGTATTATAATACCCCATTTCACGGGTTTGTGCTAGTTATTATTTAAAATACAATAAATTGGTAATAATAATCATTGTTTCTTAAACACAAAATGTGAAAACATTCCTACGCTACGAATATCTGACAATGTTTGATTTCCTCCCTACTTCCATGATTACAAGACTAAAATATTGCCTATGCATTGATGGAGCTGGTGGAGGATTGAACTCAACTCTTTAAACAACTCGACCACGCAACGTCAAAGCATTTTCACGCCAGCTATCTTTTTATAATTACATCCCGTACGTCTTCTACATTCATATACATAAATTCTTGCCATTGCAAAATCCGACTCTTGTTTCGCTTTAACGCGCCACATCTTTCTGGATCGTCTTCGATATATTCTTCGATGCACTCCCACGCCATAATGGAAATAGTTCCACCTAAACACCGTTCTACTTGTTTAAACCATCAAATTGTCTCTTTTTATATTGTATTCACATTCCTCGCAATCATGTGTATATCGAAAGAATGAAAATACTTATGTAAGTCCAGTCTTACCTACAAAAGTAAAAAAAAAAACGTGCACAGAAGCTTAAGAGCTGGGGCAGTAAGTAGTACTAATTTCAATTAAAACCTCGAATCAACCTGCAAATATAATAAATATTAAAAATACTTACAGCATTATTGAGAAACTGCCTAGATTTTAGTATTTATATTCTCTTGTATACATATCAACCGCTTAAAAGGAAGCAGTGTGACTCAAAATAGATCAAAAACCTCACGTTACATCCGACGTTCAAACTGCTCTGAGGTTTCGAGAGATAAGCGTCCAGCGCGGTCCATTTTTTTTTGCAACCGTGATAAAGATGCCTCGTGAGAGTATATAAGAGGCTGCGGTCCAAACCAGTCCACACTCTCTGCTCTGGTCTTGATCAGGCTTAGTGGATCTGTCCCAACGGTTTTACAACAATAATAATACAACTTGGCAACCGGTAAAAGTTCAAGTTATTTTACAAGTCTCGCAGCTTTGACAAGACCGGTGATAAGGCTGAAAAGTCGTTGATTTCGCGAGTGCTGCGTTGTTGAATACGTGATTTTATTATTGGAACTGTTTGCTGAGTGTTTCTGTGATACAAGTGACTGATTTCTAGCGATATGAAGCTTTTGGTAAGAATGAAAGGTTTCGGGAATAAAGTGCTAAAATAATTTAGCTAGAGCAGAAATAAATGCTCCCTTTTACAAATTTTTGTTTCAAACCAAATATTCGTAATTATTATATATTGCTGTTTTGCTCTAAGAAAGTGAAATATACTTTTTAATAAAGTTTTTAAATGCACGAAATACAGGAAGGTGCTGCTCATAAAGCTGTAAAGCGTGGAACATCCAAATAAAGTGTTTTTAATGGAATGTCAACTTTATTGACTAATCGTTGTAATTTATTTTGATTTGTCTCTTTTGGAAGGTACACAGTTTAACAGCCCTTATAAGTTGCACGTCCCTGAAAAAGCTAATGTCATTATAATCCGCGAAAGTGGTTTCAAATTCAATTATGAAAATAAACAAAAAATCCAATAACATTTTCACTCAGTTTTCTGAAATTAGCCTACTTTTGACATGATAAGGCATATAAATAAATTTGCTAAATATGGCGCTTTTGAAAGCGCAGAAGGTTGATAAAGGGGTTGGTAAGGCACTTTGTGAAAAACGCTTTTAATTATTTAAGGCAAAGAAAGTAATTATTTACCTTCGGAGGAAGTCAGAAACACGCCATTATTATTTAATCTTTTATTATACTAGTTAACACAGGATTCTTTGAGGCAAGACTTGTAAAACTTTTTTAACAACCTTCCAAGCAGTTGTTAAATCGCCCCTTTAATGCAAAAGAAACACATCTGCGTTTTAAGAAACCGAAATTTGGTGCTTATTATACATATTATATAAAAACATTAAATAACTGCATACTGCAATTATTTTTTTCTGTAATCGGTAAAAGGGTTCAAAGATAGGTATATTTATTTACAAAAAACGTTTTATTTTAAAAATGTATAAAATTTGGTATTTATTTATTTATTAATCTTTTTTACACCCGTAGGGCGATTATAATAGATTTATATTATGGTTACAATTTTTTACAAAGGTTAGTAATAAACAATGGTTTCATATGTTTTACAATTTGAGTAAATTAAAAAAGTTATAATCTAAACATTAATCTAAACAAACAGTTGAAAATGTAGATATCATTTTTTTGTATATTCGTGCTACGCATAGAAACATATAAAGTGCATTAACTTCGGGAGGTGATTCTACATGATAGTACAAGTAATAAAGATAAATAACTTTTTTCGAAATTACAACTTTTAGGGGTAGTTTTGAAGTAAAAAGATAAAATTAGTCCGGCGTGTGCGGCAAGATTTATTATTTTCCTCTGTTACGAGACAGGCCAATCACAATAGAGTCGGGCGCCCGGCAGGCTCTCAGCAAGTAAGATCATACCTCACACTAAGGATTTTGAGTAGGTACGTCTTTTGTATGGGAAAAATATGTTGGATTTTCGGAAAAAGTTGTTAATCTTTTTTACTCCTACCATCATGTAGAATCACCTCCCGAAGTTAATGCACTTTAACCCCGGACACCCTGTATATTATCTAACAATTATCAATAATTCTCATAAGTCATAAGTTGAGATATTATAAGTCTTTTAACTCAATGATGTCTTTGAATTCAGATACATTCTGCATTTTTAAGTCATAATCACGATTTTCGCATATACGCTTCTTGTGAATTACATGAGCGAAATATATTCGTAGATATTAATAAAATGCGAAATAAATATAAGATTGTTGTAACATAATTTTAATAATAAAATTGAGAGTAAAATCTTTAGTGTTAAATAAATTGGAAACATCGCTAAGGGCCTCATTATTTAAGCTCTTAATGTTACGTAAAATTTTGCGAAACATAAAAGACAAAACGATTTTTTACTGAAGTCGACAGAGCTTAAATATAAATATGAAAAAACGTTTTTCATCCATTGTTTCCCAAAAGAATCAAGTAACAATTCGGGTTTTGTTTTTCAAGAGCTAAGGCAATCTTATTTGGACAGAAGACTTTCAAGTTATTATGAAAATTTTACAAAGGTAGGAATTTTGTGAAAGGTGCGTTTTAAAGATTGATTCTTAAGAAAAATTATGAAGAAGGAAACTAATATTCTAAAAGTGTGCAAACTAGTTGAAAGCACAGGTTCTAATTCATTTACCAAAACTCTTGGAGCACTAAACTGACACTCCCAAGATGTGTAATCGAAGCCAAATTGAGTTGAAATTGATTTCGCTAGTCTACATAATACCCTTAAACACCTAGGACCCATGCAGGATAATGATAATGACATTCTGTTCAAGAAAGATTTTCCATTTTTGGAAACATTTCTGATATTAATTTCACCTTAAGTAAGGAAAATTAGGGCTAACTTCGTTAACTTGTAGACGTCCACAATAATCCGTCAATCTTTTCAAAGTGAAAATATCACTATTTTGAAAATTATTTAGACATTTAGTATCGCCCTGGAGAAAGACCACTATTCAGATTTAAAAAGTTCTTGAATTGGCTTTAACCGTGTTTGGTGATGAGACCTGACTAACTCCCAACATTTCTCTTTACCATCTTCTTCTCTTCTCCACTCCATTCAGCCTCAGAATATACGGGGAGACCATAGTTGCACTGCCTCTGGACAGCTTGAGAGCTAACAGTTGGGAACCTTTTGGGGTGAATGCATAGAAATAAATTGAATGCGTTTTCGCAAAAATTTTCACATTTTTGACAAAAAAAAATTTTTTTCAGTTTCTGACAATCCTGGCCACCAGCTGCGTGTGCCTGGCTCTGGGTAAGGAAGCCGAAAAGTCAAAGGAAGAGCCTTCGTTAAACTTTGGTGACAAGAAGACGGACAAAAGAGGAGCCGTGGAGATACAAGCCTCCAACTCGGCCTACATCACCCCAACCCCCAGTCTGCTTGCTGGTAATTATTGTACTCACCCCTTTATATAATTCACGCGTTTATTTTTTTAAGTTTTTGGAGGCAAGTGAAGATACTGCCGCCCGGAAACACCTCTGCCCTAGGTCACCACAAGTGGTCCGACAAGTTTGGCGAGGCTTGTTCAGGTCTTAGCGACGGATGCGCCTGCCCACCAACTACGTGGTTGGCCGGATCGGGAGAGTCCAGTTGAGGGAGACTCTGACCTCTC
The DNA here is from genome assembly GCA_929108145.2 of Limnephilus rhombicus. NCBI lineage: Eukaryota > Metazoa > Arthropoda > Insecta > Trichoptera > Limnephilidae > Limnephilus > Limnephilus rhombicus. The sequence continues at coordinate 28,893,457 of OV815277.1, read as the reverse complement.
CAGCTGGACTCTCGGCCCATTGCCTTGCGGTGTAGTGGGAGGGATGAATTCAACCGTTGGTCCCGCAGATCCTCCCCACCTCTCACACCCTTTTCTTTTTACAGAACTTTACAGAAAAAATACCCGTTTACAGAACTTTCTTTCCTTTCTCCTTGCTTTCCTTAAAAAGGCTTTGCAAAAGTTGACATATGCCTTAAGACTTTAAGAGTAATTATTTCCCTCAGTGCTTCTTGTATAGAGTTAATGTTAAAAAAGGATGTCTGCGGGGATGTTAGTAATATAAAAATAAAAGATACTTTAAAACATATGTTACATAATGTGAGTTATGGCTGAAAATCGAAGCATTAGTTATAAAGAAGTAATTCCATGAAATGAGAATCAAATGAATAAGGAAATGAGAATCATTTTTAGATTAAGATCCGGACATGCCCTAATGGGAAGAATATTGTGTTTGATAGACTTCTATAATTTTCCAATGTGCTCAATATGTGAACAATTCGAAGATGTTGAATATACTCGTACATTGTCGAAGTGCATTGTGTGAACAACAGAGAGTGACCATATTAATAATCTCGAACCCATCCGAAATTCAGAATCTATGCCATTTCAAGAATCGGGAAATTTGTTGAATAATGTAAATGGGAAAATATTTAAAATTGAATTCTTACATAAAACACTAAGTACTTTTAAAGAATATTGAGAATGACAACATATTATTATTGCAATTTAAAAATAGAAAACCAAAAATGACAACATTATGTGAGTCAGAAGCCTTGATACGTGTCCAAAAAAAGAAGTAGTTACGAGTAATTCATTGTTTTAAACATAAATAACCCTTAATTGTAACATTCATTGATAATAATATGCTAATTGTCTTATATTTGTATCCAGTCATATCTTTTTATCTTCACAGTACTTAGTTAATTGATTTGCATGTTTAATGTGAGAGTATTCCCCACAGTTTCCCATGGACCGACAATTATTCCAGTCGGCACATCCGCCCCAGGGATCGTCTATGCCCCGCAGAAGCAAATCGTTGCCTCCGTATCCCCTTCTCAGGTATTATTCATTACTGTAACATTATTATTAATTACCTTTATTTTCAGGAATGTTCACAAAACAAATTATTTATTGATAAAGTGTTACGAATACCAATGATATTTACGCAAAGGTAAATTTTTTCTGTAATGCAATGTTTTAATTTCAATGTCGGTAAATCGATGTTTACTTACTAGATCTTAAACGATTTGTACAATGTATAGGTGTAATGTCTGTAACATTGTCCGCTTGGTGTGGTGGTAATAGGAGATTTGCAAATGTCACCAGGTTTTTCGTACCCTGGAATGTTTGTCTTTCTTTTAAAAAATGTATGTAATTTACTAGATGCAACCTAAACTGAGGCAGGTTATCATTGAACTATTTGCACGCCAGATTCCTATGAGGTATGCACCTTCACTTAGCAATTACAACGCGAGCAGTTATTTTCCGTCAAGCCCTAGAATTATTATGTAAATAACTCTACAAAAAGCATTAAAAGATACATTTTTTAATATTTTTATGGTTAAAAGCTAAAGTTTCGATAGTGACAATAAATTTTATCAATCGCCATGTCTTGAAAATGGCCTTTAAAAGTAGCAATATTCACAATATAAATTATTGATGTTGTAAATTTTACCATATTTGCATCATAAACAATTCGGCTTGTAATTGCTGAGAAACAGATTAATAATGGATTCAAAAGCAGAAACGATTGTCACGTAACAAGCAAGCAATTTCATGTCTTTCTTCTTTTTAATTGTTTTCAAGTTTGATTCGCAGAACTCATTTTAGGTTTGATAATGCCTTCAGAACTTATTTACAAATACACTTTTTTTTATTTTTGTATTAAATTGAATGATAATATTATTGAAAATCGACGGTCCCAAAGAACAAAGTTGGATGTCCGCGACTTTGTAGTTTTGCAATAGAGCTCTTTAAAGTTTCGTTTCCACATTTTTGCAGTTTTTGAGATCAAGAAATTTTGTGTCGTTTTAATATTTGGCGTTACTTCTCATTTTATAAAACAATCCTAAAATACAGTCTTTGAAATCATCAGAACAAAATTAATAATATAAGCCAACAAAACATTTTTAACAGTTCTATTTTTCTTTTGGGACTATTTGGGACCGTCGATATATAAGCGAAAAACAAAAACAACGAAAAATCCCGTCCTGCAGAAAGTATTTGTCTCTTTGTATAGATTCTAAAAATAATATTTAATTTGAATTTGGAAATAATAAGTTGATTGTATTTAATCAAACGAAGACAATATTTGCGAAACTTAATCGAAATTCTGAAAACAGAAAAATCAGAAAAAGATATGGTCACATCTGGGACTCGAACCCAGGACCTTCGCCTTGCCGGGGTGTAACTCTACCAACTGAGCTAATGTGTCCCTATCCGATTCGGTCATATTTAACTGTATCATTCTTCGACTAAGAACTACCAAAATTATGTCTTCATTTAATTTAATATTACAATTTGAGGTTTTACTCAATAAGTAAAAAAAATAAATTATATTTAATTAAAAAAACATGTACATCGTCATGAGCATCGAATATGGGATAATATAAATGGTAACACAAAAAATTAAATATATAATAATAGAAATACAACAATGCACATTAATAGTGGTAACAATATATTTCACAATCGTCAAATAAGGAATAAAGCACCTATCTATCAATCTAGAAATCTACATGAAACTTAAAATGTCGTAAAGATTTAGTTGTTTTTGTTTTTTGTCTTTTGGTACGAAGATTGCTACTGTTTACTGCTTTATGCCTGTTTTAGTATCTTTATAACGTTTTAAGGGCTGTCTCGTTTGTCCTACATACCACTTAATTTCCTAATTTTTTAGGTTTGAGTACCCTGCTCAATAAACAGTTTTTATGACAAATATATTATAAAACAATTATTTACTTTGTAGGCAGCGGAATTACGAACTAACGGAATGATAAGCTTTATTTTTAAATCAATTGATATTTGTATCAACAAAATCTACTCTTGCGATTACTGGACAATTATTGTCGTCAGGCTAAAGCCATCAAGGGCGGTTTATGGTAATTTCTTCGTCTCATTACTGTCCTGTTTTAATGTCCAACCGCTAAATGTTTTCACTAAACGACCCAACGTCATGACGTAAATTTATTTATTTATTTATTTACGGACAACAGTCCATTAAAAACATAATAATAACACGAATAAAAAAAACAGAGATGACAGTGAAGGGAGAGCACATAAAAATTAATAGCAACGACAATATAAAATATAAAAAGAGAGACACTACAAGTCAAAGCATGAAGAAGCATTTAAATATTGCGTATCGACTGCCGAAAGTCATTTAGTTTTACACCAAAAAAATCAATGCTTTGACTTGCGTTGACAAGTCTCGACATTCTGGATAAGGGAGAATGGTATCCATAATTAGTAGAATGTAAATGAAAAAAAGTCATTCATCTAATCACGTGTTTGAACGTTCTCGTTTGTAGTATGTACCTGTTGGTAGAAAAGACTCAATTAAGTTTGGAAAGTGAATCAAACTACATCCTGTCCTACAATCGTCAATACGCCTTATTCAATAATATTCATGATTAAGTTGAAGTTACCGATTCAATTAAAATAAATTTTATTTTTTGATAGAAAGCAGTCACTTTGTGGTTTGACATATTGAATGAAATAAAACAATAATTTTGTTTTTTAACCACGATTTATTTAATTTTCATAATACCGACCGGTTTCGCTTTAGTCAAGCATATTCATGGTATAAAATTAAACTGATCAAAAATACACACAGTGTGAGCTTATATAGATAAAGAAAGAGACAAAAGATAATACAAAGGAACAGTGAAAGAAACAGATGATATTTAATGAATTACCATATTATAATATATTCAGGGACAAATCATCATTTGAACAGGTGATTAAGGGTTTTTACTAGTTTATGGGGAATATCCCTAATATCGGTCTGTTGGACACATCTGATTATTAAGGATTTGGGTTTTTGTTTTAACGGCTTTCTTTATTTCAAGTGATTCTAAATTATTGAGTCTGTTACCATGACCATTTCTGTGTAAAATCTTAGCACCGATGCTTTGACTGAAGTTATGATCTTTATCAATAAGATGATTGGCGAATTCCGAAAATCCATTATTATTTATGCATCTAAGATGCTCTTTGATTCTAATATTGACATTGTGCTTGACTAAAGCGAAACCGGTCGGTATTATAAAAATTAAATAAATCGTTGTTAAAAAAAAAACTTGTTGTTTTATTTCATTAAATTTTATTTATTTATTTTAATGGCATCAAGATTATTAAAGGAAAACAGAGTAACTTTAGGAATGGATTGTAAAACTCTTTGCTTAAAAAATATATCTATGTTATATAAAAGCATTGAAATCGCCGCTAATATAATATCTAAAGCAAAAATTTGATATGCTAAAAAGGACAATGAATCCAAAAATGAGTTAAATATGTCATTTTTCACCTTTTTTTTCACTTTCGATTTGCGTCGTCGAAAAATTTCTAGAAAAATTGTGCGTCTTTTACGACTTGCATTTTAAGAGGATTTTTTTACAAAAAAAATAAAAACAAATTAAATACAGTTATGAAAGAAATCTACAAAAAATGTTAGGTAATCTGATAGATCTATTCGACATCATTTAAAAAAGAAATCGTAATTTTAAGTCTACAAAAAAAGGATGAATGATTTTTTTTTAAATAAAAAAAAAATTTCCCTCTCCTGAACAATTACCATTTTGTCCATCACAGCATATCAAATTTCCATGACCGATATGCTGTGTTAAAAATGGTCATATTTTTCTGAAAATTTACTTTAAGAAGATGTAACAGATTCTATTAAAGATGTTTTAAAAACTGATTATATCACTCTCGTTAAATATTTTATTTACGAGAATTCATTAAGTGGTCAAATTAGGTGCGTTTAAATTTTGAGACAAGTGATGTTAATATAACATAAAATATACGTCGATAGGTGATGTCTTATTTAAATTTCAAAGTTTATCTTGACAATATAAAATTGTTTCGCAAAGTATTACATTCAAAATGTTTTTATGAGCCTTACGAAAATATCGCATCTGCACGCTGTTATGAATTCAGAGCATAAATATTTGAAAAATTCAAAATTCAATAAAAATAAAGTAGTAAAAAAATACCATCATTTTTTAATATTATAATATGTGAAAGTTGGTACTTGCTTTTCGCCCTAATATTATGTAAAAACTTTCTTGAGCTTCGAATAATAAAATCCCATGTAAAATTTAAGAGCTCGTTTCAAAGATGTTCTTGACAAAATGGCGCGCTTACAGATGATATATTTACGATGGAAATAAAAGTTCAAATATGCTCTACAATCATCGTAAAAATTTGACAAAAAAAAACCGCCGATATCAATCACTTCACTAATAAAAAGCCCGCGTAATACAACCGGTCATTCGATAATCGTTCAGCTTTTTTACGAAGCGTAAAAAGTAAATATTTTAAAGCCACTGGTATCCATCAAAATCTGTCTGAAGCGGGCAAAATAACACCCCTCACAAAAAGGTATAAAACTGAATAGTGTAAATATTTTCCGCACCTTTTGTGAAGTTATGCCTTTTGATTTCAACAAATCAAGATATAAAGCTGTAACTGGTTTTCGAACCACTCTATCTTAGGCATTTCCGATGCATGCGAGAAAAATTATGTAGGTATTCAGTGAAGCTAAGAAAACGACAAGCAGATAAAAAGTACTTGTATGAGTGTGGCTGAGTATGATTTTGACCGAATGATCTGTATCTTTTGATTAGGTGATTGTTTTTTAATGTTGCTTTCTCCTGAAGTATTTGTGGCGTGGAGCTGACATCACAAGCGAAAGTAGTCGAATCGGGAAGTCTGACAGGTGGTGTCGTGTGAGAGTAGCGGGTGGTCTAAATTAAATGACACGTAGAATGTAGATTGGTACAGGGAATTTAAAAAGTACGTTTTTTTCTAAATATATATAATTATTTGAGAAATGCAATACTTTCGAGATGTTAAATATTATTTAAATATCAGGTGTTACGTACATAGGTAGGTACATTTGGTTTACAATAAATAGTTTTTCTTTCATTCTTTTGTAATGCGTTATTTCATAATATACCTATATAATTCCACATATTTTTTTTAAATTTCGTAATTATATTTTTTTACTAGGAACCCATAATAAACATGACACGGATATCTTATCAAATGATTAAAAACAAAAATAATCACAAAAAAATTATTTCATCATGTGGAACCATCATAGGTACTTAGTCTTTCCCCGGGATACTTAATTTTTTTTTTTTTTTAACAGTGAGTGAGCTCTTGCATCTTGAATCTTTTTTGTCTGCCATATTTTAGAAAACGTAACTATTTTCAGTTATCTGAATTTCCTTCAAGAACTTTGAACTTAATGAACACCTACACTTATTGTGTTAAATACAAGCTAAGCAATTTTAATGGTTTTACGATTTTCAACAAAACTATTGATTATGGAACGTACCCATACTATATGACCAACTTTTTTGCAATTTTTAACCTTGATTTATAAACTACAAAGGTTTTTATGTTTGTTTGAGATGCCTTAATGATCAATCATATCAATAAACAAAAAAAATTAGCAAAATACCTAAAGCGTTTTAATAAAAAAATCCCAATGTAAAAACTGCGTACGGCTACCTCACGTGACTCTACATTTTATGACGTCTGTAAGTGTTTCAGAGGTAAAATGGTAGTGGTGCTGATTTTAACAAAATCAAATTTTATAATATTCTTTTTATTATTATAATTTACAAGTACAAGTATATTACATTGGATTTATTAATATAGACGTTGAAAATTATAATGATTTATGATCAATAAAGATGGATCAAGGAAAAAAATATTTATGAGGAATTTATTTCCTTCCGTATAAATAATAAAAGTGGAATTTAGTTTTAAAATTGGTTTTATTATACTCTACAATAGAGTTTCCACCAAGCATTAACAGTTGAAAAATAGATATCCTTAACCTTTATTTAGAAATTAAAATTACACAGATTGGTTGATATTGTTCTCTGCTAAAATAAAACATAAATATAAATGAAAAAATTGGATCGACCGCATTCGTGACTCCGTGATTGTGTATTTGAACCAAATTTTTGCTTATCGGTCTCCAAGATTGATTGGTGAAAGCCAGCAGACGTTAATTAATAATATGCCCAGAAATATGAAAAGTAAAGCGTGCGAAGGTAAACGAAAAGAATTTATTTTTAACTCATTTCAAAAATAATGTGAAGAAAAACTAAAAGGAGGTAAAATTGGTCGAAAGTAGTTAAAATTAGTTGAAAGTAGGTAAAATTAGTAGAAAGTGGGTTGTATTGGTTGAAAGTAGGAGAAATTGGTTGAAAGTGGATAAAATTGGTTGAAGGTAAATAAAATTGGTTGACAGTAGGAAACATTGGTTGAAATTAGGTGAAATTGACATGAATATCTTTTATTTAGTTTTGACCCGTACCTTCCAAGTCTAGACATTTTGAAAAGTACCACCTTCGGCGTATATGCTGCGCCGGAGGGATTTTAAACAATAAAAATGGGGATATTTCTCCGAGCGTGGAAATAAGGCGCCATCTGCTTTGCGAAACGTGAAAGTGGGCGCCTTTTCATAGGAAACAGTTGCAGTTAAGTTTATAAAAATAAAAGAATCGATGGTAGTTACAAAAAAATAGTTTTTGGAGGGAGGTATCTAAATTCTTAAATTCTAAATTCTATCTAAATTTTTCAAAATTTTTCAAAAGTTTGCTGAATTTCGCCAGAATTAAGATAAAATTGAGTTTATTTAGGGCACATGGTACACAGTCACATCCACAACCCACTCCTATCGATTCGCCTCTTACAAGTGTGACAAAAAGATACTAGACTCAAAAACTCAAAATTATTTCCATAACACTACACGTCATATATCTTTTATCAGAATCATTTACAAATGCTTTCAAAGATAAGACGTTTTAGAAAGAAATTAGGTTTCCACTCTCATGAGAGTCTTGTATGTAGATACACATTATGTGAATAAATAATAAAACTCACACACAAAGCGCACAGTGGTCAAGTTATTTCGATCCACGCCACTTTCGATTTCCGGAGTAATTATTTTTGTCGTTAATCTATTTTGTCAGTTCGCTCCACACGGGCCGGCAAAACACCGACCAATCTTCTTTTGAATTTATCCAGATCGAAATTTCGCCGGCCGGACATTCACCGGGGAGTTGGTTTGCAGGTGGTAAAAGAAAGTGCTCTTTCAACTACTCTTTCTTCTTCCAACTACTTATCATCCGTGAGATCTCGCTCGATTAGCGGGAGTGACGTCACACGAAACGTGTTTGCCGGAAACGTTGAGACCGATCACTGTGCACTCTAGAACTTGTATGATATGAAAATATTAACATACTCCAGTAATTATTATAGTGATTACTTACAACCAATTTAGACACTAATAGATTTATTTATTACAAATGAAGATGGATTGAGGTATTTATTTAAGCCCTTTCACCAAGTACACAGGTCGGTGGTACACCGATCTAGGCCTTGAAATCAGCACGCGTTGAATGTTTATTTTAATGATTTTTTTTTCAAATAAAGTTTTTATTATATGTATTAAATTTTATTATTTGTAAAAATTCCTTAAGGTAAATAATGTCTTCGACAATGATGTAAATATTGTGTTTTTTTTACCAAAAATTTAAAAAAATTTTATCCCATTAAAAATGTTTAAGAAAGTCTGCTTATAAAACTAAACTTGTGAATATGCCTTATAAGCTAACTCTAAATAACCCAGTTCACCCTAAGATGCTTTTAGTATTGACGTGCTTAGATGCCACCATTCAGAATCGAAACGCTGATTTCAAAATGTCAAAAGCAAATCTGTCGCTCAAAGAACACGTAATATCTTTTGCACTTAGCCTACAAAATAAGAAGCAACTTATTTCACAAAAGAATTTGTTTTTAACGATTAAATCATTCATAATAAGAAAATATTTTTCTTGATGTCCTTCATAAAATACAATGACAGGAAAAAGGGCAAATCCAATAAGACATACCACTTTATTATTCACAATTTCCATTTTGATATATTCATAAACCAAAAGAAAGGTTTTCTACACGGAAAAAAGTTGAAAAATATAACTTCAAAAGCTCAAAGAGCTTGTTCGGAATTATGTACTTTGTTGGTTTCTCAGTGTATTATTTATTATTTCCTTGTCAATAATAATTCTGTATATCACTTTATGAAGTTGTTTTCAAGTTGAAAGACCCTTGAAGTGTTTCTCCCCTGGCAAAGTTGTAACAAAAACATTTATTTTTAAATATTTGTTACGCTTTTGTTTGAATTTAAATGGGTAACTTACTCATTGTGTTGCTGCGTCGAAGCCTTAAAGTTTGTGCAAGTTGTTGCAGTCTTTAAAAGTTGAACCCTTATAGCCTCAGGCGTGTCGACACCGTCAAGAACTCAAGTTCATTGTTTATAATATCATGTGGGATCTAGACAAAGGAAATTTTATAAAAGCTTAATTTTATGAGATAACCAACTGTTCATCCAGGGGAAGATTAATGAAATTTGAGATAGGGGAAGACGCCGTACCTCGTTGCTTACGTGACCGTTACGAGTGCAGTTATGCTTAGTTATTACGGGATACAGTCTGCAGGGTGCAGATTACATTGATGAAAGCCTTCCTCTGGACGAAATAAGGCATTATGTAATACTACTTAGACTTTTTATTTTTTTTACATTTTGTCTATTTTGTATTTAATTTAAGCTCGTTTATTTTGAACCGTATTGACGAATTGTTCAGGTTATTATTTAAAATATTCATTGATTTTTCACAGTTTATCTCCAATCATGTATGTTAAATAGTCGTACTTTGCATTTTGAAAATATTTTAATCAAGTCGTTAATATTGAGTACGAACAGTTATTATATAGCGGTCTGAGGAAAAGGGGACAGTCGCAAAAGTTAGGAATCCACTGAATTAATATAAATAGCGTATACTCGTATGTTACTGCAGAAGCCCCTAAATTGGTAAATCTCAGGATTAACCAATATTAAAAGCTGGTAAATCTTAAGATTAACTGGAAAATCTTGAGATTTACCGTAGTACGGGCTTTTGTAGTAACATATATACAAATGAATAATTTTAATATAATTTAATAATTTCTACTACACATTATTTTCTTTCAAATTTCATTATTGTTGATGTCTATTATTTTTCTCTATTACCTATGTATGTCTATTTTTGGCTGACGAAACATGTCGGTTTTTATAAATAATTAAGTGGTTAATACAAAGTTACCTATTAATTTGAAATGAATAATTATTATTGTAATATAAGTCAAATTACGGTATATCATTTTAGGCAAAAATTTGCGAATAATAGTCCCAGAGAGATATGGTACGTATGTCTGGCACCACCCTACCATAAAGTTACGCTTTTACTTACTTTTACGCAGAACTTTATCAACGGTTCTATAACCCTAAAATTTTTACTGTGCGTCAATAGGATATATTTTGTTTTATATTTCACTTTCTGCGAAAGAAGGACATTCCATGAATATCGCAGAAGAAAATTTTATAGTCTTTTTTGGAAATATTTCTTTTTCGAGCTAGTCCAACATATATTGCAAAGCCAAAACAATGTCATTCCCAAATGGGGTATGTTTTGAGGCTAAATAATTGGAGAAGTGAATTATAATTCTCTTCAATTATGGAAGAAAGCGCCGCAGGCCAAATTTTCACTCGGTTAATATATTTTGTTTAAATTCGGAAAGATATCTCAAAAATGTTTTTTTTTTAAATTTTTTTAAAATTTTTAAATAAAGAAAATGAAACTTTAGATTCGCGCTGCTGTCAAAAATTTACTGTGGCTAAAAATATGAAAACATATACTTTTTTCGACATAATGCCAGTTTTTAACAACAAATAATTGGAAAATATAGTTCGCCCATTGCCTTTCAATGCCCGCGCTCCACGTTCAGAAACACTGAACTTAATATTTGAGTTAAACACAAATTAAATTAATCTTACATCACTTTTAGTGCACATTCGTATTTTTTTCATTACACTATTATACGCTGTATCTATAAATAATAGATACAACCTGAAGATTGGTGTTCATTTGTAATAAAGCGTTCATATAAAAACATTAACATATTTACTTGTACATTCACACACTCAACTGCTTAAAATTCCTGTCATATTTTCACTTTCATGCATTTGGTAGTACTTTCTTTGATGAATAAAGCGGAATGCTGAGAGAAAGGGATGCTTGGGAGATGAAATCAGTATGAAATTATTCAGGCTGTGCAATTTACATAGTAAAAACAACGCCGGCATGCGTAGGTACCTGAATGCTCATACAATATTATTCCTACATGAATCACAAAGGCTTAAAATATAGGTTCAAGTTAAGTGGATATATGGCGAAATTTCACAAGCTTGAATTTTACGTACCAATATTTCCTACTTACACTACGAGACCTACGGATAGAATTGCACCTACTGGAATTACACACGTTTTATATGAAAATTATTTTCATATTATGCAAAATTATAGTATTTAATATATAATATAGGCATAAGGCATGGAACTGGCATAGGAAGGATGAAAGTAGACTGAAGCCGCCGCTACCCGAATTTGTACCGATTTATTACATATTTCCCTTAAACACGGTAAGTTTTAAAGCTCTTAAAATTATATGTTATTCTCGAAGATAATATCTAGACTTAGCCGGCGCCGAAACGCAAATTCTATAAAATTCCCTCGATAGAAAAAAATCGCAAAGTATGCTCCAAAAATTATTATAAACACGTTTGTTTCAGTTATTTTACAAGTTATATGTATGACAAAATTCACAGTGTATCTTTAAATGCTATTTAAGACAACCCCCGAAAGATTGTTGATCTATTTTAAACGAGTGGTGTTTTATTAAACATTTTCACATTTTTCGCACCGATTTTGTCGCTTTAACGGCCCGCAACCCGGATTTCTACCGATTTTTTACACATTTCCCTTAAACACGGTAAGTTTTAAAGCTCTTAAAAAATACAGTGTTTCTTTAAATGCTGTTTAAGATAATACTCCCGAGATTATTGCTCTATTTTAAACGAGTCGTGTTTTATTAAACATTTTCGTAATTCTCGCATCGACTTTGTCGCTGTAAATGTTAGCGCTCTCCTCTAACATTCGTAATTTCGTATCTCTCCATCTTCTTATTTTAGAACCCAGTTATTATTATTATTTATTTATTTGTTGGCTCACCAACAGAATATATCACATTTAATTATTACATCAGTTAACAATTTTAATATGGTTACAGTGATAATTCCAATGAGAGGTGAGCACACCATTCATCACAACATTCTTAATTAGTTGTAATACATAATAATAAATTAAAGTACATACATAAAACAAGAAGAATCAATATTTACAAAATATATTCATACATAAACATATACACACATTTATACACATTTTATAGGTTTAGGTGAGGAGATCATCAGGGATATATAAGTATAATTTTCTTTTGAAGGTATCAATTGAGTTTGAAAATACATCTAAGTCTTCATGTTTGCAATATTTATTGTATAACCGAGTCATTCTCGAGGTTGGTTTGAAGAAACTTGTATTAATACGTTAAGTATCGATCCAAAAGGTTTCAAGGTTTCTCGTGAATTTCGGCCTTATATTAAGATTAATTTGATTAATTAAATATGAATCATACATGTTGTTTATGATTTTAAACAGGACAGTTGCAGAGCCTTAAATACTAGCGCACTCCTCTAACATTCGTAATTTCATATCTCACCATATTCTTCTTTTTGAGCGGTAGAAATAAGATCCCTGAGACTCGAATTTGTGGTAAAACCATGTACGATCGTGTGAGAAACGTGTGTTCGCAAAGAATGCAAGAATGATGTAAGCGTAATGAGATGAGCAAAATTAAGAAAGGGAAACTCAGATCGTTTGGCCAAGTAGAGCGAATGAACGAGGAAAGGAGTGTAAGGAGAATATATGACGTAAATGTGAATGGTAGAAAAGTCGAGGCACGACCAAGTGATTCAGATACTTGAGTCGGGCCATGTCAAGAGTTCGAATAATAGAAGAGCATGCATGAGACGTTGTATGAATGTAAACGATGCAAGGAGTGTGTGCCAAGCCCGAGTTGTTTGGCGGTCCGTCCTCTCTGCCTATCCCTGCATAGAAACGGCGTGATGGTTAGTTAGTTTATAATATTTACAGTATTATGACCGGTGTAGATTAGTGGACGTCTGATCTAAAGCGACGGATTCTTACCCATGCTTCTACCACTCCATTTATTTGATCTAAGTATTTCACAAACCGTTCGAAAATATCGCAAAATCATACCGATTTCAGATCCAGACATATTTAATAACATATTATGAAAAAGCACGTAAGTGGGTGCTATTGTTGACATTTTCCTGTCTTTCTACTAAGGCTGTTAAATGAAACCAGTCAATTTCCACGCATAATTAAGCTCTCGTTTAATAACCCGTGTAACTGCCTCATTATGATTTTATTACCGTGATATTATGATATTAATTCCGGTTAAGGTAAGCGGTATGATTATTTTATTACATATCTTGTAACATACTGGAAATACGTATGTGAGGCGTTACATAACTAGAAGAAAGTGAATTAATTTAAATCAGTTTGTGATATTGTAAACTGGATTGAAATCTAATGTTTATACATAAGTATATATTTATATAACGAATATAATATTATAGCATAGATGTAGTGTAAAAAAATTGATTTAAAATATTTTATTTTTGTGTGTTAGATAGCCGACTAGATTCGGAGATTAGGATCATTAAGTTGTTCAGGACAATATAAGAGATATTAAAAAAAAAAACTTTTGAAGCTTCATATAAAATTATGTTTTTTTTATTATTCAAATGATAAAAAAATCGATTTAAGCAATCAGATATAGAAAAAAGATATACAAAAAAAAACAATAAGTTTTATTTTATATTTCCTAAAGAGGTTGAAAAAATATCTTTATTCTGAAAAATACATATTTTTTTAAATTTTCTATAGGTAGTAGGATATCTTCGTAGGTATTTGAAAAATGCAAAAAATCGTAGACAAGTACACAATTATTATTATCATTTAAAAAAAGTGTTTCGTTTAGTCAATTTATCACAATTTAGGAGGTGGGTATGGGAATCGCCGCTTCGGGAACCATTCTTCGGATATCCAATAGCTCTGCAGTAGATCACCACAAGTGGTTCAGTAGGATTGGTGACTTTGCAGGGGTGACTGGGTTCATGGGGTGAGGTTTTTCCTTGGTATGTCTTGTCTCTCGACCCATCGCCTTCCACCGCAGTTGAAGTAATGGATTCATACGCCCATTACTCCTGGAGACACTGGCCCCTAGATTCCAACCCGCCTCTCATAAACTGTTTCCTTCCCTGATCTCCCTCTCCTTCTTTCCTTAAAAAAACCCTCCACGCAGCGTCCTCAAATATAGGCTATGAGGGAAATTATTTTTCTCAAGGTTTCCCGTGTTGAGGTAATTTAAAAAAATGCTCAAATTTGATGTCTCTATTATAAAATAGATTGCTTTCACGATCCGTACATATTATCGGGTACCATTTGGTGCCATCAAATTCTTGCAAAAAATATTTAAATATTCAATCACCATTCAGATGGTTAATTTCAACATGGCTTTGACAGTCAAGGCATTTAGGGAAATCCATCACATTTCCCTTATGAGGAATAAATGAAAATTTTCACAAACGCAATGAGCATGAATCCGCTCAAACGAACGCACCAAGGGATGTGAATTTATTACCTGCTTAATTTTTTAGAATACTAAAACTTTTTTCGAGGCCCACAATTGAACAAGGCCCACAATGCGAGCATTTTTTTGGTACAGTTGGCTTTGTCCGATTTAAATATTCTATGTACAGAATGTCACATGAAACACACAAGAATCCAAAATAAATGGTATTGAATTAACGAAGAAGAATTTTTTTCACAAAGATTGGAGAAGGAACTACTGAAAACCTCTATTCCTGATTTTAATACCCGCGTAATTGAAGTGTTTTCAAATGCAAAAGTCGGCGCTTGCATTTTTTGTACACCTAAGTGAAAAAAATAGTTTTATTTCGTGCCACCTTTATTTGTATAAAGGTGGCATTATATATTTTGAAAGTTTTAAGTGAAACATAGTTTTAAATGAAATTTTCAGAAAAAAATGAATCGATATTGGAAATATTGCTATTAACCTGATTTAACGCAAAAAATAACCTTTTAAACTGATGTACAGAAATAATATTGAAAGAACACTATCGGTTTTTAAATACATATATTGATTTAATTAAATGAAGACAATATTAGCGCCACTCAATCGAAAATCTGGAGACAGAAAAATCAGAAAAAGATATTGGCTCGAGACTCGAACCCAGGACCCTTTGCTTACACGGCAAGTGCTCTACCGATTGAGCTACGGAACCCATATCAAATTCCGTCACTTTTAACTGTATCATACTTCGACTAAGAACTACCAACATTATCTTCATTTTCTTAACGCACATAAATATTATTGCTGCTATCTTCATTTAATTAAATATAATAATTTGAGATTTTAATCATAAAGTTTAAAAAAATTAATATATTTGTAAAAAGCATTAACTTTGTGGCTCGCCATAATTTACAATAAAACACATATAAATTTGTTATAGACAACTTTTATTTTATAAACACTCTACCGGTTTCAAAAGCACCCTTCCTTCGTCAGGAGAATATTATAACAGTTATAATATTCTCCTGACGAAGGAAGGGTGCTTCTGAAACCGGTAGTGTTTATAAAATAAAAGTGATCTACAACAAATTTATGTGTTTTATTGTAAAAAAATTAAAATAAAAACATCTATTTGATTTTCTCATTTGTTTTCTTGATCGAATGAATGAATGTACCTATAAACGGCGCGGAATCATGGAAGTGGAAATTAACCACACCCCGACATCCGACTGAGCTGAAACTCGGGAGAAAGACTCGTCGTCGATGACAATGCATTCAAGCAACAAATGCAATGTATCTTAAATTATAGCTCTTAATGTATTAAATAAATTTCGCTTTCAAAAAAAGAGGGGTTGATTCCGATCACTGGGAAGGAAGGTCAAACCAAAAATATATACATTTTTTAAAGTTTTAAAGTACATTTTAAAATAGACGTATTGCAGAAAACCTTTGTTTTTACGGGTTGATTTTTTTGTTTGGATAACGCACAATATTCTGAAGTCATTTCTGAATGGGGTTATTTCACCAGGTGTATCTACTACTCTAGAATATAAATAAGATGTGCAATATAGTCACCACCCAGCAATCTGGTTTATGTCGAGTTTTTACGGGCTCTATAAACCACCGCTGTGCAATAATTGCGATAATACTCTCCTTTTATTCTTAACGAGATTTTTAATTGAGCACTATAATTCATGATTTTTTGTCGAGCAAACGGAGAACTGGGCGGAAATGGTACAGTAGGGAAACTGCATTGCAGATTAATGTAAGAACGAGGCTTAGTCAGAAATATTATTGTGGTGTTCCTATTCGCAGATAATGCTATGCATAAATAAGAGTTATCCCAAGCAATTTACTATCCGCAAAGCGATACGGTTACATAGAGACCCGAACAATGAGAAATATAATGATACAAAAGAAGAAAAATCTCAGATTCTGGAAGCAAAAGCTTTTTCTAAAGATTTTGGATGCCTACATTTCTCTGAAAAGAACTCTTCCTCTGAAGAACATTTCTTCGACACAAAAATGGACAAAAAAGTTGATTTGAATTTATAATTTTTTTTATAATAATATTATTTAATAATTAGGGGCCATCCATAAATTACGTCACACGAATTTCATGATTTTTGACACCCCCCCCCCGTCTCTGTTACACATCGTCACCATTGTGAGACCCCTTTTGACGTCACATATTATGCAATTTTGACCCCCCCCCCCCCTTTAAACTGTGACGTAATTTATGGACGGCCCCTTAATAAAAAAAGTTTATTTTTAAACAATGTTAATGTTCAAACTACCATCCGAGTAAGATAAAGGGTTTGTAATGATATTTGATCTCCTTATCTTCCAGTTGTACGCTAAGCCCTCCCCAAATCTGGTAAAGATATCCGACGCAGTTCTGGCTGGACAGGGTCAGGTGTATCAAGGAGTTGCTCCAAGCCACGTGTACCAACAGCAGCAGCAAGTTCTGCAATCCAAGGTATAACAATCTAAGTAAATTAATCCCCTTATTAGTACGTACCCACTCAATTCTTTAAATCTAAGCAAACTGTAAACCTTAAATTTAGCATTTTAATCTATCTTTGTTTGCTTTTAGTTGGCCTACAATTCTCAACCCAGCTACACCATATCAGCCCCGATAGCGTCTCATCTCGCCTACTCAAAGCATCAAATTCTTACCCCACAGCCGCAGTACCAACCCCAGGTCTCCCTGCAGCAACACTACGCTGCCTACGCACAGCCGCAGGTCTACGCACAACCGCAGGTCTACGCGCAGCCACAGGTCTACGCGCAGGCTCATGTCTTCCCCCAGGCGCAAGAGAACCACTACGCACAATACGCCCAATCCCAGCAATACGCTCAGGCACAGCAGATCGCCCAGGTTCAGCAATACGCTCACAGTCAGCAGTATGCCCAGCCCCAGCACTATTCTCAACAGCTGTTCCACCCAGCCAGTCAGGCTACCTACGCCCAGCCGCAGGTGTACCATCAGCAGGTCTACCAGCAACAGCCTATTGGACATCATCAGGTGACCTATGCTCAGCCTCCGGTTTCTACCTACTCGCCAGTCGTAGCTAAGATTGCATACGCGCAGGCTCCGGTTGTCGCTCACCAGGTAAAGGCTTTCAGCATTTAATTGTTGATCTAAAATCTTTCAGTTGATTTGCTTAATTATTACATCCATTTTGTGCACAAATGCTCTTTTTCGCTACCCATGCCTTTTTAGACTCAGAAATCCACCTCTAAAAGCGAGTGTTCCGTTAAATTCGAGAGTTTTGTAGAAGGTAGAAATGATCATGACTAACTGAAAACAGTTTACCAAAAAAATCGTTTGTTCTGATTCTGCTCTTATCAATAAAGTCTAAGTCTAGTTCTAAAGTTCACTTCATTGGCTGAAATTTTGCTCATATCTACACTAGGGTTAAAGTGCCGTGGTATAATATAATATTAACCATGCAATTATAAAAATCTTACAGGTGGCCGTTCCCTCCGTGACATCATCAAAACAGATCGTTACACCTCAGGTCTTCCCCCAGCAATACTATCAGCAAGCTCAGCAGTCGCAAAACTATCAGCAGAGCTACCTTCCCCAGGCTCAGGTCTATTCACAACAGCTCCAACACCAAGTCCTGGTTCAACCTCAGCAGGTTTACCACTCCCAACCCCAGGTTTATCATTCTCAACCTCAGGTTTATCAGACTCAGCACCAGCAGGTTTATCAAGCTCAACCTCAGCAGGTATACCAGGGTCAGCAACAGGTTTATTCAGCTGGTAAAGTAGCCTATTCTCAACCTCAAGCTACGGTTCAGTATTTTGGAAAAGGCGCTCAAAGTACGAGTAATACCAATGCTTATTCACAATACAACCATTAAAAAACACTTTCATAATTGTGGTTTAATATCGTCTATTTCAGCAAAATCACCTTCACTAATGGTATTACTTTGAATAAATTTTCTTCATGCTTCAAAGGTATCTGAATTATCAAAAAAATTACTGAACATCTTTCTTCACAACTTTCCTACACTCCTTACCTTATTTTTCTAGTTTTGTTCCTTCTCTTCATTTGAACACTCTAACTTATATTCTTTATTATTTTTTTTGGTGAGACGCTATGTTCTGTGACCACAAATTTAAAGTACTTATGTTTATTGTATAAACTCATATCATTAAAAAAAATCATTCATAAAGTATTATTTAGTGATTAGTTTAGGTTTAAGACTAAATAGATGCCATCTACAATTAATCATTTCACTGATATATATTGTATTAGTTGTTGTATAATAATAATGGAAACATTTTTTTTATTAAAGTTATAAAAATATTGACTTACTTTCATTAAATCTAAATCAACATATACTTCTGTGTACATTTAAACAGTGTTTAGCCTTCCGTCTACGTGGTTGAATTTCAGAACTCGGCTTCGATTGCATGTCTACGTGCCGCGCCACAAATAACATCTGTGTTCATGGAATTTCAAACAAAGCTACCGTTGTAATTCGGTTTCTAATTCAATAATTCGTCACAAGATGTCGCTACTTCCGTCAGCAGGTTGGACAAGGACGTGTCCCCCCTAGGTATAACTGCTACGAATTTGTGAATATGTAGTATCTCTCCGGATATGGAAAGATTGGCGGTATCACACAGTTGTATCAAGCGGCTATACATTACATATGACGTCAATGTCTGTCTCGGTTACTTTGTTCCGGTGACTAGCTACACTGGATGACGGTGGATCGGAGGAACGGGCTATTTTTATAACCAGTTCCTATTGGATTTATAAAATGGTCACCAGTTTCTATTGGGTTTATAAAATGGTCACCATTGCTGTAATCACGCGGCTATATATTCCACGTCATGACCTGTTCCGGTGACTAGCTATCACTGGATGACAGTGGATCCGAGGAACGGGCTATTTTTGGAATCAGTTCCTATTGGATTTATAAAATGGTCACCATTGTCACCAACACTAACTGGGCAAAGCCGAATAAAGCCGCCGAAGGGCCTAAAAATCTAAAAACCTGCGGAGCGGGTTTTCAACTGCTAGTTTACAATTATCCTTCTACTTGCTAAGCGCACGATGGATAGCAATGGATCTTATCAACTGCCAGAAAAACGGAAGACTGTGACTTATAGGAGACCTGACAACTGAGTTGTCGTGAAACCGAATTATCCTTGATGTATAAACTTTGGATGAACCAAAGAATATGTAACCAGACAGAGTAACGTGACTTCTATTCTCTCTGCCTATGGTTGCGGAGAAATATTGCGGTGATAAGTTGGCTAGTTAGATAAAATAAAGCTCTGCCGAAGAAAACGAATTAAAAAATATGCAGCGTGTTAAGGGAGGTACTTGACTCACTTTAACCAGTGATTCTTGATTTAACCTGACATTATTTGGAGTAAAAAAATTGTGAACGATATTTTGGTCTCCGGTGACATTTTTGGTATTATTTTTTTTAATTTCTTCCAATTAAAATATTAAATAAATCGGTAGGCATTAAACGGTTAGTATTCGGGTGAGGGATTGAGCTGTTACTTGGATGAGTAACCATTGGGATTAGGAACAATTTTTATTGGTTTTGAAGAAAAAATACAGTAAAAAAACACGAACAAAGTCACCGTAGACCAAATTTTCTTATTTTTTTTCTACTCCAAATAATAACAGGAATCACTGGTTAAATTAAATCACGTACATTATTTAACACCCTGTATAATGTAGCAACATCTTGTTTTGTTTAGGTTGATAATCAGATGATGCTTACGTTAATATAATAATAACTATTTTTAATCTTACGCAATAACAAATTACTGCTACTACTATTTTTCATTGCTTTGGATTTAACATTTGTCGACGCCATTGTAAAAATCCTTGTGAAAAAATCCACCAAAATGACCATTGAAATCCATTTTAGCAGGTTTAATTTAAAAAAATATATATTTCTGATAAGACCGGCTCTTTCTTTCATTATATCTTCCATCTCTGGAAAGGTTTCCGCGCTGAATGAACCGTAGATAAATGAAAAACATACCTTGATTTCTGCGCCTCAGAACAAGACTGGTGTAAAGACTTAAAGTATTTATAGATTTTACATCTGATACCCACTCGAGCAGTATGGGGAATTGAAAAAAATGCTTCTTTACTAAGGTAATGTTAGAAACATAGGTAGTGTAGATACCCCCTTTCATTGAATGCATTACAGATTATGAGGAAGCTTACTGAAATTCCTAAACAGGAAAAATCAGTGACCACAGTTATACTCAATATTAATTATTATTGTAGAAAGCAATCACTTTGTGGTTTGACATATTTAATAAAATAAAATACTTTTTTGTTTAAAACCACGATATTTATTAATTTTTTAACCGACCGGTTTCGCTTAACTTAAGCATCTTCAGGGTACAAATTAATACTGATTACAGGGTACAAATTAATATTATTTTGTACCCTGAAGATGCTTAAGTTAAGCGAAACCGGTCGGTTAAAAAATTAATAAATATCGTGGTTTTAAACAAAAAAGTATTTTATTTTATCAATATTTATTATAAAATTACAAATATTTTGCATTATTTACCAGTTTCAAACCTAAAATGACACCAAAAATATCGTTAATCATAAGTTGATATGAATTTCAAACGAATTTATTAACGGTGTCGATTTTTTGTACTTATCGGCTGGTATTTACAGTATATAGTATGTATAGTATAATACAAGTAATTTTATCCATGATGCATTTGAGAGAAAATATCTTTTAAATTTTTGTTATTCTGCGGTACATCCTCTCTGCATACCCCTTCGAGGACACTTAGTTATGTTTTGTGTGATTAGGTATTTTCCCTAAATGACTTCATATCGTATGCGACATATATTACGTAGTCTGACGTACTTCATACAATCGAAAAACAAAACTATTAGAATATTAAAAATTGCGGTCATTGGAAATAGCCGAATTAAGCAATCTAAGAAGAACGTCTCAAATGTTATAATAATATGACATTGTAACAATTCAGACAATACTTTAACGGTATTGGGATGTAATTGTACTGGCAAAATTTTCATAAATTTCACGAACCAAAATTTTACCACCTACTTGGAAGAAATTACACAAAGAAAGAAAATCTAATTTTTATACTGGAGGTTTTAAATTAGTTTTATACAACAAACCACAAACTAACATGTAAGTGAGAACTTCGAAATCTATTCGCCGCAAAGCCCGTGACGATTAAAAATATTAAATGAAAAAACACACTTTGTAAAACACCACTTTTACTCAAAAAGTTGTGTTTTACAAAGTGTGTTTTTTTCATTTAATATATAATGTCACACCACAAAGTGTTTGCTTCCTTCGATAAGATTAAAAATGTTTATACTGCAGCAGAATATTACGAACAACAATGTTAAATTTTTAAAAAATTCCAAAATAATGCAACGATCGAACCAATTTTTTTTTATAATAACCTTATTTAACACTCTAAAAATATAAACCAATTTAAAAATCACATTTGTAATTTCATCTTGCGAATTTTCTTCCACGTGTAATTTTGTCTAATTACAGTTTTAATATTATACATTAATGTAATTGTGTATACAATGAACCAGACCTCTGAAATGTACATGAAATGAATGAAAAACATGACGAAAAACTCCATTTTTTTATAAAACGACTTCATCTTTCTGCTTCTCAGGCGCTAAATTGTGCATAGCGAACCGTTGTAACGAAATTTTCAATTCATTCAACAGTATTTACCATAGACATCCAAATTGATAGACTTGCTCTAACATGATATCTGATTATCATTTCAACGAGCTGAAGATAAACCGTGTGTCTTTGGTACCAGGAGGGTTCGATAATGCTTTAAATAAACTATAACATCAGTCGTACTTTAAACATCGAAGAGCCCACATTAAAATAATCAAAACCCTGCACAGAAAAGTTAAATTCGCTAAAATAAGGAAACGGTTTGCAGCGCAGTCCATTGTGGGCCGATCTGCGCGGGATCTCAAAGTTCGTAAAAATTGGTTAAAAACCGTACCGCCTTCAAATCTGGTTGCGTAACGACGCTAAAAATCAGTGAATTAGGTAACTCAAAACTCAAATAGGTAAATCAAAACTAAAAACCAGTGAGTTAGGTAAATCAAAAAAAGTGTCTAACCAAATAGAATATCAAAATATTCTATTTAGTAAACGAGCATGAATTTTTGTTCACGCGATTTGAGAATTGTAGTTAAGTTTATTTTCGCACCCAGCAATTTACGCGCCAATGTAAAAAGGAATAGTAGTAAGCAGATTTTATTTTCGCTGTCTAAATCGTTATCTTACATTGCGAGTTGCCTTTATACAATCCCAATCCAATTTGGCGGGTATGGGTACCGCCGCCCCGGAACAATTTATTGGATAACCAACACCTCTACCATAGGTCACCCCAAGTGGTTCGCTACGTTTGGTGACTTAGCAGGAGTGCCCGGGTTCACGGGAGAGGTTTGTTCAGGACTTGGCGGCCGATGCGTCTGCCTGCCTGCCGTGTGTTTATCAGGATCGAGAGAGATTGGTTGAGCGAGGTCTTTTATCCTCTCCAGCCAGAATCCCTCAACCAATCGCCTTGCACTGGTTGATTGGAGGGATGGATTCATACCTCCGTCACTTTTGGACACACTGACCCCCAGATTCCTATCCACCCCTCATACCTATTTCCTTTCCAGAACTTCCTCTCCTTCATTTCCTTAAAAAAAACCTTCCACACGTTATCCCCTAAGATGACATAGGCCCTGAGGGAAATTATTTTCCTCAGGGCCTCCTGTGTGAAGCTAATATAAAAAAATATATATACTAAAATAAATACATTTATTGACGCCCTCCCCGCTCCGCGTACCTTGGTTTATTCCCTTTTCTCTGATGGGCTCGTCTGTCAATTTGAATGTCTATAGTGTTTACACTCTTCATCCGCAACCCTCTTATAGTAGATAAGGAACGTTCAAAAGGTTATTACGGCCGTTAGCCGTTAGCGTAGGCTATTATCGCTCGATATTATCCTGAAACTCATTTATACCGTAATGTCACTGGATAGCGCTTACAGGTAATACGCGTATCTCAGCTTTATTATTTTATCCGATCTGTATTTTAAGATGGAACACTTATTTATCATAAAATTTCTCAAATTATTAAAAATAATTATCTAATTATTATTTTTAATTGATAAACTAACGTTTAAGACAAGATTTTTATGCATAGCACAAAGGTTAACAATTATTATAAGCAATAATTATCAGCCTGAAACACTCACATTAAAAAAATCTTCCGAGAAAAGATACATGCCGCCAACGGGACTTGAATCCGTGTCGTTCTGATTGCCGGTCAGGCTCTACGTCAAATAATTCAATATATACTAGTGTTTCATTAAAAAATTACTGCTTATTACATTTTTCCACCTGAAAACAACCAACTTTATTTTTGTGAGAGAGGCATTGTTAGTGCTAAATCTTTCGTTAGGTGGCGTCAAGACAAATTATGTCTACATTTTTTGGTGAAATACCTACTTTAACTTGTCAATTATTAAGTCCCGTTGGCGGCATGTATCTTTTCTCGGAAGATTTTTTCAATGTAGATGAGTGTTTCAGGCTGATAATTATTGCTTATAATAATTGTTACCCTTTGTGCTATGCATAAAAATCTTAAGCGTAAGCGCTATCCAGTGACATTACGGTATAAATGAGTTTCAGGATAATATCGAGCGATAATAGCCTACGCTAACGGCTAACGGCCGTAATAACCTTTTGAACGTTCCTTATCTACTATTAGAGGGTTGCGGATGAAGAGTGTAAACACTATAGAGTCTATAGTATAGACATTCAAATTGACAGACGTGCCCATCAGAGAAAAGGGAATAAACCAAGGTACGCGGAGCGGGGAGGGCGTCAATAAATGTATTTATTTTAGTATTTAGTATTTGTCTTAAAAGTTAGTTTATCAATTTAAAATAATAATTAATATTTGACACGTTAAAGTATTTCACCAAAAAATGTAGACATAATTTGTCTCGACTCCACCTAGCGAGAGATTTATTACTACCAATGCCTCTCTCACAAAAATAAAGTTGGTTGTTTTCAGTTGGAAAAATGTAATAAGCAGTAATTGTTGAATGAAACACTAGTATATGTTGAATTATTTGACGTAGAGCCTGACCGGCCGTCAGAAGGACACGGGTTCAAGTCCCGTTGGCGGCATGTGTCTTTTCTCGGAAGATTTTTTCAATGTAGACGAGTGTTTCAGGCTGATAAAATTATTGCTTATAATAATTGTTAAAAATAATTATCGTTCTGGTCGCATTGAGTTCATCGTACTTTCATTTAATCAGTTACTAATGAGCTAGTGTTTATTGTTTTTATGGAGGAATAACTTTATCATTGAATATAGTAATTGGAATATTTAATCATTGAATACAATATTCTAATAAAAAGGTAGGTAGAAATCATTGGGAGATCAGAAATGGAAAATATACTGACAAATACATACTAAAACCGAAAACACACAACTGCACTAAAAACACTACATAATGTATTTATAAATCTTTGTTTTTAGTTTTTGGGGTATTACGCCGTCTTGCGCTACCTCCTTCTTTAGCCAACGTTTCGGACAGCGTTGCAGGGTCCATCATCAGGGCAGATATGCCAAGAATCTTTAAAGCCTTATTAGTTATATCATCTATATGTGCTGTGAATGTTAAGTTTGAATCGAATATAACTCCCAAGTCGCGAATTTGTAATACTGGTGTTAATTTAACATTATTTAAATTATATTCATGTAAAATATGAGAATGAGTTCTGGAAAATCGTATTACTTGACATTTCTCAATATTCAAAAATAACATATTTTGTTCGCACCATTTAAAAAATTCATCTAAATTAGCTTGTAAAATTAGGCAATCATATATATTTCGTATTCTTTTAAACAATTTTAGATCATCTGCAAAAAATAGGACTTGTACATCTTTAAATATGTTTACAATGTCATTAATGAATATTAAGAAGAATATTGGGCCGAGGTGGGACCCTTGCGGGATTATTGACCCCTTTTATCCTTGTTTATATACTCCATCTATTTCCAGAGGAAACTTGGTCTTTGCAGACCTCAAAAAGTCTCGTATATTTGTCGTGGTTCCGAAGAGAGTCTTGATGCTTTCTTTTTTCAATAGCCTGGCAATTCTGTCTGTTACATTGTGAACGTAAGGCAGGAAAGCGCAGCCCTTTGACTCTTGTTCAATTCTGTCTTCGTTTGGTGCAGATTTGGCTCTTATGATTTTCCTTGTCTGCCTTGCTGGGTAACGCTCCAGTGCATCGGTCAGTTTTGTAAGTTCTGCTCCGATTTTTGTTTCTTCACATATTTTGGTCGCTCGGGTCACCAATGTATGGATAAGTCCTCTCTTCTGCGCTGGGTGGTGATGGGAATCAGCATGTAGATAACGATTTGTATGAGTTGGTTTTCTATACACTGTGTGTCCTAGACTACCATCTTCTTTTCGCATCACCTCCACATCTAGAAAAGGTAAGATCTTAGAGTTATTTTCCAGCTCAATTGTGATCTTAATTTTAACGTGGAGTGAGTTGAAATGGTGGAAATCTACTAAAATCACGTTTTAAAAACGGGAGGGTGGGGGTAGGAGCAGTAGCGTAGCGAGGGGGGGGGGGGGCGGACCGCACCGGGTGCCACCCGACGGGGGGGTGATACTACACACGACGGGAGGTGACACCCGACCGTTAAAAAATTACAAAGAAAAAATTACGAAGAATATTGTCGTAAAAATATTGAATACGGTGTTATTTATATTTTCGTAGCTCTATAGCTCACCGTGGAATGTCCCGAATGGGGGAGAATTTTGGGCCAGAAAAAAATACTGAAGAAATTTTTTTTCTATAAATTTTTTTTTTTTTCTGAAGATGGACACCCTAATCATCTAAGCGGTATGATAATACTTTACGGCCTATTCTCATACCTAACATTTATACGTAAAAAAATGCATAAAAAAACGGAGGAGTGCGACCAAAAGCACAGTGACATGAGATTTTTTTTATATATGGAAAGGTGGATGTATATTACGCGTACTAAGTATTACATTTTAGTAAATGAAATATTTAAAAAATTGAATTAAAGAAATCCTCAGCACCGGAGATTTCAGTGCGGTTATTATTATCTCCATTTGATGTGACCGGACAACTTAACAATATACAACTTGCCACCTTTTTTGAAAAATTAAAAAATATATATAAATTTATCAAAAAAATACTTATAACTTTGAATGACTTTTCATCGGGGTGTTGAAATGCCACTTTGTTGAGTTGTCGTGAAACCGTCATCTTTTGGGATGCTGTGTGGAGAGTCTTTTTAGAAAGGAGAGGAAGTTCTGGGAAGGAAAAATGTATGAGGGGTGGGTAGGAATCTAGGTGTCGGTGTGTCCAGGAGTGACGGACGTATGAATCCATCCCCATCATTAGGGTGCAAGGCGATAGGTCGAGAGAGTCCGGCTGAAGAGGTCAAAAGGTCTCTCTAAACCAGTCTCTCCCGAAAGGCCGTGAATAACGAATGAACGTGAATACGGCATGAAAGTTCCAATTGCTCCCAACCGTCCGGGGCCAGTTAGACTATGATCTCCCCGATTGGGAACTGGAAGAAGATGGGGAAGACGAATGTGGGGAAGTACCTGGTTATTCTGATCTGGTCACCAGATATGACTAAAGCCATTTCAAGCAAGGTTTCAATTCTGAATGGGGGTCTTTCACCTCCACCAAAATACCGAAATATTTATTTTGCGGCATCCCGTTCATCATTTTTGACAATCTCATTTTATTGGTTAATGTAAGTGTCAGAAAGAGGGAAGGAAGCTAAAACACCTCATAAATCGTTTTCCAAAAAAAACACATCAAGCACATGACACAATATCTCTGGGTTATGCATCATAAATATTGGAAATTTGACAATAAATCGTGCGAAAGTTGATCATTTAATACCCGATGTTAGCTCATTGACAGGGAAAGACAAAAATATAACTTTATCGTTGTTATTGATTTTTCTAAGTTTTTGTTAGTAACACTGGAGAAACTGGAAACTGCCTTCTCACCACAGATAATCGAAACAAAGGGAGATATGGCAAGGAAAAGCATGCTGACACATGAATTGACTGCCTCCATCGTCCAGAGATAAAGCTCTCGACTAGCATTCGGGAAGTCATAGGTTCAAAACCTGACGTACGCAAGTAAATTTTATTACGTTATTTCACAATTTATTCATTTAAAATAATAGGTATATAGCATACGACATGTTCCAATGTGATAGATACTCTTAGTATCGCCCCGGTGTATGACCACCATTAAAAATTGAAACGTTGCCGGAAAAGGCTTTAGTCCTTCCTATAACCAACTGCTTCTTGTCCACACTACTTTTAGACTAACAGTAAACACATAAGTACGTTTTGGCTACTTTACAGGATTATCCAAAAAGATATTCAATTTTTTTTTTCATTAGCTCCACACAAGAGGCACAGAGTGTCTCCTGTGTGGAGCTAATGAAAGGAAAGAAAGGAAGTTCTGGGAAGGAAAAGGTATGATGGGTAGGTAGAACCTGGGGGTTAGTGTGTCCGGAAGTGACGAACTAACGAATCTATCCCTTTCGTTGCGGACCAAATCCTGCTGAGAGTCCTGCTGGAGAGGTGAAAAGATCTCCATCAACAGGTCTCTCCCGATCCGGCCTGCCACGCAGTTGGTAGGCAGACGCATCCGCCGTCAAATCAAACCTTTGCCTCTGGTTTGACCCATGGCAGAACTAAAAACTTAAAACTTTTACAGCCTTACTAATAACAAAACGCCGTAACGATGGTTAACCTGCATATTTTTTTACTTGCGCGGTGCACTGCGTTTTTACATGGTTTCTAATAAGATGATCACATTATTAGGTTAGTTGCATTGTTTTTGCTTGATCTGCGCATGCGCTCCATCATTAGCGGCCATTTTTTTTTTTTCTATAAATTCGCGGCTTTTTTACTTTCGTGACGTGTAACAAAAAAAACGTTAAATGACATGCGCAGTTATTTAACGTTTTTAAACATGATTTCTGTTTATGATAGATTCACTGTTATATTATTATCATAAATGAATATAATTTCTATTATTTGCGACATTTTTATCATGTCTTTTTTTCATGCATTTTTCTGTGCTTTTATAATGTCTCTGTTGTTACTTTAATTTGGTTAAAATAAACATGTAGGTTATTTCGAATAAATTATTTTTTATCCACATAAGTTTAATAAAACTTCCATAAAAGTAATAATATTTAATAAAATAAAAGGCTTGTGCGTGTGTTAATAAATACCAAATTCGAGTTACCAACGTTTACATTGTTTGGAAGTGAATTCAAAGTGTCAGAATTTTTTTAATACTCTCTCGGAACAATTGTTATATTTTTTTATAATGTTTAATTGTATGAACGATATAAAAAAGTGAAGTAACAGTTTTCTTTCAAATTCATTATATAAAAGGAATGTATTTTTTTAATTTAGTTTTTTTATAAATTTCTCTATACTTTCATGAAAAATATTTTGGTAAGAAATTTTTATCCAATTTTTTCCACGTTTGAATCTTAAAATATGGCAGTTTTTTAAAACTAAAGTGTATCTATAATATAAAAATGAATCGCTAAATTTGTTGGTAAGCGCAAATCTTGAGAGCGTCTGAACCGATTTCGCTAATTCTTTTTTTAGAATATTCCTTGAAGTTCGAGGATGGTTCTTACGGAGAGAAAAATTAAGAAAATTGAGCAGAAAATTAGATAATAACAGAAAACATCGCACGTTTGACAGTTCGCGTGTTTGAGAATGACATTTTGCAAAATGTTAAATCAAGATTCTATTTTTGAAAAACTTTAAGGTGATAAATTTATTTAAAGTAGGTACTCCCCTAATAGCTTGAATCGAATCAAGAATTTTAGATAATAGGTACCTATGTTAGGTACTAAATTTAATATACATGAAAAATGGAAATTTGAAAAAAAAATTGTAAAAGGTGGCACGCGGGCCGTTTAAAAATTGAATGTACTGGGATTGAATATATGGAACGCGGGAGGAGGGTTGGTGGGACGAGGGAGCGGGAAAGGGAAGAGGGAAGGCGGGAAAGGTGGAAGGGGAACGCAGGAGGAGGAGGGGGACCTGGGAGGGGGGAGGGGAAATCGGGAGGAGGGTTCGCGGGACGGGGGAAGGGGGGGGGGGGCGAAGTGGGGAGAGGGAAGATGAGGTTGGCGGAGTGGGAACGCGAGAGGGGAAGAGGACACAGGAGAAGAAGGGGAGGCGGAAGGGGAACGGGACGAATGGGAAGAGACACTCAGGGAGAAACAATTTCTTTATTAAATGGCATAGCAACGCTTGCCGGGACCAGCTAGTTTCAAATAAAAAAATCTAAAAGGTATTTTTATCTAGTTTTTATAAATGGTATTTGTTTTTACGACACTATCAAAAATAAGAAATATATAGAACATTCAAAATACTTTGAAAAAATTCCAAATTTCGTTCTGACATCATTCCTAAAATAGAGATAAACTACCCTCTCAGGCCGTGTAAACAATGTGTATTTCTTTCTATGAACAATTTTTTAATTAGTAATGTTTTCACATCCGCGGCCGTTTGTCAATTAAATAAAATTTTCACGGGGTTTTTTAGTAAGGCTGTTAAACTGGTTCTACGATTTTTTAAATTTTAAAATGGACTATGAATCTACTTTTTTATTTATTTATTTAGACGAAAACACAGAAGCAAATATCAATTGACAAGTAATATACAAAAGCACAACTGGAGAACTCGCCTGTTTCCAAACTTTTTCTGAAGGATTGGCATATTTTACATCAGTGACGGTTCGTGGTCTTTCAGAAATCCAAGAGAAGATATATCTAATCAAAATTTACATTTAGAGGAATTAAATTGTTTAATGTTTTTTACAGCAATGCACGTTGCTAATTATTATTATTTTTACAACAAGAATAATTACGTAGAATATATAAGTGGCCGCGGAGGCCTTTTATTTTTAATTTCCAACCATTTTTCATTTATATTATTAGCATTATTTTTTATGTACACAACACTGTATTCAGGGATTTTTTAAATGACAATATTAGCGTCAACCTATAAACCGTTTTCAATTTGATATTCAAAACAATACTGAAGTATTTTCGTTATTTGTTTTTGGGGTGTTATGCCGTGTTGCGCTACCTCCTTCTTTAGCCAACGTTTCGGACATCGTTGCAGTGTCCATCATCAGGGCAGATCCGGTAGAATACAATACTGAAGTAAGTTCAACAATAAATTACATAACTA
Organism: Limnephilus rhombicus; assembly: GCA_929108145.2. Classification (NCBI taxonomy): domain Eukaryota; kingdom Metazoa; phylum Arthropoda; class Insecta; order Trichoptera; family Limnephilidae; genus Limnephilus; species Limnephilus rhombicus. The sequence goes on along the minus strand of OV815277.1, from coordinate 28,862,254 downwards.
GCGACTTGACAATGCGACGTTTGCCGAAAATAATATAAAAAAGGGAAATATAAACGCTAGAAATATTTTGATTCTCACGCCTTCAAAATTTAAAATCGAGCATCTTTTTTGCACGAGGCAAGTACGCGCCAAAGTGGTTTTTATTTATTTTATGCATAATTTTATAAGAATGAAAAAAATTAAATCATAAAAAGGTCAAACCTAGTCTTAGCCATAAAGGGGTATTTTTAAAAATTGTTTCTCACATTACTTCATAGTAACTTAAGTCGTGAAAAAACGTTTCTTTAGTAGTTTACGCTTATATTTTTTGTTTCGTAAATAATAATTTTATTGTAATTCCAATCCATATAAAAGGTAGTAAAAGGTTCAATTTATCCGTAGCATATTTTTTGATATTCAAAATGTAAACCAATTCGTAGTAAAAATTAATCTAAATAGTATCTAAACAAGATTTCGAGTATAGCTTCATCCGGTGCAAAGGCAATCAATGGTCATTCTGCGACGAACTCGATCGGTACAACTCGTGAAAGATCAGAGATCACGTGGTAATCGTGATCGACGCACCGAGCGCGCTTGAATTTGGTAACAAAATGCATAGTTTCGTTCAAATCACCGTCAGAGGGATCTGTATGGGCCAGGATATTTTTCTATACAGAATTTTGCACGGAACACATCTCGCACAAAATGGACATAGGTACCGATTTCGACGCGGTGCGGTGGCGCGAGTTTTAAATACGGATTTTAAAGTAGCCCTATTTATGGTGTGATTATGAACTTGTTTTATAATGATTAAAAACTTGTTTTATAATAATATTATTTGTATATTATTACTATAAAACAAGTTTCTTTTATTTTATCATCTTTTTAATGGGGGTTCAGCGCACAAACGCACTTTAGAGAAAACCGCCACTGCTTTACATACACAATAATTCTAGGCAATGAAATGTGTATATTCTGGAAGTGGGAACTTTAGATCACCTATTTTTGGTTTTCTCTTTCTAAACAAATATTCACTCTTCTAACAAGCCTCGTTTAAAATTGCATCCGCTGCGTTCAACATATCATCGCTTCTAGGTGTGAATCAAAAAATATTCCATATTTATTTATTTATTTTTATAGAAACAAACAGTATATTGGTTGCAGTGATGATAATATTTACAGATATATTAGTACTATGTGGTGTCTTATTTATGGTTTGTAGGTATATTTAGTAATTACCGGATGATGTGCGTATGGGTAGGTCTGTGTTTGGTATGTTTGAGTATGTTTGTAGATGTGAAAAGTGGTGATGTGTGAAGTGATATGGATGCGCATTGAACAGTTTATATTAGCGAAATGATGCTCTTTTTTATAAATTTGGACAGTTAATAGCTGAAAATATCGATGTTAGTGTTTAGTCAAATATTATTCAGCGATTGAAGAGCACGTTAATTGGTGAAATAGCTGCTGCATTTGTTTTGTGATCAAACGTGTGGGATAGTTCTGCATGTTGTGTACGCCTTAAGGGTATGTTAAAATTAATTAGGGAAGAAGTTCGGTATTATTATTTAAAATTTTGTGTATAAATCATCTAATGCCACAATATACTTTTGAAATGTACCGATTTATAATTAAATACGTTATTCATATACGAAACCATTTATTTCCTAAATGCTTTCTGGAATAAACGCTGTCCATATTTTCCCTAATACAAGTATTGCGTTTGTATTTATATAGTGGGGTTTGTTCATTGTTCATACTGTTCATATCCTGTCCATGTTAAGTAGGGCACCTCGGGGATGGCTCGTGGTGTTAACGCGTTAATTGTCACAAGGGGTCCATTCGTTAGAAGCTGGCCTCATTCGCGAATTTGGAATTTGATGTAGGTACAACGTAACATTATTGCGAGCATACAGTGGCATGGAATATCAAATTCAAAACGATGAAGGAAAAAATCAACGGATGAAAACTATTTTAGCAAATCTATATTTATGAAAATCTCGTGTGACAGTGTTTGTGGTCGCACTCCTCCGAAACGGTTTCACCTATTTTTATGGTTTTTTTAATGTATATTTGGTAGGTATGTGAATAGGTTGTAAAGTATATTTCATACCGCTAGGTGATTAGGGTATCCCTCTCCAGAAAAAAACTATTTTTATGACAATTTTTTTTTGTGTTTTTTTGACATCAAAAAATACCTACAACCCCAAGTTTTCACCCTTCTACCCTCACCATCCCATTTCTTAATTGCGATTATAGTATTTTTGTATGAACAAATTTAACCGTCGTTCGTATTTCACACAGAACGAAATTATTTATGTTCTTGAATGACAGATGGCGTCCGCCTCAATGAACTTTCAACCACACATGCGCAAGTCATTCACGAGAATAAATAATAAGTTTTTTTTTTTATTTAGCTACCAAAATATTCACTAGAAATAATTTATATGGCATTTAGGTTATCCACCACTTACCCGCCCTGGTATATCTAAGTAACAGGTGGTTACTCCTTCAAGGTTCTCGCAACGGCTCTAATTTTTTTTGAATGAACTAATTTACATTTAATTTTGAACGAATCTAGACCTCTAGTGTCCCTGCATACATTGTAAGTAAGCAGTATGCAAGTGCTTAGCGGGAAATCAAGATACAATAAGTGTTAGTATGACTATAGACAAGATTGGTGATAGTCCACGAGGAGGCAAGCGCTGGGTGATTGTATCAAGCGTATCTTGCAAGCACCAGTAGGGAGGAAGATACAGTACATAAATAATAAAAGTATAGCGCTGGAAAACGGGTGGGATTCGTCTCCAATCGATTGGCAGTCCCAGCAAGAATGCGCATGACGTTCGATCTAGCCGTTAACTACACTCCGCTTCCGCGCCCCTTAGCCGGTTCCTCGGCGGTGCCTTAAAGAAATTTAATATAATTTATGTGTCAGAACAACGTTTTACGGGTCAGCTAGTATTGGTATATATTTCAACTTTTGATTAAAATAAATGTTTTTATTTTGTAATTATGTCCAGCCACAAAGTAAATGCTTTTTCGAACATGAATTATTTGGTTTATTACGTGGGTTTATTCGTGAAATGAGGAAAGACTGCATTATGCAAATGTTATATCATTACAGTAGAAAGAGCACATATTGTAATATTCTCAAATTATGTTTTTTTTTCTTTTTCACACAATTGCGAATTAAAGTCGATAAAATTTTGTTTTTTAAGGGCCCGCAACCCGGATTTGTACCGATTTATTGCATATTTCCCTTAAACATGGAAAGTTTTAAAGCTCTTAAAAAAATATATGTTATCCTGGAAGATAATATCTAGACTTTGCTAGCGCCGAAACACAAATTATATAAAATTCCCTCGATAGAAAATAATCGCAAAGTATGCTCCAAAAATTATTATTAACACGTTTGATTCAGTTATTTTACAAGTTATATGTATGAAAAAATTCACAGTGTTTCTTTAAATGCTGTTTAAGATAATGCTCGCGAGATTTTTGCTCTATTTTAAACGAGTCGTGTTTTATTAAACATTTCGCAATTTTCGCATCGATTTTGTCACTGTAAATGTTAGCGCTCTCCTCTAACATTCGTAATTTCGTATCTCTCCATCTTATTCTTTTCGGACCCGGTTGCAGAGCCTTAACAGTAGATAACAATGTGGCAGACAAAAAATAACAAATAAATTAAATACAGTGGTGAGTGGTAGACAAAGTCGGACGTACGAGGAAGACTTAACGTATTATTTTTTGTTGTAGCAATTTGACTTTTTTTACATGAGCTCCACACAGGAGGCCCGAGGAAAATAATTTCCCTCAGGGCCTATGTCATCTTTGGGGATGCTGTTTGGAGGGTTTTTAAAGGAAGGAAGGAGAGGAGAGTTCTGGGAATGAAAAGGGTTTAAGGGGTGGGTAGGAATCTGGGGTTCAGTGTGTCCTGTTCATCCGCCTCCAAGACCTAGACAAACCTCACCCCATGAACCCGGGCACCTCTGCTAAATCACGAAAAGTAGCGAACCACTTGGGGTGACCTATGGCAGAGGTGTTGGTTATCCAATAAAGGTTCCCGGGGCGGCGGTACCCATTCCCGGCTGCCAAATTGTTCCTCCCGATTGTTGCTTGTAGATGTGTGACTGCAAACTAGAAAATGTTTAAAAAGTGTTTATAATCATGTTTAAGCTCTGAAACCGCATAAACACATTAAAAGAAAGCTCCTTTAAGTGTACAAGTTTTATCTCATCTGAGTGCCATTTCATATTAATTGACCACCATAACACGGACGTGTGCCTAGCCTAAAGCGATTAATAAAGAAAATTTAAAAAAAGGATGCAATAAACAATTAAAAAAAGAATCAAACAATATCCAACCAAAACCATCTGACAGTGTGACAATCATAACTGCCGAACAAACTTGTTGAACAAATAAATTCACATGAGTTGTGTCAGTTGTAATGGTGATTTTCTAAGCCCGGAGTAGGGGTCTTATGTGCAGTGAAGTGTAAATTACAAAAAAAAAAAAATCTTAATTTTTTTTTACGTTAACTCCACACAGGAGGCCCTGAGGAAAATAATTTCCTACGTTAATAATTTTCTATGTCATCTGTGATGCTGTGCGGAGGATCTTTTTGAGGAGAGGAAGGAATAAACATTGGTCTTGAAGAGACCCATGTTGTAGGACGGAGGAAACACAAAGGGCGGCAAATCATTCCACAACCGAGCTGTTGAACAAAAGAACTAGTCAAAGAAACGACCCGTTTTCATGAGCCAAATGACAACTGTATAAAAATCATTGGTCACACGTTTGGCGTGTTTCCAGACTATGCACCGGTGCCGAAGGGATCAATGACGCTAGTTCCTCGGAGCATCTTCCATTGTAATACCGGTAGAACAAGGATAGCATTCCCACCCGACGCTTGGTCTCTAAAGATTTCAATACGTCTGTTAAGATGGGAGAATCTATTAAACGGACCGCCCGTTTCTGCACGGAGCCGAGGGTATTTTTCAGGTTTTTTGTAGCTTCAGACCAGCGGTGGCTTCCAAATTCAACCGTGGGGCGCACTTGTGATTTGTACAGGGTTAGCAGCTGTGTACTATTAAAGTATCTGCGGGCCCTGTACAGTACGCCCAGTTTTTGGGAGGCTAACTTTACTCTGGCTTCGATGGAGCCCCCATACCTGAGCTGGTCACTTAGGGTTACACCAAGCATATTAATGGAGGGCCTGTTTGGAAGATTGCTACCGTTGAAAGATACTAGTTTTTTTATTTGGATTGAAAAAGTGAAAAAATAGTTAACATTTTAAATGTGCACATTGGTACTCTTCTCTACATATTATAAATTAAAGTCCCCCGCGTCGTCTGTCTGTCAGTCTGAACTCGAAAACTACTGAACGGATTTTCATGCGGTTTTCACCAATAGATAGAGTGTTTTGTGAGGAAGGTTTAAGTATATAATTTGTCAAGGATATTTCTCAATTCGTTGAATCATAACAATAATTGTTAGAAGTGTCGGAAAAAGTCAAACCGCCTGGTAGCTTTCATCGAAAACGCTGCCTAATCCTTTTGCGATATAACAAAACAATGCATGGTGCGATATTCCTCTTTTATACATCTACAAAAAAGTCCGAGAAGGCATATATCTATCATATGCGGATAGCTTACTATACCCACTCTATCTTCTAAAAAAATGGTCACGCACATTGCTGTAATTGAAAAGCTATTTAGACGGATGCAGTATTAATACTTATTAACTTAAATACGTTATTAACTTAAATACTTATAAATTAAAGTCCTCCGCGGTAACTGTCTGTCTCTTCGCGATAAACTCAAAGACGGCGGTGGTTATAAAGGTGGTATACCCATCCAGTAGATGACGTTGTGTTTTATTAGCCACAGCAACGCGTGGCCGGGTCAGTTAGTATTAAATAAATCTCGGTTTCTCATCACTGGTTTGGTTTAATGAAAATCCAAAATTATATTTTTTTTTATATCTAAATATAATTAAAATACAACCCCATATTTATACAGACAACAAAAACAAACACATTACAAAATTTAAATAATTTCGACGTGCTGCCTACAAACTATAACTAAAGCGTCATCTCTGGACCAAATCCTAAAGTACAAATTTAATTTGTAATAAAATAATGTCGAAAACTCGTAAAAATATTATTGCACATCCTACAACTCAAAATTTGGCTGAATCACTTGAAGATCTAACGCATCGCCTAATATCGTATATTATCAATGGTTTTATTGATTGTACGCCCCTTTTGGCTCAGATTAATTTTAGAGTCCCATCCGTTAGAACCAGAGAAAAATCACTTTTTCATCTTCAAAAATGTTCTACTAATCTCAGACAAAATACTTATATATTCAGAGCATGCAATGTATTTGATAAGAATTTTAATAATATTGACATATTCTCATGTAATTTAAGTACCTTAAAAAAGTATGTCATTGTCAACATTAAATAATTTTTAATGTTGACAATGACATACTTATTTGACTTATACTGACATACCATGTTATTGATGTGAATCCTTTCAAGTTACATACTTGTCATTCGACTTACCATTGTATTCACTCTGAATTGTAGGTATGTACAATGTACATATTATTATTATTGCTGTTGTGGAGTGACAATAGATTTCTGACTCTGACTACTTCATGTTTTGAAATTTTGTAAGCAGATGATTATAGTTTTTATTGTGTTTTTATATCTTTTTTTAAAAATAATTTTCAGGGTTTATTTTTGTTAACTTCTTGCGGGTACAGGACCCTGACTTTTTTTGTTTTACTTTTTAATTATGTGAAAATCTGTTATTGGATATTATGTATATTATTAATGATATTATTATAAGTGTAAAATATCTATTATTTTTTAATTTATAAACTAACGTTTAGACAAGATTTTTATGCATAGCACAAAGGGTAACAATTATTACAAGCAATAATTGTCAGCCTGAAACACTTATTTACATTGAAAAATCTTCCGAGAAAAGATACTTGCCCCCAACGGGACTTGAACCCGTGTCCTTCCGATTGCCGGTCGAATGCTCTGACCACTGAGCTATGGGGGCTTATCAAATACCCGCCAAATAATTCAATATATACTAGTGTTTCATTCAACAATTACTGCTTGTTATATTTTTTCCACCTGAAAACAACCAACTTTATTTTTGCAAGGAAGACATTGTTAGTGTTAAATCCCTCGCTAGGTGGCGTCGAGACAAATTATGTCTGCATTTATTGGGGAATTACTTAAACTTGTTAAATATTAATTATTATTTTTTAATTTATAAACTAACGTTTAGACAAGATTTTTATGCATAGCACAAAGGGAAATGAATTATTTGGCGGGTATTTGATAAGCCCCCATAGCTCAGTGGTCAGAGCATTCGACCGGCAATCGGAAGGACACGGGTTCAAGTCCCGTTGGGGGCAAGTATCTTTTCTCGGAAGATTTTTCAATGTAAATAAGTGTTTCAGGCTGACAATTATTGCTTGTAATAATTTTTACCCTTTGTGCTATGCATAAAAATCTTGTCTAAACGTTAGTTTATAAATTAAAAAATAATAATTAATATTTAACAAGTTTAAGTAATTCCCCAATAAATGCAGACATAATTTGTCTCGACGCCACCTAGCGAGGGATTTAACACTAACAATGTCTTCCTTGCAAAAATAAAGTTGGTTGTTTTCAGGTGGAAAAAATATAACAAGCAGTAATTGTTGAATGAAACACTAGTATATATTGAATTATTTGGCGGGTATTTGATAAGCCCCCATAGCTCAGTGGTCAGAGCATTCGACCGGCAATCGGAAGGACACGGGTTCAAGTCCCGTTGGGGGCAAGTATCTTTTCTCGGAAGATTTTTCAATGTAAATAAGTGTTTCAGGCTGACAATTATTGCTTGTAATAATTGTTACCCTTTGTGCTTTGCATAAAAATCTTGTCTAAACGTTAGTTTATAAATTAAAAAATAATAATTAATATTTAACAAGTTTAAGTAATTCCCCAATAAATGCAGACATAATTTGTCTCGACGCCACCTAGCGAGGGATTTAACACTAACAATGTCTTCCTTGCAAAAATAAAGTTGGTTGTTTTCAGGTGGAAAAAATATAACAAGCAGTAATTGTTGAATGAAACACTAGTATATATTGAATTATTTGGCGGGTATTTGATAAGCCCCCATAGCTGAGGTGGTCAAAGCATTCGACCGGCAATCGGAAGGACACGGGTCAAGTCCCGTTGGGGGCAAGTATCTTTTCTCGGAAGATTTTTCAATGTAAATAAGTGTTTCAGGCTGACAATTATTGCTTGTAATAATTGTAAAATATCTGTTGATTATCCACAATAAATAAGATACAAAAATGGATGAACTAAAAAGGGAAGTCTTTGCTAAAATGGAGCTATAAGCGGCAGAATGACAAAAAACCATAGGTCTTCTTTGCGAGAAATATTTAATTGGGCAAAATAGATCAATCCAAGCTCTCGGAGAAAATAATAATATCAGATATCGAAATATTAAAACAAATATTGAATAAAAAAAAGTTTCCTGCCAAAAAACCAAAAAATACGGACAGCCAAAAACGATCATAAAATACTAACAGACCTTCTAGAAATATCCGGAGTCCCAACAAAAATTTATGAATCGACATTCAAAAAAGTGAGGCCAATAACTGAAACAACCGCAATCCAGGTCCGTCTGGAAGACATTCAAAGACAGTCAAACTACGTCCAACTACTGCTAAGGCTCAGCCAGGAGAACCGTCTGCAGCATCAACCACTAAGAAACCAATGGATCCTCCAACAATCTTCAATTACGTGAGCTTTTGCTCTCCAAGAAAAGGGAAGTCATATACGAAGCATTCCCAGGACTAACTTCAAAATATACATAAGTGTATAAATTCAAAATATAAATAAACATTATAATAATAATAATAAAATTTAGGCTCTGATTCAAAATTTAGGCGTATTAGATTCGTCAAAGAATTTATATATAAAAATGCAAAAATCGGTAATTTTAAATACATGTAGGATTACAAAAGATTTTTCAAATATTTATATTGAGGGATCAATAGGATTTATAGGTTCAATTAGGAATTCCACAGAGCCGAACCCTCTGATATGAAAATATCTGGAGTCGGTGAATTATTTTCCCATCTGGTCTCTGGTAAGTTGACATGTTGTTCTTGTATTGTTTTGTAATTATAATACTTATATAGTGCAATTGCATAACGTGGATTGACCAGATGATCATTTGGGAAGTGTGTGAAAGGGTTTAGTTTTTCCTGTGGGGAAAATTAAACCCGGACATTTAAATCTGGTGCGTAAATAATTGGCTAATTTATATAGCGCCGTTTTCGTGGAAAATCACCTCAAGGGCGCTGATTATGTATGAAAATTCACATTATGTTTCATCATGTACAAAAAAATGCCAACTTATATTTTCATTATGTATAAAGTATAAAAATTTTCTATTATGTACAAAAAAAATGCTAATTTATTAAAAAAAGTAGTTCTACATACATCCAAATTGTAATTATTATCTGTATTGGTTAATAAAAATGTTCCATAAAAAAAAAGTGAAATCCTGTCACCATACCTGAAGGAATTGTCCGGAAAACCAAAAACAAGCCACCACAAAGGGATACAAATTTGTCTGGACAAAAAGTGGAAAGGCCGTGCCGCGAAATGCTAAACAACAGGAATATTCTTTTCATTAAACACCCAGACGATAAAATAAAATAATTTGTTCTCATAAAACCTTACACCTCTATCCGATAATTTGACTCCTATCATGACCCCAAAACTAAAAACACACACAACAATTCTAAATATTCTGACAATTTCACTGCCATACTAAAACAATTCGACACATAATTTGACGTCATGATCCTCTCATAATGCTTGCTACATAAATCCACGCCTATACCTAAATATACGTTAACTCAATCAAAAACAACATAAAAAACTCAAAAGGACGACATCGTAAATTGCTGCAAAGAATATCTAAATTTAAAAAAAGAATAACAGAGCTTGGTATCATAGAAACTAGTAGATATCATGCAAACTGCTTAGAAATGACCATGTATAATAACAGAACTATTTTATACCGGTCACCTTTCATAACTTACTTAAAATAAATAAACTTATTTTTTTTGCTCCGATCTCTAGACAGCCTATTAGAATGAATAGATGATATGTATGGGTATATCAATTTTATCAAATAAAAAAGGATTCACAAAGTAACGTGGTTTTCACAAACCCGTCTTAAGAAACACACAAGAATCAACTTTAAAACTTGTTACTCACCCACACACACATTTACCCTATTAAGAGCGTTTAACCAGCCAGCGGACGAAAATCCACATTTCGTCGAAAGTTGTTCTTACGATCGTGCAGGGCGGTTACAATGAGAAAGATTAATTATTCTCTGTACCAGCTTTTTTAAACTATAACTCAATATCGAATTTATTTCAATCCAAATTAGCTTCCTCGGGCGTCCCCGACTTCTTCTACCATTCACATTCGCGTCGTATATTCTTCTTACACTACTTCCTTCGTTCATTCGCTCTACATGCCCAAACCATCTGAGGGTCCCTTTCTTAATCTTACTCATTATGCTTACATCAGCCTTACACACACAACACATAGTCGGGGACGCCCGAGGAAGACATGGCACGATCAAGTGAATCAGATACTTGAGTCGGGTCATGTCAAAAGTCAGAATAATAGAAGAGAATGTATGAGGCGATGTATGAATGTGAGTGAGGCAAAGAGTGTGTGCCAAGACCGAGTTGTTTGGCGGTCCGTCCTCTCTGCCTACCCCTGCGGGGAAACGGCGTGATGGTTAGTTAGTTAGTTAGTTCAAATTAGCTTTAATTTATACCTTCATCCAAAAATGCTGAAAGGCGTGATGATAAAAATATTAAAATAATGTACTTTTTGTAATTATTTTTTGATTATCAGTATTTATCATTTTTCAATAATGTCTAAATTTAATAAGAATGTTAAAAAAATCTGAAATATATTAGTTTGTAAGTGCGCAAATAAATACACAAATGGACCAATTTTCGTCAATAAACACATGTACGTACATATTTTTTAATGATTTTATTGAAACTAAAATTAAAATTCTAAAACATGCGTTCGCTAGATAATGTATTGATTTATTTAATGCATGATTATATTATTTGAAATGGGTGTGGTATAATACGAAATCTTTCTTTGAAAATTTAACAAATCTGCCAACGACCTATGGAATAACCTTATTAAACTAAAAATTTAAATTTTTTTCTCAAAATTTTTTACATGCGAATGCTAGATAAAAGAACAATCTTTCTAAATACATTTATAATTTCTGTGGAAAAGTGTCAATACGTCTAAAATCTGATTTGAAAATGATATATTTATGGTTTTCTCTGGTAATGCCTTCTTAAGTTACAAAACAGTAATAGACCACTTTTCCTAAAAATAAGCACAACAATCGACTCACACGTAAAATATTGCACAACCACAAAAGTCTACAAAAACGAATATTTTAAAACTAAAGAACGCAATACTTGATAAAAAAAATTGAAGACCTCTGTATGGAAGACAACATATAACATACAATCTTTGTAATATTAATACGTAAATCTATCCTAATATTATAAAGAGGAACGATTTGATTGTTTGTTTGCATTGAATAGGCTCCGAAACTACTACACCGATTTGAAAAATTCTTTCACTGTTGGGAAGCTACACTATCCCCGGGTGACATAGGCTATAATTTATAAAGCTAGCTAGAAAAGGTATGTGGGAGGGGAACGAACGGGGACGCACAGGGAAGATGATTCAGGGAGAAACAATGTATTTGGCACTGCAACGCATGCCGTGGAACAGCTAGTAATAAATAAAAATAAAATTATCTCTGCACTGGAATGACATACGTAGTCGAATTAAGACGGTATGATGTACTTTTCAACAGTAGATAACAATGTTGTTATCTAATGTTAAAAAAACTCACCCCCCATACCCACACGCCCTGCTTATTTATGGGGTGTAAATCTTTTTTTTTTTTTTTTAAATAATTCAAATACATATATTATGTAATTAATTATTATATAAAATTTATGGTTATTTATGTATCTTTTTATGAATTAAAAAAAAAATGAAAATGTGGTATACAGTAGTGAAAGGTAGAAAAAGTCGGGGACGCCCGAGGTAGACCTAACGCATTATTTCTGCATTGAAATGATATAGGTTGGAAGTCAAAATGAAGTCAATGTAATGTTATTTATTTTAACAGTTACAATATGGTATACAGTGGTGAAAGGTAGAAAAAGTCTAGGACGCTTGAGAAAGACGTGGTGCGATCAAGTGAACAAATTTAATTTGGGAGGCGGGTATGGGTATCGCCGCCCCGGGAACCATTTATTGGATAACCAACGCTTCTGCTATAGGTCACTATAAGTGGTTCGTTGCGTTTGGTGACTTAGTAGGGGGGCCCGGGTTCATCGGTTGAGATTATGTTCAGGTCTTGGCAGTGGGAGTGATCGGGAGAGGACGGTTTGGGGAGATCCTTTGACCTCTCCAGTTGGACCCTCCCAACCCATCGTCTTGCACCGCAGCGGAAGGGATGGATTCATATGTCTGACATATTCATATGGACACAGTGACCCCTAGATTCCTAACCAGCCCTCATACATTAATCCTTTCCAGAACTTCTTATCCTTCTTTTCCAAAACGGCTCCCCACACAGCACCCTCAAAAATGACATAAAAAACACTTAATTATGGTAAAATTAGGCGTATGTAAAAAGAACGAGAAGAAGACTTCAACGACGTCCATGGAAGACATGGCGCGATCAAGTAAAACTCAATTTTTTATTAATTAACAATAATATTACTTCCATAACTATACCCATTTTTCAGGTTTACCCGAATTCACAACCTCAAAAATGTATTCTAAATCATTCATTACTACCCCGAGCAACGCTGGGTTCATGTCATCTCTTAAATATTATTTTTGGTACATCTTTCCACGCACTTATGCAGGTTTGTATGCAGAAACGAGCGGTCCGTTTGAAAGATTCACCTATCTTAACAAACGAATTGCAATCTTTAGATAAGAGGCCTCAGGTGGGAATGCTGTCTGTGTTCTACCGGTATTTCAATGGAACTGACGTCATCGAGGAACTGGTATCATTTATCCCTTCGGCACCGGTGCATGTTCAGGAAACACAGGAAAACAGGAGAACGGGTCGTTTCTGCGACTCGTTTTTGAGTTCATTAAATCGACTGCGGAAAGATATTTGTTTTTCCTCTCTAGTACAACATGGGTTTCTCCAAGACCTACATTTCGCAATCTCATCTTCACACCGCATCCCCAAAGATGACAGGCCGTTCATTTTCATTTCCTCGGGGACTCCTGGGTGAAGTTAATATAAAAAAAATACTTTATATCCTTATTTGTATTAAAATTTGATTTATTTCCATATAATTACTTTGTATTACGAGTGTATGAATTTGTTGTATTCATTATACTATGTACGTATAATATGGATGTGAAAATGCTATACATATCTTGATTCATGTTAAATCTGACTTATTTCTATTTAATTATATTGTATTATAATAAATTTATTTTCCGTGAAGTTTTCATGAAAATATTTTCGGCTATTTCGTTACGGGGAGGGGAAGGTAATGGGGAATAGGAAGGTGAGAAAGTACCTGACTACTCGTATTCACGTACGGTCACAAAATATGGCTAAATACGGCGTCCACCGTATGGAGTTTTTAATTTTATTCTGAGCACCAGTTATTATAAATTATAATTAGTGTAATGTTTTATTTATAATACATCAGTATTATAAATAAATCATTGCAGATTCATTCAGAATAGCTGACGCCACTTGTATTGAACGAACGAATTATTACGAACCTTGGGTTGGTACCTTTTCCCCTGGTTTGAAATTAATAAATAATATATTTGAATTTAGATTTCTTTTTGCTTTTAAAAACTAATCGATATTCACGAGTTCGTTTCAAGCTGTCAATGGAAAATATTCCACATTTTGTTATTGTGAGAATTTAACCAACGATTCAATAAAACTTGAAATGGAGAATGCTCCTGCTGCTCATCATAGTCGGAAACTTACGGAAGCCAACAAGTCACCATCATGTTCGCTGGCTATTTGTGCTCCGAGACCCAAAAGAGCTTCACGTCGGATCAGCTCCTCTTCATTTATGTCTCTCAACACAACGACGAGAAGCAGTATAGAGGTGATGACTAGGAAGACCGAGACCAACATTGCTGCTCATTTTCTCACTCCATCACAGCTGTCCAAAATACTCGTCACCAACCTGGAAACTGGCCTCACTGAGCATAGAGCCGCTGAACAACTCGATGAGGACGGACCAAACGCCCTGCCACAGCCCACAGACCTCACCCTTTTAAAAATATTTCTATCTAATTTTTTTGGTTGGTTTCCTTCACTGTTGTGGTGTGCAGGATTTCTCGCTCTATTCATACACTTCGCTCAATACATTGATGATGAAAATGCTGAATCAAATGAAAACCTATACCTAGGAATTATTATTATCGCCGTTATCATATTCACTGGCTTGTTCGCGTTTTACCAAGAAGCTAAAAACCACCAAGTTATGAAAGGTTTTAGAGAGTTGATACCACTTTCTGCGATTGTTATTCGTGAAGGGAAGCGACGCGAAGTACCTGTGGAAAATTTGGTGGTAGGGGACCTTGTTGAAATGACGGCTGGAGAGGTGGTGCCCGCTGACGTGAGGCTTACCCAGATGAATAATTTTCGCATTGACATGTCCTCTATCACTGGCGAAGCGGAACCCCAATCGAGGTCCCTTTATTATACGAATGAAAACCCATTGGAAACAAAGAACTTGGCATTTTTCTCTTGCCAGATAACTGATGGAACAGCGCGTGGTATAGTGGTTGCCACGGGAAGACATACGGTTATAGGTAAAATAGCAGGCCTCACTGAAGGCTTGCAGAAAGAAGAAACCCCGATAGCCATGGAAATCAGACACTTCATCAAGATACTTACCATAATAGCATTAGTACTCGGGGGGATTTTTTTTGTGATGGTAACTGTTGTTCAATCGAGCTGGGTGGCAGGATTTTATTACTTTACGGGAATTATTATTGCAAATGTTCCAGAAGGTTTACTTGTAACATTGACCGTTTCGCTAACATTGACTGCAAGAAAATTGGCAAAGAAAAATTGTTTAGTTAAAAAATTGCAGTTTGTTGAAACATTAGGAGCAACGTCTTGTATCTGTTCAGATAAAACAGGAACGCTAACGGAAAATCGGATGACGGTTTCACATCTGGTGATTGATTACAAAATATATGATGCAACAGAGCCCATTGAAAGTGATATTGACAAAAATCCTTTCCTTCGTGCTGCTTGTCTTTGTCTCAAAGCCGAATTTATTGATGACACGAGTGTGCCCTTAGATACTAGACGAATCAGGGGTGATGCTTCGGAGTCGGCAGTTCTTCGGTATTTGGAAAAGAATTATAATGCAGATCTAATAAGGAATGCCAATCCAAAGGTTAGTGAAATACCATTCAATTCAAAAAATAAATATCAGATATCAATTCACGTGTTGGAGTCTTCAAAATCTCACCTCGTTGTAATGAAAGGCGCCCCAGAAATAGTTCTAGAAATGTGCTCTACAGTATGGAAAGACGGTAAAACCGTTCAATTGACGCAAGATCTACTCAAAAACGTCAAAAAAATGTGCACTGTTCTAGGCAATAAAGGAGAACGGGTCTTGGGATATTGCGATCTTCAACTTCCGGTAGATAATTATCGATTAGGTTTTATATTTAATTCAGAAACTCCGAATTTTCCCGTAATAAATTTTCGATTTTTGGGTCTCATTTCACTTATAGATCCACCAAGAACTAGCGTTCCCAACGCCATAGAAAAATGCCGATCTGCAGGAATCAAAGTCATAATGGTCACTGGAGACCACCCGATAACAGCTTTAGCTATAGCGAGAAAGGTAGGAATAATTTCAGCGGACAGCAGAACAGCATATGACGATGCTTTAGATGCCAATGTGGAACCAAAAGCATTCATAAAAAATATTGATCCGCGTAAATACAACGCTATCCTAGTAACGGGGGACGATTTGCGAGCAATGTCAGATCACCAACTGGAAACAATAGTAGAAAATAATGACGAAATCATTTTTGCGCGTACGAGTCCTCAGCAAAAGTTATTCATAGTTGAAGCATGTCAAAAGATTGGCCACGTTGTTGGTGTCACTGGAGATGGGGTGAATGATTCTCCAGCTCTAAAGAAGGCGGACATTGGCATTGCAATGGGGATTACCGGAACAGATGTATCAAAACAAGCAGCGGATATGATTCTCTTGGACGATGATTTTTCCTCCATTATTTTGGGAGTTGAAGAAGGAAGGCTTATATTTGATAACCTTAAAAAGTGCATTGCGTTTACCCTCACGTCTAACCTGCCCGAAATGGTACCATTTATTCTCTACGCAACGATCGGGATACCTCTTCCATTACATGCTTTGCTTATTATTTGTATCAACGTTCTTACAGACTTGTGGCCGGCTATAAGTTTGGCATATGAAAAAGCTGAAAGGGACATAATGCATAAACCACCGAGAGATTTACAAAAAGATCATCTGGTTACTTGGAATCTGATAAAAATGGCTTATTTTCAAGTTGGTGTAATACAATTGGCAGCCGCAATGACTGGATACTTTACGGCTTATGCAGCTTTTGGATTTTTTCCTACAGATCTCCTTTTTACAAGGGAAAGATGGGATTCCATGGGAGTGAATGATTTTGCTGATTCTTATGGACAAGATTGGTCTTACGAAGATAGAAAGAAGTTGGAAACTTTGGCGCAATCTACTTACTATGCGACAGTGGTGACTGTTCAAATTGCCGATGTGATAATTTGCAAGACGAGAAGGCTGTCCATCATCGACCAAGGTATGACCAACTACAGATTGAATTTCGGGATTCTTTTTGAGATATCAATTACTTTGGTGATCTTGTATGTTCCTTTTTGCAATAGCTTTCTGTACACACAACCAATTCCGTGGTTATTGTGGTTGCCGGGAATACCATTTGCAATTTTGATCATTCTCCTTGATGAATTCCGAAGGTATTTAATCAGGAAGTATCCAAATGGTTGGGTCGAAAGAGAGCTATACTGGTAAGGTATTTGATTTCAATAGTTTCGATAAAACAATTAACTTCATTAAACTCTAAACAAATAGATTATCTCTTTTTTGGTTAATTTTATTTAAATCTATACCTACATTAAAGAAGAACCCTCGCCAAACCTTAGTTTTTATTTGATATTTTTTGCAGCCCGAAATAAATTTATTTTAATTTAATCTATTATTCGTTTGTGAAGGTATCACGAGCATTGTATTTTTCAATAGTATTTATATTCTGTTTATTTAGCGGTGTAATTTTTCTGCATACTGTTAATTTTGTATGCCTGTTCTATTGCCTATGTTCTACGATTATTGTTTAGCGTTGTAAACCAATGCGGAATATTATTTACGATTTACCTTGTGTAACTAGGTGTAAACATTAGCTCCAGTAGAAATGGCATGTATCTAGTTTACTACCTACCTTGTGTTAATATATGTATGTATATTGTATATTTGTGTTTTGAATGGTGCGTACCGGAGTAATTTATTCACTTTTACGAGGTCTGTTTAATTAAACGGCCAACGATTCTGGATTTTGCTTTATAATTATATTATATTTCACATCGACATAATTCCGTCATTTAATAATTTATTAATTTTTTCTCAAAAAAGTAATGTTTCAAAATTTATAAAAAACTTGTTACAATATTTATTTAAGTGGTAAAAATATTATCATAATTTTAAATATTTAATGCATGTAAGATGTACCCTCGTAATGAAGCGGAGTTTGAGGACATGCCATTTTTTAATTGTTCGTTGTATTTTTACATTATTATTAGTTTTACATTTGACATTATCACAATACGTTGCATTGTCAAGCAAGTCATTCAAAGCTGTACCCAAATTCGCCCGTAGGAGAATCAACTTTCTACCTGAACGCGGTGGACGTACTATTCGACGTATTCTTCGAAACCTACAATGAGTTTGCAACATTTTTCGCACTACATACGGTGCTGTCAATAATACTTTTGCAACGGTATTAAATAAAATTTCTGTATTTCGATTGTCCAGTTGATTAATCAAACATCTCCAAATATTAAGTTTTGAATCTCATCTCGTCATAAATCAAATATTATTTACTTTAAATTTTAAATATGCTATAAAATTTGTATGACATTTTGAAATTTCTGCCAGTAATCCAGAAAACTAAAATAATTTTACATTAATTAATTTATTACATTATTTTTTTGTTTATTTTATTACATGTTCTTGTGCATTATTTGGTGGCTATTAACGATTAATTTGCGTACTATACCAGTTAGAGGGTACACTTTTATAAAGGTTGTCCGGAGGTAAAGTGCACAAACTTTGAGAGATGATCCGACATCTGTTTCATTCGACATGATAGTACAAGTAAAAAGATGAATCACTTTTTTTCGAAATTCCAACGCTTTAAGGTAGTTTTTTTTTAATAAAAAAAATGAACTTTTTGTATGGAAATAATATTAGAGTATAAAAAATAATATTCTTCTATGGAAAAAATTTTTTGTATGGGAAAAAAAGTTGGAATTTTGAAAATAGTTATATTTAACTTTTTTTACTTTTACCATCATGCTGAATCACCTCCCAAAGATTATACACTTTACACCCGGATACCCTTTATATAATACTCAACTCAAATTTCGATTTTTGATTAATCAACTGGATCGATGTGTTGTAATTATTAACACAAATAAAATAAAATAAGTATTGTAGGTTTTTAATTTCATTGTTTATACTTTCATTGCGTTTTTTAAGGTGAAATTTAAAAAAAAATTAAGTTTTATTTATATTTGGGAATCTATATCTGGTAATGAATTTAAAAAATATTTTCTCCAAGATTTCCCCATTGTTTTTTTTTTACATTTTGGAATTGGGATAATTGATGTTCGCCTAAGATTTGTTTTATTTTTAAACGGTGCAGTTTTATTTAGAATATTTGTAATGTTCAATGGTAGAAATATAATGCTTTTAGTGTTCTGATATTATTTTTTAACAGAAGTTCTGTTAAGTTATTTTTGCGCCATGAAAGATAACGGTTTGTGTTTTTTATAAGTTCTACCCCATCCTTCAATTGTATTGCATTGTGTTCATCGATTGGCAGAGAAGGTAAAAATGAATGTTCTGTTCTTTTTGAATGAAATGTTTGTTCAGAATATGTCTTACATATACAAAGATGTATGTTTGTTCCTACCGAACCTACTACCTATATATGACATTGACGATTACTCTGTGTACTAAATATGAATTTTACCTGTCTCTGTCAATTTCAATTCAGCGGTGGATGTGTTTTAATATGTGTCAATTAAATACCTAAATAAAATAGTTTTTATGTGAATATGCGTATTATTTCACCCTCTGATGTTTTACTACATAATTTTCCCCAAATAGTCCGTCTATCTACATTTACACATGTTGTTTCCACATCCCGCTGATATCTCCTGATCTTACGTTGAATCGTTCATACCTCTTACTTTAACACAAAACGCACAGAACATAAAATTGTGAGAACAAAGTTAGATTTTTTTAAATATGGACCAGACGACAAGGACAGCTCAACTTTCCTAAAAAAATACTGAAGCTAGGAACTTCCAAACAATGTTTCATTTTGTGGAAACTTTTCTCTGGGTTTAATTAAGAATTTGAAGTATTTTTGGGAATTAATAACGAAATAAAAGTTTCTTAATATCCCTTCCACTGACTCGTAATCTATCAGATTGGCTTTTGCGGATATAAACTTAACACTGGTAGTTTGTCGACTAATAGTAGAAAAATAGACCAATTGCGTAAATGGGGACAATGGAAGGGAACCTGCATTAATTTAATGTTTTATTATATTTTATACGCAAAAACCAAATTTCAATACTATAAATTTATGTAATTATGCAAAATAAAAATAGTTTGACTTCCTTTACATAAATTAATACGATATATAGATGAACCTAAACCATCTCAAATTGATTAAAACATCATATACAGTTTAATGTGAAAATGTTGTATCAGTGCCTATTTAATTTTTTTTCGAATTATCCATGATAAAAAAATCGTTAAATATTAACTAAGTAGTTAATATAATTAAATAAAAATGCATTAATCAATATTCTAACTAACTAACTAACCATCACACCGTTTCCCCGCAGGGGTAGGCAGAGAGGACGGACCGCCAAACAACTCAATCTTGGCACACACTCCTTGCCTCGTTCACATTCGTATATCGTTTCATACATGCTCTTCTATTATTCCGACTCTTCACATGGCCCGACTCAAGTATCTGATTCACTTGGTCGTGCCTCTTCCTCGGGCGTCCCCGATTTCTTCTTTCATTCACATTTGCGTCATATATTCTCCTTACACTCCTTTCCTCGTTCATTCGCTCTACATGCTCAATCCATCGGAGCGTCCCTTTCTTAATCTTACTCATCACGCTTACATCAGCCTTGCATTTTTCGCTGAACTCTACATTTCTCACTCGATCGTACATGGTTTTACCACACATACGCCTCAGGCATCTCATTTCTACAGCATTCAGTCTACTTTAATCCTTCCTCTGCGAGTTCCATGCCTCACTGCCATACATCAGGGTAGGTACCAGCATTCCATTATGGACGGCTAACTTCGCTTCTTTGGACAGCTTTTTGTTGGCGCCAACGGCGTTCAGTCCTCTATTAATAGAGTTGCCTGCATTTACCCTTCTTTCAATATCTCTGTCAGCCCTTCCATCTCTCGTAAACATACTTCCCAAGTACACAAACTCATCCATCAACATTGACTATTGACTCCATCAACATCGACTATTGAATATTGACTCGTGCATTGGAAAATACTGATGAACTGACAACATTACTGACGTCAGTAAACTGGGATCGTGTAATAAAGTACTATGTATATAAGCATACGAATAAGAAAGTATAAAAAAGTACCAAATATACGAGTATAAACATATAAGCATACAAATACTGGCGGCTGTTGTCAGTATACTGATCAGTAAATAACCAGGCGAGATACTGACACGTGTAATGTGTAACGGTATGATAAGTCATCGATATATACATGAATACATGAATCGAAGAACATCTCAAATTCAATAAAATCCGAATCGTTGTATTTCTATTTATAGCACTATTTAATTAACATTTTTGATTATGTTAACCTCTTCATGGGTCGTGTCCTTAATGAATCCGACAGTGCTCCAAGAAATGACTTGGGGACGTGTTCTGTGATCCATATATTCACAATTTGGGAGGCGGGTATGGGTACCGCCGCCCCGCAAACCATTTATTGGATAACCAATGACCTTGCCATGGGTCACGCTAAGTGGTTGGCTACGTTTGGTGATTTAGCAGAGATGTCCGGGTTCATGTGGGGAGATTTGTCTCAGTCTTTGCGGCTAATGTGTTTGACCACCTACTGCGTGACGGGCCGGATCGGGAGAGACAGGTTAGGGAGACTTAAACTAGACCTCTCAGCCGGACTCTCTCTATCCATCGGCTTGCATGGTAATGGGATGGATGGATTCTTACGTCAGTCACTCCTGGACGCATTAACCCCCAGATTCCTACCCACCTCTCTTACCCTTTTCCTTTCCAGAATTTCCCCTCCTTGCTTTCCCCAAAGAGACTCTCCACACAGCATTCCAAAAGATGACATAGGCTCTGAGGGAATTTTTAAAATTTTCCTCAGGGCTTCCTGTGTGGAGCTTATGCAAAAAAACAATCCGGAATAAGAATAACGCAATAATATAAATTAAAATTTTTAAATAGGTATATTTATTTATTTATTTATTGTTTTTACGCGCCCTTGGGGGCTTTTACAGAGATTATAAAATAATATTTAAGTTATCGAGGATTACACATACCTACATAGAATTTATACCAAAAGTTATAAAAGTGAAATTTTTTTAAGAATATACAAGTAGTTTTTGAAGAAAAAACCACTTGTATATTCTTGCGTAAAACCGTGAAATATTTAAAAAAATGTAATATTTGACAATAACATAAAACAAAATATCATATTGAACATTACAATAACACATCAAATCGTAAAATATATTATACCAAAGTTCCACAAAGTGTTGGTTTAAATTATATTTTAGAATATAAAGGGAATCAGCGAATATATCTACAATACCACCAAATTTGTTGCCTAAATCATGCATCCTATTGGTAAGTGAGTGTGATTGATAGTTGGTTGTTGGTTGTGTATGTGTTGCAAAAGAATGTTGTATTTTGTCTAGTATTCCTTGTCGGTACATGGAGTTTAATAGCAGCAACGATGGCAGGGCTGTCAATTAGGTTGTTCATAAGAAAAAGAAAGAAATCAGTACCTAAGAAATTTGTGTTGACCACGTTCTATTTTGTTAGAGTGTATTTTATAGAAAGGGGACCAAATAGGTGAATTATATTCCACTTGACTTCTAACTAATGAAATGTAGAGTATTTTCATGCAATCCAAGGACTAAAAATCAGTTAGGGTTCTACAAGGGAAGCCAACAATTACTTAGTAATTGTGTGCTTGTGCACGGTTGCAGAACCAGCACAGGATTAATTAAGCCTGCGACGCCTCCGTTGAGACCCGACGCGACGGTTAGATCCAAAGATATTCAAATACAGAAGAGATATGCTATGATGTCCGCGCAACTGCCGCCGGACTACGCGCTAATTAGCGTAGTTTTCATACAAAAAGAATTTGTTCATTTCGTTGATTTTTTGAAAATGTGCATTAATATTGGTTAACAATATACCTATTTTGAATAAGGAAAGAAGTTCATTTAGTTTAACGTTCGTTTGGTTTATTCGTTAATTATTTGTTCTTTTAGTTTATTTGTTAATTGGTAAATATTATCGGCGACACCCGGAAGCGCAGACCCACATAGTAAAAACAGTAGATAGCACATCTACTTATATTTCAATATCTTTGGTTAGATCTAATAATCGAAAAAAAAAACGAAATATCTGATTTTACCAAAGCATGAATTGCCTTATTGGTGTTGACACAGGATAACATTGATAATCGTATTTAATATCCGTTTTATATTTATTGAACGTGGTGAAGCCCTATTTTAACTCGACCGTTGACATTTCGTCTGTCTGTAAATATGTTTGTATGCTCCATTTCCTGTTCAAGATGGTGGCTCTGTTGGATGCTGCCTTTTTATCACACCAAAGTTCGTTGGGCGAGGATCCCTTTGAATCGAAATGGTTTATTTTATTTATATTATTATTGTACAACAGAATAATTCCAATTACAGAACAATTTAATAACTCTATCAGCATTTAGGCAAGTGAATCTTCAATAACATTATTTTTAAGGCATATAAAGAATAGTCACTCACATCCAAATGGTTTGCAAGATCATTTAACAGCACCACTCCCCTCAACTCGCAATGTTTTTTTTACATAGTATTACATTTTATTTTTTAACCTGACTAAGACAAACTTTTGCCGCTGTTAATAACTTTACACAATATTAAAAATAACACAAAATAATATATTCAATATTGTTACACAATATTGTTAAACGCTTCTTTAAAAAAATTATAATCTACTAAGCTAAAGGAAGCTAATATATTATATATTGTAGTAATCATTTAAGCGACCATTAGCCTGGAGCGACTTTGCAAAAATCCAACGTCAGTATTGTAATAGAAGAAAAACGTGCCCCATGTCATCCACATTCCCAATTTTCAATTTGGGAGGCGGGTATGGGTACCGCCTCCCCGGGAACCAATATTGGATTACCAACACCTCTGCCATAGGTCATCACAAGTGGTTCGCTGCGTTTGCCCGGTTTGCCCGGGTTCATGGGGAGAGGTATGTCCAGGTCTTAGCGGCGGATGCGTCTGCTCACCACCTGCATGGTAGGCTGGATTGGGAGAGAATGGTTGAGGGAGTCCCTTTGACTTCTCCAGCTGTACTCTCTCGGAACATTGCCTTGCACCGCAGTGAGAGGGATGGATTCATACGTCCGACACTCCTGGATTCATACGTCCGTCACCCCCAGATTCCTACCCTCCTCTAATACCCTTTTCCTCCCCAGAACTTCCTCTCCTTCCTTTCCTAAAAAGACCCTCCACACAGCAACCCTAAAGGAGACATAGGTCTTGCGGGGAATAATTTTCCCCAGGGACTGTGTGGATGTTAATAATTGTTTTTGTGTTTAATTCGCAGAACTCCATTTTATTTTTTTTTTAAATTTAATTAAAATTTAATTTGATAGTATCTTTGTGGATAATAATATTTTTAAATTCAATTATACTCGATTAAATTTGATTATACTCCTGAGTAGAGCTATTGTAAAAAAAAAATCCCGAAAAAATACTTGCAACCAGTCCATGTAAAAATCATAAATTTCGTCTTTTTTTCACAAAATCTTTCAAAAGGTGTGAAAATGACTGAAAATATTATTTTCTTGTACCTTGTTCAACTACAATTTTTTTTAAAAGATTTTCTTTGTAATTTTTGGATTATTGGAATGTTCATGATGTAAGGCATCTTTTTTCTGTTATATATGTCGCAGATCAATCGTTAAATCAGGCAAATCATGATGCGCCTCAGGCACATCACGATCTGCCGCCATGTTACGATGCTGCATGATCGTGATGTGGCTAGGCGCATCATGATCTGCCTGATTTTACGATCGGCCTACGACATGTACATACAACGTCACTCCAGCCTAGTAACCGTGGGTAATGCGCGTTTTCATCCCGTGACAAAAATCCCTGACAAAATATCATCCGATTTAATATCCAACGGACAAAACATACTCCAACAAAAAATTTACTAAAACCTAACCTAACCTAACCTTATTTTACATTTTACTATTTTTGAACAATAATTTACTGACTTTACAGGATGTCTGCATTATTTTTGTCCCATTTTACTATTTTCAAAAAATAATTAATTGAATCTTCACATATAGCAAAGACTTTGTGGGAATACATAATTATAAAAAACATAATTAAATAAGATGCGTTTTAAGAATTTTCACGGCCAAAAGTATTTTCGATATTTGTTTTTGGGGTGTTATACCGTGTTACGCTACCTCCTTCTTTAGCCAACGTTTCAGACATCGTTGCAGTGTCCATCATCCGGGCATCTACCGGATCTGCCGGATCTGCCCTGATGATGGACACTGCATCGCTGTCCGAAACGTTGGCTAAAGAAGGAGGTAGCGCAACACGGCATAACACCCCAAAAACAAATAACGAAAACAATAAAATAACTTTGTTTCAATTCCACTTTATTATTTCTTAATCCAACCGGTTTCGGTTCATCCTGAACCTTCCCCAGGGGTGAATATATTTTAATTCACCCTCGAAGAAGGTTCAGGATAAAAACACAATAAAATAACTTTGTTTCAATTCCACTTTATTATTTCTTAATCCAACTGGTTTCAGTTTATCCTGAACCTTCGTTAGGGGTGAATATATTTTTATTCATCCCTGCGGAAGGTTCAGGATGAACCGAAACTAGTTGGATTAAGAAATAATAAAGTGGAATTGAAACAAAGTTATTTTATTGTGTTTATTATTAGTATATTAAAATATAAGTGGATAAACAGGTCTTTAAAACACGCGCGATTTTTCGAGCACGACGGCGTAGCCGAGTGCTCGAAATAAAGCAAGTGTTTTAAAGACCAGTTATCCACGAATACTTTACGCTATTTTTTTTATTGGTACACTTTGAAAACATAAATATTGATATTATTATTAAAAATTTGGAAATAAGAACTATAAGATAAGGGTAAGTGAAACATTTGTAATGTTTTATTTGACGTTTAAAATATTCCTGTCAGATTTATAGTTAAAAGTTGACATTTAGACTTCACATTTTGTTGATTTGTTGATGTTGCCATCGTAACTTTAAAAAACGCGCGTTCCATAAAGTGCGATTTAAACACGCCAGAGCGTACTTTAAATGAGTAAAAAAGGGCACCAATAAAAAAAAATAATTTATTGTCTTTAGGATATCTGTATTATTTTTGTTCCATTTATTATTAGATAAGGTTGGGTTAGGTTTAAGTATATATTTTTTTGGGAGATGTTTTTTCCGTAGGATATTTGATCTGAAGATATTTTGTCGAGGGATGAAAAGTCGCGGAACCGTCACCGTGTGTTGTTTTTTTGTTGTTAGGTAAAATATTAATATGCATTGTTCAAAGGCAAACACCTCATCTGGTATATTTTTTGTCGTTGTTCTCTATAATTTTGAAAATCTTTTTCCAAACCTCAAACACTAAACTTGTTAAACAAGTCTCTAAAAATGAAATGATGGGAAGTTTTCCAATTTAAATTACCGAGGAACGTTTCTATCGTTATGAGATGAAAAGTTTATCAATGCTGCAGTTTTGAAGCTCTTTTTTTCTCTCATTGCAATTTATACCATTCGGGGCTTTTATTCAATGAGCATTGAACAAAGAATTGGATGGCGAAATTTCATAATGAAGAAGTTAAAAATTCTAGAAAAGGCAGACTTTAATTTTGCCCTTAAAGTAGGGAGGGAAGGCACGAATTAAATTTTGTTCATCTTTTCCGAATATTTTATTTCAATAAATGCATTGTGTAAAAGCCACAAAGTTATTGCTTTGGACGAAAAAAATAAATAAAAGATTTGCTCCTGTAAGTTTCCTAAAAGATTTGGATTTCTATTTGAAGAAAAATATCGCACATCCCATAGAAAGAGTCATAAGTCAAACATGTTAATTTTAAAGTAGAGCGAAAATAAACCAACGAACGATGAACATGTTCCGTGGAAAAGAGGTACTAGCGACATCTTGCGGAGATGGTGTGATCTAACTTAAATATGATTTTCGTGGGGAATAGATAATCACAATCACTTTACTGTTCAGATAAAACGTGAAATAGAAAATTTGGACTTAAAACACTTTTCTATGGAATGTGCGATATCTTTCTAATACTATAAAGAGGAAAGATTTGATTGTTTGTTTGCATTGAATAGGCTCAAAAACTACTGAACCGATTTGAAAAATTCTTTCACCAAAATAAAGCTACATTATCAGCGAGTAACATAGGCTGTATATAATAGTTCTGGCGTTATGAAATTTGTATAAATGAAAATGTGTGTATTTCATATATTTTAGCGGCAGGGAGGAAAGGCAGGGGGAAGGTGGGGTGTGCGGAGAGGGAATACACTAGGGAGGGGGAAAGTGGGGAAGGTGAAAGGGAACGGGAATGCACGGAAAAGGACATGCATGGAGAATCAATTTATTTCTTCGATTGGGATGGCAACCCATACCGGGTACCAGCTGGTAATACTAATAAATATAACACGATTCATTTGAGGGGACCCCACCACTTTCCCGACGGCCTTATAAGGAAACAAAT
The DNA here is from genome assembly GCA_929108145.2 of Limnephilus rhombicus. Classification (NCBI taxonomy): domain Eukaryota; kingdom Metazoa; phylum Arthropoda; class Insecta; order Trichoptera; family Limnephilidae; genus Limnephilus; species Limnephilus rhombicus. The sequence continues at coordinate 28,834,717 of OV815277.1, read as the reverse complement.
GGTTTCCTCCTTCTTTTATTGAACGAAGCTACATTTATTCTAGACCCTTCAATGTCCATGCATACGGGATTAGTAAGCAGTATACACGTACTTACATTAACATGAAACAGAACAAGACACAGAAAGGTGACCGTCTCATCTGGGAATCAAACCCATTACCTATGTCTTAAAGGGACAACTACTTTAACCACTCGGCCTTATTATTATTCATTATAAAATGATCTCGAGGTTATTGACTATGAAGAGAAGCAGGATATTTTAAAAAATATTTTGTTTTACGTGCTTATCATCATTACATAGTATAAAAAAGTCGCTCGAAATGTATGTGAGCATAGTTCTTTTAAACTACGCAACGGATTTTCATGCAGTTTTCACCAATAGATAGAGTGATACAAGAGGAAGGTTAATACGTATAAAACATGCTTATTATAGTAGAGAAAAGCCGAGAAATTCAAATGTTCAATTCAGGCAGCGGGAAACGGGCAGCTGGCAAGCGGGTGGTGTGGATTTTATAAAGGTTGGGTAATGGCATTGTGTTTCATTAGCCACAGCAACGTGTGGCCGGGTCTGCTAGTTTCTAATAAAAATAAGCAGACTTAAATAAAAAAAATAAAAAAGTACGAGTATACACAAGCGCTAGAAATGAAACCTTTAGAAAACTAAAGTAGACAAGATTGGGGAGGCTAGGAAGCACCGGACAAAGAGGAAACCGATCATACTATCACATTCTCTCGCAGGCTAAATCCTACAGATTTATATGTTAGTCTCTTTTTAGTTTTGCTAATTTTCAAGTTTCAAATCACAACGGTGCTAACGAAGTTTTCAGTTCAATAATTGATATCAAAACAAATCAACTCTATAGATTCTCAGTTAAGGCAATTCATTAAAAAAATTATTTCCCTTTAACTAAATATTATTAGGTCAACATGTCCCTTGCGACATTTACATTTACAACGTACCACTGCCCGATTGCATTAACTCAAATCTCCACAGAATTCTCTACGCCAGTTTCGTAGAGGAATAGATAATAATATTCCATATTCATTGTACACGAGAGATCTTCTCTTTACGCGTTTTCAGTAAGAAACTTGCTTTGATTGAGAAACTGGGATAGAGGATTTTTAACAATAGACACATGGGGCATTATGTATCTATTGGTAAAACTCCACTTTGTTATAAATGTTGTTGACATACGTTGTTCATGAAGTAAGCTTTTTTCGTTTTTCAAATAAGTTACTGCAATATTTATGTACCGTTTTTTTTATGTGAATACCTCACAATTTACCAACTGCTCCCCATAATACGGAGCCAGTGGAAGATGCCATCCCTTATCGGGGTATGCCGTGAATCTATTAAGTGAGAAAGAGATAGGAAAGGTGTAGAGGATGGTTGGAAAAGAACCGTTAAAATAATTAAAAATATGTATTTATACAATAATACATTCTCGGCTGCTCTGGAAAGTATCTTCCTTATACTAGATTGGGAAAAATATGGTGCAAGGTGTAAAACTGAACCACCTAAGATTTGCAGACAATATAGTCCTATTCAAGGAAAACCAAACGCACCTAAATAGAATGATAGAATCACTAAACGAGGAAAGTGTGAAAGTCGGCATGTGCATGAACAAAGACAAAACAAAATTACTTACAAACTCTGAACCAGTAACTATAAAAATTGACAACCAACCACTCGAATATGTATCAGATTCCATCTATTTAGGACAGATAATATCTCACAAAGATCAAACCACTAAAGAAATCGAGCAAAGAGTAGCAAATGGATGGTAGAAATACTGGTCTTTGAAAGAAGTCTTGAAATCCAAAGAGCTAAGTATGCAAATAAAAAGGAGAGTCTTCAACACGTGTATACTTCCGTCATCACTGACTTATTTTTCACGGTTTCACAAACCGCGATATTTTCATTTATTTTATCCCCGCGTCAGCCGAGGGAAGACAGAACAGTGGAAGGAAGACCCTACAGTGGCAGGAAGATTTATGGCGTCACTCTGTTTCGCATTTCTACATATACATGGATATTTATGTATTGAGAACAGTTCCTACCATCGCACAGTGGGGCGAGATTGCTTGAAAACGCCCTTTTTCAGAGGGACGTTTTACGGTGAAAATTTGTATGTGGCATGGAAGGTTATAAACAAACATAATTTTTAATTACTTAACGCATGTAAAGTTTATTATCCATACACAATTTAGTTAAATAACTACATTTTTTTAATTTTTTTATTGATCTGTTTGAGTCGCCATCACTATCATCGACGCCATCATCATCTCTACCATCGTCAAGATTCATCATGATTATCATCACTACCATCATCATCATCCTGAGCAGGTACTTGGATAAATTTGACGTATCAGCTTTAACGGCGTTTCTTTGGCGAGTGTGGTTAGTTTTTTTTGCAGCTTTATTTTGTGTAAAATTTTTTCTTGGTATCAATAATTTTAGTTAGAAAAAAAAGTAAGGTGACCCATTTTTAAAACTTTTTTATGTGTGCATTCAAAAAATAAAAAAAATATTTGTGGCTTTCTAATAATAAAATTAGGAAACGTGTTTGTCACCTTTCAAAACCAGTTTTTCGTTTTGGATATATTCAGAAATGTTGCATTTTTACATTTGCAATAAAAAGACTATGTTTTAAAAATTACATGTGTAGTTCTAATGATAAAATTTTAAACCGTATTTCATCACCTTTCAAAAGCAGTTTTTTGTTTTCAGAAATATTCTATTTATTTGGATTTTATCGCAAAGCGGAGAATTCTAACAAAATATGCCCGAGACGTGAGGGGCTAATTACATTAAAAGTGCAGAAAAGTGACTTAAAAACTTTGTAAAAGTGAAGTTTTAATAATGATTCATAAATTACAATAGCTTCCTTGTGTTAAAAATGTTCGAATGGAAGCCCGGAGGTACCCGGAGCTAAGTATATCTCTAAATGAATCCGAAATTTTTAGAAGTCAAGACATTTTTTAATTTAATTGATGGACCTTTTACTCATCAAAACAAATAATAATGTTAAAAATACATTGTAAAAAAACAAGTTTTTGGGCATTGTATCAGGTATCTTCCCAAATAAATATTTTAAGAATATGTAAAGTTTTCAAAAGTGCTAAGACTCTTGAAATGTTGTTTTGTTCATTGGAGTAAGCGTCCCCGGTATGGAATCCTCAATATAAGGTGTACATAGATATAGTAGAAAGTATACAGAATAAACTCTCTAAATATTTATTCAAGAAATACAACAAAACTACAAATAACATGTTAAGTTTACAAAAAAGACGCACATTATCAGATCTGCTATTTCTGTATAACCTGCTAAATAATAAAAAAGATAGTCCTGAATTGCTATCCACTAATGGTTTAAATGTCCCAATGAGGCGTACCAGGCACACTTCTCTTTTTCATATAGAATCCAATAACACTAATGCAGCGAGTAACTCACCAATTACTCACGCAATCATAACTTATACCCACTATGAAAAATTACTACACTTAGACATTTTTCATGATTCCTTGCAAACATACAAAACTAATTTATTAAATTTCTTGGCGTGATATAATTGTTTTGAAATTACTTACACTTAACTTTTCATTAAACTTTAATCAGTCAATTACAATTAGTGAGCATATAATTCTTGATTTTAAAATGTCTCCTTATCTCCCCCCCCCCTTTTTCTTCCTTTTTATTATTATTACTTCATTCATTCAATAATTAAGTTTTAAGACCGGTTCATATCTCAGGGGTAATTACCAAATGACATTCTATGGACTTACGTAATAGGTATATAACCATGTAATAATTTAATTTAACATACCTTATAATCTGTATTTTAATGTACTGTATATGTCTTAATAAACAAATAAATAAACTTAAGGTTTACGCTGGCTCACTTGACGGGGATCTTTTCTTCATGACCGATAAGCCTGGACTGAGAGCGATTGTAGGTAGAAAGGTTGGGTCAATCGTACCTACCAGCTTTGTAAGTAGACTTCAACTAAACGAGTACTATACAACAAAAAAAGCGACTTTGTAAGATTGATTTTTTTGTTCTGTTTATTGTATCGAAATGAGGTGATTGGCCCCACTGTGCGTCGTGTCGCGCATCGGCGTCGGTAGGTGAGATTGTGTGAGATGGTTTAGATTGGAAGCGTCCATTATACCTTTGTTCTAGGACGACTAATTGAATTCCCAACACGATTTCTCCGGTGAGACACTCAAAATGTTTCATTCAAGCCGTCACATAAAATCTCACAATATATATCTGTTATTTTGGTTATAATTTTTTAAGGCCTTTGGATTATTTCTTCGAGGGGTATTTCTTCACCTCTGAAAATATGCCACTTGTTAAGTAATATAATATTACTATTATTATTATTTTATAATGAACAGGCAGCATTCTGCAGATATGGGCATACCTGTTTCATAATAAGTTTAACAGTACATTGAAATATATAATCTTTGTCACCACCGCTGCGTAATGTTACCCGCCAAGTAAATGTTGGTGTTACTATTCGGCACTCAATCCCACTACTAACTATTGAGAGCTACTCGAGGGAGGTGAAGCCGGTTTACCGATTAAACTTATCATTGACGCGAAGTTACTCAACAGTTTACAGGTGTTGAAACACCACTAAAGACTAACAAGCCTTACTAAAAAAACGTCGTGAATATTTATACAATTGATTGAAAACCGTACTAACATGGAAATTGACAAAAAATAAATAAGTCATGGAAAGATGTATTCATTGATCCAGCCAAAGAGGGTTGTTTATCTGTTGTAACACTATTTTTTTTAATTATAATTTATATCATCGGATTTCGCAATTTTTAATGTCCTATATATTTATTATTTTTGAAGACGTCTTGAAAACCTATTTTTGAAACTAGACAAAATTACTTTTTAGATTTTTGTGCTATTGAAATGAACTTTACTATTAAAAAATTGCAATATTTTGAGCTTCGAACACGAAAAAAGTTGCTACAAACATTTTCAATTAAAACATAAAAAAATTCAGAAAATTCCAAATAAATAAAAAAAAAACAGTTCTTGAGTTTAAGTAATTTGCAAGAAAACTATCCCTTTACTTTTTCCTCATTCGTATAATTAAAAAAAAAAAGTTGAGGTTTGCTTTAAATTCCAAAAAAATTAAAAATACATTTGAACACATTGCTTGCACGTCTTAAAATCGTTTTTTTATTATTTTATATTATGTTTACCAAAACATGTATTATACATTTATGTGATAAAAAAATATCACTATTGACAATTTTTATTAAATTAAGAACATAAAATTCAATTTTTCATGTAACCCTGTTTTCAGATACACTACGAAAGTTCAATTTAAAACATGCAAAAGTGACGAAAAATAACACGAATTTGTTGTAAATATATTGAATTGAATGAATACAATAGTAATTTTGATCATTAGAATAGAAATTAAGAAGAAAAACATGATATGAATCGCACAACAATCACGAACAGAAACTTTGTCAGAAACAACATTTTAGGGGTAAATCATACGCATGACGTATGCGCAGTATGGACGGTATACTAAAGAGCAGTGTTGCCAGTCATTGCTGTTTCTATTTCTTCGTATGGTGGTCGATAGTTGGTGGAGGTCAAAGTGGGATGACCATTCATCTAATATTCTATCATTAGCTGGGGATCCGCAAATGACGACCTCCGTAGTCCAGTGGGTAAGACTCTTGACTCACGATCCGGAGGTCGCGGGTTCGAACCCGGCATGCGCAAATAAATTTTATTTGATTAATTTGTGTTATTTCACAATTAATTCATTTAAAATAATATATAGTATATTTGCGGCATGTTCCAGAGTGGAAGATACTATCGGTATCGCCCTGGTGTAAGACCACCATTCAGAGTTGAAACGTTGCTTAAAAATGGCTTTAGCCGTGTTTGGTGACCAGATCTGAATAGCCAGGTACTTCCCAACCTTCCTCTTCCCCACCTCCTTCCCCTCCCCACTACCTTCAGCCTCACAACATACCCCAATTGGGGATGCCATAGTCTCACTGGCTCCAGACGGGACCAGTTGAGATTCTTGTGCGGTATTCACTGCAAAAAAAAAAAAAAAAAAATACCAAACTAATCTTTCCACAATTGAAGTTGTGCAGAGGCTAATAATTAAAATCATATTAAAAATACCTTCTGACTACCCAACGGATCAATTATTTAAGGAATTCCAAGTACCTTCTTTCAAAGATCTGTTCAATAGAAATGCATTGATTCAAATTATAAAAGAAAAAGAGAAGTATCAATTTATAACTGAAAACCGTACTAGACATAAATATATTTTTTCATGCCCAAAATTAAAAACTTCCTTCGCACAAAATTATTATACTTATCAAGGAAGACTTTTTTTCAACCGACTACCCGATGAAATTAGAAAAATTAATGATAAAATCCAATTAATAAACACTGTTAAAAAATATTTTAAAGATAATATAAAAAAAAAGTTTCCGTCTAGTCTAATCTTAAGAATAACTTATAACTCAATTTCCAAGTGATACTCTTCTTCAAATAAGTTAAATTTTGTTTTTAACAACTAATTACAATAATTTTGGATACATTATCCAAATAGTAAAATTGTTTGATAGTAGATAAATACTTATATTTACATAACACCGGACTTACAATTTATTGTTTTTTACCTTTACATTGTAATTTAAATACTTATAATATAATATAGCATTAAAAAACGTACACTACTCTTCCAGACACAAGCTAATGCTTCCGAACATGAACATGTACGCAAAGAAAAAACAATCTATCCTCTTGACTTCACTTGGTTCAGCCCCGGTGTGTCTCCGAGAACTGATGAAAGGGACATTCTTCTACGATGTGTTCAGTTTTTTTAATACGTTATTGTTATAGCATGATTAAGTTGTGAAATTGATCAACTGCTGAAAAACTGCTGGGAGAAATTCGCCGAAAGTGCCATATAATTGCTGAAATACGCCATCATCATTATTTTTTTAGTGTTGGATGAGGGACGTGCATTAAATAGAAATAAAATAACGATTCTTAGAACCACCCATTAGGTTACATACGTCTTTTAACTGTACTTTAATCCCATATATTTGAATTTTGTGACAGAATTGTGATAAAGATAATATCTACTTTTCTCCTGTAAGTTTTTAGATAAACCATTTCATTTACGTACTTTCAGACTTTCTACTACATTACACCATGTTATCCTCCCCGTACATGAATCATGAATTTCCATATTTTCATCCTCATTACTTGTCGCTATTCTTTGGAGCAAGGGTAAATTTGAAACTTTTGCATTCTCAAGCACAATTGGCTTAAGTAAATAATGACCAAAACTATTAAAGTAGAGTTTGGTTAATTCAGAAAGTGGGGAGGTAAGTGCAATACCAAGCATCTAAGAGATTATAATATTATAGGAGTAAGTAAGAAATGATGTCAGGATGAAATTACAAGGGCGTGAATATCAATTACCAATATTATAGTGCCTGAATTACACAAGAATGGAGTTATACATGGATAAAATTGCGCAAGAAGACACAACTACTGAAATTACATGCATAGTAAAACACGTCGAAAAATCTACCAATTTCATTGAGAATCCGCAAGAAATTTTGTAGCAATTTGCTATTACTTTCCATATATTACAGGCAGTTCCTACGTTCATTGTAACGAGTTTGCTGTCGTGTACCTAATTCTTCTAGCCACTCGTTGATTTGTCTGCGTCACACTTCAGTTGCTTGGAATCACCGGGAAGGACACGAGCTGACAGCTGCACAAGGACCGAGAAATGGCTGACTTCGATTTAACGTTAAACCTCAACATGATTTATTCTAGCTTTTGAATTCATTGGTTTACCTTTAATTGTTTAAATATACTACTTGGATGTAATGCGGGATCCATAATACGAGCTTCAGCCTAGTATGGAATTAACCACCATAACACGCGCGTCAGCCTAGCATTGTGGTCGAAAAATCCACAAACACATTTTTTATTTATTTTTATTTATTTATCTATAAATAGCATATGTACATTGGGATTTTTTGATGCCTGTCTCACTAGGATATACCATGTAAACATAATATGCAATGAAAGAAAAAAAAAAAGAAAAAAACGGCATGGCGCTCAGTTTAAATTAGCATCTCATTATCCACACCAGATAATCTTACTTAAAACATTTGTCAAAGTATTTCGCTGAATATAATTTCATCGAAAAATAAATAGAGTGATTAGTCTTTCCTTCTCAAACTTAAAGTTCCTTTTGTACTTTGTGATATTTTAATAAATTTTATATTTCATTAATATCACTATCACTGTTTTATTTCAATTGTTTAATTAGGTTTCACTAAATTATCATGTTACCCATTTGAATTATAATAATAAACACACTTCTATTACATATAATTCTATTTTAAATTGATACAGTTTGAGAACTTTATTTATTCAAATTTGAAACCATTTTTTATTGAAATAATAGTTTTATATATATTTTTATTATTATTTATGGAAAATTATGAAACGCAGATTTAATTAGGTCCCAGGATACTGTACCTAGACTGGTTCTATAATCACGGAGCAAAATATCTTTTGTTTTAAGTAAGTCGAACAACTCCGTAGGCGCAATTTGTAATGAGTACTTGAAAAATCTTCAATAAAACAAAGCTTTTTTCAAATACCCGAGCCTTACAAATTGATTCGGGCGTAGAGACTTCTAGGGATGAAAGCGGGGTTTTAATTACGGCCTAAGTGCTTTTTTATTAATTAAACCGAGAGGGAAATAATTCGGAAATACAAACAGATGCCTGCATAATATAACAAAGTCAAGTTTACAAACTAAATTTTAGACTTTCAGATAAAAACGAAGTGAAACCAATGGAAACAAACAGATTGATTAAAAGCTTTCGAAATATTTTAATCTCTTGAAGTCTTCTTCAATTCGGTTCCTCATTGCTGGGGATCGTGATACCTAATCCAATTTCCATGGTGGAAAAATGGTATAAAAAAATGGATTTTCCTTATTAAATCGGGTTAATTTTTTTTCACAAGGTAAATAGCATCAAAAAGATTATTTGTTTACAGACTTCGCTTTAAGTTATTAAGGCTCTGCAACAGGGCCCGAAAAGAAGAAGTTGGAGAGATACGAAATTACGAATGTTAGAGGAGAGCGCTAACATTTACAATTAACATTAAATCGATGCGAAAATGTTTAATAAACTCGTTTAAAATAGAATTAATTATCTTAATTAATTAAATTAATTATCTTAAACAGCATTTAAAGAAACACTGTGAATTTTTTCATACATATAACTTGTGAAATAATTGAAACAAACGTGTTAATAATAATTTTTGGAGCGTACTTTGCGATTTTTTTCTATCGAGGGAATTTTATATAATTTGCGTTTCGGCGCGGGCAAAGTCTAGATATTATCTTCAAGAATAACATATATTTTTTTAAGAGCTTTAAAACTTACCGTGTTTAAGGGAAATATGTAATAAATCGGTACAAATCCTGGTTGCGGGCCCTTAACGAGATTCATAAAAAAAATGTTCAAAATGAAGCATTTTCAAAATCGGCACATTTTGTTTAAAAAAATCTGCATTCTGGACTGTACTTATCGTGACCTTTAAGCCGATTCAAAATTTATCAGAGCAAACAAGATTTTTTTGTGCTTGTAAATATCTGTAGATATTTTTGAAGGCATTATTAAAAATAATTCACAAATTAAGTAAGTGTGACGCATTTTCGGCCAATACAGTCTAACTAACCATTAAATTGCCCGGTTGCAGTGAAACCTTCTACAAACTTAAATCGTAGCAGACCATGATGCGCCTCAGGCACTTCACGATCTGCCGCCAGGCACTTCACTCTGCCTGATTTTACGATCGGCCAACGACATATACAGATTTTTTTTTTTACATTAACTCCACACAGGGGGCCCTGAAGAAAATGATTTCACTCAGGGCCTATGTCATCTGGGATGGTGTGTGGAGGGTCTTTTTGAGGAGAGGAAGGAATGAACATTAGTCTTGAAGAGACACATGTTGTAGGAAGGAGGAAACACAGAGGCCGGCAAATCATTCCACAGCCGAGCTGTTGAACACAAGAACGAGTCGAAGAAACGACCCGTTCTCATTAAAGTTTGACGTGTACTATACACCGTTGATTATGATAAATCTATTGTAAGTATCTTCGACTCTGCAGTAAACATAAACCAGTAACAATACCAACAGAATAGTGATATTTGGTGATTTATCACCGGCGTCATATTGGCTGGGACATTTTTCATATTTGGCAAAACAATTTGACAACCGCGGTCATTGTGTTGGTTTCGGATTTCATCATGAATGATCGTTGTCGGTTCACCTAGTCGGCGTCATTTGATTAATTGTACCTAGGAACAGTTTTTTTTTTCTTTTGGGGTTTGCATTTTTTTTTTTTAATTAACTCCGCATAGCCCTGAGGAAAATAATTTCCCTCAGGGCCTATGTCATCTGGGATGCTGTGTGGACGGTCTTTTTGAGGAGAGGGAGGAATGAACATTGGTATTGAAGAGACCCATGTTGTAGGAAGGAGGAAACACAGAGGCCTGCAAATCATGCCACAGCCGAGCTGTTGACCACAAGAACGAGTCGAAGAAACGACCCGTTCTCATGTGACAAATGTCAACCGTGTACAAATGTTGGGCACGCGTTTGGCGTGTTTCCCGACTAAGCACTGGTGCCGAAGGGATCAATGATGCTAGTTCCTCGGAGCATCTTCCATAGTAATACCGGTAGAACAAGGATAGCATTCCCACCCGACGCCTGTGCTCTAAAGATTGCAATCCGTCTGTTAAGATGGGAGAATCTATTAAACAGACCGCCCGTTTCTGCAAGGAGTCGATGGTATTTTTCAGGTATTTTGGAGCACCAGACCAGAGGTGGCTGCCAAATTCAACCGTGGGGCGCACTTGTGATTTGTACAGGGTTAGCAGTTGTATACTATTAAAGTATCTGCGGGCCCTGTACAGTACGCCCAGTTTCTGAGAGGCTAACTTTACTCTGGCTTCTATGGAGCCCCCATACCTGAGCTGGTCACTTAGGGTTACACCAAGCATATCAATGGAGGGCCTGTTCGGAAGATTTCTTCCTTTGAAAGATACTAGACATTCATTTCGATCCCTTTTAGACGTAATCAGACAAGATTGGGTCTCTGAAACATTAAATTCAACGAGATTATTTTTACCCCAAGAGAAAACACTCTCGAGGTAACCGTCCATTCTTTGCTTCAAAGCCCTCCAAGCCGTTGGAGTTTGTGAGCCCTTTGGGGGCTTATCAAACAAAAAGCTATCATGGACTGTACTGTCATCCACGTAACAGTAAATTGGTGCACATGATAAAAGGTCGTTGATGTGCAACTAAAACAAAGTTGGAGACAGAACCGATCCCTGTGGGACGCCAGCATTTATCGAGTGTGAGGAAGAGGTGAAACCATCGACTACCGTCTGAATCCACCTCTCACTCAAAAAGTCGGCAATCCATGTACACAAGGATGCGGGAAGTCCGTAAGAATGCAGTTTGTTGACAAGTCCTCGATGTCAAACCCGGTCAAAGGCCTTGGAAATGTCCAGTGCAACCGTTTGGGTCTCACCAAAACGTTCCAGGCACCGCCCCCAAACATACGTCATATAAGCGAGAAGATCACCGCACGAACGGTTTTGCAGGAATCCGTGTTGACGGTCGTTAATAATTTTGTTCTTCTCGAGGTATGTGAGCAGTTTGTCGTTGATCACACGTTCCATCACTTTAGACAGAACTAATGTGATCGCTATGGGGCGGTAGTTGGCCGGGTTGGAGCGGTCACCCTTCTTTGGAATAGGATGGATAACCGTTTTTTTTCAACCAGAGGGCACAGAGCCAGTCTTCAGGGACATTTTAAAAAGCTTCGTCAAAATTGGAGCTATTTCTGCAGAGCACCTTTGCAGTACCAGGGCAGATATTCCATCAGGCCCACTAGCTTTGTTAACATCTAGCCTTCGTAAAACATGGAGTACTTCCCGATGCCAGATCTCAGCTTCTTCATACGAAAACCGCAGTGAGGAACCGACGTCGGGACAGCACCTCGGTCATCGAGGGTTGAGTTATCCGCAAACATTTTACCTAATAAGTTAGCTTTTTCGGTGGCGGTGTTTGCTAGTGAGCCGTCAGGTCTGGTGAGAGATGGCAGAGTGGATTTGCAGAAATTGCGACCTATTGAGCCCGCAAGCGACCAGAATTGCCTGCTGCCATGCGGGGATGTTCTAGATGTGTTGTAGGCTCGGTAAGCCACGTTTTTTCATCGAACTGCTTCAGCGCATTGTCGACTGAACCACGGCTTTGAGCCTTCACCAGTGTCCTTAACAGTAGATTGGATGAAGCCATCCATCGCAGATGTGATGACTTCACCAATTTCCTGGGCACATCTTGAGGGATCCGAAGTCCGAAAACAGACAGCTGACCACGGGAAAGCATTAAAATGTGCCCGCAGACCGAACCAATCTGCTGACCTATAGTGCCACACTTTTCTCTTCAGCCTCTCGTTTGGCGGTGTGAAGTTTACAGGGATTGATGTCGTCACCAGGCAGTGGTCGGACAATCCTAAAGGCGCTTTGACCGTGTGTGTGTAATCGTGTGGCACAGTGGTTAAAAATAGGTCTAACAGATTGGAACGGTGAGTCTGGACATCATGAACCCTTGTAGGCTCCTGAACCATTTGCTCCAATCCGTAGCAAAGGGAAAAGGATTCCGCTTGTCGTCCAGCCGAGTCTGTTGATCCTGAGAACTTCAACCAAGGTTCGTTATGAACATTGAAGTCCCCCAGGACCACAAACTCTGCCGTAGGGTAGCGGGGCAAGAGGTCATCGATAGTGTCGCTTAAATGTTTGAAGAGCTCGGACGTGTCTGATTCGCTAAGGTTCGGTGAGCGGTATAAACATGCGTAGAATCTTACCGTACTGGCAAGATTGACGCGTACCCACATTACGTCGAATCTGGAGTTTTCCAGATTCAACAGTCGCACACAGTTGACGTCAACTCGACTATAGAGACAGACACCACCTTTAGGTCTGAACTTGCTTGCGAGGGTGAAGCCCGGGCAGTCCAGATATGAGGTGGCTACAGGTTCGGCTATCTGCGTTTCAGACAGGAATAGTAGGTTGGGGCGTTGAGAAAAAAGGTGGTGGTGGACAGAGTTTAAATTGGTATGCAGGCCGCGAATGTTGGTGTAATTCACCAACATTATTGGCCTGCGCCGGGGTCTCCTACTACTCACCGCTGTAATGAAGTTAATTTGTGTTGGTTGTGTTGTCATGATTTTATTGATTTTTTTATTTTTATGATAGGATGTGGGGGAAGGAAGGTCTGGGAAGGAAAAGGTATGAGGGGTGGGTAGGAAGCTGGGGATCAGAAGAGTGATGAACGAATATTTTTTTTTTAAGTTTCTTTATTCATTGAAAAAATCTTTTTTTACAAAAGTTGGGGATTTTTCGACCACCATGCTAGGCACATGCCCGTGTTGTGGTGGTCGGTTTTTTATACAGTAAATTATCATATGCAATATAAAGAATGCGTGAGAGTATTAAGAAAATATACATTTGCATAAAATAATATAATAGAATACAAAATAGTATAAAATAATTTAATTTAAAAGAGTTACGAGTATAAAATCAAAGTGAGTATTATATGGTAAGCACATGAGAAAGGATTTTTATGTTGAAAATCTACGTTATTTAACACCAATTTTAGTACAATTAAATGTTGGGCTTTATTCTTCAAGTCCGGTAAATTATATTGTACAGCTGCACAGTAGTATGTAGTATATAGTACAGTTGTTCATGTTTCAATCCGACGAATACTAAATAATAATTATTGTTACCATGGTTTAGTGCTGGGAAGTATGAATCCAATCCACCCACTGCGGTGCAAGGCGATGGGCAGGGAGAGTTCGGCTGGAGAGATTGCCCAATGCGCCCCAAACGCTGCTGCTGGGTCCCCTCCGGTCACGAACCAGCACAACAGCAACGGCGGGGTTTTTACACTCGTTGATGGGGCAGCCCACCCTCAGTCGTGAGCCTGAGGGTCGGGCCCCTGTACCAACGAGCGGCCCGGACAGCGGTAACCGGTTGTAAAGGGTCTCCCTCGACTAGCATCTCACAATCCGGCCCGCCACGCAGAAGGTGGACTGACGCACCCACCGTCAAGACCTGGACAAACATAACCCCAAGAACCCGGGCACCCCTACTAAGTCACCAAACGTAGCGAACCACTTGGGGTGACCTGTGGCAGAGGTGTTGGTCATTCATTAAATGGTTCCCAGGGCGGCGGTACCCATACCCGCCCACCAAGGTTGCATACACACAATTACTTCGAATACGTCTATTATATGTCTCAATCATCTGCTTAACCGTCTATTTTTATTCGTTTACTGATCACCAAATTTGGGAGGCGGGAATGGGTACCGCCGCCCCGAGAAACTTTATTGGATAACCAACACCTCTGCCAAAGGTCATCCCAAGTGGTTCGCTACGTTTGGTGATTTAGCAGGGGTGCCCGGGTTCATGGGGTGAGGTTTGTATAGGTCTTAGAGGCGGATGACCAGGACATACTGAACCCCAGATTCTTACCCACCCTTTAAACCCTTTTCCTTCCCAGAACACTCCTCTCCTTCCTTTCCTTAAAAAACCCTCCACACAGCATCCCCAAAAATGACATAGGCCCTGGGGGAAATTATTTTCCTCAGGGCTTCCTGTGTGGAGCTCATGTAAAAAAAGGCGTTCATCGCAAGTTAAAGAAGCATATTATGCATTGTTTTGTAGTAGTTAGAATTTCAGGCATTCTAACGTGACGTATCTAATCGTTCGTTTTACCAAAATGATAAAATATTGAGCAATTTTGTTGAAACGTGTAAAAATTATAATCTCATTGATTAAAATCATAGTTAATAGAAACAAAAGGGAGTGATGGCTTCGAAACCTGCTGACTGTCGCGGTACTTTCAAAGCGGCGAGGCGGGCGGACGGCAAGTAGCCAATCAAAGTTATGTTGGGTTTGAAGATAGAAACAAAGGATGGGCCTAGTTTAAAAGTTTGAACAATGTTGGCGACAGTTTAATACGCGCGGTTAAATATTTCATGGCCCTTCTCCCTTGTTTCGATTATCCGTGTTTCAAACGCCTGGGGAACGAATTGGAGCTGGTTGGGCATTGACCGTGAATTCTAAAGAGAACCTATTCTTCGGATTTCTTATCGGGCTGACAGCAGCCAGAAGTTATTATCCGCAGCGCAGCGGTCTAAAGTGGAGACTTTATTGGGGCAATATAAAGTCATAAGTTTTCACTGTAATAATACTAGATACTGAAAGTCGTATTATTTAGATTAATACTGACTGGCCTTGTGGAAAATTATTGTGTGGTCGTTTAACTTATTTTTCTTTGGATCAGATCTTCTTTCTTTTATTAAAATTTAGGTACTAGCTGGTACCCGGCATGCGTTGCCCCATGCGTACCCCATTCAAAGAAATAAATTGATTCTCCCTGCATGTCCTTTCCCGTAAGTCCCCGTTCCCTTCACCTTCCCCGCCTTCTCCCTCCCTTGTCTCTTCGCTCTCCGCAAACCCCACCGTCCCCCTGCGTTTCCTCCTTGCCGCTAAAATATATGAAATACTCACATTTTCATTTATACATAGTTTACTGAAGTATCTGACATTATTCCATGGTTTCAGTATAAAGGGGATTGGTATATTTATGGTATAAAGTATTTCGTCTTCGGAAATTGAATTCCTTGCAGAAATTCTGACGATAAAGTAATTGGTCAAAATGCAATTGTTTTGTATATTAATTTTAGTGCGGTGCAAGTCGGTAGTATGTATTTTTGTTTAAAATCAACTTCGCTATGTATTCAACACATAAATTGCACATATATTAAAAACTCACCATTATTATTATTTGTTATATACGTATATACATATAAAACTGATTTTTTTCTCTTTATTGTATAATGCTATACTTTTTACTTACCAGCTTTATTTATATGTACCATGTGTAAAAACTATTCATGTTTTCTTTGTATTCTAAACACACCTGTATGCACTAAAACATAAAAATGTAAATGTATGTAAAAGCCCATAAGGGCGTTAATGATTAATAAATAAATAAATAAATAAATAAATAAATAATAACGCCAGAGCTTACCGTTATATACAGCCTATGTTACTAACTGATAATGTAGCTTTTTTTATAGATTATTTTTATTAAGAATTTTAAAATCGGCAAAGTGGTTTAGACGTTAAAGCGTAACAAATAAACACACGCACTTTCGCATTTATAATATTAGGATGAATTTAAGGCCATATTTTAATGACGAACATCGAACTAGGCATACGCACGTATTTTTAACTATTTAGTTAAAACGAATTACGTAGAAAATAAATCACCAAAATCAATAACGAAACAAAATTACGTTACAGTAGCTAGAATGCAATGTAAATTTTTTGGTTGTGGGTAGGTATTTTGAGAATTATATTTAAATGCCAACCTACCCACCATTGAAGTACCCACCACTGTCCCACCCCGGTATATGCAACTTATTGTCGCCCCTTCGGAGTTCTCGCAAGGATCAAATTTTTTTGAATAAACGGCTCTACATTTAATGTAACGAATCTAGACCTTCAATGTCCCCGCATACTGTGTTAAACCCCAAATACTGTGTTAACCTACCCACCAGTCAAATGAACTCTTTGCTAAAATCGGTGGTTTAGATATTCGACGGTTATTTACTTAGAAAAGCATATTACATGTGGAGAAAACAGCCTACTGGTATTATGTTATTAGTTTTTGGGGTATTATGCCGTGTTGCGCTACCTCCTTCTTTAGCCAACGTTTCGGACAGCGTTGCAGTGTCCATCATCAGGGCAGATGTGTAATAGTTAGGGTGAGTTCGGTATCTAAATGCTGATTCCCATCACCACCCAGCGCAGAAGAGAGGACTTATACATACATTGGTGACCCGAGCGACCAGAATATGTGAAGAAACAAAAATCGAAGCAGAACTTACAAAACTGACCGATGCACTGGAGCGTAACGGTTACCCAGTAAGGCAGACAAGGCAAATCATAAGAGCCAAATCTGCACCAAACGAAGACAGAATTGAACAAGAGTCAAAGGGCTGCGCTTTCCTGCCTTACGTTCACAATGTGACAGACAGAATTGCCAGGCTATTGAAAAAAGAAAGCATCAAGACTGTCTTCGGAACCACGACAAAAATACCAGAGTTTTTGAGGCCTGCAAGGACCAAGTTTCCTCTGGAAACAGATGGAGTATATAAACTCAGCTGTTCCGGATGTGATAATGTCTATGTGGGCCAGACAGAGCGGACGATTTCCAAAACGATATCGGAACACTTTCGAGCACGTAAACTTGGTCACCTTGACAAATCGGCAATCGCCGAGCATTTAATTGAAACCGGCCATTACTTTGGATTTGTTCCTGAAGTCCTGGGAAGACCGAAAACTCATAGAGCACGCCTGATTACGGAGGCAATTGAAATTTACAAAAATCCTATAAATATTAATAGAGACGACGGAGTTAAACTCAATAGTTCTTGGTATCCGGTAATTGACGGTTACACCAAGGCTAAACGCAAAAAACATGTTGAAGTATACTGTAGCGCCAGCTCGTAGAGGAGTGGAGCTGGCGACACGGTATCGCTCCTAAGTAGATAAGTACTAACATCACCCCTAACTATTACACATCTGTCCTGATGATGGACACTGCAAAGCTGTCCGAAACGTTGGCTAAAGAAGGAGGTAGCGCAACACGGCATAATACCCCAAAAAGTAATAACAAAATAATTTTTCGCCGTGAAAATCTAAAATCGTAACCTACTGGTAGCTCCACAATATCAAGCAAACACCCGCTTTTTGTCAAACCTGGGTTGCGTGGTCGCTAAAACTAGAATCACATTCGCTCAACGACAATTCTGGTTCATTGATCCTAAAATATACAATGCTTTGAGCACCGATGTAAAGTTAAATAAATTCTATATCCTTTTTTGCTACCCGTGTACAACATTTGACATTTAAAAGGGGTCGAGCGTTATTTAAGATTACATGAACTGAAAATTACGCTGCACATATTTTATGACTTTTTAATTCATTTCATTCTTCTTTTGTATTGGTCGGCATTTCTTGGGAGCTCTTCGCCGCTCTATACAGTTATAATGAATTCCGGGATTTTGACTGCTTTCAAAAGGGAGGACTTATGCGTTTTTTTGTAATTCTGCCTTTTAATATTTTTTTAGTTTTTTATTTCTATTTTCTTTCAAATGTCGATTTTATCATTCAGTTTAATTTTAGTTTTGATTTTTGTTATGATATATTTCTACTTATGTTTTTTTTTCGTTTTTTTAAATATTGATTTAATTTTTGTGTCCACATTTACTATTCTTATTATGACAATATAGCCTAAATACAACTGCCATGATACGGGCATGAGACTAGTATGAAGATCGTGATAATGCAAATGAATATTGTAATGTGAAATTTATATGAATAGATATAAAATCTTTGTTTGAAACGGAGTTACCTCAAATTTTCTAGGTGAATTTGGTCGTTCTGTGTAGGACCGTTATAGATAAATAATTAATCAGTATTTAAAGTCTGCCTATGTTTTACAAGAAAATCCTAATTTTAAAATCGAATTTCGGCACTTTTCAACGCCCATAAAATTAGAAAACAAGCAATAACCAGTTTTCTAATAATGGGAGAAAACAAATACCTAAAAGTTATTTTCTAAAAAAGAACCAAGAAAAAATCAAATAATGAAATCTGGTCATTTTCATGTCATGTTTAAACAAGAGCATTTGTTTATGGGAAACACACAAAGTCACTCGGTAGTCTATTTCCTTTGCCGTAATTGAAATAACTTTGCAGATATTTCGTAGACAATTTTAAAAAGCATTCAAATACAGTCGTATTGTACCTAATATAATAAATCATGCCGGGCTTAGAGCAAATAGCAATTGTCTTTCTTGGCTCCGTGCGCTAAGGCCTTCCTCTGGGCAGTATATTTATCTGAACGTTGCCTAGTACCAGAGCTCCATGGAACAAGAAGAGATGATTTCCTTTGAGATTTCCCTACTTACATTATGTACTGCACGCTTTACCCATATATATACTACGCGCAGAAGCAATACATATCTTTCCGTACAACATACATCCCATTATAAAGCGAAATATATCGGATTGTCGTCGGGTTGAATTTAAAATATGCCTGACCTTTTCAGCGGGAGTTTATGTAGGTACTATTATGACAGTACGGAGAAAGATTTATTCCATTCTTCCGTAACTGTTTGCTTCTTGGAATATTATTTGAATTGCTTCCGACTCTTGGGTTTGTGGTGATAAAATTTGTGCATATTTTATGGGGGACCTAAATTATTTGACTATAATAAACTGTCCAGAGGAAGTTGGACATAGTCAATACATATACCTACAATAGGAGTTTGATAATAAGCTGAAGTTAGATATTAGATCCTGATTATTCAGATTCGCCCAAAAACATGAGTAAAACCATTCCAAGTAACGTTTCGATTCTTAATTGTTATCTTTCATTAGGGTGATACCGAGAGTGTCTACCATTATGCTACTTTATCAGTAGTATGTATAGTAACAGTGCTTAATTGGCGCGAACTCACCACGCAAGTATTTTGTACTGTGTGCGTAAGGCCGGCCGCACACATCCGATTTTTCCATCCAATAGTCTGATAGGACTAACGGAAGACATTCGCGTTATACATTTGTTTAGAAAGCCCGCACATATCCGATCCGACAATCAGATCGGTAATAAAATAGGACGCACCATTCCGCGCCGACCCGACTATCGGATCGAATCGGACAAAGGAGGGGTGTGACTTATTTTATTACCGATCCAACTTTTTCTTCTGAATCGACCGGTGGCAAATGAGTATTAACATTTCACTACTCATCACAGCAGCAGAAACGTTTCAATGCTTATATAATAATACTAGCTGGGTTTCTCTGCTTCACTCAGGACAACATTCGAGAGTGTTCTGGAATGTTCCACAATGATGTTTCCGATTCCCTATTTCCGTACATTCCACTTCATACTCCGCCACTCCTTCCAGAATTTTCTAGAGTTTTATCGAACCTTCTAGAACTTTCCGGAAGACTGTTCTTGAAATTTCTAGAGGGCAAAACTTCCAGCCCTTATATCTTCAAAAGCAAGGCCTTTAGGTAAAAACGGGAACCGTCATCCTGGAGGGGGGATAGAGATCTACCATACCATATGATCTCTTACCCTTGATCGTACAGGAACTTGTTTCTGAGTTTTCGCGGTCCGCACGTTTTTTTGGACTTTATTTTGTAACATAATATATTGATTATATTTTTTTTTTTCAAATTGGTATATAATTTTTGTAAACAACTTTTACTGTGCAATTATGACGGTTATTTCATCTTCCGCAGGCATTATCAAACTTGGTAATGCCTTTAGAGGGCGAAACAGCTAGCAGGCGTAATATCACTAATTAAATTAATTAATGATTGTATTTATTATGTATCTTTTCTTACCGCTTTTGGAATGAGGAAAATAAATTCACTCGGTGCTAACAATCTTATTTTTTTTACAAGAAAGACAAATATTCCTGGGTTACGAATAACCCAACGATATTTGAAAAACTCCTACTACCACGACAGTAAGCGGAAAATGTTGCTTGTGTCGTGATGAAGGACTTAGCCAGCCGAAGAATCGAACACGCGACGTCCAAGTGGGACCCCAAACGCGACGCCCACTTAGCCACTGACCAGAGATGTTGGAGAAGATGATATTTGGAGATGCTGTGTGGAGGGTCTTTTTGGGGGAACAGAGGAGAGGAAGTTCTGAGAAGGAAAAGGTATTAGGGATGTGTAGGAATCTTGGGTTCAGTGTGTTCAGGTCATCCGCGGCCAAAACCTAGACAAACCTAAACCCATGAACCCGGAAACCCTTGCTAAGTTACCAAACGTAGCAAACCATTTGGGGAGACCTACGACAGGGGTGTTTGTTATCCATTAAATGGTTCCCGTCTTCCTAATTGAATTATTATTGTAGTATTACAAATTGAAAACTTAAAATTAATACAAAGTTGTACAAATTAAACTTGATATCAATAAATTAGTATCAATTGTGTAACGAAGTTAAGGGAGTACCACGCTAAGGATAATTAGCCTGTGAGGAAGTCTGTAAATAAATAAATTGCGCCATAGATTATTTTTTTTGCTGATTGTACAGTTTCGCTAAAAAGATCATAAACGACTGAGACCAAAAAATTGGAAGAATCATAGTCTAATCAGACAATCGGAAAGCAAAATCGGATGTGTGTGGCCGGCTTAATAATGGGTACAGACAATGACAGATGTTATCTTGAATCACTGTGTCTTTGTCGCGTAGATTGTGTAGACGTAGTAGTGTGTATGATGGGATTCTTAACACCTGGGTTACATCACGGCTGGATGCGGATACGGAGGTGAAGGCTTCTGATGACGTTGTACTTTTGAAAGGTATCACGATGGGATGCTCATCACGATCTTCCTGGTCTCCCAGTGAAATGTGGTTCGATTGTCGACGCCACGTGGGCGGAGGTTAGACGGGAGAGGCTAATGGATCTCGACGGCGCGGCGAGTGAGCGGCGGGCGATTGACTGGACTGGCGGGTGACTGGACTTTTGGAGGAGACCCACTACTTGCCCGCCTTGGTATAAGTAACATATGGTTACTCTTTTAAGGCTCTCGTAAGGATTCTAATTTTTTGAATGAACCATTCTACATTTAAACAAATGAAGCCAACCCCAAATATCCGTGCATACGGTGTTGTGAAGTTTAAGTGCTCACAGAATGTACATAACAATTTGCTAGTTATTTGTTTGAAAGAAGTCTTAGTGTGAAAATAAATGCCACAAATTCATACGAATTTATGGCGACAAGTGGAGTGCCGCAAGGCTCTCATTTAGGGCCCATTTTGTTTATAATATGATATTGTTGATGTATTTACTGATATAAACGTTCTACTGTTTGCAGATGACATGAAACTATATAAGGAGATCAACCACATTAATGACTGCATTACACTACAAACTAACTTGAGATATCTTTTTTAATGGTGCTCTATCAACAAATTAGCATTGTACATAAATAAATGTCTGTTCATTCATTTTTCCAAAATAAATAATCGTATATTATTTCTGTATTCATTAAATGGTGTATTCATTAAATGTATTCATTAAATGTATTCATGTATTCATTAAATAATTTCTCAGAGAAATTATGTTAGAGAAATTATTGATCTAGGCATTATATTCGACAGTAAACTCACCATTGTATGTCATATTAATAATATTATCAATAAGGCCCTTAAGACTCTTGGTTTTGTGTTGAGAGCTGCAAAAGATTTCAATAATTTAGGCACATTTATCATGTTATATAAAACCCTTGTCAGATGCCAAATTGAGTATAACTCTACGTTATGGTTTCCCTTTTACAATATTCACTCAGACAACATTGAAAAGATTCAACATAAGTTTCTTAGGTTTATAAACTATAAATTGCGTATTCCTATACAAAACATTGATTACAATTACCTCCTGGATAAAATATCACTATTGAAACTTTCAGAAAGAAGAATAAGTACAGATTTAATACTATTACATAAAATACTGCATTACAATATTGACCATCCTGAATTACTTCAATTTATCAATATCCATGTTCCTAAAAAATCATGCCGACATTTATTACCCCTTTACTTCAATAACACCAGGACACTAGCTTTATAAGAATTTTTAGAAAATTTTATAAGAAAAGCCCACTCGGGCGTGTAATAAATAAAATAAATAAATAATGCAATAGTGTTAGTAAAACGTAGGTTAACATACACTAAGACAGTAGGGTAACAAGACGCGATGCGGCAAACGCTGGGAAATTGCATCCAGCGCATCTTGCAAACACCTGTAAGAAAGTAGACAAAGTTAATAGAAATAAGAAGGGTAGTGCTCTGGGGACTGGTGGGATTCCTCTCCAATCGATTGGCAATACCAGCAAGAATGAGTATAGGATATTAAACTAGCCTTTCGTTGGGCGCAATGCAAATCCTAACACAATCGGGCGCAATTCATCTGTGAGATTAAATCACGGAAAAACAGATGAAAATAGAAATTTCGCTCAATTTAATTGTTTTTGCGTTGCAAAAGTCATACAAAAGCATATAACAAAGAATAAAGTTACCTATATAAAAATCATACAACGTACCTAAATGAAATCAGCAAAGGTACCTATTAAAAAGTTTCATGACTTTGTGTGGTAACATTTAAAAAAAAAATGGGTAGCTAACATAAAATAACATTGAGACTGATCAAGAACAAAAAAATCACTAAACAGGCTTCAGATTGGAATACAGTATTGAATAAATACATCAACATTACTAACACAATCGGGCGTAATTCATCTGACAGATTACTGCGTACCTGGCAGCGACCCACAATGCGTACGAGACGAACGGAAACTGGCCCTCTGTGAGTAGCGGGGAAGGAGGAAAAGTCAGGAGGCCGCGCCCCTAGATCGGCGATATTTACCCTTTGGCACCCAAATAATAGATCACTTCATCTCACAGATTAGTCGCGCCTGATGGAAGACTAGACTTAGTAACTAGTGAGCGCAGCAGCGTCGTTTATGTAAGAGTGCCTAATGCATCGAAAATTCGCTCCAACGCCAACGCTCCTGCGTTGTACTTCTCGCATAGTCCATGCCGACCGGTATCGGCGGTATATTCCGAGCGCTAACTGGGCGACTGCAGCGGCGGCGGCAGGTTAGTTGGGCATGTTGCGTGTGACCTTATAATCAGTAGCCTGTCGTTATAGTCAGTACCGGATTATCCCTAAGGCAGAGTAGGCAACTGCCTAGGGGCCCCGCATCTGCTAGGGGCCCCACGTCCCGAGAAAAAATGACTTGCTTCAATTAGTGAGCAACAAAGTTTCGGAAAAACTCAGCTTTCAAGATGTTTTATTTATTTTTTTATTAGGAACATTTACAGGTTAATAACATTATAGGTACACGCATTAAAGAAAACAACAAATTATATTAATTAGGTGATAACCCAATAAATAACTAATGTTCACATCATGCACAAATAATAAATAAAAAGTCTATAATATAAACATAGTTTTATTTTACTTTTCTTTCCTTCTATTTGTTGCAACATTACTTATTTGTTTTGTTTTATTTTTTCTTTTATTTCTTATCATACGTTTAAAATATAAATTTTGTACAAGTTTCAGTATGCAGTACCTAACTGCTCGCTAAAATTCTTTGGGAAAGGTTGTCTGAAAGAGATCACTTTAGTGACAAGACGGCTCATTGTAATGTTTTTTTTTTAATAATTTATATTTTTGTTTCTATGTTTGTGTCCTTTTATGTGCAATAAAGGGTTATTGTATTGCTTTCGTTTTTTTATTGGATGTGGTGATGGCATACCTTTCGTAATGTAGTAAAAGAAGAGATTAATTATGAATAAATAGTTTTGGTAGAAAAAAAAAAATTGTTAGTAAGAAAAGGGTAAAGTGCAGTGGCGGACTAAGCCCGTCAGAAGCCCGGGGAGGCAAAGTTGAATGGACCCCCCCCCCTTAGTGAAGTTGATGTAAGTTTACAAGTTTTTTATTCAGTTTACACGGGCCTCTGACTCTGGGGGGCCTCCAAATGCCACCATGTTCCCTTGATCAAATCCTACACAAGACTTTAAGGCACTGAAAAAAAAAAAGATATATTTTTTAATTAATTTTCTGAAAGATGCGTTTGTTATTAATGCTCTCCCCATTTGAGGAAATTGGTAAAATTTTTGGAGATGCAGCGTTTTAAACAGTTTGTATGTTGAATTATCCTCAGCAAAACTTTGAAAGCGTTTTTCTCGAAACTACGTTTTTCAACCTGGTTGACAACATATTAGAAAAACTATATATCCGATTTGCATGCACTAAGTCTTCAACAGTTAGAAAATCCAGTCACCATGGCACCACTTCGGGATTTTTTTATAAAGGTCTATTTTTTTAATGAGCAATGAAAATTTTCCATAAAAAATGGAAAATAAAATTCGCTGGTCCGCCATTTTTTTAATTTTTTAGACATTGAAATTCCGCTATATCATAGAGAGTAGATTTTCGAACAGATTAAGACTTGGTGCATGCAAATCGAATGTATAGTTTTTTTTTAATATTTTGTCAACCAGGTTGAAAAAGGTGTTAAAAAAGTTTCGAGAAAAACGCATTCAAAATTTTGTTGAAGGATAATTCAACATACAAACTGTTTCAAATGGTTTCACATAAAATGACGTATCTCCGTCAATTTTTCGAATTTCTTTAAAATATTTGGTGAGAGCGTTTTTAACAAATGCGTCTTTCAGAAAATGATTTAAATAAAAGAAATTACAAAAGTACTTTGTAATTTGTTTTTTTGTGTCCTGGTGCCTTGAAATATAGGCATATTGTCATGATTTTTTTTTGAGATTTGAATAATGTTGGTTTTATTTATTTCGTAAACACTTTATAGTCTAACATCTGAAGTATTTTTGAATAAAAAATGCGAAGTGCGAATCTCCGGAGGCGCCTCGAAAAAAAGTTGTAATGCGGTGAACTCCATAACACGTCACCGGATCATTTGAAACAAAAAAAATTGAAATGCGTTTAAAAGGTAATATATTTTCCTAGGTAGTCAGAGTGAGTTTTTTAATTTTTTAAGTGAAAAACGCGATTTTTGCTAAAAAATTTCGGTAAATTTGTTATTATAAAATGGTAAAAAAATCTCCCTCTGACTCCCTGTTGATTTATGTGTAGAAATAGTGTACAAAATATAAAAAGCATCGGTCATTTTGAGTTATGATGTTCACGAACTTCAGAAATGTTGTTTGCGAGAAAACCGATTTTAAATATTTTATACTCGAAATATACTCGAATCAAGTATGAGGGCCGGTCGCTTGAAACGCTGTATATTTGTTAGTTTTGCTCCGATTTACTTGAAATTTTGACACAGTACTCAATATACTGACAGAAAACATATCAAAGTTTTTAAACCTTACCTTCCTCCCCCCCCCCCCCTTAAAGCCTTGTTAAGGATTTGATCAAGGGAACAAGGAGGCGTCTGGAGGCCCATTCAACCCCCCCCCCCCGTTAGTCCGCCATTGGTAAAGGGGCCCCAAGACATGCATTGCCTAGAGGCCTGACATGGTTATAGTACTATAAATTTAAAGGTGCGTAAACATGATGGAGAGGAATTTGAAATGCAAACTGATATTTGTGTAAAGTAAACCTGGCGTTCAAAAAAGTATTTTCTAATTTATTTTTGTCTGGCTTTTCTTGGCCCGTGTTAATTTGTGTGTATACGTAAATGTATGTATGTGTGATGAATGTATGGGTGTATGTATGCATGGGTGTATGTATGTATGAGTGTCATGTATATGCATGCTTGTGTACGCGTATGGATACATATGTATGTGAGGGTGTATGTATGTTTATATATTTAATCCATTTGTTCACACTAGATACCACATAGTAACTATATTCGATTGGTCACCATGAAACAGGCAGCCGCCTAGTATGATAATATAATATACCATAGATATAAAAAATGTTTTAATGTGTTATCATGTAATTTATAAATAAAAATATATAATTTTATCTCATTTTTAAACAAATAGTCAAATTTGTTAGTAAAACGTAGATAAACATACAATAAGACAGTAGGGTAACAAGACGCGATGCAGCAAACTCTCGGAAATTGAATCCAGCGCATCCTGCAAACACCTGTATGAAAGTAGACTAAGTTAATAGAAATAAGACCTTTTTTTGTATTTCTCGGGCATTGACTATGTAACAATTTCTAGGCATTTTTGTTTTGAAAAGTTTTAATTTTCAATGTACATTTGTTACTTTTGAGGGAGCGAACTGCGGATCGGCAGAGACGGGAGATAAATGAAAGGCGTGCAGTCGTAGTAGTTAGTCAGTCTTTATTGGGCTACGTAGTGAAGGTCGAAGTGGAGCGGAGTGACAGAGGTGCAGTGAGTGTTGCTGCTGTGTTGCTGCTGCATGATGATGGTCAGGAAGCTGCGGCGGGGAAGATCACTGGTCTTCAGGTAGCCGGCATGTTGCTCTACACCGTGGCGGTGTAGAAGTGACCTTGGTCCAGGCGGTCGATCGACGTCGTGTTGACGGAATATGGCGGCTATGTATCCTTTGAGTCGGAGCACACACGTGACGCAGGAAGGAACCTTGAGAGGCGATGAGGATGACCTCTGGCAGCGGAATACTTATGTGAACACCAAGCGCGTGCTTGGTAGTTGATAGGTCGTGACATCTCATGACGAGGCGCGAATGGGCCAGACAGCGAGATGGTGGTTGAAGATGGAGTCCTCGAAGGTGCTGGACATGTTCCTGGAGTCACACTGGATATGCGTAAATCACTTGTTGCGAGAGCGGGCAGCCCGCGTGGGCTGATACTGCGTTGCAGTACTCTACAGTTGTAATCGCTTCTCTGTGTATGTGATTCGACCGCTGAATGGAGACTGGATTGGACTGACTGAGCTAGTGCAGCGTTGAGTCGCCTTATTTATACTGTTGCCGGCCGGGCAAGTAGTTTCGAGAGCGCCAGGTAATGTTGCGAATTCACGTAAAGCGAAGAAAGTGCTCGAACGTTCTGCGGCCGTTGTAATGAGCGGCCGTTAATTCGAGGTCTTTCGCGTAAGTGGCGGAATTATTAACCGGTGTAGGTAGATATGTACCGGCAGTACCTTACGAGGTGTGTGCCGTAGTATTTATCGCGTGTTCTTGGAAAGCCAGTGGCGGCGCAATGAATTCGGCGTAAGTGGGAGCTACACTTTAATTAAAGTAACAAATGTACATTGAAAGTTAAAACTCTTTAAAACAAAAATGTCAAGAAATAAGAACGTTTGTGCTCTGGTGATGGGTGGGATTCTTCTCTAATCGATTGGCAATTATTTTAAATCACAGGAATATTAAGCAGGTGCTTAAATTTGCCTTCTTAATTATAAAATGTATAATTTATGTAATTTATTTCAAATAAGGAATTATCCAAATCATCCAAAAAAACGTCACCAATAAAAATTCTTCTCTAAGGTTCTTTATTACTTACTCTTTGTTTTACCCTTTCGCCAGCTAGGAACGGCTCAGTGCGCTGTGTGGACGTCGAGTGGACAGAACCAAAGATACATGAGTAAAATTTAAAAAAATATATTATTGAACCTGCTCTCCACACATTGAATGTACAACACAATGCCACAATACAAATACTTAATATTAAATGATTATTTAATAATTTGTACATTTCGTTCCCTTTCAATTTGATGCAAGGCTAGTAAAGTGACTGTTGTGTATCTCTCTACCCCGGAAGTTAGTTAGATTAACTTAGTTTAAGGTTCTAGGGGTGTTTATGGACCTCCGCCCCTGCAGTGTAAAACGAATTAAACTGAACACAGCCGGAGGTGGAACTTTCAAATTCTATATAGTTCAAGTAGAAGCTAGAACACAACATTGCATTCCATATATATTGCACATTGACTACTTAAGGCATTGATGATTAATATCTCTGAAAATAATTAATAAGTCATTGAAAAAGAAGGTAATACTAAAAATCTAAACGAAACATGAAAAAAGGACAAGACTTACAGCCTTACTAGTGAAAATTTTATTCAATTGACAAACAGCTGCGGATGTGAAAACATTACTAATTAAAAAATTGTTCATGGAAAAAAATACACTTGGTTTATACGGCCTGAGAGGGTAGTTTATCTCTGTTTTAGTAATGATGTCTGAACGAAATTTGGAATTTTTCCAAAGTATTTTGAATGTTATATATATTTCTTATTTTGAATGTTCTATATATTTCTTATTTTTGAAGGTGTCGTAAATACAAATACCATTTATAATAACAAGATAAAATTACCTTTTAGATTTGTGTAATTAAAATACACTTTAGTTTTTAAAAACTGCCATATATTAAGATTCAAACGCGAAAAAATGGTTTTTTTTTTTACCAAAACATATTTGATGAAAGTGTACAGAAATTTATAAAAAAAACAAAATTTAAAAAACCTTTTATATAATGAATTTGGAACGAAACTGTCACCTCACTTTTTCCTCGTGCATACAATAAAAAAATAATAAAAAATGTCAAATTTTTTTATTGCCAAAAAACTAACCTAAAAAATGATGCCGACTTTTATAACAGATTTCTTGCATCTCTAAAGACGTTAATTTCTTTGATACGTTTAGGAACACATGTATTAGATATTAATATTTAAAAAAAAACACCACTTTTATGAAATTCTCATAAAATAAAATCCTTTAAATGTAAATTTGAATTTTAATGTATCATATAAAATAGTTTTTGACATTTCAATTTTCAAAGTAAGATTTGTTATTATAACTTGACTAAAACTTATGAAAAACCACAAAAATACGGTAAATATTTCAATTATATCAAATAGGAGTGAATTAGTCATATTTATAGAAATTACCGTCACGTATAAGTAATATTTCACACATATCAGCGTTTCAGCGCGAAAGTTCATTTCCATAAATATACCAAACCACCCACATGAGCGCGAACGACAAATGCGCAGGCGCCGCCACCTAGCGGTTATGAAGGAAAACAAACAATTTAGTACTTACACTATAAAACATTACATTGTTGCCAGATTTAAAATACATTTTAAGAACAAATGTTGTAGGTAATATTTCGTTTTTTAGTGTATTTTTGTTTTATTCATGTTGCGGCTGCAACACAGGTTATCGGTGTTGCTGTGGTTTTTTTTAGTAAGGCTGTTAGTGTTTAGTTCTGAAACAGCTTAAAAACTGAAACGCGTGTTCCAAAGTCCTTCATTATTATTTTCTGCTCTTGTCTTTCTCCTTTCCTTGAAAGTCCCTACTTGGTACACATACACAATATCGTAAAAAAATCGTAAATTACCCACATTAATCAGTTGAAAATTCACCGTGATATTGTTCACATCTCGTTATTGAAAGTTCGTATAATACTTATAAATATACCAAAAAGTATCGGTAATTATAACCACCGTTGTGCCATTATCGTGAAGAGCAGCCACCATAGAGAAGCAAGCATCAAGATCGGCCCATAACAGCAGCTGAACCCATCAAAGGTAGGGGCTTTCTATTGACTTTAAAAAACGCCGTCAACTGTATTGTTTCACACAAATTAGATTTACAGTCTATATCATTGTCACAATATTGTTCGTGACACAAAGAAAAATAAAAAGATAACTTTCGCAACTAGGACTCGTCCCGGTAAGACGAGAGTTGCTGCGTTCGAGACGCAGTTGCGACCGCTATCTTTTGAAGTGAAAACTTCTTTAGCACCGTTGTTATTTTTAACTCGATGAAACGAAAAAGCGACACTTAAAAGAGACACACACATACATCGACACGATTTATCCTGCTAACGAATCAGTCTCCTCTTTGTGCGGTGCTTCGTAGCCTCCCCACTCCTATGTACTTTAGTTTTCCAAAGGTTTCATTTCTACCGCTTATGAACTGCACACTTTTAACTTAAAAAAGGATTTTATGGTTTATCGTGTCAAAGGCCTTTAGCAGGTCTATAAAATTACCAAAGATTTATTTCCCTGTAGGTACTGTGTTTAAATTATTGTGCGTAATTATTTCGTCTAAAGTGTGTATGCGTGTGAGTGTACTTGCGATGTTTAAATGCATGCTGTATTTGTACGTATGAGTTCATTTATTTTTTTTAAATTTAGGAGATAAGATTTATGAGATTATTTTGTTGATTTAGTTTCCTTATTAACAGTGGTTTATATTTTCTATTTCATAAACATCAACATCCTTGGGGGCTGTACATGCTGGAGGACAAAAGTCTCCTTCATCACGCTCCGTTCTGCATCTAAGCAGAAAGTTCACATCTTGGAGTACTCTAAAATATTCATCACTAAGTAACTTCGTCCTCTTTCACTATTCCGGTGCGGAACCAATCTCGACGACAAGGAGCCTCCAGGCCCCAGTTCTATTTTACCTCAGAAGCCTTTCGTGTTAATATAAACACATACTTGTTCTTAACAAGGATGCTTGATTTCAACAAAATCGCCGAAAAATATTTTTATGTAAACTTTTTTTTATCATCAAGTCAATCTCTGGAACAATATTTCACCCACTTATTTTGAAAGAGGTTAACTTTTACATGCCTAACAAGTATAATTGTTAGAGATCCCATGCACTTTTTATGCTCCGAATTAGTACTGGGCATTGACGATAATTCTATCCAACGCCAACATCGTTATCGTTGGCAATTTTCAACTGTTGAAAATAGCTGTTGAAAATAACGTCGACGTTGACGCAACTATAATAGGAGATCGACACAATACTAACAAAAGAAACAAACAAAAAATATATCAAAATCGTATTAAGGAATCCCTTTTAACGGGTGGTTCCCCGAATCATTGATGTATTATTAATTATTATTATCTCTTTTCCCCACGCCCCACACACGTAATAATAATCCTATAATAACGTTGAAAGTTGAAACTGTTGGAAGACGTTGGTTTCGGTGTTGAAAATATTACGCTGTTGAAATGTTAAAAGACGTTGAAGATATATTTTGCTTGTCACTGATAAATTCGCTTGTTGCTTGGCGCTACGTATCGGCCGTATTGGACGGGAAAATAAAAATAAAACGTGCAGTAGGTACGTACATTACCAAAAGACCATGTCTAATTAGGTATAATATCGTTCACCAAGTGTGATCTCTTGACCCTTTTGACTTATCATTCCAACACCGTTGAAAACAATAGGTTCAAAACATCGCTGTTAGGCGACCGGCGTTGATAATTATCAGCAAGTTATTTTTTGCTTGTCGTTGATAAATTTGATTGTTCCCTGGCGCTGAGTATCGGCCGTATTGGATGGGAAAATAAAAAAAAACGTGCAGTAGGTATGTACATTACCAAAAGACCTTGTATAATTGGGTAAAATATCGTTCACGAAGTGTGATCTCTTGACCCTTTTGACTTATCATTCCAACACCGTTGAAAAAAATAGGTACAAAACATTGACAATTATCAATAGGTTATTTTTTTGCTTGTCGTTGATAAATTTGATTGTTCCATGGCGCTGCGTATCGGCCGTATTGGATGGGAAAATAAAATAAAAAACGTGATAACCAAAAGACCATTTAAAATATCGAGTAATGTTGTTCACGAAGTACAAACCCTTAACCCTTTTTATTTATTAGGCAGTTGAATCGTTGACTGCGTTGAATAATATTCGCATGTACGTATTATATTTCAACTGTTGGCGCTAATTATTTTTAACAGCGTTGGACGTTGACATAATATAACTATTGTTTCCAACGGCTTGTTATATTTTAATACAGTACTACTCCGAATGTGAGGACCTATGCCTATCAGAACGCGCCAATCAACAGAGTGACTCAACTGCTTAACGATTCTGTGTAGACCATTGAAATTTCAACATCTCTTAGTCCAGGAACTATCTTTTGACTCAAAATAAGTTTAACTGCCCCCATAACTTTTTTACACTTACATTTACATCAAATTTGTAATCTTCTCCGATTGTTTTATAATCGTTTTATGGAGACAATAAGAAAAAAAATTGATTAATACAGTTATTTATCATCGATTTCAAGATGCAAAAGCTTTCATCAGAATCAAAAAAGTAGAGATGAAAATCTGAAAAGCCATGGAATGCCGTAGATACTTAGTACTAACGCATACACGCATAAGTCGGCGAAAAGGAGGGCGTTGTCTTTAATGACATATCGATAGTAGGTGTGGTTGCCAGATTAAAATATAAAATTATAGCGTTCATGTTCACGCCACCGCCATCGTATAAGTGTAGTACTGTAGAACGACCAAAATAAAATGAAACCGCCTTCTTTATCTTATATACCTAAACGTTGTTCTGTATATAAAAAGTAAAATTTATAAAACACCAACTAAAGTAGGAAAATGAAATAAAGAAAATCAATCTGAATTTCGAAGGGCAATTGAGTGTACGAAATTTTTTATCAGTCCGTCTTTAGCCAACACAAATAAGCTCGATGGTTTGCCCACGCGTGAACATGATACCGAATGAAATATCAAAATTACGCGACTCGTGAATGCTTCTCGTGAATGCGCGTATGTGGATGAAAGTTCGATGAGGCAGACGTAGCGCCATCTGTCTTTCAACAACAGAAATAATTTCGTTCTTTTTGAAATACGAAAGACGGTTAAATTTATTCATACAAATATACTAGAATCGCGATTAAAAAATGGGAGGGTTGGGGTGGGAGTGTTAAAATGTAGGATTATAAGTATTTTTTTATAAAATTTGTCAAAATAATTGACTTTTTTTTCTGGATAGGGATACCCTAATCACCTAGCGGTATGAAATATCCATAAACCTACCAAATATATGTACATAAAAAATTTCATAAAAATCGGTAAAGCCGTTTTGGAGGAGTGCGACCACAAACACCGTGACACGAGATTTTTATATAAAGATAAAACACACAAATTTGCCCAGGAAGAACAGTTGTTAAACTTAAACATTAAATCTTGTTTTTCATTTGTTCGTCTCGTAAAAGATTTTACAAAGTCCTTCAGAGTGTCAAAGGATTATCTACACACTCCTCGTTCTTTAGCTCTATCGTCTTTGAAATTTATCCCTTTAGTATTTAATTAATTGTGAAATTCTGATAAATTATTTGTATTTGTCACCCCCATATTAGGCTCCCTTTAACAGGAAGACGAATAATTATAATAAAAACATTCGTCCTTCAATAGATTTTTATATTTTATACATTTAGTTTATTTATGATTGGTTATATTGACAATAAATATGATTACATTGACAAAAAGGGCACTGCTGAGCTATGCATTCCAGATTTTTTTCTGGAATGTA
The DNA here is from genome assembly GCA_929108145.2 of Limnephilus rhombicus. Lineage (NCBI taxonomy): Eukaryota > Metazoa > Arthropoda > Insecta > Trichoptera > Limnephilidae > Limnephilus > Limnephilus rhombicus. Next base: position 28,800,700 of record OV815277.1, on the reverse strand, counting down.
GCTGGTTTTCACTAGTGCCTCTACATAAGCGAGACACTCGAACGTCAAAGACATAGGTATCGAAATAACTTAGCAATGTGTTCTTCTTACATTTTTGTTTTGAAGAGTTTTAACTAGCAACGTCAAATGAAACCAATTTACCTAGATATACCTACAGACTTACCTAGCAACAGTAATTATTTATAGTGGTAATAATAACAACAAACCTAGTAACAACCTAATACTCGTATATAAAAAAACTTCTTTATACAGGCGATTTGTCTTTAAAAATATCCCGCATATTACCAGATCATATTTCTTCAGCTTTCTATACTAATTCTAAAATAAAATATTTGATTAATAACAAGGATGTTTCTAATAAATCTGAAAAAAAAACGGGATATACACTTTAGAATGTAACGATTGTGACGCACAGTATGTACGGATGACCACTAGAAATTTTAAAACTAGAATCAAGGAACATGAACTTTGTTTACGAAATAACTACCCCAAATTTGCTAACCATCTAACAGAGATAGGCCATAGCTTCAAAAAAGAAAAAAACCAAGTTTAAACATTGCAATTTAAATTCATATTTTAATTTGTGCTTTAGAAACTTTAGAATTTAACAAAAAAATTAAATCGAAAATCAACTAAGTTAATAAAATAATAGCACCAAAGTAAATCACCTTTACTTGCGATGTTTCCATGTAATGTGGACTCCTCCCACCGTTCTCTCCCCTCCCCCAAAATCACCCATCCCACTACCCCTACCTAATTAAATTTTGTACTTGTACGGACGTGTCGAAACCGGTCGCAAAAAATTTAAAATTAATGTGACAAATGTACATCGAAAATTAAAACTCTTTAAAACAAAAATATATAGAAATTGTTACATAGTTAATGCCTAAGAAATACAAAAAAAAACGTTTTTCCTACGTTGATGTAATGGAACATAAAATATTAAGTTTTTTTTACGAGTGATAATTTTTTTTTTTTTAATCGATAATTATTTACGCTGACATTATTTATTTGTGTTTCGTCTCATTTACCGATAAAGGAACTAATATAACTTTGTACATTGAAATACAATAAAGAGCTACATATATGTTGTTTTTATGTCCCAAATAGGAACCACCAAGATATACCTACAAAACAAAAACATATTAACAAACAACCTGCATGACGTGACAGATACATTTAAATTGTAAAACCCGTTAAAAAATCCTCTTTACCGTTTTGACTGAAATACCGAATATAATTCGCAAATAAATAATATGTCACCATAGTTTTCGTCACATTCAAATTTCGTACTTCAAAAGCGCGAAGGATTTAATATTGCAATAACCATCCTTGACTGTTGAACTGTTGAAGGGTTCCTAGAATCGAATTAGTCGCTTACTTGTGTTACAAGGGTTGAGGTTAGTACCTATAGTCGACAGTCAAAATCTACAACCTTCATGCTCCCATGTTCACATGATAATATCCTAGGCTCTTGTTCTAAGCTGATTTATTTTTTTGAGCAGGAGGTGAGCGGAAAAATTTGAGTTTTTGGGAATTATGGGGTATTTTAACAAACTAGGAACCTACACCATTAAAATGTATGGAAGATTTAAAGATCATTTATAAAAATATCTCTTTGAATACTTTTGTTTGTTTGAATGAATAAAGTGGAATCTTGGAAGGGAAAATTAACACATTTCCCAAACAAATTCGATCAAACTGAAACTCTGAGGTTGATTTGTTGTGCAATCACGTGCACGCACGCGGACATATTACGAGTTTCTCTGAAATTTGACGACATAATAGTGTTTTCTATTTGCAATAAATGTGGGTCAAACCAAAAAAAAACGTGCTAAAATACATTTGAAAATAGACGTATTTTAGTATAAAAACTTTTATTTATCGATTAATTTATTAAACGCCAGCAGGGCTTTCAAAAAATGATGCAAATCGAAATTTTACATGATGCAGAAATATAGTAATAGGTACTTTGTTTCTTCTTTTTTTTTATTTTTTTATTTTTTATTTTTTTTTATTTTTTATTTTTTATTTTTATTTTTTTTTATTGGCAATGTTTATTAAAAATACATATGAAGTTACAACAGTTACATAGTTACATAGTTACATAAGGTTAACAAAAAATAAAAATAAATTGCCTTTCCTCACCATAAAGAGACAATGCTCTTGTGTTTGGTGAGGGAGTTCTAGCTCAATTAGTAAATTAATGATCATGTAAGTTAGTAATAATGGCTATTGTAAATAATAAGAAGGTTAAAAAATCTTGTATAATTTAAAAATAAAAATCCTGAAGAGTTTAAAAAAATCATAATATAAATTAAAAAATCATTATAAATGGAAGAATCATGTAAGTTAGTAACAAAAATTATTGTAATAAGTAAGTAAAGGATACGTAAGAAAGAACGCAAGATTTATACAATAGTAGACTCAGAGATTTAGAAACTAAGAAATGAAAGAAAAAAGAAGGAATAAATGATTTATAAAATAGCAGACTTTAAGATACAAAGTAAACATATTTGGGACTTTTATAGTAGTTTCAGGTAATTTTTTAATTTGGGCTTAAATTCCTGCATATTTTCGATGGTTTTTAATTTTAATGGGAGGTTGTTATAATAGATTATGCCCAGATAAAGATAGGAATTTTGGATGTGCTTAGTATTAAATTTAGGAATTTTAATAGTTTTCTGGTATCATGCTGATGTATTGAATTGGAAGTTACGAGTATTTAACTGTATTTCTTTGTAAATTTGAAGAATTGAATATTTTTTATAGATTTTGTCTATTATAGGCACATTGAATATTGAAAAAAGAATTTCAGTAGGAAATTTAGACGGTTTTTTTAAGATTACCTTAATTATCAACCTTTGGACAATTTTGAGGGGATTTATTACCAGTAGATTTTTCTGAACCTTTTCGTGGAAGTACTGACATGTGTATTTTTAATTTTATCATTAAAAATTATGGATTTAAAAAATAATCCACCAAAGCACATTTCTTAACGATTTGATCTGGCTAAAGGCCTGACCCAACCGGTGCGTTCATTTTGCGTCCACGGTGGCGTTCACGGGAGCGTCCTAATGCTGAAGTCACATGGTTCACTCGGATGAAGGTTTACTCGATGAAATGTTCCATCTCGTTTCACTGCGTGTTTAGACGGTTCCTTCGAAGGAAGAGTTCACTCGACATTCTCGCTACGAAGTCGTCGAGCGTAGTCGCGGCGCGCATTGGAATTCGTCCGGCGCTGACGGCTAAGTTCGGGAATATTTACGATTTCAATTGACATTTCGGATAACGTCGAACTAAATTACGAGAAATTGGCGATTCTTGTAAACAGTAAATAAATTTCAGCACCATAAAATGAATATATGGTCAAATAATAACCTGAAAACTGATATCTACCAGTATTTTTGCACCATGAAAATTATTTTATTTCAAAATAGGCCTCGGCTTGCAATAAAATCCATATAAATGGAATATTTATTAACGTATCCAAAAACTAAAAACTGTTTTGGAAAGGTGATGAAATATGCTTTAAAAATTTATTATTAGAAATAACCACATTATTTTTAAATAGAATAAATTTTAATGTAAACTTTTAAAAGTTTTAAAAATGGCTCTCCTTGGATACGATTTTAGATTTTCACGGCCAAAAAATATTTTGTTATTAGTTTTTGGGGTATTATGCCGTGTTGCGCTACCTCCTTCTTTAGCCAACGTTTCGGACAGCGTTGCAGTGTCCATCATCAGATTCTAACTAAAATTACTCGTAACAAAAAAAATATAAAAACACACACTTATTTTGTTAGACAAATAAATTATAAACGTTTCTGTCACCTCACTTTTTTGACGTTTCATATAAAATTAATTCATAAAAAATTCACAATGTTTAATAAATTTTTTTTCAAATTCGATCAGAAACTTTGGTTCCATAAAAGTGTACATTCGTATTATTTTGTGTTTAATTGTTATATTGAATATATAGAGCGTTATTTTCTCTTTCCAATACCGTTTAGATCATATTTTTCACTATGATAGTAAGGGAGAAACAACGATTTCTTTAAGACGTGTAGGAGTTATTTTGAAAAGCGAACTAAATTGAGCATTTTGACGTTTAAGCCACTCCGGCTACTCGTCCTCACGCCAGAACATTCTCGGCCGACTAATTCGCGAGTGAAAGACTGTTCACTTGAGTGTTCACACACATCATTCACGTCACGTGATGTTAAATTCCGGTTGCGAGTGAACAGTGCCGAAGGAAGCATTCCAACATTGTTGGAATGCTTCATTCGGCACTGTCTCTCTTCACTTTCGTGTTCACACGGTTAATTTCGAGGGAAAGAGGCGGAATGAAATCTATAATGAATGAATGGCTATAAGAGCGTGCAGAAACCGTTCACACCTAACTAGCGATCAACTAGCGTCCGTGGTACATTGATGTCGTCAATCGTGCGGTATAGCTCGGAGGGGAACTCTTGGAGACGAAAGCTTTTGGATTAAGCTCAAGTCTGATGCATCCATATAACGAAAACAAAAGGAACGTATTGTAACGTTATGAGTGTAAAGTATTTTAAATTCATTCAATGTAATCATAGAATGGAAAAGAAGAATACTAGAAATGCCTCCATGTAGATATGTAGGGACACCAAGGTCGCCACCGACTAACTACCTTTTGTTCCTAGCCTTCTAAATATATATATATATATATTTTTTTTTTAATTAAAACTTGATATAAATTTTAAGTAAAGAACGGTCAGACTTTTAGATCACAAAACACTCCCACGTGGCATATTATTATTATTATTATTTCTTACTAACTAGAACAATCCCTATGAGTTACAAACACATTTCTTGTATTCTGTATTATACGCATTAAATAATATAATTTTTTTAAATAAAAATAAAACAATAATGCCTTAGTTTGTAAATTAAAAAAAAATTGTGTTAAAAAAACAGGTAAAATACCCTCTTTTCTACGGGCTCTTTATGCATCGCGTATTTCTAAAATAAGTTTCGAGTGTATTGATCAACGATGCATATAAATCTTAGAGAATTCTGTATTTCTCATTTCTAATCCTGGATTTTCAAATCATTATAATATACCTATTAGTTTTTAGAATGGAAGGGGAAATAGAATAAATAAATGCAATTTGAAATGAACATTTTTTATATAAACAGCAGAGATAATATTTCATAATTCTTACAGAAATAGCATACAAATAAATATTCAGCTCCCGAGTGTCATGATTTAGAGTATACTTTTATATAATATATAATTATAGTAAAAACAACGAGTAATAAGTATTTATTCAAATCTAATAGCATTCGTCATACACAATGTGGAAATTAAAAGTTGTTTTATATTACGTTCTAAGTATTTTTAACATTTTTCATATTTTTCTATGTTTAATACAGTATTCTTTTAAATAATTACAGTTGATTGATAAATTTATATAATATTTTGTTTATATTAGATTCCATTATAAATAATAAGCGTACTTGTAAATTTACATTCATTTTCAAACTACTCGTAGATATATTTACCATGTAGTATGGTGGGAGTAGAACTAAACATTATTTTACAGTAAATCTAATTAAATGTCTATTGCATTTCTACACAATTCTATACTAAATCCGTAGTTTCAATTAATATCTTGCATACATAATTACACGGTAAAGATACATGAGCATATCGACACATAATTTTGTGTAACCTACTTATTGTTCAAAGTTACTTCTTTCTAAATAACAAAAGCATTAATTTTATGCATAACTTTCTAATGTTAACTTGTATATGTAAACATACTATACAGAATAATGTAAACTTTATTAAAGTATTTCTACATGAACGCAGGGTTCTGTTTCACTTAACATCTACCATCTTAGATCTGGCGATTATGCACAAATGTAGAGCAAAAATGAAGTCAGAGTATAAATATAATACATACAACTGAAATGATACGTTTTGGATAACTTCTATGCAAGGTTTTTTGTTATATAATTTTGGCCGAACAGTCGGATTGTGGCACTACCAGAATATTGATACAGTTTCATCTTTTACGATTTTAGATTTTCACGGCCAAAAGTATTTTTGTTATTAGTTTTTGGGATATTATGCCATGTTGCGCTATCTCATCTGCCCTGATGATTGACAATGTAACGCTGTCCGAAACGTTGGCTATAGAAGGAGATGGCGCAACACGGCATAATATCCCAAAAACTAATAACAAAAACAGTTTCATCTTATTTTACAAAATGCTTCTTGACACGAAGACTTTAATCAAAGTTGATTCATTCGATCATTGCAACTCCGGGGCGATTTTAGCATGAGGTGTTCAAAGCATGGTATACATAAAGTGTAAGGATGTAAGTAAATTTGAAAGTTTATTGTATTTAAAAGCTCTATATTACGTTAACAACTTAATCTATTATTTGAGCTTACGCTGGGTCTCTACTCAAAAGATTACCCCATTATCATTAAATTTATATTTGGGAACTATTATGTACAAGTATCTATAAAAAAAGCTAGATAGACATATAATAATTGTATACGGGTGGGTCAAAACAATGTGAAGGTACCCGTAATTTAAAAATTTAAAAATAGGTGTCGAAAAAATAATTCTATAAATAGCAGTGCTGTAGGAAGAGACGCAAAAAATCTGAATATCTATTAATTTATACAATATACTACCGGTAGAAGGCATTGGTCAAAAATTTTAAAATTTATTTGAGTTGTGTTACATCAAATAAAATTAAAGTGCTCGTTATTATTTTTGTAAGGAGATTAAAATGCCATTATCTTATTTCGATTATTTTGAAGTACGGCGTTGTTTTTCATAAGTAATTATGCGTTTTGATATTTTTTCTATCTGAATAAAAATTAACACTAGGTTATATTTTTAAATAGGTACGCTTATATTTTATTTTCATTTAATTAATAATTTACGTATCTACTTTAAAGTGACTTTCTGAGACTATATCTTAGTATAATTGTTTTAAAGAAAGTATGATCAAATTCATAAAAGACTGATATGTAGTAAATATACAGATAGATTTTGGCAGAGTACTGAGTTTTTGAAGTTGAAAATATAATAGACGCTCTTGAAAGATTGATTTATAACTTTGTGTTAAGATTTTTGTACAAAAAAAAAAACGTAAATTTTATTCACTAACCTTTTATTTGCATGTCTGCCAGCTCGTGAATTTATTACTAAATGCATTTTTAAAATATAAAATAATTAAAACTATTCAGGTTTTTGTTGTTTCCGGTAATTTCATTAGTGAAAAAGTGAACCGCAATTATTTCACTTAACCGGGAGGAAAATCAGATTTTCCTTCGCTGTTCGAACATAATTGGTTAGATTCTAATTATCGAGTAATAATTTACCGGTTTATTCCATCGTAATTATACAAGAGCTCATTTGGATCATTAAAAATAATTAGAATTCATTTTATCGTATGATTAATACGAAAAAAAGGAAATTGGAGAATTTAGAGTCCTCTTTCGGGTCGGTTAACTTAATTATTATTAATAGATTTTACCCAAACAAAGAAAAAATAGCAATCATAAAAAATTCTTATTTTTTTTATACACGATATGTGGTAATGCATTTTGTTGATATGTCCAGTTATACAAAATACAGCGACGAAACTTTTCAAAAACAGGATGTTATGTATATACATAGGTATTCGTGTTTAGAAAATTTATTAAAATTTTTCAGTTTATCTCATTCTTCTACTGACATTTTTAGTACAATAGTAAATAATTATCGGATTATGAATAATAAAAATATTTACATAAAACATTATTCTAAACATTAAAAAAAATATTTACACACATAAAATACTATTTGGTAAAATTAAGTAAAAAAAGGAAAACAATACTTACCACTTAAAATAACACCTTAATGAAGATTTATACAATCTTTATGTCTTGCACACATAGAGTAAATTTTGTATCCTTCAAGTTATTTCTACATGAATTTATAAACTATTCTAAATATTGTATGTACATAAGTAAACATCTTATAATGAAACATATTACTAAACAACGTTATTTTGTTACTTAGAAGTTTATTTACAGATTCATCAAATCACTTAAACGTCTTTCATTGATTAAAATTAAATATCTTCTATGTTTATGTCAAGGTTATAATTATTTTATTATTTAAATTATATTAACACGTTTTAAAATCTCTGCCACTGGTTTTTCACAACCATATTTTTTATTGCGTATATCAAAAGTGTTTTCAAAGTATTTTATTTTACAGATGTAAAGAATTAGGTCGCACTCACTAGAACGTAAAGGTTATTCGAAGAAGCAAACGGATTAATAAATAACCGAAAAATAATAAATTTATAGTAGGTAATGGTGATGACACTGATGACGTTCAAATATGATTCAGAGGTGTTGTGTAAAATTAGTAACACAAATATCCTTGCTGTTATTGTAGTCTTCGTAATTTGTTCGTAATTTTTTTTATGTTAGATTATTTAGAAAACTTACAATTATATAATATTTAAATTCATTTCACATTTAATTTTGAATATAATATAAACCAGTTAAGTTCCATTTAAAACAATTTTAATTACGGTTACTGAGTAGGAGGCAAGTAGATAATAAAAGTTATATTACATAAAAAAAAACAATACAGACGTTTGAGATTTGATTTGAGTAAATTGTAGGTAAAGTTATTCGATTTTAAGCATACGGGTTCGGTGAAAAACATCAAAATCTACTTGGAAGTTTTAAGATTTTCGGATACTTATGAGCAAAGAGTTTTTTTTTGCATATTTCAATTTGAAATATTGTATATAAAATAAGGTATCCGATTTGGTCTTGCTTTCGGGGCAACGAAATGCAATCCTTTCTAATAGGTCTGGTGATGAGTCAATAAGGCAGATCACAATCTTTTTCTACGTTTGTTAAGTGCAATAAGGTTACACTGACGATTTTTAAAACGATACGACAGTTTCAAAAATTTTGTTTGAATATTTTCAATTCACTTAATATAAGTTTGATATTGGAGATTCCAAATGACAGATGCAAATTCGAGATGATATCTTACATATGCAAGTTCCATAGTAGTTCAAGTGAAAAATGTTATTCAATGGTTTTGTCATGCCCATTGGTTATAGCCTTTTTCTAAGATGTGTTCAACATGATTTTTAAATAGTAATTTAAAGTCAAATAATACTTTGAGGTCTCTGATTTTTCTACTCGTTGAAGAGGAACGAGGTCTTTGATTTTTCTACCCGTGAAGTGGAACGTTGTTCAGACGGCAAGTATTAATATTTGCATTACATTTAATTACGCTAAGAAAAAATAATATTCTCCATGCAATATTAGTTAATTTTATATAATATCTTCTTGATTTTTATGCAACCTTCTACTGAGCTTATGCATATGTACATTATCGTATCGTTAGCGTAAAGAATGCAATCAGAAAAACTGATGACATGTTTGACGTCATTGAAATACAAAGTAAGTAGCAGGGACCCTAAATGGGAAACTTGAGGTACCCCCGAGGGAATGGTTAGTATCTGTAACATGTATCCTTTTTAGGGCAACATCTTGACTTCTATTTTGAATGTACATAAGATAAGAACCAACTGAGAAGATTTTCACTTTTGCCAACCTTTTCGAGTTTATTTAAGCTTTAGAAAAATCAGTAGGGATAGAGAAAACCTATTTCTTTTTGTTCATAAAATTAATAACACAATCTGTGAACTGCTCCAAGCTCGACTCAATAGATCTGACTTGAAAATAACCGGGTTGTTGAAGGTTGATAATTGTGTTTTTACACAAATTATAGAATTAGACATAAGCAATTTTACTCAAAACTTGGTATAGGCCTATAATTCTCAATATTGTGTTCATCCCCCTTCTTAAAAACAGGTGTTAAAAAGCTTTTGACCAAAGAGTAGAAAATATGCCATATTGTATTAAAACGAGTACTCTTATAATTCAATAGCTGCGATCCGATGATTTTGATAAACTTATGATCAATTATTAGATGCTTCTTAACTTTTAAACAATTTTTGTTTAATGTTTTTTGTCCCATCAAAACTATATATCGGTAATGTTTTTTAATAAACATAATTATCAAATTTTTATCGTTTTTTTTTGCATCTTTAAATTTCAGTTTTTTCAGGTCCCAAGTCCCAACTTATATCAAATTATAAGTATTGAAGTATTGATATATCCGTTAATTAAACCGTAAAAAAATACAACATGACCTACCTACCACTTTTGTTTTACAGAATATTTTGATTGTTCAATAAGTAACAAGATTTTAAAGAAAAAAGATTTTAAAAATTACTCTTACACCGCGATTATTTAATTTATTTCAGGTATCTTCTTGCATCAATTTTTTTCGATATTTTTAATTTGAATATGAAGTAAATTCAAATATTTGGCGAAACCGGTAAGTACAAGGAAAACAAGAAAACCGCACATTGAAATTCTCTCAGAAACTTAGTTTACAATGGAGGATTCATTCAGATTCAGTTGACTAAGTTCATATATTATCTATTCAGGTATTCACTCTATAAATCTAGTGCACCTGAATCTAGTAGCAGAAATCAAATACGTCTCTTTTCAATGGATTCCATTCAATCTGTATCTGGATTCGAAATCAGAAGCGACGTTTGTATTTCCGGACAGATATCCTACATTATCTAGTCTTTGCGTTCTTCCTTTCCTTACTTGCATATTTACTTTAAATTCAGACATGTCTTCAGAATACTACATAATGGAAACAGACAGGAAATATGTTAAATCATACCCTGTTATGTGGAAATACCCTTTTCCAGCTGATGTAGAGCGTCAAATATGAATATTAAATCTGCGGAAATCTTATTATAATGCGTGTACGAGTCTGTTGGCTCTATACAAATCTGCTGTTTGATTCTACTTGGGCGATTTTCACGCACTATTTTGCGATAATCATATTTATTTTATCCAATTAAAATACACTGCCCAACCGTAAAACGTCAACCCATTTTTAAATTGGGTGAACTACATAGTAAAGTGATTTTCTACTTGAAACTGAATCTGCAGTTTGCGGATTCAAATCCGGTATGGGTAAATAAAGAATGAGATGTGTATTGTTTTTGAATATGTAATTAATAATTTTAGAACAATTATTCCAGAGTGAGACTATCTCTCAAAATAGAATCGATGCTTCCTAACCGGTCAAATCAGCAATGTTTCCTAACCGGTTTCATAGCAAAAGCCAGGTTGGCACTTAACCTAACGTTATCTAAGTAGTGGATAACTCTGTCCTGACTCTGGATTCTCCTGAGACTCCCATGAGTTTTGCGCATTGGCATAAAAAAATCATTGATGGATAGAGAATTTTCAATTAAGTTGGTTACGTTAACATATAACGACAGCCACAATACGAGAAATAAATAAATTGAATGCTAAATAAAGAAAATAAAAATATATTTAATCCGTTGGCTCCTTCGCAGAACAGTCTCTAACAGACTTCTGTAACTTAGTAAGATCGTCAAACTACTTAGTCGAGAAGAACGAGGAAGAGTCAATGATTCACTGAGCGAACACGACCATGTAATTTATTGGCTAAGTGCCCATGTGCATCAGCTTCTTGAAGGCTTTGCGGAACTCGGGATTGAAGATGGTGTAGATGACAGGGTTCACGAAACTGTTGATGTATCCCAGCCAGGTGGTGAGGATGAAGGCGGTGACCCCGGGTTGGCACTGCCACCCCAACTTGGTGCACATGGCGTCCATTATGTTGCACGTGAAGAAGGGCACCCAGCAAAAGAGGAAGACACCTGAAAAGAAAACATAATTAAAAACATGTTTATTTTGGTAACGACCATTCAAAATAATAGAGACGGTACGAAAAAGTGAGAAGAAAGAACTCAAAAAACTTATGAACGGTTGTCCATGTGAAACAGCACATAAGGAAGACGTCTGAAAAGAAATTACAGTTAAAAACAGTTCCTTATTTTTGAACGACCGTGGGACTGACTACTCGTATGAAAGAGAATGTTCGAACGAGCCAAAAGAAAGAAATATGATGCAACGATGTGAACTGTTGACCAATATCTCTTCCTATCTTAGTGATAAGAAAGGGCTATAAAAGAGTGTGCTATAAAATGGTTGTCCGTTGGACCCAGCAAAAGAGGATGACACCAAAAAGAAGATTAATTTAAAAACATGTTCATTATTTAAAGACGTCTTGTATGATAGAGACGGTAGGAAAAATCGAGTAGAAAGAACAATAAAAGGTTATGAATGATTGTCCGTGGGACCCAACAAAAGAGAAAGACACCTGAAAAGAAGACACTTTTAAAAAGTTATTCCTTATTTAACGATAGTATGACATCTAGTATGAGGGGGACGTCACGAAAGAGTTAGAAGAAATAATTATGAAACTGCATGAACGGTGGATGTCCTAATGAAAGTCTCTGCTTCATCACGATTTGTGTTGATTACAGTCTAATGACTATTATTAATCAAGCTGATATTGTGATGAAGCCCTTTATTTAAAGGCGGGTACTTCTATCAAATTATTATCTCATTAGCACAATAATTTGCCAATAATAAATTGTTGATGAACCTATTTGTATTAAACTTTTTCCCAAATCTTTTTTGTAATTCTTGTTGTTTGTATAAACGGTCACAAAAATAATTAATTAATTTTTAAAATTTTATGAGTAAAATCTCAAATTATAATATTTAATTAAATGAAGACAATATTAGCGAAATCGAAATCTGGAGACAGAAAAATCAGAAGAGATATTGGCTCCGCTGGGACTCGAACGCAGGACCCTTTGATTACATGGCAACAGCTCTACCGATTGAGCTACGGAACCCATATTAATTCGGTCACTTTTAACTGTATCATACTTCGACTAAGAACTACCAACATTATCTTCACTTACTTAACGCACATATTATTGGCTGCTATCTTTATATATGATTGCAAGATTCTACTCGAACTAAATGCAATCTAGATAGCATCTGGATAATTTTTTTATTTTTTATCCATTTTATTTTTAATACGCGACATCTATTGACTTTTCTGCAAGTCTAGGATGAATATTTTTTATAAATTTTTTAAACTTTATGAGTAAAATCTCAAATTATAATATTTAATTAAATGAAGACAATATTAGCGAAACTCAATCGAAATCTGGAGACAGAAAAATCAGAAAAGATATTGGCTCCGCTGGGACTCGAACGCAGGACCCTTTGCTTACATGGCAACAGCTCTACCGATTGAGCTACGGAACCCATATTAATTCGTTAATAACTTTTAACTGTATCATACTTCGACTAAGAACTACTAATATTATCTTCATTTACTTAACGCACATATTATTGGCTGCTATCTTTATATATGATTGCAAGATTAATAAAATTTATATATGATTGCAAGTAAATGAAGATAATGTTGGTAGTTCTTAGTCGAAGTATGATACAGTTAAAAGTGACCGAATTAATTGGGTTCCGTAGCTCAATCGGTAGAGCTGTTGCCATGTAAGCAAAGGGTCCTGCGTTCGAGTCCCAGCGGAGCCAATATCTTTTCTGATTTTTCTGTCTCCAGATTTCGATTGAGTTTCGCTAATATTGTCTTCATTTAATTAAATATTTATTAATTAATTATTTTTGTCACTGTTTATGTAAATATTCTTGCTATAACTATGTACATTGACATCAATGTATGTAATTTTTGCAGTATATGCCTGTTTTACGAGTATGTACAGAAATAAAACTATTCCGTCATCGCAATTCATTGTATATTTAATAATATAATAAATACTAAACGGGCTTTACTCTTTTTAAGAGAAAAAACCATGGCACCGAGAAATTTGAGTATTTTACCAACCTTTTTTTCTCTGTATTAGAAGAATATATTTTGTCTATGTGTTTTTTGCTTTTTTTAAAAATACGTTGTCTAGTTTGTATACTGAACGTCTCTTGATAGCGTTCAAACTCATAGGAGTATAGTATAGTATAGTATAGTATAGTATAAGAATAACGTAGTATAAGAAGTATCAAAAAAGCAAAACGTACCAACACGCTAGTGTAAAAATAATATTTAAAAAAATATTTTTTGATAAGAGTCAAAATCCAGAAAATGGAGGAATACGTTTGTCTGGAAAAAACACCACCCGGTTTCCACTTAAGTGTACAACCTTGATATGTAGTGTTAGTACCGTTCAAAAAGGATTTGACTTTATTTTTTCCTGTGGAAAAAAAATAAGAACGGGAGGCTCCGCTGGAAATACTCCTCATATTTCAGTAATAAAAATATTTAATTTTTGTATTTCTTATCTTATTTTTGTATTTCAAGGACAACACAATAAGCATGTCAACATACCGGAGTAGAGCTCTTCAACTGTGGTGCGATGTCTCGATTGGCTAGATGCATGACATATTGACACACACTTAAAAAGGGTCGTATAATAAAAACAACTGCAGCTTAGCAATTGTTATCTTCGTCACTTTCACTAAGTTCGAAATCTGAATCTATTTCTAAAGTTGCACTAATTATTTCGTCGTCATTAAAACGTCGATGGCACTAAGCGAGGCACAAGCTACTATCTGGGAAATTCACTATCTGCTAGTAAACTCGCTCAGTGTCATCGTGTTACTTGCTTACTAGCAGATTGTTTGACTATCTACGAAAAAAAGTTGAAAGGTCGTCAACTTTACTTGCCACACGCTTACTCGTGATTGGTTTAATTATGTTTTCAAAATGGCTGCCAATAAACAGCTGATTTTGACTGTCAAACATCACATCACATTTCTGATGACTAATATTGAGATCAGTTTTAACATGTTGACAGTATAAAAATGTTTATTTATTTGTATGAAATTTTTTTTTAACCCAACTAAAAATATATATAAATACCTTAATAGCCAAATGATTAAACGGGGTTAGGAAAAAAAGGTTTCTTATGCTATTATTGGTAAGAGTTACAATTTCAAATTAAACTAAAACGAAGTTAAATGGAAGATGAAGATATGATGGGGATAGGAGATGATCTCGATGCTCTCGATACATTCTTTCATCCTGCATTAATTTGTTATCGTAAATACGCATTTTTTCGGTTCGATTTTAAGATATTATTATTATTGAATAATTTGAAAAGCAACGCAATTTCGATATCAAATAATAAAAAAAGAAAATTTGCGGAAATGCTAAGGTATTCAGAGTCGAAAGCATAATATATATTAAATGCGTGCCAATATTAGCATAACGCGAATATCGTATGTAAGCACTTAAGAAGGAATGCTGCATTATCGTTCTTGCTCGTATCAGGGAAGGTATTCCTGATAATTTTGTACTCTCGTATAGACACGGGGGAAAATTTGTTAAAAGCATATTTTGCATAATCATCCCGCATATTTTCGGGTGATATTAGAAATATTTTGAAAAAAAGTGTTTTTTTTCTTCTTGCTTTCTGTACACTACCACCCGTTGAATACTTTATTCTCTGGAGTGTCTTTGAGAGGTTTGCCTTGTCTTAGACTTGGAACATATCACTTAGCATATATGCAGAACTACATACACAGGAAAATTTAAGAAAATATCCATTTTAGAACATTTTTTTTGTAAGTTTTTAAATTTAAATAAGTGTAATACACACTACAATTTTCTAAAAGTATCTTACAAGACTCAGGCATTGCTTGAAGCCAGTGCAACTAAAAAAATCTCATTATTTGGAAATCTAAGGACGAAGGTAGATTTTATTTTGCATTTGCTTAACATAAAAAACACACCCAGAGGTGAAAAAATTGTCTGGGCCTGTGTCATTTTTGGGAATCCTGTGTGGAGGGTCTTTTTAGTGAAAGGAAGGAGAGGAAGCTCTGGGAAAGGAAGGGAAAAGGTATGAGGAGTGGGTCAATGAGGTTAATGTGTTCAGGAGTGACGACGTATGAATCCGTCTCTCCCACTGAGAGTTCGGCTGGAGAGATCAAAAGGTCTCCTAAACCAGTCTCTCCTGATCCGGCCCGTTACGCAATAGGTCGGCAAATGCATCCGCTTTCAAGACAAATCTCAACCCATGAACCCGGGCACCCCTGCTAAGTCACCAACTGTAGCGAACCGCTTGGTTCGATGTAAATGGTTCCAGGGGCGGCGGTGAAGACGAGGAAGGGGTAAGGGATAGTTGGGAATACCTGTTTTTTCACGTCGCAATTTAGTTTTGGCTACGTTAAGGAACGTAATATTATATTTCTGATTTTTTTTCTAATTGTACGTATTTTGGCGGATAACTGCACGAAAAACTGAGCTATCCAAGTAATTTCAAACCCGCTATAATTAACCAATTATTTTTGTCCTGATATCCTCTTCCTCTATTATTTCTTTCCTTCATTCATTCCCCAAACCGGAATGCAATACTGCTGTTATAACAAATAATGCAGCAAAAATTTTGCAAACGTCACATTCTGATCTTTCACTTAATATAATAAAAGTATGTCATGTGACTTTTCAAATACTTGGCTGCTGTTTTTTCCTACAAACTTAAATACTACTAATATAACATACAAACTACCAAAAAAAGTTTTGTTGAAAATTATTTATTCATTTATTTTATTTTATTTGACATAATATCCAACATTTTTTAATACAATTCAGCGATGTCGGCCTCACTGGGTAGCTCTATTTTATATTTGTTTTTGTGTGTTAGTGTATGTGTTTTATTCTTATCATGTAATGAGATTTTGGTAATATTGTCTTTTTTGTTCTTTAATCCATTTTTTAATTTTGAGTATGAATTTATTTTTGTTTTCTTCTATTTTATTTTCAAGGGTAAGACTGTTGAATGCTTTTATAGCATGATATTTATAGTGCCTTTGTCCAAAGGTTGTATTCACTGTCGGAGTTTTTATGTTATACGATTGTCTTACTGGTCTGTTAGTGATATATTGAGATTGTTCAAATTTGTGTTTTAATGTATAATTGGCGTATATCTAGTACGTCACAACTGTTGAATATTTGGTCTGTATCAGTTAGTCTATGTTTTTAAAGTATTACCTTTAAGATCGTTTTCTGCGCGATTTCTAAGTGACCGATACTGAGTTTGTTGCTCCTCCCCAGACAATTATTCCATACTCTATTATTGATTGACAAAGTGCAAAATATACTGTTTTCATTTGTTTTATTTTATATATTTTCCTTATGTTTAGGAAAATGTGTATTGTTTTGAGGAGTTTATTTGTGATTTATTTTCCACTGATAACATATTAAAAATTCTGATTTGGCTCATGATTCTGTCTGTAACTCCGGTTCAATGAGAACTTGAATTTGCTTTAAATTATGTTATTTTCTTAAATTGTAACTGATTACGGGAATAATTCAGACAAGTGATATAGTAGGTACTCAAAGTATAATAAAAAATAAATTCTATATTTGAAATGTTTGTTTCTTTTGTTTCAATTTTTGACGGATTATATCGTATTTCAAGCTAACTAACGGTGTTCATTCGAAAGGCAAATTTCTGATTATTTCTAAAATTTACAATGTTTGTTATAAGGCAATCATTCAGAGGCAAATATTTTTTTGGTAAATATGCATAGAGTCCACCTCACGGATAATACAGAACGTTCGTGTTGTCAAAGTTTGATGCACGGATAATACGGAATATTCCTTTTTTAACTAATAGACAATCAAATATGACATTTTCGGAAGTACCTACCAATTTTTTAAAATAAATTCTCGTCAAAATAAAAACAAAAAAGTACCTACTTCAAATTATTGGATTGAGGTTCAAACTACAATCTGTCAAATAACAGTAGAAAACATAGGAGGGCGCCACTGTCGGCCAAATGGCAATACTAAAAATATAATCATGGTGTTAATCTGAAGCTGTGTAACCTACATTTTTATTAAAAATTTAAAAAAATATGAAAGTGAAAAAAAAAAATTAATTCCACTGCTCTCAAAATTACAATTGAATATAGGTATATTATTATTACATCTTTACAATTTTATGTTAACATAATGAATAATAACGATATTGTAATAAAATATAAAACACACTTTAGAAATTGCTCACATTATTTAAAACTAGCTGGTTCCCGGCATGCGTTGCTATGCTATTTAAGAAAGAATTTTTTTCTCCCTGTGTGTCCTTTCTCATTTGTTCCGTTCCCCTTCCGCCTCCCCTTCCTCTCCCGCGTCCCTTTCCCCTCTCGCGTTCCCACTCGGCCTCCTCCACCTTCCCTCTCCCCACTCCACACCCCCCTTTCCCCGTCCCGCGAACCCCCCTCCCGAGTTACCTCCCCCCTCCCGCGAATCCCTACCCGAGTTCCCCTCCCCCCTCCCGCATTCCATACATTCAGTCCCGGTGGATTCAGTTTTCAAACAGCTCTCATGTCACCTATTGCAATTTTTTTATACACATTTCTTAATGCCAGAGCTCACCAGTAGTTCTATACAAACCTTGTCCTGATAATAACAAATACAACAAAAAAAGAATTATCCAATTTGGTTCAGTCATTTGGAAGTTATGAGCGTACATACATTTCGTAGATTCATTTTTATTTATATAGATAGATTACCTTTAGTACCTACTAGCATTGTCCAGGCTTTAGATCATGTCTCTAATTTTAGATTTGAATATATTTAACTCATTCAGATCTAAAAGTAGTGTAACTAAACTCACCATTAATGTTCTTCTTTTCTACCTACTGTTAAATTCAAATTTATTTTAAATTAAATGGAAGCCAATCACTTTGTAGAACACAATTTAATCAAATTATGTTATTAAGTAGATAACTTAACGACAGTGCTTCCTCGATTTAATTTTTTTTTAGGAACAAAAAAATGTATTTTTAAATGTGTATACGGTGTACTACATCTTAAGTGTGATTGCACTTTAAAAGAATATTTAACAGGTAAATTGGTGTTGCCAGACTACAAATTTTGTACTCTTATAGCGATCACATCAGTTTTTTCTAAGGTGATGGAACGTGTGATCAACGACAAACTGCTCACATACCTCGAGAAGAACAAAATTATTAACGACCGTCAATACGGATTCCGGCGGAATCTCTCGTGCGGTGATCTTCTCGCGTATGTGACGCATGTTTGGGGGCGATGCCTGGAACGTTTCGGTGAGACCCAAACGGTTGCACTGGACATCTCCAAGGCCTTTGACTGGGTTTGGCACCGAGGACTTGTCAACAAACTGCATTCTTACGGACTTCCCGCATCCTTGTGTACGTGGATTGCCGACTTCTTGAGGGAGAGGTCGATTCAGACGGTAGTCGATGGTTTCACCTCTTCCTCACACTCGATAAATGCTGGCGTCCCGCAGGGATCGGTTCTGTCTCCGACTTTGTTTTTGTTGCACATCAACGACCTTTTGTCATGTGCACCAATTCACTGTTATGCGGATGACAGTACAGTTCATGATAGCTTTTTGTTTGACAAGCCCCCAAAGGGCTCACAAACTCCAACAGTTCGTAGGGCTTTGAAGCAAAGAATGGACGGTTACCTCGAGAGTGTTTTCTCTTGGGGTAAAAATAATCTCGTTGAATTTGATGTTTCAAAGACCCAATCTTGTCTGATTACGTCTAAAAGGGATCGATATGAAAATCTAGTCTCTTTCAACGGAAGCAATCTTCCGAACAGGCCCTCCATTGATATGCTTGGTGTAACCCTAAGTGACCAGCTCAGGTATGGGGGCTCCATCGAAGCCAGAGTAAAGTTAGCCTCCCAAAAACTGGGCGTACTGTACAGGGCCCGTAGATACTTTAATAATACACAACTGCTAACCTTGTACAAATCACAAGTACGCCCCACGGTTGAATTTGGCAGCCATCTCTGGTCTGGAGCTCCAAAATACCTGAAAAATACCCTCGACTCTGTGCAGAAACGGGCGGCCCGTTTGATAGATTCTCCCATCTTAACAGACGGATTGCAATCTTTAGAGCACGAGCTTCGGGTGGGAATGCTATCCTTGTTCTACCGGTATTACAATGGAAGATGCTCCGAGGAACTAGCATCATTGATCCCTTGCATACACCGGTGCATAGTTGGGAAACACGCCAAACGCGTGCCCAACATTTGTACACGGTTGACATTTGTCACATGAGAACGGGTCGTTTCTTCGACTCGTTCTTGTGTTCAACAGCTCGGCTGTGGAATAATTTGCCGGCCTCTGTGTTTCCTCCTTCCTACAACATGGGTCTCTTCAAGACCAATGTTCATTCCTTCCTCTACTCAAAAAGACCTTCCACACAGCATCCCAGATGACATAGGCCTTGAGGGAAATTATTTTCCTAAGGGCCTCCTGTGTGGAGTTAATGTAAAAAAAAAAAAAATTGACAGACTTATTTTTTCTACTCTTATTTGACAGACTCTACAAAAGCTGCATGTCATCAAAATTTAAAAAAAAAAAAAGTTTTGAATGGTTTGTTTGGCTAAGCAGGGTTTGACAAGCGGGTATGTGTAATTATTCTAATACATTTCTTTCCATGTTCTGCTGTTATAAATACAGGTACAAACTTTTTGTTGAAAAAAAATTTGTTCTGCATTTCATAATATTTTTTCTATTATTGGCAGCTTTCATTGATTATCTATGAAATGTTAAATAAAAAGGATGAATGTAGCAATATTGAAAATATTCCGTATTAATGAGTAAGCGGTTCAACGCATAAATATATTTTTTTTATGAATACTTTCTTTTAGCTTCACAAATCCTACGAACACGACGTTATATAAATAGACTCGCCATAGTCTGACATACTTGCAAAATAATGTAGCAAGTAAGCAACACTCTTTTGTTTTCAGCGGTTTTCAGTAATTTCTTAATTCAAAAGTTAGTCATGTAAAGATATGCTACATCCACACCTACCTACGCAAAAACTACCCTTCTACACAATCGTCCGAAAGTTTGAAGTTGGAAGTTGGCCTCAATGCGGCCGTACCATAAGACAATCAAAGAATGTGTGTTTTTTCTCTAATAACGCACAAAATTGTTGGACGGGGAACATGAAAATTAATTGTATTGCTTATAATAATAAGTAATTTGTGCGTGCATATAAATTAAATGTTATTTCTTCACTTTACTACACTGTTTACCGTGTTTGGAAACATTTTCTCATCATACAGGAGGGCAATTTGGCGCTTTTTAAATGCAATTTTCCTACTGGTACGACCTTATTCGACGAGTGACAGTTTAGTACTAAAGTACTAGAAATCGAGACGAGTGAAATTGTCTTGCTTTTGACTTCCCACTTTGAGATTTCTACCCCGCGTCTACAGTATATATTATATAACATCTTTGACAAACACCCCGTAATTTTTCGCGGGTTTGAGATAGTTTTGAATAGTATCGTTATTTTGTCTTACAAACTTTGGTTAACTACGTACGATGTCAATAGGTATCCACATAATATTATAATAACAGAAATGTAAGTAATAGCTTTGAGGTTTACGCTTTAGTATCCCACAATCAGGTAGTGTAAACACCATTAGATGTTTTACTACTAATATTCATGATCATTGAACATACAATATTACTATCGAATTACCTATATATTTTCCCTCCGGCCTAAGCTTACAAATAGTTAGTAATTAAATTCAAATAAATAATCGATGACAGCTAATGATATTGCTAGGGGGGAGAATTCAGGTAATATGATAATAGAGAACTCCAGTTCAATTTTTAAATTTTTTTAAAATGAATAATGACCTTCTAACTTAAATAACTGCATTTTAATTTTAATTTTAGAGTTAGTTTTAATAGTTAAAATAATTGTCAAAGTTTTAATTTTTCAAGATCCCCCGAAAACCACCGTATGTATATAGGGTGAATCGTGTGACGTCATCACTCCTGAAAAATTACTATAGAATGGAACCACGGTGGAATTTAAGACGGGCAAAATGGCGAGAGTTTTCGGAATATGTTGACAGGGTTGTAGATAACATACCATCAAAGCCGAATTTCTACGACCGATTTTCGAACCTTTTTTTTTTTTTTTTTTTTACAGTGAATACCGCACAAGAATCTCAACTGCTCCCGTCTGGAGCCAGTGAGACTATGGCATCCCCAATTGGGGTATGTTGTGAGGCTTAAGGTAGTGGGGAGGGGAAGGAGGTGGGGAAGAGGAAGGTTGGGAAGTACCTGGCTATTCAGATCTGGTCACTAAACACGGCTAAAGCCATTTTCAAGCAACGTTTCAATTCTGAATGGTGGTCTTACACCAGGGCGATACTGATAGTATCTTCCACTCTGGAACATGCCGCAAATACACTACATATTATTTTAAATGAATTAATTGTGAAAAAAACACAAATTAATCAAATAAAATTTATTTGCGCATGCCGGGTTCGAACCCGCGACCTCCGGATTGTGAGTCAAGAGTCTTAGCCACTGGACTACGGAGGTCGTCAACTTTTGTTTGTAGCTGCGAAGAAATTCATCCCTAGAGGTTACAGAAAAGTGTATATCCCAACATGGAGCTCAGAAAGCAAACGCCTTCTAACTGAATACGAGAGGAACAACGACCCAGACACTGCTTCTGATCTTCTCCAGTCTCTGGATGACGGGCGCATGAACAGGTGGAACGAACTAATGGAAGAAATGAGTTTCGAACACTCGAGCAGAAAAGCGTGGCAAACACTCAGGCGACTCGGAGCTGCAAATCAGCCAATTAAGACAACCCCCAAAGTGTCCCCAAATGCTGTTGCTCACCAACTACTCCGCAGTTCAAAAACGACAACAAGGTCTAATATAAGCCACCAGATCAAAAAATCCCTGAAAGCGGCGCGGCTAAAATGGCCGGTGAACCCTAACGATGTGGTCGCCGTTACAGCTGATGATGTAGACATCGCCCTCACTTCAACAAAAGCTGGGAAAGCAGCTGGATGCGACGGAGTTCTTCCAGACTTTCTGAAACATGCTGGGCCACGGACAAAGTTATGGATCGCAAAACTGTTTACTGAAATTTTTAAAACTGGAGGAATCCCAAATATCTGGAAAAAAACTAAAGTTATTGCGATCCTCAAACCCAACAAGCCAACAGAAGATCCAAACAGCTATCGGCCCATCTCGCTTTTAAGTACCATGTACAAACTCCTAGAGCGAGTGGTGCTCCGCAGACTTACCCCAATTCTGGAGAAAGTGGTTCCACAAGAGCAAGCTGGCTTCAGACCAGGCCGTAACTGCTGTGACCAGGTGCTAGCTCTGACAACACACATCGAATCTGGATTCCAGAAACGGCTTAAGACTGCGGCAGCGTTCATTGATCTCTCTGCGGCTTACGACACGGTGTGGCACAAAGGCCTCCTTGTCAAGCTCTACGACACCATAGAGGATGGCAACACAGTACGACTTATTGAGCAACTACTAACTGGCCGTACTTTCAGGGTTTTTCTAGGAGGGCTAAAAAGCAAAAAAATGCACCTGAATAATGGCCTTGCCCAAGGCTCAGTGCTGGCCCCATCGCTCTTCAACATCTATACACGAGATCTTCCTCACACTGAAGGCAGAAAATTTGCTTACGCAGATGACTTCGCCATCACAGTCCAAGCCAAAACCCTCAATGCAGCAGAAGAGATCCTTAATTCTGACCTCAAGGCTATGGAAGAATTTTTCCTCAATTGGCGACTAAAGCCGAATGGGTCGAAAACAGTTGTGACAGCTTTCCATCTCAGTAATTCACAGGCAAACGCAAAACTCTGTGTTCAGTTTGATGGAAAAAATATTTACCATGACCCCCATCCCCGCTATCTTGGAGTAACTTTGGACAGGAGCCTGAATTACCGGAAACAGTGGGCAAAAAAACTAGGACAAGACTAAACTTAGTCAATAAGCTGGCTGGTACTAGCTGGGGATGCGACGCCAACACGCTCAGAACGGCATCCATTGCCCTGGTTTTCTCAGCAGCTGAATACTGTGCTCCATTATGGGCCAGAAGCGCCCACACTTCCATGGTCGACATTCAGCTTAATGCCACAATGCGAACCATCAGCGGAACCTTAAAATCGACTCCTCTTCCTTGGCTCCCCGTACTTGCAAATATAACCCCGCCAAATATCAGGCGAGAGATTGCAACACTGAGGGAATACAAGAAGGCGCTGCAAAAAAGCGAAATACCCTTGCACGATGATGTCGTTTCTCACCCGGCATGCCGCTTAAAGTCTCGAAAACCCTTCTGGACGGAAGGAGAAAGACTCCTTCGAACACCTCTCACCCCAGAAGATAGGTGGAAGCTTGAGTGGCAATCAGCCAACGTCAAAAACGCCCATCTCGTGCAAGACCCCACTGAGAGACAGCCTGGGTTCTCATTGCCTCGCAAACTCTGGACTGCCATCAATAGGATAAGGTGCTCCCATAGCCGTTGTGCTCATATGATGCATAGATGGGGCCTTAAAGAGTCGGCGACGTGTGAATGCGGTGCGGTGCAGACCACCGAACATGTGGTCAACGAATGCCCGCTCCATTCATTCCCCGGCGGGATTGATGAGGTCCACAGGGCAACGCCTGAGGCCCTAGACTGGCTCGCAGACCTAGATGTCCCCCTCTGACCCCCCACCATACGAAAGAAGAAACTATAGAATTGGGCAATCAGCTGATCTACTACCGCCATTTTGAATTCCGTTGTTCGAAGTATTCTCCCTAGAAGAAGCATTACTATTTTTTTTTGTATAGTAGTTTTGAATATTTTCAATAATAGAGGTAAACTAATAAGAGATACCTTTATTTTTGAAAGATTATTTAGGCCTAAATAATGTTTCAATAAACACAACAACTAAATCTCTATAAACAGTATGTAAATAAACGCATAAATTAATACGATGGCTTGTGTCATATCATACATTCCCATACAATGACTTTACAGTGACGTCACGACACGTCGAACAGTGACGTCACCACTAAAATTTCAATAATGCCAACTTGACGGCGTATTTTTACGACCCGATTACAAATGAACTTTTTAATTTTTTTTAAAAACTCTGCGTTTAATATTAATAAAACTTATATATTCAAATCAGCGTTTATTGGTCTATATGAACATATTTTTTTAAAGCCATAATATTTTTCACTGGAGTTCCTTATTGTAGGATAGAATATTTATTTGCTTGCAAAAAAGTATAAAAACCAGTACATTGCAAGAGCGGTAAAGAATACTGCAAAACAATTTTTTTAGGCAGTAAACACATTTACATGTGTTACAAAAAGTTTATATATTATGTAGATCACAGTTAAAGTTAAAATAATATTTCACGCTTAATTTTCTTGTAGGACATGTAGAAAATGTCCACATTTCCTGCGAGACAGTTAATTAACCTAGTGAGTCTTCCCAGGAGCATCACCATTAGTTAGTTAGTTCTGCACCTGAGAAGACTCAAAAGTCTGTGTTGGAGGCCTCTCATGAAATTATCAGGGAGATACAATCATACTTTAGTCAGAATGTCTGGTATTGATGACAAACTGTTCAGAAGTTTAAAAGAATAGATAGAGATATTGAAAGAAGGGTAAAAGCGGGTAACTCTAACTCGAAGGTTAGCGCTAACAAAAAACTATCCAAAGATGCGAAGCTAGCAATCCACAATGAAGTGCTGGTACCTTCTCTGATATAAGGTGGTAACAACTAACAACGTCTATTATCATGTAAGAAATGTGGAGATCCGCAAAGAATGCAGGGCTGATGTAAGCGTAATGTAAATTAAGAAAGCAACGCTCGGGCATGTAGAGCAAATGAACGAAGAACGGAGTGTAAGGAGAATATATGACGCAAATGTGAATGGTAGAAAAAGTCGAAGACGCCTGAGGAAGATGGGTCATGTCAAGAGTCAGAATAATAGAAGAGTATGTATGAGACGATGTATGAATGAGAATGAGCAACAAGAAGTGTGTGCCAAGACCGAGTTGTTTGGCGGTCCGCCCTCTCTGCCTACCCCTACGGAGTAAGGGCGGGATGCTTACTTATTTTTTTGATTATAAGCATTCAGCAGTAATGCGACATCCCTTCTGGAACTAAGGGTGCAGATAGACAGCAATCCCGAGATAATTGCTGTTGGAAACAGCCATGGATAAATACCAAATACTATGCATAGGAATTACAGATTCACACAAAATAACACATATATAAAAAAATATTAATGTAGAGATGTGTAATTATTGTGGATGAAGCAAGGCATTTTCTTTTCATATTCCAAGACATTTCATATTCTCTCCCTACCTACCATGGCGACAAATATGGTGATTAATTGATTTTTTTTTAACATTATTTTTACAAGTTTATTTAACATTATTTTTACTTAATGGTTTTGGTAACTCATTTAACGCTCTGTGTTTAACTAAATTTAAAAAAAAAGAAGATCTTTGGAGGCGGTCGATTTCTCTTGGAAAGAACTTTTGACTGACAATCGAATATATCGAGTTCATAGCACAGAGACGACACCGACTACAAACACAAAATATGGTCTGCACCATAAATCTTGGAAAAATGATGAAAATAATAATATCCGAACACAATAAATAACATATTTTAACACCGCTGATAAAAAATACGCTTTAAAATGGAATAATACAGGCCATTAAAAATTAGTAAACGCCACGCATTATTCCTGACATTTACCTAAATATATTGTCCCTATTAAATCACCACGACCCACGGACCGCGACCCGCGACCCGCGACCCGCGCCCGCGACCTCTGGCGGACAAAACAGGCGTCAAAACAGGCATCTAACGGAACAACGAAACGGATGTTTCATCATAAATTATGAAAATATTTAATTTCCGCAGACTTCGTGTATTATAATGAAAGCACCGAGTACGGTAGGAGCTTTTAATACTTGAGGATTCAGCGGTTTTATGAAGTTTTTAATTAAACTTTTTCTTTAGTATGACCATAGGTAATCATTGTTATTGAAGTGAAACTTCTTTAGCGCCATTAGTGATTTGAAATTTGGATGAAATGGAAATGCGTCACAACTCAGTTGTACACAAATACTCGGTTCTAAAATAATGCGGTAAATTCGCACCTCAGCGCGTGCCTCCCATAGACCGGTAGGCAAGATGCCTGATAAGTCTCAGCGGCCAGAGAGACAGACATCAAGCAAACGGAGGTTCGAATCCTAAGAAATCCACAAAAAACGTTTTTATTTTTGTGAAATCATTATCCAATCTTCAAACCACTTAAAAAAACAGACAAAAGAAAAGAAAGCGACATCTAACGACTTTCTAGTTTCACTTCTACCGTGTGGTAATTACACACTCTGATTTTATTTTTATTTTTTGGATATACCTCCTTCTTTAGCCAACGTTTCGGAGAGTGTTGCAGTGTCCATGATCACATCCATCACGCATCTGCCCTTATGAATGACACTGAAACGTTGGCTAACGAAGGATGTAGCGCAACATGGCATAATACCCAAAAATAAACGACAAAATGCTTTTGGCTGTGAAAATCTAAAATCATGACTATTGGTCATTTTTTTAATAATAATAATAATATCTTTATTTGGAAATCAAACAGCTTTACAAAGATACATAAAAAAGAGTGCTAAAATAAAATAGTAAGCCTAAAAACATGTTTTCGCTGTTAATTTTTTTTTAGCAGCTAGACAAGACAAGAAAAACTAAGAAATATAAGTATTACATTAATCTTTATTCATTGTGCGATTTCCGAAACAGCAAAAAACATTCAAACGGTAAACTGAAGTTAAACGGTAAACTGAAGTTAAACGGTAAACTGAAGTTAAACCATGAAGTTATGGAATGTACTCGAATATTATAATTGAAATTAAAACACTTTTTAACTTATTTCTACTTATTTATTTTACCAGTACCGGTTTCATCCTATTATAGACATCTTCAGGCTGGCAATTGCCATAATAGGATGTAATAGGATGAAACCGGTACTGGTAAAATAAATAAGTGGAAATAAGTTAAAAAGTGTTTTAATTTCAATTTTTATACAATATAATTCCACCACATATAACAGAACAATAAATAAACTGATACTCGGATATTATTATTTTTTACACATTACTAATAAATTTAATACAAACACATATCTTGATGTATTCATTTAAGAGTTAAAACAGACAATGATAAAATGCTATTTTGAATTTTAGTATTTTTCCAGGAGTTCAAAATAAAGGGTGACAGGACAACTCAGAATCTCTTCAGAAAAGTCGTCAAAAGTGGTGATAAAAAATGGTTAAATAACTAAGTTAGGTTAGGGTTAAGGGATTTTTTTTCATAGCTTTTAATTACTTTTCAGAGATGTGTTGAGTTTTTATTTTTATTTTTTTTTTGTACAACAGACAGGTTAGTCCCATTATGGCACAATTAGTTGAGTTGACTTGATTCTGAGTTGGCATGGAACCAAAATAAAGATAGAAAAAATGTAACTAGTTTTAAATGAAATCAGTTTATCATTATGTCCTTGTCATTGTTAAAAAAAAATTTGGTCGAAAAAATATGTTTTTCAAAACACACTTAATCCATAAAAAAACTTTGATTTCGCAAACTCTATTATAATTGAAGACCAATATAATATCTTCTGCCGAAATCACATTTTTTCACTTTTTTAAATGATACGCCTAACACCATAACATCAACACCGGTAAACACATTTTCAAGCCTGAAAAATATTAGGAGCAGTTCATTTCAAACATTAAGAAACATCTAAAAAGTTTTATTGAAAATTATTCTCGATGGCTTTTTCCTCATATCTGGAAGCCGGAATGAATAATAAATACGTGAGTAATTTGGAAAACATATGCGCCCAAGGCGAAAGCGGAAAACGATTTAAAGAAGAAGACTTTTAATATCACACGACGGGAATATGTTATATAATACACCGCCTGAGACTGTGAATCAAAGTTGAAGGGAAAAGTAAGCAAACATCTGGTGAACTTTCCGCTGTGTATTTCACGCGAGCTTTTATGGATATTAAACATAGACTTTGAGGAGTGTTGAAAGTTTGAAGTCTCACGTTAATAAAAGATTGTTATACGTTCACGCTAGACTCGGAACTTTTGCACGGCAGCTTTTCACACGTGAATTTATGCGGATCGTGTATTATAGCTTGTTACTAGGCCTTTAGTGTTGTATTATTTTGTGGGTTCGTGAAATATTGAAATGTTTCTGGAAAATAATGCGGAATTAAAAGGTAAAATAGTAGTTGGCGTAGTATTTAGGATTTAACAACAAAGTTTGATAAACTTTTCAAATTAGATGGAAGATAATCTTGAAGGGATAGTCATAATACCACATTATTATATTATACTGTAATTGTAAGTGAATAATTTTTAAATGTGTAACAAGCCTAATTAAAAAAATATACTTATGGGATGATCAAACAAGAACTCCAATGAATATAATACAAATATCTAGATATCTTGTAAATACAGAAAATGCAACGTTTTTTTAAAACTTATTGTGTTTATATGTACTTATATTTTTTATTTATTTACTTAATATAATTAACATATGAACAAACGCTGGGCGTGAAATCTTATTAAATAAATAATATATATTACAAACATTTGATGTTGGTGCCGGTGTATTATTGTCCATCTCAATGGGAGTGAAACGCCTATTTGAGATGGCCATTGACAGGAATAGGTTATTATAGTTCATCTAGGTTTACTTCGTATTAAAATAATAATAAAAAAGATTAATTTTGGCAACAGATTATTTGTTGTCGAACACAATTTTGGAGACGTGTATGGGTACCGCCGTCCTGGGAACCGTTTGTTTATTTATTAACCAACAGCCATGCCATATGTCACCCCACGTGGTTTGCCACGTTTTATGACTTGGCAGTAGTGCCCGGGTTCATGAGGTGAGATTTGTCCAAATCTTGACAAAAAAGAAAAGACTGGTTGAAGGAATCTTTTTGACCTCTCCACCCAGACTTTCTCGACCCTTTGCCTTGCACCTTGAAAGGGATGGATTCATACGTTCGTCACTCATGAATACACTGACCCCCAGATTCGTATCTATCCCTCATATTTTTTCTTTCCCAAAAACTTCTCCTCCCTTTACCTAAAAATTGACATAGGCCCGAGAGAAATTGTTTTTCTCAGGGCCTCCTATGTGGAGCTAAGGTAAAAAAAGTCATGCATCTATTTGGTTGATAATATAGACAAAAAGGTCACTGCTCAGCTGTACATTCTGCACTCGAAATGCGGTTATTTTTCGGCAGCGCGAGCGCTTCCTTCTTCTTATAATAATATATATATATATATATTTTTAATGCCGGCAACCCGGGCGTTTATTGTAATAATAATATCTTATACAAACAAGTTAGTAACCCGCCTCACTAGACAAAGTCTGTTCCGAGGCGGGTATATTATGATATAGGTACAACGATTAATAATTCAACAATAGATAAAACTTTCATTGAAGTATTCATTCAAGTGAAAATCAATAAAGAAGTAATAAATTCGTATAAATACATAAGACAGACAGATTACAACGTTCAAATGTTTACAACTGCAATTAACAAACATAAAAGTTGAGAGGAATTTTGAACAAATTGATTTACGGTAAACAAAAGAGGCAAAATTTAAAAGAAAACACACATGTAAATATATAAATGCAGTACATACATCTAATATACACATACATAAATATAGATTATATAAAATAAAGTAGGTACTCAAGATAGAAGGTTATTGAAGGTGATCAATGATCTTACTTTCGAAAAAACTTTGTATTGCGTATTTATAATGTTACGAGGCACGGAATTGAACGGCATAACGGCGTTGTATTGATTTTATTACATTACTTTTAAAATTTTAAAAACCGAAAAATGGAAAATCGTTACAATTTTTCCTACATTATTATATGGTATTAGAAAAGTTGTAAAATTGTTTATTTTTAACTTACCCAAAACGATGGCTAAAGTTTTGGTCGCTTTTCTTTCTTTCTTTGCAGAAGACTTTTCCCTCTTTTTCTTGCTGGCCTTGTTGACTTTGTAGATAGTGAATCGAGATGCCGTGGTGGCTTTTCTCTCCTTTGAACCACCGGAACCGATCCTGGTGAGCTCCTCAGCGCAGCGCACGATGGTGGATGCGGTTCTGAGGACAAATAAATATTTTTTATAACCAACGTTAATGAGGAAAGAGTCTACTTTCGGTGATTTGCGTGCAATTCAGCAGATGGAGTAGCAATGCGTGTGTATGTATTGAAGGCCCTTGAGGAGATTTTCTCACAAAATCTCAAGTAATCCATTTTTTTTTACGCACCAGATTTAAATGTCCGGGTTTAATTTTCCCCACAGGAAAAACTAAACCCTTTCACACACTTCCCAAATGATCATCTGGTCAATCCACGTTATGCAATCGCACTATATAAGTATTATAATTACAAAACAATACAAGAACAACATGTCAACCTACCAGAGACCAGATGGGAAAATAATTCACCGACTCCAGATATTTTCATATCAGAGGGTTCGGCTCTGTGGAATTCCTAATTGAACCTATAAATCCTACTGATCCCTCAATATAAATATTTAAAAAATCTTTTGTAATCCTACACGTATTTAAAATTACCGATTTTTGCATTTTTATATATAAATTCTTTTAAAAATCTAATATTAATATTATTATTATTATTGGCCCCTTTGCAGTACTGGCTACTTTTATTTGGTATAAGCAGTGGTACTGACAGTATCTTCCACCCTAAAAAATCGCGGTATCGATTCTACTTCTTTTCATCGTACTGCGTTGGTAGTTCCTTTAGGTTCCAATAGGTCCGCCGACCTTAACTAAGATATAGCACGGCAAAAATTAGGAGAACTCTTAAGTTTGTGAATTTATGGTATTTTTTGGCAAATTTAAAAAATATTTCTAAACTAGCTAACCCGGCGTGCGCTGCTATGCCATTCAAAGATATAAATTAATTCTCTCTGCATGTCCTTTCCCGTGCATCCCCGTCCCCTTCCACCTTCCCTTCCCTCGTGTCTTCCCTCTCCGCAAACCCCACCTTCCCCCTGCCTTTCCTCCCTGTCGCTAATATATTTAAAATATACACATTTTCATTACACAAATTTGTCAAAAGTTGAAGAAAAGTGAAAGAATTTGTCAAATCGGTTCAGTAGTTTCGGAGCCTATTCATTGCAAACAAACAATCAAATCTTTCCTCTTTAGTATTAGAAAGATGACAACAAAAGCCATGTAGGTATATCAATTTTATAACATTTTACGACCAGTAAAACCATGTCGACGGTCCTGAAGAACAATGTCGGATAGATTAAAAATCGTCTTTTTGGCTTATTTTATCTTTCTTTGGATAATTTAAGTCTGTATTTTCGGAATTTTCACTGAAATGTAATGAAATACATACATATTTTTCTTATACGCTGTAGTCATTGATCTCAAAAATAGTAAAAATGCAAAAAAGTTACTTTAAACACCTCTACTTCAATACTACAAAATCACACATCCGATACTGTTCTTCAAAGCTGTTGATGTATGTATGTGTACAAATATTCGGTAAAACTTAAATACGTTGTACGAAGCCTTTATATCATACATTTTATCCATGATAGCAAAATGGCTTAGAGACAAAACGATAAGATCAAGATCTTGGATTTTTACACTGATGGTATCTATGCGACAAAACAAATAACATAATCAGATATTGTGGTTCGGGCCATTCTCCTTGATGACTTTTTCGTTCATCCTATTATCCAAGGATTTTCATGCTAAATTTACAAAGCATTGTACAGAACCAAATTTAAGTGATAAGATCTTTTCGCTTGGATTGAATTCCTAAAGAAAATTTAAAATTTTGTTCTTTGTACAGCATTCTAGGTACTAACACAATAAATTTGCGGGTACTGAATATCTACTTGATAAGACTTGATTATATTGCCTGTGTGTGTGTTTTTGAAATTACATTATTCTTGTAACCTGCTGCTGATTATCAGAACGTTCAAAAGAAAACGATGAACGAAATCTTTGTTTCCCTACCTTAGCTTTGTCATGTTCATTATAATGATGTCTTATAAGAAGAATTAATTAGAATTTTATATCGAATTTGTTTTGCTATATTCACGTAATTCATTTTATCTTTAGATATAATACAAATTCGTAAATATCTGTTTTTTGATAGTTTTGAGATAATGAGGAAGACAGTATTCGAATGCTCACCGTAAATCAAATATTATTTACAGGTGTCTGTGTTTTACGTATTGAATATGCTATAAAATAATACCGAGAAGTATAACGGTCCGGTACATTAGTATGACATTTTGAAATTTCCCGCTGGTAACCCAAAAACTTTTTTTTTTATTATTGAAGACAATATAATCGAAACTCAATCTGAAACAGAAAAATTGATTCGATTGAGTTTCGCTAATATTTGCTTCATTAATTAAATATTACAAATTGAGGGTTTTCTCATTGAGTTAAAAATAAAAATTGGTTATTTAACTACAAGTTTTTCTGCATTATAATTGATTTTATGGTGCTTATGAGTAATCCGAGTATTGTTCAAGAAAAAGGGTACACTTTTACATATTTCGCTTATTCAAAATTTCTCCATTATTAGAAAAGGAGCCCTTTGAAATATTAATCGTATTGCTCTTAAAATATCATTGACACTAATTTACGCAACATTCTGGAAATTACGTTTGCACAAATTTTAACATTTAAACCCGAAAAACTTTATTTATACTTTATTTATTTAAGGCTTTGCAACCGGGTTCGAAAAGAAGAAGATGGAGAGATACTTGGGATTTATTTATTCTTAGAGTAAGTTCAGCTTTCAAAAATCCACAAACATTTAAGACTTTCTACATATCCTATGTTAGAAGCCATCTGGAGTATGCTTCTACAGCGTGGAACCCTCATTGTTCTACATATAAAGCAAATATAGAAAGAGTTCAGAAAAAGTTTATAAAATATGTCTCTTATCGCGTGCGAAATGATGAAAACTATGTCCCCGTAAACCTTAAATCTCTTGATCAACGCCGAGATATCAGAGACCTATTAATGCTCTATAAGATTATTCATAACTTCATTGATAGCCCGTACTTACTACAAAATATTCATTTCAGATGTCCATTAAGAGTTACTCGATCTCCAGACACCTTTTATATCCCTAAGAGCAAGACAAATTATCTTGAAAATGTATTTGTAAGAAGAAGCTGTAGCACTTTTAACAGATTATTCCCAAATATCGATTTGTTTAATACAAACCTTGATAAATTCACAGCATGCATAAAAAAATAACACTATTGAATGCCACATGTTTAACTAATAACTTAATATTTCATTGATTTCTGTATTTCTCTTTTTTATTTTTAGTATCACCATATTTTCTCTCCTACTTTTAGCAGTTCCAATTCAAATAAAATCACTTCCTGAAATATATTATTGATATGCATCAAAATTTAACTGTAATCCCTTGAAAATTTTCAGTTAATTACTTTTTGTAGATTTAAGTAAGAAGATATTATCATAATTGTTTATATCAGGTGTAGGTATTGTATATTTTTGAATTATGGTTCTAAATTGAAATTTGTCGTTATTTTATTGGTCTATGACATACTTATTTTTATCACTGTCATTTATGAATTTTGTACAGACTGTTTATAACGCTAATAAAATAAAATAAAATAAAATACAAAATTACGAAGGTTTTTAAAATTACGAAAGAGGAGAGCGCTAACATTTACAGCGACAAAATCGATGCGAAAATTGCGAAAATGTTTAATAAAACACGACTCGTTTAAAATAGAGCAAAAATCTCGGGGGCATTATCTTAAACAGCATTTAAAGAAACACTGAATTTTTTCATACATATAACTTGTTAAATAACTGAAACAAACGTTAATCCATAAACTGTAATCCATAACACCTCAAATAATCCAATTTCTCAAAAAATGTCAGCTTTCCATTCTATGATTCATAGATTAGTTAATGTACCTTTATCTCTTAATAATTTTTCAAAAGAACTCAATATTATTAAACAAATTGCAATCAATAATGGTTATAATTCCAATGTAATTGAAAAAATTCTTTATTAAAAATACAAGAATAATTTCCTTAGATCATACATCTACCCTGTACAAAAGGATAAAGAAGAGAAAAAATGGAGGAAAATGATGTATTTTAATAATAAAATTTCTAATTCAATAAAAAAGAATGTACCTAATGAAATTATTCCTGTATTTTATGCAAACAATAGACTTAAAAATTACATAGTAAATAATAAAGATAGAGATTCAAAAATGAAAAAATCTGGAATTTATAAATTGAAATGTAATGATTGTGATTTCTTTTATATGTTTAGGTAAAACTTCGAGAAACTTTGAAATAAGGATTAAAGAGCATATGAAAGCTTTAAATAATAATAGTTTCTCGGAGTTTGCCAACTATTTAATAGAAACTAGTCATACCTTTAATTTTAACAGTGGAATAGAATGAATACATTGTAATGTCAATGGCATTCAGTTGGATAAATTAGAAATTTTAGAGATTAGAAAGAGTGTTAATGCAAACTTAAATATTATTATTAATCAAATATTATTTTTAAATGACCCATTATTAAATCTATTCCTCTTTTACATTTTTAATTGTTCTATATTGCCTCTTGTCTCCTACACATTATTTTCTTTCAAATTTTATTATTGTTTATGTCTATTATTTTTCTCTATTACCTATGTATGTCTATTTTTAAAATTAGTTCTGTCAAAACCCTGAAGAAGTCAGCTTTGCTGATGAAACATGTCGGTTTTTGTAAGTAATTAATACAAAGTTATCTATTAATTTGAAACGTATTTATAATAATTTTTGGAGCATACTTTGCGATTTTTTTCTTTCAAGGGAATTTTATATAATTTGCGTTTCGGCGCGGGCAAAGTCTAGATATTATCTTCAAGAATAACATATATTTTTTTAAGAGCTTTAAAACTTACCTTGTTTAAGGGAAATATGTAATAAATCGGTAGAAATCGGGGTTGCGGGCCCTTAAGGATGGTTAATTATAATAATTACTTTACTTCAAATTCTACACGCTTTGAAACTTTGTATATTTGTGTTAAATGTACTAGGTATTTCAATTAAGTCTTGTTTACGTAAACTGTAAACTAATCTGACTTGATTCAAATTATTAATGATATATTATCATACTAACAATAATATACAATAAACCTCAATTGGTAAAACTAATTATTAGTGTTGATTAGTAACAGTAATTTGTGGTAATACTAATTAATTACTACTGTAATATTCAATATACAGCAATGACATCAAATTAAATTTAATTCTACATAATTTGCAAAATATTCACGGTTTCAAGGATCTCTGAAGAATTGCTGTATTTAATGCTTAATTGGAATGAAGAGTGGTTTTATTGTACTGATGTTAATGTGTAATAGAATGTAGGCAGTTTACTGAATAATTATTTTTTTTTGAATAAAATACTCGTAACAGGTGTTTTTTTTTTAAAATTGATATTGTTTATCCTTTATTATTTATACGTTTTTAACAAACTGCATTCTTACGGACTTCCCGTATCCTTGTGTACTTGGATTGCCGATTTCTTGAGGGAGAGGTCGATTCAGACGGTAGTCGATGGTTTCACCTCTTCCTCACACTCGATAAATGCTGGCGTCCCGCAGGGATCGGTTCTGTCTCCGACTTTCTTTTTGTTGCACATCAACGACCTTTTGCCATGTGCACCAATTCACTGTTGTGCGGATGACAGTACAGTTCATGATAGCTTTTTGTTTGACAAGCCAACCAAAGGGCTCACAAACTCCAACAGCTCGTAGGGCTTTGAAGCAAAGAATGGACGGTTACCTCCAGAGTGTTTTCTCTTGGGGTAAAAATAATCTCGTTGAATTTAATGTTTCAAAGACCCAATCTTGTCTGATTACGTCTAAAAGGGATCGAAATGAAAATCTAGTCTCTTTCAACGGAAGGAATCTTCCGAACAGGCCCTCCATTGATACGCTTGGTGTAACCCTAAATGACCAGCTGAGGTATGGGGGCTCCATCGAAGCCAGAGTAAAGTTAGCCTCCCAGAAACTGGGCGTACTGTATAGGGCCCGCAGATACTTTAATAGTGCACAACTGCTAACCCTGTACAAATCGCAAGTGCGCCCCACGGTTGAATTTGGCAGCCACCTCTGGCCTGGAGCTCCAAAATACCTGAAAAATACCCTCGACTCTGTGCAGAAAGATTCTCCCATCTTAACAGACGGATTGCAATCTTTAGAGCACAGGCGTCGGGTGGGAATGCTATCCTTGTTCTACCGGTATTACAATGGAAGATGCTCCGAGGAACTAGCATCATTGATCCCTTCGGCACCGGTGCATAGTCGGAAAACACGCCAAACGCGTGCCCAACATTTGTACACGGTTGACATTTGTCACATGAGAACGGGTCGTTTCTTCGACTCGTTCTTATATTCAACAGCTCGGCTGTGGAATGATTTGCCGGCCTCTGTGTTTCCTCCTTCCTACAACATAGGTCTCTTCAAGACCAATGTTCATTCCTTCCTCTCCTCAAAAAGACCCTCCACACAGCATCCCAGATGATATAGGCCCTGAGGGAAATTATTTTCCTCAAGGCCTCCTGTGTGAAGTTAATGTAAAAAAAAAAAAAAATAATAATAATTAGTTCATAATGTATGTAGGCACTAGTAATGCAACGGAAGTTTGTTAACTGAAGCAGAAGCGGAAACAGATGTCAAAAGTTAATCTTAGCGGAAGCGGAAGCAGAAGCGGAACCGGAAGTGTTAATACTATGCAGAAAAAGCACAAGATTTATTTAAGTTATTAAATTTATATTTTGTACTTTTAGTACTCGAAATTAAACAAAGGTCAGTTGTAGAAGAGTTCTCCTCCTGGTTTTATCAACGATTCCAATATTTGTAATGATGATGATGACTTTGAAGTAGAAGGCTGCACTTCGATACCTTCAATCGAAAATTATTCTTCGTTTAGAGTTCTGTTATAAAGTTTGCGGAACCCAAACGGAAACGGAAGTGAAAAAAACTTGCAGAACTTCTGCAGAAGCGGAAGCGGAAGCAGAGTTCTATTGCAACACTAGTAGGTACCTCGGGATATGTGGAATTGGGTTCCACGCCAAATCAGAATCAAGTGAACTCAACACCTCTTTGAAAAGTCGTTAAAAACTATGAAAAAATATATTGAAAAAGCCCATAATCTAACCTAATGTAACCTATTTAACCATTTTCTTATTTTTTTTTCATCACATTAAATGACTTCAAAGGAGGTGTTGAGTTGATTTCATCCTGAGTTGTCCGGTCACCGTGGTATTGCATTAACTTTCCCAAATTTCGTTAGCATTAATAAAATTAACTAAAGTTTTTCCAATAAAATGAAATATTTGCAGACATTATTATCATTTTAAGAAACCTATTATATACGAGTATCTATCCTATTATTTCAACATTACAAGTACCCAACCAATTTATTGATACTAATTTTATTTGACTGTAGTGTTTTTTCAGCACAACTTTGTTAAATATTATTATGTAGGTATTTAAAAAAAAATTGTAATAATAATAATAATGGTCGATTTATTTAGGTACATTGCGCCGCTTTAGTGAAATTAATACCACCGTTGGAGCATTTCTTTCGATTTAACGAATGTATGAAGTGAAAATTGGACTTGGTGAGATGTTTTTTTTGATTGAGGAAAAACTAACAGCATGTTATTAATAGCTTTGCGTCTGACCGGTTTTAATTTAAGAACCTGACTTCGAATACATCTCTGACACCGCTCATTATGCAAAACCATCCTCGAATTTGAAGTTTGTTAAAAAGCTTATTTTGTAATACTTCGAATTTAAGCAATGCCAAAAGACGGCATACGACTTACGTTAATAGCTAGCGTGAAGAGGGTCGGCTGGCAGGTGCAATTACTATTGGATTTGTACTTTCGTCGACCTCTCCTGGTGTGGAGAGGTCGATGATATGATTATTATTATAACTGGCAGTTGCGAATAATAATACCACGTTGTTATTTCTACCACGCGTCTATACATTATATAATATGACATCATTGCCTGTCGCAGTTACTTTGTTCCGGTGACTAGCTGTCACTGAATTTGAGGCTATTTTTGGAACCAGTTCCTATCTGCTTTATAAAGTGGTCACTTACACTGAAACTGGACAAAGTCGAATCAAAAGCCTGTCAGCAAAAAAGTGCGAAGCGCGTTTTAAACTACTATTTATTAGTGACCGACCGAAGGTTCGGTTTCGGCAAGTTTCGGCAAAAAATCAAGGTTTCGGCATCAGTTTCGGTTTCGGCAGAAAATCTGACGAACCTTCGGCCGCACCGAAACTCTGCGTTCGTGAATTATCGCGCGTCGTTCGGCTAACTTCGGGTGAGTTCGTGGCTCGTGTGTCACCCGCCATAATCAGCTGAGTTCGCAAACGTAATTAAAATTCAAATACTCAATTAATGAGGTCCTTGCTTTATAATGTAAGTGTTGATTATTATTGAAAAATTTTTGTTCTAAGAATTAGTAACATGTTTTGTTAATTTTTATAATTTTTGTTGGTTTTATAGCAGTAGTATATAAAAAAAATGTTTTTCACGTACTTCAATTATTGTTTTTTTTATTTCATTTAACACATGTAAACTGTCTGTATAAGTGCAAAAAATAGGCAAAATTTAAGTAAGCAATAGATTTTTAACACGTCTAAAAAAGTTTCGGCTTCGGCCGAAACTGAGACAGATACCGAAGATTCGTTTTCGGTTTCGGTTTCAGCAGAAAGTCCTGTTTCGGTCGGACATTGCTATTTATTAATTAATGTATCAATGCTTTAGAATTAACAAAATATCACGTTACCTTAGCGGCACCTTCTCCCCTCTAGGTGAAGCGGTACTCCCGTTCTTATTCGAGTACGTGGAGCCTATCCTGCCGATGACGGCCGCCTTCCCCTTGTTGAGCGCGGCAGGCGTGACTCGCGGGTCCCGCGGGCTGCGCGGCCCCGGCGATCCTTCCCCCGCCACCTCGCGCAAGCCCGTCTCGTCGTGCGCGCTCAGGTTAGAGGCCGCGTAGCCCGAGTCATTGTTACCATTGGCGTCCGCGTGCGGTAGCTGGGTGGCTAGGGAGGTGATGACACTAAAGAGAAAAAAGATAGACAAGCATTAAAATGTTTTCCTAATTACATCGTTAGGTTAACCCTTAATTACTCGCATGGGGTCAAAGCATTTTCGAGTTAAAAAATGAAACACTTGGCGCGGCCCGATTCCCCACGCGCCCTCGCTAGCTTCATAACGCGCGTCTAAGCTTGTGTTTTAGTAGCGACCAAGTCAAGGGAGTGGAAGGACGCGTCGCTGCGTTCTTGAGCGGCGACCCCGTGCGAGTAATTACGTTACTTCAGAAAGTACCAACAAAATGCAAGAAATGTACAAGATTTGTGTGCTATGATCACTCTGAAATATACTGTTAACAGTGTAACAAGAGTGATTCGGAGGGTTCCTAAAAAATACGAGTATTAACTATGATCTCAGTATACCTAAGTACAAATTGTTAATTATTGATAATTATTTTAGTTTAACTTGTTTTTGTATAATTAGTTAGTAATTCATGTTATTACTTTTAGATATTACAGAATAAAAAAAGCACTTTAATAATAAAATAGTTTCATTTACTTATATATTTCAATATATATTAAAAACTACTCATACTATTTGGGGTCCTTTGTAATGTTCTTTGTGCGAGTAATTAAGGGTTAAATATATTTGAAAGTCGTTTTAAAATGGTGTATGACGTTTTATTTTTAAATATACACCAGTTATTTATTTATTAATAATTAATCATTAATTATTAATTATATAGGCGTGTGGGAGGTATGCATGAGAAAACATTGATGAAAAATTATGAAAAATAACAAGTTAGACGAAACTAATCTAATTTTAACAAACGTAACCTTCCCTAAACATTGACAATACAGTTTTTATTTTTTTTTCTAAAAACACTAAACATTATTTTCGTTATTTGTCTTTGGGGTGTCATGCCGTGTGGCGCTACTTTCTTCTTTAGCCAACGTTTTGGACAGCATTTCAGTATAGTTCACTTTCAACGTCATCCTGATCATCCACTCCTACTTTACGTAGATGCCGGATCTGCCCTGATGATGGACACTGTAACGCTCTCCGAAACGTTGGCTAAATAAGAAGGTAGCGCAACACCATATAACACCCCAAAAACAAATAACAAATATGCTTTTGGCCGTGAAAATCGAATAACGTGCTTACTTAACATTATTATTATTTATTTTTTTTAAATGTAGTGCAATAAGAAAAATACATACAAATAAAATATCCACAAAATATTAGCAACAGAATATATTCGTATCTGAAAATCATTGATAAAAATAAGTCAATCTGCTGATTATCTGTAAAAATACAACGTAATTTTTGTTTTAACTTTAAGACAGTTTTTCTCACTTTTAATTATATCAGGTAAATCGTTTATAACTTTGGGCCTACATATTCATAATGGTGTTGTGCAGCTGTCGTGTTACATCTCGGTACATATATGTTCACAGATGTTCCAGGTCTTACACATATTGGGTACACTTCAGGTTCATTAAAAAACTTTTAGAGTAGCATTTTTTTCAAATAGTTTTGAAACCGGTAGAACCTTAAATTTTTCAATAAGTTCGGTGGTTGAAAAAAATGTTGGTTTTTTAAGAATAACTTTAATGATCATTTTTTTATGTTGTTACTCTCGGATATTCTTATAGATGCTTCCCCATGCGATTATGCCATTAATTAATGATATTATTGTAATAATTAATCATTATTAATTATTATTGTATCCTGATAGAGCTTGGTCGAAGCTTAACCGGTCGATGTATAAAATAATAAATATTCGTGGTTAAATAAAAAGTGTTTTTGATTTTTTTTCATTAGCTCCACACAGGAGGCCCTAAGGAAAATAATTCACATCAGGGTCTATGTCATCTTTGAGGATGCTGTGTGGAAGGTCTTTTTAGGGAAGGAAGGATAGAAAGTACTAGGTAGGAAAAAGGTAAGAAGGGTGGGTAGGAGTGGGTAGGAATCTGGGGTTAAGTGTGTCCAGAAGTAAGGATATATTAATCAATCCCTCCTACTGTGGTGTTAGGCGACGTTTATGTCGCATCACTATTGCTGTATGTT
Source organism: Limnephilus rhombicus (assembly GCA_929108145.2). Taxonomy (NCBI): domain Eukaryota; kingdom Metazoa; phylum Arthropoda; class Insecta; order Trichoptera; family Limnephilidae; genus Limnephilus; species Limnephilus rhombicus. The sequence goes on along the minus strand of OV815277.1, from coordinate 28,758,576 downwards.
GCACATCACTAGTGATGAACTACTTCTTATAATTATTGTCATCTGTGGTTTTATCTATTGAGAACTAATGTCAATGGTGTAAACACCTCTTCAATAATAACAGTGTTTTCCATATCAAATACATAACTTAACAGTTTATAGAAATTCCGGTCAAAAAGTCTTCCTCAATCAGTCTCTCCCACGCAGCCGGTAGGCAGACCCATCTGCCGCCAAGATCCGGACAAATCTTACCTCATGAACCCAGGCACCCCTACCAAGTCACCAAACGTAGCGAACCACTTGGGTGACCTATGACAGAGGTGTTGGTTATCCAATAAATGGTTATCGGGGAAGCGGTACCCACACCCACTTCCCGAACCGTCAATTTACAATTTACTCATGCAGGTCAGGATTCATAGTCAAGGACGGAAAACACTTGACCACGGACGCGCGCCGTCAGGTATAACCCGATTGTTTGGCGTAAAATAAAAGAAATGGTTGTAATCGTCTTAATCATTACCCAAAACAAGCACTGCTTGGTACGCAATACTGCTTGGTACCAATGCAATAAAAATATAATCACTGATCTAAAGAATCATGAAATAGAACTCTCAGGAATTTCCCCCTACAATGGCACAACTTGGAATAACTTGCGCTACAAGAGTACAAGGGAATGTTGGCGAAGTTAGCTCGTTCCTCGTGCCGCGGAACTTTGCGTTGACTTTGGCACGACAAAATGACGAAGGGGAAGCTAAACTTTGCCTTTCCGGCCGGGGGACTGATGCCGGGAATAATTGACCCGAATCGGGAAATTGAACGCAGAGGAGCAATTTCCAAATCTGGAGTATCGGCATAAGAAGCTCTTATATAAATGATGGACCAAATGATCAGGATTTATGGTCTTGATTGCGGGGTTTGATTTTAAACTACGGCGAATTAGTACGCTGGTATCATTATTGCCTACGTGCTGGTAATACCAAAACGGCTAGAAAACTTGCAGCCGGCTCCATTGTCGTTCTGATACCTGTTGTCGTTTCGATAAATTAATATGTGGTATTTAAATAAAAATAACACGTATGTTTGTTTTATTTTTTCTTTGTTTTATATATCAAAAGTGCATTATTCCTTACATTCCCGCAACCTTTTATAGAGTGATGGTTTAGGTAAATACACCATCACCACCTATAAAATGGTGACCCCGACGTGATCTGAACACGCAACCTTCTGATCTATCGCCTATCAGGAACATTACTTTATTTTATTTATTTTATTTTATTTTATTTTATTAGCTTTATAAACAGTCTGTACAAAATTCATAAATGACAGTGATAAAAATAAGTATGTCATAGACCAATAAAATAACGACAAATTTCAATTTAGAACCATAATTCAAAAATATACAAAACCTACACCTGATATGAACAATTATGATAATATCTTCTTACTTAAATCTACAAAAAGTAATTAACTGAAAATTTTCAAGGGATTACAGTTAAATTTCGATGGATATCAATAATATATTTCAGGAAGTGATTTTATTTGAATTCGAACTGCTAAAAGTAGGAGAGAAAATATGGTGATACTAAAAATAGGTAAGGCATCACTCTAAAAATTGATCAAACTTTGTATTAGGAATACACGAGTTTATTCAAGAGAAACGATGAATCTTTATGAAAAAGCGCATGAAAGGGTTTCATAGAATCTATTATTTCTATGAACAGTAGACCTCGCGTCCAAAAAAGTGTGATTCTAATTTCTTCTTAATTAATAAATCAAATCCAAAACTTTCTCTGAAATTGAGTCACGTAGGTAGTTATTTAAATACCTACCTACTTTAATATATTTTATATATTTTACGCAACATACATGAAAATGGTCGAGTTAAAACAATCAGTCAAAAACAAACGATAATAAAATATCGTTATAACATTAGAAAAGAAAATAACCATTTTGTGATATTATCATGACAAATTTTTAGAAGCTGTGGTTCTTTCCCTTCGCAAAATAGAACAGACAACAAAAATACGTATTGGGATCATAAGTTAACACGATACCCACAGCTTACAACAAAGAAATATTCGCCTTTGGCTAAGTGGTAAGGACATTAATATGACAAAACATGTTTTATTTTTTTATTTTTTTATTTGGGAGACCAACAGTTTACATTAATAACAAAGCATATAATAATTGAGTACAATAATTGAACCATTTACAGGTTTCCACATGGGTATTGTATACATGTAGTAAAGTGATTCCAGAGATATTTACTATTGAAATATTACATTTCAAGAGATGAGTAATATAACGAAGAAATAAACTGGGCCCAAAGATTAGAGTAGGTATTTCAAATTGTTACCTATGTAAAATGTATGCAGTCATGCGGGCTTCATATTATTAAAGAAAAATTTGTAAAGAATTTGAAATTGAATTTTTTGGTTTATAAAAGGAATATTTACAAAATGTGTAAGCATCATAAAGTGGTTTATAATACTTCACCAACTTGACATAAATTCCTCTACCAGGAGCACATGAATTTGCAGAGGTACGCAGCCTCCCCAAAGTCAACATTTTATGCAAAGCCCTACTTACTCGTACATAAGCCCTTCAACGGCCCGAGTGGGGTGCTATTGCAAATAATGCACACTCCAACAAAATATTTTACCAATACCCAGCAGTTTCAAATGGTTTTCGCAAACATTTTAAAGCTGCGCTATTTAAGTTTTACCCAACACTAAATTAATACGGGTTCGAAAAGTGAAAATCCACTGGTTCTAACGATAATAATTATTACACTTAATACCTAAATTATTTTAGACCGGTGGATTTAGTTTAACAAATCAATTTTGAGAAAAGTCATGATTAATGGTGGGTTTCTTCATTTACCGAGAATGCTAAATGCAATGCTAATTCTAAATGTAAACGGTCAAATGCATACAAATTTTTAAATTTCGATCGTTTACTTTTACAATTAGCATTGCATTTAGTATTCTCGGTAAATGAAGAAACCCACCCTATACCTTATACTTTACATGATTTTTCGAAATTTTCGATAAAGGGGGGGTTCAAGTATTACGTAACGCAATTTTTGAAGATTTTTGACTGCCCCTCCCCCCCATGTACAATTTTTACCTGAAAGCCACAATTAAGTTGCGCAAAGTACTGGAAAGTCGCTTAAATACCCTTTTTCTTGTTTTAATCGCGTTTGCGGTAATAAATAAAACAAGAGATTTCGAGAACAAAAAGGGTTGCCAACTAGGAAGATTTTAGTTCCCTTGTTTTTTATCTAAATAAAGAAAAACATGTTACGTAACGCGTTGTTCGAAACCCCCCCCCCCCTTCGTAACGCACAGTAACACAGTAACGTTTCACAAGACCCCCCCCCCCAAGTGCGTTACGTAATACTTGAATGGCCCCAAAGGTAAAAGGAGCTCTACATGCAGGTACAATTTTCTCGATTTCGAACTCGATTTTCCAGTGCAAATTATTGTTTATGGAAAAATGTTGGGAAAACTAAAGTTTCCACCTTAGGAAATAAGTCATTTAAATTTGACTTGATTAATTTATTCATAGAATTAGCTAATATTCAAAACCCAAAATGAAAATGCCTTTCCAAAATATAATAAAAATTACATTTTTAAAGACAAGGAAAACAAACGTTCTGATATTCGTATTTACAAGCCAACGCTTCAGTAGTCTCACTAATAAAAATATAATAATAATATAAATATAATATCTGTAATATAATATAAATATAATATCTAATAAAAATATCTGCCAATCGTTTAACGATGTTTTTTTACACATTGAATAAAGACTCAACAAACTCTATTTCGAATTCACATAAATAAAAAATGTCTTTAAACAAGCAGAGAAAGAGTTGGCAACCTCGCATTTTGGCAGGCTGATGCAAGAGATTCCCTTTTTTTTAATATTTAGGTTATTTCTAAAATATTATTTTCCAATTGTTACCGCGTGAATTTTATAAGAATTTCAAGAAAGTGATATGCTTTTTATTATTTTATACAATTACGCATGACATGTGTACATAAATACAAATCCAAGAAATCAATGTTTATATTGCGAAAGCAATGAATCCAAATTGAGAAATTTTGTTGTTTATTCTCTGTAAATCATTATAATTTTTTAAATATCTTTTTGTTGTATGAAAGAGATGAGGAGTGAAGTGACACTTTTCTTACAGTTATCCTAAATAAAAGGGGCGTATTTTCTAAAGATCGTATTTTCTACAATTTTTGACGTTTGGAGTAAAAATATACGTGTTTTTTAATAACTTTTTCATTTTTGTGATTAAAATATTCCGATTTACAAATATTAAAATAAATTTCAAATGCAAAAATCTAACAGGTTATCTAGTTTCTAAAATAGTACTATTTTTTACGACAACTTTAAAAACAAGAAATATATAGCATATTTAAAAAACCAAACACTCAAAAATTCGATGAGGAATTTTAGATTTATACAACAGATAAACTACCATCTCTGAGTGTATAAACAATGTATATATTTACATGATCTATTTTATGGCTGTTAAATATCAGATTCTATTTTACGTTTCTATTAGTAAGGTTTTTACTTACACAGTTATTTATCAATTGTATTAAATTTTCACTGCATCTATTATTAGGCTACAGACGTGTAACCTTCGAGGAAAATATTGTGTAACAAAACATACCAAAGAATTAGAAACAACTTTATCAAATCAACATTTTCAAAATACCCGCAATCTATTAGCTTCCGTTTCAATTACATTATTCTTTTTAACCACATCATTTAAGCGGCAGTTAATATATTTTGGAGAGAGATTGCAATCTTAATATATAAAAATTAATTTTTCTTGGTTTGTCCCTTATTCGTTCCTAAACTATCCGTCCGATTGCGATGAAATTTGATGTCGTTTCTATACATAGTGAGCTCTGTCATTATAAAATTTATTTGCTATACTATTCACCCGATTGCGAAATATTGGAAGGGAGGGAATGTGAGGGGGTGAGGGAAGTAAGGGAAGGTGGAAGAGATACGTGGGATGGGGAAAGCACGGAAGGTGGAAGGGGAACACGAGAGATGAAGGGGTCGCGGAGGGGAAGAGGAGGCGGAAGAGGAACGGGAACAAATGGGAAAGGACACAGGAAGAAACAATTTCTTTATTTAAGTGACATCACAACACATGCTGGGAACTCGTTAGTACGAAATATTTGTTAGAATTTTTAACATTTTGTGTCTTGGTATTTCATAGTACTTGGTGTTACAAGCAATATCTTGTTTTATATATAAAAATGAATCGCTAAATGTGTTGCTAAGCGCAAATCTCGAGAGCAGCTGAACCGATTTCGCTAATTCTTTTTTAGAATATTCCTTAAATTAGAGGATGGTTCTTACAGAGAGAAAAATTAAGAAAATTGCTCAGAAAATTGGATAATTTCAGAAAAACTAACGACTATCACACGTTTGACAGTTCGCGTGTTTGAGATTAACATTTTGCAAAACAATGATTATTTATTAAATCACGATTCTATTTTTGAAAATCCTTAAGTTGATAAATTTATTTAAAGTAGGTACTCCCCTAATAGTTTGAATCGAATCAAGAATTTAAGATGTTTTAAATAGGTACCTATGTTAGGTACCAAATTTAATATACATGAAAAATGTAAATTTGAATAAAAATTGTAAAGGGTGGCAAGAGGGCTGTTTAAAAACTGAATGTACTGGGATTGAATATAAGGAACGCGGGAGGAGGGTTGGCGGGACAAGGGAGCGGGAAAGGGAAGATGGAAGGCGGGGAAGGTGGAAGGGGAACGCGGGAGGGGAGGGGACCTGTGGGGGGAGGGGAACTCGGGAGGGGGGGTTCGCGGGATGGGGGAAGGGGGGGGGAGTGGAGTGGAAAGAGGGAAGGTGGAGGTGACGGAGTGGGAACGCGAGAAGAGAAGAGGACTCAGGAGAAGAAGGGGAGGTGGAAGGGGAACGGGACGAATGGGAAAGGACACTCGGGGAGAAAAAATTTCTTTATTAAATGGCATAGCAACGCATGCCGGGACCAGCTAGTTAACTATAAAACGAACTAATTTTTATTGTTAAACGAACGTATAAGCCGCATAAAAATACAGCAACGTGGGGCAAAGTTTTCTATTGCCCATTTTAGCATTTCTACGGATAATGTATAGAGAAGTTGTTTCGAATGGAATTCAGTGGATTCAGTGGAATCATATTGTCCAATCTGTACATGTGCAGTTGTGCACATGGTGTGAATTTGTAAAACATGTTAGGAATGGGGATAAAATACTTAACTAGAAAAAGCATAAATAAAATTTTAATTAATCAAAATGTTGCATAGATAGTCAGTTTCGGAGGGCTGGTCATGGTATTTTAATTTTTTGTTGTTGTATTTAATAAATAATTCACAATAATACCGATTCTAACATGACCTCAAAAGTAAATTCGGACAAGCTCATAATTAAATAACTGATATTTAAAAAAAATTCTCACTTCAGTTGCCTGCTATTATTAGATGTATTACAATAATTTTTGTTCAAGATTAAGTAATCAAAATTTGATTTCATTAAATTCCTGATTAAATTGATAAAATTCATCAAATTCCTGCCACCTTGGAACAGGCTCAGCCTAGTGAGGTGGTATAAACCAAAAAAGGGTATTGTACTTGGTTAATAAATAATTTACAAAAAAAATAATGTACATTATTATTGATCATATATTCATTATACACTGTTTTGAGGCAGATCGAGTGGGAATTTTTCAAAAATATCTATCATTTTATTATGAGCTTAGCCAACTTTATCTATGTAACTTTACCTCTTACGCGATATCTTACAAAATAAAGATAAAATAATCGTAACAAACCTTTTGTTTGGTCGAAATGTGAAGCAAGTTGTTACAAAATTTGCGTAAGCATTTTAATTTGTCCCACGTTGATGGTCTCGCTGATTGTGCGGTTAAGATCCTCGGCTACAAATCCGGTGATGTTGGGTTCAAATTCCGGTGTGCGCAAGTAAATTTAATTTTATCAATATGTGTTATTTCACAATTTATTAATTTTAAATAATTTATGATATATTTGCGGCACGTTCCAGAGTGATAAATATTTCAATATCTTCTTGGAGACAGACGGTCATTCAGAATTGAAACATTGCTTAAAATGGCTGTAGCCGTGTTTGCTGACCAGATCTGAATATCCAGATTCTTCATCTATCAGTCTAGGGAATGCAAATCTCGCGAGATTGGGGCTCAAGCGAGATCTCGCGAGTTTATGAATAACAATACTGCGAGATCTCGCCAATTTCGAGATCTCGCGAGATTGGCAGTTTTGTGTGTTTTTTTTTTGCAAATAATCACTATATTTGAATAAATTAGGAAAAAAATAATAAAAATTAAAAGTATTATAAGATAAACATTTATTTTCAAGAATTTTTCAATAGACTTTTATGCATCAAACAATGTTTGACGTATTTGTCTATAATTTTTTAATAAACTTCTAAGTAGTAAACTTTGACGTACGTGTCTATCAAATAACAAATGAAAGAAACAACCAGTCTTCTCTTCTAATATCAAACAAAATTCTTTTAGTAAGAAAATAGTTCTTTTATAACAAACAAAACAACGAGAAGTCAAAAAAAATGAAACTTATTATCTAAGTTGAGTTGACTGTTAAACTGAGATATTATTATCAATTAAATAAAACTATACATATACTCAGTAGATCCATTAGATAAAACAGATTAATTAACAAAATTTAACAATTAGTTAGACTATTAGAAATTACAGATTACCTAATTTATAAAATATACCAATCAAATGAAAGATTTGTTCAGTTCAAATCACAAGCCATTATTACGAATTATTTTGAAAATAGTTCAAAATGTCCAAAAAATCGTCTGCTAAACGGCTTCTTATTTTGTTGGCCAGATAACCAGCCGTTGAGAAGGTCCTTTCGGATTCAACGCTAGTTGGAACCACAGATCTCAGGCTACCTCAGGCCGCCGCCTCACGCGCACCGAACGAAACCGACAGATCGCAACTCCGTCCGCGTCAGTCCGCGCTTCGAATAAGACGTTTTTATGCTCGAGTGCAATCTCGTTAAACTCGCGAGATCTCGCCCTTTTTTCGTCCGAGATCAATCTCGCTAAAAAAAGGCCGAGATCTCGCGAGAACGAGATCTCGCGAGATCGAGATTGCATTCCCTATTTATCACCTTCTTTTTACACATCTCCTTCTCCCACTCACTACCTTTAGCTACCACTACCTACGCAATATGCAACATATGGAAATTGTGGATGCCATAGTCTCACTGGCTCCAGACCGTTGGGATCGGTAGCAGCTGAGACTCTTATGCGGTATTCACATAAAAAAAATCGTAGGTATCAATTAACGGTTAATTCCAACAAGCATTAGTTATACCTACATTAATGGAAACTGATGTCACCATTTTACTTTATACCTTTCGAATTCTTGGACCTATTGAGGCCAATGTAATTGATTTTGTTGTTTGGGAAAGAATTACGATAATTGACATATTTCATCAATTTTACCAGCTTAACAGATTTACTAGAATAAAGATAAATAGACCTTATTTCGGGAATACATACATCTCTACCGGCTTATTTATGTCTTGAGCTTAGAACGTCAGATTCTCGTTCATTCATGTAAGTTTAAATCATTATTTCTTATTTTTATAGTGGACTAGCGAGTTCCCGGCATGCGTTGCTATGCCACTAAATAAAGAAATTGTTTCTCCCTGCGTGTCCTTTCCCATTAGTCCCGTTCTCGTTCCCATTCCGCCTCCCCTTTATCTCTCGTCCCCTTCCCCTCACGCGTTCTCACTCCGCCTTCTCTCTCCCCACTCCCCTTCCCGTGATCCCCCCTCCCAAGTTCCCCTCCCCCTCCCGCATTCCATACATTCAGTCCCGGCACATTAAGTTTTCAAACAGCTCGCGTTCTACCTTTTGCATTTTTTTTATTCAAATTTCATAATGCCAGATCTCACTAGTATATATAGAAACTATCGCGGTCATGCACACATGAAATCCCCAAAGTTTTACCGCAATCGGATGAATGGTTAGCAACGGATAATTTCATGATGACAGAAATCAATATTATATATAGAAACCATCGCGGGCATGCACACTTCAAATCCCCAAAGTTTCATCGCGATCGGGTGAATGGTTTAGCAATGCATAACATACTAAAAGCAAACATGTTTTGATTTTTTTAATAACTTATTGAATAAATCCTCATTTTGTGATATTTAATCATTGAAGATAATATTAACCAATCTTAAAAGTATGAAGTAGAAAAGACGGAAAAGATTCTGTCGCAACTGTGAATTGAACCCTGGACCTCGGCTTTTCCGGAAAATTGCCCTGAATTAATTAATTCAATCGTACCAACTTCCACGAAAATTTCGATTTTCAAGAAAATTATGAGAATGATGATTGAACCTTATCAATGGATCTTAGTCGCAGTTAGAACTGATGGAAAATAATGTAACGGTCGAATTAGCTTAGTGGTCAGAGAAATGTCGAAGGAGGGAAGGAAGGTCCCGGGTTCAAATCCGAGATGCGACGGAATTTTTTTTTCTGTTTTTTCTGTCTCACATTTTTCGTTTCGGAGTGATTATTAATGAATTTTTGACGCCTGAAAAGAATATTTTGTCACAGAGAATGAAGGAAGTATAAATAATTTAAAAATGCAGGGTAGTTAGTCCCTTTCGTCATCATACAATAAAAATACTTAAATAAAAAAATAAAACGCATTTATACATAAATAAATAAATAATTTTGGTAGAAAGGAAGGATATGTCATGTAACTTACTTCCCGGCTTCTTCCACTACGGTGGCCAAAATAAACTCTGTGGACTTGTCATTAGGGATCACGTGACAGCTGTCTACGTCACCGTCGGGAGATCTGCAAGGAAACAATGTCAAACTGTAGCATCATTCCAATGTCATTGGAAAACGATGAACATGCATGGAAATTTGATATGAAAATGGAGCGATTGGATGAATTATCAGATTAAAGGGTGGAATTGGTAGGGATCACAGATAGTGGGTAAGGTAACGTCAGGGAATTAAAATTATCGGTTACAAGGTAGGTAAGTATGGACGATAAAAAAGTAAATTAATAGTCAAGTATTAAACACTAGGTACACACGCAACGATTACGTAAAGTATGGTCAATGTTTGTTTAAAAGATATGTCAATCCAACGATTCCAATGGACCTGAAAAGCGTTTTCACACAGATATGTTTTATTCATTCGGTCATCGGAAGAGAGGGGCTCCTACGATTAGCACTCACACCAGAAAATAGGTAAACACTTAAGTGAGTGGCAATCGGCCAACGATGAAAACGCCCATCTCTTCCACTGAGAGACAGCCTGGGTTCTCATTGCCTCGAAAATTCTAATTGGCCATCAATAGGATAAGGTGTTCCCACAACCACTGTGACGGTATGATGCATAGATGAAACCTTATAGAGTTGGCGATGGCGGTGCGGTACAGAGTGCAGACCACCTAAAGAACACGTGGTTAACGAATGCCCGCTTCATTAATTCCAGTAGGGTTTGATGAGGTACACAGGGACATCTGAAACCCTAGACTCGCAGACCTAGATCTCCCTTTCTGACCCCTCCATCACACGATACGAGAAGATTCATTCCTATAAACCCACGACAGCAAATTTTAAAGCATTAACCTATTTTATATACCTAATACGCTGTGATACTTCATAGTGGGTGACGAGTTAAATAAAATACTTATCAAAGATCGCCTGTGATACGATGTTGTTGGGAAGAATTACGTGACCAAATTAAATAGGCGTGAAATTCAGGTAGCAATATTACTTAGCAATTACACACGGAGAGATTTACACGTACTTTAACGACACTTACTAGAAAAATTACTTACTAGAAAAAAACTAACATTAACTTTTATTATTTATTTATTATTTTATTATTTAACTTTTATTATTTAACGGCCGGCGTAGTCCAGTGGTAAGGCTCTTGACTAGCACTCCGAAGGTCGCGGGATCGAATCCCGGCGTGGCCAATAAATTTTATTTGATTAATTTGTGTTATTTCACAATTTACTCATTTAAAATAATACATAGTATATTTGCTGCACGTTCCGGAGTGGAAGATACTCTCAGTATCGCCCTGGTGTAAGACCACCATTCAGAATTGAAACGTTGCTTGAAATGGCGTTAGCCGTGTTTGGTGACCAGATCTGAATAGCCAGGTACTTCCCCACCTCCCTCTTCCCCATCTCCTTCCCATCCCCATTACCTTCAGCCTCACAACATACCCCAATTGGGGATGCCATAGTCCCACTGGCTCCAGACGGGAGCAGTTGGGATTCTTGTGCGGTATTCATGTAAAAAAAAAAAAAATTGTCAAATATGAAATTTTTTTGTCGTGTGTATCTGTGTATTCCCATTTAAGTGGATGTAACTATCTCCGTGTGTTATTTCGTCCATATGTAATTCTGGCAATGTAATAGTAAAATTTACGCTTATATAATTTCGTCCACACACTCGGAAAAAACTAGTTATTAAGTTTCGTAATAATTACTATAATTAACTTTGTTACTAAATATGCATTATGCTAAGTCAGGGGTCCGCAGTTTATCAAGTGAGAAGAGCCAAATTGTCATGGAAACAGGATAACAAAAGTACTAGAGAGCCGCATATATGTAATGTTCATATGTATATGATATGGAAAACATCTATGCAAAGTAACAAATGCAGCTCGCGAGCCGCTTATTCTGACCTCTGTACCAGGTGAAGAGTAGAATAGCTTTTATCCATAATAATATTATGTAATATCAAATATCATGACGTTTGATGAGTCTTTCGTTGTTCAAGTTGGCCAAAATTGTATCTAACGTAATATGATTGAAATTAAAACCAATCGCAACATTAAATAAATTCCACTTTTTGCCTTTGTTCAGTAACTAATTGATTTTGTTGAAAGCAAATAAAATTAAAACTTTTTGGTTTGTCAAATAAAAGGCCAAACTTATTTGGCAAATAATCCCCAAATGGACGAGTGTTGAGTACGAACGAACTGAAACCATTTAATACCTTTTAAAAATGTGTAAACTGTCTCAACTTTTACATTATTTTTCTAAAATCATTTAAATGGAAAAAAAGATAAACATTTTACTGTGACTTTCATCAACAAGGATTTAAAGTACCTACCTTACGGCTGTGAAAATTTACCGGTAAAAAAGCCTTTAAGCAACCTCAGTCGAGTTTGATAAGATTTATGCCCGAAAAGGAGGTAAATAAAGTTAACGTTAACTGGAAGAACGATTCAGCTGTATATTTAAACGTAAGTTAAGTTATTAAAGTTGGTATTTTATCGCTTCAATGTTACTTCACTAAACCTGAACCATATAATACCTGCGTAACCAGGTGAATAAATTTCATTTTAAATAGACGTGTTGGTTAAAAATGATTTCATGTATAAATTAAAAGTTACGTCATTAAACCTAACTTGAGTCATTAAACGTTTGGAAACAAGAACGTATTATATTCTATAATATAATTTAAAAATGGTCTTGGTGAAAAACCACCATTCGCAATCGAAACATAGTTTGATATTATAGCAATGTTCGTGTTCAATGACCAGATCTGAATGGTCTTGTACTTCCCAACGTTACTTCCCCATCTTCTTATCGCCTTTCACCCTCACACCATATGACTCATAGTTTCATCGAAAAATAAGAAAAAAATCAATAGAATGCAGGTTAAGTCACTTTTTATTACATCTATAAGTTTTCTGGTCAATGTTTTGACATTGTACACGCAAAATGGAAATAAAAAAGCAATATTTTTTTATATTATTATGAAAGTATTCGAGTTAATAAATCTATCCACAAATTAATAGAAGCAGTATTTTAACATTCCAATAAATGCTTTTTTGCGACTTCCGGATCAGAATCCACTTTAACCGTATCGGATGATTGAAAGCCTTTACGTTTTTATTTGCACAACCCGCAACGTATCCGCCTGAAAGCCTTTCCTATCGCCTGTGATAGGGGTAGGTACCTATAAGCCGATCACTCGCACCAGTTATGCAAACAGGAAACGATGAAAGGAGGTTTTTTTTTTTAAAATAGAGAATGTTTTAAATCGCCGCTTGCTTCCGTAGAATTTTTTTTTTCATAAGTTTTTATTCCAGTAAAAAAGAAAATAACATTTTCACTTACTTAACTAGAATATTGAATTATGTACTTTTTACATTATATTACATAGTTTTTACATTACACAGTTTTTACATTTCATAACCTTAGATTAAATTAGATTGCAATACTAACATGATATTATATTACCATACGATATTATTCACTATCACTACTTTGTTTTTTGTGAATAAACATGAACAATTTTTTTTTGAATTTGCACACACTTTTTTCGTTTTTGATATCATCTGGAAGGCAATTATATAAATTGCCCCCCTCGTAACTAATTGATTGTTTACCGTAGTTAGTATGAATGGTGTTTAAACGTATGTTATCGTGTTGTCGTGTAAAATGTTTGTGTACTTGGGACGTTTTAATGAATTCTGTGTTTGTATGTATGAGTTTATTATTTATTTTGTATATAAGGACACATATATTGTACTCGTATAGCTTTCTTAATGTTAGCAGTTTTGTTTCCAAATATAATTTTTTTGTGGATGTTTTGGATTCGTAGTGAAATAGTTTTTTGATTATCTTATTTTGAATTACCTGTAATTCATTGATGTATGTTTCATACGCATTTCCCCAGATTTCAATCAGGTAATTTAGGTGTGAGTGTACGAGACTATAGTATAAACTTTTTTTTAATCTAATTGGTAATAGATATGATAACCGGCTAAAAACGCTAATTAAGGGTGTGATTTTATCTTTTACATTTTGAATGTGTTCTTTAAAAGTTAAATGATTATCGATGCACAGACCAAGATATTTTTCCTGTTTTAGGATTTGCAAATCGTTATTTTCAATTTTTAATGGTACATGTGGAGGAATTATTTTACGGTTTGAACTTAAAATCATGTATCTTGTTTTTTTAATATTAATTGTTAGGATATTTGATTGGAGCCAACCGCAAATTCTTTCTAGATCACTTTGTGCATTTTCTAGAAGTATGTTTAGATCTTTACCCCAGTAGAATATTGCAGTATCATCTGCATATAAGAAAATTTCACCGTTTAATTTTAATTGAGAAATATCATTGATATAGATTTGGAACAGTAGTGGCCCTAGTATGGATCCTTGCGGAACTCCATAGTTTATTGGAAGGTGCTTACTATTTTGATTGTTAATGCTTACGAACTGCTTTCTATTGCTAAGATATGATTTGAATATGTCAAGAGCAGGACCAACTACACCAAGTTTCTCGAGTTTCTTGAGAAGTATATCATGGCTTACCGTATCAAAGGCTTTTTGAAGGTCAACTAGTATAGATAAGATATAATTTCCACCATCAATACCACTCCTAAGTTTACTGATTAAGTCGTTTATTGCCGCAAGTGTGTTTGATTTTTTCCTAAAGCCATACTGTTTTTTATAAAAGAATGATTTTTTTAATAGGAAATTGTTTAATCTTTTGTAAATTACACGTTCAAAAATTTTTGATAAGATTGGTAAGATTGAGATGGGCCTGTAGTTTGAGGTATTTGTTTTGGACCCACCTTTGTGAATTGGTATCACCTTGGCAATTTTACAGCTGTCTGGAAAAATTCCCTCTTTAAAACATTGGTTAATCAATTTTGATAATATAGGAACCAATTGCGTTGAGAGACTTAGCACTGTTTTGTATTTGAGTTTATCGTAACCGGCACTCGCATTTGATTTCAATGATTTTAATATTTTGCTTATTTCTAATTCTGTTGTTGGTTGAAGATATAAAGATTCTATACTATCGTATACTAATGTTATTTCATTGGCCGGTTTGTGTACGACATTGTTACGTATATTATTAGCTAAGGAGAAGCCAATGTTGCAAAAGAAATTGTTAAAGTGGTCGCATATCTCTACATTGTTAGTGATTATTTCATCATTAATTATTAATTTAGTACAAAAATTATTCGAAGTATTAGACTGATTTTTAAGAATGTTATTCATTAACTTCCAAGTTTTTTTACTGTTATTTTCGCATTTTTTAAAAAGATCACTGTAGTGTCTTTGTTTTAAGTTTCGTTTTTCTGTAGTAATGTTATTTCTTACTTTTAGGAATTCTGCTTTCAATAATGTGTTATTGGGTTGTCTTTTTAATTTTAGATGCAATTTATTTCTTTTGTTGATCAATTTTATAAGGTCTTTGGTTATCCAGTCTGGATTATTTATATTTTTTGTTTTAATTTTAGTGGTGCTGTTAGAATTAATTTTATTTGTGAGGTAGTTTACAAGATTATCATAATTTAATACCGAGTCATTATTCATATTAAGATTAAAAGGATTTTGGATGACATCATTCTTTAGATTATCATTACTTATACTCATTTTAGATTAGTATTATAGGTACCTATACGATACACATGTCTGCTAAAGCTATCCAACTGTGTACTCATGCGTTATAAAAACTGCACATCAATTTCTTTATAATTTTTCAATCAGTGAAACAACGTACAGATTATTTTATTTGCTACTAAAGTAAGTATGTTTATGAAATATGAACTCATCACTATATTAATACAATTAGTAGGAAGTACGGTTTACTGTTTCATATCTTGTTATTTTAGATTTGGTTGATAATTGGCATTGAGAGAAGTAAGTGGGGAGGTGATCCAAAACCACTCAAGCCAAACAGGGCCTTTAAATCAAATCGGAACCTTATTCTATTAGATTCTCTGACCCTAAAACCCTATGTCAATACGGTATTGACTAAATCCGTCATATATGGTCAGATAGTTATATTTGCGAGCACGGTTATCAATTGAGAAGAAATGTTCCGACGGCCAATAGACAAATTTTAACGAGGTCTTCATAGTGTTAGTTAAACTTCAGTTTACTGTCTACGTGCACATTTTATCGAATAATGTCATTTTATGAAAAAAAAATCTGGCTTATCAATGAACGTAGATGAACTAACGAAGCTCTTAGAATTGAAAGAAGTCGTATCCGGGGTGAGTTGAATCTTGGAATTGAGGCGCGGAAAAACGAAAGTTGATCAAATATATCAAATTGTGGCTAAAGACTTCCATAATTAATAAACTCCCTTTCAGTGTCAAAAAGTATATGCGGAGTGCTAATGCATATTAAAGTTAGTATGTCAATTCAATTTGTCAATTTATTCATGTTTTTACTTAGGAACGTCATTTCATTTTCTTATTTTTTGTAACTACTTCATGACTTATTTCCTCAAATTGTAATATATAATTATTAAAGACAATAGTAGTGACTCTCAAACGAAAATTTGATACGGAATAAAAAAGGCTCGGTCGCATCTGGAAATTGAACACAGGATCTTAGGAAGAATCGTACAATCATACATAAAAATATGCGTTAGTAAAATTAAGATAATATTGGAATCTTTTAGTCGAAGTATGATTCAGTTCAATATTATGACCGAAAGGGATGGGGTCAAATAAGCTCAGTAGTAAGAATAGAGCCCCTGGAGACTAAAGTCCTGGGCTTCCTTGATGCGAACGTATCTTTTTCTGATACGTTTTAAGATTTTCAATGTCAAAAGTATTTTCGTTATCTACCCATCTACCGGATCTGCCCTGATAATGGACACTGCAACGCTATCCGAAACGTTGGCTAAATAAGTAGGTAGCGCAACACGGCATAACACCCCAAAAACAAATAACGGAAAGTACCTTTTTCTGATTTTTTTGTTTTAAATTTTCGTTTAACGTTGTCTTAAATAATTACAGAATTTATTTTTATTTTAACTTTATGTATATATGCGAAACTAAATCGAAAATCTGGAAACAGAAAAATCAGAAAAATATATTGACACCTCTGGGACTCGAACCCAGGACCTCTTGCTTTCCGGGCAAACGCACTAACAAGATTTATTCTCCGTTTCATTTCCTTATCGGTTCGGCAATCGACAGCGCAACCGTGCTCTGGATATTGATTCCGATATTGTTAATTTATTAATTTAATCGTGCCAGACCCCTGCTGGGTTCAATTCCTGGGTATCAGGATGATTATTATGAATAATTCCATACAGAGGTTAGGCATTGTGTAAGTTGGTAAGCTCGTAAACTCTCTCAACAGCTCGGTGCTCAGTTATGCATTAGCCATCCTGCATTAATTTGCCTGTTTATGCAATTCAAAGCATCTTCAAAACATACTAATAACGGCTATATTCTGTTACTCGCATACAACACCATTACAAAGCCAAAATCACAAATTTGGCCCGAGTCTCAACTGAAGCACCAAATACTTATGAGAGGTACTATAAGTCCCAAAGAAATCAAAGCGATAGTAAAGTGGAAATGAAGAGCAACGAGGTCTCGACTCCAGAACTATTATTTCATGTTCAGTTGTTTGACTGCCAAACTGCTATCACAATGGTGATGTTTCAGAGTTTTTCTAAAAATTGTGCACTGTGGTGAGACAATCTTATATATAAAAATCTCGTGTCTTGGTGTTTGTGGTCGCACTCCTCTGAAACGGCTTGTAGATATGAGAAAAGGTTTTAAAGTATATTTCATACCGCTAGGTGATTAGGCTGTTCCTATCCAGAAAAAAACTAACATTTTGACAAAATTTTTGTTGTTGTATTTTTTTTTTTGGTATCAAAAAATACCTATAACACCAAATTTTAAGTCTCCTACCCCCACCCCCCCTTTTTTAAATCGCGATTTTAGTATTTTTGTGTGAACAAATTTAACCGTCTTTCGTATTTCAAACAGAACGAAATTATTTATGTTGTTGAATGACAGGCAGCGCTCATCGAAATTTCATCCACACATGGGCAAGACATTCACGAGAAGCGTCGGGTCATTTTGATATTTCATTCGGCATCATGTTCTCGCGTGGCCAAACCAACGAGCTTATTTGTGTTGCATAAAGACGGACTGACAAAAAATATGGTACACTCAATTGCTCTTCGAAATTCATATTGATTTTCTTTATTTCATTTTCCTACTTTAGTTGGTGTTTTTTTTGTTTTTATCGGCGGTCATCGTCTGTAGCGCTCCATTCCTCTCTCTGTCATAGATCGCTTCCCCACACACTTACAATACATTCGTTATTATTCACTAGAAATAATTTATACGGCAGAACAACGTTTGCCGGGTGAGCTAGTATATTTATAAAAATCAAAATATGCTTGCTTGGGTAAATGTTTTTATATTATGAGTATATGATATGTTTATGTGTTGCTAGATATTATTATTATTATTATTTCTACATACATATTAAGCATGGGAAATGTTGAAAATTTCAAAACAACTTCTTTAAACCCCTGCGAAGGTGTCTGGATTATTACAATCACATGACACTACATTTGAGAAGTTTTTTTTCGATATCTTTAATTTAATGAATATATATGAAGTACTTTCTTAATTTGAATTGAATCAAGAATTATAGATATTTTATGAGTTTATTTATTGTACTGTTATTCGTGGTGGAATTCTATTGTATTAAAATTGAAATTGGAACAGTTTTTTAATTTTAATAGATATTTTAAATAGGCACGTTTATTATGTACATATTTTCATTAATTGTTCTAATAATGTACAAAAATAAACATTTGCAATATATGAAAAATTAAAATTTGAATAAAAAATTTGTAATAGGTGGCACGCGAGCTGTTTGAAAACTGAATGTACTGCTACTGAATAAATGGAACAAGGGAGGTGCGTTTGTGGGATGGGGGAGCGGGAGAGGGGAGAGTGTTGACGGGGAAGGTAGAAGGGGAACGTGGGAGGGGAAGGGGACGCAGGAGAGGAACGGGGTCGCACGGGAAAGGACATGCTGGGAAAAACAATTTATTTCTTTAAATACGGCATTGGAACGTATGCCTGGAACCACCAAGTTTAACATAAATCTCTTACATTTTCGGGATTTTGCTGGTATTAAAAATTTTGACTGACCCGAAAAGTCATGGACAATGTGATAACTCAGTGCAAAAGTAAATATTTTGGCTAAAGCCTCAAAATAGCTTTTTGCTCATTCTGGGCGAAAAAAACACAAAGTCATATTAATTTTGCCTCACACACACCTCAAAATAATGATTTATGGATGGAAGTTCCAATTTCCTCTCCATTCATTTGATATAACTCAAACAATTTAGTTTCCTTTAAAGGTACACAGGATTTATCTTGTACCAGCAATTAAAGTGGCTTCCGTTGTAACAAACAGAAATGAATATCAACACAACTAACAACGCGATATTTCAATTTTGAACGGGACAAATTTGCTTCGGAGCGGATTAATAATACAATTTGCAACTTTCCAGAGTTGAAAATAAACAAGCGCTCACCTTTAACCAAGTAATATTTTTCTTGCCCGGGGTTTCACTGTCTAAATTAAACGAAATGAAATCTCGCTTAATTTTCCTCTGTTGTCGCCATTTAGCTTCGAAACTTTTCCGCGTTGTCCGTTTTTTGCGAAAATAATTAGAGGATCTTTTGTTCGCCTATTTTGAACTGTACCAACCGTAATACAACCATCAGGATTCATTAAATACGGGATCTCCTCGCCGCTTCTGCGATCCTGGGGGCTTCCGGAAGGAAACCCTTTTTCAATGCTTTTTTTTATCGCAACCATTGTTCCCTAAACGGTTTTATTACGTTATTATTCTAATATTATGCGTTCTGAAAAGTTTGTGAGATTTTACCTAATTAGTACAAAGGAAATTTTATTTTTGATTGGGCCTCTCATTCATCATCATCATCATCTGTGGCTCTACAACCCAGGTCGGGTCTTGGCCTCCAGCAGAGCCTGCCTCCATGACTGTCGGTGTTGTGCTGCGTTGCGCCAGTTTCGGATGCCGATGGTGCTTGCATCCTTCACCACTCCATCCAGCCATCGAAGCTTTGGTCTTCCAACTCTTCTCCGACCCCCAGGTGCACCATCCATAATTCGCTTTGGAATATCTCCTTCGCTCATTCTCTGGATATGTCCAGCCCACCTGAGTCTTCCAGTTTTGATTTCCTTGGAGATATTAGGGTCCTCGTAAAGATCGTATAGCTCCTGGTTGTATCTGATACGCCATTCTCCATTATCACAGACTGGGCCGTAAATCCTTCGCAGCACCTTCCTTTCAAAACTTTCTAGGGCTCCTTCATCACCCTTACTGATTGTCCAGCATTCCGAACCATACATAAGAACAGGTCATATAAGGGTCTTGTAAAGCAGGACTTTAGTTCTTCTGGTAAGGTGGCGAGATTTCATATGCTTCTGTAGCCCAAAGTAGTATCGATTTGCAGCTACTATTCTTCTTTTGATTTCGCTGGATACATTGTTGTCATTTGTCACCATAGTACCGAGATATACAAACTCGTTGACAGTTTCAAATGTATAATTATCTATCTGTATACTTGGTGGTTTCTGGCGTCCATGTACGGGCATATATTTTGTCTTCCCCTCGTTGATGACCAATCCCATGTTCCTTGCCGACGTAGCTAAGCTTTTAAACGCCGATTTTAGTTCATATTCTGAGCGTGCGATGATATCTATATCGTCAGCATAAGCAAGGAGCTGAACAGACTTGTTAAAAATATGGCCTGTGGTTTGTATACCTGCATTTCGGATGGCCTTTTCCAGCGCTAAATTGAATAAAATGCAGGCAAGTGCATCTCCTTGTCTTAGTCCATTGAAGGTCTTTAGGGTGTCTGACAGATCCTGTGTATTGGGTCTCTCATTAATAAACGATTTTTTAGACGTACCTATTCATATTATTTCAGTTATTCCAAGTTTCTTTCAATATCAATCAAATATATGATTTTGTCACTTTCTAAAGAGACAAATATTGTAAAAGAAAAAATGGAGTTAATGCATTTAAATATGGCTACTCAAGAGGAACGTTTGCGCGGCCGGTTTCGGCCCGTTTCATACAAATCTTAGATTTGGATTTAAGATCACAATACCCAATTAAACTGAAAAATTATTTTTGTAATCAAAAGGTGAGCTACTTTATTAATTTTGCTTTATAGTCCAATGAAGATTTTAACGTTTTATGATTTTGGAAGCCACTTGGCAATTATTTGTGAGTAAATGAAAAACACTTTTTTTTTTTAACTATATTTATCATAATATTATGGTGAAAAAAAAAATAAAAAATAAATAAAATTGCCATTTTTATGGGTGTAAATTTAAAATACAAATTTCCTATTTACGTACGAACAAAAGTTTGTCGTTTATATATTAAAATTACTACCCCAAAAATTGCATTTTTAACAATGTTCAATGTGGTGTTTTTTTAACGATATTATATTTGTAAGTAATACGAATATATTCCACTTTCTTTCTAATAATTTCATGGCAATTCAAGATTAAAAATATTTTTTTTTTTATTCTAATAATGTATCTCTGAAAGCTACCGTGGTAGAGGGGTAAGGCTCTTGAGTCGCAATCTGAAGGTCGCGGGATCGAATCCCGTCGTGGACACGAAAACGATTTATTTCTGTTATTTCTCAATTAATTCATTTAAAATAATGTATAGATATTTGCGGTGCGTTCCAGATTCTCTCAGTATCGCCCTGGTGTAAGACCACCATTCAGAATTGAAGACCACCATTGCCTGAAATGGCTTTAACCGAGTTTGATGACCAGATCTGACTAGCCAGGTACTTCTCCACCATCCTTTTTTCCATACCCCAATTGGGGATGCCATAGTCTCACTGGCTCCAGACGCGAGCAGCTGGGACTCTTAAGAGTATTCACAAAAAAAAAACGTGTACCTATAGAAGTATAACATTATTGTTATAAAACTATAAAAATTTCCGCTTCATTTTTTCAGATAAAATACATAAAGAATACGAGGGTATTGAAGAATATTTTATAAGAGTGATGGTTTACGAAACACTCTCGTAAATAATTATTTAACTGCATGATTAAGTTTCGACAGGTACATGATTGAACGTTATTTGCCCAAACACCGAAGGTATTTTAGTTTGGTGGTAAACATCTGGTAAGTAAGTTGATAAATGAAAACTAGGCAATATTGGATAAAAGTTTTTTTCAATTGATTACTTCACATTAGTCTATACCACTTTTTTCAGTTAAACAGTTCCTGACAGTATAATTAGTAACGACTAATACAAAAAATATAATTTTGTGAAAAATAACATGACCAACATATTTTCCATTAATGTAACATACCCATAATAGTAGCAATTTATAAGGAAATTTCATAGCTAGGCTAGACGGTTAGTAGGTACCTTTATGCTCAAAGTAAAGTATAGAATATGTAAATTATTTCATGCACTAGTGCAAATGCGTGGAGGTACTGCTGAACAAAAAAACATTATACTTTAAATTGGTAAATTTGTATAGACTACCAATAATTTCCACGTAGACTAACTAATAAACATTTTTTACAATAAGTAAAAACCGCACAAGAATCTCAGATATCCATGAGACTATTTTTAATTTTTTCATATTTTATTTATTAATTCAATTTTGGGAGGCGGGAATGGGTACCGCCGCCCCGGAACCTTTATTGGATAACCAACACCTCTGCCATAGGTCACCCCAAGTGGTTCGCTACGTTTGGTGATTTAGCAGGGGTGCCCGGGTTCATGGGGTGAGGTTTGTCTAGGTCTTGGAGGCGGATGACCAGGACATACTGAACCCCAGATTCCTACCCACCCCTTAAACCATTTTCCTTCCCAGAACTCTCCTCTCCTTCCTTTCCTTAAAAAAAACCCTCCACACAGCATCCTCAAAGATGACATAGGCCCTGAGGGAAATTATTTTCCTCAGGGCCTCCTGTGTGGAGCTTATGTGTAAAAAATAATTTAGCTTAATATAGAATCACTTCGCATTGTTTTATATACACAAGTACATTATTATATTTTAATTTATACTTTGCTTATTACACATAAAACTTATTACACAATTCATTTTCTTCTTTAAATATGCTTAATCTAGGAACATTTTTCATTTCACTATGAATTAAGTTATACATTTGGATGCCTTCACACATTTATACAGTAAACAAAACAGTGTTTTTGATATGTTCAATCTTTTTAGTTGAATGTTTTCTTTCTGTCTTGAAATACATGTGAGGAAGTCTTTATTGTAACATGGTTTGTCTCTAAAGTAAGTTGTAAATTTAAATATAAAACGTTATAGAAT
This sequence comes from Limnephilus rhombicus, assembly GCA_929108145.2. Lineage (NCBI taxonomy): Eukaryota > Metazoa > Arthropoda > Insecta > Trichoptera > Limnephilidae > Limnephilus > Limnephilus rhombicus. The sequence continues at coordinate 28,735,320 of OV815277.1, read as the reverse complement.
ATTCTTTGTTTAACACGAATTATTTCTAATTCCTGTATTGATTGTTAATTTCTGTATTGATTTATATTTACTACACAATAAAATTTGTGTCATTGCTCTAATCTGGATTTGTACTTTTTTAAGCTACCTACTTTACTAAGATAAAAAATAATGAAACCATAGTCTATACTTCTTTAGCGCTGTTGTGATTTGAAACTCGATTAAACAAAAAAGCAACACTAAAAAGTGACAAACACATTCATCTACTCTACAGGATTTAGCCTGCGAGAGAATGAGATAGAATCAACAGTCTCCTCTTTGTGCCCTCAACTCGTATCCTCCCCACTCTTGTCTACTTTAGTTTTCTGAAGGTTTCATATCTACCGTGTGCAAACTTTTTTCTTTATCGGAAATTTTTCCTGATTCTCCCAAGGCATTTTATTCCAATTGTGACTGTTAGATGATTATTACACTATCCGTTGCTTCTCCATGGTTGAACGATTGAATTCTACAGGTAAAAATCGTTATTTTTCTTTTGCTATACTGACCAGATATTGGCATGGCAAAGCCATCCAATACATTAAGTAAAGCTACGTAGTGCGATAACATCGGTCTTGAGAACTAAAAATTATTTTAATATTTTCCATAAAACAAAATTTTTATCAAGGTTGGTAGGAAAAAAAACACATATATTCAACTTCGAAAGATAAAAACAGTCACAGACGGATAGGGTACAATTTCGTTGACCCCTCCCATTTCCCCTTAATATAAAACATCCCCCCGAGGAATTTGTCTTTTGCTTCCTGCCCTATATTAGGGTCTGCAACACGAGGTCGCAAGATCAGAAAGGGTACCGTGATTCCTTGCTTTATGTGCGGTTGCCTTATCTATGGGACAAACCAAAAACATCAATTTTGTTTTCGGCATTCGATTTTCTATAAGAAATTCTCCACCGTAATACTTCGCAACGGCAACTGTGACGTCAGATCCAATATGAAACAATACATAAACGTCTGTCAGCATCACTAACGCAAATTTACCCTGTAATTACCAGTGTTGTGCATTGCTCTATATGAATAAATAGTGCATTTAATATTTGGTCCTTACATATAAAATTGGCGTTTTGCCGTACTAGCAACTTTGATCTCAAATATCTTCTCTTTGGTTAGGAATTCCAACTTCAAATTTATACAGCTATTTACTCATGTATTTGTGTTTCAAATATTGTAATTCATTTGTTTTTTCCTTACTTGTTTTTTTTTCTTTACGTCACTTAGTTTACAAATTGGAAAACTTGAAATATCGCGTTATTTACGAGTTCGAGTTCCAGCGTGGCACCAGTGCTGCAGAAACGGCTCGAAGGATTAATGATGTGTATGGCGACGGTGTCGCAAAAGAAAACACAGTGCGTTTTTGGTTCCAATGTTTTCGTTTTGGAAATTTCGACCTGCAGAACAAGCCCCGTGGACGCTGGAGACCAAAGTTGATAATGCAGAATTGCTATTGTGGAAGTGGATCCATCGCAAACCACTTCCGAGTTAGCTGCAGGCAGCAGTGTTAGTGATAAAACTGTTTTAATCCACTTGAAGCAAATTGGGAAGGTAAAAAAGCTTGAAAGATGGGTACCTCACGAATTAAGTGAAGCAAATCAACAAACGCGCGTTGACTGCTGCGTTGCATACCAACATACCGTTGGCTACCAAATTAGAGGAGCTTTAATTGGAATGTCTAAGACATCCACCGTACTCTCCGGACCTTGCCCCAACAGATTACCATTTTTTTCGAAATTTGGATAACTTCTTGCAAGGGCAAAAATTCAACTCCGATGGGGCAGTCCAAACCGCCTTCAAAGATTTTATTGATTCCCGTCCGAATGGTTTTTTTAGTAAAGGGATCGATGAACTACCTATGAGATGGCAAAAGTGCATAGATAGCAATGGTACATACTTTGATTAAATAAATATATTTTATTAAAAAAAAATCGACTTTATGTTCCTCCCATACAAATCGCCAATTTCATATAAGGACCTAATATTATTTTTAAATGGCTATCTTACTGCCACTTTCCGCTGATAGTTGTGGCTAACTGTCACAAAATTCACGAAACAAATATATTTTAATCTGAATGTTTCGTATTTTTTTACCGTCTTTTAATCTCTTTGAATGGTTTGTTTATAGTTGGCATAACTTTCAGCTTTTGTGAATTGCCGGCCACTAGTAAATTTCTTGGAGTTATCAGTAGACATTATAAAGGAGAATGAGGGAAAATGCATGGGACTCGGCCCAATCCCTCAATAATTTAAACCAATAGATTGTTGATAGTTTATATTATCTGTTAAAGGTTTTTAAAGTAAAACAATAGTTACTATTATGGATAAGGTCAAATGTACGTCCTTTCGGAGTCGTATTGTCGTGAAAGTAATCTATGTACATATTAAAATGTTAGATTGATGAAAAAAAAGTATAAGTACAATTGATTATAAAATAGGTAGGCGAGTAAGAGATATTAAGATAATTTCAAGACAGTAATAGACCCCTAACAAACAGATATTTGAAATTAGTCGTAATAGTACCTAACTTATAATATTATGTTCTGTTTAAAAATATCTATCCATTTGTGGTTTACACGACGAAATTAAAAAGGCGTGAATTCCACGTACCAATAAATAATACTACAATGCCAGAATTTCACACGGACGAAATTATACGTGGAGAGAATTTTACCCACTTAATTTACACATACTGGAAAGTACACTTTTTTACATGAGTACCGCCCAAGAGTCCCAACTGCTCCCACCTGGAGCCAATGAGACTATGACATCCCCAATTGGGGTATGTGGTGAAGCTGAAGGTAGTGGGGAGGGGAAGAAGATAGAAAAGAGGAAGGTGAGAAACACCTTGCTATTCAGATCTGGTCACCAAACATGGCCAAAGCCATTTATTTATTTATTGCTTCTTTACAATATAAATACATTTTTTTAGCATGTATTTTTTAACTCCACTATGGTTCGCCTGTATCGGGGTTAATAATTTCACAATTTAATAAAAACCATTTCAAGCAAAGTTTCAATTCTGAATGGTGGTCTTACAACAGGGCGATACTGAGAGTATCTTCCTTTCTGGAACATGCCGCAAATATACTTTATATTATTTTAAATGAATTAATTGTTAAATGATACAAGTTAATCAAATGCCGGGATTCGATCCCGCGACCTTCGGATTGCGAGTCAAGAGCCTTACTGCTGAACTACACCGGCCGTCATACAACGTCATCACCTACACATTAAAATCTAAATTAACCTAACCTCACATTATCTAACTATCGTTTTTTTTATAAATTTGAAAATTATTTACAACACACTTAAACACACTAAAATTTAAACCTATTAAAAAACATAATTTTTGACTTGTAACTGTAATTCCGTCCGCTCATATACTTACCATTCGCGTAAATATTATTCCCGTTGAGAGGCGAGTCCAAAACAATCTATTCTCCTTTTCTTATTGAACTTTAAAATCTGAAGAATTAATCTTTCGGTAGTACCTTTGAATTTTGACCATACCTTCTAATGGTGGTCTTCGTGAAGAAACAATGCATATTAATATTTGTCCCAGTGGAGACTAAAAGCCCTGTTAAACAGGGTGCTATAAATTATGCAGTGACCCCTTAGGCGGTAATAATATTCAGTCTATTTTCACATATATAAGCGCCATGAACAGGAACAGGGCACATACATCGGGAAATATAACCCTGGCAGAATGCATTAGCCAAAGGTTCACACAGAGCATTGAATCTTAGAGAATTGCAATTACGTAATTGCCAGATTACTACCCGGCTTTTCCCGATCTGCAATACAATTTTGTGGAAACTTGAGTAGTTGATTTATTTTTTGCAAATAATATGGCGTCTCTTTTAATTTTTAATAATTAAAATGGATTTTTTTTAAACTTTAACTCACGACGGAGATTTATATCGTCAAATAAAAAAGAAAGCGTCAGTGGTATAAGTTAATAAATACCTCACAACGCGAATTTCTAACGATTTATAACATATTTCCCTTGATACTTCAAGTTTTTAAGATCTTAAAAAAATTAACATGTATTATTTTTGAATAATTTACATATAATGATGATCTCATACACTTGCGGGGCTGAAAAAGTAACTGCAAATATGAAATTCCCTCGGTAGAAAAAAATCGCGAAGTATGCCATGCAAATTATTTAAAAATCATCTGATTTTATTATAACAAGACATAGGTAAGAAAAAAATCACGGTTTTTTTTTTTTAATATGTGTCGAGATGTTTGTTCTCTATTTTATATAAGTCATCCTTTATTATTTTTTTAAATTTAGCTCTCCTTCTAAAATTTGGTTTTTACGTAAGTCCCTTTCAAACTATTTTCTTCTAATTTAAAATAAAACAATAACTTTGAAAACACAACTTTTATTTTTATACTTTATGCCGACCGGGTTTCGCTACAACCGTAGCTTCATCAGGGCAGTATAATACTCTACTAACATTAGGTTACATGTGTGTTATAATATATAATTTACCAAAAATGGGCTGGACTCGTCAAGTGGAGGAGGAGGAAGGAGGCATAGATGGAGAATTGGGAAGGGAACGGACATGTTCTTTATCAATAGGGAACAATCTTAATATGGGACTTTTATTTAAATTTAGTTGATTATTAACTACCTTACTATTAGTGTTTATGGCTTTCCTAAGTTCAAGTGCCTCTAAATTATCCAACCTTATACCGATATTGTTTTTATGAATAAGTTTGGCGCCAGCGTTTTTGTCAAATTTATGATCGTTTTCGATCAAGTGGTTTGCAAATTCTGAAAATCCCGAGCTGTGTAAACATCTAAGATGTTCTTTGACACGGGTGTTTATGTTGCGCGCTGTTTTACCAATATAAAAAAATGGGCAGTCGCTGCATTGAAGTGAATAAATTCCCGAGTGAGATGGACTGTCTTCCTTATCCTTACCGTTCATTAAAAGTTTTACAAAGTTATTGTTTTATTTTAAATTAATAATGCCACATCACAAAGTATCCGCTTCATATGAACAAATATTTTCTTCTACTTTTTGAACGCTTACTACGGAACCTTAAGATTGGATAAAAAATAGTATATACCTTTCAGGACGCCACGACAGCTTTTAACCAGGGATTCCTGATCTTATTATTGGCAGTAAAACACGTAGATGGCATTTTGATTTCCGGTGAGACACATTTTTTGTAATTAAAAACAAAATATCTTCATTTCTTTTATGATGTGTATGATTCCCACTGTCAAATGATATGGGAACGGGACGATGAATGAAAATAAAGGTTTGCAACAGTCACGTATTTCGATCTATACAGTTCTATGCAACAGTGGTGCTCAGTAAAACATTTCCGTCGAACACTTATTTTGCCCGTGGCAATCAGAGGTATCGTAATATAACTTGAGGGCACTTCTAGGCTGGTAATGTTCTGTGGCACATTGAACGAGACCTTTGGCATGAATGTAGGGGGAAGGTATGAAGGTCGAGGTCTAGGTACCAGAATTTCAAGAATCCGCGGCATAATTTATGATTAATCCCTTCGTGAAAGAGTGTACATTTTCAATAGGATGTGGAACCAGTTAAGGGTAGGGCCCTTGGAAAGGTAATAAATAATCATATTCCAGCTATCGAATTATTATCACAAAAATGTTAAGTGTTATTTTAGGGGTAAAATATGGATGAAAAATTGAGTGGTATAGTGTCTGTACGTAGTTTATGGCATGTACGAGCATTATAATTTTCATAATAAGGTATGATTGACGTTCAAAATTATCGTCTGGTTTAGGAATAGAGTGGGTGTTATTTTGCACCCGCAACTCTAATAATGGGCCAGTGGTTTTCAGGTAAAATGAGCACATTTGAAATCAATTTTCCAGGTAAGCTAACCATTATTTTCATTAATGAAAGCAGGATAAAGCTAGCAGATACCACACTCCAGCAAGGCTAACTGCAATAAACTTGGTGTTTTAGTTTAGAATTAAATTATCACACCCTTCAATATAATTTCCACAGCTGCAGAGCTAGCCTTAGACAAAAAACGATAAAATTGTGTCATTCTGTTTTATCAGTCACTAGGCATCATATCCTGCAATAGTTTGAAACTAAGGAAGCTAAACAAAAGTTTCTACCACGCCGATGAAGTGAAGGAGAAAGTATACGATAAAAATTAATTCTAAGTAAATTGACATCGCAAATGAAACAAACGACAATTTGAAAAATATGATTTCATGTGAAAAGTGTAAAGTAAATATTTTTTTAGTTGAAGGAAATCGACAGGCATGATAGCTACATCACACAATTACTTCAGGGTTTACTAAATATTGACGCATTCTGAAAAATAATCAGAAGAGATGTTTAAAAACTTGCACCATCAGCTTTAGGTTGATTGAAAACCAAGCATCTTCAAAATTCATCATCAATGTATTAACACGTGAGTGCCATAAACCTACATATGGCATAGGTTTGTATGAAATATAGTATAGCAAATGGATAAATATATAATATTCTTGTTCTCCGCATCTGGAGGGCCTTCCAACCCTCGTCAGGGCGGGAAATGCTATGAATACTACGGGGGACGATTTTGACCCCAAACCATTCGGGCTCAAGTTATGGCTGACATTTTTATTAAATCACATTAGGGCTGAATTCAATATACCAACTATTCTTCTGTGCCGATCTACGCATAAATGCTAGACATGTTATTCGCGATAGAAGCCTTTCACAAAACCTCAAAATATCCTACCTCAGAATTACCGTCATTACGTAACCAAACGTCATTCTGTAACCAAATTCCTAAGTTAACTTTACCTCAGAATGATGTTACTGAATGTCACCTTTTGTGACCTACGGCACGTGTTTTCTGAATATGAGTAGTACCTATAATTTAGTATCTATAACTTTTCTCCAACACCTTCAATCTTCTATATTATTGAGGAAATGTTAATAAGTGAAATGAGACAAAGGTATTAACTAGATATAATAAATGAGATGTCGTGTGTGTGGTAATTCTGTTCATTAGATACATAATACTTAAAAGGAAGGAAAGATGTGCGATTCACTATAAAGTTTTGATCCCTTCCCTATGAAACCTACCGGTTTCATACATCAGGGAAGTTGTAAAAATACCGAATAAAGTAAAAATGTGATCGCTGGGACGTACGTGTTATAAAACCATGTGGACCATGGATGGATCATGGACCAATTGAAGAAAATCGTAATCAACACAAAATGGTTACAATTGTAAAATTAATGTGATAAAGATGAAAATGGAGATTTAAGGTTACTTTATAAACGTGTCAAAAAGAACAAGAAGATGAATGACGACGATTTGGAAGGGAGATTTATAAATGCGAATGATAATGAGCGCGTCAATATTAAAATATTAAAAATAATTAAACCTACATCGTAATATGTTTTGTGTAGTACATATTTTTGCGACCAGTTCCAGAGTTGTAGACTCTTTCACGCCCTGGTGAAAGTCCATCACTCAGAAAACAAATCATTGTATGAAATGCTTTAATCGTGTTGGGCGACAAGATCTGATTAGTCAGATACTTCCCACCTTTCTCATCCCCGTCTCCTTCCTCTTCATTTCCTTCCCCTATCTTCAGCCTTAAGATATGCTCAAATTTGGGATGCCATGGTTTCACTAGCAATTAGAATTCTTTTGATAAAAATTATTCAAAATTGATGAAATTATTGATGTACTGTACTGTTTATTTTACAATTTTTATACCGCTGTTTACGTATTTGTATTAATACAATTCTGTTAATTTAACCAAACGATCTACTTGTTAATTATCATCATTGTTATTATATACCGATTAAAAATATACCATTAACTGGGGTACCCGACTTCGCTCAGGGAGTTGATATGAGATTGCACTGACGTTCGAACCCACGACGGATCTTGCTTTATACACCCCTACCAATGGGTAGCCCCACCTATTAGGTCCACAATGTTCCAGAACATTCCACAAAATTCGAGATTGTTCTGCAATGTTCCAAAATAATCTGGGATGTTCCGGGATTTTTCCGAACGTTCCAGACTATTCCCGAACATTCCACAATATTACAGAATGTTCCGGCTTGTTCTGGAATATTGTGGAATACTCTTGAATGTTTTGGAGTGTTCTAGAAATTTCTATAAAGCGAAACTTTCAGCCCTTATATCTTCAAAAGCATGCCTTACTTGGTCGCATGGTATGCTTGGTCGAAGCATTCAGGTAAAAACGGAAACCTACTTCATGTATGGGTTGGATAGAGGGCTACCACACCATATAACTCCCTTGATCGTACCGGGACTCGTTTCTAAGTTTTAGCGGCACGCATATTGTAGTACATTTTATGTTTAATATATATTGATTATTGCATAAAATATATTGATTATTGCAAAAAATAATATATATTGAATATTGACTTGAGGCATTCGAGATGTGGATCTACAGAAGAATACTTAAAATAAGCTGGATGGACAGGGTTACAAACGAAGATGTTATGGTTCGGATGAATAAAGAAAAGGAAGTAATTAAAACTATAAAAATCCGAAAACTTCAATATCTTGGACACGTGATGAGACATCCAGAGAAGTATGAGATCCTGCATCTCATAATGCAGGGAAAGATTGCCGGAAGACGGGGCCCTGGAAGAAGGAGAACCTCATGGTTGAAAAACCTGAGACAGTGGTATGGCCAGTCTACCGTGGAGCTGTTCCGGGCTGCAGTAAACAAAGTCAGCATAGCCAACATGATAGCCAACGTCCGTTAAACGGACAGGGCACAAGAAGAAGAAGATTGCATAAAATTTTGCCAATGTACCTGCTGACAAACCGCATAAGTAGTAAAGCAGGATTGAATGATAATAAATAAATAAAAAGATTATTACATTTTTTAAGCTCTAAACCTTTTTCACAATCTCAGGCTATATTGTAAGAAATGCTTTTATCTACTTTTGAAGGCATTAAAATAAAAGATAAAGGCGGATCACATTTTTCGCCGTACCTGTTTCATAAATTTAACTTTTATGTAGAAAATGTGAAAAGATTTTTTCTGGTTGAGTGGGGAAAACTGTTATAGCGCTCTGGTCGCCTTGCGCTCCGTTTTCCAGTTTAATACAATTTTATGTAATGGACAAGAAAATAATCCTATTTAGCTGAAAATAATTGCGAACACAATATTCTATTGCATATTATCTCAAGTAAACCTACACCATTATAGTATTCAAAAGCGTACGGCCTAGATTTTTGTTTTTGTAATTGCGAGAAAGAAGATTTTAAAGTAAATTTATGTTAAACTGACCTAAAATGATCAAGATTAGAAATTAATCCGAGCATCTTTTTACGAAACTGAGTCATAAAATGTATTTGATTGTGGTAGGTGGCATGATTTTACAAAACAATGTAATATGAAATCATTAATAATCAAATTCCGTTAACCTCTTCTGAAACAGTTCCCTCCCTCCCCCCCCCCCCCTCCGTTACTTACCCAAACTGTAATTATTATGTTTGTCTCCCTCTTTTCTATTTGTATTTCTTTCTGGCACCAATAAGGTGTCGCCTATTCTATTGATATCTCTTTCACTAATTCTCTTAATTTCTTTTATAAATGTGTCTGTATCTAATTTACTTCAGTTGATATAATAAGCCCTGATGAAGCTTGAGCTAAGCGAAACCTGGTTGGCTGTTAAATATTAATTCCAATAAAAAGTGGTGTTTTACAAAGTGTGTTTTGTCATTAAATATATAATGTCACACCACAAAGTTTTTGTTCCTTCGATAAAAATAATATGACATCATTTAATTAAAAGCAGTACTGTTGTTCTTCTGATTCACACTTTTTCTCGTAATGCATATTTCTGTAGGAAAATGGTGGAATTTAGTGACACGTTTTTAAATCATCTAAGATACAAATTACACAGGTGTGAATTTAACGTACTAATAATTATACTGCTAGAATTAAACACACACGGACGAAGTTACGCATGGTTGAAATTACACTTGGTATAAATCTCTATCTCTATCTCTATCTCTATCTCTATCTCTATCTCTATCTCTATCTCTATCTCTATCTCTATCTCTATCTCTATCTCTATCTCTATCTCTATCTCTATCTCTATCTCTATCTCTATCTCTATCTCTATCTCTATCTCTATCTCTATCTCTATCTCTATCTCTATCTCTATCTCTATCTCTATCTCTATCTCTATCTCTATCTCTATCTCTATCTCTATCTCTATCTCTATCTCTATCTCTATCTCTATCTCTATCTCTATCTCTATCTCTATCTCTATCTCTATCTCTATCTCTATCTCTATCTCTATCTCTATCTCTATCTCTATCTCTATCTCTATCTCTATCTCTATATCTATCTCTATCTCTATCTCTATCTCTATCTCTATCTCTATCTCTATCTCTATCTCTATCTCTATCTCTATCTCTATCTCTATCTCTATCTCTATCTCTATCTCTATCTCTATCTCTATCTCTATCTCTATCTCTATCTCTATCTCTATCTCTATCTCTTCTCTACATATTATTAATTAAAGTCCTCCGCGTCGTCTGTCTATCTGTCTGTCTGTCTGTCTGTACGCGATAAACTCGAAAACTACTTAACGGATTTTCATGCGGTTTTCACCAATAGATAGAGTGTTTCGTGAGGAAGGTAAGTATGTAATTTGCCAAGGATTTGTGTAAATTGGTTGAAACATAACGATAATTATTAGAAGTGTCGGAGAAAGTCAAGCCGCCTGGTAGCTTTCGTCGAAAACGCTGCCTAATCCTTTTGCGATATAACAGAACAATGCATGGTGGGATAATCCTCTTTTATAGATCTACAAAAAAGTCCGTGAAGGCATATATGGTCACCTACATTGCGGTAATTAAAAAGTTATTTAGATGGAAACAGTATTAATTCTTATTACCTTAAATACGTTAGTTTTTTATTTATTTATAACATTACATTTGATACATTTGTATGGCAAAAAAAACATAATAATAACATTGAAAAATAACTATAAAATGTGTACAAGCATTATTATGTCTTGTGGGTCGATATTAGTTCCTAGCTAGGCAGATTGCCCTTTCTAAGGAACCAAATGCTGGTGAGAATGTAAAAAAAAAAAATTTTCACAAAGTGTTCATTTTAATTATTTAAATTAAATATACATTAATAAAAATGCCAGAAAATTTATTCTGTAACAAAAAAGCAAAAGAAAAGAAAAATGTTTTTTTATTTAATTTTTTATTTAAATAATATACGTACTAAATTTTTACTAAATGTGCCGTTAATAGGCCATGTAAAATTTTAAGTGACATTATTTAATAGTTCCCCAAGCATTTCATGCACATTATTATAATCTTTCACACCATCTCTACGTATTATAAATTAAAGTCCTACGCGGCATCTGTTTGTCTCTTCGCAATAAACTCAAAGACGGCGGTGATTATAAAGGTTGGATAACCATCCAGTAGATGAGGTTGTGTTTTATTAGCTACAGCAACGCGTGGCCGGGTCAGCTAGTTAAGATATAAATTAAACTTGGAAAGAATGCAAAGTTCTTAAATTACACCCGCTATAAATGCACTTGTCGATAAAATTTTTGTTTAATAGATTTTAATTTTGGTGTTTTCAAATTTTGAAAAAAAACTGATGTTAGATTTAGCAGAACAATAGCCGTTTATATTAATTTAAATTTGAAAATAGCCATTGATACATTTTTTATTGCATTTCGTCCTTACACCGCATCTGACGTACGAGATTTGGTATTTTTAAATTTAAAATATTGTAAAACTTCACCAGACCATTTAAATTTTATTGAATACATTTATCCCTTACTAATAAGCGTGTTTTAAGTTTTACATAACTCATATACAACCACTAATGATTAGGTTGTTTATCAATTATGTTAAATTTAAAACACGTTTATTATGGGTGAATGTTTCATTATTATTTAATTTAAGGAATCTATTTGAGGAGAGAATGGAGTAAACATGGATTTTGAAGACACTCATATTGTAGGTAGGAGGAAACACAGAAGCCTGCAGATCGTTCCACATCCGGACTGTTGAACTCGAGAACGAGTCAGACAAATATCAACCATGTACATATGATGAGCACGTGTTTAGAGAAGATCAACAGGACGCTAGGTCCTCGGAGCATCTTCTATTAAAATACCGGTAGCACAAGGACACCTTTCCCACCTGATAACTTGGCTCTAAATATTGCAATCCGTTTGTATGGGAGAATCAATCAATCGCCCGTTTCTGCACGGAGTCGAGGTTTTTTTTCAGGTATTTCGGGGCTGCAGACCAGAGGTGGCTAGTGGCTACCAAATTCTTCCCTGAGACGCACTTGCAATTTGTACAGGGTTAGAAAATTGATACAATAATGCTGTTTAAAAAAAATCCAATTAAAGAATGAACATTTATGACGGGAAAACTTATAAGCATTATACAACTAGGTAAATAACAGTTTTTTTGGAAAATTTTCTCGAAAAAAGTATGTTCAATACATTCTTACATAACTTCTCTTCGCATTATTTCACCCAGGGGCTGTACTCCTACATAAGATGAACGGCAACTACCAAAATGAACTTTAACATTTCCGCAACTTTGACTGGAGAAAAAGTATTTTTAACGTTCAAGTGAATGGTGAGTTCTGAGTCGAGTGATTTCTGTATTATGATTAAATATAAAGGACTTTCGTTTTTTTTTCAATAAAAACACTACGTTTGACATTCTTAGGTATTTATAATTTTTGGGTCTTTGCTAGATTTTGCGACATCAGACGAATGATTAAAATTATTTAATAAATGATCGGATTGGTTAATATTCCAAAATATGGTAAGAGCGCATTAAAATTTTAAATATTTCATATTATCTAGTACCTGGTAGGTACACGAACAAGAAATCTTACATAATTGCCTTTTCTGATATAAAGAAAAGTTGTTTGACTTAATTCGAAAATATCAAAAAGCAACCAACAGTGGACCCGTGGTAATCCGACAAACGTTTTGCAGGGCGATGTCGTATTATTGAATTTGTCGGATTTTAGAGTACTGCCTAAGACCTTCTATAGTCCGGAATGTTTTGAATAAGAGTAGGTACCTTGTAATCCGACAAATTACAAATCAAAGAATCTATTTGAATTGCGAATCATACTACATATACACCAGACCTCCAAATCTTCCGAAGTAATCCGTATTTCTGGGGGCAATGCATTCCAACATTGACAAAATGCAAAAACCAAATCTTTAATTTTTATCTTTGTTCCCCTACCCGCCCACTCTACACTAATACCTACCCACCCAATCTACATTACTAACTAACAACGGCTCCACCCCTACCATAATAAAATATTGTTCTAAACTGTCAAATTAGTATAAGCTTTCCCTGACGAAGGAACGTTTGTTCCGAAACCGGTCGGATTCGCACATTTTATAAGGGGTTTATACAAAGTTGTATTGTTTCATTTCTTTAATTTTGAGTTCTTTTAACGTTTTTTTATGGGCTGGTCCTTAGATACGGCTCTCAGAAGTAGGTTTAGGCTTGACAAACTGAATAAATAGTCTGATCCTGATGTGTCGGATTACACAGGGCGCCGGATTACCACGGATCCACTGTACTTAGGATTTTGTAGATGCCATCCTCATGTACGTTTTGAATTGGAACGCTTCTTTAATCTTTTTATATATATATATATATATAAACCTCGCGTCACGATGTCTGTTCAAGATAAACTCCGAAACTATTTAACCGATTTTGATGAAATTTGGCTGAATGTAATTTGTAACTGTATGTAATTTGGTCCATCTTAAAAGGTAGGATAGTTTTTATATCGATCATTGACCTAAATATTTATTATTGCGAATCAAATGTTTTATTTTTAATTTTTAACTTTATGAGTAAAACCTCAAATTGTAATATTTAAATAAATAAAGATAATATAAGCGAATTGCCCGGAAAGCAAGAGGTCCTGGGTTCGAGTCCCAGAGGTGTCAATATGTTTTTCTGATTTTTCTGTTTCCAGATTTTCGATTGAGTTTCGCTTATATTATCTTTATTTATTTAAATATTACAATTTAAGGTTTTACTCATAAAGTTAAAAATTAAAAATAAAATATTCATCCTAGACTTGCCGAAAAGTCGATAGATGTCGCATATTAAATAAAATGGATAAAGATTTATCCAGACACTATCTAGAGAGCATTTAGTTCGGGTTTGAATCTTGCAATCATACATAAAAGATAGTTGCCAATTATATATGCGTTAAAGAAAATGAAGATAATGTAGGTGGTTCTTAGTCGAAGTATGGTATAGTTAAACATGACCGAATTTCATATCGACACCGTGGCGCAGTGGTTAGCGCGTTTGACCGGAAAGCAAGAGGTCCTGGGTTCGAGTCCCAGAGGTGTCAATATGTTTTTCTGATTTTTCTGTTTCCAGATTTTCGATTGAGTTTCGCTTATATTATCTTTATTTATTTAAGTTAAATGTTTGTTTTAGGACAATGCTTTGTAATTATTTGTATGTTCCATAAGTTTCTAACAGGTGGCGGTGTAAGTTAATTTATCGACACAACCCTTACTTATCGAGATTGGGTAACCATCTAGTTGATTGCGTTGTGTTTCGTTAGCCACAAAAACGCGTGGTCGGTTCAGCTAGTTTCTTATAAAAATCTGAAATTGGCAAACCACGTTGTAAGTGAATTTCTGATGCAGGTGTCTCGTATGGAAATAAATGTTTCGCTTGTAAACTTTTACGCCATCGAAAACTTATCAAGTACCTTCAGTTGTTTTATTATTAAAGTTATTACGTTATTTAGGCATTTGCTTTTCATGTTACTTTGCGGTTTAACAATAAATTAATATTAACAAAATAAAGTAAAAAAGGTTTTTTTTTTGTCCAAAATTACTATTTTTGTAACAAATTGAAAATAAAACCGACTATCTTGAGCGTTTTCTTATAAAAATAAAAACGCGAAAGCTGGACACGAATCGTTCAGACAAAACAGGGTGTTCCGAGAGATAAGGGGAAAGAACCATCCAGTTCCGCACAAAGGTCTTCGTTTTTTATTGGTAGTTTACTCAAGTATTTATCATCCCCTCCGAACCATTGTCGGCAAACCCACCCTTATAGAAAATGGCATTAAGGTTGCTTTTTGGAAACGAAATAGGTATTCTCCGGTAAATGTTGTAATTTTTTATCGAATTCGTTTCCATTCAATTTGAGCCCAATAAAACTCATTTAGAGTAATGTGCAACAATATTTTTGGTCAAACCTTTAAGGTTCTAAATTTTTGGGGTTTTTGAGGAATGGGTTTGATTGATCAGGGCTCTTGTGTTATGTTCTAAATGGAAGGCTTGTTCATTTATCTTTTACATCTCGTTGCCGGTTTTATCGATAAACTAACAAAAAGCAATACATTTATGGGCTCATTTTATTTTCAAAATGTTTAGTTTTTTCAGCAACCGTCGCAAAGAAATAGGCCAACCACCGATAAAATATGTTTACATTGAATAATACACCTGTCAAGATTCAGCAAAACAAAATTCTGCAAAAAAAGGACTTACCTATGTATTATAGCCTCTACTATCCCAACGAAAGAATTGCGGTTGTTAAATACAGCAGGAAAAATATTTAAAAGAAAAGTACTCGGATGAACTTATTAACTCTTTTCACCAACAGTAATTGCAAATGGAAACCAAAAAAATACATGTCAAGAACTCGTGTGGAGTATACATTGTTAAATTGGTAGTATATAATTATGAAAAAGGTTTTCCTTTAAGATCTCAGGTCTCTAACGTAACGCTAGATGTTCGCTGATTTGCTTGGTCTCGCCTAAAACAAGGATCTGTTCGATATTAATGTTTACTCATTACGTTATCTGAAATATGCCCTCGAGTAAAAACTCAGAGCTGTGTGACATGTGACGTACTTGTAGAGATCCACCCCTGCTTCGTTCCCCTCCCCATTCCGAATTCCTCTCCCCCCTCCTGGAATCCCCTTCCTCCTTCCCCACTGCCGCTAAACTAGATGAAATACAGACATTTTTCAAACAACTCGCGCGCCACCTATTGTAATTTTTTTATGCAAATTTCATAACGCCAGAGCTCACAAGTATATACAGAAACCTTGGCTAGCATGCGCACAACAACTTATAAAATTTTCATCGCAATCGGATGAATTGCATGAATCGTAATATAGTAATTGTGTTGAATAACAAAACTGGCTGAATGCTAGTATCTTTACTAAGGAACGTTTTTAAGATTGCCGGTTACTATTCCTTAACTTCATTATGTCCATATTTTCCGCCCTCGCACATAGTTATTATATAAAGCTTACCTACCTATATACATTATTTATATACATGTGTAGGATTATGGAATGTGTGCAAACCGGTCACGTGAATTTTGGGAAAGTCAGGGATCCCATCTGTCCATAGCCCAACGGACACAAAATCTCGTGAAATATCACATGAGTGGTTTTTCGTGTAATTTTTACAGGGTTTATATTCCATAAATAGTTCAGAAATATGACAAGAAAATCTATTAAGGCCTGTGAAACTGATAACTTCGTAAAAATGTTACTGAAAAAAAAAACATTATTTCTGTTTTAGGGAGGACAGAAATTTCATGCCCTTATGATTACTTTCTCTAACGTACTAAACTTAACTCGCACAATTTCCTCGCAGGGGTAAGCAGATGGGAAGAAAAGGTCCAAAAATCTATTCTGGCGTACTATTCAGGGTAAACCACAACTACCCTACTAGGCATAGAGAAGCACAAATGTTTATTATTGATAAATCTCATAATGTATACGGTGATAGAACAAAGAGGCATAAAATTCCGGAAATATTTAACGCATTACCTGAAAATATTAAAAATGAGACATCTTATTCAAAAATCAAAAAAAAAGTTAAATCATTCTATCTCAGTAGAACATGAAATCAAATAATAATGTATACCTAGATCGAATATTGATTAAATACTTGGAAATTACTATCATACACTGTATTCTTAAAAATCATAATAATTAGTAGTTTATAATAATTAGAAATTAATATTAAGTAATATACTTATTACTATGTAGTATTCTTAAATTAAGTATTAGGTATACTTAGTAATTACTATGTAAAACCTAAAAGTATTATAGTATTAAGTAAATGGGAAAAATGAGAGATTTATTACAATCAAACTAATTGATCAGTTTTGTAAGATTTTTGTAACAGAAATATTGTAAAAGTAAAAAAACTGAATAAACATACTAAAAAAAAAAATCCACAAACTTTATTCTTATTCCTGATGTGATCGGACTTAATTATATCATTGACTTGATCATGCCTTATTTGCCCGAGGTTTTTTGTGGTGTATTGTCATCTCAATAATATAAATTAAACAGAATAAAGTCTACTTTTTTATTTTATCTCATCACCTTACAGCCAAACATAAGTGTTTTTTTTTTTTACATGAGCTCCATACAGGAGGCCCTGAGGAAAATAATTTCCGTCAGGGCCTTTGTCATCTTTGGGGATGCTGTGTGGAGAGTTTTTTTAAAGAAAGGAAGGAGAGGAGAGTTATGGGAAGAAAAAGGGTTTAAGGGGTGGGTAGGAATCTGGGGTTCAGTGTGTCCTGGTCATCCACCTCCAAGACCTAAACAAACCTCACTCCATGAACCCGGGCACCCCTGCTAAATTGTTGGAATAAAAGCTCAATTGAAATAAAATGAATGGCACAAAGAAGCATTCATAAGTAGGCACACATGTAATTTTACACTATATTAGCTGTTTCCCGGCATGCGTTGCAATGCCATGTTCAAAGAAAAAAATAGTTTCTCCCTGCATGTCCTTTCCCGTGCGTCCCCGTTCCCCTCCCGCATCCTCTACCGTCCAGCGTTCCCCTTCCACCTTCCCCGACTACCCTCTCTCCTCTGCCGCACCCCCGTTCCGCAAACCCCCCCTCCCGCGTTCCTTATATTCAGTCCCATTACAATCAGTTTTCAAACAAGTCGCGTGCCACCTATTAAAATTTTTGTGTTCAGTTTTTCATTTTTCGTATATTACAAATATTCATTTTTGTATATTACAAGAACAATCAATCAAATTGGGTACCTTAGACAGGTACCTATTTGAAATATCTATAATTTAAAAAATCCATTTCACAATACAGCTGTCAAAAAAACAGCTGCCTGCTAAATTCAATTTCATCAAACGAGCGAACTGTCAAACGTGCGAAGTTAAAATAGTCGTTAAGTTTTCTGAAATTATTTAAAGTTTTCTGAAATTATCTGAAACAGGGATTCATTTTTATACGATTATGTATATTTATACGATCTATGTTCTTTCGTATGTAGTAGGACATTACTAAGTAAAAATAAGCCGGTTAGAAATTTTTATAAAGCACAATCAACAATATATTTTTTGCTTTGTTCCCTTAGATAGCTTTGATTAAAAATGTAAAACATGAAATATTTTTATAACAACGGGTGATGCCTGCGCGAACACGGTTATCACTAGATTGATATGATACAATGTGTTTCTGGCTTGAACAGTGTTTTAATTCTACGCAGGATTAACAAACGCCGTAAAAATTTTAATAAATATTTTTATGCGGAGAAATTCTGAAAGCAAAATTATTTTTAATATCTTTGGCTCCATGTAAAATTTCTACTGAAAATATTTCCTAACAAATAATAATATCCTTAATACCAACCCGTTTTTTAACGATACAACCACTAGAAAGTGGCTAGATGTCGTTTTCTTTTCTTTTACCTGTTTATTTTAAAGTGGTTTGAAGATTGTAGATTGATTTCACAAAAACAAAAATGTTTATTTTGTAGGATTTCGCAGAATTTGAACCTCCGTTCGCTGGATGTCTGTCTCTCTGGCCGCTGAGAGTTGTCAAGTGCTTACTCTCTGCGCTATGGGAGGACCGCACCAAGGTGCGAATTTACCGCATTATGTTAGAACCGATGAACCGTCAAATAGTAAATTTTAGTGACCCACTTCCGCTTCATCCGAATTTCAAATCACCAACGGGGCTTAAGAAGTTTCACTTCAAAAACATGTTTTAATTTCATATCATACCTAGAGAACATAGTAGAGTTCCAAGAGTCCGGGGCTAGTGGAATAGGCCACTTACATTGAATTCATAACGACTTGGAAAAAATCGTGTGGATAGATCTTATTATTAAGATTGCGAAAATGTTAGAAATTTTTTTTAGAAAAGTATACTTTTTTTATTTTTAAATAATTAAATCCATTATTTGGGCTCGTGACGTCACTACATCAAAATTTCCCATCTCCGCAAATGTTCCTATTAATTTTGTAAAATTCCACACTGATTTATTTTTTTTATATGGCATCACTTTGATTTCAGGCGATTTTTTTAATTCGTTCACTAGATTTATTGTTTGTTCTCTGCGAACTCATCATTTGGTTTGAGTTTTTGACAGATATTCTGAAGAGAACCCCGTACATTTTAGAAGTCGGTAAGTGTTTTAGAGGTGTAATGGTCATGGTGCTGATTTTAACAAAATCAAATTTTATAATATTCTTATTATTATTATAATTTATAAGTACAAGTATATTACATTGGATTTAGTAATATATACGTTGTACATTATAATGATTTATGACCAATAAGATGGATCAAGGAAAAAAATATTTATGAGATGTAATATTTTTGGTATGCCTCATTATTCTTCTGTGCCATTCGTGTGGAAAACGTTCTTTTTTTTAAATGATTTTCGGCTATGTATTTATCGTTTTTTCGCACCTATAAAATTATGTCCCGTCTTTCCGGTTTATAAAAAATTGTCTGATTTTTCGGATTGAAATTTTCAAAAAATCCCCAGGGTTTCAAAAATACGATTAAAAAAAAATACCGAATGTCTTAGAATATTTGTCTTAACCGGAAATTTTTTTTAAAAAATGTGATGCAAGTGGCCTATTTTCCCATTTTATTTCCCATTTTGTCGAACGATGTAAGGCTTGAGGTAGTTGAAATAGGGGAAGAAGGCGAATGGATGTATCTGAATATCCAGATCTAGTCAGTAAATATGAAATCATGAAAAGAAGTGGACGTAATTTTCAAATATGCTTAAAAACCGGTTTTAATAGTGATTGAGATTTTGTACTGATATTTTCAATGTTGGAAAAAAAATTATGAAAAAGGCACTTCAATTATATTCAGGAAATATATAAAATTATTACTATAAAATCTGTTGCATAACGTAATAATACAATATCCTTTTTTTATTTTCCCGAAATAATGTGAAAGCGTCTGTATCCTTTTATTGGTACTTATACCTCTATGCAAAGTCTGATCGTTAAATTCTAGTGAGATAGATATAAAACTGTGGATTTCGTTTTATTTCCAGCGAATAAATGTTAAAGAACTCGACCTTTGCTTGATTACAAGTACTTTGTATGATAATGGCAACATTTATTTGTTTTCCATTACAGATATTTCGTTTTACATTTGCCTATTTCGAGTTTAGGCCTGCTAATATATCGACCAGAAGCTTTTATTAAAATGGACAAGACAGACGTAAAAAAAGATGTGAACCAGATAAAATGTTTGAAAGAAAAAAAAAATTTCAACATCTTCGTTGGAATAAATTTCATTACATTATTTTCGTAATGTTCGTATTTTATTGAGAACGGATGCAACGAAGCAATGTTGAAGGAGAACTAATTGAGTGAAGATAAATTGGTTGGAATAAATTCAGTTAAATTAACTTTAGCCCTCCTCTTATGGGAACCAGAGCATCAAATTACTGGGTTATATGAATTATGAATTTGCTTTCCGTATAAGGTTATTATTATAATGGGTATCAAAGTGTTTTCTTGAATAACACCTTGATCGAAAAGTTTTAGGACTTTATTCATAAAATCGAAAATACAAGTTTATTCATCAAAATCGACATGGTTCCCTTCGAAGTACTCCCCGTTAACTGCAACGCACTTACGCCAGCGCTTGATCTAATCCTGGAAACACAGATGGTACTGAATTTTCAGTTTGTCCATCAGACCCGTTTTCGATTTTTTCATGACATTCTCTCGGGTGATGTAACGCGTAGCGCGAAGCGATTTTTTAAATCGGTTGGACAGCAGAGTCGCAGAGAGTCAGATTAGGTGAATTCGAAGGCTGCTGGATAGTATTCGTATTGTTTTTGGTAAAAAAATCACGGACAAGGATCGCATTTTTCGACGGTGCGTCGTTGTGGTGCAAAATTGATGCCATTTTTAGACTTATAAAAAATCGAAAACACGCACAAAGGTTGTGGCACTCAGTACAGCGTAACTTTTACAAACATCAAGCTGTGACGCTGAAATTTAGAGGGAACTGTCAATGCCAGATGTGGTAACCTAACAAAAAAAAAGAATTCCAGTCGGGTAACTGACAACGTCACACGGTGGCCAATCAAAAAACTTTTTAATCAAGCTGGTAATATATTACGTCATTTTAATTGCCCGAGGAAGATACGGCACTTGAGTCGGGCCATGTCAAGGGTCAGAATAATAGAAGAGTATGAAATAATGTATGAATGCGAATGAAGAAAGAGTGTGTGCCAAGACCTAGTAGTTTGGCGGTCCGACCTCTCTGCCTACCCCTGATGAGAAACGGCGTGATGATTAGTTAGTTAGTCATTTTAATCATTAGTTCATTTCCGTTGGAAGATCTTTATGAAGAATATCCTAAATGAAACCTTTTTGATCAGCAAACCTGTATATTTACAATAACATGAACAGGCTTTACCATTTTAATGTCTGGCTAATATTGAAATGATAATTTATGTATCGCACCTCAATAAATCATAAAGCACTTTGAACAACGAAAAACTCTAAAATATGCCAAAACTCAAAAATGGGATGAGAGTCATCGATCAAAAAGTTGTACCAGGAAAGATAATTTATCAAGCGTGTGGGCAGAGAAGACCTTGCAAATGTGAAAGCATGGAAAATGTTTGAAAAACCAGAGGGTCTTGAACACTAGAAACAAGCTATATTTTTACGATTGTAGGATAGGCGTGCAGTTCCTTCCAATCAATGTAAAATTTAAATATATAAACTCCACTAAATCTATGAAAGCTCAAAAAAACTATATAGGTAATTCACATAAATATTTCGGTAACTAATAGTGATAGAGAGAAAAAAGTAAGTACTACACATAATACATATTTGGTTTGACTCCATTGCTTGAAGAAGAAGAGTTTGGACATTTCTGCTATTACATCACTACAAACAAATACCCTAGACTAGTATATAAATATTGCCAGCATCTTCTTGTATTTGCTGGCAACTCTGGCCGCTAGAGGCGCTAGTGTGGCATCGCATAAGCATGCATAAAATCTAATAAAATATATGAAAGTAAGCTCGTGCTGCTAGGAGGCGCTTGTGTAGCATACTGCCACCAGAATGTATGGAAAATATCAGAAGTTGGAGGTATTATGACTATTCTACAGTTTAGTCTAATGGGCACAGAAACGTTATCATTTATAACAAGAATGAATTTTTACAGACGTTATTATCACTACATGCACTAACGCAAGCATGTTTTTTATTTGTTTTTTTCTTCAACATTTTATTTCAGGTGATGTTCGTTAACCCATTTCCCAGCTTGTTGGCGTATTCCAGCGCTTTCGAAAAATGTGCTGAAATTACCTGGAAAGATATTTTTATCTCTATGCATTAATTAAGTTCCTAGATCATTCAAACATAACTTTACCTTATGCCTCCTACATTCGTACACTTCATTGCTACCGAAAACGAAGATAAATCAGTCGCAACTCCTCCAGATGATCTCAAATTCACGTTCGTTGAAGTCAGTGCTGGTCTCTCACTTAAATATCTATTTCCGGGTCGCATGTTACATAGGCAATACATTAAAATTATGTTATCTTTACCTTACGTCATTGTCTACCTTATTGTTGCTCAAAACGATGAATAAAAACTCCACACTCCTCCAGGCATCGCGCTGGCTTTACCCGGAAGAATTTGTTTCCGGGTCTAATTACTGACCAATTTAATGAACTTTATTTTATTTACCTTTCGCCCGCTTCATCGTCCTCTTCATTGCTGCCAGAAGCGGTGTTTGTGGGTCGCTCATCTTCTGGTTTGCTAGCGCCGGCAAGCGCTGTCTCAGCGAGTCTCCGTGTTTGGGCCACGTTTTCTATGACTGAACCTGCGCCGGCTTCACCCGGAAGCGGTTGTCTCCGGGCAGCTCGCTGCTTACGCGCCCTGTTACGAAGCGCCTGAAAAAAATAATATTTTAGTTCTAGATACAATAGGACACGAAACAAGTGAACTACTAGGATGGACAAGAGATTCGATTTTATGTAGCCGGTATAAAATTAATTATTTTAATAGTAGAGCAAGAAAAGAAGTACTTTTGTGAGCAACATGAAAAATTTAAGTGTATTTTTTTGGTTCATAATATATAAATTTGTACGTGTCGGGTGCAAAAAAATTTATCCTTTTTTACAAAAAAATTTAATTTGAAAAGTTATGTCTTATAAAATATAGAAAAAAATCTCGTCACGATTACGAAATTATATTCAGGTATTGTCCTGACACTGAAAAGAATAACGAAAATATTATTAGTATCACGTAGTTACTTGAAAGTTTCTAGACATTTTTATAATTCAAATGTCTGCAGTGTGCGTCCTTGAGGAGGACAATAAATTTTATATCAAACACGTGTAATTAAAAATATTAAAGCCAGTTGCTTTGTATAAAACGCTGTCAAAGTTATATAGATTACAAATCCACAGCTTCATTTGAATTTCAAAATTTTTTTCGAAATATTTTATCTTGTTGAATAATGAAAATAAACTTATAACTGACAATGACGTCTTGTCAAATTGTATTAATATTACAAGGTTCCATAGCTTTTTAAGTTTCAAGTTGAACACACTTGCGTCAAGACAGAAACTCACAAAAGTCTCTACAAATTTCATTTGGTCAAACTCACTATTTTTCTACTTCTTAGTTTAGAAAATTGTTGCTCAATCGTTAAATATTTAAATTTTACCAAAAATAAACCCGGCTAATAAGCCATCGACAATATGGCGTAGTGCAAGGGCCCGCAACTCGGATTTGTATTGATTTATTACATATTTCTCTAAAACACGGTACGTTTTAAAGCTCTTTAAAAAATATATGTTATTCTTGAAGATTATATCTAGACTTTGCCGGCGCCGAAACCCAAATTATATAAAATCCCCTCGATAAAAAAAATCGCAAAGTATGCTCCGAAAATTATTATTAACATGTTTGTTTCAGTTATTTTAAAAGTTATGTGTATGAAAAAATTCAATGTTTCCGCTGTTTAAGATAATGCCCCCGAGGTTTTTGCTCTATTTTATAAGAGTTGTGTTTTAGTAAACATTTTCGCAATTTTCGCATCGATTTTGTCATTGTAAATGTTAGCGCTCTCCTCTAACATTCGTAATTTCGTATCTCTCCATCTTCTTCTTTTCGGGCCCGGTTGCAGAGCCTTAATTGCTGTGTTAAAATAAAACGAAAGCCTGCAAGTATGTTTAAAGCAAAGATCAATAAACTTCGTACGGATATTAATGTATAATTAATATAGATCAATAATGTAATTTTAGGCTCTTTTTTATGTAAATTACTTTGGAACGATTGAAACTGTTTTTTTTCTATATAGGGATGACTTAAAAAGATAATAATACTCAATTCAAATTCAATTTGGGAGGCGGGAATGGGTACCGCCGCCCCGGGAACCTTTATTGGATAACCAACACCTCTGCCATAGGTCACCCCAAGTGGTTAGCTACGTTTGGTGATTTAGCAGGGGTGCCCGGGTTCATGGGGTGAGGTTTGTCTAGGTCTTGGAGGCGGATGACCAGGACATACTGAACCCCAG
Organism: Limnephilus rhombicus; assembly: GCA_929108145.2. Classification (NCBI taxonomy): domain Eukaryota; kingdom Metazoa; phylum Arthropoda; class Insecta; order Trichoptera; family Limnephilidae; genus Limnephilus; species Limnephilus rhombicus. The sequence continues at coordinate 28,710,407 of OV815277.1, read as the reverse complement.
ATTCCTACCCACCCCTTAAACCCTTTTCCTTCCCAGAACTCTCCTCTCCTTCCTTTCCTTAAAAAGACTCACCACACAGCATCCTCAAAGATGACATAGGCCCTGAGGGAAATTATTTTCCTCAGGGCCTCCTGTGTGGAGCTCATGTAAAAAAAAAAAAAAAAACTAGTGTTATGGAGTACCTAAGGTGCTTTTATAATAATAATTATTCTGAATTTGCAAAACACATTTTGGAAACAAATCAATCTTTTAATATAAAGGAAAAAAAAATTATATATGTACAAACACAATGGGTCTACAATTAGATGAAAAATATATCTAATATATAAATTATAAAGGTTATATAACATAACTTAAAATTTAAAAAAATTGGAGAAAATATTAATAGCCAATCAAATATTATTACTAACCCAAAGGCTTTTTTTTTAAATATCGATATCTTAAACTTATTTTCATATTAAAAATTATATTTATAAGAGATTTATTTTGTGATTTAGAAAACTGTGTCATTAGTGTCAATTTATAAAAGTTTTTAAATATTTAAATGCTATTATTACACATTATTAAACAATGTTTGTTTTTAATTTATATAATTATTTTTTATGATACCATTAAGTAATTATATTTACAACTTCTTGTACCTAATATGTTTTGTCTGTAGGTGCATATTTCTCCATAAGTACTTGTTTGTCTTTTTTTATTTTATCGTGACGGAGAAACGATTGGTTTCGGAACATGTTGATAGTTTTGTTTAAATAAGTGGTGTACACGATTTCATTTAATTAAAAAAGCGACTAAGTAAAAAATGTAATTTTAAATTGAAACATTAAAAAAGCTTGGTAGGGACGTTAAAAAAGAGTAATAATATGTAAACTGTATTTTCAAAATTTTTATGATGTTATGATTTTTAGGGTTATATTAACACAAAAAACTCTCTTTCTAAATATCGTGATATTCGTGGAATTGCATGCCCAACGATTTTGTTTCACCTGAAAAATCACAGGGGTAAATTTAACCTGCAAATGTACGGAGGCAATATGCAGTCGAGTGCATTTAATGCGGATCCGGGCGGAATTCAAAATAGTAATCTTGGGAATGGGGTGTGAAAATTTCTGGGTGGTTGTACTTACCAGGTGCCGGGTACCACGTAGTGCTAGGGGGCAAATGGAAACCCTGGTGAATTTATCAAACATTTTGTCGCAATTTATGACCGCATTTGGGAGGCGGGTATAGGTACCTCCGCTCCGGAAACCATTTATTGGATAACCAACATCCCTGCCATAGGTCACCACAAGAAGTTCGCTGTGTTTGGTGACCTACTCGCTGAACAGGGGTGAGTTTTGTCTAGGTCTTGGCGGCACATGTGTGGTCAAACCCTACTGCGTGGTGGGCCGGATCCGGAGAGACTGGTTGAGGGAGACCTTTTTATCTTTCTAGCCGAACTCGCTCGGTCCATCGTTTTGTATCCGCCCCAAAAACCATTTATTTGATAACCAACACCGCTGTCATAGGTCACCACAAGTAGTTTGCTGTGTTTGGTGACCTACTCGCTGAGCAGGGGTGATATTTGTCTAGGTCTTGGCGAAACACCCACACGCAGTAGGGTTTGCCCATGTGTGGGCAAACCCTACTGCGTGGCGGGCCGGACCTGGAGAGACTGGTTGAGGGAGACCTTTTTATCTCTCTAGCCGAATTAACTCGGTTCATTGTCTTACACCATAGTGGGAGGGATGCATTTATGCGTCACTAACCGTCACAGACCCCCAGATTCCTACCCACTCCTCAGGCCTTTTTCTTTCCCAGAACTTTATCTCCTTCCTTTTTTCTTCCTGGATTTGCTTCTCCTTCCTTTCTCTAAAAAGACCCACCCCACAGCACCCCCAAAGATGACGTACGCCCCGGGGTAAATTGTTTTCTTCAGGGCCTCCTGCGTGGAGCTAATGTTAAAAAACAATGCTAAATAGCTGTTATTTTTAATTTTTAAATTTAGATTTCTGAAAGCCAAAATAGTGCAAGGAGAACGTTGGTTGCGTGCGGTAATATGTAGTTTAATGAAAGAAGAACCATTGTGCAACTCTGACGGTCAGCAGAGCGCGAGTCCATCGGTCCAGCTCGTCAGCGCTACGCCCGTCAGTCAACCGCGCTCCCTATCTGTCTGATAAGTGTTCATTGCGTTTAGAACGGGCGCTGACCGCGTAACCGCATGACTGCTTGTGTAGTCATAAAATGAATATTGAAACAGAGCTTGTTAATACTGAGGCGCTCCTTCGTCCTTCTCTTTAGGAATTAAGCTACGGACACACTTGCTAATTAGAAGCCAAAGAGCATGCCACCTAGCAGCAATTGCTACCTAGTAACATGTGTGTCAGTGACGTTGCTAGTAATGAGCATGCTCATTTGAAGCCAAATCAGCATGCTCACAAATCAACAGCCGTTTGATTCGTGAGCATGCTCAATGGATTATCGGGTGGAAGGGGGAAGCCTTTAAGCATATGTGAACAGACTAGCTTATTAGCATGCTCATTTCAATCCGATCTCAATTCGTGCCTTCGCATTCTTTGTAAAAATGTCAAAATAGCCCACCGGGGAGACGAAAAAACCTTATTTTTCGTGTTTTATTATGGCAATTAAGAATATATTTGAAACGCAAGGTCACTAAAATATCCACAATAGATTTCCAAATTCCCCAAAAGTTCCTTTACCTCGGCAATGAAGCCACATTCTATTGAAATTAGCAATTATTTTTTTAATATTTAGTCATTTTTGGATTTGTTGACATCTTGGACCCAAATCAACCGTCTTATTTTTTTATCTCAGAAGATTCTTAAATAATTGCAAGCAATAATATTATTTTGTTTAGTTTTGAGCGAATGGAACTGACTCCATTTGACATTTATTTGACATGAGCATGCTCATTAAAGAGCATGTTTATTCAAATGTTGGCTTTGAGCAGCAAGTTCATTCACGAGAAAGTTCAAACCAATCCTGCTCATTTATGAGCAAATGTGGACAGTTGTCATCAACTGTCATTAATGACCATGCTCATAAGCCGGCTTGTTAATGAGCAAGTGTGTAAGTACCATTATGTTGTACTTTATATTGCGAGGCAAAAATGTCGGCTAAGGGTTTTTGAAACATTATTTACAGACTTTGCTCAATAACATGTTAATAAGAGAAACGTAGTAAAACATTAATGTTCTTTATATGCGTGCTGCATAAATGAGGGATAGCATCAGATAAAGTTTCAAGTGCCACAGTTTTAAAATGACTTCGAATGTCTAAACACCGGTCACGTAAAAGCTATACTTAAAATCAGAATGGTAGATACTCCCAGTATCGCCCCGGTAAAGAGGCCATCGTTCAGAATGGAAACGTTTCTTGAAATGGCTTCCCGACCAAGTACTTCCCAACTGATCTCTTTCCCATCTCCTTTTATCCCGCTTTCCCTTCAGCCTCACAACATGGGTACCCTCATTTGGGAATTAATATCTTTTATCCGGTGTAACTCTAAGTGACCAGCTCAGGTACGGGGGCTCCATCGAAACCAGAGTTAAGTTAGCCTCTCAGAAACTGGGCGTACTGAACAGGGCCCGCAGATACTTTAATAGTACACAACTGCTAACCCTGTACAAATCGCAAGTGCGCCCCACGGTTGAATTTGGCAGCCACCTCTGGTCTGGAGCTCCAAAATACCTAAAAAAAACCTTGACTCTGTGCAGAAACGGGCGGTCCGTTTGATAGATTCTCCCATCTTAACAGTCGGACTGCAATCTTTAGAGCACAGGCGTCAGGTGGGAATGCTGTCCTTGTTCTACCGGTATTACAATTGAAGATGCTCCGAGGAACTAGCGTCATTGATCCCCTCAGCACCGGTGCATTGTCGGGAAACACGCCAAACACGCGCCCAACATTTGTACACGGTTGATATTAGTCACATGAGAACGGGTCGTTTCTATGACTCGTTCTTGATTTCAACGGCTCGCCTGTGGAACGATTTGCCGGCCTCTGTGTTTCCTCCCTCCTACAACATGGGTCTCTTCAAGACCCGTGTTCACTCCTTCATTTCCTCAAAAAGACCCTCCACACAACATCTTCAAAGATGACATAGGCCCTGAGGGAAGTTATTTTCCTCAGGGCCTCCTGTGTGGAGTTAATGTAAATTTTTTTTTTTTAAAAGTATCACTGCTTTCACCCAGTTGGGAAAAACTAGCTGAAGTTGATAATAACATTTTATTACTAACTAGCAGACTTGGACACACGTTGCTGAGACTTAACCAACCTTTATAACCAACGCCATCTGTTAATTTCCATACATATCAATTCATACCGCACGCTGCGTGATTTGCATGAATGCATAAATTATACAAAAACTATCCTCTTGGATTACTCTATCCATTGGTGAAAACCGCATGAAAATCGGTTGCGTAGTTTAAAAGATCTAAGCGCACATATAGCGGGAGCGACTTTTTTTATTTTTTTTTATTTAAAAAAAATACATACATGTACAGATTTATAGTAAAACATATGGTTCTTAAAACTAATTACAATATATAAATTCCCTTTTAACAAAACCACCCAATTCAAAAGAGAAAAAAACATTTCTCGTGCTTGAATTTTGGAGACTGCCATTGTAAAATGCGAATAGGTACAGAGAGTATGTTATTACAAGTACTTGTATTAAAAAAAATATATATATATATATATATTTTTTTTTATTGTAATATAAAAAATATGAGTTACATATTATATACACATATATTTTACAAAATATTAAATTAAAGGTCTTTTCATAGTATAAAATGAATATATATATATATTCATTTTATACTATGTAAAGACTAGCTGGTACCCGGCATTCGTTGCAATGCCATTCAAAGAAATGCATTCATTGTCCCTGCATGTCCTTTCCCTACCACCTTCCCCCTCACTCGTATCTTCCCTCTCCGCGAACCCCACCTTCCCCCCGCCTTTCCTCCCTGCCGCTAAAATGTATGAAACAACACATTTTCATTTAAAGAAATTTCATAACGTCAGAGCTTACCATTATATACAGCCTATGTTACTCGGTGATAATGTAGCTTTCTATTGGTTGAAGACTTTTTAAATCAGTTCAGTGGTTTAGGCGTGAAAGCGTAACAAACAAACAAGCACGTTCGCATTTATGAAATTAGTAAGGATTACTGAAGCTCTTTCAAAAGATGAGAATTCGTTCCATGCAAAATGAATGAAGAAAAGAATTTCCTTCATAATTTTTTTTTCGTGAATTTTTCCGATGTTTTAATAGCTATTCTGCTATTCGGGGCGGAGACAAATCCAACAAATCAAAGACATAAAAATCGGTCCGGCCGTTCTCGAGTTTTAAACGGTGTAACTAACCCGACTTTGTTTTATATAGTAAGATTAAAATTAATAATTGATAAAAAAAATTCCGATGTAGCGGTTTTTCAAAATAATTTCTAATTTTCGAACCGAATTTAATATTTGCTTGTTTGGTTGAACCGTATTATAGTTTTTATTTTGATTACAATTTGGCAACGAAAAAAATAAACAATGATCTGAAAAATTTGATTTTAGCTCTCGAAAGATGCTTTGTAATATTTCAAAGAATAAAATAGGCAAATTCCAAATAATGTCAAACGACCAAAAAAAATATAACACCATTATCACATGGCTCTGTTATTCGAAAAACAACATCCACCATTGATGAAAAGAATAATCCAACATGCCTTCGAAAGAAAAAACCCTTTTTCTCGATTTTAAATACATTATTAATTTAAATATTCTGGTTCAAAAATAATTTCTAACCTCAACTTTGAATCTCGGGAAAACATTTTCCGTGGAGGTGAATAAGGAAACTTATAATGCGTCTTGATAAACAGCTGGGAGCCAGAATTTCTCCAATATTTATAGCTTATATTTCGTGAATAATTACAGTCATAATTCTATTCAAAGTTATTTTAAATTTACGAATCCTCCAGTCGAAATTTATTAGTGTTAAAAGTTGTTAATAATTGTAAATAAAATTCGTTCAAAATTTGGGCAGTTTAGGAAGATTTGCAAGGATGAAATATATCATTAATATCTGATTCGAGCACCAGTCAAGAATAAAGTCAGAAGTTCTTACCTATAAAATATCCCAACTTTACTATTTCATAAAATGACAGTTGGCATTATGTACTCGAAAGTTGTGATTCAAGATTCTCACGGTTATTTAAAAATTATTTCATGACATTTCCCAAGAGCGCCACAAGGAAGCATGACATAAAATGGGGAAATAAAAATACCTTGCATTGACGTAACACTAAAAACGTCTCCATACTTCCGCTTCTCAAAATACACTGGATGAATTCAACGACCTCAAACTTATGCGTCCGTATAGAGGAGGAATTTCACTTCCATATTCCACCTGACGCGCTTCTGAAAGTCATTTTGTTCGCGCTGTACAAGCATGTGTACATTACTTTTCAGCCTACTCTAGTACATAGCCACCCGATTGCGTATTTCCAAAATCTATACCGGTTCATTATTAATTTCAAATATTCACATTGAAGAGGTTATTTCATATAGATTTTAGAACATTTTTTTTCCAAATGAAAAAAAAACATCCAATATAGAGGTGTACTTACAATATACCAAAATTTTAATATTTAGAAATAAAATTATTAATTTCTAATATACACACTGGAAAGATTATTTTATCTAGATTTTAGAACTCTTTTGTTTTTGCAAAGTGATAACAAATAACCAATAAAGAGGTGTATTTAAAATGTAAATTGTCGGTGCCGCGACTGAACCGGTATAGGTTATGGAAATACGCCACCCGGTTGGGCAACGTTGTTGACTTTTTGAGTATTAATGCGTATTGCGCTACCTACGTAGAGATTACAATTTATTGCACGTTTAAGTTTTGATTTTAGATTTTCACAGTCAAAAGTACTGTCATGATATATTTCGGAATATTATGCCTTGTTGCGCTGCCCCATTTTTAGCCAAAATTTTGCACATCGTTACAGTGTCTATCATCAGGGCAGATAGGTGCATTAGAACTGTTATATAGTGACATTGTAAACGCTGGCTAAAGAACGAAAATAAATCACGATAAAATTTGATATTTAGTGAATAGCTAATATATTTTTTAATGTTAAGTTAATCAGAATAGTAATTGAAAAAATATCCTAATAAAATCGAATGAGGAAATAACACATTAGTGTTTGTATTTAAAGTTGACCATAACCTGCCTCTATTGGCGAACACATAATGGGGAAGAAATTTTAGCACATTATTTCATACAAACTTAAGCGGTTTACCTTTAAATATGGCAAGTAAGTTCCTACAAAACTTTACAGCATTTTAATATACCAACATTGCTTGCATACAAGCAATATCATTTGCAATCACAACACAACAAGGTTTTACACAATGCTAATACTTTGATCATTCGAAACTGTTAAAACCTCCCTTAGAGCAAGCAAACTTGCTAAAAATAACATTTTCTATTTTCTTTACACCGTCTAACGGGAGCTTGCAGCCAACGACACCAGCATCACATGCATAAGTGCGCTCCCAGCATAGCACCCAGCTTCTCCGCTCCTCGTCCTTTGAAATGAAGATGAAATTTAAACATTTAATTTATCCGAGTGGAGACTGCAGACTGTACGGGAACAGGGTTACAGAGAGCGAACACTGCCGGTGTGCTAGGGGTAGTGTCTAGTGTCTTGGCAACGGATGCGAACAGATGTCGGGCCAGACGGGGTGTGCGGAGAAATTAATTTTCCATTTTAAAATAACTTCTGCAGTTGCAGTTTAATTGTTTTAAGTAATGTAATAAGCTGAATCTGGAGACAGTGACATGAAATTAAATGAAAGGAAAACTAAATGCAATACTTTTGTTGGATAATTAGAGCTTGTGTGATATTAAATATATCTCGTACATGTATTGTGCACTTCAAATTAATTAAAAATACCTCATACTTTAAAATAGGCTAGCAATGTTCTTGTATTGCTCTGTATATAAAGACGTTTAAATCTTTGGTATATTTGGGAGGTGGCTGCGGATACTGCCGCCCCGGGTACCATTTATTGGAAAACCAATGCTCGTGCCATAGGTCACCACGATGGCTTTGCTACGTTTGGTGACTTAGCAGGGATGTCCGGATTACATGGGGTGAAGTTTGTCTAGGTCTTGGCGGTGGATGCTTTTACCCTCCTACTGCGTAGGTGAGAAATCAGAAGAGACTGGTTTCGGGACTTTTGACCGCTGATCTCTCCAGCCGGACTCATACTTTTACAGACGGATGGATTCATACTTTCGTCACTTCTGAACAGTGGCGGCTCGTGACTTTTGGGTGTGCTAGAGTGCTGATATTAAAAAATGGCTTTATTGACGTTGTTGTAGCCGAAAACAATTTTATATATATTTTTTTGAAAATCAGTTTTTTGTATGAAAAATTTCAGAAAGTTTCAGTTTGGCGGTGTTGCGCACCGATTTCCTGAAAAATCTTCTTACAAAACACCGATTTTTGAAAAAAAAAAAATATTTTTCCCAAACGACAACATTCATGATGCCATTTTTTTAATATTAGCACCCAAGCACACCCAAAGTCACGAGCCGCCACTGCTTCTGAGGACATTGAATCCTAGATTTCTACATACTCCTTATACCTTTTCCTTCCCAGCACTTCCTCTCCTTCATTTCTCTAAAAAGACCCTCCACACAGCATCCCCCAAGATGACAGAGGCCCTAAGGGATTTTTTCCTCAGGGTGTGTAGATAATGTAAAAAATAAAAGAGTACTTTATGCAAGAAAAATGCAATAAATGCCTCTGGTCGTTTTTAAATGCATGTAATAAACTGTAAAATGATTGTTCACTAAGGGAAACACTAACTAAAAGGGAATGAATGAAAATCAGCGACCGGTTAGGATCTGAGTAAAAAAAAGCGTCAGGTTTCCACCCAGGCGTCGGGGGTTCAATTCTCTGCTAGAAAAGTTTTCCATTATTGCAATAACACGCTTGTGATGGAAGCAGGAAGAATTAAAATATTGCCAGCTTAATCGTAACCCGGGAATGGTTTTCTTTATTTTGAAAAAAATCTGCGACATTGTTATCGACTGTCCTGACTTGACTAATAAACTTAAACATAAAATAACTAGGCTTCATTCCACATTAGCCGGACGCGTACAAATACTGGTGTCAGGGATCCAATCAAAACCTGGAGGATTCCGGCATATGTTTTGATAAATACAGTACTTTTGGTAGAAAATTGAAGATTGTTTTCATATAAAAGAACAACAATTTAGGCGTACTTCGTTTCCACGTTTTAAGTTTTTTAAGGAAACTCTTTTAAAAATCAAAAATTGTTTGTAAACTTTTATTTAAAGACATTGCACATTTATGCTGTAGGTACAAGTCAATCCGTGAGATTAGGGTGCAGGCAAATTTTCAAGTTATTTGTTCGTATGAAGCGGATACTTTGTGATGTGACATTATTAATTTAAAATAAAACAATAACTTTGTAAACACCACTTTTATTTTTATACTTTATGCCGACTGGGTTTCGCTACAACCGTAGCTTCTTCAGGGCAGTATAATACTCTACTAAGATTAAACATTCAGCGTTTCATTCCATGACACATAGATTAGTTACAGTCCCTTTATCAAATACCAACTTTGCAATAGAACTATCTACCATCAAACAAATCGCAATAAATAACGGTTACAACCCAAATATAGTCGACAACATTCTAAATAAAAAATTTAAAAAATTATCCACTAGTAAATTTTTATACAACAGTCCACCTCATAATAATAATATACCAACTAATAATAATCAACCTCATCAATGGCGTAGAATCCTGTACATCAATAATTTCTCTCAAAAAAGTGTTAAAAATCTCCCATCAGAAATCAAACCAGCATTTTACACTAATAATAATAAAGGCAAACTTTTAATGAACGGTAAGGATAAGGAAGACAGTCTATCACACTCGGGAATTTACTCACTTTAATGCAGCGATTGCGCATTTTTTTATATTGGTAAAACAGCGCGCAACATAAACACCCGTGTCAAAGAACATCTTCGATGTTTACACAGCTCTGGATTTTCAGAATTTGCAAACCACTTGATTGAAAACGATCATAAATTTGACAAAAACGCTGGCGCCAAACTTATTCATAAAAACGACATCGGTATTAGGTTAGATAATTTAGAGGCACTTGAATGTAGGAAAGCCATAAACACTAATAGTAAAGTAGTAAATAACCAACTTAATTTAAATAATAGTCCTATACTAAGATTGTTCCCTATTGATAAAGAACACGTCCGTTCCCTTCCCAATTCTCCATCTATGCCTCCCTCTTCCTCCTCCACTTGACGAGTCCAGCCCAGCCCAGTTTTGCTAAAATATATATTATAACACAAATGTAACCTAATCTTAGTAGAGTATTATACTGCCCTGAAGAAGCTACGGTTGTAGCGAAACCCGGTCGGCATAAAGTATAAAAATAAAAGTGGTGTTTACAAAGTTATTGTTTTATTTTAAATTTCAAGTTATTGTTTTACATAGTCTTATTTACTGACTTTTTTGAGGATGTTGAAAGGTTACAAATATTTAATTTTAAACGATCTGACTGTGTTATCCACCATTTTTATTGTGCTCATAAATTTATCTTTTGCACTAATTACAACAAGTCCATAATTTCCACCAATTTTATGTTTTGCAAGATCGTAAAACGGAAAAATCATGACACACCACGCAATCAATGTATAATAAACATCTGAGACCACAACCATTTGTTCCAGAACCAATCGTCTCGATTTTATTGCACTTTTGAAAGGCCATACAATAGATATTACTGCCTTGCGGTGGCAATTGAACGTTATTTTATAAAATTTTCTCGTGTTGCAGCCAATATATTGTCCTTTTTCCTTCATAAATACACGCTGCTTGAATTTAAACACCCCATTACAAAGAATACTTCAATTTGCGATATTTATTGCTCATCCATGTGCGTAATATCATTTTATGATTTCAGTCAAAGTCGTGCCCAAAGTTTGGATTTGGTTTGAATTGATTTAAATTCTATCATAAAACATGGTGCTTATTCGAAAAAAATTCCGCCGACAATGATGACGCAAAAATTCTCTAGTCCGTGCCGCCAGATGCAGTACACATCAAAGCTGCCTGAAAAGTTGGCACAATGTCAAAATCACTGAATGAAATGTAAATTTCATAAAAATGCGTCGCTGTGCAATTAAGGATCTTTCGTAAGTCTTACCAGGGTTTTTTTGGAATTCTTGACAGTTTATCACACAAATTTAAAAACTCCAAAAACAAAACTCACACAACTGGAAGTTTGCTGGTACGTACTTCAAAATAACGAATTAAAACATGATTTTTTATTGGAAGCCACAAGCCGTGATACTTTCATGGTACTTAAGGTTAAACGTCACGTAAGTTATAATCTACGCATTCACAGATGGCGCCAATTAAATTATTTTAGGTTTTGAATATTTTTTGCAAGCTATGCTTTAAAATATAAGGTAAATTTATAGTTTGCGCCCGTACATATGTAAATGAATATAAATAAATAATTTTGTCCATAAACCAACCCAAATCTTTCAAGAAAGGTTGAAAAATACAATATTGGATTGAGTCACCGATACAAAATTGAATTTTTCACCCTTTCTTGAAAGATTGGAGTTTGTGTATGGACAAAACTATTTCTTTATATTCATATTAAATATGTACGGGTGAAAACAATTAATTTACCTCAATATTTTAAAGCGTAACGTGCAACAAGTGTTAAAAACCAAAAATAATTTAATTGGCGCCATCTGTGAATGCGCAGACTATAACTTACGTGACGCTTAACCGTAAGTATGTGATTTTTTTTTTGGTTTTGTAAAAAGATAATAATTTTTAATGAATTTAATATCATTTTATGTTAACTTATCTTTATTTCTTAATACAACGGACTGTGTATTTTTGCTTTTAAAGTTAATTTTCTTACTTTATTTATATCTAAGCTAACATTTTGAAATGAATTTTTCCTTAATACCTATTTGGATGGTTTTTTTCGCAAACATCTTAATAATAATCTTTCAAAAACCAAAATAAAAGTTTAAAGATATTGTTTGAATTTTCACATGTCTCTAAAAGTGATACTTCATAAAAACTTACCCAAATACCTACTGACAATTTATCATTAGATTTAAACGAGTAAAAAGTAGCCAAATACTAACAATTTATCATTATATTTTAAACGAGTAAAAAGTAGCCAAACGCTGACAATTTAACATTATATTTTATTATTCTGAAAATTCGTGGTGGAATTCATTATATGACTACCACAACACGGGCATTAGCCTAGTGTAGTAGCCAAAAAAAAAACAATAAATCTGTAACCAATAAAATTTTGTGAAATAAAAATAAATAAATTTTTAAAAAATTTAAGTAATTTTAAACTTTTTTTAATCATTAAAATCACGGCTATCGACCCGTCTGAAGATGGCCGTTTTAGACTAAAACCAGTAACGGTCAAAAATAAAAAAATTAAAAAAGTTTCAACATAATATCATTATTATTATTTTGTTTAATAATGGGTAGATGACAACAAAGAGTAAACAATTTACATTTCTACATTTTTCCCAACCTTTAATTTATTGAAATTCAAATTGAGTCTAACCATCCCGAATAATAGCATAAGCATTAAGTAAAGACGAAGTTCAGTCATCGGCAAAATGTCACCAGCAATGCGTACCTTGAGTGGTTCGTCTTGTAAAGCCTCTATTCAGCCAGTTAAGATGGGGAACCCACTAAAATCTCCAAAGAGTTCCAAAGACCCTTGAACAATTCGATTATTTACTCAAAGGAAAGATGAACAAGAGTATAATCAGAATAGGAGAGCTTCCAGAGAAAGCATATATTCAATCACGTGAACAGTGGGCCGCGTGAATACATAAAATGCCACGAATACTTCACAGAATCATCACTTGCGGCATCCACCGGGGATGGTAGAGGTAGAACACTGACATAGAATCCAAAAGATTGGCCAATACGAATGAAATGAATACCCAGATTGAAATCAATGATTGATTAGTTGTTGAAACATTTTACTCGTAAAATGAAATCACTGGTGAATCACAATAAAAAAAAAATAGCTAGAATTCTGGTTGTCAGGCAGTAACTACAAATACTAGTAGTGTACCAATAGCGCTACCGAACCCAACCCAGAGATCGTGGTCGAGAGGTAAAGCTCTCGACTAGCGTTGGAGCTTTGTTAGCGGAGGTCGCAGGTTCAAATTTATTTGCGTTAGTTCACAATTTAATAATTTCAAAATAATAGAAATAATAAATAATAGTTGTATGAATGTAAACGAGGCACGGAATGTGTGCCAAGACCGGGATGTTTGGCGGTCCGTCCTCTCTGCCTACCCCTGCGGGAAAACGGCGTGATGGTTAGTTAGTTAGTTAGTTAGTTTTAGAAGGCATATTTGCGGCGCTTTCCAGAGTGGAAGATATTCTCAATATCGCCGTGACCCCATTCAGAATTGAAACGTTACTTGAAATGGCTTTAGCTGTGTTTGGTGGCTAGATCTGAATAACCAGGTACTTCTCCACCTTTTTCTTCCCCATCTCCTTCTCCTTCCCAATAACTTCAGGCTCACAACGTACTCCAATTGGGGATGCCACAGTCTCACTGGCTCCAGGCGATTGGGAGCAGTTAGAACTGTTGTGTGGTATTTAAAAAATGTATGATGATCAACCATATTACAGAAATCACTAACTTTGTTTAAAATTATTTTCTGTAGGAGACATCAATATTCATATTTTTAAGGGAAGTTTTGATTCACACTAATTTGCACACTTGCAAAGTTTAAGGATAAGCAACCTATTTTACTAACTGAAAACCTTTGGTTTCGCAGTCTTAATTTTATAACTTTTTTCAATATACTTGATATTGAAAAGGGCGTTTATCGGTTTAAATCAACGTGACCCGTCGAAATCAAATTGTCCGCAAAACCTGGTTCTCTGTTTAAGTAAATATTAACGTAAAGGCATTTGAGATAGTCTTGGACTTCAGGTGTCGCCTTGTGATCCTCATCAAATCTTATGCGGAAGCGTGAATTGGGTAGGTATTAGTCGATCATATATTCGGCAGTGTGCACTGCACTGTTTTCCCATCCCCAATTGCTCTAGGCTCCAGGGGTCACGATGATTGCCAAATCTCAAATGGGAGATCTTTCAATCGTCGGGGTGGCCCCAAAATGGTTCTCATTATTATTGAATAATGGGTTTTTGATACGTGACTGAAGGCGTAGTCATGCAGAGTACAGCGAGAAAAGAGTCTTAATTGGAGTTTCTGGAAATAGAAATAAAAATTACTAAACCCGTTTTGTTCGAATCTGAACTGAATCAAATTTCAATAATATATGGTGCGAAGGCTTTTAAATTCTAGCAGGTCCCATCTAGCATAATGCTTCGACGCCTGAGTCGCTTCCTTTTTGTGGGTGAGAATAATTAATTTCCACAATAGTGCGTGACGTGCGTGTGCACATCAGTGGCGTACCGTGATCGATCTTTTTGGCGGTGTTTGGAAAGCAAAAATAATAGTAGAAAATCTCTTCCGAAGCTTCCGCCGATCTCTTTAGACTATTTTGCGGTAACCGAAAAAAAATTAATGATGATTTTGGTGTTATAGCAAGTGTTCGAAATTGTAGTAAACCAATTTTTTTTCAAACCAATGTTCATTTTGTATTAAAATGGTTCGATCAAATTCATGTATTTATTTTGAAATTGCCGTACGCCACTGATTGATACATTTAGCGACCCCTGAAGACGGGATGATTAAAGTTGTTAAACACACCTGCATTAAATAAGAAAATAGTTATTCCCGGAAATAAGGCGCTTGGGTGGTTATAAGAGCCGGTCGAAGTTTTAAGCGAATCTCAAAAAATTACTCCGATATTAGTAATTTTGAAATTACGCAGAGAGTTCAATAGATTTATTAAATCGGTGTTTATGATTTAAATTCATAAACAGTGTTCATTTATGAGGCTAGGTTCCTACTTTCAACCTTTCACTAAAATCTGGGAAGTATTGGAATTTACAATATTTGATTGTAATTCAATGCTTTCATGTAAGTGAGAAAGGATTTTGAAATCTATTTTCTTTGATGTCAAACAGATGCTTAGTAAGTTGTCAATAATAAGACGAATGCATCTCAAATGAATACGATTGGGAATTTGACCAATAATTATGAAAAACTTGAAAAAGTAAACGAAATCCAATACCTAGGTGTGAACCAATGGATTGCAAAACTAACTTTCAGTTCACGAATATGTGCTAAAGAAGGAATTAAAAATGTAAATTTTCTTAGAAGACTATATAACAATACTAAGCTAAATAACAATACTACGCTAAATAACAATACTAAGCTAAATAACAATACTAAGCTAAATAACAATACTAAGTAGTTAATTTTTAAAATTACAGTTGCTCCACGTTTAGATTAGTGCTTTAAGCTATTATATTTAACCAATGAAGGAAACTTGAATAATCTAGAAGTCATACAAACAGAGTTATGAGTTGAATATTAAGGAAAGACAAATATTGAAAAAATTAATCAAAAGAGAGAAGAGCGAAATTGGATCCCAATAAAAACAACTGCTATTTAATGTGTTAAAATTTATACAAAAAAATATGAAAAACCAAATGCCAAAATACCTAAGGTGAAATTGTTTTTACTAAAAATATACATTGTTATGAATCCAGAAATGAAAATAGAATTAGATTGCCGCCGTGAGAAAATCAGATTCACAGAACTGCAATGTATAGAGGACTAAAAATGTATGATGAAATGCCTGAAAGTCTGAAGAATGAATGAAAGGTTGTCACTACAAAAATATTATTTTACAAAAATATAATACTAAACTAACTCAATACATAACAACAATAAAAAAATCTAAAGAAACTCGTTTGAGTATCCTAAGTCCTCAGGGAAAAATAGTTCTGATGTATTTGGAGACAAATAATTCAAAAACCTTAAAAAATAAAATGTCCTTTAAGCTTCACTTCTCCTGAGTAGAGACCGTATTTATCATAGAGCCAAAATAATTTTTTAATTACTGTCTTCGTGATTCATATGCTTAAGTATAAGTGAGCAATAAGCCCTCTATAATGAAATTGCGGTAGTATTCTGGGACGATAATAATACTTGATGAGGTCATGGATAAAAAAAAAGTTTACTTAACAAGATACGTATTCAAATTTTTTTTGTTCGGTGTCAGGATGAAATTATACAAGCGTCAGCTTCACGTACACACACGGACGTGTTAAAAAAATGGAAGAAATTAAGCACGTCCACCTAACCTAATCTTTTTTTTTCAAATATTAAATTTATTCAGCACACACTTAGCAATGGTTGTTAAGTGATAATTTGAACAATTCATCAAATTTCCAATTCTGTAAACGTCCTATTCCAGTTCCGTTATTATCCAAGGTGATACAACCGGCCAATGATGATTTAATAACAAATCTTAAATGGAACTTTTACTTTGAAATTTGATGTATTGTTCAAATTCCGTGGAACAACCCGTCCTTAAACAACCTAATTTAAACCTTTAAAAAAGGTTGATTCGTCCATTAGTACCTAATGTTCCTCTTGCTGTGAAATATTGGTACATATACGAAATTCACGCTTAGGTACCTCTATACGTAATTTGTAATCATTTTGTACGTCGAAATCGATGATTATCATGTCATTTTTAATTGGCTAGTTTGGGCTGGGTAGTCATATTAGGGGTTGGGCAGAATTAAAATACCTAAATCCAACCCTTGGGATCACACAACCATTGACGAGGGTTGTCTGTCCTCCAGTTTGAAGAATGGACCGTTCATCCCCAGGTTGACGGGTGTCAAGTCTTTCAGAGGCTGGGATAGTATATTATTTGACGGGCTTGATGTTGGAGGAGATAAACTTGTTATGTGACACTATTTGAGGATGATAATTAGCAACTTTGATGATTTATGATTATGATTACGTATTTCAATAAACATAGAGATCTTTGCTCGTTTAACTTACAAGTATCATTTAGTCTGTCACTGACGTTTAATCAATGATAAACCATGTAATCAGGTTTGTACTGGCGGTTATCTGGAATTATCAAAGTTATCAATTTCTGTGCATTATTGTAAAAATATGTAACAGACGTAAGATATTAATTATTCCATTATTATTAAAAAAGTCATTACGTTTTATAATACGAGTATATAAGCATGATTTCAATTATTGTACAGTGTTAACGTATTACTTGATTTGTTTGCGATATATAAACGAATACTGGAAGGGCGTTAAAACGACAAAGCGATCTAATCAATTTCAGGGGTAGAATGTCGGAAGACGAGGCATAGGAAGATGCCAGTCTTTATGGATTCGAAACTTGCGTGACGTATGTTGCAGGGTAAAGTCAAACGCCGATATTATGAGGGTGCAACAGAATAACACGAATCCTTATTTTAAAAAAATGTTGTATATTGTGCTTTCGCAAAAATCATTGAAATAAAATTGCCTGTCAACGTGCTAATGATTGAAAACATGACACAGCGGTAACATCCTTTTCTCTGAAGCCAGATACAACGACAATCTTACGTAAAAATGTTTGTTTTATTAAACAGATTTATTACGCAAACAACAAATGCAATCAAGTGTACAGTATCAGACCAGTCATTGGCTGTGTTAGCATCGCGTTTGGGTTCCAGCCAAATGAGTTTAATTCCTCGGCTGGCTAAGTCCTCCATCAGGACACAAGCAACATTTAGCATTTTATTAATGTGGAGGTAGTAGGAGATATTCAAATATTGCCAGGTTAATCATAAGCTGGGAATGTTTTAATTAAAAAAAATTTAACAACTTATTGTAAACTTATCACGCGTATTATGAACCATATAATTAGCGCAGGTGCCTTAATTATGTTATTAATAAATAAAATTCTTCATTCGCAACGTTAATTTCTTTTCTTCAGATGCTTGACAGATGCGTAAATGATTAAATAGAGTGAAAATACATTACTAAGACAACGCTTATGCATACTAAAATAACTAGGTTCAGTGGACGTGCTTTCGTGACCCGTTTATATACATATTCTTTTAATGGCTATCCTTTTTTGAAGCGGTGCTACATTTTTTGTTCGATTAATATGAATATAAGATGTCATCTTTGGAGATCGACGATGTTCCGAGAGTGTCCTACTGGAGAGGCCAAAAGATCTCCCTCAACCAGTCTCTCGCGAACTGGGCAGTTGGTGGGCAGTCGCATTCGCCCCCAAGATCCGGACAAACCTCACCCCATGAACCCGGACACCCCTCCAAAGTACCAAACACGGCGAAGCATTCGTTAAGTAACTGGACAGACGCAGACGTCGTAATTTTTCATGTTTACTGAGAGGTAAATTTCTTCTAATGACTGGCTTGATCGTGAAGCAAATACATATTTTTTAAATCCTACAATTATAATATACGGTGATTTTTCACGTATCTGCCCAAGTGACGTAATATTTCACAAAATGATATCCATAACCGAATTTTTTAATGGCATCGGGATATTTGCTTCATTTTGTATGTAAGTCAGCGACTTTAATGCATTTTTAACGAATTCCATGCTCAATTTCCTTCACGAAAGCTTCTCAAGTGGAACTATAAATTTTCTCCGCTATCCCTGGCTCAATTCTCCTAAAAAATTAATATAAATCCCGGAGCGTGCTCATATTCACAAGAAAGAATAAAAGCGCAAAGCCATGACTCAGGGCCGAAATTATGAATAAGGTAAGTGATTTCACATTTTCATTATTTCCCATTTTCGTGGGTTTCGAGAGGTGATGTTTATTTTCTTCACGTTTCTTGTGTGATTATTGTTAGTAATTTGTTTCGCGTGACTATTGAATGTGTTCCTTGGATTAGACGACCTCGAAAAGTAAAGCTCTCCTGGTCTCGTTCAGTCGAAAAGTGTTTGCCAAACTTACAACACCCTCTCAGCCTTTCAATAGAGTTCGTTGATTAATGTGTGGTCTAGCTATAGTAGAGCTTACATGGAATTTCTGCAAAAAGAAGGCTTTTTTAATACAACTTATTGGTACAAGTTTTTTTTATGGCAAACACATACATATTATTGCTTACACGTTTTGACATATTGATTGTTAACTTTTTGCATCAACCAGTGATATTTTAGCAAAAAATTATTTTTGAGAAAAATATGGAAAATGTACATTAATGATAAAATGTAAAAAATTATTATTTGATGATAGTGAAATTAAAAAAAGAAAAAGAAATACGTTTAGTGATTTATTTATTCATCTTCTTTCTAATAATAACTAATTAAAACAAATTTATTTTATATACATTGGCAACGTTAAATTTAAACACAACAAAACTATAAACTAACTCTGGTACGCCTCATACGTCATACGTATGACTAGTAATGTTACATTGTAAACAAGTTATGGATCGAGTGGTTAATTAATTAATTTTATTATAATCACTGAAGAAAAAGATAACAATAATAATCTAAACGGAAATATGAAGGAGAACAAGAAGGTAGGAATTGGTAAATGTGCACGTCCCGGTGAGAGGTTCTAGGTTCGAGTCCCAGTTGCGACCATTATCTTTTTCTGTGTCTTGTTCGCTTTCATGTTTTCGTTTAGATTATTATTGTCATCTTCTTCTTCAATGATATACTAAATTGATGGGAATATCTTTGAATAGTTATAAAAAGAGAGTTTCTCTTATAAAAAATTGAATTTGGATATTATTATTAGAATATGCACCTCCTGTATGGTCACCTATTTATAACTGTAACTTACGAATTTACCTCTTGGAGAATATATGTACAAAGGAAGTTTCTTAGATATGTTCTACATAAATTGAAATAACTTGTTATTGACATCTGCTACAACATCTTTGTCTAATCTAAAACTACTACTACTCACTACCGGAAAACTATTAATGGTTTTCTCATACTTTTTAAATTATTGAATAACCCCATAGACTGCCTCAAATGTTAAGTTTTATAAATATCCCTGTCCCTGTTAAATCCATTTGACTCCTCCGTCTTTTCCACTGTAACAATACAACCATAGCACTAATTATACTTATCAGAAAATACTCTTTTAGGATGAACTAGTGCGATTTTAACGAACTGCCAATACATTTAAATACTTTTTAGATATTTTCAAAACTTCTCCGTCCTGCATTAATGCAAAAATAATTAGTGTGAATATAACTGATATGTTTATAAAATAATAAGTATTTATTATGTTGTTATGTTTTATATGTATGAACTGATATGTTTGTAAATAATAATGTTTGTAGATATTAGAAGTATGTATAATAAATGTATATAAATGTCTGCAAAAGCCCTACGGGCGTTTAATAAATAAATAAATTACAACTGCACTACTCACACTAAAAGAAATAACAAATAACAACCTGTTACTGAATATTATTTTGTTGGACCTGTTATGAACAATCACAATACTGATTATTTTCATATTCATTATTTTTCCTTGCCCACATTCGTAATAAAATTTCTAGCCCTTGAATATAAAATATTATTTGCATTGTTTACACTTAATCTTACTTTGATTTATATTTTAGTTAGTCAAGTTGTGATCACAAGTTTCTTCTGAAGCCAAATCGCATTATCATAGTGAAAATAATATCTTAAATGCAAAACTCATTTATTAAAAGCATACGCAGCTAGGTATAAATTAATAAATAAAACTTATCGCGATACTTATCCTTTATTGGAATAATTTTTGTGGAAGTATTTAATTTCAAAGAATTATTGAGTCTCCCAAGTAATGATCCACCCCGAACTAATGGCCGAACGACCACGTTTGTTCACAATACCTTATTAATTTACATATTTCATCGCTTTATTGCCATTGTTTGGACCGTTAAATAGTGTATCAAATAAGGAATTCCGCTTTTAATATCTTTCTATAAATCTTCTTTTGATTACTGACGTAAATTGTTCTCATAATCGGGAAAAGCATTTTGAGATTAAGTATGATTTAACGTCTATTATTTTCTGAATAGCCAGGCCGTAAATAATCAGAATTATTCCCATTTTACCTTCCATAAAAGTCAATATTCAAAAGTGGCTACACGATGGAATCCAAAGGTAGAAATAGCCGTAGTAGATAGGATACGGTGTGCTTGAATGGACAAATCCAGGTCAACATTTCAACAAACAGCTAAATAAGGTGGATGGAAAAGGGTGCTTTTTGGATTGTGCAAATAAGAATAGGGCTATTTACAATATTCTCTCAGTATCGCCCTGGCGAAGAACAACCAATCGTCAGAATGAAACCTTCGCTTGAGTTGGCTGTAACCGTATTTAGTGATAACACTTGATCGCACTTCAAGTGAAATGACACAAAACTGCGCTATACAATTATAACGTTATTAATTACTGTGTTTAGTGATCGGGTCTGAAAACCCAACCATTTTTCTTTCCCACGCACACA
The DNA here is from genome assembly GCA_929108145.2 of Limnephilus rhombicus. Lineage (NCBI taxonomy): Eukaryota > Metazoa > Arthropoda > Insecta > Trichoptera > Limnephilidae > Limnephilus > Limnephilus rhombicus. Next base: position 28,688,882 of record OV815277.1, on the reverse strand, counting down.
GTTTTGCAGGGTGATATCTGAAATGTTAAAGTTTTCATACGTTTTTTCTTATGAAACCTTAAAAAAGGTTCTTGGTTTCAAAAAAAGCAAATAAAAATTGATAGATTCTTACTACAATACTTTTTGATGAACGACGCTTTCTGAAAAACATATTTTTGGAGCTTTTAAAAAAAAAATGTTTGTTAGACTCTTTTGTTTTTCCATATGTTTTAAATGTTCCACCAATCTGGCTAGAAGGTAAGTGATCTGCTTATGGCCTCACAAGTTAAATATCTGGGACATATCCTTCCGGAAGACAATACATGAAAGGTATAGACGACATGGAACGACAAAGAAGAGCAATATATACCTGCCGGAATGGTCTCAAGGCGGTTCTACCACTGTAGCAACGATGTCAGGAAATTGCTTTTTAAAACACATTGCACTGCCCTGTACACATCTGAGCTGTGGACACAATATCTAACAGTGCAATGGGACAAACTGAGGGTGTGCTACAATAATTCATTCAGGCAACTTATTCATTTATTTATCATTTTATTCAGGTTGTCCATAAAACTTTCTCTCCTTTTTCAAAAGTGCATGGAGGCAGTTTAACTATGTTGTGACGTATATCAAGAGTTGGTTACTGAATTCTCTGCAGGTGACATTGAAGATGTCGATGATCAATGCAGAGCCGTTAAGCAGTTGAGTCGCCCTGCTTGATGGTGCATTCCGATAGGCAGAAGTTACCGCTTTCGGAGCATAAAAAATTGCGTGGGATCTCCCACGAGTATACGTGTCAGAGACATATAAGTTGATTTCTTGCAATATTAGTGGATTTAGTATGGTACCTGAGATTAACTTAAAAAAATGTGTGCGTAAAAATATTTTTCGACGGACTTCTAGTTAAGAACAAAGATGTGTACAGGAATGGGTAGTATGTATATTCCCTCATGAAGCATAAACCTTTTTTGCACTTTTTCTGTTTCTAGGATATGGTTTTGTTCAGAAGGGGCTCAAATATTGGAGCTATATTCCAGGATGCTGCGGACAAGTGCTTCATATTATGTTCTCCGAATTGCAATTCCATTAGTAAATGATCTCGCATTACGAAGAACAAATCCAAGCATTTTTTTAGCGCGGGAGATGTCAGATGTCAGAAAGAGAGATTTGCTTCGAAAATCACGCAAGGTCGCGAATCTCGTTTTTGTGTGTTAATAATAATAATAATAACGTAGTATTTATATAGCGCAGTTTTGTGATATTTCACTTCAAGTGCGCTTAATATATTTTTATGTGGCATGGGAATAGAAATGTATCTTTGGATCCTTTAAATGTAACGACATTGCATTTCTGGATGCTGAAGGGTAAGTTATTCAATTCCGATAATTTGACAATTTGACTTTTAATAGCTCTGAAAAGTTTGATATTGTCAGCGGAGAGGAGATATTTTGAGCGGTTAATGGTCTTGCCTATATCATTAATGAATAAAAGAACGAGGAGGGGTCCTAGATTCGATCCCTGGGGAATTCCGGAGTTAGTTTTGTATTTGTGAGAGAGCTGGTGTCCGTAACTGACATACTGACGACGATTGTGTAAGTAGCTAACTACGAAAGCGGGAAAATCTTGAGAGAATCTGATGTCACTCATTTTTTTTTAACAACATATTCTAAGAATAAAACATTGTTCCCATCTATATTTTGAAACTGTCAAATTAGTATACACTTAGAAACCGGTCGGATTTGCTCATTATATAAGTGGTTCAAACAAAGTTAAATTATTTCATTTACATATTCTAAGGTTCTGCAGTACTTCCACGATGTTCACCGAAGAGAATGTGCAGTCTTTCCTCGCGCTACTTGCAATCGACTGGGCAGGACAAGGAAGTTAACCAATATCATTGTCGTGGCTGCACCCGAGTAACTCATCTCTCCACTAAATGAGCAATGGATGAAGATGATGATGAGGCGATCTCCCCGATGGACAACCCTTTAGCATTTATTTTATTATTAATTTAATTTTACTTATTTATCTGATGTTTTTATTTTATGTCATCATTAGGTACCTTTATGTTTTGTTTGTCATTTTAGTTTAACTTTTAATTATTTTTATATTTTCTCTTTAAATGATGTATTAGTTGTACCTTTATATCTCATTAAATATGGCAGACTGGAATTACACTATCCTCCCAGTCCTGCTGGATAAAAACTTATATACATAAAAAATGGTAATTATTATAATATAGACTCAAAACATGAGTTTTTTTCAAACACCAAAGATTATCCTGAAAATTGTGTTAATCTTTCTCAAATATTATAAAAATAAAAATAAATGGATAGCACGCGCATCTTAAAAAATCCACGCAGTACATTTTTATGTCAACTCCAGTAACTAGTTATTTCCAAAATCTAGTACTGCTCGCTGTTTCATCAAGCGCATAACATGCTGCGTGTATGGAGCACAAGGCAGGACAATGGAATTAAACTGAAACATTACTTTGTTTAAAGCTACATTACGGTTGACGCTCCCTCGAGCCGCGGAAAGCACGTTCAACTTTTTAAGTACATTAAGCGTTTCGCCAGCATTCAGCAGTTGGCAATAAACTTTTCTAATTTACATATCATTTAAATGAATACTTAAAGTGAGTAGGATAGCTATTTTTTTTTTAAATTTATTGTACATTATATATACGAACAAACAACTAGAGAGTGCCCAAAGTAGAATTAGGGCGAACAAGAAGGCACAAACTATTTATGGTGAAGCAATTCGTAAAAGACCTTAGAATAAGGAAGAAATCATGCGCCTCTTGCGCTGATAGCCATGCAGGCCTATTGTATCGATTTGTGCAAAACAAATTGTAAATCTCAGACACAAATGTTTTTTTTCCGATCCAACCTTAAAGTTCCAAATTAATTAATATTCCTCATTATATAATAAAAAGAAATCCGGAAAAAGGTTCATAAGTAGGAGATATGACACTTCTTGCAAACATTTTTTCAGGTCTGATACTAGAATGCTGGCTTAAAAAAAAATCGCTAATTATTAACACATAATAATTATAATTATTTATTCCAGAATAGGTAATGTAATGCAATACATTCCATATTTCGAAACAACCAAAAAAAATTAGACTTGTGCCCTATCCGTTCAACGAACGTTGGCATGTTGGCTAAGCGGACTTTGTTTACTGCGGCCCGGAACAGCTCTACAGTTTTGGATTTTCAGCCGTGAGGTTCTCCTTCTTCCAGGGCACCGTCTTCCGGCAATTGTTCCCTGCATTATGAGATGCAAGATCTCGTACTTCTCTGGACGTCTCATAACATGTCCAAGATATTGAAGTTTTAGGATTTATATAGTTTTAATAACTTTTTTTTCTTTATTCATCCAAACTATAACAACTTTATTCGTAACCCTGTCCATCCAGCTTATTTTAAATATAAGCATCCATGCTTCCATTCCATAAAATAATATAGAAAACTCGTAGCATCTGACCATTTGCATTCGTAATCCAAAGTTGAGATCATGACTGCAGAACATCAATGCAAAGGTTGCACGAGCTTGCTCAATGCGGCATTTTATTTCAACCGAAGGATCCAATCTTTCATTTAAATTGCAGCCAAGTATACAATACTCTGTACCTTCTCTAGTTTCGTTCCAGCAATATAAAGATTTTCATTCAATGCGTTATTTTTGCTTATGAGCATGTATTTTGTTTTATTTATAATCAGTTCTAATCCAAAATTCTCACAAGTCTTCACTACTTGATTCAGCAGAAGTTGTAGATCCCCAATATTACTTGTTAGAAGTACCGTATCATCTACATAATGCAGTTTGTTCATAATCTTCCCATTTGTAGCAAGTCCTTGAGTAGCTTCTTGCAGAGATTCATTAAATATTTCTTTTGAATATTGAAGTTGAACAGCATATGTGAAAGAATACAACCCTGTCGCACACCTCTCTTTATTTCTACTTCGTCTATTAGACATTGTTCTACTCGTACTGCTGCTTTCTGGTTCCAATAAAGATTACCTATTGTCCTTATATATGTACCATCTATCCCAGAGGTTTTAAGAATTTGAATCATTTTGTCATGTTTACTAATGAAAAAAAAATAATGAAAACTTTTTCATCAGCATAATTGTATGCGGATGGTCCGACTCTTTATGGGAAACCCGTTTGCATAGGCTTATGGAATTCAATATTTCGTTTGTGGAAAAGCACTATGAAACAATACATAATTACAAAAAGATAAAAGCAATATTAATTATGGTTACACTGAATATAATAAAGTGTTCAACAGAAATGTCTTCCCTCTAGATTTGACTGGATATCAACGTAGCCACTGCTTAATACCATATGGTTCTAGCCCATTTAACATGCGCACTGTGTCTCTTATACTTGTCTGACAACGCACATCGCTACCCTATTTAAATTTCATATTGATGACAAAAAACAGTTTTGTTGGAAATCAATTTGGAAATGAAGGCCCTATTTGCAGAATTTTGAATCACGAAACGCGTTCTTATTTATTCTATGGTTGGTATTTATATTCTGACCCATATAATAAAACAGAATACTAGAAAAACATTCCACGTAGATTTTAATAGAAACCAATGTCGCTACTGACTTGATAGTTATTGCTTCTAGACCATTAAGTTCGCGCTCTCATCGGCGTATATCGCCATTCCATTAGAATTAGGCCCTCCGTTCATGGATATACTTACAAACAATGTAATTGCGATGCAACCACAAGTACCCTGCAGATATCCTACTCTTTAATGCTGGTTTCCGTACACTGCGCTACCGGAAATATACTGAACTTGATCTTTTTTGTAGAGTTTTGTAGAGTTATCACGATGTCAAGCAATGTCAAATGACTTTTTTTCCAACATCAATCCATGCCTTCTCCACTAAATCCTTTCTTACATATTCTGGTAAAGTAATTCTGACAAACACGCATTTTTTCCACTTCCAGAACAAATCTAACATTACTTTCATGTTCCTATGCCATTTCTGTCAAACGTCAAACGAATAAGTATCAGACACAAATGATGCGACGCGTCGCATGGTACTGATTTGAAACCGATACCCGCCGCGTTGCGCCGTGTACGAGAACCAGCAAGTACGGGGGGTACTTACGATCGGCGCGCACGATACGCGCATACGAGGATCGAGAATCTAGCGCCATGTACGAGTACATGTAGAGGCACTTCCACGATGACTGAGAAACATAATTCTGTTTATAAAATAAGCAAAGGTCAAACTTTTGGATCACGTAACAAGCCTACATTGCATTTATTTTTCTTCTTTATTCTATGTTTAGCCCCTTTTTTTCTTTTCCTCTTAAAAACTATTTATGTTTGTTTTATTGACAGCTATTATGTTTTTACCTCTTTTGAGTAAACATCTCACTTCATAAATAACTTTTGTTGTAAAAACCACAACAACAGGAGTATGTTTAGTTAATTTACTTGCTACCAAGAGAGTAGCGAGAAGAAAGACGATATGCTTTACACGTTTAAACACCCTTTACAACTTAAATTGAAGCCGCAAAGGCTTTCATCACAGCACAACAAAACGAAATTACGAACGTTGGTCTGTTTAAATATTTTAATACAATTCGTTTCTACAGCCGGGGGCACGACTAAACTCAATTTGGAAATTTAAAGTGGATTATTCAAAGTTTGAGCTGCTTAAACTAAAACTAACTACCTATTAGATAGGAAAGAAGTCTCTTTCTCGAATGTTTAGAGGTCGGACCGGTAATTTAAGCTTCCGCTTAAATACAAATCCTAGATTATAAAACTTAGTGTAAACTTTCATTAAACTATTTTTAATCTAAAACCAAAATCATTTGAGATGAATTGACAGTAGACAGATTTTCAAGATTACCAAGAATTTTTACATTGGGGGACCGTATTTGAGGAACGAAGATAAACATCTATAAAAATGAATGAATGGAAATCTTAATGATTGAAAAGTAACCCATTTCCCGACATAACGACGTTTTTGAAAAATACAACCATGAGATCGACATAGAATTTTGTAATATTTATGGGGACTCAATACCTTCGATATCAATAGTTACAAACACAGAATTCATTAAAACGTCCCAAGTACACAAACATTTTACACGACAACACGTTTAAACACCATTCATACTAACTACGGTAAACAATCAATTAGTTACGAGGGGGGCAATTTATATAATTGCCTTCCAGATGATATCAAAAACGAAAAAAGTGTGTGCAAATTCAAAAAAAAATTGTTCATGTTTATTCACAAAAAACAAAGTAGTGATAGTGAATAATATCGTATGGTAATATAATATCATGTAAATGTAAGTATTGCATTCTAATGTAATCTAAGGGTGGGTTTCTTCATTTACCGAGAATGCTAAATGCAACGCTAATTGTAAAAATAAACTATCGAAATTTAAAAATTTCTATGCATTTGACCGTTTACTTTTACAATTAGCATTGCATTTAGCATTCTCGGTAAATGAAGAAACTCACCATAAGGTAATGAAATGTAAAAACTATGTAATGTAAAAACTATGTAATATAATGTAAAAAGTACATAATTCAATATTCTAGTTAAGTCAGTGAAAATGTTATTTTCTTTTTTACTGGAATAAAAACATATGAAAAAAAAAAAAATTGGACAGCCGAATTCAAGAGCGGTTGTATGTTCATTTTTGATGATGGGCGTCCAGGCCGTCCAAGAGAATGGTTTTCAGCAGTGTGTCTAATATAATATACATAATTTAGTATGTATAATATATTATTAAAATTAAAACACGGAAATCAAAATTCAAATTAGAGCAAATAATATTAAAATTTAAAAAAACGAGTGTGCTTTAGACCACACGACTGAAATAAAACTTCCCTAACTTATATCTCCCTCTCAACTTCCGTCCGCCTCGCCCGACCGTTCACCTCGCCCGATCACACTTTGCGTAACGCTCTCGACACGCATTCACCAGCTTACTCCCCAAGTCAAGCGTGCTTAAAGAAGTTTTCTTTAAAAAAAAAAACAATATAATCGCAAACACGAGTAGGTATTCCTTTAATGCAGGGGTGGGGAACCTGCGGCCCGCGAGGCCTTTTGGTGCGGCCCGCGGGCACTTTTGGTGCGGCCTGCTGAAAGAACCACAACAAAAATTACACAGAACGGGATGGTTTTTTCACGGTGTTTCAGATGCATTTTTAAGACGTTAGTACAAAATTGTTACTAGAAAGTAATTTAGATACAAATAAAAACGTGATAAAACATCCCATTTTACTTTTATTTTAATTTGTTATTGTGAAACGATGGTGAAATTCCATCGGAACTTTTAATTTTCTTCTATGGGACAGTCCCGATATTTCAGGATTGATGGCAACTCTATTCGGAGGGGAATCTTAGGCAGTCTGTCATAAACATTATTTTCTAGTCATCGTTGCGGAAGTAAAGTAAGGACAAAAGCCTTCTTCATCGTTTGAATATACTGGTGAGTGCGCAAAATTAAACGAGGCATTTAATGAACGATTTAAGGACGTGAAAAGAGAGCAAACGGATTTGAACATATTTGCTACACCGTTCAACGTCGAACCATCGAATGTGCCCGATAATCTGCAGCACGAAATTATTCAATTACATAGCGGTGATGAACTAAAAGCTAGATATAACAATCTCCCCAAATAAATTCAGGAATCACTGGTTATTTAAGTCAAGCACGTCTCTTAACATTTTGTATATAATACAAACATTAATGTCATAATAATTGCCACACTACTGGCATATAAAAATCATGCATGTAACTAATTGTAATTAGTTAAATAAATATAAAATTATATTGCGGACAATAAATATGCCACAAAATGTAGAAAAACCATTTACGTGATCAGAGTACAATTTAATTTAAGCTGGTTGACTAGTGGACTCCTATGCAGATTCCTTATAAAGGTAAAACCAATCTTGTGTTCACAATGCAAATTCTTATAGCGGATTCATCTGCTAACCCTAAAGCATTTCGAAGGTAAAACCATTTTGGTGTTCTAGGTGCAGTATTAATTAAAGCTGAGGACTCACAATCCAATTCGCTCTGCGCAAAATGGGATGAAAAAATTCCATGTGTGGTTTCGTCTGCTTACGCATTTTGCAGAAACCCGTTCTCGTTTGGACTCCTATGCAGATTCCTTATAAAGGTAAAACCAATCTTGTGTTCACAATGCAAATTCTTATAGCGGATTCATCTGCTAACCCTAAAGCATTTCGAAGGTAAAACCATTTTGGTGTTCTAGGTGCAGTATTAATTAAAGCTGAGGACTCACAATCCAATTCGCTCTGCGCAAAATGGGATGAAAAAATTCCATGTGTGGTTTCGTCTGCTTACGCATTTTGCAGAAACCCGTTCTCGTTTTTGAAGTGCAATTATAAAATTATAGTTGCTTTTGTACTACCAGTGTTAGAGAAAAGCCATTTTCATGTACTCAGTTAAATGGCTACACTCAATAGTTTTAAGTCTCCACACACAGATTCACCCTATAACTGAAACCAGTTCTGTGTTTAGAACGCAACGAAAAAATTCCAGGTGGGGTTTCATTTTTTGACGCATTCGTCGTGTTAGAAGTGCATTTATAAAATTCAAGTTGCGTACTCTGTGCTGCCAGAATCGGAGGAAAGCCGTTTTCATGTGGAGTTTTAATTCCCCGCGTACAAACTCGCTTTATTATTAAAACCAGTTCTGTGTTTAGAATGCAATGAAAAAATTCCAGGTGGGGTTTTATCTCGCTGACGCGTTTCGTAAGAAACCATTCTCGTGTGTGAAGTGCAGTTACAAATTTGTAGTTGCATATATGCTGCCAGTATTGGAGGAAAGCAATTTCACCTTCTGAGTATAGTTTAAATTCCCCGCGAACAGATTCAACCTATAATTAAAACCAGCTCTGTGTTAAGAAAGCAACGAAAACGCATCAGGTGTGATTTTATTTGCTAACGCATTTCTTATGTTGAAAGTGCATTTATAAAATTTTAGTTTCGTAGTTTATGCTGCCAGAATAAGAGAAAAGCCATTTTCATGTTCTGAGTGTAGTTTTAATTCCCCGCATGCAAATTTAATCTAAATTGAAACTAGTTCAGAGTGTAACAAAAAATTTCAGTTGTGATTTCATCTGCTGATGCATTTTGACGGAAACCATTCTCGTGTTCAAAGTGCAGTTATAAAATTCTGGTTGCAGACTCTGTGCAGCCAGATTTTTTTTATAGCCAAACCATTTGCATGTTCTGAGTGTAACTATAATTAAAGAGTGTTGGCAGTTACGTAACTATTCAACCATTCGCCGCAAATCTTCTTGAAGCATTGCAACGATGTCGATATTCGAATAGATTTAGTTTAGTGTTTCACCCCAAAGTGTTTATTTATTTATTTATTTATTAATTTACGGACAACAGTCCATTAAAAACATAATAATAACACGAATAAAAAAAAAAAACAGAGATGACAGTGAAGGGAGAGCACATATAACACGAATAAAAAAAAAAACAGAGATGACAGTGAAGGGAGAAACACGAATAAAAAAAAAAAAAAAAACAGAGATGACAGTGAAGGGAGAGCACATAAAAATTAATGGCAATGACAATATAAAATATAAAAAGTACATATAGAGACACTACAAGTCAAAGCATGAAGAAGCATTTAAATATTGCGTAACGACTGCCGAAAGTCATTTAGTTTTACACCAAAAAAATCAATGCTTTGACTTGCGTTGACAAGTCTCGACATTCTGGATAAGGGAGAATGGTATCCGTAATTAGTAGAATGTTGATTGAGGAACAGCAATTCATTATTTCGAAGCCTACGGGAAGGGATGTTAAACTGGATGAGTTGTAACAATGCAGGTGTATCTGTAATACTGCTGATAATTTTAAATATGCAAATTAGATCAGAGTCCTTTCTACGTTTTTCTAAAGAAGGCATGTTTAAAATGTGTTCAATTTCATCATATGAGTACTTGCCTCTTTCAAGACCCAACCTCCAAGCAATTCCTCTTAGGAAACGATGTTGTACGGATTCGATGTGACAAATGTGGACAGCGTAGAAAGGAGACCAAATGACACTAGCATATTCAAGGTGAGGGCGAACCAGCGAACAGTAAAGAGTTTTAAGTGTACTTATATGTTTGAAGTCAGAGGTAATTCTATGAATGAAGCCGAGTAGTTTAAGTGATTTATTTACGATATTATTTATGTGATCACGGAAAGAAAGTTTGCAGTCTAGAGTGATCCCAAGGTCCTTGATAGATGTGACAGTAGATAGACAAACACTATTTAGTTTATAATCAAACTGAATAGGTTTTTAGGTTCTATAAAAGGACAAAATTTTGCATTTATCAACATTAAGTTCCATGCAGTTAATTTTGCACCAATCGTTAAATGAATCAATATCAAGTTGAAATAGTAAACAGTCAAGGTGGGATTTAATAATCTTAAGAATCTTATTATCATCAGCAAATAGCCAGAAACGTGTGTAAGAACACGTGATGAATAGCTGAAACTACCCTCAAATAAAGCAGTTGTATGTCTGGAACGAGGAAATGGTCTCTTTGGCGTGTACTGTACGCACTTACTGTGCGGGATCACTGCAATCTGAGAAGAAAAAAAAAGTTCGGTAAAGATGAGCATAATATATGTTGCAACTGCGGTTGCAACCATCTCGAAAAAGGCAAAGCTTAAACAAGTTAGGCAACGCTGAAATATTTTATTTATTATTTAATTTCAAAGTCTTTGAAATAATTAATAATTCCTAAGTTGTAAACAAACTAAGTCCAAGTTATTTGCAGGATTTAAGTTCACACATGAACGAAATTGTACCTTTAAAATACCCTTTAATATAATATTAACACGCAGTCCTAAGTAAACTTTTGTCGAACGCTTGAAATTCAAGTTACTTATGTGAAGTTGGCGATGTAATTCCCAACTTGGTGTTGCCAACAGATAAATAAAATTGAATCACGTAACTTGTTAAGTGGCGTTAAATTTTCCTCCCGCATAGGTAGCTTCCTTTCAAATATTTGCTGTTTAACATATTATAATTAATAATATCATCAACATCATAATTCCGTCTACGAGTTTGTTCATAAATTTACCTATTTGTTTCATATTGCGGATAAAATATTCGATACCTGCTCGTATTAATCTCAAAGTCACATATAAGTATTAACCTTAACATAGATTGAAGCTTGCTTTTGCAACTTCCTATACTAACAGAGACTGGATATGCCTACCCAAACGCCAACTTTTCTTTACTAACGCCAACTTCGTGATACTCACGCCATATTTAACCAGTTTTGGTTCCGGGTTGATCCCTTGTTCCCCTTCCCTTACTTCACCTTTATCATTTTATTATGTTTCTTATAATTAAATGATAATATGTAAATGAAATCCTCAGCACGGGAGATCCCAGTGAGGATATCATTATCTCTACTGTTACTAAGAAATGAAGACAATAAATCATTATTATTATTATTATATAATAATAATATCTTTCTTTCATTTCTTTCCTTTCACCTGAAATGAATATATTTTGTAATACCTATTTTTAAATTTCAGTTTTTCACTTTTAGTGAAGTTTATAGTGGTTATTCTTCAACACATTTCAAAATAAAATCATCTTTTTTATTTATCTCCACCATAATAGTAAATAAAAAAAATAACAAGCCTTTTATTTCTTGCAAATAGGTATATTACCGAGTTATAAAAAGTAAAATTAATGTTATTTACAATCTTGTTGAAAAATCCCCTCTCTCAGGCGAAGGTGAAGGCCTCCTCTAAAGAATTCCATTTATCTCTCTCTTGAGCTATTTGCGGCCAGCAGGGGCCAGATATTTTTATTATTTCATCTGCCCATCTCTTTGAGACGCTTACCGTATGGGCCATTCCACTTTGTTGCCCTGCTAGTCCACCTGTCGTCCTCTACCCTCGCTACGTGCCCTGCCCACTTCCATGTTAGTTGTTTAGCGTATCTCTGAGCATCTTTGGCTTTGGTGATTTTTCTGATTTTTGTGTGACAAATTTTTTGTATTTTTTTTAATATCAAGCATGCTTTGTTATAATTTTGTTTTTTTTTATTTTTATTTTGGATGTGTATTTCCAAGTTTGTCATGCGTAGGTTAGGCATGGTAGGAGGCATGATGTCATAACTTTTGTTTTGATATTTATTGGCATGTTGCTTTTAAATATTCTTCTTGGGGATATCATAATAGTAATACTTATAATTTTATTATAATGATGTTGTACCGGACGTGTCGACGAGGGAAAGAAGATTCCCTTCCGGACATCTTCTTCCTTTATTTTTAAGAAAGATTAAATATATTTTGTAGACGAAGACGAGGATGAGTTCCCTCACAGGCCGTCCTCGTCTCTTTAAATAACGTAGGATTAAGGGTTAGAGGCAAATAATATGCTAATAATTATGTTCACAATTAAAATGTACCCTGTTTGAATAAAGACCAGTTCCCTTTGCCCCAAGAACGGGCTCCTCCTGGTCGTCTTGGCCGGGGGTGAAATCCCCCCGCGTGGACGGGCGGGCACGGCTTCCTACCCTTCCCCTACCACCTACCCACCGGGCGGACCGATAGGAACGCTCCGTCCGGGGGAGTAGGTATTCCTTTGCCCCAAGAACGGGCTCCTCCTGGTCGTCTTGGCCGGGGGTGAAATCCCCCCGCGTGGACGGGCAGGCACGGCTTCCTACCCTTCCCCTCACCTACCCACCGGGCGGACCAATAGGAACGCTCCGTCTGGGGGAGTAGGTATTTTTGAATCGGAAATACACGAAAGGCTCCGAATGTTTTGTCAAATTATGGGAGTTCGGTCTAATCTGTCACCGAATAAATGATATGGACAGATAGACCGGACTCTCCTCTATGTTAATAAATATCTCTGATGAATGTATAATTAATAATGATTTAGATATTTAAGTTTCCCTGACAAAATGTGGGTGCAGGGACCCCATTGAAAGTTATTTGACATGCCATAATAAAATTAAATAAATTACTAGGGAGAGGTCGTGGGGGTCAGACATAAGAGAAGGATAAGGGGAAGAGCTGAGACAACAGAGAACTCTGCTGTGTAGCCCGCAGCAGAGGTTATAGCCCGCCAAAACTCGAACCGCCGGAAAAATGGGCAAAAGGTTCGAGCCCACCCGCGCCGGCGGCAAGGGCAAGGGGCCGGCTATAAATACAGCGGTACCCCGGGAACATCGAGCATTCGACAAGAAGCGTTTCCAACGCACACACGCACTTGACAAACTCGATCTGGTATCGTCTCAAGCACTTCTCCGCCTCTTCTGCCTGACCTAAGGACCTCTTCCCGGACTTGACTTGAAAAACTTGGATTTCATTTCTGCCCCCCCTTTTGGACGCTGCCTCTTCCTCTTGTGGGCCATTACCGGGGCGTTATTGACAAGCATCTTGGCGGCTACCCAGGACTACCCAGCACCCCTATTTTACAGTCTATGTGAGTGGCGGGAAACGTCGCTTACAGATGTTTCATTCCGGGATGTAGGGAGGATAGTGGAATCCCACACGTCAATGCCTAATGCATTGAAGTTTGCACGAATCTGAAACCTATTGGCTGCTTTTATAATTTCCACAGCAACGGTACGGGAGGCGACGGTAACGACAAGCGGCGTCTCATTTCTTTATTACGAGTGAGGGAGATTCAAGAAAATTACTATTTTTTTCCTTTGGAGGAAGTAGACATACGTACATTATTTGTGTCATCGTTTATATCATTATTTAGTGCGTAAGAAAAAGCTCACGTTTTTTTTATGTTGGCTATTGTGTTTGTGGCGTCGCCGTATCATAACAGTTGGAATTATAAAATGATAAATATATTCATTAAAGTATGACTCAATAATTTTAATGATACTCTACCATAGTTTAACGAGTAGTAAGCACTCTGTGAAAAATATTCTCTTCATTATTTTTAACATACATAATATGTTAATAAAATAGTACTACAAAGTTTTAACCTATTTCGTATCATGTCTCCAACACGACACAGTCATACTCATTTTACATTAAATGTTTTAAACGTCCAGACTGAAATTAATCCAAAATGGTTGACATACAACAAGGCTGCTAAAACCTTTAAAGTTTTCAGATGAAAATAGTTGGCTTTTAAACTGTTAAAATTTAACATTTATTATTAAAATTAACTTTGAAAGACCATCAAGCATCATAATTAAACCGCTGACGTTTTAATTGCCAGATGAAAGTTTTAGTGTCGTACTATTGGACTGTATAGAAACTTCCATACCATTAAAATTGTGTAGAAACTGATGTTTGCTGTTTAGAAAATTTCAACTGTCATCAAATTACTTTTTTCGAAAAATTTTCAAGCTGTAATTGATAGGTATTGACTACCTACACCAACTGTACTATAACGCCAATAAGAGTACGTTATGAGGGTTATGGGAAGTGTGGGAAAGTAAGCAAATGTGAACAGAAGGAGATGTGAAATAATGAGGTTTAGAATATATTAGAAATCAGATCTTTATTTATCTTATCTTTTACCAAACATGGCTATTGCCATTTCAAGCAACGTTTCAATTATGAATTGTCGTTTTTCACCAGGGCAATACTATGAGTTGCCCAAATATCCTTCCATATTTATTCACACACCCTAGAACATTGAGCGAATTGGATTGGAAGATTACACGAGGACATTCAAGAAACAACACGCCCTTCAACCGTGAACTGATATCGTCTAAGATATCGTCTCTCCACCGGGAAGCACAGCGAAAGTAAAAGAGCGGGCAGTCCGAACCCGGACACCGAGCTGTATAGAGTGTATGAGCGAAACGCTAGAACTCAACTTAGCGAACGGAGTCGAGGATGCGGGATTTTTTCCGTGAAGTACGGATCAGCCGTCCGACTCGATATTCGTATAGCGACAAATTGGCCGCTGGTTTCACCATCGGTACTTAACTCCAATACAGTATCAAGGAAGGTGCCCCCTCGCTCTAGAAGGCCGGCACCCAGCCGCCGACACTCCTACCCACGTCACACTAAGAATCGTCACGCAAGCTGTTGGCCATCGCAATTTTAGATACCTATGAAAAGCCTAGATTCATTTACGTAAAAATGAAGTTCTTGAATATAAACCCTCGTTAACTTTGCATTTTGGATTTAATAAATATCTTGGTGTAATGAATCGTCTCGTATTCATTGAACTGCCTCATATTTCGCATATCTATACAAAAGGCCCGAATCCACGACCCTGAGTAAGCTTGCTGCGCAGAGAATTTGCTGTAAAGGTTAGAACGACGCACTCGATATCGTTACTAGAGAATCCATGTGTTCTGTCTCGGTAGGAAGTTAGGAGGGTCAAAGCAATAACAGAGATCCTAACGCCCTGGAACATGTTAACATATTTTTGATGTAATAAACTATTGGAACTGGTGGTGTATATATAAACTAACGGAGGTAATAAATATTTAGGAAGATGGGCATCATCTTGCGTAAGGAAAGTTTAATTTTATTTTCTCTCATTAAAACTATACGTTATCCTTTGGCGGTGACTCGTTCATTTAAGCCTCTAATGGTCTAATGTGTACTTTCTTTTGTAAAGAAATAGGAAAACTTAGGCCAGAGAAAGAAAACGGATGGAATCCCTCGAGATGTGGTGCAGGAGAAAAATGCTCAAGATTCCAAGAACAGCCAGACGCACAAATGAGTCCATGCTGAAAGAGCTAGGGATCCACAATAGGCTCTCAACTATCTGCTTACAACTTATTTTAAGATACTTTGGATACGTTGCCCACCAAACTGAGGACTCCAAAACTTGGAGAAATCCATAGTCACCGAAAAAGTGGAAAGCGGGAGAAGCAGGGGAAGGTCTCCAACGCGCTGTAGTAGCCAAGTATCACTTGCATCCGCAGCTCTCCATGCAGCGTAGAACAGCAAGGAGTGGAGGAGCCTTGTCCACCATGGAAATTGGAGTAGGGGTCACTATCATTAGCAATGAGGAACCGATTTAAGAATGAAGAATGTACATATTGTATGCAGGGTTTTTTTTTTTTTTTACATGAGCTCGTGGGGTGGGTAGGAATCTGGGGTTCAGTGTGTCTTGGCCATCCACCTCTAAGACCTAGACAAACCTCACCCCATGAACCCGGGCACCCCTGCTAAATCACCAAACGTAGCGAACCACTTAGGGTGACCTATGGCAGAGGTGTTGGTTATCCAATAAAGGTTCCCGGGACGGCGGTACCCATTCCCGCCTCCCAAATTGAGGGTTGCCAGGTCTTTTCCAAAAATATACCGAACACTGAGCAAAAAAAAAATTTCGAGGTGAATTTCCCTAGATTTCGGTGGTTTGAAACAATATAAGCAGTCAAATTATTCGAATAATCACATTTACGCAAGTACCTAGTCACCTAATGTGTAACACTAATCCGCGAAATGGCTTGAAAACAGTGAGCGCGTGCACGAAGTGGCAACATCGCACAAACTAAGTAAGGATGCTACGCAACATCGATTGCCGATTGCGTCAAATCTGATAGTTGAATCGCTTATTAAGGAGAAAAATTAATCACAAAAAAATACCGAACCGCCCATACTTCGGTATTTTTGTCATACCGAACACCGAACACGGTGCTAAAATACTGAACGCTTCGGTAGAATACCGAACGGTTCGGTAGAATACCGAACACCTGGCAACCCTGATTGTATGGTGTTTTTAGTTGAGTTTCAATCTTCAGTTAACCGTTCAAGCTACCGCCGCTACAGGAACCATTTATTGGAAAACCACACACCACACCTCTGCCATAGGTCATCCCATGTGGTTCCCTACGTTGGCTCTGTTTAGCAGGGGTGCCCGGGTTCATTGGGTGAGGTGTGTACAGGTATTGGCGGCGGATGCACCTTCTCACCAGCTGCATGGCGGGCCGGACCGGGAAAGGTTGGTTTAGGAAGACCTATTGACCACTCCATCTGCTCTTTCTCTACCCACCGCCTTGCACCGCAGTTGGGGGGTGGATTCATAAGTCCGTCGCTGCCGAATACCCTCATCCCAGATACCCATCCCTCATACCTTTCCAGAACTTTCTATCCTTCATTTCCTTAAAAAGATCCTCCACATAGCATCCCCTAAGATGGCACGGGTTCTGAAAGAAATTATTTTCCCCAGGGCCTTCTGTGTGGAGCTAATATCAAAAAACAAAAATCAATATCTACATAAATAAATTCGTTATAATTTTAGCAACAAATGTTCGTTTTGGTAAATGAATTATGGGTGGAAAACCAAAGTTAAGCACGGAAAAAATTGTATGAAAACAGTTGTTAGAGAAAGCTTTGAGATCGGTTGGAGCCTTAAGTAATGTGTTTGGAAAGTTATGTTTTACGTATAATAATTTATATTCGAAAATACTCGAAGCTATTTATAGTAATCTACAAAACCCTGTACCATTTCCACGAAACTGTTGAAATATTTTGAAAATATCTTTACTGCTATTAAAATGTTATTTACAATATGTCCTATTAGTTTGGCTAAACATGGTATGAAACTAGTCAGGAAAAAACTGCTACGAGTTAAAGGCGTGATTTTTAAAGCTACTATTTAATTCAAAGCATTATCATAAATTTTATAATGTGAACCTTGGGTTATTAACCGATACATAACTTATTACTTTAATAACACGGGTGCGTTTTTATGTATTGTTGAGCCAGAAATATTTTAAGAGAAACTTCATTCTTGCTCGGTAAACTATGTTTTATGAAACCAATTATTCACCAATTTACGCCACCTTTTTGTTAGACTGAAATAAATAATATAAACACTAATATTCATTAATTACTACACTCCACAGAAAACTATTTATCCCACTGTAGAGTTAAACCGGTGGAAGTGAACTGTGGCCGTGTTATGTGTGTCCGAAGTGAGCTGAATCTTTCCTTAATTCTGGTAAAAAAATAATTAAATGAAGCGAAACTCAATCGAAAATCTGAAAACAGAAATATTAGAAAAGATATTTGCACCTCTGAGACTCGAACCCTGGTAAAAATTACCAAGGGTTTTCAAATATCGAAATTCTTTGAACAGATATTAATCGATGTCGTTGGGGCCAACAGAAAACTAGACACAGTTTTCTTTCATATCAGTATGGATGACTATTCTAGGGATAATCTCTCCAGTGTCCTTTTTCGATTTATGAGGTTTTGTTCCTCGTAGATAGATGTATGCAGAATGTTAATTTCGTTGAATTAATTTTGTAATAGTAAAACATCATCCCATGAATAGCATGTTTTTTTACTATAATACATCTATTTACAAATTTCGTTTAAAACTTAACAAATTGAAATAAGTATTTGAATTATATGAATTTACCTACTCAGGAACTGAAGTCAACTACGCTACTAACTGTGCCACATGCCAATTGGATAAGAACAACATTTATTTCGGTTGTAAAGGGCCCGCAACCCGGGTTTGTACCGATTTATAACATATTTCCCTTAAACACGGTAAGTTTTAAAGCTCTTAAAAAAATATATGTTATTCTTGAAGATAATATCTAGACTTTGCCCGCGTCGAAACGCAAATTATATAAAATTCCCTCGATAGAAAAAAATCGCAAAGTATGCTGCAAAAATTATTATTAACACGTTTGTTTCAGTTATTTTACAAGCTATATGTATGAAAAAATTCACAGTGTTTCTTTACATAATGCCCGCGAGATTTTTGCTCTATTTTAAACGAGTCGTGTTTTATTAAACATTTTCGCAATTTTCGCATCGATTTTGTCGCTGTAAATGTTAGCGCTCTCCTCTAACATTCGTAATTTCGTATCTCTCCATATTCTTCTTTTCGGGCCCGGTTGCAGAGCGTTAAGTGCTGTAACGACATCGAATATCTGAGAAATGCGTACATATGTCCGCATTTGTCACCAAAAGTTGATAGAATGCATTGTCATCGACAACGATTCTATCTGGAGAGTTTCAGCTGGATGGGATGTCGGGAATTGGGTTATTTTCTACAAGATTTCATTTCTTTCATACAATCATTCAACCAAGAAAACAAAAGCGAAATTCAAATAAAAGGCAATAAATATGCTACTACAAATATACCAAAACCGCGTCTGAGAAATTTATTACTTAACCGTCTTATTATTTATTTGCTGACTAAGCAAATATGATTTAATACAATCATTTAAGGTGAACACGATAATAAAAATACAGCCAAATCTTCAGACGGTTCCTTACAACATATAATCTTAGCTAACACCGGCCAGAATTTTGGTTCGCCGTTTCACAATGTGAAAAATCTATTTGACGACGGAAAATATGCCTCAAAAGTTGGTGGAAAATATGAGATTCGGTGGGATTAAAGGCTTAAGGTTTCTGTTGCTTCTCAGAGTTGATAAAACGAAGTACATGAAAAAACCTGAGGGAGGGTAGCATTGAGAAATTTCGTCCTGATTTCGTAAGCGGAAATATAATATCGTATAAGCCCATCGCTTAAGTACTGAAAAGGAAAAAGATTGGTAAAACTTTCCTTTGAATTTACGGCGTGTTCTGAATTTAGAAAGTGTTTTTTTGGTATGGCAAAATCTCAAATACGAATAATTGTAATATTGTTTTATTGACTTTGTAACAGGTTCATCAACAACGGGGTAATTTCACAAACTATGAATAATGTTGAAATGTGAGTTTTTCTGATTCTGATCATGGTAATCTAATTATAATATTTCATCATTGATTTAAAAAACGATCTGAAACCGCACATTCCGAAACAATTGCAACTGGTAATGTCATTATGACTCAGAAAACGCCAATTTCTGGTAAAAAGGCCGTTACTGACGTTGGCCGGCGTGATGTCAACCCCGCCAAATTAACGAACATGTTGTTTTGGCAGCAAATCAAAAATTCCACATTTTAAAATGCGCAGTAAATGTATTCGTCAACGTAAAAAAAAGAAAAATGACTTCCGCTATCGTATTTTTTTTCGAGAATAAACGAACCAATTATTTATAGATGACTCAACCATTTATAGATGATAACCAATATGGATTTATGAAAAATAGAAGTACTCAAGATGCAATTGCCAAATTATCGAACATTATTCAGGACACACTAGACAAATCTTTGAAATGCCTCGGAATCTTTACAGATCTTAAAAAAGCTTTCGATAGTATTTCTTATGATAAACTTAGGGAACGTACCCATACTACGTGACCAACTTTTTGCAATTTTTAACCCCCCCCCCCCCCCCGGTGACCAAAAACCTAAGCAACCCGCAGCTCATTTGTATGGAGCATGACATTTTGAAGACCCCCCCCCCCCTAAACGTGTCACGTAGTATGGGTACGTTCCCTATATTAAAAAATTAAACTATGTTGGGATAAACGATAAAGCTCTAAAATGGATAAAAAGCTATTTATTTGAACGACAGCAAGTAGTCAAGATAAACAACTCCCAAAGTCTACTACTAACAAGTAATTTCGGGATACCTCAAGGCATAGTCCTTGGCCCCCTACTATTTATAATTTATGTAAACGATATTTTTAAACTACCACTTAACGCAGACATAATATCATATGCCGACGACACAGCTATCATAGTGAATGGGATCGACTGGAATAGAGCAAACGAACAAGCAAATAATATCATGAACACCTTAAAGCATTGGTTTGACACAAATCTTCTCTCATTGAATACTAACAAAACATACTATATACACTTCTCAATCAACAAACTAAAAACAATCCCCAACACTAAAATAATTATCCATAATAACAAATGTAATAAAATAACATGTATCCAAGGCTGTTCAACATTGAAATCAGTATCAGAAATTAAATATCTCGGAGTGATAATAGAACAACACATGAAGTGGAAGAGCCATATCTGCGAATTGGTTAAGCGTATCAGAAAATGTATATATGTATATATTCATAAGATTAAGAAATATCTTAAAACTCAACAATCTAAAAAGAGTATACTATGCACTTATCCAGTCATCAATTCAACATGGAAGTATTGGATGGGGGGGGGGGGGGGTCATACAACAATATTCTAACTCCGATCAAAGTGATCCAGAAGCTAATCATTAAAGTTATCCTAAAGAAACCCTCCAATTATCCAACAGAAACGCTTTTCGCCGATTTCACGGTGCCTCGAGTAGAGAATATCTTCAAGAAAAATGCAATTATCCAAATTTACAAAGATAATATAATCAAAAAATTTGAAACCCATCAATCAAAAAGATATCAACACAACTTCAAAATACGAAAATTTAATACCAAACTAATGCAAAACAATTATATCTATTTACGAATAAAGTTTTTCAACAACCTTCCGATTGAAATAAAAAAAACCAAAGACATAAACTGAAACTCAAACTGAAGCTACACTTCATCGGGAATAATTAACTTAATAATTACCTGTTTTTCTCTTTCTTTCTATGTATTATCAATCTATATTCATCTCTATTTTTTTAGATTTTTCGAAATTCACTTAAGTGCACAATATTTTAGTATGTAACCGTATCCCATGTATGTACACTTATAGATAATCCAGAAGTTTAAATTATTCTCATTATATACTTACCTATTACATAATGTTATTCTATTTCTGTTATAATTAGTGTAACTTGCTCATCAAGCACAAGAACTAGTTTCTTCTTTGGTGAGATTGCAATTTTAAATAATTTGTGTACCGATATGTAATTTATATAAAACCACTGTACTATATATCTATATTAAATAAAAAAAATTAAAACTCACTAGAAGTAGCAATCCGGTTTCACTCGCAGTTTTACCACGCACATTTTTATTCTATAATTTTCTTTATTGCACAAATATTGAAATAACGTAGAAATAACAATAAAAAAATGCTGATTTTATTCGAAGGCATCATTGCTCATGCTGAAAATTCAAGCAAAGCATGTTGCGTTAAACTAGAAATTAAAGATGCTAAAGTTCATGACATATAATTTTTTTCGGTTGAGTGTCTCTCAGTTTAAACTCTTTTTTAAAGAACTCGAATTTGCCTTGAATGCGTGAATAATTTTCAAAATTTTATCTTTTTTGTGAAAACTTCAGACAAGCGATAAAGTTCCTACCTATAATATAATTTTTTAATATAAAATTTATTTAATTGTTATTTATAGACTTGGAACTGATTTTTTAAAAATTCATACTTTCTCGCCACGTTTCATATGAGCTAGTTTGTACAATTAAAATCCTTGTTTTAAACCCAGTGGGTGGGATTCTCGATTAATAGTAGGACTAGCTGAGTTCCATACCCGTAACGGCTAACCGACTTACTCACTTTCCGATTTGGAAGAATTCGGCCAAAAATTTCTAGAAAAACAGCAATCACCATATACAATTCAATTATTGCTCCACACTTCAACTACTGCTCAAGTATACTTTTCCTATGTAACGAAAGAGAACAAAATAAGTTACAAATTCTCCAAAACAGGGCAATGAGAATAATTCTTCGACGAAACAGATTTTCAAAAATTATTAAAATGTTAAAGGAACTAAATTGGTTGACCGTGAAACAGATGCTGACCTTGAACACGATGGTATTTATTCACAAAATATTGAACAACACGTTACCAAAATACTTCTCAAATAAAATTTTATACAATAAAGACATTCACAGATATAACACAAGGACGTGCAAGGAAATTAGGCTACAAAAAAAGGACAAAGCGAATACGCAGAACAGTCTACTGTACAAGGGAATGAAGTTGTATAACACACTACCAGAAACTTTAAAGTCCACACCAATTGCAAAGTTCAAGATGTATTGTAGGAGCTACATAAAACTTGAAAAAATATAGTGAATATGAAATATTATTATCAATTAGAAATTTGTAAACTTAAATGTACAAATTACTAAAATAAAATTATTATTATTATTATTATTATTATACAAGTAGTTATGCATAGTTGCCCAGATTGCATGATGAATAGGTAGGTATGAACTATAAATATTGAAGTAATTGAATGAAAACCAATTACCTTGTAAAAACACATTTATTTAATCAAAATTATCAACATGTTTCGAAAACCAATGGTTTATTGGTTTAAAAACCAAATTTAAAAAAATTAAATAAGTGGTGTTTTACAAACCGATTTGTTTTCATTCAATTAAAATGATGTCTCAGGAGTGAATTTACAAAGATTGAAAAGAAATTGAAGTACCAGGGTATCTAGCATGATGGATCGATATAGGTTTGATCGAAAGTGTCGGTAACTTGTAATTGCTCCCGAGCACGACTGCAGGCCGCTAACGAACAAATAACAGTTCACGTCAAATAAAGTAGGAACCCTTAGTCGTTGTGAACTATTGTTTGTTCGTTGGCGGCCTGCAGTCGTGCTCGGGAGCGATGACAAGTTTCCGACATTTTCGATAAAACCTATATTGATCGACCATGCTAGATACCCTGATCATTAAAAAAATCGCGATTTGACGAACATTATGACTATATTAACATTAACAATAATCAATGATTCATATAAAGGGTGTTTTTTTAGAGGTTTGGTGTTAAAACTGGTAACATTGTTTCTACAGACTGTCAATTTGATAATCAACAGTTGATTTGTAGTCAGTACGTTTTGCCATTTCACCATGAATAAACTTTCACATCAGAACAGCGCTTGCAAATTGTGCCCATTTATTTTATTGCGGTTATTTATTTATTTTATTTTGTTTAGTTTATTGCGGGAAACATTTGGTGAGTGCATAATTTCAAGCATAATGGGCCTGTGAACTGGCCTCCACGATCGTGTGATCTCACACCATTAGATTACTTTATTTGGAGTATGTGAAGTCACTAGTCTGTGCTGATAAACCAGAGACGTTGGACCATTTGGAAGTCAACATTCGCCTTGTTATTGCCGATATATGGCCCGAGTTGCTCGATAAAGTTGTCGAAAATTGGACTAGACGATAGCGCTTCATTCGAGCTAGCCGTGGCGCTCATATGCCCGAAATCATATTTAAACAATAATTGCATAAAATTATCTTTTAAATTATGCTAATACGATACACATTAACATTATTTTAGTGTGTTTTTTTTTCATTTTGAATTTGTATACCTCTAAAAATACACCTTTACATATGAGATATGATTTTAGATTTTCACGGCCAAAAGTTTTTTGTTATTTATTTTCGGGGTATTATGTTATATCGTACACTGTAACGCTGTCTGAAACGTTGGCTAAAGGAGGAGGTAGCGCAATACGGCATAACACCCCAAAAATAAATAACAAAAAAAACCCTTTACATATTTTAAAACTCTTATTGAAATATTTTTTTTGCTACTAGGTATCTATTATTTACTTCTTGATAATATAATTTTCACGACGAACATGATTTTTATGAGTAAAGACAAGTAAAAGTGATTTTTTATAATACTTTTCCCGTCATATCTGTTTGTCTGTCATTTAAAATAGTCTTGCATTTATTGGTTAGAAAAAAGTGTGGTGGTTCTAACGTGTTTTTTATTACGGTGGCCTTTGTTATCAAAAGTTGGCAAGCGTCACCCCTCGGACTGCGGGTTGCAGGTCGGAACTACTTGCCGGAAATGCACTCGTACCAGCCTCGTAAATCTCGAAGCCTTGAGGTGGGACGTTTTCCTTTACCCCACCTTTTAACAACCTTGTTTAGATTATCAGTTGTATAATCTTGTATTTGTCGTTCCTCATAATGTTGTTTTTTTAATCTAAAGCGCGATTTTTACAGGTTGCTTAGGCGGGAGCGGGAGTTATAATTATGTAATACAATAAAGATACATAAAAGCTGAATATTAAAATATCAATTTAAAGAATAGCAAAAAAAAATAAATGTATACTACGAATATATTGCTATAGATAATAAAATTGTAAAATAGTGGTCGAATTAGTTTTATGTGATGCATCAATATAATTGTTATATTGTAAATTACCATTTAAGTTATATTATAATTTAGATATGTGTAATGTAAAATATGTTTTAAATTCTGCCGTATTGCAGCTTCTTTCTGCGGGCATTATAAACACGCAAAACTTACGTATTAAGGATTTTGAATTCTTAAATCCTCGAACTTTGGTTTTACATTATGGCCACCAGAAAACAAAATCCGCAGCGAAACTTTTAACAAAACACGCCAATGTTTCCCTTTAAACACTGTCGACTAAAACGTCTCGACCGTATTTATACTTTATACGAGTAGGGTAACTTTTTTAACCCATTCGCGCGCAAAGTCCTTTATGCAAACGATACGGGAACGGTGGGGTAACACCGGCCGCCGCTGTCGACGGTGTAACTTTTAAGTACCTACGCGAAGTTTGACGCTGCGGGTAGTACCGGATGCCGGCTTAGTGGTTCGGCGGTCGGGATTAGCCGAGATGCTAATATCTAATATGTGTGCTTGTTTGGCGGTGAGCGGATGGTACCGGTCGCGACGATGTGTTTGATGGTTCTGTCGAACATGTAATGCGATTTGCAATTACACCTATATTAATAAGAGGATTATGATCAATGTTATAACGCCTATGTGATATATGAATTCATCAAAACCTATGTAACATATGCACACAAAATTTCTAGGTGAAGAGGGTTCTTAAAAGTTCAATTATTGGGTACTTAAAAGTCGTTACGAAACATTCTAAATAAAAATACACTAAAAACGGTATACTTTTCCTTAAGTCAATCAATTATATCTTACGGTGTAGTAAGTCTGAGGAGGATGCTCTAAAAGGATATTAGATTAATTAATTATTGCTCAAAAATTGATAATGTGAACTATTTACAAAATACACTATATTCACCCCACGAAGGACTTATTTAAAGACTTCAAAGTCATTATTATAATTTTTTTTAAATTTATAAACTGACGTTTGTAATAATTGTTACTTCAAAGTAGTAAATATAAAATCCTTATACGTCAAAAACATATCCGCCTACTATAAATTTAAACATACGAAAAAAAATATTTTTGAATCAACCTATAATACAATATATTCAAACAAATCCAATAATATTATTTCACCAACAAAAATCTCGATGGCACAGATACAGTTCATCTTTATTGTTCCTAAAATCTTCAATAAATTTAACAATAGATATAAAGTCGATAGTCAAATACGACAATTTCAGGAAGGCGCTCGGGAACTTTTAATGAGTGAATGTGATAGTGTCAATAGCATGTTTCTTGAACTCGGATAGAGGTATTTATATTTTATATTTTTTATATGTGCGAGGAAGTGGTTATACTCGTATACATGAGTTTATACCTGTATAGATTTGTGCTCATACGTTGTGCTTGCTTGCATACATATATAAAAAAAATTATTTATGTTTATTTATATCTGTATAGATGTGTGCACCTATATATATATAGTGTGTGCTTGCGTGCACACATATTGAAAAAAAAAATATGTGCATTTTTACAACGTAATCCTAATTTACTTCTTTTTTCCTTTCTATTTTCCATTTTCTAACTTTTATTATAATGTTTCCAATTTTTAGCATCATTTATAACAAACCCATATGTTTATACTAGACTTCATATTTCATACAAAGTAACTATACTCCATTTGTCACCATGAAACAGGCAGCCGCCTATTATGGTGGTCTAATATATCTAATCTATGTAAATATCTTAATTATGTATCATGTGTTTTGTAAATAAATAAATAAATAAGGAAACAAGTTTCCGGTCAGTGGCTGAGTTGGCATCGCGTTTGGGTCCTCGGCTGGCAAGTCCTCCACCATGACACAAGCAAGGAGATTTTCAAACATTGTTGGGTTATTCGTAATCTGGGAATGTTTTACTTTCTTTAAAACAATAAATAAATAGAAAACCAACCTTTTCTGTTGGATTCAAATTCACATCCGAAGCTGGGTAGAATAAATTCAAAATCAATGAGGTAAAAATCGTTTTTACCTGTCGTTAATTGTTGCACGCTTTTATTATTTTATGAGTTATTTATTGAAGTTCCCTTGAAAATTTTTTTTTAAATATGTGACACTTTAAATTTATTTTTAAAATTGTAACAATTAAAAGTTATGTAATATCAGTTTTCTTCAAATACAGTAAAGAGATAAAATTTGGAAAATAAATTAACAAATCATATTTGTTAGTGGTATACGAGAAATAAATGTTTCAATGTTCAATGCCCATTCATAACATCACCCGTAGCAGAACAATCCCTGAAAATGTGTTCACGTAAAGTTATTGCCATAATAAACTTCAGCAATCATCCATGAACATTTTAGCATTAATGTTATTGTAAAATATCTCCCAATGTCCAGTTCAATAATTCCATTTGGAATAAAGCTAAGCCCCAGAAGTTGGCGTAAGCAATTAAAATTCATGGCTGCTTTGCATGCAGCGGTGTCCGGGTCATTCCGGCTCTGAATGGACAAAATTTCCACGCGGCAGAAGCAGTTTGTAGGTATCTATTGAAACTGTCCAATGGAACTTGGCTAATTGTTGTGGGAAGTTGGAATCGAGTTGTCGTCCGGCGCTACGCACACTGGCAAACTTCGACGTCCGGCCGTCTTATCTGGACGACGGATGCGGTGAAAGGGTTAAGTTTTGTCTGGGAGCAAAACACCGTGGAAAGGGCGTCTGTGTTTTGGTTCGAGTTCGGAGGAATATTAGCCCATTGTTTATTCAACCTCTCTTCGGGTTTAATATAAAATTCAACTTCAAAGTTAGGAAGCAAAGCGACGCACGTGAATTTAAAAAAAAATATTTACACAATATATTTTCGTAATAGTCCATTTTTTTCTTTATTTTAAGTTGTTATTTTTCCCCACCGGATGAATAGAACAGATGAATAAAGTTATAAAAATTATCTTTAATTGATTCATTTATTACTTCCATTAAAAATTGCATCATGTTACAAACAAAATCAGTTGCGATTGCAAATTTTAAAATCGTATTAAATGTTTTAATACCAACGAGTGATGCAATGACACACTCAACCTAAACCGGGAGCAGGCATGTTTTTCGATATCAATTTTTCGATATAAATTGTTCGAAATCAATTGCTCGAATTTCAGTTCTTCGAAAGACTAATTTTTCGAACAGCAAGTGGCCGAAAGACATATTTTTAGAATTTGTTAATCAACTTTAAAAATGTATATTTCACTTGCTTATGACTAAAGAGATACTGTTAGCTTAGGTAAGGTTAATTGATATTGTCCATCCTCTAATAAAATACTCGTGTACGTACGTACTGTACACATAGACTTATATCAATTCGAAAAACCAGTGTTTCGGTCAATTGATGTTCGAAAAATATGTTTTCGTAAATTGAAGTTTGAAAATCGCATTTTGAACAATTGATTTCGAAAAATTTCAATTCGGTCAATTTACCTAGACCCACCTAAATCACCGCTAAACGTTAATCCGTGAAAGTAACATCCGGTTAGTTTTTGTTGGTCAGCTGCACTGACCAACATGGTTAAAAACCAAAACTCACGAAATACTCCACATTTAAAACTGCTCGGTGGGATTCGTGTGGAATTAAAATTGAAAACTCTTTTTAATTTGTACCTGTTTGCTCGTCAGGTATCTTCACCCACGCAACGTGGCTAGCTGGATAACCCCCCTTCTATAGTTTCAACTTATGGGTCAAAAGGTTTTGTTCGCATGACCTATTTAGCTCCCTCCTCGAGGTGATTTATCCATGGAGAAATTTCATGTTCCTAAACGACATAATAGGCCACGAATGCATTCAGAAGTGGCATGGGTCCAAATTGTAAAACAAATTAGCTGGAGGAAACCAAACTTGGAATGGAACGGGAAACTACACACAGTTCTACTGTACAACAATGTTTGTCCTGTTACCACAATTTGCTTTGCGACAAGTTTAATTACTGTTTATCTTTCCCATTTAATTTCATGTCCGCTCCTCTTTACGTAAGGTACCGAATTCTGCGAAAACCTTAACGTAATCTAAGATTCAATCTAATAACATTATAATTCAAAATTAGTGATAAACGTAGCTGCGCGTTGGCAGGTGAAGGCGACGCGAGCAAGAAAGTTTGGGATGTAGGAACCCAGCTCCTTGGAACTGGTCACTAAACACGTCAAAACCCATGTTAGTTGTATCTATCACTCCGCACGTCCGCTAATATACCTTCAATATATCATATTACTATTATTAATAATGTTTTGAATAAAAAAAAATATTTATTTGAAATTAAAGTTGACCGGTACCGATATTATACGAGCACAAAACTAGTAGTTCTGAACATTAGACTTCGCGTAATGTTGATTACTTCGGCTTGACAGCTTGCAACTGTAACAATGCTATGGCGCTCTGGCGGAATAAAATGGTACTACCAAACACTGCTACCATCTTGCCAGGATTGACCGGACATGGAACACCCGAATAATTTCATGAGAGAAGAAGTGCTAAGTGGTCGAGCCAAATCAGAACTTAGTCAATTGACACTCACCTTAAAAATATTATAGTACAGGAAGACCATGATTATGCACGGGATGTAGAAGGAGCTCAGAGAAGAGTAGATGATGAAGTCGCTGTTGTAGAAGAGACAGAGGTCCGGCAGGCGGTCCGGGGTGTTGTTGAGACCCAGCACTATGGGGGACCCGATGGCCGCACTGATGACCCACACCAACACGATCGTGAGCCACACGCGCCGGTTGTTCTTGTGCTTTGCGTACTTGATCGGCTGCGTTACTGCTATATATCTGGAAATATAATAAAAAATAACAATTCAAATCTGTGAAAAGTCAGTTAATTTATTTATTGTGATCAAGTTTTATTTGTAGAACTCCATTTTAATTCTTTTATATATGCAATAATAATATTATTTAATTTATAAAATACAGTTTATTTTTAAACAAGTTCTGCGGTGTAATAATCATTATGTAAATTATTTCCAAATGATGACTCGTTTGAATACATAACGACCTCCATTCGAATTTAAACAATGCTAGTAATTGGGGAAAATTTAAACAGGATAATAAGCATTAATGATTTCAGTAATTTTACTTAGAAATTAGTCACCGTAAATACCTATCTAGAAATAATATAAATATATTGACTGTAAGTGGCATAACCACAGTTTGTTAATGCCTTCGGAAGGCGTAACAGCTGTCACGCGTAATAATAATTACACAGCAGAACTTGTTTATAAAGAAACTGTTTTTAATAATATTTTTGAATATATAAAAGAAATTAAAATTTATTTATTAAACACTTAGATTTAACAGATTTCATTGTTTAAATACGACTGACATGTTTGGTGTGCAATGCTCAACCTTTATGGTTAACATATATTTAAATTACATATATATAGTTATGGATGTAGTGGGAAAATGAATGGAGGGATTTATTAGAGATTACATTGATTGTACGGAGGGGTACAACGGGAACAAATTTAGCTGAGCATCATTCAAAACGGTTTTATAATTATTGTTAACTTTTAAATATATTTATTGTTATTCTGTTGAATTCGTTTATATTTTTAAATTTAAAGTACTTAAAACAATTTTGTTTTTTGAAGAGTTTTATTAAATGTACATTTGTTACTTAAATTCAATCGTTTATTACCAGATCATATTTCTCCAGCTTTCTATACTAATTCTAAAATAAAAAAAATTGATAAATAATAAGGATGTTTCTAATAAATTTGAAAAAAACGGGATATACACTTTAGAATGTAACGATTGTGACGCACAGTATGTAGGTATGACAACTAGAAATTTCAAAACTAGAATCAGGGAACATGAACTTTGTTTAAGAAATAATAATTATTCCGAATTTGCGAATCATTTAATAGAGTCAGGCCATAGCTTCAATAAAGAAAAAACAAAATTTAAACATTGCAATATAAATTCATACTTTAAGCTTTGCGCTTTAGAAACGCTCGAAATAAACAAAAAAATTAAATCTAAAATTAATTTAGTGAATAAAATAATAGCGCCTTGCAAATCTCCTTTACTAACCATGTTTCCGTATAATATTGACTCCTCCCACCGCTTTCCCCCTCCCCCTCAAATCATCCCTCCCACTACTCCCACCTAATTAATCTTTGGTACTTGCATATTATTTTTTAAGTTAGTTTTAATTCTGCTCGTGAATGATACGGTTGTATCGAAACCGGTCGCGGAAAAATTTAATTTAAGTAACAAATGTACATTTAATAAAACTCTTCAAAAAACAAAGTGTCTAGAAATTGTTACATAGTTAATGCCCAAGAAATACAAAAAATACTTAAATCAAATTTAATAATGACATTTTTCAAGAGGAACGGCTGAAACTGAAAAGTTAAGTTAAGGATTTGAGGCCGAAATACCCCACCAAATTGAACAATTCTTTTTTTAATCAGAAAGGTAAGTATAGCAAATATCTATAATAATAATAATAATGATTTATTGTTGTAGTGTTCTGTTATTTAGTGGACACACTAAATGACTCTCCAAATACTTGGATGGAGATTACTTTGTAGGAATGAATAGATTCTTGTTATATGGATTTATTTATACTTCGCGTATACAATTGGGACTGCGGTAGTCTACCTAACTAGAAGCTAGCTATAACGGTTCTGGCGAGTGATAACTCAAACACACCCTCTCAGCTTCTCCGATCCCCTGCCGGAGAACTTAAGCACTACGCTGCCGATCATCTAGCGGAATCTACCGATAGATGATATCACCGCCATCTGTGTCTACAAGGCGGAAGCTTTTACGATACACCACAATTGTTTTCATTTCTTAGTAACAAGTAGAGATAATGATATCCTCACTGAGATCTCCCGTGCTGAAGATTTCATTTACTTATTATAATTTAAATGAGAAATTAATATGAATTAGAAATAATTAAATAATATATTACGGATATGCAGTACTATATTTTGTTTGTGTTTTAAATTACAAAATATGGCCAATATTGAATCAATTTTTCACGATTTTAGAGGCAAATTTGGCAATTATTTGTGAGCTATTGATAATTATTTTTAAAAAATCTCTCTCCACTGTGCTGCTTTAACGAAAATAAAACTAAATAAAACGTTTCCCAAAAAAAAGGCAACGGCAAAAAAAAGGTAAAATCATGGACAATTGAATTCTTTAATGGCCTGTATTTTATAATTTAAAACATAAATAAATAAAGTAGAGCATATCCGTACTAGAGACATGCTATAATCTGTTGATTGAAAAGATATTATTCAATTTGATTCAGTATTTTGGCATCAAATACAAAATTAAGTTTTGTATGAAAAGGCTGCGCACCTTGATTACCGCAAGTATTATTATTTTTTGTTCTAACGGCTGTGCTTGCAATCAATACCGTTGTCAAAGAGTGTTTTTATTAAATGGAGACGATTTATTTAATAACTAGCAGACCCGGCCACGCGTTGCTGTGGCTAACGAAACATAACGCCATTACCCAACCTTTATAAAATCCACACCAACCGCTTGTCTGCTGCCCGCTGCCTAAATTGAATATTTGAATCTCTCGGCTTTTCTCTACTATAATAAGCATGTAAACCTTCCTCTTGAATCTATTGGTGAAAACCGCATGAAAATCCTTTGCGTAGTTTAAAAGATCAATGCACACATACATTTTGAGCGGCTTCATATTTTGTACTATGTAATCTTTGATTATATAAATGTCTAGATAGAGTGTTGCGCTGTAACTCCGAAAAAAGAACAGGCCAGATTTGAAACGCTTGTGTGCGTGACACGCACACAAGTATAGGTAACTTATATTGTTAACGTAAAGCGCTCAACGTCACTGTAGGCGTGATGAGTGATACCAGCTCCCGAGTATTTCCCATAAAAGTGGGTAAAAAATATGTTTCGGTTTAGCGGGACCTATAATTCGTTTAATTTTGAATTCATTTAAGTAAGATAGTTTTCTACATATAATGATATAAATGAAAAGAAAATCATTGTTAAAAGAGATTTATTTTTGTTTGATTATTTTTTTTAAAATAAATAAGAAATACAGAAAATAAGAAAGATACATTCATAGACGCTGCCAACTGGCCGGCAGGTATCGTTGTGTCTAAATTTAAATTTTTATCATCATCAAATAAAGAAGGTGGCCCACATCCAGGTAAATCCCTAAAAATGGTAAAACTTTCTTGTCACACTAAAAAAGACAATGCAACTTTTTAAAACTAAAGCTATCGATAGTTATTATTTATCCTTAATGACCTTCCCTTTTAATTTGTTTTTTAAACAGTTTTCGTATAGATTTTACATCCCGGTTAATATTATCCAATTTTGTCTTATAGTGATGATATCTTAAGGCCAAATATTTTTCCACGGCCAAACTTATCAAATTAACTTGATGCGGAAGACCGTAAATCTGATCGGTTTTTACTTCGAAATAATTATCGGGAAAATTTAATTTGAAGAACAGGCAACCCTGTAAACATGGCGTCAAAACATGGGGTCAAACGGCGTTGTCCTAAGACCAAATTACACTATTAAAACTGAATTGTTTCTTTAACTGAATGGTTATTTAAAGGTTATTAACCGATGATAGGTAACATTTTTAGTTGTTTTCAATCGTCCTATGTAATTCCTGCACACTGATATAGCGCAAATCGTCATTTTCAAATGTCACACAACACCTGTTTACCGTACAACGATAGTGTCGCCACTGAGCGGACAGACCGAGCTTATATGCCAACTTTTGGCAGATATTTTTTTTGGCGCTTCGTCACTCGAGCGCTATATCTAGACATTTATATAATCAAAGTATGTAATGATGATGATGATTACGAGACAGCTCTACAACAATAAAAAACTAGTAGTACCTACATTATAATGCCATTACAAAATTAGATTTATTATATATATTTTTTTTAATCCCGTCAAATTCACCAATGCTGACACTTACTGGATTTTAATAAGATTCACAAATGATGTTTTCGTATCATTTTTTTACATAATTTTTATGACGTTTGTTATTTTTATTATAACAGCTTTATTTAAAACGATTCATCTAAAAATTGACATATTTGTCAAATCCAACCCAACAACCACTTTATTTTTATTTTCTAATATTTTTTTAATAACTAGCTGACCCGGTGAACTTCGTACCGCCTCAGAATCAATAACTGTTGTGTTAACTTAGCTGAATTAAATTCAGTTTTATATTAAGTAAAAATTAATTCGCTAAATTAATTATGTTCAATAAAAAATGTTAAAAAATCTAACTGAAAAGTATTTTAATTACATTGAAATTAATGTATTTCACGTGTCAATTATATTGAAGCTTAAAATTAACTAATAAATTTAAAACATCGTTTATTCCACGATCTGGCGTTGACTTGACTAACAAACAGCGTCACATGTCTTCTATCAAAAGCAAAGCCTGGTTAGCGATCTCTTCATTCACCTGTAGGTCAGGATTCTCTGAACTGGCATGAATTTCGATATAAAATGATTTCTAATATGTCATCCTTGTACTTGTTACACAGTTCACATGGATTTGGTACCAATATCGAAATTATGATAGCAAATAATTTGCGTATCAGACTTGGAGATGCAGAACAATTGCGTCAGTGATTTTCATGTCCCGATGATGTCGGTCTAAGAACATCCACCAGCAACAACAGCAAGTAGAAACATTCGTCACTCTTCGGATGATCTTTGTAAACGCGACCAAGAGTACCAATAGAACGCGCATCCGGATGATTAGGAACCGCATCACCTTGCTTCCGACGTTGAAATTTCTTCGATGAAACGTTCCAAGTGTAATAACTTGGCATCTCAGAGTAAAGCAACGTTCGTCCAAACGGATCGCTTTGGCAAATCGAAAAGAAACAGGTCAATGTTATCGCTGAAGCAACAATAAATATTCTCCAGGTGCACCGCCAAATGTTCAACAATAGGATGACGTTAATGAATGAGGAATGAGAATATAACCCAAATCGCCTCATTGCAGCTCACATATTGTCCAACTTGATAGTGCATGATTTCGTCGTTGGTATTGGAAGTTTGAACGCCAAAAACCATCATGTTGCTGCCTTTCACGACGTATTTGCAGATGTATTTGTGGTTCGCTACGTTTGGTAAGGGTGAGGTTTGTCCAGGTCTTGGGGTCTGTGTACAGGATCGAGAGAGACTGGTTGAGGGAGGTCTTTAATCCTCTCCAGCCGGAATCTCTCGACCCATCGCCTTGCACCGCGGTTGGAGGGATGAATTCAAACGTCCGTTACGCCTGGATACACTGACCCTCAGATTCATACCCAGCCTTTATACCTATTTCCTTCCCAGAACTTTCTCTCCTTCCTTTCCTCAAAAAAACACTTCACACATCATCCCCTAAGATAACGTCAGCTCTGAGGGAAATTATTTTCCTCGGGGCCTCCAGAGAGCTAATGTAAAAAAAACTTCACTTAATTGCAATGGTCCACGCTGCAATGCGCGTTGAATGTTTTGGAAAGAAGTGACGAATACGGGACAATCCAAGTGTAATCTACGATATCAATGCGCGAGGAAATTTCTAGAGGCCAAGACGAACAAAAAAAAATAATGGAAATGAGTCAATCCGTTCTCAAGAGATCATAAAAAAAGTCGTTCCATACAAATATGTATGAGAAAATGAATTTTCTTCATAAAAAAAATTTCGTGAATTTTTTCAATGTTTTAATAGTTATTCTGCTATTCGGGGCGGAGACAAATCCAACAAATCATACGTAGATCATAAAAATCGGTTCAGCCGTTCTTGAGTTATAAATGGTGTAACTAACCCGACTTTGTTTTTTATACAAAGATACTAAATTCGAAAGTAAGTATATAACAATAACGAAAGTAATAAATATATTTTTCAGATTTTAAATAAAGTATGTATACATATATATATACCTCCGTAAAAGCTCGAAGATAGTATTTTTATTCTGCTTTTGAAATCAATTCTTTTAAAAAGTGTATTTTCCTCCAAGTATTTAAAAAAATTCCGGCAAAACCAGTAATGAAAGAGATCTTTTGTCGGAGGACATCATTTACATAGGTACATAAAAAAATGGATTACATCAAAAATTCTAGGTTTAAACTAAAAAACGAACTACGACCCCAATTATACGAAGTTGTAGAAGGAGAGGATAGCCAAACATGGACATAAACATTACTTCTATATTATATTGATTCTTGAGAGAAACCTACTCAAGTATTTGATTTCCTTGAACTTACAATGAATTCCAAATCCATCCGGACTTCTACCGCCCATCTGCGCGTCAAATATTTCCCCACAGTGAGGTAGACCGCATTTATTGCACAAGGTATAACAAAAAACAACGATCCAGACCGGAGGCGCTAACACGGTTAAGTGAATTCGGTTTCCGATTCCCGGCAAAGTGAAATTTAATCAAGAGAGAAAGATACTTTTAATATAAATCCCGGCCCGGGGCGTTACGACCGCCTGGGCAGTCATTCGGCGCCCGAGCTAAGAAAAATCCAGCGTCAGGTTGTTCAATACACTCGCCCACTGAATGTGATCCGAAATTTTCGCCTGTTGCGCAAAAATCATTCTCTTTCAACCTTGCCTCTTCCCTTCAATAGATTAATAAATTACAGGTTTTACATTTTTATTAGAACAACTTTTGAAGGTTATTCTCATCAATGTAATACACAATGAAGAAGAAGATATCACTAATAATCTAAACGAAAATATGAAAGAGAAAAAATCACATAATATATTTTAAAAAAATAGTCGCAGATAAAATTGTTAATTCTGAAATTTTAAATATGAGATTGACAAATATAAGGGTTAAATAAGAGGTGGCAGTGGCGTAATTGCATAAGGATATACGAGAGGTTCTGGGTTCGTGGCCCAGTTGCGATCTTTATCTTTTTATTTGTTTGTGTCTTATTCTCTTTCATATTTTCGTTTAGATTATTGGTGTTAACTTCTACTTCAATGATAGGTTAAATTATTAGTACCCTTAATGTACCTACATAAGATCTTCACCTACAAAATCACTCCAATCATATATATTATATTATAAATGAAATAAAAGTGTTAGAAATGAGGAGATTCGCAAATAATGCAAGGTAAACGTTATAAATAAGAACAAGAAAGGACCGATTTTATGATTTGTGCATACAGGGCGAATGAATGAAGACACGAATATGAATGAGTGAATAAGTCGGGGACGCACGAGGACGTCAGTAAACCATGTATTATCGTGTGAGAAATGTGGAGATCCGAAAGGATTTCAATGCTGATGTAAGCGTACTGAGGAAGTTTAAGAAAGGGACGCTCAGATAGTTTGAGCATGTAGAGCGAAAGAAAGAAGAAAGGAGAATAAATGATGCAAATGTGAATGATGGAAGAAGTTGGGGACGCCCGAGGAAGACAAGAAGATGGGCCATGTCAAGAGTATTTTAGTAGGAATAACAGATGGGTATGTATGAGACTATATTGTATGAATGGGAATGAAGAAAGAGTATCTGCTAATACCAGGTTGTTTGGCGATACATCCTCTCTGCCTACCCCTAAGGCAAACAGCGTGATGAGCAATTGGTCAGAAATTGTTTCATTAAAAAAATATAGGTATTAAAAGAATTCTTTTCACTTATGAAGAGATGGTTAAAGTGGAAAAAAAACTTTTTTTTATATATGAATACCGCACAAGAGTCCCAAATGCTCCCGTCTGAAGCCAGTGAGACTATGGCATCCCCAATTGGGGTATGTTGTGTGGCTGAAGGTAGTGGGGAGGGGAAAGGCGTAGGGAAGAGGCAGGTGGGGAAGTACCTGGCTATTCAGATCTGGTCACTAAACACGGCTAATGCTATTTCAAGCAACGTTTAAATTTTGAATGGTGGTCTTACACCAGGGCGATACTGTGAATATCTTCCACTCTGGAACGTGCCGCAAAAATACTATATATTATTATTATTATAATAAATTGTGAAATAACACATATTTATCAAATAAAATTTATTTTCCACGCCGGGATTCGATCCCGCGACCTTGTGCGAGTCAAGGGCCTTACCGCTAGACTACGCTGGCCGTCCCACCTGGTACCCACATTATTTTTTTTTGATTAGTGTGATTGAAAAGCAAAAACGTTAAGATTTCTATTTTTTAAATTTTTTAGTTATTAAAATACGAACACAAAACACACTACCCGATAGTATTATTTTAAGCAACTCATACTTATCATCCTATGATTCAGATTAGGAATAAGATTTCTTCTATTTAACAGCCAAATAAATATAGGTAATTTCACTTCCTTCACATATATTTTATTTTTTATATATTTACGGGAAATATCTTCAACTTAATAATTTCAACATTTAGATGAACCAAATTGTAATTTAGGAGGCGGGAATGGGTATCGCCGCCCCGGGAACCTTTATTGGATAACCGACACCTCTGCCACCTCCCCAAGTGGTTCGCTACGTTTGGTGATTTAGCAGGGGTGCCCGGGTTCATGGGGTGAGGTTTGTTTAGGTCTTGGAGGCGGATGACTAAGATATACTGAACTCCAGATCCTAACCACCCTTAAATCCTTTTCCTTCCCAGAACTCTCCTTCCTTTCCTAAAAAAAACCCCTCCACACAGCATCCCGAAAGATGACATAGGCCCCGAGGGAAATTATTTTGTTCACGGCCTCCTGTGTGGAGCTCATGTAAAAAAATATAATAATTCTCTGTACCTGTAGTACCTACCCCGAATACAAGTATTCAATACGTGATGAAACATAATAATACATTATTCTCTAATATGCTTACTATTAGACCTAAGAGGATCTTTTCTATACTGTTTGAATAAATATCTCCTTTGTTAACCAATATTCATACATAAAATATATAAGTCTTATCAGCCGTTCACAAGGAAACGTTCTCTTTGCCGTGACTTGTAAAAACGATTCTAGTATTCATAAGGAGATCCTTCGAAACGTATTGATTAGCCCAAAGTTTATTGATGTGGCGACTTGCAAGAAAAAGCACCTACTTTATTCCTGGGTAAGTAATGAAGCGTTAATAATTGAAATACTCGTCAAGCGTCCGGAATTTCTGAGCGTCGATTTGGAAATTTCCCGCCCTCATTAAAAAAAATCAGTTCTTCTAATTTTAATATGAAGATATATAATTGGAGAATATTAAATATTAGGCTTATATATGTTGTCTACAGCATTTTTGATAATACATTAAAATATCAATTACAAATAATTCAGAAGAGCTGTGAGACATCTCTTGTTGAAAAGTGAAAACATCAAGTTACTTTTGTGATTAATCTAAGTATTAAACGCGCAGCAATTTTTTAAATGATTTTAATAAATATTTTAAAATATTATCTCTTCAAATTGGCCACATTTTGGCCACCGAACGCTCGGGGTGTTTGCAAATTTGCCAAGATTTGACCAAAAGCACTCCACTGGACAACAAAAATATAATTATGTTATTTTTAAATAAATATGAAAATAATATTGTGGTCTTGTATATTTTCTGCCTGTACAGTTCATTTGTGTTCATTGGTAAAATCATTATAGGTACATATAATTTCGTATCGGTAATCGATGAATCGCAGGCTGCAATTTTTAGCAATGAGTTTTTATAATGGTTTTTCTAGTTTGTAGTTAGAACAGTGGCGGCTCGTGACTTTTGGGTGTGCTGATATTAAAAAAAATGGCATTATTGATGTTGTTGTAGCCGAATTTTTTTTTTTTTTTCAGTTTTTTGTATGAAAAAATTCAGAAAGTTTCAGTTTGGCGTTGTCTCGCATCGATTTCCTGAAAAATCTTCATACAAAACAACGATTTTTGAAAAAAAAAAATTTTTTTCGCATACGACAACATCCATGATGCCATTTTTTTTAAATATTAGCACCCTAGCACACCCAAAAGTCACGAGCCGCAACTGTAAGATTTAAGAAATATATTATAAAAAAATATATTATTAAAAAAAAATTATCACATAAATTACAAACTAAACTTACCCTTCTCAAATTATACCGAATCCATTAAATTTCACAATTTCAAATCCCTCCAAACACGACGTCTAATTTTTGATCAAATCCTATTGTTAAAAATTTTAATTAATGACCTGGATTAATGACCAATTTAATAAATTTTCATATTCCATCAAGATCAACCCGACAATCCGATTTATTTTATTTACCCTCAGGTAGAACAAATATTAGAAAAAATCCCCAATTCCTCGTGTATGTGCACAATATAATACAAAATTTCACAGCATTGACATTTTTAGTAATAACTTAAAGAAATACCGATATGAAGTAACGCGTACGATAGATTATTAATATGAGAGTATGGAATGTATCGGAGCATATCCTATTCTTTTAAGTATATAATTTTATTTTAAGATATTAAAACTTCTTAAAAATTATTATTAATAAATACTTTCTTAAATGTGATTATATTATTTCATTTCCATGAACTCAAATCATGTTTTTCAACCAGTCTAAATCACGGAAATCTCGATTCTTTTCGCCAACCTTTTTGAGTTACCTTATGAAAATGCTAGGCAAATACAAAAGGCTACCTGGAAATGAAGACGAAAATAAACGCAGACAACCCTTCGCACAGACGTTTGAAATAAGGGTATTTTTCATGCCGTTCTGCTGGCTGAGCTTAGATTTACAGCTTAAGAGACGCGAATCCTACTCAAGTATTTGATTCACTTATTGTAGCCTTGTCGTTCTGAGACATTTCCAACTTCTTCTTTCATCCACATGCACGTCATCACATATTCTCCTAATACTGTTCTCTCCCTGAAACCATCTGGCACCCCATATATCGACCTTGATATGTTTTCGATACTTCTCATGAGTATTTCGGACTCGTTGTTTTCCTGAACAAAAGCTTAATGGGTCTATTTAAATTTGTTTTTTTATTTCATGAAAAGTTTTCATCTATAGGATTCAGCCAGCGAAAGAATAAGGTAGACTAATGGGTCTCCTCTTTGTGCGGTGCTTCGTAGCCTACCGGTCTCCTCTTGTTGAGGTGTTTCGTAGCCTCTCTATTCTTATCAACTTTAGTTATCTGAAGGTTTCACTTCTACCACATGTGAATTTTAATTTACTAGTAGTAAATTAAAGTTCAGATAGTACTTGAATTTACTACATGTCATGTAGAAAATATCCACGTTTCCTTTAAGGCAGTTTATTAACTAAATAGGTATGTCTTATTACTTTGTAAGTTATATCTACTATATTTCCTTTTATATGATAGTTGCGTAAGTGTGTTTTAAGTGTGAAATAGAACAGTTCAATTAAATAAAATCGATTGGCGTACGCCGAGATTTGAACCCCCGACCTTCGGATTGCTGGTCAAGAGTCTTATCCCTCGCCCACGGAGGCCGTCAAACCCACTTTTGTGCCGCTTGTACGATATATAAATAAATAATAAACTCGTACAAACAAACACAGAATTCATTAAAACGTCCCAAGTACACAAATACTTTACACGACAACACGATAACGTACATTTAAATACCATTCACACCAACTATAATAAACAATCCATTGGTTACGCAACTTATATAATTGCATCCCAAACGACATTAAAAAAGAAAAAAAGCTGAGTAAATTTAAAAAAAACTTATTAATACATATTCTTGATAAACAAAGTAATGACGTAGAAAAGTGCTGTATTGTTATATTTTGTAATGTGCTTAATTATTTCTAGTTAATTGAGTAAAAATGTAACTTTCTTTTTTACTGGAATAATAATAACGAATATGTCCTAATATAAATAATGCGTAAAGTAGGTAAATTTATTAAAGATTTTTTTTTTCAAAAGCCTATTTCGAAAGGTTTACCAAGACAAAGCAATCAACATCCCAATAGCCTTTTAAAATACACAGAAGAAATATTTTTATTTATTCCAACGTCAATCTAGTTTTCCACCGCGGAGGTAATTTAATTTGCAGGCATCAAAATCACAGTCACTTGTGATGCCATCTTGTGTACATCAATGATGTACCCTTATCGATTCAATTACATGAACATTTTGGGTAACTTTGTGAGTCAATAAGGGAGCGTACTTAATTAATACAGAAAATTGACAATAATTATAATTTAGATGGAAAGGCTGTTAGGTTATTGTAAGTAAGGTAATATAGGGAACTCCATTAATGGAGGACCGACGAGTTATTCTATATCGTTTGTGGGAACGAGATAGTTCTCGGCCGAGATCTGCTGTCAGATTTGTGTGATTTTATATGGCCGTTATTTGCTTTTTCTATGGGCCAGAATGGAAAGAAAATCACACAAATCTGACAAGAGAGCTCGCCTGACATCCGTCTCAATCGAGATAGATATCGGGCGAAATCTCATGTCAGATTTGTGTGATTTTCTAATGCTGTTAAATGAATAAACAATCATACATACCTGCATGGATTCGTGTTCAAAACGACCTAAACTAAAAGCTGAAATTCTGACATCAGCCCATGGAAAAAAGCAAATAAAAGCCATATAAAATCACATAAATCTGACAGCAGATTTCGGCCGAGAATTATCTCGTTCCCACAAAAGATATAGAATAGCTCGACTGAACGCGGTAGTAGCTAAGAAAATTTGTCCAAAGAAGCGCGGCGAGCAGTCCGCAATTGAGTGCTGATGTCAACCCTGATGTGTGGCAGTGTTACTGTATTACGATACATTAACGAATGCTTGTCAGTTGTGTGGGTTTAGGAGCGCGTCTACCAGTAAGTAACTTATCGCTCTCCTTGTGTATCTTTTAACCCCTCAGACTAATTTGTTCTCTTTTTGGAACAACTCAGATAGGTCTTGTAGATGTTGTAGGTCTTGTAGATTTGGAACAACTCAGATAGGTCTTGTAATGGTTACTAATAAGTAATTCAGTAACCGGAATTGAAAAATATTGCGTTTTAATTTTTTTTTCATTTAAAAAATGCGAAATGTCATTTTTCAAGGATCACCAACTTAATTACGACAATGAAATACGCATTTTTAAAAGAAAAAATCACTTTCTGTCAGTTAGACAATAATAAGTACGAATTGCAATCTTCGGAAATGATAAATAATGCATAGGTATTAATTATGAATCATTATTTTCTTCGGTTTCATAAACACGAGAAATGCAATAACCATTAAAATGCAATATTTTTCAATTCCGGTTACTAAATTACTTATTACTAACTGTAATCTACCTAGTACAATTTGTTTTAATTTTATAAAGTGTGTTTTGAGCGTGGACTCGATAGGGGTATATTTATCAAATAAATAATGCCATCACAAAGTGAAAACCTGTTTTCTTCGAAAAATTAAGAAATATGAACGGTGTTAGAAAGAAAAATACAACGCTCTACTCGTAAATTCAAATCTTAAAGTTAACAACAAAATACGTAAAATGTACAACTTTATGAAACCAAAGTTTCGGATCGCAATTTAAAAAAAGGTTGTAAGACTTTGGGAATTTTTTATTAATTATTTTTACAAAAAATTGAGGTGTTAACGACCTTCTCTAATAAAATATTGTGTGTTATATTAATCTTTTGTCATCAGTAATTTTAGTTGTAAAAAACGTAAACTTTTTAATGAAATATGTTTATAATTCATGCAAAATTGTTTAAAAATTTCTGTACTTCAAAAATGTACGTTTATTTCAGTTAACAAATTTTGAAGGCGTATTTTATCACCTTTCAAATACAGTTTTTAGTTTTCGGATACGTTCAGATATATTCCGTTTATTTGGATTTTATTGTAAAGCGGAAATGTTTTGACATTCCGACTAAATGTGGTCGAGTCCTGATGGGTTTAATTTTGTAATGTTCTTAAAATGATAAAGTAATTGCTTTGAATTGAATGACCGTGTTAGAAATGTGGAGATCCTGAAAGATTAAGAAAGGGAAGCTTATTACTTCTTCAAATTTTGTAATTCAAAACACTTTGTTTTTACCGCAATAATCTTTATTTAAAAGTCAACACGTTTCAAGAACGATGTTCTCTTCGCCAGGACATTTAATGTACTAAAACTAAATGATCAAACATATTTAGTTTTAGTACATTAAATGTCCTGATGAAGAGAACATCGTTCTTGAAACATGTTGACATTTCAATAAAGATTATTGTGGTAAAAACAAAGTGTTTTTAATTATTTCATTAGGAAGCTTATTCTCTAGGCTAGACACGTGAAACGGTTTAATAAAGAATATATATAACATAATTACAGCGATATTGCTGCAAGAAGTACTTGCAATGGCGCAAGAAGTCGGAGAAGCCCGATGAAGACATGACCTGGATTCAC
Organism: Limnephilus rhombicus; assembly: GCA_929108145.2. NCBI lineage: Eukaryota > Metazoa > Arthropoda > Insecta > Trichoptera > Limnephilidae > Limnephilus > Limnephilus rhombicus. The sequence goes on along the minus strand of OV815277.1, from coordinate 28,644,687 downwards.
AACAACAGATCAGTTTTTAGATTTTCACGGCCAAAAGTATTTTCGTTATTTCTTTTTGGGGAGTTATACCATGTTGAGCTACCTCCTTCTTTAGTCAACGTTTCGGACAGCGTTGCAGTGTCCATCATCAGGGCAGATCAGGCAGATGAGTAATTGTTAGTGGTGAAACTGGTTCCAAAAAACTGTTCCTCGAATCCACTATCATCCTGTGATAGCTAGTCACCGGTACAAAGCAACCGAGACAGGCAATGGCGTAGGAACTGGGCCCAAATAGCCCGTTCCTCAAATCCACTGTCATCTAGTGATAGCTAGTTACCGGTACAAAGCAACCGAGACAGACAGTGGCGTCATAGGTAATAAATATTCCCTCCGTGAACAATGATTTCATCCAGCAGTAGCTAAATAATAACTAATGATCCCAATTCCAGGTTTACCAGTAAAGGGATTTGTTTTTCTTTGATGCCAAGAAGACTTTTAAATCCTGATCAGGACATTTATTTTACGCGAAACTTTAGAAACTTTTTCACCGAAACAAAACATTCCGAGTGCTTTACGAGTTACTCGTACTTTCTCGTGTGTCAGGACTTTTACCAAGTTCGACGTACTTACTCTAGACACATTTAGAAAGACTCTTAAATCTTTACTTACGTCTTGAAAGCTTCCGTTGACCAAAAATAAGCTTTCGAGACGTAAGTTTCAAAGATTTACAAAATTCACTCAACATATTTTTCAATATGTTTATATACCTTTATTCATAAAAATGCATAAAATAATGGTTTACTTACGAATATTTTATATGGCATAATATTTTCTGAATCAATTTCCAGTAGCGATTAATTTAATAACTAAACGTGTCCAAACACCATAATTTTAGAAGAGTTGTTTAGTCAGCGCTTTAGTACAGTCATAACACCCCAAAAACAAATAACCATAATTCTTTTGGCCCTGAAAATCTAGAAACGAAAATCTACTCTAAAATTCTTTATTTTTGCTGCTATTAATATTTTCGTATCCATAGTTCATTTACTTTCATCTCACTAATTTATTCTTCCACCTCTTCTAAAATAAGCATTACAATCAGCTTAATAAGCGGATTTAGTTTGTTGCGTTTCAGCCCATTCATCTTGCAACGCGCCGCTCACTAATGTACTCTATTCGACCGTAATGCGAACGCTTTTTGGTCAGTCAAGTTGCGGGTTACTCGCCACTCGACTAAACTACTTCCCTAGTGCGAACAGCCATAAGCGATTCTTTTTGGTAGCTGGAGATCTTCTATATATTTTTAATATAAATTACTCTCACAGGACAATTCGTTTCCGCGAGTACCCAACTTTTCGTAGTCCGCGACATCTGCAAATATTATGTATGAACCGAACCTACTTACGTTTATTTCATAAAACCACAATAATTACTTGCAGTACAAATGAATTTTGAAATTTAAATAAAAAGTCATTTTGAACATCATTAAAATAAAAATACGGCCGTAATAATTCAGAACTTAACAAAATAATAGTATTACTAAATTTGATTTCAATTAAATTTAAAACAATAAATAACATGGAATTTATATTTTATTTACGGAAAAAACATGTACGAACACGTGCACACTAGGAAATGCAATATCGACTCGAGATCGCAAATTCGAGATTAGAAATTACAATCTCGCGAGATCTCGGAATTTTCGGGATTTCGTTAATTAAAAGAAAATATTATTTGAAAGAAAACAAAAACCTTTATTCTTTAATATTAGTTACTAAATAATTAACTTTTTTTAAATTAAAATAATCAAAAGAAAAAATATAGCTTGGAGATTAGAAAGTAATTACGGGTAATTTTGAAAGTAACTTCTTGTAACTAAAGGACGTGGTTTTGAGAACAGCTTTACATAACTTGCATTGAGCAGTCAAGTTATTAATTCTTTTCTTGAAGTATCTCCATACCGGTAAACGACTGCTAAACTCAACATACACTTGACCTGGATTATTTTTCGACATTTTAAGATATTAATAACGTAAGAATCCAAAAATTATGTTTATTTAACTCACATAAACGATTAACCACAACTAGAACAAACAAATAGCTGCATGCACGCATGCAAGTATCTCTTTCTCACTCACTCGACACAGTTTTATATTATCTGTCCCGCTCATCATTCGTCGCCAATGTTCGTGTCGGGATAGTTTTCTTTCTTCGATGGACACTCCCGCCCGACCGTCAGTCAGTCAGCGCACCACTTGCGCCCCAAGTGGACGTGTGTAGCGTCGCTGACTACTGCCGCCCAATCCCGTCGATCTCGAACGGGATCTCGTCATATTATGCTTCGGGATTGATCCCGTAAAATATATACCGCGAGATCGGGATTGCACACCAAAACAATATAATCTCCGTTAACTGGAGAATTCGCATGTATTATTCGCATAGCAACACAATAAAAATTTTAAAAACAACATTTTTTAAGGTAAATCCATAAATTACAATACTGTAAAAAGAAAACCATTTTTCTGAATCCTTTCGTGAAAAGCGAAATAAAATAAAATAAGAAAAATTCAAAGCATGTTTATTGTTTACTCCCTCGCGGTATTACGAGAGGTCTCAAACGTCTGAAATGACATTCAAGTTCAGATTTCACGACGCCTAATGGCGGGCGGAAACTCGTCGTCATGCCATCATATGTAACGGAAACCGGTTATTAAGATTGATATGTTTCGGAATAATATTGAAACCATAATGTTACATTGGTTGTGCGGGAACGTTCTGAAAGGAAATGGAAAGGTTATTCGATTGAATTCTGGCAATGACTTTTATCAATAATTTTATGAATGAGCTAGAAATTATTAAAAATAATATTAATCAATTTAATACGGGTTTTGTCAATACTTTATTTTTACTTCTAAATTGAACGTTGTTTTTAAACTTAAAGAATGGGAAAAGGCGGAGTCTTATATTACTTTTGGAGCAACGACTACTAATTATTATTAGATTATTTGACTATAACTAGATTATTAGATTATTTTTAATTTATTAGATTATTATCAAACAGTATTAATAGCCTTGCGACTGCGTACACACTCTATTCATAAATAGATACAAACGGAAGTGCTGCCATCTATCGATCGTTATTATAGGGTAACGTCTGCGTGGTTGAATTTAAAAACCCAACTTCGAACGCATGTCTGCCGCCGCGCCTTACCCGCCGCACCATATAAACATAAACATCCATGTGCGTGAAATTTCAAGCAAAGTTACCGTTGTAATTCGGTTTCTAGTTCAAAAATTCGTCAAAAGATGTCGCCGGTTGTGAATAACAGTATCACGCGGCTATAAATTACGTATGACGTCATTGTCTGTCACGGTTACTTTGTCTCGGTGACTAGCTGTCACTGGATCACAGTGGATCCGAGGATCAGGCTATTTTTGGAACCAGTTCCTATCGGATTTATAAAATGACCATCAACATTCAAACTGGGTGAACCGAACCAAGAGCCGCCATAACCTGCGGAGCAGGTTTTTAACTGCTAGTTATCAATAATTAATTAGACAATTAGATTCACATTTTAATGTTAGGGATGAAAATGCTGAAACAAAGAACTGCAGTGAAAAATATTCTGGCTTTAAAAAAATATGTTCATACATACCAATAAACGCTGATTCTGAATATATAAGTTTTATTTAATAATATTAAACACAGGGTTTTAAAAAAATATTAAAAAATTAAAAATTTTAATCGGGTCATAAAAACACTGTTCGACTTGTTAATAGGGTAAAGTCATTGTATGGGAATGTATGGTATGACACAAGCCATCGTATTAATTTATTCGTTTATTTACATGCTGTTTATAGAGATTTAGTTGTTGTGTTTATTGAAACATTATTTAGGCCTAAATAAATAAAGGTTTATCTTATTAGTTTATCTCTATTATTGAAAATATTCAAAAACTACTGCACAATAAAAATTGTAATGCTATTTCTAGGGAGAATACTTTGAACAACGGAATTCAAAATGGCGGCAGTAGATTAGTTGATTGCCCGACCCTATACTAATTTTTCAGGAGTGATGACGTCACACGATTCACCATACATACGGTGGTTTTCAGGGGTCTTGAAAAATTAAAACTTTGACAATTATTTTAACTATAAAAACTAACTCTAATAATAAGAGTAAAAATGCAGTTATTTAAGTTGAAGGTCATTATTTATTATTCATAAAAAAAATATATTGGACTGGAGTTCTCTATTGAGTAAATTAAATAGCTGCATGATTTTGTTCAGACAAAAAAAGCAGCTCAAATTGTATTTTTTTTACATTAGCTCCACACAGGAGGCTCTGAGGAAAATAATTTCCCTCAGGGCCTATGTCATCTTAGAAGAAGCTGTGTGAATGGTTGTTTTAAGGAAAGGAAGGAGAGGAAGTTCTGGGAAGGAAAAAGGTACGAGGGAGAGTAAGAACCAGAGGGTCAGTGATTCCAGGAGTGACGGACGTATGAATCCATCCCTTCAACTGTAGTGCAAGGCGATGAATCGGGGGATTCTGGCCTGGAGAGGATAAAAGACCTCCCTCAACCAGTCTCTCTCGTTCCTGTCCACCATGCAGCAGGTGAGCAGACACATCAAAAACCAAACCTCACCCGCATGAACCCGGGCACCCCTGCGAAGTCACCAAACGTAGCGAACCACTTGGGGTGACATATGGCAAAGGTGTTGGTTATCCAATAAATCGTTGCCGGGCGGCGGTACCCATACCCGCCTCCCAAATTGTATAACTACAGTTCACTTTTTGTGATATTTTTCCAAGGTGTCAGTCTACTGCTTCATGTTTTTAATGTCCCTTTTCAATTGAACTAAAATATGTGTCTAACAAAATGAATTCTTATCTCAGATTTAAAAAGTTAAATGCATGTTTCAAAACTCTGCAGTCCATCTTAATAATAAGGTAATAATCCAAATATAGTTAGTTATTCGACAATTTTGTAAATTTTTGGCAGAATGTCGATGCAAATTGAACTAAGCTAGAGTTCACTGTTCGTGGGTTTTTCGCTACTTCAAAATAATGTATGAACAGATGTTCTGCTTTACAGTGTGATAGTAATTTTGTTACCAAAATTAAATTCCGTAACGCCGACGTCTGTCAGTTTTCACTTCTGCCTCTTTATTTATTGGACTGCATTTCGAATTTATATTCTTGGCAAAAGCCTGCGACCACTTGGCACCGAATCAAAGCCTTAAATGTTACTAAAATGAAGTGAATTACTACCGGGGTTTATATTTTATTACCGAATTAGAATAAAAATTCGATTTGCGCACGAAAAATGGCTGAAAAATAATGAAAGAAAATGCAGTGAAATTAACGACCCGAAGTAATAGATTGTGGAATTGTGATTTATTTCTTTGAAATGACCGCGTATGGAACCCTGATACAACTAAATGCAAAGCTCAGATTATCATTAAATTGACTTATGAACGTTGTTTAATGCTACAGTAATATACTGGATGGGTTTTAAACTGAATTTTATTTTATATTTATGGTTGCTATTGTTTATTTACCTATAAATAAATATGAAAAATGCACGGGTTAAACGTTTTGATATAGTTTGTAAGGCTACTCTTAAATCATTAAAAAAACTACACTATTTTTTTAATTAATTCGCTAAAATAAGCAAGGTAAGATGAACATCTTTTTACGGGTTTGAAAATCCAGTTAAAAAGAGTTCTGAAATAGTGTAAACCGAATGGGGAACTCTTGTAATATGGAAAATGCAAAACTTTTTCCATTTTGGTTTTCTAGGACAAGGCTACGCAACCTAACCAATTAAAGTCCAGACTGCTGTCCAGAAACACGAAGATATTAGTGTACAAAACACTTATCAGCTGCGTACTTACGTACGCAGCTGAGACTTGGGTACTAACTAAGAGGAATGAGCGAGCACTGGACGTTTTTGAAAAAAAAATTTTGAGGCGCATCTTCGGACCGGTTCTAGAAAATGGATTTTGGCGCAGACGTTATAACAATGAGCTCGATACTTTGTTTAAGGAGCTAAACGTCGCAAAATTTATAAAATTGGGAAGACTTCGGTGCCTGGGTCATGTGGAGAGAATGGCCGAGCATCAAGCACCAAAGTCCCTGCTGAACTCAAGACCAATAGGGCGAAGGAGCCTGGGAAGGCCAAGACTAAGATGGAGCGACAACGTCCTCAAAGACATACCTATCTTGGAGCTTCCAAAATGGAGAGAGCTGGCACAAAACCAAGATGAGTGGAGGAAGACTCTTGAGGAGGCCAATACCCACCAGGGGTTGTAGAGTCAATAGTGATGATGATGACAAGGCTACGATTATCCGTTTGCAAGGTCATGTCTATGAAGAGCTGAAGAGATTTATTTCATTGTAAAAAAAGATTTTCTAGGTTAACTGTAATATCCAATATATGTGAAATATATTTTAACATAAAATTCAAAAAGAAAATGCTTTGTTGTTTCATGTCGTGATTATGACGGCTTCCGTGGTCGAGAGTTGAGACTCGCGACAAGGAATCCGGAGTTAATGGGGTCAAACGAGGAGCGCAAGTAAGCAAGCGCAAGCATGTTTGGTGTACAGATCTGCCTTCCTCTTCTCCAATTTTTTTTACATTAGCTCCACACAGGAGACCATAAAAGACCCTAAAAAACGGAATAATAAAATTACTTCAGGGCTATGTCATCTTTGGGGATGCTCCGTGGAGAGTCTTTTTAGGAAAAGGGAGGAGAGGAAGTTCTGGGAAGGAAAAGGGTATGAGGGGTGGGTAGGAATCTGGGGGGTCAAATGTGTCCAGGAGTGACGGACGTATGAATTCATCCCTCCCACTGTCGTGAGAGACTGGCTGGACACGTGAGGTTAGATCTCCCCCAACCAGTCTCATGCAATAGGTAGGCAAACCTAGACAAACTTCACCCCAAGAACCCGGGCACTCCTGCTAAGTCACCAAAGGTAGCGAACCACTTGGGATGACTTATGGTGGGGTAAGGGGTGTTGGTTACTCAAAAAATGGTTCACGGGGTAGTATCGCTGGTTCCAGACGGTTGGGAGAAGCTGAGTGTTGTGGGATATTTACATTAAAAAATGAAAAAAAAACCCATGAAAACATTTTTTTTAAAACCGTATAAAAACATTTTCAATTTTCTATCTAGTTTCATCATTTCTTGGGCCGGCTAGTAACCAATTTTAAAGATGTTATTTTTGTTTAAGTGAGGATTGAACTTTCCTCTCTAGAGACTGACTAAAATGAGCGAAAACCGCTAATACCTAGGCCAAATTCTAATTGGTCGGTACGAACATTTATTTCATATATTGACTACCGTAAATTACATCCATATTCAGAAAAATACATGTGTGTGCGCGTCTGTGTATGTGAGTGTCACCAAAAGCGTTGATAGAATGCATTGTCATTGACAATACGTCTATCTGCCGGGAGGTTCAGCTAGATTGGATGTCGGTAAGTGGGTTAATTTCCACTTTCAAGATTTACATTCATTCATTCACAAAAATAAAATCGAAATTCAAATAGATGTATTTAAAAAAGGAAAAAAAAAACGGTTTTCAAAAGAAGGCCAATTAGCAACCTATTAATATTTAATAAAGCATTTTTAAATGAGGAAAAAAGATGAATGGTTAATATTTAAAGCTCTCAATTCTAAAACCCCTCCAATTAAGGTATAATCCTGTTATTAATTGAGAGTACCGACTTTTCGGTGTAAGAAGGATTCTGAAAAGTGACACACCGCCCCCAGGTGGCAGTTTTAAAAGTGCTTAGCCGCCACTCAGTGGCTTATGCCACATTAATCTACTGGGGCTGAGTAACCTGGCTCTGGCTCGCGAACACCCTTTACCGCTCTTTGATGCAATACCTTAAGACAGGAATTGGCAAACTTTTTTATTAATGGCCGGAAAATTTGAATCCATGATAATATAGAATAATGACAAAATAGAACATTGACAAAGCAGAACATCGACAAAACATAACATTTACAAAACAGAATGTTAACTAAACAGAACAATGTCGAAACAGGACATTAATTAAACACAATATTAAAGAAAAGTAACCTGGCTCACGAACACCCTTCGCCGTTCTTTGATGCAATACATCAAGACAGGGATTGGCAAACTTTTTTGTAATAGGCAAGAAAATTTGAACCCATGATAAAACAAAACACTGACGAAATAGAACATTGACTAAACAGAACTATGACAAAACATAACGTTTACAAAACAGAACGATGACTAAACAGAACATGTTCAAAGCAGAACATTGACAAAACAGGTCATTAAATAAATAGAACATTAAAGAAAAATTACGAAAAGTAGAACCCAACCAAACCTAACCTCTTATTTTATCGTGCACTGTTGAGAAGCACACTCGAGGATACTTAGATATTTCTACTTTATTATAAAACTAGCTGACCCGGCCACGCGTTGCTGTGGCTAACTAAACACAACGCCATCTACTGGATGGTTATCCAACCTTTATAACCACCGCCATCTTTGAGTTTATCGCGAAGAGACAGACAGACAGACGACGCGGGTGACTTTAATTTATAATATGTAGAGATAAAGGTTTTAAAATGTTTATATTATTTATAATCGGATTATTATTATCGGATATTTATGGTAAGAATTATTATATATGTTATTAATATTTTAAAACTATTTAGTACACGAATGAAATATTTATTAAATTATGTTCATTTACAATTTACAAACATTATGACATAAATAGTACGCAGGAAGGAACTTACAAAACAAAAATCAGAGTATGCAGTTCACACGCGGTAGAAGTGAAACCTTCAGTAAACTAAAGTAGTGGGGAGGCTACGAAGCACCGCACAAAGAGAAAACCAATAGGCTACGAAGCACCGCATAAAGAGGAGACCGATTGTTTGTTTTTTTTAGTGCCACTCTTTTTCGTTTCATCGAGTTTTAAATCACAACGGTGTTAGAGAAATGTTCACTTCCAAAAAATACGTGTATGTTAAAGTTCTTCGTTTTATGCTTCAATAGGTATATTGGTTTTATTTGACCAAAAGACATATTAATTATTAACGTATATAACTCATTAATTTGCAGAAGAGTGTATTTGCGGCAGAGAACACTTGATAGTAGCTAGTTCATTCATGTAATCGTAGTGTGAAATATGAAGTAGATACGTACTGTCCAGCGGTTCTAGTAGGTATATGAAAATTAATCAGTTTATGTACAACGTGTACTCAATAACGTCGTTTGCAATCTTAATATATATAAAAAAAGGGTTAGTTACACCATTTATAACTCAAGAATGGCTGGACCTGATTTGTGATCTTTGATTTGTTGGATTTGTCTCCGCCCCGAATAGCAGAATAGCTATTGAAACATCGGAAAAATCATGAAGAAAATTATTTTCTTCATATATTTTGTACGGAATGAATTATCATATTTTGGAAAAGCTGCAGCAGTGATAAATATAATATTGAATAGTGAGTGAATTCCCAAAATTCAAAAACACCAAATAAAGTTGAGCTGATTGTTTTGCCTTTGTTCTTAAACATATAATGTCTCTCTTTCTTACACACTAAATATCAACAGTCGAAAATGAGACAAACGGTGATCGTAGGTCTGCACCAGTAAATATGAACTTAATAAAAAAACTGAATTCAGCTAATAAGTTAAAAAACAATTATTGATTCTGAGACGGTACGAAGTTCTCTGGGTCAGCTAGTTGTAAATTTAGCCAAATGAGGTAAAATAGTAATTTATAGTTACATTTTGCGTATCATTGAAATAAAAATAAAGACGGAAGTATCCACTTCGTTCAACTATTTGCAATTACAATTATTATTTTTTTAATTCAACTCATCAATATAAAGGTAAGGCAGAATTTTGTTTAGGAAAATAGGTTCAAGATTAATAAAAAATTATATTTATTTTTAGCTTCCAAATGACTCAGTTTCTTAAGAAAACATTTTTTTGACAATTCTGTTTTTGTTTCATAAGGAGTTGGACATCACCTGTGTTTATGTAAATGAGTATTTTGAAGATGTTAGAGACAGTGCAGTGTCGACTGTTTTCTTATAATGCATTTTTGGATTGTAAAATTGTTAATTCCATTAAAGGCCTTCGTGCCTTGTAAAATAGGCAGCAGGCCGGATTTGGCTCGCCTACCGCAGTTGTCGAGCCCTGCCTTAAGCCTTAAGGGGTAATAGCCTATGAAAGTCTTTCATGCTTTTTCAGCGAGCCTGAAACGTTTCCCCAGCGAACGTTCGAAAAATATAAAATGCTGCTTCACGAAACAATTTTTTATGCAGGTACTTACCAAGAAAAGGTGAAAGTTTTTATGTGATGCCTTTTCGATGGTGAGTTGTGATGCCGGTCTTGTTTGTGGACTACGTTTTGAGATAGGCAATACCTCTGAATGGATGAAAATAACTAAGCGATTTAGTATTTTTTGTGGTCACTAATCTAGAGAGCTTGAGATGTTCACAATATAATGAATGTATGTAAGTATGTACGTTACACAATTTGGGAGGTGGATTTGGGTACCGCCGCCCCTATTTATTGGATAACCAACAATCCCGCAGGGGTGCCTGGGATCATGAGGCGGGGTTTGTACAGATCTTGGCGGTAGATGCGTCTCCCCATCAATTTCGTGGCAGGCCAGATCGGGAGAGACAGGTTAAGGAAGACATTTTGACCTCTCCAAGGGGAATATCTCGGAACATCGCCTTGCACCGCAGTAGGAGGGATAGATTCATATGTCTGTCACTTCTGGACACTCTGAGCCTCAGATTCATACCTTTTTCCTTCCCAGTACTTCCTCGCATTCCCTTCCTGACCCTCCACACATCATCCCTTCAGGCCCTGATGGTAATTATTTTCCTCAGGGCCCCCTTAAAAAAAGGTATTTTATTAATTGTTCGTCAAACTACAAGAGCCTGTTCTTACTTTCTAATTAGTTAGTCTTAAGTAAATAAATTTAAAATTAAAATGAGAAGTTTAATGAAGTTCCGCAGGCATTTTAATTTTAATTTTTGAGACGCTGTTACGGCGTTCAAGGCCATTAAAAAACCATGGTTATATGCCACACTGAGACTACTTTTCATACGATTTTATTTACTCTTGCGTATATTTATTTGTATGTCACTTACAGAGATTCGATCAAATTTTCGGTAAGAAAATCAATAGCGCTAGTCACTTACTGCTAAACATTTGATTTCCCCTTCTTTTTAAGGGTGGCAGGTGTGTCTAATTGTTTTATAATGACGTGAATATCTTTTCTGTTCTGTTATAATGACGTGAATGACCTATTTTTTGGCTTAAAACAATAACTCGTAAGATATAATATTTATGGTTGATCTTGATGAATAAGCAAGCTTTTGAAAATTATGGCTGAAGGGGAAGAAAATGTATAAACTATAAAGAAAATAAACAGACATATTTTATCATTTCGCTAGAAGGTAAATAAATATTTGTAAGGACATGTTTGCAAATACATTTTATTTGTTTATTTTTATTTTTTCTTATATTTAATTTATCGTAGGTAGACCGCTTGACAAATTTAGTTTTACTCGTGAAAGCTGTTTCGCTTTTCGATATTTTCCGAAGGCATTGATAAACTTCTGACTCCGTCAACTTGTCAAATAGTTTCCGGCGTACGAGCCAAGAATAATAAATTGGAGTTGTTGGTACAAAATAAACGAAAAAAGTTATTGATACAATTCCATTCAATGCTTCATCCATAGACCAAAGGAAGGAGAGATACGGACAAATGAAAATTTTTCTTCCTGTCTGTTGGTGTTAAGAGAATTGACCCCATAAATATAGGACACCGAAGTTTTTAAAATTTGACTTGTATCGAAAATACTCGCATGAATTTGACAGATTGAGAGGCAATTTGTTACTGTCAAAAATGCAATAGAGTTAGTTACCTATATAAAAAATTCAAATGTAACTCTTCACGTAATATTTTAACTTTTTTTATTTATTTTTATAAATCACCATGAAAGATAAATTTATCATATCGTGTTACATTATTAAGCATAAGTATAGTATAAATTCTTTATTTTCACAGTCCTCCTCACTAGAGATTCCTGCTCCGAGGCAGATTCTGCCGTCATTAGCAAAAAGTCAGCTGAAAATTTTCAATGGTCACATTGAGATGACTTTTTTTATGGTTGAGATTCTTTAGATAGAAATTATCACCCTATTATATTTTTTTTTGTACGTTACTATACTTTTATTACTAAGCTGTCTTCATATTTTTATAATTCCCTTATGTTTACTTAGCCATTATGGAGTTTTTTAATCCATATAATATTTTTAATTTCCTTTGGCAGAGCATTTTATGGTTTTTCTGGTCAAAAAACGTAATTTTTTCTTTAAAATTGAGCATAGTGAGCATTTTTAAATAGCTACTGTCTAATACGTATATACTGAAAAAAAAACTCTCTCTGACAACTTTAAATGGGAACTTTAAAGATTATTGGCAAATAGTTCCTAGGCTGCATACTAGTGGCGGTCCGCGAGTTTTCAGTGAGCTAGAGTGTAAGATAAAAAAATACGATGTTATTGATGTTGTTGTAGCTAAAAATGATTTTTTTTTTTTTTAATTTCAACTTTTTGTATAAAGCTATACAGTAATATAGATGCGGCGCATCCACATTTCTGTTTATCCTGAAAATCTTCATACAACAACATCAATAAAGTCGTATTTTTCAATCTTAGCTCACTGAAAACCTAGGGAGCGCCACTGCTGCATGTAGATAATTTTTATTTACTTATATTATCCACAGAAATTCCGAGTCCGTTTCATGTTTTGAACTTATTACGTTCAGCAAAAGAAGACGACTATTGTTGTTAAACATGTTAGCTCATTACAATTTAATAAAAGGCCGAAAAGCACCTAGAATTTCAAATGTCAAAAAACAAAATTAATGAATGGCCATTTGATAACAACGTTACATTTGAATTTCTTTGAAACAACTTAACAAAGTATTAGTGTAAGGGAGTATTATTTTATATGCACAAAAGGATTTCCAGAAAATTAAATTATTCCTGCTCCAATTATAATTTAATAATTATTAAAGGAATAAAAAATTGCTTGTATAAATTATTATGGGTGGATTAGCATGTAAACACTTAACCTGGCTACAAACGCGAGACTTAGGACAACTCAGCCACTAACGGACTAGGTTTTCATTTTTGGATGCTAGGAATTCTCATTTTTTCCCAGCGACCAGGACTAAAACATTCCCGATTACGAAAAATTGTGAATTATCTTATCCTGGGAATAAAACTAAGCTAAAGTCGTATCAAACAACATTTCGTTTCTAAATGGTGAACTTTCACCTGGTCACAGACCTTGAGAGCTTTTTTAACTGAAAAAGTAATTTTTTTCTCTTTTTGAATCCCAACCGTTACCAATAGCCTGAAGCCAGTGAGATAATTGCATCCTCAATTGGGGTATGATGTGAGGCTAAAGGCAAGTTTGGAGGGGAAGGAGATGGGGAAGAGGAAGGTGGGGAAGTACCTGACGATTCAGTATCTATCTAGTCATAAAAAAACACGTCTAAAGCTATTTTAAGCAATGATTCAATACTGAATAGTGGTCTTATACCACGGAAATACTAAGAGTATTTTCCACTGGAACGAGCTGCAAATATACCTCATATTATTTTAAATGATTAAATTATGAAAACACAAATCAGTCAAATAAGATTTACACACGCCAGAAATTGAACGCGCGACCTCCTTGAACGCTACACGACGACCAGTGAGGCTGTCACCATTTCTACAATATCTGTATTTAGGCGATGAGTAATTTCGCATTACCTACGTACCTACTACGAACATCACATCAACAATACGTAACGACACATGAGAACAGTTCCATGTGATATCTTGTCGTGTTCACGGCGCGGCGCTACATCACTAACTCTGTTATAATACAAGTTACATTTCGCACATATCTAACTCGATTCCATAAGATGGATGACATGAAATAGTGATCGTCAACTGGTTATTTGCGAACACCACAAGAATTCACTTTGACACAGTTTCAATTTTTTTAACATTCTTAACTTTTGTATTAATTGTTTCTCCATTAAAATTTAATTTAAGTTCATGTAAAGCAGTGGTGCTCATACGGTCGATCGCGAGTGCTTTTTGAGTCGATCTCGAGAAAAATTTGCCGATGTAAATAGATCTATTCACAGTTTTTTTATCAGAACACATTTCGAAGGAAAACATTATCTTATTCAAAGTGCAGTTATAAAATTTTTGTTGCACACTATGCATGTGCTGCCAGAATAAAAAAAAAACATTTTCATGTTCTGAGTGTAGTTTTAATTCGCCGCACATAGATTTTATTTAATACAGTTCAGAATGTAAAATTTCTGTTTTAATATTTCGAAGGCAAACAATCTTTTATTCGAAGTGCAATCATAAAATTCAAGTTGCAGACCATGTATGTGCTGCCGGAATCAAAGAAAAACAATTTTTATGTTCTGAGTGTAGTTTTCATTCACCGCATACAGATTTAATTCAAACCAGCTTTGTGTTCAGAATGTAAAATTCCAGTTGTGGATTCATCTGCTGACACGTTTCGAAACAAAAACATTCTCTTATTCGAAGTGCAGTTATAAAATTCTAGCGTTATTGCCCGCGTTGAGAACCTATGATGTAGAGCAGTGTTTCTTAACCATATTTAAAGAATCGCCCTCTCAATGTTTAAAATTTACACATTGTAATATCATACATACAGTTTCATACAAATCTTAATTTTTGGATTTGACATCAAAATACCCTACCTCATAAAATAGCCCAAGTTGCCCCTAAAATCATTATTCACTAAAATCTTTAACCCCCTATATCTTGTAAATTAAAGCAAACATAAAAAGTAGCTCTCATCCGTATTAAATATTTGATATACCTTATGAAAACAAAAATAATTTCTCAATTATTACTAACTATTCACATACAACCTAACCCATATAAAACAAACGAAATAATGGAATCCTGTCAAATTTAACCTATAAATAGACTAGGCAGAATTTATTTCATTACTCCATCTCCAACATTTATAAAATAACTCTCTTTAAAAGATTTACCACCCTTCCAATCACCCTTCTGTTCTAATTCTATTCATAATATGTATTGTACCTGAAATATCCTTGTAACTACTATATTCATTTATGTACGCCTGTCTCGACACAGGTATACCCTAGTGAGACAGGCATACAAATAAAACCATTGTAAATATATTTTATAATAGATAAATAAATATTAAAAAAAAAATAATTGGTTGGGTATTTTGATCTCAAATCCAAAATTTAGATTTATATGAAATGGGCCGAAACGGTCTGCGCGAACGTTCCACTTAATGATGACGAGTATATATAAAACACATTATTATTACATTGACATTGGGTATTATGCCTCAGTTTAAATTTTGCGTGAAAATGTAGTTTATATAACAGAACTTGTCAAATCGTTGCACCTAAAGAAAGCGTGTCAGTGTGTCAGTGTGCATAGCTCGTGAATGAGCTTATTTTCCATATTGACACAATGCCCACACGAACTTCTGCAGCACCCCCCAAAAGCTTAAGATTTAAAAACGCCCCCCAGACCTCCAAAACGTCCACAAGGGGCCGCTGGCGCCCCCGTTAAGAATCACTGGTGTAGAGGAATAAAATTATTAATGAGCATTCAATGAATTTAATTAGAAAAATTTCTTTATTTATTTAATTTACTTAAACTTTTCTCTAATACACAATTTATTGCGAATTAGTGAATGCGCTTTTATAATTACCATGACGATTCACGGTTACGGTACTGTGACAACAAAAAAGGCAATAAACATAATTTTTTATCGCTATAATCTTTCTCACATATTAAATAATGCTGAGACATACAAAATACGTGTGACTACCTCCAAAGTAATATTTTTTTGGCGACGGGAATTGCGTTTCTTTATACGTATGAGGGAGATGTTTGATAATGATCTTTTTTTTTTACATGAGCTCCACACAGGGGGCCATGAGGAAAATAATTTCCCTCAGGGCCTATGTCATCTTTGAGGATGCTGTGTGGAGGGTTTTTTTAAGGAAAGGAAGGAGAGGAGAGTTCTGGGAAGGAAAAAAGAGTAAGGGGTGGGTAGGAATCTGGGGTTCAGTATGTCCTGGTCATCCGCCTCCAAGACCTAGACAAACCTCACCTCATGAACCCGGGCACCCCTGCTAAATCACCAAACGTAGCGAACCACTTGGGGTGACCTATGGCAGAGGTGTTGGTTATCCAATGAAGGTTCCCGGGGCGGCGGTAACCATTCCCGCCTCCCAAATTTAACGTTTGTTTCTTTCGGGGAGGCAGACAAACGTTCAAGGTTTGTCTCATTTTCAACTGTTGTTATTTATTAACGTTTAGACAAGATTTTTATGCATAGCACAAAGGGTAACAATTATTACAAGCAATAATTGTCAGCCTGAAACACTCATTTACATTGAAAAATCTTCCGAGAAAAGATACTTGCCGCCAACGGGACTTGAACCCGTGTCCTTCCGATTGCCGGTCGAATGCTCTGACCACTGAGCTATGGCGGCTTATCAAATACCCGCCAAATAATTCAATATATACTAGTGTTTCATTCAACAATTACTGCTTGTTATATTTTTTCCACCTGAAAACAACCAACTTTATTTTTGCGAGGAAGACATTGTTAGTGTTAAATCCCTCGCTAGGTGGCGTCGATACAAATTATGTCTGCATTTATTGGGGAAATACTTAAACTTGTTAAATATTAATTATTATTTTTTAATTTATAAACTAACGTTTAGACAAGATTTTTATGCATAGCACAAAGGGTAACAATTATTACAAGCAATAATTGTCAGCCTGAAACACTCATTTACATTGAAAAATCTTCCGAGAAAAGATACTTGCCGCCAACTATTACCAACCATACTGTTGTTATTTAGTTTGTGTGAAATAGCAAAACCATTAGCGCCTTGAGATTTGACGTTTCCGAATTTTTGGAATTATTCCACACTTTAATAAGGGTCTACTGAGACCTCACGGTGTGGTGTGTCAGAGAGATGCAAGAAAATTGTGACTTTTTTGCTTTGGAGAAAACAGACCTACGTATATGTTTATAGGTATATCTCATCTTTTGAAAGAGCTGCACCAATAAAGCGATAAGGAACTTATGTAATGCCATTTTTTCCATCATGGTACCGTACCCGTGAATCGTCATGGTAATTATAAAATCGCACATTGGTGGTGACAATTTACAATAAATTGTATTAGTCTGGTGAGGCGCCGATTTCCGAACCGCATTTTGTTTGATATCTAATTAATTATTTTGAAAGCCGTATTTGAATAGCCCAATTATTAATCCTCCCCTTCTTTATTATTTTTCTAATTACCAAGCACTCTTCTAATGTCAAACCATTTTCTTTTAATGGTTCGCATGCACTATGACACTAGATACTCGCCCTAGAAATGTAGACAGTATAGCCAGAGCCACCCACATTTATTGTTTGAAAATTTATGTGTTACGTTCCGCTTCCAATTAAGATGGTAGACATGTAGGTGTACTTTCTTATTACATTGCCAGAGTTCATATGGATCATACTACGAGCTGTGAAATCGAAATTATCAATATTATGGTACCAACCATTACGAAAAAAGTTTGAAAAAAGAGTTGTCATTCAGATAGTGACAGTTCTTTGGACAAATTACATAATTTTTAGTCGACCTGTTCACACGGAAAGGTTAAGGACTCCTGACACGTGACATATTATACATTACTTGCTATTATAGGTGGAACAGCATGGGCTGTGACAACGTACACGTAACTACCTATACCTAGTATATACCGGATATCGCCCGAATGCTTCTGCCAGTAAGAGTTTATCGGAGTTACGGAAATATTTAAGCCGAGCATTTACAATATTATTTCCCACAGCGCGGGCGGGAATTTATTCACTGCTGTTATTTTTGGTTGAATAATCCGTGATGCGATGTTTTCCTGAGATGTTTAACGCGAATTTCACTCCCTAGCTACATGAAATTAAAAGAAAATCTTTGATGATTATCTTTGTAGCGTTTTGATTGCATAAGTTTTCGCTTTTCAAATATATTACAAATATCCATCAGTACGTTTACACAATAATATGAGGATTTTCTTATAAATATATTTGAAAACTTATAATTGAACACATTGCGCAAATACGTACCTAATATAAGCAGCTGTGCTTTAAATATGATGGTTTATTCTTGTAGAAATAGTGGCAGTGCTTTACATGATAGCTTATCTCCTTAGAAACATTGGCAATGTTTGTGCAGAGTTGTAGTTATGACAGAAGAGTATCGTAAAAAATGATAGTAACGCTTGTACAGATTATTCCTTTCAAATTATTGGCAACGACTTATTTTTTTTGTAGAAACTTACCTAAACTTAGTTGCATATTTTTTTCTTACAGAAACAGCGACGGTACTTACATTACCTATAGTTTTGTTTTAACCGTAATCGCATTTAAAAAAAAACGAATAAGTGTTTCTAAGGCACTTTCAGCATGCAGATTATTATTCTGGACCACGGACATATGAATATACATGGACCTGCCCTAAGTGATAAAAACGTATTATTTCCCCCTCCACATGGCGCCGGCTGAAGCACCTCCTTGGAACCGGCTCGCTCCATGGGGAGGGGATAGAGCCTCGCTTGAATCTAAAATGTGTGACGTCATCATTCTTGCCGTGAACAGCTAGAAGGTAACATCCATACATTTAACGAAATACAACGCCAAAACAGTAGCGTATTCTATACAATATATCTACATATCAATGTGCACATAGCGAATGTGGGCGGTTCTCCAGTGTGCTCATCGGTCGTTACAGGGGTAAGTAAATTATGAAACATTTGTAATAGTGTTTTAACTAAACACGGCAACAAAATATTGCTATGTGTATTGGGGCGAGTCTTTTTGAGGCGAGCATTTGACCTTAGCAAATATGTTATTATCGTGGCAAGCAATTCGCGCTCCCATGTAAAAAGGTCTATTCATTCAAAGCAGATTTTGCTTTTAAGAACTAAATGGTGATATTGTAATGCGAGATGCCTATTTACTGTCAGATTGATTGTATAACGAATCACAGTCATCTTTCCCCTCTTCCCCCTCCACGGTTTGGTTTGACCCCTCACCCGTAACTGCTTGTCTAGTCATTTGGATGTCTATGTTCTGGACCCTTAGGCACTATTTGTGTTGTATTTTAAGCATAACTGCTAATAATCTTAATATATAAAACAAAGTCGGATTAGTTACATCATTTATAACTCGAGAACGGCTAGACCGATTTTTATGATCTTTGATTTATTGGGTTTGTACCCCGAATGGCAGAATAACTATTAAAACATCGGAAAAATTCACGAAAAAATAAAATTCATTTTTTCATACATTTTGCGTGGAACGAATTCTCATATTTTGAAAAAGCTGCAATATTGTGATAAATATAATATTGAATAGTGAGTGAATTCCAAAAATTCAATTTTTTTTTTTATATATATATATTTTTTAAACTAAATAATAGATAGGAAATACAATTGACTGAAGAGGAGATAAAGAGAAAGGAAAAAATAATGAGAGAAAAAGGATTTCTAATATTATAATTGAGTTGTTGTGTTGAAAAGTTATATAAAAAGAGTTTTTATTGATTTTTTGTATTTTTTGTAATTTTAATTTCAAGGGTAATTCGTTAAACCATTTAACTATTTGTAGAATTGTTGGGCTGTGGTGGTGTTACAGCCTGGTATCGTTAAAGAACCAAGGATATTTGTTCTATTGCTGTTCGAAAAAAGAGTTAAGCTCACATTATTGAAACAATCTTTGTGTATTTGTAAGAGCGTAATTTTTTTATAAATAGTATGAAGTGAAAGGACTTTAAATTCTTGAAATAATTTGACGGTAGGGTAATCGTATGGTTTTTTTGGAATTATTTTTATTAATATTCTTTGGATAATTTCTAAAGGCCAAAGATAAGTTTTGAAAGCACCACCCCAGCCAACAATTCCATATTGTAATACTGATTGAATTAGGGAAAAATATATGGTTCTTAATAATCCAATATTTAATATGTTTCGTATTCTAATAAAAACGTAAATTAGTTTTCTTAAACGTTCTACTTCTTTTTATGTTTTTGTAGAAAAAATAAATAAAAAAAACATCAAAAATGTCACCGGAGACCAAAGTTTCATTAACATTTTTTACTCCAAATAATAATAATAATAATAATATTTGGATGATTTATATAGCGCCGTTTTTGTGAAAAATCACCTCAAGGGCGCTGTACAAACTTATAATACATTTCTAAAATCTAAAAAACTATAAGCTAGGCAAACAATTATAAACAACTTATGGCTAAAAATTGCAAACACCGGTTCATTGATCATCGATACGAAAATATGTGTACAATATTTTGACCAATGAACGCGATGCTGCCTAAAATTTAATTTAATGTCAGGAATCACTGGTTAAAATAAGTCAAGTACGTCCCTTAACACCCTGTATATATATATATATATATATACATTCTTAAACATTCATTATACACGAAAAAATAACCTACTAATGGCTCCACAACAATAAGAACACACCCGTTTTTATCAAACCTGTTTTGCGTGGTCTCAAAAACGAATACGTCATTCGCTCAACGACAATATACTGGTTCATCGCTCCTAAAATATATAATGCTCTTAGTACTGACATAAAGTCAAGTAATTCTAAATCTCTTTATATAGCAGGTGTATAACATTGGATTTTCGAAAGGGGGCGAGCGTACTTCAAAGAATATATGGGTTCTTAATACTACATTTTAATAGTTAATTTTTACATTTCAATTTTTTTTATTTATTTATTTCTATTATTCTTTTAAATTTTATTATTATTATTTTTTCTCTTAGTGTTTCACTTAATTTTATTTATGTTTCAATTTATATATATATATTCTTAAATTTATATATTTGTATAGAACACAGGAGTTCTTAACAATCAATCTTTATTATTAGTTTATGTATTTCAAAATTTGAATTTTCATTTTTAATTCTGTTTTTCTTTAAAATATGATTTTTTTTCTTAATTTTTCACTTACTTTAATGTATTTCTTAATTTTTATTTAGTATGTTTAATTATCTGTATCAATAAAATTGTATTTTTTAATTCATATTTAAAATATTAAATGTATGACTACCACAGCAAGGGCATTAGCCGAATGTGGTAGCCAAAAAAAAAACAAAAAATCTGTAACCAATAAAATTTTATGAAATAAAAATAAATAAAAAATAATAAAATTATATAATGCTTCCCCTCAAACCTCTTTCTTACACTCTAAATGTCAATAGTCGAAAATGTGGCAAACGGTGAACGTATATCTGCAACACTCCACAGGAATAATACAATAATTATAATTAAAAATATCCCTCACACGTATTTTATTTTTATTTTTACATTAGCTCCACACAGAATGCCCCGAGGAAAATAATTTCCACCAGGATCTGTATCATCTTCGGGGTTGCATGTGGGGGATCTTTTTAAAGAGGAGATGGATAGGAAGTTCTGGGAAGGAAAAAGGTATGAAGGGTGTGTTGGAATCTGGGGCTCAGTGTGTCCAGGAGTTACGGACGTATGAATCCACACCTTCAAATGAGGTGCAAGGCGAAAGGTCAAAAGGCGTCCCTCAAACAACCTCACTCCTCAACTTCAAGACTTGGACAAACCTCACCCCATGAACCCGGGCACCCCTGCTGAGTCACCAAACGTAGCGAACCACTTGGGGTGACCTATGGCAGACGTGTTGGTTATCCAGTAAATGGTCCCCGGGACGGCTGTACCCATACCCGCCTCCCGAATTGTATATATTATATATATATATGTAAGTGGAAAAATAAGAAAATCAAAAAAATTATAAATGCGTTCACAACGCCATCTCTGATACTGACGAAAACAAAACACGGACAGTTGCGCATCGATAATTGCTTCATTGTGTAATTTTTAACTTAATGAAAAAACAAAATTTAATTCAGCTAATAAGTTAACACAACAGTTATTGATTCTGAGGCGGTGCGAAGTTCACCGGGTCAGCTAGTTTAAAATAAATCTGTAGAAGGTCTATAAACATGACGCTACATCTTTTGAAAAACATCGACAGTGAAGTATTTTAAGCATTACTGCTTATTATTTATTATAAGCATGACAGATTATTTTTTTTTTTTTACTATTATGTGAATACTGCATAAGAGTCACAAATGTTTCCATCCGTCTTGGGCCTGGTGAGAGCATGGCATCTTCATTTGGGGTATGTTGTGATGGGAAAGTATGTAGGGAAAGAAATGAGGAAGAGGAATGTGGGAAAGTACCTAAATATTCAGATCTGGTAACCAAACCTGGCTAAAACCATTTGAATAACTTTTAAAATCTAAAAGGCGGTCTTTCATCTGGGTAATAATACTCAAATTATATTCCTTTCTGGAATTAAAAATACTGTAATTATTTTTTAATGTTTAATACAGCCTGTGCGATGTGCGTGTTCCTCCGAGTAATGACAACCAAGTATTGCAGCCACCCTAATCAATAACAGCCTCCGCTGTATTATTCACGGTAATACCGTGGAAAGCTTAAAAAACTCATATTTTCAATTGTGATTGTACGTTTCGATGAGACAGCTGTCGCATGATAGGGGGAGTATACAAACACAGCAGTATCATTTAACATTCATATTACGTACATCCTCCCTATGTAAAACTCCCGCAAAGCAGAATATAACATACCATGCTGCTTTTGTGTTCAAACCTCTTTAATTACGTGCAAAATTAATTAAAAATATAATTTTTGGCCCCAATTATCTTTGAAATATCATAATTCCATTACATTTTGGTCAAAATTCTTAAATATTTTTTCCCTTTTTTAACTGTTTACATTATTTTTAGATACAGAATTAAATTTTTCGTTATGTACATACAATATCTTTAATATAAATAATAACACAAAAACTAGGTAAGTAATGGGAGCCCACTACATCTATTTAAAGCAGGGGTGATCAAACGCTCGGAGTGCTTTTTTAAGTCGATCTCGAGAAAAATTTGCCGATTTATAATATATTTTAATTTTTTTTTTATTCATTGCATAAATATTATGGCTACATCATTTGTTGGTTTTTCGACCAACACGCTAGGCTGATGCCCGTATTATGGTGGTCGAGATCTTCACGGTTTTTGTTTTAGTCGATCCTCAATTAGGCCTTTTTATTTATATACAAAAGACCCCAAAGAAAAAAAAAATGCATATTCATGGTGAAATAGTGTCGAAAATTACCCCCTTCAAAATCTTGAAGTTATTGATCGAGTGTGTGGTTTGTTTTGAATATGAGTCAGTCAGTCCGAGTTGTAAGTCCATGTTTTCCACGTACAAAAATAGCAGGAAAACCATTTTCTTATTTTAAGTGTAGTTTTAATTGGGTGTAGTATCAATTAAAGCTGAGGACTCGCATGCAGATTAAGCCTTACTTTAAAAATAGTTTTATGTTCCGAATAATCTGTCTAAATTCCAGTAGGGGGTTAATGTGCTTACGCGCTTTGAAGAAAATCGTTTTTTGTGTTTCAAACCATTCTTCAAAATTCGTAATACTTAGGAAAACCATACGCATATTTTGTGAGTACGTAATACTAATTAAATCTGGGGACTCGCAAGCAGATTCACTCTTCATTTAAAACTAGTTTTGTGTTCAGAATGTAAAATTCGAGTTGTAGATTCGTCTGTTGAAATATTTAGAAGGAAAACATTCTCTTATTCGAAGTACAGTAATAAAATTCTAGTTGCGCACTATGTATGTGCTGCCAGAATCAAAGAAAAACTATTTTCATGTTCTGAGTGTAGTTTTAATTCGCAGCACAGAGCTTTAATTTAAACCTGTTCTGTGTTCAGAATGTAAAATTCCAATTGTGGATTCATCTGCTGACACATTTCGAAGGCATTCATTTTCAACGTTCTCTTATTCGAAGTGCAGTTATGAAATTCTAGTTGCAGAGTATTTGTGTACTGCTAGAATCAAAGAAGTTTTTCTTTGATCATGTTCTGAGTGTAGTTTTAGTTCACCGCATACAGATTTAATTTAAACCCGTTTTTTGTTCACAATATAAAGATTTATCATGTACGGAGTGAAGCCTTGCATTTGAGTTGCATGCCAAATGCTGCAAAATTGACTGTCCCGTGTGTAACTATTATTTCGTGACTTTTACGCAGAATCAATCTTTAAGTTAAAACCTGCCTGGTTTTTTGTAGTAGAACTTATAAACATGATTTTTATAGGAAGAATACTCGTCAAATGATGTGATATAAAAAGTTGCATAAAATGAGGTCGCATTGAAAAAAAAAGATTTCTACGCACCCCCCCCCCCCCCCCCGAAATCACACATACTTGCAGCCTCTCAGAGTCGATCGATCGAAGTCTAATATATCTAAAATGGGTCTAGGTAATTTGACCGAATTGCAATTTGTTTTGGTTTTTCGTAAAACTGAAATTCGAACAATTGATTTCAAAAAATTGAATTCGAACAATATGGCTCCTCCCGTCTAAAATATATATATATATTTATTTTATTTATTAGCGTTATAAACAGTTTGTACAAAATTCATAAATGACAGTGATAATAATATGTATGTCATAGACCAATAAAATAACGACAAATTGAATTTGAATTGAATCATATTACAAAAATTCACAATACCTAAACCTGATATAAACAATTCTGAATTAAGCGTATCTTCTTACTTAAATCTACAAAAAGTAATTAACTGAAATTTTTCATGGTTTACATTTAAATTTTGATGGATATCAATAATATATTTCAGGAAGTGATTTTATTTGAATTCGAACTGCTGTAGGAGAGAAAATGTGGTGATACTAAAAACAAAAAAAGAGAAATACAGAAATCAATGCAATATTAAGTTAAACATGTGGCATTCAATAGTGTTATTTTTTTATGCATGCTGTGGATTTATCAAGGTTTGTATTAAATACATCGATATTTGGGCATAATCTGTTAAATGTGCTACAGCTTCTTCTTACAAATACATTTTCAAGATAATTTGTCGTGCTCTTAGGGATATAAAAGGTATCGGGAGATCGAGTAACTCTTAATGGACATCTGAAATGGATATTTTGTAGTAAGTACGGGCTATCGATGAAGTTATGAATAATTTTATAGAGCATTAATAGGTCTCTGATATCTCGGCGTTGATCAAGAGATTTAAGGTTTACGGGGACATAGTTTTCATCATTTCGCACGCGATAAGAGACATATTTCATAAACTTTTTCTGAACTCTTTCTTTATTTGCTTTATATGTAGAACAATGTGGGTTCCACATAGTAGAAGCATACTCCAGGTGGCTTCTAACATAGGATATGTAGAGTCTTAAATGTTTGTGGATTTTTGAAAGCTGAACTTACTCTAAGAATAAATCCCAACATTTTCAAAGCATCGACGTGATATGCTCGACGTGAGATTGAAAAAAAAGCTTACTATCTAATAGAAATCTCTTTTTACATTTACTCTGTTTAAAATATTGTTCTTTAATAATGTAGGGATATAATATTGTGTGTTTCTTTCGAGAATAAGATATAACAATACATTTACATTTACAGCTTTTATGTAATTTAGCAGATAATTATGCAATAATGTTGTAAAACACACATTAAATAACAACAAGGTCTCATTTGCAATTTTCGACCAACATAGTTGTACTTAAAATACTTTTTTATTTATTCATAAGAACAGGGGTCCTTCTGCCAATTGCAAGAAACTGAGAAAAACAAAAAAAAAATAAGTGACTTAAAATAATTGGATAGATTATAACTAGGGAATGCAAATCTCGCGACATTGGGTCTCAGGCGAGATCCCGCGAGTTTATGAATAACAATACTGCGAGATCTCGCCAATTTCGAGATCTCGCGAGATTGGCAGTTTTGTATGTTTTTTTTGCCAAAATCACAATATTTGAATAAATTAAGAAAAAAATAATAAAAATTATAAGTATTATAAGATAAACATTTATTTTCACGAATTTTTCAAAAGACTTTTATGCATCAAACATTGTTTGACGTATTTGTCTATAATTTTTTAATAAACTTCTAAGTAGTAAGCTTTGACGTACGTATCTATCAAATAAAAAATAAAAGAAACAACCAATCTTCTCTTCTAATATCAAACAAAAATCTTTTAGTAATAAAACAGTTCTTTTATAACAAACAAAACAACGAGAAGTCAAAAAAATGAAACTTATTATCCAATTTGAGTTGACTATTAAACTGAGATATTATTATCAATTAAATAAAACTATATCTACTCAGTAGATCCATTAGATTTTACAGATTAATTAACAAAATATACCAATTAGTCAAGACTATTAGAAATTACAGTCTCACGCGCACCGAACGAAACCGACAGATCGCAACTCCATCCGTGTCAGTCCGCGCTTCGAATAAGGCATTTTTATGCTCGAGTGCAATCTCGTTAAACTCGCGAGATCTCGCGAGAACGAGATTAACCTTTAACTTCTGACGTATCCTATCAACAATAATTATTTCGAAATACTCCCCTTCCCGTACGCCGCTTCCAGTAGCTTCGAATTTAGTGACGCCAGAGCCGTAAGTCTTAAATTAAATTTCTGTTATTAAATTCATTTAAATTTTTTGCAGGCTTTTCTGACCCATCGTCAGTATTTACGGGACTTTTTAAAAGTTGATTGATACTATACGAAAATAAATATGAACAACTTTACAGACTAATATTACACAGATTGATTTCTGGACTCAAGTGATTTTTTCCAAAAATTATTATGTTATATCCAAATTGTCAAAAACCTATAAGTTTCTCAACAATAAAAACGATTTTATTTAAATTGTCCAATAAATAATAATTTGGGCCTCAAAATTTTCATGGATATCTAATATATAAATATTTAAAGTAACAGGCCGCCCAGGCCCCTACGTCAGAGTATACATAAAAGAAATCACGTCAGTGGCTAAAAGTTAAGAGAAAAAATATTTATTTAAATAATTGTCATTAACTAACAGAGCTTCCTCTAAAATTATGAAAAATTGAATTCTTTAATGGCATTTATTTCAAAATTTAAAAAATACTAAACGATAGAGTAGTACATATCCACTCTATATATTTATTATAATTTATGATAAAAAAAATAATTACGTAGTTTCCTTGGGTATTTTGGCCTGGAATACAAATTTAAGTTTTGTACGGAGAAAGCCGTTGCTCTGAAAAGATGGAAATTTGTGATCACAAAAAAAAAGTTTTTTTTGTAAAAAAATCTTGTTGTGTTTTTTTTAAATCCTCTCCTATTAGCTAATACTTGAAATCCAGCTTATTTCCTTCCACCTTCCGGTCAAGGGATAACCATGAAATATTCTGGCATATAACTGGCTTAACCCTTTGCACCCTGAAAAGGTATTAGCAAAGAATTAAAACATTTAAGAGGAATTTGTCATTTCGAAGGAATTTGTTTTTTTGCCGTGGGTAATGGAAAAGGAGTTATATTCGAGTATGTTATTTCCCCCTGCTTTCCAAAATAGATTTGCGTCTAACAGTGTGAAC
Organism: Limnephilus rhombicus; assembly: GCA_929108145.2. Lineage (NCBI taxonomy): Eukaryota > Metazoa > Arthropoda > Insecta > Trichoptera > Limnephilidae > Limnephilus > Limnephilus rhombicus. Next base: position 28,617,030 of record OV815277.1, on the reverse strand, counting down.
TTTCTGTTTACCTTGTAACATCATTTTTTTCGTGTTTCTTGGGCATTAACTATGTATCAATTATCAATTTAGACATTTTCTTTTGAATAGTTTTATTTTCCGTGTACATTTGTCGCTTATTTTTTTTATTATTTATCTGTAACTGGTTTCGACACATCAGCTTAGTTTTACGTTTGCTAGTGAATGACACGGATGTGTGGAAACCGGTAGCAAATAAAAAAAATAAATAAAAAAATGTACATGGAAAAAAAACTCTTAATAAAAATGTTATATCATGAAGACTTTTGATTGATAATGTCGTTTATTTTACTAAATTATACCTAGACACCTTATATTAAAAAAAAACTATAATTTTAGTGGTGTGTCTCTGTATCGAAGTATAACTCGGATTCAATGAACTCTAGGACTCGGATTTGCTTTGATTTTAAAAATTGAAAATGATTTTGGAAACTTTTCAGATAATTGATAAAATACAAAAAATATATTATTTTAATTAATTAATAAATTGTTCATAATTTAAAACGAACACTTCTTCAGAAATAGACTAGTGATTTGACCAATTAATATATTTATTTAAATACTAGCTGACCCGACGAACTTCGTACCGCCTCAAAATCAATAACGGTTGAATTAAATTAAGTTTTTTTTATTAAGTTAAAAATTAAACAATGAAGCGATTATCGATGCCCAACTGTCCATGTTTTGTTTTTGTCAATATCAGAGATGGCGTTGTGTATTTATTTATATTTTTTGTGATTTTCTTACTTTTCCACTTACTTACGGGAATTTTTGAAAGGAAGCGGGTACGGGTGCCGCCGCCCGTGAACCATTTATTTGATAACCAACACCTCTGCCATAGGTCACCCCAAGTGGTTCGCTAGGTTTGGTGATTTAGCAGGGGTGCCCGGGTTCATGGAGTGACTTTTGTGCGGGTCTTGGCGGCGAATGCGTTTGCACACCTGCTGCGTGGCGGGCCGGATCGAGAGAGATTGGTTGAGGGAGGCCTTTTGACCTTTCCAGCCGGATTATTTCCGTCCGGCTGGAAAGGTCAAGGTAAAAGGTCAATTCCGGTCAAGGCAATGGCCTTGCACCGCAGTTGGAGGGATGGATTCACTCCCGGATACATTGACCTCCAGATTCATACCCACCCCTCATGCCTTTTTCCTTTCCAGAACTTCCTATCCTACCCTTCCTTAAAAAGACCCTCCATACAGCATTTCCTAAGATGACAGATGATGAGGTCCTGAGTGGAGCTTACGTAAAAAAAATGCGTTTCATTTCAGAGATTTATTATTATTGTATTTTTTATTTGGAGGGGTGCAGAGACATACGTTCACCGTTTGTCTAATTTTCGGCTATCGATATGGTGGGTTTCAAATGCATAGAAATTTCGTTTAAAATAAGAAAATTCGTTCCATACAAAATGAATGAAAAAATTAATTTTCTTCATAACTTTCTTTTTCGTGATTTTTTGCAATATTTTAATAGTTATTCTGTTATCCGGGGCGGAGCCAAATCCAACAAATCAAAGATCATCAAAATCGGTTCAGCTGATCTCGAATTTTAAATTGTGTAACTAAACCGACTTTGTTTTATATATTAAGAATAGTCCAACCGAGTACTTTTAACAAATGGTAAAATAAAGGTCATCAAAAATTCTTTTATTATCGTTAAAGGGTACTATATCCGTCTCATTTCATGAAATAAACATTAATTTATTTACAATTGTGAAGCACCCATTTCAAAAATGTATCTCTTTACAATGATTTGAACAACATCCCACATTGTGCATGTTCCACACACTACGTAGACTAGAGCCCATATCCGGACGTCAGATGAATGAAGAATCACAACAACGGCTAAAATAATTTCCTTCCATACACCGTCCTGTCATACAAACCCTCCCGTACAACCCGACTCCAAACTTTGGTGCGGAGTTTCATATAATTGATGGCAAGGTAAGGATGACTTAGAGCTAAAAGCTTTTCAGTAAAGAGAAAATATCATGGGGAATTTCACAACTATTTCTACTTCGACTTATGAAAGTGTCGAAGAAGTCGTGACGGAGGACTTAGCCAGTTGAGGAATCGAACACGCGACGCCTGGGTGGGACCAAAATGATGCCCACTCAGCCACTGACCGGACGATTTGATTATGTTTATAAAAATGTTAATAATCTTTTTACTAACAATTAATAATGCTTAGCAGTTCTGTGTCGCGTTCAAGAAAGTATGTTTTTAATTTTCTTTTATTTAAAAATCAACTCCTAAATTTTATTTGGAATTATCAGATTTTTAAGTTCCTACTTAATTATAAATCATATATTTGATGTGTTTCAAATAGGTAATTATTCATTTTGTCCAAATAAACGCATCATCTAAATGCATGTCTTTTTTTAAACTTTCTTCGGGCATGTGGGCAAGGTTCGTATAAAATGCGTTTAACAAGGTTAGCTCATACGGGCCTTTTTAAAAAAAAAAACACGTCGGGCCGCTTTTGAAATTTAGAAAGCGTGGCGTAGTTTTAAGTCTCGAAAGAAATGATGTTGCTTTCCTTGTATTATATTTAGTTTATTCAAACCTCCCAGTGAACATGGAACAGCCACGTCCCTAATTTTTGGCCAATCACCGCTATGATAAGCTAACCTTGTTTAACCCATTTTCTACATACCTTAGCATGTGAGTACCACAATATTGAAAATATGCCAAAGAGAAATTCCAAATAAACCCAACGATTTCACATTTGAAAAAATAATCTTTTCTGAACGGAAACGGAACGTATAAACAAAATTCGTCTGTAAACGATTGAGTTAACGGACTTCGCTACGTTGAGTCAATAATTAAATAATGATCACCAATCAAAATTCACCACAAATTAACAGTGCAAAAATAGAAATATGTGATTTACATGAGCATTTTTTATTCACAACCTATGTATCTGCCTAAATTCAATTCTCGAAGAAGATCGGTCTAAGACACAAAGGTTTCGGGAACTCCGATTTTCCTCGTATTAACCTATTTTTGGAACTCTGATTTTCCTCCTGTTTATCCATTTTGTTTGTTAAAACTAACATTCGTGAGAACAATTACACTATTTTTTATTCTAACACTCCGAACAAAACAAAAAGAACTAACTTAAGTCATTGAAAAACTAACTTCCAGGTCAGGGAACAGTTTTGGCATAGTTTGGATCAATTTGTAGATTTTCACGATGACGACCCCGTACGGAGATAATTAGCAGGTTGAGTTGCTCGACATAGTATGATCTATTCGGGGTCTGTCACCTTTTCTTTGCAATTGCCCTTCCCAGAGACGCGCTTATCCTATATAAAGATGCCATAGTGTCACATCTCCATAGGGCAGGCTTATGCGATATCACATTAAAAAATGTACTGGTGTTATATTTCCGGTTGCGACAATAACCGTTTATCTTGTTCAATGTTCAAAAAATAATTTGAAAATAATGTATTTTTAATATTTAATATCATCATGTTTTTCGCTAGTACCTACCAACCCGAATTCAGCAAGCCCTAATGTGAATCCACCCTAATGCTCTACGCACACCCTAACACATTTATCCAGGGGCACTTTATCATAAGGTGTCCGAAGTCCGGCGCGACTGACACTTTAGTACGCCCGTAAATAAATACCCCTGAATGTACGTGATTTATTATGTGTGTAGGTTGGTATGTTATAAGGCAGGTAGATAACATAACGTAATATTATCATTTTGGTGTGGAAACTGGTTAAACACATACAATAAAATGCTTCTCCATCAGTGCTAATTTAAAAATAAAAATCTTTTCAACATACTGACAACGAAAAAGAAATTTTCATACGAAGGATCTATTAAAATGAGTTTGATGAATAAGAGAGTACGAAAACAATGTGTAATGTAGTTTTTTTTAATATTTTTTTTTTAGTATATTATAATCAATAATATTATTAAATTAATAAAAACAGTTTATTTTCAAAGAAGTTCTGCTGTGTAATAATTATAACGCGTGACAGCTGTTTCGCCTTCTAAAGACATTTTCAAACTGTACATTATCAAACTGGAACTTTAGACGGCGAAACAGCTGCCACGAGTAATAATAATTACGCAGCAGAACTTGTTTAAAAATAAACTGTTTTTATTAATTAAATAATAATATTATTGATTATACAATAAAAAATAAATAAAAAATAAATAAAATAAATAAATTAAACTTGATAACAATAATTAGTTATGAATGATGGAAAAAAGCAGCCAGCGGCCGAAAATCCACATTTCGTCGAAAGTTGTTCTTACGATCGTGCAGGGCGGTTACAATGACAAAGATTAATTATTCTCCGTACCAGCTTTTTAAAATTATAACTCAAAATTGATTTTATTTCATTCCAAATTTGCTTTAATTTATACCTACATCCGAAAATGCTGAAAGGCGTGATGATAAAACTATTAAAATGATGTACTTTTTGTAATTATTTTTTTAATATAAGTATTTATCATTTTTCAATAATGTCTAAGTTAAATAAGAATGTTAAAAAAATCTGAAATATATTAGTTTGCAAGAGCGCAAATAAATACACAAACGGACCAATTTTCGTCAAGAAACACATGTACGTGTATATTTTTTAATGATTTTATTTAAACTAAAATTAAAATTCTAAAACATGCAATACCCAGATAATGTATTGATTTATTATACTGCATGATTACATGATTTGAAATGGGTGTGGTATAATACAAAATCTTTTTTGAAAATTTAACAAATCTGCCAATGACCTATCGCAGGGGTCACCAATTACTTTCATTAGGGGTCCGTTTTTATATAAATAACATGACCGTCGCGGTCCGGAAGGGAAAAAGCCTAGCCCCCCCCCCACCTCCGGCTAAACTATTAATAAACTGTACGTATATGTGTAGATACAATATCAATGAACAAATTAAACGAATGAGTTCCAGAACATTATTTTATTAAATAATAAACAAATGTTATGGGTAAATGAACTACTAATACAACATTATTGCGAAAAATAACATTTTTTGCCTTGGACTATCCGTCTGTCGTTTGGACTAAAGTTTGTGCTGACTATTGTCATTAAATCGGGGATATATTTATCGGTAAGTCTGCCCCGGAATTAATTTTTAATAAAGTTAATCTTGAAAATGCTGCTTCACAAACATGTGTTGATCCAAACAAAGTGAGAATTTTCGAGGCTATTTTTTTTTTTTAATTCTGCGTATTTATTAGCACACACAAATTTTATCTAAAACTCTTGACAAGAAATTTCCTGTTTTTAGTGTTTAAATACTGGATTTTCTTGGTAATCGATCATTTCCATCTGGAGAGCAGCTTTATTACTCCCTAAAATATTTGCAGCTTCATAGAGTAAATGTTAATGAGGATGTCGGAAAAATTATCAAAATAAGTATTCAAGTTACATTTGTAAAATATTTTGTACTGTTAACACAAGGTCCGCACAAAATAGGTCGGCGGTTCGGATCCGGACCGCGGTCCGCCATTTGGTGACCCCTGACCTATGGTATAACCTTATTATACTAAAAATAAACCTTTTTTATCAAAATTTGAAACATGCGATTCCGAGATAAAATATCAATCTTTCGAAATCCATTTATATTTTTTTGTGGAAAAGAGTCAATACGTCTAAAATCTGATTTAAAAATGACTTATTTCTGGTAATACCCTCTTAAGATCTCACACACACAATCTCTTTACATTGCGCAAAAACTAATATTTAAAATAATATTAAAAAAATCATTTTTATATCCATCTGAATTCAAATTCAAAGAATTTAAAGTCAGGAAATTAAATACTCTCTTCCCGTATCACTCAACCTTACAAGTTTACAAAGAGGATATCGCAAACAAAACCATACCTTTCAAAAACACAGTAAATCTCAGGCAAAAATACATGTTACCAATTCCCATTTGTAAAAAAACTTTGGGTCAACAAAACTACAAACACTTGGGAACAAATTTCTTTAATAAATTACCAGAAAATATAAGATCCCTTAAGGACAAATTCAAAAATTTCGAAACACAATTAAAAAAATATACTGAAAACCTTAACTAAAAAAATAAATAAATATAATTTAAAAAAAAAAATATATATATATATATACATATTTTTTCAATAAAACAAAATAAAAAAATATATAGATGGGAAGGTTGATAGAGATATCGAAAGAAGGGTAATTTTTTTTTTTTTAGGGTTAAAGAAGAAAATAAAAAAAAGTCCATGGGGGCAGTTTCACCATGTTATAAACTCTCTATAGGTAACATTGACGATGTCGATGCCCAATGCAGAATCGTTAAGCAGTTGAATTGCTCTGTTTAATGGCGCATTCTGAAAGGAAGAAGTTCTCGCTTTCGGAGCATAAAAAAGTGCGTGGGATCTCCCACGAGTTTACGCGTTAGGTACATATAGGTTAATATCCTTCAACATAGGTTGATTCAGTACAGTACCGGAGATCAGCTTAAAAAAATGTTTCCCCAAAAATATTTTTCGGCGGACTTCTAAGGTATTAAGATCGAGCATTCCTGTTAAGAACAACGATGGATACAGGAATGGGTAGTATGTATATTCCCTCATATGCAGGTAACGCATAAACCTTTTTGTACTCTTTCTATTTCTATTAAATGCAGGTAATTCCATTAAAGGAGGACTGAACGACGTTGACGCTAATAAAAATATGTTAAAAGAAGCGAAGCTAGCAGTCCACAATGAAGTGCTGGTACCTACCCTGATGTATGGCAGTGAGATATGAAATTGGCAGAGGAAGGATGAAAGCAGACTGAATGCTGTTGAAATGAGTTCCCTGGGGCGTATGTGTGGTAAAACAACGTATGATTGTGTAAGACATGTGGAGATCCGCAAAGAGTGCAAGGCTGATGTCAGCATATTGAGTAAGATTAAGAATGGGACCCTCACATGGTTTGGGCATGTAGAGCGAATGAACGAAGAATGTAAGAAGAATATATGACGCAAATGAAATGGTAAAAGAAGTCAGATACTTGGGACGGGCCATGTCAAAAGTCAAAATAATAACAGAGCATGTATGAGATATATGTATAATTATATGTATGCATTAATGTGAATGAGGCAAAGAGTGTGTGCCAGGACCGAGTTGTTTGGCGGTCCGTCCACTCTGCCTACCCCTGCGGTTAACGGTGTGGTGGTTAGTAAGTTTGTTAGAAAGCGATGAAAAAATTATTGAAATCACTTAACATTCCGTAAATTTGTGACACACAGGTATATTTTCCTGAAAGTGTTGTTGTAACGTGGGAGTTATTTTTACAATACATACATAATTTCACTGTCTGTCTTAACTAGATAATGCATGTTCGTAGATGCATATACATAATAAATGTAGACTTTGTAGCTTCTGAATCTTAACTGAACCTCTCGAATTTTCGCGTTAATAATTGAAATCCGTGTCTAGAATCCGGTGTTTCTTTCCGTCCGATTGGAAATTTCCCGCACAAATTAAAAACATCATTCCACCTAATTTTAATATGAAGACATATAAACTTCTCATATTGTTAAAGATTTATTGGAACCATCTACATTAATTTATTTTTAACTTTACGAGTAAAATCTCAAATTATAATATTTAATTAAATGAAGTCAATATTAGCGAAACTCAATCGAAAATCTGGGGACAGAAAAATCAGAAAAATATATTGGCTCCACTGGGACTCGAACCCAGGACCCTTTGCTTACATGGCAAGTGCTCTACCAACTGAGCTACGGAACCTATATCCAATTCGGTCACTTTTGACTTTGGTGACTTTTCTGCAAGTCTAGGATGAATATTTATTTTTAATTTTTAACTTTATGAGTAAAATCTCAAATTATTATATTTTATTAAATGAAGACAATATTAGCAAAACTCAATCGAAAATAAGGCGACGAAAATCAGAAAAAAGATATTGGCTCCACTGGGACTGGGATTAAAAATAAATATTCATCTTAGACTTGCAGAAAAGTCAATAGATGTCGCTTATTAAAAATAAAATGGATAAAAATTTATCCAGACACTATCTAGATAGCATTCAGTTCGAGTTGAATCTTGCAAACATACATAATATATGTTTATATCCGGAAGCGTAGAACCTATCCAAGGTTCATGCACCGTATTGACTTACTTGAGGAAACTGATTCTGTGAGTCTAGAAACTAGACGGAAAGCAAGTCTTGCTATTCTGTCTTTCAAAATTTGGAACAATTTCATCGATAGCCCATTTCTCTTGGGATGCTATGACTTATATATAACCGAAGTCGACATCATGACTTATTTAAAGTACCGAACGGCAGAACAGACGTCTTGGCAAAGCATAGCATGACGAGGGGAGTGGTGCTGTTAAATGAAATTGCATCATAAGTGGCTGTTCTTTATATGCCTTAAAAATATTATTGAAGAGTCACTTGCCTAAATGCTAATAAGGTAACTAAATTGTGCTGCAATTGGAATTATTCTATTGTACAATAATAATAATAAAATAAATAAATAAAATAATGAAGAAAGCAGCCAATAATATGTGCGTTCAGAAAATGAAGATAATGTTGGTAGTTCTTAGTCGAAGTATGATACAGTTAAAAGTGACCGAATTGGATAAAGGTTCCGTTGCTCAGTTGGTAGAGCACTTGCGATGTAAGCAAAGGGTCTTGGGTTTGAGTCCCAGTGGAGCCAATATCTTTTTCTGATTTTTCTGTCTCCAGATTTTCGATTGAGGTTCGCTAATATTGTCTTCATTTAATTAAATATCTACAGTTAATCGTTTAACCTATATTTTTAGGATTTATTACAAAATATACATAATTGTTTTTTATGAACTCTTCAACGTATTAATATTATTCTCACTTTAAAACTAATAATATTATTTAATTAATTCCCACTATAAAATTGGAGTACGAAGTACCCTTTGGAGAATATTAATTATTTTGATGTCTTATTGGTTGTCTTTAGCCTAGTTGATAATCACAGATATAAATTTAAATTCTAACATGCATTTCTTAAGTAACACGTGACCAATAAATTTGTCAGAAAAAACGTTTTCAAAATTTAGGTTCGCGTAATGTCAATAACAAATAATTCATAAGAGATGCGAAACATCTCGTGTTGAAAAGTGAAAATACTAATTAAATGAAGATAATATAGGCGAAACTCAATCGAAAATCTGGAAACAGAAAAAGATGGGCACATCTGGGATTCGAACCCAGTGGCTTTCCGGGACGCGACTCTACCAGCTGAGCTAATGTGTCATTTTTATCTATATCATACTCATATTTAATTGGCTGCTATCTTTATGTATGATTGCAAGATTAAAACGGGAACTGAATGCTATCTGGATAGTGTCTGGATAAATTTGTATCCGTTTTCATTTTGAATATATATATTTTTAATTAAACCTTAAATTTGAGGTTAACTCGCAAAGTAAAAAAAAAACGTGATTAATCGATCATTACGTAGTGATTAATCGAAGTATACAATGCGCAGCGACTTTTGAAATAATCACAAAACATGTTTTAAAAAATCTGTTCAAATTTGCTAGATTTCGGCCAGCGAATGCTCGAGGGTGTTTGCAAATTGGCCAAAATGTGGCCAAAAACGCTTCAGCGGTTGAAATAATAGTATTTCGACTTTATGCATGAAACTGCATTTCTAACATTCGCTTTAAAACTTTAAAATATCAATTCAATAATAAAATATACGAGGCGCTTACACGTTGTTTCGTGTTTCTATAAGAAAAAATATTATGGAAAAAGAGTGTTGAAACTCGATCGAAGCCGGGCAGAATGTAATATTGTTTCAGGGAATAGTCCTTTTATGACTAATTGAATATTAAATTCTTCGAATTGCTTATTCCATTGAGTGATAGATGATATTCCCATCCAGTAGAGAGGTAGGTCCTTAATTTATTCAGAAGCACTTCAACATGATGTTTACATTAAAACTCGAATTAGGTGCATTACAAAACAAAGTCTTTCTACGTATCGGAAATATTCCATTAGTATTGATAATCTTAACTCAGAATTCGGGATTACTTATTAATTGAGGGGATAATTTTAGATTTGTACATATTTGTATATTTTAGTCGTGCTAAACAAATTAAGACCTTCTCTGAGAGGCAAGGATATAATATGTAAGGACACTCGTAATAATTGCTAAATAAATAGTAAGGATACTCCTAATTGATAAAAGCTGGGTATTTTTTTTTCGAAAAAATATTTTTAACGATTCAAGATTTTATTATTTTTTTATTATTGCGGGTTAATTATTAAGTAAGAAGATATTAGGATAGTTATGGTAGTAGTGGGTATGGCTTGGCAGCTACAGTTACATACTTCTGTTATTTTTGACGGATAACGTCTACCTAACTAACTAACCATCACGCCGTTTCCCCGCAGGGATAGGCAGTAAGACGGACCGCCAAACAACTCGGTCTTGGCACACACTCCTCGCCTCGTTCACATTCATACATCGTCTCATACATGCTCTTTTATTATTCTGACTCTTGACATGACCCGACTCAACTATCTGATTCACTTGGTCGTGCCATGTCTTTCTCGGGCGTCCCCAACTTCTTCTACCATTCACATTTGCGTCATATATTTTCCTTACACTCCTTTCCTCGTCCATTCGCTCTACATGCCCAAACCAACAGAGCGTTTCTTTCTTAATCTTACTCATTACACTTATATCATCCTTGCGTTCTTTGTGGATGTCCACGTTTCTCACACGATAGTACATGGTTTTGTCACACATTCGCCTTAAGGATCTCATTTCTACAGCATTCAGTCTATATATATATATGTATACTAGCTGAAGTCCCCGGCGATGCCCGGGCTTTACACAGAGTTTTAGAACTCATATGTAGACAGTGATCTTCCTCTTGTTTTAAAGGTCGTATGTGCAAAATTTCATCATCCTCGGCATAAAACTGTAGATTTGGACACAAATCAAATCCACACCCGCCCGCTTGCCAGCCTGCTAGTCCACCACATTCAGATATTCTCCTTCATATATTATATATTTCAACCAATTTACACAAAACCTTGACAAACTATATACCTAAACGTTTCTCATAAATCACTTTATCTATTGGTCAAAACCGCATGAAAATCCGTTCGGTAGTTTTTGAGTTTATCGCGAACAGACAGACAGACAGACGTGGTGGAGGACTTTAATTTATGATATGTAGTTTTGTTTTCTTTAGCGTGAATACCGCAGAAGAGTCAACTGCTCCCAACCATGTGAAGCCAGTGAGACTATTGCATCTAAAATCATCTAAAATCTATGGCATAAAAAATGTGTGCTTGGAGGCAGTGAGGAGGGGAAGAAGATGGACTAGGGAAAATGGAATATTAAAACTATAAACATTTTTATAAACACGGCTAAAGCTGTTTCAGGCCACATTTCAATTGGCGGTGGTCTTTAACATGGTGATACTGAATATCCTAAACTCTGAGATGTGCCACAAATAGGTATTGGTTCTAAATATTATTACAAATTAATTAACTGTGAAACTACACAAATTAATAATATTAATTTTTCTTTTATGCTTTCAAGTTGATTTTATGGCGGTACTGTTTTATTTACCTGTCGATTGAGATGGCTACTAGGTTGAAAATACTGGACGTGGAGCAGATGACATCCATGGCTATGTAGAAGTCGCACACGAACGGTGGAAGCGCCCACGTCCCATTGAACTGCAAGGAAAAATAACAGATCGTTAGCATATTATTCATTATTCATTTTATTTACCATGTCTACAGGTGGTTGTTATTGTTATTTGTATATTATTAATATTAAACCAATATCAAAATTTAAAAAAAAAATTCCTTTGTTCATTACATATTTACAAATTGAATACACAAACAAATAAAATGTTAAGTAAGCAATTAGAAGAAATTGTAAAATAGGGACAACAGCTTTTTGGTGATAAACAGAAAGGAAATTCGAAGAATTTTAACATTGTAGAAGGAAACACGTTGATTCATTAAATCTTGTGGTGTAAACAAATTGTAAATTGAATTGTCTGACCGAATGTGTGACCAAATCTTTTAGCTCGTTTTTAGGAAAAAAGAAGGTACGTAAAATCTGTTTAATATCTACTACAAGTAACGTCCCGTTTTTTTATAATATAAAAAAAATTTAACCAATCTCGGAAGTAGGTACCGTTGCTAATTAAGATGGGCACATGGGCAGTAAGAATAAGTAGAAAAAGATGAAAGGGACGGATTACGTTAGAGGAAGAGTGAGGGATAATTGAATGAAACGATTTTCCCTCGTAAAGCAATAATATTATTTGACCCAAGAGAGGTTTTTTCTGACCGTAGCAGATTCGCAATGTTCTGAGTAATGAACATGTTGTACTTTTTAATCGATTTTCCGGAATACGCGCAGATGGCTAAAATGAAAATATAACGATCTAATATTTATGAATTTCTCATATTATCGTTTCTGTTTATAACCGGTTTTCGTAAGCGTCATAGATTTTCATTTTTTAGTAATATGTATTTTATTGGGTATTTTACTGTTTTTGTTACCAGTAAAGGTGATGATATCCACACTAGAATTTTCCGTACCGAGGACTTTATTTACATGTTAAAATTTCATAATATGAAAATATGAAATGACTGAAAGAATTAAAAATTTGTTTCATAGTGTTTTTCATTTGTTTCATAGTGTAGTTGAGTGGTTTCTGTATGTAGCTTTTTATTTGAATTTATAATTGTAATTTTTGAATGAGAGTGGGTTTCTGTTGTAGAGTTTAATAAAATGGTACAACAAGCTTTTATGTTATTGTTATGTTGTACGCGTAGTTGCTTGATGGATATGTTTTGACCCTGAGATGCTGTGTTTCTAATATATGTTAGTTGATTGTATTTCTGATTGTAAAGGTGTATTGTTATAGAATATACTTGTGCAATTGACATAATGATGAGATGGTTCTTTAAGATAATTTTATGTCCGAGAAAGGATTATAATGTGGTAAGAATGCAGAGACACTGGAGCAACCATGAAATACGTCATGTTCCGCATAAAGTAAAAGTTGAGTATATCTACCAGCCCAGCATAGATGTACTTACGCGTATCTAAGCAAGAGAAGACAAAGCAATTAAGGCAGCGTACGAATCCAAGTAATCTACCAACCTAAGGGTACCATCACTTTAGGGGTACCACGACGCATCTTGACAAATAATTTGCTGGTCTACCTAAATAGATATTTTCAGTATAGCCCAGGTGAAAGGCCATTATTCAGAATCTAAATATCGCTTGAAATTATTTTAACTGAGTTTAGTGATTAGATTTCAATAGTCAGGTATGTCCCAACCTTCCTCTTCCTACATTCTTCCCCTATACACTCCCAACAGCTTCACAACATACCCCCAGTTGGAATGCCTTTGTCCAACCGGCTCCGGCAATTGATTTTCATAAGCGATATTCATATAAAAAACTTTACTCGCATGTGATTTGTATTTGCAAATTGACGAGACTTTTTCGTTGACAGTTGAAAGATAAAAAAATATTTATATATATATACATATATATATTTTTTTTTTTGTATGAATGGCGTAAAAAGTGATGTGACAGTTTTTTAACTAATTCCCTACACAAAAGTATGTATTTTCTAGATATATAATTCTTTCAAAATTACGGATGTTTCGAGTTATAGTGCTGACATAAGTTTTTTAGTTAATATTTTCATGTTTGACATGAAAAGTTTAGCATTTAGAAATGCCAATGTTTATTTCAAATATAAACATTTCGTAGATAAATATATTTTTTTTCTTTCAATAACCCAACATTTTTTATGGATTTACAGCACCAAACCCCAATTTACTACTTTTATTTTAGTTTTACTCTGAGGAAAATAATTTGTCAGTGTGGAGTCTTTTTAAGGAAAAGATGAGAGCAAAGCAATTTGGGAGGCGTGAATGGGTACCGCCGCCCCGGGAACCTTTATTGGATAACCAACACCTCTGCCATAGGTCACCCCAAGTGGTTCGCTACGTTTGGTGATTTAGCAGGGGTGCCCGGGTTCATGGTATGAGGTGTGTTTATTTCTGATGACCAGGACACACTGAACCTCAGATTCCTACCCACCCCTTAAACCCCTTTCCTTCCCAGAACCCTCCTACACTTCCTTCCCCTAAAAAACCCTCCACACAGCATCCCCAAAGATGACATAGGCCCTCAGGGAAATTATTTTCCTCAGGGCCTCCTGTGTGGAGCTCATGTAAAAAAAAAGAAGAAAAAAGATATGAGGGGTGGGTAGGAAACTGGGGGTCAGTATGTCTAAGAGCGATGGACGTATAAATCTGCCGCTAAGAACTGAACACACCTCACCCGATGAACCCGCAAAGTCGCCAAACGTAGCGAACCAATCATGTTGACCCATGGCAGAGGTGTTCGATATCCAATAAATGATTAGCGAGTCGGCGCGATCCTTCAATTATTAAGGTACTACTGCAAATCACCATAAAAAGTAGCGAACAATTACTTGTATTGCAGAATTAAATATATTTTTCTAAAGTTATTCTGTCGCAGGAAGTAATAAATTATTTTTCGACAGTTGAGTTATTGAAATAAAACTTCAATTGAGTTTCTTTCATTTGAATTGCTGGAAAAAAATAATAAATTAAGTGACAATAAGTTTTGGAAGTAATCTAAAAGTTTTCTCCTATAAAGTTGAAATTTATTCACGAAAAGAACAAATAAAGCAGGGCAAATTGACAGATATTCATTTGATTAAAATAAAGTTGGAACAAGTTAAATAAAAGTCGAACAAACTTTAAAAAATAAATGGTCCTTTCTCAGTCGTTTTATGCCTTTCCTGTTTTACATTTTACATTAACCTTACCTGGATTATAAAAGAACAGGGCTGACAGATCCAAATTTGAAACAAAAAACTAAGACAATTCATTTTAACAATTATTATAAGCAATAAGTATCAGCCTGAAACACTCATCAACATTGAAAAATCTTCCGAGAAAAGATACTTGCCGCCAACGGGACTTGAACCCGTGTCCTTCTGATTGCCGGTCAGCTGCTCTTGACCACTGAGCTATGGGGGCTTATCAAATACCCGCCAAATAATTCAATATATACTAGTGTTTCATTCAACAATTACTGCTTATTATATTTTTTCCACCTGAAAACAGCCAACTTTTTTTATTTCAAGAGCAGCTGACCGGCAATCAGAAGGACACGGGTTCAAGTCCCGTTGGCGGCAAGCATCTTTTCTTGGAAGATTTTTCAATGTTGATGAGTGTTTCAGGCTGATAATTATTGCTTTTAATAATTTTTACCCCTTTGTGCTATGCATAAAAAATCTTGTCTAAACGTTAGTTTATAAATTAAAAACAATTCATTTTATTAATTAAAAATTTGGCACAGTCATCATTTTGACAATAACCATTATATTATGAGTTTATTTATTGTTCTGTTATGCGTGGTGGAATTATATTGTATTAAAATTGAAATTAAAACACTTTTTAACTTATTTCCACTTATTTATTTTCCCAGTACCGGTTTCATCCTATTATGGACATATACAGGGTGGCAATTACAAGTAAATAAGTGGAAATAAGTTAAAAAGTGTTTTAATTTCAATTTTAACCATTATACTACCAATAAATTAATGATTCTGCTCGTTTCACAATTTCAAAGCAAAGTTATATAAATTACTATCTACGAACATGTATTATTCGAATAGTCTATTTTTTTGCTGATTCAAAACAGTGTATATCATGCTGTAATGTGGTTTTAAACGAATGAATTTATTGGGAGGTCAATAATACTTTTTTTCTGTTTTAGAATATACTTTAACACGATTTAATGATTGAAATGGAATTCTACAACGGTTTCAAGTATTTAAATTATTTGAAAAAATGCACGTTTTTCAAACAGAGATAGATGGGTATATAAATTTTATTATGATTTTTGTCCTCGGGTTAACCCCTTAAAATTACATTATTTGTTTCTCTATAACAGTGGTTCTTAACCGCAGGAATTCGGTGAGTCAGTCTCAGGGGTTCGGCGGAACAAGACGCAGCCCGAAAAAAAATTACGAAAAATATTGCCAGTATCCCATATCCCATCCCGCCCTATCTTATCCCATTGCCCCCCCCCCCCCCTATTGTGGTAAATATAGTCGTGAAAATAGCCCATCTTATCCCATTACGCTCCCCCTTTGTAGTTATCCGCAGCCACTGATGACACATGACACGCTCGCTTTCCAATTAAGAAGGGTTCGGTGAATGCACATGAAACTGGTAGGGGGTTCAGTACCGCCAAAAAGGGTAAGAAGCTCTGCAGCATAATAAGGTTGTCTTTCTTTAAACGAAGATAGATAAGTATTTTTGTATGTTTACAAAAATACTCGGGTTAACCCTCTAAAATCATATTGTTCCTTTCTTTTTAATAAGGTCCTCTACTACAACGTAATGAAGGGTTTATTACAAATTTATCATTTTAATTAGAGTAATTAGAGTTGAATTTTTGTAAAATACCGAATACTACCAAAGATATATTTTTTTTACATGAAATCCGCAAAGAAATTGCTCCCAATCGTCTGGAGCCAGTGAGACTATGGCGTCCCCAATGGGGGTACGTTGTGAGTCTGAAGGTAGTGGGGAGGGGAAGTAGATGGGGAGAAGAAATGGGGGAAGTACCTGGCTATTCAAAGAATCTCTCGAACATAAAATACGGCTAAAGCAATTTCAAGCAGCGCTTCAATTCTGAATAACGGTCTTACACCAGGGCGGTACTGAGAGTATGTTTCACTCTGTAACGTGCCGCAAATATACCACATATTATTTTTATATGATTTAATTGTGAAGTAACACAAATTGCTCAAATAAAATTTACTTATGTACGCTCGGATTCGAACCCTCGACCTCCGGATCGCTAGTCGAGAACCTTACCCCTCGACCACGGAGGCAGATGTAAGCCGTCAAAGACGAAAAGCTTTTGACATCACGTTATACGTGGCGGTACTGCAGCACTGCCATTCGAATTATGAATTGTACTGTATCGTGTCTCGTGTAAGGTCACGAGACACCATTGCACGGGTTATGTCGAAGTTCACTTTGAAAGCGCATCACTTCGTAATTCTTGGAGATTCCGAAAAGCTATTTTTTCTGTCATTAGTAACTCATTAATTTTATACACTAGCTGGCTCCCGGCATGCGTTGCAATGCCATATTCAAAGAAATAAATTGTTTCTCCCTGCATGTCCTTTCCCGTGCGTCCCCGTTCCCCTGCCGCATACGCTTACCCATCCGCGTTCCCGTTCCACATTCCCCACTACCCTCTCCCCTTTCCACTCCCTGTCCCGACAACACCCTCCCGCGTTCCATATATTCAGTCCCAGTACATTCAGTTTTCAAATAGCTCGCGTGCCACCTATTATATTTTTGTTATTCAAATTTTCATTTTTCATTTATTACAATATTAATTTTTGTATATTATATGAACAATCAATCTAATTTGGTACCTAACGTCGGTACCTATTTAAAGTATATATAATTTTAAAAATCCATAGACAATTCTTTTGTTACAAAAAAAAACAGCTGCCTGCTAAATTCACATTTATCAAACGCGCGAACTGTTATAATAGTCGTTAAACTTTCTGAAATCATTAAATTTTCTGCCCAATTTTCTCAATTTTTCTTTCCGTAAGAACCTTCTACAAAGTATTAAAAAACTTTAAAAAGTAAAGACTTTCTGAAATTATGGCGTGACCAAGGGAAATACAGATTTATTTTTATATATATATAGATTTTCATTAAAAAAATGGAGACGACCACATTACGATTTTGTATTCACTTATACTTCATACTTTTTCCGCTTTAAATAAAGCGTTCACAAAAACTGGAAATGAAATTGCAAATACAATAAAATAAAATCAATGTTTCCTTCAGTCGTTGTTTTCATACTTGTTAAGCAAACCTCTGTATTATTGTGAATAATTTAAATCCTTCTCAGCAGCCCTGAATTTTTAATGTTTCCCTAAACTGAGCCTCGTCATCAGTATATTAACATTTTCCTGCCAAATTATTCGGCCATAATAATTTTAATAGTTAAATTCATGAAATGTTTCAGTACTTTAATCATGAATTTACCAAGCATTTTTTTAAAGAAAATAATTTTGTTTTATGTGAAGGATTCCTGTAAAACAAGTTTACTTTTTGGTAATCAAAATTTATTAAACGGTTAACGAAATTGTTCATTTCGTATTGTATTATCAACTTTTTGTTTGCGGAACGCAACATAAAAACATAAACGGGACTTTTATCTCGCACATAAACTGTTTTGGAAGTAGCATTTTACCCAGTAATATGACTAACCATGTCATTAATATTTAATGTTATTTAAAGTGAAGACATACATAGATATTTGTTTTTACGGCAACCTTTTTTGATATTGTAAGAATGGTTTTGGTGGCACGTTTGCCTTTTTGAATATGCCAGAGCGGGACCTCAGATCACTCGGTATAAAAGGTGATGTATGTACCTGCTCGCCCCCTTTTCCTATCGACAGCTCGTTAGTTAGCAAGTAGATTATAACTTGTATAGTACCAATAAATGTTCATCTCGTACACGCGTATATTATTAAGATCTCACCTCTGCACTCAAGTCTGTAAATAACAGATATATTTAAAATTTCGATAATATTACGTATGTACCTGCAAAGATAGTATCTGTTGTTGTGTGGAAGAAGGGAGGATAGATAATAAATTGAGTTACGAAAAGTTTTCTTTTGTTGTCATGTGAATATGAAATTACTTAGAGAATTAAATTTTTTCACCACTCTTTAATGTTGTATAAGACTGTTTAGGAATGTCGAACTAATTTTTACGAGTGCGCATCGAACAATGGGGAATGAGTACGATAATTTATAAACTACGCATATTTTGTTTTTCATATTTCATTTACGTACTTTAAAATTTGTTTCATTACCTCACACCCAAAAATGTTGTAGACATACATAAATTGACCATTTAAAAAAAAATTCGAATGTGCACGCAGCAAAAGTGAAACCTTCAGAAAACTAAAGTAGTCAAGAGTGGGGAGGCTATGAAGCACCGCACAAAAAGGAGACTGATTTTTCTATCTCATTTTCTCGCAGGCTAAATCCTTTAGATGTAAGCGTTCGTCTCTTTTTAGTTTAGCTTTTTCGTTTCATATAGTTTCAAATCACAACGGTGCCAAAGTAATTTAAAAATAAACACAATTTTTTGAAAAATCATAAAAGAAATGTGTAGTAGCATATATTCTGCGAGTCAATTTGTAAACTGTAATCACTAATTAAAAAAAAAAAAACAACAAAAAAACATTTTAAGTCGACACAACTTTGGGGGTTGGTAAATATTGGATTTGTTAGGTACTGACTTGACACGCTACACAATCACACATAAGAGATTTCATATACCACCGAAAGAGTACCAGCTGATCTATGCCAAGATTTCACAATAAGTCGATATTAAATTCACTGAGAGATCACGAAGGGGTTAATCATTTTAATAGAATCGACCACAACACGGGCATGTATGTACCCAGCATGGTGGTCGAAAAATCCCCGATTCATGTAATAAACAATTCAATGACTAAAGAAAATTAAAAAAAATTGTTCCTTGTTTTATTGTTGCAAATGTCATCGTAGGTAACTTAGCCACCCATTGTTAGATAAGGATAGGTAAATGGTAGTAGGTTGGGTGGAGGAAGGGAGATGTATGTAATTGCGTCAACAAAATGCCTAAATTTTAGAATGATGTCTTCATAGGCAATCAATATACCAAATACATATATGAAGCAAAACATGATTTGAGATGCCCACGGCCAAAGGCATTTTCGAGATTAATTTTAGGGTTATTATCAAAGATATTGAAATATAAGGTTATTATGCAGTGTTATCTCCTTCTTTGAGTTTCGGTTGGCGTTACAACAATGAAGATTACAACATTACGACATTGTTGTAACAAACTGAATCGGAGTCCTTGTGTTAGTAAAAGAAGTTGGAAGCGCACCACAACATGAAAATCCAAAATCAATCACGATAATGAACAGAAAGAAATTAAAAAAAATCAAATATTTGTCTTGTCCGTTTTTCTTAATGGTATTTTTAATATAACAGTAGCTGAAAATGGAAAGGAAATAAAGAATTAATTGTTATTTTGTTCAATTCGTAGAACTTATTTTTTTTAATGTAATGTAAATCAAATTTAACAATGCTATTAATAAGTTATTTTTAGCAGTCACGTCGTTATTAAATAATTAAGAAAAAATTAACATGTAAAATGAAGAAAATGGACTAAAGTACTCCACAGAATTGAAAATCAATTGTCATAATTTTTTTTCAGTAAATTGGTTTAACTGGTAATAAAACATTTTAGGCACCATAAAATTGAAATTAGAGAGAGGGGGGGGGGGGGTAAATAGAATAATATGAATGAGTCGTCTCAACGTGGCCTGACCAAAATTTGAAAATGAACCCCGAAACAGCTGTCCCGATAATAAACAAACAAAAATACTTACAGATCTAACTAATAATAACTTTAAATTTAATTTACATCAAATTTTAAAAAATCTTCCCGATTGATTGGATTTTATGCCATTACCTTATTAACCCTAAAATGGCCAGATTCTGTTCATAAAAAGCTGTTTTTAGAAAACTAAAAAATTCAATCATTTTCAACAAAATAAAGCAAACATGAAACCTCCGTTCTTTAACTCCTTACTACTTCGAACTCGTGTTTGAAACGTTCTGTTCTTATTTCAGGTTTCAAAGTACCGTTTCCTTAATAAGGAACTCCAGTGAAAAATATTATGGCTTTAAAAAAATATTTTTATTTTTATTTTAACTTTATGAGTAAAACCTCAAATTGTAATATTTAATTAAATGAAGACAATATAAGCGAAACTCAATCGAAAATCTGAAAACAGAAAAATCAGAAAAAGATATTGACACATCTGGGACTCGAACCCAGGACCTCTCGCTTACCGGGCGAACGCGCTAACCACTGCGCCACCGTGTCGATATCCAATTCGGTCACTTTTAACTGTATCATACTTCGACTAAGAACCACCCACACTATCTTCATTTTTCTTAACGCATATACTATTGGCTGCTATCTTTATGTATGATTGCAAGATTCAAACCCGAACTAAATGCTCTCTAGATAGTGTCTGGATAAATCTTTATCCATTTTATTTAATATGCGACATCAATTGACTTTTCTGCAAGTCTAGATGTCTTTTTTAATGTTTTTTAATGTTTTTCGAGTCCCAGATGTGTCAATATCTTTTTCTGATTTTTCTGTTTTCAGATTTTCGATTGAGTTTCGCTTATATTGTCTTCATTTAATTAAATATTACAATTTGAGGTTTTACTCATAAAGTTAAAATAAAAATAAAAATATTCATCCTAGACTTGCAGAAAAGTCAATTGATGTCGCATATTAAATAAAATGGATAAAGATTTATCCAGACACTATCTAGAGAGCATTTAGTTCGGGTTTGAATCTTGCAATCATACATAAAGATAGCAGCCAATAGTATATGCGTTAAGAAAAATGAAGATAGTGTGGGTGGTTCTTAGTCGAAGTATGATACAGTTAAAAGTGACCGAATTGGATATCGACACGGTGGCGCAGTGGTTAGCGCATTCGCCCGGTAAGCGAGAGGTCCTGGGTTCGAGTCCCAGATGTGTCAATATCTTTTTCTGATTTTTCTGTTTTCAGATTTTCGATTGAGTTTCGCTTATATTGTCTTCATTTAATTAAATATTACAATTTGAGGTTTTACTCATAAAGTTAAAATAAAAATAAAAATATTCATCCTAGACTTGCAGAAAAGTCAATTGATGTCGCATATTAAATAAAATGGATAAATATTTATCCAGACACTATCTAGAGAGCATTTAGTTCGGGTTTGAATCTTGCAATCATACATAAAGATAGCAGCCAATAGTATATGCGTTAAGAAAAATGAAGATAGTGTGGGTGGTTCTTAGTCGAAGTATGATACAGTTAAAAGTGACCGAATTGGATATCGACACGGTGGCGCAGTGGTTAGCGCGTTCGCCCGGTAAGCGAGAGGTCCTGGGTTCGAGTCCCAGATGTGTCAATATCTTTTTCTGATTTTTCTGTTTTCAGATTTTCGATTGAGTTTCGCTTATATTGTCTTCATTTAATTAAATATTAAAAAAATATGTTCATATAGACCAAGAAACGCTGATTCTGAATATATAAGTTTTATTTCATAATATTAAATGCAGAGTTTTTAATAAATTATTAAAAAGTGCATTTTTAAACCTCTTCCCAAAACACAGCGTTAAGTTGGCATTACTGAAATGGTTAACGGTGACGTCACAGTTAACCTGTCACCTGTGTATTGTATTGTATTGACATTTGAAATGACTTGAAGTGCACACGTACCTATGCAATTCAACATTTCGTGTTTTTGGTTTATTTTCATACTGTTTATAGAGATTTAGATAAATAATAGTTATTGTGTTTATTGAAACATAATTTAGACCCTCAACAATTTACGAAAAGGACTATATTTGCGGACAATCTGCAATAAATTTTGTCTATTTGAGGTTAAAGTCGTGTCATATTTTGACATTATTTGGTTATGTATTATCAAATTGTTTTTAGTATAGGGCTTTTTATACAAGTTGTTACACACTCGTCATGATCAGTGTATTATAAATACCAGTGTTTCTGTATGTATTATACATAAAACAATGTACTTACAAAGTAACGCCTGACACAAAACACGATGTCACATGTATTTGCAATGAAAGAGATGATTTATATTGCACTTTGATTAAATACAATAACAGTAGCGGTGAAATGTGGACATTTTACCAATGTTTTTCTATATTAAAAGCAGTTCTTCAGTTATCTTGAATAAAAAACACACCTCACACCTAAAAGTCATTACAAAGCATTCCGCCATGATTATTCTGGGTTCTTCACAGTGTTGCCAACAGTTAGAAGTGAAATTTCCCTAGAATTTCACATTTACGCAATTACCTACGTAGCCACCTGATTGTGTTTTAGTATATGCCGAATATCTCTGCTTACCTCATCAGAGATATCCGGGTACTCTAAATAAATGGTCACGGAATTTAGTTTATAAATCATAACACTGATTGTTTGGTAGAGTTATATTTTATTTGATACCAGAAGTGAGATATTACAAGGATTCTATCCGCGACAATAATTTGCGTAATTAAAAATAGCTTACTAGCGAGAGGAACGTTCAGGACGGAATAGTCTCGAAGTTTCTTCCACTCGCGAGCTCAGTTCCGCTGTCTGCGCATCCTGTTGCGCAGACAAGTGTTGCTAGCGTCAAGATGACATTTTGCTCATAATACAATAATAATCGCGGTGCCTACAGTGTAACACTAATCCTGTTATATGTTAATTAATATGATAATTAATTGTAAAGATATCGGAACTTGGTAAATATACTAATAATACCGTGATTTTCCAAATAAAACACTTTTTGCTACGTGAAGTAATAATTTAAAAGTACGAATACACTCACCACTGAATTAGAAACTGAATTCCAAATTAATAAAAAACACTTTGCAAAATAAAAATCATAAGCAACCCGCCGCTCATTTGTACCAAGCGTGGTATTTTGAAGACCCCCCCCCCCCGAACGTGTCACGTAGTATGGGTACGTTCCCTAATATCATTTTGAGTTGTCAGTGTTAAAAATAACATGGCATGTAAGTACATGAAAAATAATTAAGATTCATAGGAATTCCAAAAAATATATATACGTATATATATAAATAATACCAGTAATACTGTCATATGTAATAAAAATTTTGCCAGAGTTCGAAATTTCCCTAGATTTTGTCCTGATTTCCCTTATCCCTAAAAAATATTTTTCTCCCCTAGATCTAGGGAAATTTCCCTCGACATAACATCACTGATTCAAAATGACAACTTAAAAAGTAAAAAAATTATCGGTGGGTGAAGACCACCATAGATACGGTGCGTTTCGGGGGGTCTTGAAAAATTAAAACTTTGACAATTATTTTAACTATTAAAACTAACTATAAAAATAAAATTAAAAATGCAGTTATTTAAGTTTGAAGGTCTTTATTCATTAAAAAAAATAAAAAAATTGGACTGGAGTTCTCTATTACGGCTTCCCTTCACTCTACAATGTCGACTACCAGTAACTATGTCGATGTGCCATAGTTTTTCTCTACTTGTGCATGTGTGCTACCTACATCTTTTAGTGTCAGCGTGTAGGTAAGCCGCGAGTCAATTTACTTTGCTTTGGTCGCCAGAGCTTTCACGAAATACCTATTTACTTACTCAGCTGTGTGTGAAATAAATAATAAGATTGTGGGAATACTGCCAGTAAAGAGCTTTAAGGACGTTAATTAAAAACTTATATGTAGAATGTTCCATAATAATTTATTTATTTTAATTACCTAATATAAGCCTAACCGGGCATTTACAGATTGTTTTTTTTAGTGGTTTGATTTTTAAACTGGCAACATTGTTTCTACTGACTGTCAATTTGACAGTTGATTTGCAGTTTGCCATTTCACCATGAATAGACTGACATCAGAACACAGCGCTTGCAAATTTAGAAAAAATGTGCAAAACACGGCGGGTGCCACCAACAATTTATTGGGAGAAACATTTGGTGAGCGCATAATTTCACGTAATGGACCTGTGAACTGGCCTCCAAGATCGTGTGGTCTCACACCATTAGAGTACTTTGTTTGGGGGTATGTGAAGTAACTAGTAATAATAATAATAATATTTGGATGATTTATATAGCGCCGTTTTTGTGAAAAATCACCTCAAGGGCGCTGTACAAACTTAAAATACATTTCTAAAATCTAAAAAACTACAAGCTAGGCAAACACTTATAAACAACTAATGGCTAAAAATTGCATACATCGGTTCATTGATCACCGATACGAAAATATGTGTACAATATTTTGACCAATGACCGCGATGCTGCCTAAAATTTAATGAAAACAGGACCATACTTACCTGGGAGGTCGTTTGAAATTAACACTGTATATTGTCCATTTAAAGAAATTTAGATAGAGTTCGCACGCAGAGGACATTATTGTGAACACATGTTATTTAATCCTGAAAAATATTTTAATATTAATATGTAATGTATTCTTTGACGAGTGTATTTTGGAAAGTAAAGCAACATATAAAGGTGGGAGGTGCAGTAGTACCAATAAGGATTTGATCTTTCTAAATGTGATTCGTCAAGAGACAGATTGATGTGTAAGGAATCGAGTAATTTTAATTCAGTAAGAAAAGTGTGATTAAGACATATCATAGACAATACAAGTATGATACTCTCAAATAGGTATATTTAAATTACGGGTATGAGAGCCCAAAAAGGAAGGTTTTTAGTTTGGACCTAAACTCTGTTGGGCTTGTTATGCATCTTAATTCCGGGAGTCTATTCCAAGCCTTAGGCCCAGCTACTCCGAAAGAACGATCTCCAAACATAGTATTTGGCTTTCGTTTAGGTTCTATTAGTCTGCCTTTAGCAGATGAAGTTGCTGATCTAAGGGTTAATTGTCTCGGACCGGTATTTTCCGGGACGCATAATTCGGAGATGTAAGGTGGGGCCATTTCGTAGATTGATTTAAAAACCATCCAGCACAATTTGTACTGGATTCTCTCAGGGCACTTGAGCCAGTGAAGGTTACGAAGGTGTTCTGAAATATGCGAATATTTAGAAACCCCAATTATGAGCCTTGCCGCTGCATTAAACACGGATTGAAGTTTGTCAATTTGATATTTGGGAAGACTAGCGTAGATGCCGTTACAGTAATCGATTATTATAATGAGTTCTCGCATTTTTTGGAACTTTAAGTTAGTCTTTCTGATACACTCATTGTTACAGGTGACTTTAATATCCGTCTCGAGCGTGTGACATCACCGAACACCGTTAAATTCTTAGATTTATTGGCCAGCTTTGGATGCCGCCAGTGGGTCGACGTCCCAACTCACGATGCTGGTGGTATATTAGATGTACTCATTTCAAAGAAGAGCGGATCGCCACTCTTAGCAGATATTCGTGATATAGGACTATCGGACCATCGGCTTGTTTGCACTGATATTGATTTTAACCCGCCGAAAGTACCATATAGAACAATTATATCAAGGGAATGGCGTAAATTTAGTTTTATTGATTTTCTGGAAGAGCTTCAGACCTCTCTATTATGTACACCTAATTTTTGGGAAACAAAGACGCCAACAGAACTTGTCGAGACGTATAATACAACTCTTTTATGTCTGTTAAATAAATATGCTCCGACGATGTCAAAAACACGTAAAGTTCGAAAGTCTGACGGCTGGTATGACGATGAATGCCGAAACCAGAAAAGACTTATGCGGAAATTAGAGAGGTCGTATAGGAAAAATTCTACGGTAACTTCTAGGGATGAGTGGATCCTTGCTCAAAAACAGTATATGAGCAAAATAAATTCCAAAAGATCAGAATACTGGAATGAAAAGATTGACTCTGAGCGAACCAATCCACGGCGTCTCTGGAACTCAATAAAGACTGTTTACTGTAATTTAATGTCTCCTTGCTAAAAGTTTAAGCGGATTAACACGTTTTAATAATTACCTAGACCTCGCTGTGTTTGAAAGTAAGGAGCTTACTGGTCTGCTACGGAGTTCGTCGGACTAGGTGTCTGGAACACCACTGTCCAGAGCGAGGACAGTGAGAAGTGAAGGTCACTGGTTAAAAATTGTTAATTTTCATCACTTTTAAGGACCTTTCAGTACATTGGATAATAATATAGATACACCCTGTTTTAGGGGTATGGATGTAAAACCTACACTATCCACCAATGCTGAACTTTCAGCATTAAAAAAACAGATTTGTATTTTGCATGTAAACTTTTTGTCGATTTTTCTTAGAGTGCAAGCAAATGAATGTTTTTTTAGTTTTACATTTCCAAATTAATCATTGGTTGCTCTAAAAATAAATGTATTTTAAATAGTGAAGGATTTGCAGTTCAACTAGGCTTAGAAGCGTTTTTGAACCTGAAACCAGCAAGGCGGCCATATTGAATTTGCGAAGTACGTTTTTTTTATTTCTGGGTTATGGTTTGTGCATTACGAGAGTGGCGCTTTTGAAACTCACCAAAATGAAAGAGAGATGGTTTTGCATTTGACCACCGTTTTAATAGTGGTTGTTGAATTATTGGCGTGTTTGTTTTGGTTTAAAGGTTGTACGAGTATAATGTAGAGAGTGATATATAGATTGTTAATCAATCATTAAGTGAAAATAAACAACTTGTAAATAGTGGCGGTTTTGCTTTTAAACCCCTCATTTGTTGAAAGTGGGTGGAAGATATGTTGAGACAATTATTTTATTTAGATATTTTTTAATGCCCGAAGGAAGTCTTTTTATTGCACATTTTATTTAATTTCTTTTACAAAATAATATAAATATTCGGTAATGTACAATAGTTAATGTGTACCTATCTAAATGTATGTTGCTTTTGTCACCAACAAGCATACACATACCTACGTTTTCCCGGGGAACTTAAATTAGTTAATAAGTAATTATTAGTTTGTGGAACGTAAATATATTCAAGTCCCATCCTTTAATCAGCGGTAACCACTTTAAGACAATTAGCGCAAATTTGAAATTAAAATTAACACGTTGAATAAATTTTTAAGAAAAACGTTAGATTAGATAATATTTTTGTTATTTTTACTCCTACGTAACATGAAGTAAAAATCTTAAACAATCTAACCAAATTTACATATAATAAAAATAAAAATACCTAAAACACAATTAAACTGGAGTAGAACATTCAGTTATGATAACATCAATCATGATTCAAACAAATAAAATCAAAATATTTAGGAAGCAACTTAGACCTAAAAATATATAGTAACAAATCAATGTTTAATAATCCGTAGTTGTAAACTACATCATTAAGAGTTTTCGATTTATTATCTACAATAAGCTGAAGGCGCTAATACTTACATTATAGCGTAAACATGTAGACATCTAGGGTGACCATTTTGTTGAGATTTGATTTGAAATAAAAAACACGTTTATTTTAAAAGGATTAAGATGAAAATAATAAATATATGTTCGCTATTAATTTGACAGAAGAGAGATGAAAAAACGTTTTAGACAAAATAATATTAATTTCGCTTATTATTATAATCATAATCATTTAGCTATTAATTTAGAAAAGACAAACTAAATTAATAGCTAAATGATTATGATTATTATTATAATCATAATCATTTAGCTATTAATTTAGAAAAGACAAAGTTGAGAAAATCAATTGGTTATCCCCGAATAACACAAACAATTTTTTTTAGTGCTCAAAGATACAAATGACAATTACAGAGATTTTGCAGAATAACACGATTCTTAAGGTATTGCAATGGAAATATATGCAAATAAATGTATTTTATATATGCAAATTGATTAATGTCTCAAAAATCCTATTCAAAATCTGTGAAAATAAGGCTTTTGCGTAGATTTATCAAACTGACGCCGTGTGACGTCGACCCAGACGTTGGGGTCGTCGGCGTCGCCCAGAACATATTAATATTGCGAGTATAAATATTAATCCTTAAATATGCCTGAACTCTTCAGTTCTGTGAAGGTCGATTAGCGCTACGTCATCCATCACCAGGAAGTGATGTGATAACGAACTTGGGGCTTTCAATTGTTCATTGCAAATATTTGGTACCTACCATTGAATTAAGGCGTGTGATTGATTGACGTGTTATGTGATTAATTCGAATGTGCAGATGAAATTCTGGTTGTTGTAAATAAAATGGTAAAACATACAGAGATTTTAAATGACAATCAATTTGGATGAAAATTTTTTTGCTTGGAGTGATTTAATGAACCTTCAAAAATATCAGTTTTACTAATATGCACAAGTATAAAAATTTTTTTTACGGATCCTTTTTCATAAGATATATTGAAAAAGTTAATGCTGTTTTTAGATTTTTGGATAATAAATGGTTACTAGCAGTTAAAAACCCGCTCGGCAGGTTTTGGCTGCCAGGCCCTGCGGGCGGCTTTTGGTTCGGCTTCGCCCAGTTGGAGGGTTGGTGACCATTTTATAAATCCGATAGTTAGCCTCCCAGAAACTGGGCGTACTGTATAGGGCCCGCAGATACTTTAATAGTACACAACTGCTAACCCTGTGCAAATCGCAAGTGCGCCCCACGGTTGAATTTGGCAGCCACCTCTGGTCTGGAGCTCCAAAATACCTGAAAAATACCCTCGACTCTGTGCAGAAACGGGCGGTCCGTTTGATAGATTCTCCCGTCTTAACAGACGGATTGCAATCTTTAGAGCACAGGCGTTGGGTGGGAATGCTATCCTTGTTCTACCGGTATTACAATGGAAGATGCTCCGAGGAACTAGCATCATTGATCCCTTCGGCACCGGTGCATAGTCGGGAAATACGCCAAACGCGTGCCCAACATTTGTACACGGTTGACATTTGTCACATGAGAACGGGTCGTTTCTTCGACTCGTTCTTATGTTCAACAGCTCGGCTGTGGAATGATTTGCCGGCCTCTGTGTTTCCTCCATCCTACAACATAGGTCTCTTCAAGACCAATGTTCATTCCTTCCTCTACTCAAAAAGACCCTCCACACAGCATCCCAGATGACATAGGCCCTGAGGGAAATTATTTTCCTCAAGGCCTCGTGTGTGGAGTTAATGTAAAAAAAAGGAACTGGTTCCATAAATAGCAGGATCCAGTGACAGATAGTCATTGGGACAAAGTAACCGCGACAGGCAATGACGTCATATATTTACGTACCAGATTTAAAATTTGGGAGGCGGGAATGGGTACCGCCGCCCCGGGAACCTTTATTGGATAACCAACACCTCTGCCATAGGTCACCCCAAGTGGTTCGCTACGTTTGGTGATTTAGCATAGGTGCCCGGGTTCATGGGGTGAGGTTTGTCTAGGTCTTGGAGGCGGATGACCAGGACATACTGAACCCCAGATTCCTACCCACCCCTTAAACCCTTTTCCTTCCCAGAACTCTCCTCTCCTTCCTTTCCTTAAAAAAACCCTCCACACAGCATCCCCAAAGATGACATAGGTTCTGAGGGAATTTATTTTCCTCAGGGTCTCCTGTGTGGAGCTCACGTAAAAAAAAAAAAAAAAATGTCCGGGTTAAATTTTCCCCACAGGAAAAATTAAACCCTTTCACACACTTCCCCAAATGATCATCTAGTCAATCCACGCTATGCAATTGCACTATATAAGTATTATAAATACAAAACAATACAAGAACAACATGTCAACCTACCAGAGACCAAATTTTTTCAGATATTTTCATATTAGAGAGTTCGGCTCTGTGGAATTCCTAATTGGACTTATAAATCCTACTGATTCCTCAATATAAATATTTAAAAAATCATTCATAAAAATAATTTATTATTATTATGTCCATCTATAAAAAGTTTTACATGTATTTTTTTGGCCTTGCCTGTCTCACTAGGAAATCCTGTGTCGAGACAGACTAGTTTACAAATATTTTATAAATATTAAATAAAGTAAATTTTCAATAAAGCAAAAATATTTGAAAAAAAATTTCAGATTGGTAGGGAGTGGTAACAATAATGAGATAGAGTATTATATTTGAGTGAGGTGACTAATTATTGCACGACCTTTTTCGATGATTCATTGTTTGATCAGTATTTTGTATTTGTTAATATTATTCGATTGTCTTGTCTTGTTAGGTAGGTTATTGTATATTTTAGGCGCAATGTATTTGAAATTTCTTTGACCAAATGTTGTGTTTGTTTTAGGTGTTTGTATGAGTTCTTTGGTTTTGTGCCGCGTGTTTACAATATTTTGGGTATTTTCATAAAATGTATGTGTTTTATTTTTAAACAGATGTAAAAATTTGTCGAATATCTAATACATGGAATTTGTTGAATATATCTACAGTACTTGTTATTATGGGAACTTTAAGAATAACTTTCATAAATAATTTTCGTGCCTTCGATAATGAATCTATAGCTGATAGTGTTGCACCTCCCCATGCGATTATTCCATATTCAATGATTTTTTGACAAAGAGAGCAATAAACAATTTTCATGGATTTGGAATCTAGTATGTTTCTAATGTTTTTGAAGAAATAAATATGTCTTCTAAGTTTATTCGTGATAAGTAGGCAATGTGTATTCCACTTAAGATATTGATCAAATGTAAGACCAATATATAGACGCGTGGTATTATTATTCACAACTGCCAGTTACAATAATAATCATATTATCGTCAATTTCTCCTTATCCGGAGAGATTCACGAAATTAAAAATCCGAAATTACAAAACGCTTGCTAGGCGATACTCCTCACGCTAGCTGTTAACGTAAGTGGTGCCATCTAATTGCATCGCTTTAATTCGGTTCTATTACAAAAGTAGATTTGTGTACAAACTCTTTTGCGTAAGACGGGCGTCAGAGTTGTATTCTTAGTCGGATTCTTAAATTTCAACCATACAGTCGCTAGGCTATTAATACCGTTTGATTATGCTTTACGGAATAATGTGATGAATTTTGCTTATCTACTGTTTTTTTTGTAAGCTTAGTTTTTCAGGTGGAAAAGCGGTTTATATTACCGATGAAATCTCGACAACGCAACTGAAAATTTTCTACTCCAATTACGTTAGATTAGGTTGTGCTGGCTAGAGTAGACTTGATTAGGTCAGGTTGGACTACATACATTTAGGTTGTGTTTTGAGAAGTGACGTTATTCCGATCACAAACTTATGTAATTATTATGTGCATATTACGTTATACGACGTGAACGTACCATCTGAACCCCCGTAGCAACATTGGATTCTAGATCCATCGAAGAACATGCCAAGCATAAATTTACATAACTGATACTATTCCAACGCAGAACAAATCTTTTGAAAGTCCACACTCCGCCAGCACGAAATACTCAACCGCCCCTTGGCGCACGTCCTTCGTGCCCTCAACTTAGTTCGGATTATTTATTTGCAAAGTCTCAGTAATTAGGGAGCGCAGGATGGTTAGCGTTTTCTGGTCGTTAAGACGGGGGATAAGGTGGCTGTGTAATGGATTTAACTAATTAATATAACAGGTTGGGGGAACCGAAGGCATTGCGAGGAATTACCCACTAAAGGTTTAGCCCACACGTGGGGCGTTCTGAGCTCTGCTTCACGAACCAAAAGTTGTTGCATTACCTTAATTAATTGGAAGTGGAGAAAAAAAATTGATTTTACGACGCGTGAAAAGCGAGACGCGTGATATATTTAAGGAAAGGTGTTCGAAATAAATTTTTTTTCGAATAGTTTTATGAATAGGTGCCTATTTACCTTTTTTTATCCAACAAAATTTAAAAATTAGAATTACAAATATTAACACATAGTAATCTCAACATTTGCTAATCCTAGTAATGTTAAAAATTAAATTTAATCAATATATTTATCATTTTATGAAGCAGAAAAAAATAACGCGGTGTGTTGTCCTATTTTTTTTAAATTGCACACAGCCTGTTAAAATAGCCAACACTCTTATATAAATTAACTAGATGACCCGGCGACGTGTTGCTGTGGATAACGAAACACAACGCCATCTACTGGATGGTTAACCAACCTTGATAACCAAGTATTGTGTCGAAAAATCAACTCACACCGCCATCTGTTTACTCAACTTATGGAACTTATAAATAATTACAAAGCATTGTCCTAAAACAAACACTTAATTCGCGATAATAAATATTGAGGTGAATAATCGAGATAAAAAACTATGCTATCTTTTAAGTTGGGCCAAGTTACACACAGTAAGAAAAATTTCATCAAAATCGGTTAAGTAATTCCGGAGTTTATCTCGAACAAACATTGTGAGGTGAGATTTTTACATACATAATAAAGATAACATTGGAGAGTTTAATTTTTTCTGAATAAATTGTACATTTTTCAAAAAACCACAATAACAAAAAAAAATTGAAAATACGTTTCAGCCTTTTTGTTTGTACGTAACAGAATAAAAAATATTTTTACACTTCACAGAACGGTAGCGAAGTCAAACAAACCTTTGATACCACGGCCATGTTACTGTTACCTGTATTCTTTTTTAATATCCGTGGGTACTGGAAAAGGGTATTTTTTTTAGTTTGACCGTCCGAAATTTCTACTCAATACACCCGTAGTCTGGAACTGGCACCAGCGATCAAAATAGTAGTAAGCTGATTTATCTCAAAAAACACCTGTTGCAAAATTAAATTCTGAAATGGTTAAAAATGACTACGTTTCAAATTAAAAATTTGGTTTCAAATTTGTTAAGTTCATATTCAGTTTACAAATATTCTTGAAACGCATTGATATTTTTGGAAATTAATTATTCTTAACCATATATCTGTTTAGCAAATGTACATTTTCAATTGTAAAACATAGTTTATATTGTAAATTTATAGATATTTGCTAAAAACCTATACCTTCCTGTAGTCTTTTCGAAAAATCGCACTAAGAACGCATTAAACACCTCATAGGTACAACAAATTATTACAAACAAATTTAAACTCTAATTAATAACTTACATTCCGTCAACCACTCGGACCCATAAGCTTGTTTTTACAATAATTTAACATAACCAGACATATGTATGACTT
The DNA here is from genome assembly GCA_929108145.2 of Limnephilus rhombicus. Lineage (NCBI taxonomy): Eukaryota > Metazoa > Arthropoda > Insecta > Trichoptera > Limnephilidae > Limnephilus > Limnephilus rhombicus. The sequence goes on along the minus strand of OV815277.1, from coordinate 28,583,340 downwards.
TTAATAAAAAAAAAATTACATTAACTCCGCACAGGAGGCCCTGAGGAAAATAATTTCCCTCAGGGAATATGTCATTTGGGATGCTCTGTGGAGGGTCTTTTTGGGGAGAGGAAGGAATGAACATTGGTCTTGAAAAGACCCATGTTGTAGGAAGGAGGAAACACAGAGGCCGGCAAATCATTCCACAGCCGAGCTGTTGAACACAAGAACGAGTCGAAGAAATGACCCGTTCTCATGTGACAAATTTCAACCGTGTACAAATGTTGGGCACGCGTTTGGCGTGTTTACCGACTATGCGTTTGAGGCGTACCTGCCTTATATGGGCTCTTAATGTACCTACATAGTGCGTTGCTCTTTTTATCCGAAAGGGTATAGCTATACAGAGACACTGCTGAAAACCAGCTTCATTCCACGAGAAATCCGATAAAATGATCCGAAGAAAATGATAAATAAACAAAATGTTATAATTTAAAAAAATCTTATAATGAATAAATGTTTTAATTATTGTTGTTATGTTAAACACGTACAGTCTTACTAATAAACGTGGTGTAAAATTTATACAATTGAGAAACAGCCGTGTATGTAAAAACCATTATAACTAAAACGTAAAATAGAAATTGATATACCAACATTTAAGAACAATAGGCAATGAGGGTTGTTTTATTTGTTATATGAACTTGAAATTTCTCATCGAATTTTGAAGATATTATAAATATGTCGTAAAAATAAATACCATTTAGGAAACTAGATAAAATTTTATTTTATATGTTTGTGCTTATTTGAAAAATACTTTAACGTTTATAATTTGGAGTATTTTAATTTTAAACAAGAAAAAATTTGAAAAAAAACCACGCATGTTTTTAATTCAAACGTCGAAAAACTGTGGATAATACAAATTTAGAAAATACATTCCTTTTATTTAGGGAATCTCCAAGAAACTATCATCTCACTTTTTTATCTTTTATACCCACGGTAAAAATCATAAAAATAATTGATTAACATGCTAACCCAAAAAAATTGACATTTTGGATACATTGTTTAAGCAATACAAACGTTGATTTCTTGGTTTTACATTTACTTACACATGCATAAACTGCATTTATATTAATAGAAAAACATCACTTTAATAGAATTCTTTAATTTCTAGCGGTAATAGTCAATTAAAGGCTAGTCTGCCAAAATACGATGTAGCCATCTCTTTCGAAGCACATTAAAGACAGTTGAGAATTTAAAATATGAGCTTGTAAATTATTTATTCAATGTGTAACGTTTTAACAATTGGGAAGAGTTTTTTTTATTGGTAAGGCTGTACGACTTAACAGGTGTATCAAATCGATTCGTGCAATTGCTCGCAGAACATTCTACCGACCGGGCTACGAGTATGGCTACATTGGCTACCGAGTATACACTTTCGTTTCCAGAGTTGCTACCTGCTATTCGAAAGTAAAATGTTCTCTACTGCAATGAATAAAGGTTATTTAGTAACTTTTATTGCTGGTATAAAATTATTAGATACGAATTAATTATTGAAGAATAACATTTTAACGACATAACTTGAAAAGTTTTTTGAAGCAATAATATTTGCTACTGAATATCTCGTGGGTACCAATGATAAGTTTGTATTAGGCATTGGTATAATATCTTTAAAAACCGAAAACTTTCAAGAAATTGTATATCGATAATATTATAGTAAAATAACATTTTTTCAACCAAGAAATTGGTTGAAATTCACTCAAACATTTTATTTGACTTTATTCTGAAACAAGGGTCTAATCGTGTAGGCATATTATGCTCATGATTATTTAAATGACATTTCGACTCGACTCTATGTTTTTCAACAAAAAATATTTGAAATTCTGACGTCTTACATATTTATATTTCAAATCACAGCCCCATCCAGCGGCATTACCCATGCAAAATCAATACCTCTTTCCAAATCTCAATATTTTTTTCTAAAAAACAAACATCAAAACATAAATATTCGAACACCTTCCCAGCCACAGATTGAATAAAAGCCGTCAAAGAAATAATTGCGAAGGCTTCACGCTTCCATAAATCACTAGCAGTTTGCCGAAAAAACAAGAAAACAAATAATACCTAGTGAAAGCTGTCGTTACTGTAAATATTTGAACGGGGTAATAACGTGTGCGAAGCAAGCGCGTAAACTCCGGTATTTTTTACGATTCTCGTTTCCATAAAGATTAAAATAATGTTTTATCATTGAAATATAATCCAACAGATGTTGTCTCCGATTCCGATTGAATGGATTTGTACTAAATGCTGATATTTAACTAAGCATTTAGGCAAGTCTATCTTCTCAAATGAAATGTATTTTGTTCGTTCGAATTTCAGGATTTTCTTTACCCCTATTTGCTAATGGGGTCAGGTGTTTGATGCACTTCCAATGCACTTTGGTCCCAATGCTAGTAAAACTACAACATCTGCATTATTGGTTTATAGATTTATTTATTGAAAAATATTTTGATTTACCTGGACGAGAATCTTAATCTTTTTTCTGTGGAGCTCAAATATTTAGAATGATTTCAAATGTGTTCATACATCACACCTACTTATTAACTTGCATAATTTTTTTATTCTGAGTGTTACGTAGACTAAATATTATTTGTCTTTTTTGTACAAAGAAAGCCAACTTGCCGGGTTTAAACCAACGTTTTCTCACAGACCGTAGATCCACGCCACCCAGTTGAACTAACAATATTCAAAATAATGACACGCGAAAATTCGTCACATTTTCATTTTTGAAATGTTTCCAGTTAAATGATCCGAAATTTTTTCGCAAAACAATTTTAGTGGGATATTAGCTTCCATAATTTTATATGTTTATGACCTAAGCTAATCGACCAATAAAGCTTTATGTTTCAGCGTTATCAGGCTAGTAAATACTTGTCGTCACATTGTACATGAAATTCAAACGTTTTGTAATAATTAGTTTTTGTTGAAACAACAAATTTTGACTTTCATCAGTTTTATATAATAAACTGCCGACAGTGGCGAAATACATGAATAATATTATGTAAATATTTTGACATAAACACTGGCTGGCCAATTTGCGCGGTGTGAAATTAAACAAAATTGAAATGAATTTCGCTTTTAAAATCACAATTTAACATTTTTTTAATATTTTTTTGGCGGTTCCGGTTTTAGCTATTTTTCATAGCAGAGCCAAAAGATGACTTTTAATGCGAATAATAGAAAATAAATTGTCTCTTATAATTTTGTGTTGTCTTAGAAATACTTGATTAAGTAAATGAAACAATTGAACTTTGTTTGAACCACTTTTATATTTGAGTAAATTCGACCGGTTTCAGAACGAACGTTCCTTCTTCAGGGCAAATGTATACTGATTTGACAGTTTTGAAATATGGATGGGAACAATGTATTATCATGGTAGGGGTGGAGCTGTTACTAGGTATTAATGAAGGATGATTAGGTGTTTAGCTGTGCCCGATTCTGGGAGAGCTGATAAATGAGAACTATTTGCCGGAAATTCAATACTTTGGACAGGTGTAAGAAAAATTGACTTAATATAGACTTGTTGTAGTAATGCACAATTAGTTCAGGAATATTAATAGATTAATCTCTAACAAATTAGGAAGATCAAAATCAAGAATACAACCGGCAGATTTAAGATTCAAATCGAAAATACAAGGCAGGTCCGTCAGAACTCCAAGTCAAAGACGGAATAAAGTTTACTAGACGGGTTTTTTTACGACTCAATCGTTGAAGATAAATGAAGATATATTGATAAATGAAGATAAATGAAGATGTATTAAGATAAATACATATTCATCACAACTACCATGTAAACCACACACACACTTATATGTATTTTTTTTTTCAAATGCGTTAAAATTTGGGAGGCGGGAATGGGTACCGCCGCCCCGGGAACCTTTATTGGATAACCAACACCTCTGTCACAGGTCATCCCAAGTGGTTCGCTACGTTTGATGATTTAACAGGGGTGCCCGAGTTCATGGGGTGAGGTTTGTCTAGGTGTTGGAGGCGGATGACCAGGTCACACTGAACCCCAGTTTCCTGCCCACCTCTTAAACCCTTTTCCTTCCCAAAACTCTCCTCTCCTTTCTTTCCTTAAAAAAAACCCTCCACACAGCATCCCCAAAGATTACATAGGCCTTTTTTTGCTGTGTGAAGCTGATGTAAAAAAAAAAAAAATTAAAAACTGAAGTTAGATCATTTACTGTTGAAGTTAGATCATTTACTGTTACTGAAACATGTTCAAATGTACCTCCATAATGAAGTTAGGCTTGTGAGATGCTATATTATTATTATGTTAATATATTCAGTTAATATATTTATTTTAAAATTGGACAATTTAGTCATAAATATCTCGGAGCAAAATTTTTTAATTCATTACCAGAAAAAATTAGAAACATGAATACCAATATAAAAAATTTTAAAACGCACCTTAAAAATTATACTGAAAACTTTGTTTAAATGGTAATTTAAATGTGATATAAATAAACTGAATGATTAAAAAAAGCAATACAATAACACCCCCCCCATACACACAAGCCTTGCTTAATTATGGGGGTACATCAAATATATCTACTATGTAATTAAATACTGTATAAAATTTATTTGTAATTTATGTACCTTCTATTACTAATAAAAAAAAAAAAAAAAAAAAAAAAAAAAAAAAAAAATGTTTTCAGTAGTGTTTTAAAGAGAAATTTTAAAAATATTTCCGATACTTTCTGGAAATGTCTTAAAAAACTTTACTCCAAATAATTAAATTTCTCTGTTGTCTTTTTACATTTTAGAGTTGAAAGAATAGAGTCTGAGTGTTCTTTTATTTTAAGATACTCTTAACAGTACTCTCTAGCAGTGCATACCTCAAATATTTCGTCTCCAGTCTAAATTATAAACAAAAACTTAATTACAGCAAATCTGAACCTAAAACTTATACGCAATATTGTGTAGTGCAAACATTTGTGAAATAAAGTGTTAAAACATCTATGTTTAGTGTCCCTTTACCAGCAAATTAAAACACAATAACTAAACACAAGACTCTGACAGTTAAAGTACCTATGCGAACTACATACTTGAAACTTGGGACAGTGAAGGTCAACCAGTGGTTCTAAAATATAGCTTAATAATTTATTCAACAAAAAATTATATAAACTGAAAAACATATTTTTAATACCACAATGGATATCCAGTCATTTATATCAAACGCAGAAAAGGCAGTCAATGCTATCAACAGAGTGCTTCTTGACCCTGGTAACAAATTTAATAAGGACCAAATAGCAAAAATTACTCCGATAGCATGTGAAATATTAGCGTCAATTGGCAGCATGTCGGCAGCGGTAGCTACCAAAACTGGCACCTTGGAAGGTGAACTGAGGGCCTATAAAGAAATTTAAAAAAACATCCCACCCCAAAACAATTTCAATATTTGTGAAGCTATCAATGAAATTAACGAAATTAATGAGAGGTCAAAAAACATAATTTTGTGCAACGTGCCCGAAAGCACGAAGTTAGCAGTTACAGACAAAATTATGGAAGATCAAACTGTAGTAACAGAAATAATTTCCAAAATTGATACACCTGCAATAAACAACATTGTAAAAATGTATCGATTTGGTAAATATAACAGCAATAAACCAAGACCTATAAAAATCCATTTTGATAATTCCCAGACAGCAAGAACACTACAAGGAAAAAAACATCTTTTAAAGGACAACCTACGCATTTACTCTGACTCGACCCCAGCTCAGCAAAAGCATCTAACGGACCTGCGAGTAGAACTAGAAAAACGAAAAGCTAACGGTGAGACAGATATAACAATTAAATACGTAAATTCGTCTCCCAAAATCGTCAACATTCATCCAAAAAACTGAGTACTATGAAAATTTATTATCAAAACGTCCGTGGACTACGAACTAAATTAAACGAACTACGTTCTACCATATCTACACACCACTATGACGTTTATGTGCTGACAGAAACTTGGCTCGACTCGGAAATAAAATCAACAGAACTAGGACTTAACAACTACAAAATCTTTCGCTGCGATAGAAACTCTAAATCCAGTTCCAAAACAAGGGGCGGCGGAGTGCTAATTGCAATTAAAAAAAAATTGTTATCAAGAAAACTCAAAACAAAAAATAATACACTCGAACAACTATTTATACAAATTGATACCACCGTAGAAAAGATAATAATTGCAACTGTGTACACACCGCCACTGTCTGATGCTCTAATCTACCGAAGTCACAGCGAAGACGTTGAAGATCTACTATACAAATACCCTAACTCTAAAATTATTATTCTTGGGGATTACAACCTCCCTAACCTGAAGTGGAAATTAAGTGATAGTGGTTTTATTGTGAATGAGGGCGAGAATGATCGTGCACGTGAGATTTTGGATATGACAAATTTTTTAAATCTTTTCCAACATAACTTTATATACGATGCAAATAATCGCTTACTAGATCTAGTAATATCAAATTATCCTAAATTGGTCATTGACAAATGTAATGATCCTCTCTTACCTGTTGATAACTACCACCCCCCTCTTTATATTAAGCTAAATGTGTGTAGCGTCAAACCGAAACACGTTGAAGAGACTCTCAACTACAAACGTGCAGATTTTGAATCTATAAATTATCATCTTTCCCGTGTCGACTGGTCTTTTTTATCGGACGTGAATACTGACAAATCCTTAGATAATTTATATTCAATATTGTCTAGCACCATAAAATCATATGTACCACTATATACTCCTAAAAAACAAACATATCCGACTTATTTCTCACCAGAACTAAAAGCCTCACTTCAACAAAAAAAGAAACTTCATAAAAAATTCAAAGAAACTCGATCGATGATCGATTATGCAACTTTCAGTGAAACTAGAAAACAATGCAAAGATCTTTCTAAAATCTGTTATAAAGCATATATAAACTCTATCGAAAACACAGCTTTGCACTCAAATAATCTCTGGAAATTTATCAAAACACTAAACAATGACAGCACAGACTATCCACCACAAATGCATATGGATGACAAATGTGCTAACAGCACACAAGATATCGTAAATCTTTTCTCAGATTTCTTTAAAAATGTTTACGATGAGGTAACACCAGAAGAAAAAATTCCTTCATACTCATTTAAAAAAACCATACGTTTAACAGACTGCTACATAACAGAAGAATCTTGCAAAAAGAAACTATGTTCCTTAGACATTAACAAATCTGCAGGCCCAGACTCCATCCCGCCAATTTTCCTAAAACATTGCTCCTCTGTATTGTCTAAACCACTAACCATTCTCTTTAACCAGCTACTATCTTCTGGACATTTTCCTGTCTACTGGAAATCCAGCTATATTATCCCAATACTTAAAAAAGGCGATGAGACTGACATTTCAAACTATCGACCTATATGCATACAATCTGTATTACCCAAAATCTTTGAATCTCTAGTTCTTGATGAAATATATCCCACGTTAACAGAGATAATAAATGACAAACAACATGGCTTCATTAGAGGTAGATCAACTTCAACAAACTTATTACTCTTTCAAAACTATATATTGGAGTCATTTTCTAAAAACAAACAAGTATATATACTGATTGTATATATACTGATTTCTCGAAGGCTTTTGATAAAGTGTCCCACAAAATACTGATCCGAAAACTTCATGCTCTGGGAATCAGAGCAAATATGTTGAACTGGCTAAGTAGTTACGTATCAGGTAGAACTTTATTTGTAAGAATAAAATCTTTTATATCCAAACCATTTTCTGCCACTAGTGGAGTACCGCAAGGTAGTCATCTTGGCCCAATTTTATTTCTTATTTTTATAAACGACATAGTCAACTGCTTTAAAGACGTCAAAGTGTTGCTTTTCGCTGATGACATTAAATTATATAAAGAGATAACTATCGAAATAGAATTATATATACTATAGAAATTCTTCAATCAAATATAGACATGCTAAAAATTTGGTGCTCACAAAACAATCTATATTTAAATGTAGAAAAATGCAAAACTTTGACCTTTTCCAGAAAAAAAACATCACTGTTTTTCGACTATTCAATAAATAAAATAAATTTAGAAAGAGTATCGGAAATGCGGGATCTTGGCATAATAATGGATGAGAAACTAGACTTCACGGTTCACATTCAACAAACTGCAAATAAGGGTATGAAAACTTTAGGATTTGTGTTAAGAACAATTAAAAACTTTGAATCGTTACAAATCATTAAACTACTGTATACATCCCTTGTTAGAAGCCTAATAGAATATAACTCCATAGTCTGGTCGCCCTTCTATAAAATTCATATTCATACTATTGAAAGAATTCAAAGAAAATTTCTACGTTTTGTAAATTTTAAACTTAACATCCCTTTAGAGCACATAAATTATCCGTCGTTAATGAATACTTTAAATATTCCAACATTAGAAAACCGACGAAAAATAAACGACCTAACTTTTTTATTAAAATTATTAAACTCTAAATTCGACAGTTGTGAACTCCTGCAATTAATAAATCTACATGTACCTACACGAACAACTAGACAAACATTGACATTTTATATACGTACATCTCATTCGAACTATGATTTACATTCTCCAATACAACGTTTGCATAGTCTTGGTAACAAATACTTAAACAATCTGGATGTATTTGACAATAATTTGAACTTCAATTTCAAACGCCATATGTGCCAACTATTTATTTCTACCTATCCCGTAAACTAATGAGAACAACAATTTTAAAAATTACCTACTTTATGTCAACTACTATATTTTATGGACTATATTTTGTTTCTTATATTTTATGTTACCTGTATTTTGTTAACGCTTATATTTTATGTAACCTAAATTTTTTATTTTATTTTTTTTTAACCCTTATATTTTATGTAACCTATATTTTGTTTTTAACAAATATTATGTTACTTGTTTTGTGTATTGTATTTTGTAAACCCATTCTTTTCACTGTAATTAAAAAAATGTACTGCATTCTATGTAAAAGCTCTATGGGCGTTTAAATAAATAAATAAATAAATGTCAAGATGGTGCAATTTTTAAATGGTGCAATCATAATCTTCTTCCCCTTGTCCTATTTGGGTCGGGGACCCATTGCATCGACAAGACGCCTCCATTCGTCCCTGTCTTGCGCTGATTGTTCGGCCTCCGTCCATGGCAGTCCCATCCTCTCCTCACATAGTTTCAGGAGTTGTCTCACCCAACTGTGTCTGAGGCGGCCCATTGGATGTCTACCCTCTGAAATCGATCTCAGTATTTTCCTAGTAAATCGGCCATCAGACATTCTTAGTACATGCCCAAGCCACCTCAGTTGCGATTTTTGTACGAAGAGTAACAGTGGTTCAATGTTTAGATGGTCTCGGACCGTCGAGCTTCTTATTTAATCCCATTTGTTAACTCCTTCCATTCCTCTCAAGTACATCATTTCGGCAGCAATTTTATTCAGAATATAATTTTTGTAAATTTGTAATCTTGCGTGGTAGAAATATGATGTATCTATTTAGTTTTCTCACTTAAAATTCTTTGTACAAAAGTTCTAATGAATATGTATACGGTTTAAGTAGAAACGTTTTAAATAATAATTTTTGTGCCATGTAAAGCGATTTAGTGCATTTTTTATAAGTTATATAATGCCATATTGTATTATTCATTGGCAGAAGGCAAAGTGCATGGGATATAATGTAGAAAACATCATATTTCTGTGCTTCTTTCGCAGAAAACCACGCTTTACATATTTGACGACCTCCGTAGTCCAGTGGGTAAGACTCTTGACTTACAATCCGGAGGTCGCGGGTTCGAACCCGGCATGCGCAAATAAATTTTATTTGATTAATTTGTGTTATTTCACAATTAATTCATTTAAAATAATATATAGTATATTTGCGGCATGTTCCAGAGTGGAAGATACTATCAGTATCGCCCTGGTGTAAGACCACCATTCAGAATTGAAACGTTGCTTGAAAATGGCTTTAGCCGTGTTTAGTGACCAGATCTGAATAGCCAGGTACTTCCCAACCTTCCTCTTCCCCACCTCCTTCCCCTCCCCACTACCTTAAGCTTCACAACATACCCCAATTGGGGATGCCATAGTCTCACTGGCTCCAGACGGGAGCAGTTGAGATTCTTGTGCGGTATTCACTGTAAAAAAAAAAAAAAAAAATATTATTTGTTACTGTGGAGGTATATCTATTACCATTTGGGAGGAGACGGAGCAAACAAAAAATTCAATTTGTACACAAATATAGTAAGCCTAATTGAGGGAAAGTTAATTTAGTGCTTTAGGTAGTACACCGATGTACCGATTTTTGTATATATTATTTTAAAATATCCCCCATTTTACTTAAAACTATTTACTACACATATATTTCATAAATATATATTTTTTAATTATTTGATGTTCTTTACCTTTTCTGGCTCTTCTGATTTTCCCTAACTACCTTTTATGCTTTCGCGTGTAAATATAAAATAAGCATGAATGATTTCGGGAGAGAGCTTTCGGCGTCCCGGGAGATTGAGTATTTATTGAAAACATAATAAGGTTTTGGAGACAGGCTGAAATTAATTTTTCAGCAATGGAATCCCGGAGGAAAATCAAGATATTCATCTTATTAAAGTAAGATGTACAGAAGAAAGAGAAGACGTGTTACCAAAATGATAAACATTAATTTAAAAAATATATTCTTTCTTAATTATGTACTTATATGAAATAAAAAAAATTTCGTAAAACGGATTTGATATTTTTATCGTTAGATTTTTCTTAATTGGCATTGAGAATTCGGGATCTTTTATTAATAGTAGAATCGTAAATAATATTTAACGTAGGCGTGTTCGAGAGTTGTAAATACTCTCGGTATCGTGGTGAATGAACACCATTCGGAATTGAAACATTGCTTGTCATGATTTTTGCTATGTTTGATGGCTGCATCTGAATTTCCAGGTACTTCCCAACTACCCCATTTCCTTCCCTTCCTCACTTGTTGCAGCCTTATAAGATGCCGCAATTGGGGACGCCATTCTTTCGCTGCCACTGTGCGTCCAGGGAGAGATGCTTGCGCGGTGGCGATAGCGGGCGCAAAATATCAATCATATGAAAACGCCGTTTGCGTCCATAGTGTAATGATTATGGCGGATGCGACAAGCGATGGTGATTAGTCGCGTCATTTTCAATCGTTTCTATCCGCTCGTTGCGGCCACAATGACTGGCCTAGCTAGCGAGAAGCCCGCCTTCCACTGCGAGCGCAGCGGACACCGTATGGACTCCGCTCGACTAGCAAACGTTAACTGCATTCAAGTGCTTCCATCAAGAATGAGGTGAACGGAACCATCAAAACGAGTTAAATGGGTTCGAACGAGTCCGCTCCGCTAATACAAGCGGAGCGGACCCCGTACAAACTCCGCTCAACTCGCACACCTTAACTGCATACAAGTGCTTCCATCAAGGACGAGGTGAGCGGAGCGGACCGTACTTGTTAAAATAGGTCCGAAAGAGTCCGCTCGCGCACACCATCGTCGAGTAGTTTCTAGCGGACTCCGCTCAAGAACTGTAGCCAATTCAGTTGCCTCGCTGCGTTTTTTGTCGAGATGGGGGTGTTAATTGAAGCCGTTCGCCAATTTTCGTGTTTGTAGGATACGACTAGCAAATAATGTCTTAATGTCAACAAAAAGGATGCGGGTTGTAAAACTATCATAGAGATGAAATTGCCGGAAATAAGAAAGTTAAATTTTTTTTTTTAATTTCACAAACATTTCTTCATTGCATACGTGCAAAAACTAAAAACAAAAATCATCCCATTGATTGGTGTATTTGGTAGAATTGCTCATCTTCTACCAACAGAGGTAAAGAGGGGCCTATACTTTAACTTAATCCAGTCCCATCTAAATTATTTAACAGAAATATGAGGAAACACATACATTACTTACTTCGACTTACAAATAATATAAAAGAAAGTTATTAAAAAACTCTTCAACTATAACCCAGACACTCCCACTAAAAAACTATACCAGTAAATGAACCTTTTGAAAATAAGAACATTGTACGAATGTAACATATGTCGTTTAATTATACACACAAACACAACATTTATAAAAACATCACAAGTACACGAACATTATACCAGACAACACAATAAATTGTACACAAATACTGTCAAGACTGAAAGTGGCAAGAGAAGTATTGGCTACGAGGGAGTTCACATATATAATCTCCTTCCAGATAACCTAAGAACGGAAAAGAATATAAAAACCTTTAAAAAAAACTGTTTAAACATTGGAACAAATTTAAAAATATTACTTCTATACTTGTACTACTATACTTTATATGGTCTGTATTTAAGTTAAGAAAGCGAAATATTATATTTTTTTTTAACTTAATAATAATAAAAAATAAAATAAAGAAACTTCCTCAACAGAATCAATTCTTGAAATCACAGAAATCACTCTGTTCACTTCGAGACGGAGCGTCCATGACTAGTTTTCAATGGAAGGGCTAAACTATTTCTCATTTTTCGTTGACATCGCTCCGCTCGCCTCGCTCATTTCTCGCACGGGCAGTGGAAGGCAAACACCTATCTTCTTAGCGACTCTTTTTTGGTGGAAGGTCAAAGCTATTTTGCTCATCTCCAACCCCGCTCAGCTCGACTCTTTTCCGCTCGCAGTGGAAGGTAGGCTACAAACTCGGGGGAATCAAACCGGTTTGGTATATCGCTCTGCGTTTACGCTATAAGAACTAGCGACGCACGTGATGTGGCCAGCTACAAGCTTCCTCCACCGCATAAGCACCCGCGCAAATCACCGCGCGTTACGCTCACGTTCGGAGTGTTCGGACATGGCCTTATGCGGAATAAAAGTAAAAAAAAAAATATACTGGTAGGAAATAGCAGGAGACAGGCGGCGATGCAGGGGTATCCAAAGGTTCAGACCAATAAATTTATGTAACACAGTACCTTATTTTATAAATACATGAAATGTAAAATGCGCTAAAGTCTTAATATGAAACTACAGATTTAAAAACAGGTGTCTATAAGTGCCGCTTCACATTTTCCTTTACCGCTGGACACCTACAAGCATTACAATATGTTAGTTCACAGAAAGGGTCAGTGTTCCATTGTGAACCGTTCTAAAAGCCGCTACAGCGTTCCCATTCTGAAAGTATTTGTTCGGAGAGTTTTCTCCTTTGCATTTCTGCCTTTTCTGCGCACTTAGAGATAGCCCGCTATCCGTTTTATCCTCTTGCCGTTTATGTGCGCCGGGGAAATGCCCTTTTGTTATAAAGCACTATTAGGAAAAGCTTAGAAAAGATGAGCTGAGGAATCGAGTGATTGAAAAAGTCGCTATGAAGATTTTCTGAATACCTACGTAGTGATAAGTATACACATACCATTATTATTTTTAATTATGTCAATGAATGGTTCTGCGCGTTAAGTATTTAGGTACTTTTAATTCCAATTATTTTACATTCCTGAATGTTTCTATCGGGAAAATAACATTAATTTCGACAAACAACTCGATGTTATCCGATACCTTTACAATAATAAAAATAATATTGGATATTTGTCGAGTGCCGTTTTTGTGAAAAAACACCTCAAGGGCGCTGTTCAAAAACTATTTCACGACAGTTTGAACTCGTTATTTGTTCATCAAAGAAGCTCGAGAGCTAAAAGGATATTTTATATATTTTTTATTATTCAATAAATTGCTTTACAACATCAATTAAAAAACTCTGTATTGATAAAATGTAGTAGTTAGGTAAAGGAAGAAAAATCCGTAAATGAGTTTTTGAACAAAATGTTTTTTCGATATTTAGATTGAAACAATTTATTTTTTACAATTAAATTAAATATTTTCGCCCAAAAGCCTATTCCTTCTTTTGTGTAAGAAGAACACACATTGGTGAATAGATTTTCGGTACAAATAAAAATGAAAATATTTTGGATTAAATATGAATTACAATCACACCAGAGAAGAAAGTAAGTGAGAATTGAGGTGAGGAGAATAAATAGAAGATGGAGGAGGTGTGGACCACCACGAGATTATTGGTGAAAACGTACCACACATTTCTATATTTTTAAGACATTTCTTTAGTAAATGTAGCCATCTGTGTTTTATATCGTAATAAACATCTTAAATGTTTAATAAATCACAAATCACGCTTCAAAAATGTTTAATATTTTAAACGCTACACTGAAAATATAACAGTATATTGATGGCCTCCGTGGTTGAGTTGTGATCCTTGGCTATGAACCCAAAGGTTGCAGGTTATGAGCTGGCGGTCGTAGAATTCCGACGTGCTCAAGTACATTTTGTTTTATTAAATTGTGTAATTTCATCATTTGTACAGAGAAGAAGATACTTTCAATAACGCACTGAGGAAAGACAGGTATTCACAATCCAAATGTTTATTTATTTATTACACGCCCTGATGGGCTTTTACATTATAATTTATAAGTTGAGTAACAAACAATGAAGAAAATATAATACAATGAGAAAAGAAAATACACAAAACAGTGTAACAACAAAACAAATAATAAAATAAAATACAAGAAATTGAAGAAATTATGTAAATCTATTTGTGCCCAGAAGAATAAAAGTGATTACAACGTGTATTTTTATTATTTTTATTATACTGATTAGTTTTAAGATGAAATATATCACCTAGATTATAATATTTATTTTCGAGACTGTGAAGTCTCGGAAACGGAGAATTTTGATAAGCTAGTGTCCTGGTGTTATTGAAGTAGGAGGGTAATAAATGTCGACATGATTTTTGGGGAACATGGATATTGATAAATTGAATTAATTCAGAACAGTCAATTTTGTAATGCAGTATTTTATGTAATAGTTTTAAATCTGTGCTTATTCTTCTTTCAGAAAGTTTCAATAGAGACGTTTTATCCAGGAGATAATTGTAATCAATGTTTAGTATAGGAATATGCAATTTATAGTTTATAATAATGCCTAGATCCATAATTTCACTAACACAATTTAAATTTTCATCATTTAAAGAATACTGAAAAATATTAGGATTATTTATTTTGGAAAAATGAACTGACATTTATTTATATTTAATGCTAGTTTGTTGATAGAGCACCATTCAAAAAGATATATCAAGTTAGTTTGAAGTAAAATACAATCATTAATGTGGTAAATCTCTTTATATAGTTTCATGTTATCGGCAAACAGTAGCATATTTATGTCAGTAAATATATCAACAATATCATTTATAAATATAATAAACAAAATGGGCCCTAAATGGAAGCCTTGCGGCACTCCAGTTGTTGCTATAAATTTGTAAGACTGTGTGCCATTTATTTTCACACTAAGAACTCTTTTGGACAAATAACTAACAAACCAATTTAATAAGCTACCATAAACTCCAAGTTTCGCTAATTTATTGATTAGTATTTTGTGACACACCTTGTCCAAGGCCTTGCTAAAATCAGTGTATATTGAGTCAACCTGGCACCTGTTGGCTAAAGATTTAGATATGAAGTTTCATATATAAGTAAATTGGTCAGTGTAGATTTATTTGAACAAAAGCCATATTGGTAGGGAGTTATAATTTTTTTAATGTTTGTGGATATTTTATGGAGGACAATTTTTTCAAAAAGCTTGGGTATCGACGATTGGATACATGTTGGTCTATAATTTGTTACGTCCGTTTTGTCCCCTTTTTTAAAAATGGGTGTAAGAAAACTGTGTTTCCATGTATCAGGGAAATTGCCTGTCTCTAGTGACTGGTTAAAAATTAGAAAAAGAGGAACAACTAAGCCGTTTAAACATTCTTTAATAAGCACAGGTGGAATATTATTAGGCCCTGCATTTTTTCTAGCATCTATAAAATTTACATGGTTTTTGATATCTTTAATTTCTAGGCGTACTTCAGATATTTTCAGACTAAGATTGGATGAGAATTTTGGAATTTCGTTGCTAGGTATATCCTCTTCATACACAGACTTAAAATAATCGGCGAATAGATTTACAATGTTGTTATCATTCCACTCAATTTTACCCAGAAGTTGGAATACCTAAATTAGTATTTTTTTGAGAATTAGTGTAATTCCAAAACTGTTTTATATTTACACGAATTTCACTTTCAATTTTGTCAATGTAATTTTTATAGCACAACTTTGAGATTTTACAACACTCCCTTCTTAACAACTGAAATTTATTATAATCACTCATCAGTCTGGATCGCCTGTAATTTATATTAGCTATTTTCTTACTATATGTTAAAGTGGTCAAATTGGGACTAAACCAGTTTGGAAAATGAGAAATTCTATTATGTCGAAGGGGCACAAAATTTGCAATAGCATCATTTAGAATGTCATAGAATTTATTTACATTATAGTTAATTTCTGCGTTTTCCAGAAAGCACCAGTCTGTTGTATTTAAGCAATCAGAAATTTTTTGAAAATTTGCTTTACGGAAGTTATAAGATGACTTGATATTTTTAAGATGAGTGTTGTTAACACAGGGAATAACTATGTCCAGAGGAGGATGGTAAACGTCTACAGGTAATAGTTCTTCCAAAGATTTACACACGTTAGCAGTGAGCTCACTGCAAAAAACTAGATCAAGAATGCGACTGTTTATATTAGCGACAGTGTTTAGTTGTGGGATTGATAAATAATTCGACATACCCAGAATCTCTCTCTCATTAAGATTAGCAGTTGACATATTAATACCAGACAATTCAGGGTCATCATGGTTCCAGGATATATTTGGCAAGTTATAGTCTCCTACTACGACAAGTTTGGCACCGGGATATTTAAAACTTAAAAATTCCACGTCCTCAATATGTTTTGTATACAGCTGTGTATTGGAGGATGGCGGTAAATATAAACATCCAATTATTAAACATCCAAATATTTACTTGCCAGCATTTTTGTTTTCGAGCATTTACTTACTTATTTAGTTACTTCAAATAGCTATATCCATGATTGATGACCAGATCTGAATGGCCAGGTATTTTCCCATCTTCTTATTCTCCATCTCCTTCGCCTCTCAACTACCTTTTTTAGCCGTAAAATATACCCCGATTGAACAATTGAAAAACTATAGTGCACATTTTTTTAATATAAGTAATATAGAAATCGAATAGTAGCGTGTCGGTACATTTTGCTTTTTTCCCTTATTTAAAACTTATGAAAACCATTTTCAGTAGCTCTAGATTGGTGACATTGTGGCCTAACTCTAACTAAGGTAAAAGTCGAAATATTTTTTCATGCCAAGAAATCGATAAACAATCTTCGTTTCTCAGCATTTAACAATTTTGACAATCTAGCACTAGGCCCCAAAATTAAAATGTGGGTACTTTTTAAGAGGTCAAAAAAATGTACTTTTGAAGAAATGTTTCTTCCTGTGAACTTACAAACGCATAAAAACAGAACAAAAAAGCATAAATAAAACAAGACACAAACAAAAGGAGAACGAGAGATTATATTATTTTTCTTTTGAGTAATGAGTATAAGCATTATGGAAAAAATACGGCAATGGAAAAACCGAACCTCAATAATTCACAGAGGCTTGAAACATGGCTTATTATTTACGTAGAGTAATGTTTTTTCAGTAATGGCGTACGATTTATATAAAATATTTGTTTTATAAAACGCGTTCGAAATCAGCAATTTTTTTATGAAAGTCTAAGTGATGGAATTAGCTATTTGAAAATCACTCAGCTATATTTTTAAAAATTAATCATTCGAGAAGATTGACGGCCTTTATTGTTGAGTGGTTACCAGCCTTGGCTACAAATCTGGTGGTGCTTCAAATCCCTGCGTGCGCAAATAAATTTGATTAATTTTATTTAATTTATTAATGTAATATAATTGTTTACCATGACGTTCCGTTAAACTGTTAGATGACAGTTTGTTAACGGGTTATTTTTTAAATTTATTATTTCTATTCTTAAGACAATTCAATATTGTATTGTCTTCTATTTTGACCTCGTGTGAACTAGGCATATTTCCAAATTTATAAGTGGAAAATGTTATAAAATGGACAGAGTCAAATCAGCGTCACACATTGGCCGAATTATCAATTTCAAAGAGATTTAGAATTCAAAAATGATATTTTTATTGAATTCTAATCAGCAATGCGTACGAGAAGATTATCTAAGAAAATCTTTCAAAAATACCTTATTGTACCTAATTGCGGTCAGGTGGTTGTAGTATTTTAAATAATAAATATAAATTATTTCGTATTGAATTTATTTCTGTATTTTTTATTAGTGATACAGTTAGATATATAAATAGAATTAATCTGTAAAATGACGATAACTTAAAATTGTCCATTTAACATTATAAATATGCAGTTATTTTTTCTTAATCCTCATTTTCTTTAGAGTGGGGTCGCGAAGACTAACTGAAAATAATGCGCTCTATTTCAGAAAGGTGTACATAAATTTTACGTTTTCACATAACTTATAAGGTATATTTTTGAACTTGTAAAATAATGTCGTGGAACTCAAGTTGAAATAAACTTTTCAATTTATTTTTTTAACAAAAATGGTATTTCGTAAAACATATATTACATCTGTATTACGTTAAATACGTTATGTTTAAAACATTGCGGATGCGAAGCATTAATTTTCATATTGAAAACTTTCTGATTTTAATATAGGGAAAACGGGACTAGCGTAGCTACCCGTCAATGAATCAGGCGCAAATGAAAAATATTGGCAGCACGATACATAACTTAAATTTGCGCGCATGCGCAGGCTATCGAGTTGCGTTCACAAAATAAATTCTTGAGGTTCTTTTTTAACTGGTTTATGGAGAACATTTAAAAAATATTTATGATCAGTTTGAAGACAATGCCTTTTCCTACTTTTGGTCCCGTAATTCCCTTTGGCCGTCCTTGTGAGCGCCCGGGTGGGAGACGCTTTGACGAGACCAACGCTTTGGATAATTCGGCTACTAAACAATCGGTTAAGCATTTTTAGTAAGCATCTGCAATATCTGCCTTTGGCCGATACAGTTCGTTTAATCGATTGGCAGCATCGGATTTGCTGGCTTCCAAGTAAACTCTCTACCGCCTGTCATTTACACAGTTCCGATACAATTCCAGTGCAACGCTCAGAAGTTAGTCACAATGCAAATGTAGAGCTCTATTTTGGTGGCCAGCAAAGATTAACTAGTTAAAACAAAACACTAAACTTATTGCGAGTAGTTGCGGATGCAACAGTTGTTAAACTGTTGCATAA
Source organism: Limnephilus rhombicus (assembly GCA_929108145.2). Taxonomy (NCBI): domain Eukaryota; kingdom Metazoa; phylum Arthropoda; class Insecta; order Trichoptera; family Limnephilidae; genus Limnephilus; species Limnephilus rhombicus. Next base: position 28,564,107 of record OV815277.1, on the reverse strand, counting down.
CTGCCTGACACAAGCACAGTTATGTCTGAAACTACGAGTAGTTGGATTAAAAAGAGAACAAAGTATTAAATGCACACAAATTAGTTGTGGATCATCTGTGCACGACCTGGTGAAATAAAATCATTCAGAAACGAAAAGTTGTTTGAAATTGCATTCTAAGAGCATGTAATGGCTTTGCTGTGTATAATATTTGGAGTAAAGAAATACCGTCGAAAAATAATTGTACCCAAAAATTTCTTCTTCTCAACATTGCTTACAGTAATCTATTAGTACACAGTTGGGACAGAAATTCTTAAATTGTTTTGGCCAACCATTGCAAAATTTATATTTACAATACAACCCGTATTTTAAAATGAGAAGGAACTTAAATCATCGTCCCAGGCAATAAACATTAATCTTGCAGAATTACCACAAGATTATCCTCACAAAATTTTACTTTTTTAATAAGCCACGATGTAAAGAATGGTGTAACACTGCCTTTTCCCTACACAAAGCAGGGAGAACTATAAAATAGTGTTATTGCAATGGTGATAAACACCTTTACTACCAACTTCCAGAAAATTTATGCTTTTTGCATGGAAAATTATGCAGACGTTCTTTTCTTTGATTATCCTTGTAACTTAAGTTAACCACTAAGAGTTTTCGAAAGTGAGGACACAAAGTTCGCGCGATATACGAGTATGTTATGTGTGTACTATAATTAATCCATTTATTTCGTACTAAAAGTAGATACCTACTATTTTGAAGTGAAAACTTCATTAGCACCATTTGAAACTCGATGAAACGAAAAATAGCGACACTAAAAAGAGACAACCACATACATCTATAGAATTTATCCTGCGAGTGAATGAGATAATATAATCGGCCTGCTCTTTGTGTGGTGCTTCGTAGCCTCCCCATTCTTGTCTACTTTAGTTTTCTGAAGGTTTCTACCGCGTGTGAATTGCACACTCTGATTTTTTTCTCTGTCAGTATCGCACCTTACTAGTGCACTGCTATAGCTACAGCGGAATCCTTTTATGCACTAACTCCCAAACTACCTTCTGGGAAAATAGTTTCCCCATGTCGCCTTAGTCAACGCTGTGTGGAGGGTCTTTTTGAGAAAAAAAAAATAAGGAATTAACCTGTGTTTTAATGAGACTGTTTCTGGGAATCCTTACGTGCTTTTGAAAATGTCTACGAATTAATAATTTAATCTTTTTAATACTGTTGACTAATAGAAAATCAATACGGAGGCCACACGCCAAGAAGGAAAGCTCTGGGAAAGCTCTGATCCGTATGCTGTGACGGTCACTCCAATACATCCGCCAATATTATTTTTGTACATATTGTATTGCATCGAAAATGTATTTGAAGGAACGGCGGATGTTAATGGTTGGTTTGAAGCAATATAATTTTTAACGTCGCTGTTGAGTCTAAAATATGAGAGCAGATCGAAGCCAAAATTGTGCAACTGACGTTAACGGCAATCGTTAACTCATGAAGTTTGTCGTGTGGAATACGTGCTAGACAGAATAGCAGTACGAGTACTTACTTGCCAACAAGAGACACGTGCTTAAAACCAGACTTATTTTTGCAAAATGGAAACAATCGATCAATTCGAATTTTTAAAATTCAATATTTGCTTCCGCGTTTCTAAATATTCTTTTAACTATAAAAAGGCAGAAGGCTTCTATGTAATTTAGAGGCAATTTAGTTCAAATAAATTATGACTCTGTAATAGATGTTTTTAACGAGCAAAGTATCTAATCGCATTCAAGCAATATTCTCCTCTTTCCCTATTTCAAAATCTCTAGTAAGTAGATGATTTGCGCAAGTTTATTTCTGCCTTGTGGAGAATTAAAGTACACCCGATCCTGATTTTTCACAAGGTATCCGGAGGATATTCCTTACTTTCACCGAAAAAATGCACACTAAAAAGGTTTGTGGAAACCTTAGCCTTAATGAAAATTATAATGAAGGGGAATCTTTCAGGGCCAAAAATAGATTCAATTTCCTGAAACTTATTTGCGAGGTAAATTAATTTTCCAAACACAAAATAGAATTTCTATATCCTCAGCACATTATTATTTTCGATCGCATTTTTATTGATTGGTTTTTAGATGTATGTGCCTTTCCGTTATCTTTAAAAAAGATCTACTTGGTACATTTGCCCATTTCATTCACGGTGAAACACTGAAATTACTCAATAATATGAAAAAATAATAAATTCCAAACAACAATACAAGCACTATTCATAAATGGCCCATATAATAGAGATTTATACTGTTTATTTGTGGGTTAAATTTATTAGTTAGAAACTTGAATGTAACGATGAAAACGCAAAAACAATTCAAAGAGCATTATTTCCATCCCTTAACGATTAGATCGAGGGTGCAGGGCTAATAAGGGATATAGATCATAAACAATAACCGCTTATTGTCTGAAATTACCAAGCCTTTTGTTGTCATTTGGCGGTAGGGCCGAGAAAAAAGTCCATTTATGCCCAACAATGGACTCGGATGGGAACATTATCTACGGCGGGTAACATTATTTTCCTTTGTTAAATTTAAAGCTTAAATCGGGCTAGCCTGGCATTGCCTGGCAAGTTGGCCACCTAAAAAATAAGAATAAGAGGATCATTTGAGGGGCTAGTGGATCAATTTGGCATTATGAGAGTGATTGATTGTGCGAAAAAACTTACTTTGTCTTTCCACTTTGTTATGTTATGATCATAAATTAAGGGCTTTGGGGATATGGGCAAATTGCTTCGTTTAATTGGATGGAAATTCAATTCTCTGCAAAAGGTTCTACACTTTGCTTACTTTGCGTATAATCTAGATACGTCTGATAAATATTACTGACGATATTTCATTATAGAGACAGAAGTTAATTACATGTGTTTTATCATCATCATCATCATCTGTGGCTCTACAACCCAGGTCGGGTCTTGGCCTCCAGCAGAGCCTGCCTCCATGACTGTCGGTGTTGTGCTGCGTTGCGCCAGTTTCGGATGCCGATGGTGCTTGCATCCTTCACCACTCCATCCAGCCATCGAAGCTTTGGTCTTCCAACTCTTCTCCGACCCCCAGGTGCACCATCCATAATTCGCTTTGGAATATCTCCTTCGCTCATTCTCTGGATATGTCCAGCCCACCTGAGTCTTCCAGTTTTGATTTCCTTGGAGATATTAGGGTCCTCGTAAAGATCGTATAGCTCCTGGTTGTATCTGATACGCCATTCTCCATTATCACAGACTGGGCCGTAAATCCTTCGCAGCACCTTCCTTTCAAAACTTTCTGTGTTTTATATTAAATTTAATTTTGTTTGTAATTATGAAGTATTTTATTGCGTTTCAGAGTATATTGGAAAATGAAATTCACTACATTAAATGGAAACTACTAGGATAAGCTAAAAAGTAGTGCACACATGGTACAGCGCGAACAAAATGTTTTTCAGAAGCGCGCCAGTTGGAATATGGATGTGACATTCCTCCTCTATACATATGTTTCATAAACATCATCTTTTCAATTAACCTTGTTTTGTGACCAATTTTGAATAATTAATACAAACATTCCTACCTCTCCTATACATATCTGTCCAAATGGTCCAGGGCAGTCGGGAATCTGTTCATACTTAATGGCAGTTAAAATTTTGTTCGCCCGACATTTTCGAACCAAATATGTGACCAATAATAATTTAAAATGGTGACTTTAATTTATTGAGCGTAGTAAAGTCCTGCTTTACTCGACTATTTGGCATCTCATCTATCTATAAATTTGTTTGTTATTTTCCGGTTCCGATTCAAGATGGTAGCCTTGTTGTGTACTACATTTTTATCCCGCCAGAGATCACATGATCGTGGTTCCTACTACGAGCTGTCAAATTAGAATAATTCATATTATGGTATTACCTACCGGACTGAGAAAGGTTGGAAAAATAGCTAATATTTGAGATGATGACGTTTCTTTGGACAAATTGTACAATTCCGTATTTGAAATTTAAAAAAAAGTTTAGTAAGATATTTATGGCTTATTATTAACTAGGTAGGTATTTAAGTACCTACTTACAAATCTTATGATTTCAGGGGAAATTTTGGTTTTGATTAATGAAATAAGAAAAATTGAAAACGTGGTTTTTCGGACGCCAGGTCTACTTAACTATTTACAGAACTACAAGATAATAGCTACATAGATATGAAGGAAAATACGTTACGTTGTTTAGAAAATGATAGTCACAGCTGCTCCCGTCTGGAGCTAGTGAGACTATGGAATCCCCAAACGGGGTATGTTGTGAGGCTATAGGTAGTGTAAAGGAGGAGAGATGGGAGGAGGAAGGTGAGGAAGAACCTGGCTATTCAGATATTGTCACCAAACATGGCTAAAGCAATTTCAAGCAACGTTTCAATTCTGAATGGTGGTATTCCATATGGTGACTAAGAGTATCTTCATCTCTGGAACGTGCCGCAAGTATGCTTTATATTATTTTTAACGAATTCACTGTGAATTATAATAATAGCAAAAATTAATCAAATAAAATTTTGAGAGGTTTTGGGTTCGTGTCCCAGTTGCGACCATTGTCTTTTTGTATTTTTCCCTGTCTTGTTCTCTTTCATATTTTTGTTAAGATTATTAGTGTTATCTTCTTCTTCAACCCATTGGCCACAAACCCCGGCAGCCTGCCGGGTGTGCACCTCAGGTACTTAACCACAAACCCCGGCACGCTGACGGGCTAGAGTAGGTCCATCAAAAAACGGAAAACGAGCACAATAGTGACATTTTTCAATAAAATTCTAAATGCCTGTAGGTAATTAATCATTATTTTCATTGAATTGGCAATAATATGTTTCTCATATTTTTTCCCTGATATTTGTGTTCCAAGTTTTGAATGCAGTCAGCCGCCATTTAATTTCTTCAAAATTGCGAGTGGTTCTAGGCTTTTGGTAGTGACCCTGAACGTCCCTGATTGCTGTGAGGACTATCATACACAATTATTTTATTGGTTATTAGTTATTAGTATACATATATATAAAAATAAAAAAAATATGGAAAGGAGTGTAAGGAGAATATATGACGCAAATGTGAATGGTAAAAGAAGTCGAGGACGCCCAAAAAAGACATGGCACGACCAAGTGAATCAGATACTTGAGTCGGGCCATGTCAAGAGTCAGAATAATAGAAGTGCATGTATGAGACGTTGTATGAATGTAAACGAGGCAAGGAATGTGTGCCAAGATCGAGTTGTTTGGCGGTCCGTCCTCTCTGCCTACCCCTGCGGATAAACGGCGTGATGGTTAGTTAGTTAAAAAAATATTATTGTTCGACTTATGAATATTATGTTTTTTTGTAACTTTTTGAATAAAAATGTAGAAAAAAACTTATATAAAAAAGAAGGTTATATTTGTATCCTTATTTACACATATTTTAATCATTTAAAAAAAAAATCATGTTTTTTTTTACCTTAATCCAAATTAAACAAATTTAAAGCAATTAATTTATTTGAATATACGATTCAAAAGTAACAATAGATTTAGTACACCAATGCAGGTTTTCAATTTTTGGTAAAAAATGAATTCAGTGGTAAAGGCCAACTTTTTAGCTCATTAATTCTGTGGCCAATGGGTTAATGATATATTACATTGATAGGAATAACCTTCAAAAGTTATAAAAAGAGAGTGGTTCTTATATAAAACTAAATCAAATTTATTTGCCCACCCCGAGATTCGATTCCGCGACCTTAGGATTGCGAGTCCAGAGCTTTACCCCTCGTTCACGGAGGCCGTCTAATAAATATTTCATAACACAATAGCTCACGGTTAGATAGTTTTGTTGCTTAAGACCAAAGAAGCATTATTTGTATTCTATTAGGGCTTCCATTAGCGATTTCTGAAGCTAATAGTTTGAATGATTTTTTTGTGAGCTATGCTTTTTATTGAACCTATTTAGGTTCAATAAAAATAATGTCAATCAGAATAGGATTCAGTAAATGTTTGTATCTATCTTTCCTCATTAATAAAGAAATAAAATTAAATAAATAACTACATTGTGATAACATTAAACATACCCTCAGGCAAAAAAATGTTATGTGTTTCGAAGTAAAAGTTAGAGAAAATTTTGAAAAAATCATCACTCACGTCTTGGATAATAAGACTGAAAATACATTTTTTTTAAATGAAGGATCACGTTAGAAGTTCTTTAAAATATTGGGTTTCTTTCCAGTTTCTTTAAAAACAAAGCGGTTACATCATCCATTAACTCCTGACATTTCCTCACTTTGGCTTACTTACATATTCATCAGATCGACTTTCTTATTTTCTTCAGAATTTCGCAAGTGCTTTCTTTTATCGAACATTAAACGAACTTTTAATAACGAACAACTTTGGATGAATGCGGCAGAAATCTAAGAAAATATTATAATAATGAAGAAAATAATATAACATTTACGAGTTTATTTATTGTTCTGTTATACGTGGTGGAATTATATTGTATTAAAATTGAAATTAAAACACTTTTTAACTGGTTTCCATTTATTTATTTCACCAGTACCGGTTTCATCCTATTATGGACATCTTCAGGCTAGTAATTGACATTCTTTCTCAAAATTCTGTAACAAAAGAATGTCAATTACCAGCCTGAAGATGTCCATAATAGGATGAAACCGGTACTGGTGAAATAAATAAATGGAAACAAGTTAAAAAGTGTTTTAATTTCAATTTTAATATAATATTTACAGAAAATAAGTCTTGGAAAATGGCAACATCGACGTAATTATAATATACTAGCTGACCCAGCAAACGTTGTTCTGCCATATAAATGATAGTTTGATGAGGGGGACGTAACGCCATCTGTCATTCAACAACATAAATAATTTCGTTCTGTTTGCAATACGAACGATGCCGACGGTTTAATTTGTTCACACAAAAATACTAAAATCGCGATTAAAAAATGGGAGGGTGGGGAAGAGGGTAAAAATTTGGGGTTATATGTATTTTTTATGCCAAATTTAAAAAAAATACAAAAAAAAATTCTCAAAAAAATACTTTTTTTTTCTGGATAGGAACACCCTAATCACCTAGCGGTATGAAATACTTTAAAACCTATTCTCATACCTACTAAATATACATAAAAATATTCAAAAAAATCGGTCGAGCCGTTTCGGAGGAGTGCGACCACGAACGCCGTGACACGAGATTTTTTTTAAATATAAGATTATTTTTTACAGGGAGCCCCGAGGAAAATAATTTCCCTTCGGGTCTACGTCATCTTTGTGGAAGCTGCGTAGGAGATCTTTATGAGGAGAGGAAGAAGATGAAATTCTGGGAAAGGGGTGATTAGGAATCTGCAGTCAGCGTCCAGTAGTGACGGAATTGTGAATCTATTCCTCTACCTGTTTTGCAAGGCGATGGGTCGAGAGCTCTAGGGGTTTTCTTCAACCTCAACCGACATCTTGTGGTTCGAGCCGCCACGCAATTGGTGGGCAGGCGCATCCACTACCAAAATTTACTCTGTCATTTTGCAAAAAAATATATTTTACTGCACCTTGTTGGGATTTTGTTTACTTGTTTAATTTTGACTGTATAAAGAACATCAAATGCAATAGTGTCCATTTAAAAAAATCATAGCTTACGATGGAAACAAGGTTTCCAGCTGAAAAAAATACTTGATATTACCTCGAAGTACCTACAAACTGCGTTTGTTTTGGAATGAAAGGCTTACCATTGCATTGGCGAATTTTTGTGTGATAGAATATTTAAAAAATATAAATTTTTGACTTCACAGTTATGATTCCGCCAATATAATACATTTTATCAAAATTTTAAAAATAAGTTACCTAAAACCATAAACACGTATTGTTCAATTCAAAAAAGTGTCATAAAAAAATCAAACTGTTTTTTTTATAACAATACGTTCAAATAACAAGTTAGATTACAATCACTGAAATACAGTTGAAATTTTATTATTTTCCGTTAACCAAAAGCCTCCCTACAACCGGAAAAGCCATGCCGTATCCGCTGGAGTTTTTCAAATTGGGGATTACAGAAAAGAATGCAACTCGGCATCCCTTCTAAGCCCTTAATCCGCATAGTTATAAAAGGCTTCACAACAATAACTCTATTTAATCTGATTACCTTTTCTACTGGGAGCTTTCGAATTATTACTAAACTTTTCATAATGCACCTGTCCCGGATTCCCAGGGGACCTCGAGAGAGAGATGAGAAGCTTTCGCCCTGGAAAATGTAATTTTTCATCGGAAGGACATTTGAGATTTTTATGATTTTGAAAAATAATTACCGTCGAATTAGATAAAATATATATTATTTTAAACAGAAACGTTTTGTTATTAATTAGGTACTAGTTATTATTATATTTGTTAATTATTATTGCAGACAGAAAGTTGACAACTTGTAATTCATGATCAATAACGTGCCTTGTAGTGGGTTATAATGAAACATCACGTGTATTTATTTTTCGTGATAATATTCTGAAAATTTCAAAATACTGAGTACTAAAAAAAATACAATGATTTGGGGGGGAGGGGGGGGGGGGAGGGGGGGGTTAAAAACTTCCTAAAAAACATCACGTGATTAATGGTCGACCCCCTGCTGACAAACTGTATTGGAAGTTTAGCGAGCTTGTAATGAAGAATAAAATATACACCGATTTGTGAATAGTTTTTAAACCTAACCTTGTTAATATTAAATCACACAGTAGGCTCGTGTGGAAAATCACACAGCGTGTATATTACAATAGGTGGTAACTGAAGCTATGTGCGAAATGATGAGTCATATTGAGGCCATGGTACAAGAATGCAAGGCACCAATAAACAAGGAGAATGTTGGACTCGACAGTTTGTTTCAATCATTATCTAATATAGATAAGAACATTGAAAATCTTAAATTAAATATTGAATCGAAATCGTACGCTGAAGTTACGAAAAATGGTAAAATTAATGAAGAACAAACAAATTGTAAAAAACATGAACCTATCGTCATTATTAAGCCAAAAGATAAGGATCAAAAAAATACCGTAACGAAGGACGAAATAAAACAAAACATAGATCCTGTTAATTTTGGTATTACCGGAATAAGAAACTTTAAGCAAGGGGCTATAATAGTAGAGTGCAAGAATATAGCTGCAACAAAAAAGATGGAAGAGCAAATAATTTCAAAGATGGGAAAAAATATGACGTGAATACACCAAAACCCAAGAATCCCAAACTAAAAATTATTGGTCTAGCGGATAAATTCACTCCAGAAGAAATTGTTTCAAAAATTAAGATGCAAAATGATTACCTGCAAACAGTTGAAGCAAAAATTGACATAAAATATATAAAAGAAATAAAAACTAAACGAGGTGACGTCAACTTCACAATTTTCATGGAAGTCGATGGAAAAACTTACGACATAATGTTACAAGAAGGTAAAGTAAATATTGGATGGGATAGATGTCGGGTTTTCGACAACATCTCACTTCTAAAATGTTACAAGTGCAATGGCTATATGCACAAAGCACAAGACTGCAGAAGTGAAAAAGCTTGCACTCGATGTTCCGAAGCACATGACAATGTAAACTGTCAAAACGACATTCAGTGCATTAACTGCAAAAAAATTAATGAGAAATTAAAATTACAATTGCCAACTGACCATTATGCTTGGAGTAATGAATGCTCGGTACATTTGAGGAAAGTTGAAGCTGAAAAGAAGGAAATTGATTTTTTATGTCATTAAAAAACTTCTCTAAAAAACACCAAACAAAAATTTGCCAGCTGTACAACCAAAATGTCAGAGGCCTTAAAACAAAATTAAGTTTACTTCAATCTACACTACCAATGTTTGGGCACGAGTTTATACTACTTTCTGAAACGTGTTTAGAACCTAATATTCATTCTAGTGAATTAGGTTTTATAAATCATAATGTGTATAGATTAGACAGAAACACATTGACAAGTGCTAAAAGCAGAGGTGGTGGGGTTTTAATCGCTATCAGCAAGAAATACAAATCAAACTTAATTACAACCGAACACAAACTTCTTGAACAAATCTTCGTGCAAGTGAATGTTGCCAGGAATAAAAAGATTATTGTTGGTTGTATTTATATCCCACCAAATTCAAGCAATGAAGTATACAGGTGCCATAGTGAGGAAGTGGAAGTTATACTAAAAAAGCATGCTAATGCAACATTCTTGCTTGCTGGTGATTATAATCTTCCAAATGTGAATTGGGTGAACAGGGACAATAATATCAGTGTTAGTGAGTCTGAACGCATTATTCTAGACATGGCGTTATTTCTAGGCCTGAATCAGGCAAATACTATGTCAAATGTAAATCATCGTACTCTAGACTTATGTTTTTCTAACTTAGAGTCCCTAGTAATTGAAAAATGTAGTGAACCGCTGGTGCCCATTGATGGTTATCATCCTCCACTGAAAGTTATTATTTCTAATGTACATGTTAAAACCTGTAAACTGTCTTTCATTTACCAAAATTTTTTCAAAACTGATTACGAGAAAATATGTAATTATCTCCTCTCTTTTGATTGGTCATCTGTGCAATATGATGATATTAACACAGCTACCAATAAATTTTATTCTGTTTTGGGAAAGGCTATTAGCATCTATGTTCCAACCGTAATATGTAAGCCAAACACCTATCCAAAATGGTACACCAAAGAACTTATAAATCTACTTATAACTAAACTTAAACATAAAGACTATAAATTATATTAAAAAAATTCTGATTACGGTGAATTTAAATATTTAAGAACTTTGTGTAAAAAGATGTCTATGACTTGCTACCGTAACCATATAAATGAAATTCAAAACTCCATAATAAACAATGTTAATTATTTTTGGAAATATTCGAAATCTCTTAAAGAAGATGATTCTGAATTCCCGAGCATTATGCACCTAAATGGCAGCCATAGCAATAATACTGATGGTATTGTTAACTTGTTTGCAAAATTTTTTAAAAGTGTATATTCAACAGACGCAAATAATGCTCCTCTTCCATCAACAACTCTAGATGAAATTCTTGATATTTCGCAGTGTACCATAAGTCTCTCTGATGTAGTAACTAAAGTTAAATCATTAGATATCAAAAAATCTGCAGGACCGGATAATATCCCCACAATATTTATCAAAGAATGTATCAAAGTAATTGCTCTTCCATTAACCAAACTTTTTAATTTATCTTTATCCAGTGGAATTTTTCCCGATATATGGAAAACTGGTTATTTGACTCCAATTTTCAAAAAGGGTGATAAAAGTGATTTTTGTAATTATAGACCAATATGCATTCAATCCACCATACCAAAACTATTTGAAAGCCTAATACTTGACAAACTTTTTGCCCAAATAAAACCTGTAATATCACCTTACCAGTTTGGATTTATGCCAGGTAGAAGTACATTTTCTAACTTGATTATTTATGAAAATTTTATAACCAATGCTTTTAAAGAAAAAAAACAAGTAGACTCTGTCTATACTGATTTTAGTAAAGCCTTTGATTCAGTTTCCCATAAACTTCTCATTTGGAAATTAGAAAAGCTTGGTATACGTGGCAGTATATTAGCCTGGTTTGAAAGCTATCTTACTGGAAGACAACAAATTGTTAGAATAAAATCCTCTTTGTCGGAAAAAATTTATGCAACAAGTGGAGTTCCACAGGGTTCACACCTTGGCCCAATATTATTTATCTTGTGTATAAATGATCTTTCAAAAATATTTCATGATGTATTTATCTTATTTTTTGCTGATGACCTCAAAATTTTTAGAATAATTCAAAATATTTACCATTGCAACATTCTTCAAGATAATATCAACAAATTGTTAATTTGGTGTAATGAAAATAGACTTTACTTAAATATCTCAAAATGTCATATAATTAGATTTTTTCGAATAAAAAATCCAGTGATCTTCAATTACAACATTGATAACAATATTCTGGAGACATTAACACAAATTAAAGACTTGGGCATCACTTTTCAATCTAATCTTTCATTTGTTAACCACATAACAGAAATCTCTAATAAGGCCTTAAAAATGTTGGGATTTATAACTAGGCTAACTAGAAATTTTAACAATATTAAGTGTATAAAACTGTTATATTTTGCATATGTTAGAAGTCAACTTGAATACAATTCTCCCGTCTGGAACCTATATTACAATATACATGTACAAGCTGTTGAAAGAATACAAAACAAATTCTTACGTTTTCTTAATTTTAAAATGGGTATTCCAGCAATTATGTTGAACTACAAAACTATTTTGAATGATATGAATATGCTCAAGTTGTCAGACAGAAGAACTTTCACTGACTTGGTATTTCTGTATAAAATTCTAAATGATTTAGTTGACAGTCCGGTATTGCACGAATTGATATGCTTCCGGATTCCACTACGTAATACTAGAAGTCAGGATTTATTTCAGTGCAGTAATTCTGGAACTAACTACCATATGTATTCCTCTTTAGCCAGAATACTAATGGAGGGAAACAATTATACCAAGTCAGTGGACATCTTCAATGTATCTTTAAGCAAATATAAAATATTGTTACGAAGGCAGTTCAGTTATGTACAATAAATACTGTATATTTCTTACTATTCATATGTAAAAGCCGCGAAAAAGGGCGTTAATAAATAAATAAATAAATAAATAAATAAACTTATCACCTGTCAGTAAGTCTGCATGAGCGGAGTTTCAACTGATAGGTTCACTACCTATTCATAATTCATCTGATCGGCTTGTAAAATATATAATGCAAAAATTTAACATAATGTTTTACAGCATTGCTCGTGTTTGATGTGGAAATGCAACGAGGAACGAGGTTTACGTCGAAAATGGTTTGCGACGATGAAGATGGATTGCTTGTGTCCAATATGAGTAATATTCTTTTGATTGTTCTCATTTTTTAAGATAAATCCGGAAAATTACAAAACATAAAAATTGCTGTGACATATTTCGAACTTGATCTGTTCAAACATCAAATTCAAGGACAAAATCCGGACGTAATATGGTTATTCCAGGTTTTAATTTGGTTGTTCTTCTCTTTGGGAAATATCTACTTTATCATGACCTACCCTCTAATTAGGTCGTCACCTATGATTTTGATAAAATAAGTGTACTACATTTAAATAGTTATTAACGACAATAAAATTAGTTTAACGATATATCTAAAAATTTGAAAGTTATGAGCTTTCAAAGTGAAGATTGGTAAATGGTGTCAATGTATCTCTTCAAGTCACACGCAGTACGAATTGGCAGGACCGCCGCGAACGTCCCGTAACGTCACTCTCTTTTCAGTCGACCGCAAAAATTCAACATGAACAACACCAGAATTCCTGTAGGAACACCAAATATCACATTCTTATTGACTCCAAAAACTATCCCAATAATGGGAATGCTTTGTAATATTTTACAGAACGATAAGAAACCTACATTATATGAAGATGTTTGTCTAATGAAATTGTTCTATTCATAAAAACTTGATTTCTTATTTAGAGATAGGTATCCTAAAGCGTAATATTTAATCAACTGATCACGACGGCAAGAAAAGCTAAAACAAAATAACATCAACGACCACTATACATCAGTGTTCAAATTTGTTTTAGTCCTATTTTTAACAATCCTGATTATGAAATCAGCAACAAATCTTCCGAACGAATAAAAACGCAAAATTTCGCAATTGTGAGAATCACACTAATGCCATTTGGTTTTCATGTTTTGAGATAATTTGTCAAACCCGTGTGACATTAATGTTGCAAAAGCCTTATTTCAACACCTTTATTCGAGGCAGCAGACATTAATCTAAACGTTTTTACTGCAGGGAACAGGAAAACAACTATTTCTATGGTTTTGGGCAATTAATTTGATGGTACTTTGCGATAGTGTTCTGTGCCGTTGACTGTAAATAAACGAGAAAGGCTTTAAAAATAGCGCCATTCTTAGTAGGTTTGATATTAAAACTCACCTACTGTGCTTTTTTCCAATGGTTTAGTTAGAAGGTTCAAAGTTCAAACCACGGAAATCGAGAAAATATAACATTTTTTCCCGAAAAATATATATTTTTACGTGAAGCTTTTCATTAAAAGCTGACATTTTCTGTAATGAAAATTCAAGATTTGAAATATAGGTTGGCATTGTAAAATTAATTTTTTTGCTATCTACAATACTAAATCTTTTTGGGTAACCTCTCCCCCATTCGCTTTTAAATGTTTTCAAGTTATCAAAGAAACAGCAGATAGTTATATTTTTTCTAATCATTGGGCCTTAGAAAGAGAGTTTAAGTATTTCGACACCAATAAAAAAATGCAGATAAGATTTAGCTAAAAGAGGAGATTCACCAGAACCTAGTAAAGGTTTCTGTTAGGGTTAAAAGCTGTTATAATTGTTACTCTTCGCTGACAACTATATTTAGGGGCCGTATCTGTAAAGCGATCTTCTCTAAACCTTTCTCGATACCTTTTTTTTCCTTTTCCCCATTGCTTACGCTTTTCAAAGTTCTGATTTTGAGATATGGTGGAATAACCAAACTTTTAGATTTTTGAAATACTCATGTGTTTCAAGTTTTGATATTTAGCTATTATTCGAAAGTAGCTGACCTTAACACCGTTTTAAGTAAAAAAAAATACTGTAAAAATGGGCTGACTTTAATGAGTTTTCATCTTTGAAACTAAATACATTTTTTAAAGCATTTGTGTCGGTAAATGTTATGTCACATTTATTGTTTACTATCAAAAAAGACATTTTTTTAAATGTATATGTTTTTGGGGAGTCAAAAAAAATGGTGATCAAAGTCAACTTTCAGACAGGAGCGACTTTGAGACATTTACTTTTTTTTTATAAGTTTATCACTGCGATACGCCAATCCCAAAAATATTGAAAAAATGCGAGTTTGAATAGTCTTACGAGTATATTAAAGTAGTTATAATTTATATCACCACGCACGAAAATGAAACGAAACTATTATAATCGTTGATAATTTATGAAATGTATTAAAATGTTTCTCTATTTTAAAATATCTAAGAAAACAGCGTCACAATTCAACCGACCTTATTATATTTAAACATAACTTTCTAATCCGACATATATCGAATTATTATTTCAGATATCCGCGATGATCAAAGTTATAAGTATAGTTTTTATTATAAAAAAATCGTTTGTCTTCTTCATGGAATAAAACTTGACATTTTCAACTTCCTCCGATAAATTAGATTTATTTTTAGCATTTTACAGCAGTATTTAAATTGCCTACCATTATATTATGTAGATTGGTTGTAACGAAATCAAGCATAGGATCGTAATGTCATCATTTGTATGGAAAATAGCAATGAGCATCAACTTGAATAACTGCCGTACGTAAATGGGGGAGTCCCATACATTGCAGTAACGTTTCCAACGGTGGGTAACTAAACAAAGCCGTTATGGTGTTGCTACGTAACGCACCGTGTGACGTAGTAATAACGCCTAATAAAGAACAAACGCCCCATGGGCCCGGAAACTGAGGTATGTGAACGACTACACAACTTGTGGTAAGTAGGCTGCGACTCGCTTAAATGTACTGTGAACTTCGGACGTTAGTCGGCACCATGCTTTTAACCGACTTTTGGGTGACAATAAGGAACTCCAGTGAAAAATATTATGGCTTTAAAAAATTATGTTCATATATACCAATAAAAGCTGATTCTGAATATATAAGTTTTATATAATAATATTAAACGCAGAGTTTTAAAAAAATATATTAAAAAAAAAAAAACATTTTTAATCGGGTCGTAAAAACACGCCGTCAAACTGGCATTGAAATTTTAGTGCTGACGTCACTGTTCGACGTGTCGTGACGTCATCGTTAAGTCATTATATGGGAATGTATGATATGACACAAGCCATCGTATTAATTAATTCGTTTATTTACATACTGTTTATAGAGATTTAGTTGTTGTGTTTATTGAAACATTATTTAGGCATAAATAATGTTTCAAATTAGTTTTTCTCTATTATTGAAAATATTCAAAAACTATTGCACAAAAAAAAATAGTAATGCTACTTCTAGGGAGAATACTTCGAACAACGGAATTCCAAATGGCGGCAGTTGATCAGCTGATTGCCCGATCTTATAGTAATTTTTCAGGAGTGATGACGTCGCACGATTCATCATACATACGGTGGTTTTCGGGGGTCTTGAAAAATTAGAACTTTGACAATTATTTTAATTATTAAAACTAACTCTAAAAATAAAAATAAAAATGCAGGTTTTTAAGTTAGAAGGTCATTATTCATTAATTTTTTTTTAATTGGACTAGAGTTCTCTATTATGAATCTCAATTGCTACAAATAAAAAAAACTATTGAAAAGTAATTTTAAAGGACATAATGTTCTCTCAGAACAACAGAAAAATAATTTAAAAGATCATAATGTATTAGAACAAAATGAACTCTTCGTAACCGATAGTATGATATTGATTTGTGATATTTCTGACAGCATCTATAAAGTTCTTTTAGTCGTTTTTTGGTTGGTTATATACATCATTGTTTATGAAGTGAAAACTTATTTAGCACCGTTGTTATTTATAACCCTATGAAACGAAGAAGCGACACTAAAAAGAGACAAATATACGAGATATATATATCTCGTATATGAGGAAGGGGAGGGGGACTATAACATCTGACCATTCCTGGGAGTTCTTGATACCTTTATCTGCTGAAAAATAACTTCACATCTCTAAACCTGCATTACAATAGGAACTATTCCTCCTCTTAGTATTACTCTTAACATGCGCTGAGAATTACTTCAACAGGTAAATAAGCATTAAGCATGTTAAAAGACTCTTCGAAGTGTTTTTAAAAAAAATCTAAAACAATATTCCTAATTAAGTGTTCTAATTGCATATCCCTATTGTACACTTTGAGTTTGTTCCTGCTGCCTTCCCTGCCTCTCCCACCGACCAATAAAGTACATACCCATCCATTACATTGCCTATTTAAGGGCTGCCGGAAGCTACCAGGGTTTTCCAAGGGATTTTTATCCTCCGTAAGTTACGGTTGATGCATTGCTCCACCACTTTACGGGCCCGGCAATTAACGCTTCCCCTGAAATCAGGAGACCAACACGCTGAGAATTTTGTACGCGGCGGAGCCATGCTTTAACGAGAACTTTTACGCATTTCATCCGGGAACTGTGGGGATTTTGTACATATTTATTGAGGTATCTGATATTACGCGGGTTTTACTGTTCATACAGCTGTGACGACTTATGATGCTGATATGACAGAATTGTGTGGGTACTACGGATATTCACAACATAGTCGAGATTGAAAAATGTAAAAACGTAAAAATGTTGAATCCCTAATACTTGAGATTTGTTTCATCTGATATGCAGTTGTTCATTCACTAATTTTGTCAAACTACTAACAACGCTCTCTTTCACGTATTTAATTATCTGCCAACAAGAAAGACAAGTGAATTATTGCTTTATTAAATTAAATATAATTCATTGTGAAACGCTGGAAAAATACATAAAATACAAATGTGCACTAATTATTGATTCTGATATTTTTATAATTAAAAGTGTGTGAAATCAAATTCACTGTATTATGATTTTAAAGGAAATTACAAATTTTAGTTGAAAGTAAAAAAATGATAATATAACTGGGGTGATTTTTCACAAATACGGCGCTTTACAAATTATTCAACTAATATTATAACAATTATTACAAGCAATAATTGTCAGCCTGAAACACTCATTTACATTGAAAAATCTTCCGAGAAAAGATACTTGCCGCCAACGGGACTTGAACCCGTGTCCTTCCGATTGCCGGTCGAATGCTCTGACCACTGAGCTATGGGGGCTTATCAAATACCCGCCAAATAATTCAATATATACTAGTGTTTCATTCGACAATAACTGCTTGTTATATTTTTTCCCACCTGAAAACAACCAACTTTATTTTTGCGAGAAAGACATTGTTAGTGTTAAATCCCTCGCTAGGTGGCGTCGAGACAAATTATGTCTGCATTTATTGGGGAAATACTTAAACTTGTTAAATATTAATTATTATTTTTTAATTTATAAACTAACGTTTAGACAAGATTTTTATGCATAGCACAAAGCATTTTTTCTCGCAAAAATAAAGTTGGTTGTTTTCAGGTGGGAAAAAATATAACAAGCAGTAATTGTTGAATGAAACACTAGTATATATTGAATTATTTGGCGGGTATTTGATAAGCCCCCATAGCTCAGTGATCAGAGCATTCGACCGGCAATCGGAAGGACACGGGTTCAAGTCCCGTTGGCGGCAAGTATCTTTTCTCGGAAGATTGTTCAATGTAAATGAGTGTTTCAGGCTGACAATTATTGCTTGTAATAATTGTTACCCTTTGTGCTATGCATAAAAATCTTGTCTTAACGTTAGTTTATAAATTAAAAAATAATAATTAATATTATTACAATTTGAAGTTATTCTTCTGCTCCTATAAACTTTATTTGACAAAATTTCACTGATAAAATATGGTGGTTTCACAGATATTCAAATGTACAACACATCCATAGACATCCAAATGGATAGACTGGAGTAAAACTGGAATGGAGTAAAACCAAACTATGGAGGGCGAAGAGGGGAGAGATGACTGTGATTCGTTAAACAATCAATCTGACAGTATATAGGCATCTCGCATTACAATATCACCATTTAGTTCTTAAAAGCAAAATCTGCTTTGAATGAATAGACCTTTTTACATGGGAGCGCGAATTGCTTGCCACGTTAATAACATATTTGCTAAGGCCAAATGCTCGCCCCAAAAAGACTCGCCCCAAAACAAATAGCAATATTTTGTTGCCGTGTTTAGTTAAAACACTTTTACAAATGTTTCATAATTTACTTATCCCTGTAACCAGCAACGAGCACACTGGAGAACCGCCCACATTACCTATGTACACATTGATATGTAGGTATATTGTATAGCACAAGCTACCGTTTTGGCGTGTTATTTCGTTAAATGTATGGATGTTAGTTTCTCGCTGTTCACGGCAAGAATGATGACGTCACACATTTTAGATTCAAGCGAGGCTCTATCCCCTCCCCATGGAGCGAGCTGGTTCCAAGGAGGAGCTCCAGCCGGCGCCATGTGGAGGGGGAAATAATACGTTTTTATCACTTAGGGCAGGTCCAGATATATTCATATGTCCTTGAACACATCAAAATTTTAAAAAGATACATGAAATGAATTGAATCGTGCACCAGAAATTTTAAAATGGTGAAATGTGAATAGAACTATTAATAATCGAGGCACTTTTACCCTTTTCTTTTGAAGGAGTTAATAATTTCTAAATACTTCCTTCAGACTCACACGTTCCCTAAATTAGGATTCCTTGCTTCTACTGGCTTTGCGCACTCAGAAATCTTGAATCAAATGAAAAAAAAGTAGCATCATTTTATTTAAAAGGACAACAAGCTGTTTTTACCATACCATTACACTTAAACCTTAAGCTAAGGGAATCCGGACATCCATTAAACCTAAATACTGGTAGATACATTCCTACACCCTGGCGTATTCAAAAATGTATTATCTGTAGAATAATTTTCGTGTCGTTTCACAATAAAATAATGTCAAAATTATTATTGTTAATCATCCCACTTTTTTTATGCAGGGTCTTTCCA
The DNA here is from genome assembly GCA_929108145.2 of Limnephilus rhombicus. NCBI lineage: Eukaryota > Metazoa > Arthropoda > Insecta > Trichoptera > Limnephilidae > Limnephilus > Limnephilus rhombicus. The sequence goes on along the minus strand of OV815277.1, from coordinate 28,544,480 downwards.
TGAGACTTTCTTGTTACAAAGATAAATAGGATCACCGTTTCGGCAATTGCTAGCCGTTTTATTTTATAGAGGCCATCACGGCATGTCGGGACGATTGCGGTGGGATTTCTTTCTTTCAATTTTGCATGTTCAACATCAATCTTCTTGTGAATACTCGAAAAAAGTTCTACTTAAGCTGATGGCATATTTAGTTTTATTGCAAATTGTTGTAAGGGGGCGAAGAAGACATTGGACTTAAAAAACTGGAGGCATTTAGAGATTTCGTGGAAATAATAAGTAGGAGAAGAATGTTGAAAAAAGGTTTGGATGGAAAATCGTATTAGTGTACCCAATAAAAATAATAATTTTCTTTATTCCGAAATGTAGAGAGGACAGTACAATCTCACACATCCAAAAGAAGTTAAAAATCGATAAACACAAGTGATAACATAAAAAAGAATAAAATAAACCAAAGAACCATGTAATAAGTGTGGTGGATTTGCATCGGGGATGGTGCAAGGTTCTCGTAGTCGAGGGCATCCTACTAGTTCGATTCGGTTCTTCTTACTAGAGTTTTAATGTTCAAGCAAGTGCCTAGTATACAATGTTGTATTAAGTGGAGATTTCGAGTGAAGAGACACAATGGACAAAGTACATCCCTTATATTGTCATACACACAACACTTATTAAAAATATCGTTTTTAACCTTATATAATATTATTTATTTTTAAATTTACGTTAATTTTAAATATCTAGTTTTTAAGATTAATTTATCTTAATCGTATGTTTTTTATTTACTTTTTTTTCCGTTTTTTCACCAATATTATAATTTTGTATATGAAATGGAGCACTCAGCACGGGTAAAACACCCAGTGAGGCCAACATCATTGAATTGTGTATAAAATGTAAATATATTGCATCAAATAAAATAAAATAAATAAATACACGCTGTCTCTTTCATGCGTACGATCTCTCTCATATCATCGTACATACAAAAATCACGACAATAAGAGCCACAGTAAACAACCAATCTAATGTATAAATTTGGTAAGTTCCTATCAATCGTCCAGTCGATTAGTTATATTATAAACTAGCTGGTTCCCGGCATGCGTTGCTACGCCATTTAATAAAGAAATTGTTTCTCCCTGCGTGTCTTTTCCCATTCGTCCCGTTCTCCTTCTCTCGCGGTCCCACACCGCCTTCCCTCACCCCACTCCCCTCGCCCATTTCCCCAGTCCCGCGAACCCTCCTCCCGAGTTCCCCCCTCCCGCATTCCATTCATTCAGTCCCGGTGTATTCAGTTTTCAAACAGCTCGCGTGCCACCTATTGGAATTTTTTATACAAATTTCATAATGTCAGAGTTCACCAGCAGTTTTATACAAACCTTGTCCTGACCATGACAATCACAACAAAAAAAGAATTATCTAATTTGGTGCAGTCGTTTGCGCGTACATACATTTCGGCGATTCATTTTTATTTATATAGATATATAGATAGATAAAATAATTAAAGTGGAAATAAGTTTCATATTTGTTTTATCATAAAATATCAAATTTTGATTATACACATATTAAATATTATTTACACCTATCTGTGTTTAACGTATTAAATATGCTATAAAATAACACCAGGAGGCGGTCCTGTACACAAGTATGGCTTTTTGAAATATCCTAATGATGACCCAGAAAACATCAACATTTTGTTTAATTCCCTACAAGTTTTTCTACGTTATAAATGATTTAGTGGTGTTTAAGAGTGATCTGAATATTGTACCACATAGAGGTACACTGTCACACATAACTGCGTACTCAACTCAAATTTCGATTTTTTGGAAATTTCTGACTAATCAACTGGACGATCGGCATGTGTATACTTAAGTATGTTTCATCATTATTCATTACGTTATCTCAGAATGAGATTCGGGGTCTAATTAATGTTTTGGAACTACGTCAAATCACTACGCAAGGATGGTGGTATAACAGACATCATGATGCATGGTGATCGAGAAGTTAGAGGAGCGGATATAGCCAATGCATTCGCAAATCATTTCCAATCAGTGTATAGTAATGAACCTCCATTGCTAAATCCCACTGCTGCTGCCAACATGAATGTGAAGGGAGCCCAAAACATTGACATAAGTCATATAGATGAATCAGATGTTAAATCTTTGATAAAAAAATGAAACATACAAATTCGCTTGAACCAGATTTTCTACCAGTCTTTTTTTTAAAAGGATGTGTTGAATTTTTAAAACTGCCTTTGAGTTTTATATTCAACCTCTCTTTAAAAACTGGTGTATTTCCTGATTCCTGGAAAATCTCAAAAATTTGTCCTATTTTCAAAACTGGATCAAGGACATCCGTTGAAAACTACAGACCGGTGGCAATACTTTCTGCCCCAGCTAAGTTATTTGAATCGATACTTCATAAACACTTGCAGTTTCAAGTAGAGCCGTTCTTAATATCGGAACAGCATGGGTTTAGAAAAGGCCGATCAACTGACACCAATCTATTGGTATTCACAGATTATGTTTCCAAATCTTTAGATAAAGGCTACCAAGTAGATTGCTCGTACAATGATTTCTCAAAGGCATTTGACACCGTAAACCATGATATCTTATTAAAGAAATTGTCAACGATAGGTTTTTCTTTCCGGTTTCTTATATTCTTTGCCAGCTATTTTACTGAAAGAAAACAATTTGTATCACATGGAATATTCTTATCAAAATTATTTCTTGTTTTCTCAGGAGAACCTCAGGGCTCTAATTTAGGACCACTTCTCTTTTTGATTTTTATTAATGATGTAACGGAAATTATTCTGCATTCCAGGTCACTTCTTTTCGCAGATGATCTAAAACTTTTCTTGGAAATACAAACTTTTGAAGACTGCATTCGACTCCAATCAGACATTGATAGAATTGTTGACTGGAGTAAACGGAATCAGATTGAATTCAATATCTCTAAATGTTTCATTCTTTCTTTCACTAGAGCGTATCATACCTGGTTTTACCGGTATACTATGAGGGCTCTAAATTTAAAACGTGTCTCCACTATGAAAGATCTTGGTATTTTGTTTGATAGTAGGTTAACTTTTCATGATCATATCATAATGACGTGTAGTACTTCATTGAGAATGTTGGGTTTCGTCCTATGCACTACGAGAAACTTCAGAGACACCCGGGTTCTCACAGTACTATACAATGCTTTGGTTAGGAGTAGGCTTGAGAGTGGGTCGGTGATTTGGAGTCCACACCAAGTAAAGTATTCCCTCATGTTGGAGAGAGTTCAGAAGAAATTTCTGAGATTTCTTTACCTGAGGAAATATGGCTACTATCCGTGGCTCTACCCTATCCACTTTCTCTTGGGCATGCTCGGTGTGAACCTTCTACGGGTCAAAAGGGATGTGCTCATTGTAACACATTTCTTCAGACTGATTCGTGGAAGGTTCGAAAACTCGGCTATCATGGAGAGCATAAGTTTCTATGTTCCCGATGGTTATCTCCGTCATCGACAGCATAGACTGTTTTATCTCCCGGCTTGCAGAACTAACTTGCCAATGGTTATGCCAGTCGGGAGAGCAATCTCGCTGTTGAACAGAATTAATTCGGATATCGACATATTTAGCGTCAGTGAAGCTGCCTTTAAAAGGCAAGCTCAATTAATGCTTACATAGTTTTTTTTTTCTTTTTTGCCTACCATTTATATATTTAATTTAATGTTTAAGGTAATACTGTTAATTTTTTTTTTTAAAAACGCATTAAAATTTTAAATTTTGTAATGTTTTTAAAGAATAAATAAATTGAATTGAAATTGAAAAAAAAAATTTATGTCAATACAAATTAGTTTTCACAGCAACAATGTGATGGGGAAAAAATGAAACACCACTTTATTTGGCTCAGTTTCAACACGTTTAAATTTATATATAGGTTCGACGGTTATCATTAATTCGTACATTGAACCTGCTGCTCTTTTGTTTTGAAATGTTGAACAAGGTTTTAAAAAAATCTGGTGTAATTCCAAGGAATTCTACCCTTGTTAGGGCAGCAAATCCAGGAACGGGTTATAATATATTCAAACTAGATGTTGAATCAATCTGAAGAAAAAGATTTTTTAATGTCTGTTTATGACATACCTAATCAATTTATACACAAATGAATTACTTTTGTTTATAGGAAGATTAAATTGAACTTTGGTTTTGTCTGATCTGAGGTAGGAAGAATTTTTATCATTTTATTATGGCTTATTCGTTTTATTCTGAAATGTTTAAACTGAGATTTTTAACATTCCTTTGTTATATTGTTGTTTTGTTTCCTCTAAAAAAAATTAAAAGAGTAAAAAAAGAGTTAAAAAATATTCTTTTTTAAGTAGAGGTGTACAATCTGTGCATAATGCTTTGTATTCCAAAGAGTGATTCTTCAAAAATTTAAAACTTGTCTTTGCGGTTGCCGCTTTATTCGATCATGAAATAGTTCTTTGATCATAAAGTATGTTAATATGGTACACAATATTTATTATAAAAGAAAGTCGCAAAAACTCATAAATGAGTCCCGGTACGATCAATGGCGTTGTATGGTGTGGTAGATCTCTATCCCCCCTCCAGGATCACTGTTCCCGTTTTTATCTAAAGGGCGTGCTTTTGAAGATGTAAGGGCTGGAAGTTTCGCCCTCTTGAAATTTCTAGAACAGTCTTTCGGAAAGTTCTAGAAGGTTCGATGAGCTCTATAAAGTTTTGGAAGGAGTGGCAGAGTATGTCGTGAAATGTTCGGGAATAGGGAACTGGGAACATCATCGTGGAAAATTCCAGAACACTCTCGAATGTTATCTGAGCGAAGCCGGGTAACCCAGCTAGTACACTATATGTACGTGGGAATATTTTATAGAAAATAATAATAAAATTGTTAAGCTTGTTAGTACTTGTTAAAATATTCATAAAGTTTCTGCACAAAACTAAATAACAAATCAATAAGTTGTGTGTCAATATGATAATAATCTCTGCACAAAACTAAATAACAAATCAATATTCTGTGTGAATATGGTAATAAAGGAATTAATGGGCAGTATTAATGAGTTAACATTCGGTTACAAAATCGTGAGTATGGTAATGATTATTTTATTCTTCGCCTTCTTACAATTTATTTAAACTCGTAAAAATAAATTTCACGGTAGGCAGCATATCAATGCGAAATAATATGAAAAAGCAAATTGAGTTATTTTAAAAGCGGGTAAATATTTCAAAAGTATTTCGTGGCCCTTAAAACGCCTTCATCTGACTTTAATATAAATTTTCAAAATTAAAAGAAATCTCGATTGTGATGATGGATTTCGTATATTGAAAGATATTTAACTTTTCACTTGTTTTAAAACTTAATATCTTTCCTCGTTGAAAATTAAAAAATATATATCTATAATTATGTATGTTTCTATGGAAAAACCATATCTTAAAAAAACCTTTCACTATAGTTTTTGTAATGCCTGTAAAGAACGCCTTTTTTTACGCCTCTTTTATTCGCTTTATTCGGCAGATAAAATAGAGTTTCCCTTTTTCTCTATTGCCGCTGTCATCTCGGGAATTAATGGCCAAAGTCGTTTATTTAATATGATTGGTGGTGGTCCGGTGATGCTGCCAGTAATTCGCGACGGATTTATTGTAAAGAACTTCCAAATGGTGGAGGAAATCCGAAAATAATCTAGGTCTTAACAAAATGTTGGGATTGCTTTTTTGCAAGTAAGTTGATTAAAAGTACCTATAAGAAGAGATGGTTATTTACGAAGGAGTATTATATGAAGGAACAAGTATAATGTAATCAATTCATTGAATTCACAATATTGTCAAGTATTCTGAATCCTTAACATAATTAAATCAGCGTGGTAGATGCTCTCAGCCCTGGGGAAATACCATTCAGAATCGATACTTGAAATGGTTTTTGCCTTTTTCGGTCACCAGATTTGAATAGCTAGGTAAGATCTATTCTTCCTCTTCTCAATCTCTTTCCCTCCAGCCGCATCCAAAATTGGTATACATAAGTAGTAGTTCAACCGGGTACAGCTCCGGGCAACTGTGGGGTTCGTATTAACCCTCCGCCCGTCGCGTCTTTTTTTTTAACGCGAGGTGTCGCGCGGGATCGCTGAGGACCCCAAAAATAAATATGATTTAATTGTTGTTATAGCTTACATTTTATGTGTCATTTTAACTGATTATAGTCAGGTGATAATGAGTGCATTGAAATAAAAAAAATATATATTAAAAATAAGATATTTATTTTCAATGTAAAAGCTTAAAAATCAACAAGGCAATTGAGCTGAGTATGACATCTTGTTCACATTTTTGCGAGGAATGAGATGAACCTAAAATTAAGTATTAAAACTTCCCTTATCACGATCAAAAACCATGTTAAAACTGCGTGTGAGAAACAAAACCCTCTATATCATTCAAAAAGGTAGATACTATCAAAACCCGCTTTGTTGGACTTCAACCAATCACGAGAAGTTATTTTGCCAAGATGGCGGGTTTAGAAACACGCGCGCCAGGTCAGTTGAGTTTCAAAAGCCTCTATATCGTGAGTAAATCATATAGTGAGTACTAAAATCCGCTATATCCATTTTATTTATCGAAATTATTTAAATATTGCTAGACATACAATGAAAAATTAACGCTTTTCGAATTTAAATTATTTCATTTCATTATATTATAAAAATAAAAATACTTATTTACGCTAGAGATGTGACAGTTTTTTTCGATTTTCTCCGAATCACGGATTTAGAAATTAAACGACTATTAGAGATTAATACAGACTTATTATTATTATTATTATTACAATAAAAATCAACAAAATATAATGAAAAAACATGTAAACTTGGATTTTCATTGTATTTTGTTGTTTTTATGAGCCTCACACCGAAACACAAGTCTGTATCTCACATTGCACATGCGCAGACTGAATGTTGGCGGGCGGCGCTCGCGTCAAGTATAGTCGTTTTTAGGAAGGTACCTAAGGTGAGGAATCAGTGAGAACATTTAAAATGTACATAATTAGCATACCTGTAAAACTTGTGTTTTTAAAGACCCCACGCGACGGGTCGAGGGTTAAAAAAGTAGAACGTATTATGCTTATTTGTAGCAGCTTTCATAATATGCTTTGTCGTCATTGACGTTTGACCTACAGCTTAGGTCGCCTGGTAAGTTCAATTTCTGAGTAAGTTCAATTTCAATTTCTAATTTTCGCGATCAGGGCGAATTGGCATAACGTACAAAAATGCATAAATGTCGTTTTCTAAACGCCTAATAATTTCCTTTTCAAAAACAGATATTTTTTTCTTGTACTTTTAATCATATTACGATAGAAAAAAATGATAGTTATAATTTGTTATCAAACCGAAAATTCTTTCATAAAGTATCAGCATAGGGTAAATGCATTGTGGTGGTGTTTAAAAATCAAGTTCACTATTTTATAAAGATTAAAAATGAGATTTATTTATGGAGTGTTCTGTTGTAAAGTTTTTATTTGTCGGTAAAATCAAACTAACGTATTCATTCGACCATTCCAATAAATCCCAACATTCTATCAAATTCCACAAAACTGGAAGAACGTAATTAAATTATTCATCCATTCCACTAAAAACAAACAGGCACTCGAAGTGCTCAATCACTAATCGATTTATTCATCAATCAGATTTTTTGTCGTATTTTCTCACATGAATTCGAGAGGAAAATACTTATCTGAAAAATATTGAATGCGTTCGTACCGTGGTCTACTCGTTCAAGGTTGTCTTTATTGAGCCATAAATGTACGAAACCCTCGAACATTAAACGCATTTGTTATAAAAATGACCATTAATCTTTCCGGTAATTCCTTTACCTGAGTCGGCGTAGGTATTTTTCATGTGAAACATATTTCATTCAAGTTACAAATAATAAACGTGTGTGGAAAACCTTCGGGTAATTACAAGACCGGAATATACCTATTACACATTACGTTAACATTATACGGTGCATTAATATAACAAGAGTTGCGTAGGGTAATCGTACTCAATTTTTACATCAGGTTTTTTAAATTGTCGCTTCCTATATTTTATTCCAAATATTTATTTATTAATACGATAAACCTCGTGCATTTTATAGATCAAAAAGTTATATTAAAAAGTTTACATGCATGGCGATTGCGTTCACGTACTCGTATAATCATATATTGGTAAACATACGCACTCTGATTCTGTTCTTGTGTGTAAAGTGAACTCTTTATCTTCTACCGGTTTCGACACATCCGTGTCAGTCACTTAGTTTGTTAGTAACAAAGTTATATAAAGTAAGCATAAGCACTCTAATTTAAATCTGCGTGGATGTAAAGTGAACATGTAGATTTCTCACTTATTTTTTATATATATATCTGCTACCGGTTTCGATACATCCATGCCATTCACTAGCAAACTTAGTTAAAATTGATAGTAGATAAATAAAGAATAAGTAATCACATCAGTTCTGTCTAAAAGGTGATGGAACGTGTGATCAACGACAAACTGCTCACATACCTCGAGAAGAACAAAATTATTAACGACCGTCAATACGGATTCCGGCGGAACCGCTCGTGCGGTGATCTTCTCGCGTACGTGACGCATGTTTGGGGACGCATGCCTGGAACGTTTCGGTGAAACCCAAACGGTTGCACTGGACATCTCCAAGGCCTTTGACCGGGTTTGGCACCGAGGACTTGTCAACAAACTGCATTTTTACGGACTTTCCGCATCCTTGTGTACGTGGATTGCCGACTTCTTGAGGGAGAGGTCGATTCAGACGGTAGTCGATGGTTTTACCTCTTCCTTACACTCGATAAATGCTGGCGTCCCACAGGGTTCGGTTCTGTCTCCGACTTTGTTTTTGTTGCACATCAACGACCTTTTGTCATGTGGAGTTATTTGAAGCTACCAACCCACGTAACAGCATATGCTTTCCTCTATACACTAACCTAATTCTATATATAACAAAGTTATCTGCATGAGAATTGCCTCTTTGCACCTACGAAACTAACATTGTTTATTACTGGGCTCGCTGTACACACGACCCGCTTCAAGGCGACCGAAAGCGCTTCAGAATTAAGGAAATAGCGCAGGTGAAGCATGCACGATTTTTTCGCAAACATCACCGCGTATTTTCGTTATTTGTTTTTGGGGTGTTATGCCGTGTTGCGCTACCTCCTTCTTTAGCCAACGTTTCGGACATCGTTGCAGTGTCCATCATCAGGGCAGATCCGGTAGATGTGTAATTTTTAGTCGTGAAGTGTGTGCTTATTTACTTCGAAGCGATACCGTGTCGCCAGCACCACTAACTTTCACCAGTACCACCGCGTATACTTACCCACACTGCACAGTTACCCCACATGCCTCTATCGCGTGTATATCTTTGTAAATATATTTTATTAATATTTTTATTTGTAGTACTGGTACAGAGCCGCCCTGCATAGCTCCCGTATGCTTTGACAGTTGATCCCATTATTGACGTCTCTTGGTTAGGCGAAGTCTCTTTATTCTAAAACACGGCTCTTAAATAATCTCATTTTCTTCTAAGGAGAATATTGACATCATAAAAGAATCAATGTTTACATTTCCTACAGCTAGTAGTTCTTTCCATTCTGAACATATGTACATTCACATCATTATGTGGAAGTGTCATGTTAAAAATGTGGATGAAAAATTGAATGAAATAAAAAAGCATGTCTTTTGTATGGTTCATTTTTCGGTTGTTTATGACGCTGTGCGTAGTATGAAGTATTTCCACATATTACAAGTTCAATGAACTTTTAAATTTCAAATTTAAAAGTTCATTGATTGCGAGAACTAAACGATAATGTAGTTAGGTATCAAAATACTGCGTTTAATATTTGTATTTCATTGGCAATTTTTTTTACTCGAGAACGGCTGGGCCGATTTAGCTGATTTTGGTTTTGAAATGTTTGTCGTAGGTAGTCCAGGAAAGGTTTAAAGGGTTAGAAAATATGGAAAAATTACTCGGAAGATAGTAAAAACAACAATTTCATATTCCCATATGAACTGTTCTACATCCTTTCCTGACAAATATTTGACGTTTGTCCCTTCGTTACAGTAGACTCGGGTCCAATCGAATTGAAGCAAATAAAATAATAATAATATAAACTTTTTTAAAGAGTTTTTTTTAGATGGTTTTTACGGAAAGAAAAATTAAGAAAATTGCGCAGAAAATTGAATAATTGAAAACTTCGTACGTTTGACAGTTCGCGACTTTGACGAAATAAATTTAGCACGCAGCTGGTTTTTTTTTTGTATTGTCTAGGGATTTTTTAAATTATTAATATTTTAAATATGTACCTCTGTTGGGTACCAAATTTGCCCATTTCGCTTGGTCACGCCATTACTTCAGACTTCAGAGCGACTTTACTGATTTCATTCAAACATTGGGGATTTGATGTGTGCGATGGTTTTTATATACAATAGTGAGTTTTGGCATTATGAAATTATGAATTGCTAACCGTTCATCCGATTTCGATGAAACTTTGGTGAGTTGTTGTGAACACGCCCGCAAAGGTTTTTATATATAGTGAGCTCTTGAAATTTGTAAAAAAAAGTGCAATTGGTGCCACGTGAACTGTTTGAAAACCGAATGTACCGGGACTGAATGTATGGAATGCGGGAGGGGGAGGCGGTTGGGAGAGGGTTGAGGGAGGAGGGAGGGAAGGGGAGGGGAACTCGGGAAAGGGGGTTCACGGGAGGGGTGGGGAGGGAAACCGGGGAGGGGGGAGGGGAAATCGGGAGGGGGTTTCACGGGACAGGGGAAGCGGGTGAGGGGAGGAGTAAGGAGAGGTAAGGCGATAAAGGCGGAGTGGGAACGCGAGAGAGGAAAGGGTCGCGGGAGAGGAAGGGGAGGCGGAAGGGGATGCGGAAGGTGAACGGGGCGAATGGGAAAGGACACGCGAGAATAAACAATTGTATCAAAATGCATTACAATAAACGATGTGTTTTTGAATTTTTTTTTCCTTACTTATTCCAGTTCGGTGAGTAGAGTGAGGAGAGGGAAGGTGGAGGAGTGGGAACGCGAGAGGGGAAGGGGACGCGGGAGAAGAAGGGAAGGAGGAAGGTGAATGGGACGAATGGGAAAGGACGCGCAGGTAGAAACAATTTCTTTATTAAATGGCATAGCAACGCATGCCGGACCAGCTGGTAAATAATATAACATAAATAGTAAAAATAGTAAATATCTCTACAATTTTTTTAAAGTTTATACTAACGGTCTTCATTCGAAATGTAAATATGTTCGTCCCTCAAATATTTTTTTGATGGGCAATAATGATTCGGTAGCAAATATTTTATAAATCCTTTGAGTTTCACAAATCTATAATATCCAGAAATTTTTCACGAGACTGCCCTAATTGTTCATGAAAAAGGATTTCTTTTAAAAAAATAAGAAAATCGAATACGTCCATTAGAAAATGCTTTTCACGAATTATATAAATTATTTAATAAAACATTTTTTCAATGTACAGGAATTTATAATAATAATATTTTTTTCCTTCAATAAACGCATAATCACTTCAGCATTTTAACAAAATAAAAATAATCACTTTGTATACACCACTTATGTTACTTTTTTCGAAAACAATTTTTTTCAGAATAAAATGCAAATTAACAAAAACAAATAAGTGTAGACAAACAATAGACAAACAAGTGCAGACAAATATATAAGAATCTATAGACAAAAACATTACACAGAATCGTGTATAATTAGTTAAAGGTATCATGAAAAACAGTACACTTGTGTATATTCTATTGTTATTTTTGATAATTTTCATTTTATCCTGACGAAGAAACCATGGGTTTCGAAACACATTGATAGTTTTGATTAAATAAGTGTTGTATACAAAGTGATTTCGTGATTTGTTTTGATTTAATTAAATAAATACCCGATCTCTAACTACTTACGTATTATATTTTTTTATTCGTCACTACCTAGAATTCAATTCTTTCACCAAGCATTTCAATCAATTTTGAACTCAATGCTCAAAATGTTAAATAACATTTTTCGATAGGGCTTTCATCAAAATTCAAATAGCTGCAATGTGCTCATCTGGAATTTCAGCGAAAAATCTGAAGTATTTCATTAGGCCTCTGGCAGAAATTCGCGAAATCAATCTGGTTAACCATAGTTTGGCTTCGTCATACGACCTCATAGCTAGAATATGAAAATCATTAGAAGGTATTTCCATATCGGATGCGCCAGACGTCTTTTAGCTTCTAGAAGCTTGCGTTGATCAGAACATTATCCCCTTATATGTGGAACTGATGAAATGAAGCTCTACATGTTAGGAAAATGAATATTTGATTTTCTCTCCGCCGCGCCGTGCCGCTGGCGAATGAAAAGTACGTGTATCATTCTTCTTGACTTTTCATTTGCTCATGACATCTTTATATACAGTTTCTGTAAAAAGTAATACGCCATATTTGAGAAACGTTAATACATTAAAACTTATCTAAAAATATATGTTTGTGGAAAGGAATCACTTCCAGAATCCAGGCTTGATATTGATAGACGCGCAGATACAAATACCTCAAACTCTATTTTTGTCAATTCAAACCAATAATTTTCGATTAAATGAAATAACTTTGTAAACTCCACTATATATTGGTTTATATAGTGGTTTTTACAAAGTTATTTGTTTTCATTTACTTAAACACGACACCATTGAGTATATTAGCAAGGTTTGAAGAAATAATTTTCAGTTCTAATCATAATTTTATTGTTTCCATAGTTGCGAAAAACATGATATTATGGATACCAAGGTGTCCTATAAAGGTATTATTTTTATTTCCCAGTAAGGTCACCCACTTTTCCATTTAAAAAAAAAATAATAATCGGGTAAAACATTACGCTACAAATCAAAAAAGAAAACACGAATTTCGGAACAGAATGTTGAAATCTACGTAAACTAGCTACACACAGGAGGTCCCAAGGAAAATAATCCCCCTCAAGGGCTATGTCATATTTCGGGATGCTGTGTGGAGGGTCTTTTAAGGAAAGGAAGGAGAGGAAGTTCTGGGAAGGAAAAGGGTGTTAGGGGTGGGTAGGAATCCGTCCATGCGGTGCGGGGCGATGTTCCGTCCATGCGGTGCGGTGCGGGGCGATGTTCCGATAGAGTACTGGTGGAGAAGTAAAAGGAACTCCCTAAACCATTCTCTCCGATCCGAACTGCCATGCAGCTGGTGGGCAGACGCATCCGCCGCCAAGACCCGGACAAACCTCACCCCATGATCCCGGGCACCCCTGCTAAGTCACCAAACGTAGTAAACCACTTGGGGTGACCTCCGTCAGAGGTGTTGGTTATCCAATAAATGGTTCCCGCCTCCCACATTGAGTGCATACTTATTTAGTTTTACAACCCAATCGTTGTTTAGGAATAAGGTGGAGCGCAACAGAAATGAATGCAGTGTATTTATTAAATTATTTCTTCAAACCTCGCAAATTATTGTTAGTGTTTCGTTCACAAATTTAATATTATGTACCAACACTCATAAGTTGGTAAATTGTCGATGTGATTAACAATAAAAAATGATGCTATCGACAAGCTTTCCCATTTTTTTTTAATACATATTTAAATAAAAAGTTAGTTATGCCGACAAATACAGATTGTCCCGCTGATAGACAAAATGATTATCACCAAAAGCTTTCCGCCGTACACAGCTTTCGAAGTCGGCGTTCAGTAAATGTCTATCCGCCGAACACAGCTTTTGAAGGCAGTACTTTATAATAGTGTGTTGAGTACAGGCTGATCGTAAAGGCCCACCGGGTGACTAAATAATTATGATACGGATAGCGTGAGTACCTTTCACTTTCCATAAAAAAGCTTTTAGCCTGAAAGCTCGTTGGATGGATATAGTGATAACGGGAACGCAGCAGAGTAGCAGATAGACTTCAGCACACGTTATTTAAACCCTTGAGTGTTTTATTGTTTCTCATTGTACTCTCGTAATATTATTTTTTTTGTTGTGGATATTTTTGAATCAATTTTTATACATCAGCTGCCGTCACGGTACTATCATAATAACATAATAACACGTGAATATCATTAAGAGGGTATTACCAGAGAAAGCCAGAAATATGTCATTTTTAAATCAGATTTTAGACGTATTGACTCTTTTCCACAAAAAAATATAAAAAAAATGGATTTCGAAATATTGTTCTTTTATCTAGCATTCGCACGTTTTATATTTTGAGAAAAAATGTTTATTTTTAGTATAATAAGGTTATACCATAGGTCATTGGCAGATGTGTTAAATTTTCAAAAAAGATTTTGTATTATACCGCAGCCATTTCAAATCATATAATCGTGCAGTAAAATAAATCAATACATTATCTGGGTATCGCATGTTTTAGAATTTTAATTTTAGTTTAAATAAAGTCATTAAAAATATATATACGTACATGTGTTTCTTAACAAAAATTGCTCCGCTTGTGTATTTATTTGCACATGTACAAACTAATATATTTCAGAATTTTTAACATTCTCATTTAACTTAGACATTATTGAAAAATGATAAATACTTATAATCAAAAAATAATTACAAAAAATACATTATTTTAAAAGTTTTATCGTCACGCCTTTCAGCATTTTTGGATGTAGGTATAAATTAAAGCAAATTTGGAATGAAATAAAATCGTTATTGAGTTATAAAGCTGATAATGAGAATGATTAATCTTTCTCATTGTAACCGCCCTGCACGATTGTAAGAACAACTTTCGACGAAATGTGGATTTTCGTCCACTGGCTGGTTAAATGCTCTAAACCTATAATAGCATTTTGAAAATATTTGGCCTGGAAACTAAGTAATATTATCATGTTAAAAGTAAAGCGCTCCCTAGACGTTCAACATTATGGTCAAGTTATTGCCAGATAATGCATTAGATTGATTGTCTGTAGGTTATATTGAAGGCTTACACAATAAATTGAGTCAATCAAAAAGATTCAATATTCATTGTGCAATATGATCTTATCTGAAAAATATTGAATCGTCTGTGGGTGATATTGCACAAAAATGGTTCATTTCTATCTCGTCAGTCAAGCGGTGAACATCTGATTATGATTGAGATGGCCACGAATGATAAAATAAGTAAAGAATAAGATTTTTTTTTTGAATTTCAGATATAATCATTCTCAAGAGTTCATCAAATAATGTACCGGCCATCCGCAGAAAATTTCGGTAATCAGCTGGTTCACATATTCTTAGTTCGCCTAACAAATTTTCATGAGGGTATTTATTGCTTTTATTGAACCATTCTTTTTTTTCTGCGTTTTTTTCTCCTTATTTTTCATTTTATGACTAGAGCAATGGCCTGATATGCTTTACTTTTCGACATATTGAGTGGTTAACTCTAGAAGTGTCAGCTGTAAACTAAATTATTGTACAATTTAGTTTACAACTGACAGAAATATATTGTGCAATTTATTGACTATAATATTGAACGTCTAGGAACCGCTTAAGAACAGAGACAGTTTTTTAGAACACAAGAATAATAGGGAATTTTAGAAAGAAAGACTTGAAATTAGTTGATGAGCTCTACCTGAGAGGGTATATAATATGTCCTCTCGAGTAGGACATGTTATGTACATGATTTTTTTTACATGAGCTTCACACAGGAGGTCCTGAGACAAATAATTTCCCTCGGAGCCTATGTCATCTTTGGGGATGCAGTGTGGAGTTTTTTTTAAGGAAAGTAAGGAGAGGAGAGTTCTTGGAAGAAAAGGGGATTAAGGGGTGGGTAGGAATCTGGGGTTCGGTGTGTCCTGGTCATCCGCCTCCAAGACCTAGAAAGACCTCACCTAATGAACCTGGGTACCCCTGCTAAAACACCATAAAATAATCCTGATAATATTTTTTTTTTATTTTTTTTTTTATTAATTATTTTTTTTGTTACATACATAAAAATATTACAAAAAACATTTCTTTTTATTAGAAGTAAAAAAAAAGAACTATAAAATTAAATATGTAGCTTAAAGATAAACAATATTACAATTTAACAAAAAAAAAGATATTACAATAGTATACATATATGTATGATAACAAAAAAAAATCCCACATAGGCATCGCCAGTTCGTGGGTATATTTAAGTTTTTTTTAATGCAGTTAAGTTACAACATGGCAAATTTAACTTTAAATTAGTAAATTAAAACATAATTATGGTTTAACATATTTATAGAACAAATAATTCCGTATTTACAAAACTAAAGTTAAGAAAAGAAGAAAAAAAAAAATATATATACATGAAAAACAAAAAAGGTTAAATAAAAATTAGGTTTTGTAAAGTTATAACAGGTATGATGTTATAGCAGGTATGTATTTGTGTCATTTGTAGTTACCCAAGTCTTTATTAATTTTTTGTATATGCTGTAAGAGGATATGTTTTTAGATTTAATTTCTATAGTCTGATACAGTGCATTATAGATTTTTGGTGCAATGGAAAAAGCATGTCTCTGCGCAAGCCTAGTTTTGCATAGGGGAACCTCAAATGCATTATTTACTCTACTGCTGGAGCGATTTTCGTTTTTTGTAAAATATACATTTCGTGAAAATATATATTTCAGACATTGCATACAGTAGATTTTTCTTATATCTAAGAGTTCAGCTTCTTGGAATAATTGCAAGGAGGGGTAGGTAACATCTTTATGCAACATTATTTTTATTATTAATTTTTGAGTAATTTCTAGTTGCTTAATATGGGTATCATAAATACCCCCCCATCCAATTATTCCATAAGATATTGATGGTTGCACCAATGCATGATATACCAGTTTCATTCTTTTAATATCAACTATGTAATTTAATCGTTTAAAAATGTAAGTCAAATACCTAAGTTTATTTACAAGGTTTTCTACGTGATTTGTCCATTTTAGTTGGCTGTCTATAATAATTCCTAAGTATTTAACTGTGTTCCCCGAATTCATTTCTATACAGTTAGAACACAAAACAGGGTTGCAAGAATTGTTGTGAAACCTTATATTTAGGTGAGTTAAGGGTGCCGCCCTTTTGGTATTATAGAATGGAATATACATAGTTTTTTCACAGTTCAGAGTTAGGAGGTTTTGGTTTAGCCATTCTTTGACAATGGATGTGCACTTATTTGCGTTTTCAGAGACTTCTTTCCATGATTTACCATGGACTGTGATTGCAGTATCATCAGCATACGAGAATAGTTTTCCCGGAATACTGATATTACACAGGTCATTGATATAAATTAGGAACAATAAAGGACCGATAACTGTTCCTTGTGGAACCCCATGTCTCACATATTCTGGTTTACTAATATTATCACCAATTTTAGTACATTGTCTGCGATCAAGTAAATAATTTGTTAATAGTGACAGACAATTATTTTTAATTCCAATATTATTTAGTTTTCTAATCAGTTTATTATGATTAACGGTATCAAATGCTTTTTTTAGGTCTAAAAAGATTGTTAAGCTTTTCATATTTAAGTCAAGATTGGTGTATATATTTTTTGTTAGATTAAATAAAGCGTCATCTGTACTAAGACCTGTTCTGAAACCATATTGATTTGCGGACAAAAGTGCATTTGATTCTAGAAACTCTAGTACTTGAATTTTAATAATTTTTTTCTAATATCTTCGCTAGTTGGGATATTAGCGATATTGGTCTGTAATTGTCAAGTTTAGAGATTGATCCAGATTTATGTATTGGTACAATATTGGAGAGTTTAAATGCGTCTGCGAAAACGTTTTTTTTCAAAACAGGAATTAAAAATGTGTTGTAAGGGCTTCGAAATGTGTTGTTTAATAGATTTGATAGCGATGGCGCTCAATTTATCTGGACCATTGGCTGTATTTGTGTTAAGATTGTCAATGTGTTTTATTATTTCAGCAACTTTCGACGAAATGTGGATTTTCGTCCACTGGCTGGTTAAATGCTCTAAACCTATAATAGCATTTTGAAAATATTTGGCCTGGAAACTAAGTAATATTATCATGTTAAAAGTAAAGCGCTCCCTAGACGTTCAACATTATGGTCAAGTTATTGCCAGATAATGCATTAGATTGATTGTATTTGTGTTAAGATTGTCAATGTGTTTTATTATTTCAGATTCGGTAATATGTTTAAATTGGGTTAAATTAGGACTATTTTCAGAGTGTTCATCCATTTGAGTGTGTTGATATATATGGTTTTGAAATGAGGGATTGTTATTTATTATATCTGAAGCAACATTTGTAAAAAAATCATTGAATTTATTTGCAATATTTCTTATATCCGTTATGACTATTTTATCATCTGTAACAATTTTTTCAGGGATTGTTTTTACTTTATGTTTTCTATTAGTGATTTCATTTATGCCTTGCCAGGTTTTTTTAGAATCATTATCAGCTGTTTGTAATTGTTTAGTATAATACTCTTGTTTACATTTTTTTATAAGAATATTGAAAAAATTTCTATAAATGATGTATTGCTGTCGTAAATTTTCATTAGGTGGAATGTTTTCAGCCATACAATAATTCTCATGATTTTTGTAAATTTTGTACAGTTTTTTTCCTGTGTTGGCTTGCAATTATCAAGCCACGCGTGATCCGTGGTTTAATTTTTTTATGTTTGCTTCTAGGTATTAGTGTTGGTTCAAGACTATTCTTGATATTATCATTTAATATTGAATAGAAGGTGTTTAGTGATTGATTTGGGTCATCATTGGATAAAACTGAGTTCCAAGTTTCTTTTTTTAAAAAACTGTTTAGGGTTTGATAGTTAATTTTATTTTTTCCCACTTGTTGGGCTTTAGTTGTATGATGATACTTTAAGGTACTGTGACCGAAAAAAGTTGGGAAATGATCGGTTATATCAATTTTTAGGACAGCTGATTTGGGTATACAATTTTTATTAGTTTTAAGAAATATGTGATCAAGACAAGAACCGTATCTGGTAGGGCTATTTATATAAGATAGATATCCTTCGCTGTATATAACATTTAGATATTCATTTGCAATTGGGCTCAGGATGGAATGTTCTATGTTAATATTTATATCCCCCACGATAAATGAGAAATCTGATTGGTTGCAATTATTTTCGTTTATGAAATATTTTAATTCTGTGATAAAAGATTTAGAATCTAAAGAAGGGGAGCGATAAACAGCAATTATAGAGTATTTTTTATTGTTTAGCTTGAATGATAAATGTATCGCATTTGAAAACTTAAATTTTGGGATGTTTATTATTACATCAGTTATTTTATGTGCACTATAGAAAATCGTTAGACCGTCATGCGAAGTATGTTTAGAAGGAAGTGAGTAAGTCTTATAATCAGAGATGGAGTAAGGGATTAGTTCACGCATTTGCGTTTCCGTAAGTATAATAACATTCGGTTGAAATCCTAGAGAGTTAAGGAAAATACAAAATTCATCAAAATGTTTATGAATACTGCGGATATTTAAATTTATTATATTGAAGTCAGTATTTCCTTCACTTATGTAGTTATTTAGTTCTGTAGTATCTTCACATACCTTTGTGTCTATTAACGTAAAATCATCAGTGAGATCCATTTTCACAGAGTATAAAAATTCTTCCTTTTTTTCTTGTCCCAGTATGTGATTAATGCAATGGTATGTCGTTTGCATCTTTTATGCGTATTATAGGCGAGTCGTCGCCCTTTCTAAGTAAGATTTGTCCGTCCTTCGTCCAAACATATTTGTATCCGAATGCTTTTGTTGATTTGGCTAACCATAGGAGCTGTTTATTTGCTGGCGTTAATTTTTCATTGATGAAGATTTTCTGTGTTGACTCCGAGTACTTCATTTCTTGAGAGGTAAGTATTCCTTTAATTTTTTTTTGTTTAATTACCTTATCCTTTGTCTCTTTTGAAGTGAATTGAATGGAAATAGTCCGCTTGGCCGGATTGTTATAGTAGTTTACCAAAGAATTATTTTTTAATAGGTCGCTGCAGTCAAGGGCTGACATCAGTAGTTCAATGGGTTTTCGTACATTATCATTTTTCTGTACTTCGATTCCTTGTATTTCGATGGAATTTTCAAGCGCGCTCTGTTGGATGTGGTTTACAGTTATTTTGAGATTATAAAATATTGATAATATATTTACATTATTTATGCATTAAACCGCTTACTCTTTAATACGGAAAACTTTTTATCCAAACAGTTAGATTTAGCTTTATTATTACGAAAAGTGAGTATTTATGTCGGGAGAGACCAAAACACATGCAAAAAATATGCATTTAACATTTTAATTTTGTTAAAATTAATTGAATAGCGCGGTAACGCCATGTTTATTCATCGTTTTTATTTTAACATTTCATCAATGCTGCCAATCATAGAAAAAATATTTTTACGTAAAAAAAAGTGAATGCATCATTGACAAGTTTGTACCAGTATTTATAACAGTAGAACATGGAAAGAAATGTATTAAAATAATTACACAAACCCGCTAGACAAACCCTGCGTAGCCAAACAAACCATTCAAAACCTGGGATGTTTTTAAAAGTGTGATGAAAAGCGAGTTTATTTTAGAGAATTTATTTTATAAGATTGGTACTTCCGACAAATGTCATATTTGATGTCTATTAGTTAAAAAAGGAACATTCCGTATTATCCGTGCATCAAACTTCGACAACACGAACGTTCCGTGTTATCCGTGAGGTGGACTAACTGCATATTTACCATATTTACAAATTAATGATTTTGTACTTATCTCTAATTAAAACACCTTCATCTAATTTTGTAGTCAGCAAGTCGCTAAACATTATTTTGAAAAATTGAAGCGTTCTTACAAAAATATAAAGGACTGAGTTTTTATGCAATCCCGATATCATAACATAAGAACATGAACTGAGATAATAAACAATTACATAAAAATCAATTAGTCATTGAATTAAATATATTATAGAATCTAAAAATGTCCAAAATGTCATTCCATTCTAAATATTATAAATAAATCAGGGGACGAACATTCATTTATCGTACACTGATTATATTTAATAAGATGCCAATGCATAAAACAAAAAAAGCGAACCACTGAACTAAAAAAAATGAGAAAATGGTTATTAGATCAAGATTTTTAAAATTGATATTTCTCCTAAGCACTTATACATTAGAAACCAATAATTTCAGGCATATTAAATAACTTACTCTTACAGAAAGACAAGAAAAGTACGTGATACTGGAATATTATTTTTAGCGATACTATTTGTGGTAAATATTATTTGTATTAAACAGACTACAGACTCTATTTTCGGGATACTTAATAAATTAATATCATCGTAATCATTAATAGGAATACATAAACTGTTAGCATTTCTATTTACATTTGAACAAACAACCATTTTAGACCATAAAGTATTTATCAAAGGCTTCTAGAGGCTTTCAAGGGTTTCGTGTAAAAACACTGCAACTCGTCTACTTATATAATATATGTCGTAATTCTTCCTTATCATTAGCCCTTACGGTACCTACTTTACTAAAAGATCCAGTATTTTGGTAATAGACAGAGTCTTTTGGTAAAAGCTTCCCACTCCATATCCCTCGAATCTTGTACCATTAAATGTATAATATTACTTTGTTTTGTAAAATATTTTTACACCACCGCGTTAAAAGGGTTATGAAATAATGAGAAGACATGACAAAAGCAACGCACTTTTAACATCTCCTTGAAGGAAGTTTATAGTGAATTCACCCCCTTTGAACTTATAATTGTCGAGATGGCTTTAAAAAAAATTTTCAGTGATAAAAGTGGCAAAGGTATCAAATGATGTTTCCTAAATACGTTTAGCCATTCCATAAATTTGAATTAATTTAAAAACAACGCAACTTCACGAGACATTGATTCGAAATCATAAAAGCTAATATCACTTTTTTTCTTATAACAGAATGCAGAAGGTTTTTTTTATTCCATTTTTAAAATAACTTTTGATTCCACCCTGGTCGAAGTTTGATTCCAATCAATTTATACTGTTTCTGAAAATACCTAAACCAGAATCGGTTTTAACCGCTGAAAGAAAGGTAGACTTATATTTTTTCCGTCAGCTTATTAATAAAACATATCATGTGATATCGATGTTCACTTTACCTGTACAAATACCACGTGATTTTGTAAAACCTATGTAATATGTATATGTGTGAGTGGTGTGGGCACTAAAAAGTACCTATCGGTCACGAAAATTTGTACCGTGACCGATTAGTACATTGAAAACATACATCATTGGGATTTGGATCGTAAAAAAACTTCATATATTCCTATCAAAAATCTTAATTTATTGGCAACAAAATAAACCAAGATATATAAGTTCTTGCTTTTCGATAGACCAGCCATTTTAAAATACAAAATTTATAATGCGTCTTTCATCAAAGCGCCCGCCCGACGCGCATTTCTAGTAGTTTGCTGTGTCATTTCAATGTAATTATTATTAAAAAATACTTATTTAGCATCATATTTTCATAGTATAAAATGAAGTCGCTCCCGCTGTCTGTGCGCTTAGATCTTTTAAACTGATTTTAAACGGATTTTAATGCGGTTTTCATCAATAGATAGTGATTCATGAGGAAGTTTTTTAGGTATATAATTTGTTAAGATTTTGTGTAAATTGCTCGAAATATATAAATAAAGGGAACGTGCTGGCAAGCGGGCAGCAGGCAGAGGGCTGGCACACGGGCCGCGTGGATTTGATTTAACAGATAACGTTGATTATAAAGGTTGGTTAATGGCGTGGCATTGTGTTTCTTTAGCCACAGCAACGTTTTACCGCGTTTGCTAGTTGAACATATAATAAATGTTCGAGAATATTTTCGTATTTCTTTAAAATATGTTTTGAAACACGAGGAAGAAAAAACATTCCTCCATTATTTATTGTGATGTATCGTAAAAGCTTCCGACTTGTAGCGACAGATGGCGGTGACATCAGCTATCGGTATAATCCGCTAGATCGCAGGCAGCGTAGCGCCTAAGCTCTCCGGCAGGGGATCGGGGAAGCGGAGAAGGTGTGTTTGAATTTTCACTCGCCAGAACCAATTTAGTCAGCTCCTAGTTAGGTTGATAACCGAATTCCATTATATACGCGAAGTATAAATAAACGCAGATAACGAACCAGATTCTATTTATTCCTAAAGTTATCTCCATCCAAAGTGTGTTGGAGAATCTGCTAGTGTCTATCAAAAAACAGAACACTACAGCTGGCGCATTTATATTTTGTTTTTATTTTGTTGTCACACGACAACAACAATTTGGGACCAGGAGCGAGAGGTCTAAGGCAAGCGTGACTTGCAATTTTTTTTTCCTTCGTGGAGAAGGAAAAACACCAGGGTTCTCCAGGGCCGAGGAGGCCAGAATAATTTTTCTGTTTTAGGATCAGAAGAATAAATTTACCAAAGGAAAAACCAATAACGGAAAAACATTTATTCACTGCCAAGGCGAGCAGTGTTTACCGGACAATTTTATCACAGCCAAGGCGTGCGGTGATTATACGCAAAATTGGAGGACTATTTGAAGGAAGGAAGGAAGACTTGGACACAGGACCAGGAAGAGTTCCGGAGATAAGTAGTTGCATTTTTTTGTGGAGGGAATTGTTGCGGGTTCTTTGTTTTTTTTTGTGTGGTTATTGTGGTCTGTTTCCTTTGTGGTATGGAGTCGGGAAGGATTCCGAGTTTTAATCATCTCGTGGGTGATTGGGCGTTGTTTAAGCTTAGACTGGAACAGTTTTTCGTCATAAATGATGATAAGTTAACAGCGGACAAAAAAGGGCTTTTCTGTTGAATCTCTTAGAGCAAGAAACACTGTCTTTACTGATTAATTTGTGTTTTTTCACCTATTCTGGGGAACATTTTTAAAGTAGATTAGGTAAAAAGCACTCTTATTTTGATAATAAGAAATCACTGCTTGTCCGAATATAGTATACATGACTGTTAATTTTCTTAACATCTAGTTAACACTTTTAAAATACCCCATCGAAAAGTGCAAGAAACAATTTCATCGGTAGATTTTCATGCTTAAACACAAAAAAAACAAGTCGAGCATGGTAGACTTTTAGAAAAATAAACTGCAGTCTCATTGAATTCTGCATCGAATGTGCAATGTGCATTGTGCATTGTGCGGAACCACAAAGCACGTATTCAAGTAGCAAATGACAATATGCAGTGCGACTTCGTATATTATCCACTCCCGTGAATACAAAACTTTGTTTACACGACAACTTGGTAGAATAATGCATCGGGAATAGGAGCCAACACCTGATTCTACTATTTTCTCTAAGGAATATCGCTGAAAGAACTCTGAAAGAAAAATACACTGAAATCTAGGACGGTTGGCTGCTCGCAGTTAATATAAAAGACTCATTGCATATTAAATCAAGCTGTTTAATTTCTATGAGTGTTTACCGTGACTAATTTATATTATTAATTCATTTTTTGTATTTCTTGCACGTTTAATTTAATCATTCTTGGAAAATAATATTATCGAAGAAAACAACATCTTTGCAGCTTCACATAATCATTTAAATGAAAAATTACTTTGTTTTGAATCACCTTATTTATAACACACCATAGTCAACTAGTTTCAGTTATGACTAACCTTATTCAGGACTGTAATATTATAAAAGTATATATTTACGCACCAGATTTATATGTCCGGGTTAAATTTTTCCCACAGGAAAAACTAAACCCTTTCACACACTTCCCAAATGATCATCTAGTCAATCCCCAATCCATAAGTATTGTAAATATAAAACAATACAAGAACAATATGTCAACCTACCAGAGACCAAATGGGAAAAAAAATTCACCGACTCCAGATGTTTTCATATCAGAGGGTTCGGCTCTGTGGAATTCCTAATCGAACCTATAAATTCTACTGATCCCTCAATATAAATATTTAAAAATCTTTTGTAATCTCACATGTCTTTAAAATGACCGATTTTTGCATTTTTTATATATAAATTCTTTGATAAATCTAATACGCCTAAATTTTGAATGAGACACCTAGGTATTATGCCAGTAGCCGAAATAACAAATGGTAATATTTTTATAGTCTGAGAATGCCAAATTCTTTTAATCTCATTTCCTAAATCTGTGTATTTTCTTATTTTTTCAGAGAGAGTTTTTTGAATATTACAGGAATTTGGAATAGCTACATCAATGATATAGGTAAGTTATTTTTTAAATTTTGTCATGTAAAACTATATCAGGTCTGTTATGACTAATTGTCCTGTCTGATAGTATAGTTTTATCATAATATATTTTATAAAATTCATTTTCTAAAAATGAATTTGGTTCATATTCATAATATGGTACTATATTATTATTATTATCAAAGTTTACATAATTACGGACCTGAAGAAGGTTAGTTATAAACTAAACTGTTTTACTGTTGTGTGTTATTATGAGTAATTTAACATTTAAAAAAATTTTAAACAATGTAGCATGTTTAACTTTCTAGAAACTAATTATAAGCAAGTTTCTGCCCAGGTGAGCAAATTTCTGTTCAAAGTAGTTGACTGAGCGTAGCGAAGTCCTGTTTTATTTCGACATTTCGACCATTTGGTATAAATTCGTTTTGTGACATTCCGTATCCGGTTCAAGACTGTGACCTTGTTGGAAACTACCTTTTTATCCCGCTAAAGTTCATATGTTCGTGGTTTCTACTACAAGCTTTCAAATCGGAATGATCAATATCTTGGTACTACCGTTTAGTCGGAAAAAAGTTTGAAAAAAGGATTGTCATTGACATGTTAACATTTCTTTCTTAGACATGTTGCATTGGACATTCCTCATGTTGCGTTCCCGCCTGATCTAATGAGATTCTGTGGTGGATTTATAGAATGAAAGATGAAGTCCATTCAACTTTGTGTTTCTATAGAAAAGCCTGATCACTGATCCGTATCATAGATTCTATGAAATGGATCGAATAAAATAAGATCCGTAACATAGATTCTATGAAATGGATAAAACTATGAGGTGATATTCCATCTTTAGTAAAATGAAGAAAAAAATAACGTAAAAGAATTAAGTGTTAAAACTAAGTAGATAGGTTTTTAAGTACCTACTCACATAACTTATGATTTCAGGGGAAAATTTGGTATTGATTTATTGAATGAAATAAAATAAGATACATAATTCTTCGGACGCGAGGTCTACTGTTAACATAACTACTAGTAATCCCGATTCTAAGCGAGATTGTTGAAAGACATTTTAGAGACACGGCGCTTCTTTTGACTCGAAACTTTCGTGACTGCTTTGAACGAGAAGCCTGGTTCAACAGGACAATTAAAGTAGGGGCCATGATCTTCAGATTCAAGCAAATACTTAAGAAGAATTGGATGATCAGAAGGACGTGGTTTTGGGAACAACCAATGAACATTCTTTTCATTCGACAAAAACATGCCTTATTAGATCGAAAAATTTGAATATACTTGCATAAAATGAAATATGGCTTCATTTACCGCAAGTTTTTTTGTTTCATCTCTTATAAAATAATCCGTGTCTCTCATTCGACCATTTCCTAGGTAGACCATCAACCCTTGCGGAAAGTCGACAGCGCCGGAAGTGGAGTTGTATAAAGCGAGCCCTAATTCCACTACCCCCGACACTTGGGACGGCTTTCTCGCCCCAAATTAATGATCTGCTACGTGTGGTCGATCTTTCTTTTTGATTCCTTCGCTTCCCCGAGCCCTCGTGGAAATAAAGCGCAGGGATGTTGGCGAATTAGCCGCCACTTTTTTTCGGCCGAAGATTTTATCTGTGTAACATGCTGTCGCCGGTCGTTAGCGAGACATATTTTGCGGTGTTTTTTACTTACACGAGTTTTTATTAAAATTACAAACGTTTTCCAGTTTTTTTTTTAACTGGGCTAATTTTGAAATTCATCAAATAATTTTCTTTTAATTATTTTTGTTATTCAGTCATCGCTAATGCAGCGTCTTGCAACAACGATGTAAATCTCCGCATTTCCCGGAAGGAAAATTAATTCAGACAGTCTATATATAAACTGCACAGCGCACATCCCGCCCTATTAATTTATTTCTCTGGCGTGTAAATGCTGGTTTCAATGTATCTTTTCGTGAAGCAAACACAATTTATTTAGTTCTGCTAGGTGTATTTTCGATAATACGAAACAAAAAAAAAACAAAAAAAAACAGAAATTTTATTTTTCAAGGACACCACAGGTTTTGTAAAATTTTATTTGCATTTAAATATTGTTACAATAATAAGCATTTATCGGCGTACAAATTAGTATAATATATATTTTTTCAAGTACCTACTTCTCTACGCCAAATAAGAGACCTTAAGCTCTTGAGATTGATGCAGGAATTAAACATGATATTATAGAGAATACAAAATAATGTGTCCCATGTGCTAGAATGATTTTTTGCATTTTTTAACGCAACGTTATTAAAACATATTACATAATATGGTTTGAATTCTCCTTGGTATTTTGTTCAGTCATTGGTTTAATTCGTTGATTTTACATACTGATTTTTGTCGATGATGTTCAGATTTTATTAATGAGGATTTTTTTTAAGACCACCAAATCTGTTCTTTTTATTTCTTTGCGTGGACTGTTAATTCATAAATTTTATCGCTTTGTGAATATAACTTTTGTGCATTTATTATGCATAAAACAATAAGTTTCGACGTAGTATTTGTGCAGTGATGAATTAATTTTAAATTGTTTTTGGTATTGTAATATCGAGTCTTTTTTATAAATATCTTCAATTTTTTAAACTTTTTTTAACAATGTTGCTGATGAGAATGTATGTTCATTTTTTTTTTACCTTCATAAATAGTCTTTGTACCACTTTTACAGGGCTTGCAATTTTTTCATAAATATGCGCACCTTGCCATATTTATGAAAATTTCATAATGAATTTATGAACATTCCATAATGAACAATGACTGAATTAACATGTAATAAACATTTTTTTCAAGAAACACACATTAAAACATTAATCTAACAAATACATAACTATGTAAATACATTTTCCAATGCGTTTAACAAGTTCACGACATGTCTATTCAATTTCACTTTTTTTGAAATTTTTATTCACAAAAAGATACATAAATTTTATACAATTTTTTTTATTTATTTTGGAGTAGGGAGTATAGATGTTTATCTAAGATTTCTGTTATTTTTAAAGGGTGTAACTTTATTTTGAATATTATCTTTATAAATTTGTAATGTTGCATGATAAAAGTATAATGCACTTAATTTTCTGACCTTAAATTGTTTGAATAAAAGTTCTGACGAATATGAGTAGGGATATTTTTAAATAAATATTATTAGTTTTTGTGATATGTAAATTGTTTGTGTTTGATTTGTATATGTACCGCCCCATCCTATAATGCCATATTGTATAATTGATTAACAGAAAGCGAAGTATATGGTTCAAAGTAATTTTTCGTTTAAAATATCTCTTAAATATCTAAATATATATTACTTACTCTGTTTTTCAGAATATTTATGTTTGGGGACCATTTTAAGCGCTGGTCTACCGTTATGCCCAATTACTTAATTTCGGTCTTGCTTTCTATGTTTGTACATAATATATTGCATTTGTGGTTTTCTGTATTTGTCATATGTTGCCCCTACTGGCCTAATTTTATTATTCCGAAGTACTTTATTACATTCTTATGGTTAAGAATGGTACAAGGGCCATTACAAAGAGTCTTATTACTTTTTTTTGTGTACAATTACTTAAATGTTAAATTGTGTGAACTCATTTATTGAGAAGGGATTATAATAGGGTTTTGCATTTATTGGGAGGAGGTTCATATCGAACCAGAATTTTAGGATTCGCATGTCATTATTTGCATTTTCTTCTACAATATTCAAATTCTGATCCTTTAGTATGATGATAATCGTGTCATCATATGAAACGACACTTCCACTAAGACTGTATTATTTGACTATTTAATCTCGTTACTAACAGTGCGTTTATCGGAAGTGACTTGACAGGTTTAGTATGTTTTCTTTGTCCGTTTATTGTAATTGTAAATTTATATAAAAATTTAGGTTCCGTTTGTTTCTGTCCGTAAATCTCAAAAAGTAATCGATGGATTGACTTCATTTTTTTACAGAACATTGCATTTTAGTAGAAGAGTGTTTTGTATATATTATAATGGTAATCTTTGGCATTTAAAAATTGGTATAATAAATTTACTACAGGTGGTGTGCGAGTGGTTTTAAAAAGTGTTTATTTTATATATTTTAGCGGCAGAGAGGGAAGGCAAGAGGGGGAAGGTAACGAAGGAGTTGTGGTTCGCGGAAAGGGTGACGAGGGAGGAGGAAGGTAGATAAAGTGGATGGGGAATGCAGGAGGGAAGGGGACGCTTGGGGGAACGGGGACGCGTATGAATGGTCACGCAGGGAGAAACAATTTATTTCTTTGAATGGCATTGCAACGCATGCCGGGTACCAGCTAGTTGTAAATAATGAAATTAGATAGAGCCTAACAAGTGACAATAAATTGTATAGCACCCTTGACGTGATTTTACGGAAAAACGGCGCTCTACAAATTTTCCAATTATTATTTTAGTAATGGTTTTTGAATATCTTTCTATTATAATCACGATACAATTTTTGTAGAAGTCACAGAATAGTAAAAATACTATGCAAAGGTAAAAACGGATCTTTCTTTAAAAAATCTGTTGAAAAGCGTGTTTATCCATAAGAAAATATAATTGAAGGAATTATTATAATTTGTCCGCACTTAATTCATGGTTTATGTATATTTTGACGTCTAAATATTCATGTTTCTGGAGGATCAAGGAGTGTTGCAGGATTAAACGTTCATAGTCCAAAAATAAACAGGCTTTTGCTTACGACAACAATAATTTCCCTGTTTGTTCGGCGTAATCTCGAAAATCTCGTCGAGTTTATCAACTACATTTAAAAAGCCACGATAAGAAATTTTTATGAAAACACACGTGAATTATTTCCAAGTTCTTAAGTACGGATTTGACGAAAGTAACGCATAAATCATTTTGTTCGTTAAGTTTTTGACAGCATTTCTGAATGTACATATTTTGTTACATTTTCATATGAAATTATTAAAAGAGTTTGTTTCAGGTACAAAGTAATATGTTCATCCTTGTAAATCAATAACAAAGCACTGTTTCAGTTTTATTTCACAGTATAATAGTTCCAATTGTTTGGGGTTACTGCAACAATCGTATCTCTGATTTAGGGAATGTCGTGACACTGATGGAAGTAAAAAAACTATCCACGTATACATATCTATTTTTCGAAATTTAATTTTATGTTTCTACTCCACTCTTGCTTAATCACTAGGATGCTGAAAAGGGCGCTGTTTCTGTGTTTATTCTTTGCTTCAGCATTTATTCAAAGGTTTTTTTATAAATATATTATTATGCTCATAAGTGGCATTTATGAACTTATAATTAAATCAAAGTGTTCCTTATGAGTATTTGTATTTTCTTCCCAATTCTACTGATTTTTTTGTGTAGTACAGGGTGGGGCAGAGAGAAGTTACTGATTTCAAAAAATCACTGAAGGCCCCCCAGACCGAGCAGAGGGGTGGGGCGGGTGCGGTTAGGTTAAGGAAATGATGCCGTTTATGTTGGTGACCATGCCATGATCAGGTAAGTACTGGGGCTTTGTTGTGGAGACGTTTTTTAAAAACTGAAAAAAGCGTTGTGGCTACGCATGGAGCTCTCCGGGTCCGGTTCGAGTTAAATCTTAATGACAGTTTTTCTCATCCTAAAACCATTCGGAAATGTATCAGTAATGTAAGGTGGACAGGAACTGCACATTCTAAAATACAAGTTGGGCGGCCTAAAAGTGCGCAAACACCTGAAAACATCGCGGTAGTAAGAGCGTCAAATGAAGAGTCTCCAACCCAAGCAGCGCGGAAACATGCCGCTGCGCTTGGAAGATCGTCCAGAATTATAAAGCAAATCTTATACTCAGACCTTCATCTGTACCCCTACAAGATGATGCGTACACGGGAATTGAGCCCACAAGATTTTGTGAAACGTAGAGATGCTTGCATTGCAATCGTAACTGCTGTATCCCTCGGCGCTATTTTATGCACTGGCGACGAATACCTTTATTGAGTTATTCATCTCACTATTGTGAGATGTTGGAGAACGTTAGGCATCCCAAAATGAAAGAGTATGGCGAGGAACATGACACAGAAGCCTTCTGGTTTCAACAAGATGAAACCATGGCCCATGCTGTTCATTGTTCATGCGAAATTTTGCAAAAGCTCTTTCCAGGTCACCTGATCTCTTTGTGGAGGGATATTCTATGGCCCCGTCGCTCTCCCGATTTGACCCAAGTGACTTTTTTCTGTAAGGATACGTCAAAACTGAGGTAAACAAGCTTCGATCTCGAACCCTTGAAGCTCTGAACGAGGCGATTGAGGACGTTATCCTGGAATTCCGCAAGATATGTTGGAAAAAGTGGCCGAAAACTTCTTTGAAAGGCTCAATATGTGTATTGCTTGCCAAGGCAGTCACGTCAGACGATATCATTTAAAAATATTATGAAAAAAAACGGCATCATTTCCCCGACCTAACGGCACCCGCCCCGCTCCTCTGCTCGGTCTGGGGGGCCTTCGGTGATTTTTTTAAATCATTAACTCCTCTCTGCCCCATAAGTGCCGATTTGTGTTTCTATCGTTGATGTTAGTGATCGTGATTAAAAATAATTTTATTTTTAGATTTTATTTTATTTATAAATGCCGTTTTGTGGTTAAAATAATTTTCAAAGTTTGAATTTTCCAAATCACAACATTCTGGCAGGGTACTCGGTTACCAAAAGGCCATCCTCATACGGGTCGGTGTTAAATAAACAAATTCCAAAATAAATTTTAATAAAAACTTATCAATATTTTGTATACCGCAGTGGTGACCAGAGTGCGAGTCCACGCAGCACGACATCAGGCAAAATTGATCGCATTCTTATTGCACGCGGCAGACGCGGTTTAAGTTCTGTCAGTACCCGCCTCGCCGACCGACCACGGGCGTTTTAAGTCTCTTACGGTCTTAATAGGTTTTAAATAACGTTTCATTAATTCTACGCTTAATAATATTTTCATATATATATAATAATAAAACAGATATATTCAGAAAAAGAGTTTGTTGATATCTAATAAGATGAACGTATTTCTAAAGTGATAATATTTTTCAATCAATTCCTAAATATGTTTTTGTGTGATGAATTTAATTAAAGGTGGATTATTCGAAAGGTAATTTTAAAATTAACTAACTTACTTCAGTTGCTCAGATTATCACGATCCCATTTTTTGTATCGATTGATTTGCTACGCTGGAAACTATAAGACAAACCTTAGCCAATATTTAGATCGGTCGGCAAAGTCCTAAACTTCATAGAATAAAACATGAAGTAACGAGACGATAATAATGTCTACTTAAATATTCATAAATACTTGAGCAGTTAATTAGCTGGAGACACGCTAACTTTAACAAGCTTTTTGCTTATCATTGTCGCAAATCCTCGAGTGACTCTAAAAAACGTATTTTTTCTAACTTTCTCGATTCTGGGGAACGGAAGCGGAGATCGTGAGGAAAATTCAACTGCTGAAAAACTTTAGGAAGCTTTTTAGGGCTGTTCAGAACATGCAGCCAAGCTAATGAAATGCAAACAAAATGCTTTTATCTCTGGTCTTACGTTATCGCTGTTGTCCTTAGCAGCAATAATAATAATATCCTTCTGAAGATATCTCATGAAAAAAGTTATTAAAATGATTTAGAAGATTTTCCGATGTTTTTATTGATTTTTTGCGTGTCTTTCCAACCAACCCCAAATAACAATAGCCAATGGGGTTGTGAAAACCCTTAATATTTAGGGAGAACATTTATTTAGGTGGGAGCAAATCGTAAAAAGGAAGGAAACAGAAGTGCCTACATGGATTAAACCATCTGAATTAATTGATAGATTTAAACCATTGTGATGCTAAAGCACCAAAGTCCCTGCTGAACTCAAGACCAATAGGGCGAAGGAGCCTGGGAAGGCCAAGACTAAGATGGAGCGACAACGTCCTCAAAGACATATCTATCTTGGAGCTTCCAAACTGGAGAGAGCTGGCACAAAACCGATATGAGTGGAGGAAGACTCTTGAGGAGGCCAAGACCCACCAGGGGTTGTAGAGCCAATAGTGATGATGATGATGATGATACTGAAGTAACTTTCACTCCAGAAAAATTTCATAATTTGTCACACTTTTTTATATTCTGGTGCGCATGTACATATTTTCTTTTTTATGGGAATTCAAGGGCATTTATCTGGCAAACTAATTTTTTGCCAGATAAATCTCAGAAATGCAGGTTTTCCGCTAAAAATGTTTTGAATCCAACAGAAACTGCATTATAACAGCAGCACCTGCCTCAAACTTCGTAAAAACTGGTTGGGTTTCTCTCAACGCAATCCTAACAATAGAAGTAAAATTAAAATATACAAAACTTTTTTTTTAAATGTTTACATTACGTCCTCCGAGACTGAGGAATTTTGCAGGCACGAATGCAGTACGGTCATGATTATTACCGAGAAATTTAGGTTTGCTGCATTTATCGTAAGTATTTGAATTTATTGTATTTTTGTTTAGTTACGGTAATTAGGTGAGGGTTTGGTATTTCTTATGACGTACGGATATTTCAAAATTATTGATGCAGCAGGACATTTTTAGATGTTTAGAATTTTTTAGGATTAAGGAAATCTGTGACAATATCTTTCCATAACATAACGTATAAATTCTAGTAGGCGCATACAATTTTACAGTCCCAAAGGAAGAAAATCCAAAATCTCTAAAACAGCGAGGTTGGTTTCAAAATTTCAAAATTTTTCGTTTTTTGGAGTTTCGTTTGTCGTTTTATAACCTTTCTCTAGGTATATTTTATGTTCTCGTTTCTCACCGTATCCAATAGAACCCCCTTCCATTAATCTTTGTGGCATTTCCACTGCATTGGTTCCCTTCCCCACTTTTTTTTAACAAATAATTCCATTTTGCAATCATCAAAGCTACTCTATCAATCGTCCGTCTTAAAAATATAAACTAGAAAAATGTTATCAATAACGTTATCAGAAAAATATATGTGAAAACGCTATTTGTATTTTTTACAATGACTTGCCTTTGTAAAGACAGATATTAACTGAGATAAATAGAGAATATTATTTCTTCAACAAACGCAAATTCACTTTGTGGCGTTATTTAAATTAAATGAAAATAAATCACTTTGTTTACTCCACTAATGAATGACAATAATCGACATGTTTTAACATCTACGAGTATGATTTCTTCGTTAGCCACTGGAGCGACAGCGCAATTTAAAACTTTTTTCTCCGATTTTTTGGTGGATATTTTTCGCCAACATTAAAAAAATTATACCTAAAAATTTCAATATGGAGATATACAAACTGATTATAGTTCTATATAGCCAATGAATCCACCTATCTTTTGTCGATTTTCATATATTCGTTAGATTTATTAATGAAACGTTAACTTCTACTTAATAACATACAAATAAGGGAAAATTTGCTAAATTTGGCAGCAAAGCAATCAAAGGTATTTTAAATAGTGCCATTTTGTGGCAAAAAGCGCTCTAGTGGTTAGGATAAACGTAAAAAAGGGATAAATATAAGAATGAATAAATAAGAATAACAGAGAATAAATGGTGGCATCAGTGTAACAGTAGGATAATAACCTGAACAAATTATACTGCTGATTAGGACGCATGTGAACAGTTTATATCTGTACCAACGAAGGTTGTGAAGATACCGATTGGCATGCTACAAAATAAAATAGACTTGGTTCGTTTAAAAACACTTAATTTGTCTGTTTTCTTCTTGTCAATTATAATACAAAAGCAAAATATTTGCCCAACTTGTAAAAATTATTTTTCTGTGCAGAAATGTACCATAGAATATTATTTACGGAATCCATCAACGAGTTGTTGTTTAAACCCGACGAGTCGATATATCGATCGCATTTTAATGACAAAAATGGTTCACCGCCCGCAACAGTGTACCGATTAATTGGAAGTTTTTGCAATACTGTTAGGTCAATGCAACCACTTTACTGATTTTTTCTCATTGAACGGTGAGCTCTGATAACCCGAAACGTTGGACGATTTTGGTTACTGATCGACGTTTTATTTATTTATTTATTTTATTTTGTTATAAATAATACATTAACAGTATAAAGTATCTTTGACTGTCCAACTAGGAAGGTCTCCCGTTCTAGGACAGTCAAATTTTATACATATATTTTTATATTAATACCGTGCAGGAATACCAACTACCCCCAACCCAATGAGACTATGGCATCACCAATTGGAGTACGTTGTGAGGCGGAAAGAAGTGCGGAGGGGAAATTGGAAAAAGAAAGGTTGGTAAGTACCTGGAGTTCTAGCACAGTGGAGGTAATCCACCTCTTACCCGCCCTGGTATAAGTAACTGATGGTTATTCCGTCAAGGCTCTCGCAAGATTCTATTTTTTTTTGTTAAACGAAGCTACATTTATTTATCTAGACCTCCAGTGTCCTTGCATACGTTGTTAGTAAGCAGTATGCAAGGAGTTCTAGCACAGTGAAATCGTAAACTTTACAATATTGGATTGATAGCCAAGTTGATTTTATATCGATATCCCTAGCATGGTTTCACTGTTGACAGCCGAACCGATTTTGACAGGGAATAAATAAAAAATCGATATATGCTAGCAAGACTGAAGGTAATTTCTATGAATTGACTGATTTAAAGTTTATGTAATGTAAATTACTCTTTAATTTTAAAAATATGTATATTTCACAATCTTTTGATAGAAAATGATTCTGAGGCAAATATTATAAAAATACTTTTATAACCTTTCTTAGCTTCACAGATCCTACAATTATAATATCCCGAGATGTTTCACGAGTATAGGCTGAAAGTAATATAAATAAGGTATAATAATAGAATGTAAAAAAGATTTATAGACTAAAACCACAGTTGAGAAATTTACAATAATAAAATCGTTCTTATTCACCAGTTCGAGAGCGAGTGAACAAATGCATGAAAGTATTAATAACAAATTATTATAGTACAACATATTACAACGGTTAAGTGAGTGGCTTCTAAGTTCTCGTGAAGGGTACTAAGTAAGAAGTACCGTAGATTGTGGATTAAATGCTGAAATTCCGAGCTGCAACTATTGGAAAACAATTATTATACAGGGTACCGAGTGACCGGAAGCCCGACAATAACTAGCCTTGAAGGTGTTCAAATTAATATTTTATCTAGTTATCATTTACTTGAATAAATAAACTTACACTATTAAACAAGAAATACATTTTGTTTTGTGACTTTGAAAATTTTTAAGTATAAATAAACTTAAAAATAAAATGTAAGTGAAAAAATATGATATTATTATTCGAAAGTTAACAATGGATACGTAATAGGGATAGAGAACGGGTGTTGAGAAAACTTCGTAACCACAGACTATTCACATGTTTTTTTTTTTTTAAATCCTTATATCACACAATTTGGTTAGTGTTTTATTATCATGTTGACTTAGGGGAGCAGAAAAGATCGTTAAACATATTGAAAAAAAACGCTTTCCTTTCTTGACGGGCGCATTTGTATTAACCACTGGAGCGCTTTTTGCAACAATATGGCACTATTAAAAATACCTCGGATTGATTTGCTGCCAATTTTGGCAATTTTTTCTTATTTATAAGTAATTATGTAGAAGTTTACGATTTTATAATTTTTTTTTTATAAATCCCACGACTTTGTGATAATCGACAAAAGATGGGATATATCTAATAAAGCTAATTATTTTCACAATGGTACCTACTAAATCTATAATTTGCTTCCTTTCTGTATTCCTTTGCTAAGCGTTTGCTGCTAAATGAACAATACATTTTTTAAAGAATTTTTCCTAAGATATAGATATATAAAGACCGATACTTTCATCAGTACGAATGTATGCTCTGTCCACTGAATGAATTGATTTTTAATACATCTAATTGAATTAAAGTTTTATTTGTTTGAAGCGAAATCTTGTAAGAGGAAATCAACCCACCTCCCGATATCTGATCGAGCTAAAACTCAGCAGATAGACTCACTGTCGATGACAATGCATTCTATTAACTTTTAGTGGCAATAACACTAACAAACAATGATCAATA
The DNA here is from genome assembly GCA_929108145.2 of Limnephilus rhombicus. NCBI lineage: Eukaryota > Metazoa > Arthropoda > Insecta > Trichoptera > Limnephilidae > Limnephilus > Limnephilus rhombicus. The sequence goes on along the minus strand of OV815277.1, from coordinate 28,507,351 downwards.
AGGTTTTTCTTAAATTCGTAGTCATTAAGGCACTTAACGTACGAAATGAACGTCAGTTTTAAAAATCATCATTTAGCTAGTTCGGTAGAGCAGATGATTCCGATCACTGGGAAAAAAAGTTCGAACCTCGGTCAAAGCCTTTTTAAAAAAAAATTAAGGCATATTGAAATAAATTGATTCAGTTTTTAAATGAAAAGAAATCACTTCGCATGCAGCACTTATTTAATTAAAATTAACATGTTTTAAAACCGATGATTTATTCGTCAGGCTAAAATGAAAACTAACAAAAATAACATTAGACAGATATATTATGCAGACAAATGAGTACCTGTAGTCAGAAAACGTAACAAAGAATGGTGATTAATTAGTTAAAGGTATCCTAAAAACAATAAAATAATTTCAATAGTCAAAATTAAATTAGAACAGGTAATAATTACATGTGTACATTAAAAACTTTTGTAAATTAACACAAAATAATTTAAGAGTATTCAAGATGTCAAAATAATTAAATTAATTTGTTATGAAAATAAGTAATTCTGAAAATAAATTTATAAGATGGCTATTTAAAAAAAAATTATTGATAATAATATTTAATTGGGTATTAACACTTTTTGTAATATCTAACTTATCTAAATGTAAATCCATTGGTTCCCATGTAATACTTTATTTGTATCAAAAGAACGATTTGTTTCCAAAATGTGGTTGGCATATCCAGAATAATTATTATTATTCACTCGCCTTTTTTAATTTATTTTCAGCGGAACACCATTATATTTTCAAGAAACAAATAGATTCCTATTCGCAGGTTTATCCGATGGATAGTAATATGTTCTTATTATAAGTTTCAAAAATGTTTTCAATTCGCAACAGCTGCAACTTTACAACATCGTAATGGCTAAGTTACTTTCCCCATCCCATCTTTGAGACGTTACACGACTTAAGAATAATGTTTGTCGAGCTCTTATGAACTTCTACCATCAAACAGAAATGAAATGTGTACATCGTAAAATATGAGCAGTACAAATAACCACCATGTTCGTTTTCCTTGATGACGCTTTTCCTTCCCTTTCCCTGCAAAGAAATGAACCAGAAAAAATGTTGATAAAGGAGCTTTAAGGTTCTGCTCACGAGAAGGCGGGAGAGTTATGGTGTTTATTAAGGCTTTGACACATCACACATTGACACACATTAAGTATGAATTGTTTTTGGAAAGACTTGAGGTAAATATTAGAAAAAGTTCATTGATATCATCTCGCATGGAAAGCCAAGAGATACATCAGTCATAATATTTTCCCTCGCGGGCACATTATTATTTGACGTGGAAAAATAATACACACTATCCGATATATCATGGTTTTTTTGTAATTCACTATATTCTCATAGATTGAACTACGTACTACAAAGCTTCACACATATAATATGTCTTCATAATTTTCGCCCGCATCGTCCAGTTTATTAGTCAGACATCTCCAAATAAGTTTCCAGATAATGAGGCTGGTCATATTCGAATGCTCACCAAAAATCAAATGTTATTTACACGTGTCTAGGTTTTACGTATTAAAATGCTATTGATATATCACACTAGTGACCCAGAAAACATCCACATTTTGTTTAATTCACTACTAGTTTTTCTGTATCATAATTGATTTGGTGGTGTTTATAATTAATCTGTACCAGATAGATAGTACACTTTTACAATAACTGCATAGTCAACTAAAATTTCGATTTTTCGGAGATCTCTAACCAATCAACTGGACGTTCGATATATTCGCCCGTGAATATTATACTCATCAGTATTGTGTAAAACCTTGTTTTGTTGTAGTCGTTCAGTATTATAACATTGTATGCATGCAAGCAATGTTAGTAAAATTAATTTAGTTTATTTTTTTTTTTTTAAAATGTAATAAATAATTAGCTAAAAATTCTGCCTCAATACAGGAACGCCTAAACAGGCAGATCTAACTTTAAATATCGCTTTTGTATTTCATAAGAAACGTAGATACCTGCATTTATTATGTGTAGATAAAACGGTGCCTGAAGATTACATTTATTTTTAACTTAACGAGTAAAACCTCAAATTGTAATATTTTAAATAATGAAGACAATATTAGCAAAACTCAATCAAAAATCTGGGAAGTAATTTTCTGCACTGGACAAAGCTTAAGTAAAAGCGATATTTGCAGAAAAAGAAAAAAATCGAATCTTACAATGTTTTTCATCTAACATCAAACCAAAAAGTTTTCGCTCATACTACTCGTAGAATAAAATAATAATGGTGAAACTAATATTAAAAACTATCAGTGAACATTTTAAACAGACTCGCATAAAAAAAGGTAACTCTCCTTTTTTGGTGTGATTGTAAAATTCGACCCGAATATTTTTTACAATCTGGTGATACATAAATGCCCATCCGTTATTATATATGGGACATTTTTCTACTTTTTTGGTATGTTTAGAATGAATTTTCAACTTTATTATTGTTTACTTATCGAAACTTCTACACGTCATTGTTAATATATATTCTTCGTTATTGAGTAATGGAAACTTCTATAAGTTATCTCTAATAATTTGACTAGTCAATTTTGAACGCGTAAACGTGGTGTAAATGTAGGTTTTATTTTATTTTTGTTTGAATTAACGAAACAATGATTTTTTTGGGTGTACGCTTTTAATGAGGTAACAATATTTAGTACAAATACTGGTGGTAGTGCTCGTAAGATTCCGGCGAAATCAAATGCGAGCGAAATTGTTTCTGCCAAATCTCTGAAAAGGTTATTAAAAGATTCAATGGATTTCTTGTAGTCGTCGTCTGATTGCGATAATATATTGAATTGTTTTGAAGAATGAAGTCATAGTTGACAGAAATCAAACCATTTTATGATGTGACTGTGATTTTATTACAAAAGTCAAATAAAATGCACAGTTTTATGAACTTTCATAAAAATTAACAACTCATCGTTTACAATTCTTTTTCAGAACCATGTATACTAAGTATTCCAGAGTACTTAGAATTTGCATGTGTGTACATAAGTTTGTATTAGATATGTCAGCAGCATTGTGTTTTTTTTAAAGACAAATACAAAAAGAGTTCGTTTCAAATGCATAGACGTTTTAAATAAGTTGTTACGAGTCTGCAAGATCGCTCTGATGATAGCTAACTTCCGATAGGATATGACATCATAATAAGAAGTCAAACGTCAGTTCAGCACTAAATTGATTAGATAATTAACATTTTAAAAATTAGGTGTTTAGATTTTCAGTGATGATTAATGAAGTCGGTTTCACAACTTAAAAGGCATTATTTCCAATTTAACATTGCCAGTCACAACTCTAATGACTGCATTGACAAATCCACGCCGCGCACTCTCAAATAATACAAAATATAAAGGGAAATAAATCAAATGACGCCGACACATGGCGCAGGTGGGACCGATCGTCGAAACAAATTTATTCTTACAGTGGAATTGAGCTGAAAAATGGAAACAATAAATTAACCCTTTGAAATACAACACTCGAGAATATACCTTGTCCAAATGTTCAATTTCCGGCTACACCAGAACTTTAATATGTTGCATAAATTTGGCATAAAACTCTGTAAAAAGCTCTGTGCTGTGAAAATTTCTCTTCTGAGTACTAGATCGGGTACCCCGTTCTTCCTTTATACTGTCGTCTGCTGGCATTCTGTTGTTTAGTGTCTTGGCATTCCGTCAAATGAAATACGGTCCAGATGCTGGATGTTGGGGCTCGGATGATAGAAACCTAACCCAACATGCACGTTGTCCTTACTGTTTTATGCTATAGGTATTGCATTATGTTTGTGGCTTTGCCTGTTGTTAACACAGAAGGTGTAGCGTATTTGACGTTTAATATCGTTTTGCCTAGTGTTAGGTTGTCCACTGCGATGCACAAAATATATTATACTGTCCGTTTGTTGCGTATAGTAAACGTTTTGATATTCTGTATCCACCGAACGAAGATTCGAATAACGACGTATTCTAAAGGTTTAAAAGCTGTATCTCTTGGCTGTATTGCATAGGTAGGTATTTTTACGATAATCACAAGGTAAGCCAATTTTATAATAGAGAAAGTACCCACACATAATCATAAATATTGTAATTTTACAAATAATTATGCGGTGATAAAAGTGATATGTTTATGCTTTTAATCGGTCTTTTTTTAAAGAGTTTCTTTTTCCATCAATTCTACTTCCTGTTTTTCTGTACTCGTCTATGTTTTTTTGTATACAATAAGAATTTTACGAAGAAACTTTACAGGTTCATGTAAACATGTAATTTAAAAAAAAATGTATCTATTTGTTTCCCCAATAAACTAAAATTTATATATTTTTCAAATAAAATATCAAAGTTTCTTGATGAAGTGGTGTTACAATTTTAAAATATTTTTGCTTTGCTAGCAAATTCAAAAAACTTTTTTAATTTCATAATTCCAGAGCTCACCGTACGGAAGTATTTGCTTGAAAAAATAAACAGATTTTTTTCGTTATATAAGTTATAAATGGAACCCGAATAATTAAAAACGTTGAACGAATCATCGTAAATTTCATTGGTTTCCCGTAAATTGTCAACCAGGAAAATACACTTTCATCGCTAATCCAATATGAAAGAGTCATTAATTAATTTAATATGTTCGCCATTACATTTTCTTCCAAAAGCACTCACGGCTCCAAACTTGCAGAATTTAAGGTATGCTATTCTTTCGCCAGTCGGTAAAGCAGGAAACTTTTCTGATTAATAAATGCCGACCGTCCCATCAATCTACTTCTGTCACCGGCCGCTAATGGCGCCACCGTCGGACTCGCAAATATTTTACCACACGTCGCGAAATGAAATATTGCCTGTGTGATTTTTATTTTGACGTTATTCATTAAAAATGACGGGTTATTTTAAACGAGTTCCTTTCCGCACCTCAAAAATATAATAGTTTTGTTTTATGGATTTAATCCAATTTGATTGCAGTTGACGATTTACGTGATTTTCAATTACCTACGAGTTATCGACAGTTTGTGGTTTAAATTTTAATAGAATTAGGTATACTACAATTTCATTAAAAGTCTTTAATGTCAAAATCATAGATATCTCACCCGCATTATTATTTAATCGTTTTTCACTATTTTTCCCACAAATTGTCAAACACTAACCAAATCAAACCGATTTGAAATATTAGTATTATTAATATTGGTGTCAACAGTAGTAAAATGAAATGCTTCTTACGCAAAATTGAACGGAATAATACCTAATATTTTGCGGATTCATCAACTAACTAGCGAGTTCCCGACATGTGTTGCTATGCCACTTAGATAAACAAAGTGTTTTTCCCTGCGTGTCCATCCCCTTCTGCGTCCCCTTCCCCTCTCAAGTTTCCCTCCACCTTCCCCCCACCGCTCGTTCACTTCATCCTCTACCGCGTTTTCCTCCACCCTTCTACCTATCCCGCCTTCCCCATCACGCGAACCATAAAAGTCATGCGTAAAAATAATTATCCAGCGGAGTTGATTTTTATAAAAATGTTTTTTTTATAGACATTATGATAATATTATAACATAATATTATTAACATAAAAAACAATAAGTAAATATTTCTGATAATTATTATTTTTTAAATAATGTTGTTTTAATTTTAATTGCGTGGTTGAATGCTGTAAAAAAAAAAGTTTACACATTATTATTAAGTCTCATTATAATAGAATCTTACATAATTTACGTTCGTTTTTAAGAAATCGTATGCACTAAATATAACAAGTTATGAGGGTGTTAAAAAAGGGATGGAACAATCTTTTTACCATGCAATTGTATCAATAGCTAAAATATTTCGGTAACTCCGCCGTGTCTTGTTGGGAAGTTTTCTAAGCCTTGGTAACGGAAAGGTTAAATGAAATTTTTTTCATTAAAATTCAACGAATTTATTGGAGATATTCTGATTTCGATTTCGTGCAAATAATAAATTCGGATAAAATTAGATCTCTTCACTTCAGTCGGATGTCCTCTAAAATCAGAGTATCGGCGTCCATTCTAACCCTGCGGCGTCATTCTGGGGAAATAAAATTAAATGAGCTTAAAATGGTTACTTTCCAGCGTTTTACTGACCATTTACCAAAGTAACACGTTTTACAAATAGAAGTAACGAAAGAAGTGGCTTTGATGAATAAAATTGTGCGATTAAATTATATTTATAGATTTTCAGTATTTTAGAAATGGAATGGATCGTCGCTTTAAAAAAAAATTAAATAAATTCTTGAAACGATATGATGAATTAATATTTTAAATAAATTCTTGAAACGATATGATGAATTAATATTTTAAATAAATTCTTGAAATGATATGATGAATTAATATTTTAAATAAATTCTTGAAACGATATGATGAATTAATATTTTAAATAAATTCTTGAAACGATATGATGAATTAATATTTAAAATAAATTCTTGAAACGATATGATGAATTAATATTTTCAAAATCACGATTATAGAAAAATCGCAAGGTTCTGCTTCCCTCAATTCATGAGTGTTATATAGTAGTGACCAGTTTAAGTAATATAAGGATTTCTGCATTTAATAATCCTATTAATATTAAAAGGCGAAAGTTTTTACATGGATGTATGGATGTTTGTTACTCTTTCACGCAATAAATACTAAATGGACTTTAAAAATTCTTTCACTAATAGAAAGCTACATTATTTTCGAGTAACACAGGCTGTATTTATTGGTAAGCTCTGGCGTTATGAAATTATTTATTATACGTTTATTATCCGGACGAAAAGCAAAGCGTTGCTAAGTAATTGTTTGACGTGCGTTATCACTTTGTTATTTGTTTTGGTTACTATAGAGATTCTGTTGATAGTAAAAATTCAAATAAGTATAAAATACTAATCTAAACTATAAAAGGAAGGCGGGGGGAGGGGGGAATGCGTGGGGATAGTGAAGGTGAAGGAGGCGGAGTGGGAAAACCGGGAAAAGCGAAGCCGTAGGCAAAAGCTAGTTCAAGGTATCTAATAGTCTTCTATTTACTTAAAAAAAAAAGTATGTTTGAGTGAGTGACAAGTGGAGGGAAGGATATGTGGATTTGATGTGTATAAAAGTGTTTTATTCCAAGTCCGATAAAATTTTACACACTTGTCCTTCAAAACAAGAGGAAGGTTACTGTTTACATGATTCTGATCATCTGATTTCGTTAAAATCATCTGATTTTGTTAAAAATCACCCCCATCCCTTAAAGCACAGTTTAGAAACTTCGTAATGAAATTTTTAACGTTTGAAGTTCAAAATAAGTGAAAAATTATTGCCTAAATCTGATTTTGAAAAACCGGTGCTTCAGATAGTACCTATGTTGTATGGAATAGATGTTTAAATTTTTTTAGATGACTTAAAATTCTTCACCCTCAAGCGATACGTGTACTATTAGCAACTAATATATTAAGCATTCTTACAGTATCTACTTATCAAAAAAAAAGAATCAAAAAGTAGTTACTGGCAGAAACGTTTTTCAAATCATTTCCGTTTTGGTCTTTCAGGGGTTAGCAATCCGTCGTCATAATTTTTTTCATTATTTGGAATCCTATTGAATACTTCTGCTTTCATCTTCCGCGGGGCACGTCTTACTATTTTTTTTTATTATCCCTGGACATTCAATATTCATTTCTTTTGAAAAATAATGGAAGGAATTTCTCCCCTAGACTATCCATTGATATAAAGATCGCTGGTGATCCCTCTGATAAAAAGAAGTAACATAAAATAAGCCTACTGATGATTTTATAAACAAAATGATTAATACTAATCTTCTCGAAGATGTAAAAAGAATAATAAATGATGGGTGTTTTATGCGGCTGTGGATATCGAAGGACTTTGAAATGTGTTTTTTTTTAATGTATTTTGACCTTTGCACAATGAAGAAAGAACGTACATAAAGCAAAGGAAAAAAAACACTTACTGCGCAGGCACTTTCTTCTTTCTTGGCTGGGATTATTATGCACAAGTATAACTATATTAGTCGTTGTTACGTGCGGTATGCGGGATTAGGTTTGCGGGTGCGGTAAGCGGTAAGCGGTATTGGAATAAAGATGTTTATTGTTCATGCGGAGAAGGTCGATTAATGACTGATGTGGGTAATACAAATGATAGGTATATAGGGATGGGTAGGAAGGAACATGTGACAATACTAACTACAAGTACAGGGTCTATGGTGTATAGATGAATGTAAGTAGGTGAAGCTGTACATTGTGTAAATGCCCAACCAATAGATTTACTGATATTAAAAATGAAATAACTCTTTTTAAGACCGGAACACTGAAAAAAAGAAGTGACTTAATTATATTACCTCATAAAGTACAATACAATATTTGTTCAGACATGTTTAACCGGTGTCCGGACAACTCAGAATGAAATCAACTCAAAACCTCCTCTCCTTCATTAAAAGTGATGTTAAAAAAAACAGGAAAAAATTTTTATAGGTTACATCAGGTCAGGGTTAGAGGTAATTTAAAATGTTTTTTTTCATAGCTTTTAATGACTTTTCAAAGAAGTGTTGAGTTGACTTGATTCTGAGTTGGCTTGGAACCGTTTAACCACTATGACAACAAGAACCAGTTCTCTTCATTGGTGTAAAATCTCCTTTACGCCAGCTGATGTCGAATATTAGCTACGTAAGAGGACTTTTGCACGAGATAAAACATTAATTCCAGTCATTTAAAATTTGGGAACAATATGACTTTCATTCTATCGGAAATTCGATCTAGGTAGAATTTTAAGCAAAAAAAAATCTCGAATGGTGAGCACTGATGTCGTTACGTTTGCATTATTGTATTAATTTCTATCATGAGCTTTGAGTTATACACTCAACCGACGCGACGCCGCGCTAGTTTTTTTTTAAATATATATGTTGTTATTGCTGACTGAACTTTGGCACACTTGACTGATATCATAAGAATGATAAAATATAATAGGAAAACACGTCATTTCGAGACTTATCTTCCTATTATTAGCTATTAGAAACTAGCCAGTGATAAAAAACGTAAAAAAATATTAAATTTCAGAACTTAATCTCGTTTTTTTTATTGTATAAACTGCGCATTTCCTTTCCTTGAGTTTTTTTCGTGTACAAAAATTTTCCAAACAAAGTCAAATTTGCTTTTTAGTTGGGGTTTGTTTATTGCTACATGGGGTAGTTTAGGTTTTGAAGGGACGACATTGTATACCGATGGACCGTCTTACAGATTTTCAGGCTTGTTGAACATTCAACACGTTTAGGCGTTTGCGGAAATGTTCAGAAAAAAATTCGTGGAGCCTTTCACTTCCATGGAAAATCGGATTTTAATTAAGTCTTAGATGGAAAGCGTGTCCTTTGAATAAAATTGTGATTTTTCTTATTAGATTTTGCGACGGAGTATGGTGTACTTAACGTTTTGCATGTAAGAAACAAAATATTTTTTCACCGGCAATGGTACGAAATCATCTTAATCAAGGGATAATATTATATTTGTAAAGTAAAGAGACGTTATTTGAATTAATTAATTTTTTTGTTAAATTTGGAGAACTTCATTCAGATTTTCATTGGTTTACTATTTTTACTTGCGTCACACGTCTTTACAGAAATTCAATATTTTGAAAAAAAAACCGTTAGTTTCATAATGATTTTTAATTTTTTAAAATAAATGCGTCATTACATTTAGTATTTATGCGTGTTCATATTTATAAATATCACCATTTTTCGTATATTTTGAGGATTAATCTTGAAATTGCCATAATAATATCACAAGAGCAGGTACTTGGTTGTAATCTGGTAAGATGTAGATATAATTGATTAATTCTAAATAGCCAGAAAGCGTCAATGAAAAAAAATATTAGTATAATAATATAGTACTTTGTATCTTCCGGAAGAAATCTTTGGTTATGAAAGAAAGTGATAATTTTGATTAAAAATAGTTGTTGCAACTCTAGATTTGTCTCACAAACTCTTTAAATAAAAACTGCAGTGTCAACAGAATACTATGGACTTGTCGTGATTAGTTACAATGAGCTCGGATGGCTTATTTGGAAGGCGGTAAGATTGATTCTGGGCCCTGACCTTGAGATTGGAATCCTTTTTGTACATGTCCCAATACCTGCATTATCAACAACTCAAGTGCAATTTATGAGTAACCTCTTAAACTACTCTCTACGATATCACAAGAGAGTTATTAAAACTAAGTTCGTTTTTGTTGTATTTAAATCTGCTCAAAATTTTCCATGATGTAGGATATCGGAATAAAGATTGACGTGTCCAAAAAAGTAGATTAATAACCTACATCTCTACATATTATAAATTAAAGTCCCCCGCGTCGTCTGTCTGTCTGTTCGCGATAAACTCGAAAAATACTGAACGGATTTTCATGCAGTTTTCACCAATAGATAAAGTGTTTCGTGAGGAAGGTTTAGGTATTTAATTTGTCAAGGATTTGTTTAAATTGATTGAACATAACGATAATTTTTAGAAGTGTCGGAAAAAGTCAAGCCGCCTGGTAGCTTTCATCGAAAACGCTGCCTAATCCTTTTGGGAAATAACAAAACAATTTTTTTTTATTTTTTTTATTTTTATTGGCAATGTTTATTAAAAATACATATGAAGTTATTACAGTTACATAGTTACATAAGGTTAACAAAAAAATTTAAAAAATTGCCTTTCCTCACCATAAAGAGACAATGCTCTTGTGTTTGGTGAGGGAGTTCTAGCTCAATTAGTAAATTAATGATCGTGTAAGTTAGTAATAACGGCTATTGTAAATAAAAAGTAGGTTAAAAAATCTTGTATAAATTTAAAAATAAATATCCTGAAGAGTTTAAAAAAATCATAATATAAATTAAAAAATCATTATAAATGGAAGAATCATGTAAGTTAGTAACAAAAATTATTGTAATAAGTAAGTAAAGGATACGTAAGAAAGAACGCAAGATTTATACAATAGTAGACTCAGAGATATAGAGACTAAGAAATGAAAGAAAAAAGAAGGAATAAATGATTTATAAATTAGCAGACTTTAAGGTACAAAGTAAACATATTTGTGACTTTTATAGCAGTTTAAGGTAATTTTTTAATTTGGATTTAAATTCCTGCATATTTTCGATGGTTTTTAATTTTAATGGGAGGTTGTTATAATAGATTATGCCTAGGTAAAGATAGGAATTTTGAATGTGCTTAGTATTAAATTTAGGAATTTTAATAGTTTTCTGGTATCTTGCTGATGTGTTGAATTGGAAGTTACGAGTATTTAACTGTATTTCTTTGTAAATTTGAAGTAATGAATATTTTTTATAGATTTTGTCTATTACAGGCACATTGAATATTGAAAAAAGAATTTCAGTAGGAAATTTAGACGGTTTTTTCAAGATTACCTTAATTATCAACCTTTGAACAATTTTGAGGGGATTTAAAATATTGTCATATGTTCCTCCCCAGCCAATAATACCATATTGCAATATAGATTGAACAGTTGCATAGTCCACTCTTTTTAGGTTTTCTAAGCTAAGAATATTTCTAAGTCTAATAAATATATAAATACATTTCCTAATCCGTTTAACGAGTTCACAAATATGTGTTTTCCATTTAAAATGTTGATCTATATATACACCAAGATATTTGATTTTGGGAGTTGGACTAAGTATAGCACAATCTTGATTGCAGTTAGTTTTATTACATTTACTTTGGTGTGTTATGATGTTTAAATTTGGTTCTAATTTGAATTTATTGATAGAGAATGGGATAAATTTTGTTTTTTCAGTGTTTAGAGAGAGGAGATTTTTATCGAACCAATTTTTCAATATGTTAATATCAATGTTAGCTAGGTTATTAACAGTATTCCAATCCGTACCTTCAATTATTATGACAGTATCGTCAGCATAAGATATTATTTTTCCGTTTAGTTTTTGTATGAATATGTCATTAACATAGATAATAAACAGTAACGGTCCCAGGACTGTACCTTGAGGTATGCCGAAATGACTCATTTTTGGTGAACTAAGCACACCATTAATTTTTACAACTTGGGGACGTTTGAAAAGGTAGCTTTTTATCCATTCTAGAGCTGAACCATTTAATCCAATGTTTCTTAATTTACTTATAAGTTTGTCATGTGATATACTGTCAAATGCTTTTTTGAGATCTATAAAAATTTCCAGGCATTTAAATGATTTATCTAATGAACTATGTACTAGGCTACTTAATTTTGCAATTGCATCTTGTGTGCTTCTACCTTCCATAAAACCAAACTGGTTTTCATTAATTATATCATTGCATTTTATAAATTGGCTCATTCTTTTTTTAACTAGTTTTTCAAAAATTTTTGCTATATTTGAGATTACTGATATGGGACGGTAATTGTTTACTTCTTCTGGATTACCTGACTTAAATATTGGGGTAATAGTAGTTTGTTTGTAAATTGATGGAAATACTCCGCTTTGGAAACTTGTATTTATTATATGCATTAATGGCTTAGAAATTTGATTTTTTATGTTTTTTAAAATATCAACCGTGACTGCATCAAAGCCCGGAGCAGATCCTCCTTTCATATCGGTTATGATAGAAACTATTTCGTCCTCTGTGGTGACTTCAAATGTTGACATTTTATTTTTAGCATTTATATTACTGTCTGGAGATGTTATAATATTTGGATCAATGTGAATGAGATTGGCGAGATTTTTCCCAACATTTGCAAAGAAAGTGTTAAATATATTTGCAGCTTTTGAGGGGTTTTCTTTACAGCATGTTTTTGAGTTATCGTGATTAATAGCATTGATTTCATTATTATTGTTTTTTTTCTTGTCAATTATTTCATTTACAACCGTCCATACTCTTTTACTATCATTTTCAGCTAGATCCAACTTCCGTTTATAGTAACTTTCTTTAGTATGTTTTATGATATATGAAAGTTTATTTTTATATGCTTTAAAGTGATTATTAAGTTTTTATTATTAGGTTGTTGAGTTGTTAATTTATAAAGAGCTTGCTTAAGTCGTACAGATACTATTAATCCATGAGTAATCCATGGTTTTATAGGTTTGAAGTTAGACAGTTTGTGTTTGGGAATTATATTTTTTGACGAGTCATTTATGTATTTAGATATTTTTTCTTCAAATATTTTACAGCAGATATTGACGTCATTACATTGTAATAATTCGATCCAATTTTCTGGTTGAAATTTGTTTTTTAATGTATCCATATTAAGTACTTTTTTGGAAGATTTTGTTTGTTTAAATGATGGCAATATTGGATTGCTGGTTTTGTGGTTAAAAATACAAGAATAATGATCAGTGATAGTTGTGTGAATGACAGCTGCTGTTATATTTTGGATATCCGGTATATTTGTAAAAATATGATCTAAGCATGAAGGTCGTTGACCTCGAACGTCTCTAGTGTACGAATGTATGCACGATAAATAATTGAGTTCTGCTAACATGTTGAGATAGCTATCTTTATCCTTACTAGAATAGTCGCTTGCGATATTTAAATTTATATCTCCGACAAAAATATTGTTTTTATTTCTAAAATTTAATAAAATATTTTTTAATTCATCAATAAAGTGTGACACTATCGACCTATGCGTTCGATAAATAGCAATAATGTTATAATGTTTATTTATGTCTTTAAATTCAATATTTAATATGTTAACATTACTAATACTGTGAATCTCTTTAATATTAAGTACATTGTATTGGTTAGATACAAATATTCCAATACCAGAGTTTTTGTTTAACTTTGTTGTTGTTGTGTAGTAAGAGTACCCCGGGATAGTGAAATTCAATTCACCGGCTGAGTGTGTTTCTGTTAAAACTATGCAGCCCGGGAAATAATTTAATTCTTTTAATGATATTATTAATTCATCCATGTTCCTTTCAATGCTTCTAATATTTACATGAAATAGGCTAAATCCTTTATCAGGACAAATTAAATTGAAATCTTTTATGGAGTGACACAAATTATCTTCTATACAAATTTTTTTATCCAAAGCGTTACATAAAAAATCATTCATTTTGCAGTTTTAGGTTAGTTATTTTATGGATACATTTATGTAATTTGTAATGACAAATGGTAGAGGCAAAGAATTTTAAATATACACTATGTATACATAGATATGATGGCTGAAATAACAACATATAAATATATAATTTATTTACGTTTTTAAATTTTATATTTAAAATATAAGCTATAAACATTACAATATAAACATCATAATCATTAATATTGGGAACATTATACTGGTTGGAAATAGGTATTCCAATATTAGAGTTTTTGTTTATTCTTATTATTGTTACATGGTACCCTGGAATGGAGTAATTAGTTTCGCCAGTAGAGTAGGTCTTTGTAAACCCAATCAAGCCCGGGAAAAAATTATTTCTTTTAAAGGAATTTAAAATTTTTCAAAAATTTTTTACGCTTTTAATCTTTTTATGAAATTGAGTAAATGCTTTTTCAGTGCAAATAAAATAGAAATCTCTTATAGAGTGATGTAAGTTTTCTTCAATACATATTTTTTTACCTAATGCTATGTTACATAAAGAATCATTCATTGTTAATTTATAGATAAGAGTTTGAGGAAATGAAAATTTACAATATTTATTCGTAGTCAATGCGCTCTTTAGCAATTTGAAGCATGGTGGGATATTCCTCTTTTATAAATCTACAAAAAAGTCCGCGAAGGCATATATCTATCTTTTACGGATAGCTTACTATACCCATTCTATCTTCTAAAAAATGGTCACGTACATTTCGGTAATTGAAAAGTTATTTAGACGGATACAGTATTAATCCTTATTAACTTAAATACGTTAGTTACCCCAAGCATGTGATGTATGTCTTTTCTACTCTCTTATATTTGTCTGTATTTTATTTACTCCTGGGCACTTGGCACCAGTCGTAATATTCTTCTTTTCTCTTGGCTCTGATCGATATTTAAATTCTTAAGGCTTTGCATATGTGTGGTGGGGATGGAAAATTCCTCCCCTACGTCACACAAGCCCTTATAAATTTGGACCCTTATTTCCTCTGATAACTACAGAAAGCTACTTAAAGCTCCCTTGTACTACATACCTTTAGCGATATATGTACTTAACTAATAAATACGTTATTTACGACTTTGAACGTAAATATTTTCGTATTTAGGTTGTAATTAAACTCCATCAAACGTTGTGTAATTTTTTGATTTATGATATAGGATTTTAATTACTTTAAATTTTTTGGTAACCCTCTTGATTCTAAACAGAGTGTTGAATTTCAAACTGTATTGGTCTCTCTCTTGCAAATTTAACCTTAAGTAATTTCTCTAAATGAACTAACTTCCCTTTGACGTTTATTATGATTCCCTACATCCTAATGAATTCATGAATAAGCAATACTAATCGAAACTACACATGACTAATTGAACAGATAATTAAATATAACTCAAATGGTTAAATGTTAGTAAATTTGATTATGATTGTATCTCGTATCTGCTGGGCGCCCCTCCGTTTAGATTCAGCTGCTATAAGGTACATATAAAGATGGATTTAGTAGGTTAATGTAATTAGTTAATTGCATATTTGACGAACTCAGAATAACCCTTTTTCTGGCAAAATTTGGCTCCAGCCTCCATCAAGTAAGCAGGGTGATCAGAAGTCAACCCAAAATTCGCACAGTCTTTTGGCACGGTTCAATTGATTGATACCTAAGTTATCGCGTCCCAATTGACCTTCCTTTCGCCATCATGCACTGCCTTCAGGTCTTCCTCCAAGCCCAGATACCTCCAAATTCCTACTCCTCCAAAGTTTACTATTTACTTAGGGCGAACCGGTTTCGTCCTATATGCAATCATATACTCACGGGTTTGTGTGGAGTTACGGGTCGTGAATCCTCCCTCCACGTTCAAGAAATGAGACGAGAGTGACCCGACAGGCCTAAAGCACTAATTGTAAGTGAGTTCGTTTCATTCAATGAACAGTACATAAAAAGATATATATGTAAACATACGTTTTGGGAAGGTTTATAACTCGCAATACGAAACTACTTGCAACGCATCCCGAGCTCGGATCTCGCCCATCAAATTCTGCGAAATTTTCAGATTGATACCGAATATATACGTAAGAATAGTGTGAAATATAAATATATACTAGTACAATAAGATCTTATCTGGCGATGTGTTCTGGAGATTCGCCATAACTCCAAGCTTTTGTTTGGTTTTGTTGACGGTTTTGTTTGAGAGATCCGCCATCTCTATGGTTTGATTAATGGTCCTTGTTACAGAAGCGAACACTGCCTTCTGTTGGTTGAACTGTATTTTTTTTCTTTTCTTTCCCTCCCCTCCAATGTTCAACTTTTGATAAATTCTTGCTATCCCGTGATTCTCAACTGCTTCATCTAAGCCTTCATTACCCCTTATTAAGCTATCCCGTGATTTTTCAACTGCTTCATCTAAGCCTTCATTACCCCTTATTAAGCTATCCCGTGATTTATCAAATGTTTCATCTAAGCCTTCAATACCCCTTATTAAGCTATCCCGTGATTTATCAAATGTTTCATCTAAGCCTTCAATACACCTTTTTGAACTATCCCGTGATTTATCAAATGCTTCATGTAAATCTTCAACACACCTTTTTGAACTGCTATAATAAATCTGTTAATTTTTCAATTGCTTAGGTCTGTAGATACCTCTTCACGTTCAAATTAAAAATAGTGTTTAAATTTTTTTTTCCTTTTGTTCCTAATAATTGCGCAATATAATAATTTTATCCCGTTCCTAGAAGTTAACACCTAAGTACGATATCCATTAATCAAGGTCATTTTTTTTTTTTCTTTTTACTGTACTCGAACTAGTGTCCCAGTGACCGAATTACTTTGTAAACAATTTGAGCTTTGTAAACATTCTCTACGGCCTCGTGGTTCCTAATAATTGCACAATATAATAATTTTATCCCGTTCCTAGAAGTTAATACCTAAGTACGATATCCATTAATCAAGGTCATTTTTTTTTTTTCTTTTTACTGTACTCGAACTAGTGTCCCAGTGACCGAATTACTTTGTAAACAATTTGAGCTTTGTAAACATTCTCTACGGCCTCGTGACCTAGATTCCAGCGTATGAGGTATGTTTACTTTAGACATTCCGGAGACGTGTGAGATGACTCTAAAAATTTTTCTTTGTTTGATAATGATGTACTTAGCGCAATTGTCTAGTCTGATACCCGATTACGTATACATATTTATTCATTTATATATACTTTGTCTCAATAAATAATTTATAATATTGATATGTATATACATAAATTTTATGATTGAAATAATTTCTAATATCATAACTTATTTCAAATGCTCTGGATTTTCTGAAATTATATTAATACATACATAACATTAAATATAAAATATTGATTTGTAAATTTATCACACATAACTACTTTCAATAGTTATTGATGAATTCAGAGGTAGGAATCGATACCCTTTTCCTCTTTTTATATAAGTGTTTTTCTTTTTTTTTTTTTTTGATTATAATTTTTCTTGGGAACAAAATTACATATATATATGTTTATATACTTACATATATAAATATAAAAAATATACTTATTATACTTATAATATTTTAATATAGTTACATATCACATATTAAGCGAGTAATATCTTGGTCAAATAATTAATCCAAATACCAATGTTTGCTCCATTCCGCTTTCTCCTTGGAATCTGTAAAATTTTATAACGGAAAAGACTTACCCCTACCAAGGTTTTTTTCCGACCGGGAAATACACGGTAACCTTGCTGCGATTTTCCTAAATTAATTTTTTATTTTCCTAAATTTAATTAAATCTTTTTGACTTCAATTTTTTTTTTTTCATTTAATCTAATTAATTAAAATGATGTATGAACTCTATCGTTCTAAACTGTATTTTATCTCAAAACTCGTTGGTTAGATAACACTTTAAATGATAGTTACTTCACGATTAATTTAGAGATGGTAAATTGTTGTTAAATTAAATTTTTATCCCTCCGAAATTTTATGTATTAATAAAATATTATTTTGTTTTATTATTATTATTTAAGATAATTAATTTAAATATTTATTATTTGTTAGAACACTTTCACTTAGATTGAACACACGTATTTAATTATAACTTCATCACGCTAAATTATCACATCACTTCAATTATTTATTGCACTAACATTAAACGCGAAATTTCTAAGTTTAAAAATACGATATTAAGTGATTATAAAATCCGAATTTTCCACTAAAACAAATTGTATTTATCACGAGCACTTTTATTTTTCACAAGTAATTAATGCGTTGTCTTTAATTTTTATTTTCACTGACTCTAACTGCAAAGTATTTTTTTTGTATATCACTGACTAGAATGTGAAATTTTTCTAAGTATCAAAATAATTATCACTTAGAATTTTTCAAATTTTAAATCACCCACCGTTTCGTCACGTTCCGCGAAGTTACAAACTTTTCGACCACGACCGTAGACTGTCCTCAACTGGCATTTGTCTAGACTTTTATACCCCTCTCAGGTCCAAAAGATCGTATCTGAATCTCCTATAATAAACCAATCTAATTACTATCAACTCGTAATTTCTTGAAACCTCTCCATTATTGTCGAATGCGGTCTCTTTGTACGTTTTGCGTTTGATACATTAAATTCTGTCTCGTACTCTCATACTTACAAGATCCGGATTTAGTAAGATCCATGTTTAATGGCCCAACTTCCTTTGTCCTGGTGTTCATACAAAATTAGCTTGAATTTAATAATTTTAAAGTTCTATTTCATCTATTCCGTAACATGTCCGTGCGTACGGCATCTACCATATGTTCCAAATCTGTCCCCAAATTCGCCTATCAGAGATATCTTCATGTCGAAGTCTTTCTCGCAAATCGTTCATTTTTATTTTATTATTTTTCCTCGAGTTTTTCTGTATTCTATATGAACCTTTCCATTTAAAACCGAATTTTCTCTATTTACGTCGTATATTTGAATTTTCCATTTTTTCTCGAATTTTCTTTTATTCACGACACTCTTTCCATGAATTTCCTTATTTATTCTTACGCTATTGTTCATATCTCTATAGATTTTTATATTTCAAGCCGTATTTATTTTATTCACTGTTAATCTAAGATTTCCTTTGTTTTTCTCTGTCGTATCTCCTTTCCCCTCACTTCCCCGTACTTCCCTGATATAACCATATCGTTTTTTGATGTTTGCTGCCTCTTGGAAAATTTCATTTTCTATTTGTTATTAATAAATATATCATTTTTTTAACATCTTTATAGGAGATACCCCCACTTCGGCCCTTAAATTTCTGTCATTTTTATTGCTTCATAGAGAACGCCTTCCAAATTTTGTCCCGTTCTTACGCAAAATCCCATAAACCATATGTCTTGACAGTTGTATACATTAATCCCTGTACCCACCTGGCAATAAATCCTTTTTTATTTCAGTGTCGTTAACTTTTATGAGAATTCTTTAATATAAATATTTCATAAGACCCATGATAATTTTTATTACCTTTTTAACGGCTAATCGTCCTTATCTAAACAATTTTCATGTTCGAATATTCCTTGTTTATCACAACAAAATACATCTGAAATCGACAACCATTGTAATGCCTCATTTTTTATCTGCAATCGCGTACTATGTTACTCTATAACCTCCATTTTAATTACGTAAAATGACTCCTTTTCCTGAGTTTTTCTATCGCAATGTTTTCAGCATTTTCCACTCCCCTCCGTACTGCACTCTATCTTCTTCTCTAACACTTGTTACTGCTCTAGACATCTGAAATATACCCTCGCCTATTCTTTAAAACTCTCATTTTTTTTTGACGTTTCCTCCCTAAATCTTTCATCGTAATATCCTAGCTCCGTCTAGAATTGATAACAATAATTTTCCATTGTTTTTTCAACATTTCCATTTCCTTTAGCACGTTTTCCCTCGAATCGATCATCTCCGGTCGTCACAAACAATCGTATTATAGATGGAAATCTCCCTAACGCCTTACAATACGTTTTCGTCACTTGCTTTGCAATTTTTCACTTAAACTTTTGCATCGTGTTTACGTGTATCCTTTTTTTCCGCACCTGATATGTTTTAATGCGTTCGAGAACTAGGGTTTCTGATCCCTGGAATGTACCGGTTAATGATAACATTTCTTGGGGTCATCGTTCTTTTGTCCCTGAACAGATTATTTCTTCCCATGGAGTTTATTCACCTCTCGGTTTGGTGGGAACGTCAAACTCATTAATCACATTACTAATTGCTAAGTCCAAAGGTCGTTCCTTTGTTCTAAAAATGGGTTCGGCCCTCTTCCCGTTGATAGGCTGAATTGGTTTTTAATCGCTTTTGCTGCAATTCAATTGGCTGTCAATATATCACGGGCTAAGTATATTGGGGAGTCCCTGTCTTTGATTATTAGTTGATACCATCTGTGATTTTTTTATCAATACTCGTCTCACCTTGTCTAATTATAGATCCCTACCGTAATTTGAATTCACTTTACTCTAATCCGATAGATGTCGTAGACGTGTCCGTTTTATAAGTAATTGATATTTTCTTTTTAAATTAAAGTGGGAAGCTACGATATTTCCTAATTTTCACTGTTGATCAATGCAATTCATCACAGTTCCCTCCTCTGAACTCAATTTGCTGTGGCTAACGTTGTATTTTATTTTAATGTCCTCTTCTTTTTTTTTTTTTTTTTTTTTTTTTTTTTTTTTTTTTTTTTTTTTTTTTTTTTTTTTTTTTTCGTTAGACACCGAAATTGTGTTCAAATTTAGACTAGCTATCTTCCCCTCCTCATTTGGTTATCCCCTATCTCTACTCCGTGTCATATTACTTCCTATCTCCCCCTCCTCATTTTGTTATCCCCTATCTTTTTCCGTATCCTATTACTTCCTATCTCCCCCTCCTCATTCTGTTATCCCCTATCTCTTTTCCGTATCCTATTACTTCCTATCTCCCCCTCCTCATTCTGTTATCCCCTATCTCTTTTCCGTATCCTATTACTTCCTATCTCCCTCTTCTCTTTTGCTCGGATTGTTAACAATCTTGAATTTGAATCTCATTGTTTTCTTTATTTTCTTTTCGCGTAGATTTTACTTTATGAAATTTTCTTTAATTTTGATAGATTCAAAATTAATTTCTTTTTGCTGGAACACGCCCCTCGACTCGCGTGTTTTGGTGGTCCCCAACCAAATTGGACTAAGACCTCCCTTACAATGATTTAAGTAAAGATTGTTTACAATCTCGCGGCCTTTCGTACAACTGAAAAGCGGGTGGTCTCTTGGTGTGCAATTAATTGTTTTTTTTTTTTGTTTTGTAAGTATGAACATTTTTGTGAAATGTGTGTTTTCGCACGACCTCACCCAATCCGACAATCAGTGGTATACATGTTTCATATAAATTTTCCAGCATTTTTTTTTTCTTTATTTATTTAAACTTTATTTTATAATTCTTAATTTCGAATTGTAATTTCTTAATTCATCCAAAGTTGTTCTAGCCTAAGTGTTGTCCACTCTAATATTTAAATTTTTATAATGTTCTTTATTATCCTCAAATTGGTTCAGCGTTCCTTTTTTCCTTTTTTTTTTTTTTTCGAAATCTAAAATATTTATACCTTAATTCAAATGTTACCTTTTTATCTCTATACTTAATGTCTACCCTATATCTATAGATAAACTTTCTTATTTCAATATTTCAAAAAAAAAATTCCTAGGCATTGTTTATTTTTCAAAATGTCCCTTTTGTGTGCCATATAATATCTCTAATTCTCTCCTTCGAGTGTTCTTACTTATCTAACCTTTTTTTTTTTTTTTTTTTTTTTTTTTCATTAACACATAAAAAAAAGTCAATTTTTTTTTTTTTTTCAACTAGAAAATCAAAATTAACGAATTTATTTGCCTTACTCTATTTCAATAATTGAATATGATTGTCGCTTATTAAGAACTTGTCCACTCACCCTCAAAGACTTGACGACGATCCGCCCCTCGCAAGCAATCTGATAATCTAATATTTTAGTAATTTTCTTTCTTCCCCCTCCCCAATTATAATGTACCCTAACATATTTTTATTTGTATTTCTCAATCGTTTATTTATTTATTAACATTTACAAATATTTGTAAACTTCGCACTCTATTCGTTGACTTCCACTAATTGTAAACCTGATTTTTGTTTCTTATTACTTGTGTAATATCTAGCTAAATGTAAAGCGCTATAATCTCCTTTTATCTCCCGAGTTACCGGATCAATTAGGGTATATGTGTTACTGTAAACTACTGAACCGATGACGTACGGTCCTTCGTAAATTAAACCGAATTTCTTGATCTGTTTGCGCAAAAAACTTGATTGTGTAATCTTTTTCAACTTGACCATGGTTCCGATTTCATAGGTAACTAGTCTTTTATTGAGATTATAATATTTCTGTCGATTTGTAGCGCTTTTCTCCAAATTCTTTTGAGCTGTTAACCTAATTTCATCTATTGTTTTCGTAGGTTTCCCACACCCTTGAGTATACTTGTCTAAACTATAAGTTGGCGATTTCCCGAAAGCTATTTCATTTGGTGAAAATCCTGTTGAACAATGTATTGAGTTATTGTAGGTCTGCTCTATTTCTTTAAGAAAAGCTGCCCATTTTGTGTGTTTCTCGTGACAGTAAATACGAAAAATTCTTCCTAGTTCTTTATTTACGCGTTCAGTTATATTCGGTCCAGGATTTCGCACTGAAGTATGTACGATTCTTATGCCCATCCTATTCATGTGGCTTTCCCATTTTTTTGATGTAAATTGAGATCCGTTGTCAGTTAACAAAGCATCTATTTGTATGGTTTTATTAAAATCCTCTACACAATTTAACACGGTCTTAGTGCTTGCTATCCTTAATTTATATAATTTTACAAATCTGCTGAAGGAATCTTGGATCACAAATATGTATTTCACGCCTCCCACTCCTCTCGGTAATGGTCCGTATAGATCTGCCATAGCCAATTGTCCTACTTCTTTGGTCATAATTGATTTACTCGGCCCTACAGTTGGTCGAATTTCGCGCTTCGCCAGCTGACAAAGGTGACATTCTCTTACTATGCGCTTTATATCTTGATTCATACCCGGCCAGTAATACCTGTCTCCCATAGCTGATCCTGTTTTAAAAATTCCCCCATGCCCAATTTCTAAATGTATCATTTTTATTAGCTCTTCAGTCAACTCCTGGGGTACTGCTAACACCGTTTTGTTTAGTCCTGTGGTGTAATACAAAGTTTTACCTATTTTTTTGTAATTTTTTAAATACTTATTTACTCTTTTTGTTGGTGGTCCGAATTTTCCCTTGCGCAAATACCCGAAAATTTCTCCCAAAAATGTGTCCTGCTTCTGTAGCTCCGTTATATTTTCTAAGTGTTTTCGAATTTGTTGTCTACCTTTAACCGCAAAAGCTGCTATTTCTGGACATGTGTTTTTCTCCTCCTGAACGTTTTCCGCATCACAAGAGTAACGAGATAAAATGTCAGGTCCTATATTTTCTTTTCCTTTAACGTACTCTACAGTGAAGTTAAATTGATTTAAATACAAAATCCACCGAGTCAGGCGACCACTGTACATCTTCCAGCTCTTCAAAAATGTCAGTGCTTGATGATCTGTTCTAATTATCAAATGCACCCCTCTTAAATATGTCTCAAACTTATGTAAAGCATATATTATCGCCCACAACTCTTGTTCCGATGTGGTCCATTTCAACTCCGGTCCCCTTAAAGCTTTGCTAATAAATCCAATAACGTGGTGATTTCCTTCGGCATCTAGCTGGTATAGCTCCCCCCCTATTGCGAATCCCGAACTGTCTGTCTGTAGGTAGTATGTACTATTTGGATCATGATGGTGTAAAATAACTGTCTCTAAAAATAATGTTTTCACCTTCTCGAATGCACGCTGTTCTGAGTCACCCCACCTCCAAGTTCTATTTTTCTGAAGTAAATCACATAAAACTCGTGTTGATTCCCCATATTTATTCGCGAATCTACGGTAATAATTGCAAAGTCCAAGGAAAGCTCTAACTTGTTTGATTTTCTTGGGTACCGGAAAATTTTTAATCGCGTCTATTTTTTCCGGATCCATCTGAACTCCCAAAGGCGTTATAATGTGTCCTAACATACGCACTTCGGTGAATAAAAATTGACATTTTTCGAGTTTACAAGTCATGTTTGCTGCCTCTAACCTCTCAAGTACCGCGCCTACATGTTCAAAATGATCTTCTTGGCTCCCACACGTATATATTATTAAATCATCCAAGTAATTAGCGCAGAATTCTCTCAGTCCTGGTCCTAGGATTTTGTCAATTCCCCTTGAAAAACTCCCAACTGATGTCTTTAACCCCTGCGGTAATACCTTGTATACATATGATTTTCCATTGTATACAAACCCTGTATATTTGCGACTTTCTGGACTGATAGGTATCTGAAAATAGGCTGAATTGAGATCTATCGTGGTGATGAATTTTACGCCATGAAAACGCTGTATTATCTCAGAAGTTAAAGGTGGTTTCTCTACTTCGGCAATCATTCTAGTATTTAAAAACCTAGCATCCAAAAGTATCCTGACTGTTCCGTCCTTTTTTAAAGTAAATGTTAGAGGACTAGAAAACTGTGTGGCCTCTCTACTGATGATTCCGAGTAACTCCAATTCTCTAATTTTTTCGTCAACTTTATCTCTATAAGCAAAAGGTACAGGATAAGATCGTTTAACGAAGGGCGTCTCGTCCGTCATCTTTATTTCGTGAGTGTATAAAGTTGTGAGACCCGGTCTGTCTCTAAATACATTTTTATGTTTGGTTAAAATCTTTTCCAACCCTTCTTTTCCTTTTAAATCTAAATCTAGCCCGGACACAAATGTCGTTATTCTACGCTCGAGACACGCCGTATTATTTTTTTCGGGGTTTACTTCAATGCTAATTAGTTTTCCACTTGCGCAATTTTGACCGCTAATCTCACCTTTAGATTTCCTATAAGTTATCGATGAATTTACCAACTCTATATCCTTTTTACCATTTTCTGTTTTTATTTTTAACTTTCTATTTTCGCCACACTTAAATTCAGCTATATATTCGTCTAACCAATTGATTCCTAATATAATGGGCCTGATCAACTTGGGTATTATTAAACATGGTGTATTTATCGTAACATTTTCAAATCGCAGTGGTACCAAAACCAATCTAGATATCCTCTGACTTTTGTGTCCTACGGCTACCCTGATCTGAATAGCTGTTACAGGCATAATCGGATAAAGTGTTTGATCATTTAAATAATTTTCGTAGAATTCTTGTGCTATACACGTGATCTGACTTCCGGTGTCTATTAAACAATGAACTTCCGTGTTATCTATATGTGCTTTGGCTTCCGGTAATGACGGTAAAGTGCTACCCTTTTCTACTTCCTCATAATCTCGGTCCTCAAAAATGTTGTTAAACCCCCTAACTTCCCTACCCACTTTTTCTTCAATCATTTCCAATTTATTCCATTCATCAGTTATTTGTTGTAGTAAATTGACGCATCCTTCCACACGCATTTCCTCCTCCGTTCTCGTTTCTTCCGCTCCATCCTTTCGTCTCCTTACATTCCGTTCAGCTTTTACTGGGGCAGTCATCCCTTGTTCACTCTTCCCCAATCCTTTCGTTGGATTCCATCCCCACTTCAGCATAATCTTCAATGCAGTGCTGTGTCTTGGTGCCGGCGTCCCTCTTCCTGTGTGAGTCGTATCCATCAGGACTAATGAATCAACCCCCGTCCGTTTCCCGAGTTGGCTGCGACCACTAGCTCCTTCCCGGTTGTAGTTATTGTAGAATTTCTTTTTGGTGAACTGTTAACTTCGGTGCACTTGCTGCAACTAGCGTTTTCGCCCACACTTTCAATTGCGTGTATCCTCCTTTTTATGGCGTGGTAACGGTCACGATATTTGTCCTTCTTGCTGGATTCCTCCCCACTCCTCTTCTTCATGTTCCGTTCTTCTGGTGTACATACCATTGTATCTAGTTTTCGTAGAAACTCAGCGGCGACAATCTCATCTCCTGATTGCCCCGAAAACCATAGCGATTGAATTTCCTTCGGATAATGTCTCATAATTTCGTCAACTATGCCCAACGGTGTGTCAGTAATCTTTAAAGCCTTCGCTAGCTCCCAATAGTTTGCGAAATGAGTAAGCATGGATATATTTTTCTTGGCATCATATACCCCTTCTGCAAGACGACGGCGAACTTCATTTTTCTTTATGTCTCCCCAATAGGTAGCTAAAAAATCTCGTTCGAAATCTAACATAGTCTCCCATCGTTTATTGTACAATTTTGCCCACGATTTAGCTTCCCCTTTCAAATTTTCCCGTACGACGACTAAAGGATCCGTTCGTTTCACTTTTCTAGTGTATTCTTTTAAATCTTCCAGGAAACTAATGGGATTTTGATTTCCACCGGAGAATGATGGTCGTTCCTGCTGTGGTAACATTTCCACTACTTGGAGAACGCTTTTCGGCGCACTATCCTCTCCTATCACCGCCACTGTTGCTGGGATTTCCAATTGTTTCTCGAGTTCTTGCATCTTATTGACGAGCGGTGCCAAAGCTGCCTGAATTATTGTAGTTATATCTCCTATGTTTATTGTTGAAGTCTCGGTTGTGACATTTTCCCCGATTGCTGTCACTAAAGCCTGGGCTCGCCTACTTGTTCCACGTTTCCCAACCATTTTCTTTATTTTCCGAGTGTCGCCCGGTTAATGTTTATATTTTATCTTATTAAGCGACAACCTTATACTCTCTATTTTAATTTCCTAAATTACCTCATGTAAATTATGTTGCCTTCCTTATTCTATTTATTTACTTATTTTTTTTTTTTTCAATTTTCTCGTTTTTCTATATTTTTTATTTTATTTTTTTTTTTTATTTTTCCTTTTACTTCGTTAACTTTTCTTGTTCCTTTTCCTCGGGTTTTTCCTGTAACATATCATGTGTGAGTCTCTCTTCACACTCTCGCTTATTTTCGCCCTGTTCCTCCGATTTTGTGTCGGTCTCCCCCTCTGGCTGAACGACTTCTATCATATCCTCGACTCGTAACTTAGACCTCTTTGAACGTCTAAATATCTCCCGTAATTCATCTCCCGACGGTATTTCTTTAGCTTCTAATTCCGTCGCATCCACTTTCCTTTTTTCCGCCATTTTTTGTTTAAATTTTTTAATGAATTTAACTCAATACCAACTATTTATTATAAATATACCTATATATATTTATAATTTATTTTATTTTTATTTTTATTTTTATTTTTATTTTTATTTTTATTTTTATTTTTATTTATTTATTTATTTTTATTTTTTTTTTTTTTTGGAACCTGTCCCCCTATAAAACACAATATTTTCAATTATTTATATTTGTTTGCATGATGATTGTAACCCAAATTAGATCAACTCTACCATCACTCTTCATTTCAATTAAATGTAGGTAATTGCAAAAAAAACGGAATGAATATTGTTACTCCAATGTTAATGAATATCCCGTGATTTTCGTTCAACCAATAATTACTCATTGTTTAGAATGCCAACCATTCCTTCAAGTTCCGCAATACCTACGATATTTTCGCAAAATCTGTTTAGAGTTCGCAATACCTATCTTGATGTTATTTCGTCAAATCCCCTCCTTTTTTTTGGTCCGAATGATCAAATGTTCCCTTAAATAGGTATATACCTATAAAACATTCGTCTGTGATATTAAAGCTCTCAACTCGACACTATCCCCAATCAAATATTTTATGTTATTTTTATTTTATGTTCCTTATCTTTTATGTTATGACTTTTTATGTGATAATCCTCACATACAAACCCACAACATTAACTATAAACAAAGGGTCACTTTATGTAGGTAAGTTCCCCCGTTTTTATCTGTAAAGTCTGTTTATTTTTTCCGTAACCGAGTGTTGATATCATTTTCGAGTTTGTTTATTCTACAATCTCTTAAAGCGATGCGCGTTACCCCCGATGTCACCTACTTCAAAAATTTTCGATGTTTTGTTATCACTTTCGATGCTTAGGTTATCAATCTTTCGATGCTTACAAACACCGCGGTATCTCGTATCAGATTGTTTACATTACGGTCATTAACATTCTGGATTCAGGAATTTATGGCCTGCCTTGAATAAACTGTTTACGCTTGTATCTGACCTACATTCTTTGTTACGATATTTATAATCTCATAAGCAATCAACAAATTCATGGTCACTTGATTTAAACTTTATCGACACTTTTATAAATTATTTTAAAACATGTAGAGTTTATTCGTTAACACTTTTTTTTTTTTTTATATTTAAATGTATTGTTTATATATTTATTTTCGTATATTTATTTATTAATTTATATATTTTTTTCGTGTTTATTTAACGGCGCACTGTTCTGATTTTTATTTTATTTTTATTATCACTTCATTTAACATAACGTCCTACTTATTATTATTATTATTTTTTTTTTTTTTTTTTTGCAATAGATTGACCAATAAAAGTTTTTTTTTTTTTTTTTTTCTAAAACAACTTGTAAAACTCTGATCTCCTGTCACGGCTGTGCAGTTGTGATGTTTGTCTTTTCTCTACTCTCTTATATTTGTCTGTATTTTATTTACTCCTGGTCACGGCACCAGTTGTGATGTATGTCTTTTCTACTCTCTTATATTTGTCTGTATTTTATTTACTCCTGGGCACTTGGCACCAGTCGTAATATTCTTCTTTTCTCTTGGCTCTGATCGATATTTAAATTCTTAAGGCTTTGCATATGTGTGGTGGGGATGGAAAATTCCTCCCCTACGTCACACAAGCCCTTATAAATTTGGACCCTTATTTCCTCTGATAACTACAGAAAGCTACTTAAAGCTCCCTTGTACTACATACCTTTAGCGATATATGTACTTAACTAATAAATACGTTATTTACGACTTTGAACGTAAATATTTTCGTATTTAGGTTGTAATTAAACTCCATCAAACGTTGTGTAATTTTTTGATTTATGATATAGGATTTTAATTACTTTAAATTTTTTGGTAACCCTCTTGATTCTAAACAGAGTGTTGAATTTCAAACTGTATTGGTCTCTCTCTTGCAAATTTAACCTTAAGTAATTTCTCTAAATGAACTAACTTCCCTTTGACGTTTATTATGATTCCCTACATCCTAATGAATTCATGAATAAGCAATACTAATCGAAACTACACATGACTAATTGAACAGATAATTAAATATAACTCAAATGGTTAAATGTTAGTAAATTTGATTATGATTGTATCTCGTATCTGCTGGGCGCCCCTCCGTTTAGATTCAGCTGCTATAAGGTACATATAAAGATGGATTTAGTAGGTTAATGTAATTAGTTAATTGCATATTTGACGAACTCAGAATAACCCTTTTTCTGGCAAAATTTGGCTCCAGCCTCCATCAAGTAAGCAGGGTGATCAGAAGTCAACCCAAAATTCGCACAGTCTTTTGGCACGGTTCAATTGATTGATACCTAAGTTATCGCGTCCCAATTGACCTTCCTTTCGCCATCATGCACTGCCTTCAGGTCTTCCTCCAAGCCCAGATACCTCCAAATTCCTACTCCTCCAAAGTTTACTATTTACTTAGGGCGAACCGGTTTCGTCCTATATGCAATCATATACTCACGGGTTTGTGTGGAGTTACGGGTCGTGAATCCTCCCTCCACGTTCAAGAAATGAGACGAGAGTGACCCGACAGGCCTAAAGCACTAATTGTAAGTGAGTTCGTTTCATTCAATGAACAGTACATAAAAAGATATATATGTAAACATACGTTTTGGGAAGGTTTATAACTCGCAATACGAAACTACTTGCAACGCATCCCGAGCTCGGATCTCGCCCATCAAATTCTGCGAAATTTTCAGATTGATACCGAATATATACGTAAGAATAGTGTGAAATATAAATATATACTAGTACAATAAGATCTTATCTGGCGATGTGTTCTGGAGATTCGCCATAACTCCAAGCTTTTGTT
Organism: Limnephilus rhombicus; assembly: GCA_929108145.2. NCBI lineage: Eukaryota > Metazoa > Arthropoda > Insecta > Trichoptera > Limnephilidae > Limnephilus > Limnephilus rhombicus. The sequence continues at coordinate 28,477,343 of OV815277.1, read as the reverse complement.
TGGTTTTGTTGACGGTTTTGTTTGAGAGATCCGCCATCTCTATGGTTTGATTAATGGTCCTTGTTACAGAAGCGAACACTGCCTTCTGTTGGTTGAACTGTATTTTTTTTCTTTTCTTTCCCTCCCCTCCAATGTTCAACTTTTGATAAATTCTTGCTATCCCGTGATTCTCAACTGCTTCATCTAAGCCTTCATTACCCCTTATTAAGCTATCCCGTGATTTTTCAACTGCTTCATCTAAGCCTTCATTACCCCTTATTAAGCTATCCCGTGATTTATCAAATGTTTCATCTAAGCCTTCAATACCCCTTATTAAGCTATCCCGTGATTTATCAAATGTTTCATCTAAGCCTTCAATACACCTTTTTGAACTATCCCGTGATTTATCAAATGCTTCATGTAAATCTTCAACACACCTTTTTGAACTGCTATAATAAATCTGTTAATTTTTCAATTGCTTAGGTCTGTAGATACCTCTTCACGTTCAAATTAAAAATAGTGTTTAAATTTTTTTTTCCTTTTGTTCCTAATAATTGCGCAATATAATAATTTTATCCCGTTCCTAGAAGTTAACACCTAAGTACGATATCCATTAATCAAGGTCATTTTTTTTTTTTCTTTTTACTGTACTCGAACTAGTGTCCCAGTGACCGAATTACTTTGTAAACAATTTGAGCTTTGTAAACATTCTCTACGGCCTCGTGGTTCCTAATAATTGCACAATATAATAATTTTATCCCGTTCCTAGAAGTTAATACCTAAGTACGATATCCATTAATCAAGGTCATTTTTTTTTTTTCTTTTTACTGTACTCGAACTAGTGTCCCAGTGACCGAATTACTTTGTAAACAATTTGAGCTTTGTAAACATTCTCTACGGCCTCGTGACCTAGATTCCAGCGTATGAGGTATGTTTACTTTAGACATTCCGGAGACGTGTGAGATGACTCTAAAAATTTTTCTTTGTTTGATAATGATGTACTTAGCGCAATTGTCTAGTCTGATACCCGATTACGTATACATATTTATTCATTTATATATACTTTGTCTCAATAAATAATTTATAATATTGATATGTATATACATAAATTTTATGATTGAAATAATTTCTAATATCATAACTTATTTCAAATGCTCTGGATTTTCTGAAATTATATTAATACATACATAACATTAAATATAAAATATTGATTTGTAAATTTATCACACATAACTACTTTCAATAGTTATTGATGAATTCAGAGGTAGGAATCGATACCCTTTTCCTCTTTTTATATAAGTGTTTTTCTTTTTTTTTTTTTTTGATTATAATTTTTCTTGGGAACAAAATTACATATATATATGTTTATATACTTACATATATAAATATAAAAAATATACTTATTATACTTATAATATTTTAATATAGTTACATATCACATATTAAGCGAGTAATATCTTGGTCAAATAATTAATCCAAATACCAATGTTTGCTCCATTCCGCTTTCTCCTTGGAATCTGTAAAATTTTATAACGGAAAAGACTTACCCCTACCAAGGTTTTTTTCCGACCGGGAAATACACGGTAACCTTGCTGCGATTTTCCTAAATTAATTTTTTATTTTCCTAAATTTAATTAAATCTTTTTGACTTCAATTTTTTTTTTTTCATTTAATCTAATTAATTAAAATGATGTATGAACTCTATCGTTCTAAACTGTATTTTATCTCAAAACTCGTTGGTTAGATAACACTTTAAATGATAGTTACTTCACGATTAATTTAGAGATGGTAAATTGTTGTTAAATTAAATTTTTATCCCTCCGAAATTTTATGTATTAATAAAATATTATTTTGTTTTATTATTATTATTTAAGATAATTAATTTAAATATTTATTATTTGTTAGAACACTTTCACTTAGATTGAACACACGTATTTAATTATAACTTCATCACGCTAAATTATCACATCACTTCAATTATTTATTGCACTAACATTAAACGCGAAATTTCTAAGTTTAAAAATACGATATTAAGTGATTATAAAATCCGAATTTTCCACTAAAACAAATTGTATTTATCACGAGCACTTTTATTTTTCACAAGTAATTAATGCGTTGTCTTTAATTTTTATTTTCACTGACTCTAACTGCAAAGTATTTTTTTTGTATATCACTGACTAGAATGTGAAATTTTTCTAAGTATCAAAATAATTATCACTTAGAATTTTTCAAATTTTAAATCACCCACCGTTTCGTCACGTTCCGCGAAGTTACAAACTTTTCGACCACGACCGTAGACTGTCCTCAACTGGCATTTGTCTAGACTTTTATACCCCTCTCAGGTCCAAAAGATCGTATCTGAATCTCCTATAATAAACCAATCTAATTACTATCAACTCGTAATTTCTTGAAACCTCTCCATTATTGTCGAATGCGGTCTCTTTGTACGTTTTGCGTTTGATACATTAAATTCTGTCTCGTACTCTCATACTTACAAGATCCGGATTTAGTAAGATCCATGTTTAATGGCCCAACTTCCTTTGTCCTGGTGTTCATACAAAATTAGCTTGAATTTAATAATTTTAAAGTTCTATTTTCATCTATTCCGTAACATGTCCGTGCGTACGGCATCTACCATATGTTCCAAATCTGTCCCCAAATTCGCCTATCAGAGATATCTTCATGTCGAAGTCTTTCTCGCAAATCGTTCATTTTTATTTTATTATTTTTCCTCGAGTTTTTCTGTATTCTATATGAACCTTTCCATTTAAAACCGAATTTTCTCTATTTACGTCGTATATTTGAATTTTCCATTTTTTCTCGAATTTTCTTTTATTCACGACACTCTTTCCATGAATTTCCTTATTTATTCTTACGCTATTGTTCATATCTCTATAGATTTTTATATTTCAAGCCGTATTTATTTTATTCACTGTTAATCTAAGATTTCCTTTGTTTTTCTCTGTCGTATCTCCTTTCCCCTCACTTCCCCGTACTTCCCTGATATAACCATATCGTTTTTTGATGTTTGCTGCCTCTTGGAAAATTTCATTTTCTATTTGTTATTAATAAATATATCATTTTTTTAACATCTTTATAGGAGATACCCCCACTTCGGCCCTTAAATTTCTGTCATTTTTATTGCTTCATAGAGAACGCCTTCCAAATTTTGTCCCGTTCTTACGCAAAATCCCATAAACCATATGTCTTGACAGTTGTATACATTAATCCCTGTACCCACCTGGCAATAAATCCTTTTTTATTTCAGTGTCGTTAACTTTTATGAGAATTCTTTAATATAAATATTTCATAAGACCCATGATAATTTTTATTACCTTTTTAACGGCTAATCGTCCTTATCTAAACAATTTTCATGTTCGAATATTCCTTGTTTATCACAACAAAATACATCTGAAATCGACAACCATTGTAATGCCTCATTTTTTATCTGCAATCGCGTACTATGTTACTCTATAACCTCCATTTTAATTACGTAAAATGACTCCTTTTCCTGAGTTTTTCTATCGCAATGTTTTCAGCATTTTCCACTCCCCTCCGTACTGCACTCTATCTTCTTCTCTAACACTTGTTACTGCTCTAGACATCTGAAATATACCCTCGCCTATTCTTTAAAACTCTCATTTTTTTTTGACGTTTCCTCCCTAAATCTTTCATCGTAATATCCTAGCTCCGTCTAGAATTGATAACAATAATTTTCCATTGTTTTTTCAACATTTCCATTTCCTTTAGCACGTTTTCCCTCGAATCGATCATCTCCGGTCGTCACAAACAATCGTATTATAGATGGAAATCTCCCTAACGCCTTACAATACGTTTTCGTCACTTGCTTTGCAATTTTTCACTTAAACTTTTGCATCGTGTTTACGTGTATCCTTTTTTTCCGCACCTGATATGTTTTAATGCGTTCGAGAACTAGGGTTTCTGATCCCTGGAATGTACCGGTTAATGATAACATTTCTTGGGGTCATCGTTCTTTTGTCCCTGAACAGATTATTTCTTCCCATGGAGTTTATTCACCTCTCGGTTTGGTGGGAACGTCAAACTCATTAATCACATTACTAATTGCTAAGTCCAAAGGTCGTTCCTTTGTTCTAAAAATGGGTTCGGCCCTCTTCCCGTTGATAGGCTGAATTGGTTTTTAATCGCTTTTGCTGCAATTCAATTGGCTGTCAATATATCACGGGCTAAGTATATTGGGGAGTCCCTGTCTTTGATTATTAGTTGATACCATCTGTGATTTTTTTATCAATACTCGTCTCACCTTGTCTAATTATAGATCCCTACCGTAATTTGAATTCACTTTACTCTAATCCGATAGATGTCGTAGACGTGTCCGTTTTATAAGTAATTGATATTTTCTTTTTAAATTAAAGTGGGAAGCTACGATATTTCCTAATTTTCACTGTTGATCAATGCAATTCATCACAAGCATTTCATGCACATTATTATAATCTTTCACACCATCTCTATCTCTATCTTCTCTACATATTATAAATTAAAGTCCCTTGCGTCGTCTGTCTGTCTGTCTGTCTGTTCGCGATAAACTCGAAAACTACTGAACGGATTTTCATTCGGTTTTCACCAATAGATAGAGTGTTTCGTGAGGAAGGTTTAGGTATGTAATTTGTCAACGATTTATGTAAATTGATTGAACATAACGATAATTGTTAGAAGTGTCGGAAAAAGTCAAGCCGCCTGGTAGCTTTCATCGAAAACGCTGCCTAATCCTTTTGGGAAATAACAAAACAATGCATGGTGGGATATTCCTCTTTTATAAATCTACAAAAAAGTCCGCGAAGGCATATATCTATCTTTTACGGATAGCTTACTATGCCCAATCTATCTTCTAAAAAATGGTCACGCACATTTCGGTAATTGAAAAGTTATTTAGACGGATACTGTATTAATCCTTATTAACTTAAATACGATAGTTACCCCAAGCATCTCATGCACATTATTATAATCTTTCACACCATCTCTATCTCTATCTTCTCTACATATTCTAAATTAAAGTCCCCCGCATCGTCTGTCTGTCTGTCTGTTCGCGATAAACTCGAAAACTACTGAACGGATTTTCATTCGGTTTTCACCAATAGATAGAGTGTTTGGTGGGGAAGGTTTAAATATTTAGTTTGTCAAGGATTTGTGTAAATTGGTTGAAACATAATGATAATTGTTAGAATTGTCGGAAAACCAATGAAAGCTACCGCCTGGTAGCTTTCATTGAAAACGCTGCCTAATCCTTTTGGGATTTAACAAAACAATGCATGGTGGGATATTCCTCTTTTATAGATCTACAAAAATGTTTGCGAAGGCATATATCTATCTTTTACGGATAGCTTACTATACCCATTCTATCTTCTAAAAAATGGTCACGTACATTTCGGTAATTGAAAAGTTATTTAGACAGATACAGTATTAATCCTTATTAACTTAAATGCGTTAGTTAGCCCAAGCATTTCATGCACATTATTATAATCTTTCTCACCATCTCTATGTATTATAAATTAAAGTCCTCCGCGGCATCTGACTGTCTCTTTGCGATAAACTCAAAGACGGCGGCGGTGGTTATAGGTGGGATAACCATCCAGTAGATGACGTTGTGTTTTACTAGCCACAGCATCGCGTGGCTGGGTCAGCTAGTTGCTAATTAAATTATTATGGGTAAAAAGAAAGAATTTGAAGATCGTAAACCAAATAACGGCATATTATCGATACCGCTAACAAAGACGTTGCGCTATCAAAGCTCGTCATTACAAAGTCCCATTTCCTGTGGCGCTGCATATCAGCGCCTAATGAAGGGGAAGGACCCATGAGACTTAGCAGAGATCCGCACCCATTTCAGTTTAGTTCGCCGCGCCACCGCTACACCGCTGCCAATTAACCATTACTACTACTAAAAAGACTTTCCGTTTCTGGTTATGAGTTAACTATTCCATTCATTGCCATTATTGGCACGAGGAAAATCCTCCCAGAGGAAATTCTGAATAAATTGCGCGCCTTCCCGGAAAAGTTATGGTTTCTCTTATAGATGAATTTCGGTCCCGGATTGCTTGATACGCAATAATTGGTCTCGTTTCTGAAAATCTGATTAAATTTTAAAATTATCTGGGAGATTCAAATGTTACATTTTTTCGAAACTTTAAAGAGATGAATGTGTATTAAACCAAATTCCGAGAAAATATTAGGAATTTGTTAGGTAGGTAGAATCAGAAACAGTCCCAGAATCTTATTTTTTCACAAAAAAGAGTTTAAGACAAAAAAATTAAAATGATCATGTTAAATTCTTACAACGTCCCTATTATTAAACATAGTAATTTTGGTAGTCGGTGCATAGATACTCGTAAGTAGGTAATGTGAAATATTCCTCAATCGTTATTCGTAATATTATTCAAGTTTAATGAAGTTTATATTTTCAAAATAGGAACTACTTATCATACATGGTATGTAATATAAGTTAAGCGATATGATAGGTATCAAAATTATTTGGTAAACAATTAGTAATTCTGTATTCGAAATTTGTATTTTTTTGTTAAAATGTTTGACAGATGCTAAAATTAATAAAGTGGAAAAATTATTACAACTTTACTAAGACAATGCTCATAGTTTAACTGAACTTCAGCACTTTAGAGGCCCATCCATACACAATTTTGTAAATTGTATCCATTTCCATAAGCGGTGCTACATTTTGTGTTCGATTAGTATAATTTCTTGTGTTTTCATGATGTCATTCGATTGGTCATAATTTTTCAACTTTTCTAACATCCGATAAATACATTTCTTCTTAAAATGCAATAATCTTGAGGATTTTTTAAAAATAAATACTTTTAGCTTCACAAATCCTACAATTATAGTATTTAGTAGTTTCAGTGAAAATGGAAAAAAAACTTTTTTTTAATATAAATCGAAGATTGTTAATAAAGCATGCATATCACGAAGATGGCAGATAATTATGATAATACGTTCTTTCTCTAATTCTGGTAAGGACTTCCTTCGTATTCACTGAATAAATCATCTCACAAAATGGGAAACCAAATTTCTGTCAATGAGATATTTCATGTCCATAGATGATCATTGTCGTCAAATGGAAATGTAACGAAAATGTATAATACAGTTGGACTAACAAAGAAGTAATTTTAGCGCCCGGAAAATTAATTTGATCTCGGAAAGCAGAAGCCTCAGGCCACTCCCAACAGGAGCAATCTAAAGAGAATGATTAGATTTAATAATATCGGAGAAGAGAGTAGGGAGGAGAAGAGACGTGGAAAGAGAAGTATGCCGTCTCTGTCGCGGGAAATTGTTCGTGAGACGTAAAATAAAAGATATTGTGCGCGGAATTTTTTATGCGAGGTCAAAGCTTCGTTTACAGAGATGTAATATATTTCCGATAATCCAATTTTTATCTGACGGCCAAGCTGCAATAAGTTTATTGGTAAGACTTGTGATATGGCAACCTTCGATTATTTATTTATTTATTAATTAGCCTTGTTCAACGGAGGAATGTGACTAATCAGTCTTAAAATATGTAATAAAGGATAGCAGTTAAAAACCCGCTCCACAGTTTCTTGCTGCTAGGCCCTGCGGGCGGCTTCGCCCAGTTTGTGTGTTGGTGACCATTTAATAAATCCGATAAGAACTGGTTCCTAAAAAAGCCAAATCCAGTGACAGCTAGTGAAAGGGACAAAGTAACCGCGACAGGCAATGACGTCACATGTAATATATAGCCGCGTGCCACTCACTGTACCCAGTAATACAAAATACTCACTAGACCCGCTTCTATCACGTGGTACTATTCACAACTGCCAATAATAACATATTATCGTCAATCTCTCCATAGCCGGAGAGATACACAAACTTATAAATCGGTAATAAGTACTTACGCCTGCCAGGGGATGCTAATCAGGCAAACGGTTAACGTAAGTGACCATCTTTTGGTTTTGCTTTAATTCCGTTCAATTACATATAAGTAGATTTATATGTGGACCCGTGAAAGAGGGTGAACAGTGGCGCATCCGGCACAATACAGAATTGTGTGATATATATAAGGCCCCTAGCATCTCAGCACATATGAGACTCCTCAGGCTGAGATGGGCTGGGCATGTACAGAGAATGCCGGATACACGCGTCACAAAAAGAATTTTGGCTGGACACCCAGGTGGAAAGAGAAAAGTGGGAAGACCCAGACTGAGGTGGGAAGACGAAGTAAGAGGGGATGCAGCACAGCTTCTCCAGGTACCAAATTGGAAGTCAGCCGCTGAGGACAGGAGGAGTTGGAGGCGACTGTTGCAGGAGTCCAAAGCTCGATATGGGCTGTAGCGCCATCGAAGAAGAAGAAGAAGAAGAAGATTTATATACTCCACGTACGAAAATAGATAGTTTGATGATTGATGATTGATGCTTCCATTTCATTCCATCAAACCTTTAATTGATTTATTCATATTATACTGCAGACTTTTACAAACACGTGATATATTTATAATAATTTAGTGGAACAGTATTCGAACAGTATAGAAGAAAATATTGTCAACTGCATGCAATCTAGTTCAAGCGAGTATCTAAATGACTAAGTCCTGATATTGTTATTGCTATTAAAAATAATTTTTGATCGAGTATGTCTAGATAGTATATTGGAAGGAAGGTAATGAGGACTGACCATAATACCATTAACAATTTTAAAAATGAAAGTCATGTCGGAAACAAGTCTTTTGTCAGACAGTTTTTATAATTTTAATTATTTCAAGTTGTTATAATTTATTGTTTCCATAGACTGAGTTTATGGTTAATACAAGTAATCGTAGAAATGTATGCTGAAGATTATTTAACTAATGTTCTTGACAGGACATTTGTTATCAAAATACATATTTTACGAATGTATTTAAGATATAATTATATTATGTTAAGATGTACATAAGGTGTTTGATAATGTTTAAAAATGTACGTTCAAAGCTGAAGACAAACTTCAATCAGCCGAGTGGTTTGGTAAAACTGTTATTAATAGTATGGTGTTTACAACAAAAAGTCCCAACACGTTATTTTTTAAAGCTAAACCAATTTGAAAGCAAAAGGACTATGGCAATTTGATGTAAGATTTTTCATCTCCCATGCCTTAGACAGACTGAAGGAATTGGTTGTCTGTTTCAAATTGTTTTGTAATTTTCACAAATGAAAAAAAACGCACAAAACATAATCACAACCATCAAGTTGTCAATACAGTGAGCAAAATTATTTTAACAACATACATTACTTAGAGCACTTTCAAAGACACTTCTGAATCCAGTAAAGCGTGTAAAAATAAAGTGATTTAAAACCAATTTATGTAAAGATAGCAAGCAGCCAATAATATGTGCGTTAAGATAATGAAGATAATGTTGGTATTTCTTAGTCGAAGTTTGATTCAGTTAAAAGTGACCGAATTGGATATAGACACTTTAACTCAGTTGGTAGAGCTGTTGCGATGTAAGCAAAAGTCCTGGGTTCGAGTCCCAGAGGTGCCAATATGCTTTTATGATTTTTCTGTCTCTAGATTTTCGATTGAGTTTCGCTAATATTGTATTTATTAATTAAATATCAGAAATGTATGTGTTAATGCCAAATAGTAAATGCTTTTTAAGGAAAAAAAATTTTTTTGTGCCAGTCACGAAGTAGTTTTTTTTAATTTGACTAATTTAAAAAAATACTTTATTATTATAAGATCTATTATTATAAGATCTCACCAAGCGATAAATATGTCGCTTTAAATAATATTATAAAACAACCTGAAGGGCTGACGATACCTCACGTAATTATAATTGCCTAGCCGCGAAAAAACTAATTTCCTGACAAAAACTTATTAGTATTTTTATTTATATCCTGTAATTTTTTATAAAATTTCCACCATACGACGAAAAAACCAAACCAAAAACTAATACATCATTCTTGAACCATTCGAACGTTTTGCATAAAGCGGTGAAAAGCATGTTGATGTATTCAGTTATTTGTAAAATTTGTTGCAACTTTCTAGAATTACCGTTTGATATAACTATGTTTACACATTCAACCAAAACATATGTTTTTCAATTTGGAAGGCCGGTATGGGTATGAAATAATTTATTGGGTAACCAACACCCCTGCCATAGGTCATCCTAAGTGGTTCGCTACGTTTGGCGACTTAAAAGGAGCACCCGGGTTCGTGAGGTGAGAATTGTCTAAGTCTTGGCAGCAGGTGCACTTGCCCACCTACTGCGTGGCGGGCCGGATCGGGATAGATAGGTTGAGGTGTTTCTTTTGACCTCTCTAACAGGACTCTCTCAACCCATCGTACTGGGAGGTATGGATTTATACGTCCATCACTCCTGGAGACACTGACCCCCCGATTCCTACTAACTCCTCATACCCTTTCCTTCCCAGACTTCCTCTCTTTCCTTTTTCTAAAAATACCCTCCACACAGCAACCCCAAAGATGAAATAGAGAGTTAATAAAATAAATACCAAGGATAAAAACAAAATTAATGAAAATGAGCATTTCCTCTAGTTTTTCTTTACTGATATGTGTATCCAGTGGCGACCAGCTGTAAGGAGCGGAGGAGCGACACACTCCCAGAATTTCTGCCAAAATAAAAATTCCCGAGCGCCGAAGAACATAATTAATTTACGACACGACTCTCACAAATCACAACACTAAGCTCACTTCGGTTATAGTGCAAAGGTACATAGTATAGGTGTCTATATCACTGTGTGCGGATAAAAAAGCGGGGAGTTTCGCGCCTATATTCTGAATGGTGGTTCGTTTTGAATATCGCTCACAGGATTGTACAAGAATGTAGCATAATATTCTCAAACGAGTCTGAATCGTAGGTAAATATAGCGGCAAGGCGGACGCGCGGCGTTCCAAAACTCTCCACCACATCAGAAGATACGTTCACTAGCATATTGAACGGGGACGCGTTTGTGCCATATTATTTTCATTATTATGGCTTTCATTTAACATCTACTATATCTTTTTCATTCAACTTTTGATCGGTGATTTGTAAAGAAGTGTGCGAGATTAAATTATCTCAAGTACAAGTAAGATTTAATTAAGGAATGAACTTTGACAACAATCGCGACGAAATGCCGATGCGTCAATATCTATTTTACAACTACTAGTATTTTATAATAATGGATTCTCGGAGCGCGTTAAATTGTTTACAAAAATGTGGGTACAATGTACAATACCTACGACGTCGGTAGTATAGATAGTCAAATTTAAAAATAAATAATTTTTTCTTGGGAAATACAATCGCCTGTCTCAACACAGGTATACCCTAGTGAGACAGGCATCGAATAATGTAATGTAAACATACCTTATATAGATAAATAAATAAATAAATAAAATCAAGATAGACTCAATGCATTGTCAGTGCAAATTTTTTTTATTTTTTTATTTATTTTTTAAATTTTAAATGCACATTTACAGTTATACATAACTAATAATAAACATACATTTTATTTTATTAAGTAATAATAGCGTTTTTGAATTGATGAATATTTAGTTGAAAAATATCTATATCAGGAGACAGGTAATTTAGTAACAGAATCATTTTTCCGAGCGGCATTACTAATGGTAAGTTAGTTGGGCATCTCAGAACAACAAAAGTTCTGTATCTGCGCGCTCTTGTGAAGTTGTCGGGGACATAAAACTCAAATTTTTGTATTATATCGGGAATACAGATGTAACCGTTTAAAAGTTTATATGCTGTTGTCAGCAAAGCAGTTTTCCTTCTTTCGGCGAGGCTATTAATACCCAGCATTCCGGATAAAAAGGCTGATGGATATAACCAGGGATAATATCAGAAGTCTCTTAGATATAAATATCTCAGAAACTGCTTTTGCACCTTCTCAATCATTTGAGAGTATGTTGAAAATAATCATTGAAAAACGCCTTATTCAATCTATATCGGACTCCAGGGTCACCGACGTCTTTGCCACTCAGAGACAACTGGGTATCGACCTAGTCTGCAAACAGTTACGATTTTTTCATAAATTAAATTTATTTTTATTAGGTAGGTAGGTTAAGACAAAGATTTTTAGCGAACGACCAATTTTTGTGAGCACCAGCCGCCACAGTGAAAAATATAAAGTGAATAATAAAGTGACATGTAAAAAATGTGTACATCAACAAACACAAATACTTTATTTCTAAAAAGTGTCACCGTTATATCTTTTGAATAGTCGGGACATACATTTATTTTATAATTACAGTAACCATAATAAATTGCATTATTTTATTTTAATTGCCTTAATTGAACATATCAATAAAGTACTGATCATTAACTGTGTTATCGTTTTAAACTATGATTTAAAAGATTATAGTGTCTTTGCAATAAATGCAATTCTTATAAATTATTACATTCCTCTCGGGATTTTCTTGAAATCATGCGAAAGATAAAGATTTCCGGAAACCTAATTGCTAGAAAGTTTTCAGAAGTTCTGATTGTGACGGATACGGTTCGCATCGCTTGCATTTTGCTGTTGATCTTGTTGGGAGTACGTTTGTTTTGAAAAACTTTCCACTCATAAAGTTTCAACAAATTCCTACTCCTTCCAATCAAATTCAATTTACGCTGAATAGGTCAAATGGAACGGATTATAAACTTCTCTTCGAGACCATACTTAAATGTTGTTCACTCCTTCCTCTCCTCAAAAAATATCCTCCACACAGCATCTTCAAAGAGGTGTTAAGGGAAATATTTTCCTCGGGATCTTTCGTAATGTAAAAAAATATATAAAAGGTGCTATTTTTGAATAGTTCTTCTCCTAAATATACTCGTAGAAACCAGGATTTCATAATCGATCTGTTAATCTGACTCCTGTTTTGGAAGCCTGATAAGCAAGTTAGTGCAACAAAAATATTTAGATTCTTTGTTTTAACCTTTAAATCATTACATAACATGCTTACATTGTCTGGTTAGACCACCATTCATTGGTAAAGCACGAATTGGCTTTAGCTGTGTTTAGAAACAAGGTCTGAAAAGGAATGGGGTTACTACCTATTCCTCCTCTTCTGCTTCTCCTTTTGCCTTTGACCCATCATAACATTAGCTGATTTAGGTAGCAATAGCCGCACTTTTTACTAAAATAGGTACCTACCGAACAATACAAAAAAAATATATCATATTTTTCCACAATGCATAGAACGAGTTCCTTTCGTCTTTGAATATGAAATTTTTTGTGTCCCGAAGACCATGTTTTTATATCGTAAAACTGAAATAAAAATATGACGTAATAATTTCAAAGCGTTTAGGCCTCTAATTACCGAGTTGTCGGTTTGACAAAAAAACGCGTGAAAAACTAGCCGTTTGCAATTAGAGTCCCGTCATTAGCCTCGGGAAATTACGAAACAAGTTACAAAGCTAATGTCTCGATGTGATAAATCTCTCAACTTGATCTGTGCGTTTCGCGTTTTGGTCCTGATGTTCTTTTTTTATCGGAGGATGGCTATTATCAGCTTTCAGTCAGTTTTTTGGATTAACCATGGAATTGTGCTCGTACCGTTATGAACGTTTTGAAGCTACGAAATGCGACCTTATCTTACCAAGTTCTCCATCAATATTTCCTGGATTATGAGTTTGTCATTCAATAGATAAACATTTGTGAAGACCACTCAATTTTTTATTACCACCCAAGAGTCCCCACTCTAAATAGCTGTTCGAATTTAGTGGCACTGTTGTTTGTTGTGAAAATATGGGGTATCTAAAAGGTTGGGAGGAGCCTGGCTGTCGGATATAGTCACCTATTACAACTGTAGTCAGTTAAAGCAACGATTCTGAATAGTGGTAGATATTTTACTAGGGCGATACTTGACGACCGACGTGGTCCAGGGGAAAGGCTCTTGACTCGCAATCCGAAGGTCGCGGGATCGAATCATAGGCAAATAAATTTTATTTGATTAATTAGTGTTATTTCACAATTAATTCATTAAAAATAATATATAGTATATTTGCGGCACGTTCAAGAGTGGAAAATACTCTCAGTATCGCCCTGGTGTAAGACCACCATTCAGAATTAAAACGTTGCTTGAAATGGCTTTAGCCGTGTTTGGTGACCAGATCTGAATAGCCAGGGACTTTCCCTCCCTCCTCTCCCCCATCTCCTAACCCTCCCCACTACCTTCAGCCTCACAATATACCCCAATGGGGGGTGCCATAGTTTCACTGGCTCCGGACGGGAGCAGCTAAGACTCTTGTGAGATATTCATGTAAAAAAAATCGCTAACCTAAATTCCTATGAATTTATGTTGAGAAACACATTTTATTGATTTTGTTAATTACTAAACCTGTCTGTGCAGGAATTATTTTGAATACATTAATACAAGTATTAAGTAAACACAAATCCCTTCTACTTTAAGTTTATTTTGTTTTGTTTTGTTCATTAATGGACTACTGTCCAATTATGCAATACACAAACAAAAGTACGCAAATAAAGGTTATAGAGAAGGAACAGCATATTCATAATAAATAAATAAAGCAAAGACAAAAGTAGATCATGTAATATAATAATACATTAGAGAAAATATTCAGGTCAAAGCCTGAACAAGGTTTTGGTACTATCTACGACATTATTATTATTAGACATTATTCCGTAAAGACTGATAAAAATCCTTTAGACTGACAACAGAAATTTCAAAGACCTAACTTGCGTTAGCAAATCTCAACATTCTGGACAGTGGAGAATGGTACCCATGTTTACTAGATTGCTTACTTAAGTATTATTATTCGTTATTTTTGAGTTTACGTCGATGCGGTTTTTTAATGTGTTTAATACCTTCACAAGAGTGCTCCCGTCTGGAGTGGCATCCCCTATTGTAATATATTGTGAGGCTGAATGTCATGGGGAGGGTAAGGAAATTGGGAAGAGGAAGGTGCAGAAGTACGTGACTATTCAGATCAGGTCACAAAACATGGCTAAAGCCATTTCAAGCAACGTTTCAATTTTGAATGGTGTTCTTAGTTCTTACACCTGGGCGATTTTGAGAGTATCTTCCACTCTGGAATATGTTATACCTACATTATTTTAAATTAATTAACTTGTGAAATAACACAAATTAATCAAATAAATTTTGAATTTCTTGCCGGGATTTGAATTTTTGATTTTTGATTTGCCTTGCCCCTCGACCACGGAGGCCGGTGGTCTGGATGAGTTGCAACAAAGTTGGTGAATCAAGTACTTGTTTAATAGTTGGATGCAAATGAAGTCAAAGTTTTTCCTACGTTTTTCTAATAAAGAAATGTTTAAGGTTTGATCATCGTATCATCGTAGAAGTAATCGCTTCTTCCTCTCCCTAATTACCAAGTAATTCCACGTAAGAAGCGTTTTGTACGGTTTCAATATGATGAATATGAACAGTGTAGAATGGAGACCAAATGACACCGGCATATTCAAGATGTTGGCGACCTAATGAGCAGTAAAGAGTTTTAAATTGTTTTGTTTCGTCTGCAGATAGGAAAATAAGTCATTTTAAATTAGAACGTGGAGGGCAAAAGTGTATTGTATAAATATTATTATTTATCAGAAACAATTCCGAAGTCCTAATAAAATACAAACGTTAATGCAAACCTTAATTAATTGGAAGAAATCAAATACCCTTTAAATAAATGCAGAGTATTAAATTTTAATTTGTGAATTCTTGGAAATAAGAAATAATATTGACGCAGATATTATTGTAAACCCTTAAAGTCTCCCAAAGATTTGAGATGTTGTTGTTTGTGTAATTTAACGATAAATGACATTGTTTTTCGGTTGTCCGTATTTATTATAAGAACCATTTCATTTAATTAAATTGTAAAGTAAGTATTATTGTGTATTACCTAATATTTACAGTTTTTTTTCTGTAAAGTGGCACAAGAGTCCCACCTGCCCGAAGTCAGTAGACTATGACATCCCCGATTGGGGTATTTTATGAGGCCGTAAGGAGGGAATGGAGAAAGGGAAAAAAGGCTGGGAAGTACCTGGCTATTGAGATCTGATTACGAAACACTAATAACGATATTTCAAGCAACGCTGCCATTCTGATGAGTAACCTTTTACCAGGACTATACTGAAAGGATCGATCACTTTAGAACGTGCCGCAATTATCAATTTTTGAAGAAAATTATATTCAATTCAATTCAATTTTGGTCAGTAACGAAAGAACTTAATCTCTCCATAATGGAGACCATAAAAAAACCAACGCATTTTTCAATACTTAGTGTTAATAGAGGAAAACAATTATACCAAGTCAGTGAACATCTTCAATTTATCTTTAAACAAATATAAAATATTGTTACTGAGGCAGTTCAGTTATGCGTAATAAATACTGTTTATCTCTATCTAGTTCATGTGCAATGTAAAAGCCCCGAAAAAGGGCGTAATAAATAATATAGTGCGTAAGTCTATTAAGATGAAGCCATACTAAATAATGCAAAATCATACGAAATCATATGTTTTTGTTTTAAAAATTTGATCGCATAGAAGTATCATAGATGCTTCAATTAAATACTGCGCGTAGAACATACCTTGGACCTTAACAACATCGGTCAATTTTTTTATAGGTCTTTTAATAAGATTGTTGAAAGTATTTTCGAGCGTCGGGGTTACCAATGTTGAAAGGATTGTCTCCCGGGGCTGAAGAGCTGGTGGAGGATGTTTGACCTGTGCTCCGTCTTCTCATCAGACGAGTGTATACCAATACTTTACCATGAGAAATAGTCAGGCTCCTGGGGGTCACGGTACTTTCAGGCCGCGATCCAGTGTTCAGAGATTATATTGGATGATGATTGATAACACTTTACTCTTATTTGAGTGATTTAAGATTTATTTAGGATTTAATAATTTACTCGAATTAGTGTTCACGTATGAAACGGGTAGAGAGGTACAAAACGCGAACGGGCGGCTAAATCGAGTGCTGGGAACGGAATAATCTGCTCGGTCATTCTCGAGCGGTCCCGAGATGTTTTGTCGGAGAGGTGGCGGGAATGCCACACGTAAAAATGAATATGAGTGATGCCCATAAGGTTTTTAAAAAATACTTTCAAGTACAAACTCGACTATTTATAAACCCCTTTCTGATATGGTTTTATTTGTATAATGTGACAAATTCAGTTGCTTTTAATAATCGCAAAAAAGTGATATTTACAGACGAACTTCACAAAATTAAATTAAATATGCATTATTGTGTGGTTATTTTACAATACGGTCGCTAGTCGACGAATTGGGTGTACCGTGTACCCTATGCCATCCACCGAAGGATTACATAGTCGTCGCGCCCATTTTTTTTATCAGTTACGCCCCGGACGGAGCGGGGAACAGATGTTATGCTCCGCGTCGCTTTGTTCCGTGAAATCAATTTTTAATTTTCGTTTTATTAAAATAAACAATCCTTAAAAAAATGAGTTAATGTTTTTTACAGGCCTTTAAGAAATCAACCCGTAAAAAAACTTAATTACCTTTTCCAACCTTTCCTAAAGCTTTTTCTCAATTATTTTTAAACTCCTCCCATAAAGGGGCGTGATTTCCGATTTTGATATTTTCCTGGACTATTGGATCTCCTCAATAGCCCATTCTAATGTTACTATTGAACGAATTTTCTAAAACAGAAAATTTACATTAAATTTCTCTTTAAATAACCATAAAACCATTGAGGAAGAAGGTAATAATAATAATAATATGAAAGAGAACAAGACACAGAAGAACTGGGACTGGGTTGCAACTGGGACTCGAACCCAGACCTCTCTTCTAACCGGGACGTTCGCATTTACCAAATCAATGATATATTACATTGTTGGGAATAACCTTCAAAAGTCATAAAAAGAGAGTTTTTCTTATAAAAAATTGAACCATAAAACCGTTTAATATCTTCTCAAGTGTTAATAATGCCAAAATAAGTATCATGTACTACAAATGAATTATAAATCTGCCGTACAATAAATTAAATAAAAAAATAACAAATCTCATTTCTTTCTCATTCCAATAGGCTAGCCACTGTTTACCACGGCGCCTCCTGGCGTCCCTTTCCCAGTCTTCTTCAACGGTCACTTTACAGTATATTGCGTAAAATATTGTATAAACACAAAATGTATTGTAACGGAAAACAGCGTAAAAAAAGTCGTATCCACCGAACAAAGATTTCCCATTTTACGGCCAACCATACTGCCCAACTTCCATGGTTGCATTGAATTTGTTTGCATTTCACAATAATTTAGTGGTCAACTTCTCGTCAGTGTTTTTGGGTACCGCGAACGTGAAATTAATATGATAAATCACAATTAAATTGACTAATGGTAAGTTGAATCCATTGAATTTTAATAAAATGATTTAGGTTTAGCAGAGCGAATTATTGAATACCGTTTATTATAATTACTGCAGTGTCCAATTGCTAAATAATTAGAGGCTTGCAATATAATAATTGGCGAATAACGTTTAAACACAAGTAAGTAAGTAACGCAAAAATTTTATAGTGTAATCTTGCAGCAATAACGCTTTGAAATCAAAATGTCCTCTAAATGTTAATTTTAATGCTAATCAGTGGGGATTGAAAAAAAATCGACTTTTGAGATATTCATTTTGTATATTGTTTTGCAAAGGTAGGATTTAGACATATAATATTTAATAATAATAATAATAATATTTGGCTAATTTATATAGCACCGTTTTTGTGAAAAATCACCTCGAGGGCGCTTGTTCAGATTCATGCATTGGAAAGAGTAATTAGTTGGAAAAAGATTTTGCTCTGGAACGACCTTGACAGTTCGCCCTATTCGACGAAATCGCCGTGCGAAGTTAAAATTGTAACCTTACGTGAAGTCTGTGATATCATCTATAAACATTTTATATTGTGCAAGTACAATTGCGGGGCCCCGATGAAGTAGTGGATAGAATGACTACGGTAAATACACTTCCTTCGTGTACGTACCTGTTTGGTGTTTTGAATTCGAGCTTGTATTGAGATCCTGAGCGTTTAAAGAAAAGAAGAGAACAAGGTTGTCTCTCTAACCCGTTTGGTGACGATAAAAGCAAACCTACGTCACCTAAAAAATAAATTGAAAGTTAAGTAATTTTATATGTATTCTATTAAGTTCTTTGCAGATACGAGTATATTGCTCATTCCCTATGAAAAGTGAGACAAGTCCATGAAAATTATTTACGATTCATATAAAGTATGCAAACTCGTATAAACTTTTATAGTAGGTAATTGGTATGTTCATCAGGAGATATGGATGGAGCATTAAATAGCCATGTTTTTCATGAATACGTTTTTTTTCGTACAAAGATTGTGTAAAGCAACTTATTTAAAAGGTTATGCTAACTTTACTTTTTAATTTATTGTATGAAACGGTGAAACTCTAGTGGTGAGGTCTGAAAACTTGCAAATGTATCTAAAATGTCCAGGTTAAACCCAACTATTTGCATGTTGAGACATCATACCGATCATGAACTTCTTTTAAGATGGTTTGTTATATTTTGTTTTGTAATTTAAATAATACGAGTTACATGTATATAATTATATATATATATATATATTACAAAATATTGTATGTAAAGTCATCATTGGTCATGTATACCTCATAAGAGATGGGGAGCTCTTGTGCATGATAAGGGAGCCACGATACTTACTTAGGTTGTATGTTTGAATATGTTTTGTATAAAATATTATCTTTTTACTGTAAGTTTTTTTTTTTTTTTTTTAAATTGGTTTATTTTATTTATTTGCTCTAATTGGTTGATGATACAGCGCAATTCCAAAGGGATTTATAATGTTTGGTTATTTTAAAATATCACTTTTCAAGCTCCTAGGCATTTTTTAAAAATGAAACGACGGCCTCTGGGTTGCATGATTACAATATTTGGCTACGAATCCACAGATCGTGGGATTAAATTCCGCGAGGAAATTAAGTTGGATTAATTTGGGTTATTCCACAATTTATTAATATCAAATAATATAGCATACATAGTTTATTAGCACCACTTTCAAGAGTGGTAGACACTCTTAGCACCTCCCTGGTAAAAGACCACCATTAAGAATCGAAATTTTCTTATTCAGGTCTGAATAGCAACGTACATCCCAACCTTCAACTTCCCCATCTTCTTCCCTTCCGCAATACCTTCAGTCCCACAATATATCCCAATTGGATATACCGCAGTCACACTGGCTACTGGCATTTGGAACTCTTTTGCGTAGAGTATTCACTTAAAAAGTATATATTATATATTATTATATTTGTTTGTGCCACATTTCATATTATGGTTTTGATATATACGTCCCTACGAATGAGACCGTAATTTATCTTTCTTGCGGGGGCCAACTTTTTTTGACAGATTTTAATTTTTTTTATTTTGCATACGAGAAAGAAAGTCAATGCACTCGTATTTTTTCGAATTTCAGCAAATACTCGTACTTCGTGAATGTTTTTTTTCTGTAGATAAAAATACCTATTGAATACCTATTTTTTTTTTTTTTAACTTTATGAGTAAAACCTCAAATTATAATATTTAATTAAATGAATACAATATTAGCAAAACTCAATCGAAAATCTGGAAACAGAAAAATCAGAAAAATATTATTTATATATTTGCACCTCTGGGACTCGAACCCAGGACCTTTCGCTTTCCAGGCAAATGCGCTGACCACTGCGCTAAGGTGTCGATATCCGATTCGGTCATTTTTAACTGTTTCAAACTTCGACTAGAACCACCCACATTATCTTCATTTTATAAACGCATATTTTATTGGCTGCTTTCTTTTATGTATGATTGCAAGATTCAAACTCGAACTAAATGATAAATTCAAACCCGAACTAAATGCTAACGCGGAAAGCGAAAGGTCCTGGTTTCGAATCCCAGAGGTGCAAATATCTTTTTCTAATTTTTCTGTTTCTAGATTTTCGATTGAGTTTCGCTTATATTGTCTGCATTAAATTAAAAAAAAAACATTGAATTTTAATTTTCATGGAGATAGAGATCTATCCGAATGACAGAGGGACTTGAGGAGCAATGCAGGACGGTTTCCATCATTATTTGAAGAATACTGTTCTCCAATGAAGAACAATGCGTATCCCATAACCGCTGGAGCGATTATGGTCGAAAAATGGACGACTTTTATTTTTCTGCGGTTGATAGCGGTCAAAATTGGACAATATTTTCCTACCATTCGTAAAACATTTATTGTAATTATTTAAAACATTTTCATAGCCAGCCATTTATTTTAAAACAAAACTATTGAAATGTTGTATCTATGACCTTAGATGTTGCAAATCCGAACTTCGTAGACCATTTTAGAGCAATGTTAAAAATAAAATTTTTAAATAATTTTTCCCGCCGAATTTTCGATCAGCTGTTTACGGTCAAAATGAAGTCCTTTTTCAAAAAATGCACCTTTCGTTATCAAGTAAACCACATATAACATACAGAAATCGAAAATATTCTTGAAAATATTCCGTGCCACTTGTGCGAACCACAACAGCACAGCATCACTATACATTCAAGGGTATAAAATTATTTAATAAATTACCCCTTGATATACGATCGGAAGAAAACTACGAAAAATATAAAAAAAAAATTAAATTAAAATATTCTAGTACCACCTCATAACTTAACTTATTGTATATTGTATTTAGAAATATGTATTGAATATTTAGAAATATTTTTTACCTTATCAATACTTCAAATCATTTATTAACTAACCTTCAATTTATTTTATGTTGATTCGAATAATTACCCCGGACAGCAGTTTCAAAGTAAAAACATGCAGGATTCTCGCAGTTATAAACTAGACGTTTTTTTAAATAAATCCTACAAATACGAAATATAGGCTAATTCGTTGGCTATATAGCACTTTAATAAGTTTTTATGGCTCCATGTTAAAATTCGCAGGTATGATTTTTTTTAATGTTGGCGAAAAATTTAGAAAGTGATCTTCTGAAAAATCTCGAGCAATCGAGGCCAATTTATTTATTTCGCGTGGTCGCTCTAGTGGTTATTAAACTAAAACCCTACCAACAAGATAAACCGAATGCCTCAGAGTCGCCCTTAAATAATGACAACCAACCAACAATTTTCATTACGATCCAAACAAATAATAATAATACAATTTCGCTGAATGGAGATAACAAATGGCTATGTTACAGGTGATCAATCTTCCTGTAAATTGTAACATTTGTCTCTTTAGAATATTAACGTGCCAGCCTGATAAATGACTGCTTCTTTATTGTCAGGCTGTTTAGGAATGGCAGCCGCACCAGCCTGATACTTCGCGGTTTGTTCGCTCCTGTCGAAATCCGGATAAATCAATCTAATATGGAAGGAATATAATGCTGCTGAAGCAAATGAGCAAAGGATTCAATTAGTTGTAGAATAAGGGTTGAAGTTTCTATGAGGGTTGGTTGTTAACATTGTGAAAAGACATCACTCAAAACATCTGGGAAGATGTGGGAAGTAAAATTGCTTTCAGTTAGTGACAGCCCATGCAACATAATTTAACTTAAATTATTATTTTCAATAATGTGAAAACCAAATTCTATAAAAATTGATATTATCTGATACGGGAAAAAAGTCGGTCAGAGTTTTGGCCAAAATGAAGATAAAACCCTTTCCAGAGGCAGATACTGCAAACATTTTTTTTTTTGTTGAAATATTTTTATTGTGTTTTCCGAAACATATATTTTTTATTGATTTTAATCCTAAGCGCCACTCACGTGGGAGAAGGGGCCCCCTCACATACATTTTCGGAAATATTTATGTTTTTTTAAATAAAATTTCTACAAAGTTTTAATTATTGATAAGGGGACACAGATGTACGTTACCCCTGCGATTTTGCAAGTTGTTGAAGTTATTTAGAATTTTGTACCTGTTTTACATTGTAGGTTAAAGAAATTTATATATATATATAATATATATATATATATATATATATATATATATATATATATATATATATATATATATATATATATATATATATTATATTTTAACTAAATATTCGAACCAGGCGGTACAAATATAACAAGTTCAAGTGTATTTTATTTTTATTTTCCGCTAGAAATGTTTAAAATTCTAATAAAAACTATTTTTGTGAATAACATTTCTTATCAATTTCATGAAAAGAAAATTTAAAATTTTATACACTTAGGTGCTTAAATAATGGGTAAATGCATAGGGTAACCTATGTCTCCCGCCAGCATCGTACTTGTGTAGGCTAGAAATAGCGAGTGATGCTAAAGTTAAGTATGAAATACTAAATTCGTGAGATGGAAACGCTGGAAAACTCTCAATCATTGAAGTATGGCGCAGTGAAATTTACACGGTTCCTTGTGCTTTCAAGTCCCTACGTCCCCTAAGAGCCTACTCGCAATTTATTCCCACCACAACTAGTGAAAAAGGTTTATAACAACTCTTAAAAAATAAAACAAGACACCAGATACATATTTAAGAACGGTGGAGTCTAAAGTACCCAATTCCCACGCCTCTAATTAAGAATGTGTTCATGATTTTATTAGCTTGTCTTTATTGCAGAAGTAGAATACTTATGTTCATCGTATAATAGTAAAGCAGAAAGGGGATTGCCGATTTTACTATTGAGTTAAAATCGATTCGCATCAAAACGTGTAGTAGTTTTGAACCGACACATGTTGGCGTAATGTAATAATATATTCGAAGTTATTTTCTCTGATTGATTCTTTTCGTCAATTCGGAACGACTGGAAAATACAGAAGCTAGTAAAAGTACAAAAGTTTTTCAGATATGTTACATAAACTAAGTAATTTTACTAAAAAGAGAAGTAATTTTACGGCTTACATTTGAAAATTATATGGAAGAATGAATCACGAATAAAAAATAATAATTATTATTTTTAATTTATAAACTAACGTTTAAGACAAGATTTTTATGCATAGCATAGAATATTTAACATTTATGCATAGCATATTTAACAAGTTAAAAGTATTTCACCAAAAAATGTAGACATAATTTGTCTCGACGCCACCTAGCGAGGGATTTAGTACTAACAATACCTACCTCACAAAAATAAAGTTGGTTGCTTTCAGGTGGAAAAATGTAATAATCAGTAATTGTTGAATGAAACACCAGTATATTATATTGAATTATTTGGCGGGTATTAGATAAGCCGCCATAGCTCAGTGGTCAGAGCATCCGACCGGCAATCAGAAGGACACGGGTTCAAGTCCCGTTGGCGGCAAATATCTTTTCTCGGAATATTTTTCAATGTAAATGAGTGTTTCAGGCTGACAATTATTGCTTATAATAAAAAATAATAATCTTTGAAAAACATAAAGTCTCCTTAAGTGACACTACAGTGGTCACTGTACCTCCCGTTGTATCGGGTAGATACTGTGTAAAACTAGGGAAACCATATGACTAATGTTAGGCTGGTTGAAGAAAGGAATTAGGAAAAGATTTTTTTACACTTTACCACCAAACAAAAGACTAGTCATAGAAACGCTCTGATGTTGCCGATGTCACCTGTGGACGAATATTTCGCTCGTCCGCCAATGCTAATGTTTCTTGTTAATGCACTGCTTTGGTAAACAAGGGATTGGATAGTCCCACCACTTTTCCGCCCTGAGAAAGAACGATTCTTTAAATAGATGAAGAAGCTAGTCCTCCAAATATCCCTGCATATAGTATTGGGAAGCATTATGCAAGTGCTTACGAAAGTACAGGACAGAAATGTATTAGTAGTCATTAGACATAATAAATGGCCGCTCTTTTGGCAGTGGTCTTTAAATAGAGTCACTTCGTGATCACAAGAAAAAAAAGATCACTGTATATAGGACTGCAAACTCTTCAAATAAAAAAATAAGAAGGCGAACGACAAAAATAAGAGTACAGATATTAAGATGCAGTTCTCCGAAGAGATTATTCCATCATTCGGCTCAAAGCCCACGTACTTCAGATTGACCGTGGACGAAACCCACACTTCAACCGGTGAAAAAAGGATTGTTAATAATTTATACAAAATTACATAAAACCAACGTATACGGCAGCATTATCATTATACCACGGACGCATGTCCACACGCAAAGCCTCTTAGATGGTAAGTGAACCTAATGGGGCCCAGTTCTTTTTGATACCGTATACCTAGACGTAATCAAAAGAGAATTGGTGTTTTTTTTATACGACTCCGCACAAAAGTACTCCTGACTATACAGTATAAAGATACGGGAACTATATCGCCACTAGATTTATTAATGTGAACGAGTAAAAACAGATGCCAGCACCTCCACCTTCGAGCCAAATAACACAAAATCAAGCCGAAGAAACGACCCGTTCTCGTGAAGTCAACATTAACTGTGAACAGGCGTTCTGCTGGTATTTGTCGAGTTTCATGTACGTTAACATTAAACTCTTGTATTTTGTTACGGGGGATTTAATAAAGGAAACAAACAGTTTTGGCAAAATGTAAGCATCATTGCCTCATACATTTTCCCAGTCGATATCCATTAGTAAAGTGCGGAACAACACCGCTAAACAATCTTTTGAGAATTTTCACCCAGTGATATCTGACCTCCCAAAGCAGTTATTATAGTACTGACTAAATTCCGAAAGGAGATTTGTAAGGTTCCCGAAAAGATTCTACAAAAATAATATAAATTCGGAAAGTTTCTCACATAATCTCGCCTAATTTATGAACATTGTAGCACATTTTCATAAAGAGGGATTTGTACCAATGTCTTTGAACTCTCAGCCTTTATGTGGGAGTCAGAGTGTTAAACTTTATGATCCAACTTTTATTTGGATACCAATAAAAGTAAAGTAGTTACATACATCTCAAATGGGTTAACTAAACTGCTCGTATTATTTGTTATACAAATAAACAAGAGACGTGTTTTTCTTTGTTTTTATGTTTTACTGTTACGTGGGAGAAAACGACCTACAGTTTGTGACCCTTTAAAGAACTTCATAATAAACGTATATATTTTTATTCACGTGATTTTTTCCCGTATACAAATCTAACAGTCCGGAGTAAGTGGAACTTTGGATTTCCTCATTTGGAATTGTTTTAACGTTTAATGAATGACAAGCATCCCCGGGTTACGAATAACCCGACAATATTTAAAAAACTCTTACTACCACCACAGTAAGCCAAAAATGTTGCTTGAGCAGTGACGGAGGACTTAGCCAGCCGAGGAATCGAACACGGAATGCCTGGGCAGGACCCAAATGCCATGCCCACTCGACCATTGTTTGATTTAATGAAAAATTTTTTTTATTAAAAATGGATTTTTTTAAGTTTTGCTATTAATTAAGGTTTTGCAACCGGGCTCGAAAAGAAGAAGATGGAGAGAAACGAAATTACGAATGTTAGAGGAGAGCGCTAACATTTACAGCGACAAAATCGATGCGAAAATTGCGAAAATTGCGAAAATGTTTAATAAAATACGACTCGTTTAAAATAGAGCAAAAATCTCGAGGGCATTATCTTACACAGCATTTAAAGAAACACTGTGAATTTTTACATACATATAACTTGTAAAATAACTGAAACAAACGTGTTTATAATAATTTTTGGAGCATTATTTGCGATTTTTTTCTATCGAAGGAATTTTATAAAATTTGCATTTAGGCGCGGGCAAAGTCTAGATTATTATCTTCAAGAATAACATATATTTTTTTAAGAGCTTTAAAACTTACCGTGTTTAAGGGAAATATGTAATAAAACGGTAGAAATCCGGGTTGCGGGCCCTTAAGTACAGTTGGGTGCAAATGTACTTAATTAAGTTTACTTTATATTACTTTGTGCAATCCCTACAATGCTGCATATTGAATACACTTTTCCCAAATAATGTACCAGCATATATGTAATTACCGGTGACATTAGGCTCAGAACCAAACCAAACAAATTTAACTGATATACCCCGCGGGAATAGGCAGTGATGAAATGTTTTTGTAAATGTGCATTGCACTATTAATTAATTACCTGTATAAATAAAATAAAAAACATTATAAACTAGCTGACCCGGCGAACTTCGTACCCCCTCAGAATCAATAACTGTTGTGTTAATTGATTAGCTGAATTAAATTCAGTTTTTTTATTAAGTTAAAAATTACACAATGAAACAATAGAGAACTCCAGTCCAATTTTTTTATTTTTTTTATGAATTAAGACCTTCAAACTTAAATAACTGCATTTTTATTTTTATTTTTATAGTTAGTTTTAATAGTTAAAATAATTGTCAAAGTTTTAATTTTTAAAGACTCCCAGAAACGCACCGTATCTATGGTGGTCTTCACCCACCCATAGTTTTTTACTTTTTAAGTTGTCATTTTGAATCAGTGATGTCATTTCGAGGGAAATTTCCCTAGATCTAGGGGAGAAAAATATTTTTTAGGGATAAGGGAAATCAGGACAAAATCTAGGGAAATTTCGAACTCTGGCAAAAATTTTATTACATATGACAATATTACTGGTAATATTTATATATATATATATATATATATACGTATATATATTTTTTGGAATTCCTATGAATCTTAATTATTGTTCATGTACTAACATGCAATGTTATTTTTAACACTGACAACTCAAAATGATATTATGGAACGTACCCATACTACGTGACACGTTCGGGGGGGGGGGGGGGGGGGGGTCTTCAAAATACCACGCTTGGTACAAATGAGCGGCGGGTTGCTTATGATTTTTATTTAGCAAAGTGTTTTTTTTTAATTTGGAATTCAGTTTCTAATTCAGTGGTGAGTGTATTCGTACTTTTAAATTATTACTTCACGTAGCAAAAAGTGTTTTATTTGGAAAATCACGGTATTATTAGTATATTTACCAAGTTCCGATATCTTTCCAATTAATTATCATATTAATTAACATATAACAGGATTAGTGTTACACAATCGGGTGGTTACGTAGGTAATTGCGTAAATGTGAAATTTCACTTCGAAATCTAGGGAAATAATTTTCTTGGGCTGAGCATCCCTGATTTTGAATTTAAGAAAATGGCGGAATAAAATTAATAAAGGATGACTCAATGACTTTTGTGTGAGAAATTGAGGCGTTTTTATTTAAGATTAACTGCTTTTAATATAGAAAAACATTGGTAAAATGTCCACATTTCACCGCTACTGTTATTGTATTTTAACAAAGTGCAATATAAAAATAATAAATCATCTTTTTCATTGCAAATACAAGTGACATCATTCTTCAATTTTGTGTTCAGGCGTGATTTTGTACATTGTTTTAAGTATAACACATACAGAAACACTGGTATTTATAATACACTGATCATGACGATTGTGTAGTAACTTGTATAAAAAGCCCTATACTAAAAACAATTTGAAAATACAATGTCAAATATGACACGACTTTAACCTCAAATAGGCAAAATTTATTGCAGATTGTCCGCAAATATAGCCCTTGTCGTTAATTGTTGAGGGCCTTAATTATGTTTCAATAAACACAATAACTATTATTTATCTAAATCTCTATAAACAGTATGAAAGTAAACCAAACACACGAAATGTTGAATTGCATAGGTACGTGTGCACTTCAAGTCATTTCAAATGTCAACACACTATCACCAGGTGACAGGTTAAGTGTGACGTCACAGTCAACCATTTCAGTAATACCAACTTAACGCTGTGTTTTGAAAGAGGTTTAAAAATGCACTTTTTAATATTTTTTTAAAAACTCTGCGTTTAATATTATGAAATAAAACTTATATATTCAGAATCAGCGTTTCTTGGTCTATATGAACATATTTTTTTAAAGCCATAATATTTTTCACTGGAGTTCCTTATTATCGATCCGCAACTTGCGTGTTTTGTTTTTGTCAATATCAGAGATGACCTTGTGTACGGATGATTTTCTTACTTTTCCACTTACATAGGGGCCATCCATAAATTACGTCACACGAATTTCAAGATTTTTAACCCCCCCCCCCCCCCCCCCGTCCCCGTCCCTGTCACACGATGTCACATTTATGAGACCCCTCCCCCCTAGTGTGACATCTAAAAGTAATCAAAACAGTAGTTCAAATTTCTTTAACATGTGAAGTCACAGAGCTGATGACCACCCCATACCCCTAGTCACAGTTGCTACTCCCCTCCCCCCTTAATATATGACGTAATTTATGGATGGCCCCTTACGGGGATTGCGTTTCATTTTATTTATGCATGTGAGGGAAATTTATTATAATTATTATATTTTTCCTTTGGAAGGGTGAAGACACACGTTAACCGTTTGTCTCATTTTCGACTGTTGACATTTAGTGTGTAAGAAAGAGAGGCAGCATTATATGTTAAAGAACAAAAGCAAAACAATCAGCTCATTGACATTTGACGTTTTCGAATTTTTGGAATTCACGCAAACTTCAACTGACACAACATTGCCACAGCTCTTTCAAAAGATGAAAATTCGTTCCATACAAAATGTATGAAGAAATGAATTTTCTTCATAACTTTCTTTTTCGTGAATTTTTGCGATGTTTTAATAGTTATTCTGTTATCCGGGCTAGAGACTAATCCAACAAATCAAAGGTCATCAAAGATAAAAAAAAGGTAAAGTACGTATTATGATGTTAAAAATTCAAAATAAGTACGTAATGAAAAAGGTGTAGACATAAATATTTAATAATATATGGATCGTAATAATATATGGATCGTCCAGTTGCGTAGTCTTCTCCGAAATATCTAAATTTGAGTTGAAGATTCTTTGTATGTAAAAGTGTCACCTATATCTGGTACAAAACTCAGATTCCTCAAAAATACAACCAAATCGATTATAATGCAGAAAAACTTGTAATGATATAAACAAAAAATAAAGTTTTCTGGTTTACTAGTAGGAAATTTTCAAAATTACGTAATAATATACCAACTGTTAGGCGTCCCGGTGTAATTGGCAAGTAAGCAACACTCTTTAGTTTTCAGCGGTTTTCAGCGGTTTTCAGTAATTTCTAAATTCAAAAGTTATTCATATATTAAAAACTTATGCTACATTCACACTGAAGCCAAACTTCCAACTCGAACTTCCAACGCATGAACTACCCTTCTACGCAATCGTCCGAAAGTTTGAAGTTGGAAGTTGACCTCAGTGTGACCGTACCATAAGACAATTAAAGAATGTGTGTTTTTCCTGAAATGACGTACAAAATTGTCGGACGGGGAACATGAAAATTAATTGAATTGCTTATAATAATCGATAATAATAAGTAATTTGTGTGTCCATATAAATTAAATGTTATTTCTTCACTTTTACTAATGTTTGCCATGTAATGGAAACATTTTCTCATCATACAGAAGGGCATTTTGGCGCTTTTTAAATGCAATTTTCCTACTGGTAAGACATGACCTTACTTGACGAGTGACAGATTAGTACTAAAGAACTAGAAATCGAGAACAGTGCAATTGTTTTGCGTTTGGCTTCTGACTTTTGAGATTTCTACCCCGCGTCTAAAGTATGCTAAGTCTTTGCATTTTATAGCGTATTTAATATGTAAGTTACTTACAAAAAATATTTGATTTAGTGGGCGTGATGTAGTGAACGATAGAATATTGCTTGCCTCATTATCGACCCAATCAGACATTGATAGAATTGTTGACTGGAGTAAACGGAATCAGATTGAATTCAATATCTCTAAATGTTTCATTCTTTCTTTCACTAGAGCTTATCATACCTGGTTTTACCGGTATACTATGAGGGTTCTAAATATAAAACGTGTCTCCACTATGAAAGATCTTGATATTTTGTTTGATAGTAGGTTAACTTTTCATGCTCATATCAGAATGACTTGTAGTACTTCACTGAGAATGTTGGGTTTCGTCCTACGCAGTGCGAGAAACTTCAGAGACACCCGGGTTCTCAAAGAACTATACAATGCTTTGGTTAGGAGTAGGCTTGAGAGTGGGTCAGTGGTTTGGAGCCCACACCAAGTGAAGTATTCCCTCATGTTGGAGAGGGTTCAGAAGAAATTTCTGAGATTTCTTTACCTGAGGAAGTATGGCTACTATCCGTGGCTCTACCCTACCCACTTTCTCTTGGGCATGCTTGGTATGAACCTTCTACGGGTTAGAAGAGATGCGCTCATTGTAACACATTTCTTCAAACTGATTCGTGGAAGGTTCGAAAACTCGGCTATCATGGAGAGCATTAGTTTCTATGTTCCCGATGGTTATCTCCGTCATCGACAGCTTAGACTGTTTTATCTCCCGACTTGCAGAACTAACTTGCCAATGGTTAGGCCAGTCGGGAGAGCTGTCTTGTTGTTAAATAGAATCACTTCGGATATCGATATGTTTAATATCAATGAAGCACAATTCAGACAAAAAGCTTTGTTGTTGTTAGTATGATTGTGCTTCATTAAGGGCGACTTGCACCAACTATCGCTAATTTTATCCTAAATTGTATTTAACTAACCGAATTCAACTATATAAATACATCTGATTAGTTTTGTATTGCACCATGCAGTTTGCGCGGGTGTTTAGCTAATCGTGATTAGCGTCGGCCAGCGTCGGTAAAACAGTTAAATACCTTATAAGCGCGTCGGTAAAACAGTTACCACTTTTCATTTTACCGTTCCGATTGTCAAAATATTTTAAAGTTGTGTTGTGATTTATCGTATTGTGTTGTGGTTGCGTAGCATTTTGGTTTATTTTTATTTTAATTGGCAGGAAATGAGTGCCCAAACAAGTAAATCCCGAGCGAGAGCTCCAAACTTTTCAAGGGAAGAACAGTTGTTATTTTTAAGCATAATTAAGTCATACAGTCATATAATAGAAAGTAAAAAAAACTGATGAGGTTAAAACCGTTGTAAAACAAGAGGGTAAATATTCGGAACAAACGTCAACGGTTATGTAACGGGATTGTGTATGTTATCTTTGCTTTAAAAAACAGCCTACGTTTTTGAATGGTTTGTCTGGCAAAGCAAGGTTTGTGTAGCGGGCTTGTGTATATTATCTCAATTTTAAAAGTTTTATAAAAAAAAGTGCGTATTAACCGTTGAAGTTTGTTCCGAACTGCAAACAGAGTAATTTGACAGTGTGAAAGCAAATTTTCAATTTACGTAAATAAAATTAAAAATGTAACATTTCAACCTCCCCGAATGCAAATAGTTGTATTTTATGGTAATGAAGAAGAATCTAAAAGTTTTATCGAAAAAAAGTGCGTATTAACCGTTGACGTTTGTTCCGAACAATTACCAACAAGAGACTTGGGCCAAAATAACCGAAATTTTCAATTCAAATACTAAAAATGTTCCTAGAACAACAGACAACCTCATAAGCTGCTACAGGAACATGGAAAGCAAAATAAAAAAACAACATTCAGATGCGAAAATGGTCTTGGCAGGTTAGTACCTATTATATAGAAATCTAGATGGTCCATGGCCCCTTTTGAGATACATAAATCATCTTCTTCGAGGCCTGTTTCCCGTATCTTTACTAGCCTGTAATTTAAATGTGTTGAAACTTGCCAAATTGCAATGATTACAATGTAAACACCACATTTATAATACAAAGCGGATCTGGGTTTGATTCCTGACAGAGTTAAAGGCAGATAAATGGTTCAAGAATAGTTTCTGTCGGTTATGGTCTGTCATTATAATATAATTGTGTCGATTTTACGTTTTAGATACAAGTCAAAAACTTATCAATGCCGTTGGAGAAAATGGAAGAGACTGGGACGCAGTATCGGAATATACTGAACAGTCAGCAGAGCTATGCAAACTACAATTCGGAGAGTTAGAAAAACAGTACATAAAGAAAGAAATTGCACATAAAAAACTAATTATGGGTACAGGTATGTTGGTTTATATTGTAGTTAAAGTAGTTTGATATTTGAAACAAAATATATGGTAATTAATATATATGAATTATTTCAGGCGGTGGTCCCCCTCCTTCTGATGATAAGGATCCACTGGATCAATTAAAAAAATTAATTGAACCCCAAGTAGATGGGTTGTACACAATATACGATGGTGATGCTCTCTTGATGCAACAATATCAAGAAAGCATTCCTGAGAAAGAAAGAATTATGCCCATAGAAAATAAATTAGGTACTTACTTTAAGCAATCTTTACTGTTGAATTGTATTATAATTTGAGATGAACGTTTAAATAAATATTATTTTGTAAATACTTTTACCAGCAGAAGAAGAAAATGAGATTATTACAGGAGAAAAAAGGACAGAAGTCACTTGTAAGTACTAATGCACTGACGGGGTATTTCACCATCCTCCTAATAGCTTATCCATACACATAACGAATATTAATAAACGCCGTTGGCACCAACAAAAAACTGTCCAAAGAAGCGAAGATAGCCATCCATAATGGAGTGCTGGTACCTACCCTGATGTATGGCAGTGAGGCATGGAACTGGCAGAGGAAGGATGAAAGTAGACTGAATGCTGTAGAAATGAGATCCCTGAGGCGAATGTATGGTAAAACCATGTACGATCGTGTGAGACGTGGAGATCCGCAAAGAATGCAAGGCTGCTGATGTAAGCGTGATGTGTAAGGGTGGCGACTGACCTGTAACATTTGATCGTAACGTAACGCCTCGGTGTTAGGTCTCTCGTGGGAACCAGTTGATGGCGGCCTCTTCTTTACGACTTCTTATGTTCTAAAGAACCTCTAGAACATAAGAAGTCGTAAAGAAGAAGCTGCAACTGGTTCCCACGAGAGGCCTAACACCTAGGCGTTACGTTACGATCAAATGTTACAGGTCAGTCGCCACCCTAAGATTAAGAAAGAGACGCTCCGATGCTTGGGCATGAACGAATGAACGAAGGAATGTAAGAAGAATATACGACGCAAATGTGAATGGTAGAAGAAGTCGAGGACGCCCAAGAAAGACATGGCACGACCAAGTGAATCAGATACTTGAGTCGGGCCATGTCAAGAGTCAGAATAATAGACGAGAATGTATGAGACGTTGTATGTTAGTTAACAAATAAATATTCGCAACTGGTAAAAAACTCGGCTAACTTATCCTTTATGTAGCCATTATTCATACCTAGTTTTAAGTGCCGAATAGTAAACTCAGACTTTATATAAATAAGGGGGTTTCTCACCATCCTCGCAATAGCTTATCCATAGACATAATGAATATTTTGGATTAATTCTACAGGATTTTATTTAAAAAGTCTGAGTTTACTATTCGGTACTTGAACCTATGAACAATGGCTACATATAGGATAAATTAGCCGAAGTTTTTACCTGTTGCTAGTATTTATTTGTTTTTTATTAATATACGTTATGTGAATGGATAAGCTATTGGGAGGATGGTGAGAAACCCCCTAAATCATGTATAATTAATCTTAAATGTACGTGAGGAGGATGGTGAAATACCCCTCATATTTTTACTTTCTGATTATATCTATCTTATAATTATGATATTCAATATTTGCAGGCGTATTGGACAAATTCGACCTAGAAACACCAACAAGATTTGGTGCATCAAGACTCAATAGGACTGACATTTAAAAAAAAAAAGATCATCTGCCCTGATTTGCAATGGTAATTATTAAAATCCCCTATAATTTGGTACCTCTAATATCTGTTAATAAATAAATGCTATTCTCACTCCCTCGCCCTCTGCGGAGTGGTGATACCGCTTTCTTGTGTGCGATACCACTAAAATCTTAATTTATATACTCTATTATTTTCAGATAAGACTGAAGGAAGTCTGAAGAAGTTAAAAAAAATGTAAAAGACAGTTTTACAGACCTTTCTGAGGCAAAGTTAGAATTAGTTCAGCTACAAAAGGAGTCGTTGCAATTAGAAATGCAACACAAGAATAAAATGAACTCTATAGAATTAGAAGAAAAAATAAAGGAATGTAAGCATAAGGAAGAGATGAACTGTCTAGAATTAGAAGAAAAAATAAAGGAACGTAAGCATAAGAAAGAAATGCAAATAAAAGAGCTTTTGTTATTAAACTTAAAAATAAAACAATTATCTTAGTAATTATGTTTTTTATTTCTTTTACATAGATTGTTTTAATACAAGAATGCTGTAAGTATAATTTGAAGTTTACAACCTAACAAGTATTCCTTGATAAGGAGTGTTCGCTCCAAGTTACGAACACCTCGCTGTTGCTGTGTTGATGTTGAAGGTTGGGCAATCCTATCTTCTTCGAGCACTGGGTATTCAGGATCTTCTTCTGGGATATTTTCTTTTTGTTGAATGGCTAAGTTATGAAGTACAGCTGTAGCCTGGTACTCTACATAGTTTTATGCTTATTCCCCTAGATAATATTGGAAATCTCCTTTTCCATATTCCAAAGGCCCTTTCAACAACATTTCTTGTCTTTATTTGTGACTCCTGGTATAATTCTTGTCCTGTCGTTTGTATAGTACCTTCCGTAAGTGGTGTCATCATGTAATTTTTTTATTTTATTTTTTTTTTTTTTTATTATAGCGACTATATACAAAAATTTTACATACAAAATGAAATGTGAAATTAAGTACAAAATATTGTATTTCTTAGTCCTCCTCACTAGGGGGTCCTGTGCCGAGGAGGACTAAAGTTATTTAAATATAGTTCATTTGTCTTCTATGTCGTTTTTAGCGTCTTCGCTAGGGTTTTCTCATTGACCTCTTTAAGCCATATTTTTATTCTTGATTTGTATTCAATTGGATTTTTTATTAGTTTTATGTCTTGGGGGAGGATGTTATGGAGTTTTGTTGCAAAGTATGTATAGTTTCTTTGTCCAAATGTGGTTTTATAACTTGGAATATTTTTTATATCATTTTTATTCGATCTAGTGTTATGCATACACGGTCTAGTAGAGGATTCATTATTTTTGAAGAGCTTCAATAATATATTTTTGGAATATATTTGTTGTACATTTGGTACGTCAAAGTTATTGAAAATTTCAGTTGAAGGCGTTCTAATTGGTACTTTCAATATGGTCTTTATGATTCCTTTTTGAATCGTATTCAGGCTGTGTAGGTACGTATTTGCAGCAGATCCCCATCCTATGATTCCATATTCAATTCGAGAATGACATAACGCATAGTAGACCTTTTTCATATCCTTTTTATTTAGCACGTTTCTTAGATTTTTGAAGAAATATATAAGGCTTGTGAGTTTTTCCGTAATACCTTTGATGTGTAGGTCCCATCTAAGATTTTCGTCAATTATTACTCCGAGATATTTTATGTTTTGTGTTTTTTCGATGACGGGGCAGTAACATTGTATATTATTTCCATGGCATTCATGTAATTTTAGTTCTAGTGATTTTATTGGTTGGCCCCTTGAGTTCATTGAAAATGAATTGGTTTGAGCATAACCACTGTCACCTAACAATACTTTGTTGCCAAATTTTCCCTGAAGAAAACTTTTTTTCAAGGCAGAATTGTCCCATATATTGGAATCATGGGCAGATCCGTGCCACCGTGCCACAACATCGAGGAATTGTAGATCAGCTGCAGCTACGCACTGGGTATTAATAGAAAAATATCCTTTTCTATTCTTGAAAATCTCTGCCATACTTCCGCCAGGAGACAATAAGCGCACGTGAGTGCCATCAATGGCGCCACATACTCGAGGAAATTTCGCTATTCTGTAAAATTCTGCTGCTATTCTCTGCCGCTCCTCAGAATTATTAGGCATCTTAATAATTTTTTTATACAGAGAAGCGATGGCATGGGTAACACGGTGCACTATGCGACAAGCTGTGGACTCGTCGACGCCAATCACGTTGCCACAAGTAATTAATTGACTCCCTGTTGCATAAAATCTCAATGTGCATAAAACTTGATTCATAGGTGTCACAGCATTGTTTTAATTGGTATTGAATTTTAACTGAGGTTCAATTTCTTGCACTAATAATAATGTCGTTTCTTTAGTGAGACGAAATCTTCTTTGAAACTTTTTGGCACTGAGTGTATCAAATAAATTTGTTCTTGTGTTTACTTCTCTGACTATAAACGGTCTACTTATAAAATCTATAATTTTTTCGTCATCGTCAGAATACAAATCCCAAATGTCCATCGTGAATACAAATCAATTAGATAGATTTTAGCAGTATCAGACAATCGGAAATCGAATAAATAACCTATAAATTTTATATTGTCACTACGAAACTGACAGTTGCTAAACACATTTAACTCAGTTAAACAGCCATTTTTGGGTATTTAACTTTGACAGTTCTTTAAATGCATGAAAATGACATTACAAGTCGAAACAGCTGTAACTAAAACACTAACCAAAAAACTTGCAGAACTCGATAATAACATTATCAAATTTAATTTTAATTTAACGACTTAAATTTTGTGGTGCAAGACGCCAATTCGACTTAAATCAAAGAATGTGTTTAACTTGACATTTAAATCAAATTTAACTTTTGGTGCAAGCCGCCCTTAAATATAAATTACTTAAACCTGTTTAAATTTTAAATTTAAATTAATACTCTTTTAAAACGCATTGAAATTTTATTTTGTAATGTTTTAAAATGAATAAATAATTGAATAATTATCTCAAAACTAAGTATTTGGAGATATCTGACTAATCAAGTGAACAATCGACATATTTTATGTAATATTTCTCCGTTATTAAATATACAATATCTTTTTTAATTATGAACCACAATCAATTCATCATTATATAAATCAGTTTTCCCAGAGCAAGAGAAAAATTGCCAAAAGTAACTTGCCGAGGCACAATTCCAAAAAAACATACCACTATCCACCCTTAGTTATGTTAAGAGTTGAGGCAGAGTTTTTCGTCCATCCTCGTTAGCAAACTTTCGC
Organism: Limnephilus rhombicus; assembly: GCA_929108145.2. Classification (NCBI taxonomy): domain Eukaryota; kingdom Metazoa; phylum Arthropoda; class Insecta; order Trichoptera; family Limnephilidae; genus Limnephilus; species Limnephilus rhombicus. The sequence continues at coordinate 28,439,638 of OV815277.1, read as the reverse complement.
CTGGTCAGGTGAAAGTTGGCGAAGATTGTCGGGGGGAAAGCTGTGCGGAGACGAAGGTCAACTTTCTAAAGATATCTAGGTATTTCTCGCTCTTCAGATTAATTCTCAAAAGTTTCAACCCTTAAAAAAATACATTTTTCTTTTATGCGTTATTTTTGGGAATAAAGATATTATAGGATTCACGTAAGGATCAATGTAGCTTAATTGTTTTAATTAGTGGGTGGAGATTAAGCAAAGATGTACGTTAAGAGCCTTCAAAATAAACATGTTTTAAATTTCTCATATACGTCCGATTATCAAAATTTTTTTTTTGTTATGTTGGTATATATGCCCCTGAAGTATGGCAAAAATTTCAGCTGTATTCACTGCTTAGTTTGTGACAGCCGCTAAGGTTAGACGTGTTTTTATTAGCTCGGCGATTTTCGTTCCTTTTTACAAATGGTTTAAAGAATTTGTATCAAATTTTGCATAAAAAATGAAATAAAGTGTAACAAAGTGTGCTAAATGTTACCAAAGGCCTATGGTTAGTCCACTGTGAGTAAAACAAGGGTTTACGAGTGGTGTAAGCGTTTCTATGATGGCCGTGAGACGCCCCAGCACATCAACAACCGATGAAAACGTGGAAAAAGTGAAATAAATAGTCATTACTTTTTGAACAGCCGACGTATATCGTTTTATAGTGTTTTATATTACTTATGTAAAACTAAACACTAATTAAGGGGTAAGACTTTGCAGAATATAAGGCCAAACAAGCTGGTTAGGTTAGATTAGAATCCCGCAAGGATCAAGAATCAGCATTTAACGACGACCTTTCAAATGTCATATATATTAAAATTGATGTCTTTATCATCAAATGTGACGAGAATTTGAGACACCCCAACCTAAGATTATCTTCATCCTTAAAATATATGAAACCATGAACCTACTTTCAGATATTTTTTGATGTGCAATTCACTGGATTACGAACCTGCGATAAGCCGAAGACCTCTTGTTCTGTCATGGAGGTACCTACCTGGTCTCTTTCGCAAAAAAATAAAATCTTAAAGAAATTCCAAGTATATTATACTACCGGTCCAATTGGCGTATATCAAAAACAATCCATGAATATTTATTTCTGACAGGAATAGTCTGATACCATTTGGTTTCTTGGCCTTTATTGGGGACAATCGCAAGATAAATTTCTTTGGCATTATAAATCAGAGAGATAAGATTTAACGAAGACAAAATGGAAAACTCCATTTAAAGGAAGTTTTTAACCGTGTTATATTTTTTCATTGAAGACAATATTAACGACTCTCAAACGAAAAACGTGAAACAGAAAAGAGAGAAAAGAGTCAGTCGCTATAGAAATTAAACCGAGGACCTCTTCTTTGCCTGGGAAATGCTCTGACCACCGACTCATTCGACCATACAAAAATCTTTTTGTAAGATGGCAGCCAACGAAAATAATGTGCTTTAAATTTTTTTAGATAATTTTGGTAGCTCTCTAAAACAGTTGCAGCATTGCAGCGGGAGGGAAGAGGTCCTGGGTTCAATTCCTAGAGGCGACTGAATTTTTTCTGTCTTTTCTGGTCCACATTTTTCCTGTTTTACTTTTTCGTTTGAGAGTAATTAATAATTGTTTGCAATGCTTAAATATAACAGTTTGAGGTTTATCTCATTACGTTATTCTGAAAGTAAAATAATATACCTATATTTTATTATTTATTATATGGATTTTTATTTTATTTTAAAATTATTTATCTATATAAAGTATGATATACCTGTGTAAAGACGAGTTATACATATACGCATAGTAAGTGGTGTTTACACAAAGTCATTTGTTTTCTTTTAATATATATTTTATTCACGGATGCTAGTCGGGACACTAAACCAAACGGAAAGCAAAAATGCTCTTCTTTCTCCATTTAAAAAAAATAATAAAATGAACAAATTACCTACATAGTGTCCATCTGTGTGTATCTACGGTTCAATGAATACGGTTAATGGTTCGAATTTTAATTTTATCATTTCCAAAACCGGAATTGTAATTCAAACAAACGATAATTAATTTTTACAGAAAATAGTTTACTTTGCCATTTTCAAAATTTAAACTGTTTTGTCGAGAATTCAGACCATGCGTGATTTTTCACAGTTCTGTACTAGTATTTAAATAATTTTAAAGATGTTATTGATTTACTAAGAATCATGGAACAAATAGCTTTCTGGGTGAAATATACAAGGTGTTAAGGGACTACTTTAACCAGTGATTCCTGACATTATTTGGAATAAAAAATGTAAATAAAATTTTGGTCTCCGGTGACTTTTTTTGATGACTTTTTTTAATGACTCTTTTCAATTTTATTTTCTTTAAAATCAAACAAATAAAAATTCTTCCGCATGTCGTCACTGGTCATTCAACTCAAAAAAACACCAAAAATGTCTCCGGCGACCAAAATTTCATTTACATTTTTTACTCCAAATAATCAACGTTCTTTAACACACTGTACATATTTTTTAATCTATTATTTTTTTCCGGAGGCTTAAATCAAACAAGTAATTCGTTACAAGTGAACCAAAAATACAATCAAAACCATTTTGAAATAGTATGAAGAACTATTAATCTTTTGTTATAGGTACATTGCACTCATAGTACGGCCGGCGTAGTGCAGCGGTAAGACGCTTGACTCGCACTCCGAAGGTCGCGGGATCGAATCCCGGCGTGGCAAATAAATTTTATTTGATTAATTTGTGTATTTCACAATTTATTCATTTAAGATAATATATAGTATATTTGCGGCATGTTCCAGAGTGGAAGATACTATCAGTATCGCCCTGGTGTAAGACCACCATTCAGAATTGAAACGTTGCTTGAAAATGGCTTTAGCCGTGTTTAGTGACCAGATCTGAATAGCCAGGTACTTCCCAACCTTCCTCTTCCCTATCTCCTTCCCTCCCCACTAACTTCAGCCTCACAACATACCCCAATTGGGGATGCCATAGTCTCACTGGCTCCAGACGGGAGCAGTTGAGATTCTTGTGCGGTATTCATTGTAAAAAAAAATAGCACCAAACACCAAAACAAACAACTTGTCCAAGATAAGTGAGTATGAGAAGAAGTAAAAATGGGTATAGTGCCTACTCTAATGGATAAGTCTGGTTTATTTTATCTTCACGATGATATGATCCAGGTTTATATTATGATGCATAATATCTATATCGCTTAAAAGACTACCGCTATGAAGATGCGAAAAACATATTTTTAAAATTAAGTTTCCATCCCAAAATAAGTGAGACAACCTTTTATTTTGCTCCTCATTATCCCACTTAAGGTAATCACCAACCTGCCGGGGAAATTGAATATAAAATTCCTGAACGTATGAAATAATAACTGCTAAACGTTATATTACGGATATTGTGTGAACATAACCATAGACCGGTGTTTTGAAAGAAAGGAAATTTGTGAAAATTCTGGAAAAAAATGCACATTGAATGAAACACTAGTATATATTGAATTATTTGGCGGGTATTTGATAAGCCCCCATAGCTCAGTGGTCAGAGCATTCGACCGGCAATCGGAAGGACACGGGTTCAAGTCCCGTTGGCGGCAAGTATCTTTTCTCGGAAGATTTTTCAATGTAAATGAGTGTTTCAGGCTGACAATTATTGCTTGTAATAATTGTTACCCTTTGTGCTATGCATAAAAATCTTGTCTAAACGTTAGTTTATAAATTAAAAAATAATAATTAATATTTAACAAGTTTAAGTATTTCCCCAATAAATGCAGACATAATTTGTCTCGACGCCACCTAGCGAGGGATTTAACACTAACAATGTTTTCCTCGCAAAAATAAAGTTGGTTGTTTTCAGGTGGAAAAAATATAACAAGCAGTAATTGTTGAATGAAACACTAGTATATATTGAATTATTTGGCGGGTATTTGATAAGCCGCCATAGCTCAGTGGTCAGAGCATTCGACCGGCAATCGGAAGGACACGGGTTCAAGTCCCGTTGGCGGCAAGTATCTTTTCTCGGAAGATTTTTCAATGTAAATGATTGTTTCAGGCTGACAATTATTGCTTGTAATAATTGTTACCCTTTGTGCTATGCATAAAAATCTTGTCTAAACGTTAGTTTATAAATTAAAAAAATAATAATTAATATTTAACAAGTTTAAGTATTTCCCCAATAAATGCAGACATAATTTGTCTCGACGCCACCTAGCGAGGGATTTAACACTAACAATGTCTTCCTCGCAAAAATAAAGTTGGTTGTTTTCAGGTGGAAAAAATATAACAAGCAGTAATTGTTGAATGAAACACTAGTATATATTGAATTATTTGGCGGGTATTTGATAAGCCCCCATACCTCAGTGGTCAGAGCATTCGACCGGCAATCGGAAGGACACGGGTTCAAGTCCCGTTGGCGGCAAGTATCTTTTCTCGGAAGATTTTTCAATGTAAATGAGTGTTTCAGGCTGACAATTATTGCTTGTAATAATTGTTACCCTTTGTGCTATGCATAAAAATCTTGTCTAAACGTTAGTTTATAAATTAAAAAATAATAATTAATATTTAACAAGTTTAAGTATTTCCCCAATAAATGCAGACATAATTTGTCTCGACGCCACCTAGCGAGGGATTTAACACTAACAATGTCTTTCTCGCAAAAATAAAGTTGGTTGTTTTCAGGTGGGAAAAAATATAACAAGCAGTAATTGTTGAATGAAACACTAGTATATATTGAATTATTTGGCGGGTATTTGATAAGCCCCCATAGCTCAGTGGTCAGAGCATTCGACCGGCAATCGGAAGGACACGGGTTCAAGTCCCGTTGGCGGCAAGTATCTTTTCTCGGAAGATTTTTCAATGTAAATGAGTGTTTCAGGCTGACAATTATTGCTTGTAATAATTGTTATCCTTTGTGCTATGCATAAAAATCTTGTCTAAACGTTAGTTTATAAATTAAAAAATAATAATTAATATTTAACAAGTTTAAGTATTTCCCCAATAAATGCAGACATCATTTGTCTCGACGCCACCTAGCGAGGGATTTAACACTAACAATGTCTTTCTCGCAAAAATAAATTTGGTTGTTTTCAGGTGGGAAAAAATATAACAAGCAGTAATTGTTGAATGAAACACTAGTATATATTGAATTATTTGGCGGGTATTTGATAAGCCCCCATAGCTCAGTGGTCAGAGCATTCGACCGGCAATCGGAAGGACACGGGTTCAAGTCCCGTTGGCGGCAAGTATCTTTTCTCGGAAGATTTTTCAATGTAAATGAGTGTTTCAGGCTGACAATTATTGCTTGTAATAATTGTTACCCTTTGTGCTATGCATAAAAATCTTGTCTAAACGTTAGTTTATAAATTAAAAAATAATAATTAATATTTAACAAGTTTAAGTATTTCCCCAATAAATGCAGACATAATTTGTCTCGACGCCACCTAGCGAGGGATTTAACACTAACAATGTCTTTCTCGCAAAAATAAAGTTGGTTGTTTTCAGGTGGGTAAAAATATAACAAGCAGTAATTGTTGAATGAAACACTAGTATATATTGAATTATTTGGCGGGTATTTGATAAGCCCCCATAGCTCAGTGGTCAGAGCATTCGACCGGCAATCGGAAGGACACGGGTTCAAGTCCCGTTGGCGGCAAGTATCTTTTCTCGGAAGATTTTTCAATGTAAATGAGTGTTTCAGGCTGACAATTATTGCTTGTAATAAAATGCACATTGTTAACACTGGTATAAGCAACAAATGGTTACTCCTTCAAGGCCCTCGCCAGATTCAAATTTTTTTGTTAAACGAAACTACGTTTATTTATTTTTAACGAATCTAGACCTCCAATGTCCCTTGTTATGTGTACGTTGTTAGAAAGCAGTATGTAAGTGCTTAATGGTAAAAAAAAATAATGGACTGTAAAAAATGGGATGTTACTATGGTTATAATTTGATAATGTGTAGGAAATTAGAAGAAGGCGAAGAGTATTCACCTAAAATTTTGCCTTGCGCGAAATACGCCATCAGCTCGTGGCAGTTCATTCAATTGTTGAAAGTTTTTGAGTTTTTCAAATTCTGTAGATTTATTTCGTGGCACAAAAATGAAGTGTTTAAACAATAATTAAACCCCTTAAACCCTTTTCCTTCCCAGAACTCTCCTCTCCTTCCTTTCCTTAAAAAACCCTCTACACAGCATCCCCAAAGATGACATAGGCCCTGATGGAAATTATTTTCCTCAGGGCCTCCTGTGTGGAGCTCATGTAAAAAAAAAAAAAAAAAATTGTCTCTCGTGGTTTGCTAATCACTTAAATCTACTCGACTTCATCATCTTTTCTACCCTGAAAACCATAGCACTAACTATACACATCATTCACCGCTAGTGCGATTTCATCGAACATTCAATACGTAGGATACAGACCTTTTGATATTTTCAAAACCTCTCCGTCCTGAATCAACGCTAAAATAATTAGTTGTGAATCTAACTAATATTTTTACTTCTTCAAATACAGCAAACTTATTTCGTGGCACCATTTTAATTCGAAATTAATAAAATATACTTTTTACCACTTATGGTTTATAAAAACCAACATGTTCCGTGAGCGACGCTCACTTCTTCAGGGTTTACTTAAACTAATTATAAATATTAGACATATACAACAGTGTTAAGGGAAAGGTGAGAATGGGTAGAGGAAAAAGGGCAATAGGGAACAATTTACAAAGGGAACAGATTTAATGTTGGGTCATTTAAAAACAATTTTTAATTATTAATAATATTCAAATTCGCATTCACGCTCTTTTTTATTTCCAATATTTCTAATTTTTTCCAACTGAATGCCATTAAAATTACAATGTAATAATTCTATTCCACTACTGTTGGAAACTAATCATGCTTTTAACTTCAGTGACATGTTGGTTTTTTATGAACAATAAAAGTGGTTAAAACTATTTTAACTTTATGTTAAAAAGTATTTTATTAATTTCGAATTAATATGTTTATGTGTTATTTTTGTAAAATGATAAGAATTTATTGTATTATATGTATGAACTGGTGTGTTTGTAAATAATAATGTTTGTAAATGGTCATCATATAGTATGTGAACAAACCACGGGCGTTCATAAATAATAAATAAAAAATATCCATTTAAACACACTTGAAATTGGAAATTAGGAAAATTAGGAAGAAGGGTTTAAATTTCATCAGTAATCAAAAAATGATTTTAAAAACCCTCTTTTAAATTTCTTCTCATTGTAAATCACGCCCTATTGTAATTCACTCTACCTTCCCACTCCCGCTGATGGTTCTCAATCCTATTGATCGATGATTTCAGGGTCTCTTGTGTGGCGCAATGTAAAAAAAATCAACTGTTGAGCCGAAATATAGGCAAATGCAAAAATACACTGAACGCAACTCTACGATCAACAGGCGAATCGAGCGTTACTAAACAAATCGTTTAGCTGTTCGGAGGCTCAGATTGGTCGATCGATATAGTTGAGAACAACGGCCGTAAGTCAATATTGGAAAACTGGAATGATAAACGTTTGGATCTAATACCCGAATGGTTACGAAGATAGCCGTACCAGTGATCTATTTCGCTGAATCCATCTTTGTAATGATATCAAATTGTTATGTTGAACCGTTATGAAAGAAGGTCACCAGTGCGCTGGAGTGACCAAATATCACTGGCGTCCAGTACGTGAGTGTCCGCAGCTCTCGATGCAGCATAGAACTGCTAAGAGTGGAGGAGCCAAGAGAAGAATGTTGGACAGCAAAAGATTTATCATTTTGCGTAGACCTACGTCAGCGTAATACGTATCATAATACCACTTCCATTCTAAGAACATATTTTTCTGTGGGAGCACTCAGGGCAGGTATACGGTACATAGTTAGCAACGGTTACCTGAGCACGTGGGCTTGAAGGTTCCGCTTAGTGGTTAAGTAATACAGTCGATTCCGCTTAATTGGTACACCGGTTTATCGGGACAGCCGGTTATTTAGGACGAAACCGAATGAACAAAAATCAAATAAAAAACTATTACCAATTTATATCAGTTATCTGGGACACCATTCCGTTTGTCCGATTGGGACAATTTCGATCTAAATTCGATGCTAAATGTATCTCAGTAAACGAATTTTAGTATCTACAGGGGATTGGGGAATTGAGGACATGGGATCCCATGCACCACGGGAGTTCCAAGTTAATTCGGTAGTTCAGGGTTTATTGAAGCCCCTGCATTCCGAATTTCAAACGATTTATGAAATATTTTCCTTGAACACTTTAAGTTTGAAGTTCTTAAAAAAATAAATTTCATTTTTGAAGATAATATAAATACATTGATTGCCGAGCAAAAAGGGTAATTATGTGAAATTCCATCTACAGAAAATATCGCTAAGTATGCTCCAAAAATTATTAAAAACACATTTCGTTCTGTTATTCAACAAGTTTTAGGTAGGGAAAAATTTTTATGTTAATTTTTGCTCTATTTTAAATAAGTCAGGCTTTATTAATTATTTTAGCTTAAGCGCTTTAATTATAATTGTTTCATAATGTCGGCGCGCTCCCTCTAACATTATGTTTTATATCTCCCTTTCTAATCATTTTCTAATTTTTTTTTAATGCTTACAATAAGTCTTAAATGAGTTCTTAAATAAAAATATTAAAATATTTCGGAGGAGAGTGAAGAAACCATTTTTAAAGTAGAAAAATGTAGGTGGATCTCTAAATAATATTTATATCCCGCAAAACTTTAATGTTTTCACTTTGGACGCATTTGTACCTACAGTTATCTTTATATTTTTTATTTAAGACTATTTAGGAAATATACAGTTGTAAATAAAGAAATTGCACATTAAATATTTAATACAGTATAAATCAGTTAAGTTCCATTTATAATATTTTGTTATGGTTACCGATTATGCGATTATGAATCAAGTGGTTATTAAACCATTATATTAGGTATATGGTGTAAGCAAGTTGTAAAAAAATATTAAATAAAAGATAATAATCAATACGGAAATAATAGTTTCAAGTATCTAATTGTGTAAAGTTATAAGTCATACGGTACATTATTATTTTTCAGTAATTAAATCTATTAAAAAATAAATGAATAGAGTTTGAAAACTCATTAGAGAGAACACCAATAAATATAATATGTATTAATATATAAAAAGGCATTTTTTTACCTACCTTAAATTTCGCTTATTTGGGACAGCCGCTTATTAGGGATAAAAATTTTGGTGATGTATCCCAATTAAGCGGAATTAACAGCACCTGAAAAGGGTCTACTTAACGTCCTGATGGCGTAATTAACCACACGAGCGTTATAATGTGCGAACCACGCAGGATTAATACTTAAAGATTTCTGTAACATTTTAAATCGGTTTCGGAACAGTTAAGGACAGTTCATTAACCTCGAAACATAGAGCTAAAACGTGACATTGGAACATGAAATTAAACGTAGCTTAATTGCTTACTTATGTTTTAAAGGTCAGAAATATATCGCTGATTTAAATGCTAGTAGTTCTTCCAAATGTAGTAAAGAATTAGGAAAAAACCGTATTATAAAGAACTAACCCTTAAAGATAAACTAAGCTTTTTTATATGTCAGTTGTATTTGTGTATATGTATATAAGGAGATTAAATGACTCTCAACAGATGTTGTTAGAGTATGTAGTTTCAATGTATCTCAAAGTATGTCGTTAATGTATGTAGTTATAAGGTGTCTCAATAGGAGTAATAAAAAGGTGTCAACGGTGGTTCCATGACAAGTCAGAATCAACTCAACTCAACACCTCTTTGAAAAGTCATTAAGGCTCCACAATCGGGCTCGAAAAGAAGAAGTTGGAGAAATTACGAATGTTAGAGGACGGCGCTAACATTTACAGCAACAAATCGTTGCGAAAATGTTTAATAAAACACGACTCGTTTAAAATAGAGCAAAAATCTCGCAAATTCAAAGAAACATTGTGAATTTTTTCACAAATATAATTTATAAAATAATAGAAACAGACTTGTTTTAATAATTTTTGAGCATAATTTGCGATTTTTTTCTATTGAGGGAATTTCATATAATTTGCGTTTCGGCGCGGGAAGCATGTAGACATTATCTTCAAATTTTTTTTTTTTTTGAGAGCTTAAAAACTTCAAATGTTAAAGGGAGATATGTAAGAAATCAGTAGAAATTCGGGTTGCGGGCCCTTAAAAGCTTTTTTGATAGCCCATAACCCAATCTAACGTATTAACCTATTTAACAAAATTTTTAAAATATTTTTTTCATCACATTTAATGACTTTTCAAATGAGGTGTTGTGTTGCGTTTATTCTGAGTTGTCTAAAACATCAATGGTTACCAGGAGAGCCGATCATATCCAATATACAGGCGGGTTTCTTAGGTGGGCGACTCCCCCGCCGCAGATTAACACAGCGCATCCTTTAGAACGGACGTTAAGGCCAGTAAGATATTCATTGTAAATACGACGCGATAATAAACAAGACTCATAATCTCTGACGAACCGAAGTTCTATTGAAATCTCCAGATCATCAGAATTGTATTGTTAATCAGAAAAATTAACAGAACATCGCAACGTCTTTTAAGGCTGGGAAACCAATGAGTAAATTGGAATAAATTTAATGTTTGTTCGTTGCCAATATTGATAATTACTCTTAAAAATCTTCACTCTACAGCAATTTATATGAATAATGTGGTATGGCTAGGTATAATTCAAACATATTCCGATGGTTGCATGAAGATTGGTTGTAAAAGAAAAACTGAGGCTACCAACAAACGAGGTCGACTGAAAACTTAAACGTCATATTATTCAATACGTTTTAAATATTATAAAAACCACTCTATGCCAGTACAACTAGAAACTTTGTATGGATTCTTGGGTAACCGACGAGTTCATCGAAAATCAATTCATCGAAAGCCAATTCATCGAAAACGAGTTCATCGAAACCGAGTTCATCGAAAACGAATTCATCGAAAACCAATTCATCGAAAACCAATTCATCGAAAAAATGGTGAGGTTAGGTAAGTCTCCTTGTCCAAAGTTTTATTATCAATTTTTTTTATATATATAAATTTATTGACAACTTTTATTGACCAATGCTTTTTTTAACTTACATATCTACAAAATATATTTTTTTGATGAATTGGCGATTCGCTAAATTGATCATCCGATGAATTGATTTTCGATGAATAGGTTTTCGATGAATTGGTTTTCGATAAACTCGTTTTCGATAAACTCGTTTTCGGTGGACTCGTTTTCTATGATTTTGCTTTCGATGAATTGATTTTCGATGTACTCGCCGTGAACCGATTCTTGGTCTATCCTCATATTTAGATGCTAGAGAGCTGAAAACTTTGGATAGAACAGGATAAAATGAATTCGGTAAAGTACAGTTGAGGAATATCATCATCTTTTTCTACTTTGTGTGCCGTATCAGGTCCCCCCAACGTTGGCGATCACTCTTGAAAATGTCTCTCTGTCTTGCGCTGCCCGGAATAGCTCCTCCACACTTCTAATGCCGGTCCACGCTCGTATATTTCACAGCCAAGACATTTGTCTCGTACCAGGCCCTCGGCGACCCTTATCTTGCCTTTCAATATTAGATGGAGCAAGTGATACTTCTCCCCTCGAAGTATATGACCCAGATATGAAATTTTCCTTATTCTTATTAATGTAAGCAGTTCTCTATCTGCTCTAGCCCGATTGAGAATTTCTGTGTTGGTGATCATGTCGGTCCATGGGACCATAAAAAAATAAATCTCTTTATTAAATTGCGTACATTTTTTTAACGGAAACATCGCACAAGAGGGGAGGGGTAAAGTGAAATTGCAAGGGAAATAGCAGTTTTCCTGTAATATACTAAGAATATATATGCGATTCTTTTAATGGTATCGCTAATGGAGCTTTTCAACTGAGAAAACCGGACCATAAAATGAAATCTCTACTTTGCCAGAAGTAATTTCAGACCTTTAATAATTGTTTCTCGACTACAGAACAATAAAAGTGATTTTACGTGCTTTCGAAGTGAATGCACTGCGATTAGAAAATCCTTTTAAAAATCTTTTATTGGCTTCTTACGAGGTAACTTTTCTCATAAAATACGCGCTTTATAGTAAAATATTCTAAGCGAAAGTTGAAAATGTGAATCTTCAGTCTGACAATATAAGATAAAAACAAAGTAAAATACGCAATGCAAGATAGCCTTTGCCACGGACCACGTTAAGGAAGGCTTCACGTCTGTGCAACCCTTTAAGGACCCTTTTAACGTAAAAATATAAGATAAAAAAATGCGAAGAGTAATGAAGGTGTCCTCTCACCTTTATCCATTACTTCTGGAGAAGTTAATTTAAGAACTTAGAAAATAGAACCTACCTTATCTTACATCGTACTTTTATGGAAAGTCCAAATTGTTAGCACGTCCCATAAGAGGGAGGGAAAGTTACTTTTCTATCTTATTTGACGTGGGAAAAATTAATAAAAATTAAATTACATCAACAAAAGTTTTAGTCAATTTGTAAAAGCTTGATAAACAAATCGAAGCTTTTATGAAGAAAATCGTGAGAATTTGATGTTATTTCCATTTATTACCGGTATTAATTTCTGATTACAGATTACAATAAAGTGAGTCGGCAATTTAAGCGCTGTTCCTTCAGAAAACTAAAGTAGAAAAGAGTTGGGAGGCTACGAAGCACCACACAAAGACCAATAATTATACTATCATATTCTTTCGCAGGCTAAAACCTATAGATGTACGTGTTTGTCTCTTTTTATTGTCACTAATTTTCGTTTTATGGAGTTTCAATCCACAACGGTGCTAAAGAATTTTTCACCTCAAATAATGTTTATTCTCTATCTGATGATCTAAATTTATTGATATTGTGAGTGGGGTTGATATTAAGAATACGATGTTTTTAATCGTTCTGACATCATTAAACTAATCACATTCTCGCTCAAAAAATTAAGCAATCCTGATTTTCCAAAACGCCATTGATAAGCAAAACAGCCAGTAGGTACGACTAATGGTTAAACTATTTAGATTTTCAATTATTTATAAACGACCGAGTAAGTGTTTCCATTTGTAATTAAAATGCATTAAAACTACAGCAGTACAAATTAAAATCATAGCACGATGTTTCAAACTATTAAATAAATTACTATTTAAATAAATGAAGACAAATATAAGCGAAACTCAATCGAAAATCTGGAAACAGAAAAATCAGAAAAACATATTGACACCTCTGGGACTCGAACCCAGGACCTCTTGCTGTTCTTAGTCGAAGTATGGTACAGTTAAACATGACCGAATTTCATATCGACACCGTGGCGCAGTGGTTAGCGCGTTTGCCCGGAAAGCAAGAGGTCCTGGGTTCGAGTCCCAGAGGTGTCAATATGTTTTTCTGATTTTTCTGTTTCCAGATTTTCGATTGAGTTTCGCTTATATTGTCTTCATTTATTTACATATTACAATTTGAGGTTTTACTCATAAAGTTAAAAATTAAAAATAAAATATTCATCCTAGACTTGCAGAAAAGTCGATAGATGTCGCATATTAAATAAAATGGATAAGGATTTATCCAGACACTATCTAGAGAGCATTTAGTTCGAGTTTGAATCTTGCAATCATACATAAAGATAGTTGCCAATAATATATGCGTTAAAGAAAATGAAGATAATGTAGGTGGTTCTTAGTCGAAGTATGGTACAGTTAAACATGACCGAATTTCACATCGACACCGTGGCGCAGTGGTTAGCGCGTTTGCCCGGAAAGCAAGAGGTCCTGGGTTCGAGTCCCAGAGGTGTCAATATGTTTTTCTGATTTTTCTGTTTCCAGATTTTCGATTGAGTTTCGCTTATATTGTCTTCATTTATTTAAATATTACAATTTGAGGTTTTACTCATAAAGTTAAAAATTAAAAATAAAATAAATTACTTTTTTCACAAACAAAAACAAAACTTTTGTATTTAAGAAAATTGTTAAAACATTAACTAACGATGACATTAATATTTTGTAGTGCTTTAATAGAATGAACTTAATTTCGTATTTTGTTAAATAATTTATTGATATTAGTTACTTAGGTAGTTGTACCAATAATAAATCAGTCCACCCTCGGTTTTCTTTGTGGATATTATTATAAATGCTGAAGTAAAGCCGCCCCCATCAAATAGGGGCACGTTCTCAATCACGGCAACGGGATTTGATCGGAATTAAAAAAGAAAAGTAGAAGAAAATAATACGAGAGAGAAATTAATGACGTTTCTTTAATATAGGGCTAGCCATTCCTGAAACTGTGCCATAAAGTTTTTTATAAAATATCATGCTTACTAAGATATTATATTTCATCTTAAGATATATTTTTTTAAGACAAATGTTCTTTGAAATGAGAAAAAAATGCATACGTGTAAAAGACGATGTATTTCTTTAAGGCGGAAACTGCCGAATCCTAATGCGTGCAATTGTAAATAATAATAATCCATTTCAGCATTCTCATGGCTAACAGGATGATTTAAAAATATATATTTAAAAAAATAAATAATGTGAAATGTTATTGGATTCAATGCTTTTCAAAATAAATAGAAGACATTATTTCGTTTAACATACAATTTAGGGTTATAGTTATGTTTTTTAGAGAATGTTTTCGATCTTATGAATGTTAATCGTTTATTTTACTGATAGAGTGTGACATGTAAATATTTAATCTAAGCATACCAGGTGGGCACTAGTTGGTCGACGGAAATCTAAAAATACTTGCATAGAAGTAAAAATAAATGAAGGCTCTTAGGCAAGTTTTTTTTCACATTAAAAAATATTTTTTTATTGCAATATTTTCCACCGCCCCGAATGCCAATAGTTGTATTTTTGTCTTTTATAGAACGCAGTGCAATCGTAAAGGCACACATTTAAAAAAAATTGTACGTACCACACTTTGAGAAACACTGCTCAAACCAATCTCAGATACTACTCTTACTCGAATGATTTCCCTCGCTAAATTTGTTTCCTCTCCAATAATCTATCAGTCAAAAGTGCCTCCCTTGCTTTTGTTTATTACTCGTAAAAAATGGAACAAATAACATTTGAAAATCTGAGAAATTTTCTGCTCAAAATGTGTTAAAACATAATTTTCTTGCCTTACTTTAAGTAAATCTAGAGGTCATCGCAGTCTAAACCAAGAACAAGGACCAAAGACCCCTAATTTATCAGGTGACCTTAATTATAATACACCTGCTAAACAACTAATTTACAAGGGGTACTTAGTCAAAGTTCCCCCCCGTTTGTACCGTGTACCCTATGTGTCATCAAATTTCTCATGAGACACAAATTTAAACGATATTTGAACACACTTAGTTGGTTCAGCGTTAAATACGCAAAAATACACGAGTGTAAGCATAGGTGTACGAAAATATTATTAAGTTTATGTATGTATCCTTCTGTTCATGGGTGTCTCAAATAAATGGTGCCTGAGGGTGCCATAAGAAATAACATACATTTTTAAGGTTTTTTAAAGTGACATTGTGAAAAAACTATGCGAAAATGTTTTTATTGAACTTTTTTACACGATGAGGATAGAAGTAGTTTGAAGATTGTATTCTGCTTAGGTAGACACCATTTATTTTAACGGAAAGTTTTATTGAAGTGAAACAATTTGCATGAAAATAACCCTTGTTCAGAAGTATTAAATTTGAAAAATTTGTATGGAAGAGTTTTTGTGGGAAACTGCAAAGGAAAGAGCCAGTATGCCAGTAGCCCATGCATTTGATAGTATATAAGTCTCAGAATAATATCATAAAACTCTGTTTGTTTTCAAATCTCATAAAGTTTTCATGTAGAATGTCTTCTTGAGAAAATGTCTCAAGACTGAATATTTTTATTTTGAAGCGTAAGCTATGTATGGCGCATTCTCGAAGTCTCGGATAAATTTGTGAGAAAATTTGAAGGAAATAGTTGTGAAGGAAATAGCTATTATAATTGTAATTATTTTGTCACAAATAAATTTGAATAAATAATTTAATGCTTTGAAAGAGTCTTGCATTGGGCATTCAAAGATAAAGAAAGCATTCATAGATATGGATCGCAAGGAAAAGATAGGACGAAGGGAGAAGTGTAGAGGGGAGCCATGGGTCCTACGAGCAAGAGAGTCAAGACCGAGACGGAAGAGAGAGGAAATCGAGATAGGAGAGTTGGTGAAATACCAAGTACCCCGTGGCGTGATGCTGGGCGGTGGACGAAAAGGTTCCTGTTGAGTTCCAGAAAGTGATTAGCAAGATACGAGTATGTGTTCCCCCGCCCGGCAACGTAAAACTGGGCGTAAGACGAAGAAAGTGCGAAGGTAATGGTGCAGGTAGGAGACTTGGCTAGGAGAGCCTGAGCTGCTGAACTACAAAAGCCGCCATTGAAGACCTCGGCTTTGCTAAGGTCCCCGCCAAAATTTCAGTAAGATGAATGTAGTTACAGTGAAAAATTAACAATAACGATGTGAACAATGGAACGTGTGACAACTTTTTAAGATATAGATACAAGTAGATCTAAGTATAATTAATATTATGTATTGACTTGGCCAAACCTCATTAAAATTCATACATTTGACGAGATCTCTATAATTAAATTCATTCCCCTCGTCCCAAACCCAAGCGACCCAAATTGGTTGGAAGGAAGAGTGGAGAAAGTACAAAGGTAATGTATAAAACCGCTTTTATTTAAATATTCATTAAAATATTCTGTGGTAGTTACCGGAGACAATATGGATTGTTAAAGGACCTGAAAATTCAGAGTAATTTCTAATGAAAAGTGGGTGTTTTTGGCGAAATTCGCGTTTTTTTTAAGTCGCGTTACTTTTGGGAAAAGTTGTGTTATTTTGAAACAAAAATTAAGTTACTTTCCTATTTTGGTATGTTTAAGCAAAGTGTGCCCTTCTGTGTTGAAACATAATTTGCAAAAAAACGAATGGAACGAATTTGATCGAAGACAAAAATTAATTTGTTATATGGGGTTTAATTATGCACCAGAATGTGGAGATCTAAGGGCAGAAGAAGTCGAGGGTTATTAGATTGAGAAGGACTATTTATGCATATTTGCAACCGAAATACGAAAATGGTAGGGTATGATGCATCAAGTAAATCAGCCTGAGTTAGTTCATGCCAACAGTTACAAAAAGCTAATAGTATTTATAGGAAGGTGTCAAATTGTGAAAGAAGAACAGAGTGTGTAATAAGACGAAGGTGGGTCGCCAACCACCTTTTCTGGCCTGCTTCATTTTATATTAAATACATTTGAAAAATAAATTATTGCATAAACATTAAAAAGTAACATCCGACAATTTTAGAAACAGAAATATGACAAAAGTTAAGTCCTCACAAACTAAGTATACCCGGATACCTGTTCGTGATCCCATTAGATATGTCGAACAGTCGCGCAAAGTATGACAGCTGGCGGTTTGAAAAGTTTATATGCTTGAGTTGGAAAGTAGTGAGGCTAGAAGGCTGATGTGCATCTCAACAAGACCAGAAGAGAACAATGATGGACTATCGGAAACATGTAAAATTTAAATAATCATTACATTAATTTCTTTTATATTGATTTATGAAATAACTTTATTAAATTCTTTGTCATAACGTTTAAATAAAATGGCGCTCGACATTTTAGTAACCTAATTAATAATAACATCGTTTAGTGATATAGCACACTTTAAAATAAATTAATCAATGAAGGCTTTTTCGAATTTCATTCACGTTCTGGCGATTTGTTTAAATAATATAGTCATTAATTGAATCCTACGTAACTTAACCCTTAATTAGACGCATGGGGTCAAGACCATTTCAAATCGAAAACATAATATGTTAGAGTGTTTGGATTGCGACTGCGCTCTTTATAGCTTCCTACCTTCCCGCGGGGTACGTCAAATCGGTCGGGGTACAGGTACGGGGCAAATCAGTCGCGGCCAGAAAGCCAATACGTACGCCCGTGTCGCTGCTCTCTTGACCCCATGCGACCAATTACTTAATAATTTACAAAAAAAGTACCAAATAAGTGCCATAAGTTTGGTAAATTTATTTTTCAGCAGCACTTCAGGGCACTTTATTTTATTTTATTTTTTTTATTTTTTTATTGTACGACAGACAGGTGAGTCCAATTACGGTACAATTTTAATTTTCTTATAACTAACAATACATGTATATAGTTTTTTTAAAACATGGTACGGTGATATCAAACACATCTATTTCCGCTGGTAGGGCATTAAGCAATGCCATACCTCTTGTCATGCTGCCATGACATCTGTCCGACCCTGCGGTATGTAGAATAGGGCGTGGCTACGAGTTCGACAGTATTTGTCAGGAGCGAATAAACCACAGCATGACAGGAGATATGGACAATCAATAAGGTTTTTTTATTAAATTTAATTCGAATATCATGAGTCCGGCATTACGCCTGGTCTCTAGGCTTTGATAATTTGTCTCCTTTAGTAGTTCCACGTGATGCATGAATTTCGGATATATTCCGTAAGATGGCATGTAAACATACCTTAGGATTTTTTTTTTAATTTGTTCAATCATATTTATGTATTTAAGTTGATATGGTATCCAGACAGTACTAGCGTACTCCAGCTTGCTTCTGACCACTCCGTTGAACATGGCGGTCATTGCTTCTATGTTACTGAATTGTTTGCAAGTTCTAATTAAAAAACCAAGCATTTTGGAGCAAGCCGAAGTAAGCTGCACTATATTATTTGAAAATGTTAGCCTAGGATCAAAGGTCACCCCAAGATCCTTGATGATATTTACGCGTCTTAGTACTTCTCCATTCATTCTATACGGGTATAATAACGGATTTTGTGAACGACTATAAGTCATAACGACGCATTTTTTTTATATTGAAATTAAGTTTATTTTCAAACGACCATTTCATGATTGAATCGAGGTCTGCCTGCAGTTTGGAATAATCGTCATCTGATTCGATTTCCATCATCAGTTTCATGTCATCCGTGAATAGGAGACATGAGCTATGACGTATGCAGTCCTGAATGTCATCTATTAGAATAAGGAATAACATGGGACCTAGATTCGATCCTTGAGGAATTCCTGACAGAGCTACGAACTCATGGGAGTCGTATCCATTTACATTCACATACTGGCTTCTATCTTTTAAATATGACGCAAAAAATATCAGAAAGGGTTGATTAAAACCTATTTTGTGCATTTTTCTTAACCTCTCGGAGAATGAACTTTTTCGAACAAAACTGTGCCCCAGGAGTGAGCATTTTTGAAGTGTATGAATAAAACAAAATTAAATGCAAAACAATAGTTTGCCCAAAATCTAGCAATGAAAAAATATTTTAAAAAATATTATTACTTATTTAGACAAGTTAGAGAAAAAACTAATTTAGCCTATCGAAGGGTTCGCCAACCATTGGAAATGAATCACCATAACATGAAGACAACAAAATATATATATACACACACCTACTACAAAATATTACTCACCATACAACATAGCAGGACGTTGTGAGAAAACGAATTCACTTTGGTGCATTGTATGTTTTTTCTTTTTTTTTGTTTTTTTTTTTTTTTAATATTAGTTCTTCGTATGGTAGTTTTCAAAACATGGGTAAATAAATAGAGCCACGTTACTTTCAACGCACATGAATTAGTTAATTAATTTTCTATGTCTAACACATATATTGTCAAACGACCAAAATAATACATAAACAAATAGAAGAAACAACAAATAAAACACAAAATAAACACGTGTCACTGTTACATAAAAATATTTCATCTAACACTTGAAAATAATTGACTAAACGGTATTGTTGCATAATATAAGAATAAGCGAAACTCAAAACCACACAACAATACGTAATAGTTAGATTCATAGCAAAAATAACTAAG
The DNA here is from genome assembly GCA_929108145.2 of Limnephilus rhombicus. Lineage (NCBI taxonomy): Eukaryota > Metazoa > Arthropoda > Insecta > Trichoptera > Limnephilidae > Limnephilus > Limnephilus rhombicus. Next base: position 28,419,767 of record OV815277.1, on the reverse strand, counting down.
AATTCCGCGAAAACAAACGCCAAAAAAAACTTTTCATAAATATTTCACCAAACACTCAATAAATTGTTGAACAGAAGGATATTATTATATAATATAACAATAAATAAAACTCGAAACCTTATAATCATACGTAACAGTCCGATTCGTGGCGAAAATAACGAGAAAACCGCCAAAAAAAACACAAAACTTAGCAAACACCCACGCTCTCTAATCAATTGTTGTCAACTAAAGAAACAGGTATAATGGCGGTTGATGATGTCACATGTTTTTTTAAATTTCAAATAGCAACGTCGGTAAATGTGTCAACTACTCCAAATGTTCGAAACATCCTTAGAAACTGTCTATAGGTGGCAGTACACTTCACATTTCATTAATAAATCGCGTGGGGCACGATTTATACACACGGCCGTAATATTACGGCCATACTCCCCAAGAGGTTAATAGAACGTGGTGATCTATTTTATTTTATTTTATTTATTTTGGAAAATCAACAGATATTTTACACTTGTAATAATAAAATTAATAATATACATAATACCCAATGATAGATTTTCACATAATTAAAATTATAATTAAAAAGTAAAACAAAAAGTAAGGGTCCTGTACTCATAAGAACTTAACAAAAATATAACCCTGAAAATTATTCAAAAAAAAAGATATAAAAACACAATATAAACTGTAATAATCTGCTTACAAAATTTCAAACATGAAGTAGGAGTCAGAAATTTGTTCTCACTTCACAACACCAATAATAATAATATGTACATTGTACATACCTACAACTGAGTAAATACAATAGTAAGTCGAATGACAAGTATGCAACTTACTGGAAAGGATTCAAAGCAATAACATGGTAACTTGCAATACGGTCAAAAAATTATTTAATGTTGACTATGACATACTTTTTTAAGGTACTTAAATTACATGAGAATATGTCTATATCATTAAAATTCTTATCAAATACATTACATGTTCTGAATATAAAAGCATTTTGTCTGAGATTAGTAGAACATTTTTGAAGATGAAAAATTGATTTTTCTCTGGTTCTAACGGAGGGGACTCTAAAATTAATCTCAGCCAAAAGGGGTGAACAATCAATAAAACTATTGATAATTTTATGAAAATATATATAAATATCTGCGGAGTCTCTTCTAATTTTTAATGATTTAAGTCCATAAGGGTCCTGCAAGCTGTTAATGTTATGATAACCAATATTAAACTTGAAATTTAAATGATGAACAAATTTTCTTTGGATGGCTTCAATGCGTTTAATATAAATATTATATTGAGGATTCCATATTTGAGAAGCGAATTCAAGATGACTACGAACATATGAAAAATACAATATTTTAAGTGTTTGGATGTTCTTGAATTCTTTTCCAATACGGAATAAGAATCCTAACATTCTAAGGGCTTTCTTCACAATCATATTAATATGTGCCTCGAATGTAAGTTTACTATCAACTAGAACACCTAAATCACGAATTTGAGTAACCCTTTTGAGTGATTGGCTGGCTATATGTTAGTTATGGTCAAATTTAATTTTATTTCTAGTGAAGGTAATCACATAACATTTAGAAGTGTTCATGTTGAGTTTATTAATTATACAATAGTCATTAAGCCTATAAAGATCTTCTTGTAATTTAATGCAGTCAATGATAGAGTTAATCGGAAGATATATTTTCATATCATCAGCGAAGAGTAGAAAATTTGCATAATTAAAGCATTTTATAATGTCGTTGATGAAAATTGTGAATAGTAACGGTCCCAGGTGAGATCCTTGGGGTACACCAGAAGGTATATTTACGAACTCAGAGATGAAGCCATTAATTGTTACTCCTTGAGTGCGCCTATTAAGATAAGAGACTAACCATCGATACAAATCTCCGTGAATTCCTAAAGCTAGTAATTTGGATAAAAGAAGACTGTGATCAATTTTATCAAACGCTTTCGAGAAATCTGTATAGATTACGTCAACTTGGATTTGATCATCCATTGATTTCGTAATATTTTCAATGAATATGGCAAGATTAGAGACAACCGATCTTTTTTTCATAAAGCCATGTTGGTTCACGAGTATTACAGACTGGACGCTGTTATAAAGTTGTTCGTGAACAATTTTTTCAAAAGTTTTACTGAAGATTGGTAACTTAGATATTGGACGATAGTTCTGGACATCATTTTTAGGCCCAGACTTAAATACTGGTGTGATAAGAGCACACTTCCAACGATCCGGAAAGATGCCTTCTTTCAATGAGGATTGAAAGAGCAATAATAGGGGCTTCGAGATTACCTTGCTACACATTTACTCGGTCAAATGCCTTTGCGAAATCCGTGTAGATTACGTCCGTCTGATGCCTACAGTCTAGGCCTTCTGCTACTCGTCGAGAAAAAGAGAGTAAGTTGGTTACCGTTGATTTCCTCGGTAAGAAGCCATGTTGATTTTCTCGTAAGAAAGGCGCAATTTGCGGACTGATTTTATCACAGATAATCATTTCAAAAATTTTTGGAATTGTTGACAGTACTGCGACTGGTCTATAATTTCTGACATCAGTCTTTTCGTCGGTTTTTGTGAATAGGGCTGACCCTCGTTAATTTCCAACACTGTGGAAACGTGGATGACATGATGCAGAGATTAAATATGTAAGCAAGGGATACGCAGATATTTGGAGAGATTTTTATAATTATCGAAGGAGGAATACTGTCCGGACCAGTAGCCTTGTCAGGTCGCATATTACGGATACAGGCTTCTATTTCCTGGATGTTGGTCAATCCAAGTGAGATATCTCCAACGTTCCAGGGTGATGCTGTTGTGAAATTGGTTTCAAGTTTCGGGGTTACTTGACTATAAACGGAATGAAAATAGTCAGCACTTCACTTGGATGCAGACTTGATGAATCTGCTGATGAGTCTGAATAATTTTTTTTAAGTTGATCTCGGTTATACAAAACAATTGTAGTTTTAAGAGAAATTAGGAGCTATTTTTTTATTGTTTAAAGTCAAAGTCATGTTTTTGTTTCTTGATTTTAATTATAATAAAGTGTTTTATTATTTTTTATAATACGTACTTCGTTTTATTTATTTCTTCCACTCCATTTTCATTTTTTCTTTTGGGTCAGTAGTGACCCCATGCGACTAATTGTGTGATTTTCTTAATGCGTCTAATTAAGGGTTTACTTCGAAAACTGTTTACCTTCTTTGAATTGAAATAACTCTATATTATTTAGCATAACCTTCTTTTCATTTCATTTATAGGATTATTATTTTATTCATGATACCTACCTTTTAATAAACTTTGCTACACATTTAACTTTAGTAAAAATGATACTATTACAACTATAGGACACAAACTGTTTATTATGAAATAAGATAAATAATATAAGTTAGGGAAAATGGGAAGTCAGAAGATGGCAAATTGTCATACTGGGGAACTAGTAAACAGGGAACGGTCCATACTTCCTCTTTGATAATGTAGAATTCTATGAAACTTACCTAACAATAGATGTCGTCGCCCACGCAGTGGGAAGGCTCTACGATAAGACTAATAAACATAGCAAAAACAATGGAATCCACGCAATAAAGATAATAATATAATTTACTTATATTATTAAATGAATGATGCCGAGGGTTCTAGGACGACGCGACGTTTTGTCAATGCGCTCTCCAGCTCTTCATAATGGGCGAGACGTAATGTACGCCAGAATATATTACCTACTCTCATCGGATTCCTCGCGAGACTGAGATTTGTAGAATATTTGTACACAGTAAGTGTGTTTAAGTCGTAAGTAGCTAGGAAGATTACGGTCCATGTTGGTTTAGGATGGAGGAACGTATCGCTTTAGTACAACCCATTAGCCGAAACAAGAACATATTACTCGGCTTGAATAATATTTAAGGCAACGGGTGAAGTGGGCGATTTCAGAAAGTGTTCAGATTCAATGATGAACTCCATTACACAACGCTCATTTCGTAACTTGGCCAATTTTGCTAAAATCCAACGAAACGCAAAACAATCCTGCAGTTGCATTGTGGTGAGTTATAAATTAAAATACGATAACAATAATGCGACAATATTTAATTGACCACTTTTGTCGACAATATTTTGCAAGTAAGAGTGACAGAAATTAAAAAGTTTTTAAAAATAAACTGTTTTTTCATAAATTGAAATAAGTTTATGATACACAGAAAATCGATTAGATGTGCTCATAGATAATAATACAAATTTAATACAGTACTACCAATACAAAAATGTATAAACGAGTACTAAAACTAAAATTTCAATACGGGAGGCGGGTATGAGTACCATTGCCCCTGGAACCATTTATTGGATAAGCAACACCCCAGTCATAGCAGGGGTGCCCGGGTGCATAGGGTGATGATTGTCTACGTCTTGGCGGCCAATACTAAACGCATACTTCGTGGCGGGCCGAATCGGAAGAGATTGGTTGAGGGAGACCTAACCTAGATTTCCTGCCGGACTGTCTTGACCCATCGCCTTGCACCGCAGGCATGGATTCTTACGTCACTTCTGGACACATTGACCCCCAGATTCTTACCCACCCCTCATACCTTTTCCTTCTCAGAACTTCTTTTCCTTTACCTAAAAAGACCCTGAGGGATTTTTTTTCGACAAGCCTCTTGTGTGGAGCTAATGTAAAAAAAATAATTAAGTAATTTAATAGCAAGGAAATGTACTTTTCAAATTTTTTGCACAGAGTAGTTTTAATAATATTTTTGAAAGCTTTTAAAAGACAGATTATTAATATTCACTGAGACCCAGTTGTTTCGCAAAAAATCAAATGTAAAATTATCATCACCATTCAGCGGCATTTTGTTTAATTGACATTTGAAAGGTCCCCGTTAAACGCTGAATCAGCTTTCCATCAAATTGTAATAAGTTCAAACGCTCCTCCTGCACAGATCACAATTTGTTCAGAAGCCGAAACGTACGTATTTAGAATTGGCATTTAACAGCAACCTTTCAATTATCAAACAAAAACTAAATATCACTGAATGGTCATTTTACGACTTTGACACATTTGAATTTCTGCGAAACAACATTAGACTATACATTTTTAGATATGATTTTAGATTTTCACGGCCAAAAGTATTTTTGTTGTTTGTTTTGGGGGTTCTTTATACATAGAACGGTGTCATTTGCGCCTTGCAATTTATACCTCATGTGGGTATTTAAAAATGTTACCTGGCTATTATAGTCTTAAAGGTCTCGTGTTTCATCGGTAGGGAAAAATTGTTATCTAAAAACCCTACTTAAATTGCATGTTTCGTCCAGACTCAACATCAATCTCCATCACCAGAGTAGCAGCGGTCGACGGCCATATATACATACGTGTCTGTTTGTGTTATCTTGGGAGTGGGAAGGAGGCGGTCATGTCCTTTTAATTTGGAGCTCTTCCGCATTTGCCTTCGGGAATGAGGAAACCATGAAAAACCTCATCCGGGAAGAGTCGGCCGACAGTCAACATGAAACTGGTCGGCCTTCAGGGATTTCAGTATATGAAATCCTACATTTTGTGGTGTGGGGTGTATGTGTCTGTTTTTATGTGAAATATATACTTTATGGGAATTTTTAGAATAAACATACATAAACATACATATTATACAATATTATCTAGATATATAAATAGATATGTAAACAAAGCTTCAGGGGGGGCGTCTGGTAGTTAGGAATACCTACTGCTCGCTCAGTCGTCTGAATCTGGTTCATACCAGATGTGGTAGTCTGTGTGTATATCTGAAAGTAAAGTTACTAGGTGCATTGTATTGAAGATGGTTTTCTGCATTTAGCTTTGGTGTAGCTAAATGCAGAAAACCATCTTCAAATATACTGTAATTCCAGCTCACAGTGGAGTGGAGCTGGCAACACGGTATTGCTTCGAAGTACTTAAGCACACATTTTGCCACTAACATTTACACATCTGCCCTGATGATGGACACTGTAACGCTGTCCGAAACGTTGGCTAAAGAAGGAGGTAGCGCAACACGACATAACACCCTAAAAACAAATAACGAGAATAAATTAATGTTCGAATCAAGTGGAATTTTGGTCCTGGAAATTAACCCACTTCCCGTCATCCGATCGAGATGAGACTCGGCAGATGGACTCGTTGTCGATAACAATTCATTCTCTTATTTTTCGTGGCACTCATGCACACACACACGCGCGCACACACGCATTTTTCTAAAATTAGATGCCATTATTTAAAAAAAAATACAGCAATTAATGAACACAAATAAATGTCCGAACAATCCAGGGTTGTTGCGGATGCAAACATTTTGACATCCGTGGATGCGGATTTTATTAGATGTTCACACCTGCGGATGCGGATGCGAATATCCGTAACACCCCTGGAACAATCCAATGATGATTTGGTATAGGCGTTAGCGGTATTAACTCCGGTCCCTGGTTGACATAGGGTTAAATCCCATTTTTATTTTAAAAGACGTTTTAAAAGTCCACAGCAGTTTAAAAGCGAATCCCTTGGAAGGAAGGTTAAGCCCTCAGTCAAATTTAAAAACAAATCATTGGCTACTAGCCGGCCGAGGCAAAGACGCAACTAGATCGCAACTAAAATTGAAAATAGAAGACTATGGTTAAAAAATTAGTTTTTGCGGATTATTGTTATTTTATTATTTTACTCGCAAAAAAGCTATCGTAAACATATTATGTTATCGTAATCAATATAATAAATCACCAGAGTTTTATATTATGCATCGTTGGGGTGGAACGTGTTGAAATCAGGAGCAAGGTCGATCAACAGTACGTTCATTCATCCGAGAAGCATTAACTTTGTAGATTAGCTGTGTAACTCGGAACAATGGATTTTTTGTTCCCACACGCTCTCGGAAAATTACCAGAAATGTGAAAGGAAAGTTTGAATAAAAAATGTTTGCTGGTATGACAGCAGATATCCCTTGTTATTAGAATATTTTATTGCAATTTTTATGCAACTTGCACGAACCTAGTATAAAACTACGCATTTTTTACAGTTTGTCCTGTAATATCAACCCGTTCATAGTCTTCTATTTCCATAATAAACTTAGCAGACCCCAAGGATCAGTCAATTAATTGCAAAATGTTTTAGATAAAAAAATAATTTCGCAAAAGTGGTTGGACATAATATTTCTAGCATTTTTTTGTTTTTATATGAATATCTCACAAGAGTCCCAGCTGCTCCCGTCTGGAGCCAGTGAGACTGTGGCATCCCAAATTATGGTATTTTGTGAGGCTGAAGGTAGTGGGGAGGGGAAGGAGATGGGAAAGAGAAAGGTGGGAAAGTACTTGGTTGTTCAGATCTGGTCACCAAACACGGCTAAAGCTGTTTCAAGTAACGTTCCAATTCTGAATAGTGGTCTTACACCAGGGCGATACTGAGAGTATTTAGTAGAGTATTGCCCTTACGAAAGACAACTATTCAGAATCGAAACGTTGCGTGAACTGGCTTATCGTGATGGGTGACCAGATCTGAATACGCAGGTAGTTCTTCACCTTCCTCTGTCCTATTTCCTTTCCCTGCCTTACTTCTTTAACCACACAACATACCCCAATTTAAGGATGGTTTTACAGTGAGAATTCCATTAAAAAAACTCGGAAAGACAGTTCTCGACTTTGTCAAGCACCCTTTATGAAAAAGATTATTAATGATTAATAAATTTATAATCTTCTATTTCATTATCAATATTGTAATATAATCCCCTTAATAAGGGTAGAATATGTTATATTAAGACCCTTAAGGTTTGTTTAACTAACATCACGGACGAGATGTCGGTGTCACATTATTTAAGGTTTACCGTTGCATAATTTATTTGGTCAACGACCTCCATACATTACACTCCGAACAAACACACCCACACCCACACATCACCACCCGGGGATAATGAATTAATTCGGGCAAATATTTGGATATTAATTTTATTTCTCATCCCTTACAACCATTTATCTTATCAAGGAACACACATTATTATGGTATTAGACACCGTACGTGTTGGGACTTACAAAGGGTTGTTAGGTCGAATTTGAAGCTATTCTTAGGAATAGTTTGTTGATTTAATTAAACGCTCATCTTCACGTGATAGTGATACAGGCCATCCCCACGTTTTAAGAAAGCCTCGTATATTTTCTTTCTGATGGTAAACTATGTAGGTCTGCTATGAAATGCTTGTTATTTTAATTAAAATGTCACTTGTGTTGGTGATACGCGAGGTTTTTACGTAACTGAATGTCAAAACTTTGGGCACGTTGGAATCCTTGGAACTTCGTACAGTTACGCACACAAGAATGTTATGAAAAAAAGTTATACCATTGCAGAATAATATATTAACCCTACAGTGGTCGCGCTCTTAAAAGTAACGCCAGTTCTTTTCTTTTCGCCAGGTCGCGTGGATTACATAGATAGGCCATTTGTAAATTAAAAAAAAATAAAGACGACACCAGATCCGTGAAGGATCTCGGTACCTAGGATCTCATGCCATATATCTCAGCTCACTCAGTCTTGCTACAAACTTCTTGAGTTCATCATCAGGATTTGTAAGCAGTTTGATAACCAAGAAGCTTTGCTAGCGTTATTCGATAGCATACAGAGAAGCAAGCTGGGAGTACGGAGCGATGTTTGGGCACCGTACCACCAGAAGTACATTGATATGTTAGAGAAGAAATTCCTCAGGTATGTTTATATGCGGAAGCATGGAACCTATCCAAGATTCATGCACCATATTGACTTACTTGAGGAAACTGATTCTGTGATTCTAGAAACTAGGCGGAAAGCAAGTCTTGCTATTCTGTCTTTCAAAATTTGGAATAATTTCATCAATAGCCCATTTCTCTTGGGATGCTATGATTTATATGTACCAGACCACTACAGCCGAAGTTGACATCATGACTTAAAGTACTGAACGGCAGAACAGACGTCTTGGCAAAGCATAGCATGACGAGGGGAATGGTGCTGTTAAATGAAATTGCAAACCATTTGAATGTAAGTGACTGTTCTTTATTTGCCTTAAAAATATTATTGAAGAGTCACTTGCCTAAATGCTGATAGGGTAACTAAATAGTACTGTAATTGGAATTATTCTGTTGTAAAATAATAATAAAATAAAATTAAAATTAAAATAAATAAAAAGTTGATCATTGAGAATTATTGTGTATTTATGTTTTAATCTTATAATCTAAGCATTGTTTATTAGAAATAAGCAACATATATTAAACATAACTCCTATGTTTTTCACAATTAACCAAAACATAAATGACCTCTTTTTTAAAACTAAAAATTACATTTTTCAATTTTATTGATATAGTGGTCGCCCAATGGTCGAAATCCGACCATATTTTTTTTATTGATTTTTTATGCTTAATTTCAAAAATATATTAGCATTCTGCACTCCATCTCTATATAAACTATAAGTGTGCGAAATTTCATACTCCTCCGTCCGCGCAATTTTTGTAAAAAGGGGTACAAAATTTTTGCTTCACCTATTAATATAAACAATAATTAATAGAACATATACTAATTTAATTGCTTATTTCTGAGCAGGACAAACATAAAATTATAGAATGATCGCATAAAATTAAAGAAAAATGATTCTCATTCATTTTGCTTACCCTTTTCGTGCATGCAAAATGTGTTACGTAATTGGTCGCGCGGATTACAGGTGTAGATCATGAACTTTGCGGAGCTCCTGTAACACCAGCGCTGAGCTGAACGCGTCCGTGAGTTATCCAGTACACCGAAGATAAAATGATTCGCGCCACCCGTTTTTGAGGAATCTTTAATTTTGTATGAGTGGATTACATATGTAATCCACGCGACCATTCCAGGGTTAATGAATATTTTCATTAAAAATAAAGACTATTTTTTCATAAAATTAATATTTTAATTAAAAATAATATGTAATTAATATTTTAATTAATTCAATATTTTAATTAATATATAATCATTAATATAAGATAACCTGGCAATATTTAAAAATCTACAATTATAACCTGAAAATATTATTTTTGAAAGCACAGGAAATGAACCCAGAACACCTTGGTGGAAAACCGACGCACGGAAGCGAGATCGTACCAATCTACAGAGCGACTCAACTGCTTAACGATTCTGCATTGATCAAACGATTCTGCATTGATCAAACGATTCTGCATTGATCATCGACATTTTCAACGCCGAGTACAGCCTCCGTGATCGAGGAACAAGGCTCTCGACTAGCGATCCGGGAGACGCGGGTTCAAATCCCGGCGTCCGCAAGTAAATTTTATTTGATTGATTGGTGTTTTCACCTTTTAATCATTTAAAATAATATAAGGGATATTTGCGGCACGCTCCAAGGCGGAAGATGCTCTCGCCTTGGTCTAAGACAAGTAGGTAGAATTTAAACGTTGCTTGAAATGGATTTAGCGGTGTTTGGTGAAAAAATCTGAATAGCAAGGTACTTCCCCACCCTCATTTTTTCCCATCTTCTTCCCCTCCCCACTTACCTTTAGCCCCACAACCTAACCCAATTGGGGAAGCCATAGTCTCTCTGGCTTCAGGCGGTTGGAATCAGTTGGACTGCTTCTAACTGTGCCTGTAACTGATATTTATAAAAAAATAAAAAATCACGTCATTTACAGACAGTTCCTCAACTATCTTTTGACGCAAGTCATAACAGACCTTTTTTTAAATCTTAAATGCACTTTAAATATGTAATCTTCTTCATAATGTATTGGTTTATAACCGTTTTACGGGGAACATGAAAAAATAAATAATATTGGATATGATTTTAGATTTTCACGGCCAAAAGTATTTTTGTTATTTATTTTTGGGGTGTTATACCTCCTCATTTAGCCAACGTTACAGTGTCCATCGTCAGCGTTACAGTGACACATCTGAACTGATGATGGATACTGAAACGATGTCCGAAACGTTGGCTAAAGGAGGAGGTAGCGCAAAACGGCGTAACACCCCAAAAATAAATAACAAAAATAATATTACTTTTGTTTCTAAAAGTACCGTTGATACATTTAGCAAGTAGTGCCAAAAATGTTGTAAAGGTTTAATGCGAATGAATTTTTTTTGTGAATTTAAAGACTACGGGCAGTGTGAATTCTAAGAAACCTTATATAATTATTATTGAAACATGTTTATAAAAAAGCTTACCATGTTGTTTAAATACCATCCAATATTTTCGAATGAGGTCAGTGATTTGATACGAAGGGAATTAATTGTGGAGGTAGCAAATATTGAATGTTTTTTTTATTTTTAAATAAATAAAATGTCTAGTAGGTGTTCCCTAAAAAATCCCTTATACGGGATAAATTAGGTAATCAGCAAAGACTCAACGGAACTCTCGTGTATCTCAATATATACGTAAATTCTTAGGTTCCAGGGCCAGCGACAAATAGGATCCATCGCAGGAAACAAGGGTTCTCATTGAGATGCCTAGACGTGCCTTCATTAGGTTGAACAATCTATTTTGTAACCGAGATCTAAATTAAATTGGCGAGTAAAAATGGTCGATTGTTATATTATCTCTGCTTGTGAACTTAGTTTGGAAACCTGGACATAAAATATAGCATTGGCATGCAAGGTGTAAGCTTCCAAAATATGAGTGCAAATGCGGTTTCTTGGTAATGTAGCATGTAACCTGTAATACCGTTATTGTATATGTATTGGTTATTCGTGAAAACACGTCAGATGTAAAATTAATAAAATTCTAATAATCAATAAATCCTCATTCTCTCTCTACCTTGTCATGAAGTACTTTCTTGAATTATAACTTCCCACCCCTGTATGAATATTTCCGTCATCAGGTACTAAATACTTAATATTAGTTGTCAAAAGCTTGCAACATTGGCTAGATCTTCTGATTGGCTAAGAATTCGGTGGGAGGAGCGAGGCGGTCAGCCAGGGGGCTGCAATCTGCGGGCTTCTGGGGAGTTCTGCTGGTTTTATGTTCGCTACGGGTCGGTCGGTCGGACCTCCGCATCTTGGTGGGTAGAATGGCTTTGGTTTTGGGTATTCCAACGTTTTTTGGAACACGTAATTTAAAATATAGTTAAATTTTATATATCTAAATCAACTCAGTGGTGTTTCCGGACGAGGTCCTCTGCCCAGATGAAACCCGAGACGGGGTAACGTACGTACAACTTATATAATTATGTGTTATCATTCAACCCTTGTATTCTATCTTAGAATCATTAACCTTGAGTTCACAAAGAGATTAAAAGCTTTTCCTAGAAGCGTCGAGTCATTAATAAATTCACAAATTATTTAAAAGCGACAAGAGATCTTCTAATTTATTAAACCCTATCTTTATTCAATAAATGAAGCGACGATCGTTTTGAATCAAATCCGATCGAATTGAGAACACAATATCCCTGAGAAGAGCTAGCCGAAGGTTTGTATTATAATTTGGTTTTTGTAAGTATTTAAATTGAACCATTGTAGTTGTGTATTGAACATTGTGGTGTTATTTATTATTAATTTGTTATAAGTTCGTAATCAGGCGGTTCGAGCCCGTCGTTACGCAGCAACCTAGAAGGGATCGGAACGGACGAAGAGATGGCACTAGGGTCATGCAATACAGAAATCTGTGTACCAGAAATCCTCCACAAGCATAAAATATCTTGACATTGAAATTGACGAAAATCTTCGTTGGTACTCCCACATGATATATCCTCACCGAGCTATGCTCTTTAAAAAAACATGTAATGAACAAAATAAAAATTATCTATACAAAGTCTTTGCTAATCACTTTTTGCCAATGAATGGATTTGCGAATTATCATGATTATTTTTGGATCGAATTATTACTAGTTCAAACACCCACATGAAGCAGCTCATAACAGAAAAAAAATAATCAAACATAATTCTCATAAGAATTTTTTTTAAACTTTAATATTTCCGTATTATGAAAATCTACTAAAAAAAACTCAACACTCAAGGTAAAAATTAATACTAAAACAACACACCTGCGCTACAAGAACAAACACTTCAAATCTGCTTAACATTCCAAAATTAAATTGATAAATGTTTTGGCCATAAAAAACTAAATAATCTTATTTATTAGATAACAACAACCTACAGTCAACAAACATGAAAATGTGTAAATCAACAAATTTGAAAATATATGAGGTCTACAAACACAAAGACTAGATATAATAAAAATAAAATATGAATACCAACACAGGGACACACAGTCTACCTCGGAATTAGAATTCCTGGTGAGGACTGTGAATGTATGTATGTTATTATACTATGTTTAAAAATAAAAATTAAATGGGACTATGTCGAATAAATATGAAAGTAGGTATTTTAAATATAATTAATTGTTTTGATTAATGGCACAATGGATACGTGGCATTCGCGCTTTTATTCGAAATAATGTTCATATAACATAGACACATAAAAAAAATTCTCTACGAGTATTTTCTCAATTATCCTAATAGGTAACTATTTTGATATGGCACATTCACTTATTCCACTGAAATGCAAAATTCTGTACCGATACATTTGGTGTTGCGTAATGCATTCAATTGGAAAATTACTCAAAGCCAAGTGGAAGAATTTCTTCACGTGGTTGAAGAAGACTCAAAGATTATATTGTACAGAAAGTTGCTCTGCGGTTCTCTTTGAAGACACAGCTTTCAAATTGAACAAAGTATTTCATTTCCCATGCATTTCAAAAGAAAAAGAAAAAAAATCGCTGAACCTATCTTGCATTAAGGACAAATGCGGAAAACTTTGATGAATAAGAATAACTAAATTTAATATTCTCTTTGCGGCTGTAAGTTACAGACAGATTTTATATGTTATCGGGGCAGGTTAAAGAGAAACCACAAAACAAGTTAACAATTATTATAAGCAATAATTATCAGCCAATTATTATAATTATTGCTTATAATAATTGTTACCCTTTGTACTATGGATAAAAATCTTGTCTTAAAACGTTAGTTTAACAATTAAAAATAATAACAAACAAGTTATTTCTGATATAGGCCAAGGTAAAGGAAATTATGGACATTCAAAGGGTATTCCTGGTATTGGGATATATGTACCTACGTTGTGTTCAGTAGACTTTTTTAAACAATACCTACCTACCTGCACAAAGGTAAAGGAAATTATGGTCATTCAAAGGGTATTCCTGGTATTGGGATATATGTACCTACGTTGTATTCAGTAGACTTTTTTAAACAATACCTACCTACCTGCAAAAAGGTAAAGGAAATTATGGACATTCAAAGGGTATTCCTGGTATTGGGATATATGTACCTACGTTGTGTTCAGTAGACTTTTTTAAACAATACCTACCTACCTGCACAAAGGTAAAGGAAATTATGGACATTCAAAGGGTATTCCTGGTATTGGGATATATGTACCTACGTTGTGTTCAGTAGACTTTTTTAAACAATACCTACCTACCTGCACAAAGGTAAAGGAAATTATGGACATTCAAAGGGTATTCCTGGTATTGGGATATATGTACCTACGTTGTGTTCAGTAGACTTTTTTAAACAATACCTACCTACCTGCACAAAGGTAAAGGAAATTATGGACATTCAAAGGGTATTCCTGTTATTGGGATATATGTACCTACGTTGTGTTCAGTAGACTTTTTTAAACAATACCTACCTACCCGCACAAAGTATTTGATTTGAGGCAGTTAATGAGAAGATATTATAGCACGTGAGATGCTGTACTGAAATCATCCAACCCAAGAAATCAATGTCCACAAACATGTTGAATCGTAGAATTCACTGGGTGACAACCGGCTGAGGAATACTATCACCTGGATGGGGGAATTTCCAGTATTGACACAGCGTTGAGATCAATAGAAGGTATTCGGAGTTTGGACTCGTCGGTGGTGGTATTGGGATAGGAGATCGTTACTATATATATAAGGTGTTAACTTAGATGCCGTAATCAAGTTGATAAATAAATTCGCTTTGCGTAATCGACGTGTCGTCATTTCTCTTTAACTCGGAAAAGCTGACGTGGTCTCCATGTAGCCATAATTATTTAGCAAAGTACGGAACCTTGACAATTACGTCACTTAAGCTAGAATAGCTAACTTCACTGTACCATGTTCTGAGATATGATGTGTTTGAATTTTGCAAGAATGATTTATTATAATCTATTTACCGATTTCTTATTTTGATTTTGATTTGTTTAATCTTGTGAAAACTCTTTCAGTTTAAACTGTTTTAAAATAAAGTATAAAAATATATAATAATTTTAGAACATACCTAAATGAGCGGATAGAACCATATGCGACCAGCTAGGGTCTAAGAATTCATTGCATAAGATTCAAACTACATTTCTCTAAAGCCGTTCTAAGATAATTTCTTTCAAATATATCAAACACAAATTCTTTACACAAAATTGAACCTCAAAATCAGAAATTGTTAAATAAATTGTTAGACTTCGCCTTTGCAAAGTTTGATACCTCAGAACATGGTAAGGCAAAGCTAGAACACTTTCCAATTAAATTGACCTATTATTGACATAAGTGAAGTATTCTGCTGTCAGATACAAGCAAAATGCTAATTGCAAAAGTTCAAAGTTCAAAGTTCAAGTTCAAAGTTCAAATAAATACATGTATACCTTTTAAAATAAACGGTAGCTTTAAAAAAATTGTTTTTTTTAAATCACGTTAAAACTTTGTCACCCAAATATTTACGTAAAAATAATACAGATGGCTGTAAACATTTATATTTATTTTGGTTATAGAAACGAGTAAAAGAAATGGTCGTGTAACCAAAGATCATTTTTGAAAAATATGTCAGAACCTTCCCCAACTGAAGTATCGCGATAGTCTGACTCATTCTAATTTTAAAATGTTCCATGACAAAGCTACAGATTATTTTTTTTATTTTTTTGTGAGGATAGTTCATTTCACATATTACTGGCGTTTAAATACAACTTCTGAATCCGGAACCAAAGTTCTCCTCTATATTACGGAACTCGTCGAAGAGTTAGGGGTATTAGGGCAGATCGCAAGGGTAAGCTCGAATAAAGTGCAGCGGAAAAAGCTCTCCCGGGGGTATGTCTTGAGATTACGGGGTCTCTGGTAGTGCCAGGTAAATTCTGTTTTATAAAAGCAATGCAGAATAAGGACTGGGGACGCCTGAACGCGTCTTATCAAAGACCGTAAACTCTCAAGCCTGTTGGAAAAATTTAAGAAAATGAAAGTTTTCTAAATTTGGCGATTTCATAAGTTATCATTATTTTTTTTCAATAGCTTCACGCAGGAGTCCTGAGAAAAATAATTTCCCTCAGGGCCTGTGTCATCTTTGGGGATGATGCGTGGAGGTATTTTAAAAGCAAGGAAGAAGAGGAAGTTCGGGAAGGAAAAATATATGAGTGGGTTGGAATCTGGGGGTCAGTGTGTCCAGGAGTGACGGACGTATGAACCCATTCCTCCCACTGCGATGCAAGGCAATGGGTTGAGAACGTCCTGCTGGAGAGGCCAATGGAGTCTCTTAAACACACTCTCCAGATCCGGCCGCTACGCAGTAAGAAGGCAGATGCAACCGCCGCCAAGATCTAAACAAACTTCGTCCAATGAACCCGGGCACTCCTGCTACGTCACCAAACGCTTAGCACTTGGGATGAACTATGGAAAATATGTTGATTATCCAATAAATGGTTAAATATCCCGGGGCAGTGGTACACATTCCCGCATACATTATTTTTTAATGTTACGCTTTCAAAACGTGCTGTCTGTTTGAAACAAATTGATTAGAATAAATTGCGAATTTAAAAAAAGTTATTTTCTGGTGCCCTATTCCATCGGTAAGCTATCATCGGGGAATCTTCACTCTGCATAATGCAGTCTGTAATCGTACCAGTCTCGCAAATTTAGAAATCTTGCAATAGAGCGCCTTTGCATCCCATACTTTAATATGTGTTAATAAGTACGCCAGTGCCTTATTTCAAGGTGAAAATTATCTTAAAGATCATAACAAAGAACTAGTGTCTGACCGACCGAACTAGTGTCGGTTTCGAAACCGAAACCGAATCTTCGGTAGCTGTCTCAGTTACGGCCGAAACCGAAACCGAAACTTGTTTAGACATGTTAAAAATCGATTGTTTACTGAAGTTTGGCTTATTTTTCACACTTATACAAATAGTTAACATGTGTTCAATGAAATAAAAAAGCAATAATTAAAGTATGTGAATTTTTTTTTTTATATCACTAAAAATTAACAAACATGTAAACTACTGCTTGGCACAAAAAATCGTCAAAAATCAACACTTATGTGCATTATACAAGAAGGACCTCACAACCACAAAAATACAATCATAAAATCTGCCGAAACCGAAACTGATACCGAAATTAGATTTTTCTGCCGAAACTTGCCGAAACCGAAACCGAAACCGAACCTTCGGTCGGTCACTACAAAAAACTAATGGGAGCGTGCAATTCAAAATATCTATTTAGTTGACACTCCCTCTACTATGAAAACAACTACTTCTTATTTTCAAAAAAGTCAAATCTTCAAAATGAAATTAATAAATTTTCAACTCCAAAACGTAGTGCAGTTTTTTGTACTTACCAACTTTTTCTAAACATGTGAAGAGTTAGTAGATACAGGCTATAATAATTGAATTGAATCGATTCGTCCGATTGTTAACGACGAGTTCTTTGCACCACGCTACTGACAACCTATATTTGTTAAAAAAATTAATTGAAAAACCGAGAGTTTCAAATTTGTGCAAAAACTACAAAACTAAAGTTCCTGTTAAGCTAAAACTTTTACCATGATTATTATATCCATAAGACATCAACTTTAATGGAAAAAATGGCTTCACAAAAGAAACATTATTCAAAATTCAAGTTTCCGAAAGGTCAGCGCAGTATTCCCCTGTCGGAAGAATATTTAACTAGAATAAATTTATTACTTCACAACGACAAATGTCAGACAATTCCCCGGCTGCTTGAGCAGTAGACAGTATCGCCTGAAACTCTAACCTTATTACTGAAATTACTGATAGGGTGTTTAGTAGATGGACTTAAACTTGTTATATTTGATTTAAATTATAAGCACTTTACTATTCAATTTTCATCGAATTTATAATAGAATACTGTAAATTTTAACCGATAGTCTATCAGGGTTGCAAAATAAAATTACAATTTAATGTTTTAAATTTTACAATTTTATTAATCTTATTTTTTCCCGCCCTAAACAAATTCCGAACCCCACATAATAGAGTGCCTACTGTCTCAAGTAGTATCATTAAATTGGTTTACCGGTAATAAATCAATTTAGACATCTTCAATATTTGACATTTGAAATCGCATAAATTTATTTATTTATTTATTTATTTATTTAAACGCCCATTGGGCTTTTACATACATTGTTATTAGTATTATTACATTAACTATATGGCATATAAAAGTTTAAGTACATATATGAATAAAATAATTTTTATATGTGTAGTACCTACATAAATGTTTTACAAATAATATAGAATACCATTATGGAGAACAGTTTTTTTTTTTGTACTTACAAACAAAAATAACGGGATTGAAATTAATCAGCATTAGTAGGGACTTAAGCATAATCGAAATATAAATTAAATTACAATATTAATTTGTAAAGTTACATATATATATATTAAAGTTTAAAAGTCTAAAAGAAAAGAGTGAAATAAATAGAAGCTAAAAAGGGTTTTTCACTATGGAATGGTGAAGTCATACATTTCAGCAAAGTGTTTATGTAGATTTCGTTTAAGCACTGCTACGGAATCTCTAAATATATCAACGACATTACCAAATTTATTACCAAAATTTTGTATTCGATTTAGGGATATGTGCGCTTGATAATTTGTTTTGAAATTGTCACAGAAAAACGTGGAATTTTGTCTCGTATTTTTGGAAGGTACAAATAATTTTATTGTGGCCAGAATTTCAGGGCTGTCGATTCTATAATTAATAATTTTATTTAGTAGAACAAGGTCGGAGATAATTCGCCTATCTGACAGCGTAATCAAATTTAGTTGGTGCATCAGCTGGATATAATTTATATTTTGGATTGGAATATTTAGTTTAAAGTTAATAAATCGTAGAAATTTGTGTTGTACCCTTTCAATATTGTTGGAATGTATTTTATAAAAGGGGGACCAAATAGGCGAATTATACTCTACTTGACTTCTTACTAAAGATGTGTACAGTGTTTTCAAACATTCTAATGACTTGAAGTCGCATGCGGTTCTACATATAAAACCAAGCATTTTTAAGGCTTTATTTGTGATTTCATTTACATGCGGATTGAATGTTAACTGTTCATCAAATATAACACCCAAGTCCCTGATTTGAGTGACAACTGTCAATTTTACGTTATTTAGCGAATATACATAAATTATATGATTTCGTATTTTACAAAAACTAATGACCTGACATTTTTTAATATTAAGAAACAGAGAGTTAATGATGCACCAACGATATAGTTTATTTAAATTAAGTTGCAAAGTATAACAATCGTCTAAACTACGTATTGTTTTATATATTTTCAAGTCATCTGCGAAGAGAAGAACTTCCACATCTTTAAATATGCTAACAATATCATTAATAAATAACAAAAAAAGAATTGGTCCCAGGTGAGACCCCTGAGGAACCCCACTTGTGGCTTCGAAAACGTAAGATTCCACAGATTTTATTTTCACACAAAGCTCTCTTTTACTAAGATAACTATCAATCCAACTTAATAGATTACCCTTGATGCCCAACATACTTAATTTTTGTACAAGGATATGTTGCCTTACTTTGTCAAAGGCTTTGGAAAAATCAGTATAAATTGAATCCACCTGATGCTTCAAGGCAAGAGAATCAGTTATGTAATTTTCGTATATGATCAAGTTACTTAGAGTGGATTTACCTGTGATAAAGCCATGCTGGTTGGGTACAATAATATTATTAATTTGTTTAATAATGACATCTAGGACTAACGATTCAAATAGTTTGGGAATAGCGGACAATATACATATTGGTCTGTAGTTAGATACATCGCTTTTATCTCCCTTTTTATGAATAGGCGTAAGATAGCTTTTTTTCCACTGATTTGGAAAACACCCTGACGACAAAGACTTATTAAATAGTTTAAATAGTGGATAAGTCAAACTGCGAACACAAGATTTTAAATATGTTGGAGGGAAACCATCCGGTCCAGCGGATTTATTAGTATCTAATGCTTTTATAGCCTTTTCTATAGCGTTTATTTCAATAAAACAATGGTTTAGGTTAAGTGATTCTTCAAGTGATATATCGTTTGGGATTTCATTATCAGGAATACTATCATCATAAACACATTTGAATAAATCTGCAAAAAGATTGACAATGCCTTCGGTACTGTCCGCACAATTGTTATTCAGATGCATAATATTTGGTAAACTACAGTCATTTTTTCGCTGAGCATTAGAAAAGTTCCACAATTTTTTTACATTATCATGAACCTCCATTTCTATTAAACTAATATAATCATTATAACATTTTTTGGACAATTCTTTGCACTGCCTTCTTAAGTTAGTAAACGTTATATAATCATCTATGTTTCTAGATTGCTTATATGTTCGGTGAGTTTGTTTTTTAGTATAAATTAATTCTTTTAATTCTTTTGAAAACCATGTGGGGTAAAAGGATGCATTAAAATTAACTTTTGGAACATGCCGTTCTTTTGAAGTGTTTAGGATTGAATAAAACTGTTGGACTTGATTTTCAATATTGTTTTCATCTTCTAGAAATGACCAGTCTATATGGTCAAGATAATTAATAATATTTGTGTAGTCAGCTTTATTAAAATTGTACGATGAAGTTTTTAATTTCTCCAGTTTTCTAGACACATTTGTAATAATAATATCTAACGCTGGATGGTGTTGGTCTAAAGGTAATAACAATTCGTCCGATTTTTCTACCACTGTCCTTAAGTCACTAGAAAATACTAGGTCAAGCATTCGGTTATAAGAATTATGCACTTTATTTAACTGTTTAAGTCCTAGGAAAAAGACATATCGAGCATTTCCTTTGATTTGGCACACTGCACTTCTGTTTCGTTAATAATCACTTCATTGTTCTTATCGAAAGACCAGTCAATTTTCGGAAGATTGTAATCGCCTACAATTATAAATTTGGCTTTAGGATATTTATATTTTAGTGTTTCTACATCCTCGATGTGGTTTTTGTATATTTGCAGATCTGACATTGGTGGAATATAAGTACAGGCTATAATGATTTTTGTTGATGAAATATTTAGCATTACAAAGATGTGTTCAACGTTTTTGTGTTTAACTGGCAATTTTCTAGATGAAATGTAAATAAATACGTAGATAAATACGTCATCTCAAAGTGGTTTAGCTAGTGAAAATGGCCTTGTAAGCCTAAACATTTGTAACAAAAATAAATACTAAATAATACTTGCAGAACTTGATAATAATGTAATGTAGAGTCACGTGGGGTAACCGTACGCAGAGTGTAAGTGTTCGCATTGATGTTTCCGAGGTGGTCGTGCCTGTTTCGCGCCCGCACGTTCGTTAATTTAGTAGCGTTTTGGGTCGCATTAAAGCAGGATATGAGTACAAAGAATCCCAATTTGAAAATAAAAATTGGTAGGTAAATTACTGTTTTTCTTGCTTTTTCTTAAATTTTTTCATTTGCTATCGACATGTTTGCTTACCGATGTGTGCTATTGTGTAACCAACTGAGTCAGAGCGATTTGGTCTATGATAATTTTTGGTAAAATATTGTTAGTTACACGAGTTGCAAAGTGGTAATTCTATTAAAGATAACCACTAATCTGATTTGAACACTTCTCTACGGTAAGCGATTACTCACCCCGCACGTGGGGTAAGTGTGCGTAATCGACATGCATGTAAACATTTTTATATAAATTTTTGATTTATGAACTACATAAGGTTTTTATGTTTGTTTTAGATGCCTTAATGATCAATCATATCAATAAACGAAAAAATGAGCAAAATACCTAAAGCGTTTTAATACAAAAATCCCATTGTAAAAACTGCGTACGGTTACCCCACGTGACTATAACGTATTTATTGGAATTTTTTTTTTTTTTAAATAAAACACGAAAACAAAATGCATTATTTAATGTTTATATAGATTGGGAGGGTATAACCAGAGAAAACCGGAAATATGTCATTTTTAAATCATATTTTAGACGTATTGACTCTTTTACAAAAACAATTATAATTTGATTTCGAAAGATTGTTCTTTTATCTAGTAAACCCATGTTTTAAATTTTGAGAAAAAATGATTATTTTTAGTATAATAAGGTTATACCATATAGTTGGCAGATTTGTTAATTTTTTAACGAAAAATCTTATTTTGCAAGACATATTTCATATCATGTAATCATTCATTATTGTAAAATATGTTATCTTGTAAACGCATGTTTCAAATTTTAATTGTAGTTCAAATAAAATTATTAAAAAATATATCCGAACACTTATTTATTTATGACGAAAATTTCTCTATTTTGTCTATCTCTTATATTTCAGATTTTTTTGCACATTTATTTTGCTTAGATATTATTGAAAAATTATAAATACTAATACTTAAATAATAATTACAAAAGTTACTTAATTTTAATAGTTTTATCATCAAGCCTTTCAGCATTTTTGGATGTACTCGTAGGTATAAATTAAAGCAAATTTGGAATGAAATAAAATCGAAATTGAGTTATAATTTTTAAAAAAGCTGGACCGGAGAATAATTAACCTTTCTCATAATAACTG
This sequence comes from Limnephilus rhombicus, assembly GCA_929108145.2. Taxonomy (NCBI): domain Eukaryota; kingdom Metazoa; phylum Arthropoda; class Insecta; order Trichoptera; family Limnephilidae; genus Limnephilus; species Limnephilus rhombicus. The sequence continues at coordinate 28,397,023 of OV815277.1, read as the reverse complement.
TACGATCGTAATAACATCTTTCGACGAAATGTACTGGCTGGTTACAGAGCCATAATATTTTTACACAAGAGAGTTGGAAAGTGCATACTAAAAGGCAGCAAATGAATTTTGAAGGGCTTCAAAAATACCCTTATACAAATAAATCAAAATGACGTACATAAAATCTTTTACGCACCAGATTCAAATGTCCGGGTTAAATTTTCCCCACAGGAAAAACTAAACCCTTTCATACACTTCCCCAAATAATCATCTAGTCAATCCACGCTTTGCAATTGTACTATATAAAAGTATTATAAATACAAAACAATACAAGAACTACATGTCAGCCTACCAGAGACCAAATAGCAAAATAATTCACCGACTCCAGATATTTTCATATCAGAGGGTTCGGCTCTGTGGAACTCCTAATTGGTCCCATAAATCCTACTGATTCCTCAATATAAATATTTAAAAAGTCTTTTGTAATTCTACATGTATTTAAAATGACTGATTTTTGCATTTTTATATATAAATTCCTTGAAAAACTTATATGCCTAAATTTTAAATTAGAAACCTAGGTATAGTGCCCGTGTCCTTCTAAAAAAATGTAGACATAATTACCTAGCGAGAGATTTAACACTAACAATGTCTCTCGCAAAAATAAAGTTGGTTGTTTTCAGGTGGAAAAAAAATAATAAACAGTAATTGTTGAATGAAACACTAGTAAATATTGAATTATTTGGCATTAGATAAGCCGCCATAGCTCAGTGGTCAGAGCACCTGACCGGCAATCAGAAGGACACGGGTTCAAGTCCCGTTGGCGGCAAGTATCTTTTCTCGGAAGATTTTTCAATGTATACTAGTGTTTCAGGCTGATAATTATTGCTTATAATAATTGTTACTCTTTGTGCTATGCATACAAATTTTTGTCGTAAACGTTAGTTTATCAATTAAAAAAATAATAATTAATATTTTTATAGTCTGACAATGCCAAATTCTTTTTTCTATTATAATTATTCTCTGTTTATATTATTATTATCACTTGGTTATCTTTAAGTTTCATTGTTCCTTCCGTATTGAGTTGTTATTCTACTGTGTTTCCTTCGCTATTCGAATGTTTTCTATAGCAAAATAATTATTATTGAATATGTGTAACACGTGTATGTCGTATATTCTCTTCTCTACTGGTTTATTTCCTTGAATGTATCGGCAGCTCAGAAGTCTGATGTCGGTTGTTCATACTTTTTACTAAAATTGAATGTCGAATTAGACCTATAGTTACAAAGATGTTCCACGAGGACGTTGAGCGAAGCTATGTGGGTCACAAAAAGATCGGATATCCTCATGGAATATTAATTCAAATATCTCACATTCAACATGACTTGTTAAGACCCCATATTTTAAGAATATTGAAATGTGCTGTTATTGTTGAAAACAGACGATTTTATTCGTCTTGCCAAAAAAATACAAAAAAGTTAGCTAAAACGCTAAGTTAATCATCGAATTAGAACTAATTCACGTTGTATATTTTTTTCTTTAATCTTACTTGAACATAACAATAAATGAGAAATTCAATATTTGGCTTCTGAAGGTACAGGTTTTTATACGACACCGAATTCAGGTGATGTTGGTCATAATTACAGTCAATCGTCATTCTTGTGGCGTGGGTGGTATGGTATATTTATGCTTGTGGCGTATCACAAAAAAAAAATTCTATGGAAATCAACCAAGTATTAATAATATTGTTGTCACACTCGACGGAAGTAAAATCTGACCATTTACTAACTAACTCTCCCTATAAATAATGTGTAGGCATGTACGTTTTGAAGCTGAGGGAAGTAGGAAGAGGTTAAAATTTCGAAAAAATATGTGTAAATAGCACGTAAAAGATTTAACTTTGTAACTCAAATCTATTCACCCGTAGGGGTGAGCCTTACGTCTTCTCTGACGAAATTTTGTTTTTTTTTCTATTGTGCTGCATTAAGATCATTGTTATCTTTTTTCAATCTCTCATCTTGACAGTTAATCTGAACCCTTTCACAACATGACAGCCTTCACTATTTGAAAAATCAGTTTTTATGTGTTCGTGTCATAACTTTATTTACATGGGTTTCCCATGTATTCGTGCTTGAAGAATATAAATCACAGAATGTTACAGCTTGCTACGCAGTGGAAGACTGCCATTAAAATAAAATTCTTTTATTATTATTTTTAATTGTTAAACTAACGTTTAAGACAAGATTTTTATGCATAGCACAAAGGGTAACAATTATTATAAGCAATAATTATCAGCCTGAAACACTCATCCTCATTGAAAAATCTTCCGAGAAAAGATACATGATGCCAACGGGACGAACTCGGAAGATTTTTCAATGTGGATGAGTGTTTCAGGCTGATAATTATTGCTTAAAATAATTGTTACTCTTTGTGCTATGCATAAAAATCTTGTCTTAAACGTTAGTTTAACAATTAAAAATAATAATTAATATCTGACAAGTTTAAGTATTTCCCCAATAAATGAAGACATAATTTGTCTCAACGCCACCTAGCGACGGATTTAACACTAACAGTGTCTCTCTCGCAAAAATAAAGTTGGTTGTTTTCAGGTGGAAAAAATATAATAAGCAGTAATTGTTGAATGAAACACTAGTATATATTGAATCATTTGGCGGGTATAAGATAAGCCACCATAGCTCAATTGGGAGAGCAGCTGTTCGGCACGGGTTCATGTCCCGTTGGCTTCATGTATCTTTTCTCGGAAGATTTTTCAATGTGGATGAGTGTTTCAGGCTGATAATTATTGCTTATAATAATTGTTAAAATTCTTTTACTTTAGCTATGTTCACTGTCCGGTATTCAAATCTGAATATGCAGGTAGGTACTCATTAAACCTTTCTCTTCATCTCCTTCTACCTGTCTGCTACTTATTTCAGATTCGTAAAATTCCTCAAACGGAGATATCACACGTATGTTTACTAGTTTGGTGCATTTAGGACATTTGGTCAGCTGTGGGTATCACATAAAATATACATATAAGAGAAAATGACCATAGTTGTATATAAGGGCGCACAGAGGTGGGGAAAGTACAACATCAGACATGAAGAAATAGTACATAAACAAGGAATATGAGAGTACCCACTTATGAAAAGAATGAATACTACATAAGCTGTGCTAATGAAGTGTTTTGGCATACTTCACGTAACAGAAATTATGAAGAAATAACAAATGATTCGGTTTCACTAAACCAAGTCACTACTTTCCCATTCTCTGGTATAAACCGTTTTTGTCAGTGTGTGGTTTTACTGCCCCCGATAATACTACAAAGAACATGGAATTATTATTGTGTTCATATAATAAGACATGGAATATTTGGAATCCGGGTGAAAATCTGTTTTAAATGTAGGTGTTTCTTGTAATAATTACAGTCGAACGTCGTTCTTGTAGTATATGAAAAAACGGTTATGTAGTAATCACCTAAGTCGTAATAACATTGTTCGTAGGTAAACTAAACTAAAGTCAAGTGTAAACATTAAAAAAACCCATCCCCCGTAATTAAGAGATTCTTACGGGTGTCTCCTATGACTTGTGACTTCACAGAGTTGTATCGATACCATCCATAGATACTAGAAACAAAATAAGATATGCCATAGAAGCGTGCCGACTGTCACCGAGCTACGCGTTTCAAACTACATGATGTACTTATAGATAGAAAGAAAGGTGAGCCGCCGCTGTTGTGTGCAGAATCTGCTGCAGTATCGGCCAACAATATTGGCGACACTTTTGTCTGCTGCAGTATCGGCCAACAATATTGGCGACATTTTTGTGAGTGCTGTTTCATAATCTTCTTTGTGTGCCGCATCAGGTCCCCCGACGTTGGCGATCACTCTTGAAAATGTCTCTCATTTGTTATTTGTCTCCTACCAGGCCCTCTGCGACCCTCTATCTTGCCTTTCAATATTAAATGGAGCAAGTGATACTTCTCCCCTGGAAGTATATGACCCAGATATGAAATTTTCCTGATTTTTATTAATGTAAGCAGTTCTCTATCTGCTCTAGCCCGCCTGAAAATTTCTGTCTTGGTGATCATGTCGGTTCATGGGACCTTGAGCAATCTCCGTTTCATAATAATTACGTTTAGTTGCCCATTTCCCCTGATTGTATCATTTATTTGCTGGGGTTATTCCACGAGAACTACCTCATGTAAATCTATATATTCTTCTTCCTTGCACTGTCCCAACTCATTGCCTAGGTAGGCTCTTCTCTTTCTCGGGCTACAACTTCTTCGGTTCTGGGTATCGCTTTCATCCAATCCGTTTCTCTGTAATATTTTGGAGCATTGAGTCATCCAGAAGTTCTTTGGTCTTCCTCTGGATGACTGTCGATGAAGATCCATAGACATTGCCTGCTTCACTATGTGGCCTGGTGGTCTCCGTCTTATGTGCCCATATCATCTCAACTGTTGTGCCTAGGTAGGCTCTTCTCGTTCTCGGGCTACAACTTCTTCGATTCTGTATATGGCTTTCATTCAGGACGTGTCTCTGATATATTTTGGAGTATTGAGTCATCCAGGAGTTCTTTAGTCTTCCTCTGATGATGACTTTCGATGAAGCTCCACAGACATTACCTGCTTCATTGTGTGGTCTGGTGGTCTCCGTCTTATGTACCCATACCATCTCAACTGTTGTTCCTCCAGCTTACTGTTTATTTCCGTGACACCCAGGCTACCACGATTGCATGAACTTTTCATCCTATCTTTTAGTGATACTCCTGCCGACCATCTACTCTTGACGTTTCGAGTTACCTAGTAGGAGTTGTACATAGTCCAGCATTCGGAGCCATACATCATCGCGGGTCTAACAAGTCTGCAGTACAAAGCACTCTTTTTAGAGTGAATTGCCTATTTTAAAAAAGTAGTCTGGTATGTCTTTCCTTTAAGATTTATAAGCATTTTCTGGTCACACGGGATTCCTGTTATAGATCTAAATTTAATCCATCCCACACTTCATATAAATCTATCAATGTTCTTAAATATATATTTGTATACTCAACGGAAGTCAAGTTTGACAATATGATATAGATTCCTAGGGGTAAGTATCTCCTATAACATGTGACTGGAGTGTAGAGTCAGTACCATCAGAAATTTCTGGCAACGGTCTGACTCTGCTCACTTCGGTCAGAGTTCCCGAAACCTCTACCACCTAGAAAGTTTGCCAACATTTACAATAAATACCGATAATGGGGCCCCAACGCGCACTCAATTCACATTACAGAGCGGGAAAAACATCAATTTGTGTGCGCTGTCGGAAATTAGTTTTAAATTAACTGCCTCGGTCACGGAATCGAGTTTCACGTGTGGTTTGCGAATTGGAATTATCATAAAAATGCGGAATTATGTGATAAGGGTTAATTATACAAATTAATAGTTGACTTTTTCATTATTAAATTGTGTGTGTGTTTTTTCTAATTAATTGATTATACCCTTAGGCAAACATGACACCAAGCTTGTGAACTGTAAAATACGACTAAAAAAGAAGTTTTTTTTTTTTAAAATAAATGCTAAAGTATTTTGTATTACAAACTTTAATATACACCTGCGATTAGTGAAAATGGACCTGGTAAACGGCCTGACAAGGCATGATATGATTATTTTAAGTTAAGTTTTTTTTATGCTGTTAAACAAAACACAATCTAGGTTACAAATAAATGCGTTAAAAGAACTTTGTAATCATTCAAAAAGATAGATGTCAAAATACGGGTAAAATTAAAAAAGAAAAGCATAGTTAATTCTAAATTTGAAATAATAGACAAAAATGACAGAAAATATATAGGTCCCAATGGCCGAGTTGATTAACGCACCCTCTTTCAATAAAACATGATTGGTTGTTCGACTCCCAGTTGCGATCGTTACTTTTTTTTTCCTGTGTCTCGTTTTTTTTCATGTTTCGTTCAGATTAATTAGTATTATATTTTATTCAATAAATGTCCGTTAAAAATAATAAAAAAATATCTATCAAGAATTTCATGATAATTAATTAGTGATCAATTAATTCATTAGCACCATCACATTAAAATTTATCGAGGTTTCATTTTTGTTGCAAAGACGTAAACCTTTTTGATGATTATATTAATTAATTTTGGGAGGCGGGTTTGCGAAGCGGGTATTTTGGGAGGCGAGTAAGGGTACCGCCGCCCCAGGAACCATTTATTGTGTAAACAAAACCTCTGCCGCAGGTCACCCCAAATAGTTCGCTACGTTTGGTGACTTAGCAGAGGTGCCCGGGTTCATGAGGTGATATTTGTCAAGGTATTGGTGGGCCGGATCGACAGAGACTGTTTTTTTTTTTTAAATTTACATTAGCACCACACAGGAGGCCCTGAGGAAAATAATTCCCCTCAGGGCCTATGTCATCTTTAGTGATGTTATGTGGAGGGTCATTTTAGGGAAAGGAAGGAGAGGAAGTTCCGGGAAGGAAAAAGGTTTGACGGGTGGGTAGGAATCTAGGGGTCAGTGTATCCAGAAGTGACGGACGAATGAATTTATCCCTTCCACTGCGGTCCAAAGCTTACTGAGACCTGCTGGAGAGATTTAAAGATCTCCCTCAACCAGTCTCTCTCAATCCGGCCTACCACGCAGATGGTGAGCAATCACGTCCGCCGCCAAGATGCGCCAAGAAGGTCTTTTGACCAATGGCGGCTAGTGACATTTGCGTGTGCTAGGGTGATGATATTAAAAAAAATGGCATTATTGATGTTGTTGTAGCCGAAAATTTTTTAAAATTTTTTTTAATATCAATTATTTGCTTGAAAAATTTCAGGAAGTTTCAATTTGGCCGTACTTGAATTACACCGATTCTTGAAAAAAAAATTTTTTTTTCGCCTACGACAACGTTCATGGTGCCGTTTTTTTTAATATTAGCACTCTTAACACACCCAAAAATCACGAACCGCCACTACTTTTGACCTCTCTAGCCAGTATCCCTCGACCCATCGACTAGCACCGCAGCTAAAGGGATGGATTCATACGTCCGTCACTCCTGGACACACTGACCCCCCGATTCCTACCCTCTCCTCATACCTATTTCCTTCCCAGAACGTTCTCTTCTTCCTTTCTGAGGGCCTCCTGGGTGGAGCTAATGAAAAAAAATTACTTTACTTAATGATTTTATTATTACCAGCAATAATTATCAGCCTGAAACACTCATCCACATTGAAAAATCTTCCGAGAAAAGATACATGACGCCAACGTGACTTGAACCCGTGCCCTTCTGATTGCCGGTCAGCTGCTCTCCCAATTGAGCTATGGCGGCTTATCTTATACCCACCAAATGATTCAATATATACTAGTGTTTCATTCAACAATTACTGATTATTATATTTTTTCCACCTGAAAACAACCAACTTTATTTTTGCGAGAGAGACACTGTTAGTGTTAAATCCGTCGCTAGGTGGCGTCGAGACAAATTATGTCTTCATTTATTGGGGAAATACTTAAACTTGCAAATATTAATTTTTATTTTTTTTATTTTTCATTTGGCGGGTATAAGATAAGCCGCCATAGCTCAATTGGGAGAGCAGCTGACCGGCAATCAGAAGGGCACGGGTTCAAGTCCCGTTGGCGTCATGTATCTTTTCTCGGAAGATTTTTCAATGTGGATGAGTGTTTCAGGCTGATAATTATTGCTTATAATAATTGTTACCCTTTGTGCTATGCAAAAAAATCTTGTCTTAAACGTTAGTTTAACAATTAAAAATAATAATTAATGATTTTATGATATAATGACAAAATGAATGTCATAATTTAAAATAACATATCAGGAAAAATATTTCGTCACCTCATTTGGAAAGGGTTGTAACTGTAATATATATATAATATGTTGATAGGTTTAATTCCTTTTTATTAATTTCTAAATAAAACACTTGTGTTGCAAAGTTTTTTTTAACTAAGAAACGACATTTATGTTTATTAATATCACTTTGAATGGTTTTTTTCTAACAATCAAATAATAGAATAACAAAACAAATGACAATCGATGATTGCATTCTAATTGACATTATAGGATTCAAATTTAAAGGGAATATATTTCCTTTACATCTCCCCCCCCCCGCGGGAAAGAAAATTATTGCAAAAATTTTCATTCATCTTCGATATCCTCTTCATGGTTCATCAATGCAGGTGCTGGAATTAATTTCGAGATGTGGAAAAAATTTGATTCTAATTTTTTTCGACCAGTATTTATCTTGTAAATTGAGTTTGATAATTTTTCTATTATTTTGTAGGGTCCGATTCTCAATTCGTCGAGCTTCTTCCTGTTAAGTTTGTTTCCATTCTCCACAAAAACAGTATCACCAACTTTGAAGTTAATATGTCTCCTGGTTTTATCGTAAATCATCTTGTTGTAATTATGTGACTTTATAGTATTTTCCAGAGCTTTTTTTCTGTCTTGAATCAAATCGATGTCAGTCTTCTTAAGTTTTAACTCATTTGGCAAAATCGTAACATCTGTGCCGTTAAGTAGGTACTGAGGCGCATAACCAGTGACAGTGTGCTCCGTTTCATTATAGTTTTTTACACAATTACGGGCTATAGTTGTCCAAGCCACTTTTAAGTCATTTTCGTTGATTTGGCATCTAATTTTATTGACTAGCGTTTGATTTAATCTTTCATTTAATCCATTTGAGAAAGGCGAGTTTACTGCAGTAAAAATGATTGGAATATTTTTTTCATCCAAAAATTTTTTGAATTCTCTAGAATTAAGACCCGGATATTGGTCTGATAGTATCATGCCAATGTCATTAGTTTCTGTGGAGTTTAAGAGTTTGATGAAATCGTTGGTATTTTGAGTTTTTGACGTCAAAATATATGCAAACCTCGTGAAATGATCTGATAGCAGGTGCAAGTATCTCTTTGTTGACCGTGAACCCCCAAAACCACCTATCGTATCAATAGAACATATTTCAAAAGGTTTTGTTGCGGGACCCAAGTAGGACATCAATCCATATTTATTTTGACCTCTTGATTTGTTCTTTAAACATACTGCACAACTTTCGCAAGTTCTCTTTATATTGTTTGTCATGTTTTCTGATGTGTACCATGAGCTTATCATTTTTTGCATTTGATTAATTCCTATGTGACCTAGGTCTGTGTGAACATTTTTGATAAAATCTATGCTGAATTTTTCTGATAGAATTATTTTTTCTTTTTTTTTTACTTTCTTGTAATAAACATTATTCTTCGATATCAATTTATCTTTTCTGCACTGTATCTTCTCATTTTTGACCTGATCTTTTAAGATATCTTCTAATTTTATTAAGTTGACAACTTTTAATTGCTCATCTTGGTTCTCATCTGGTTCTAAGACTGGGTTTCTGCTTAGACAATCAGCTTCAATATTGTACTTTCCTGGAGAATATTTAATTTGAAAATCATATTGGGATAAGTAATATGTTAAGTCACCAAGCTCTTCATCGGTTCTAGATTTGATATTCATATTTTCCAGCGGTTTGTGATCTGAATAAACTGTAAATGGTTTTCCTATCAACCAGTATTGCCAGTATCTCACTGCCTCTTTTATAGCTAAGCATTCTAAGTAAATTGCTTTTTTCTTTTTCTGTGCGCTGTTTAATTTTTTCGAAAAGTAAGCAACAGGTTTTTCTTTTCCATCAGATTGTGTCTGTTTTAAAATAGCTCCAACACCCTCTAGAGAAGCATCTGTATATATATTAATTGGTAAATCTTGATCAAAAATTTCCAAGATCGGTTGTGAGCATATTAGGTTTTTCATCGTTTCAAAAGCATTTTGGCATTTATCAGTCCAAATAAACTTTTGATTTTTCCTTAATAAATTATGCAAAGGATCTAGTATTATTGCACTCTTCGGAATGTACTCATGATAAAAGTTGATTTTTCCTAGAAATTGTCGCACATTCTTTTGTGTTTTTGGAATAGGAAAATTCTTTATTGAAATCAAATTATCCTTTACTGGCTTGACTGAATTATTCTGAATTATATGACCCAGATATTTTACCATATCTGATGCAAATGTGCATTTTGTAAATTTTAATCTAAAACCTTCTGTTTTGATTGCATTCAGCAGCTTTGTCAGATGATCAATGTGTTCAGCAAAAGTTTTTGAAAAAATAAGAATGTGATCTATGTAATTGACAGCAAATTCGTTTAGTTTATATTTTCTCAATATATTGCTTAATATCCTCTGAAAAATTGCCGGAGAAGTCTTCAATCCAAAAGGCAGGCAGGTCCATTGATAATGTCCCTCCTGTGTTACAAATCCTGTTTTTTTTTTGTCTTCAATCCGCAATGGAATAGACCAAAAGGCTGAGTTTATATCCAGCGTTGAAAAAAATTTGCAATTTCTGGTCTTTGTCATTAGGTCTTCAATCAATGGAAATGGTTGAGCTTGAGGTATTACTATTTTATTTAAGTCTCTGAAGTCTATGCATAATCTGGATCTTTTGTTTTCTTCTTTTTTAAATGCTAGAGTGACCGGTGCAACAAATGGACTGTACGACTCTTCTATCAGTTTATTGTCTAATAATTTTGCTATTTGCTCTTCTATTTCCTTTTTATCTTCTACACTGCATCTGTAAGGCCTCTTACTACAATATTTATCCACTAATAAGTCTATCTTCGCTTCATATCCATTGACAGTGCCAACATCATATTTACTCTTCGCGAACACTGATGTGTATTTGTCTATTAGTTCATTTATTTCTGTTTTTTGATCATTATTTAAATGATTCATTGTTATTTTAAAATCTTCTTCTTTAACATGTTCGTTAAAATTAATTCTGTGTTTTTCTATATGATTAAATTTAGTATTCGTTTTCATATCTGTAGAATATTTTTCTTTTTTATTTGTATTATTTAGGCAGAGTTTCTGTGATATTTGTAAGTCTTCACTTTGGATAAGTTTGAAGTCTTTTATCATGTCTAATCCAATCAAAAAATCATACTTGAAATTGTGTTCATCAATAATGTACACATCAACTTTATTCTCCAATTCAAAAATTTTTATGTTTAACGTTGTCAAACCACTCGTCTTTTTAACACCATTAATCGTTACTAAATTTGCTTCATTCAAATTGTTTCCTTTTCCTTTTAGTTTCAATAATTTAGAATTAATTAGAGAAACATTTGAACCTGAATCATAAATTCCGTATATTTTTAATTTATCATTTAGTAATAGTTTGATAAATGAAAAAAACCATTCAAAGTGATATTAATAAACATAAATGTCGTTTTATAATATGTTGATAGGTTTAATTCCTTTTTATTAATTTCTAAATAAAACACTTGTGTTGCAAAGTTTTTTTTAACTAAGAAACGACATTTATGTTTATTAATATCACTTTGAATGGTTTTTTTCTAACAATCAAATAATAGAATAACAAAACAAATGACAATCGATGATTGCATTCTAATTGACATTATAGGATTCAAATTTAAAGGGAATATATTTCCTTTACATATATGTAAGTGTGTGTGCTTACGTATTGACGATTTATTGACACATTATTTCTGCGCACTGACCGGTTCAAAATATTTTAATGATAGTTGCCTCCAGACAATGTACTTCTAAATAGAAAGAAAGTTAATAAATACTAGAACGTTGATGGGAAGGTCCGCAGTCCGCATACACTATTATGGTCATAAATGATTTCGTACATTTTATATACCTAGTACACTTGATTGTTTAATTTATTATTTATGTATGTGCTACTTGAGAGCGACTCACGTGTGATGTGCGTCCCGTCTGGAGAAAGAAGATTATAAGTAAGCCATCTTTAAACCGATTAGGATTGATAACATATTGAAGGTAATAGGCGGAGTTTTAAAAAAGGAATTGAAATATTAATTAGTCTGTTGGTTATCCAATAAATGGTACCCGGGGCGGTGGTACCCGCACCCCAGATAGAAAAATAAAAATTATAAATAAACAACTGGTTTATCTATCCGGAGGATCTGAACAATGGCATCACATTTTTTTGAGGTTGGTTATCAGGTTGTCGAGTAGAAAGCATGAGAACCGGATAATTGGAAAGTTCCATAATTTTCAGTACAAGTCAAAAAATATAGCTATAACATTTCAAAAAGTTGTGGCGACTTGGTAAAACCCGTGTGGAAGAGCCAATAACATATTGAAGTGAAAAACTCGAATGAATGAATTGATAGTTTTACTTCAATATTTTCTTACATCAGGATTTGAAACAGTGACCTCTGCGTCCAAAGCCAAGATGTTTTTATGTATGATTGGATAGTCTATAACTGATAACGAAACTACTGCAAAATTATAGTGAGAATTCATCCAAACAGTAAACTCTTTAATTACGTAAAGTAAGTAAACATGAATCAGGCTTGTAAAATAGTTTTCTTTGAAGACTGCCATAGAGAATAAATGTTCAACAAATCTTATATTAAAATAACAATTTTATCTTACAGTAGTCTACAAGAGTCCCTTTACAGAAAAATAAGATTTTAATTTCTCAGAGAGATACAAAGAATAATTAAATACAAACAAGTGTTATTTTCGAGTACAAAATACCATCCGAGAGATTCATTTTAAAGCAGGACTCGAGCCAAGAGCCGGGAATATGAATGGGTGAGTACCTACCGATCCAACCTGCCGTGTTACATGAAATTTAACACAAATTCTTGCATATTTCAGCAAGGGGTCCCTTGCGCAGCCGGCCACCCCCCAGCGGGGGAGGCAAATGAAGTTTTCCCCATCCTCCTTGACTAAGGGTGTTTTCTTAAAGCTTCGACTCTGCCTTTAAATTTATAATATCACACCCCGTTTAATATCCACGGTGCGTATTTCGCGGAATTTTCCAAGCCGAGGACCGTTTAGACGAAATTTCATTCAAATATTATTATTACGGTTATTATTATTCTCAAACTAGGAGCCAAAAGTACGTTTATTGGACCCGTAGAAAAATATTGCCACTGCTTTACATTAAATAGCTTTTAACGACCATCCATAATGACAATCAAATTCTTGTGGATATTTAACGTTTTCAAAGGCCTCGTCAAACAGACGGCGTAATTTACGCGGCATAAATTACGCCTTAACGCCGCGTACTTTCTGTTTGAACGGCTTCGGCGTACAGCAGAGCGTACAACAGAGCGTATGGCAGAGCGATCGGCGCCAGTCAGTCTTCGTCACGATGTCCAGCGGCTCAGATGAAGATGAGTTGTTACTGCTGTGTGCATTACCACGTTCACATAATAATAGAATATGGGTGCACGATATTAATAAGAAAAGGAAAGAATTTGGAGAATATCATCGTTTATGCCGGGAGTTTTCATCACACGAAGATCGCTTCTTTCAATACTTTCGTATGTCACAAGTGTGCTTCGAAGAACTGCATTCCCTACTGCAAAACCAAATAAGGAAATGCACCACAAACTGGAGGGAGCCTATTTCAACAAGAGAAAGACTAGTTATTTGTTTAAGGTAAGAATCGATTTATTTTCTTAGTTGGCCTCTATATTTTTTAATTGATACAAACTTAAATAAAATCTTAATATAAACTTAAATAAAATCATATAAACTTGTACTATTTTTATATGCACTGTTCCTCATTCCATACAAACAAGGATGTTTTCGGACACATTCAATTAATTTTGCAATAATCGTTTTTATCACAGTCGAGCAAGAACGCCCGGCGTAAAATAAAATCTGATATCTGAAAACGCCGCGCTAGAGCGTAGCGTACTGGTACGCGCTCGCTCTGTTTGACCGGTTCAGACAAGTTCAGTACAACACAACGCGGCGTTAGTACGCGGCGTCAGTCCGGGCCTATTTTACGCCGTCCACCGCGTAAATTACGCGTTCTGTTTGACGAGGCCTTAAAAGATGTGATCGAAGGATTAGCAAACGATATACATTGAAAAAAATGCAGCTAACTTAAACATAAATTCATCTCGATTTCCTTTAACAACTTTCAACGTAACATTTTTTTACGCGAACACCGCACAAATGTCTCAACTGCTTCCTTCTATCCAGAGCCATTTGGATTATGGCACCCCCAATTTGAGTGTTTTGTCAGGCGAAATGAAGTAGTTCTAAGGGGAGGAAAGGAAATGTGAAAGAGAAAGTTTTTTTTTAAATTATTCGAATAATATTTTACAAAGTAATTTTATGAATTTGGGAAACCACAAAAGCGCTGTCTGCGTTTGTGTAATATGAATAACGAATGTGAATAAATTATTAAAATCATAATGGCTACAAAATCTTCAGTGATTTTTTAAAGTAACGTGCTTACAGATAAGTTAAGCAGATATTTAATTAATTATTATAATAACAATGAATTTCTAGAATTAATGTTTTGACGCATAAATTGTGTAGAAATATGTTATTATAATTGGTATTTTGAAGTTTGAATTTTGAAGCATGAAAATATTCGATGGGAAGTTTTAAGTTAGCAATATTGTAGTAATGTGATACAAATAGAATTTACGATGATGGTGTTTCAACTCGACGTTTTGCAATAATTTTAGTTCTTTTATAATACAATGAATTTATACATTTCTTTATAATTCTTTTTATTTTACTTATTTTACAAATTGGGAATACACAAAACAAATTCTTACGTTTTCTAAATTTTAAAACGGGTATTCCAGCAATTATGTTAAACTACAACAATATTTTAAATGATATGAATATGCTCAAATTGTCAGTTAGAAGAATTTTCACTGATTTGGTATTTCTGTATAAAATTCTAAATAATTTAGTTGATTGTCCGGTATTGCTTGAATTGATAAGCTTCCGGATTCCACTACGTAATACCAAAAGTCAGGATTTATTTCAGTGCAGAAATTCTGGAACTAACTACCATATGTATTCCTCTTTGCCCAGAATACTAATGGAGGGAAATAATTATACCAAGTCAGTGGACATCTTCAATTTATCTTTAAACAAATACAAAATACTGTTACTGAGGCAGTTCAGTTATGTACAATAAATACTATTTCGTTGCAAAATACCTATTATATTTCTTTGTTAAAGAAATATATAGGATTTATATATTATTTAATCATAGTGTCATTTGTAAATTTCATACGTATGTAAAAGCCCCGAAAAAATAATTATAAATCAATAAATGGAAATAAAAATGTTTTTTTACAAATTTGTTATGATAGCAAAGCTGCATGGACTTTTTTTTCAATTTGCTTAGGTATTCAATTAAATCTTAGAAATATCGATCGTTATATCTTTCGTGAAGAACATGATCGATTAAATATTGACGAAATCAGCAAACATAATTTACCATTGTTCTTTTTAAGAGTTCTTCCTGGTGATGACATAAGAAGCTGGTCAAAGTAGAGGATAAAAATAATTTAATCTGGTAATATCTGAAGCTTAATGGCGCTTTTGAAGGTAACCTAGAAAGATCATTGCACGTTGACAACCTTCTTCAGACCCCTGTGTAAACACATCTAAACCAGAGGTCTCATAAAGTAAACAATCAACCTTTGACTTCTGAGAAACACACACTGAATTTTTTTTTATTCACTGTACAGAAAATTTTTCGAAGTGGTTTGTAGGCTTATTTGAAAATAAAAACTGACGTCGCCATTTTACATAAAAATTTTAGGTTCCTATACCACAGTTGGGCTAATTGATAATCTGCTAAAATAATTTTGACAATTGAAAACAATTTTTCAATTTTTTCACCTGATGGCGATGTAGGGAAAAATTGTGTTTATTTCAGACACACAGACATGTCCACAAAGCATTTCAATCTATTTATCTCTTTATTATATACAGTGTCCGTGTATGATAGAAGCGGGATAAGTGAAATTAACCCCCAGCAACCGATTTTTTTTTCAAGTTGGACCTAAAAAGTTCCAACTGCGGAATCGATTTACCCGAAAACGAAAGCTCAAAAAAATGTACCACAAAATAGTTTCAAATGTGATGTACATTCTCCAGTTTTCCATTTCTATTACTAGTCTCCGGGAACCGCAAAAAAATACAAGTTAAAATGATGACTCATATATTAAAATTCTTTAAATACATTGTTCAATCCTGTCAAGGTGACATTGTAATCTAAATTAGGTAATCTACTTGGTAGTAATTCTATTAGCCATCTATGTTGACCATATTCCTCCTAAAACGCAAGCTTTTACCCTTAGCCGTGGAATGTGACCTGTAGATAGACCTGAAAATAGTACTGGAAATTGTGGGAAGGACGGCTACTGAAGGTCCTTTGGTCCCAGCCACATAATTGACGACACTCGGTCAACTCGACTAGCGGTCGGATTCCAAAGCTACTGACTGAAAATACTGAAAACCCTAAAACTGCCGAAATGCCAGTTTGCAAAAAAAACCTAATTTCAACAACCCATAATATTTCAAAATGTTGAAAGAGCAAGGTTTGTAATGTAGTTTTTTTTCTGTGAGAATTTTAGATAGGTAGCACTTGATGAATGGGTAGCACACATGATTGAATTAAAAAGATGTTTAGAACATGTTTTAGCAGAATTAATAGATTTACCGAATTTAGCTTTGGTATCCATTTCTACTTTTGTGGCGGCCTTCACCAATCAAAACTGAGTGAATGCTCATTTAACCATCTATCTTTATAAAAAAAACTACATCACATTCTTGATTTTTTTTATTCACCTGGAAGATTAATTTATACGTACAGGTGTTTTGACTTTTCTGATGAGTGTTATTGAAAACGGTAATATTTATTTATTTATCGACTTCTGCAACTCCCTCCTATAACATTTATCTTTAAGACTTGGATTCTCTTCACCCTTACCTCAAAAACATCCTTCGCCCAGAATCCTGAAAGCTAAAAAGATAAATAATTCCCCTCCCAGCCTTGTAAGTAGAGTAAACGTACAAAATACTTAAAAAAAACAAATAAGGTTGTTAGGTGTTAGCGCGATGATGGCACCACTTAACAAGGGTTAGAGTGGAGCTGGATGTTCACTCTATAATATCTATGCCTGTGGATCTCGATTTGATATGTTTTCCTGAATCAAAATAGCAAGGTAGTTCCACAAGGGTACTTACATTAGGTTAGCTTGATCTTGCCCGGATTGGGATCTCTCGTGGTCGATTCGGCTATTGTCTGGGTGAACCACAGGCAGTCAGTCAGTTTTGTAACGATTTTGTTGAATAACGGTGGTATTTTCACTTTGCGAGTCGGTTAGCTTGTCACGATAAAAAAACGAAGTGGACAGAAGCGTTATGATTGGAATACTAAACACTTTTCGACTCCTTGACGACGGCTGTCAGCGGGCGGTTATCAGCCAGTGCAGGTACCCAAAGTGCGAATTCAACCAATAAGTTTGAATTCTGGCCTCGCCATGTGAAACAGAACAAACCTATCTAGATCCAATTCAGCGTTACGAAACAAAGGTACCTTTCCGTGTTAATTGTAACTGATCAAGTAAGACTTATTTCAGACTTGATATTTACTGTTTAAGTCGTTAATGGTATTGTAGACAGCCCTGATTTATTAAGCTTGATTACCTTTCATACTATCAATAATTACTCGATCTAAAATTATTTTTAGTTGTCAACAATATCAGTACTGAGTAATTTAGTTACTCGCTTATACCCAGATTGCATGCAGTTGGAAATGCTTTCTCAGAAGTAGTATATGTGTTCAACTGCACGGAATATAGTTTCGAACAGGTTATAATAGCACCTCAATAAATCAATATTAGCATAATGCATACTATTTTTCTGCATGGGTTCTATATAATTTAATTAGCATATTTTACACAAGATTACTGCTCCACAAAATTATTATGTTCATCCATTTTGCGTGTCAAATTTGACAAATATTTCATTTCTTGATAAAGGTGTTAGTGAGGATTTTATAAAGATGCAATTACTCTACGACACTGCTGCGAAGCACATCAAATAAATAAATAAATTATTGAAAAGGGTATTATTTTTTTATTTATTTAATAAATGTTACAAAAATTACATGTTTTTGTGTATTCTATAAAGTATAATATATATATAAAAGCAAGATGTTCTTATGAATAAATAATAATTCTACCGTATCAAATTACCGAGCAAGTTTCCAACTCTCGTTCTAACTACCAACGTTTTATTTGATGCACGAAACCTTTTACACATATTTATTTCACCATTTCGGCCGACGATTGTGCCCATCGTTTGCTCTCACCTTCCCACTGAAGTGTTAATATTGAGTTCAGCCGCCTGCAGCCTTACGGTAACTTAACCCCTTTCGTGCTAGTGCAAAATATAAATTAAAAATCTTAAAATATTTGTGTATCTCTATTTATTATGATAAACTATTTCAACATTTAATTAAGTAATACACAACGTAAACATAAAAAACAACGCTGGGGAAAAGGGTTGATGGTACCTACTTAAAAAAAGCCTTTACGAACCGCTCCATAATCGATTAATGAACTTTTTTGCCCAATCGTCATTATTTTTCCAATGAAATAGGTACTTAATTAACATGTGAACGACGTTTCTGCTTTGTTTTGACGTTCTTCTTATAATACACTCTTTATATTTTCGTTATAAATCGATAAATATTCGATGAAATTTTTCAAATGTAAAAAGAAAAGTTATTTTACAAAACTTTATAGGTAAGTAGGTACATATTTCAGAATTTGCAAGATACTTCACTACTGGTCTTAACTTAGCTTGCCTTAATAACATTTTATCTACACTAAAATAAATATTATGACATTATCTTATTACAAAGTTCCTTTCCTCACGGAGACAATATTTAATAATCTTCATATTCATTCGTTCTCTTTATTTTTTAATTCAGCTAGAAGAATATTGTAAATTTTTCTTACATGTAATTTATTCCGGCGATGGTTACGATGTCTGATCAATTTAATTTGCTTTTGCATCATGTAATATTGTTTTATATCGGGGTAATGCGTTTTTCAATACTGTAACAAATTCATTATGGGTCTAGGTAAATTGACCGAACTGCAATTTTTCGAAATCAAATTTTCGAATTCAATTGTTCGAATTGCAATTTTTCGAACTTCAATTTTTCGAAAACATATTTTTCGAACATCAATATACCACTAGTTTTTTCGAATTGATATAAGTATTTCTACAGTACGTACAAGAGTATTTTATTATAGGATGAACAATATCAACTAACCTAACCTAACCTAACAGTATCTCGTTAGTTATAAGCAAGTGAAATATATATTTTAAAAGTTGATTAACAAATTCTAAAAATATGTCTTTCGGCCAATTGCTGTTCGAAAAATTAGTCTTTCGAAATTCAAACAATTGATTTCGAAAATTGAATTCGAAAATATGTCTGCTTCCAATCATTATTTATCTTTTAACTTCAACTGCTTCAGAACTGAACAATAAACCACGGATCAATCGATAATCGAATGGTAGATTAACGCTGTAACTAATTCAGAAAAATTGTTTAAAATGTCAACTGATATCTAAATATTTTAGTCTCATAATTTTGTTTTCTGTTCTACGTGTATTATTTGAAAGTGCTGTTAAATGAATATGATGAAAAATCTTTATAATTTGATATTTTGTACGAACTATCAAACATTATAAAATATGCGTGTTAGAACAAGCACCGCCTAGTTTTATTAAATTTATTTTGGTACAATAATTAACATTTTATAATATATTTTAACAATGCTGACCTCATCGGGTGGCTTACCCTTGCTGAGGCCCCCATTTTATAATACAAATTTCAATAAGTATATTAAAAAAATAAAATAATTTTATAAAGTCGGTGATGAAAAAAAATAATAATCGGCATATTTTTGAGTTGTGTGTTTATTCTTTTGTGTTATAATTTTTTTGAAATATTTAATAATTTTTGTTCTTTAATATTCAATTCAACTTTTAATTTTGTATCTGAATTAATTTTTTATATGAAGTGAAAGATTGTTGAATGCTTTTATTGCGTGGTATTTATGGTGTTTTTGCCCAATGTTTGTGTTTACTGTCGGAGTTTTGGCGTTTTCTTTTCTTTTTATGTTATACACATCATTTTAGATTTAAAGAGTAAAACAAAGTCGTCTGCATAAATACTGTAGAGTTCACTTATGTAAATAGTGAAATGAACAGGCCCTAGTTTGCTTCCTTGTGAAACTCCATATCTAATCGGAAGTGGTTTGCTAGTACGTTGATTAATTTTGACTTGTGTTCTGTTACTCATGTTACTTTTCAATAGTTGGAGTTCCATATCCATTCCCATATTTTCTAATTAAAAAAGGGGTTTTGTGGCAGAATGAATCAAAGGCTCTAGTAAAATCTAGATACGAATATATCGCTATAATTTTACACCCTTGATCTAGGTTGATACGTGTATAATTTATTACGTGTGCCAAAGCTTCTTTGGTGCTTCTTTTTTCCCTAATTCCATATTGTTTATGTGAGATTATTTGTTTTCTTCCAGTTTTTTTTTTGTGTTTGGTTTTTTAATACTCTTTTGAAGATCTTTGATAGCGAGTTTAACAATGTGATTGGTCTGTAGTTAGTTATTTAATTTGTCTCCGGATTTATAAATATGGATCACCAATCCTTGCCTTAGTACTTTAATAGGAAAGCAGGTTAGAAATTCTCTATTGTAGTTTATCAACGACGCTCTTAATCCTTATCCATAGCGCGTAATATAACCATGTATACATTATTGGCTTAATCCTATGTAGGTACTTATAATTTTTTGGTGTCAAATTTAATAATTTTACAAACTTCTTTTTATATCCATAATTTTTGTCCCCAACGAGCTCCAGCATCCTAAGGGAACGTACCCCTACTACGTGACCCACTTTTTGCAATTTTTAACCCCCCCCCCCCCCTCCTCCCCGGTGACCACGTGTAGTATATTCCAAGACCTCAACCCACAGTTTTCACGAAGTAAATCATAAATATGGTTTTGAATCATTTCTTGCTAACAAAAAACAAAAAATATTTATATTTGGCTTATATTTGTCTTTATTAATACGGTGCTTGCTGCGTGATGGCAAGAGTGCATGCATACCTATAATTACAAGTGGAAAAAATATAAAAAAATTAGTGGAAAAAATATTTCTAGATTGACTACGTGATAAAAACCAAATTCCATTGTGACCAAGCGTGGTATTTTGAAGATACCCCCCTAAACGGGTCACGTAGTATGGGTATGTTCCTTAAGTCATAAGACTATGACTCCCCAATATTGGGTGTACGTTGTGAGGCTGAAGGGAGTATGGACCGGAAAGGGGTGTAGAGGGGGGAGGGGGGAGGTACGGGAATCATCATTTGAATGCTGCCTGCATGAAACACGTTTAAAAAATACAAGCTGTATACGTCTTATTTTTTCGAGATACGTCTCCAGTCGAAGGGAAGGTGTTAATATTAGCCAAGTAGCACCGCACCATGATGGGCAATAAGACGAACCTCGGGGGTTGGCCGTTGCGGGAAGGAAATGGCTTTGGATGGCCATTGACCCAAATTCAAAGGCAAATTAGAACCAGCACAAAGTAAATTGTTCACCTTTCTTTATAGACCAGACCAGACAAGTAATCTAATTCTACTTTCTGTTGTGGGGCAATTGAGTGTTATCCTTTAATTTTGTCGTTTTGTTAACTAAATCCAGTGCGTTAAGTTTATTTGTATATAAAGAGAAACGTTGTACATGTTGTACGGTTGCCATAAAAGCGGTTGAGTTTAAAAGTACTACCAGGCAAGTAGAAAGAGTATTGAAAAAATAACAAACGTTGAAAAAAACATATTTTGTGTGTTGACTAGATTGATAATTCGTAGATGGTTTATAATCGTAGAATGATATTATGTTGGTAATACATACGATACGCGGTGTCCGGAAACTCGTATTACAATCGGGAAACTGCATCACATTTAGAGTCGCTTTTGTAGGCTTGTTGAAAAAGTATCGATGTATCGATATTTTTAATTCAATATATCGATATTTTTAGACGATATATTTTGATCCGATTAATCGATACATAATATCCAACATCGAAAATTGTATCAAAAACGATATTTTTAAAAATGTATGTAACTAAAGTCACTACAATCCAAAACCGTATAGGAACGAACTCATGACATCTGGCGTTGAAATTTTAACTATTAACAGCTTACAAATCTATTGCCTCTGCATTAGTATTTGTGATCACTAATACTTTCTCATATGTGTAGGTAGATACATAGAAATGTATGCTATTTTTCGCCATTTTTTTTCTAAGTCACTCTTATGTGTTGGTTCCCAATTGTCTATGATTATTGACTATACCTTGTTCCAAACAAGAAGTCGTTTTTGACAGATTAATACGCCAATAAATTGTTACTGAGACGCATACAAACTTTATATGCGTCTCAGTTTACATACAAGTTAGAAGACAGCTTTTTAGATTTGATATTTTTGTAATTATTACCTAATAAAAATACCTTCATGTTTGTTGAGATTTTTGTATATTAAAATAATGCAGATTGTGTATAAAAATTACTATTGATAATATTGAGCTGAATACACGATTATTTTAAAAATGCAAAATCTTTTGAAAATTTGACCGATACATCGATACATGGATATTTTTTCTTCGATATATCGACGTCGATATTGATATTTTAATAAATATCGATACATCGATATATCGATTTTTTTTTTCACTTTCGACATCCCTACGCTTTTGAGGAACATGTTTATTAATTTGAGCTTTCGTTTTCGAGTAAATCGATTAAAGTGGTGGAATTTTTTAGGTTTATTTTAAAAAAAATAACCTTTGGCTTAATATCAGCTGTTGAATGTCTTTTGAAATAAGTTGAAGCGCGGATTCGACTCAAAAAGTTTATTTAATCCTTACGTTGCCGAAAAAAATGAAATGGGTTCTCTTTATGATATAGATTCACAAGATTTTAAACCAAATGATTTAACTCTAGATACGTAAAATGAAAAGTCTGCGGAAAATCATCCATAATGTGGTAAAACCAAGTATTACGTTTGAAGGCATATAAAGAGGATAGCGTTTGGAGAAAACGTTAAACGCAAGTGGATACAAAAATAAATCAAAATTGCCCCAGGAAGACATTGCAAGATCGAGTGAATCGAGTTCTTATAACGGTCAATACCAGAAGTCCTACAAGAGGATATTGTGCCAATGCTATATAAAAATATGAAAGAGACAAGGAATGTATGTAGGAACTTATATTGTGGTAGCAGAACACATTTAAAAAATTTTCGTTTGCGTGTTTAGTCGCTGGTATATAAATCATACTTCTTGAGAAGATATTTTATCAAACCACATTTCTATTTTTTACCAACCAAAGAACATCAAATGGTCTGTTTAATTCGGCAGACGGGTATGGGTACTTCCACCCCGGGAACCATTTATTGGATAACCAACACCCCTCCCATAAGTCACCTCAAGTGGTTCGTCTGGTAATTTAACAGGGGTGCCCGGGTTCAAGGGGTGAGGTTTATCCAGGTCTTGGCGGCGAATGCATGAAACCACCCAAGCGAGGCCTAATCTAGACCCCTCCAGCCGGACTCCCTAGTCCCTAGACCCATCGGCTTGCACCGCAGTGGGAGGGATGGATTCTTACGTCTGTCTCCCCTGGACACTTCGATCCCCAAATTACCACCCTCCCCTTCACACCTTTTTCCTTCCTAGAACTTCCTTTCCTTCCTTAACTTAAAAAGACTCTCCACACAGCATTCCCAAAGATGATATAGGCCCTAAAGGATAAAAAAAATCCGTTAGGTACAAGTACTCGATAAGTAATATAAATTATTTTTTTTATATTTTTTTTTAATATTTTTTTTTAACTTTATGAGTAAAACCTCCAACCTGTTTCCAGATTTTCGATTGGGTTTCGCTTATATTGTCTTCGTTTAATTAAATATAAATAATGCTTCCCGATGATTTACAGTAAACTGAGCGCCTATGTTTGGTGAAAACAATATAAACAGTAACAAAACCCCATTCATTTATCTCGACACAAATCCCTGCCGTATTAATTACAGTTTTTTAGGTAGGTACAAGCGCATTGAAATCCATATCAAAATGATCGGCTTCCTTTAATTCACTTGAATAAATTTATAATCGAGGTATTACATCGCAAATAGCTTTTATACTGGTCAATAAAACTAATGCGCTACCCCATTCGATTATTGAATATACGAGTTCGTCGAGCTTGAAATGATTTATTTCAAATATTGTGTAAATGCATAAAATTGAAACTATAAACCGATATAAGGGTGTACTTGCGTGCCTGTGTGCCTTAAGTAAGGTCAATTTTATTTTGCTTCGGGTGTAGATCAAACATTTTCTAAAATAGAAACAAATTATTGAACAGATAAAAAATTTCAGAAGCCTGTTCTGGGGCTCTGGTTTCAAGGTGCGAAGCCTAAAGTCTGGATTTCTGTTTTTTTAGGCCCTGACAAAAAAAGGTATTCGTCGTCTTTGGGGATGCTGCGCGGACGATCTTTTAAGGAAAAGGAAGGACAGAAAGCTCTGGGACGGAAAAAAGGTTTAAGGGGCGTATGAATCCATCTCTCCCACTGCGGCGCAAAGCGATGGGTCGAGAGAATCTGGCTGGGGAGTTTTAGGTTAATTCTCCTTCAACCAGTCTCTTCCGATCCGGCTTGCCACACAGTCTCCCAAGTTATGATTATGTTGTGAGGTTGAAGGCAAAAGGAAGAAGGTATAGGAAGATGAATAAAATAACAGCATTTTCAGTTGCATTTTTTATGATTGAATTACAAAGATTTTTTCAGTTGTTTGATTCCTCGCCTCACGAAATCCGATGGTTTAAAGGCGAACAAGTCGATTAGCCATTTTTGTAAAACAGCTTTGCTATTATGAGACTTTTTTTGGATCGAGATTTTTGGATTTAGCGGAAAACATTAACATAACATATGTTAGACCATATACAAAAGTTTTAACAAAACAAAAAAACGACTTAAAAAATGCACTAAAAAGTAAAAAAATAATTTCGTATTCTTCTACAACTTCATAATCAACTAACTTTTACTACTAATCAATATATAGGTACGATTGTTATTTTTGGAGTCGGTGTCAGTCAAGGTAGGTTTGTGACTACATACATAGTTATCGGTGAGATGTGCTTGTGTCACACAAGCGACTTGACGAGGCGAGTGGCGAGAGCGGGGCCGCGCCGTGAGGGGAGCTGTCAAGTGAACACGCCGGGCCGGGTACCTTTGCTGACACCGACTCCAAAAATAACAATCGTTCCTACATATTGATGAGTAGAAAAAGTAAGTTGATTATGAAGTTGTAGAAGAATACGAAATTATTTTTTTACTTTTTAGTGCATTTTTTTAAGTCGTTTTTTTGTTTTGTTAAATTTTTTGTTTATTTTTTGATTTTTAGTGAATCTGAAGTACACTGACCAATTTTTCTGAATATGGGTAGACCTACTAAATGTGCTGCTCATATGAGACAAACATAGTTTGACCATAACGACGTTAGGGTTAAATTAAGAGATTCGGCCGAGTTTCGTTGATTTGCGCCTAAGAATTGAAGAGTTCCGTTACTTTGTCATGGATTCGATAATCAGAACCTAACCAAACTCTCATCAAACTACCCTTCAAGTACATCCTTTCCAATAAAAAAAGAATCATCGAAATCGGTTGGCGTGGTATTGAGTTATTCGTCCATTTGTCGCGCACATACTTAATACAAATTTAAGACTTATACGGTTGTCTCATGGATGCCATTGTCGGAACTAGACAAAATTAAAATAAGACCATACGGAAAGCACCAGCTTTCAAATAAAAAAAGAATCATCAATATCGGTTCACCAACTCAAAAGTTCTGAGGTAACAAACATTAAAAAAAAAATTCAGTCGAACTGAGAACCTCCTCCTTTTTGAAGTCGTTTAAAAATTAGGAGAACAGGGCGAGTGTGGTATAGCTTTCCAACCAAACCCTTGATTAGCCGCTTGTGTAATGTAAGCGATCCGATAGCGTTCTACCTATAAATGCTTACAACGTCCCCGAATAGATTCTCAGATTAAATCTTATTAAAGGATTTTTTATTATTTATCTTCCATTTTTTGAGCGCGCAGTTTATACAAACTACTTTTATATTGAATTAGATAGATATTTGAGTTTAAAAAAAGGAATAATGGTATTAAAATTTTATCATACCACGTTTCAAAAACAAACATAATATCCTTAGCACACTTTGCTTGGAAATTACGACAACACGAACGAATTTAACATCCCATTATTATATCAAACCACAATGATTGCTTTCCATGAAAAAATAAAATAACACCATTTGTTATGATAAAGAAAAAATTTGACATCGTTTCATTACAATATATTATGCCTTTGTTTTTTAAATTAAAAAAGGTTCATGATATTAAGATATAAACATATTCTACAAAAGCTAATATTACCATTGAAGGTGGTTAAAATTCACGGCACGCAAATACGAGACAAGTAAACTAACGCGGTATTTTTTACGAGATTTTTAGAATTTAAAATTTTTATACAGTCCAATTTCAAATGCGGTAATCCCTGAACACGTGTAAATACCTGGCAGGCGTGGCGTATTTGATTAATACGCCGTATCCATTTTGCCATGTCCGTGGGACTTTTTTTTGTTATTTTAAAACAATAGCGTCCCCAGGGCCCGGGGTGCGAGGTGTAATTTAGAACGATATAAATTTTATTCGCGGAAAGGGTGACGTAACGGCTTAATGAAGTGACAGAAAAAATCGGCTTAATTTTGTGAAAAGTTATTAGTGTTATTAAAAAAATGTACGCTCTTTTTAACAAGGATGCATGGATATTTTTAAGTTTCAGACGTACAGGAAGTCCATAATGAACGATCGATAAACCCTACATAAATCAAGTCCGTCGCCCACAGTCAGTTACCAACATTTGTGAGAACGGTCAACAATTGTCAACAGATATTCCGACAGATTTTTAACGCGGCCACCATAGTATCAGATAAGGTTCAGTTAACTATCAATATACACATATTTTTGACTAATGTTATTCGTTATGCAAAATTACTGAATTGAATTACTTAATGAACGGATTGAACTAACGAAGCTTCTAGTAATACACTCGATCCATAGACTTTAACACTGCATCTAGGAAGCAATCAATTTATTGTGGTCCACCTTTAACTATCGAAAATCGTTGAAATACAAATAAAGACCTCATTAACTAACTAACTCCCATTTAGTGTCAAAAAGTAAATTCGGACCACCATATTATGGTTACTAAGCGTATTTAGGTTAGTATTTCAATTCGACATTGCAAATTTATTATTATTTCTATGTAATGGTTCGGCTTTTGACGTTTTGGGATGTAAATTCGTAGACAGGTCAGCCAGATATCGATTTCTTATTTATGACCGTCAACAGTGAAACCGCGCTCGTTATATGGGTATAAAATCATCGGAAGTTACGCCTATCGATCCGATATTGTAAATTTATTGATTTATTTGTGCTTGACCCTCCGGTGCCTTCTGGAATGCTACGTGTTAAAATCCATGATTACACTTATGTTTATTTTGTATTCAACTCGTTTTATCTGTTTTTTTGCCTTTCCGCGAACTTAGCCTTTTCCAAAACCATGATATTTTTTTATGTGACATATTTCCATGCAGAAACATTTATTAAACTTAATTGTTGACTTTTATACCACGTAAAATATCTACGAAGATACTAAAAAATACATGTTACGAAAAAAACTATTAGTTTATTTTTTGTAATGTGAGTCAAACGTCAATATGCGAATAATGTTCCCGAAAAATTTTATAAGCACAAATAAAATTTTACAGAAAAAAATTATTATCGGACCGAACAATAGCATAGATAAGTTTAGGTTGACAATTTATTGAACAATAAAAAAATGATAACAGCCAGGTACTTAGCTCAACTTAACTTAGCACTTCTGTTACCACTTTCCTTCCATTTTCCAATAATCCTTGAAGTGAATTGTTCCATAGTCCCGATGGTTACGTACAATGTAAAATATGGGATAAAAAAACAAAAATGCATATGGTGACTACAGTCATGAATCTGTTATTTATATTCCTTTTTTTATTTTTTTTAAACTCATTACATATGCATAGGAAGGTAATTATTTAAAAAAAAAATATTTAAATAATATTTTTAATCGTCATCATCACCATCATTACTCTTGGCTCTACAACCCCTGGTGGGTCTTGGCCTCCTCGAGAGTCTTCCTCCACTCATTTCGATTTTGTGCCAGCTCTTTCAAGTTTAGAAGCTCCAAGGTAGAAAAAATATCTTTGAGGACGTTGTCGTTCCATCAATCTGTAAGTTCCATCTGGCTCCTTCGCCCTATCGGTCTTGAGTTCAGCAAGGACTTTGGTGCTTGATGCTCGGTGATTCTCTCTACATGACCCAGCCACCGAAGTCTTCCCAGTTTTATAAATTTTGTGACGTTTAGATCCTTAAACAGAGTATGTAGCTCAATAATTTTAATATAAAACAAAAATAAGTAATGGGAACTCACCAAGACACTACCTGTATGTGAGAAATATATAACAAAAAACTAGCGTGTTTTGGGATCAATTACTTTATTTCTATGTTTTGTATGTAATAATATTGTAGTGAGAAAGTGAAAAGTTTTACGATTTAATATTTAAAGAATACAATATCAAGCTAGAATAGAATTAAAAAAATTACAATTACGTTATTATAACATACGGAAAAAAGTTCTAATGTGTTTTAATCCATAGAAAATATTTTAAATAGAATTTTACAATGAGCTTAAGATTTCACAACTATAAATAAAATCGGTTTTAATATTGTCAAGAGGAATTAAAACTCAAAGTCTTCAATAAATGCTTAAAAAACATTTTTAGATACCCAGTCTGGTTTCATTATCAAAAGCCATGTTTTCAGTGGTTTACGTTGATTAAAATTTGAAACCTTAAAGCCCCTGTTGTATAAATTGAAAAGTTTGTTTGTTCAAATATTTGCACTTTTCGATCGGTGGTTTTCCTTTCTAAGTAATACGCCAACAAATGAAACACTAATCACCGGAATGTTCTTGAAGGGGAACTTCCAAAATTAATATCAGACGCGGGATACCCAAGGAATTATTGTTAGAACAAGGTGTAAGGGGGAAAATTATGGAAATTAATGAAAACGCTTTCAAAATGTTCCCGGCTAATCTAAAATTTTAAAGAAACCGACAACGGAACGACGTCTTTGATCGGCTATTTAAAAAGGCCAGTTACACGAAAATATTTCCAAAACACCTTGAAAAACAATGCCAAAAATCTAAATTAATTTCCCCCCGGATTCTGTAAATAATTGCGCGTTTATGCTAATTAGTCCATGAATATTAAGCCAATAAGGCATTTATTGGGAATTTTCCTTCCTTATTGAATTTGTGTTGCGGTTTGATTTTCGCAAGATTTTTAAGGTTTTTTTATTAAGGTTCCTGGCAACCGACTTTTTAAAACATCTATTATTGTTGTATACAGTTACGCTTTTAACATTTTTCTTTTTAACATGTTCGTTTGAATTTGAAAGCATATTGGTAGCTCGATTTCATAATTTAAATTGACAGTCGATCTTTTGTAAATCTATAACATATTGGTATATATTTTTTACATTAGCTGCACCCACGAGGCCCTGAGGAAAATAATTTTCCTTATGGCCTATTTCATCTTGGGGGATGCTGTATGGAGGGTTTTTTTAAAGGAAAGGTAGAGGAGGAAGTTCTGGGAAGCAAATAGATATGATGTGTGGGTAGGAATCTGAGGGTCAGTGTGTCCACGAGTGACAAACATATATGAATCTATTCCTTCAACTGCAGTACAAGGCGATGGGTCGAAGGATTCTGTCTGGAGAGGTCAAAAGACCTCCTCAACCAGTCTCTCTCGATCCGGCCCGCCACGCTGCAGTTGGGCAGACACACAGCCGCCAAGACCTTGATAAAACTCACCCCATGAACCCAGGCACCCTTGCTAAGTCACCGAACGTAGCGAACCATTTGGGGTGACCTATGGCGGAGATGTTGATTATCCAATAAATGGTTTCCAGGCGGCGGTACACATATCAGCCTCCCAAAATGTTATGTTCAGGTATCATGATTTGGTTCGATCAACAATAAAAGTCAAATTTTAGCTGGCGTATGTTGCTGTTGAATAATTGTGTACAGAAAAAAAAATATTTCCAAAAAATACCTATCGTCAAATATAAAACGTTTTGTTTCTGAAAAAGAAACACCTCATCTACCAACCCACAGTTAGCAAATAGATTGTGTTGAATGTTAATGTTTTTATTCCTTTACTTATTCGGAGTAGTTTTCTTCAATGTTTATGTTTCCCCTGCAAATGTTGCTTAACTAATAGCAGCGCCTTTCATGTCAACAGTTAACACAATGTGGAACAATCCAACTGAGCGACAAATAACATTACACATTCCCTTTACTTAGAGTCAACAATAAACATTAAGCACAACTTGTTAGCAATGTCTTCACTACTCGGCTTTGTTCTCTACTTGACAACTCGACCCCGTTCTCCACCGTGTTCTGTATTCCCAGTAGCAGCATAAGATAAATGGACCCAGATGATTCGCGATGTATCGTGATACTGATGACTGTAATTTCTTGGTAATGATGTAGGTATGTCGCTGTTTCAAATTAGAGGGGTTCCTATTCGTATTTGTTACATGTCTACAAAGATTCAGTAGACTTTATTTTTTTAAGGAAGTTTACGCGTCCTGTACCGTGGGTAGACAATGGTAGAGGTGTACCTATGAAATGCGTGGAAGAAGATCGAAGTAAAAAGAGGATTGTGCGGAATCTGAAGAAGAGTGAATAAAGACAGGAGAACACTTCAGAATAAATATAGGACGGGGTATATCGTAATAGGAATCTTTTCTTATCCTTTCAAGAGATGATTCTCCCAGAATCATTAAATTTAAAACGTTCCTAAAAATGGCTTTGAGTGTGTTTATGACCAGATATGAATAGATACGGGGTAGAAACTTTCTAAATAACTCCTCGGGACTCTCTTTCGTTCCATCTTGCTACAGTAGAATATGCGTTAGGAGTAAATTGCTACGCAGTATTCTAACATATTGAATAGGTTATGTTTATTAGCTTAGATAAATTAAAAAGTGATTGACATTGTTAATTAGCAAATAGCTCTAACAAGAAACATTCCAGCCTCAATTTTACAGTTTAGAAAGTTGGACAAAAGGCTGTCCAGCTTTCTATACAGGGCAAATATCACGTAATGTAGAAACTAGAATAAAAGAACACATAAGATTCCCAACTAGTCAGAGTTCGCGGATTTTTTTTTTACATTAACTCCACACAGGAGGCCCTGAAGAAAATGATTTCCCTCGGGGCCTATATTTATTTATTAAATACATCGAATAGATATAGTTTTTTGTGATATTTCACCCTCCATGCTAGGGATGACCCTGTTTTATGTCATCTGGGATGCTGTGTGGAGGGTCTTTTTGAGGAGAGGAAGGAATGAACATTGGTCTTGAAGAGACCCATGTTGTAGGAAGGAGGAAACACAGAGGCCAGCAAATCATTCCACAGCCGAGCTGTTGAACACAAGAACGATTCGAAGAAACGACCCGTTCTCATGTGACAAATGTCAACCGTGTACAAATGTTGGGCACCCGTTTGGCGTGTTTCCCGAATATGCACCGGTGCCGAAGGGATCAATGATGCTAGTTCCTCGGAGCATCTTCCATTGTAATTCCGGTAGAACAAGGATAGCATTCCCACCCGCCGCCTGTGCTCTAAAGATTGCAATCCGTCTGTTAAGATGGGAGAATCTATTAAACGGACCGCCCGTTTTTGCACAGAGTCGAGGGTATTTTTAAGGTATTTTGGAGCTCCGGGCTGGCTCATTTAATAGATAAAGATCACACTTTTAACCGTTATACAAGAATTAAAGTCCTACGCAAAAATGTAATTGGTTTAAGACTTAATAATTTAGAAGCTTTGGAAATAAAAAAAAGATAAATTCAAAGGCTGAAATCATTACAAATCAATTAAATTAAATTAAAATTAATAAATTACTTCGTTTTTACCACTTTTCTTGTTTACAAAACCAACATGTTTCGTGAGCAATGCTCACTTCTTCAGGGTTTTTTATTGATACTGAATACCTGAAGAAGTGAGCATTGCTCACGAAACATGTTGGTTTTGTAAACAAGAAAAGTGGTAAAAACGAAGTAATTTATTAATTTAAATCAAAATGGTGCCACAAAATACGTTTGCTGTGTTAGAAGAAGAAATTAAAATTGATAGTATGTTTCCCCTTACTTCACTTCATCATCAGGGCAGATCCGGCAAATCCGGTAGATGTGTCTGATCCGGTAGATGTCTATCGGATGGTTCCATGACAGTTGATCCGGCGACATTTGGTCCGGCCGACATTTGATCCGGCCGACACTTGATCCGGCGGACAGTTGATCCGGCGGACATTTGATCCGGTGACAATTGATACGGCCTGATCATTTAGAAGATCTTTTGTTCAAGTAAGTATGTAAAGAGGATATACGGCCGTACAACCAAAGTCGATGTACTTTTATCTGAAGGCATCTTGAGTGAAAATCCGCTGAAAAAATATTTTTACTAACAATAATTTCGACTCTCCGAAGAAGCATGCGGCAATACAAAATACGACATACTTATACGTGCAGTCAGTTTAACAAAAAAACCGTAAAAGATTCCTACTTGCGCATAACTTTTTTATCTGAAAATTACACTAGAGTCCCAACTGCTCTCAACCGTCTCTAGCCAGTGAGTGCCAATGGCATCACCAATTCTGGTTTGATGTGATACTGAGGGTAGTGGGGAGGGGAAGGAGATGTGGAAAACGTACCTGGCTATTCAGATCTAGTCACGTCACGTCCCTAACAAATCTGCAGGCCCAGATAACATCCCACCAATATTTTTCAAACAATGCGCATCTGCAATATCAGGTCCACTCACCGCACTATTTAACCACCTACTTTCTTCTGGACATTTTCCAACCCGTTGGAAATCTAGTTATATTACCCCGATTTTCAAAAAAGGTGACGACACAGACATTAAAAACTACCGTCCTATATGCATACAATCAGCACTCCCGAAAATCTTTGAATCCCTTGTTCTCGATTTAATTTATCCATCAATATTAAAAGTAATTGATAAAAACCAACACGGATTCGTTTCTGGTAGGTCAACTGCTACTAACCTGTTACTTTACCATAACTATATTACAGAATCTTTTACAAAAAAAAAACAAGTTGACAGTATCTACACAGATTTTTCAAAAGCTTTCGACAAAGTGTCACATAAATTATTACTTAGTAAACTGTATGCTTTGGGACTGAGAGGCAAGTTGTTAAACTGGTTCTCAAGTTATTTGTCTAACAGAATCTTATTTGTTAAAATTAAACATTCTAAATCTAAGTTGTTACATGCAACTAGTGGTCTACCACAAGGGAGTCATCTCGGCCCCATCCTTTTCTTAATATTCATAAATGATATCATAAGTTGTTTCGACGATGTAGAAGTTCTGCTTTTTGCCGATGACATCAAATTTTACAAAGAAATATCTAATATAGGTGACTGCCTAATCCTACAGTCAAACATCGTCAAATTACAAAATTGGTGTGTCGCAAACAACTTATTCCTCAATATCGATAAATGTAAGACACTAACATTTTGTCGAACAAAGACCCCACTATCTTTCAAATACACAATAGATAATAAAATCTTAGAAAAAGTCAAAGAAATTAGGGATCTTGGAGTTGTGTTTGATTCGCAATTAAATTTTATAAATCACATACAACAAATAACTAACAAAGGCATGAAAACACTAGGATTTATAATCAGAACAATCAAAGACTTCGATTCGCTGGAAGTTATAAAAATCGTATATTTGTCACTCGTACGCAGCTTGCTGGAATACAATTCCACAGTTTGGTCCCCATATTATCAAATTCATATAAGAAATATCGAAAGAGTGCAGCACAAATTTTTAAGATTTATTAACTTCAAATTACACATACCTATTCAACACATTAACTACTCATCTTTACTAAATACACTTAAATTGCATTCCTTAGAAAACAGAAGAAAAATAAACGACCTAACTTTTTTGTTTAAAATTATTCACTCCGAATTAGATTGTTGCGAACTCCTGCATCTCATTGACTTTAAGGTACCAACTCGAGCGACAAGGCAAAACACATTATTCTGCAACAATAATTCTCTAACCAACTACCACACACACGCATCAATTTCTCGACTACACACACTAGGGAACAAATATACCTCAAATATCGATGTATTTAATACAAGTTTACCGTTATTCAAGAAATATCTGAACAATATTTTTATGTAGAATATGTTGATATCTAAGGAGCATCACGTAGGGTCTATTGCGTATATTTGTGTATTTCTATCTCTCTGTAAAAACTTGTTAACGTTTTCTTTTTATGTATCTTGCATTTTGTCATGTATTATTTATAACATTTAATAAGTCACCTGTAAATTTTGTATTTACTAACATACCAACTAATTTATTTTCTATGCCATTCACAACTAAGATACTTTCTCTTTTATTGTAATGCACTATCTTTCCTTAAATTTATCTGTATACCTACCTTTCATATGATGTTTACTTGTTATGTTTTTATAGTTTATCTTTTTTATTAAAAAAAAAAAAAACTGTCTCTGTATCATAAACTTGTCATGTAAAAGCCCATCAGGGCGTTGAAAATTAATAAATAAAATAAATAAAATAAATAAATAATTTCAAGTAATCCGATTAAACCTACGTACACTATACACCAGCGAACAAATTACAAAAATCATATGATCTAAATTTTTTAATATTTTTAATTTTATTTTTTAGAACTTTTATCAAAACACAAAAGTCCCAACTGCTCCCAACCGTCTGGAGACAGTGAGACTATGGCATTCCTAATTTTGATATGTTGTGAGGCTGCAGATAGTGGGGAGGAGAAGGATATGTGAAAAAAAATTCTGGCTATTCAGATCTAGTCACAAAACAAGCCTAAAGCCATTTCAAGTAACGTTTCAACTCTGAATGAATACTGACGAATAGCAAAATACGACATTCTTACATGTGCAACATCTACTTAAAATTTAGGAGGCGGATATGTTTACCGTCGCCCCGGGAACCATTTATTGGATAACCAACATTCCTGCCATAGGTCATCCCAAGTGGTTCGCTACGTTTGGTAACCGGGTTTACATAAGATAAGACATTAACAAACCGTGGTTTGTCTTCGCGGGGGATTCCTTTGCCCACTCTATGCACTCATTTGTACCAAGCGTGGTATTTTGAAGACCCCCCCCCCTGAACAGGTCACGTAATATGGGTACGTTCCTTAAGTAAAGCTTATTTTTCCCAAGCCGACTGCATTTTTTAAATTTTACAATAGCTCCACGCATGAGGCCCTGAGGATAAAAATCACTCAGGGTCTATGTCATCTTTGGGGACGCTTTGTGGAGGGTTTTTTTAGTAAAAGGAAGGAGAGGAAGTTCTGAGAAAGAAAAATTTATTAGTGGTGGGTAGGAATCTTAGGGGCTCAATGTGTCCAGGAGTGAGAGACGTGTGAATCCACCTCCCCCACTCCGGTGCAAGGTGATGGGTCGAGAGAGTCCGGCTGGAGAGATCTAGATTATGTCTGCTCAAGCAGCCTCTCCCGATCCTGACCGCCAGCAGTAGACGAGGAAAAGAATTTGCCACAAAGATCTAGACAAACCTCACTCCAAGAACCCAAGCACCCCTGTTAATTCAGTAAACGTAGCAAACACCTGGGATGACCTATGGCAGGAATGTTGGTTATCCAATAAATAGTTCCCGGGCGACGGTAAACATATCCGCCTCCTAAATATTAAGTAGATGTTGCACATACAAGAATGTCGTATTTTGCTATTCGTCAGTATTCATTCAGAATTGAAACGTTACTTGAAATGGCTTTAGGCGTGTTTGGTGACTAGATCTGAATAGCCAGAAATTTTTTTCACATATCCTTCTCCTCTCCACTGTCTTCAGCCTCACAATATATCAAAATTAGGAATGCCATAGTATCACTGGCTCCAGGCGGTTGGGAGCAGTTAGGACTCTTTTGTTTTGATAAAAGTTCTAAAAAATAAAAATTAAAATATAAAAAAATTAAAATCATATGATTTTTGTAATTTGTTCACTGATGTACAGTATATGTAGGTTTAGTCGGATTACTTGAAATGACGTGACTAGATCTGAATAGCCAGGTACGTTTTCCACATCTCCTTCCCCTCCCCACTACCCTCAGTATCACACCATACTAAAATGGTAATGTCATTGGCACTCACTGGCTCAAAACGGTTGAGAGCAGTTGGGACTCTAGTGTAATTTTCAGATAAAAAAGTTATACGCAAGTAGGAATCTTTTACGGTCTTTTTGTTAAACTGACTGCACGTATACGTATGTCGTATTTTGTATTGCCGCATGCTTCTTCGGAGAGTCGAAATTATTGTTAGTAAAAATATTTTTACAGCGGATTTTCACTCAATATGCCTTGAGATATAAGTACATCGACTTTGGTTGTACGGCCGTATATCCTCTTTACATACTTACTTGAAGAAAAAATCTTCTAAAGGATCATGCCGGATCAATTGTCGCTGGATCAAATGTCCGCCGGATCAACTGTCCGCCGGATCAAGTGTCGGCCGGATCAAATGTCGGCCGGATCAAATGTCGCCGGACCAACTGTCGCCGGACCAAATGTCGCCGGATCAAATGTCGGGTTACCCTATCGGATATCTGCCGGATCTGCCCTGATGATGGCCACTGCAACGCTGTCCGAAACGTTGGCTAAAGAAGGAGGTAGCGCAACACGGCATAACACCCCAAAAACAAATAACGAAAATATATTTGCGAAGTTTGAAGAAGTAATTATAGATTTTCGTTTAGATTTACGAATTTGTAAATATTCCTTTTAACCGTCTCCTGAAAAGTTTTCATTTTATGGCTTAAAGGGTTTTACCAAACCACAGTCGATAAAAAAAATATTATTAACAAAATTTGATAATACATGAACAATACTTTATTGTGCTTTTCTTACTTTTCTCTTTCTCAATCCGTGCTGTCTGAATTAGCCCCACTTAGTGCACCCTTTGACTTGCTACCCTCTTGCTCTATTATCAGCATTAATTGCGTCCTCGTCGTAACATAGTCTGTCCTCTGCCGGCGAGCGGAGATAGTATTGTCATCGGTCTCCAAAGACAGCGCTTTTGTCACTGATGCAGACGCAGCGCAGGTGTGGGAATGATTCTTTGGCGGAAGCCGTAATCGAGTTCCATTTCGTTTTAACCCTTCAGAAATTTGGCTTATTTTTCAGATGGTTAAAATATTTCGGCTGTAGAATAAAATGCAAATAAATGGAATATTTCTGCATGTATCCGAAAACTAAAAACTGTTTTAGAAACGTCATGATACATATATTTACTTGTACAGCCCCTTTGAGATGATTTCTCTAAAACGGCGCTTTCAAATTAACTAATTAGAAATCTTTACATAGTATAAAATGAAGTCGCTACCGCTGTCTGTGCGATTTTCACCAATAGATAGAGTGATTCATTAGGAAGGTTTTTAGGCATATAATTTGTCAAGGTTTTGCGTAATTTGAGTGAAATATGTAAATAAAGAGGGGTTGGCTGGCAGGCGGGTAGCGGGCAGCGGGCAGTGGGCAGCGGGCTGGCAAGCAAGCGGTATGGATTTGATTTAACAGATGGCGTTGGTTATAAAGGCTGGGTAATGGTGTGGCGTTGTGTTTCGTTAGTATACATAATATATAATAAAACGTTGCCGGGTTTGCTAGTTTACATATTTTTTTTTTTAATTAAAAATTTAAAAAGTTTTAAAAATGGTTCACCTTACGTTTTTCCTAACTAAAATTAACTAACTAATAACAAAATATAATTAAAACACAAACACATTTTATTAGACACGTTATTAGACACGTTATTATAAACGTTATTGTCACCTCAGTTTTTTGTCGTTACATATAAAAAATATTAATAAAAGGTTCCTCAAAACTATCAATATTTGTTTTCAAATTGCAATTGCACAAATTTGATTTCATAAAGAGGTGTACATTCTACTTTTTTGTGGTTATTTTTTTTAGATTTGAATATAAAGCGTGGTGTTTTGCCTTTCTAACAGTGTTTAGAACATATTTCTCAATATGATAGTAAGGGAGTTGCAGCGATTTATATGAGACCTATGTGACAAATATGGTATCCAATGATTAAACGGGTTAATGAGTCATACTTGTGTCAAATATCAAATTGGACATGTTTAAATCAAAGAAAAAATATAATAAATACTGCGTTGCAAAGAAGAATTATTATGCAATAGGCAATAAGCTATTAATTTCGTTGGCTTCCGAAAATGTCGATATCAGAAGCGAGGTAATTTCTATTATGTGCAGTACAATATTTCTCCGAGCGGCACCACCTATCCAATTTACCCTGGCCCTGCATCTCGGAACAATTAATGACCTCAACCTAGTAGCTTCGGTAATACTAATAGTTTTGTGAACAGTTAGTGTGCCGCGCCTACAAAAAAGTATGAAATTTATCTTATTTAGGTGGTACTTAAATACCTGCTTACAATAATTTACTAAATACCATTATTTATGCTCCTAATATACGGTTACATATTATATACTATTTATGTACTACTAGCTTCTGCCCCAGGCTTCGCTCGTAGAGTATTAGGGGGGGTTCCCACAGCGCCTCCTCCACCATCCCTATCCCCCCTCCACTCCCCCCCTCCACCCCTCCTCCCCTTTTCATCCCCCCCTCCCCCAGTCCCTCCCCCCTCCCACCTCCCCCCTCCCCC
The DNA here is from genome assembly GCA_929108145.2 of Limnephilus rhombicus. NCBI lineage: Eukaryota > Metazoa > Arthropoda > Insecta > Trichoptera > Limnephilidae > Limnephilus > Limnephilus rhombicus. The sequence goes on along the minus strand of OV815277.1, from coordinate 28,358,174 downwards.
CCTCCCCACCTCTCCCTAACCTTCCTCACCACCCCTCCATAGCCGTTAGATACATTCATTTTTTCAAACAGCTCGCGTGCCACCTATTGCAATTTTTTTATACAATTTCATAATGCCAGAGCCCTAAGCTATAGCCTATATGTTATTCTGATGTATGAGCTATATTATTGTAAAGTTTCATTTAAATCCATTCAGTAGTTTTTGCGTGAAAGAGTAACAAACATACATACTTCCATACATCTATACATCCATACATCCATACATCCATACATCCATACATCCATACATCCATACATCCATACATCCATACATCCATACATCCATACATCCATACATCCATACATCCATACATCCATACATCCTCACATCCATACATCCATACATTCATACATCCATACATCCATACATCCATACATCCATACATCCATACATCCATTCATCCATACATCCATACATCCATACATCCACACATCCTAACATCCATACAAACTTTCGCCTTTATAATATTAGTAGGATTTATGCTTCCTAAATATTTTAGGAAGCATTTTTTAATTTCAAATTAGGAATTATACAATTTATTCAAGGAAACTTCGCTAACTCATTGACACATCCTTTTTAAAACTCTCTTCAGGCTGTTAGGTATGGCACCATACTATTGAAAAACCAAAAAAAGTGAGACATGGCGTCGGCTTCCCTGAATAATAAATTGGATGCAGCTGATTTTCTAAATCGTAAACGGAACGTACAAAAATACTCGCAGACAGAAGAAATTAAATTTGGTCGAGTTTAAACAGGAAGATAAGTCCGTTAAACTCTTCGAACAAAATAATTATTCACAGACTATTTTTTGCCAACACTAATAACGATTTTTGCTGCGTAAGTATAAAAAAACCTTCACTTGTAAAATTATAAAAAAGGTATGAAAACGTCTATAGAAAAAATATCTTATCCATTGAGACGACAATCTGTGTACTTGCAGGAAAAGACTTTATTGGCCAAATTTTCTGATCAACGCATCTATTTTCAACGTCAATTCCACCATGAGATGAGATGAAAATTCGACATTTTCTTGCTGTAACACTATGCGATGGAATACTATTTCAAGTACAGAAATTTGCACCGAAAATAATTCTAAATCCTTATAGGAATTTATGTTTCATTGTTCCCTACCAATGCTTAGCATTCGGAAGTAGCTGCCCTCTACCTCTGGTATACAAAGTGCCCTCTAGAATGCCACGTTCAGGGCGCAACTAAAGTGGCACTTTCTGTTACCACCAGTTTAATGTTCAACTTCCACCCCAAATTAACCTCTTTCTTTTGCCTATTTTTTGTTTCAGCTAAATTATTTCACTGAAATACACACCTTATATTTTTTTTAATCGCGCAGTGCAAGAAAAAGAACTATATAAATTATTATTTTATTTTATTTTTTTATTTGTTAACATTTAAACCTGCTAAACTACTTATATAGTTTGTCAACAGGTTCATAATGACAACCTTTTGCAATAACATGGTACAATAGTAAACATTATCTAGGTATGTAAAATGATGATAAGTTGAACAATAAAGATAAGTTGGTTAAATTACAGAAAAGTATGAATATAAATATGTAAAAAGTAGCATAAGCCTTTTATAACACACAAGTACAAATGAATTTGTTTATTAACAAATGAATATACTCAACAAGTACTTATATAGTTTAATATAGGTACATAAGGTAATACAAATTTCCACTAGAAACTTGTTTTCAGTCCATCTTTATGCAATAACAAAAAAATCTTTCAAATTGTTTTAATCTTGTTACCCCGAAATGTTTAATAATTAAAAATTATTAATTTCAATCAATTTCCTCGGTTTGTAATAAGGGCATTGGTAATAAAAATAAAAGCAATTCGCCAAAAGATTATAGTTGCAAGCTCCCATGTGGATATAGTATAAATAAATCGTTAGTACAAAATACTCTATACGTCTGTTTACCAGTTTGTTATGCCTTCCGAAGGCAGAACAGCTGTAATGCGGAATAATTATTACACAGAAGAACTCGTTTTTAGAATGGAATATTAGTAATGTTATTTAATAAATGTTAAATACCCATACTAATATAATAAATGCGAAAGTGTGTGTGTTTGCTTGTTACACTTTCACACCTAAACCACTTAACCGATTTTAAAAATTTTTTCACCAATAGAAAGCTACATTATCAGCGAGTAACATAGGCTATATATATTTTTTTTTTTTTTTTACATAAGCTCCACACAGGAGGCCCTGAGGAAAATAATTTCCCTGAGGGCCTATGTCATCTTTGGGGATGCTGTGTGGAGGGTCTTTTAGGGAAAGGAAGGAGAGGAGGGTTCTGGGAAGGAAAAGGGTTTAAGGGGTGGGTAGGAATCTGGGGTTCAGTGTGTCCTGGTCATCAGACCTAAACACACCTCATCCCATGAACCCGGGCACCTCTGCTAAATCACCAAACGTAGCGAACCACTTGGGGTGACCTATGGCAGAGGTTTTGGTTATCCAATAAAGGTTCCCGGGGCGGCGGTACCCATTCCCGCCTCCCAAATAATGGTAAGCTTATGAAATTTGTACAAATGAAAATGAGTATATTTAATATATTTTTGCGGCAGGGAGGAAAGGAAGGGGAAAGGGAGAGGGAAGAGACGAGGGAGGAGGAAGGCGGGGAAGGTGGAAGGGAACGGGGACGCACGGGAAAGGACTTGCAGGGAGAATCAATTTATTTCTTCAAATCCACAGATTCTCTTATTCCAAGATTGATGAAACTTTGCACATTTGACCTTCAAGTCGAGAGGAAATACACTGCATGAATCTGACTTCAGCTTCAACTTAATAACGATAAATAAAAAAACCACATTTTCTTCTACAGTCAAGTTAAGCAGAAGTGGTGGAAAGCAGTGTCTTGGAGCATACTCACATTCATACAATACAGACGTTCAACGTTTATGTCATACACCTTTGTTATTTTTTCCTGGGCGTTCTCGACTACTTCTACTATTCATTTGCGCTTCTTGTAATCAAAATTACATTAATATTATTCCTTGCTAAAATGTGAAGAAAATCATCCACTTATCTTCTAACGTCCAAGTCGATGCACCAAACCCAAGTTGAACTTTGATAATGAGGGAATCGGAATGGTGCATTATTCAATTTCAAACGTCCCGAGCCGTTCAAACATTAGCTGGGTACTTGGAATAAATGAATTCAGTACTAGTTTAATTGATAACTAAGTGATAGTTAATTATGTTGGAATTCGGTAGTTAAATTACTACACGTATTAAATTAACTTTATTTTAATATATGTATAGCCTAATTACTATTAGTATCTGCTTACGTAACATGTTAAATATCAAATGTCAAAAACAGATACATCTACCGCCGCCGGTGTACAAACAATATTACCAACAAAAGGTAAATAATTATATTTAATTAATATCGAGGAGGCTACCGTGGTTGAGTGGATACGATACTAGGCTAAGAAACAATAGGATATGGTTTCAGATCTCGGCGTGCTCAAATATATTTTTTTAATTTGATTTATTTGTGTTATTTTTGTTATTGGACAAGAACCTACAAGGAGGCGGAACATGGCCAGGCTGTACTTCAAAACTGGCTAAAAGTAAACACCCTTACATTAAATGTTAATAAAACCAAATATCTAACTTTCTCCAAAAAACAAAAGAGGACAACCAATGAATGAGCGTACCCTCAAATTACATGAATGTCAAAATACTTTTCCACAATGTTCCTCTCCGTCTATAATCGAAACAAAAAGTAATAAATATCTTGGGATTGAAATTGATGATAAACTACAGTGGAATTCACACATTGATCTTACCTCAAAAAAGCTAACAAAACTCATTTACTTCTTCAAAAAATTACGAAACATCTTGTCAATGAGTGATTTAAAGAGAGTATATTATGCTTTATGCCACTCTCGATTGGAATATGGAGTAATAGGATGGGGCTCAGCATCATCTAATCAAATAAACTCAGAATTGCATCATAAAGACCATACTAAAGGTATAAGGACGTCAATAACAGAAATTTTTAAAAAGTTTGATGTTCCAATCATACAGAAAATCTATGCCAAAAATATTCTAGTTCATCACCTCAAAAATGATTCAGAGGCAGACACCTCACTTGCTCATAAAACCAGAGCCAAACAAACAGACGTAGTTAATATACCAACGTGTAACTCTTCATTCGGACAAAGAGGTTCTGAATTTTTAGCAGTAAAGTTATATAACAAACTCCCACTTAATATCAAACAAATTAAAACAAAAAAATAGCTACATTTTAAGGACATTAAATGTTGGCTGAAGGAACTATCGGTAAATGAACTTACTAGTATACTTAAAACATCGTCATAGAAGTTACTGGAAAACCTTATCCAAACAATGAAGTTAAACCATGGATGTCGCTGAAAACTTATCCAAAGCATAGTCCGTCTCAGCACAGGATCTCCTAGTGAGGAGGACTAAGAATATATTTTTTATTTTCTATATTTTTTATTTCTATACCTAACATGTTTAATATAGAAATGTAAAAAAAATAAAAATATATAGTTACTAAATAAAAAAAAAATTCACAATTGATTCAATAAAAATATTGTTTTCGCGGCACTTTCCAGAGCAGTGATTCTTTCAGTATTACCCAGGTGAAAGACAACTAATACGAATCTAAACATTGGCGTTGTTTTTTTTCTATATTTATTTATAAAAAGGATATTTACATTGGGTTTTTTTATGCCTGTCTCACTAGAATAAATGAATATCGTAGATCGTAGTTACAAGAATACTTAGGTAAAAGAATATTCATTTGAATAGAATTAAAACAGAACAGTGATTGGAAGGGTGGGTAAATCTTTTAAAGAGAGTTAGCTTATAAATGTTTGAGGAGATAAAGTAAGTAGTAAATTCTGTCTAATCTATATATGGAGTTAAATTTGACAGGATTCTATTATTTTCATTTATTTTATATGGGTTAGGTCGTATGTGAATAGTTATTTCTGTCTATGTGTTATTTATTTTACAGATGTTTGTAATAGTGTGGCGTCCAATACTTATAATCCATTTTTTATGTTTTATTTGAAATTTGTCAAGGAGTCAGTTTGTCTGATCGTAGCTGGTAGTGTATTGTATAGTTTGCAAGCTATGTATTTAGAGTGTCTTTGTCCAAACGTGGTTTTGCAAAAGCTTGAAATGGCTATGCCCGTGTTGGGTAACCAAATCGGAATCTTTCTAATCCCCTCTCCCTAACTCCCTACCCTCCCGTCTACTTTCAGCCTCACAATTGCCTTTCAGCCTCATACTCCAATTGGGGATGTCATAGTCTCACTGGCTCTAAACTCTCGGGAGTTACTGTTGTTGGGGACCTTGCGGGGTACTCACATCAATGAAAAATCATTGAAAATCATATTGGTAATTGTTAGATTGAAATATGAGATCGATAAGAGAGATAACATAGGTTTTATCGAAAATGTCGGTAACTTGTCATCGCTCCCGAGCACGACTGCAGACCGCTAACGAACAAATAACAGTTTAGGTCATATAAATTATGAACCATTAGTCGTTGTGAACTTTTATTTGTTCGTTAGCGGTCTGCAGTCGTGCTCGGAAGCGATGACAAGTTACCGATATTTTCGATAAAACCTATATCGATCGACCATGCTAGATACCCTGGACCTATTTCAATTGGTAGAGAGATGATTTCTGAAAACCTAGAGAATCTGGGTTCGAGTCTTAATTGTGACCGTTATCATTTTATTTTGGGAGACCTGTTCCATTTTCAAAATATTTCTTTATTTTCACTTTTGTAGTACAAACGTCAAACTGATACTATTCATCGCATAATAATGCTTATTTCCAACTGTTCCGCCTACCGAGAAATTGCAGCGCTACGGAAATGTTTCAGGAGGGACGAGTGCACTCTTTCAGATCACTTCTTTACAACCGCATGGGAAGCTTACGGCGCAGACTACACCAATCGAATAATGCAATCACCACTGTCATAGTTGCCTGGATGGGTTCTCGTTCTCCCTGATGGTCCTCTGGAGACGAGAGATGATCAAATAATCTCTACAAACAGCTACTTGCATTCCCTAAAAAAATTTAATAATTTGTATTGACCTTTTTAACACTTCAGTCGTGAAAATATTTTTTAATTGAATTTTTTCGTACTTACGGAAATGCAAGTAGTATTTATACTTGATTGTATTTAATTAATTTTGGAAATTTCACTATAAATTATAGCCCAGCTGTAAATTTAGATTGAATAACTTTATTAGTGTTTCTTTTGTAATAATTTTGTAGGTTGGTATTCTTTATCATTATAATTAGTCGGTATGTCTATAAATATAAAAATTAAAATGTGTTCGTGTATGTACGCAGGGTGTTAAGGGACTTCCTTGATTTACTTTAACCAGGGATTCCTGACATTATTTGGAGTAAAAAATGTAAATGAAGTTTTGGTCTCCGGTGTCTTTTTGGATGACTTTTTTGTTTTTTTTTTCAATTTTTTTTTCTTCAAAATCAAACAAAAAAAAATCCTTCATCAGTCACCGGTCACTCAGCCGAGTAACCGACCAACCGCTAAACCCACCTCCAACTGTTTTATGTTTTTGTAGAAAAAAAAACACCACAAATGTCACCGGAGACCAAAATTTTATTTACATTTTTTACACCAAATAATGTCAGGAATCACTGGTTAAAGTAAGTCAAGTACGTCCCTTAACGTACGTATATGAGATGCCTATGCGTTGCTAAACCATTCATCCGATTCTGATGAAACTTTGAGGATTTGATGTGCGATTGCTCGCAATGGTATACAATAGTGAGTTCTGGCATCATAAAATCATGCATTGCTAACCATTCATCCGACTTCGATGAAACTTTGGTGAGTTGCTGTGGGCACGTCCACGAAGGTTTCTATAGGTAAATATATATAAAAACTGCTGAGCTATGGCATTATGAAATTTGTATAAAAAAATTGCAATTGGTGACTCGCGTTTCAAAACTGAATGTACTGGGACTGAATGTATGGAATGCGGGAGGGGGGAGGAAAACTCGAGAGAGGGGTTTGCGGGGAGGGGGAAGCGGGAGAGGGGAGTGGGGAGAGGGAAGGCGGAGGGGGAACGCGTGAGGGGTATGGGTTGCGGGAGAGGAAAATGGAGGCGGAAGGGAAATGTGACGAATGGGAAAGGACACGCAGGGAGAATCAATTTCTTTATTAAGTGGCATAGCAATGCACGCCGCGCCGGGAACTCAGAAGCAAGCATATTTTGATTTATATAAATATATAGATTTACCATTAATACCATGCGAGCGAAACCGCGGGTAAAGGCCGGTATTTTATAAAATTTCTATATTTGTTAAGCTGCACATTGTGGCCACAGGAATGCCCAAGCGAGATGAGCGGCTTTCGATTTTGTCGTATTACACTATTTTTCTATAAAATATATATTATACAAGTCTAGTTTTGCATCGACTTTTTAAACTATTTGGTTCGATTTATGTAAATGTAAAACAAATTACAAAACTTACTGTGAATTATGTAATTCAAGAACATCCATGTTAACCGCATTTTTTCAAGTAGTTGTTCTTACCTGTAACAAAATAAAGTTATTGTTAGAATTATTAATAAATTTCATTAAATCAAACACATTTAAAGTTTTACGTGTACCTAAAGCTTTAAAAAAACAATTCCAATATTTTTTTTAAATATTCTCGGAAAGTCTTTTAAATAAATTCAGGATTTTTTCATGGGAAGGGTAAAGTCATTATCGTAAAACAAAACAAATATTGGTACAAGTCTCGAATCCTTGGAGCGGAGGTTGAAGGATTTTAATTAATCAAAAACTTCCATTATCGACGTTTGCAAGATTTATTTGCAGGAGACTGTAGTATGTACCAATGGGGCTATAAAAGCGTAATTGTCTCGGAAAAGTAAGAGAATTTTAATCATGTAATTTTAATCATGAGGCTTTTATGGGACGCGTTTGATTGAACTATCCTTAACAACTAATAAAAGTCTATTCGATTAAGTTACATGAAGGTAAGATCATTATATGATTATTATTATATTTAACATTATATTTGCATATTTAAAATTATCAACAGTATTACTGATACACCTGCATTGTTACAACTCATCCAGTTTAACATCCCTTCCCGTAGGCTTCGAAATAATGAATTCATTCTCCTCAATCAAAATTCTACTAATTATGGATACCAATGTCGAGACTTGTCAACGCAAGTCAAAGTATTGATTTTTTCAACGTTTAGAGGTGTTTTTGCTATAAATTTGTCCGTTCCACGAATATTTAAAGGTTTTATTATTACGTAATAATATTGAAGTTTGCTCTTTGTACTCCTCACAAACTCATAATTCCAGAAAATATTCACACACATACGCACATAAGATTTAATTTTAAATGAACTCAGATCGTTTCGACATTTCGTAGAGCAGACGAATTGTGAAAGCAAGGCCAAAATAACAGGTAGGTATGTGATGCGAAGTGAATGTTAGTTAATATAAGTTAAGGGCGCCATAGAAAGACGTGGCATAACCAAGCAAATCAAATATATGAGTCCGATCATAAGAATAATCATAAAAACAGAAAGTGACAAAAAATATTTAACTTGTTAAATATTTTTTCTGAATTACTAAATTAACGAGATGCAAAAATATATGTTGTTGTAAACCTAAGAAATGATGACGTAAAAACGATAAATGATTATCAGAAAAAATAAACATCTCCAGACCGAGATTGATTTCTGTCGTCTTTGTTTGGCGAAATTTAAAAAAAACACGCTTTTAGTTGGTCCTATAATAAGATTTCTCTTTTAAAAGAATTGAAATTGAAAACTACCGTCGCGGGCTCAAATTTCTGCGGACCAATTAAAACTTTTTTCTCTTATTTGAGGATGAATCCAAAGTTCGTAATTCGTTTCACATGGCATCCATCATATGAAAATATTCCGCTCTCAAAGAAAACTGGCCCCAGGCTTGGCGGAGGCTTTTTAATTGTTTCCTCAGTAAAGTTTCAGCCGTTCCGCATAGTTTTTCCGTTTCTCTGTGGTTCTTCTGATGAACGACAACACATGACATTTTTTTACAAAGACTACAACTTTTTTTTGTAATATCGTTCGAAAAAGAAGTACTGATTGTTTGAGTTTTAGTAATGAAGGGCGAAAGGACGAGAGAAACAGAATTTAATAATTGAGTTAATTTTCTTGGATTGATTGGTATCCGAGAAAGAATCACAGAGCTTCTTGTGTGCCTAGATTCCTACGTGTTTTACTTTAGTAATGTGTTTTGGGTATAATGCGTAAAAAAAAATAAAGCTCAAAAGTAAACAATTTTTTTTTATAAAACCAATCAATCCAATTATCAACACCAATCAGATCTGCCTGTAATGGATGGGCACTGTAATGCTGTCCGAAACTTTGGCTATGAAAGGAGGTAGCGCAACATGACATAACACCTCAAAAATAAATAACGAAATATTTTTTTATTGGATACGATTTTAGATTTTCACGGCCAAAAATTATTTTGTTATTAGTTTTTGGGGTATTATGCCGTGTTGCGCTACCTCATTATTTAGCCAACGTTTCGGACAGCGTTGCAGTGTCCATCACACATCTGCCCTGATGATGGAAACTGCAACGCTGTCCGAAACGTTGGCTAAAGAAGGAGGAGCGCAGCACGGCATAATACCCCAAAAACTAATAACAAAATATTTTTTTATTGTTTTTATTTCTTGCTGGGGCAATCCCGATGAGTTACAAAACTTATTTTAAGAGGGGAAAAACTTATATTTCATAAGTGAGAGCAAATAGGTACAATTTTACATAGGTATTTTGATATTTAAAATACAAGGTTCACATAGAGTATAGACGAAAAATAAAAGAGAGGTTAAGTAGTACAAATAACAATAGAAAACAAATAAAGAAAAAAAGGTTAGGGAAATATGGATGATTATAAATAAATGGAAAAGAAAAGGAGAGAAAAAGAAAGAGAATATGACAAGAAAAAATTACTTATCGTTTATTTTTTAATGCTTCTTGTCTGTCATGTAATCAGTAATCAGGTCAATCATTACTTCTTCGAATTACTGCAGAAATCAATATTATTGCTATTTTTCCAAAGATGCCAGCAGGGCTAATTGGAAATAAGATAAAAAAGTACGTACTATAATATCAGAGTCTTTACAACTCAATATTATTTTACAGTTTTAACTGACTGAAGATAATTTGAAAAAAGCTAAAATTAGATGACCAGCAAATTGACATTACAAAGTTGCTATTCATCTGAATAATTAAAGTTACAACAATATCCAGCACAAAACATACGTGTTTTTATTTATAAAAAGGATAAGCTTGTCCATATCTCTTGTCATGCTGTGGCTTATTCGCTCCTGATAAATACTGTCGAACTCGTAGCCACGCCCTGTTCTGCATACCGCAGGGTCGGACAGATGTCATGGCTTAACAAAGCATGACAAGAGGTATGACATTGCTTAATGCCCTACCAGCAGATATAGATGTGTTTAATATCACTATACCATGTTTAAAAAAAATTATGTACACGTATTGTTAGTTGTAAGAAAATTATACCATAATTGGACTTACCTGTCTGTCGCACAAAATAAAAAAAATAAAAAAACCTCTCTGTACGGAACCCCTTAGGTTTGGAAAACGAAGAAGTCTACTCCACCTGCTCACCTTACAACGAAAGAAGACCAGAAGACGGTCTGGAGACCAGACCCTGGGACTCTAAAACACCTACTAAATACTTATTTTGATTATAAAACTTGCTGAAAATGCTCTATTAAAAACTAAAGAATATTTAAATATTCATCCCAGATAAGAGGGACCAAATTTGTCATTACTTTTAATGGATAAAATTACTTTTGATAAAGGAGAATGTTGAGAGGCCTTTGTATGAAATACAAAATTTCCGGAAATTGCTTAATTAAGATCATCTTATAACGATAGGTCCGATGAAATAAGGGAAAGTTTTGTGTTAAGGTTGAATTTTATAAAGATTTCCAGTTTTCTGTGCCGTGGATACCTACGACATTACAAAAAAATAGGCTTTGATAGCATAAGATAATTTCATTCGCTTCAAATAAATGTTACTGTAAAAGCAAATAAAAAGACGTTTAAAGATAATATTAAGCTTCCGTTTTAATTTCAGGCTCTTCAAATAATTAATTTTTAGTCGTCATGCCTATTTCATAATAACGATGACCTGGCAAAGATAAGTCATATTTCAATAGTAATGCATCTCAGTTGTGCCAAAATTACCTCTGCAGTTTTTAAGAAGATGTCTGAGGAGACCAAAGAGTCATGGATATGCGCTAAATGTAAAACAGGACAATCACCGCTCTCCAGCAATCTCAACTCTAACGACTCGACAATTCTTCTCAGCGAAATAAAGAAACTCTCCTCACAACTGCACTCGATGAATTCAAAACTGGTTTCTTTTGAACAAACAATCGTCTACAATAACAGCACAATTGAAGACTACACCAATAAAATTCTGGTATTGGAAGAAAAACTAAAAAAAATGGACAAACTTGAAGCCGAAGTAATTGAATTAAAAAAGATCGTTACATATCTGGACAAAACAAACAACGATAGAGAACAACAGTCGCTCATCAATAACATTGAAATCTTCGGTCTGATCGAAAAGCAAGATGAAAACCTATTTTCCACTCTAACTAAAATTGCTTCAAATGTCGGCCTAATTATTAAGGAAGAGGACATTGAATTTATCACCAGAGCCAAACCACGCCTACATCCTGAAGAGCGAATAGCAGCGGCTCCCCGTGACGCCCGCCCTCGGAACGTGGTGGCTAAATTTGTCAACAAAAGGAAGAAGGATGAGCTGCTGGCGGCCATTAAGAAGAAAAAAGGAATCACTACCAAGAGCGTCGGAATGGCTGGAGCTGATCAGAGGATTTTCGTTAACGACCATCTCACGCGGAAGAATAAATCTATACTGAGGTTCGCCAAAGGCTTTAAAAATGAGCACATGTATCAGTTTTTATGGGTAAGAAGCGGAAAAATCTACCTACGGAAGAACGTCACTTCACCTCCCATACATGTCTCATGCGAATCGCAGCTAGAAAACCTTATATAATCACCATTACCATGTTAAATCATCTATCGTGTAACCACTATTTTTCTCCTGATTTTTTTCTTCATTTTATAAATATCACCCTTTTTACAATAACCCAACCTGCTCATTACTCACTAATGCTAAATCACTTAATTAATTTCTTAAATATCACCCTTTTTACATTAACCCAACCTGCTCATTGCTCACTAATGCATTCTATAATGTACTCACGCACTTTAATTGATAGTTGTATGTTTTGCTTTGCCCAGTGGACTTATGACTGTGAACATAATTCATGAATATGATGTTCTTCAAAAATATTTTACAGAAAACAAGGTTACATGAGTAATTAACAATACTTCTCAATGCTTGATTCTTTAATAATTTTTTATCAAAATGCAAGAGGTTTGCGCTCAAAAACGTTGGAATTTCATCAGAATGTGCTGCTCAATAATTATGACTTGATTTTTATTACCGAAAGTTGGTTGGTTGATAGCATCCTAGATGAGGAATTATTTGATAACCGCTATTCTGTTTACAGAAATGATAGGGATATCCATCGAACTGGTAAATCAACTGGTGGAGGCGTAATCATAGGTATTAAAAAAGATTTTTTTGTTACCCCCCGCTCTTGGAATTCAGACGCTGAAGATATTTGGATAACTGTCAATACATCAAAATCAAATCATCATTGTTATAACATCCATATGTGCTGCGTGTACTTACCTAGTGTCGGTCCAAAATTAACGTCTTCAGAAAGATTAGCATTATTTACCAGTCATACAAATACTATTTCTGACTTAACAATCCGTTTTCCCAATGACCAGTTTCTAATCATAGGCGACTATAATATGCCAAATTTTAAATGGAATAATCAACAAATGTCATCTAACAGAGACCAATGTTCACTCACGTTACTTAACTGCTTATATTTTGCAAATTTAACCCAATTTAACAATTTACCTAATAACTATGGACGAATTTTGGACCTCGTTTTCTGTAACACTCCAGCTAAGGTGTCGCTTGCCGATCACCCTTTAGTTAAAGAGGATGCTCATCATAAATCATTGGTTATAGAGCTAGAATTTCCATCCACTAATGCAACCCTCTCAACTCCTCGAACAATAAAATTATTCCATAAAGCAGATTACACCGAGATTAATGAGAAACTGAATGAGACCAACTGGTCTACCGTTATAAATGCACCGGATGTAAATACAGCGTTACATTCATTTTACGTTATAATTGAACAAATTGTCGATGTGTTTATTCCCAAGAAAGTTGTGAAATCTGGAAAATATCCACTATGGTACACGGCAGCCTTAATAAAAATAACTAATGAAAAATTAAAATTCTTTAGAGCATGGAAGCGTCACCGGAACCCTCTTGATTATCTGTCATTTTCTTTGCTTCGCAAAAGACAAAAAACGGTCGCTTCAGCGGCTTACAAAACCTACATTTCTACGATAGAATCCGGCATACAGCATAATGTTAGAAAAATATGGTCCTATGTCAATTCTCAAAGAAAATCTCCTACCATCCCCGATCATATGATTTATGGTGAAAAAACTGCTAATGACAGTAAAGGAGTAGCCAACTTATTTTCCGAGTATTTCGGTTCTGTATTTTCGAATGTTCAACCTGCTCATACAAGCAATGCCAGTGACTGTTTAAATTCAAATAGCGTTATTAGCTCAATCGAGATCAATGAAGACATAACTTTCAAATACCTTAAGTCCATCGATATCAAAAAGGGACCGGGGAACGACCAACTTCCAGGAATCTTTATAAATTATTGTAGTAAACAACTGACACCCCCCATTTTTGCCATTTTCAAACTATCGCTATCTGAAGGAACATTTCCTGACAAGTGGAAAACAGCCTTGATTACCCCAATCTTTAAAAATGGTAGTAAAAATGATGTCTCCAACTATCGACCTATATCCAAATTACCCATTCTAAGTAAAGTTTTGGAAAAAATTGTTTACGATCAATTATATTCTACCATCTCACCTTCTCTCTTAACTAATCAACATGGCTTTATGAGAAATCGCTCCACAACCTCGAATCTTGTGTCTTTTATAAATTTCTTCATGCTCAAATGGATATGCGATGCCAGGTAGATGCCATCTATACTGATTATTCCAAAGCATTCGACCGTGTTAATCACTATATTCTTTTACAGAAGTTATTTAGTCTAGGAATTCACGGTGATCTCTATAGATGGATCGCATCATATGTCAGTAATCGGCACCAAATCACGGTTGTCAACGGTTTCGCATCCTGTTTAACGGAAATCGTCTCGGGTGTGCCCCAGGGGTCGCATCTCGGACCACTCTTATTTAATATTTACATAAATGACATCTATGTATGCTTTCAAAATAGTTACTTTGTGTTATATGCGGATGATATGAAAATTTTTAAACCTGTACAGTCTTTATCTGATTGTATAGAATTACAAAGCGATCTTGATCATTTGTGCGCGTATTGTGAATCAAATTTACTCTCCTTAAAACATTTCTAAGTGTCACTCAATTACATTTACTAGAAATAAAAATAAAATCATCTATTCTTACAACTTGAATAATAAACCTTTACAATCTACATCTACATGTAAAGATCTAGGTGTTTATTTAGACAACAAATTAATTTTTGATAAGCATATCGAACACATAATATCAAAATCCTACAAGATGCTAGGTTTCCTATTAAGAATATGTAAAGTTTTCAAAAGTGCTAAAACTCTTGAAATGTTGTTTTGTTCATTGGTCAGAAGTCCACTGGAGTATGCGTCCCCGGTATGGAATCCTCAATATAAGGTGTACATAGATATAGTAGAAAGTATACAGAATAAATTCTCTAAATATTTATTCAAGAAATACAACAAAACTACAAATACATGTTAAGTTTACAAAAAAGACGCACATTATCAGATCTGCTGTTTCTGTATAACCTGCTAAATAATAAAATAGATAGTCCTGAATTGCTATCCACTATTGGTTTAAATGTCCCAATGAGGCGTACCAGGCACACTTCTCTTTTTCATATAGAATCCAATAACACTAATGCAGCGAGTAACTCACCAATTACTCGCGCAATCATAACTTATAATCACTATGAAAAATTACTACACTTAGACATTTTTCATGATTCCTTGCAAACATACAAAACTAATTTATTAAATTTCTTGGCGTGATATAATTGTTTTAAAATTACTTACACTTAACTTTTCATTAAACTTTAATCAGTCAGTTACAATTAGTGAGCATATAATTCTTGATTTCAAAATGTCTCCTTATCTCCCCCCCCCCCCCCCCACCCCCCCCCCCCCTCTTTTCTTCCTTTTTATTATTATTACTTCATTCATTCAATAATTAAGTTTTAAGACCGGTTCATATCTCAGGCGTAATTATCAAATGACATTCTATGGACTTACGTAATAGGTACATAACCATGTAATAATTTAATTTAACATACCTTATAATCTGTATTATAATGTACTGTGTATGTCTTGATAAACAAATAAATAAATAAATAAATAATGAACAAAATAATTTTAGCCATTTGAGAGGAGAAACGATCTTCATTTGGATAAGGTTTTTTTTTAATTTTTAAGGCCCAAAAATATGTCTTTGTGATTTTTGCACTTCCTTCTTAGCCAATGTTTTGAACAGCATTACATTGACCATCATCTGCACATGCAGATGCTGATGATGGACACTGTGACACAGTCCGAAAGTTGGCAAAGAAAGAGGCAGCGTAACAGAAATTAATCACAATAAACATTATTATTTCTGATGGAAGCAAATATTCTGACGTAATGACGGGAGCTAAACAGAACTTTTTGCATAAATCTTTTTTTTTAATATAATATATATTTTATTAATAAATATAATCGCAATAGAAATACCTTAAAAGCAACGATTCGTTTAGTGTTTGTAAATTTGTAATTTTATGATTTATGAAAAAATAACTTAGAATTATTTAATGAGTGAGATCATCAGTAAAAACAAAGTAGGTATAATTAAATAAATCAGTTAACATGAAGAGAAAATTTGTAAAAAATGCTCATTATTGGTAGAATCGATGAGCTACTTTTTAGATATACAGGATGTTAAGGCTCTGCAACCGGCCTCGAAAAGAAGAAGATGGAGAGATACGAAATTACGAATGTTAGAGGAGAGCGCTAACATTTACAGCGACAAAATCGATGCGAAAATGTTAATAAAACACGATTCTTTTAAAATAGAGCAAAAATCTCGAGGGTATTATCTTGAACAGCAGTTAAAGAAATAGTGTGATTTTTTTCATACATATAACTTGTAAAATAACTGAAACAAACGTGTTTATAATAATTTTATATAATTTGGAATTTTATATAATTTTGAATTTTATATAATTTGCGTTTCGGCGCTGGAAAAGTCTAGATATTATCTTCAAGAATAACGTTTTTTTTAAGAGCTTTAAAACTTACCATCAGCCTTACTCAGCATGAAACCGTACCACGGCTCTGTAGCGTCTTGGTAGCTACACAGTGGAGTAAGCCTACACTGCTCAGGGTAAAAATCTTTACTCATCATCATAATCTTTCTCGACAGCTGTTATGATTTTTTTACGGTAGCAACACTGCTCCAAAGCTGAAAAACGCGGTCAATTTAGCATTTCGCGGCGTGTTGCCAACTTCACGTTTATTCATACGTCAACATCAGCCAATACGACATATTATTAGAGGAGCTTCAGCGAGATTGATCTGTGTTTGTTTACCGTTTCTAACGCAATTATAAACACTATCTCACCTCGTTTCTACCCCAGTACCGTATGGCACAAAGAGCTTGGAGATCGGTAGATACTTTGCCACCCCGTTTATTATTCACATCCAAATACGGCCGTACCAAATCAATCAAACGTGTCATGTTGACTTTGGTAAATCTATATTTACACCTAAAATCTCCTTCCGTAAATGCCGCAAATGGATCGTACCTTTTTTTTTAACCTTTTCCGTGGCCGTGGTGCACGAATGCCGCGAATACGGTCAATATTTGCCAAAGCTCCGTTCAAAACGTCAAGATTCTCATAAAAGTTCGCCATTTCGTCAGTTACAACGCACGGGGTACTGAGTTAACCCTGGTGATCGGGTGGTTTAAATTCTGAGAGTTACTATATCTTCCGTACAGCGACGCTGTAAGAACACGCGCATGCGCGCGATTAACCCACCATGTAGAGTAACAATTTCACCTAACCCGGTATTACTCCGAGATTGTATCTTATTTTGCGATGATGATGAGTAAGACTGACCGTGTTTAAGGGAAATATGTAATAAATCGGTAGAAATCCGGGTTGCCGGCCCTTAAGGGACGTACTTCTTCTTTTTCATCTTTCGTATGGTGGAGGGTCAGAGGGGGACATCTAGGTCTGCGAGCAACATTTTTGATGTTTTTTTTAACTAAAAACATTAAAAATCAGTAAGATTTTTTTAATCGGACGTTAGGGTCGGGTGAGGGGTTGGATTTTTACTCGGCTGAGTGACCGGTGACGACATATGGAAGAAAAAAATAAGTTTTTTTTTTTAAATCATCAAGAAAGTCACCGGAGACCAATTTTTTTTTTACATTTTTTACTTCAAATTATCTCAAGAATCAAGGTCAATTAAAGTACGTCTTTTAACACCCTGTAAAGTTTCAGTCTATAAAAATAGTTCGAAAATGTATCTTTATATTTTATCATTTTTTACGTGAATATGTTTTCAATATACAATTTTATGCAATGTTATTCTTCTAGTTGAGCTTTTAAAAAATAGGTACGAGGTAAATTAACAATTTTCCTGTGGGATCTTTCATTTGCTTCTGATTTTTGTGATTCAACAGCTAAAGTACACTACATACAGTCAAGCAGCTTCAATGCATTATTATACATTACAATTTATAACGACCAGTCTTAAAAAATAGAGTTGGACCCCTGAAGAATAATTAAGGGGTATTCTAGTCTAGAAGCATGATTCGTAGGTATTTTTTCAGGTGCAATAAAAAAACCAATAATATGTTTAATATCCATTATTTTGCCAAATATTTATAAAACATTTAAAAATGCATTAAAAAAATCAAACAAAAAATTTAAAAATCGTAAAACTTACAAGGTGATGAAGTGGAGGGTCTTAAAAAAATGGCGCGCCCTGTTTGACACGATTGCAACCCTCCTAGTAATTTGAAAAAAATAAACAAAATTAATTACAAATGCTGCTATGGCCCGAACTAAGGAAAAGTAGAAAAAAATTTTTTTTCGCAAAATGGCGGCTGTCTGAAATAAAAAGACATTTTTTACCAGTTTTTTTTACTTTTCCGAATTTTGGAAAAATAGTCAAAATTGATATTTTGTTATAGTTTAAGTTATCGCGATAGAGTAACGTATAGAGATATAACGTATTTCAAGTAAATTGATTTAGTAGAACTTGAGATATCGTGTCAACCGTCTCGAAAAATGTAGCTTAAAGTTTTGCTCTTTTTTTATTTATTTTTTTATAGACTACAATACCCCATTAAAATTTTAAATCAAGAGCCCTAGCTTTACTCAGAAAATATGTTAACATACTAAACACAACACTCTCGATCATTTAAATACTGTTTCTGCGAGAAATGTTACAATCTCAACTGGCTCAATACTTCCAGCTCTCGGCTTCCGGTCAAACCGGTGGCTTTTTAAAACTGGAACTGCATCGGATCAGCCGATTAAGCGGCGGGGAATTTTTGAATCCCCGGGCGCTTAATGGACCAAATCTCCAGGGTTCGGATTTTGAAATGGTGAACAGAAAGAGATGAACGTTCATTATTAGCTTAAGCGCAGGTTATTACCGGACCTTGTATTTTTCCGGAGTGAATTCAAATGGTTAGAATGGTGGGATAGGTTACATGTACATAAGTACTGATAGAATATTTATTGCAAGGTCTAGGAATATTATATGATTATTTAATACGAGAGTTCGCTTGGAATAGACAAATAATAATCGGTTTATCAATATGCTAACGGCGTCACCAAAATATTAAAAAAATTATAAAATTTTGCAATCAATCGAATATGTAAGCATAAAGTGCAAAAAAAGTCTTAAATGCCGTACTGACACCGTAAAAGAATCATATATTTCCATAGATATCCGAATTTTTATTTTTAATTAATGTTTTTGAATGTAGCTATTACTTTGTGGTTATCCATTATAGAAAAATGAAACAACACAACTTTGTATAAACCACTTATATAATGTGCAAATCCGACCGGTTTCGGAACAAACGTTCATTCGTCAGGGAAAGCTTATACTAATTTGACAGTTTAGAACAATGTTTTATTATGGTAGGGGTGGAGCCGTTGTTAGTTAATAATGTAGATTGGGTGGGTAGGTATTAGTGTAGAGTGGGTGGGTAGGGGAACACATCCATGATTGGGCTATATGACAATATTTTTTGTTTGTTGATAATAGATTCATTATTTTTAAGGGATTTTTTAATTTCCAAAGCTTCTAAGTTATCTAAACGTTTTCCTTTATGATTAATATGAAGAATATTTATCCCTGTGTTTTTTTTAAAACTATGGTTATTTTCAATGATATGGTTAGCGAACTCAGAAAAATTATTATTATTAAGACACCTTAAATGTTCTTCGATTCTGATTTCAAAATTACAACTCGTAATGCTAACCATATCATTGAAAATAACCATAGTTTTGAAAAAAACACAGGGATAAATATTCTTCATTTTAATTATAAAGGAAAACGTTTAGATAACTTAGAAGCTTTGGAAATTAAAAAAATCCCTTAAAAATAATGAATCTATTATCAACAAACAAAAAAATATTGTCATATAGCCCATTCATGGATTTGTTCCCCTACCCACCCACTCTACACTAATACCTACCCACCCAATCTACATTATTAACTAACAACGGCTCCACCCCTACCATAATAAAACATTGTTCTAAACTGTCAAATTAGTATAAGCTTTCCCTGACGAATGAAAGTTTGTTCCGAAACCGGTCGGATTTGCACATTATATAAGTGGTTTATACAAAGTTGTATTGTTTCATTTTTTTTATTAATGTTTTATAATTATTTCTATAAAACACAATAATTTACCAGGTCCTGTACTTTTTACGCCGATTCATAAAAAAATGAGTCATTTCGTTACCTTGGTTAGAGCCACACTTCGTAAAATGTTCTTAGGTTCAAAGTCCTTATCATTGAAAGATGGAGTTAACACCCTATCCAACCAAGATGACGATTTGTATCATGAAAACGAGCGATTTTGACGACTCTCCAATTAAATTGAGAATCTTTATATAATCTTCCTCACCGTGTCTCTGAAGATGAGATGAAGTTTTTGTAAAAGAGTGAGTTTTGAATTCAGTTTTGAAATAAAGAACTTGAATAAGGAACTCCAGTGAAAAATATTATGGCTTTAAAAAATATATTCATATAGACCAATAAACGCTGATTCTGAATAAGCATACAAGTTTTATTTAATAATATTATTATTTAATAATTTATTTAATATATATATTTTAATCGGGTCATAGAAACACGCCGTCAAGTTTGTATTATTTAAATGTTTAGTGGTGACGTCACTGAACACCGTAAAGTCATTGTATGGGAATGTAGGTATGACACAATCAAGCCATCGTATTAACAACGTTTCCTCTTATTCGTTTATTTACAAACTGTTCATAGAGATTTAGTTGTGTTGTTTATTGAAACATTATTTAGGCCTCAATAATTCAGTTTAAAAAATAACGGTATCTCTTATTAGTTTATCTCTATTATTGAAAATATTCAAAAACTACTGCAAAAAAAAAATACTATTGCTACTCTAGGGAGAATACTTCGAACTCTGAATTTTAAAATGACGCCAGTTGAACAGCTGATTGTCCGATCTTATAGTAACTTTTCTGGAGCGATGACGTCACATAATTCACTACACACACGGTGGTTTTTGGGGGATCATGAAAAATTAAAATTTTGACAATTATTTTAACGATTAAAACTAACTCTAAAAATAAAAATAAATATGCAGTTATTTAAGTTAGAAGGTCATTATTATTTAAAAAAAATTATAAATTGTACTGGAGTTCCTTATTGTACAAGAATTAAAATGTCATTTTAAAAGAATCTTAGTAAATAATCCTGGCTTTTCTGTTTTCCATTCTAATCCAAAGGAAGCAGAAAACATGCTGGGTACTGTTGGTTATTGTTTAACCACAAAACAATGGGGTTTTGTTAATTCAACTTTGTATTTCAACCTGCAGATAAAATGCTAATTATAGCCCATTGAGGCAACTGGCAATCATTATGAGATTTATTAGAGAACACGCACAAGTGGTTCATTTCACTTTAAATATATGTTATTATTCACCCCAGCGTTTAAAAATGATTTATTTATTTATTTACGCCTTGAAGGCATTTACGTACATACATTATTATAAATATATATGTTGTCAAGGATATAATAATAAGCGGTTAGCGGTTAATATGTAACATAATAAACTGAACATTAAGAATATGAGCAGGTACAATACAGATAGGTATGTTATTTAATTATCATGTAAGGTTGTACAAACGAGTTCAATTAGTTTAAGCATAATAAGAGTAAAACAGACGCGCTTAAGGTACTATAAAGGTTTATAGAGGAATGTTTGTTGATATTATTATAAACTTAAACCTGCATAGTTTGTTCTAAAGCAAGTTTTAAGGAACATAGCTAAATTAACAGAGCGATTGACGGTAGGTATTAAGTTGCATTTACATAAAAAGTTATACAAATGAGTTCGATAAATTTATAATATGATAGTTTAATAACAAGACTACAAAAAACTAACTTATTCGGTAATCTATACATAAGGATTTTGTTATTATTTATATTTTTGAATGTAGCTATTACTTTGTGGTTATCCATTATAATAAAATGAAACAATGCAACTTTGTATAAACCACTTATAAAATGTGCAAATCCGACCGGTTTCGGAACAAACGTTCCTTCGTCAGGGAAAGCTTATACTATTATTATTATTATTATTAGTATAAGCTTTCCCTGACGAAGGAACGTTTGTTCCGAAACCGGTCGGATTTGCACATTTTATAAGTGGTTTATACAAAGTTGCATTGTTTCATTTTATTGTTATTATTTATTTATTTATTTATAAACGCCCTTTTTCGGGGCTTTTACATATGAATAGTAAGAAATATAGAGTATTTATTGTACATAACTGAACTGCCTTCGTAACAATATTTTATATTTGTTTAAAGATAAATTGTTTCCCTCCATTAGTATTCTGGGTAAAGTGGAATACATATGGTAGTTAGTTCCAGAATTACTGCACTGAAATAAATCCTGACTTCTAGTATTACGTAGTGGAATCCGGAAGCTTACAATTTGAGCAATACCGGACTGTCAACTAAATCATTTAGAATTTTATACAGAAATACCAAGTCAGTGGAAAGTTCTTCTGTCTGACAATTTGAGCATATTCATATCATTCAAAAAAGTATTGTAGTTCAACATAATTGCTGGAATACCCATTTTAAAATTAAGAAAACGTAAGAATTTGTAATTATTGTGTCGATCTTGAGGAGACCATCGACTAGGTACATTATAATCAATAATATCTTATCCTATTAATTAATAATATTATAAAGGCGAGAGTTTTTATGGATGTCTGGATGTATGGAAGTATGTTTGTTACTCTTTCACGCAAGAAATACTGAATGGACTTTAAAAATTCTTTCAATAATAGAAAGCTACATCATTTGCGAGTAATATAGGCTGTATATAATGGTAAGCTCTGGCGTTATGAAATAATTTATCATACGTTTTGTGTCCCTAACAAAATCGAGTTATTGCAAACGTCAGAAGAAAATTGGGATGGTCCGACGCTCTGTGGAGAACCCGCTTGCACAGCGCGGGTGTAAACTGTGCGACCTAAAGTTTAAGTTTAGACTTACGGATTTCAATACTTCGTTTGTGTGAAAACACTATGAAACAAACCAATTGTTGCCTTGGAAACGATGTTTTTTTTTTGGCAATTTACCCTAAAATGAGTGCTTCGTTGGCGTCGTAGTTAATACCAATCTCTAAAATGAATCGCCGAAATGTATGTTTGCGCATAACTTCCGAACGACTGCACCAAATTGGATAAAAAAATTTGTTCGTTATTTCGTATAAAACTACTGTTGAGCTCTGGCTTTATGAAATTTGTACAAAAAATTGTAATATGTGGCACGCGAGCAGTTTGCAAACTGAATGTACCGGGAATGAATGTTTAGAATGCGAGTGGGGGGTGGGGAGAGGAGGGAGGGGGGAAGGGGAGGAGCAGTGGCGTGCACAGAGTTTTAGTGAGCTAGAGTGCTAAGATTGAAAAATTCGACGTAATTGATGTTGTAGCCGAAAATGATATGTATTTTTTTTCGAAATTTCAATTTTTTGTATGAAGATTTTTTATTCAGGGTAGGCATACCTGTAGGTGATTTCTGTGCACGCCCCTGGGGAGGAGGGTGGGTGGAGGGGAGAGAAGGAAGGTGGAGGAGGCGGAGTGGGAATCCCCCTAATACCATGCGAGCGGAGCTTTGAATTCAGTTTTGAAAAAAGAACTTGAATAAGGAACTCCAGTGAAAAATATTATGGCTTTAAAAAATATATTCATATAGACCAATAAACGCTGATTCTGAATAAGCATACAAGTTTTATTTAATAATATTAAACGCAGAGTTTTTAAAAAATTATTAAAAAGTCCGCTTTTAATCGGGTCATAGAAACACGCCGTCAAGTTTGTATTATTTAAATGTTTAGTGGTGACGTCACTGAACACCGTAAAGTCATTGTATGGGAATGTAGGTATGATACAATCAAGCCATCGTATTAACTATGTTTCATCTTATTCGTTTATTTACAAACTGTTTATAGAGATTTAGTTGTTGTGTTTATTGAAACATTATTTAGGCCTCAATAATTCTGTTTAAAAAATAAAGGTATCTCTAGAGAGAGGGAAGGTGGAGGAGGCGGAGTGGGAATCCCCCTAATACCATGCGAGCGGAGCCGCTGGAAAAAGCTAGTATTATAATAATTAAATGCTTTTGTAAAAAAGATATACATTTTTTTAAAGATTGCTGACAAAATTCATTCCGATGAATTCGCGATTAAGTGATAAAATAAATGGAAATTAAACCACCGTGCTATGAAAGCCAGTATAAACGCATAAGGAGGCAAGCGCCACAGCTCATCTCGTATCCATCGATGCTGAAAAGAAGTTAACTTATATGTGCCTGCAACAATTACACCCGTGGGAGATCCACATTTTTATGCTCCGAAAGCGAGAACTTCTGCCTATCAGAATGCACCAATCAACAAAGCGACTCGACTGCACGATTCTGCTTTGACCATCGAAATTTTTGACGCCACTTACAGACAGTTCAACAACTGTCTTTTGATATATGTTATGAAATATTAAAACTGTCCCCGTGGCCTTTGTATACTTACATGTAATACAAATTTGTTATCATCTTCGTAATATATTGGTATGTAACCGTTTTATGGAGAACGTGAGAAATAAATAAATAATTTAAAATTTTTTTAAATAAAAGTGATGAGTACTATAATTTTTATCTTCCAGTTAACAAAGCATTTGCTCTAAGCATCTCTGTTTACGCCAATTATCACCACCAGGATTTAACAACCCTAGCGAAAATCGAAGACATTAGCGCAATCAAGCTTTACAACATCTTACCGGAGAATGAAGAATAATTTATCAGTACCTACCTTCCCATATTTAATACAGAGTCTCGTAATAATTGAGTGTAGTACTTATTAATTATTTGACATTATTATCGGGAGAGGTGTTGCAAGGAGATGTTCTTTATTAACCTACTTTATGCTAAGCAACAATCATGTACTTGTGTGTATGTAGATTGCAGGTGCTTAGACGATCCCGCGTCTTTGTTTGAACCTCCGTAATACTAAGCAGCTTAGCGGAACAAAGCTTTTACGAATTTTGTGTCGTTAGGAGCCATTTTAGCATCACAGTGTACGTAACAGCGTAGAAACATTGTAATAATATGTTCGTGTTGTACAATGTACATTGAGCAATGTATATGCTTTGTTCATGAAAGGTATTGTTTAGAGGAAATGAGAAGTACTTCGCTGTGCTTTGAGATGGCTTATGACTAAGATAGTCGCTACGTAACACCTTAGACTGTTTTAAGACTTGCAAAGTTCATTTTTCAGAATATTCGAAAGGAAGGAAATTTTAAAAAGAAATCATTATTTTTTTACATATTTGTAGAATTTTTAAGTTGTGAAAATTAACTCTACCATTTAAACAGAACTAAAATGAATAAATTAATACTATAGTATTTAGTCAGAATCCGAAATTTCAGCCGATTCGGCTCCATGTAGCCAGAAACAAAGGTTTTTAAAGTTCGTTTAGAAGGAATGCCAGATGATAGGATACTAAAAAGCAAATTTTGAGATTGACTGATTGATTAAAAGATGTGGACTGATTGCTTACAATAAGATCAGAACAGGGTTGGAGAACTGTTGATTATTAACCGAGGACTAGATAAGAATATTATAAAGAGACCGAAGCCGGCGATGGTTTCTAGAGGAATCCAAATCCCATTTGGGATATCGATTTAAAATATGATACTATTTGAAAACTTGAAATATCAATATTGTATCGATAAAAATTAAAGTTTTTTCTCACACAAAGGATTTTAATTGCACTGAACATTGAGCTATTCTGAAATGATTATGTTTGAACACTTGAATTATCAATTTTTCGATTTAATAATCAAAGAGATAAAAATATTTAATATCCGTAAATTATTTATATTGCAAATTATGAAATATGTATTTAAAACCAAAAATTGTTTCGTTAAAAACGAAAATAGAGTTAGCAAAAGGACTAATAATGTGTTTCCAAATCAAAACCAAATTAATGCAAATACATGGCAGTTTTATTGGTCCTCGTACATTTCATCTTCTACCAAAACACATTCAAATGATAGATACAATATGAATTTACATAAAAGAATTAAAATTATGGCTAAATGATGCAGATGTTGAAACACTTTTTTTACAAACTCTATGTAAACCTTCATGCTTTTACAATTCTACTGTAACTTCAAGACTAACTTTATTTATCTTCTTGAAAACGTAACAAAAAATCAACTAACTTGTATGTTGACGGCGGGCATAGTGCAGCGGTAAGGCGCTTGACTTGCATTCCGAAGATCGCGGGATCGAATCCCGGCGTGGCAAATAAATTTTATTTGATTAATTTGTATATTTCACAATTTATTCATTTAAAATAACATATAGTTTATTTGCGGCACGTTCCAGAGTGGAAGATACTCTCAGTATCACCCTGGTGTAAGACCACCATTCAGAATTTCTGCCGTGTTTGGTGACCAGATCTGAATAGTCAGGTACTTTCCCACCTTCCTCTTCCCTATCTCCTTCCCCTCCCCACTGCCTTCAGCCTCACAACATACCCCAATTGGGGATGCCATAGTCCCACTGGCTCCAGACGGGAGCAGCTGGGACTCTTGTGCGGTATTCATGTAAAAAAAAAAAAGTTTCACTTTGTTTCTAAAATATTTTCGAAGATACATTACCTATATTTTTAAACTTTCACTTTGAAATTAACATTTTTTACTTGTACCACTAACTTATTGGTGTAATTTAGCACTTTAGCTCATATAACCTGTAGCAGGTAGCTACCGGCTGCGTCCCACATAATGTTAACAACGCATTTTTGTTCCCGAGGTTGGCACGCCTCAGTTTCTGGGTTTGCTAGTTCGAGAATTAACCGCAAGCGTCAGTTGTGTGGAGAGACCGTGCTGGGAGGGAGTTCGTGTCCAGCGCCCGTAGTTTGGTGGAATTCTGGTAACTTCAAACACGTGTGAGATAAATGAATATTATTATTTTAGATTAATGGTTTCACTGTTTATAATTTATGTCGGGATGTTTTTCCCTGGCTGGCGCCCTGTTAAATTTAAATTCTCTATAGCCTTGACGGCATTAACTTCTTACTGATAGCAATCTAAATCTTTTACCTCTATCAGGTCATTACCTGACACGCGCTGAGATTATTTTTCTTGCTCTACCTTGTTCATTAGGATGCATATCAATAAATGTCCTTGTACCATATCAGACTTATTATTATTTTATTTAATATTGTGCCTTTGGTTCCTACTTGCCGGTGAGAGATGTAGGTAGTTGCACACAGTCTTATCACGCAGTTATCGTGTTACAAACCCACGCACAGGCAGCGCCTTAGTGGATTCCCATTATCTATCTTTTGTCTTATATATATTTTTTTGTTTTTACATTATTTGTATCTTGTGTTATGTTATACATATTAAGAAAATATGTAAAAAAATTACCTTTGAAATGTATCAAGATATAATGGGAAAAAATAAAAATAACATGTGTTTTATTATATTGAACATAATTTGAGATATTCTGAAAAAATACTCTGGAATCAACAATCTAAATAAATCTGTTGCATTTTAGGGTAACAGACTAGACCAGAACAATCTAAGTTACCCGGCAAGATTCAACAAGACTGTCTTCAGTATTTGAGCATTGAGTAATAAATATCCTTCGTTTTTATCGGTGGGATATATTTGGTCTTTAATTCGAGAGGCGCTCCTATGATGTAAAAGCTGTATGCGCTTGCAATTTTCCAAAATTCGTTTCTCCATCTTGTTACGCTGTAATTAAGCGTTGAGTATAATACTGTATGGTCTATGTTTTCACCACGAACTTTACGGTATTACCGAGCGCCAAAATACTGCTTTGTGCAGAATTATGCCCGTGGTGAAATAAAAACATGAAACTACATCTCAGGAGGGGGCATAGGTATGTGATCTCCAGCGTGTTAGGGTATTAAATAAATACAAGTATCTCATTTCCAATTTAAATGTTAAAGAACTTTTATATTATTTTAATAATATCAGGTACAATAAAACGTAAAGTGACTCTACTCACCCTCAGGGACCGATTGAGGTTATACTATCTAGCTATTTCACTATATTCCTGACCGAACCGCGTCTCGTAGTTCGCCACAGGATGATGGGCAGGACCTCCAGCCGATTCTCATCTCGGCCAGTCCGCAACAGGATAATCGGCAGGACCTCCAGCCGATTCTCGTCTCGGCCAGTCCGCAACAGGATAATCGGCAGGACCTCCAGCCGATTCTCGTCTCCACAGATCGCATCAGGTTAAACGGCCAGTTCGCAACAGGATGATTGGCAAGACAGGACTCTCAGCAAAGCAGGGCTCCAAGGGAAGTGGAACTCCAAGGGAACGATGTTATGGGGCTTACGCAGCAAGCAAGCGGGACCGTTAGTATTTCCGCACGTGCATTTTCTCTAATACAAGCCGGTGAGCGGAATTATTCTTCTCCACGCGTTTAAAAAGGCATTCTTATTGTCGGCACCCGACAAGTACATACCGGCGCGTCTCGTGTGGCGAAAATACTCATCCCGATCGCCTTGATAACTTTACGGTAAACTTCTCGTAATATAAGAACTACCGCGGAGAGCAATCTCGCGACATTATTCAATAAAACTTTGGTGCACTTTCGCATCCTGAATCAGAGATCGTTCCACATTAATTATTACGTGCCAATCGACTGAAATTTAAATCTTCGTCCCTTTTAATAACTTAATACTATCCGACTGTCACAGCCATGATCTGGCCCAAAAGATCATGCCGGCGAGAGTGGGTTCCATTACCGGACCCGGAAAAGAAAAAAAACTCCCCCTTCCATAACGACTTGTGTTGCCAGTCCTCCTGTTGTAACTATCAACAATTAATTCACTCAATAGTTCGTGCCGCTAGGTTCGACGTTATAAAGCAGTGTTCATATTTTAAAATAAGAAAAGGTAATGATTTCAGCACTGCTTCATAACATTACCCCCCGCGCCACACAAATGTTTGCCCTCAAACATGTTTCGATTAACTAACAAATTCCTAAGCTATTCCGGTCAATCCTCAGGGTGTTCTAAAAAAGAAATTATAAAATACACATGAATAAAAATGAAAAAGTGAATCATCAAATGTGGTAGGCACACCATGTTAAACTTAAAATTGATGATAGCAAAAGCTAATAGTGATAGAAAAAGAAAAATCAAATAAATACGAATGAGTTCATTATGATTCCAATCGCACCCATGTTGTCCGGCAAGATGGTGGCTTCACAATGCAGTCATTCAAGACCAACACTTAAAACTAGAAGAACTTAATCTAAAGAACAATGTGAACTAATGTTCCGTGAACGGGGTCCGCAAACACCCACAGCATTGAAAATACTGGGTGAGGAACAGCTGACTTTATGTCTTGGACTACCGTTAACGTTACATCTACAGCATAAACAACATTAATTATGTAAGTATAAACACTAATCAGTGGACAACACATCCTTAACCTTAATTATACCTATGTGTGTCCAGCACATTAATTAAACACCACCATATGCATTAATGCATCACTGACCCATAATAGGGTTTTAGAAAGCCATTTAGGCAACACTTTAGGGTGCAAGCAACCCTCACTTCACTGAATTTACGTCCCTTTTAGGAGATATAAGAAATGTTCACTACGAAGAGTTTCCTATTCTACCTAAATCGGTCGTTCGAGCGAGTATATGAAGTGAAGTAGTATTGTAGGTACTAAGACTAATCAACGAATTTTATAAAATAATATATGTATCACTAAACTATTCTTTAAGTATACTCACAAGCATGTGAGTTGTTATTACGTGTTGAATTCACAACATTTCAAAGAATTTATTTATATTTGAAAACAATCATGTTTCAGATGGGAAGAGATAAACAGAAAAACAATGCTCAAAACACAAAGAGGTGTAGGGCTGGCATCCCTGTGTGTTCCGAGTTAAAACTTAAGAATAAACACAAAATTCAATAACCATGAACGCAGTTCAATGGGATGTACCCTGAACACAAGGGGAAGTGGGCATGTGTTCCCCTTGTATTCGAGGTTAACAAACATAATAGACAAAAGGAAAATAAATTATGTCATTTATTTTGTTATTTTGCTCGTGCTCAGTCCAAAAATTATACAAAATTTATTCCAAATAAATTACAGATTATTACGCCTAACGAAAGCGAAAACTTATAAAACAACTCGAGTAAATCTTACCAGAGTGGAATTTGATTGCAATGAATCATAACAAACTACGTGAGTTTGCGTAAACGCGCCCCAAGAAAACCTGAATGAACAAAAGAAATATTCCTATGACAGGATTTTGACTGTCAGAATGTCGGGTCGTTTCAACTCGGTTGATCAGGCCGGGTTAAAACTCCCAGGCATCAAATATTAGCTAACAGATATGATAATTTGCAGTACTCGGTAGGGATGGCCAGACCCTCCGAAGTATTGCCACAATAAGACTATACCGGTATGTTATTTGATTTTACTATGTCTTTCACATGAAAATCACCCGCAACTTTTCCGTTTAAGTCTGCAAGTGTATAAATTAAGTTGGATTTTTTCTTTACTACCACGTTCTGAACAAACCGGGGTGCCAATTTTTGTGCGAAATAATTCAATGCGTTAGATTGCGCAAAATTCCTCCGCCACACCACATCACCAACCTGATAGGTAATGTGTTTTCTGCGCAGGTTGTAATGGTCAGCTCCTTTTTGAAAAGCTTTAAGAAGAGCATTCGAGACTTGCTCATAAACCGATGACAACTCTTCCAATTTCTGTGCATAAACCTTAGGTTGAGCACCAATTTGCGAATTGGTTTCCTCATCCGCTATTGGATTACGGTGCAGATCACCGTCTAGTATCTGCTCCCGACCATGCATCAGAAAATAAGGTGTATAACCTGTAGCGCAGTTTACCGTGTTATTCATCGCTGATTGAACTTGCGGAAGAAATTTAGACCAGTTTCGGTGGTCTGATTCAACTAAGATGGATAACGCCGTGCCCAGGGTTTGATTATAACGTTCGACTACGTTGTTTTGAGGCGTATAAGATGAATTGTAAAATGGTGGCGGCATGTTATAACTATTAAGTAATTCTTTAAATTCTTTCGAAACAAATTGACGACCATTATCACAGACGATAGTTCGTGGTACGCCGTGAACAAGAAAGATGTTTTCTTCTAAGATTTTTATTATGCTTCTCGCGGTGCCATTGCGCAGCGGAAATAGCCATGTAAATTTAGAAAAAACGTCTACACATGATAGAATTACGGTAAAACCTGAGTAACTCCTAGGTAAAGGACCTACCAAATCTATCGACAACATTTGCATGGGTCTTGTGACCTTTTTTGGGTTTGAGGAGATTCCGTTAGGTGGGGCTGTACTTATTTTGTGGGCCTTACAGACTGTACAACGATTAACAAATTGCTTAACATCCTTGTACATATTAGGCCAATAGTAACGCAATTGCACCTTTTTGTAGGTTTTGAATACCCCAGGATGACAAGCTCGCGAAGATTCATGTAAATTAGATAGAATTGCCTGTCTACCTTCTTGCGGAACTACTTTTTTCCAGGCAGTATCCTCGCACAGAGCTAGACGAGTCTTTGTGTGTCGGAACAATTCATTATTACGTATTTGAAAGTTCTGGAATCGTTGTGGGAATTCTTCGCATCCTTTCCAAGCTTTCAAATACCACGTATCCTTTGTATTATCAATGTCCACACCTGTTAATACGGCAAGGTCCATTCGTGAGAGTACGTCTGGAACAACATGCTGTGTCCCTTTGCGATGAACAACGTCAAAAGAAAATTGTGAAAGGCGAGAGCTCCACCGTGCAAGACGGCCACTAGGGTTAGACAAGGACCCTAGCCATTTCAAGCTTGAGTGGTCAGTAACTACCGTAAAATGAGCTCCTTCTATATAAGGTCTAAAGTGAGTCACCGAGTCTAGCACAGCTAGGAGTTCCCGTTCAGTGATGCCATAATTGCGTTCATGCGCATTTAAGCAACGTGAGTAATAAGCAATGGGATGCTCTTGCCCGTCCACGTTCTGAATCAATACCCCTCCAATTCCCGCCGAGCTCGCGTCGGTGTGGATAGAGAAAGGCCTGGTGAAATCCGGGCAGCATAAAACTGGAGCCGTCGTCAACGCGCGTTTTAAATCATTGAAAGCAGTTTCAGCTTCCTGGGACCACTTGAAATTGCTGATTCCATTTTTTGAACCTGTGAGTTTAGTAAGAGGGGCAGCTATTCCCGAAAATCCTTTAATGAATCTCCTAAAGTAACCGCACAAACCAATGAATGCCCGGATTTGTTTCGCATTTTTCGGGACTGGGAAATTTTTGATGCTTTCTATTTTTATTGGATCCGTACGGAGACCCTGCGCATCTACTAAATACCCTAAATATTTAAGTTCAGATTTGCCGAACTCGGATTTTTTAAGGTTTATTGTAAGGCCTGCGTCTCGCAAACGTTCATATACACGATTCAACAGATTAAGATGTGAATCCAGGTCTTCTGATATCAAGATCAAGTCATCCAGATAGCAAAAAGCATTATCGTCAAATTCCGGACCAAAAAGGACATCTGCCAATCTTTGCAACTCACTAGGGGCGTTTTTCAGTCCGAAAGGCATACGGGTGAACTCAAACAAACCCCGTCCAGGTACGACGAAAGCTGTCTTCTCGCAAGAGTCCTTGTCTAAGGCAATTTGCCAAAAGGCCTTTGAAAGGTCTATAGAAGAGACGTACCTAGCTCCACCTAGCTTGTCTAGAATCCGCGATATATATGGCAAAGGGTACGCGTCGCGAATCGTGACATTATTAATTTTGCGAGAGTCTAAGCAAAAACGACCTGTACCGTCCTTTTTTGTAACGATCAATACCGGACTCGACCATGGAGAACGTGAGGGACGTATAACTCCTAATTTTAGCATTTCATCTACTTCTGCTTCCAATTGTTTTTGTCTTGCTGGAGATAAAGGATAATACCTCTGTTTGATCGGAGGCCCTGTCGTATTAATTTTGTGCTTGACTAAATGCGTTAGACCTAAACCGCGCTTTTCGAAAGAAATCGATTCAAATTTTTTAATAATAGCAGAGAGTGACCGACTCTCTGAGGGACTTAGAGATGAGGCTGGCTGAATTGCCCGCAACCCATTGATTTTGTTTTCCGAAGAATGACAAATAGCTTTTGGAAGCAGCTCCGGTGCGATATGGAATTGCTTCCAAAAGTCTATACCTAGGATAAACGATGGTGACAATGTCGGGATGACGTAGAAAAGAATTGTCCGGGTAATTGATTTGTACGTCACCGGCAACGACATTGTACCCAGGACAGGCTGACTCGCACCGTCCGCTGTTGATACACAAAAATTAACCTTAACTAATTCTACACCTAATTTAATAAAAATTTTATAACTATCACCTCCCAAACACGATAATGAGGCGCCACTGTCCAACAGTGCGCTGTAAAAATTGTTTATTATATATACATTTACATACGGACGACCATCGTTTTCAATCTCCATCCCCTGTGGCAGTGGGCCCACTGTTCCAGACGATGGGACCGAAAGAAACTGATGTACTAGTCGGAGCCAACTCTTCCATTCCCGATTCCTCTGCGCATAGGATGGGACGTGGTAAGAGAGACTCCGCCCTAGTTTTCCGACTTACTGTTATTAAATCTTCCTTTAACTGCTCCCACTTTAGAATTATTTCCCGCTGCGGCTTTTTTCCTACAGTCAGCCACAACATGTCCCGGTTTATTACAATATATACAAACTTGAGTCTTAACAAAGGTTCTAGAAGTTCGTTCAGTATTTTGATTATTTGTATTGAACGAAGACGAAGGTTTGTTATTGTTGCAACCAGCATTGGTATTAACGTAGTTACGCCCAGCATGACTATAACTATTACCATTAAACGACCGTCTATAGTTATTCTGAGAGAACCCAGTACGTCTATCAGTACCGGTATTACTGTTTGTCAAAGTTTTATTAGTAGGCACGAATCTATCCTCTTTATTAGTACCGTAGTTTTCATTAGATTTTTTTGAAAAAGAAGTTGAAGAAGTAGCAAATTCCTCTGGTGGTGTCGCATAAGACTCTAAGTTCCCTGCGTAGATTGTTAACTGATCGAATGTATCTATATCTCTAGAAACTAAAATGTTAGTGTACATTGGCAGCAACGCCTTTTTGGCAAGTCGCAAAAGTTCCTGCTCAGGAAGTTTAGCTTCCAACATGTTATTTAGGGATTTCATCCTAAGGGAAAATTCAAGTACCGACATACCTTTGGGTTGCCTCATATTGAAAAGTTTAACTTTTAAATCTGTTTGTAGGTCATTTGCCTCAAATTGATTGATTAAAAGTTTAGACAGCTCGTCCCATTTCAATTCTGAGTGATATATTGACCTGAACCAAAGTAATGCTAGGCCATCTAGAAGATCAGGAAAAACGCGTACCAGATTATCATGACTAAAATTTTTTGTCCTACATTTTTCTTCAATCAATAAGAGAAATTCTCTTATGCTTGATTTACCGTCAAATTTAATCTTCCAATTTTCTACATTGATGGAGGGTGATTCTCTATAAATAATTTTTGTATGTTTAATTATTGTAGGGTTGTGAACGGTCCTACTCTCTGAATCTGAATCAGAAGAATCCATATCTATTTCTGATATTGTTGGCATCTTAAGGGCTTTATTATATGCACGCGCCTGCGAGCGCAGCGCGTGAGAGGTGGTTGCCGGTTCGAGAGAACGACTTGATAGTTCTCTTATGAGATCCTCTTTAGAAGCGTTGTTGACGTTCGAAATAGGAGTTGACATTGTTATTGATGACGTACAATATTGATTGTTGATGATGTAAAAAAAAATTTTTTTTTTTTAAGTACGAGGGAAAAAAAAATTTTTGGCAACCCTGATTTTCGAAAAAAAAAAATCGAGATATTAATGTGTTTAGTCGATTTAATTTAAAATTGACAATAAAAATCGTGGTTACAAAATAAAATCCCACATTTGAAATACTAAAAAAAAATATTTTTTTTTAATAAAAGAAAAATATCCCAACAATTTAGTTAAGTATGTCAAACTATTTCACCGTATAAGATGTACTCGTGTTGTTGATAATTTATGACACTCTTGTGCATAATGGAATTTAACGGAATAGATTATAAATTTAATCTCATTAATTACCATTCACTTGATTATAATGAATTATTTATTTAGTTTACTAGTTCATTTAAATTTGTATTAAGAATTCATCTACGATATAAACACAACATACCGTAATCTGTCACTTTTGACATTCGCTTCTCCACAATAAACATCAACTTGCATAGATGATGTTTACCTTTTATCATAAACCTTCAACCATAGACAATAAAATTTTTTTTTTTGAATAAATATATACTTTTTTTTTCAAACTTATCATAGAAGAAGCATTGTCTATGATTGAAACCTGACACTTCTATGAAAATATCATTTCAAAAATTGAGGTTATGTTGACATGTTGACAATGTAACCACACACTGGGATACTGAGCACGAAAAAATACAAAACATGACCAATGTAAAACACCAAACACCAACGTAACCCGCAGGAGATCAAATAAACGAGCTAAACCACGTTGGGCGCCAATTTGTTACGCTGTAATTAAGCGTTGAGTATAATACTGTATGGTCTATGTTTTCACCACGAACTTTACGGTATTACCGAGCGCCAAAATACTGCTTTGTGCAGAATTATGCCCGTGGTGAAATAAAAACATGAAACTACATCTCAGGAGGGGGCATAGGTATGTGATCTCCAGCGTGTTAGGGTATTAAATAAATACAAGTATCTCATTTCCAATTTAAATGTTAAAGAACTTTTATATTATTTTAATAATATCAGGTACAATAAAACGTAAAGTGACTCTACTCACCCTCAGGGACCGATTGAGGTTATACTATCTAGCTATTTCACTATATTCCTGACCGAACCGCGTCTCGTAGTTCGCCACAGGATGATGGGCAGGACCTCCAGCCGATTCTCATCTCGGCCAGTCCGCAACAGGATAATCGGCAGGACCTCCAGCCGATTCTCGTCTCGGCCAGTCCGCAACAGGATAATCGGCAGGACCTCCAGCCGATTCTCGTCTCCACAGATCGCATCAGGTTAAACGGCCAGTTCGCAACAGGATGATTGGCAAGACAGGACTCTCAGCAAAGCAGGGCTCCAAGGGAAGTGGAACTCCAAGGGAACGATGTTATGGGGCTTACGCAGCAAGCAAGCGGGACCGTTAGTATTTCCGCACGTGCATTTTCTCTAATACAAGCCGGTGAGCGGAATTATTCTTCTCCACGCGTTTAAAAAGGCATTCTTATTGTCGGCACCCGACAAGTACATACCGGCGCGTCTCGTGTGGCGAAAATACTCATCCCGATCGCCTTGATAACTTTACGGTAAACTTCTCGTAATATAAGAACTACCGCGGAGAGCAATCTCGCGACATTATTCAATAAAACTTTGGTGCACTTTCGCATCCTGAATCAGAGATCGTTCCACATTAATTATTACGTGCCAATCGACTGAAATTTAAATCTTCGTCCCTTTTAATAACTTAATACTATCCGACTGTCACAGCCATGATCTGGCCCAAAAGATCATGCCGGCGAGAGTGGGTTCCATTACCGGACCCGGAAAAGAAAAAAAACTCCCCCTTCCATAACGACTTGTGTTGCCAGTCCTCCTGTTGTAACTATCAACAATTAATTCACTCAATAGTTCGTGCCGCTAGGTTCGACGTTATAAAGCAGTGTTCATATTTTAAAATAAGAAAAGGTAATGATTTCAGCACTGCTTCATAACAATCTCTTTACACTCTCGCACTTCATTGTTTAGCATTTCCAAAAGGGGTGTCGTAGTTCCACTGACCCGAGAAGCTGCTACAAAATCTTTTGCACAGAGTGAAAACTCTGAGCAAAAGGTTTTGTAGCAGCCTGTTTTAAGTTCCTTCGATTATTATTACGCAGACAAGGCAGTACAAGAAGCGTAAAGCAACATTTACAATAACGGCCCACTAAAACACAACAGTGCTGATGAACGCAAATGCTATTAACGACGTGTTCGTAAATTCCAATTGCGGAGTTATAAACACAGGCGATTTCAGCCCTGCTGGCTTTGAATAAATTTTCAATAATCCCTTACATCTCCCCCGCCTACATCGGCCCGCAATAACCGTATATTGTTTTTCCAATAGATTAAATATTGCAATTATTATCCAATTACCTACCCTAGCCAAAAATACGATGCGAGGGGTTATGATTAAAAAATGAGACTGTCAATATTAAAATTTATATAACAAGTATTAGTGAAATTTGTTTGCATTTGGCGATTATATTAATTGGGATAAAAGGTTCCACGTTTCTACTATCAAAATGCAACGTAATTATAACGCTTGAAGAGATCAAAACCAAAATTACTTGCTGTTTGCCTGCGCTATTGATTTTTATCGAATGTTAGAAGTACTACGGTACTTTTTCTAATAGTTCAAGTAAGTGACTAAATAGTAGGGGAGACCGGGGACAGTTGTACCAATTTAACTTTGACTATTTTCTACATCTTAGGTATAATGTTTATGAAAAAAATGCTCATACTCGACGGCAGATAATTTAGTTGTCTACCAAATTCTTATTCTATTATTTTTCTAAATCTTATAGAAATTAAGCTATAAGCGCATAAACAGATCGGGGGAAATGCTACAACTGACCCCTTCCCCGGGGTTAGTTGTACCAGTAGCAGAATTTAAATTAAAACACAGAATTTATTGATAAAGTTAGTTAATTTTAATAATTTCGGTGATGAAATACAGTTTTTTTGTTGGTTTATAAAATTAC
This sequence comes from Limnephilus rhombicus, assembly GCA_929108145.2. Classification (NCBI taxonomy): domain Eukaryota; kingdom Metazoa; phylum Arthropoda; class Insecta; order Trichoptera; family Limnephilidae; genus Limnephilus; species Limnephilus rhombicus. Next base: position 28,320,171 of record OV815277.1, on the reverse strand, counting down.
TTTTCATAATTTCAATTACATTGAACGTAATACACAATTTATCTGACCACAAGAAATCTCTTATAGAATTCGTCAGTTGAAGTGTTACCAAGAACCTTAACTATTGTAATATAATAAAACGACAATACAAATATATATTAACACCATAGCATGTTTTAAACTCAAGAAAAGAGAAGAAAAAAAATAATAAAATTTTGTATGAATACATTGTGGTACAATTAACCCCGCGGTACAATTGTCCCCAAACAATATCTATATATATTCCTTTTGCAATATTTTTTTTTATGACAGTATACAACGAACAAATCGATATATAAACTATTACATATTAAAGTCTTATTTAAATTAAAATAATGATAATGTAAACTTGAAACCATAAAATACACGTATTCAAAAACGAATTATTGTTGAAAATACAAAATTTATTACAAAAAAACAGTAACAAACAAAAAATAACAAAAACGCTGGCTTGTTGAGTGATCTGTCACTCAACAAGCTTGTAGGAACTATGTAACCACAAAAAAGAAAAATTAAATAAGAAATAACCTCTTACCATATTATGGGATGTAAAAATTGTTCTACGGACAAACAACCACACTGGCTAAAAGTTCTATATTCAAATTTTTTAGGAACAATTTACAAAAAAATATAATACACATAATCAAATAAACTAAGTTTTGAAAAAATCATAACATGAACGTAACAAATAAACTAAAAACAAACAAACAAAAAATCGCAAACATGCATGGTTTGGTGAGGGATCGGTCGCCTAATAACTTATAGAAACTATAGAACTCGTGGTTGGAAGTTGCCAATGTAGAACAATGAGGTTGCGTATTGGAAGTCTTTATTGAGTTCTACCAAAAATCACAATTTGCAAATCAATTCAGGAATGGACAGCAAAACAGATTTATTACACTACCGGCGCTTTGGGTAAACAAAACGAACGTAGTTCTCACTGGATCAAGATTAACTGCGGTTGCTTGAGGCGAGCTTGCCGAACGCTATAAAAAACACCGTAACACTGAACTCTGTGTGTTTTGCCGGGCGCCTTTATATAGCCCGACAAGTTGGAGTGTTGCTTTGTGAGGCAGTAATTTTTCATTCGATGAATTTCTCGAAAGCGCCCGAACTGTGCATTTCAGGCGCGCAATGTTTCGAACCTTTTCTGGAACGCGTGAGAGGTAGTTACAGGTATGCAGGTATAACGCAGCTCAGTAGCGATGTGATTGGTACCTACTATCGAGTCACGTAATTTAATTACGAACGGTGGCCGGAACGTTCTCGATGGTTCGGCATTCGAACATTTTAATATGGGCGACGCTTCTGGAAAGATCAATACTTTTCGGAAACAATCCAAAGCATGAGGTAGAAGAGGCTGGCTGCTACATAACCATATAAAAGAAAAGTTTAATAACAAACAACCTCCTACCATATTATTTATTTATTTATTTAGAAATAATGAAAATATTATGAAAAATAATCGTTATAAATAAAGCAGGAAATATCAAAATGCAAAAAAAACATAAATGTACAAATTTTTACTCAGATTCACATTTATGACACATGTAACCAGGTTCTCGCTGTGTGCAATCTTTGTGGGACCAGTATTTGCATTTAATCAACATAAACATAAATACATAAAGTGAAAAGGGTTTGGACATTGAAAGTATGGCGGACGGGCACGGACATCCACTTGATTGAGCGTATGATTTGGGAGCTGTACTCACAAAATCTTAAAAAAAAACCTCGGGGTTAGTTGTAGCACGGGGTCGATTGTACCGGTACAATCGTCCCCGCAAAAATCGGTACAACCATCCCCGAGGGGTCATTTTAAATTAAAATGCAAATTTTTGGTTAATCAATACTCACGAACGCTTCAAAACTCAACCTAAAATAAACTCAAATGTCCAAAGAAATGTGTAGATAGCAAAATACGAACAAATATTACAAAGTCATTGCAATATTAGTTAATGAACGCAATCTAGAAAAGTTACGTTTAGGGCTCAAAAATTTATTCTTCCGATAGCCGACGTCTGGGTTGCACCATGTCCCACGGGCTACTGACGATTGTCCGCATGTATCAGGGCCATCGCCTGACGACACATAGTATGCGTACCTATTATAGTTAGGGAGTTATTCGCCTTGGTACTACTGACCCGTGGTACTATTGTCCCCGGTCTCCCCTATCTATATTTATTGCAAGTCCTGAATTGAATTGAACTTTAAAACCTAATAATTGACGGAAGGAAAAGGCAAAAATGTTAAATAAACCAAATACGTTTTGTCATAGAGACAGCAAAATGGAAAACATGATTTGGTTCCTTTTTTATTTCATATGGTGTTGTTGTGTGTTTTTAAGCGCCATAAATAAAGTCAATTTTGTGTTTTTATGAGTTCCATGTAATACAAAAGTCATCACGACTGTATATTTTTTTCTTCTTATATATTCTTGCTGATTGGAATTCAGCAATTTGGAACTGCATGCGCGAATACCATGAAAATTTATTTATGAATAGAAAACCAGAAGCGTATGGAAATTTTCAAATGTTTTTCAGAAGGTCAAGAATGTTTATGGAATGCAAACCCATTCTCACGAAATTATGACAATATTAAACTCAATGTGGGCGGTATTTTTCTCCGAACTTTTCTACAGTTTTTGGTACGAAATTCACAATTACGGTTCATATTTTAGTTTTTTATTGTTTTGCGATAAACTAAAATATCTTTCAGGTCGAACTATTTGCACTATTTGCACTACTTGTATACAAGATAATCAATGAATCATTAATAACCTTTGATCAAGCGAACCAAAAAACCAAGGTTATGCATTTCTTCATTATTGTGCAAGATGATATTTATTATGCAATAGGTAAGTTAAAATCGAAATTTAACGATTTTGAATCGACGGTTATCTAATATTGCTGTCTGTTAGAAAATTTCAAGTTAATTTATTTTTTTTGATCAATTCTTAAGACGGGTTGTTTATAGAATTTAAAAAAAATCATCAAATTTAAATTTCAAGTTGTGTGAAAGTTTTATTCCAGTGTTGTCATTATTTCATTTTTGCGAAGCAACTGGTCTCCATAGATATAATAACAGAACTTGTAGATCTTACACAGAAAATTTACTTTAAAATTTGATGAATTGTTCTAATTCTAAAAACTGATCGGGCTTCACTCCTTGCAGTTCAGAAAAGTTTCCAGCATCTACTTATTGCTGAGGCTATATCTAGAACTCAGCTATTTTGGAGCGCGACTATTCCTGATGACTATCTTAGACAGCGTCACGGTAGTTATTCCATCTCAATGCCTGTAGGACAAACACGCCAATGGTTCTCCTGGTGGGAAGGAGTTTATTGATCCTGAACCAAATCTCTTTTATTATGCATACATTTTGTGTCAATGGGGAGAGATTCGAAAGGGAAAACCTTTTGATTCTTAAAGGAACATCTCATCATTGATGCTTTCTTCATCGCTGCCAGATTTTTGTTCTGCTTAGGTACTCAATCAGAATCTATTTTTATAAATTTTAATATTTTAAATTCGTATTAAATTATATATTAAATTTGAAATGTATGAGAAATTTAATAAAAAAATGAACGTTTTTTATTCGTATAAGAGAGAGTTACTAGGTTTTCATTAATCATTATACGTAATAAACAGGCCTCCCAACCCCACTTTCCCACAAAATATTTTGACCTGCCATCGAAACCAAAAAAGGAAAAAATTACAAATGGAATGAAAGTCATGCCCCGCTATGTGACCACACTGAATTATTTCCTCCGCTCCTGACAACAAAAGAGGGCAATTTTTTCCTTCGCCATCAATACAGCCAGGGCCCGCAGATATCAATATTCTGGACCCCGATCACGTTGCCGTGTTGGCTTCTGTTCAAATCATTTTCGAGTTTGGTTTTATCTGGCCGAATTCCAACGATATCTGAAATTCCGATAAATCTTTCGGGTATTTAAAATATCTGCGCACTCATTACACACAATAATTGTAATGCGTACTGAATTTTAAGTGGTAAACAACCGAAATTCACCGGATATCCATGAGTCATGACAAATATTATTCATAAGTATGGATGTATTAATTGATTAGTTCCCATTTTTGGAATTGAATTATTATTTTTTTTTTAATTAATTTTATTTTAGTAAATTGTACATTTCAGTTTACAGTTTGCCAATTAATTATATCATGCCATATTGCAAACTATATTTTTTCTAGTTTGTTATAGTTCTGCGTATTTGCTTTGTCCTTTTTTGTAGCCTGATTTCCTTGCACGTCCTTGTGTAATGTCTGTGAATGTTTTTGTTGTATATACTTTTATTTGAGAAGTATTTTGGTAACAGGTTGTTAACCTATTTTTTGGATAAATATCATCGTGCTCAAGGTCAGCATTTATTTCACGGTTAGCCAATTTAGTTCCTTTAACATTTTATTTACTTTTAAAAATCTAGTTCGCTGAAGTATTATTCTCATTGAAGTAAAAATAGAATCCTTTAAAAACTGTATCGTATGGGAGTAGGCTTACCTTAAAAGCTTACTGCATATACCTACAAATCAATTAAAAGATAAAGCTTTTAATGTTATATACATTGGTCCTTTACCGAATGGCAAAAAAATATATGTAAGTATAATATTATAAAAGAAAGGATTTTTTTTTGTGTAGTTACACTTAGTTGTGTTGGGCTAGTTTGCAAATGCCAACAAATAGGTAAAATAAACTTATTTAAGTTAGCATCATTAGTTGCCTCTAGATGGGTTGCACAACTCACGCGAACCGATTCGACTAGCAAATAAACAATAATTTAAAACCAAAAGTGCAAAATAAAGTTAATTAAATCAATTGAATTAACTTACTCGATAGTTGAGAGCGGTTAAGGTTTATTTTTCAGTTCGTTTATTTAGAGGCAATTATTGAATAGTTAGGTATCAACTACGGAAATTAATGTGTTTACAAATAATAATGGATTTGTAGTATATTGAAAGAGCTTATATCAGATGCCGACAGATGCCAGCATGGAAAGAGCTTCTATCAAGTACCAATAGATGCCAGCAGGGGCCCGGAGAGAGGTTGCTATCCGGAGCGGTCAATCGTCAAATTTACCGACCATATTCAATTTGTTTCACAACGTAGACATTTTTAATTTAAACCTTCAGAAGTATCGAATAGAAGTAACGCGTGCGATATTGGATTGATACGGGGTGTGCAAGGTATCGAGAGCATCTCATATTCTTATCCTATATTCTCCCTCCCCTCCCCCTCCTCTCCCCTTCCTCTCCCCTTCCTAAGTCTAAATTTAGCTTAAGATAAATTAAAACTCCATCTAGAAACAATATTCGCATAAGAAACTCTTTTGGCTTCACTGCAGTTGACGTGTATATTTTTATGTCTATTGTGTGTATATAAGCTGTTTGTTTCTTACAAATAAAAACTAATAATTAACTCAAACTGAAATCTTACAACATCTAAAAGGCATTACATTAAAAGATATTACATATAACCAGTGGCGGTTTCTCTAAAGTGCGTTTGTTCAGTGAACCCCCATTAAAAAGGTGAGAATAGAAAACAAATTTGTTATATAATAATATAACCACATTATAGATAGCGCGCCTTTAAAACCCGCGCCACAGAAAAATATTCCCATTCTGTGCGTGTATAGAATTCGCACCTTATACTCCATATTAAAAATCCTAGCCCTTACATAATGTGACGGTGGTTTGACCGAATTTAGGCCTTTCTATATAAAAATAAAGCCACACCACCGCACAGTGGCTGATTTTGATGATTTGGCGCGACATCGCTCCCGGCGTTCGATCATTTGGCAGTTCATTGATGTTTTTTTAAGTATTAATAAGAAATATCACTTATTTTTTGTTAATTCTTATTAGTTGAAATGTTGATAATTGACCGGTGCGTCGATCCTGAGTCACATGTCCGAACATTGTCCGAAAGTGATGTCCGATGTGTCGAGTGTCGCTGATGCCCAAATCATCGCGGATTTACCGTTGACCATTGGTATGCAAGTTAAATGTTATTGATATTTAACATTGTAGTCGTATTATTAAGGAACTACTACTGATAACCTCTGTACCTGATTTTAAGACCCGCGTAATTGAAGTGTTTTCAAATGCAAACATTTGTCGCATGGATTTTTTGTATAAGTGAGAAAAAACTAATTTTATTTACACCTTTATTTGTGTTTGTTTTTATAATGTTTTTAATTATCAATGATATATATTAAAAAGCAATAGATAATAATAATTAACATTAAGTGCTGTGAGAAACCTTAAACAATTTAATTCCTCCAAAACTCATCTCGTTATATAAATATAATTATTAGTGTCCGACCGAAACAGGATTTTCTACCGAAACTGAAACCGAAACCGAATCTTCGTTAGCTGTCTCAGTTTCGGCCGAAACCGAAACCGAAACTTTTTTAGACATTTTAAAAATCTATTGTTTACTGAAATTTGGCTTATTTTTTTAACTTATACAAACAGATGTGTGTTAAATGAAATAATAATAAAAAAAAAACAATAATTGAAGTACGTGAAATTTTTTTTTTATATAACTAAAAATTAACAAACGTGTTAACTACTTTTTGGAACGAAAATTTGTCAATAATCAACACTTATGTACATTATAAACGAAGGACCTCATTAATTGAGTATTTTAATTTAAATTGTGTTTACAATCACAACATTCTTAAGACTAAATTTACCATTTATTGAGATCTTTTGTAGAGTTTCGGAACAGCTGAAGGTTCGGCAGAAAATCTGCCGAAACCAAAACTGATGCCGAAACTAAATTTTTTTGCCGAAACTTGCCGAAATCGAACCTTTGGTCGATCACTAAATAATAGTGTCGAGTGTCAAGTGATAAAACAATAGTATGTAGGTATCCCTCCCACTAACTTTATTTAAGTTGTGCGAGTGCCGCTGTATTCGAAGGGCAACATGATTAAATATATCTTCTCTTGAATTTCTGAACCCCCTAAATAAAGACCACGAACCGCCACTGCATATAACAGGAGGTAGGTAGACATAATATACGTCATTACATCATATATCATTACATTTATGCATTTTTTAAATTAATTAATAATTTTAATACACTTTTAATGGAATTTTTATATTTACTTTAGTCACAATTGAAGATATCTATATCAGAGAAAATGTTATTATATGTTGAACACAGTCTTTTAAGGCAAGAATTTTGGTTAGCATTTATGTAACAGTGTTTCTCTTTAAAAATATAACACGAACGTGTGTGCCGTGTAGCTATTTTAAAATCTATTCTGTTCTTCAATAATTCAGGACAGTCAGTTATCTTGCAACAAAAGAATCAATTGCTATTGCAATAAAAGAATCAAAATTATAAAAATAAATGAAAAAAATCAGAGTTTAACAGTCAGACTGCCTACACGCCACCAAAGCCAATTTTCAACCACTCTTCCGAACGCGTTTTCTTTCGTTCGTATATTAAAAAAAATCAATAAGCGCTTTAGCATCCTTGCGCCGCCTTGTCGTCCTGGATAGTCATAAAGTGTGTCTCATTCTTTTCTTGGCCCATTCGCCCCTTTTTCTTAAGTGGGGGTAATGATCATTCATTTTTAAAGTCCCATTCATTTTCACGATCCCCCACTTCTGACTTGAAAAGGTTTCAGCCGAATAATTTTCCCACTGAGTGCTCGGTACAAAAATTTTCACTTAGCGGCCGGGTACTACGACTCGAAGAAAAAATAAAACTGGCCATTTCATAAAACTGCCACGACCCACCGTATAACTGTAATAATTGCATCAAATAGAAAATTCCAAACTTTTTATTCTGTGCTTCAAATTCAGGGGTGTTGCTTGTGTTTCTGGGAACTTAGCTTCTGTGGTCAAAAAAATAAAAGTGCTTCGTGTTACCATAGGTGATGAGGGTTTTACATGGAAAAAGTATAACATTTTTGCGGACGCAATGAAATTTAAAAAAAGGAAATACCTACTTTAGGTGTGCAACCTTTCCCGCTTTGGTTTGTGTAAAACTGCTTTCCTTGAAATAATGTTAATAATCAGAAAAGTCAAGCGTTTTTTGGTGGATGGTGGATATTGTATTGAATTCACACAAAACACGAAAAGTGCTTTCTTCCTTTTTAGTTCGAAAAAAATATCTATTGACGTGGGATTCTTTTGAATTTTTTTAGGCAATGTACTTTTTGCTATTAATTTCGTACATCAGATATTTTTTTGGAAAAGTTAAGTTAAAATGTTCGCAAAATCTACTTATAGTCTGTCAAATAAGAGTAGAAAATATTAAATATGGAACTACAAAATTTGTAGGCTGGCAACACCAAATTAACTGTCCAATATTTATTAAACCACATTTTAAAAAACATTTTTTGTTCTTAAAGAAAAAAAAATAAAATCGAAGAAGCACTGTTGTTTAGGTACCTTCTTAATGACATAAATTTGATTAAACGGTGTTTTACAAAGTGATTTGTTTTCATTTAATTTAACGTAAATTTGAATTTAAGAGTAGATAAAAAGGAAGAATCACTAATGGTGAGTTAAGTTACACTGCTTTTAGATCTGAATGAGTATAATATATTCAGAACTAAAATTAGAGACAAGATCTAAAGCCCGGGCAACGCTAGGTACTTAAGCTAGTATTAAATAAATGTGAGCAATTTCTAAACGGTGCTTTATATTATTTTGTTACAATATCGTTATTCTTCATTATATTAACAGAAAATTGCAAAGGTATACTAATTATATGCCTAAATGCAATTCTAAATTTGAGATCAGTGGGTATCCATATTGCAATGAAAAAATATTTTTTTCACTTTTATGACTTTTTATTTCTTTATAAAAATGTAGGTTACATAGCTTTACATAAACATCATGAGTTAAATGTTTAGTATTGACATTTGATCAACAGTGGCGCCCTCCTATGTGTTCTACTCTTATTTGACACACTGTATGTGCGTTATAAAATAATATAGTGTTAAACATGTTTCCGAACGCACTTTTCTATATTATTTTTATTGGAAGAGAGAGCAGTTTGAAATTAATAACAATATACCCTAAAATATTTTCCGAATCTTAACGACGTAAGTAAAGAAGCCGTGTACACAAATTGCGACTCGCGACCCGGTGTATTGGACGAACCTACTATTGAATTTGCCCTACCAAATACTCTAAAATAATGTGGGAATATTAACGACGTAAGTGAAGAAAGCTTGTTAACTAATACGCCCGCGGCACGGCGTACGACGTACGATAGAATTCGTCCTAGCAGGCCTAGAGATTCGACCTTTCCGCCGCATTCATTTTAATTAATTCTGAAGAAGGTCTTACAAATATTTAAGATGTTTCTAAACGTTTCCCCCCCGAAGTTATTAAATCATCGTCTAGAAAAATAAAATCTGGTGCTTACCTCTAACTTTATAGTTGAAAAGCGGGTTATAAAATTTTAAAATCGTTGTACGTTAAATAAATTAATGGTAAGGCATTGTTTTTATTAATCTTAAATAAAAAAAAATTATATCCCCAGGGGTCGGTTTGAAAAAAAAGTATCAGAACCCCTCAGAAAATCGCCAATATGCACTTTTAATGTCTTTAACGAAATGACATTTTACGAAAACTTTGTGTTATTACCGCTTCAGAATTAAAACTCTATAAATGAAACATTTCTGAACATAGCTGAATAGTAAAAACTGTTTTAGACAGGTTACAAAATAAGCTTTCGAATTATTTTATTACAAATAAATATTAATATTTGTAAATATTAAAATTTTGAATGCAAACATTAAAAAAATGTGAAAATGACTCACGTGATGTTTTTATGTGAAAACGGTACTAAAATCACAGATTATGTAAACAACAATACTTATTCTATTGTACAAATGTGTAATAAACACTTTTGTCACCTCATTTTTATATCATTTCATATAAAAATATTTAATAAAAATTAACAATGTCGGGCGCGGTCCGTAGGAAATTAGGAAATTTGCGCGGCCCGTAGGAAATTTGGCGGGATAAATTATTGTCAGACTGCGCGTCTGACAGAATGTTATTTTTATGTATTTCTATGAACAACTTAAATAGAGATGTACAGCATGATTCACTATCGACCTTTCACTTTTTATTTTAGGGATGTAACTAAAACAATAACGGAGTTAAAACGGTTTCTATGGAGACACACGCGCTGACGTATAAACACGCTTATTGTACTTGACTGCTGTCGTATTTCAGTGTCGGTCAGTTAATATGCATACCTTCCTAAACAAACAACTATAATATCAAATAATATTATAGTTACGTATTCGCCGGAAATGATTAAAATGTGTGTTTTAAGCAAACCAAAAACACAAAAAATTACTAGGGTGTTGTACCGCGGATATTCATTTTGAAGTGCGCTTGGGTTCTAATCGGTTTCAAATTATTTATATATTATGGTAACTGGGGCCGTGTATTGTATAGATTAGATTTCCGAAATAAAAAAGTTTCTGGAAACCTTCGGAAACCCAGTAGAGTTTTCGGATGAAATACATTAAACAAACGAAAGTAAATTTAATTAAAAAAATGTTATCAAAGTTTTCATATCTGAGTTGAATAATATGTTCCCACGGATATCAAATTAACCACATTTATGGTTTTTCGGTAATTACATTATATATGTATATCTTCACAGTAAATGCGAGATTCAATTTTCCTTATCCACGTATTATTTAATTCCTTCATTTCACTTTCCAAAGCTTAATAAAATATTAATTTTGCTTGGTCAAACTAGGGATAATAATTTATGGATGACCACGTATTTATTCAGATTGGATTGGCAGAGAAAATATTATCTTAGGCTTTGATTAAATTGAAAAGTTCTCTTCGTGATGTTTCATTTCTAATTTAGTTGTAAATCGACATTGTAGTGACTGGATAAAAATTCTTTAAAATTCCCCAAAATTATTCCGCATTCTGACATATATTTTTAACCACCAAATTTCCTACGGGCGGCTCGACCGCGCTCAACATTGTTCATTTTTATTAAATATTTTTATATGAAATCATAAAAAAGTGAGGTGACAAAAGTGTTTATTATACATTTATACAATAGAATAAGTATTGTTGTTTACATAATCTGTGATTTTAGTACCATTTTCATATAAAAACATCAAGTGAGTTATTTTTACATTTTTTTAATGTTTGCGTTCTAAATTTTAATATTTACAAATGTTAATATTTATTTAATGTAAAAATTTGAAAGCTTATTTTATAACCTTTCTAAAACAGTTTTTACTATTCGGCTACGTTCAGAAATGTTTCATTTATAGAGCTTTAATAGTGAAGCGGTAATAACACAAAGTTTTCGTAAAATGTCATTTCGTTTGAGGCATCACAAGATTTATGTGTTTCTGTAATATGTTATTTCTTTTATTTTCTTAACAATTATTTTATTATTTATTATGATTTATGTGTTATATTTTACATGTGCGTTATATTATTTTCTTAACTATGTTTTAAAATAATGTTTATAATTGCCTTGCGATTTGTTTTGTTAATAATTACTATACTACCTGTTAATTTATGCCATGTTCCTTGTTTTGTTTTGTTTTGTTTGTCTTTAACTGTTTCAATGTTTTACTGGATGAACTGAACTCCAATTTTTATCCCTATCCCCATATGGGGGTGTGCTGGACCTCTTCCCTGCTTCATCTTTAGTTACAATACTAATTTTGCAGATCCTTCTCAAATCTATCTGCGCCTCCCCCAATGACATGTGCAGGCTTGAGGCTTGATCAGAAGACCTTGACTATCCTATGTCCTGCCTCTGACTACCCAACGCTGAATTTTCTTTTAGTCTTCGGGTATTTTACCCCAAATATTCAGTTAACATTCTTTGAGGCTTCACTGAGTGGTTGGCTAAGGGACACGGAAGCTAAGTGTAGTTTATGGTCAGACCGAAAGCCATTCACATTTTTTGTTGGTACTTGCCAATTGATTTGAGATTTATTGTATTACTTATGTTCTCTATTTTATGCAGGTGCTTGCGGGTTTTTACAGATGCAATGCCGCCTCATGGAGCCTCGTGAATGAGTTTTTCTTTTGCCCTGTTTAATTTATCTATGTATTACTAACCTATTTTTTGCATTTTGTTTTTCCTGCTAAGCATTTGCATACTGCTTACTAACAACGTATGCAAGGACACTGGAGGTCTAGATTCATTCAAAATAAATAAATGTAGCTTCGTTTAACAAAAAAAATTAGAATCTTGCGAGAGCCTTGAAGGAGTAACCATCAGTTACTTATACCAGGGCGGGTAAGAGGTGGATTACCTCCACATCACAAGTGAATATTCGCGAAAATTCGGAGGAGTTAAATCTGTTTGAATCTTAATATTTTCTCTCTTTTAAAACGCCTTTAAATTTTAATTTTGTAATATTTTAAAAATAAATAAATTGAATTGAATTGAATAACCGATTTAACCATTTTTTATATTTTTTAATCATCACTCTTAATAACCTTTCTAAAGTGCTTCTGAGTTGGTTTCATTCTGAGTTGTCCAGTCACTGATGGAAAGGTGTTGAATATCAACATAATTATCTATGCAGTCAGAGGCGTCGCTGCTGTAGATGATGTGTATAGATACCACAGATTTAACAAATAGTTTGTTCGTTTATAAATTCTCACTTGACACCTTGCAGATATAAGTTTTTCAAGCCGTAATAAGATATTCTTGAAGGAAACCGGAGCGGGCGACGATTTTTTCTACCAGTTAATATGCCACTAACTAACTAACCATTATAATATCAAATAATGTTGCGATAAGATTGACTATAGGACTATAGGTACCGTAACTACATAGGTGTAACGTGTACTCCTACCTGAACTAGGACGGAAATTAAGACATGCGGTCGGCTTTGACCGTATTTAATGATCAGATTCCACCCTACTCCCTTTAGAGGTCATTCCCACAATATACCCCAATCGGCGATGCCATTTCCCTACTGATATTGTGTACTGAGTTTTTAAAATATATACCACGTATATCAAGACTTTTCCAATACGCTTTACCCAGTGATTCCGGAGCTAATTTGGAGTACGAAATGTTGAAGCCGTTTTGGTCTCCGGTGATATTGTCCTTAAGTTAATTTTTTTAAGAGATTCAATCAAAAAAACTATCACATATTGTATCGTCGGTTTCACTGGTCACACAGCCAATTAACCACCCAGCCCTCGACCCGACCATAACCATCCAATACCTTTTATTTTTGTTGTACGTTTTCTAGGGGAAAAAAGTTAAGGTCACCGGAGTCGAACGTTTTCATTTATATTATTTATTCGAAACAAACTCAGGATTCGCTGGTTAAAGTTTGTCTAGTACGTCCATTATACATTTAATAAAGTTTAAAATTACCGAAAATCTTTATGGGGATTATTATTAAAGCAAATATTGTTTCTACTACCATGTAATGATTAGCAGCGATGATAATCAATTTGAAAAATCATTCCTTTTATATGAGGCTGTAGTTATATCCAAAGTTTGTAGATACTTTCCGAGCTCACACTTGAATTAGTTTTGTAACTGAATGAGTACCTATACGCTTGCCTTCATATCAAAGGATCAGGATTTAATTCCGCATTGTGAACTTGTGTTAGGAAGGAGTGAGGTGTTGTATAGGTACTAGATTCGGATTGAGATATTCTAATGCCTGAGAACTTTCTAAAAGATGCCGAGATGAAGTTTGCGATATTTATTTATTTATAAAGCACGGAATCATAAATAATTCAATAAATCGTTTCGGTACCTAATAATACATATATTGCTTGTCTTGTGTGATTTATACTCATTAGTTCTAATTTTCAAAATTAAAAGTGCATTGAACTTGAATAATTGTATGCATTATGCAGGAATACAAATATATGCACTTAGGTAAATTGGCCACACACTGTCAGATATGGACAGGTACTCGGAGAGCTGGTTGGGTGGATGAAAAGTTATTCTGCAAGTAGGTTTTTCCAAATCACGTAGGTTTTTTTTAATCAATTTATTCTCCATAAAGTCTAACGTAGTAATTACACGGAGTAAAAAACTAATTCGTTTTTAAAGTTGCACAGCACAGCTGGCTTATTATATTATTATCCTCCATTGTGCATAACTGCTGTTATAAAGTGGAAAATACATGAAAAGTTATTTTCAGTGAATTTTTAAATTACTGCCTACGTACGGGTGGCAAATAATTTCAAATTAGTTTTTTTATAGTTTTTCTAAAAAATTGAAATCAGGATTTATTCGTCCATTAGGTCACTCTTTCAATTAAATATGGGTATCTAATAAAAACATCGTGATTATTAGATAAAATAAAATAAAAATTAATTTTAACCAACGTTACCAACCAACATAATGTGGTTAATTATTAAAATTCCGCGATTCTGAAATACTTATAGTTATAAATAGTTATAAAAAGCTGGACTTACTGTCAAATGTATTCTTAAATTTTTTTTTATAATTTACGAATTCTCGAAGGTATAGGTATAGAAATAGCTTATTCAGATTTTCAAAAATCAATATATTTACCTGCTTTATGTATAATTCTCTTTTGTGCACGTGAGTAGCCCCCTACTTACGTATTTAAAATTTAAAAAAATATTTCGGATTCCCTACCACATTTTTTACCAAGTTACTATTACTTTATGCATTTTTTGTATGGCATAATCAACGGAAGGAATTATTAATAAAAAAAATATTTGCGAGTTTTTATGATATATTTTAGGTGTGCTAGGTGGGTAAAATTTTTTATTTTTATTTTTAATACTTTTTTTAATTATTTTAGAACTAAAACGAATGTGGTATTGCGCATTGAATTTTTTTTTTCAAAATGTAGAGTTTGTAATATATTTTTTTAAATATAGAAGTCTTTTTACAAACTAGTTGATTTATCTTATTATTCATAATATCTGACAGTTAATTTAACTTGCATAAAAAGTTTGATAAAATATTGACCGCGAGTGATTATTTACATAAACTGTCCCACGAAAAAAAAAATTATATACATACATACTCGTATATGCGTTATCTTTGTGAAAACGCTCATCAATTTCGATTTGGATATTATTCGTGATTATCACGGCAGGTATAATATTGTTAAACTTTAGGGTTATTGAGACGTATTGCGTTTCCTCCTCCCTCTTGGGATAAAGTTTATTCATCTATCAATGATATCCTGCCACAGTGTAACCTCGTTAATGTGAGCTACACCGGTCATGGCTTTGTAATACCCCTTTGGAGCAAGTGTTGAGTCGTCCCTATTAATGTTAATCGGGTGCTTATAAAGTTCAATCGCCTGTGTAATTAGGCGAGATCGATAGGTTTTGAACCTCTATCTACCGAGATTTTTATTTGGCTAAAATCCAAAGAATTGTCAATTGCCTTTTTTCAGGTCTGGCTGTTTTCTGTAGAATATAGTGAATCTACGTTCTGTTATCAAATATCTGACCTTACTATGTGAAATATACGTTCTGCGGTAAATAACTATATCTACCAAAATAACTAAATACCTAAATGCAATTACAATCACCGTAAAGATTTTCTATTAATTGGGTAAATGTCATTGTTCGATTGTTATGCATATTGCTGAAATCGACTAGTTGACTCCAGCTGTTTTCTTGTAAATATGTTTTGAGAAAAAAACTACATGATTTAATTTTTTTGTTTTTTTCAAGGTTTCTAAAGCTCACAAATTAAAACATTTATTTACATTTTCATATAACTACATAAACTCTCTTATTGTAGAAGAATTTGTGTGCATAGTATCAATTAGTAAAAAATTTAACTTATACAAATGAATGTATATCCGCAAACTGTAAACTTCACCCGCCAAGAACACAGGGTCATCCCTAACATGGAGGGTGAAATATCAAATCTCCCTTATTAACAATGTTTCCACGTAATGTCAACTCCTCCCACCTTTCTCTCCCCCCCCCCCTCCCCAAAATCACCCCTCCCTCCTACTACCCCACCCATTTAAATCTAATCGTTTTGTACTTGCATAGAATTTTTAAGTTAGTTTTAAGTTTGCTAGTGAATGACAAGGATGTGTCAAAGTCGAAGCCGGTAGCAGAAAATGTAAAACGTTATGTAAAGTAACAAATGTACATTTAAAATTAAAACTCTTCATACCAAAATGTCTGAAAATTGTTACATGGTCAATGCCGAAGAAATACAAAAAAGCAGTTTTTTTTTAAATTAATCGAGTTCATAAACTCAACCTGAATAAATACTATGTGTGCACTATTCCTTCAAAGTTTATAGAATAAGATAAACTCCTTTTTACTGGGGCAGACCTGTAAAAACTCCAAGGATAATATAATTCAAATTTTGTAGACAACGAAAAAAAAGGCTGTTAAAATATTATTATTATTATTATTATTAGGCGGGCCATTATCCACCACCCCAAGTGGTTCGCTACGTTTGGTGACTTTGCAAAGGTGCCCGGGGTCATGGGTGAGGTTTGTCTGCCTACCTATTGCGCGGCAGGCCGGATCGGGGGAGACTGCTTGAGGGAGATCTTTTGACCTCTTCAGCAGACTCTGCTGATTCATCGCCTTGCACTGCAGTGGGAGGAATAGACTCGTACGTCCGTCACTCCTGGACACACTGACCCCCAGATTCCCATCCACCCCTCATATATTTTTCCTTCCCAGAACCTCCTCTCCTTCTTTTCCATGAAAAATCCTTCACCAAGGAACCTTTCATTCCCAAGGGAAAGTATTTTATGAGAAAAAGTCGGAAATATTCCTTACACAAGCAGTTCCTTTTATGAAAATGACAAGAAAATTCAAGTTCCATAAACCAAATTTAACATTTCACGCAGGTATATTTCGAGGAGAAAAACAACCACGCACGAACCACCGAAATTGGTGTGTTTGATCATTTGCATGAAACAGTAGATAAAAGGTAATCAAATCTAATCTTCCTACAAAATGAACCGGTGAATTATTGATACGTTTTGACCAGGAGTGCATTAGTCAATAGGTTAACGGTTAACCAACGGGTCTAATAACAGAAGTTCTGCTTCGGGATGTAATAATTAACCTGCAATATTCATCTAACTGCTAACGAGAGGTGAATCGAGTTGCACTATCACCGCAGTGCATTGTACTTGTATGATATTGCAACGTGTCACAGGAGTTTGAAACTAACAAGTGTAATTTAACGCTGCGTTTTCTGTAATCCTAGCATATAATAATTTAAATATAATAAAATAAATTAAAATACGCATCAAAAGCTCGATTTTCAATATTTAGCAGATTTGACATTGTTTTTCAAAGTCGATTTGGATAACAATTTGGATGGTAATTTTCCACTTAAAACATGAGTGAACAGAACTGTAAGCACGGGGTTCTTTTAGTTAAGGCAAACTAAGGCAGTGCGGAGAAACCTGCCAACAGTGGCGACTAAATTACTAGTCAATTCGTATGTTGTTTCACGTCTAGATTATTGCAATGGAATATATGCAAGTCTTCCCAAATATCAAATCAATAAATTACAATCCGTTTTCAACGTTGCGACAAGGCATCACCGGCGCGGCGTATATAAATATTCCCATATTTCAGATTTCAGAGCATCCCAAAAATCTTCACTAGCTCAAATGTCCGGTAAGAATTTAGTTTCAATTTCAATGCGTATTTCAGAAAATTCCAATTCTCGACAGTCAACCCTCAGGCCAGCGGCGACATCAGCAATCGGAAGGCTGAAGGAACTAAAGCGAACACCAGATAGTAAGTTCGGCGAGCATGCTTTCAGTGTCAGGACCTAAAGCCTGGAATGGACTGCCACATGATTTAAGAATGATCACAGACTCGGCAGAATTTAGAGTTAAACTTAAAAGTCAAATTTTCTGACAGTCGTATTCATGAAGTCAAAAATCTTTTACCTTCATCTTCACAAACCGCGAAATTGTAAATAACTGAATGGGTAAAAATATAAGCACACAAAATATTGTAAGCTTTTTCAGTTCATTTTAAAAAAATCTCCAGTCGTGTAGAGTCCTAAATTCTCCAGTCTTTCAAAATAAATATCTAATTTTGCTACTTATCTTCTCACGAATGTAATATCAAAAGTAACGGGGGTAGTAAATGTAAAATCACGCAATATCTAATGATTTAAATATAGCCCAGTCAGTGGGGAGTTTTACCTTGCAAAATGTCGTGTAATAAAGAAGGAAATTCGTAGAAAGAGCGTCGTTAATAAAATAAAATTCAAGAAAAAAGGGAAAAATCAAATCTACCACGTAAATAGAGAAAATACGGTTTTAAATGGAAAGGTTCATATAGAAGACAGAAAAGCTCCAGGGGAAATCATAAAATAAAGATGGAAAATTTGCGAGAAAGACTTCGACATGAAGGTATCTCTGTTACGCAAATATGGGGACAGATTTGGGATATATGGTGGATGCCGTACGCATGAACATGTTGCGAAATTAATGAAAATAGAACTTTAAAATTATGAAATTCAAACTAATTTTGTATGAAGAGTAGAACAAAGAAAGTTAGGGCAATCTAACACGGACTTACTGAATTCGGACCTTATAGGTATGAAAATACGAAACAAAAACTAGCTGCCGCCCAGAGCAAGACCAGTGACGGTCATCAAAAGATCTTATGTATGAACAAGACATAATAGTGACAGCATTTCAAGACATTACGAGTTAATAAGAATTAGATTGTTTTATCAAAGGAAATTCAGATACACTCTTTTGGACCTGAGAGGGGGTATATAACCCGGTGCAGACGCATTTGGAGTCAGTCAGTCATCGGTTTTGGAAAATTGGAGGTTCGTGTGACGCGACGAAACGTTCGGTAAATTTACTTGTGGAAAAGTTTCTAAGAGTTGGAATTTTGGAGTGTTTGAATTTTGGAAAAATTTCATGTTCAAGTCAGGGACTTGTAAAATTTGCAGTTAAAATCAGTGAAAATAAAAATAAAGTTTACGTTTTAATTTCTTGTGAAAAAGTTAAAAAGGTGCTTGTGATAAATACAATTTGTTTTAGTGGAAAATTAGGATTTTATATTCAATAAATATTGTATTTTGAGTATTTTTGCGTCTAGAATCAGTGAATAGAATCGGTGAAGTTAATAAATAAAGTGATGTGATAATTAAATATAAAGAAGTTATAAATAAATAAGTTTGTCCAGTTTAAACGGAAAAAGTTCTAACAAATATTTAATGTTTAAATTCAGTATTAAAAAAAATGTGCAAATGGAAAAGTTTAAAATAAGTGCGTTCAGTTTAAACGGAAAAAGTTCTAAAAAATATTTATTATTTAAATTAATTATTAAAAATAGTGCAAATTGAAAAGAGTTAATAAATAAATAAGTGCGCCCAGTGTAAACGGGAAAGTTTTAACAAAAATCTTTAGTTAAATCAGGTGCTTTAAGGTCCTTTTTTTATTAGGTCCCATGCACCGACATGATCACCAACACAGAAATTCTCAGGCGGGCTAAAGCGGATAGAGAACTGCTTTCATTAATAAAAATCAGGAAAATTTCAATCTGGGTCATATACTTCGAGGGGAGAAGTGTCACTTGCTCCATTTGATATTGAAAGGCAAGATAGAGGGTCGCCTAGGGCCTGGTAGGAGACAAATGTCTTGGCTGCGTAATATACGAGAGTGGACCGGCATTAGAAGTGTGGAGGAGCTATTCCGGGCAGCGAAAGAGAGAGAGACATTCTCAAGAGTGATCGCCAACATCGGGGAGACCTGATACGGCACACAAAGAAGAAGAAAGAAATAAAAAAAAAATTGTAATTCTAATAGGTAACGAGTTACAGTGGCGGAAATGTGTATATTTTTCTAAAAAATGTTGAAATTCGCAATTTTTGTTATTTTTTCGGGCTATTCATTACATAATTATAATTTTGTATACTCATTTCCACACTACCATGAGGTAGAGAAAATGGCGCATTTTTTATTGTGGCTCCTTCAACATAAGCCTCCACCGCCCTCCGTTCTCGGCCATCGTCTTCCAAACTGCGACATGGAGTAGTCCTCTTGCATCCTTCCTGACATCATCCTCCCGTCTCAGCCTAGGTCTGCCCGCCTTTCATTTACCTCCTGGGTGTTCTGTTAGAACCTTCTTCGGTACTAGTGTGCTTGACATTTGATGCATATGTCCGGCCCATCTTAGTCTTTGGAGCCTTAGATGGATAGAGAGTCTGGGAGCTTGGTAAATAACATAGAGCTTTATTGTGGCGGATTCTCCATGCCTCTCCCTCATTTTAATGTAAGTACTTGCATACAGCTTTCTCACCCCGTATGCATGGACATTGGAGGGTCTAGAGTCGTTCAAATGTATGTAGCTTCGTTCAATAAAATAGATTCTTGACGTGTGCGGTGAAGGAGGAAACCATAAGGTATAACGCCGTTGAGAAAGTGGTGGGGTCCCCCCCAATACCTCTCCCTCTGGCACCGCTCCTATGATTCTTCGAAGTACCTTTCTTTCGAAGGTGTCCAGCTGTTCCCGCCAGACATCTATAGGCCAAGACCGTTCTAATAATTAATTGTTTTATGTCGGGTTTTCCTATGGACGTTTCGGGATTTGAAACTGGCAAAAATGCGAAATAAGTGTTGTTAGTGCCTGTGATGTGCTTTCTTACTTCTACTGGGTGTTCTTTGTCATGCGTTATGATGGAGCCCAGGTATGTAAACTCTTCGACCGCTTCGAAATTATAAGTGTATTTAAATTTCAATTTATCTTTTATTCTATTTTTATTCTATGGTGTGGGGTTCTGGTTTGCATCATGATTCTAGTTTTATTCTCATCAACCTCTCTTACAGCCTTTAGGGATCTTTCGACAATGTTAAAGTCAGTATGTCTATTCGACAGATATTCCAGCGATGGTTAGGCGAGCCGCACAGAGTTCGACTAGTATTCGTAAAATTATGTTACATATTCGCTTTTGCCTAATAATATATTTTTTTTGATCCCGGTTGGTTGATATTGACATCTTAATAATAGTCTTTGTCATCATTGCCCGTGGTACTGAGATGCTGGGCTCCCATTGACAAAATCTCTTTATATTCAATTGCAAGAAATAAATTTTAATAAATTCTCGGGTGCTGGTTTCTTTGTCATTCTTACTGGAACAAGCCCATTGGTGCCATTCCATACCATTTTTGAACTCCCGTACAAAGCAACAAGAAAGCATTTTCCTTCATCTGATACGAGTATGTCTTCTGGTTTTGCATCATGTTGTTTTCATTCGTATAATCAATGAAGACGCACTGTCAGACCAGCTTTTTTAAGGCTTACTAAATCTTCATTTTCACTACAAAGTAGTTTCATCCATGCACTCGATGACGTCGGGTTTGTCATAGTGGGATCCTAGCCTGTAGCAATATAGGCGCTGAGGTGGCAACGCTGCAGTCAGGACTGGAGGCACGCAGTATGTTGCCGTCTCTTTCTCTTCTCTATGTAACACGAAAAATTACTGTAATTTGAAATAGATTTTGCTATATTTGTTGTGGAAATACGTTAAAATGATATCGTGTAATATGTTCTTACAAAATTTATCATAAAAACTTGAGTTTTACAATTTTTTGTCAAAATTTTCTTCTTTCTGCTGCTGTAAGTCATTATATATTAGATTTATAAAAAAAATATCAAACAAAAAATGTACGTAATTTAGTCATCTCCAAATTTCCCACAGGCATTTTTGTTGTAAAATCAACCGTTGAGGAATTATTTTGAAAAAACTAAATTTTGGCACCTTCAATCCAAGATGGCGGCTCCAGCTCGACCCCCCCAAGGTCGAAAACTTTTTTTTTTCTTTAGAGTCCCAATCTAAACAATATATATCAAAATCGCTACTACACGACCTTTTGCAAGCTAAAGGCCTTTTTTATCCCCCACTGACTGGACTAATATCGTGTCTTCCGCGTACAATGTTTATCTTGCCGAAATATAAACTTTCTAATAAAAGTGTGTTATATCAGAAGTGACCTGTCAGATAAATATGTTTGCTGTATCCGTTTGCAAATAAAACAATTAGATAGAGCCAAAGAAATCATAATAAATTGTAGAGTGCCCTTGAAAATACGAACGGCAAAAATTATCTAATTATTATTATTTATTTTTTTATAAGAAAAACTCTCATTTTTTTCCTATTATGATGGCTTGACAGAAGGTAGCAATAGCGAAATTGGTTAACGCGCACGTCCCGGTTAGACGAGAGGTCTGGGTTCGAGTCCCAGTTGCGACCATTGTCTTTTTTTTGTATATTGTTCTCTTTCATATTTTCGTTTAGATTATTATTTTTATCTTCTTCTTCAATGATATATTATTATTTATTTATTTATTTATTGGTTAACGCCCTTTTTAGGGGCTTTTACGTATAAGTGGTAAGAAATATAACAGTATTTCTTGTACATTTAGTTAACATTATTGTACATAACTGAACTGCATTAGTAACAATATTTTATATTTGTTTAAAGATAAATTGAAGATGTCCACTGACTTGGTATAATTGTTTCCGTCCACTGACTTGGTATAATTGTTTCCATCCATTAGTATTTTGGGCAAAGAAGAAATGTTGATGATTACATATTATGTGTGCACCAACGTGCATTGCAATGGATTTAGAAAAAACGACGTGACTAACATATATTTACACATTATGTATCTCCCATCCAGTTGTGCGACATGTAGTAAGAAGTTGGTTTTACCGGTAGGTCATATAAACAGGACTACTAGACACAGTATAATCATCGAATATTGGAGAAGTGAGCCGGCCAAACATTTCATGCGAAAAATTCAATTAAAATGCCTGTAAAGGATATGAGACAAGCGCGAACTTTGATGACGTATGCTTTCAAGAGCGACGTGGGGAGACTATTTTTTCTTAATGCGTAATGCTAACGTAACTCATTAGTGGCGGCCACTGAAATGCATGCATTCGTGCGCAATATTTTAAATAGTTACAGCTGTTTTTAAAAGTCCTGGGTAAGTCAGAACCCAAAATGTTCCTTGAAATGGTTTTAACCGTCTTTGGTGGCCAAATTTGAATAGTCAGGTATTTTTTTATAGTCAGGGATATCTTCCTCTTCCCCATCACCTTTACCTCCTCACTACCTTCATCTTCAAAACAATGCTCTATTTGTTATATCGTAGTCTCACTGGCCCCAGACGGTTGGGAGCAGATGGGACTCTTGTGCAGTACTCACATAAGAAAATAAAAGTAAATAAATCAACAAAAATAAAATTATTTTCCGACGTAGTAACATTATACACCATTAAAAATATTATTCAGGATATATTTGACTAACTTTAATCAATGATTCGTGGCATTATTTGGAGTAAAAAATGTAAATGAAATTTTGGTCCCAGTAAATTTTGTATCTTCAAAATCAAAAAATCTTTGTTCCACAATTCATTACTGATCATACGGCCGAATAACCGTCCAACCCTAACTGTCCAATACCTACTGATATTTTATGTTTTAAGTTGAAGAAAAAAATTAAAAATGTCACCGAAGACCAGAATTTCATTTACATTCTTTACTCCAAATAATTTCACGATACTGGTAAAAGTAGTTCAGTACGTTATGCAACACCCTGAATATTATTTAAATGAATTATTACGAAACATGATTATATTATTTTGTATTCACTCTGACTCTCCTAGAGTCAAATAAGACCATACCTATTTCAAAAACTTTTCCTTGAATGTTTATAACAATATTATGAAGCCATCAAAACGACATGCGTGTGACAGTTTTGTTGAATTTAGTTTAAATACGGGCATTGTTCGGGTTTACTTTGTTTGAAATAAATTACCTACCATATGAATAAAACTTAAGTTGGGGCTTACGAAATAATTTGAAGGACATGCGGAAATTATGATTGCAATACTGAAAATTGGAAAACAAAATGAATTTTGCTATTCAAACAAGAGTGTCTGAAATGTTTAAGAGGAATATAAACGCTAAAAATATTTCGAATCTCATGCCTGCAAAATTTAAAAATCGGGCGTCTTTTTGCACGAGGCTAGTGAGCGAAAAAGTGGTTTTTATTTATTTTGTGCTTAATTTTATAAGAACGAAAAAAAGTTAGAACATGGAAAACCTCAAAAATAGTCTTAGCCATAAAGGGGTATTTTTAAAAAATTGCTTCTTATATTACTTCATAGTTATGTCATGAAAAAACATTTTTTTTTTGTGGTTTACGCTTATATTTTTTGTTACGTAAATAATAATTTTATTGTAATTCCAATACATAGAAAAGCTAGTAAAAGCTTCGATTTATCCGTAGCATATTTTTTGATGTTCATACTGTAAGCCGATTCGTCGTAAAGATTAATCAAAATAGTATCTAAATAGGATTTCACGTATATATTCATCTTAATATCATATTATTATAAGGTTGTTTTTAAATATGTACACCGCACAACGAGTCCCAACAGCTTCCAACCTAGTTGGTGAGTTATGTCACGAGGGGACCCCTCTCCTCAATGAGATGGGAAAGGGAAGGTGGGGAAGTACCTGGTTAAAGCTAAAGCCATCTTAAACAACTTTTCTATTCTGAATGATGACTGAACTATACAATCTTTCAAACGATTTTATATAGCAAAATCACTTGTACACCAAACGCTCAATACAAAAACAGTATATTATACTAGTATGCATTCGTCCCTTAGTAATAGACAGTTGGACGCTTGAGAAGTAATCGCTTGTCCACAGGAAATTAACAGAGGTCCTAAACAGACTTCCACCGCTTCCTCTTGTGCCCCGACCACAACCTTCCCCACCCCAGATCACCCTGATTTCCTCCCACCCCAATCAACCCCTACATCCCCCATATCTCCTTCATCCCCCCTATCCCCGCGCTTCCCCAAACTTCCCTTCCGCACCTTGTGGTCCATCCCGACACGATCCGTGGGCGAATCGAAGATCAATAGTGTTGTGGGGATGTTGGAAGTTGGGGCAGTTTAGGAATTGGGACAGGGCACTTTAAAAAACGAAAATGACACTATGTAAGCAGGTAGGTCCTTTTTATATTTTCATTTAGTTTATATTCCAGACGTGTGTGTGAGCTAAAATCGTGCACGGCCATATTGCGATAACACTTTGCAATAATATGTAGTCGAATCCTGTGAATCCTTTGAAAAAATTTGGAAACTATTTTTGCGATAGACCAAAGGTTCATAAGGAGATTGAAAGAAGGGTGAATGAAAGAAATTAAATCAATGTTTTAAAGCAGAAGTCGCTAAAATCAATTCCTCAGCAGTTCTCAGTGAAATTTTGATACACATTATTTATGATGGGCAGGAGAGCTACAAAGGAATAACGAAAGCGGAAGGAAGATAACTTAAGGAACACCCCGGAAAGATATCGAAAACAAGTTGGTAGTCATATGGCAAAAGGGCCCATCTGTTAATTTTAAAATTATTCAGAAGGGTAAAAATAAAACTTCAAACAAGTCCTCCAACCGACGTATTTTGCCAATTTTCTTGTTTTAAACGAATTGTACATATTTATGGCTTTAAAAATTGAGTATATAGATATTAAAGTAATGGAGATTATTAATAAAATATTGTAAATGGGCTCATTTGCCATTTTTTTTTGTGATTTTTAATCGTCTTTTTTTTTTAAAGTATATTTATTCAGTTTTTTTTTTAAATTTTACAATATTAATCTTTAAAATCTTACAAAACTGATCAATCAGTTTGATTGTTAGAAATCTCTCATTTGTCCTATTTAATTAATACTATTATATTTTTATGTTTAACATTGTAATAACTGTGTAAAATCTAAAATACTAATTATAATAAACTACTTATTATTATAATGTTTATGAATACAATGTGTGATAGTAATTTCCAGGTATTTGATCAATATTCGATCTGGGTATTTGTATACAATATTATTTGCTTTCATGTTCTACGGAGATAGAATGATTTAATTTTTTTTTTTTTGATATTTGAGTAAGATGTCTTATTTTTAGTATTTTCAGGTAATGCGTTAAATATTTTCGGAATTCTATGCCTCTTTGTTCTATCACCATATACATTTTGAGATTTATTAATAATAAACATTTGTGCTTCTCTATGCCTAGTAGGGTAGTTGTGGTTTATAAGTTTTTTGAATTCTGTATTCCAGAATTCATCTAGCGTTAATTGATAATCTACCTTACTGTGTATAGAGAGGACATTACACAAGGAGAAAATTTTTTTATAATCGCCTTCACATAATTGAACTTTTTTTTGCCTGATATCAATTTTAGGAAATGGATTTGTAATTGTTCTATTTTATTTAAGTACGTTTTGTACGTTAATCCGTAACTATTTATTCCGTATCCTATAATTGATTCTGCTAATGCGTTGTATATAAAGTATAATATATTTTTATCAACAAAGTTTTTTAGGTGGTAAAATTTCCCTAATATGGATCTTAATCTATTACATACATTTTCAATATGATTTGACCAGTTAAAATTGACATCTATAGTAAGACCAAGGTATGTATATTGGTACACTTTTTCTATATTTGGGCAATTACACTGTTGGGATTGGTTTTTTGTGTGTAAACAATCATATGAATGACTTTTTATATGCAATTCCTTATCCTGACAATTTGTATATGGTGAGTGAATAAGCATATATTTGTTTTTTTTGCGTTTATAATAATGCCATTGTCGTGTGACCATTTAATGATGTTGTTTAGGTCTTCTTGTAAAATTTCCTCAATTTTTTGTGGATTTTTGTCAGCACATATAATGCAAGTATCGTCTGTAAACATGTAGCATTTACAACGTTTTATTACGTTTGGTAAACTGTTTACTTGCATTATATAACACGTAGGTCCCGATATCGAGCCCGTAGCTACTCCAGTGCTTGCCAACATTTCATCACTTAAAATTCCGTCAATTTTAACTTTAATTTTTCTATTAAACAGATAATTTTTAAACAAATTATTTAAAGGACCTCTAATACCACATTAATTCATCGCCCTTAATAATGTTTCATGGTCCAATGTGTCAAAGGCCTTTTTAAAATGTATAAAAATTATACCAATATAATATTTTTCATTTAATTGGCAATTTATATGATCAGTGAATTTAGAAAGTAATTGTCTAGTACTTTTCTCTTTTTGAAATCCGTACTGTATGGGATTTATGATTCTATTTTTTTCTATAAAATTTTGTATTTGGTTAAAGATAGCCCTTTCAATAATTTTATCAATACACGAGATAATCGCTATTGGTCGATAGTTTGTGAAATCTTTGTGGTTTCCTGATTTATATATAGGTCTGATGATGGATGTTTTTAGTTCGTCAGGCATGATACTTTTACTTACACATAGGTTAATTAATTTAGTCAGTACTGGGATTATATTATCAGCAATTAACTTTAGGTCTTTAATTCTTATTTGGTCATTGCCTTCTGATTTTTTAACATCCATATCATTATTTATTTTTTAACATCTTTTGTGATACAGGTCTAAATCTCATTGACATAATAGCAGGAGTTGTATACGTGTTACGATCTAGGAATTTTTTAGTACAATTATGTCTTATGTCTTTTATTTCATTTACGAATGTTGTAGCAAATTTATCGCATAAAAATTTTGTGTCTCCTTGACTTCCCATATGTTGAAGGATTATTTTATCTAGATTTTGTTTAGGTTTTCCTATTAGATTATTTATTTCGTCCCAGAGTTTCCTCGGGTTGCCGTTTAAGCTATTTATTAAGTTTTTATGGAATGTGTTTTTAGTAATATTAATATGTTTGTTTGTTTTGTTTCTATATCGCGTATATTCTAAACGAAATGCCGGGTTATTTGGGCTATTCTTGCATTTTCGGTAAAGATAATCTCTTTTTTTAATCATGTTCTTAATTTCTTCCGTAATCCATGGATTGCTGTGCCTAAGATTACTTTCAAATAATTTTTCTTTTTTCGAGGACGCATAGATATTATCAAAAATATTTTTTAAATTATAGTACAGTTCTGATGGACATTCAGATTGTAATAATTTTCCCCAATTTACTAGTTTTAATTTAGAAAATACTAATTTATTATCAATAATTTTACTTTTTTTATTTAAATCCTTTGCAAGTACCTCTTTCCCTATGGCAACTCCTGTTATATAATGGTCAGATATTTTGTTAGTCACAATACATGAAAATACAGTGTTATTACGGTTACGAATTATTGCAATATGGTCAATACATGAATAAACATTTTTTCCGTTTAAAATTTCATCGCGGGTCACATCTAATATTACATTTTTTGTAAACCATTTTCACTGAGTAGATTTTGGTATTCTGTAATTACACTATTTTTTGTATCCAACAAATTCAAGTTGATGTCACCACAATACAAGTAGTTTGAATCAGTTGAAGTCAATTGTAATATTTGTTTTAGTCCCTTTAAATAGATATTCTTGTTGTTGTTCAGCGGACGATGTACCGCAAGTATATTTATGATATCTTGATAAACGGTGGTGATTTCTCCAGATATTGTCTCGCAGCTTTTAAAAGAAATGTTTGTTTTCTTAAAAGTATGATTGTTTTTTAAGTACATGATTAATCCCCCTCCTCTTCTATTCTCTCGAGTATTTGCAATCGGTTTGAAGTTAGGTATATTGAACATAGGTATCATTTCGCTTCTAATATTTATTTCCGTTAGAACAATTACATCTATATACTGCAGAACGTCATTTATTTGTGCAATAAATGAATTAAAATTCTTTTTCAATGATCTTATATTTAGATGAATAGCCACAAACCTCATTTTGATGTTTTTATCGTTTATCCAGTTATCCAAGTTATAGCATTTGATAAATTTGTGAGTTTGAAATGGTGTCGAATCTTCCATGACAATGATTTAATAACTGATAAAATAACTGTTCCGAGTCAAAAGGAATTTTTATTTTATTTATTTTTCTAAATGAATTTGTTAATATCACTCTCACTTTTTATATTACAAGCCAGACTATGAAATAAACAAAGGATTTAGTTTTTAAAAATTAAATATAATATGTGAAAGTTCATTGTTAAAACGAAGCGCACATTAATTGAATTCCCAAAATATTACGACTGATAAATTCAGACAACAACATTGAAATTGACATTGGCAATCAGAACAATGGACTAACCTGGACAATGTGAATAGTATTTTCAATTTTAAACCAAAATAAAAGTTATTAATAATAAAAGGTACGTGATATATTATACTACAACACGGGGTTAGAATACCTTTTGTAAAAATCCATATACCATTCGGCACGTGTCATCTTTCAGAGGAAAAAATAAGCATATATCTCAACTTTCAAAAGAAAAAAAAAATTGAACCTATTTCGTTGGCAGAAGTTTGAATCTGCAGTGGTTTTTTAGCTATACTTATAATTCAGTCAATTGCAGATGGCGGCTCTTTTAGCACTTTTATTTTAGGCTACTGATTGATGTATCCTTTCTCCACATCCGAGATAAGAGCATTTTAAAACTTTTGTGGAAGAAACCATGAAAGCTGGAAAAAATCACAGATGGGTCCTTTACACGACTACCGAAGTGATACTGGAGCCAGGCCGTATCAACAGAAACGAGAAAAATATGTATGACGATTTGTGAATGTGAATTCAACATTAAGAATATGCTCAGACAGAGCCGTGAAAATGGCTTACCAAAAATAGGTAGTTGGTAGAAAATATTTTTGATGATTTTTGTGTGGTTTCATTTAATATTTTGAAAGTATTTCGTAAGAATTCAAGGATGGTTGAAAGGATACTTTACTCACAATCCAATTCCCAGCACACACCGCTCCTTGAATGTAGGTAAATAGAGCCGATCCATTCATGACAGCGAGCTATCGCTAAAATGGACATGCTACACGTGTATCGATACTCGTGTGTAGGTTACTACTTTTATTAATGCTTTCAGTTAGAACAAGGACAGCCATAGACTTATTTATTGTATTTTATGTCTAAGGTACAAAGCACATATAAAAGGTTATTTTTTAGGTTATAATTTTTTTTTTGATTGATTTTATAACTTACTTTTAACTAGGCTAGCCTAGTGAGGCGGGTTATGAGAAGCCTCATCTTATTATGCATTTCTATTCTTTACATATTGCCTATTGTTTATACATTACTTTCTATTGTTGATTTTATGTACTTATCAAATTTATAAACCAATGAACAATATGCTTATTTAATGTGTAGGTATTTTTAGTTATGGTTGCAATTTTTTTACAGTAAAGATATAGGTATTATTATTTTTTTTTATATTACGTACATATTTTACAGAGAACAGGAACAAGGTCATATGCTTTTAGTTTTCCTTGAATTTAGTGTAGATGTATGTAAAATGTTATATTTTGTTTGCGTGGTTCTCTTAAGTCCATATTTGCAAGTGTGTGTATATATCCTTACGACTGATCCCGCTTCGTTGGAATATCTTCAGAATTCTCTTGTCAGCGTCCTAGATAAACTAAATATTCTTATTTCCCATGCAAGCGTGTCAGACACAGCAAAATCGTGTAAGTTGTATGATGTTTACTAGAAGTTTATCGGCTTCCAAAACGTCAGAATTTCGACAAACAAAACACACCACGTCGGTAGTTTGCAGAACAGATAAAATATAGCTCCACGATAGCTCGTCATTTTTTAACGTTTATTTATTCCGCGTACGAAACTTTCCGCCGACAAAGTTCAAGAAAATTTTGATCAGGTTCCGTATTTTCGTGACATAGTTTCCCTTAGTTGGAAATGCGATTCTTTTTAAAAATCTGTATTTTGGACATCGTTGATTTATTTTTGATAGGTCTAAGTTATGTCAACGTTTTGCCAAAATCTGATTTTATATCTGACATGGATATATTATAGTTCTTATCTATTAATATTTTTATCCAGGTGCTGCTATTAAATAATAATTCTATCAAAGATTTAGGCATATTAGATTTGTCAAGAATTTATATATACCTAAAAATGCAAAAATCAGTCATTTTAAATACATGTAGGATTACAAAGGATTTTTTAAATATTTATATATATTTATATATTTTTTAAATTTTTAAATTTTTTTTTATTATTTATTAAATTGAACATAATTACATCTAATACAATATAAGATATGAGTAGTCCCACAAAGCTGTGACAGATCAGCTTCTACCATTTAATTTTATTACATAATACACATAAGCTTAAGTTACAATATTAATACATAATATAAGATTTAGGATAGATAAATATGTTGTTCATTTATTAACCACTTTTTTGTTTAGGGCAGGGTTACTCATTATTTTTAAATTAATATTTTCATTAAATATGTTATAAATCACAGGTTTCATATATTCGAGCGTTCTGCTACAATACTTATTTGATATTCGTGGTATTTTTAGGCCTTTTTTTCAGTAAATCTTGTTGTGTGATTATGCACAAATAACTTTTTATACGCGCTTTCTCCCGAATTATCCATAATTATTATGTATCAGAGAAGCCCTTTAATTGTAAGTAGGCCTTCAGACCCATACAGTAATTTTAAGTTGTTTCTTTGTTTGCAAATGCTAGGCTTAACAATTTTTTTAAGTATAGCAGTTTGTAACTTTTGAATGTATTTAATATTATTTTAATGAAAAGATAAATAACTTTGTTTACATCACTTTTATTTGAACGATGTTCACATCACGAAACATGTAGATTGTGTACAAATTGTGTAGATTGATTGCGTACAAAACATGTATGTAGATTGTGTACAAATAAAAGTGATGTAAACAAAGTTATTTGTCTTTTCATTAAAATAAATAATGTCATCACAAAGTGAAAACCTTTCCGAAGAAGTTTTCTTCGAAAAAAAAATATATATTAATTATGCTCGAGTGTCCCCAAGTTCGAATTCCATATCTAAGTATGGATTCGACCGTAAAATGATATATAAGTTTGAGAGTGCATGGAGGCAACACAAATTTCAATTTATAAAAATTACTCGCCAAACATCGGAGCTGGTTACAAATTTTGATCACTTGTTTATCCCATTTAAAGTTTTTTGTCTACGATTATGCCAAGGTAAGTATATTCCATATTTATAAAAAGCACTAACTTTGTGGCTCGCCATAATTTACAATAAAAAAACACATACATTTTTTTAAGGCCACTTTTATTTTAAAACTCTCTACCGGTTTCAGAAGCACCCTTCCTTCATCAGGAGAATATTATAACTAAACTATGATACAGAATGTTAGGTATTTGTTAGGTAGTAAACACCTAACATTCTGTATCATAGTTTAGTTATAATATTCTCCTGACGAAGGAAGGGTGCTTTTGAAACCGGTAGAGTGTTTTAAAATAAAAGTGGTCTTAAACAAATTTATGTGTTTTTTTTATTGTAAGTATATTCATTTATAAAATAAATTTTTTCACAAAAGCAGATATTATCAATTTTTCTATGCATACATTATGTGCAGTTATTTTAGGTAGCTTTCACATTTTCAACCTCGGTGATCTTCTATACATACATTTAGTATTTTTGACATTAATAATATAATTAGTCCTTCATCATGAGACCATTTGAGTCGCTCGTTAAAGTCTCTTTGTCATTCTTTAATAGCTTTTTCCGGGTTTTCATTTTTTTTTTTTAGTATGTTTATTATTTTTTTTACTTTTACAATATTTATGTTATAAATCTTACAAAACTGATCAATCAGTTTGATTGTAACAACTATGCAACTATATTTGATACAACTAGTGCAGTATCATCTGCAAAAATGAATCTACGGGCTATTTTAAAAAGTTTAGACGAGGCATAACATATATAATGTATAATTTAGGGCCTAAAATTGACCCTTGCGGTACATCTGATTTGATAAATATAAAATTACTCATTTCATTCAAAATCTTTACATACATTTTTCTATTTGTTAAATAGTTTTTGAAAAATGATAGGAGTTTACCACAGATTCCTATAATTTCAAGTACCTTGATTAATTGTGTGTGGCTGAGTGTATCGAAAGCTTTTGATAAATCAATAAATAATACCAATATACGTTTTCTAGAGTTATTGAGGGATCAATAGGATTTTTGGGTCCAATTAGGAGTTCTACCTAGCCAAACCCTCTGAAATGAAAGTATCTGGAATCGGTGAATTATTTTCCTATTTGGTATCTGGTAGGTGGACATGTTGTTCTTGTATTGTTTTGTATTTATTATACTTATATAAAGCAATTGCATAGCGTGAATTGACTAGATTCAGCGGTCGGGGAACTTTTTTAACCATTACCCCAAAATATTTTTGCGTAAGCCGATATTACCCCTTCCCCCCATTTTGAAAAGAAGACAATCAATGCATATTTAAATGAACATTATTTATTGAATTAATTTACATAGAAAATAAAAAAAGTAACATGAAAATAGTAAGTATGTAATTGACAAACAAAATAAAATTCTCAAATTGGATTAAACAAAAATTCAGATTTTCAGGTTTTCCTTTCAGTTTTTGGAGAAATGATGTTGCTTCATGTTTGATACAATTACTTCAACTTTTTGGGGCTTTTTGATGTAAGAGCAATTTGAATACAGTCTTCGGCGTTTAATCGATTTCTGTTCTCCGTTTTTATGTTCATTAGAGTGGAAAAGTCTTGTTCACAAAAATAAGTTGTTGCAAATGGCAGCAACTTTTTTACCGCCTCCTCATGTGCAATTTTGAAAGCCTTCGTAGCTTTAGACATCCAAAAAGACGACAGATTGTCTTTGCTCTTAAATTGAATACGTGCTTCAGTATTAGATCGAAGTTCAAGTATTATTTCTGCCAAACCCGGAGGTTCTTCTGGTATGTTAGCAATTTCACATTTAAAAGGATCTACAACCCAATTGAAAGTATGTATATCAAGATCTGGAAAGTAGTCAGAGAACCGCTGTCTGAGTTTGGTAAGATGTTTCAAGTTTGTAAAAATACTAACACGTTTATGAAATAGCAAACTAGAAAAATTTCCGTATTACCCAAAAAAGCCATTTTTACCCCATTTGGGGTAATTTACCCCGGTTCCCCGACTGCTGGACTAGATGATCATTTGTGGAAAAGTGTGTGAAAGGGTTTAGTTTTTCCTGTGGGGAATAATTAACCCGGACATAAAGTCTGCAGATTAGATATAATAAGAAAACTTCGCAACATACATAATATATACAATGTCAGTATGTCATAGTCAAATACGCGAAAAGATGTGATATACGTACCTACAAAATTATACGGTTAGAAGGCGAACTCAAAAAGTCAGGAGTATTTTGACTGATAAGTGTATAAAAAAGTTATTACGTTTTTTTTTTAAATTGGACAATTGGACAACTGGACAAGAACGATAGGTAAATATATTTGAAAAATTGCAATTGAATCCCATCTGTTCAGAGCCAATGGGACAATGGTAGTATCCATAATTAATGAATTGGACCATATTAATGCAAATTTTAAAATATTATATCTTTTGAAAGCGTATGTTCGGTTTGGATGTATTCCGCGAAATTGTTATTTATCTTCTTGTTAAAAGTGAGCATATATAAATTACATGCATTTTTTCCGCAATGCTATTTTTTATGCGAAAATGCCGAAAGCTGTCAACTTACTAATGTTAAACTTTTTGATTGTGTGTCTCCAGTAAGTGAAAATGTGACTATTGATAAAGTAGGATTGATCTTACAAGTAATTTCTTTCAAATTGTGGGTTCGGTGGTTTATGCATGACATGATCTAATTAGGATATTTTTATTTTTATTTTAACTTTATGAGTAAAACCTCAAATTGTAATATTTAATTAAATGAAGACAATATAAGCGAAACTCAATCGAAAATCTGAAAACAGAAAAATCAGAAAAAGATATTGACACATCTGGGACGCCCGGTAAGCGAGAGGTCCTGGGTTCGTGTCCCAGATGTGTCAATATCTTTTTCTGATTTTTCTGTTTTCAGATTTTCGATTGAGTTTCGCTTATATTGTCTTCATTTAATTAGGATATGTTGTAAGCCAGTGAGAGGGATTGGAAATGATGTGGAGGAAGAGATGAAGGTTTGGTACCGGGCTGTTCAGATCTGCTCAATAAATACAGCTTAAGCCAATTTAAGCAACGCAGCATTTGATTTTGAATGGTGGTAAATAACCAAGAGCGTCATAAAGCTGGAACGTGAGCACACGTATAATGTTATATCAATTAATTATTGTTGGAATTAATTCCGGGTTACATTAAATAAACCAAGTACCCAACGTCATTTGTTGTACTGTTGTGTATTTAGTTATCTATGCATTTATGAATAAAATCTCTGTCTATCATCTTGCCTTGAACATGTCGGTTGTTTTATTTCTTTATCACATCAATTATATTAATGCCACATAAATAAATAAATTGTTTCTCCCCGCGTGTCCTTTCCCATGCGTCTCCGTACCCCTCCCGCGTCCCCTTTCCCCCGCGTTACCCTTTCACCTTCCTCATCTTCCCACTTCCCTCGTCCTTCCTCCCGCAAACCTCCCCTCCCGAATTCCTCGCCCCCTTCCTCCTTTCCTCCCTGCACCTAAAGTATATGAAATACACATGTATCGAACGTGAAACCTATCCAATATGCAGAATGGCCGCTTTATCAACATGGCCGCTTTAGCAACAGCTTTATCTGCATGGCCGTCCGAGGACGAATGAGGTCGCGTTCCACATGCTGCGGGTATTTACGTTACCCCCTCCCTGACCATTCGAGACCAACCGAGAGCCCGTTCTGAACGCTGCAGATTTTACTTCACCCCCCCCCCCACCCCTCTACTTCAATGGCGTACGGACAGCCAATCAACGAGCTTCTTCTCAAATGCCATCTAATTATCTATTTGTAAACATTTTTAGTATGTAATTAATATTAAATTTACGCGAGTCCTGCTAGAGCTACTTTAAATAAAAATATATAGTTTAAAAGGCTGGACTCGCGTCCATACAGTTGACATAAAATTAAATATGTAAATGTTTTCATTAAATAGATATAAGGGTTTTTTCACGCTGATGTCGGGCTAAATACCCACTGGTTAACACTGTACAATTTTTTCTGAAGTTAATAAAAATGCTAGAAAGAAGTGGTTTACACGAGAGGGAGCGGAAAAGAGAGTGATGTTGCGTATACAATTCAAAATTATCATTTAATCCTTATATAAGAGTACACGAAGCTGCAAAGAAATGCACCAACGTTCAAGGGGCAGTTCTGCCTAGCGCGAACCTATGTTACACACGGTCGCGCGGCAGCATATATATGGAGCGCCAAACTCCGTTCAAAGCAGTCTTATCCGAACTTCAATCGTCGCGCAACATCCTACTCTGACCGCCTCTATCTTCTTGCACCACTTCTTACTACCTGAAAACTGCAATCGCCTTTGACTTTCGACCTTGCACTTCCTTGGACTGCTGAATAGACTAGAAGCCCAGCACCCGTATTTTACAGTCAATATAGAGGACATCAGTCCGATATAACACACGTTTTTTCAAACTCGCACGCCACCTATTGTAAATTTTTCATGCAAATTAAATAACGCCAGAGCTTATGTATATATATATGCTTTGCGGGCGTGGGCACAGCAACTAAACACAGTTTTAAGACAATCGGATGAATGGAATAGGAAATAATTTCTTAACCCCGGAGCTCAGTTTTGCGGGCTTGCATTCAACAAATAATCAAAGTTTCAACGCAATCGGTAGAATGGTTTAGGAATGCATAAACAAACAAGGAAGAAACATTAATTTTTATATATCAGGTACGATGTAAAAATTATTGTGAAATGGAAAAACAGTATTTTTTTCAAAACCATTTCCATGGAAAAAGTTTATACACTGCACGCCACCGCCCAATAAATTGTTCACCAGATACTTAAAGACTGTTTCACTTCCTTACAACGAAGCAACCACCTAACAATACAAAACTAAGTTAAACTCTTAAATTATGCGGTTTCTTTAACCAGCAGAACCGATAGTTCAAAAGATTCCTAAGTAAACGGACACTAATGTTTATTTTCATCACTTAATTCCTGAAATGTTCTTAAAGTTAGACAGCGCAAGAGTAACTTTGATTGTTTGTTTTAAAAGATCTTCTCTTGTTCGGGAATCAATTTGAAAGATTTCTCTGAAACAAGAAAGAAAGATACCAAAGGTCCCATAAATCCTTTCACAAGAGCCAAAAGAAATTTTTATAATCTAATTATCGTTCGCCTGATTATTTTTATTTTTATTGATCTAAGTATCTATTCCAATATATAGACTAAGATTTTTTATGTTTGGTTCCGTCTACACGACGCCCACACAATGCGCTGAGCCAAGTGGGCAGTGAGTTAATAAAAACTTGAAATTCGTGGGAAAGCTTGTACACTTTAGTGGCAAAGTATGATAATAAAAACTTGAAATTGTGATGTCTGGGTTCATGAAGTAAGGTAAGTCTGTCGTAAGATACTTGTGTCCACCTACTGCGTGGCGGGCCGGAACAAGAGAGACTGGTTGAGACAGACCTTTTGACCACTCCAGCCGTACTCTTCGACCCATAAACTCGCACCACGACGGGAGGGAAAGATTCATACTGTCATCACTTCTGAACACGTTGACGGGAAAGCCTGCACACTTTGTTTTTCCATTTGCTAGTTGGAAGCGGCTCACCGCATTGTGCGGGCTTCAAGTGGGGGAACCTCGATTCAAATTATCTTAAGATAACCTTTTAAAATGATAATTATTAAAATAATTATATTATATGAATGTGATGTAAAATTAACTATAAAAAGAAAATATGTTGGTTTGAATCAGTAAACACTTGAAGAGTAGATCTTGGCTTAATGAAAAATTAAGAGAAAACAAAACAGATTTCAAGCTAATTCAACCGCGAGCTATTGCTATGTACCATTCGAACATGTCTCAACGTGTGTATTTTTAGCTCAATGCTTTTTTGTTCGATATCGAACCAACGTGTAGTGCATTGAAGTGTATGTGAGAGATGGCAAAAATCATGCAGAATTAAATTCTATTATTGACACTTGTGCTGATGACATTGATTTGGTAGGTACACGTACAATACTGCCAGCTTTATAAAAGACTTCATTACAATATCGGCTTGATATGATTGATGGTAAAATATATTATTTAATGCGACTTAAAGTGAGTTTAGCCGCGTTGAGTGACAAAATTTGAACATCTCATTCTCGTCTCCGCTCCATTTAGTCTTGTACCCCACATGGATGCCACACTCGGGCGGTTGAGAGCTGTTGGGACTTTTTTGGTTTGTGGTTTTCCCAGAAAAATCACACCTTTTCGGTTTTAATTATATGCTCAATATGAAAAAGCATTTCGAAAAAATAGTGTTGAAGCTCGGGCAGAACCGGGAAGTAAAACATAGATTGGATAAGTTGACAGTCCGCAGCAAAGTGGAGATAAAGCTCTCCGATATCATCTACACTAGTGGACTTAAGTATGGACACTTTTCGAGATTTCTTGAATCTTGTCGTTTGCCTTATAAAATAACTTATTTTGTTACCAAGCCCTTCTAATATTTTTTTTTCGTGTTCCTTGTACTATAGTTGATTAAAAAACATACCATACGATATGCCATATGTTGATTTAAAATTCTTATCACTCTTTATGAGAAATGGGAGCAAACGCCTTTAAAACAACCAATTTTTTAGTATAATGTTTTTGAGTTTTGACAACCCTACAATAGCTCGTGTTCTGTCTAAACCAATTGCAAAGTGCAGAAGATCGTCGTGTGCTCTAATCACGACACTTTAAGATGCAAAACGATTAAGTTTTACACCCGTGTTAGTCAGTCATCCATTAAAGAAAAGTGATATGGTTTTTTTTTTATGTTATTAAAATGGCTCCTAAGGTGACAAAACGTGCCGATTGGTCGCCCAAAGAGAAGCAGCGCTGTTGCACTTTATGAAGAAGGCTACACATATGAAGAAATTGCAAAAATATTGGGTGGAGGAGGTACCAAGTCTGGAGTAAGAAAGGTTTGTCAAGGCTGTAAGGAGACTAAAACTACAAAAACAGTCCGAAAATCGTCCAAAAGCAAAAGGTTACGCCACAAAATGAAAGGAGCATGTGTTGCCTTATCAAACCATCGTCAAACATCCAAAGATATTAACAAGGTCTTTAAAGCTGCTCGACTCGATATTACTGACATAACATTTAGGATGAAATTAGGCAAGAATAATAAAAGTCTAACCATAATATGAAACAGAGGTACAAACGTTTAAAATGGGCTTTAAAACATAAGGAATGGAATTCAGAAGAATAGGCAAAGGTCATATGGAGTGATGAGACGAAAATTTTCACTTTTGAGAGGGATGGAATCAGATTTGTTCGTTGCCATCAAGTTGAAGATGTGATACCAGAATGCATTACTACAACAATGAAACTTCCTCTGAGTGTATTGATGTAGGTTTGCATGATAAGGGATATTTTTGGGAAAAATTAGCATTAAATGGTTACAGAACCATCATATTGTTGTTCTACTTTGGCCAGAGAACCATCTGGGCTTGAATCCTGTTAAATATCTCTGGTCTAGATTGAAAATACTGGTTTCTTGTCGCAAACCCAGAAATATTAAATAATGAAGCTATTACTAAAGCATGGTTCTATATTATCAAACCTGAAAAGTAAGGACTTTTGGTGGACTCCACGCCTAGAAGAATTGAGGAAGTTATTAAACTTAAAGGATTTCCAACGAAATACTAACGTTAAATGTTAATTTAAAATATTATGCAAAATCTTCTTGATTAATAAATAATTTTTGTTTTGCCATGTCGTTGTTTTTTTCAACATTTTTGTTATTTTTTCTAAAAAAAACATTTAAATTTATTCAAAATATAACAGTATAATATGTTTTTGAATTAATTAGCTAACAAAATTACAGTTAAACACCAACAATTTTTTAAAAAAGAGCGAATGAACATCAAATACAAGAAATTTGTAAAAAGTGTCCATACTTAAGTCCACTAGTTGACTAGTGTATATATGTAGCTGTGGATTTCATGCTGATAACATGTTCGTTTGCAATAAATGTCGGTGTAGGCCGCTTGCGAACCAAACTTCAACTCGGCATGTTCAGAAAGCGCAAACTTCAGT
The DNA here is from genome assembly GCA_929108145.2 of Limnephilus rhombicus. Taxonomy (NCBI): domain Eukaryota; kingdom Metazoa; phylum Arthropoda; class Insecta; order Trichoptera; family Limnephilidae; genus Limnephilus; species Limnephilus rhombicus. The sequence goes on along the minus strand of OV815277.1, from coordinate 28,280,070 downwards.
TCTATGAACGAAAAGAAGTACAAAATTGTTTCTGGTAAAATTGCTAATATTTGTTTTGTGTTTCGCCCACTATTGTATAAAAGTTTTTATGAACAGTATTAATTGTTCTTCCTGTAAATATGAACATTAGAAAAGGTTTTGAAACGTGCTTGCAATGCATGTATAATGGCGATTTTTTTTACCTTAACTCCACACAGGAGTAAGAAAATAATTTCCCTCAGGGCCTTTGCCATTTTTGACGATGCTGTGTGGAGGGCCTTTTTGGGAAAGGATAAAGATGAAGTTCTGGGAAGTAAAAAGGTATGAGTGGTGGGTGGGAATCTAGTGGTCAGTTTGTCGAGGAGTCACAGACCTATGAATCCATTCCTCTCACTGAGGTACAAGGCAATATCGTCCCGTTTGGGACAGAACAAAAGGTCTCCCTCCAACAGTCTCTCCCGAATCCATCCGCCACGCAGTTGATAGGCAGACTCATCTGCCGGCAAGATCCAGACAAACGTCGCTCTGTGAACCCGGGCACCTCTATTAAGTCATCAAATGTAGCCAACCGCTTGGAGTGACCTATGGCAGAGGTGTTGGTTATCCAATAAATACGGGGTGGCCGTACTCAAATCCGCCTCTCAAATTGAATGAATAAATACGTGCTCTAAATGTAATTTATAATTATTTGATAAAAACAATAAATTTGTAATGACCGTCTCGTTACACTTCCTATCTAGTAGTTAGTGCATCTTTTTATTGGTTTTTTTCTTTCTCATTCATTTTCTTTTATATCTTTATTGATTTTTTTAAATACTTTTTTATGTAAATTATATAACTTTATTACATTTATTTTTTTCTTTGTAGATACTCGTGGTCTTTTATTTCATTCGAAATTGTTGTACGTGTTGATTATTATTTATTAAATTTTTTATCCGCTTTTTTGCTTTTTTTCACCGAGCTGAAAAAATTAAGAATAGTAAAATTAATTATAAATGGAAATTAAAGCAATGAAAGCACCATAAAACGTCCGAAATTATTATCGTGGTTTATGTTTGGGATTTTATGCCGTTACAATGTCCATCATCTGCCTCGATGATTCGTACTATAACGCTAAAAAAACCCTTGGATAAAGAAGTTGGAAACCCAAAACGGCGTACAAGCTCATGTATAAATCATGTTAAAAGTTTTTGTCTAGACCGAAAAACATAAATGTATAAGAAGACCAGAAAACGGGTCCGAATATCTTTACTAGATTGATCATTGGTCATCTGGTTAATAAAAGAACCTTCAATTCATATTTCGATTGTCTCTTACGATCTCTCGTAATGTTTAGGTGGTCAATGGATGTTTTTTACAACATGCTATTTTTGAAGAACTCCTACTAGCATTATTATAAAGGGGAATGTCGCTTCTGCAATGATGGAGATCTTAGCTTGCAGAAAAATTGCACCCATAACGCTCGACTGGAAATCCGACGCATTTGTCGTCTCAGCTTCTAAAAAGTCAATTTTTCAATCATTATATCTTTAATTGTGATTGTTTTTATGGAATACATTTGGCTAGTTTCAAAGGATTTCCGAAAATCCTATGCTGAAAATTTAATAAAAGTTTATTTTTGTGAATACCATTCAAGAGTCAGGAGAAGGAAGTGGATATTATATTATATTTAGAATATTTTAGTAGTTCTTTAATTTTTTTATCATCAAAATCAAAAGAGGTTAAATATCAATTTATTTTTAATAACAACTAGCTGGTCCCGGCAAGCGTTGCTTTGCCATTTAATAAAGAAATTGTTTCTCCCTGAGTGTCCTTTCCCATTCGTCCCGTTCCCCTTCTGCCTCCCCTTCTTCTCCTGCGTCCTCTTCCCCTCTCGCATTCCCACTCCGTCACCTCCACCTTCCCTCTCTCCACTCTACTCCCTCCTTTCCCCCACCCGCGAATCCCCCTCCCGAGTTCCCCTCCCCCCTCCAGGCCCCCCTCCCCCCCTCCCGCTTTCCCCTTCCATCCTCTCCGCCTTCCCTATTCCCTTTCCCGCTCCCTCGTCCCGCCAACCCTCCTCCCGCGTTCCATATATTCAATCCCAGTACATTCAGTTTTTAAACAGCCTGCTTGCCACCTTTTACAATTTTTATTCAAATTTCCATTTTTCACGTACTCGTATATTAAATTTGGTACCTAACATAGTACCTATTTAAAATATCTAAAATTCTTGATTCGATTCAAAGTATTAGGGGAGTACTTACCTACTTTAAATAAATTTATCAACTCAAAGATTTTCAAAATTAGAATCCTGTTAAAGTCGTTAGGTTTTCTGAAATTAACCAGTTTTCTGCGCAATTTTCTTAATTTTTCTCTCCGTAAGAACCATCCTCGTACTTCAAGGAATATTCTAAAAAAAGAATTAGTGAAATCGGTTCAGCTGCTCTCGAGATTTGAGCTTAGCAACACATTTAGCCATTCATTTTTATATATAAGATAATCATAAGCACTTATTTCATTAGGGCCTTCCTAGGTTAAAATATACAGCTAAGAATTATAGAAATTAAAAATAGTAAAACACTTATAAACTTAATATAATATTAAAAATGATTACTGTTAATTACAAAAGAAACACTAAATACAGTTAATCAAACTAAAATAACAGCTGGGCGGCAGATTTGTAGTTGGCACCAACAACATTCTACTGTAAACTAAATTAGTACCTATTACAGGGTAACTATTAAACTGCTATCAGCCACATTTAAAGGATGACCAGTGACCATACTGACATTGACAAGAGGGATAGAATGAATAATTATTAACAAAATATATCAAAAGTAAATAAAAATAAATGAAAGTAAGTACCTAATAATAAGTAAATAATAATAAATAAATTACAGTAAGTAAATAAATATAAGCTAGTAAGTTTCTATTGTAAGTTTTGTTTGTTGGAAGCCCGTTGATATGGATAATAATCAATTAAACCGTTTTTTTTTTCCTGAAAAAGATATCTAAGAATGTAATTTATGAAATGAACATAATCTGCAAATTTAAAATACAACTTTATTCATGCAGTCAAGCCTTAAGTTGGGAATACTGGGTGTAATTTTGCGGATGTGTAGAATTTTTATTTTCTACCAAACCATTTCCGAAAAAGCCAAGCAAAAGTTTCGAAGTCATTTGAAAATATATGGACCGCGGGAAGTTTAAATTGAATTTGCGGGATAAACGTCATGTTTTTTGGTATTTCCCGTAAAAAGTTTTGATCAATTTCAAGAATGTGATACTTGAATGTAATCCAAGTTTACGACGGTTCTGAGGGGAGATTTTGAATTGCAACATTTTACTCCAGAATTATTTCGGCTCTCGCAAAGCTATTAACTTACTGTAAATAGATCGTACACTTAGCACTTACATACTTAACACTGCGAAGTAATGCCTTTAAAAGTAATTAGAATAAGATTTACGGAATACTTATAAATTTTTAAATTTATTCAATTTAGGTTTCTAAAAAGACATCTTTTTATAATGAATGAACCATTACTCAAAATCATAATGTTGGTAAATGGTATTGAATTGTAAGAACTGCGCGTTATTAAATAAAATATTGAAAACTTTAATCGTAACGTAAAAAGCAAAACAAACTGAGGTGTTAAAATTGCGCGGACCAGCCAACGCTTTCCGCAAAGGTAGAAAATATATTTAACTGTACAGAATCAAGATGCAATAAAATTTAAAATGTATTGTAGGAGCCACATTAAGTAAGAGAAAATATATTACTCATAATTATTTATTCATTTGTAAACCTTGATGTACGAACTACTAACATAACATTAATTAAAAAAATATCAGTTAATATTATGCCATCTGGTTGGTGTAACAAAAATTGACTCCTTATTCTAGACACTTGCTTTCCAATTAATCTACAATTACCATTCAAATTACAAAATTATGTTAAATGAAATCATGTAAAATCACTCCCCAATAATTTTTCATTTAACAATAGCAAATGATAATAATTATCGTGGCATTATACGTAATATTTTCTTTCATACCATTTTGTCTCTTATTCAGCGCAATTATTTTAAGCAAAAGATACCCAAAAGGATTTGATCAAAGACTGAGAATTATCTTTGGGTCCTACAGATAACAGAACGCAGAATTCATAACCAGGAAATGGTTTCATGGTTCTTTTAAGAGGAAAATCACAGAGGAAGGCTGCGTACAAAAGGTTTAGTTACTATTTTGTTTTGTTTTCAGCCCGTACTTTTCATTGCGCGGCGAAATCGAAGCAAAAAAGCAAAAAATGTTTAAAAAATTATATTTAAGTTTTCTGAGTATATGAATTTAAAGAAATTTTTTCGGAACTTTTGGAAATGGGAGATGAAAGGGTATGAGGAACATAAAATTATGTTTAGTGCATGAAATTTATCACTTGATTGATTGTATAATGCCATTTCTATCATTTGTACAGCTAACTGTAGGCAGCGCAGGAATTCAGCAATATTTGGCTAGCATACATATTCGTATCTTCTTCGAATAAGAAATAAATGTTTAATGCACTGACTTATCAAAAGTTATTTAAATTAGAAAGTTTTAGATTTTCGTGCCTATTGCCAACATTGGTATAATTTCGTACATTGAAGTACCCACCACTGTCCCACCCCGGTATAGGCAACTTATTGTCGCCCCTTCGGAGTTCTCGCAAGAATCTATTTTTTTTTAATGAACGGCTCTACTATTTAATTTAACGAATCTAGACCTTCAATGTCCCCGCATACTGTGTTGAGTGGCGGTATGCAGGCGCGCCTACAGGACTGTACTGTAATGGTCATTTCTACAATTCTAAAGCCCATGTAGGTATTCACTGCTAAAGCAGTGAGCCTCAAGGACAGTCAAACAAGTGTTAGTAACATCGACATAAAAAAGTAAAATAAACAAAATAGACAGCAGCCATCATGAGTAATCCGCTCATTACGGCGAAACACCATACACAATCCGGCGGGCGGCACCGAGCACTGTTCACAAAAAAAAGTCCCCGCAGTCCCCGAGACAGTGAAGGAGGCTGATTGTCCGGCCTCCCGACAACCGGCAGTGTCCGGCCAGCTAACCGGTGGTGCCTAGACGAGAGTAATTGGAAATCATGGTAGAAGACCCTAGGGAGAGAAGCGTCGCGACGCTTCGGGTCGCCGGAGGCGGGACGGACAGCTTTCGGATGTCGTTCAGCTTTCTCCCCAGCCACTTCATGTCACGGGGGGTGGCGCGGGCCATAGATGCAGCTCCACCAGATCTAGAAAAAGGCCTGCCAATGTTCGTACATGGTGAGAAGGACTAAACAGAATGAACATCGGAGTTCAGTTCTGGCAAGACATATCTAAAAACTGAAATAATAGAAGAAAACAAAGTATACACGTTTGGATAAAGTCAATAAAAACTGTAAAAATACATGTTATACGCTCTTGGTATAAGAAATAATAAAAAAAGATAAATATGTGTAGAAATAAAATCAAAAGAGCAGTACCAGCATGACAACTGTACTAAGGTACATGATGTATAGGGTAAGAGCTGTAAAGAAAATAGTGTTTAACTAAGATGAAAAACACGGATATAACGAAAAGTTTCGCAACTAAAATAAAAAATATAAGTGAAATAACGAAATTTCGTACAGAGTGTTAAATAAAAGGTTCCATGCCAACTCAACAAAGTGGCATTTCAACCCTGAAAACTCATTAATATTTTTTTTTAATAGCCCATTACCTAACGTAACGATTTTCTATCACTTTATAATACATTTCTCTTCAACACTTAAGATTTTTTTATGTTTCTAAAAAAATATGTTATTTTTTAAGATAATATCTATATATTTGCCCGCCAAAATGGTAATTACTTGTATGGAATTTCCTCGATAGAAAAAATCGCTAAGTATGCTCTGAAAATTATTATAAACACGTTCAAGTGTGAAAAAATTGACAGTGTTTCTTAAATGCTATATAATACATTTCCCACGAGATTTTTGCTATATTTTAAACGAGATGCTATATTTTAAACGAAATTAACAACAACTAAAGTTTCAATTTTATCTCAAAAAAGGATCGATACAAGCATAAGGAATTTCAATTGGAATGAATTACTCTGTGAAAAAGATTGCATTAAGCTTTATAAACAAATAAAATGTAAATTTAACGATATTTATGAAAAAAGTAAGATATACATACATTTTCAGCCAAGAAAAAGACCATGGCCTATAAAACAGTGGATGACAAATGAAGTATTGGATAGCGTTAAAAAGAGAGATTAAATTTGGAAAAATTCACCAAAAAATAAGATTTATGAAAAACAATATAAATCTTTTCGGAATATTGTAACTAAATTAATATTTAAATGTAAATCTACCTTTTTTAATGAAAAATTCAAAAATTATTATGGAAACACAAAGAATACATGGGATGAGATAAATAAAATATTAGGACGTAGATCTAAGAGTAATTGCGATGAAGTAATCTCAAGGTACTTACTAAAAGATAAATCTGCAGAAACAGTGTCGGACGACTTTGTCAACTACTTTTCGGACAGTATAAACTCACTAGTACATAAATGTGATCTTAGAGCATCAAATGTTGAACCAACACAGCTACCACATAGTCTTTATATACCACGTGCCACACTTTTAGATATTCAGAATATTGTAAAAATTCTAAAAAATTCAAAATCACCCGGAATAGATAACATCAGAATGTTTGATATTAAAAAACACATAGATATTTTAGGACCGATTTTGACACATTTAATTAACATAATATTAATGCAAGCCGTAATACCAGATGAGCTTAAATGTAGCATTATAAGACCTATATACAAAAGTGGCAGACATATTGACATAGGAAATTACAGACCGATCAGTATCTTGCCTGCAATAGAAGAGATACTTGAAAAATACATCTCCATAAAATTGAATAAATACCTCGAGTCTTTCTCAATAATAGATCCACACCAATATGGCTTTCAAAAAAAGAAGAGCTCTGAACTGTTACTTCAAGATTTTTCAAATTACATAAATAATGAACTAAACGATAAAAAACAATTATTAGTTTTGTTTATAGACAATTCGAAAGCTTTTGATACTATAGATCCAACAAAATTACTGAAAGTTCTGGAGGCGATAGGGGTGCGAGGACGTTTTCTTAAACTTTTGAAGAACTACCTTAGTGATCGTAAAATTCAGGTCAAAATAAATGGAAAATTGAGTAAAGTGGTGTACCGCAGGGCTCTATCCTAGGTCCAACATTATACATAGTATTTGTCTCTCTTATGAATAAAGTATTTTCTTTTATCAAGCACTATGTATATGCGGATGACACAGCACTTGTCATCTCACATAGGGATCTGCTCACGGCCATGAATATGCTACAGCAGGACTTCATAGCATTACTAAAATGGTCTCACGACTCTGGCTTAGTTATAAATGCACAAAAAACAAAACTAATGCACATAAGATCGCCTCATGCCAGATATGCAATAGCACCTTCAATAGTGTCCCATAACTTTGACTGCATACACAATAACTGTATACAGCCCTGCGCCTGTGGAAGTATTGATCTAGTCAAAGAATATGTCTACTTAGGGGTGACGGTGGATTGTAATATGAAATGGGATATCCATATTGTTAAGCTATGTAAGCGCCTTCGAGCGATTGTAGGCAAACTTTATAAACTTAAATATTATGTACCCATCAAAACCATGAAACTAATCTATTTGTCCCTGGCTGAATCTAACGTGAGATATGGTATAACGTCTTGGGGGCACTCATCTAAAACAAACATCCAACATGTACAGTCAATTCAAAACGCTATGGTCAAATTACTCGTCAGCAAAGCAGTTTATGACCAGCGGCAAAATATCACAATTATGTATAAATCCATAAATGTGTTACCTATTAGAGCTCTTTTTTGGTATAAAATCTGTATGCAACATATCTTAGATAGCCCATATAAAACAATGGTGGATCACATGTACAATACTAGGCTTACACAAAATGAAGGGATGATAGTACCTAGATTTTCTAATAAACATGGCCAGCGAACTCTTGAACACATTGTACCACTTATTTTTAATATGCTGCCATATGATTTGAAAAAATGTTGCTCGACACCTAAATTTGCACTATTGTTTAGAACATGGCTATTGGAATCAGATTTTATGTATTGACTTGACTCCTCGTGCATTTTTAATTTTTAATTATTAATATTTAATTTTAAAATTTTTTTTTTTTTTTCTTTATACTTATTTATGTTTTTATTATGTTTTTTATTAAATTGCAATATTTTTTTCTTCTATTGTAAAACATTGTATATTGTATCATGTTGTTGTCCACACTATTTTCCTGCCGACAAGCTACTTGCAGTAGCTTTGCAGGTGCAATGTAAACAAGAAAAAAAACTATTTTCTAATAAAAAAAAAAAAATAAAAAAAAGTCATGTTTTATTAAGCATTTTCACAATGTTTGCTTTCATATTATCGTTTTTAATATTAGCACATTATCCCTCTAACATTCGTATTTACGTATCTCCCCTTTTTGAGCGCTTACTTCCGGGCTTTAGTGACTTTTCATAGGTGGTGTTGAAATTGCATGATTCTGAGTTGTCCAGTCACCAAATAATAATAATAAAACCCATTTATATGACAATAGATTTTTACGTGTCTTATTTTTTTATTGCATTGGTTCCATTCACAGAGGGGTCACTGCTTAGCTGTACATTCAGGATTCTCCCGGAATGCAGCTGGTTTTCAGCAGTACCTCTAATAATGATAAAATTAAGCTCAGTTGAATAATCTCGATGTTAACAACGCGACTGACGTTACATACATTTGCGAAGCTACGCGATTGCGTAAGGTTAAATAAATAATCAATCTGAGGTTTTATTTACACTAAGCAGTCAAAAGTCAATTCAGCTGTCTGATTTTAGCGTAGTTATTTTGGGGTCAGACTGATGGTTTAATACTACGATATTTACTTACTTTTTTATTTATGTGACTGTAGTCAACAAAGTTTTCGCTATGAGCACACTAGTAAATATTTAACTTTGAAGTAAAATTTACTGCAATCGATTGGCAGTGAGCTTTCTTTTAGCTGAGCTTAGAAAACTCTTATTTTATTTTGACCATTTAGCATTTTGTCTGTAAATTTGTATGTACATTGTAAATGGTTCGAGATTTGTCCGTTTTTATGGTCCAGTAAAGATAATTCTTTCAAATGTGACATCGTCGTTTTATTTGGACTTTTTACGCATTTCAATATTAAACCTACCTATTGTGCCTGAAGAAAATTTGAAAAAAAAATTATAATTGTGATACTGACTTTTCTTTGGACAAGTTGTTTGGCGGCACGTTCCAGAGTGGAAGATACTCTCGGTATCGCCCTGGTGTAAGACCACCATTCAGTATTGAAACGTTGCTTGAAATGGCTTTAGCCGTGTTTGGTGACCAGATCTGAATTTCCAGGTACTTCCCCACCTTCCTCTTCCCTATATCCTTCCCCTCCCCACTACCTTCAGCCTCACAACATACCCCGATCGGGGATGCCATAGTCCCACTGGCTCCAGACGGGAGCAGTTGGGACTCTTGTGCGGTATTCATGTAAAAAAAAAGTTGAAAAAATTCCTAACTTGAATGTTTTCTTTTTTTATTTTCATAAAATTATAATATATGTTAATGTTTTTTTTTCAAGTTTCATAAAATTATATTAAAAAGATATAATTATACGTATAATAAAAGAAATAATAATAGATTATTTCAAAAAAATGAGAAAATATTTTATTCCAAACTTGATGATAAACAAAATATTATTTCGAATAATAATATTCCGTTGCCATCTGAATCAGATATGCGCGATTTTTGGACAAACATTTGGAGTAAAGATATAAAACATAATGAGGCAGGTTCATGGATAGAAAATGAAGAACTCAATTGTTCAGACATTGAACAAATGAGTTTTTCTGATATATCGGTTGAATTGTTAGCCAAAATTATAAAAAATACTCATAATTGGAAAGCCACGGGTTGCGATTGGATACATAATTTTTGGTACAAACGTCTAACTACTTTACATCCTCTTTTTGCAAAAAATCTTTCAAAACTTGTCAAACAACCTCAAAATTTTCCTAATTTTCTAACTAAGGGCATTACTTATATGTTACCTAAAAGCGAAAATATTAATAATCCCTCTCAATATAGACCCATTACATGTCTACCGACAATATACAAAATTTTAACCTCTTGCTTGACAGATTTAATATATACTCATTTGGATGAAAAAAATATTTTATCTGAACAACAAAAAGGTTGTCGCAGAAAACATATGGGATGTAAAGAACAATTAGTTATTGATTCTGTAATTTTAAAACAAATTCAAAATCAAAAGCGTAATTTACATATTTGTTATATAGATTATCAAAAAGCTTTTGATAGTGTCCCGCACTCGTGGCTAATAAAAATATTAAAAATATATAAAGTTAACCCAAATATAATTAGCTTTTTGAAAAATATTATGTCCTTTTGGAATACAGATTTACTAGTAAATTTAAAAGGTAAGAAAATAGTAGTACCGGGCATTTCAATAAAAAGAGGGATTTTTCAAGGAGACTCATTGAGTCCTCTTTGGTTTTGCTTAGCATTGAATCCTATGTCTAAAATGTTAATTAAAAGCAAGTTTGGAATAAAAATTAAGGGTAATACAAGAGAGAGTAGTATAGTTTCACATCTATTATATATGGATGATATAAAATTATTTTCAAATTCTGAATCAAATTTAGAAAAAATGATTAAGGTAGTTAAAATTTTTTCAGATGATATTAAAATGACTTTTGGTTTAGATAAATGTAAAACGATCCATATAGAGAAAGGCAAAATTGTAGATGGAGACGAGGGTATATTTAGAAATTTCAAAATTAAAAGTATGAAAGGGGATGAGGTTTATAAATATTTGGGATACCCGCAATCGAATAGATTAGATCACACTAGTATTAAAAATGATATTAGGATTAAATTTCAAACTAGGATCAGAAAAATTTTAAAATGCAATCTATCTGCTAAAAATTTAGTAAAAGCAATAAATACTTGGGCAATACCTTTATTAACGTACTCATTTGGCATAATTAAATGGTCCAATACAGATTTAGATAGTTTAGAACGATTAATTAGAACTACGTTAACAAAGTTTAATTGCCATCATCCAAATTCAGCTATAGAACGAATTAATTTACCTAGAAATTTAGGAGGTAGAGGTATAGTCAAAATAACATCTTTGAAACACAATCAGGTAGAAATGCTTAGAAATTTTTTCCATAGGAAAGCTAATAGCTCAGAAATGCACAAAATAATTTGTAAGGCAGATAGAAACATTACACCTTTAAATTTATATGACGAAAATGCCAACATTCTTATAAATACTAACCAGGAATTATTAGATTCCTGGTCAAATAAAATTATTCATGCAAAACACTTCAATTATCTCAACCAAACGTATGTTGACAAACTTTCGTCAAACAAATGGTTGAGTATTGGAGAGTTGAGCGCAGAAATAGAAGGATTTATGCTTGCCATTCAAGATAGAGTCATTAATACTAAAAATTATAGGAAGCATATAATCAAAGATATAAATCAAATTGATGATTTATGTAGAAAATGTTTGGCTTTTCCGGAAACTATAGAACATATTATATCGGGATGTTCTATATTAGCGCCGTCCGAGTATACATTTAGGCACAATCAGGTTTTAAAAATAATCCACCTAAGTTTGGTAATTAAACATAACTTGATTGACTGCCGTAATATAGTACCATATTATGAATATGAACCAAATTCATTTTTAGAAAATGAATTTTATAAAATATATTATGATAAAACTATACTAACAGACAGAACAATTAGTCATAATAGACCTGATATAGTTTTACATGACAAAATTAAAAAAATAACTTATATCATTGATGTAGCTATTCCAAATTCCTGTAATATTCAAAAAACTGTTTCTGAAAAAATTAGAAAATACACAGATTTAGGAAATGAGATTAAAAGAATTTGGCATTCTCGGAATATAAAAATATTACCATTTGTTATTTCGGCTACTGGCATTATACCTAGGTCTCTGATTCAAAATTTAGGCGTATTAGATTTGTCAAAGAATTTATACATAAAAATGCAAAAATCGGTAATTTTAAATACATGTAGGATTACAAAAGATTTTTTAAATATTTATATTGAGGGATCAGTAGGATTTATAGGTTCAATTAGGAATTCCACAGAGCCGAACCCTCTGATATGAAAATATCTGGAGTCGGTGAATTATTTTCCCATCTGGTCTCTGGTAGGTTGACATGTTGTTCTTGTATTGTTTTGTAATTATAATACATATAGTGCAATTGCATAACGTGGATTGACCAGATGATCATTTGGGAAGTGTGTGAAAGGGTTTAGTTTTTCCTGTGGGGAAAATTAAACCCGGACATTTAAATCTGGTGCGTAAAGGTATGTTAATGTTTTTTTTTCAAGTTTCATAAAATTATATTATATGTTAATGTTTTTTTTTCAAGTTTCATACAATTATATTATATGTTAATGTTTTTTTTCAAGATTCATAAAATTATATTATATGTTAATGCTTTTTTTTCAAGTTTCATAAAATTATATTATATGTTAATGTTTTTTTTCAAGTTTCATAAAATTATATTATATGTTAATGTTTTTTTTCCAAGTTTCTTAAAATTATATTATATGTTAATGTTTTTTTTCAAGTTTCATAAAATTATATTAATGCGGACCCTACAATTTATTTGCAAGGATTAGGTTTTTTAGTTTAAAATGAATAGAATATATTCAAAATACAATATTATATTATCTTTTAAAAGGACATTCTGAATCTACGCTGGCTGGCAAAAGGGCTCGCATGTGGAAACAAGTTGATGGTGATATCATAATAAATTGCAGCGTAGCTGTAGATTCGATAGCGTGGCTTACCAAAAACTCCTTGCATAGATTTGAAAAAGAATCTCACATCGTCAGAATGGAACGTCTGCAGAACATTGAATACCAGACAAAAGGGCCTTCCAGAAACAGGACAGGTTGATGTCTTCAGATGTGAATCGTCCTCCAAGAATGACCTCCAGTCAATTTCCAAGATGACGAGTTATTTCCAAGATGTATGATCACGATCATTATCCAGAGGGTCGTCCAACGCTCTAGGCTGCAGCACAAAGAGAGCTCCATTTGAAGTCTCGAGATTTGAATCCTGCTGATTTGGCAATAGTTCAATTCCAAAATATTTCAGGGCTGGCAATCTGACCAATGCAGAATTGTCAATGCGCAAGTACCAAACAATGAAACCATAAATATGGTGTTTATAAAATGGTGCACAAATTTGTTACAAATGCTTTTACGTAACATTTCCGCTGCCGCCACCTAAAAAGAAAATATTCAATTATTTTCGTTTTTTTGTTAATAAATTTAATAAATCCAAGTCCCAAGAAAAAAATACCAAGTAAGCCATAATGGTGATGAAGACTAAACTAGCAACTACAATCCTAAACATATTATCATTTCAGAAGAAATTTTGGTTATGATTTACTGTATAAGAGAAAATGAGAACTTACTCATCACAGAAATATTTCCTTAACTATGCGCTTATTCTACTTTGATTCATCAAAGTTTTGCGGTCATGGTAATGCGTCTGGGGTTTAAGCTGTTTATTAATTTTGAAATCTTCAATTGCGAGAATTAATTCCATAACCCATGATTCGTGACACGCACGGGGGTCAGAATAACCTTGCGGTCACTCCTTGCTAAATAAAACGCTTATGGACTTCGATACGAATTATGCCCGATCACCAAACAAGATACAGTATACACAGTTAAGTAATACTCACTGTTATGTCTCGTGGCTTGATCTCCATTCGGTGACGGTCACAGGTGTATCCAAAAGCGTACGATAAGATTATTCTGGTCGGTTATTAAAACCACGATAAAGTTGAGTCATGAGACGAATAAGCGGTTCACTTGAAGCATTCGGTGAACGACGGCGATATAATGCTTCATATTACACACTTCCGATTGATAAATAACATTTCAACGTAGAGCAAAATGTCACGTTACGATGTGTTACGATGGTTGTTGACAGACTGGTGATATTGCGGTACTTGACTGATGCCCACCGTGTAGGTAGGTTCACTTAATGTCCAAAATCTGGATTCCTCCGATCTGCTAGGCCGATTGGAACACAAATACGAATGAAACCCATCAGCGTTATGAAACCACCCATGTTATTTGAATGTATTCTAATACTTTTATTGGGGCTTATTTACAACCCACTCAGGAATTCAATATTCCAGGATTTATTTTTGAAAGAATTATTCTGAGAATGATGGTATTAAAAGCTCCAGTCCTTTTTCTAAATATAACCCATTTAAGAACTAAGCATTAAATAGGCGAAGGTTCAAAACAAATAAAATATTTTACGTAGAATTCTAGAAAAATTCATTGGTTCAAATACCGAGCATTGCGATATTAGATCAGAAATTAATATGTCCATTCGGGTTATCGAGTTTCTGTTGTATAAAAAATGGTTTGTAGGTTTATTTATTTTTCTTTTGACTTTATTACAAAATTTACTTCTTTTCCCTGTACCACAATCTAATCATATCTTGCATTAAGATGCTGGAAATATAGATGTTGTTCCAGTTTAGTGATTCAGAAAAATGTTTTATAAAGACTTTAATTTTTATTTTTATAAAGACAGTTAATTACACTTTATTAAAAACTAATTTTAAATTACGGAAGATATTTCAAAACTGCCTCATCTGATGTTATATTGTAATCATCAGCAGAACTATTTTGACAACCGGCGTGGTCTAGGGGTAAGGCTCTTGACTCGCATCCGAAGGTCGTGGGATTGAATCCTGGCGTGGGCAAATAATTTGTATTTGATTAATTTGTGTTATTTCAAAATTAATTCATTAAAAATAATAAAAGTATATTTGTGGCACGTTCCAGAGTGCAAGACACTCAGTATTACCCTGGTGTAAGACCACCATTCAGAATTGAAACGTTGCTTGAAATGGCTTTAGCCGTGTTTGGTGACCAGATCTGATTAGCCAGGTACTTCCCCCCCCCCTCTTCCTCTTAAGCTGGGACTCTAGTGAGGTATTACTATAAAAAAACTATTATTTTTATAATGAAATTTATTATTTTTGAAGCGTCGGCGTCGCGCCGTTGAGGTGAAAATGTGCATCAAGAGTGGTTTATATTGATAATTCATCAAACGACTCAAATATAATACGAATTTAAATAACATAATCTACCTTACAACCATCCCTATCATTAAAAACGAATCACCAGTGGCTTAGAACCAATGACACTTCATGTGAATACGGCACAAACGTCCCAACTACTCCCAACCTTCTGCAGGTAAAGGGACAATGGTATCCCCAAACGGAGTATTTTGTAGCTTAAAAGGAAGGAGATCGGGAAGAGGACGAATGAGAAGAACCGAGCTGTTCGAATCTGGTCACCAAGTACGGTAATGCCATTTATGCGACGTTTTCATTCCAAACGGTGGTCTTTTAAAAGAGCAATATTAAGAGTATCTGTCTCGTTTGATATAGTCTAAAAGTATGCTGATGGTACTTCCTTTCCTCCACAAATTTACCATCCTGATTCTAAAGACTCTCCGCCCTAGGACGTGCGTGCTGAGATCAGCAAGGAAGCGAGAATTAATTCTCGAGTAGGAAGAACGAAAGGAGTAGGGTTGCTTAAGTAGAACTAAATGTGTTCTGCGAGAGTGAGGCTTCTTAATCGACACGAGTGCCACGAATGTTTATTTTGGGCACTCTGCGAAAATAATTATTATCGTTAGAAAATTTCTGGAGCACTACGTAATATGTAAGATGCGAAGGAAAGATTATAATTAAATACAAGGACAAGAAAATATTTTTTGTCGATGGAAATATTAAAGGAAAGAGGAAAGGAAAAGATTTTTTTTACTAATCTTCCCTTCAGGAAAAAAATACACACACACACACACGTTATTTAAATCAACAACTTATATCGCTATAGATTACTGAAGTAGTTTTTTTGAAATATTATTGTATTGAGTATCTGGATGTATTTACATTGTCAATAATGTTTGCAAATTGAGTATCATTCGTTCTCTCAGCCATGTTTTGACTTTGGTTTCAAATATTCTGGTTTCAGTTATTTTTTTGTTTGCTTTGGTAGGGCATTATAATATGGTTTCACACCATGAAATTTTATAATAAAACTCTCGCTTGGGGGGATATATATTACCTCCTTCTTGTGTATAACAATTTTAAAGAAAGATTTTCCTTGAAAATTGTTCCGCGTAGTTGAATAACAATATTATAAATGTTTGCAAATTTTGAAAGCTTGCTTTATATTCCCCTTCTGATCTGTTTTTACGTGTTCTCAAGCAAATCACTTAAAAATGAACAATTATTTATTTATTTATTTATTACATAAGATACATTTATACAGTAAAATAACATAATAATAATATTTCAAAATAACTGTAAATATTAAAATGGGTACAAGTGTTATTATGTCTTGTTTGTCTATATTAGTTCCTAGCTAGACAGATTGCCCGTTCTAAGGAACCAAATTATATCGTTTGTTTGATTTAATCTTTGTATTTTGGAAAATATCATTTTAGTTCTCACTGTCGAAGGATGCACAAATCTAAGAAGCGTTTTAAGTATTTAATTTGTTTGATTTGAACATGATGCTGATGATAGTGTAATAAACTTACAATTAAATAACTATTACTACCAACAGGGAGATGCTGACATACTGAAAACTTTTAGAATCACCCTAGTGAAAACCACCATTCAGTTTCTAAACGTTGGTTTAAATGATTTTGGTGACCAGATCTGAAGCCAAGTACTTTTCAACTTTCCTCGTTCTTCCTTTTTCCACTGCCTCCTATACCCCAATTGGGGTTGCCGTTGTTCTACAGGCTACGGCAGTTATGATCAGTTGAGACGCTTTTAAATAAAAAATGAAAAGAACCGGTAATTTTATTGCTGACGAAGAATTGTACTTGATGCCTACTTAACGGGTAATTCAATACTTTCTTCACATTTTCCTAAACAACCGCTGATCTCATAGACTTACATCTTCAAAGAGCAGACCACAACCAGCAAAATTCATCCTTAACTCTGTTCCTTCTAATCATCGAAATAACAAGTTAGCGTTTTAATTAGTGGTCTGTGGCCTAGCCCCCTAAACCCCTAGGGCCCAGGACAAGGGGGCTGCAAATTAAGAATTCAATACAAGATTTAAAGTATCCAATCTCGTCGCTACCCCGGGACTGCGGCTAACGAATGAGCTGACGGTGATTTATAAAGTTATTTAGTTTGTTTGTGTTCTCCTCCCGGAGGGGCCGCTGTGCTAAGAATCATAATCGAGTTTCGACATTAATTCCGCTCGCATTCTCTGAGCAGGCCTGATTTATTTCCATGTGGTTATTCGTAGGAATCAAATTACACGAAATTACGAATGTACGAGAGTGTGTGTGTTTTTTAACGACTAAAATTCAAGAGATTATAGAAACCCAGCAGATTAAAGCAGAGGAGCTCTCCAACATTTGTTTTTTAATTAATGTTTAGAAATGACATACATAATACATACCTAAAAACATATATATGTATTTTTTTTAAAGAAAGACAATTATTCCCGGATTGCGAATAACTTGATATTATTTGAAAACTTTTTACTACCGTTTATCTGCGAAAATTTCCCTCAGGTAACTGCTTACTTTGGGGATGCAATGTTATATTTTTTACATGAGCTCCATACGGGAGGCCCTGAGGAAAATGATTTCCCTCGGGACCTATGTCATCTTTGGGAATGCTGTGTGGAGGGTATTTTTAAGGGAAGGAGAGGAGAGTTCTGGGAAGGAAGATGGTTTAAGGGGTGAGTAGGAATCTGGGGTTCAGTGTGTCCTGGTCATCCGTCTCCAAGACCTAGACCTCACCCCACGAACCCGGCACCCCTACTAAATCACCATTCGTAGCAAACCACTAGGGGTGACCAATGGCAGAGGTGTTGGTTATCCAATAAAGGTTCCCGGGGCGGCGGTACCCATTCCCGCCTCCCAAATTGTAAAGTTGAGGGAGCGGGCCGTATCGGTAGAGACGGGGCGTGAAATGAAAGGCGTCAGTCGATGTGAGTCAGTCTTTATTGTTGCTGCCTAGCGAGGTCGAAGCGGAGCGGAGTGACAGTGGTGCCGATAGTGTTGCTGCTGCGTGATGAGAGTGAAGAAGGTCAGGAGACTACGGCGGTGAAGATCACTGGTCTTCAGGGAGCCGGCGTGTTGCTCTACACCATGGCGGTGTAGAAGTGACCTTGGTCCAGGCGGTCGACCGTCGTCGTGTTGACGAGGTATGGCGGCTGTGTGGCCTTTGTGTCGACACACACACGTGACGCAGGAAGGAACCTTGAGAGGCGATGAGGATGATGGTTGCTGGCTCGTTGCTGGTTGTGATTGCTGGTTGTGGTTGCTGGCTTGTTGCCGGATGCTGGTTGCTTGACATCTCATGTCGAGATGGTAGTTGGAGATGGAGGCCTCGAAGGTGTTACTGGTGTCACACTGGATATGTGTAAATCACTTGCTGCGAGAGCGATATCAGCCCGCGTGGGCGGATATTGCGTAGCGACACTGAATCACTGCCCGGTGTGTAGATGTCGAACCATGAATGAAAACTAGACTGAACTGGTACTCAGCGAGCGAGCGCTTGCTTATATATTAACTGACTGTAGGTATTTCGTAGTTTCCAGTGTGTTCGGTCGGAGTTCAGTGGCGGCGCAATAAATGCGGCACAAGTGGCCGCCACAAAGTGAATTGTGTGTCGAGGATATTAAAAAATATATATATATTATGGAAAAGGTGACCTGGGAAAAAGGAATCAGAAGTGAACAAGGGCTGACGCATCGGACGCCAAGATATGGACAATCCTCACACCATGAACCCGAAAACTCCTGCTAACAAAAGTGGCAGAACAACACGCGGTGACCTATGGCAAAAGTTATCCAATGAATGGTTCCCGGGGCGGCGCGGCGCGGCCCACACCCTCCTCCCAATTTGAAAAGTTGCTGTGTACCGACTGAACTCGTGCTTGCACCCTGAATACTTTAATTAATTTTATTTTTTATTAAATGATTGGATTGGACACCATCAGAATATAATGTATATTAAGTCCTTACATATGAAATTGGCGTTTTGCCATACTGGCAACCTTGATCTCAAATATCTTCTCTTTGGTTAAGAATTCCAAATTCAAATTTATACAGCTATTTATTCATGTATTTGTGTTTCGAAAATTATTATTCATTTGTTTTTTCCTTAACTTTTTTTTTCTTTGCGTCACTTAGTTTACAAAATGGAAAACTTGAAATATCGCGTTGTTTACGAGTACGAGTTCCACCGTGGCACCAGTGCTGCAGAAACGGCTCGAAGGATTAATCCAACGTTTTCGTTCTGGAAATTTCGACCTGCAGAACAAGCCCCGTGAACGGCCGGAGACCAAAGTTGATAATTAAGAATTGAAGGCTATTGTGAAAGCGAATCCATCGCAAACCACGTCCGAGTTAGCTGCAGGCTGCGGTGTTAGTGATAAAACTGTGTGAAGCAAATTGGGAAGGTGAAAAAGCTTGAAAGGTGGGTACCTCACGAATTGAGTGAAGCAAATCAACAAACGCGCGTTGACTGCTGCGTTGCATTACTCAGCCGGCACAATAATGAAGAATAACCGGCATTACCTGTGATGAAAAGTGGATCCTGTACGATAATCGGAAGCTATTACGATAATCGATATGGATTCGTTTCCACAATAGCCTTCACGGGGCTTGTTCTGCAGGTCAAAATTTCCAGAACGAAAACGTTGGAACCAAAAACGCACTGTGTTTTCTTTTGCGCACCGTCACCATACACATCATTAATCCTTCGAGCCGTTTCTGCAGCACTGATGCCACGGTGAAACTCGTACTCGTAAATAACGCGATATTTCAAGTTTTCCATTTTGTAAACTAAGTGACGCAAAGAAAAAAAACAATTAAGGAAAAAACAAATGAATTATAATTTTCGAAACACAAATACATGAATAAATAGCTGTATAAATTTGAATTTGGAATTCTTATTCAAAGAGAAGATATTTGAGATCAAAGTTTCCAGTACGGCAAAACGTCAATTTCATATGTAAGGACCTAATATTAAAGGTATAATATGTTTTTGTAAAAGTTTTAAATTGGAATAAAAAGTTAAATTAATATTCTTCTTGTAGTGATCAAATATTGGTACTCTAAACGCAACGGTGACCCAGTTTTCATTCTTACATAATTACATAGCGTGCATTTTTATAAGTTTTTCACCAACATTAAAAGCGTGTTAAATGTAAGGTATCTTAAAAAACCTTATTAAATTGCCTCAAATTTACGAGCGTAAAACATGCAGGGCGGGTGCAGTCGTATAAATTACAAAGCTAAATTGCGGGCAAAAATAATTAAATCCGGCATTTACCATGCTTTAAGGTTTAAGAGTTAACCTTTGTGATGTATCTCTTTTCTACTCTCTTATATTTGTCTGTATTTTATTTACTCCTGGGCACTTGGCACCAGTCGTAATATTCTTCTTTTCTCTTGGCTCTGATCGATATTTAAATTCTTAAGGCTTTGCATATGTGTGGTGGGGATGGAAAATTCCTCCCCTACGTCACACAAGCCCTTATAAATTTGGACCCTTATTTCATCTGATAACTACAGAAAGCTACTTAAAGCTCCCTTGTACTACATACCTCTAGCGATATATGTACTTAACTAATAAATACGTTATTTACGACTTTGAACGTAGATATTTTCGTATTTAGGTTGTAATTAAACTCCATCAAACGTTGTGTAATTTTTTGATTTATGATATAGGACTTTAATTACTTTAAATTTTGTGGTAACCCTCTTGATTCTAAACAGAGTGTTGAATTTCAAAACTGTATTGGTCTCTCTCTTGCAAATTTAACCTTAAGTATTTCTCTAAATGAACTAACTTCCCTTTGACGTTTATTATGATTCCCTACATCCTAATGAATTCATGAATAAACAATACTAATCGAAACTACACATGACTAATTGAACAGATAATTAAATATAACTCAAATGGTTAAATGTTAGTAAATTTGATTATGATTGTATCTCGTATCTGCTGGGCGCCCCTCCGTTTAGATTCAGCTGCTATAAGGTACATATAAAGATGGATTTAGTAGGTTAATGTAATTTGTTAATTGCATATTTGACGAACTCAGAATAACCCTTTTTCTGGCAAAATTTGGCTCCTGCCTCCATCAAGTAAGCAGGGTGATCAGAAGTCAACCCAAAATTCGCACAGTCTTTTGGCACGGTTCAATTGATTGATACCTAAGTTATCGCGTCCCAATTGACCTTCCTTCGCCATCATGCATGTGATGTTTGTCTTTTCTCTAAACTCTTATATTTGTCTGTATTTTATTTACTCCTGGGCACTTGGCACCAGTCGTAATGTTTCGTCTTTTCATACTTATTTAACTCTCCTTTCATCGGCAAGACAGTTGTAGTATTCTCGCCTTTTCTCTTGGCTCTGATCGATATTTAAATTCTTAAGGCTTTGCATATGTGTGGTAGGGATGGAAAATTCCTCCCCTACGTCACACAAGCCTTTATAAAATTGGACCCTTATTTCCTCTGATAACTACAGAAAGCTACTTAAAGCTCCCTTGTACTACATACCTTTAGCGATATATGTACTTAACTAATAAATACGTTATTTACGACTTTGAACGTAAATATTTTCGTATTTAGGTTGTAATTAAACTCCATCAAACGTTGTGTAATTTTTTGATTTATGATATAGAACTTTAATTACTTTAAATTTTGTGGTAACCCTCTTGATTCTAAACAGAGTGTTGAATTTCAAACTGTATTGGTCTCTCTCTTGCAAATTTAACCTTAAGTAATTTCTCTAAATGAACTAACTTCCCTTTGACGTTTATTATGATTCCCTACATCCTAATGAATTCATGAATAAGCAATACTAATCGAAACTACACATGACTAATTGAACAGATAATTAAATATAACTCAAATGGTAAAATGTTAGTAAATTTGATTATGATTGTATCTCGTATCTGCTGGGCGCCCCTCCGTTTAGATTCAGCTGCTATAAGGTACATATAAAGATGGATTTAGTAGGTTAATGTAATTAGTTAATTGCATATTTGACGAACTCAGAATAACCCTTTTTCTGGCAAAATTTGGCTCCTGCCTCCATCAAGTAAGCAGGGTGATCAGAAGTCAACCCAAAATTCGCACAGTCTTTTGGCACGGTTCAATTGATTGATACCTAAGTTATCGCGTCCCAATTGACCTTCCTTCGCCATCATGCACTGCCTTCAGGTCTTCCCCCAAGCCCAGATACCTCCAAATTCCTACTCCTCCAAAGTTTACTATTTACTTAGGGCGAACCGGTTTCGTCCTATATGCAATCATATACTCACGGGTTTGTGTGGAGTTACGGGTCGTGAATCCTCCCTCCACGTTCAAGAAATGAGACGAGAGTGACCCGACAGGCCTAAAGCACTAATTGTAAGTGAGTTCGTTTCATTCAATGAACAGTACATAAAAAGATATATATGTAAACATACGTTTTGGGAAGGTTTATAACTCGCAATGCGAAACTACTTGCAACGCATCCCGAGCTCGGATCTCGCCCATCAAATTCTGCGAAATTTTCAGATTGATACCGAATATATACGTAAGAATAGTGTGAAATATAAATATATATTAGTACATTAAGATCTTATCTGGCGATGTGTTCTGGAGATTCGCCATAACTCCAAGCTTTTGTTTGGTTTTGTTGACGGTTTTGTTTGAGAGATCCGCCATCTCTATGGTTTGATTAATGGTCCTTGTTACAGAAGCGAACACTGCCTTCTGTTGGTTGAACTGTATTTTTTTTTCTTTTCTTTCCCTCCCCTCCAATGTTCAACTTTTGATAAATTCTTGCTATCCCGTGATTCTCAATTGAATCATGTAAATCCTCATTACCCCTTATTAAGCTATCCCGTGATTTTTCAACTGCTTCATCTAAGCCTTCATTACCCCTTATTAAGCTATCCCGTGATTTTTCAACTGCTTCATCTAAGCCTTCATTACCCCTTATTAAGCTATCCCGTGATTTATCAAATGTTTCATCTAAGCCTTCAATACCCCTTATTAAGCTATCCCGTGATTTATCAAATGTTTCATCTAAGCCTTCAATACACCTTTTTGAACTATCCCGTGATTTATCAAATGCTTCATGTAAATCTTCAACACACCTTTTTGAACTGCTATAATAAATCTGTTAATTTTCAATTGCTTAGTTCTGTAGATACCTCTTTACGTTCAAATTAAAAATAGTGTTTAATTTTTTTTTCTTTTGTTCCTAATAATTGCGCAATATAATAATTTTATCCCGTTCCTAGAAGTTAATACCTAAGTACGATATCCACTAATCAAGGTCATTTTTTTTTTTTTTTCTTTTTACTGTATTCGAACTAGTGCCCCAGTGACCGATTTATTTTGTAAACAATTTGAGCTTTGTAAACATTCTCGACGGCCTCGTGACCTAGATTCGAGCGTATGAGGTATGTTTACTTTAGACATTCCGGAGACGTGTGAGATGACTCTAAAATTTTTTCTTTGTTTGATAATGATGTACTTAGCGCAATTGTCTAGTCTGATACCCGATTACGTATACATATTTATTCATTTATATATGCTTTGTCTCAATAAATAATTTATAATATTGATATGTATATACATAAATTTTATGATTGAAATAATTTCTAATATCATAACTTATTTCAAATGCTCTGGATTTTCTGAAATTATATTAATACATACATAACATTAAATATAAAATATTGATTTGTAAATTTATCACACATAACTACTTTCAATAGTTATTGATGAATTCAGAGGTAGGAATCGATACCCTTTTCCTCTTTTTTATATAAGTGTTTTTCTTTTTTTTTTTTTTTTTTTTTTTCTTTTTTTGATTATAATTTTTCTTGGGAACAAAATTACATATATATATGTTTATATACTTACATATATAAATATAAAAATATACTTATTAAATTTATAATATTTTAATATAGTTACATATCACATATTAAGAGAGTAATATCTTGGTCAAATAATTAATCCAAATACCAATGTTTGCTGCATTCCGCTATCTCCTTGGAATCTGTAAAATTTTATAACGGAAAAGACTTACCCCTACCAAGGTTTTTTCCGACCGGGAAATACACGGTAACCTTGCTGCAATTTTCCTAAATTAATTTTTATTTTCCTAAATTTAATTAAATCTTTTTGACTTCAATTTTTTTTTTTTTTTCCATTTAATCTAATTAATTAAAATGATGCATGAACTCTATCGTTCTAAACTGTATTTTATCTCAAAACTCGTTGGTTAGATAACTCTTTAAATGATAGTTACTTCACGATTAATTTAGAGATGGTAAATTGTTGTTAAATTAAATTTTTATCCCTCCGAACTTTTATGTATTAATAAAATATTATTTTGTTTTATTATTATTATTTAAGATAATTAATTTAATTATTTATTATTTGTTAGAACACTTTCACTTAGATTGAACACACGTATTTAATTATAACTCCTTCACGCTAAATTATCACATCACTTCAGTTATTTATTGCACTAATATTAAACGCGAAATTTCTAGGTTTAAAATTACGATATTAGGTGATTATAAAATCCGAATTTTCCACTAAAACAAATTGTATTTATCACGAGCACTTTTATTTTTCACAAGTAATTAATGCGTTGGCTTTAATTTTATTTTTCACTGACTCTAACTGCAAAGTATTTTTTTTTTTTTGACTAGAATGTGAAATTTTTCTAAGTATCAAAATAATTATCACTTAGAATTTTTCAAATTTAAATCACCCACCGTTTCGTCACGTTCCGCGAAGTTACAAACTTTTCGACCACGACCGTAGACTGTCCTCAACTGGCATTTGTCTAGACTTTTATACCCCTCTCAGGTCCAAAAGATCGTATCTGAATCTCCTATAATAAACCAATCTAATTACTATCAACTCGTAATTTCTTGAAACCTCTCCATTATTGTCGAATGCGGTCTCTTTGTACGTTTTGCGTTTGATACATTAAATTCTGTCTCGTACTTCCATACTTACAAGATCCGGATTTAGTAAGATCCATGTTTAATGGCCCAACTTCCTTTGTCCTGTTGTTCATACAAAATTAGCTTGAATTTAATAATTTTAAAGTTCTATTTTCATCTATTCCGTAACATGTCCGTGCGTACGGCATCTACCATATGTTCCAAATCTGTCCCCAAATTCGCCTATCAGAGATATCTTCATGTCGAAGTCTTTCTCGCAAATTGTTCATTTTTATTTTATTATTTTTCCACGAGTTTTTCTGTATTCTATATGAACCTTTCCATTTAAAACCGAATTTTCTCTATTTACGTCGTATATTTGAATTTTTCATTCTTTCTCGAATTTTCTTTTATTCACGACACTCTTCCATGAATTTCCTTATTTATTCTTACGCTATTGTTCATATCTCTATAGATTTTTATATTTCAAGCCGTATTTATTTTATTCACTGTTAATCTAAGATTTCCTTTGTTTTTCTCTGTCGTATCTCCTTTCCCCTCACTTCCCCCGTACTTCCCTGATATAACCATATCGTTTTTTGATGTTTGCTGCCTCTTGGAAAATTTCATTTTCTATTTGTTATTAATAAATATATCATTTTTTAACATCTTTATAGGAGATACCCCCACTTCGGCCCTTAAATTTCTGTCATTTTTATTGCTTCATAGAGAACGCCTTACAAATTTCGTCCCGTTCTTACGAAAAATCCCATAAACCATATGTCTTGACAGTTGTATACATTAGTTCCTGTACCCACCTGGCAATAAATCCTTTTTTATTTCAGTGTCGTTAACTTTTATGAGAATTCTTTAATATAAATATTTCATAAGACCCATGATAATTTTTATTACCTTTTTAACGGCTAATCGTCCTTATCTAAACAATTTTCATGTTCGAATATTCCTTGTTTATCACAACAAAATACATCTGAAATCGACAACCATTTTAATGCCTCATTTTTTTATCTGCAATCGCGTACTATGTTACTCTATAACCTCCATTTTAATTACGTAAAATGACTCCTTTTCCTGAGTTTTTCTATCGCAATGTTTTCAGCATTTTCCACTCCCCTCCGTACTGCACTCTATCTTCTTCTCTAACACTTGTTACTGCTCTAGACATCTGAAATGTACCCTCGCCTATTCTTTAAAACTCTCATTTTTTTTTGACGTTTCCTCCCTAAATCTTTCATCGTAATATCCTAGCTCCGTCTAAAATTGATAACAATAATTTTCCATTGTTTTTTTCAACATTTCCATTTCCTTTAGCACGTTTTCCCTCGAATCGATCATCTCCGGTCGTCACAAACAATCGTATTATAGATGGAAATCTCCCTAACGCCTTACAATACGTTTTCGTCACTTGCTTTGCAATTTTTCACTTAAACTTTTGCATCGTGTTTACGTGTATCCTTTTTTTCCGCACCTGATATGTTTTAATGCGTTCGAGAACTAGGGTTTCTGATCCCTGGAATGTACCGGTTAATCACAACATTTCTTGGGGTCACCGTACTTTTGTCCCTGAACAGATTATTTCTTCCCATGGAGTTTATTCACCTCTCGGTTTGGTGGGAACGTCAAACTCATTAATTACATTCCTAATTGCTAAGTCCAAAGGTCGTTCCTTTGTTCTAAAAATGGGTTCGGCCCTCTTCCCGTTGATAGGCTGAATTGGTTTTTAATCGCTTTTGCTGCAATTCAATTGGCTGTCAATATATCTCGGTCTAAAGTATATTGGGGAACCCCTGTTTCTGATTATTTGTTGATACCATCTGTGATCCTTTCATCAATACTCGTCTCACTTTGTCTAATTATAGATCCCTACCGTAAATATGAATTCACTTTACTCTAATCCGATAGATGTCGTAGACGTGTCCGTTTTATAAGTAATTGATATTTTCTTTTTAAATTAAAGTGGGAAGCTACGATATTTCCTAATTTTCACTGTTGATCAATGCAATTCATCACAGTTCCCTCCTCTGAACTCAATTTGCTGTGGCTAACGTTGTATTTTATTTTAATGTCCTATTCTTTTTTTTTTTTTTTTTTTTTTTTTTTTTTTTTTTTTTTTTTTTTTTTTTTTAATTTTTTTTTTTCGTTAGACACCGAAATTGTGTTCAAATTTAGACTAGCTATCTTCCCCTCCTCATTTGGTTATCCCCTATCTCTACTCCGTGTCATATTACTTCCTATCTCCCCCTCCTCATTTTGTTATCCCCTATCTTTTTTCCGTATCCTATTACTTCCTATCTCCCCCTCCTCATTCTGTTATCCCCTATCTCTTTTCCGTATCCTATTACTTCCTATCTCCCCCTCCTCATTCTGTTATCCCCTATCTCTTTTCCGTATCCTATTACTTCCTATCTCCCCCTCCTCATTCTGTTTGGATTGTTAACAATCTTGAATTTGAATCTCATTGTATTCTTTATTTTCTTTTCGCGTAGATTTTACTTTATGAAATTTTCTTTAATTTTGATAGATTCAAAATTAATTTCTTTTTGCTGGAACACGCCCCTCGACTCGCGTGTTTTGGTGGTCCCCAACCAAATTGGACTAAGACCTCCCTTACAATGATTTAAGTAAAGATTGTTTACAATCTCGCGGCCTTTCGAACAACTGAAAAGCGGGTGGTCTCTTGGTGTGCAATTAATTGTTTTTTGTTTTGTAAATATGAATATTTTTTGTGAAATGTGTGTTTTCGCACGACCTCACCCAATCCGACAATCAGTGGTATACATGTTTCATATAAATTTTCCAGCATTTTTTTTTTCTTTATTTATTTAAACTTTATTTTATAATTCTTAATTTCTAATTGTAATTTCTTAATTCATCCAAAGTTGTTCTAGCCTAAGTGTTGTCCACTCTAATATTAAAATTTTTATAAATGTTCTTTATTATCCTCAAATTGGTTCAGCGTTCCTTTTTTCCTTTTTTTTTTCGAAATCTAAAATATTTATACCTTAATTCAAATGTTACCTTTTCATCTCTATACTTAATATCTACCCTATATCTATAGATAAACTTTCTTATTTCAATATTTCAAAAAAAAAAAAATTCCAAGGCATTGTTTATTTTTCAAAATGTCCCTTTTGTGTGCCATATAATATCTCCAATTTCTCTCCTTTTGAGTGTTCTTACTTATCTAACATTTTTTTTTTTTTTTTTTTTTTTCTCACTAACACATAAAAAAAAGTAAAATTTTTTTTTTTCAACTAGAAAATCAAAATTAACGAATTTATTTGCCTTACTCTATTTCAATAATTGAATATGATTGTCGCTTATTAAGAACTTGTCCACTCACCCTCAAAGACTTGACGACGATCCGCCCCTCGCAAGCAATCTGATAATCTAATATTTTAGTAATTTTCTTTCTTCCCCCTCCCCAATTATAATGTATCCTAACATATTTTTATTTGTATTTCTCAATCGTTTATTTATTTATTAACATTTACAAATATTTGTAAACTTCGCACTCTATCCGTTGATTTCCACTAACTGTAAACCTGATTTTTGTTTCTTATTACTTGTGTAATATCTAGCTAAATGTAAAGCGCTATAATCTCCTTTTATCTCCCGAATTGGCTGCGACCACTAGCTCCTTCCCGGCTGTAGTTATTGTAGAATTTTCTTTTGGTGAACTGTTAACTTCGGTGCACTTGCTGCAACTAGCGTTTTCGCCCACACTTTCAATTGCGTGTATCCTCCTTTTTATGGCGCGGTAACGGTCACGGTATTTGTCCTTCTTGCTGGATTCCTCCCCACTCCTCTTCTTCATGTTCCGTTCTTCTGGTGTACATACCATTGTATCTAGTTTTCGTAGAAACTCAGCGGCGACAATCTCATCTCCTGATTGCCCCGAAAACCATAGCGATTGAATTTCCTTCGGATAATGTCTCATAATCTCGTCAACTATGCCCAACGGTGTGTCAGTAATCTTTAAAGCCTTCGCTAGCTCCCAATAGTTTGCGAAATGAGTGAGCATGGATATATTTTTCTTGGCATCATATACCCCTTCTGCAAGACGACGGCGAACTTCATTTTTCTTTATGTCTCCCCAATAGGTAGCTAAAAAATCTCGTTCGAAATCTAACATAGTCTCCCATCGTTTATTGTACAATTTTGCCCACGATTTAGCTTCCCCTTTCAAATTTTCCCGTACGACGACTAATGGATCCGTTCGTTTCACTTTTCTAGTGTATTCTTTTAAATCTTCTAGGAAACTAATGGGATTTTGATTTCCACCGGAGAATGATGGTCGTTCCTGCTGTGGTAACATTTCCACTACTTGGAGAACGCTTTTCGGCGCACTATCCTCTCCTATCACCGCCACTGTTGCTGGGCTTTCCAATTGTTTCTCGAGTTCTTGCATCTTATTGACGAGCGGTGCCAAAGCTGCCTGAATTATTGTAGTTATATCTCCTATGTTTATTGTTGAAGTCTCGGTTGTGACATTTTCCCCGATTGCTGTCACTAAAGCCTGGGCTCGCCTACTTGTTCCACGTTTCCCAACCATTTTCTTTATTTTCCGAGTGTCGCCCGGTTAATGTTTATATTTTATCTTATTAAGCGACAACCTTATAATCTCTATTTTAGTTTCCTAAATTACCTTATGTAAATTATGTTGCCTTCCTTATTCTATTTATTTACTTATTTTATTTTTTTTTTTCAATTTTCTCGTTTTTCTATATTTTTTATTTTATTTTTTTATTTTTCCTTTTACTTCGTTAACTTTTCTTGTTCCTTTTCCTCGGGTTTTTCCTGTAACATACCATGTGTGAGTCTCTCTTCACACTCTCGCTTATTTTCGCCCTGTTCCTCCGATTTTGTGTCGGTCTCCCCCTCTGGCTGAACGACTTCTATCATATCCTCGACTCGTAACTTAGACCTCTTTGAACGTCTAAATATCTCCCGTAATTCATCTCCCGACGGTATTTCTTTAGCTTCTAATTCCGTCGCATCCACTTTCCTTTTTTCCGCCATTTTTTGTTTAAAAAATTTTTAATGAATTTAACTCAATACCAACTATTTATTATAAATATACCTATATATATTTATAATTTATTTAATTTTTTTTTTTTTTTTCTTTTTTTTTTGGAACCTGTCCCCCTATAAAACACAATATTTTCAATTATTTATATTTGTTTGCATGATGATTGTAACCCAAATTAGATCAACTCTACCATCACTCTTCATTTCAATTAAATGTAGGTAATTGCAAAAAAAACGGAATGAATATTGTTACTCCAATGTTAATGAATATCCCGTGATTTTCGTTCAACCAATAATTACTCATTGTTTAGAATGCCAACCATTCCTTCAAGTTCCGCAATACCTACGATATTTTCGCAAAATCTGTTTAGAGTTCGCAATACCTATCTTGATGTTATTTCGTCAAATCCCCTCCTTTTTTTGGTCCGAATGATCAAATGTTCCCTTAAATAGGTATATACCTATAAAAAATTCGTCTGTGATATTAAAGCTCTCAACTCGACACTATCCCCAATCAAATATTTTATGTTATTTTTATTTTATGTTCCTTATCTTTTATGTTATGACTTTTTATGTGATAATCCTCACATACAAACCCACAACATTAACTATAAACAAAGGGTCACTTTATGTAGGTAAGTTCCCCCGTTTTTATCTGTAAAGTCTGTTTATTTTTTCCGTAACCGAGTGTTGATATCATTTTCGAGTTTGTTTATTCTACAATCTCTTAAAGCGATGCGCGTTACCCCCGATGTCGCCTACTTCAAAATTTTTCGATGTTTTGTTATCACTTTCGATGCTTAGGTTATCAATCTTTCGATGCTTACAACCACCGCGGTATCTCGTATCCGATTGTTTACATTACGGTCATTAACATTCTGGATTCAGGAATGTCAATACCATTATTCTGTTAATTTATGGTCTGCCTTGAATAAACTGTTTACGCTTGTATCTAACCTACATTCTTTGTTACGATATTTATAATCTCATAAGCAATCAACAAATTCATGGTCACTTGATTTAAACTTTATCGACACTTTTATAAATTATTTTAAAACATGTAGAGTTTATTCGTTAACACTTTTTTTTATATTTAAATGTATTGTTGATTTATTTATTTATATATTTTTTTCGTGTTTATTTAACGGCGCACTGTTCTGATTTTTATTTTATTTTTATTATCACTTCATTTAACATAACGTCCTACTTATTATTATTATTATTTTTTTTTTCCACTTTTTGCAATAGATTGACCAATAAAAGTTTTTTTTTTTTTTTTTTTAAAACAACTTGTAAAACTCTGATCTCCTGTCACGGCTGTGCAGTTGTGATGTTTGTCTTTTCTCTAAACTCTTATATTTGTCTGTATTTTATTTACTCCTGGGCACTTGGCACCAGTCGTAATGTTTCGTCTTTTCATACTTATTTAACTCTCCTTTCATCGGCAAGACAGTTGTAGTATTCTCGCCTTTTCTCTTGGCTCTGATCGATATTTAAATTCTTAAGGCTTTGCATATGTGTGGTAGGGATGGAAAATTCCTCCCCTACGTCACACAAGCCTTTATAAAATTGGACCCTTATTTCCTCTGATAACTACAGAAAGCTACTTAAAGCTCCCTTGTACTACATACCTTTAGCGATATATGTACTTAACTAATAAATACGTTATTTACGACTTTGAACGTAAATATTTTCGTATTTAGGTTGTAATTAAACTCCATCAAACGTTGTGTAATTTTTTGATTTATGATATAGAACTTTAATTACTTTAAATTTTGTGGTAACCCTCTTGATTCTAAACAGAGTGTTGAATTTCAAACTGTATTGGTCTCTCTCTTGCAAATTTAACCTTAAGTAATTTCTCTAAATGAACTAACTTCCCTTTGACGTTTATTATGATTCCCTACATCCTAATGAATTCATGAATAAGCAATACTAATCGAAACTACACATGACTAATTGAACAGATAATTAAATATAACTCAAATGGTAAAATGTTAGTAAATTTGATTATGATTGTATCTCGTATCTGCTGGGCGCCCCTCCGTTTAGATTCAGCTGCTATAAGGTACATATAAAGATGGATTTAGTAGGTTAATGTAATTAGTTAATTGCATATTTGACGAACTCAGAATAACCCTTTTTCTGGCAAAATTTGGCTCCTGCCTCCATCAAGTAAGCAGGGTGATCAGAAGTCAACCCAAAATTCGCACAGTCTTTTGGCACGGTTCAATTGATTGATACCTAAGTTATCGCGTCCCAATTGACCTTCCTTCGCCATCATGCACTGCCTTCAGGTCTTCCCCCAAGCCCAGATACCTCCAAATTCCTACTCCTCCAAAGTTTACTATTTACTTAGGGCGAACCGGTTTCGTCCTATATGCAATCATATACTCACGGGTTTGTGTGGAGTTACGGGTCGTGAATCCTCCCTCCACGTTCAAGAAATGAGACGAGAGTGACCCGACAGGCCTAAAGCACTAATTGTAAGTGAGTTCGTTTCATTCAATGAACAGTACATAAAAAGATATATATGTAAACATACGTTTTGGGAAGGTTTATAACTCGCAATGCGAAACTACTTGCAACGCATCCCGAGCTCGGATCTCGCCCATCAAATTCTGCGAAATTTTCAGATTGATACCGAATATATACGTAAGAATAGTGTGAAATATAAATATATATTAGTACATTAAGATCTTATCTGGCGATGTGTTCTGGAGATTCGCCATAACTCCAAGCTTTTGTTTGGTTTTGTTGACGGTTTTGTTTGAGAGATCCGCCATCTCTATGGTTTGATTAATGGTCCTTGTTACAGAAGCGAACACTGCCTTCTGTTGGTTGAACTGTATTTTTTTTTCTTTTCTTTCCCTCCCCTCCAATGTTCAACTTTTGATAAATTCTTGCTATCCCGTGATTCTCAATTGAATCATGTAAATCCTCATTACCCCTTATTAAGCTATCCCGTGATTTTTCAACTGCTTCATCTAAGCCTTCATTACCCCTTATTAAGCTATCCCGTGATTTTTCAACTGCTTCATCTAAGCCTTCATTACCCCTTATTAAGCTATCCCGTGATTTATCAAATGTTTCATCTAAGCCTTCAATACCCCTTATTAAGCTATCCCGTGATTTATCAAATGTTTCATCTAAGCCTTCAATACACCTTTTTGAACTATCCCGTGATTTATCAAATGCTTCATGTAAATCTTCAACACACCTTTTTGAACTGCTATAATAAATCTGTTAATTTTCAATTGCTTAGTTCTGTAGATACCTCTTTACGTTCAAATTAAAAATAGTGTTTAATTTTTTTTTCTTTTGTTCCTAATAATTGCGCAATATAATAATTTTATCCCGTTCCTAGAAGTTAATACCTAAGTACGATATCCACTAATCAAGGTCATTTTTTTTTTTTTTTCTTTTTACTGTATTCGAACTAGTGCCCCAGTGACCGATTTATTTTGTAAACAATTTGAGCTTTGTAAACATTCTCGACGGCCTCGTGACCTAGATTCGAGCGTATGAGGTATGTTTACTTTAGACATTCCGGAGACGTGTGAGATGACTCTAAAATTTTTTCTTTGTTTGATAATGATGTACTTAGCGCAATTGTCTAGTCTGATACCCGATTACGTATACATATTTATTCATTTATATATGCTTTGTCTCAATAAATAA
The DNA here is from genome assembly GCA_929108145.2 of Limnephilus rhombicus. Taxonomy (NCBI): domain Eukaryota; kingdom Metazoa; phylum Arthropoda; class Insecta; order Trichoptera; family Limnephilidae; genus Limnephilus; species Limnephilus rhombicus. Next base: position 28,246,162 of record OV815277.1, on the reverse strand, counting down.
TTTATAATATTGATATGTATATACATAAATTTTATGATTGAAATAATTTCTAATATCATAACTTATTTCAAATGCTCTGGATTTTCTGAAATTATATTAATACATACATAACATTAAATATAAAATATTGATTTGTAAATTTATCACACATAACTACTTTCAATAGTTATTGATGAATTCAGAGGTAGGAATCGATACCCTTTTCCTCTTTTTTATATAAGTGTTTTTCTTTTTTTTTTTTTTTTTTTTTTTTCTTTTTTTGATTATAATTTTTCTTGGGAACAAAATTACATATATATATGTTTATATACTTACATATATAAATATAAAAATATACTTATTAAATTTATAATATTTTAATATAGTTACATATCACATATTAAGAGAGTAATATCTTGGTCAAATAATTAATCCAAATACCAATGTTTGCTGCATTCCGCTATCTCCTTGGAATCTGTAAAATTTTATAACGGAAAAGACTTACCCCTACCAAGGTTTTTTCCGACCGGGAAATACACGGTAACCTTGCTGCAATTTTCCTAAATTAATTTTTATTTTCCTAAATTTAATTAAATCTTTTTGACTTCAATTTTTTTTTTTTTTCCATTTAATCTAATTAATTAAAATGATGCATGAACTCTATCGTTCTAAACTGTATTTTATCTCAAAACTCGTTGGTTAGATAACTCTTTAAATGATAGTTACTTCACGATTAATTTAGAGATGGTAAATTGTTGTTAAATTAAATTTTTATCCCTCCGAACTTTTATGTATTAATAAAATATTATTTTGTTTTATTATTATTATTTAAGATAATTAATTTAATTATTTATTATTTGTTAGAACACTTTCACTTAGATTGAACACACGTATTTAATTATAACTCCTTCACGCTAAATTATCACATCACTTCAGTTATTTATTGCACTAATATTAAACGCGAAATTTCTAGGTTTAAAATTACGATATTAGGTGATTATAAAATCCGAATTTTCCACTAAAACAAATTGTATTTATCACGAGCACTTTTATTTTTCACAAGTAATTAATGCGTTGGCTTTAATTTTATTTTTCACTGACTCTAACTGCAAAGTATTTTTTTTTTTTTGACTAGAATGTGAAATTTTTCTAAGTATCAAAATAATTATCACTTAGAATTTTTCAAATTTAAATCACCCACCGTTTCGTCACGTTCCGCGAAGTTACAAACTTTTCGACCACGACCGTAGACTGTCCTCAACTGGCATTTGTCTAGACTTTTATACCCCTCTCAGGTCCAAAAGATCGTATCTGAATCTCCTATAATAAACCAATCTAATTACTATCAACTCGTAATTTCTTGAAACCTCTCCATTATTGTCGAATGCGGTCTCTTTGTACGTTTTGCGTTTGATACATTAAATTCTGTCTCGTACTTCCATACTTACAAGATCCGGATTTAGTAAGATCCATGTTTAATGGCCCAACTTCCTTTGTCCTGTTGTTCATACAAAATTAGCTTGAATTTAATAATTTTAAAGTTCTATTTTCATCTATTCCGTAACATGTCCGTGCGTACGGCATCTACCATATGTTCCAAATCTGTCCCCAAATTCGCCTATCAGAGATATCTTCATGTCGAAGTCTTTCTCGCAAATTGTTCATTTTTATTTTATTATTTTTCCACGAGTTTTTCTGTATTCTATATGAACCTTTCCATTTAAAACCGAATTTTCTCTATTTACGTCGTATATTTGAATTTTTCATTCTTTCTCGAATTTTCTTTTATTCACGACACTCTTTCCATGAATTTCCTTATTTATTCTTACGCTATTGTTCATATCTCTATAGATTTTTATATTTCAAGCCGTATTTATTTTATTCACTGTTAATCTAAGATTTCCTTTGTTTTTCTCTGTCGTATCTCCTTTCCCCTCACTTCCCCGTACTTCCCTGATATAACCATATCGTTTTTTGATGTTTGCTGCCTCTTGGAAAATTTCATTTTCTATTTGTTATTAATAAATATATCATTTTTTAACATCTTTATAGGAGATACCCCCACTTCGGCCCTTAAATTTCTGTCATTTTTATTGCTTCATAGAGAACGCCTTACAAATTTCGTCCCGTTCTTACGAAAAATCCCATAAACCATATGTCTTGACAGTTGTATACATTAGTTCCTGTACCCACCTGGCAATAAATCCTTTTTTATTTCAGTGTCGTTAACTTTTATGAGAATTCTTTAATATAAATATTTCATAAGACCCATGATAATTTTTATTACCTTTTTAACGGCTAATCGTCCTTATCTAAACAATTTTCATGTTCGAATATTCCTTGTTTATCACAACAAAATACATCTGAAATCGACAACCATTGTAATGCCTCATTTTTTATCTGCAATCGCGTACTATGTTACTCTATAACCTCCATTTTAATTACGTAAAATGACTCCTTTTCCTGAGTTTTTCTATCGCAATGTTTTCAGCATTTTCCACTCCCCTCCGTACTGCACTCTATCTTCTTCTCTAACACTTGTTACTGCTCTAGACATCTGAAATGTACCCTCGCCTATTCTTTAAAACTCTCATTTTTTTTTGACGTTTCCTCCCTAAATCTTTCATCGTAATATCCTAGCTCCGTCTAAAATTGATAACAATAATTTTCCATTGTTTTTTTCAACATTTCCATTTCCTTTAGCACGTTTTCCCTCGAATCGATCATCTCCGGTCGTCACAAACAATCGTATTATAGATGGAAATCTCCCTAACGCCTTACAATACGTTTTCGTCACTTGCTTTGCAATTTTTCACTTAAACTTTTGCATCGTGTTTACGTGTATCCTTTTTTTCCGCACCTGATATGTTTTAATGCGTTCGAGAACTAGGGTTTCTGATCCCTGGAATGTACCGGTTAATCACAACATTTCTTGGGGTCACCGTACTTTTGTCCCTGAACAGATTATTTCTTCCCATGGAGTTTATTCACCTCTCGGTTTGGTGGGAACGTCAAACTCATTAATTACATTCCTAATTGCTAAGTCCAAAGGTCGTTCCTTTGTTCTAAAAATGGGTTCGGCCCTCTTCCCGTTGATAGGCTGAATTGGTTTTTAATCGCTTTTGCTGCAATTCAATTGGCTGTCAATATATCTCGGTCTAAAGTATATTGGGGAACCCCTGTTTCTGATTATTTGTTGATACCATCTGTGATCCTTTCATCAATACTCGTCTCACTTTGTCTAATTATAGATCCCTACCATAAATATGAATTCACTTTACTCTAATCCGATAGATGTCGTAGACGTGTCCGTTTTATAAGTAATTGATATTTTCTTTTTAAATTAAAGTGGGAAGCTACGATATTTCCTAATTTTCACTGTTGATCAATGCAATTCATCACATGCACTGCCTTCAGGTCTTCCCCCAAGCCCAGATACCTCCAAATTCCTACTCCTCCAAAGTTTACTATTTACTTAGGGCGAACCGGTTTCGTCCTATATGCAATCATATACTCACGGGTTTGTGTGGAGTTACGGGTCGTGAATCCTCCCTCCACGTTCAAGAAATGAGACGAGAGTGACCCGACAGGCCTAAAGCACTAATTGTAAGTGAGTTCGTTTCATTCAATGAACAGTACATAAAAAGATATATATGTAAACATACGTTTTGGGAAGGTTTATAACTCGCAATACGAAACTACTTGCAACGCATCCCGAGCTCGGATCTCGCCCATCGGATTCTGCACAATCCTCAGATTGATACCGAATATATACGTAAGAATAGTGTGAAATATAAATATATACTAGTACAATAAGATCTTATCTGGCGATGTGTTCTGGAGATTCGCCATAACTCCAAGCTTTTGTTTGGTTTTGTTGACGGTTTTGTTTGAGAGATCCGCCATCTCTATGGTTTGATTTTGTTATAGAAGCGACCACTGCCTTCTATTGGTTGAACTGTATTTTTTTTTTCTTCCCCTCCCCTCCAATGTTCAACTTTTGATAAACTCTTGCTATCCCGTGATTCTCAATCGAATCATGTAAATCCTCATTACCCCTTATTAAGCTATCCCGTGATTTATCAAATGTTTCATCTAAGCCTTCAATACACCTTTTTGAACTGCTATAATAAATCTGTTAATTTTCAATTGCTTAGGTCTGTAGATACCTCTTTACGTTCAAATTAAAGATAGTGTTTAAATTTTTTTTTCCTTTTGTTCCTAATAATTGCGCAATATAATAATTTTTATTTCGTTCCTAGAAGTTAATACCTAAGTACGATATCCACTAATCAAGGTCATTTTTTTTTTCTTTTTGTTCCTAATAATTGCGCAATATAATAATTTTATCCCGTTCCTAGAAGTTAATACCTAAGTACGATATCCACTAATCAAGGTCATTTTTTTTTTTCTTTTTGTTCCTAATAATTGCGCAATATAATAATTTTATCCCGTTCCTAGAAGTTAATACCTAAGTACGATATCCACTAATCAAGGTCATTTTTTTTTTTCTTTTTGTTCCTAATAATTGCGCAATATAATAATTTTATCCCGTTCCTAGAAGTTAATACCTAAGTACGATATCCACTAATCAAGGTCATTTTTTTTTTCTTTTTTCTGTATTCGAACTAGTGTCCCAGTGACCGATTTATTTTGTAAACAATTTGAGCTTTGTAAACATTCTCGACGGCCTCGTGACCTAGATTCAAGCGTATGAGGTATGTTTACTTTAGACATTCCGGAGACGTGTGAGATGACTCTAAAATTTTCTTTGTTTGATAATGATGTACTTAGCGCAATTGTCTAGTCTGATACCCGATTACGTATACATATTTATTCATTTATATATACTTTGTCTCAATAAATAATTTATAATATTGATATGTATATACATAAATTTTATGATTGAAATAATTTCTAATATCATAACTTATTTCAAATGCTCTGGATTTTCTGAAATTATATTAATACATACATAACATTAAATATAAAATATTGATTTGTAAATTTATCACACATAACTACTTTTAATAGTTATTGATGAATTCAGAGGTAGGAATCGATACCCTTTTCCTCTTTTTATATAAGTGTTTTTCTTTTTGATTTTGATTATAATTTTTCTTGGGAACAAAAATTACATATATATATGTTTATATACTTACATATATAAATATAAAAAATATACTTATTATACTTATAATATTTTAATATAGTTACATATCACATATTAAGCGAGTAATATCTTGGTCAAATAATTAATCCAAATACCAATGTTTGCTCCATTCCGCTTTCTCCTTGGAATCTGTAAAATTTTATAACGGAAAAGACTTACCCCTACCAAGGTTTTTTCCGACCGGGAAATACACGGTAACCTTGCTGCGATTTTCCTAAATTAATTTTTTATTTTCCTAAATTTAATTAAATCTTTTTGACTTCAATTTTTTTTTTTTTTCATTTAATCTAATTAATTAAAATGATGCATGAACTCTATCGTTCTAAACTGTATTTTATCTCAAAACTCGTTGGTTAGATAACACTTTAAATGATAGTTACTTCACGATTAATTTAGAGATGGTAAATTGTTGTTAAATTAAATTTTTATCCCTCCGAACTTTTATGTATTAATAAAATATTATTTTGTTTTATTATTATTATTTAAGATAATTAATTTAAATATTTACTATTTGTTAGAACACTTTCACTTAGATTGAACACACGTATTTAATTATAACTTCATCACGCTAAATTATCACATCACTTCAGTTATTTATTGCACTAATATTAAACGCGAAATTTCTAAGTTTAAAAATACGATATTAAGTGATTATAAAATCCGAATTTCCCACTAAAACAAATTGTATTTATCACGAGCACTTTTATTTTTCACAAGTAAATAATGCGTTGGCTTTATTGTTATTTTTCACTGACTCTAACTGCAAAGTATTTTTTTTGTATATCACTGACTAGAATGTGAAATTTTTCTAAGTATCAAAATAATTATCACTTAGAATTTTTCCACTTTAAGTCACCCACCGTTTCGTCACGTTCCGCGAAGTTACAACCTTTTCGACCACGACGTAGACTGTCCTCAACTGGCATTTGTCTAGACTTTTATACCCCTCTCAGGTCCAAAAGATCGTATCTGAATCTCCTATAATAAACCAATCTAATTACTATCAACTCGTAATTTCTTGAAACCTCTCCATTATTGTCGAATGCGGTCTCTTAGTACCTTCCGTGTTTGATACATTAAATTCTGTCTCGTACTCCCATACTTACAAGATCCGGATTTAGTAAGATCCATGTTTAATGGCCCAACTTCCTTTGTCCTGGCGTTCATACAAAATTAGCTTGAATTTAATAATTTTAAAGTTCTATTTTCATCTATTCCGTAACATGTCCGTGCGTACGGCATCTACCATATGTTCCAAATCTGTCCCCAAATTCGCCTATCAGAGATATCTTCATGTCGAAGTCTTTCTCGCAAATTGTTCATTTTTATTTTATTATTTTTCCTCGAGTTTTTCTGTATTCTATATGAACCTTTCCATTTAAAACCGAATTTTCTCTATTTACGTCGTATATTTGAATTTTCCATTTTTTCTCGAATTTTCTTTTATTCACGACACTCTTTCCATGAATTTCCTTATTTATTCTTACGTTATTGTTCATATCTCTATAGATTTTTATATTTCAAGCCGTATTTATTTTATTCACTGTTAATCTAAGATTTCCTTTGTTTTTCTCTGTCGTATCTCCTTTCCCCTCACTTCCCCGTACTTCCCTGATATAACCATATCGTTTTTTGATGTTTGCTGCCTCTTGGAAAATTTCATTTTCTATTTGTTATTAATAAATATATCATTTTTAACATCTTTATAGGAGATACCCCCACTTCGGCCCTTAAATTCCTGTCATTTTTATTGCTTCATAGAGATCGCCTCCCAAATTTTGTCCCGTTCTTACGCAAAATCCCATAAACCATATGCCTTGACAGTTGTATACATTAGTTCCTGTACCCACCTGGCAATAAATCCTTTTTTATTTCAGTGTCGTTAACTTTTACGAGAATTCTTTAATGTAAATATTTCATAAGACCCATGATAATTTTTATTACCTTTTTAACGGTTAATCGTCCTTATCTAAACAATTTTCATGTTCGAATATTCCTTGTTTATCACAACAAAATACATCTGAAATCGACAACCATTGTAATGCCTCATTTTTTTTCTGCAATCGCGTACTATGTTACTCTATAAACTCCATTTTAATTACGTAAAATGACTCCTTTTCCTGAGTTTTTCTATCGCAATGTTTTCAGCATTTTCCACTCCCCTCCGTACTGCACTCTATTTCTTCTCTAACACTTGTTACTGCTCTAGACATCTGAAATATACCCTCGCCTATTCTTTAAAACTCTCATTTTTTTTTGACGTTTCCTCCCTAAATCTTTCATCGTAATATCCTAGCTCCGTCTAGAATTGATAACAATAATTTTCCATTGTTTTTTCAACATTTCCATTTCCTTTAGCACGTTTTCCCTCGAATCGATCATCTCCGGTCGTCACAAACAATCGTATTATAGATGAAATCTCCCTAACACCTTACAACACGTTTTCGTCACTTGCTATGCAATTTTCCACTTAAACTTTTTCCATCGTGTTTACGTGTATCCTTTTTTCCGCACCTGATATGCTTTAATGCGTTCGGGAACTAGGGTTTCTGATCCCTGGAACGTACCGGTTAATCATAACATTTCTTGGGGTCATCGTTCTTTTGTCCCTGAACAGATTATTTCTTCCCATGGAGTTTATTCACCTCTCGGTTTGGTGGGAACGTCAAACTCATTAATCACAGTACTAATTGCCAAGTCCAAAGGTCGTTCCTTTGTTCTAAAAATGGGCTCGGCCCTCTTCCCGTTGATAGGCTGAATTGGTTTTTAATCGCTTTTGCTGCAATTCAATTGGCTGTCAATATATCACGGCCTAAAGCATACTGGGGAGTCCCTGTCTTTGATTATTTGTTGATACCATCTGTGATTTTTTTATCAATACTCGTCTCACTTTGTCTAATTATAGATCCCTACCGTAAATATGAATTCACTTTACTCTAATCCGATAGATGTCGTAGACGTGTCCGTTTTATAAGTAATTGATATTTTCTTTTTAAATTAAAGTGGGAAGCTACGATATTTCCTAATTTTCACTGTTGATCAATGCAATTCATCACACCTTGTTATGCACGCAGGAAGTTTCCGACTAGGTGCTAGAGCCTCCGCGTTATAGTATTTGCCTGGGAGTGGATATCACGGATTGTAATTAAAAAACCGTTTTCCACCCTGCTAGCACGACTGTGTAGGACGCAATGGTGCAAGGTAGCCGAAAGCCAAATTACATGGAACAAGGATTCCAAAACATTGCGATTCCCGCTATTAATGAAAATAAATTTCCCCTCAGTTATTTTATCTATTTATTCGGGATTTTTTTTGTGATTGTAAAAGAAGTGATAAGGAAAATGATAGAGTGAAAGACTGGGAAGCAGTTACCTAGCTATTCAAATTTCATATCTGATCTCTCGCCAGGGCAAATATGAGTATCTGCCGCTCTGACGGGAGACCCCATCAAACTACAAACTTTGCTTGAAACTATAGCTACCTAACAGACCAGATTTGAAATCTAAATTGCCTGGTGCCTGGAAAACTTCTGTTTCTCCGTCATTTTTTGTATTGATAGACGCTGAAGCGAGGTGTTTTATTGTTGGGTTATTGTGCGTGCTGCGCTACCTGGTCTTTGCCAACGTTTCCTAATTATGGAGGCAATTAAAATTCACAAAAATATCATTAATATTAATAGACACGACGGGGTTAATCTCAACAACTCATCGTATCCGGTAAAACCACCAAAACTAAACGCAGAAAACCGGTTTAAATTCTGCTCTAATACCGCTCGTGTAAGATTGGAGCTGGCAACACGGTATCGCATCTACATACACTAGCTCACACTTTACCATTATCAATATTACAAGTCTGATCTGACCCTGTAACGTTGTGTTGGATAAAGGAGGAGGACCCTGTAACGCAATGTTGGATGTAGAAGGAGGTAGCGCAACACGGTATAATAACCTAAATATAAATTGCAATATTACTATAATGAAAATCAAATCACTTTGTTTAAACCACTATATAATTATCAATGTCAACATGTTTAAATAACAGCGTTATATTCATCAGGACGAGATGTAAATTTAAAAAAAAAAAACGAAAAATAAGTAGGTATAGACAAATTAGAACTAATTATAGCAAAGGCAAAAAATTAAAAAGTAGAGGAGATTAAAATCTCACAAAAAAAGTTTAAAAAAAATTAAATAAATATAAAAATTATTTTAAGATTATAAAATTGCATTGAGATAATAAAATACTTTTAAATGCAGGTAGTTTAAATAACAAAATAAAAATTTATAATTATGATAAGTGTTAATAAGAAAATAAATTTATAAGATGGCTATTTTAAAAAAATGTTTGGTTATTTATAATATTTAATTTACTATTAACGCTTTTCTAATTTCTAAATTAACTAATTGTATGCCCGTAATGTTAGTATAAAAAATATTACTTTTAGCCGTTGAAATCTAAAATTATATCTTAGTTGATGTTAGTACGAAACCCGGTTGTTCCCACAAATCTTAATATATAAAACAAAGTAGGGTTAGTTACACCATTTATAACTCGAGAACGGCTGGGCTGAATTTTTGATTTGTTGGATTTGTCTCCGTCCCGGATAGGATAATAACTATTAAAACATCACAAAAGTTAACGAAATAAATAGTTATAAAGAAAATTATTTTCCCCAAACATTTTGTATGGAACGAATTCTCCTATTTTGAAAGAACTGCAGCAATATTGTGAGGGGTATAATATTGAACTGTGCATGAATTCCAAACATTCAAAAACGTCAAATGTCAATGTGTTGATTGTTATGCATTTGTTTTTAATCATATGTATAATGCTGCCCTTCTTTCTTACACACTCAATGTTAATAGTCGAAAAAGAGACAAATGGTGAACGTATGTCTGCACACCTCCAAAGGAAAAATACAATAATTATAATAAATCTCTGAAATGAAGCGCATTTTTTTACATAAGCTCCACGCAGAAGGCCCTGAGGAAAATAATTTCTCTCAGGACCTATGTCATCTTAGGGGATGCTGTGTGGAGGATCTTTTTAAGGATTGGGGAGGATAGAAAGTTCTGGGAAGGAAAAAGGTATGAGGGGTGGGTAGGAATCTGGGGGTCAGTGTGTCCGGGAGTGACAGATGTATGAATCCATCCCTCCAACTGTGTTGCAAGGCAATGGGTCGAGAGAGTCCGGCTGGAAAGATCAAAAGGCCTCCCTCAACCAGTCTCTCTCGATTCGGCCCGCCACGCAGCAGGTGGGCAGGCGCATCGACTGCCAAGACCCGAACATAAGTCACCTCATGAATCCGGGTACCCCTGCTAAATCACCAAACGTAGCGAACCACTTGGAGTGATCTATGGCAGAGGTGTTAGTTATTCAATAAATGGTTCCCGGGGCGGCGGCACCCGTATCCGCCTCCCGAATTCCCGTAAGTAATTGTAAAAGTAAGAAAATCACAAAAATATAAATCCGTACACAACGCCATCTCTGATACTGACAAAAACAAAACACGGACAGTATCGCATCCATAATTGCTTCACTGCGTAATTTTTAACTTAATAAAAAAACTTTATTTAATTCAGCAGTTATTAATTCTGACACGGTGTCAGCTAGTGTTATATAATTTCAAGTAGGTAGGCGAAAATCTATTAAATTTCAATTAGCCTAAATGTCTGGTAATGTTTTCTTTCGCTTCACGTCCCCGCGAGTGTTAGAATTTGATATATACCTACAACATTAGAAAAGGTATTAACAACATATTGCTTTTTGTTATTTTGTAAGCCCTCTCTCATAAAGGAAAGATATTTTAACGAATATGTAAAGAAAAGTTAATCGGAGGTGATGAGTTGATGACTCCCTCGTAAACAGCATTACAAAGAAACTCAAAAAGCTCTCGTACTTCATTAGATTCATACGTAATACGATACCTATAAAAATTAAAAATGATCTGTTTATAGTCTACTATGCCATTTGCCAATTGCAAATAGAAAATGGGATTATTGGTTGGGGATTTTCCTTAAACACCCACATAAAGCAACGTTAAAACGCAAACGATAATAATAAAAATAATCAAGAAAGTACCTAGTAAAAACTCTCTAGACTCCCTACTCAAAATATGCTATAGTCAACTTCAAAGGAAAACATGAGTAAGCTACTGACTCAATTCAATTCAATTAATTTTAAAAACATTACGAAATTAACATTTTAAAGCATTTTTATAAGCGCATACGAAAGAAAATATTTGAGATAAGATAAGATTTAAACTGACAACAACGAAGCTTGCCGTCGAAACTGTGCTGACCAACACACCTACACAAAAAGACGAAAACCTAGAATCTACTACACATATTAAAATTAAATACATTAACAACAAATTAAGAAATTAAATACACCATGGAGATAAACGTGATTAAAACAGCACAAAAATGAGGTTAAATTTCCGCAACTTGTCAATAATGAAGATGGAAAAATCAACCAACATATTCACCAAACATGAGGAAATGAGCAGATTCTAATTTCAATACAGACCGGAATAAGAATTGAAACTGGGTAGTAATGGGAAACTAAAAAATGGGGTTACTCATATTAAGAACGTGTTCTGTATAGAAGTGTTTTAGTATTACCTACATCTCATGCAGTACCTCTATTTTTTTAAGACAGACTTTCATGTGGCTTAATTTGTAGCTTATAGTCATAGTTAATTTACATATTTGGTTGCGTTAATACATACAATGCTATTAATAGTTTACTACGCTGCTTGCTGTGTTAGCGAAGACAGAACATTTTCGATTTTTTTACGATTTAGAACTTAAATTTTTGATTGGTTTTCAGAATTCACAATTCTTTTAATAGTAGTTAGATCGCCAACGTTCAGGAGCCGTCCAGGTTGTTAATTTTTAAACTTTAAGACATTGATGATATCTTATTTGTGTATTTTTACTTGATATGGTGAGTTATGTATTGTATGCATACCCCACACAAACAAGCTAAAATAAAAAAAATGTTTTATAATTATTATTTGTTGCGACTTGCAACAAGAAATGGACGAATTGAACGAATTGAGATTTTAACTACGAATAAACTATTTTTTTAGCTACTTGTAAACGAAAAGGTAGCCTTGCGTTACACATTCGCAAATGGCGATTTAAAAACATTTTTTTTATTAAAAGTAAAAGAAACTACCTAAATAATATTTTTAATTAGTTCTGCTAGTATTTTAGATTTTTATTTTATTTTCACAGCTGTTTCGGCGTTCAAAGCCAACGTTTTTATATTTGATAAAGGTATAAATATAAATACAATGAAAATACGTAGGTAAAAACAATAAAAAATAAGACGTATCTAAGCACTGCAGATGAGTCCCAACTATCCCCAACCATCTGAGTCAGTGAGACCATGACATCCACAATTTGGATATGCTCTGAAGTTGAAGGTAGTGGAGAGGAGAATAATCTGGGTAGGAGAACGGTGGGGAAGTGCCTCGCTATTCAGATCGGGTAACAAAGCACGGCTAAAACCATCTCAAGCAACGTTTCTATTCTGAATGGTGGACCTTCCCCAGGACCAAACTGAGAGTATCTAACTAACTGGAAACAAGTCCAATGTCCATATCATTATGGTTCATAGTTGAATTTCAATTAGTCACGTTTTAAGCGCACTTGAAGTGAAATATCACAAAACTGCGCTATATAAATACTACGTTATTATTATTATTCAGGTAAAATTTCCTCTCGTGTTGGGTGCCCCAGAACTTAGTCCAAACCGCCACTCTGCAGACGAGATTATTATGATGTGGTGACACTTTTCGGTTCGTTAGAGTTTGTCTCTCGCTTCGAACAGCCACCACCCTGCTCCTAGTCGAAACGTTGCACATTTCCCGCTGCTTGCCGTTCTGAGGTTTCAATTTGTACCAACATCGTGAAGCATTCTGGTTTGAAAGCTGTAATGTGTTAATGCAAACAGTTTCGAGTGCCCCCTTTACCAACATTAAGGCTAATTAAAGTTAGTACTAACTAGTCTTATTAGAAAAGCAATTCATTTATTAGAAAAGGTTTTATGTCGTTGATATTCTTGTTAATGATATCTTGTGAAAATTATACGAATACCGTATAATTTGTTCAATGTCTGGAGAAAGTAGAGGACGTATGGGGTCGAGAAAAGATAATTATAGATATCAAGATTTAGATAGCACACATAGCAAGCAATTTACGTATCCATTACGCGTATTCTTCAACAAATCCGACGAGTATGTTTTAGGTGGGAAAGTAGAAGGGAAGGAGATAGAGCAGAAGAGGTTGGGAAGTATATGGTTATTCGGATCTAATCACTGAGCACGGCACAAATGGAATGCCATTTCAAGTTACTGAATAGTGGGCTTTCAACCGACGATACTGACAGTATCGACAACTCTGAAGTTAATATGTATTGATATTATAACATTGAAAGAATTTATAAAAATTTTGCCTTGGGATCATTGCATTTAAAAAAATATATTGTTCAGAAAGTAAGCTTTCGAATAACACTGTTGGTAAACTTGAACAATCACGAAATCTGTCACAATTAATAATTAAAGCAAACACTTCACAATCTTCGATTATACATCTGCCCTGATGGAGTCCGAAACGTTGTCTAAAGTAGATGATATCTTCTTATTTAGCACCGGAGGAAGCGGGAATGGGTTCCGCCGCCCCGGGAACCGTTATTGGACACCCAACATCTTCGCTAGAGGTCACCGCAAGTAATTTGCTTGACCTGTAGCCTAAACTTCGGTGACTTAGCAAGGGTGCCCGGGTTCATGGGGTGAGGTTTGTCTAGATCTTGGCGGTGGAAGCATCTGTTCGCCTATCCTGCGTAGCGGGCTGGATCGGAAGGGTCTAGTTGGGGGAGACTTTTTGACCTCTCCAGCAGAATTCTCTCGACCCACCGCCTTGCAACGCAGTGGCAGGGATGGATTCCTACGTCCGTCTCTCCTGGACACACTGACCTTCAGATTTCATTGTTCAACCGTCTAACCCTTTTCTTTCCCAGAACTTCATTTCCCTCCTTTCCTTAAAAATATTCCACACAGCATCCCCAAAGATGACATAGGCCATGAGAAAAAATATCTCCTGTGTGTAACAAATAAATGTGGGTAGATATTCAGAGAGAGAAATTTACAGAAAGAAAACCTGCGACTTTGGACATCTCGACCATCTCTTATCATTTTTACAATAATCAATTTATTTATTAATTGACGCCCTCTTTCGGAGCTTTTACATGTTATCAGTAGTAAGAAATATACAGTATTTATTGTACATAACTGAACTGCGTCAGAAACAATATTTTATATTTGTTTAAAGATAAATTGAAGATGTCCACCGACTTAGTTTAATTGTTTCCCTCCATTAGTATTCTGAGCAAAGAGGAATACGTATGGTAGTTAGTCCCAGAATTTCTGCACTGAAATAAATCCTGACTTCTATTATTTTCCGGAAACTTATCAATTTAAGCAATACCGGACTAACAACTAAATCATTTAGAATTTTACATAGAAATACCAATTCAGTGAAAATTCTTCTGTCTGACAATTTGAGCATATCTATGCATATCATTTAAAATAGTTTTGTAGTTCAACATAATTGCTGAAATACCCATTTTAAAATTGAAAAAATGTAAGAATTTGTTTTGTATTCTTTCAACGGCTTGCAACAGTTTGGGCGAGTACTTGCCTAATTTAGACGGAGTGTTGTAGCCACGCGGGTACCTGATAAAATTGACAGCCGGCCGTTAATGTACAGACGCCGGTAAGAGGGGGATTACGAGAAGTTTCGGTAGGTTCGTGAGTTGGTTCCTAGGAGTGCAGGGTGTAACAGCTGAACTACAAGCCGTCAAAGGTCATGGCCGAGACACACGTGAGCGAAATAATTTATAATGAATCATCACGAGATAATGTTAACTTTGGCTATTAAATCATTAGCATTTATTTAATCCTTCTAAATATGTATAGTTTATCTGTACAGGCGCCCATCAGGATTTTTTAATGATATGCATTCATTTTGTTTGATACCACATGTTCCGAGAAACTAGTTTAACATTAATTGATTTACCGTAGGTAGTCAACCACCCCTGTAGATTCGATAATACAATAATCATGCTCTACCCGTAATGTTTGAGATTAAGAATAAATGTGCATCTTTGTTACTTTAAAACATTCCGTCTTTTCTTTCATTGATCTACCCACATGTCCACAACTGTATTCTGGATATGGTTTAAATGTTCATTTTAATATGAGAGTAATAATTATAGCATTGGGATGGCGGTGATTGCAAAGATAGATAACTAGGTAAGATTATCGTGACAAGCTTATACATGTATATATTATAATGTGGGATCCAGACGGGATAATTATACTCAAGTTGACGTCTAACATAGGCAAAATATAACAGTTTAATACACTTTATATTAAAATTAATAAAATACTTAGTTTTTTCTACTTTTATTGTTTACACAAACCAACATGTTTCGTGAGCAACGCTCACTTCTTCAGGGTTTTATTAATACTAATTGTAAATAATTTTATATTGTATTAATTTTATTTATTAATTATTTACGCACCAGATTTAAATGTCCGGATTTAATTTTCCCCACAGGAAAAACTAAACCCTTTCACACACTTCCCAAATGATCATCTGGTCAATCCACGTTATGCAATTGCACTATATGTATTATAATTACAAAACAATACAAGAACAACATGTCAACCTACCAGAGACCAGATGGGAAAATAATTCACCGACTCCAGATATTTTCATATCAGAGGGTTCGGCTCTGTGGAATTCCTAATTGAACCTATAAATCCTACTGATCCCTCAATATAAATATTTAAAAAATCTTTTATAATCCTACATGTATTTAAAATTATCGATTTTTGCATATTTTATTTTATTTTATTATATTTTATTTTATATTCATTATTATACCAATTTATATTGTCAAAATTTCTAGTTAGCCTAGATAATTATTTCCAACATTTTAAAGCCCTTATTAGAGCTTTCTGTTTTTTGGTAACAAATGGTAGATTTGATTAAGAGTGATGTCTAAGTATTTAATTTCTGTTAATGTCTCAAGAGCATTGTTACAACATTTGTAATTAAAGATCACTGGTTTTTTTATTCGAGAAAATCTAACTATTTAACATTTTGAGATATTTGAGTAAAGTATATTTTCATTAAACCAAATTAACAATTTGTTGGTATTATCTTGTACAATGTTGCAATGGTAAATAATAAATTAAGTTTAACATAAAATAGTATTACGAATGTAAATCTAATGAATACGATCTAATTGCATTATTATGCCTTTAAGTGGTCCATTATCTTCTTTCGATCATTTCGCCTTTTCTTTCACACTATATCACTTAGAAAATCTCTCCTGGAACTCTCAAGGCATTGGCGGACTAATTGAGGTCCTCCCCATAAGCCCGGATTCCTAATAAGGCAAAAGCTTCTAGCGGAATAAGATGAGAACACTCTTCAGAAAGATAAGTAATTATAGGTGTCTTCAAATAAGAAAACTTTTACTTATTGATAAAAGGTGATAGAGAAATACAGAAAAATATTTTTCTAATATCTCCGCTTCAGAGTCTCCGAAAAATTAAAAAAAAAAAACAGATGTAATTTTGTTACTCAGAAGCTATGTAACTCAGAAGTCAAGAGATTTTTTCTCATAAGTCGTCATTTATTAAATATTCTCATATGCGCCAAAAATAATTAAAAAAATCAGAGTGTGCAATTCACACGCGGTAGATGTGAAACCTTCAGAAAACTAAATTAGTCAAGAGTGGGGAGGCTATGAAGCACAGAGAGGAGACCGATTATAATATCTCATACTAGCAGGCTAAATCCTATGGATGTACGGGTTTGCCTATGTTGTGTTTATTATTAGTGTCGCTATTTTTCGTTTCATCGAGTTTCAAATCTCAACGCTGTTAAAGAATTTTTCACTTCAAAAACGCATTTTTCTGTTATTCGTGCTGAGGTACCTATATGGTTTCTTTATAATGCGACTTAAGTCAAATTTCAAGAGATTTTGTTCTTTTGTAAAGTCGTTTGTTATTTAATATTTTCAAGACCCGTCCCTTACGCCTATAAATTATAATCATTTTCTCTAATATTTGCGCGCTCCCTCTATCCTACTATTTACCAATATCGCTTTCAAAACATTTTCAGTAATCTTATTGAAATGAAAACTTCTTTAGCACCGCTGCGATTTGAAACGCGATGAAACGAAAAATAGCGATACTTAAAAAGGGCGAACACGTACATTTATAGGATTCAGCATGCAAGAGAATGAAATAGTATAATCGGTCTCCTCTTTGAACGGGCTTCGTATTCTCTTGTATATTTTAGTTTTCTGAAGGATTCACTTCTACCACGTGGTAATTGCGCACTCTGATTTTTTTCTTCTTTTTGAACGCTCACAACGGATTCTACAGTCATCCAACATTCTCACAGGAAAGTTTTCTGCTAATTATGTCGTAGTAGAAAGAAATCAAAATATTATCGGGTTATTTGTGAAGTTGGAGAGTTTGGCATTAAAAAAAATAATTAAACCAATAGAAATGTTATGTAAGCGTGTTAGTATTCCCGAAGTAATATAAACTTTATTATACTTAGATTGAAATTGATCAGTCATTTTCTTTTTTTGAGAAAAAAAACAATTTTGTCGGCCTGTCTACTGCCGAGGAGCCAGGACCTTTCTCACCTTCCTCTTTCCCATCTCCTCCTTCTCCCAACTTTTCTTCAACCTCACAGCAAACCCCAAGGCCAAATTGGGGTGCCATAGTCTCACTGCTTCCTAGCGTTTGGGAGCAGTTGAGACTTTTATGCGGTATGCATGTGAATTTTTTTTTAAACAATACTTTGTTTTTTATAAAAAACTTGTTTTCAAATAACGCTCTTTTTAGGGAAAAGCTTAAAAATAAAAAGAAAACAAAGAAGACTTATTTTAAGGTAGGATGTAAATTTTGAATATTCGTAAGTATATTGTTACAACGATAAAAAAAGCTCTCAAAGTTTGGGATGAAACTTTGATAGAAAGTAATAATACTCTAAATGGCCATAAAAACCTTAAACGCACTTATAAAGAAAGCAATAAGGGCTATTTGACTTTTAGCGTTTCGGGCAATATTTGCTAAAAACTAATTTCAAAATATTATATTCACGAAGGCAAGGTTCCCAGATTTCCTAAAACACGTTTTTAAATTCGAAAGAAGCGTAAGTTTATAAGAAAAGATTCAACTTATTTAAATTTCAAAATTTTCCACTTCTTTTATGATTTTAGTTTGAGGCTTCTTAGTGCGGACATGGGCGGAGAAAGATGAATTTAATATTTCAATTCAGAATCATCTTTTTTTGGTATCCGACCTTATATATACTTTTTAGCTCACACTACAGAAGAGTCCCATTTCTGGATTCAACGGAAAATATCTTGACTGTTCTAAGATGGTTCCAGTCGTTGAATGGTCCTAACCTTCAACTATGAATCTGGAGTTTGCTGATGCAATTCCCGGTACAGAGGTGAATTTTTATTTGATTAATTTTTATAATTTCAAATAATATACAGTACATTTGGGGCATGTTCGAGTGGTAAATACTTGTATCGCCCTGATGAAAGACTACCATTAGAATGGAATATTGCTTAAAGTGGCTTCAACTGGATCTGAATAGCCATGTAAACCCCTGAATTGCTCTACTCAATCAACTTCCCCTTCCCTCTACTTTCAGCCTTACAACATACCCCGTTGAGGAAATCATAGTATCACTGGCCCCCGAGTTAGTTGGGACTCGTATGCAGTATTCATTCAATCATACAGATACTCAAAAATAATTTCAATCAAGTCCTAGTTTACCAGCCCCGGCACCGTGCTAGTGCTCCATAATTTTATTTAAAAATCATTGTATTTCTTATTGCCTCTGGCCAAAGTCTAAGCCCCTGGTATAGGTTTAACTTCGATTCGAGTTCAATTCAACGCAAAACAATTATTATGGAAGGTTTATACGATATTTGCACCAGCAGTCAGGGGTATTTTGACGTAAACTTTACAAAAACTGCTTTACCACTATCGTCCGGAGCGCTAAGATACTCAATTTCCTAATTAAAATCCGAACAAAATATCGTCAGCGAAAGTCCAATACCGCGGAATAAGCATTTGTAACAATGATCATGGGGGACACAAAGCTATCTAAGAATACACGCACCGTTGCTTGCTAGTATAGTGGGTACTACTACAATTATGGGGATAGTTCATCCGCGGTGCAGAATTTAACCAAGAACACACAAACAGTTTGTTGGCCAATGTCAAATTTTTGATAGCACCAATCAATGCAGTTTGAGCTTTTCAAATTAAAATAACCAAAAAAGTCATTTCAAAATCATTGGCTGATACGCGGTATTGAACTAACTCTATAAAATACTTTTCCTTTGTCAAAGTTTGGCAGATCTTCTTTAATAATCGCAAATTCACTTTGTGGTGACTTTTTAATTAAATAAAAACCAATAATTGGTCGATAAAGTGTTTTTTTTTTCATTTAATATGGTAGATCTTTTCCACAATAACTTGATTTATTTCTCTTTTCATAAATTTGCCACTGGCCATCAACACAACACCCAGACCGAAAATTCATTAATTATGCATGCCTTTTCAAGTTCTGGGTTGTACTTCGGTTTGAACAACACTGTTAGAATGAACACAAGACTTTCCTAAACGACGTAAAAAATGTTCCCAAGTCCTTTAAGATAAGATTTGTGTTCACACCCTGTGGGTGAAGCTAAATACCCATTTTTGATTGTGTACACCCGGTGATTTACAACCTGAAGATGGGGGTTGTATTTTGATTTAAACTTGGTTGGTTAGGTAGAGGTTTAACTCCCAAAGTTAGGGTACAGAACCAACTCCGTGAATCTCTCTTTTTCAAACTGGGTCATGGCTAACTGTGTTTATTAGAATTTATGCGGTTTGGGTACATTACATTAGAACATAGCATTTTGAGAATTAATGAAGAGCAAGTGAAGGCCAAAGAAGTAGTCGAAAGTACGAAGGTAGTTATTCACGTCTCAGAACTTCCTCTCCATAATTTCTCTAAAAATACCCTCCAAATAACATCTCGAAAGATAACATAGGCCCTGAGGGATTTTTTTTCCTCAAGGCCTCCTGTGGGAAGCTAGTGTAATAAAAAAGATTCACAACCGAAAGTAGCATTTTCATTTAAAAAATTATTATGATTTTTTTAAAGTTCGTGAAAGGAGTTCGGTAGGTACATTATGGGTTGTCAATGAGACTTAATATTTAAACTGTGTGCTCGTCTGCTGGCGAAAAAATGGTTGTTCTGAAATGTTTAAGGGTAAAAATAGATGTAATGATTATTTAATGTTTGTCATTAATTAATTCAAAATAGTTTAATTTTACAGTTAAACGTGGGTTTTTAATGAGACTGTTTCACTTGTTACAGTTATGAGTATAAACTGACTTGGACCCAGCGTTGCTCGGGATTATAAATAATTTGGAGTAAAAATTTGTGGTACCTAGTACCTACCTATTGAATTGAGGGTGTAGTTTTAAGGTGAAAATAATAGATTAATGTATTTTTTCATTTGATTATAGCCCATATCGTCCTCGCGTTTCCAATTTTTTCACTTACTACTGTATACCATATTTTTAAAGTTAAAAATACATTTTATAGATTATATTTGACTACGTATCTCATTCCAATATCGATATAATGAATAATAATGAAACAAACACATATCGTTACAAACAAACAGAGGTAATCCTGTATACAAGATACGCGTATTTATGGAAGTACTTATTGTAATTTTTATAGTAGTATTTTTGAAGTCATGCACTTTCGTTGCAAGTAATGTATCGTGACTGCAAAAGGTTAAGAACCCCTGCTTAAGGAAACACCTACCTTTTCCACCATCAACGTATTGAAAGAATTTTTATTTTCGTGACAGACAAAAACGAAGATTCAATATACGTAATCTATACATATTATGAAAGCTGTACAACTCCACATCACCCCTCATGCACGATTTGTGTCCCAGTCGCACAGACAAAATATTTCTACCTCACGTCATGAATTATTCATATCCTTCCTTCCGCAGCCGATATTTTATTTTTTATATAGATTCTTTTGTCAGTTATGCCACCTCTCCCAACACAGCATATGGCACAACATACCAAGAATGATTGGCTGACTGTCCAGTCAAATCCTATTCATATCCGGGTGATTTAATTTATTTTCGTGTTCCTGGTGCCAGAAATTTAGAAGGTTTTTTCAAAATAAACTTTAATACTATGCGTATTTTTTTTTAATCGATTCTTTGAATCACATCTAAAAGTATTTTGAAATATTAATCGTCATTTGAGAAAGTGTAAATAGTTTTTAATAATTGTTCACTTGGTTGAAAAAATCAGTTGCTGAAATCGATTTCATTTTTTTGATTTTAATGTTCCATTATGACTGAAAAGAATAGCCTAAATAATTCATGGATCAGATGAAATCTGCGTTATCAAATTTCATTATTTGCACCACACAAACGTGATCTTTTTAGATGAAACCTCCTCCATTTATTCTTCTCCAGAAAATAATTTCTTGGATCTATCTACATATATTTTGTTCCATGAGTGACAGTGCCACATTGGTGTAGCGAAACTGCGACTCCACTGTAAATTGGCGTTAAGTGCAAAGCCTATGCAACCCTCGAAGGACCAGTCCCGAAACTACGTGATCGCTAAGTTATACGGGACGATTAAATAGCATACACTCGCAAAACCTGATGGATAGCCAGTCGATAGTTCAGATCTGTGCTTTTGGAAAATTAGATAAGCCCAGATTGGAAAAAGGAAAATAGGACTCACCGTCGCAGAAAGGGCCTCGCTGATCTCCAGTTTGTGGTGTACACTTCACAATGTTTAATTTAAAAATCGCAATATTCTTATAGCAAGAGGTTATGATACATGCACCCTGTCTGAGATGTTATTTTGCACTGAACAGCACCTCTCCAAAGTTGAGAACTTTCTTGCAACAATTTTTCATGGTTTCATTTAGGATGGAGAGATTAGGTAGGTGGGATAAATTCAGGATTTTGACATATGCTACCCACCAAGTCGGCGAATGCAATACCCAATTAATCCCATATAATAATGCGCGAACACACATCGATAACGAAAACTTAAAATGCTGTAAAAAACAAAATGTTAATTGTTCAGGAAAGTGAAAAGATTTTTTTTTAATTTTTCAAACATTCATGTATTTTTGTAGACCAACAATTATGAATTTTTATTATAAAATAACAATGAGATTTTTTAGAATTCTAGTATGGACATTTTTTGTAAAATTCCTTTAAATTATTTTTACTTTTTACTTTTAAAAGTATTTAATTTATTTTTACTTTTTCGGTTTTTTTTGTTTCTTAAAATTCACGTCGTAAAGGACGCAGATTGAAAGAAAAAAAACGGAGCAAAATTACATATTTAACTGGATTTACTGTCCTTTACCGCATTTTAAATTTGTAGGCTATTAGTGCGTCCTTTACAACGTGAATGTTAAGAAACAAAAAATTGATAAAGCAAAAATAAATTAAATACTTTTATTGATGAAATTTTACAAAAAAAATGTCATTTCAAGCATTCTAAAAGATCTATTCATTGTTATTTTATAATAAAAAAATATAAGTGTTGGTCTACAAAAACACACGATTTTTTCAAAAATTAAAAAAAAATATATATTTTTTTACTCTCCTGAACAATTAAAATTTTGTCCTTTACAGCATTTCAAATTTCCATTATTGACATGAACATTAAAAAATATTAGGGATGGTCCGACGCTCTGTAGTGAACCCGCTTGCTCAGCACGGGTGTAGACTGTGCGACCTAAAGCTTAAGTTTAGACTTACGAAATTCAATACTTCGTTTGTGTGAAAGCATTATGAAACCAAACATAATAAAAGTTAACATAAGTAAAGAGTTTTTGAGCCAAATACATAAAAATGATATATGGCTTGAAGAGACATTATTTTTTGCGTGCCTCTTAAAACCTTTAAGGTTTATGTTGAAGATACCAAGTTGTTTAGCAGCACAATACACCGTGACATGACGTGCTGAGACTGCTGGGTCAATAAGTGTGTTCTGCCACGTGGTATGTTTGGGAGCGGGAATGGGTACCGCCGCCCCGGGACCCATATATTGGATAACCAACACCTCTGCCATAGGTCATCAGGTCGTTTGGTGACTAAGCAGAGGTGCCCGGGTTCTTGGGGTAAGGTTCGTCTAGTTTTGGCGGCGGATGACCTGGACATACTCAACCCCAGATTCCTACCCACCTGTCATAACTTTTTCCTTCCCAGAACTTCCTCTTCTTTTCTTTCCTTAAAAAGACCCTCCACACAGCATCCCCATCCGCATTTTCCCCAGGGCTTCCTGAGTGGAGCTAACGTAAAAAAATGCTTAGTAGATCGTGGTGACGCCCCTGGCAGTAGTTGTTTGGTATAAACAACTTCTAGCATTCCAGGAGGCAAAATGAAAATTTGAAGAATAACGCAGCAGAGTAAGAAAAATACATAATTCTTACATATTCATAACATATAATGAATTTATGCCGCCCTTCTTACGATATTTGGTGATGTAATATGGTCAACAAAGTTGCTTTCCAAACAGTTCATCGGGATTCGATTCTCAGCCGTAACAATTTATTTTAAATTTATCTGTAAGTTTACATATATTCGTTAATTTTTAAAAACACATGATTTTTACGGATCTGCGCTATAAGAAATGGAAGAGGTTAACAGAAGAAGATTAACAGATATGAATATATTCGTATATATACTTCTAATTTAATAACAGTCCATAATCTGCCTCAAAAAAACCAATTCCAATAAGATGTAGTAACAAATTCTTCTAAATAATTAAATCCGGAACGCAGATTTCTTAGTATTTTAGCAACTAAGGAGAAATATTTTCGTCTCCCTTTTACGAATGGAATTTCGGCAAATTTATTGTTGCGGTTGTAAATACTTTGGTGGGATTAAGTGTATATTTTTTACAAGGCTCTAAAATTCTTCCGGAGGCCTTCTTTTAGCGGCGCGACAGGAAATGGGTGGACGTACTGCCTTCCCGGGGAATTATCATCTACGGCCTAAGGAAGCAGGTTGCTTAATGGCACCCTTAAATTAAGACCATTCAGTACAGTAGACGGTAGGTACCCTGAACACTGTTCAGAGATAATAATGTTTCATCCATTCCACTCGAACCACTTTCTACAGTTGAATGTTGCCTTGAATTTAAGTGTTGAATTTTATTATCATTGTCTCCGCTCTAAAATTACTTAAGACAATAATTTTCAACACACAATTTTCAATTTTATGTAGAAATTCTTGTGGAATGTTTTTATGTTCAGTTTTTAATCTGGCGCAAACTTTCGTTTAATCATTTTTTTCGAATAACTCTTGTTGTAATAACTTTTGAAAGTTATACCCATCAATCTATATATTTACGAATATATCTATTGAAAACAATTTTCTCGGTTTATCCGCGTAAGGTAGTCCTTAAAATGACTTTTTAACTCCTGACGTTTCGAGCAGATCTCACTGTCCATCTTCAGAGGCCTTATTTCTTAAGTCTCAGTCGATCAGTTTGAGACAAAAACTCAAGACATAAGGCCTATGAAGATGGACAGTGAGATCAGTTCGAAACGTCAAGAGTTACAAAGTCCTTTCAAGGACTACGCTTCGCGGGTAAACCGAGAAAATTGTTCGTGAAAACCTTAAAATATATATCAATCTATCTATATAAATAAAAATTAATCGCCGAAATGTATGTACGCGCATAACTTCCAAACGACTGCACCAAATTGGATAATTCTTTTTTTTTTGTATTCGTTATTGTCAGGAAAAGGTTTGTACAAAACTACTGGTGAGCTCTGGCATTATGAAATTTGTACAAAAAAATGCAATACGTGGCACACGAGCTGTTTGAAAAATGAATGTACCGGGACTAAATGTACGGAATGCGGGAGGGAGAAGGGGGGAGTGGAACTCGGGTAAGAGGTTCGCGGGAGGGAGGGGAGGGGAACCAGGGAAGGGAACCTGGGAGGGGGTGGGAAACTCGGGATGGGGGTTTGAGGGACGGGGGAAGGGGGAAGGGGGGGAATGGAGTGGGGAGAGGGAAGGTGGAGGAGGCGGAGTGGGAACGCGAAAGGGAAATGGGACGTGGGAGAGGAAGGGGAGGCGGAAGGGGAACGGACAACGAATGGAAAGGACACGCAGGGAGAAACAATTTATTTATTGAATGGCATGCTGGGTACCAGGTAGTATATATATCATTGGAGAAGAAGATTAACAAAAAGGTAATGGTCGCAACCGGGACTCGAACCCAGGATCTCTTGTCTTACCGGGACAAGCGCCTTAACGAACTCGGTCATTGGGACCTCTTATCTTTAAGTGATCTCATATTTCAAATTCAGAATTAATTAAATGGTGACCGGACAACTCAGAATGAAACCAACTCAGATGCACCTCAGAAAGGTCATTAAGAGTGATGTTAAAAAATATAAAAAAATGTTAAATAGGTTAAGTTACATTAGTGTTACCGGCTATTTTAAAATTATTTCTTCATAGCTTTTAATAACCTTTCTGAGGTGTTTCTGAGTTTGTTTCATTCTGAGTTGGCATGGAACCATGTGTATTTTTGTTTCATATTCATCGGGTTGTCGATATTATTGCCCTCATCGAAGACTGTACCTATAATATTACAACCAGGTTTATGCGCTTCAAAAAGTTAGTCATCCAAAAAAAAAAATTGAACGAGCATTTATTTTTTCATACATAACTTACTGACTGGGAAAATGTTGCTAATAAATTATGTCAATAAAATAATATTTTATGAGTTTTATGTGAATATCGCACAAGTGTCCCTGCTAACCGGAGCCAGTGAGACTCAGATCCTCAAGTCTCTCATCCTCAGATAGAGTAAGTTATGGGGCTGAAGTATATGGTGAGGAGAAGGAGATTGGAAAGAGAAATCTGGCTGGCTATTCAGTTCTAGTCACCAAAGCCCGACTAAAGCCATTTCGAGTGACGTTTCGATTCTGGTTAGAGATCTTTCACTAGCGTTATACTGAGAATATATAATGAACGTGCCGCAAGTATATATTATGCATTTATTTATGTGAATAAAGTAATATTAAACAAAGTTTTTTTTTTCAAATTACCTGCTCACCCCGGGGTTGGAATCTGCACCCGCGGCTCCCAGATTCGTAGTCGATCTAGTTTATGGCACAATTAAAAGCGCCCTTGATGTAATTTTATCGCAAAACAGAACCATAAAAAGTGGACCATTTTTATTATTATTACATTAAATCAAATTCTTGGGTCGGGTCGTTCTTAGTTCAAAAGGTTCTGTGTCAATATTCCGTATAAGTTCCAATAATATGAGGTCATTTGTATAAATGCATGATGCACTGTGTGCCTTCATAGTGTTTATCTACCATGTCTACCTGCAATGCTAACGGTGGGGTACTTAGTAAAAAATTTCTATTAGATGTTATGTTGTGTTTATTACTCTTTACAATTTTTATGGTCAACACATAACTTGGTATTCTAATAATCACCGAACAGAATATTTATATAAATGTGTGAAACCCAAGGCGGGAAAATTAAATTGAATATTTTCTAGAAATAAGATAAAATTGATTCTACATCGGGCCCACAACATAATTCCTTAATTTCATCTTTGCAGTAGTAAAATTCACTAAAATGTTTTTAATAGCAGTCGAAGAATGTTCAAAAGTAAGGAGATCATCTTCTAAGAATAGATTATTTATTTAATATCATGTATAAATATTAATCTATATAAATCAATTCATGTTTGCTTGCTTGCATGTATGTATGTATGTTGTTTATGTATTGCTATATTAAGAATAGGAAATATTTGAAACTTTCAAAGTACATTCTTTCCACCCTCGCAAAGGTTTCTGGATTATTACAACCACGTGACAATACATCTGAATAGTTTTTTAATCATTACAAAAACTTTAACGAAACTGTCAAAAATGTCACAATTTGAGAATGACATTTTGCAAACGATCGATTTTTAAATCAAAATTCAATTTCCGAATAAACTCTTTAAATTAATGAATTTAATCGAAGTACTTATTGGTACTAGCCAAAATCTAATACTTTGAATCTAATCAAAACTACGTTTATTTTAAAGGGGTACCTACCTATGTTAGGTACCAAATTTGATTTACTGTTCTTATAATATGAAAAAAAAATGGTTGTAGTATATGAAAAATGAAAATTTGTAAAAAAAATTGCAATAGGTGGCACGCGAGCTGTTGAGTCTGAATGTACCTGAATGGGACTGAATATATTGAAGGTGGGAGAGGGATGGGATCGCGGGAGGGGGATTCGCGGGAGAGGGGAAAGGGAATTCGAAGAAGGTGGACGGGGAACGAATGAGAGGATGGGGACATGGGAGGGGAAGGGGAGGCGGAAGGGGAATGGGACGAATGGTAAAGGACATGAAGGGAAAAACAATTTCTTTATAAAGCGGATTTCAACGCATGCCGGGAACTCGCTAGTTGATAATAATAATTATTACGGAATATAGACATTAATACATATTTACTGAACATGTGGTAAACAAAACGCCGTTCAGCCAATATGCATGTGCATCGGACAAGTCAATAAAATGCACTGCACTGGAACTTATTTGTTTGGGCCAAATGCCAAACCCTGAGTCTAGGGTTTCGTGTATTGAGTCATTCTGCTTGAATTGATGGCATAAATGTATTCAAACTGCCATGACCCGATCAATTTTAAGCGATCAAACACAAATGTTGTAGGTCATGCAGTTTGTGACGGTAAATGTATAAATTATTATGGAAATCGTAAGGAACTGTGTTTACTTTAAATATATTCAAAATCTCTAAATTAAACAGAAAAATAATTTGTTCAAAATAAATAGTTCATCTTACAGTAATTTGTTATTAAGTACTTACAATTTAGAAAGCATGTATAAATTTAAAAAAATGCGGTATAAAATAATAATTAATATCTTTAGTAAATCAAAACAAAATTAATTTTAACGCACAGTAACCACAATAGAAAATATTACTTTGCGTTTTTAATATGACAGTGTGAGACAATATTTATGTAAGTAATGTTTTTTAAATTGTTTATTGAAAATCAAACACTTTAATTCAAACTTAAGGGGACCCTTTTGCAATATAGTATTGGGTATGTTTGCTTCTGTCTTTTGGAATCCTCAATACTAAACTCATATTATCTGAACTGAAAATATTCAACTGTCGTATCTTTTTCAAAACCGTCAATGTTATCCTAATACTCTTTACGGAGAATTTTTTTTAATGTTGTTTAAATTGTGAACTTCGTTATTGACCAGCCATATTGGTAGAATTGCATTTCGTAGCCCTGAACGCAATACCAGACCAAATTCTTTATTTTACATACAACCTTCCAAATCAAAATACGCACAAAACTCCTTGATCAGACGTATCTGCAAAACTTACAATGTTCTAAGAGACATTTTCCACAGTAGGTACACTTGAAACGTTTATTTTTTTTACATTATCTCCGCACAGGAGGTCCTGAGGAAAATAATTTCCCTTAGGGCCATCTCATCCGTTATCTTAGGGGATGTTGTGAGGATTTTTTTAAGGAAAGTAATAAGAGGAAGTTCTGGGAAATAAATAGGTATGAGGGGTGGGTGGGAATCTGGGAGTCAGTGTGTCCAGGAGTGACGGGCGTATGAATCAATCCCTCCAACTGCGGTGCAAGGTGATGGGTCGAGGGATTCTGGGTGGAGAGGTCAAAATACCTCCTCCACCAGTCTCTCTCGATCCGGCTCGCCACATAGCATGTGCGCAGGCGCATCAGCCGCCAAGACTTGGACAAACACAGCGAACCACTTGGGGTGACCCATGGCAGAGGTGTTGGTTATCCAATACATGGTTCACAATGGAATTTATTTGTAACCTGGATAATGTAGTTTTCTCGTTATCATTTTTTTTGGTGTCTTGTTCCGTTTCATGTTTCATTTAGATTTATTGTAATATCTTCTTCTTCAATGGCATGTAAATTACAAAATATTGAAAAGTTCACTTTTGCAATTTAAATAGTTTACCAATTACACTTTTACAAATTTCATTATTTCAAAATTTTGAAAGGATGTTGAAAAGACGCAAAATCGATTAACTTTGCAAACCATACCCTATCAAATCCTTACCGACGAAGTTCTCTATAGTTGGTTGTTTTAAATGACCTAGCAATTTATATTAACGACCAATTACGACGAAGCCAGGAGCAAGATCACAAAATATTAATGAAATGAAAACCGAGCACAAAATTAAAACTTCTAAGAAATAATTTAACGGATATTAAAAAAAAAAACATTTTTAACAATTCAGATTCATTTGGTAGGTACTCCAGGAAATGTTTTTTTGAGGAGTTTCTAAACGACTTCTTCTTTGCGTGATCTTTTCTGTTCTGTGCTCCTGGTGTTCTCGTTAAGAGTAATGCCATTGAAAGTTAAAGTTAGGGAGAGTGAATCTCGGAAGTTTGGCTCTAAACGCAAAAAAAGTCCCCATCGCACGCAACGCTGGCTTTTAAAGCTTTCAAACTTTCGGAGAAACATGGAATGCTCGTTTGACGTCATTATTATTTTATTTTTATTCATGCTACTGTCAGGGTAGAAAATTTTTGTGTTTTGAAAGATGGAAGTTGTTTACGTATAATATTCACAGATTTATCGGTATATTTTATCTACATATGAACAACCTTTGGTTCAGAAACCGTAGGTAGCTGTTTATTATTTTAAATACAAAGTGATTTAAATGTAGTTAATTATTGTTTCTCTAGTAATTGAAATTAATTAAATGAAAATCACAGATTATGTTTAAACCACTATTTATAATAAATAATATCAAGATGTTTCAGTACCAAAGATTCCTTAGTTTAGGTACTAGTAACAGAAACAGATTGTATGTATAATATTTATTTGTATCTTGATGAAGAGACCTTTGGTTTTGAAAGATGTTGATAATGTTTATTTAAATCAGTCACTAAAGAAAGATTATTATTTTTATGTAATGTAAAATGATGTCACAAAGAGAATTTGCAATTATTACAAAAGAAAAAATCATTAGGTCGCAGGATCAATAGTTGATTCAATAATGATTTAATGAAAACAAATAACTTTGTAAAAACCACTATAATACTATTATTAACATTATCAACATGTTTCAAAAAATATGTTTTCTTCATCAGGATACGATGAATAGAGAAAACATAGTTTTCAAAACATGTTGATAATATTAATAATATAGTGGTTTGCAATCACCCAATCTATCATTGAGTATGGTATCATTGCGTGGGGAGGGGGCACTTCATCAGCTCCAGATCCTGTCGAAAAGGCGCAGAGAAAAAAATATTCTCAAACATCCTCTAACTGCAGTGACCTAATATTCAAAATAATAAATATTTAATTTTCGACAGATCTATGTAAAAACTATCCTCAATAAACTCAATATTAACACGTAATTCCAATATCGAAATTTCCAGCACCTTCCACCTTTGGTCAACGTAGCTTTAAATAGTTTGCCACAAAAATATACATCATTCTCCCAGAAAACATCAAACTCAGTCAAACACGGAAAGAGTTTTAAAAAAATGTTAAAATTTGGATATATTCTAACGATCGAGCCTATACTGATGCCCTCACCCAAACTCAATGTCATTGACAGTTGTTATTGTAGTAATAACCTTGCAGTTCTTGTATTGTGTGGATGGAAACAATAATGTTAACTAAAATAAAGTTTTTGCAGCATAGAAACCTACATCATACATTTATAAAAAAACCATAGATAAAATTGCGAAAAACAATTTACAATAAATTCTGTCCTAATACAGGTTCACCTAGTGAGGCAGGCTATGCACAACTAAAAATATTGTATAATTATGCTACTTCTTTAAATAAATAAAAAAATTACAAAGTTATTTGTTTTCATTAAATCAATAATGATGTTAAGTGATTAAATAATAAAATAGTTATGGCACATAATAAAAGTTATAATTACTGACAATGTAAATTAATAAAAAAGTATGACGTTCAAAAATTCTAATGTTATTAATTAATATCGTTATTTAACGTTCTTCTTAACATCTAACGATTTATGACAGTGCTAATCAAATTCCATTTCTATAATTTCCAAGATAAATATAATCATTAATCACTTTTCCAATTCTTCAACGGGGTTTCCTGATAAATTAACAGAAATTAAGATTGAGCCAATGCTCAAATATATATAGGCAAAGCTCTTAATTACAACACTTAAATACAGCCATTAATCTAAATTAAATCATTTGATCTTATTCAGCAAGCACTGGTTAGCTATCAAGAAATGAGAATATTGCGACCAAATTTCAAATATTCCAAGACAATACAACTGGCCTTTGACTACGAAGAACAACTTTGCTAAATTTAATCATCAAAATGTTATTTCTGATGATTATATAAGGTACCTTTGCA
Source organism: Limnephilus rhombicus (assembly GCA_929108145.2). NCBI lineage: Eukaryota > Metazoa > Arthropoda > Insecta > Trichoptera > Limnephilidae > Limnephilus > Limnephilus rhombicus. The sequence continues at coordinate 28,214,423 of OV815277.1, read as the reverse complement.
TATTACGACTGTTCTCTAGTATCTATAATAAAAACAATCAGTTAAACAAGCTTTTAACGGCTTAACGATTATTTTGTAAGTAATGCCTTAGTAATGAAACTTTTATAAAAAGTAATAGAGATTGATTATGGGTTATGAGTTATTGAGATACAAGCTACTTTGTAAGAATGGAATCGAAAACAATTAAACAAAAATGATTGGTTGGTGGTACTTGATAGAAAATTTTGATTGTTGTAATGAAGGAAATACATTAAAAAATGTGCATGCAAATAATTCTTTGGACTATGTAAGTTGCGTAGACGTAGGTTTCACGCACCAATCACTACCGGAATTGCTAACGGACGGAATTACACGTGAATAAAATTGCGCTTACTGGGAGGTACAATTTCACACAAGTTAAAAAAGTGCTATATTCATTATAAAAAAAACAAATGAAAGAAGAAGGTTCGAATTTTGACATACTTTAACCAGTGATTCCTGGCATTATTCGGAGTAAAAATGTAAATGAAATTTTGGTCTCCGGGAACATTTTTGACGATTTTTTTTTATTTTCAACTGAAAACATAAAAAATAACTAGGTATCGGACAATTAGGGGCGGTGTACGATGTTAGGCGGTTACTCAGCTAAGTGTCCGGATTTTGAAGATAAAAAATATTGAAAAAAGACAAACATTTAAGCAATCGGTTTCAACTAATGATTCGAAAATTTCCCACCCTCCACTATTACTCCAAACCCTCAATTCTTTAATCTCTAAACTGTTCGTATTGCCTTTAAAGAGCCATTACATCAAAATTCAGCTGCAAAACCCAAACTCTCCAGTCTCATAAAGAATATATATACCCCTGAAACTAGTGAGACTATGGCATCCCCAATTGGGGTATGTTGTGAGGCTGTAGGTAGTGGAGAAAGGAAGGAGATGGAGAAAAGGATGGTGGAGAAGTTGATGGCTAATCAGATCTGGTCACCAAACATGGCTTAAGCCATTTCAAGAAACGTTTTAATTCAGAATGGTGGCTTGGTAGTATCTTCCAATCTGGAACGAACCGTATATTACCTTACATTTTTTTAAAATATTAAATTGTAAAATAACACAAATCAATCAAATAAAATTTACCTGCGCACGCCGGGATCTGATTCTGCGACCTTCGGATTGCTAGTCAAAAACCTTATCCCCCGACCACGGAGACCATCAAATACATGAGTCTATACTTTTTTACCGCATTTGGTAATGTAAGAAATTAATTTGTTTACAAGACATTATCAGTAAGATATCAAAAAAATCAAATAACATTTCTCGGATGACGGAAATCATATTCGTGTGTGTAACGTAACATCTTTATGGGCAAATATGATGAAGGAATTTAATTGGAAGTATTTTTGCTACCATCAATTTTTTTTTCGTTATTTGTTTTTGGGGTGTTATGCCGTATTGCGCTACCTCCTTCTTTAGCCAACATTTCGGACAGCGTTGCAGTGTCCATCCACATCTGCCGGATCCACGCTGTCCGAAACGCTGCCGAAAGAAGGAGGTAGCGCAACACGGCGTACCACCCAAAAACATATAACGAAAATACTTTTGGCCGTGAAAATCTAAAAACGTATCCTACTATCAAACTATTTTACCATTAGATTACAAAATTAATTCATACATCGAGCCTGCCACTATCACAACCAGGGTTGGCAGGAGTTCGTTATTCTACCGAACCGTTCGGTATTTTAGCACCGTTTTCGGTGTTCGGTGTTCGGTATGACAAAAATACCGAAGTATGAGCGATTCGGTATTTTTTTCTCCCTAATAAACGATGTTGTAAATGTGACTTTTCGAATAATTTGACTGCTTACATTGTTTCAAAGTCCTAATTTCTTGCGGTAGTTGATTGAAAAAAATTATACCTTGGTAAGTATATTAATTACATACTCATATTATCTACACTCAGTGATTGCCTTCAAAATAAGTTGATTTGCAGCCTTTCCTTTCTATAAGTACTAACAGAAACCAAAAACTGCAAGTACTTAGAATATTCCTAAGTAGGAGTCGTAACCGCTAGTTAAATATAAGAAGTCAAATTAGGGCCTCTGATTCAATAGACGTCTAAATATTATGCTATAATCAAGTCCCAACATGACACCGATCGCATTTTGATGAATGGCCGGAAGTCAAATTTACTCTCAATATTATTAAATTATCCGAGCCAGCATTTACTTTGCAAAACTCGATTTGAACTTAAAATGAAACAATTCAAACGAAACTCTATCCATATTTCACATTTATAATAATAGAAGCAGACAATGCTTGATTGCCCTGGCCTATAATAATGCCGATTAAAACGATAAATGGACGTCATGCCCGAAAATTTCTCATTTAGTTCTCATTTGAATTTGTTCATTTTCGATTATTAATAATAATTTCAGACAGGCTTTGCAATGAAACACTTAAATGCTCGTCCAATCTCTCAATATCCAATGAGATACTCATCCGAAAAACTGGTCAGGCTTCGTTTACTTTTTAAGAGCCGGGATCTAGGTCCCTGGATTTATAGCCAAAGCGGGGCAAAAAAAAAGAGTTTTTGTAGGTATCTAAAGATATCTAATTAAAACGGATTTAAATTCATTTCTAAATCTATTAGGATATTGGAGGTTATCCACCACTTACCCGCCCTGGTATAACAGATGTTTACTTCTTCAGGGCCTCGCAAAATTCTAATTTTTTGTTAAACGAAGCTACATTTATTTATTTTGGACGAATCTAGACCTCCAGTGTCCCTGCATACTTTGTTAGAAAGCAGTATGCAAGTGCTTAACAGGAAAAAAACATAATACAACAAATCAGGTTAGTAATACAAGCAACAATAATATTTTAAGCAAAAAAAAATTGGTTCAAGAAACTCATGAGGCAGCAAATCTATTAGGTTATGTTCAATGATCAGATATAAATATCCAGATTCTTCTCAACCTCCCTCTCCTCTTTTTCTGAATAGGGTTGCATAATAATATATGACAGTCGCCGTGGTCGAGGGGTAAGACTCTTGACTCACAATCCAAAGGTCTCGGGTTCGAACCCGAAAAAATATACAGTTTATTTACGGCATGTTCCAGAGTGGAAGATACTCTCAGTATCGCCCTGGTGTAAGACCACCATTCAGAATTAAAACGTTGCTTGAAATGGCTTTAGCCGCGTTTGGTGACCAGATCTGAATAGCCAGGTACTTCCCCACCTTCCTCTTCCCCACGTCCTTCCCATCCTCACTACGTTCACCCTCACAATATACCCAAATTAAGGATGCCGCAGTCTCACTGGTTCCAGACGGGAGCAGCTGTGAAGCTGGGAGTCTTGTGAAGTATTCACAAGAGAATAGTAGTTTCACAGGATCCGAGCAAAAACAGATGGCAAAAAACCACGGTTTTACAACTTTCTTAAGACACAATGATAGATAAAAATATTAGATTTAAACCCATTTGTCGTCTTGTGCCTATAAAATTCAATCAAGAATAATACGATGACGAAAAAGACATTATGAAAAAAAAAACTTTGAAAAATAAACGCGAGAAAGTTGTAGTTAAATCCCTTTATCTCTCACAAGAGAACTATTTGAACTCTAAATTGGCATTTTGCTATTCATATTTCACATAAAGGCTTGCATATTTTTTAAATTCCCATTATTTTCTCTGTTTCTCCACCATTCTCGCAAAGGCTTTGTGATTATTTTCCAAATCCTTTCTCCTAGTGCTAGTTTTTTTGTATTCTTTTGAAGTTTTGTTTGTCGCAGGTGTAATTTTTACGCTGAGAACACAATCGGGGTTTTGGGGCGAAAAGCTCTGGAAATCGATATAGACAAATGTCTTCTAAAAGCTCCTTTGTACGCAGATGGTTCCCATAATATTTACACAATTTTCAATGTTTTTTTTTTCGGAAAAAGTCAAGGGAGCAAGGCGGAGGAAAAGAGGAATAATTTGTAGCTCTCGAAATTGAAAATTTCTCAGGTGTTTATCTTGCCAGGTTCGGGATTATAGAATTTTCTTAGTATTTTAACCCACGCCAGATAGCTTAAAAGTTTTTATAAGACGCCGCGTTAATAATGACTCAGAAAAATCGCAGGATTTAACAGTGAGTTTAATAAGGAATCTCGGTGCGATATTGATATTAAATATTATCTAGATTTAAGGTACACGTATATATATATGGTGGTAGAGCTTTGGTTAGAGGCCAACTACTGGATGAAGGGTTGCGAGGAACGGTTGCGCTGTCTTTTTCACACAAAACTTAAATTTGGATTTAAGGGCAAAATACTTACCCAAAGCAGATTTATTTTTATCAAAAGGCATAGCAAATATCTAGTTCCATGTATAAAATATATAAAATTATAAAATATATCCCATTGAAGACTTCAATTTAGCAAGGTTTCGGAGGCCGATTTAATTTTTTGAAGTTAAACTTCTTTATGCACGCTTGACTTGGGATTCATGCATCACGTGGAACTGCTAAAGGAGACAAATTATCAAAGCCTGGAGACCAGGCGTAATGCCGGACTCATGGTATTCGAATTAAAGTTAATAAAAAACCTTATTGATTGTCCATATCTCCTGTCATGCTGTGGCTTATTCGTTCCTGACAAATACTATCGAACTCGTAGCCACGACCTATTCTTTATACCGCAGGGTCGGACAGATGTCATGGCTCAACACAGCATGACAAGAGGTATGACATTGCTTAATGCCCTACCAGCGGATATAGATGTGTTTGATATCACCATACCATGTTTTAAAAAAGTATATACATGTATTGTTAGTAGTAAGAAAATTGTACCGTAATTGGACTAACCTGTCTGTCGTACAATAAAAAAAAAAAAAAAAAAAAAAAAAGTAAGCTAGCGAATGCGTTATGAGAGCGTTACGAAAAGCGAGGCGAACGGTAGTTGAGAGGGAGATATAAGTTAGTGAAGATAGAAAGAGAGGGAGTTACGCTTCGTATATAATTGTAGTGGCAAGAGAGAGAGCTGCGAGCACACATTCTTTCTCTATTTCTCTCATAGTCAGTTACGTTTCGTTTATCTATAATCTATATGTTTCGACCTGACATTTCGGGAGCGAGAGCGTTCCGTGCGGTCGTTGACAGCGACTTGTATGATTTAAGATATAAATATTATTATTTTATTTTGCATCATGCTTGAAAAGGAAAAAGAAGTTTGGGTAGAAATTTTCGATCTCTGCGAGGACCTTCGATGCTTGTGGGATATTTCTGACAAAAAATATTTGCGACGTGATATCCGAAATTAAGCAATGGAATTATTATTTGACAAATATAAAGTTATCGACTGGGATGTTACGGATTCAATCTTAAAAAAAATGATTCCACGAGAACATCCTTTCAAAGAGAAATGAGAAAAGATAGTTATCTAACTTTTCTTACAATTAGTTATTTTTTTGGTGATTACGATTATTATTACTTATGCAAAATTAAATTTCAAACATGCCCATTCAGAGAATAAGCTCTGCTTACATCAAGTGAATCAGATACTTGAGATGGGCCAGGTCAAGAGTCAGAATAATAGAAGAGTATGTGTGAGACGATCTATGAATGTGAATGAGGCAAAGAGTGTGTGCCAAGACCGAGTAGTTTGGCGGTCCGTCCTCGTGTCCTCGGTCCTCCGATTGTGATGGTTAGTTGGGTAGTTATTAATTATTTTTACATGGAACGATAAAAAGTGAGGTGATAATAAAATATGTATGTGTTTTTATTTTAGTACCTATATAAAATGATATACGATGCAGTCTGATTAAACCCTCATGCTAATTTGTTCAGCTTTTGGAACAACTTATATAGGTCTCATAGAAACCGCTGTGTCTCCCTTACTATCATGATTAGGGTGCGGTGTTAGAAAATAAAACACCTCTTTTTATATTGGAATCTAAAAGGTAACCTTAAAATAATAAAAAAATATGCAGCTTTATGAAACTTAAGTTTCCGACCACAATCTGAAAAAAATTGTGAAACTGTGGTAATTTTTTTATTTAATGTTATTTTTACAAGAAACGACAAAAAAGTGAATGGTTGATTATGTTTATAATAAATTTTCCTAATAAAATATGCGTGCGTTTTTATTTTTGAAGTAAAACTTATTTACGAACGCTTGACTCAGGGAGTAAGCTGGTGAATGCGTGACGAGAGCGTTACGAAAAGTGTGATCGGGCGAGGCGAACGGTCGGGCGAGGCGAACGGAAGTTGAGAGGGATATATAAGTTAGTGAAGTTTTACTTCAGTCGTGCGGTCTAAAGCACACTCGTTTTTTTTTGGGAGTTAATTATAATTATTGAAAAAATTATCTTACCTTATCCAGTGTGTAAATGTAAAAAAAAATGTATCCACATAATGAAAAATGTAATAAAAATAAAACATCTATAAAAACGTTTTTTTTTTTAAAGAAAATTTGTGTTCCAACGTAAATCAATCATTTGTAAATTTACACCCATCAAAATGCTTTACTTAATTATTTTTATTTTCTATTATTGTAGAAAGCAATCACTTTGTGGTTTGACATATTTAATAAAATAAAATACTTTTTTGTTTAAAACCACGATATTTATTAATTTTTTAACCGACCGGTTTCGCTTAACTTAAGCATCTTCAGGGTACAAATTAATACTGTATTAATTTATAATAACTTTTATGTTATTTTTACAAGAAACGACAAAAAAGTGCATGGTTGATTATGTTTATAATAAATTTTCCTAATAAAATATGCGTGCGTTTTTATTTTTGAAGTAAAACTTATTTACGAACGCTTGACTCAGGGAGTAAGCTGGTGAATGCGTGACGAGAGCGTTACGAAAAGTGTGATCGGGCGAGGCGAACGGTCGGGCGAGGCGAACGGAAGTTGAGAGGGATATATAAGTTAGTGAAGTTTTACTTCAGTCGTGCGGTCTAAAGCACACTCGTTTTTTTTTGGGAGTTAATTATAATTATTGAAAAAATTATCTTACCTTATCCAGTGTGTAAATGTAAAAAAAAATGTATCCACATAATGAAAAATGTAATAAAAATAAAACATCTATAAAAACGTTTTTTTTTTTAAAGAAAATTTGTGTTCCAACGTAAATCAATCATTTGTAAATTTACACCCATCAAAATGCTTTACTTAATTATTTTTATTTTCTATTATTGTAGAAAGCAATCACTTACTTTGTGGTTTGACATATTTAATAAAATAAAATACTTTTTTGTTTAAAACCACGATATTTATAAATTTTTTAACCGACCGGTTTCGCTTAACTTAAGCATCTTCAGGGTACAAATTAAAACTGTATTAATTTTTACCCTGAAGATGCTTAAGTTAAGCGAAACCGGTCGGTTAAAAAATTAATAAATATCGTGGTTTTAAACAAAAAAGTATTTTATTTTATTTTTATTTTCATTTTTATTTTACATTTATAATATTTCTGAACTAATTTTTTTTAATAATTATCATTAATTCATAAGTAAATGACAAAGTTGTCTTGAAAATCATGAAAAATATTATTTTAAATTGGTTATTTTTTTGACAATTTAAGACGCTAATAAATGAAGTAGCACATATCCATACTAGATAATTGCTACATCTTTTGATTATTTTTTTAGTTTGATTAAATATTTTGGCCTTAAATAAAAAATTCAAGTTTTGCATAAAAGGGCAGAACAGTCGTTCGCCTTAAGCCAAGCGTAGTACAAATAAAAGATATCAAATTTATGTGGTTTCCTTCACGTAAGGCACTTAGGTGGCAAGACTGGCAAGTGAGAGAGAAATAAGAGTAGCATATAAGCAGAATAATAATAATAATAATAACGTAGTATTTATATAGCGCAGTTTTGTGATGTTTCACTTCAAGTGCGCTTAATTATAATAAACTTAAAATTAACCTACAGTGTTCCTTACGAGTCCTTAAAAAATTAATTAAATAATGTGAAATAACGAATATACAAAAATATACAAAGTAATTCCTAAAGAACAATATTAACAACAATAGTGAGTGCTGTTTTGGCACAGGACAATATATAATGATAAACCATCACGGTGCCATTCAACAAGAATCATTTAAACTAAATTAAATAGAACAGGAGGCAGTTAACATTTAGAAATAATACAAATTCAGAGTGCACATAAAACTATAGTAAGGAGGTAATCGAAACCAAACAATTACCAGAAACTTGAGGAACATGGCTTATTAAAGTATATTGAAAAGGAGTTAAAATTCATGAAAGGTATGATTTTTTAAATAAGTTTGTTTTTAAAGCTCTTTTGAATTCAGCCAAGTTCTGGATATTAGTAAGAGCATAGGGAAGTTTGTTCCAAATGAGCGGGCCAGTAACACGAAAAGATCGATCATAGTAAACGGCTCGATTTGACCTAGAAAGTTCGATTAAACGATTAGTAACATCTCGATCTGCTGACCTTAGAGTAAGCTGCCTATCGCTTAAGTTTTGTCGGACACATAGTTCCGATATATAGGCTGGCGCCATTCCTTGCAATGCTTTGAAGGTCATTAAGCAGATCTTGAACTCTATTCTTTCAGGGCATCGAAGCCAATGAAGATCCTTTAGAAGCGGGGTTATACGGCAATACTTAGATTCACCAAAAATCATTCTCGCCGCAGCATTAAAAACGGACTGGATTCTATTGAATTGTTTTTTAGGCAAGCCAGCATATGCACTATTACAATAGTCCATACGTGAGACAACGAACGAATTTATGAGTGACTTTGCTCCATCAGAGGGAAGGCAACGCCTGATTGATTTTATCTGCCTTAGATGGAAAAAGCCTGAACTTACAGATTTTGAAATTTGTGATTCTAGAGAAAGACTATTGTCTATAGTGAAACCTAGAAATTTTATTTCTGTAGAAGGAATTATATCTGTGCCCTGAATATGGATTGGATTAGAGTCGATGAGGGCTTGCCTTCCAGGAGAAGCTATCCAAATAAATTCCGTCTTGGTCGGATTAAGTTTGAGTTTATTGACAGACATCCAACTTGAGACTGTGTTAATGAAACTAACCACCTCGTTTTTAAGGACGTCTTTTTCATCCGGGGAACAAAACTTGAAAATGAAACGATCGTCTGCATAGCCTTGTGATTCAAAGCCAGCTGATTGAATTAGTTTCTCGAGGCGATTCGTATAGAGAATGAAAAGAATGGGACCCAAGACAGAACCCTGGGGAACTCCACATTCTATGGGAGTTTCAGGTGAAGTACAATTATTGAAAATTACTGAGGCTACTCGTCCAGACAGGTATGATTTCATCCATTGGAGAACATCACCTCGAACGCCAAATTCGGTTTCAAGCACATTTAATAAAATACTATGATCTACCGTGTCAAATGCCGCACTCATGTCAAGAACAGATACCAAACCCAACTTACCTGCTTCCATCCCGATGATCAAGTCTGAAATTAACCGCAGAAGAACAGTTTCCGTTGAATGAAACTGTCGATAAGCGGATTGATTTTTGGCAAATAGACCGGCGGAGTTCAAGTACCCCACCAATTGTTTGGCAACGATTTTCTCAAGCAGTTTAGAAAGGAATGGTAGATTGGATATTGGCCTGTAATTATCCGTATTGTCAGTATCAAGATTTTGTTTTTTCAGAATCGGAGTTATTATTGATTTCTTGAGTGTTCCCGGTACAAGTGAATTTACTAATGACTTCTGGATAATTGCGGTAATTACAGGCGCTATATCCGGAAGACATTGTTTTAAGAGCCAGGTTTTAAGAGCCAGGCCAGAAGATTTGTAAGGGGTTAGTGAGGTTTAACCACTCAAATTTGAAATGCATTGAAGGCAGAAATACTTTAGATCAGAAATAATGTGAATACTTAATTCGATCCGAGTCAAGTGTAGGTAACACAGAGTGAAAGCCAAGGCGGAATTGTGCACGGTTCCGATTTCTCTACCACCCCTGTGAATAATGTCTTGATATTTTAGTTAGATCTAGTTTAGTTAGTTAGTTTTTTTTAAATGCCAACATTCTCGGGTTGCGCAAAACTAGATAATATTTTAAAAAAATCCTACTAAACTTTAATCAAAAGCGGATGATAGAGGACTTATCTATTTGAGGAATTGCACCCGCTACGCCGGGGTGCGGAGCCAACGCTTTTGTTAACGCCATCGATCGGTTGTAGTCAGAAGGGACTATTTGTAAATACTAAAACACTGCAACTTAAAATGTGCAAAACATAAAAAAAATATATATTTATATTATATATATTTATTTATTTATTTATTGCTTCTTCGCAATTTATACATATATTTTTAGCATGTAATTATTAACCCCACTAGGGTTCGTCTGTATCGGTATATCATGTATATATATATATATATATATATGTATATAAAACTATGTGTCGTAATAACATAAATAAAAATCAAATAGTTTGGCAATAAGAAAGTTTTGTACAAAATGTTTAGGAGCAATGTATTGTTGAATGATTCCACGACAGTTCATCGCCTGATAGTTAGCCCCCGACACAATTTTATGAAAAATGGTATACCCACTGACATAAAATATAACTAAGTGTTCCCGAAGGGATGTGCAGAGAAGATGTACCACCGATTAACCAAAGTGTAAAACGTATTTTTATTAATTTGCATCAAGGATAAAACTACTTGTCTATATACTGAATATACCAGCGAACAAACTTAAAAAAACGACACTGCAAGTAAATTCGTTTGATATCTATACCAATGTATTATTAAAGAATTTTTTGAAGTTGATTTAAGGTTTGAAATTGATAAATATTGGACAAAACTAGTCAAATTATAATTTTGAGGGACCAACTGTCGGGGGATCAAAGTCAATGATTGGTTTGCATAGATATTACGTTATATTTTGCGTTACCTGTATATGACGGAATATACATACTACCCATTCCTGTATCCATCGTTGTTCTTAACAGGAATGCTCGATCTTAATACCTTAGAAGCCCGCCGAAAAATATTTTTGGGGAAACATTTTTTTAAGCTGATCTCCGGTACTGTACTGAATCCACCTATGTTGAAGGAGATTAACCTATATGTCCCTAACGCGTATACTCGTGGGAGATCCCACACACTTTTTTATGCTCCGAAAGCGAGAACTTCTTCCTTTCAGATTGCCCCATTATATAGAGCAATTCAACTGCTTAACGATTCTGTATTGAGTATTGACATCTTCAATGTTACCTATAGAGAGTTCAGTAACTATCTTTTGACATACGCCTCAACACAGTGAAACTGCCCCCTTGGCCTTTTTTTCTCTTATATTTTGTAATCTTCTCCGTAATATTTTGGTGTTAACTGTTTTATGGAGAACCTGGAAAAATAAATAAATAAATAAATATTTGCGCAGCGCGCCTACCTAATAAGATAAATGTCATACGAAAGAAGTTTTAAGTATTCTTAAAATATATTTTAAATGATGAAGCTGTGCGTGAAATCCTATTTAGATACTTTAGATTAATTTTTACTATAAATTGGTTTACATTATGAACATCAAAAAATGTGCTACGGATAAATTTAAGCTAGCTTTTGTATGCATTATAATTACAATAAAACTATTATAAATATTAGCGTAAACTACTAAAAAAATGTTTTTTCAACTATGAAGTAACACGAGTGTAAGAAACATTTTTTAAATACCACTTTATGGCTATGACTGTTTTTGACGTTTTGTATCATATAACTTTTTTTCATTCTAATAAAATTATGCACAAAATAAATTAAACCACTTTGGCGCTTACTTGCCTCGTGCAAATAAGACGTTCGATTTTAAATTTTGAAGGCGTGAGAATAGAAATATTTCCAGCGTTTTTATTCCTCTTAAATTTGATCACCACATTTAATTAATTTGCTTAGAAAACAGATACAATGTAACATTCCCACAGGAAATGCATTAATAACTAAAGGAAGGTGGCGTTATTAAAGAGATTAATATTTTCATCTCACCGTGCAGGACGTGAGTAATTAAAAAAGGAATTGGTTTATCCAGCGGCGCTGCGGTGTTGTGTACCCACCGGATGTTGAGGCTTTAGGGGCGGGCAGAAGGTTGGTCGGACGCTGTATTGTGAGAAGGGTGGAAGAGTGAAAGTTCTTGTAACGGAAATATGGGACGGAGCTTTCGCGGGATTTATGTCACGGTATGACGCTGGGATGCCATGAAGCGGAGAGTTCATAAATTTACTACTTGTTGAATTTCAAATGAAATCTTCAAACTTTGACTCTTTCCACGTGTTTTTTTTTTAATCAGAGTGCTAAATTATTAAAATATATTTTTTTTATCACTTCGAAAACTACCTGAGTGGTGTCTACAGCTTCTGAATATAAGTGATTAATGTTAGTGGACAACGTCTGGAGCGAGAGAGTCTTCGGTATCCCAAATTGGGGTGTGTTGTGAGGCTGAAGGTAAGTGGTGAGGGAAAGGAGATGGGGAAGATTCCTCTTAAGAGAGGAAGTACCTGGCTATTCAGATCTTATCATCAAACACGGTTAAAGCCATTTCAAGTAACGTTTCAATTCTGAATGGTTGTCTTACACCGGGGCGATAATGAGAATATTTTTCACTCTGGAACGTGCCACAAATATACCTTATGTCTTTTAAATGATTAAATTGCGAAAACACAAATCAATCAAAAATAAAATTTACCTGCGCATGCCGGGATTCAAACCCTCGACCCCCGGATTGCTAATCGAGAGCCTTGCCCCTCGATCTCGGAGGCAGTCATAATTACAAATTAAAAATTAACCTTATCTTACGCATTCTTACCTAATCACCAATAAATAATGCAAAAATTTCATTATCCGTTGTTATAACAAACATTATAAATTATGACATTTTGTTTGCGACCAAAGTTTTATTTTTTATAATTTTCAGAATATCATAATGAGTAAAACCTCAAATTTGTAATACTTAAACATTTAAGACAATATTAGCGACTCGCATCTAGGAAATGAACCCAGTACTGCCTTGTCATGCGACCATATCTTTTTCTATTTTTTCTCTTTTAAATTTTTGTTTGAGTGTCGCTAATATTGACTTCAAAGATTAAAAAATGTTTGGTTTAAGGAGTTGGAAATGGTAAAGGTTTTTCGTGTTACATTTCTGATTACAAGCAGAGTCTAGCTTTTTCACAAAATGATTTTTTAAGAGCCATTAACTCAAATTTCGTCGAAAGATATTATTACGATCGTACTCTTGCAACTGTACTGGGCGGTTCTAATGAGAAAGATTAATTATTTTTCGTACCAGCTTTTTAAAATAATAACTCAATACTGATTTTATTTCATTCAAAATTTGCTTTAATTAATACCTACATTCAAAAATGCTGAAAGGCGTGATGATGAAACTATTAAAATTATGTACCTACTTTTTGTAATAATTTTTTGATCATGAGTATTTATAATTTTTCAATTATGTCTAAGCAAAATACGAATGTAAAAAAACCTTAAATATATTAGTTTGTACGACCGCAAATAAATAGACAAACTGAACTCTTTCGGCACAAGGATTTTTTTTTAATGATTTTATTTAAACTAAAATTAAAATTCTAATACACAGCTTTCGCAGATAATTTATTGATTTATTTTACTGCGTGATTATATGATTTGAAATGTGTGTTGTATAATGTATAACACAAATTTTTGTTTGAAAATTATCTTTCGAAATCAATTTATACTTTTTTGTGGAAAAAAGTCAATCGGCTAAAATTTATTTAAAAATGACATTTTTCCGGTTGTGTCTAGTTTTTCCCTCGTAACGGGCCGATTCCAACTTGCTACGGGCATCAGTTTATTAAAAATGTAATTTCTTGAGACTACGATAAAATATGAAAATATGATAGGCAGTGGTAGGTTAAAATCGGTCCAATCAATGAAAATAAGAAATGAGGTGTTGAATTAGTAATAATTTAATGTGAACCTAAAGTGAATTAATATTATCCTACTTAGATCATATATAAAGTTTTACAATGAACTTAATGATTAAATTTACCAGGTAAGTTGATATCGACAGAAAGAAGATATTGAATACTTAAAACGATTAAAGTTGGAAGAAATATTAATTTTAACATTCGCTCCACACAGGAGGTCTTGAAAAAAATAATTCCCCTCAGGTTTTATGTCATCTTAGTTGATGCTGTGTAGAGGATTTTTTAAGAAAAGGAAGGAGAGGAAATTCTGCAAAGGAAATAGGTATGAGAAGTGGGTAGGAATCTGGGGGTCAGTATGTCCAGGAATGACGGACTTATGAATCCAACGACCTCCCTGAACTCTTCCACGCAGCAGGTGGGCAGACGCATACACCGCCAAAACCTGATTAAACCACACTCCATGAACCCGGCCAACCCTGCGGAGTCAGTCACCAAACGCAGCGAACCTCTTTGGGAGACCTATGGCAGAGGTGTTGGTTGTACAATAAATGGTTCCCTTACCGATACCTTTATACTATTATGTTATTAATATAAGTTGACAATGATTATTGTTTTATTTTCTGTTACAGCGCCGACAAATCGGTGTTCATTGATATGTTCATCCGTCCGTCCGTCCGTCAAATCATTTTTTTTTAATGTTATTTTTACTCTTTCTGACGGCTTCCGTGGTCGAGTGGTGAGGCTTTCGACTAGCAATCTAAAGTACGGGTGTTCAGATCCCGGCGTGCGCGTTTAGATTTTATTTGATTAATTTGTCTTATTTTACAACTAAACAAAAAAAATATACGGTGTATTTGAGACACATTCCAGGATGGAAGATACTCTCAGTATCGTCCATGTCAAAAATCACCATTCTGAATTTAAAGTTACTTGAAATGACTTTAGCCGCGTTTATTTACCAGATTTGATTAGCCAGGTACTTCCCCGCCTTCCTCTTTTCCATCTCCTTCCCCTCACCATAACATACCACAATTGGGGATGCCATAGTCTCAAAGCGGTTGGGAACGTTGTGCGGTATTCGCATAAAAAAAGTTTCATGCTCTCAATACGTGTTGATTATCTGTATTCGTTTACAACAATAAAAGAAATCCATAAAACGCTCGCATTTTTCCAACTCGATTTTTCTTGTAAATTCAAGTATAACATTACACAAACACAATCAGGGCCTTGGAGGATTCCCATTACTTACAAAAATTTATTTTATATTTAAAACTAAAAAAGGAAGATTGGAACAATGTTTTAAAGAGTGATGATACTGAAATATGTTCGACTAACTTTGAAAAAATCCTGTCGCAACACATTAAAAATTCGACAACTGAAATAATAATACACATAAAATCAAAATTAAGATGTTTAAAACCTTGGATTACCAAAGGACTTATAATATTGATAGGGTCGAGTATCAATTTAGTGGGCTCAGAAACAAAATACAAGTATCTCGGTACGATAGTTTATTTTACAAGTTCACAGAATATAAGTTAATGTTTTTTTTATAGTCTCACATGACGCTTCTTAAAAAAAACTCCTATCTGTCAAAAAAAGAAAAATGAAACAAAAACAATTCAATTCGAATTCTGGTGCGTTTAAAAAAAATGGATTTGTGTAACCACCGTACGAAAGTACCTAGACTACACTGGATAGCTCGATTCGAGCCGTGACTGATTCCCTTTTGCGTTTATTTTTTAGTGACGGGGTTTTGGGTCACTCTTCATGCTCGTATCAATCCACCCGGTCTTCTTGAGTCAAAACCTCGTTATCTTGATCCTCCACCCGGACTTCTTGGATTGTTGGTACCCTTTTTAATTCATCTGCGTGGATTTTAGTGGGTTTACCTCTTTTGTCTACCCAGTATATATTACCTCTTCCACTTTTCATGAGGATTTTGTAAGGTCCACTCCATTTAGGTGCAAACCCTGCGAAATTTCCTTCTGGAGACCCAGATAATTGGTGTTCCTTTACTAACACCTCTTCTCCTTGTTGGTATCTAAGTAAGGCTTCCACCGCTGGGGCGTACCTCTCTTGGTACGCTGCTTGATTCCTTCTTATTTCCTCATCTGCTGGTTCTCGCTGATGGGGTAAAACGATTGCCTCGTTCGCGTTTTCTGGGAAAGCTTGCCACTCTCCTGGTCGCGGTATATCGTATCCCAGTAGTGCTTGACTGGGTGATACGCCTGTCGCTTCGTTCTTTCTGTTTCGGGTCGTCATTATT
Organism: Limnephilus rhombicus; assembly: GCA_929108145.2. Classification (NCBI taxonomy): domain Eukaryota; kingdom Metazoa; phylum Arthropoda; class Insecta; order Trichoptera; family Limnephilidae; genus Limnephilus; species Limnephilus rhombicus. The sequence goes on along the minus strand of OV815277.1, from coordinate 28,198,284 downwards.
ACTCCCGGCAGTTTCTCATCCCATTTGTTGTGAGGTGAATCTCTGAGGAGAATTCTCAAGCCTTTTTTGATTTCCTGGTTTCTCCTTTCCGTGGGGTTTGAGCGTGGGTGGTATATAGCTGTTGTCCAATGATTACATTGCCATCTTTCTATTGCGGCTAACCATTGGCGGTGGATGAACTGTCGTCCGTTATCCGTGAGAATGCGTTTCGGGTAGCCTTACCTTGGAAATACTTCAGTTTCTAACTGGTGGATTATGGTTTTTGCTATACTAGACTTAATCGGAAATGCTTCCACCCATCTTGTGAATAAGTCTGTTACTACAAGAATAAATTTGTTTCCTTGCAGGGTTCTTGGGTACGGTCCCATGACGTCGGCGGCGACCACTTCAAATGGTCTATTTGGTTTCGTGCCTCCTTGAGGAGCCGCGGGTCTATTTGGGCCACGTTTTGATGTGGCACATGTCATGCACTGGCGTACCAGTCTGCGGATCTCTTCGTTCATTCCTGGCCAGAAGTAATGTGCTGATATTGCTCTCGTTGTTTCTGCTGCTCCCGGGTGGTTTGCGGTGTCCGAGTTGTGGTATTCTTCCAGAACTCTTGGAATTGTGCTTCGAGGGACGAACAGCCGGTCCATCTTTCCTTCGTCTCTTTTCCAAAGTATTCCTTGGTGGACGTTATACCTTGTGTAGTGATTTATATCGACGGCATTGTTTAGGATTTCTCTGTCGTTTAGAGTGTTCCATCGATCTATTCTTTTCCGTGTTTCCCGATCTGTCGGTTGTCCTGATTTTACCGCACTTGCTAGGGTTTGTTGCTCTTCCTCCTCTTCTGAGTCTATTTGGTTTATGCCGTTATCTCCGCCGACTTCCGGATAGCTTTCTCGGGTGTTTCCGGTAACCGTTTCGAGTATCATTTGCGTTGGTCCTGGGTTTCTAGACAGCGCGTCGGCGAGCTCATTAGCTTTCCCCGGACAGTGCTCTACAGTAAAGTCGTGGTCTTGTAGGAGTAGGGCCCATCTTGTGAGTTTGGCTCTTTCGTTCTTTGCCTCGTTTAGCCATGTTAGAGCTCGGTTGTCTGTGATGAGCTTAAAGTGCCTCCCTTCTAGGTAAGGCCGGTATTTCTTAATAGCCCATATTGCTGCCAGTGCTTCCTGTTCATTGCTATGGTACCTTTCTTCAGCTGGCGAGAACCGGGTGCTCGAGTATGATATCACATCTCGTGAACCATCTTCATTTTTATGGAAGAGTACTGCTGCGGCTCCTAATTTACTTGCGTCCGTTTGTAGCACGAATTCCCTACTAAAATCAGGTCTCTTGAGTTCCAGCGGCCCCGCCATTGCATTTTTTATTTGCTGCATGGCTTCTTCGGCTTCTCCGGTCCATTGGAATTTTATCTTATTTCTGGTAAGATTTGTTAAGGGTGCTGACATTTCAGCAAAGTTTGGTATGTATTCCCTCAACCAGTTGCACACTCCTAGAAAACTGCGAAGTTCTTTTCTTGTTTGAGGTGATGGTGTATTTTTAATGGCTTCTTCGTGTGGCCTCTGGGGAGTGTTGCCCGTGGCACTGACTGTGTGTCCCAAGTATGTGATTTCATCTGTGGCGATGATACATTTTTCTGGAGAGCATTTTAACCCAAACTCTGCCAATCGTTCTAGGATGAGGCGGAGGTGTCGTAAGTGGTCTTTTAAGTTTTCGGAATATACAACGATATCATCCAGATAGGCCATGGCAAATTTTCTAAGGAACCCGGCTAATACTTGCTGGCTCATGGTTCTTTGAAATGTCTTGGGTGCACCTTTTAACCCGAATGGCATTACTCGGAACTGGTAACTGCCTCCATCTGGTGTGGTAAAGGCAGTCTTTTCTCTGTCTTCTGGTGCCATCGGCACTTGCCAGTACCCGCTTTTAAGGTCCAGTACTGTGAATACCTTGGCTGTGCTCAGGTCTTTAAGTGTTTCGTGGATGATTGGCAGTGGGGAGGGTTCAGTTATTGTTGCTTGATTCAACCTTCTGTAGTCTATGCAGAATCGTCGCCCTTCTTTTCCCTTTTTGGCCACCATTACTACTGGGAAACTGTATGGGGATCTGCTGGATTCTACTACTCCATCCGCTAGCATCCCTTCCAGTTGTTTGTATAAATCCTTTTTCTTCTCGTCCGAAAGGCGATGTGGTGGAACGCAGATTGGTCTGTCGGTGTTCAGGTGGATTCTGTGCGGTGGTACTTTCGCTGTGCCTGTCAAGGGGGAAAATACTTCACTATATTCGGATAATAGATCCGTGAATCCTTTTTTCTCCTGTTCTGGGACTCGATCTAATAGTGGTCCGTAGACATCGTTACTATTTTGTCCCTGGCGAACGGGCACAAAGTGGGTAGATGTCCTGATTGAGCTTCCGAAATTTAAACAGTTCCGCATGAAGTCTATTGAAGCTTCCTCTTTGGACAGCCAATCGCGTCCTAAGATGATTTCCTCCCTTAGGTTCTCTCCCACGAGGAAGTTCCATTCCCGTGTTGTATTCTGGATGTCGAATTTTATCGATATCATACCCTTTATTCGCATCACGTTTCTTTTGTTCGCCAACTTGAGGCATGGAATCGAGGATTGTTGTAATTTGGTACTTTGGGCGATGCCCATTCTTATTATAGAGTGTGAAGATGCAGAGTCTACCAATGCCTGATAGGTTTGCCCCTCTATGGTGACTCTCACCCTTGGAAGGAAGGAACCTGCTATTGCCGTGTGGCACTCTGCGGTTTGTTTCGGCTTCTTCCTTCTTTGCCCGGGTTGCCGTTTTAGTAACGAGCTCCCGGGCGGTACCGGTTTCCCGAGTTTCTATCTCTTCTATTTTGTTGAGCTGGGGATCGCTGGGCCGGGGGATGGCGGTATGGCGATTGGCGATTCGGTGAACGGCGTGGCGGTGATTGACGCTGAGGTGAACTGCGCTGAGGTGAACGGTGATGCGGAGAATATTGTTGAGCTGACCGGCGAGGAGATAAATTGCTTCTTGTTTGGCGTTGGCCTAGGATCTTATATCTGCCTTTAGAATTTTCAAACCTCATGGCCTGGTTCATCCACTCTTCCATGGTGGTGGCATATATGTGTATGTACTGGGGTAACATTTGGCTATTACAAAACGCAGGCACGAATACATCTAACTCCGATAATTGTTTTGCCGGGTGGAGTCGTGCAAACATTTTTTGTTTATTAGCAATAAACTCTGCCAAGGATTCCGTGTTCTCTTGTGTTTTATGGTAGATCTGGTTTTGAAGTCGGAGTTCCACTTCTGGTCCCTCGTATTCCCGAAGGAAAAATCTTTTAAAAATCGACCATTCTGGGTGTTTATAAGTATTCGCCCAGTCCTTCGCTTTGTCCCGGAGCTGGGCCGTTGCCACCCTCGTTTTGTTTTCCTCGTAGGTGTTAGTTATTTGGAAATACTCTTCGCACCGTTCCAGGAAAAGTCGTGGAAATTCTTCCAGTCTCCCAGAAAATATTGCCTCCAGGCGAGGCTCCCTTTGACACACGGCTATGTTAGCGAGTTTTTTTGCTAACATTTCAAGGATTCGTGTCGTCTGGGTGTCTCTCGTAAAGGTTTCTCCATTTGGTACATCCGCTGAGGATTGAGCTAGAGGACTGTTATCGTCATTCTCCACTGTGGTAGCGTTGCCCGCTGTTGTGCTACGTGTTTGTGGCATTTTCAGTGTTTTGAGCCCACTTTTGTTCGGTTTGTTGCCTCTCTTGTCTTTGAATTTATTCGTTAAAACTCATTGATCTGACAAACACGTTGGGCGCCAATTGATAGGGTCGAGTATCAATTTAGTGGGCTCAGAAACAAAATACAAGTATCTCGGTACGATAGTTTATTTTACAAGTTCACAGAATATAAGTTAATGTTTTTTTTATAGTCTCACATGACGCTTCTTAAAAAAAACTCCTATCTGTCAAAAAAAGAAAAATGAAACAAAAACAATTCAATTCGAATTCTGGTGCGTTTAAAAAAAATGGATTTGTGTAACCACCGTACGAAAGTACCTAGACTACACTGGATAGCTCGATTCGAGCCGTGACTGATTCCCTTTTGCGTTTATTTTTTAGTGACGGGGTTTTGGGTCACTCTTCATGCTCGTATCAATATCTATCAGAAACAAAGAAAAACTTTATAAAACAACTTTAAAAAATCCCCATGATGAAAAAGCATATATTTTTTATAAAAAATATAAAAATAAATTAACATCTTATATTAAAAAAAGTAAGGAAGAGTTTTTTAAAAATAAAATATTATCTTCAGAAAATAACCATAAACAAATGTGGAAAACTGTGAATTTGGCCATAGACAATACAAAAAAAACACAAAATATTAAGTACATCAAACATGATAAAAAAATTGTAGATGCCAATTTACAGCCTAAACAATGTGCAAACATATTTAATTCCTTCTTTGCAAATGTTGGAAAAAATCTTGCGAAAAATATTCATAAACCTTCTAACCCGGAAAAACATAAAAATAAAAATTTACATAAACGTAATATACTTTCAACATTTGAAATAACAACAGAATGTGAAATCTTAAAAATAATAGAAAATATGAAAGGAGGTTCGTCTCCCGGTTTTGATTCTATTACGGCACACATGTTAAAATCTATGAAATCTTACTTAATAAAACCCATCACTCATTTAATAAACTTGAGTTTAACGAAAGGAATATTTCCAATGAACTACAAAAACACAATAATCTCACCTATTTACAAATCTGGTGATCCACACCAAGTAACGAATTATCGCCCAATTTGTCTAATTTCTAACATAGGAAAGATCTTTGAAAAAATAGTAAAAAAACAATTGGTAAATTTCCTAGATAGTAATAAAATACTACACAAAAACCAGTTTGGTTTTATTAAATCACTCAGCACACATGATGCAATTGCTAACGTAACTTCATACATTTACGAATCATTAGATAAAGGTAAAAAATGTGCGGGCATATTTATTGACCTCAGAAAGGCTTTCGATAGCATATCCCATGAGATACTATTAAAAAAATTAAATGATATTGGCATAAAAGGCAACGCGATTAAATGGATCACCAACTACTTAAAAAACCGCCCTCAAGTGGTAAAAATCAATCGTATTAATAGTGATCAAGAGATTTCAAGCTTTGGAATCCCCCAAGGTACAGTGCTTGGACCAATCCTTTTCACCATATATGTAAACGATATTTTTTTTCAACATCTACATGGTCAAATTACATCATACGCCGACGATACAGTTTTAATAATAAGTGAAAATACTTGGGAAAATGTAGAATTACAGGCCACAGAAGACATCAATACGCTTAAGAATTTTTTCGACACTAATTTACTATCACTAAACAGTGAAAAGACATTTGTAATTCCATTTGCAATCCATCCAAACGACGCTCCCAAAAATTTTAACATTGTCATACACGATAACACTAAAATTCACAACCAACATTATTGCAAATCAAACTGTACAATATTAAAAACAACAAATAAAATTAAATATCTCGGCGTAATTATCGATAAAAATCTGAAATGGAAGGAACAAATATGTCAAGTAGTAAACAAAATCAGAAAATTAATATATATATTTTAAGAATTAGAAATTTTCTGTCGATAAAAAATCTATATTTAATCTACTATGCCTTAGTTCAATCCACTCTACAATACGCTATTATTAGTTGGGGATCCGCGTATAAATGTAACCTTCTTCCAATAGAAATTGTACAAAAAACAATTATTAAAATTATATTAAAAAAATCCTTAGACTACCCAACAGAACGCCTGTTTGAAGAATTTCAAGTACCCACATTTAAAGATTTATATATTAAAAATTCAGTAATTCAAATAATAAAAGAAAAAGATAAATATCCATTTTTAAATGAAAACAGAACTCGACTTAAACATGTTTTTCTATGCCCAAAACTAAATACGTCTTTTGCACAGCATCATTATACTTATCAGGGAAGAACTTTTTTCAATCGTTTACCAGAAGAAATCAGAAGCATCAATGATAAGGCCCGAATGCTGCTCTCTGTCAAGAGACATTTTAAAGATGTTCTTAAGAAAAGAACTACTGTCAATTAATCTTACAAATATCTTAGTTCTCCATAACATTCTTTCTTTAAAAAAAAAAATAAAAAAAACTCACCATTATCAAATAAATACTGCAGCTCACATATATTTATGTACAGTTAATTATTTAAGTACTAACTTATACCTAACTAATAACTAATAGCATTTATGTACACTCCCCTTCCATACACAAGCAAATGCTTTTAATGGAAGGGTAGTAAAAAAAAACCTGTAAAAAAAAATATTTAGTTGTAAAATTGTAATTATAATAAATGTTTCAATAAATAATAAAAAAAAAATAAAAAAAAAAAATTTCAACACCATCTACCTTGTGTCGGTAAGTAAAAATTAAATAAAATGTCTAATGTAAAATAAGAGGAAAAATAAAAGAAAATATATCATTTTGGTAACTACCCTATAATTGTTGTCAAAGGAAGCAAGCCAGTTCAAAAAGGTGTTCGGTAACCAACCCTGATGTATTATAGTGAGATATAAAAGGGGTGCTTAGCTAGTTAAGACACGTAGATTGGTTGGACGAAGAAAATAGTGTTAGGAAAACTGTTACACCGTGCTGGTGAATGGAAGAAGTCGGGAACATCACAGGAGAACATGGCACGTTCCAGAGAATCAATTACATTAGTCCAGTCATGACAAATGTTGGAATAGGTAATAGAAAGGAATGCATGTAAACGTGAACGAATGTTCATGAATAATGATACGTATGTGGAACAGAATTATCAGCCGTTCCATCTTCACAGAAGTAGAATATAGAATACATTTTTCAATTAATTTTTTTCTTTCTATTTTAGCTTCACGTAGGAGGCCCTGAGGAAAAGAGATGTTGTGTGGAGGGTTACTATAGGGTAAATAATTGACACGGGGGGTGCCAGATGCAAGCGCCAAGCATGGTAGAGCAAAGAACTCCATCACAGGGTGGGGATATTTGTTTCTATTAAGGAGGAAGCAAATTACTGAATGAAAGAGTTAGTTTTTGACATATAAATGTATTGTAAAGGGAAGTACATACACAAAGTGTATCCAAATAACATGACAAAAGGAATAGTACCAAATTAACAAAATATACCCGATGGACCAGATGTTAAGCTATGCTAATCTATTACACGTTGAGGATGCGGACGCGACGGGCATGATAGCTCGGAGTGTGAAGGGCGAAGTGTTTCATCCCACACCAGGGGAAGGGTTCTCGAGTCCAACCTTCACGGAAACTCGACATCAGGGGGAGGCCAAGGTCATCCTTCCACGGTATAGGTCCAGGAGCTGCTCCAATAGGCCTCCGAAACCTCAGAGATACCAGGCACCCACGTGTCCCATCCGTAACAACGGTTCCATAAACCTTTGGGGCGAGAACGACAATTTTCTCGGGAGTCAACAAGACGGATGGTTGTAAGGATCTCTCGATCCTGGCGTAATCGTCAGGATTACCTCAATAACCTTCGATTCCACATCGGACTCGGCTGGCAGGTAGCCATTATCAAAAGAATCGGAACATATTCTCCACGAACTAAAAAGTCTCAAACACGCTCCTCAAGCGACGTGTGAACTCCACGGGACACGTTGCGGTTATCCTTAAGATTTTCTTACATGTCGATCAGACAAAAATTATTTAAAGAATTTTGACCCGTTGAAACTGCGGCGGTTCCCAAGACACCGCCGTTTCTAGAAGTGAAGTGGAACCGGAAACATTGTCGCTCTCTCGGCAAAAGCCGTAACTAAAACATTGCCAGTCCAAAAAAATTGTATACGGCTATCGACAACATTACTGGGCATTTCATGTAAATAATTTACGTGATAGGGTATTTTTGGAAAGGAACGAAAGGATGTTCTGGGAAGGAAAAAGTTATGAGGGGTGGGTAGGAATTTGGGGGTCAATGTGTCGTACGGACGTACGAATTCACCCTACCACTGCAGGGTAAGGCGATTCAAAGATGCGGCTGGAGAGGTCAAAAAGTCTCCACCAATCGGTAGAGACACTGGAGACCAAAGTGCATTTAAAGTAATGAGGCAACTACTCGTGGTAAATATATGGCAACCTATGTATTGTCTACGTGTTAGAAAAAAATCCAAGGCTATGTGATGGGTTAGTTGTTGAATCAGAAATTCGGTAATGAGGAAAACATAAATAAGAACATAAGAACGTAAAATGCTTGGGGCACATGCTTATTGATTACTGAAGACCTCTCGGTTGATGGTGATATTGAACGACAGAGGAGAAGTATCCCCGAGTCGACTATCTGTCTGTCTGTCTGTTCGCGATTAACTCGAAAACTACTGAACAGATTTTCATGCGGTTTTCACCAATAGATAGAGTGTTTCGTGAGGAAGGTTTAAGTATGTACATAATTTGTCAAGGATTTGTGTAAATTGGTTGAAACATAACGATAATTGTTGGAAGTGTCGGAAAAATTCAAGCCGCCTGGTAGCTTTCATCGAAAACGCTGCCTAATCCTTTAGGGATATGACAAAACAATGCACGGTGGGATATTCCTCTTTTATAAATCTACAAAAAAGTCCGCGAAGGCATATATCTATCTTTTACGGATAGCTTACTATACCCATTCTATCTTATAAAAAAATGGTCACGTACATTGCGGTAATTGAAAAGTTATTTAGACGGATACAGTATTAATCCTTATTAACTTAAAAACGTTAGTTACCCCAAGCATTTCATGCACATTATTATAATCTTTCACACCATCTCTACGTATTATAAATTAAAGTCCTCCCCGGCATCTGTCTGTCTCTTCGCGATAAACTCAAAGACGGCGGTGGTTATAAAGGTTGGATAACCATCCAGTAGATAACGTTGTGTTTCATTAGCCGCAGCAACGCGTGGCCGGGTCAGCTGGTATAATATAAACATGCATTTTGACTGTGTACGTGTGAAACATGGTGTCACTGCCATATCAGCTCGATGGAACGTCTCCGGATCCAATATAGTAACACCTGCAGAATTATATTTGGATATAGAAGATGCAGCAGCTCATCGACGATATTTACGTAACTAGGACTGATTCGGATATTATTTATAGAACTAGGGCTGATACTAGGATTTGCCAGCCTGATGAGACACCGGTCACTGGAGCCGGGATGCGGCTAATGGCCTACGACAACACGGTGGTGACCGCAGCCTTCCTGCGCTGGGCCGAACTCACTCCAAACCACGCTCAATAATTGATTATTTATTTATGTATGTTTGTATGTTCGTATGTACTTGCTTCCTTACTTAAAATTTACCGTGTAAAAATGTATAACTATATGGGACGGGTGGGATTGCACGATACTCCCCACATCCTGGGATAAAACATTATTATTATTAACTGGTGTAGATATCGCAGTGATAAGCGTTCGAGAATTTGTTGATGCTTCAGAAAACAGACTTTATGCTTTATAGTTCAAATTACAAAAAATATGTAAAGATGAGAGCTTTATCATGTAAACATGGTAGAGTGAATCCCTTTGAAGATTAGTGCCGTGATGTCGGGTTTAAATACCTGCCCTAATTGCTCACGGGTTGATAATCCACCACGTGTCTCTCAGTGTCTCTCTGTATTTCTCTGTGTCTCTCTGTATCTCTGGGTTTTTCTTTCTCTCTATTTCTGCCAACCGAAACTCTCTCAGGCTTCAATATTCTGCCGTTTGTTGTTCAAAGGTAAATGTGATTTAAGATTGAAGGCATTGCATGAAGGGTTCATGGGGTGAGATTTGTCTAGGTCTTGGAGGAGGATGACCAGGACATACTGAACCCCAGATTCCTACCCACCCTTTAAACCCTTTTCCTTCCCAGAACTCTGCTCTCCTTCCTTTCCTTAAAAAAACCCTCCACACAACATCCCCAAACATGACATAGGCCCTGAGGGAAATTATTAATTTGTAAAAAAAAAAAATTCATAAAAGTAAACTATTTTTCAAAACTCTTTAAAATATAGTAAAATATCTATCTAAGATAGCTTTGATATATCAAAGACAATAAGAAGCATTATTTTGTTCTCTTTCTGGTTTAAAGAAAAATACATATGTTTGCGTGAGAGGAAGAGAGATATATAGCTTTGAAAATGTATATATCTCTCTTAAATAAATAATAAACCATAGAAGAAGAAGATAATAATAATTTATGCGACCATTTTTTTTTGTTTTATTTAGTTATTTTTATTTTATATTTTATATTAGTCGGAATTATCTTCGGGTTAATTATGTGTATTTTCCTGTATTTGTCAGTATTTTTTATATTCAGTCCTGATGATTGTACGGAGGTACCGAAACCGGTAGACGGAAAAAAATATCAATAAAGTTACGTAAAACAAAGTGTTTTCTTTTTATTTATTTAAAATGTCAAGTCACAATGTGTTTGCTTCTTTTGAAAAAACAAATCAATAAAAAAATAAATAAATTCGTTAAAACTTTGTAATCATTCAAAAAGAAGCAGACACTAATATTTAGAAAATTAGTTGAGGAAAATATCGTTAATTCTGAATTTGAAATATAAGGTCGATGAAAATTTTGTCCCAATGGCCGAGTAGATTGCGGCGTTGTCCCGGTACTTCCGGTAAGAAAGAGATCCTGGATTCGATAACCAATTGCGACCGTTATCTTTTTATTTTATGCGTCTTGTTCTGTTTTATGTTTCATTTAGATTTATCAGTATTATTTTCTTCTACAATGATTCACACTGAAAAGTGTTTGATTTTAATACTTACATTGAATTTCTGTCGAAGATGTGAATAAGTGTGCAAGGAACTTACCTGTAAAAAAGGAAAATTTAAATTAGAATCACATAAGTAGGTACATTATTAATTACGATATAATAGAATGGATAGAATATCTCACTATTCGAAGCGCTCCCCTTCGATACAAGCTTTTTCGTTTCCTACGTGGTCTTCTGTTAAGAGAAATAAAGAAAAGCCAAAAATGTGTATTTTCTTAGTGTGCTTATATCATTAGAAATGTAGGTAATAGACATACAAATCGCTTGGTAAATGGGGTCAAGGAACACTCGATTTTAGCGCAAAAATATTTTTTATAAATTTTGTTAATAGTTTTGTACGAAAGAAAAAAATAATCAAGGGAAACTTTCACAGATAATCTCACCCATAATATTGTTTTTTTTTAAGTTGTTTATCTACTGGAGCGCTTTTTGCCACAATATGGCACTTTTTAAAATACCTCGGATTGCTTTGCTGCCAGTTTTGGCCAATTTTCCCTTATTTGTTAGTAATTAATTAAGTAGAATTTTATGATTTTATAATATTTTTTTATAAATCCTACGAATATGTGATAACATACAAAATATATATAAATTTATTGGCTATATAGATCTATAAACAATAAGTATGTATCCATAATAAAATTCGGAGGTATGATTTTTTTAATGTGGGCGGAAAATATTCAACCAAAATATCTCGAGCAATCGGAGAAAAAAATTTTAAATTGCGCTGTCGCTCCAGTGGTTATTATATGTGTTTGTACGTTTCAATTTAAGTAATTTACGCTTACATTTCTAAGTAATACATTATTTTATTTTAATTATGGTCAAGCGAAACGAAAGGAAAACCTTCAATTTATTCTTTGCATGTTTTTAGTATTCATTATGTAAGCAGATTCGTAGTAAATATTAATTAAAAATGGTGGTTTTACGTTATGCGTGCCTCAACAAAAGAATTTGGTTTACTCCTAATGTCATATCATCTGTGAAATTTTCTTGTATTTCTGCCATCTACTTATAAGTCGTATAATATTAAATATAATCTTCTGAAACTAAAATCTTTCTCCACCCGCTTCCAAGTCAAATTTATCAAAGCGTTCATTTCTAAATTTTCGTTGGTTTAGGATTACCACGGATGCACGGATATACCTCAGAGATTTAATTTCTAATGCAGTCAGTCCTTTGTATTCCTCATTTACAGCATTATTGATGTCAGAACTTCATTTTGGACTACTAACTTCTCTAAGTTTGGCAACTATTTATTAGCAAAAGCTGCATTTAGTCTTCCATTAATTGAATTTCCGGCTTTAGTCCTTCCATTAAAGTCCCTATCCAAATCCTTAGTCTCTTCACTGTCCTAAGTCTTCCTGTCCCTCGCAAACATCATTTCCAAATACAGACAGATAATCCAGAGGACGAATAGTGGAACATTTGGAAATAGCTGCACCTTAATGGTTTCAAAATTAGAGCAAAGCTATGAGTAATTCTAATACAATTATAATTCTAATTACAATTATATTCAATTCTTTCGATAGTAGCGAACCTCGGATAGACGAGGGCTTTAGTTGAAGAAGTAAGGTTGAACAATGCGTTACATACAGACATTATTAAGTATTCAGATACTGTGCGTATTAAATTAAGAAAAATATGACAGCTTTGCGTGACTACTTTTTGTCATTGTTAAAATTATTGTAATTGTCTAAGTTTTATGGTAAAAAAAACAAATAAATATAAACTAAACAGATTCACCTGCCGCCCTAAGTATTTATCAGTATCTCTTTAGAGTATGTGCAGTTTTAAGAATAGCAATAGCTGGTTTTAAAATCTCGTCAATAACTGCAATTATGTTGACATGATACCATTAACGTTATTGAAGTCCATTGGGAAGATAAATTAAGTTAAAATCTTTACAGGAGCTGCATGGTCAACACGGGCATCGGAAGTAGCTTACTTCCCTTTTGACTTACTTCTTATACCTACGAAATATTTTTAGGTTCCACACAATACCTAAATATTACAATAATCTGCGTGATATTCTGTCTTCACTAAATTATATTTGTAATTGTATCATAATTAGTCTATGATTAGTTCTCACATTGCCTTAGCTGTCCGTGGACTCTTCGGGTCACACGGTCTCGTTTCCGAGATATGCCGAAAGTAACCGAAAGTAGATGTGCAGAGTCATTATAATCCCAGAGCTCCGTAGACAAAACCTATCTTTCAGTTACGGAGGACGTTAATCTTCCGAACTAGAATTATAAATTACGATACGTCGATGAACAATATTACTGTGATTCAAATAACCTAAGTCTTTCAATATGCATCCTGTAGTACTGGGGAATACTGGTCCCAGTTCTTATAATTAACGAGTGTCTCTAGAGAGGACATGAGAGACATTACATTAATATTTTACTTCATTGGAAATTGAGCATAATTATTATTTTCAGTACAAAGTGGACTTTATTTAGTATTGAAAAATTCCTGTATCATTTTGCAGAACAGTATACCTTATACCTATGTTACTTGCGATACATACAGTTCACGTCATATATGTACATACCTTGCATATTTCATTTTTATGTGTACGTTAGTTCCACGATTATGACATGCACGCTAAGCGATAGATTTAATCGTCAAACCACAAAGTCGCCAAATATAACTCTTGCACCAGTTGGTAAATATCATTTTAATCTTCCATGCAAAGCAAAAGAAGAGAGCGCATGCGTACGACTTTTTACGTATCTCTCTAGTCTACACATCGTACGCAAATAATATAATATGCTCCCGTGTGATGGCAAAACGATGTATCTTTAAGTGCATCATGCCTTTATCTAACTCTAACACAATATTTTTATCTAAATCTACAATTTGGCGTTATTTTTTTTTACATAATGTATACTGTTCTATTAGGCTGCAGTACCTGGCTTTGTAGCTTTTAGAAAGTTTCATTTTTTGTAACGGAAGAAAGATGAAACTGTTTAGCTGCAACAATTTCCATAAAACCGAAAAGGCATCGTTTTGCCACGACACCTTGTGTTACCACTATTTGTTAATTCCTACTGAGACGATCAGATGAAATCATACACCCGATGAGAGAACCATTTTTACTGCAAATGTATATTTCCCTTTATAACAAAAAAAATACTAACAAAGTGCTCTTAAAGTTCAAACACCTTGGTGGTATATTATTAAATATAATCTGTGAATTCCTATAAAAAAGGGAAAGAAATCTATTATAGAGCTTGTTTATGAAAGAAAACTATTGTACAGCTATTTATTATTAACAACAATGCGGTAAAAAAATATTATTGTCACATTTATACTTTTGCAAATTTTGCAAAATTTTGAACGTTTAAACGCGTTTCTCGAAACTACTTTTTTCCTGATGGTTGACACGATATCTCAAGTTCTACTGAACCAATTTACTTGAAATTTGGTATGATCCTTCTCTATACATTACTCTATCGCACTAACTATAACAAAATTTCAATTTTTAAAAAATTCGGAAAAGTAAAAAAACTGGTAAAAAATGTCTTTTAATTTCAGACAGCCGATTTAAGAAAAAAATTTTTTTTCGACTTTTCCTTAGTTCGGGCCATAGTAGTATTTGTTGGATTAAAAAATTATTTTTGTTTTTTGTTTTTCAGGTTACTAGGAGGGTTGCAATCGTGATAACCAGGGCGCGCAATTTTTTTGAGACCCTCCACTTCAACACCCTGTAACTTTTAAAAATTTAAAATTTTTCGTTTGATTTTTTGGTTTGTATTTTTTAATGTTTACTAAATATTTGGTAAAATAATGGCTACTAAAAACATAATTTGTTTTTTTTTTATTGCACCTGAAAAAATACCTACAATTCATGCTTCTAGACTAGAATACCCCGTTAATGCAAGCAGTGACAGTCCACTTGATTTGAAGGTCAAGGGTGCATAATTTCATCAGCCTCGGAATAAAATTGTAGGTACATTTGTATAAAAATCAAATCCAGGCCGCCCGCCGGGTGTCCGCCTGCACGCTACGAAACTCTTGCTTAAATAAATTATATTATACATCACAGGCCGGGAACCAGAGTGCAGTTCGGATATATAAGGAGATTTGCCCTTTCAGAGTAACAGAATTCAAAGCTCTAAATTATCTCCATCCTGAACTAAGAAGCATTAAAAGCTTAAAGGAATACAGAGCGAAGCAAAATCTCTCAAAAATTATACCTCTGAAGTGTGCAACCAAAAATAATCTCGAGGGAAACTTAAATTTCATTCCTTCAAAAATCACGCACTTAAACAAACCAAACATATTTTAATCAGATTTTTGTGTAAAACGGCGCACTGGGACACTCGAGAGCTAATAATAGATAAACGTTGGCAACTTAAAATAAAGGTGAGGGAAATGATTATTTTATTTATGAAGTTTCTGTAATAAGATTTGAACTTTATAATTTTTTCAACTATACCAAAAACACAACCAATTAAATTTCCTCCTAAAAAAACAAAGGAATTGCACAAGTACATGAATCAAAACGATAGTTGATAATATACATATATATATATATATATATATATATATATATATATATATATAATTAAAAAAGGTAGAGATGATGTATAACAATTTAAATTCTTAACAGTATTATTGTACACATAAGCAACAGTTGAAAAAATACTAATTACATGACAGAAAAACACAAATTTATGGTAAATGAAATAATGTTACTTTGTTTCAACCAAACGAACCGTTCCTTCCTCAGGGCAAACGTATTCTGAATGGACAATAACAAAATACATGGTCTGTTATAACAAGAATTTTGTTTACAATTTGTTTTTTATTAGGGCAAAATAGTGTGTGGTGCGAGATAGTACATGAACTGAAATCTTATTTAGCAATGCTGGTCGATGAATATATATTATTTTTCACTAATTTATACTGGAATTATGTATCTTGATGACTTCATTCAATCTTACAAATTATTACCCGCCTCGTACAGGAAGGAAGTCTTAAGACAATGTCTATATTTCCAGAGGTTTGACGCCTGGTCAGCAACTGAGTTCGACTCTCATCTCGAACCGAAAAGTCATGTTAATTTTTTGTAAGATCAGTATAAAATTAGCGTCTAAAAGAAAGTGTGCCGGGCACAAGGCGGTAGTTTGAATGTGTGGGACGTAAAGCTTTTAAACTCGCATTTAACATCCCACAGTTTTTATTCTGCGGGCTCTTGACACCTTTTTAGCCCAGACAATGCATAAGGACGAACAACTGTTGCCTTTAAACTGGACCCAGAAATTAAATTTAAAAAGTCGTTTTATAATAATTCTTTTGTCAACGTTACTTGACGTTACGTTTTCTTAAGCATTATTTTTATACGGCGTAATTTTTTTTTTTTGAAATGCACGATAGATTTGGGCACAGATAACCATAAATTTTAGTATAATATTTATCTTCTGTTTTCATTTAACAAAATATATTGCACAAGTAAATTGAATGGGAGGATTATTTATCAAAGAGTTGGTGTATTTTATTTTTATTTTTTTTACATGAGCTCCACACAGGAGGCCCTGAGGAAAATAATTTCCCTCAGGGCCTATGTCATCTTTGGGGATGCTGTGTGGAGGGTTTTTTTAAGGAAGGGAAGGAGGGGAGAGTTCTGGGAAGGAAAAGGGTTTAAGGGGTGGGTAGGATTCTAGGGTTCAGTATGTCCTGGTCATCCGCCTCCAGAACCTAGACAAACCTCACCCCATGAACTCGGGCACCCCTGCTAAATCACCAAACGTAGCAAACTTAGGATTCATTTGTAGTTCTTTTTTTTAATTTTTCATTTACATTCAAGTATTAATTACATGCTCCCGCTAAGTAAAAAAAACCCGTAAACAAACAAACCACCCCATAAAACCAGGCACCACTGAGTTTATGGGGTGGTTTGTCTGTCAGGTCTTGACGGCAAATGCGTTGGCGGACCGGATCGAAAGATACTGGTTGAGGGAAACCTAACCAAGACATCTCAATTCAGACTCTCTTGGTCCATCGGCTTTCGCCGCAATGGGAGGGATGGATTCTTACGTCTGTCACTCCTGGACAGTTTGACCCCAAGATTCCTACACATCCCATACCTTTGTCCTTCCCAGAACTTGTAATGGTCCGCCACTCCTGGCTTTGACACCAATTGTGATGAACCCTACCTAATTGATAAACTTTTCTAAGCTTCTACCTCGTAGTTCAAATCTCGTAGCTACGTTCATAATTCTACCCTTATGTCCTACTGATCACACCCCTAGGTATGATGGCCTAACTTAACCCCCTTTCGATTTGTTTCTACCTCAGGCTCGTGATTTTCTAACCCCTATACTTTATAATCTAGCTGAACCTACCCTATTTTCTCAAATCCCTGCGATTTTCTCGCAGTAAACAAGATTTAAGATTTTTGTTCACATTATTTCTATATTCTTCGTTGTGTATTTTTTTTTTTTTAGA
The DNA here is from genome assembly GCA_929108145.2 of Limnephilus rhombicus. Lineage (NCBI taxonomy): Eukaryota > Metazoa > Arthropoda > Insecta > Trichoptera > Limnephilidae > Limnephilus > Limnephilus rhombicus. The sequence goes on along the minus strand of OV815277.1, from coordinate 28,181,014 downwards.
ATTTACATCTGTTTGCATACTTAGTATGCACACATATGTAGAGAAGATAATGTATTACGTGTGGTAACCCCTAGATTCTTTTAGAGAAAGTGTGAGAATTTTCCGATCTATTTAGCTATTATTATTTTAGTATATTAAACCGAGTTTGATAAAATAGCCTCACCCTTAAACCTCGTGTCTACTTGATTTCCGTAGGAATTTTGTTTGTTTATTTAATTCTTCCTATCACCGCCGATGTGTCGATAAAATAAACCAACAGTTAATAAATTAAACATTTCAAGAAAAAAAAACCCTTACCTTTGTAGGATGGTCGTATTTGAAGGTCCAGTTTTATCACTCGAAGTCCTTGTCTGCAACTTCCCCTAACATAGTGTTTTGTATTCATGGTTAGTATTCATGGTTAGTACTCGCAAAATTGTAGAAAAGGTAGGAATGGATGGACATGGATGGATATGGGGATAATATGTTTGCTGAAAAGTCGGCTCCTCCGCTAACCAAGTGAAAACCGATGAACAACAATTACAAACCGGATTCTCCCCAGTACGTTTGCTAGGCTTATCCTTAGATCCGAGTTTTACCCTCTTCAACGGGCGTCTCATGCTATGAAAGGGGCCCTTCACGCCAGCAGGGGGAATACCTAGTCTTCATGCCGTTTTTCTGTCTTACTCCGACTTCCGTCTCCTCCGGATTGAATTTAACTCTACTGAGTCTAGAAGGGGTATTACATGTCTTCCCTTATCATGCCTCTATCCGTTGAATGTGGCACGCAGCTGTTTTAGGCGAATCCATACTCCCACGTGACTAGCCATTAGCAATACGCTCCCCCACCTCTGACTAGCTGACATAAAACGCACCTCATGAGCCTTATGTTTGCTTTCAGGTTCGACAAGGACTTACGGTATGCAAATAACCTGCAGCTTTAATGCCGCGTCAGCGTACTGTCCGCATACGTCCTTCCTCTTCCCCGTATGCCCACCTCGACAATACCGCCACAAGATCAAAGCTCTCCGACCAGAAAGGTTGACACTTACATTTCCGGATAGCTCATACTCACATACAGAAGCCTTGAAGTCTAGATGCGTGTGCAAATTTAGGATTTAGGACTGTATGAGTATTTGAACACCAGTGTTTTTTAAATGAGGTCACTAGTTCCTCGTGTGTTAGGTATTTAGGATTGCGAGTGATTATGGATTCTTGGATACCTACTTCCTATAAGAGAAATTAAAAAAAGAGATAAATCATGTTGTCATTGAATCAATGACCTCCTGAATAATTATGATGAGCTCTCTTTGAGTTTGAAGCTAGTCGCGGTACTTTACTTTGCGAAATTTTTGCATGCTGTAACAATGCTACCTATTGGCGATCGCTCTAGTATAATCAAGTTGTTTAGAATTGAATGAATTTAACGTCGATGTTGCTATCACATATTGAATGCAGATTTCGTCGTAAGCTATAATTGATAAACCTGCCCCTTGACATAAATGATTGGTTTTGTTTATTTGTTGATGGGATCTAGGTGACTGTGTCAATGGATGACATTAAACTCCAATCGAATTTTAGATACACAATCGAAGGTCATATAAACATACCCTAATCATGGTGGTGAAAGGAAGCTAATAGGTATTTGTTTTTCAAGTACGCTAGGATGCCAAAATTGATTTAGTGATGCGTTTCTATCTAATTATTTGTTAAGTATTTGTTTTATTTAATGTATGTGTTGTTGTTCATTATTTTTCCCTCATCTTATTATTGTCTTTATTTTGTAATTTTAAAATATGGGATGTATTGCATTGCACTTCCCCTGCATACATACTGGAATAAATTATTATTATTATTATTATTATTATTATACAAGTATGCCAATGTAATTACCTAAAATTGATAGAGAGGTACATTTCTATCACACCGAGTAATACCTAATTACATTGCGCCAATAGTTAATTAACTCCGATGAACGAATGAACGATAAGGGATAGATACATCATTTTTTATGGTTTATTTGTTTACACTTCACATAGACGACCTTCGGTTTACTGACCTACTTTGGAAATTGTTTATTTCTACGGTCATTGTCCTTTTGAAACACGATTCATTGTTTAACTAATTCTTTTATATTTTATTTGCCCTAGTTTTTACCCAAACATTGGTCGTTTAAGTAGGTACTTTGCTAACCTAAGAGGTATCTGGATGACCTGATTTCAACTAAGGTATAATTTGCTTGACCTAGTTTTGAGAAATATAGGTATTTCGGTTACGAATCAAACTGATATCTTATGTCGCCGTATCCTTATGCGCGCTTAAATAAACAATAGACCTACCTAACTAAAACGAGTACTTGTATGACCTAATTTTAAGTAGGTATTTCCTATTTGACCTACTTTCGAGCAAGTGAGAATTGTTATCAGTGTGTTAGTGACAAAACTTTAAAGCTCCGATTGATTTATTGGTGATGCCGCCTGTCCCTTCCTTCTCTGTCTCTGAAAATAATTAATAATTGGTTAAATCTTACCAGCCTCGATCGATTACAATTTTTCAAGTCGGAAATTTTATGACAACGACATTGTGATCAAGGCTTCCCTTTTTGTTTCCTAGCTAACGGATTCCTATCGGTCTTCTTGAGAAATGACTCTGATGATGAAAAAAAACTCTTCAAATATCTGTCTATTTAAGATTCACTTCGGTATTTCACTTAGTTTCTCAAACTCGTATTAACTATTGTTTTTATTTCATTCGATTCGAAAATGATTTATCAAATTGAAATTCAGATGTTTTAATTTTAAAATCCGGAGTTTGGTAAATTATTATTTATTCTCAATATTTTAAAATCACTTTAGAATTAATAACCGTAGATACGCACGTTTTCTAAGTGTTCGAATTATTATCACTATTGTTTTTTGTAATTAGTTATTTAAATCACAATGAAATTTTAAAGCATCTTATTATAGAGACACTGTGGTAAAACCATGATTCGAGCAATTTGTTTTTATTATTAATTTCACCGATGTTAAGTAATTTAAAGTAAAATTATAGTTTAATTATTATATCACCTTTAGTTAGTTTTAAAATTAATCGCGTGATGTGTTTTCTTGTATCCGGTAAACTGTATTTATTTTAAGACACCGTATTTTTGTTAAATATTAGAAAGTCAATAACTATATGTTGTAAAAGAAACCCGAATATTATTAAATTCTTATTTACTGACTTTAAACACTTTCATTATAAAACAAAACACCCGAACTTTCACGAAGTATTATTTTTAAGTACTTTTTCGGATTTTTTTATTCCTCAATTTAAAGGGAGATTATATACCGAATTTACTCCTTTGCAAACACTTGTAGAAATTTCAACTTTTAATAAAGAGTTTTACGTTTGTTCCTGGACCCCGGTCTATATCCCAACTGCCCACGGACTCCCAACGAACTCTCCCAACGAACTCCCCTTTCTTTATCAAACCATGGCGTTTTAAAGACTTCTTAAAGCTCTCCTTTCGTAGGAAAATGACTTCTGATCACCCAGACCTTCATAGAAAAAAACCCAAATTCGGTTCCTCCGTATACGACCTTTTGTCAAATCTCTGATAATCTCCTATCTCATGTTTTAGACCGAAACCAGCCTAACATCTCACTCACGTAGGAAATCACATAAATTTTCTCATTGACATGTATTTATTTAAAAATTTTATGTACTTTGATAATAAGTCATTGTTAATGTGTTTGTAATAAAGTTTTATGGGAATTCTATAATCTAAACATTACGTTAGAGCCATGTTAATTTTTATTGCCCTTTTTAATCGATAATGGGCCTTGTGTAAATAAAAGGCATGTTCGGATCTTCATTGTTTTTGAAAACAAAATACATGTGTGGTCGACAACCATTTCCTGCGTCCACTTTGTCAGTAGCCAAGCTCAATTATGTGATCCTTTCAACGGCACAAATGACATAAAACGACCATTTCTGTTGAATAAAATCATCCGTAATTTGCCCGGTATTGTTACTCGACCCCAGACACTTAACAATACTAATTGTATTCCCTTTGAGATTGCAATTAGTACACCGAGCCATGCTCTCGCATGCTCTATGCCCCAACGAAACCACCATCTTTTTATTAAATTTTCTTCTAAAAATTGTCTCTCTAATATCTCCGCTTCATTTAGAATTGATAACAATAATTTTCCACTGTTTTATGTATATTTTTCATTTTTCCTTTCGTCAGACTACGTTAAGCATCTTTTCCTGCGATTTGCTTTAATTGTAGAGTGACCAAAATGTACTGCGGTCTTAGATATATAATTTTCTCAATCTCCTGTTTGTTGTGAATGGTATTGGTCAGAACAGAGTAATCCTTATATCGGTACCTATTCAAGTAGTTTCAATTAGTTTTCTCTTGAGATATTTGGTTCTAATTACTTCGTTTCACCGTTCCATCACCATATAAATAGGGTTTTTCCCCCTTTCCCAGGCTATTATCTTCAGTTTTGAAATTTTCCGAGATTCCACCCGTTTTTTGCCATCATTACAGGTCGGTTTTAATCAAATCGTCCCCTGGGACCATTCATGTTACATTTTCCGTGCCCTTATCGGTGATATTTATTTTCAACATTCCCGTCTAAGATTTTTTTTGTTTCCATTTGAAACTTTTGGCGCCCAAAACCTCCAGTTCTCGATCTCGCCTTATGTAAACACGATCCGGGGTTAATAATCCTCCAATCCTTTGTCTAAAGGTTTGTTTATTAAACAGTACGTTCACCCTTCGTTCCTGTGAGAATTTATTCAAGGCCGCTCAATCTGATCAAAGTCCACCGGAACTCTACACGCTCTAATCGCTTTACACACTACACTCTCTTATTGGTAGAATTTAAACTTTCTTTGTTCTCGAGACAATTACGATACGGGGCTTCCCTCGCTTCAGTCTTTATACAGATCTCTGTAATAGTTCCCAACTGCTCGGACAGATGTCGCCGAATGTACCGAATTCTCTACATAGTATTAAGGAGAAAAAAAAAATTCCTTGTGGGCTTCTCGTAGGTTGAAGGTAAGCATTCATCACAAACTTCCTCTCCTTCCTTTACCTAAAAACATCCTCCACACATCATCCCCAAAGATGACATATGCCCTAAGGGATTTTTTCCTCAGGGCCTCCTGTGTGGAGCTAATTTAAAAAAGGGTGGCACAGAATACATATTTGATGAATGTTACTCGTATCATAGCACCACAATCAAAACGCAGTTAGCAACACCGCACATTCGAATGATTATTTCTAACTGATGAGCTATTCTATATCTTTTGTGGGAACGAGATAATTGTCGGCCGAGATCTGCTGTCAGATTTGTGTGATTTAAATGGCTGTTATTTCGTTTTTTCTAAGGGCCGATGTCAGAATTTCAGCTGTGAGCTGTCACGTATTTTAGTTTAGGTAGTTTTGAACACGAATTCATGCAAGTACGCACGATTATTTATTAATTAAACAGCTTTAGAAAATCACACAAATATGACAAGAGATCTCGCCCGATATCTATCTGATCGAAACAGATCTCTCGTCAGATTTTTGTGATTTTCTTATGCTATTAAATGAATAAATAATCATGCTTGCTTGCATGAATTCGTGTTTAAAACGACCTAAACTAAAATAGGTGACACCTTACAGCTGAAATTCTGACATCGACCCATAGAAAAAGCAAATAAGAGCCATATAAAATCACACATATCTGACAGCAGATCTCGGTCCAAAACTATCTCGTTCCCACAAAAGATATGGAATAATAGCTCGTCTGGTCTCTTCCAGGTCGTACTTTCATGTTGATTTGGCAACAGATTTTTAAATAAATTAGGTCGCAATAGCAAGATACTTTACAATTTTTCTCTGATCCATTTTTCTTCTATGAACGAGTCACTGGTTTTGGTTGGTGGTAGATACAATTCCATTTTAATGACCACTGTGAATGTTGGGTAAGTTGAAAGAATTTGTTTCCAGTGAATAACGGATGTTTGCAATTAAAACACTTCCATCGCCGCAAATCTCCCACAAAAATGATTCATTCATCGGATTTCATGATACTAAAGTGACACCATAAATGAATAGCAGGTGATTAAATGCATATTGGTTCCGGTAAGTATCATCGCTTGATTTATTTGTAGATGAAATGTGTGAAAACCGTTAAAAAATACATACTTAGTTTGGGTAGATATTGCATCACCCAGTCCTGTCAAAATGATATGTGTGCTCTCAATAACGTAATGGTATGCGCATTTTATATTGATTACCAATAAACTTGTTTTAAATTTTACGCAACTGATAAACAACTATTTACCGGTCAACTCAGAATAATGCAACTACAACACCTCCTTTGAAAAGTAATTAAAAGTGATGGTTAAATAGGTTAGGTAATGGGCAATTTTTTTCATAGCTTTTATTTTCAAAAGTGTGTTGAAATTGCATGATTCTGAGTTGTCATGGAACGCATTTACCATGCATTAATAACTCGTTTATTAACAGTAAGGCCCTTAGAAAGTTGCGAGTTTGCATCCCGCAAACTAATGTTCATGTCTTAACTTTATTCTGGGGAAGAAACCAATGTTTTCGAAACACGTTGATATTATTGAGCGTTTTTTTTTTTTTTTTTACATGAGCTCCACACAGGAGGCGCTGAGGAAAAAAATGTCATCTTTGGGGATGCTGTGTGGAGGGTTTTTTTAGGAAAAGGAACGAGAGGAGAGTTCTGGGAAGGAAAAGGGTTTAAGGGGTGGGTAGGAATCTGGGGTTCAGTGTGTCTTGGTCATCCACCTCTAAGACCTAGACAAACCTCACCCCATGAACCCGGGCACCCCTGCTAAATCACCAAACGTAGCGAACCACTTGGGGTGACCTATGGCAGAGGTGCTGGTTATCCAATAAAGGTTCCCGGGACGGCGGTACCCATTCCCGCCTCCCAAATTGTTTTAAACTTACGAACCTACCAACATTTTCCGTACAACTGCCCTTAAGAATAATTAAATCTATAGGGTGTTAAGGGACGTATTTGACTTATTTTGAGTAAAAAATGCAAATAATATTTTGGTTTCAGGTGACATTTTTTTTAGCTCAAAACATCAAAAATTAAATTGGATAGTTAGGGTTGGGTGATTATTCGGCTGAGAGACCAGTGATGACACGTGGTAGTTTTTTTTTTTTTTTTTTTAAGTTACAGGAGACCAAAATTTTATCAGAATTTTTTTATTCCAAATACCTAATACCAGAAATCACTGGTTAATAAAGTACGTCAAATACGTCCCTTAACATCGTGTATACAATGAAGTAGCTTTCTATGTGTTTTTCAACCCGTGAGGCCTTAAAAAATGCACGGAAAAACGCGCACGAAAAAAATATTCACACCATTTCAAAAGTAATTTATTACCAAATTGTACTATATGTATCTATTGATAGAAAAGGAATTGACTTTAATAAAATATTATTAGTTTAGTGTGAAAAGGGATGATTTATTAAAGCTGAGCAATATAAAAAAAACTCTTCTAAACTTTGTTGAAAAAACTATAATATATAAAAGAAAACTGGATAGGAACGCGACAAGTAAATTGCGCGGCGGCACTGAACGGGGAATGAGGCATTATTTATATCAATAGAGAGTGGTTGAATTATAAGGGAAGTACCTAGATCATAAAAGAGAAAATAGTTTGGAAGATACTGATATGCTTGAGAGCTATGGAATCGCTAACATATAAAAATAACCCATATTTTTGAATTGCTCATAGCGCGTCTTCTCATGGGTTAAGCAGCCTAAATAAATGGTGAGCCCTGGAATTGTAATACATGTATTTTGGAGTACATTGCTTTTTTTAAATCTTTATATTACTGGAACAAAACTAGAGAAGGTAAAGAGTATTATATACTTGGGCTGCAATGTAAATGATAGATGGAATTATTCGGTTGAAATCAAATGCCGCAATGAGCAAGCTCGTGCAATCTTTATCCGCATGAAAAATGTGTTCTGCAGTCATGATCTCAACTATGGATTACGAATGCGAATGGTCAGATGCTACTTGTTTTCGATATTATTTTATGGAATGGAAGCATGGACGCTTACTGAAGAACTAATTAGGCGACTTGAGGCATTCGAGATTTGGATCTACAGAAGAATATTCAAAATAAGCTGAATGGACAGGGTTACGAATGAAGATGTTATGGTTCGGATGAATAAAGAAAAAGAAGTTATAAGAATTATAAAAATCCGAAAACTTCAGTATTTTGGACATGTGATGAGACATCCAGAGAAGTATGACATCTTACATCACATAATGCAGGGAAAGATTGCCGGAAGACGGGGCCCTGGAAGAAGGAGAACTTCATGGCTGAAAAACCTGAGGCAGTGGTTTGGCCAGTCTACTGTAGAGCTGTTCCGGGCCGCAGTAAACAAAGTCCGCATAGCCAACGTCCGTTGAACGGACAGGGCACAAGAAGAAGAAGTATATTTATTATATTAGTATAATTTGATTCAAATCTTGAAGTCTCCGAAGTACTCGTACTTCATTTATTCTAAACTAACTGCATAAATAAACGAAGCATAAAGGCCAATGCAGATGGAAAATTTCTTGCTGCATGTCGTTACGAAGTTGTCGAAGTATTTATGAGAATTTCTTGCATGTAATTTATTATTTTTCTATCGTGCTAACGTTATGAACTTTCCGGCATAATGCCCACATGCACGGCATGGGATGCGTGAAATTTACATCATGTATAATACGGTAAAGAAACATTTTGTTGCATTCATTCAATGGCATGTCAAATGTTTACACGCCCTCGGCATATTGCAAAATTTTCTAACCTATCCTTCGAACGGCTACCTTCGGATTGGATAATGGACATAGGCCCTCCATTCAAACCTTAAAATTTCGGTTTTGATTATTTGCGTATCAGGCAGGCATAACTCCGGTTTTGTTTCCGACTATGTACGTCATCCGATGATATTAGAAATCAAAATAAATGCCAATACCTGCTTATCGTTAATCGTATTCAAATTACTATTTTTTTTTGTTATTTTTTTTAAATTTTTTATTTATTTATTTTTATTTTGGTTTTACCACATAAAAAAAATAATATTTCAAACACTCTTCTAATAAAGCACATGCCTGTGCTAAGGAGATAATGTTACTTACTTCTTGATGTATCTATAATCCAAAACTGTGGTACGAATGTTTAAAAGAAATACAGTTTGATAATGCCTTCGGAAAACGAAACAGCTGTCGCATAGCAAAACTTATTAATAAAAACACTGATTTAAAAAAATAAAAATTAAATAATACTAATTTTCTTCTATCTATTTATATAAAGGAGAATGTGTGTGGCCTGTAGACACCCTCCGAGCGGGGTGGATTTGTTTGTAATACAAGTCTACAGTTTTATTACAAGACTGAGCGAATTTTGCAAACTTAACCAACAAAACAATAGAAAAGCCACTGTTTATATGAAATTTTGAAAAATTAAACACGAAGCATGGGTAACTCCGGGTAATTCCGCTGGTTATTAAATGCAAAAAACTCAATACCAAAAGGGAGATTTTTTTTTACATTAACTCCACACAGGAGGCCTTGGGGAAAATAATTTCCCTCAGGACCTATGTCACCTGGATGCTGTGTGGAGGGTCTCTTTTAGGAAGGAATGAACATTGGTAGAGACTCATGTTGTAGGAAGGAGGAAACACGGAGGCCGGCAAATCATTCCACAGCCGAGCTGTTGAACATAAGAACGAGTCGAAGAAGCGACCTGTTCTCATGTGACAAATGTCAACCGTGTACAAATGTTGGGCACGCGTTTGGCGTGTTTCCCGACTGTGCACCGGTGCCGAAGGGATCAATGACGCTAATTCCTCGTAGCATCTTCAATTTTCAATCCGTCTGTTAAGATGGGAGAATCTATCAAACGGACCGTTGAATATATATATATATATATTTGATATAAAAAAATAAACAAGTTCAAATAATTTATTTTGAACAAATTTACAACATATTATATTTATACATAGTTACCTACCCAAAATGTGTGCGAAATATGCGATTGCATATTATTTACGACAAAAAACAAAATTATTGTTCTTACCCGAAATTTGATATTTATGAAAAAGGCTCTGCCAGTATTAAAGCTGAGATTTATATGATTAGATTTCCACATTTCGCGAGCATTATGCATGTAAGCTTAAAAAAGAGACCGGAAAAATCCCTTAATACCACATTACAATCTGTAAAGAAATAATGTCACTAGCTTTATGGAAAGCTCTAAATTCTTTGATATTTTAATCTACGTCACGACAGCCGCCAAGGAAAAGGTTTTTTACGCCCAACCAGATTCGGTTACCTTACCGTACAGTTCTAAACACTAAGCTCCCGCGGTAATATTATCATCATGATCTTTCAATGGGCACATAAAAAGTTTCTTTACGTACCTCTATACATCCGAAGAATTTTAACCGGTGAAAAAAAAAATTTTAAACAAACATCGCATCGCCACATAGTTCGTACAGCCTACCGGGCCACGTGATGCGCATTCCGTCTCATTCCAGCAGCACCGCATACACGAGAGCGCGTATTATATGATCAGTTGCGACGTTTGACAGAAAAATCTAAGTATATATATATATATATACTTAGATTTTAAGACTTTTTTTTTAAATTGAAATAACATCATCGGACAGCAAAATGACGTCTATATGTTTACTCAAAATCTGCTCAATAATCGCTGGTAGAAATCCTTCTGGTTCTTGCTGAAACACTCTAAATTAAAATTTTACGCTTTCAAGATGTGTCAGTTAGTGACACTGGACAGTTTGGACAGGATTGGAACGGGCAAGAATTTTGCTAGAAAACCGCCCAGGCTATAGATAGTTCAATGAAATTGTTCATTATGTGAAGAATAATTTAGATATTTGATAAATGTTGATCAATTTCACCAGAATTAAGGAAAAACAAGCACACTTATATATTGGACACTCAATTACGCCCACAATAAACTTCTTTGAATTTACTTGATCAGTGGAGCGCTCCATGGTCAAACTCTCACAAATGCACACTTTTTTATCAGCTAACAAAAGAAATACAACCAGTGATTTATCTGTAAATTCTAGTGGTAGAAAACAATTATAAGTTTTCCAGTTAAAAAGTTATTTGATTGTGAGCTGTTAAGTTGTTAATTTGAAATTCATTCTGGTTCTTAAATTGCACATTTTGCGGACATTTTGCTACGTACTTCAAAGAATTTTGAAAGATTTCAGTCTAAGGATTTTTGGCACTGGAAATCAGACATTTTGCTGACTAACCGTAAAGGATTTACAGATAAACTATTTGTTGTATTGTGATGTTCAAGGCCATTTTTGAAAGCGCACTCTGGAAACGTTCAATATTGTCAATGGTCAATAATAAACTTTGTCCATGCGCGACGAATGAAGATTTTTTTAATTCTTCAATAAGGAATCCCAGTAATTTTTTTTATCAATGTTAACCGTCTATCAGAATTAACGGTATGTTAAAAAATAAAAACTTGACAAGATTTTATAGGTAGTTAAATAAATTTTTAAAGTGAGAATTTTTGAATAACAACTCCCGCTTGAACCAATTCTGTCAACATTTTGTAGAAAACTTGAGCTAGCGCCACACGCTAGCCAGTAGCGAGATATACGACTCCCGTGCGAACTAATTCTGACAGTTACGAAATCAGCTGTTGGTGAGTGGCCATCTTCAGGCAAACGCTAGAGGGTAGCGAGCAAAGTTTACCACCTTTCAACTTTTTTCGTAGATTGTCTACAATTTGCTAGTTAGTTAGTAATACGATTACACTCATCGAGTTTACTAACAGATTTTCTCATCAAATAGTTTGTAAACTCGCTCAATGTCATCGGGGCTTTACTTAAACTAAAAAGACTCATAACAAGATAGCAAGCAAAACTGTTTGGTCTGTATCTCTCTCATCATAAATAAACCATCTCTCATGTAATCGAAGGAGATGCACGATTATGATTCCAATGATCATACAAACCGGCGTTTTAGGATGACGATGACGTCCGAATTCTTTCGACAAACATCATGCGTTTTTAGTTTATTGCTTTTTAATCAGTTTTTAAGAACGTTAAATTAATTCTAAAATTAATAATATAGAAATATAATTACATATATTATTTAGAATCGATATTTTTTGATCCACATGAACATGTTTTTTGTAAGTCAAAATATTTTTCACTCAACTTCCTTATTGCACACTGATTAAAATTTCTGAACAATCATTAATAATAAATAATAATAATTGGAAGGGTTGTATAGTATAGTACCGTTATAATTATTGATTTGATAGTTGGGAATATGTACAGTGTGTTGTATAAACGGTCTGGGGAAGTATTGACTATTGACAATATTGTCTTTATGTGCATACGACGAGCAATATATCATAGTATCAGATATAACTAAAACAGGAAAAAGACAGTTCTAGTGAGCTTGTAAAACTGCAATAAATATAAAACAGAAGTTGAGAAAGACACGTGTAGATAACAAAGCAAACAATGTGATCCTGTAAGTACTAGAATATTGCAACAATGAAAAAATATATTTAAATACATATGCAAATAATTTATCATAAAGATAAGGCACGTTGCTAATGTTTAATGGTAGGTAAATAATAAGTAAGATATATTTCAAGTTGAGAAGATGTCTACATGTTACTGGAAATAAACCTTATTTCCAATTAAACAATTTAATTAATAAAATCTGTTAACAACATACATAGTAAGATTAACCACTTTTGAAGGTTAGCATCATTAAAACATTTTGGAATGATGAAAAAAATGTTTTTAAAATAAATTAATAATATTGCATGTTGTAATGTATGTAATATTACAGGTTGTAATAACATTTCCATGAATCATACATGTCATTAATAAAATACATTAACACGTTGATAAAGTTAAAGTGATTAGATGGGTTCCATGCCAACTCAGAATGAAACCAACTCAGAAACACCTCAGAAAGGTCATTAAAAGCTATGAAAAAATAATTTTAAAATAGCCGGTAACCCTAACCTAACTTTATTTAACAATTTTTTTTAAATATATTTTTATAATCACTCTTAATGACCTTTCTGAGGTGCTTCTGAGTTGGTTTCATTCTGAGTTGTCCGGTCACCGATTAGATGTGCGGTCATAAAGGTCATCGGTGCGCGCTATGCTTTTCAAAATTGTGTAAAATCATCGTTTTCTTTTCCAACAATTATTTAAACATTACGAGTATCTCTACTCAGGAGGTCACGAGTAAAATATCTCTCTGGGCCAATGACATCTTTTAAGATGCTTTGTGGAAGGTCTTTTTAGGAAAAGGAAAGAGAGGAAGTTCTGGAAAGGAAAAAGAGGTGGGTAGGAATATGAAGGTCAATAAGGAGTGACGAACGTATTAATCCATCCCTCCCACTGCGGTGGAAGGCAAACCAAAATACCAAATGTAGCGAACCATTTGAGGTGACCTGTGTGGGTGTTGGTTATCCAATAAACAGTTCCTGGGTCGTCGGTACACACGGCCGCCTCCCAAATTGAAATTAATTAACTCCTTTTTTACATAACGTTATAATAATGCAACAATTTATTTACAAATTAATTCAAATATCCACGAAATGCTCTGATAATAAAAAGGTTACAGTTTTTATTAGAATCGTGAACCGTAAATCTTATTCCGCCTAATGTCTAATTGCCAAGTTGGTTTACACACAGCTACAAACACAATTTGCATAAGATGCCTAGTTTATGTCGCCAGAAGTTTGCCAACTTAGTTACATAATCGGTCGATTAGTATAATAATTTACGACCTAGAATTAGTTCAGTTGAACCAGAACTTTATCTTCAAGAATTATGCACCATTAATGATTGTTCTTATGGAATTTTAATAACACGGTGAGTCAGACACTAAATAATACTAACCCTTTAATTGTTAAAAATGGTTAACATATTTTTGGAGTTTTACACGAGATCGTAAACTATGTATTTAAAAAAAAATCTTGATTCAAAATTTGTGTGATCGTATTTCTTGAGAGTTAGTTAAAAAAATAGCTACCCCGATAAGTTATTTAATTTATTTTGGTACAAGAAAAATACTAAAATACTACGGTAATACGCGTTTTCATCCTCCCACAAAATGTTTCCGACAAAATATCCCTCGACATAATATCCCAAGGACAAAATATATCTCCACTTAGCTGAACTCTTTCTTATATTTTTAACAATAATTTATTGTCTTTACAGGATGTCTGTATTATTTATATCCAATTTTACTATTTTAGTACAATAAAATTTATTGTCTTTGCAGGATATCTGTAATATTTTTGACCCATTTTTTTCTTAGGTTAGGTTGGGTTAGGTTAGGTTAAGTTAGGTTAGGTTATGTTAGGTTAGGTTAGGTAAGTTTAGGTTAGATTTTAGTAGATATTTTGTTGAGGGATGTTTTGTCCGAAAGGGAATTTTGTCGGGGATATTTTGTTGGGAGATGTTCAGTTGTGGGATGAAAACGCGCGGAAACAGTTACTACGTTAACACTTTCAGATATTATATTAAATATATCATGCCTAATTATTGAATTTTTGTAGTAGTAAAAAAATATTAAAAAATTTACTCAAAATATAACTAAACAAAACACATTTTCACCGGGATAATAAAAATATTGTACAATTTAATTTATAGCATGACCAATAGTAAAATACGTACCTACAATAATAATAATAGCACTAAAAGTAAATAATTAGTAAAAATATATTTTAATCCAAGACTAAAAAGGAGGAAAACTAAAAAGTTTGCGTTTTATAAAGTTATCCAGTAACTGAATAAATAGCAAAAACAATAAAAGAAAGTAAATCATTTGTTTCCACAAATGTATGATGTACTTATTTCATTTGAGAATCTGCTCAAGGCCAGAAAGTCATTTTAAAGAGCGCACTTTCGGATGTACATATTTGAGTGTACCGGTAGTGGTTTAAATTTTCCATCACGCGACAAAATATCTCCGACAAAATATCCTGCGAACAAATTATTCTCCAACAAAATATCTACTAAAACCTAACCTAACCTAACTTAATCTAACCTTACACAAAATGTGACAAAAATAATACAGACGTCCTGTAAAGACAATAAATTATTGTCCAAAAATAGTAAAATTAGACAAAAATAATACAGATGACAATAATTATTATTGTCTTTATTCTGTATTATTTTTGCCCATTTATTTGTTAGATTAGGTTAGATTATGTTTTAGTAATTTTTTTGTTGGGGATGTTTTGTCTGTAGTATATTTGGTCGGGGATATTTTGGAAAACCCGCGGAACCGTTTGGAACATCCGCCCGTAATCCCCTCTTACCTTTCAGTCCCCTTTTTCCTAAACAGTCCCCTCTTATACCGCAAGAGACATACATAGCACACAACTTCATAATTATTTTTCTGTAAGTTTCTAATTCTCATCTGAATTCGGTGGTATCACGAATCGTTCATTTCATTTGTTACGTCACTTTGTTTTCAAATCGATACCTTTTATAACCTTTTCGATGGGTCGTCAAATCGCGATGGTTGGCATGAGAGGTTCGTTTTTATTGCGTCAGACAATGAAATATATTTTTAGGAATTGTTCTCAAAACTTCGTGTCAGCCTGCTATCTAAATGCAGCGGTTCGATATGACTACAGATATGACTTTCTAAAGTTCAACAAAGAAAATCTAAAAATTATCTTTTTACAGAAGCTTTGCAAAATTTTGCACTGGTTACATATTATAAACATGTTTGCCAATCTCCTCCCCGATAGCCTGAGAACGGACAATTGAATGAACACATTTTAAAAAATGTTAATATCAATATAAACGAGCAACATTACAAGATAAAAAATTATTCATTATAATACATTAACTTCCTTCAGTTTAGTAGGTACCAATTATCTGTAAGAAAAAAATATTTAACAATATTGTACTTTCAATGCCTAGTATTTTGTGTTGTTTTAATTACTTTATACAATTATTAAATTCAGAACATGCTTGCACTAGTGACGTTAAAATTAAATTGTAATCAATTAAATAAAGCAAAGAAACGCTAATTTGTTCGCTTTTGGGAACAACTCATATAGGTCTCATAGAAATCGCTTGGTCTACCTTACTATCATGGTAAGAAATATGATTTAAACGGCGTTAGGAATAAAAAACCCAACGCTTTATATTCAAATGTAAAAGTTAGCCACTAAACATTTAAAATGTATACCTTTATGAAACCAAAATTTCCCATAGCAATTAAAAAAAATTAATTATGAAACCTCGGGAATTCTTTATCATTATTAATTTTTTTTAAATATTCACCATTGACATGCTGAAAAGTCAATAGATGTCACATATTAAAATAAAATGGATAAAGATATATCCAGACACTATCTAGAGAGCATTTAGTTCGAGTTTGAATCTTGCAATCATACATAAAGATAGTAGCCAATAATAGATGCGTTAAGAAAATGAAGATTGTGTGGGCGGTTCTTAGTCGAAGTATGATACAGTTAAAAATGACTGAATTTGATATCGGCACCGTGGCGCAGTGGTTAGCGCGTTTGCCCGGAAAGCAAAAGGTCCTGGGTTCAAGAACCAGAGTGTCCATATCTTTTTCTGACTTTTCTGTTTCCAGATTTTCGATTGAGTTTCGCTTATATTGTCTTCATTTTTTTTTATTTTTATTAACTGCTTTAACATTAAACGATGAAAAGGTGAGGCGACGATACTGTTTATAATAGATTTGTCTAATAAAATAAGTTTGTTTTTTTTTCGTTATCGAGCCATTTTAAAAACTTTTGGTGTTTGCATTGAAAATATCTATATTTCAAAAATTACACGTTTATTTCCAATTACAAAATTATCACCATTCAAAAACAGTTTTTAGTTTTCGAATATGTTCAGAAATATTTCATTTATTGGAATTTTATTGCAAAGCGGAAATATTATGCTGACAAAACATGTCCGAGGTCTGATGGGTTAAAAATAAATAAATAAAACGAGATCACACCAATGGATGATATTGTTTTACGTGGCAATTTCAGTTAATAAAGTGAAATAATATGTAACTAATATTTATATTTTTGAAACTGATAATTCATGGTGGAATTTCATTATGATAATATAATTTTAAAAATATTAAACTTATTTCCATTTTTGTTTATTTGACCGTAACCGATTTCAACCTGTTAAAGCCATCTTCAGACTGGTACAAATTATTCATAACCCATGGTTTATATACACAAAGTATGGGACTTCCTAACAATTGTAAGAAAACCCATATAATTTAATAAAATCCCTCTGCCCCTCCCCCATATTTATTAATAATTTGTACCATACTGAAATCGGTTACGGTCAAATAAATTAAAGTGGAGTTTAAAATTTGTTTTATTATATTATTAAATTGTAACTGCCTGCAATATTAAAATTAACTTTAACCTAAAGCTGTAATTTATTTATTAATTTTCAACGCCCTGGTGGGCTTTTACATAACAAATTTATAATATAGAGACAGTTTTTAAATAAAAATGATAAACTATAAAAAAGAAAACTAGTAAACATCATATTATGAAAGGTAGGTATACAGATAAATTTAAGGAAAGATAGTGCATTACAATAAAGGAGAAAGTTTCTAAGTTGTAAATGGCATAGAAATAAACTAGTAGGTATGTTAGTAATTACAAAATTTACAGGTGACTGATTAATTGTGATGAATAATACATGACAAAATGCAGGATACATAAAAAGAAAACGATAATAAGTTTTTACATTGTGGATTAATATAGAAATACACAAATATATGCAATATACCCTCTCTATGATGCTCCTTAAATATCAAAATATTCTACATAAAAATATTGTTCAGATATTTCTTGAATAACGGTAAACTTGTATTAAATACATCGATATTTGAGGTGATTTTTTTCCCTAGTGTGTGGAGTCGAGAAATAGGTGCATGTATGTGCGAGTTCGTTCAAGAATTATTGTTGCAGAATAATATGTTTTGCCTTGTTTCTCGATTAGGTATTTTTAAATCAATGAGATGTAGGAGTTCGCAACAATCTAATTCGGAGTGAATAATTTTAAACAAAAATGTTAGGTCGTTTATTTTTCTTCTGTTTTCTAGGGAATGAAATTTAAGTGTATTTATAAAGATGTGTAGTTAATGTGTTGAATAGATATGTGTAACTTGAAGTTAATAAATCTTAAAAATTTGTGTTGCACTCTTTCGATACTTCTTATATGAATTTGATAATATGAGGATCAAACTATGGAATTGTATTCTAGATTTTTGTAATATAGATTTTTATAACTTCCAACCAATTTCGAAGTCTTTGATTGTTCTGATTATAAATCCTAGTTTTTCATGCCTTTATTAATTATTTGTTAAATGTGGTTTATAAAATTTAATTGCGTATCAAAAACAGCTCAACAATATGCTTGCTTTCATGCTTAATAAGAAGAACAACATTTTAATAAGACATTAATAGTTAAAATAAAAGTATTGTGGCAACAATTAAATTATATTATTCAATAAAAAAAAACGAAATCAGAACATGGAATCTAATTCATAAACAAAATAATAATATTCTAATATTTTAAACTCAGGGTCGTGTTTAGCCTAAGAGAAACTAAATAGTTAGAAACTAATAAAATCAACCGATAGCTTGTCGCGTTTTAAAATAAAATCAAATGTTTTTAAAAAGATCATCACTAAATCTATTAAAATAGTAAATCTATTAAACTCAAAACTAAAAGCTCACGGGTCAACAGAGATCCACCGAAGTACGTGTCTTACCTCGTCGAAACAAACGTCCAGCTTCTCTGACTCCTATTCGAAACTGTTTGGAAAAATTAGTATGTTTTATGTAACAGAAGAATGCAGGATTCCATTTGTTCTAATTTGTCTTTCCAATTAGGAATTTAAATCATTCAAATTAATGTGTGGCAACCGACTTAATGACTGGGTGCTTACTTAGCATTATAATTTCAAACAGTTACAAAGTATATTGAAGTGTTCAAAACAAACATTTTCACCAACATATTTCAAGAGTTTCCTCTCTAAAAATGAATACATTACGTTACCACTCAGTTACGTCGGTCAGTATATCTTAGTCATGATTTGTGCTCGACGAAACGACCAGATAAGATATTTCAGTTAGAAAAAAAAACATTATTTTTAGCACGTAGCCTCTTTCCCCACTAACCGCTTGAAACATCTGGCCCAGGTTTAAGACAGCCTCTCATCACATGATCATAATAAACCTACTAAATCTTGAACAAGGAAGCGAAAAGCTAGATACAGAATGAAAAGGGAAAAGAGAGACAGAGGCGTTTTACTTAAGTAATCGCATTTTCTTTGACTCGCCCTTAAAAACAAATGTGACGTTTCATCTTTAACCCAAGTAATAAATCAGTACGTATCTCTGGAAGTTTGCCTCTTATTCTGTTGTTAGCTCCCTCTTTTCCTACATATTCTTTGAATTTTGAAGGAGTTCGAGAAAGTTTTCTTTTTTTCTTCTTGACTTCTTAAAAATGTTAAACTATGTGACTTTTTTAAAGAGGGTGGATTTGCAGAATTGCTCTTGGAAATACATTAAATTGAGAAAGTTTAAAAAAAATTTAAACAGAACTTAAAAAGATTTTTTTTTTCTGAAATCTAATCAAATCAAAGTGATTATCAAAGTAAAACTTGTTCTGATATTCTGTGAAATGTTGTTTATTGTGGGTATATAAAATTCTCTCGTTGTTCAATGAAAAAGTGTGCGATGTTCCTGTAAAAATATTTGATTACAATAGTAGCATGATTGTGGAAAGTGGATTTTAAACTTTGGTTACAACTTTTCCCGACCTAATTTGGTAGGTAATTTATCATGTATTTTCGGCAAATTTAAATAACAGATAAATTTCCGAAAACTTGCATTTGAGCACCAAAAAACTAATATATAATTTCAATTTTGGAAGCGGGTATGGAAACCGCCGCCCCGGGAACCATTTATTGGATAACCAAAACCTATGCCACAGGTCACCCAAAGTGTTTCGCTACGTTTGGTGACTTAGCAAGGGTGCCCGAGTTCATTGGGTGAGGATTGTCTAGGTCTTGGCGGTACATGGTTGAGGGAGACTGCATGAGGTGAGGTTTGCCCAGGTTATGGCGGCGGATGCATCTGACACTTCTCTTGGATTAACTCTTCTGTACCTCTGTAATATAGCAAACGTAATCTAGGTAGATATATGTTTTTTGATAATCAAAAAACAGTGATTTTTCAGAATAACTGAGTTTTGGGAAAAACAGCGAATGTTGATCATTATCATTAAATATAAGTCCTAAATAGTCCTGCGTGAAATCTGTTTAAATGAACTCTTTCTTTTTTTTTAATTTTTACTTTGAGTTTAAGTGTCGTTTTCTACCGCTTGTGTGAAGAATTCACGGAACCGGAAGCCAATGATTGGATAATTATTGGATAATAATTGGCTTCTGGTAATATTCTAGTAATGCTTTACTCCTCACTAGACAGAAGTACACTGGAATTTGCATCGCCTGTCTGGAATCCCAAATACATCCAATACGTCAATAATATAGAGCGCATACAAAATAAATTTATTAAGTTTCTCGGTTACAAATACAACAATAATTATATCTGCACTCTTCAATCCCTGAAATCCAGGCGAACGGTAGCTGACATGACATTTCTCCATAAAATAATATATAACCAAATAGACCCAGAACTTCTATCCCACATAAATTTAAACATTCCATCTAAAAGAACTCGCCACACCAACCTTTTTTTACACAACCAGTACGAATGCTGCAGCCAACTCCCCCATTTCGCGCATCCTTCAAAGATTCAACTCAATTCAAAAAACCACAAATACCGATATATTTTTTGATTCCCTCTCTCTATTTAAGAAAAAAATTTCTAACACACTGAATTCGCACACATAACACACACATCCACACACCTCTTCTTTAATAATTTACTAACTTAATTTAGGTAAAATGTATAATTTATCACATAAAAACATAAGTATATAACAGCGACATGTCATTGGTACCAATTATTGAGTTAAATTCTATAACTTTGGAACTATTTTCTACTGTGTAATTATGGACTGTTTGTTTCTGCAAAAATAAAATTAATAAATAATGAACACCAATATCGTAGGTCACACCAAATGGTTCATTACGTTTGATGACTTAGCAAGGGTGGCCAGATATATGGGGGGAGGTTTGTCTTGGCGGCGGAAGCATCTGTCCACGTTTTGCGTGGCGGGCCAGATCAGGAGAGACTGATTTAGGGAGAGCATTTTTTTATTCATTGCTTTGAATGGTTACCACTTGTGAATTTTTTTATCACTATGCTAGGCTCATACCCGTATTATGGTGGTCGATTGGTAGTGGTCGATGTCATTTGGCCTGTCTAGTAGGACTCGACCCATCGCATCGACTTCCACCGCAGTGGGAGGGATGGATTCATACGGTCATCACTCCTGGACCCACTGAACCCCAGATTACTACCCACCCCTCATACCTTTTTCCTTCTCAGAAATTCCTCTCCTTCCTTTCTTTTAAAAGACCCTCTAAATGACATTCCCAAATATTGCATGGGCACTTCTTTTATTATTATTATTATTTTCTCAGCTCCTCCGTTGTGGAACTATTATAAAAAAAAATCGTTGTGCAGTTTACAAGCGGTAGAAGCGAAACTTTACCAAAACAATCTTGTACTTGAACCGAAACATGAAAAGTGAGGTCATAATCAAAGCGATCAATGAGCGCAGACCTCGCGTAATTTCCGTTTCATATCTCAACCAATAGGAGCCTTTAAAAGTGACATGATGATCAAAGCGGTCAATGAGCGCAGTTGATGCGTAGCAGTAGTCGTCATTTCCGTTTCATCTGAAATCCAAATCACAGCGGGCTATAGAAATTTCACTTAAAAAATGGGAATAAAAAAGCGATGGATATCTTTCCGGTAGTCCTAATCCAGATAAGACATCTGAAATATTTTTATAGGTGTATTACAAACTGTACCGATTTTCAAATAAAATTACGATTTTAATAAATCATTAATCGTGAAAATTTAAATGTAAAAAGTTGAATTTTACTATTCCGCATTTGTAAACCAAGACTTAGTCTCACAAAACAGAAGAAACAGTCTCAAAATCTAGGGTATATTATAAATATCCACCGAATAAAAATGTATGAATATTCCAAAAATTATGTAAACTTACCGGTAAAGATGGAAAATTTTTAAACCAGTTTCAGAATTAGAATTTAGAATAGAGAACTCCAGTCCAATTTAATTTTTTTTAATGAATAAAGACCTTCAAACTTAAATAACTGCATATTTATTTTTATAGTTAGTTTTAATAGTTAAAATAATTGTCAAAGTTTTAATTTTTCAAGACCCCCTGAAAATCACCGTATCTATGGTGGATTGTGTGACGTCATCACTCATCGATATTTTTATTTACTTTCAACAGGTGTTGTCATTTTGAATGATAATTATACGGAAGAAAGATGATACTATTCGATAAGTTAGAACATTATTTAGGTGGAATTATTTATTCATAATATTATATTTATTATATTATTATATTATTATATTGTTGAATATTATTACGGGAGAGTGGTATAAAAATTGTTTGAAATCATTATTTTTTTAGCTTTTAAAATCAATATTATCAAAAACGAAGAATTACCCACAAAAGTGTAGGCAAACGATAACAGCTGATCGATTGCGGCTATTTTGATTCTACTCCATGGCCAAATTTTGGCCTATGTAGCATTATGATATAGTATATTTAAACTTTTTTTTCGTACAGTTTAAAGTTTTTCAATATTTTAAATAATAGAGATACCTCTATTTTTGATACTGAATTATTTAGGCTTAAATATTGTTTCAATAAACACAACAACTAAATCTCTATAAACAGTATGAAATAACGAATAACATGAAATGTTGTTAATACTTATGGTTTTGTCATACCTACATACCCTACATAATCAATTTTCAATACAATGACTGGTGACGCGTGACGTCAGCACTAACCATTCAGTAATGCCAACTTTATAGTGTGTTTTGACGAGAGGTTTAAAAATGCACTTTTTTATAATTTTTTAAGAACTCTACGTTTAATATTATGAAATAAAACTTATATATTCAGAATCAGCGTTCATTGGTCTTTATGAACATATTTTTTTAAAGCCATAATATTTTTCACTGGAGTTCCTTATTGTCACTGAAAAAACTATGATGCCAACTTTATCTGGCAACTACATCTTGATTAAAAAACTTATTCTTTCCTATAACACCATATTTTTGATTCGCTAAATTTTATTAGTTTTTTATTTCACAATCTATCAAAGGTATCAAAAAAGGTAAATTTTCTTAGAAGACTAAGACGTAAATTAAATAGAAACACTACGGAGCTCATTTATAAAACTATCGTTGCTCCACATTTGGACTACTGCTCTACAATGTTATATTTGGCCAATGAAGGAAGTTTTAACAAACTAGAAGTTAGACAAAACAAAGCTATGAGATGTATACTGGGGAAAGGCAAATACGCAAGGATTAATCAAATGAGAGAGGAGCTAAATTGGATTCCAATAAAAAAGAGACTTCTATTTAACGTGTTAATTTTTGTGCAGAAAATTATGAAAAACCAAATGCCAAAATTCTTTAAGGATGAAATTGTTTTTAATAGAGACATTCATAATTACGAAACAAGAAATATAAACAGAGTTCGATTGCCACAAATGAAGAAATCAAAATCACAGAACTGCCTAATGTACAGAGGACTAAAGATGTATGATGAAATGCCTGAAAGTATGAAGAATGAAGAAAGAATGAATGTATTTAAAAAGAAATGTTATGCTTACTGTAAAAATATTTAAATTTATCAAATTAAATGTTACATTGAGTTTATTAGTTTATATTCATGTAGTATAAACTAACTAAATAATAAAAAATAAAAATAAAAATAAAATAAAAAATCTACGAGTCTACAATCTAATCGACTTAACGGTAATATAAATCGAGACATTAATAATTTTTCCTTAGTTACGTGTAATATTGGTTCGAAATCGATCAGATTGGTTTCATATTGTATTTTATTCGCTTATTTATTAACTCCAGTCGGTGTATTTATTTATTGTGAAACGAAAACGTTACTGGAAAGCTTTATGCTTTTATTTGTGTTTCTGATAAGGAATTTTTCCGATTAAGACGCGATCGAAAACACATAAACTCGAGTAAGTCTCGCCTTTATAAATTCTAACAGAAACGGATACATTAATGAAAAAAATGAGTATATTTTAATCTTATGTTTCTTTTATAGGCTGGGGTACTCGGAACTCACTCCACACAATATTATTTTACTCGTGACATTCAGATTTGTCCCATTTCGTTACCATTCTTATGCCAGTAGAAATAAAAGAAGATATTAGTTGCAGATAGGAGAGATTTTTGTATTCTTAATCTGTACTTCAGAAGAAATTAGCAGTTTATGTAAATGACATGGGTAACTAATACATAACGCTATTACTTATTTATTTTCGCAAAACTTATTTCAAGACGATAAAATTCTGAATTATTTGTTTATTAAGAGCCTTTGTCATCTTTGAAGATGCTGTGAGTAGGATCTTTTTGAGGAGAGGCAGGAGTGAACACGGTTCTTAAAGAGACCCATGTTGTAGGAGGGAGGAAACACAGAGGCCGGCAAATCGTTCCACAGCCGAGCTGTTGAACTCAAGAACGGGTCGTAGAAACGACCCGTTCTTGTCAATAATGTCAACCATGTGCAAATGTTGGGCGCGTGTTTGGCGTGTTTCCCGACTATGCACCGGTGCCCGAGGGGATCAATGAGCATCTTTCATTGTAATACCGGTAGAAATGACAGCATTCCCACCTGACGCCTGTGCTCTAAACATTGCAATCCGTTTGTTAAGTTAGGAATCAAATGGACCGCCCGTTTCTGCACAGATTCGAGGATTTTTTAAAGATGTTTTTGGGCTCCAGACCAGAGGTGGCTGCCAAATTAAACCATGGGGCGCACTTGCGATTTGCACAGGGTTAGTATCTGCGGGCCCTGTACAGTACGCCCAGTTTCTGAGATGCTTACTTAACTCTGGCTTCAGTGAAGCCTCCGTACCTGAGCTGGTCACTTAGAGTTACACCAAGCATATCGATGGAGGTCCTGTTCGGAAGATTGCTTCCGTTGAAGGAGACTAGATTTTCATTACGATCCCTTTTAGACAAGGGATGTCGAAAGTGAAAAAAATATCCATATATCGATGTATCGATATTTATTAAAATATCAATATCGATATATCGGTCAAATTTTCAAATGATTTTGAGTTTTTAAAATAAAAGTGTATTCAGCTCAATATTATCAATAGTCCTTTTTATACACAATGTGCATTATTTTAATTTACAAAAATCTCAATAAAAAATAAGGTATTTTGATCAGTATTCATTTTTATTAGGTAATAATTACAAAAATATCAAAAACTGAAAAGCTGTCTTCTAACTTATATGTAATCTGAGACGCTTACAAAGTTTGTCTGCGTTTGTAACATTCTATTGGTGTATTAATCTGTCAAAAAGGACTTCGTGTTTGAAACAAGGTATAGTCAACAATCATAGACAATTGGGAACCAACACATAGGAGGGGGTTAGAAAAAAATAGCATACGTTTCTATGTATGTGCCTACACATACGAGAGAGTATTAGTGATCACAAATACTAATGCATGGACAATAGATTTGTAAGCTATTAACAGTTAAAATTTCAACCGCCAGATGTCATGACCCAACACAGTTACTTTTTTTCCGTTCGTTCCTATACGGTTTTGGATTTTAGTGACTTTAGTTACATAAATAAATAAAAATATTGTTTTTGATACCATTTTCGATATTGGATATGTTGTATCGATATATCGGATCAAAATATATGGGCTAAAAATATCGATGTATTGATTTAAAAATATCGATACATCGATACATCGATATTTTTTCAACAAGCCTATTTTAGACGTAATAAGCCAACTTTGTAACATTAAATTCGACGAGGTTATTCTTACCCCAAGAGGAAACACTCTCGAGGTAACCGTCCATTCTTTGCTTCAAAGCCCTCTAAGCCATTAGGGTTTTGTGCCCTTTGTACATTGGTACAAAGTAGTACATTACAGTACATTGATAGGTAAATTAAATTTAATTATTTTATTATTTAGTACCTTTAATGTAAGTCCTTAGAATATCATATTATGCAGTAATGCCAGTATTACCTCGTTGGATCGTACTCCTATTTTGGATATTCTCTAAAGACGGGTCCATTGCGCGGGCAAACGCCAGACTTTTGCTTTGACAGTCCCATAACACAACATAAATGTTTGAAAATTTTTGTAGTGTTTGAGCTTCCCGTGTTCGGCGTTTGAAGGACTTTCAAACAATTAATTAGGGTGAAGTTCGCGCAGTTCACACAATTTGATAACTGGTCTGGAATACGGACGTCCACGCGTACGCAATACTTAAAGTTTGCGTTTCTTGCATGTCCTAAGTTACTATTGAATTGGAGATGCACAGATATTTATTTATTAGGAAGAATTTAGAGTGCGTGAATAACTACGTAGCATCAAAAATAGAATAAATTTAAATTGGTCAATTTCTCCCGTGTCTCTGAGACAGATTTATAAATTAATATTATTATTTCAATAATCATCCATTACGACAGTGTGTTTATTTAAAATCCTTAATAATTATTAGATCCGCGCAGTTGATAAACAAAAAACTTGACGTTTGACGTTTATCGTTTACGTAAATGTTAAAAAATTTCCGACAAATATCAATTATTGCACCAATAACATTACCTATATTAATGTCATTGTATTGCACGACCTAAAGTTACTAGAATTTAGAGTGCGGAAACATTTACGTCAAAAACAAAATAATTATAAATATTTGATATTATATTACAATTTTATTATCAAATATTTTGATTATTATATTATATTTAGGTATAATAATATTTTTAACTCGTGATTATGCCCGCTCATTGCACATAACCGCAAATAAAAGGCCGTTCCGTTAATTCTTCACACACGACCGCATTGCACGGCATCGCGCATCTTCTGTCAAAAAATGAAATCTCCCCCCCCCGCCGCCCCCGCCTGCCTTCCCGCTTCACCCGGGATGGGATGTTTAAGTTTTGTTTTTGTTTTGTTTTCCGCCGAACACGGGAAGCTCAAACACTACAAAAATTGGCAAACATTTATTGAATGTTCTTGACCTTGACTGTCAAAGCAAAAGTCAATCTGTGCATCCAAAACAGCTGGACTAGTTTATTCAAGAAACACAATATAACTCACTATAGGTACCTACTCTATGGTCACGTAAATAAATATTTTTAACTTTAATTGTCCATAGAAGCGAGGCTAGCAGTCGACGATAGAGTGCTGGTACCTGATGAAATTGGCAGAGGTAGGATGAAAGTTGACTGAATGCTGTATAAATGAGATTCCTGAGGCGTAAGTACGGTAAACCATGGATGGTAAACTACGGTGAGAAATGTAGAGATTCGCAAAGAATGCAAGATGTGAGCGTATTTAGTAAGAATCAGAGAGGGACGCTCGGACGAGGAAAAGAGTATAAGGAGAAAATATATGACGAAAACGTGAATAGTAGAAAAATTTGGAGACGCCCAAGGAAGATATGCCATCTTTCTCGGGCGAATGGGAGTTAATCGGATAGGTAAAATCTATTTAAAATCTGTTTAAAAGCGAAAGAATATTCGATTCAAGCCGTGGAACGCTCGGTAACTAACACTTACAATTTGGGAGGCGAATATGGGTACCGCCGCCCTGGGAACCGTTTATTGGATAACCAATACCTCTGCCATAGGTCACCCCAAGTGGATCGCTATGTTTGTTCATTTAGCAGGGCTGCCCGGGTTAATGGGATGAGGTTTGTCCAGATCTTGACGGCGGATGCGTCTGCCCACCAGTTGCATGGCAGGCTGGATCGGGAGAGAATGGTCGAATGAGACCCTTCAACTGCTCCAGCCGTACTCTCTCGGAACATCGCCTTGCGCCGCAGCGGGATAGTTTGGATTCAAACATCCGACACTCCTGGACACTGACTCCCAGATTCCTACTCGCCCCTAATACCCTCTTCCTTCTCAGAACTTCCTCTCCTTTCTGTATACATTCGAGTGTCAGTTGTAATAACATATCTTATGATTTTATGTACTGTAGTGTTTCAGAACTACTACTAATAATATATCTGAATTTACCCACCTATACAGATTACCTACATATTAAAAGTTTAAAATAAAAAAAAATATTCATCCTAGACTTGCACAAAAGTCAATAGATGTCGCATATTAAATAAAATTGATAAAGATTTATCCAGACACTAACTTGATAGCATTTGGTTCGGGTCTCTTGCAATCATAGATAAAAAAGATAGCATGGGTGGATGAAGATAATGTGGGTG
The DNA here is from genome assembly GCA_929108145.2 of Limnephilus rhombicus. Classification (NCBI taxonomy): domain Eukaryota; kingdom Metazoa; phylum Arthropoda; class Insecta; order Trichoptera; family Limnephilidae; genus Limnephilus; species Limnephilus rhombicus. The sequence continues at coordinate 28,152,490 of OV815277.1, read as the reverse complement.
GTTCTTAGTGGAAGTATGATACAGTTAAAAATTACCGAATCAGATATCGACACCGTGCAGTGGTCAGCCCATTTGCCCGGAAAGCAAAAGATCCTGGGTTCGAGTCCCAGAGGTGCAAATATATTTTTCTATTTCCAAATTTTCGATAGAATTTCGCTAATATTGTCTTCATTTAATTAATTATAAACAACCTTTATATTATTTTTTGTAATGAAGTTTTTATACTAAAGCATTTTAATGGAAATCCACGAAGTTCTAACATTTAAAAATATGTATTAACAGAAGTGTTGCGGAATTGTGTAAAAGACTACCTACCCCATTATGAAATAAAACTATAAATGAAGTGGCGCATCAATCTGTGAAAAGGTTAAGATTCGCAAGACTGAATGTCAAGGACGAAAGAATATAAAAGATAAAGATTGTCTGAATTTGGTCAGTAAAATAAAAGGGATTGAATCTGATAGATGGGCCAAGAGATTGCTTTTTGATTCTTCATATTGATTTATCTGCATCGTCACTCTGCAAGTAATAAATTGAGACACTGTGATGGACTCTCTGAAACGGGGTTTTTTGTTTTATTGCTTATTCATTTGATAGTTTTGATCATAAAAAGAGTTTTAGGTTTCGATGTCTGTTATGTCTGTCGACGTGGGCACTACTATTTTGGTTTGTTTTCAAATATTTGAGGTCTCATACTTTGATACAAAATGTTATGATTTAAGGCTTGTTAAACTTTTTTATTTATTGAGAAATTCCATTCCAAAAAATAGACTTCGTTATTTTTGCATTGAAATAAAGTAAGTGGTTGATCCAAAATCATTATTATTTTGAATTCTTTGAAAACCGGTATCTTTAAGATGAAAAAATATGGTAAGCCGTTTTTTTTTATATTAGTTCTACACAGGAGGCTCTCAGGAAGAAAAATTCCCTCAGTGCCTATGTAATCTTTGGGGATGATGTGTAGAGGGTCTATTTAGGGAAAGGAAGAAAAGGAAGTTTTGGGAAGGAAAAAGGTATCAAGGTAGGGTAGGAATCTGGAGGCCAATGTGTCTAGGCGTGACGGACGTACGAATCGATCCCTCCCAATACGAGCGATGGGTCCTTCAGAATCCAGCCCGCTATGCAGTAGATGGACAAACGCGTTGGCCGCCAAGATTTAGACAAACCTCACCCCATGGACCCGGGCCACCCTTGCTAAGGCCGCAAACAAATTTTACCAAAAAATAAATGGTTTCCGGGGCGGCGGTACCCATATGGGCCACCCAAATTGCAGGTTTATTGCAGTTTACATAATAATGTATGTAGGTACTAAGTAATATTATATCTACTAATATGCATAGTAATGTACTGAGTGAAAAGTGTAAGATTATATCTGAAAATACACTAAACTAATAATGCTAATCTGTGAACAAGTCCACAGTTCTATGACGTAGACTTAGCACAAAAAGTACACTATGTTTGATGACTTAGCAGGTGTGCCCGGGATCATGGGGTGAGGTTTGACTAACCCCCAAATTCCTACCCACCCCTCAAACCCTTTTCCTTCCCAGAACTTTGTCTTTTTCCTTTCCTAAAAGGACCCTCCACACAGTATCCCCAAAGGTGACATAGGCCCTGAGGGAAATTATATTCCTCAGGGCCTCATGTGTGAAGCTAATGCAATTTGTGTATGCAAACCATGTATTTAACGTAGGTAATTTTATAAATATTTTTAGACCTGTAGCTACCATAATATTGAAACAATGCCGATAAATAAGTACAAATTGCACACTTGAAATATGTTCATGGAAGAATTTTGATATATGAAGATATTTAATCAATTGCACCAAAAGAAAGGAGAAATTGAGCTGACTTTTCGCATTCACAAACGTCTACGGTGACACTTCTATCGAATTTGCTCTTCTGTACCTCTGTAATATGACAAAATGGACATGTAGGTATTACTACAAGTTTAATTTTGAGAGGTTACATAATATCACCGTACAATGTACTTAAATGCAAAGTATTATTTCTGGTTTATTATTTTCTTTTTAATAACTTTTTACTTAACACTGTGTACCATTATTTTAAACAACTACTGGAAACTATTATTTCTGTATTGATTATTATCACCTTTTTGATAATTTTTTACAACATGCTTACACCATATACCTACTATAATTGTTTAATTACCACTTGATTTATAATCACATAATCATTAACCAAATATTAACTAAATATCATTAACTAAATATTATAAATGGAACTCTTAACTGGTTTAAATTATATTCACTATTTTATTTACAATTACTTTAAACACAACTGTATGCTTCCTAAATAAATATAAATAAATAAAAAAAAACTTCAAAAATCATCTGTGACTTTACAGAAAATCATCATGGATCAGTCATGGGATCAGCCAACTTAGTTAATGTTATTTTCCTCAGAAAAGGAAAGACCGTTGACCATTATCAGCAAATATATTCATTTCGTTGTCTGTGCTCTGCATTAGTCCTGCAGTCCAATTTGTAAAAAATTCACGAAACCAGACAACATTTTCTGGATAATCAATACATCTGCCATAGGTCACCCCAATTCGCTACGTTTGGCGACTTAGCCCGGGTTCGGAGGTTAAGGTTGGTCCTAGGGAAGCACGCGTCTTCCAATTTAGGTACTTCTTGACGGGTCGGATCAGTGAAATTATTTTCCTCAGTGCCGCCTGTGTTGAGCTAATTTAAGAAAAAAACAAGTTCCTATTTATCACTGTAATAACTTATTAAGAAATTATTTTAATTGTCATTTGCAGAAATGATAAGATATAATTTATTTAAATATATATTTTTGAACAACTAAAATTTAGAAATCGAGGATTAAATTAGAGAACCTGATCTTAATTGTTTTAGCCTATTAACCTTAATACTTAGAAAGGTATAAACTTGACTTTAATTGCGTATAAAATAATAAAATCGCGAAAACTTCTTAAATTATTTTTATATTGCGTAAAATAAGGCAAAAAAGCAAATATAAGTGTGCCAAGGATGGAAGGAAAATTTGAAGACGTGAAAAATAATGATTATTGTAGTATATAACGGTACATCATACCTGTTTACGATGAAAATATTCAGGATATGTGAGGAAATAGAGTTATCTTCCTGACCTACTTACGAAATTCGATACGCACGAGTGTGTTCCTTCGCAGATGTTGAAAAGAAGAGAAGATAGGTGGTAGCCTGGCTACGGAAGTATTCTAAACTCCCCCACTTAAATCTTACAACTTCTGGAAAGGTAGGGTAAATGGCAGAGTATTTTTATTACATCGAAGGCTAATTTATCCGATTTTCATAACCAGTTCATAACAACCATTTGAGAGTTGTTTTGATGGTCTCGTGGTTGAGTAGTTAGATTTTTGACTCCTTAGATCCTTGCCTACGAGTACGGAGGTCACGAGTTCGAATCCGTAGTTTTTCATAATGTGTTCGTAAAATAATACATTTTATTAATATTATAAAGGCGAAAGTTTGAATGGATGATGCTCTTTCACGCAAGAAATACTGAATGGACTATAAAAATTCTTTCACTAATGGAAAGGCACTTTATTTACGAGTAATATAAGCTGTATAATATATTGGTAAGCTCTGACGTTAGGAATAAGCTCTGGCATTATGAAATTATTTATTATACGTTTATTGTCCAGACGAAAAGCAAAGCGTTGCTTGGTAACTATAAGTATTTATTTGACGTGCGCTGTCATTTTGTTATTTGTTTTGGTTACTATGGAGATTACTTTGATTGTTAAATTTACACTAATCTGTACTAATATTATAAATGCGAAAATGCGTTGTTACGCTTTAATAGGTAGCACGCGAACTGTTTGAAAAATGAATGTAACGGGAATGGCGGGAGTAGCGAGGGGGGGTTTGGGGGGAGTGAAGTGGGGATAGGGAAGGTGGAGGAGGCGGAGTGGGAACCCCCCTCATACTATGCGAGCGAAGCCGGGGACAAAAGCTACTAATAATATATTTATGAAACGTTCCAGAGTTGCAGATACCTTTCTCATCGTCCTGGTGGAAGATCATCATTTTGAATCGAAACAATGCTTGAAATTGTTTTGATCAGATCTGAATAGCCTGGTACTTTTCCTCCTTCCTCTCCTCCATAGCCTTCCACGCCCCCTAATATTTATTTTTTATACACTTTTTCGTACGCCCATGTGGCTATTAAATTGGGTAGATGAAATGTTTACAATTTCAGTAATATACAATAGTATTAAACCGACAAAATGACAATGATTATAATAAACACATATTCATAACAGAAATATTATTCTATCATAAGAAAATTGTTGTTTAACTACTTGAGCGACAGATCAATTTAAAACTTTTTCCTCGGATAGCTCGAGATTTTTTCAATATTTTCCGCCCACATTAAAACAATCATACCTTAACTTAATAATTCAAATAAAGTATGAATGCATCTAGGGAAAATTTGCCTAAAACTGGCAGCAAAGCAATCCGCGGTATTTTAAATAGTGCCTTTTTGTGGCAAAAGCGCTACAGTGGTTAATTGTGTGTTTTAAACAATGAATTTATTTTATTAAAAACGTCGATCATGTATATTCGTTTTCTGAACTATGTGGGCGAGGAATTAGCGAATTTTTTACTTAATTTGTTTGTGAACGATATTGTAATAGGTTCTAATGCCTAGAGTGTCCAGCACGTACTCTTAATTTGATTAGACTCAGGCGTTCGCATTAGGTTTATGCTGTACTTACATAAAAATAAAAGAATTTATGTATGGTTGAAACTTGCAATCATACATAAAAATAACAGCCAATAAAAATTTGCCTTAAGAAAATAAAGATAATGTTGATAATTCTTGCTCGAAGAATGGTACAGTTAAATATAACCGAATCGGATAGAGACACATTAGCTTAGTTGGTAGAACACTGACCCGGCAAGTCATAGGTCCTGGGTTCTAGTCCCAGATATGACCGTACGCTTTTCTGATTTTTCTGTTTCAGATTGAGTTTCGCTAATACTGTCTTCAATATTTTCATTGACGATTCCGGCAGTTACTGCTGTGCGGATTTTACAGATTTTAACGTATTTTTGTAAAGGCTGTCCTTGACAGATTGCAAACAATCCTTTACGATAGAGAAAGCTATTTATATAAAGCAGATTGTCTGTGGTGAGCGGCGGAGGGACGGAGAGGCGGCGGTCACTGGGCGGGTGGAGTTCATTTGATTTTACGAGATTGATGAAATTTTGCACACTTGACCTTCAAAATGAGAGAAAGGTCACTTTCAACATGAAATTTCGAATACATCTGCAAAAAGACTGGACAACGCTCAGGACCTTAGCTAGTCTATCATAAAAAAATCAGAGTGTGCAATTCACACGCGATAGAAATGAAACCTTCAGAAAACTAAAGTGGACAACACTGGGGAGATTATGAAGCATCGCACAAAACGGAGACCGATTATACTCTTTCATTATCTCGCAGGCTAAATCCTGTAGATGTATGTGTTTGTCTCTTTTAGTGTCGATATTTTTCGTTCCATCGAGTTTCAAATCACATCGGTGCGAAGTTTTCATTTAAAAAAATCAAAATATGCAATTCACGCGCGGTAGAAGCGAATCTTTCAGAAAACTAAAATAGAAAAGAGTGCGGAGAATACAAAGCAATGCACAAAGGGGAGACCGATTGGCTACGAAGCACCGCACAAATAGGAGACCGATTATACTATCTTATTCTCTCGCTAAATCCTAAAGATGTATGTGTTTGTCTCTTTATAGTGTCGCCATTTTTCGTTTCATTGAGTTTCAAATCACAACGATGCTAAAGAAGTTTTCACTTCAAAAATCGTATTGCACTACATTTTTTCCGTGAACAGCATAAATGATATAGAAAAAAATTCAACGAATACTTCAAACATCTCCGTTTCCACAATTTTGTTTTATGTTGTTCGGTCGTTTTCATGCCACACTCACACAACACGCGGATCTATCTTTTTTTATTTGATTTATACTTTATATAAACGTAAAATGTTATTCCACCTTCATCCCTTTGTAGCCTTATAACCAGACATTTGAAAGCCGCATTGCAACGCTGAAGCGTGTCGGATCAAAGGTCGGGCCTGAATGGGGTGTGATTGGATATTATTAGATGAAAAGGCGGTAAAGCAATTTGCTTTTTTAACCTGACACGTCCTTCAGGTTCGTAAAGTGGCGTATCCGGGAAAAAACTGAACAAAATTAAATTTTAAAAAAACTTTATAAGTCATCATTAAATTGTGTCCCAACTAGTACCAACAAATGTAGAATCAGTGGGATCATGAAATATTGAATTCCTAATAAAATGATTGGTGTATGTTTTGAGGCTAAAGGGAGTAAGGATGATAATATGAAAATTGGGGGTGATTTCAAGGTACCCGGCTCTACAAGTTTGGTCACTAGCGTAATGTTCTTCAGTCACTGGCTTGTGTTCTCACGGCTATCGGTATTTAACCATCCAACGAGTTACAAGGTCTGACCAGACCTTTTCGATTTTGAAAGTTGCGTTTTTTTCTGGCTTGTTAGCACGACACGGTTTCATAACTTCGTCAAGATCTGTAAGGCAAACGCAACGGGTGCAGAAACAGCTTTATTTCGTGATAGAATTTTTTTTCAAACCGATTTCATGTAGAAACATTACAAGGTCTATGTAGACCTAACAAATTATTTGCAGGTAGATTATGTGTGTTCTCCTGTTGGATGCTTGTTAGAACATGCATTCCGAGGGAGTTAAATTATAAAATGTTATACAAATGGTATGCCATCATTCATAATCCACGATCATTTGCTTCTCGTTTGGAAAAATGACAAGACACCTTCGATGGTAGGTGCGCTGGCCTGACAATTAGTAATTTTACACACGTAAGAAAGGATCACCAATCCAAAGAAAAGCGCATACCCGCATTTCAAACAAGGAAAGGCTGTTATGAATATTATGAAAGATATACGGACACGTCAAATAGTTATGATTAAACAATAATTTGATGATCGGTTGGTGGTGAATGTGACGGTGATGGTGCGGTTGAAGTTCGCGCGCAGCCTATTCGCCATAGGGCGTTCACGACGTCCATGGCGGTGACGGCGTTCCTCTTGTCGTGCTCGGTGAACATACAGCTTCTCTGATCACGTCCTCTAGGATCATCTTCAGCACACCACGAGTCTCCCCCTAGATCAGGCTGGAGATAGGCTTGACATCTCCCCTGCGAGCAAGGCGGGCGGCGGCGCGGCCGAAGGCCGGTTTCATGATGCTCTGGATGATATCGTGGAGCACCTTCCTGTGACGCCTAGTTTCAACCTTAACGAGAACTTTTCCTCCTTTTCTATGACCGCTCTTAATGTTTTGAGATTGGTAAGACGAACGCGAAGGAAATCGCTCAGTAATGCGGATAAAGAAGAAAATTCTGGTATGTATCGCACCAATACCAAATACGAATCATACTTTTAATTGTTCCATTTAATTATGTATAGGGTCTGTATAGACCTTGTTGAGTCACTTTTTCCAACCCGGATTTCGCTCATCGGAGGATTAAAGCAACATTTCGACTCTGAATGGTAGTTTATCCCTAGGGCGATTCTAAAATTATCTTCCTTCACTATTTTTAATACCATTAAATTGAAAAGGGTTAAAATCTTTGAATGACCATTTATTTACCCGTAGGAAGTTCCGTGATTTGACGTTCTATGTGATTTAATTACACGCGACCCAAGCGACGCACGACGACGTCGTGATACTAATACTGTCGACGTGTGCGTCGCCAAAATTCTCATTTCGTCAAAATCTAGTTTGGTCATTTTAATTCGGTTTCCTCCGTCTCCCATCCTTTCTTTACTTAAAGAGAATTCATGGATATTTTATTTTATTTAATCATTTCACCTGGTTTATTAAACTGACTCCCAGCACTAAGCCTACTGGAATCCTTAGGTAATATTTTAAATATTAGTTCTACTCAACTTTCATGGTAAAAACTATTTAAAATCTTATTCATTTAGTAGCTTGTATCGTCAATATTAAAGTTCTTTAGTTTATATAAATCCTAATGATTTTCGACAAAATAACATAATCTTGGACTAGAAGATGTGAATATATATTTCAAGGCAAATTTCTCGTCGCCAGAAACAAAATTCCGCAAAAATCACTTCACGAGTAACGCTGAATGTCTGTTTTACATTAGCTCTACACAGACGGCCTCAGGAAAATAATGTCCCTCAGGGTCCATGTCATCTTTGGGGATGCTGTGTAGGAGGTCTTTTTAAGGAGAGGAAGTTTTGGGAAGGAAAAAGGTGGGAGGGATGGGTAGGAATCTGGGGTTCAGTGTGTCCAGATCATCCGCCGCCAAAACCTAGACAAAACTCAGCCCATGAACCCGGGCACCCCTGCCAAACGTAGCTTGGGGTGACCTATGGCAGAGGTCTTGGTTAGGTTCCCGGAACGGCGGAGTCCCAAATTGAAAATGTTTTTCAATCTTAATTTTAATTGTTTTATGGAAAAAAAATAGTAGAAGATAATATTGTTACTTCTAAAATTTGAAATACGAAATTCACTTATATGATGGTTTGACAGAAGGTAGCAATAGCGGAATTGTTAAACGCGCACGTCCCGGTTAGACGAGAGGTTCTGGGTTCGAGTCCCGGTTGCGACCATTAGCTTTTTCTGTTTTGCTGTGTCTTGTTCTCTTTCACATTTTCATTTAGATTATTATTGTTATCTTCTTCTTCAATATTTTTTTCTATTACAATTATTCATCGTTCTTAAAATATAACCAAACTAGAACGAGCTCAATCACTATTTTTTTTCAAATATTTTTTTTATGAAAATACAGCACAAGAATCCCAACCAACAGTGAGACTACGGCAATCAATAATTAGGGTATGTTTTGTGGCTGAAGGGAGTTGAGGTGGGGAGAAGTGAAGAAGAAGATGGGAAAGTATCTGGCTAGTCAGATCTGGTTACCAAACATGCTTAAAATTGTGTACTTTTACCAGAGCGGTACTAATACAGTGTATCTACACTACTCTGAAATATGCCGTATGTGCCTACCTATAATATGTATTATTCTGTATGAGTTAAATGTGAAATGACAGAATTATTTATTAAATAAAATCAAATCAAATTGTGCATTCCATGATAAACCCGCCATTCGGGTTGGGTTACGTTACTCTCGACCACGGAGGGTTACTCTCACTTACGTTACTCTCATCACTGAATTAAATATCTTCTGAATTCTTCTTAACTTTTACAGGCTTTCCAAATATTCTCCAGACACTCCTGATTCTGTTTATTCTCTATGTGAATAAAATACTTAATCTTCCCAATGATTTAGATAATTCATAATATTATAATACAGTATCATTCCAACACTAACTTACTAACTAGTCAATTGCTGATGTAAACAATTACCGAGTCCCTTGTTGATTGAACTGTCTATTTTCAAAATACTGCAGATTATTTTTTCACTGAAAATGCTTACTAATATCTACAATTTCCAAAGACCGTAATACTGAGAGTCTTAGATTAAACCTTCGGAGTACGAGGTCAAATGATAGATGAAATCTTCACTTGATCTTGGAACTGAAACCGTATAAATCTTCCGAAGATTTACAGCCAGACTGCAAGTGCAATTTTTAAGGTTTCATTTACTCAAGGAAGCGGCCGACATTTCAGAAAAGCAAAAATAAAACCTCCTCTCCCGGAAAAGCCTTAGGAGAGAAAATATTTAACAGTTGCATTTTTTAAATATCATGATTTTATCTATCGTTTTATTCGTAATATTTATGAACACACAAAATGGGTAAAGGTCCGAGTAAAGGGGATTCAAATTATTGCTGAAAAAAAAAACATTTAATCTGTATTAGGTACAATAATAATTCTGTGGAAACGGAATTTTATACTTCTTTCCCTTTCGGTTAAAATGCCATTTTTTGCTAACTTTCATGCTACGCTATGCTTTGGACGTTTTATGTTGAAATTTGAGATAAAGAAAGGTAAATTATAAAATTATTATACATTTCATTACTGTAACAAAGTAAAAATAGGTTAACGACTAACGACCTCCAAGGTTTATTTTTTTATTATTTTTATTTATCAATAGAAAGTATATTTACATTGGGTTTTTTGAAGCCTGTCTCACTAGGATATACCTGTGTCGAGACAGGCGTAGAGGTACATAAATTAATATAGTACCTACTTAGTTACAAGAATATTTAAGGTTAATTACATATTAATTTTAATAGAATTAAAACAGAAAGGTGATTGGAAGTGTGAGTAAATCTTTAAAGGAGAGTTATCTTATAAATGTAGAAAGAGAAAATAGAGAGAAAGTAGTAAATCCTGTCAAATCGACTTATGGAGTTAAATTTGACAGGATACTATTATTTTATATGGGGTTAATTAGGTCATATGTAAATTGTTTTTTTTTTCTGTCTACGTGATTTATTTTACAGGTGTTTGTAGTAGTTTGGCGTCCAATACTTCCGATCCATTTCTTTATATCTTGTTTGAATTTTGTCAAGGATTCAGTTTGTCTGATCGTAGTTGATAGTGTATTGTATAGTTTATGTATTTAAAGCGTTTTCGTCCAAAGGTGATTTTGGAAAAAGGACTTTAGAGAAGTTCTTTGTTTTTGGCTCGGGTATTGTGTATTTTTTGTGTAGTGTTTGAGTGTAAATTAACTAATATGGGTCTTGTTTTTTGTCCATAACGTTGAAGGTATTGAAGATCGTATCAGAGCTGGTAGTAAGGGGCGGTTTAAGAATTATTTTTATTGATTAGTTTTTGTGCTTTAATTATGGGGTCGAGGGCACTGGAATAAGCATTACCCCAATCTAAAATTCCATTTTCGATGTGACATTGACACAGTGAGTAATATACTGTTTTTAAGAGAGAATAGAGCTGTGAGATCTTCGGCTCAAGGCCCAGGGGTGGAGGCAGGTTTTAAAACTAACGATAACAAACAAAAAATCGCATTTCACACGATAAGACCATGTTCCGTTCGTTGTTTTTCGTTTAACCGATAGTGTTTACGTCTGACTTGACCTGATGGTAAAGGAAACCGAAAAGGTGTTATTTTAAGTTAATGTGACAGTAAATTAATTTGAAGCGTTTTATTGATTTTTTCTCCATGACAAGTGGACTGCTTCTCGGAATGTGTTTATTTATACATAACAAAATATTTATACAAAACAAAATGTGTGGCAGGAACACCACCCCATTTAGTTATTTACATTGTACTATAAGTCTAAGTAAAATAAAACCAAGCATTTTTGTATAAAATTAAATAAAGGGGATTAAGTTACGTCCATCATCTCATTTTCACGGAAAAAAAGTTGAAGGTAAATTTATTTTGCAATGAATAATGAACATAATATTTTTTGGTGAATTTAAATTTAGCAAAAAGTTTTTGCTTGAACCACGAAAGCATGTGTAAATAATTTCCCTACAATTTTTTCTAAAGCTTTTTGTATGGTTATGATGAATTTATTAAAAATATTTTGATATTTTATCAGAGAGGAAATATTGAAAAAATAATAATAAAACAAAAGCTTTAGTAGAATAATTATTGCATTGTTATTGTTTATTATTAGTATAATGCCGACACGAAGTTTTAATAAATTTTGTTGCTTAAAAAACTGTAGTATATAATCACCGTTATCATTATTATTGTTTATTCTATTTAAAAAATATTCCCTAAATCAACGAAAAATTGTCAAAATGATAAACAAGAAATTTAATCATTTCTCTTGTTTGAAATATTGTATACAGATTTGCGTAAAATGGGGTTCATTTCGTGCATGAAAATTTTTCTGACACAAACAATTATAGGAATTTTATCTCTAAAAAGCAACAAATAAACACTAATATTAATCTTTCAAATAAACTCAATAAGTTCTTAGTAACTCAACGCTACCAAATGGATTCCTAGAAAGATATTTTTTTTAATAGTGGCTGTTTGCATTAATTTACATAAGTGTTTAATATTTCATTTCTCATGCTTATTTGTTTTTATTTAATTTAGTGTTGATGTTAATTATTTTTTTACCTCATCTTATTATTTATCTTTTTTATTATTTAAAAATATGGAATGTATAGCATTGCACTTCCCCTGCATATATTCTGGAATAAACGATTAATATAATATACAATATATATAATAATCAGTTAATAATAATATATGACCGATTAAGGCGCCATTTTCGTGAAAAATCACCTCAAGGACGGTGGACGTTCAAGTTGTTACTGTTATGATAAAAATGTTTATAAAATGCTTAAAAATATGACTTGCTTTAAAAGAACTGAAGGTTTTTTCTTTACATTCCATGCAGAAGGCAATGAGGAAAAAAAACGTCAGGGCCTATTTCATCTTTGGGGATGGTGTGTAGGAAAAGGAAGTTTTGGGAAGAAATTAGGGGTTGGTAGGAATCTGGGAGATTGATAGTGACGGGCGTATTAATCCATCCCTCCCACAATGGTGGAGAGTCGAGAGAGTTCGGCTAGAGAGTTTAGGTTAGGTCTCCTTCAATTTAATTCAATTAATTTATTCTTTCAAAAACATTACAAAATTTAAAATTTTAATTGGTTTTTAAAATGTATTTGTAACAGCATTACATTAAACATAAATATAAATAGTTGGCCAAAAAAAACTATATAAGCATCAATTGAGCTTGCCTTTTAAAGGCAGCTTCACTGACGCTAAATATGTCGATATCCGAATTAATTCTGTTCAACATAAAGATTGCTCTCCCGACCTTCATGACCATTGGCAAGTTAGTCCTGCAGGCCGAAAGATAGAACAGTCTATGTTGTCGGTGGCGAAAATAACCATCGGGAACATAAAAATGAATGTTCTCCAAGATAGCTGAGTTTTCAAACCATCCGCGAATCAATCTGAAGAAATGCGTAGCAAGGTTTACATCCCTTCTGACACGTAGATGGTTATCCAAAGAGCATATCCAAAAGAAAGTCGGTAGGATAGAGCCACGGGTAATAGCCGTACTCCCTCATGTACACAAATCTCATAAATTTTTTCTGAACTCTCTCCAACATGAGGGAATATTTTACTTAGTGCGGACTCCAAATTATCGACCCACTTTCAAGTCTATACTCCTTACTAAGGAATTGAAAAGAATTATGAGAACCCGGGTGTCTTTAAAATTCCTTGCAGTACGCAGAACAAAGCCCAGCATTCTCAATGAAGTGCTACAAGCCATCTGAATATGAGTATGAAATGTCAGCCTACTATCAAACATGATTCCAAGGTCCTTCATGGTGGAGACACGTTTTAGACTTCGGGCGTCCATCGTATACCGGTAATACCAGGTATGACACGCCCTAGTGAATGACAATATTAAACATTTAGATATATTGAACTCAATCCCATTTCTTTTACTCCAGTCAATAATTCTATCAATATCTGACTGGAGTCGATTGCAGTCCTCTAGGGTTAGTATTTCCTTAACCTTTTAGGTCTCTCCGAAAGAAAACGCATTCGCCGCCAAGACCTAGACATACTACATCCCATGAACCCGGGCACCCTGAAATATCGAATCGATGAATGGTTCCCGGGGCGACGGTACCCATACCTACCTCCCAAATTGAGAAGTTAGATTTCGTATTCCGAACAAAATGTAAGTGGTTACTAATGCACGAACCAAAAATCTTTTTTCGATTAAAACTAGCACTTAGTTAGATATTCTATTTTTTTTTGCTTTGTGGCTTGTCGTAGTTGCAATTATATAAACATACATTTTTTTAAATGACTTATTTTAATACATCGCTATTCCGGTTTCTGAAGAGTAATTCCTTCATCAGAGAAGTATTAAAAAAATTGGAAGCTATTATTGGTGTTCGCGCCATTTAGAATTTGACTGCGCTCAGCGATCTATTGTGCGTGTATTTTGGAACCAGAATATTGTTTTCCGTGATAATTATTGTGCCCTCCTGTCTTCCCATCTTCCCCCCTCTCCCGCCTACCGACCGGTCTGTTCCGAGATACGCAGTGTACAAGCCGGAGGCATTTCCGATTCACGTGAAAGTTAATACAATTCAATTTAGTTTTATTAATACTAAGATTCGCATCGCAATTGTTCAATGGAACAAGTTAATACCAAGTGCAAAGTGTTCGGAATATACCATTTCCAGACTTTCCTGTGAGTAAATCCAAATACCTACCATGTAATATTATCATCGTCAAATGCATAAACAAATTTTGCTGTAAATTATCATGCCGCTATCTGAAACAATTGGTGTTATATTAAGACTGTGTTAAATCTGAATATATATTAAGACACATGTACAAAATTAACGAGCCTCTTCAAAACAAAATCATAATTTGACCTCTGAACAAATGTAATCAAAAACAACTCGTTTCCTGAAAGATAGCTCATGAATGAGTTCGTAAAATGTTCAAAACGAGCACGGGAATAACCTGTTTATCCCCTTTTCTAATCTTCCAACCTTATCAACCCTTATCTAATATACTCTTTTCCATTCCATCCCCCTGAAGGAAGCGCGCATGACAGTAATCATTTGAGGGGTGTTTGAACATGTTTTATGCTTGCATTTCATCTTTGGGCTTCTATTTTATGTTACCCTTGCGTGCCTCGTGTATAGTTCACGGAAATAATAAGAATGAACAACATAGAATAGGTAAATCAACACATCATAAAAATAACATTATGCTACACTGCCGAAAGCAATTTCATTAGGTTATACTACAATAAATTGCCCTTAGGTAAGTCAAAAATCGTAAGAAAATAAAATTGGAAGCGCCATTTAATGGAATAAAATCACACTTCAAGGACGATCTGGATAGTGGAACAGTACGATGATTTTAAATTTTGTAACCGTGTTTTGTATCAAAGTTTTTTTTTTACTTCTGTTATTTTTAGTTAAAAATCATATACAAAGAGGATGTGCGATAGAGGTTGTGAGCAGGGCATTAAACGAAGTGCTGCACGTATAAGTTAGCGGTGGCAAAAACATCAACTAACGCTACATTTTTACACCTTATATCATTATACCATAGACCAGTGTTCTGCAAAGTGTGTGCCGCGGCACACTGTTGTACCGTGGGCATTAATTGGTGTGCCTCACCGCAAGCAAGCTAAAAAATGAGACCCAGACGTTTTTAGAAACCCAGGATTCAGATTTTGCTTCTCTGTTTAAAAAAAAGAATAGGTAGCAAAACTTGCATTTCCGGCGGATATATTTGCTCATTTAAATGGCCTCAACAAAAAGACAAGGCAGGAATTCTACCGATGTTAATAATGAAATGTTCCCAAATGCCAAGGCTGTCGAATTAGAAAAAAAAGTGCAGGCTTTGATAGTGAAACACTTGGAGCTGTTAGCAGAAAAAATGAACTCATATTTTCCTAAGTGTGACCTGCAACCTATGGACTGGATACGAAATCCATTCTAACGATAACATTTCCCTTGAATACGTACCGATAAACGAGCAGAAAGAATTCGCGGCGCTAAAAACTGATCGGACATTAAAACTACAATTTTCCGCAACAGAGCTAGCACATTTTGGGCTGCATATAAAAAAAATTAGTATCTACTGCTTTGGCACGACCTACTTATGTGAATTGAGGTTGTACTTAACACAAAAATTATGATTAAATTAAAAAAAAAAGAGAACGCCTGAGGACGATCGACGAAGAGATGAGAGCAGCATTATTAACGAGTGTTCCAAATTTTGATCTCCTGTGCTCAGATAAACAGGCTCACATTTCTCGTTAAACATATTTTCATATTAAGCATATTGATTTTAATAATAAATATTAAATAAACATTGGCTTTTTTCTTTGGTGTACCTCTAAAATTTCTTAATTTGGTAGGTGTACCTTGAACACAAAAAGTTTGCGGAACACTGTCATAGACGACAGCAGCGCCCTCCTTTTCGCCAACTTCTACGTGTAACACTGTAGCGCAAGATGGAAACCAATACAAGAGCTTACGTAATTAAATTCGGAAAGTTAGTCTGGGTTCTGAAAAGGTTATATTAGTTATTACGGATAGGTGTTTAGTCTTCATTATTCCACATTTTATATATAATATAGTGGATATATAAACCAAACAATTCATAAAGGAGACCTCGTTTGGTATATAAAACTACTGTGTCGTGACGTATTGAGGAAAGACAAATGCAGACAGACACAAACACATGCGTGTCATTTTGAATAATAACAAGTCGGAGAAATGACTCGTTCTCATGCCACCGACAGCTACACTATGCTACAAAAATAATCATTTCAAAATAGAGATGTTACGAAGAGTCTACTTTTTATCTCTTTATAGCGGAACACTGTGAATTTAAAAAAACAGCACTCCTGATTTCACTTTAATTTTGTTGCTCACAAACATCTAATTCAATATCTCAACTCTTTCAATAAACCTTTGCTCTTACTTCAGTAGTAGGTATTGAAACTTTCCTACAGTGAAATGTCTAAAATAATTCCGACGAAATTGAGTGGGAGGCCGGAACATTTTATTTTATGGGATCAAGCGTGGGGTGGGGAATGCACGGTATGGAAGGGTGGAGGGGGAGGAAGGGAAGAGGAAGGGTAAGGAGATTAAAAACAGGCTTTACGAGCGTGAACACTGAACAACCGCCCTTCAGAGCTGACGCTAGAAGGAAAAGCGTGTCGCCGCGAGAGGGAGAGAGGTTTAAGATTTTCTTGCATACGTGACACTATATACTTTTATGTGAAATATATTGTGTAGGATTTGTAGCATAATATCGTTGAAGAAAAATCAATAGATTATATCTACATTTATTTAGACCCTATCGATGATCCTTGTAAGAGCTGATAAAGCTATTTTTGAAATTCGTGTATGTTGATATAACCGTACGAAAATCGTACAGACAAACGCAACACCAACAGATACAACAAAATGTTTTAATTCATATCAATATTCTTTTAATTCAACTCTATTGACGTCACTTTGTGGTAATACGAACGACTTTTCGATTTAATGTGTTTTAAATGTTATTTACCCCAATACCCGGCATCATCAGAGATTTTCACCTCTTTTCCAAACCGTTTTGCTTACTCACAAGTACATGATAAATGTAAAAAAGCAGTAAAGTATAGTCTTATTCATATTATAAACGCGAAAGTTGTATGGATGTATGTGTGTTTGTTACTCTTTCACGCAAAAACTACTTAATGGATTTGAATGAAACTTTACAATAATATAGCTCATATATCAGAATAACATATAAGCTTTAATTTATAAAGCTAGCTAGGAAGGGGACGCGAGAGGGGACCGGGGACGCACTAGAAACATGATTCACGGAGATACAATGCATTTCTTTGAATATGGCATTGCAACGCATGCCGGGATCCAGCTAGTAAGTACATATAATTTTGGATTAATTGGATATTTCAAGGCTGTATAACTTTTCGTGATGAGGATTATAAAGTTGCGAGTTGAAAATATTATTTTTCCTTTCCTAGAAATTCGAAACAAAAAAACTTTTCAAAAATCATTTAGCTAAATCTCACAACTTCAGTTGGCGGCCACTGCAAACAGATTTATTTTTCACAGTTACAATGTTTTTTTTATATCATCTACGAAGCGACGCCTACTTTAGTAAGGCGTTTGTCAAGGTCAATCCCTCAACTTTGTTAAACAAGCTTTTGGAAATTGATATTCACGGCAATTCTGTTGCTGTCACATCGGGAGTTCCTCAAGGCAGTTTGTTGGGACCATTATTATTTAACATCTATATCAATGATGTTGGTAAATGTTTACTCGCAAACCATCAATATGCAGATGATATGAAATTTTTATCACCTATAAACTCAATCGAGGACTGTCAGAAGCTGCAAGATGATTTGCAATACTTGAGCACGAATTCTGTTAGCCCATTGTCTGGAAATAAATACATCTAAGTGCTTCGTTGTGCGCTTTACTAGAAATAAAAACGTATTTATCCATGAATACTCAATTAATCATGTACCGTTATAATATAACAAATTCTGAAGTAAGGAACTTGGGGTTATATTTGATAGTAAACTGAATTTCATACATAGAGACCACATAGTCACTAATGCATCTTCTATGCTTGGTTTCATAATCCGCTCCTGTAAACTATTCAAAGACCTTATTACTTTTAAAACACTGTATTTCTCACATGTTCGTAGTATCCTTGAATACGCATCTCAAAGGTGGAACCCAGGCTATGCAGTACACAAAAATAGGATTGCAAGTGTTCAAAATAGATTTTTAAGGTACCTCGATTTCCGCTCTTTTCGATCTCATGTTAATAATGAAGACTCTGCAAAATTCTTCAAAATACAGACGTTAACTTGTCAAAGAAATATAGCGAATTCGGTAATGTTATTTAAAACTAGCTGGTACCCGGCATGCGTTGCTATGCAATTTAATAAAGAAATTGTTTTTCCATGCGTGTCCTTTGCCATTCGTCCCGTTCCCCTTCCGCCCCCCCCCCATTCCTCTCCCGCGTCAACTTCCACCAGACAATAACGAACATAACAAAAAAATAATTATCCAATTTGGTGCATTCGTTCGGAAGTTATGCGCGTACCTACATGCATTTCGGCGATTCATTTTTATACAAATTTCATAATGCCTGATCTCACCAGTAGTTTTATACAAACCTTGTCCTGACAATAACGAATACAATAAAAAAAGAATTATCTAATTTGGTGCAGTCGTTCGGAAGTTATGCGCGTATATACATTTTGGCGATTCATTTTTATTTATATATACAGATAGATTACACATATCCGATAGTCCTGATCTTCTTCAACGCCTAACATGCCACGTTCCAAATCGCAACAATAGACAGTCGCTTACTTTTAATCTCCCTCTTTGCAAGACTAATTCCAAACAGAACTTATTTATCTACAGATCCACGCATTCATTTCACTTAAATTATTACCAAATTGACATTTTTAACTCGACGTTACGTGCCGTAAAACGAAATCTCATTAAGTAACATGACTCCAACTAGGAAGTTCTATATACCCCTCCCCCTATACATTCCCGTCCTTAGCCTCTTAATCTTAATCCTATATTTCTCCCCACCCCCACCCTCCTACATATTGTAACTAAAAATAAACTAATTAAGTAAACACCTTTATAATGTCACTCATTATAATTTACTATTATTATGTGCGATTTCATAAATGGTATAATTAACCATTTTATAAATGTATTATTGTGTAGTTTTTGATTTGTTGTCAACATTCTCTAATATAAATACAATAATAAAATAAAATAAATAATATGCAATGTTATGTGGGATGATTTCACCCGTTAGATGGAATTTTTATTACAATCAAAAGGTGAGTAGGTACCAACCTACAACTTAGCATAAAAACATCGTACACACATCGTACAACATTCAACACATCGTGTAGATACACGATGTGTACGAATTTTTCCAATTCCTCAATGAAGGTTCAGAGATTTTTCTACAATGAAATAGATCTTTTAAGACTAAGGCTCTAAGCTGGGCTAAGCTATTAAGCTCCGCTATGGAATAAATTCTTCGTTACTTCTATTCAAAAAATTATAAACGTCACGCATTTTCACCTGGTAAGGTGGCACGTGCTGTAGTAAATAATGTATGTTATCGTATTTGTGCTGGCAGAAACTCTACCAAGTTATCGTGTTCTGTCAGAACAGGGATATTGTACATATTATATTACAAAGTTAACAAGAAAGCATAGTCAACAGTAAAATTTAATGGACTTTGTGTCAAGGTTGCCAAACAAGAATAATTTATTTTGGTGGTAAAGCGAACGGCTTCGAGTAATAAAATAATTATGCTTAATAGGTTTGTTTAGACTTGCGCTTGACAGTGACGTGCAGTGACATTTTACATTCTTCTTTCGTATGGTGGGGGGTCAGAGGGGGACATCTAGGTCTGCGAGCCAGTCTAGGGCCTCAGGCGTTGCCCTGTGGACCTCATCAATCCCGCCGGGGAATGAATGGAGCGGGCATTCATTGACAACATGTTCGGCGGTCTGCACCGCACGGCATTCACACGTCGCCGACTCTTTAAGGCCCTATCTATGCATCATGTGAGCACAACGGCTATGGGAGCACCTTATACTATTGATGGCAGTCCAGGGTTTGCGAGGCAATGAGAACCCAAGCTGTCTCTCAGTGGGGTCTTGCACGAGATGGGCGTTTTTGACGTTGGCTGATTGCCACTCAAGCTTCCACCTATCTTCTGGGGTGAGAGATGTTCGAAGGAGTCTTTCTCCTTCCGTCCAGAAGGGTTTTCGAGACTTTAAGCGGCATGCCGGGTGAGAAACGACATCATCGTGCAAGGGTATTTCGCTTTTTTTCAGCGCCTTCTTGTATTCCCTCACGAGATCTTCCTCACACTGAAGGCAGAAAATTTGCTTACGCAGATGACTTCGCCATCACAGTACAAGCCAAAACCCTCAATGCAGCAGAAGAGATCCTTAATTCTGACCTCAAGGCTATGGAAGAATTTTTCCTAAATTGGCGACTAATTGGCGTTGTGACAGCTTTCCATCTCAGTAATTCACAGGCAAACGCAAAACTCTGTGTTCAGTTTGATGGAAAAAATATTTACCATGACCCCCATCCCCGCTATCTTGGAGTAACTTTGGACAGGAGCCTGAATTACCGGAAACACATGGAAACAGTGGGCAAAAAAACCAGGACACGACTAAACTTAGTCAATAAGCTGGCTGGTACTAGCTGGGGATGCGACGCCAACACGCTCAGAACGGCATCCATTGCCCTGGTTTTCTCAGCAGCTGAATACTGTGCTCCAGTATGGGCCAGAAGCGCCCACACTTCCATGGTCGACGTTCAGCTTAATACCACAATGCGAACCATCAGCGGAACCTTAAAATCGACTCCTCTTCCTTGGCTCATTTTACCAATTTTTTACATAATTTACTTGAACACGAGTTCTTAGACGGCACAAAAAACATGCGTTCCTTTTCACAACAATGCTGCTGCTCTTTCTTACACTCTAAATAATGATGAGACAAATGATTAGACACACAATGTACAATTGATTTTCTATGTTTGATGATTTAGCTGGGGTTGCCGGGTTAATGGGATGACGTTTGTGTAGGTCTTGGCGGCGGATGTTTTTTCCCAACTGCTGCATGGCGGAGAGGATAATATTAAAAAAACTTACATTTGTCTACTTTCTCCGATGGAAAAAAGGAATCATTTTCTTGTCTCTCTCAGTTGTTTTAAACAAATGAGACGCCACGTGCCATTGCCGTCGCCGTGCCGTTGCAATCGCCGCGCCGTTATCGTGGGAAATTTAAAAGAAGCCAGTGGTGTTTGTCTTTTTCACGTAAATACTGCACAAGAATTCAACTGCACCCAACTTTCCAGAGCCAGTGGAAAGGGGGCATCCCCAAATAGAATATGTTTTGTGG
Organism: Limnephilus rhombicus; assembly: GCA_929108145.2. Lineage (NCBI taxonomy): Eukaryota > Metazoa > Arthropoda > Insecta > Trichoptera > Limnephilidae > Limnephilus > Limnephilus rhombicus. The sequence continues at coordinate 28,131,050 of OV815277.1, read as the reverse complement.
CAGAAGGGAGTGGGGAGGGGATGTAAATGGATAAGAGAAAGAGGAACGTTGGGAAGTACAATGCTATTCACTAAGAGCGGTTAAATCCATTTGAAACAACATTTCTATACCGAATGGTGGTCTTTCCCCATGGTGGTGTGTATCAAAAACATAAAAATGTTGTGATAGATTTGTTTGTGTCTCATTTTCATAATAAAAAAAAACCATTTAATGAGGTTATTTTTGATAGGTTATTTAACATAAAATAGTTTCACTTCTTGTTGTCTACATTTCTACATTTTTCTTTAAATATTCTTAAAATTTCACTAAGAACTAAGCTGTACACAACAAATGGATGCCTTTATATAAAAAAAACCTATTCCGTATTTAATTATTCCGTACTAATTTGTTTTTAGTCTCGTGCACTCACACTTAAATTACCTGATTGAAATCTGGGGAAATGCGTATGAAACATACATCAATGAATTACAGGTAATTCAAAATAAGATAATCAAAAGACTACTTCACTACGAATCCAAAACATCCACAAAAAATTATATTTGGAAACAAAACTGCTAACATTAAGAAAACTATACAAGTACAATATATGTGTCCTTATATACAAAATAAATAATAAACTCATACATACAAACACAGAATTCATTAAAACGGCCCAAGTACACAAACATTTTACACGACAACACGATAACATACGTTTAAACACCATTCATACTAACTACGGTAAACAATCAATTAGTTACGAGGGGGGCAATTTATATAATTGCCTTCCAGATGATATCAAAAACGAAAAAAGTGTGTGCAAATTCAAAAAAAAATTGTTCATGTTTATTCACAAAAAACAAAGTAGTGATAGTGAATAATATCGTATGGTAATATAATATCATGTAAATGTTAGTATTGCAATCTAATGTAATCTAAGGTTATGAAATGTAAAAACTATGTAATGTAAAAACTATGTAATATAATGTAAAAAGTACATAATTCAATATTCTAGTTAAGTAAGTGAAAATGTTATTTTCTTTTTTACTGGAATAAAAACATATGAAAAAAAAGTCTAATATTTTCTTTGCATGGTATGAGTGGAAGTCTTTATTGTAATTTAGTTTACCTCTAAAGTAAGTTGGTAGTAAATTGTTCAAACCTAGGTTATAAAACGTTATACGAAATTCTATGTTCTTCTAAATTCAAAATTCTAAACGTTATAATATATTCAAAGATATTCAAATATAAAAGAGATATGCTATGGTGTCTGCGCAACTGTCGGCGGACTACGACCTAATTAGAGTAGTTTGCATACGAAAAGAATTTGTTCATTTTGTTGATTTTTTGAAGGTGTGCATTAGTATTGGTTAACAATGTAGTTTGAATGCGGAAAGAATTCGTTCATTTAGTTTAACGTTCGTTTGGTTTGTGTGATGACCGTGGCCGGTTATCTACATTACTCTGGACTCCTGGTGGTGGATCCAGATTCCTCTTGATGGTGATCTGTGGGATTTCAATAATACTACGTGGGTAGATTATTACTGTTTATTCCGAGGTCGTACAGAGGTGCTTAGTAGGAAGCCTAAATGCTAAGAGAGGACGAGTAGACAACATTCACGCCTTTTATACGTTCCGCATGCTGTCTCACTCATACACGCATGTCTCTTTCATACTGCAAGACATACGTTCACTACAGTTTGTTCGTTAATTATTCATTCATTTAGTTTATTTGTCAATTGGTAAACAATATCGGCGACACCCAGAAGCGCAGTCCCACCTAGTAAAAACTTCAGATAGCACAACCACTTATATTTCAATATCTTTGAATATATTCTACACTCATTATATTATCTAATTCCTTAAACATTTTCTACATTGATTTCATGTATATGATTGATATATATTTATTACAACTGAAAATATGACACATTGCTGTATTCTGAATTAATTTGATTTTTTTTAGCTACTTACATTTCTAAGGTGGAGAATACTAGAACATTAGTATATGTGTGGTGCAACGATTTTGTTTTAAATTAGATTTTTTTATCCAAACTGTAATCACTCTATCTCTTTTTTTGTATTACTAAGCCGTAGTTCAGCACTAAATATGTTTTGCTAGCCGCATTATTAAAATCTTAACTCTGTAAAAGTTATCCTGCGATTGTATTCGATAATTATAATAGGGTCACTCTTGGCTACAAACTTTCTTTCCGTGATCACATTAATAACATCGTAAACTACTCGGCTTCATTCTTAGAATTAACTCTGACTTTAAACGTATAAGTACATTAAAACTCTATACTGTTCGCTGGTTTGCCCTCACCTTGAATATGCCAGGGTCATTTGGTCTCCTTTCTATGCTGTCCACATTTGTCACATCGAATCGTGCAACATAGTTTCCTTCGAGGAATTGCTTGGAGGTTAGGACTTGAAAGAGGCGAGTACTCGTATGATGAAATTGAACAAACTTTAAACATTTTTTCTTTAGAAAAACGTAGAAAGGACTCTGATCTAATTTGCCGAATAGATCCCGAAATAATGAATTGCTATTCCTCAATCAACATTGTATTAATTATGGATATCGTTCTCCTCTATCCAGAATGTTGAAACTTGTCAACGCAAATCAAAGTATTGAATTTTTTGGTGTAAGCTTAAATGACCTTCGGCAGTCGATACGCAATATGTAATTTTAATGCCTTTTAAATCCATCCTCAAGCTAGTTGTAGTTATCTTCTATACAAGTATGAACTTTTATATTTTGTGTAAATTGTCAAAGATATTCATTTATATGTACTCTCCTTTCATTGTAATCTCTTTTTTTATTCGTTTTATTGTTAATGGACTATTTGTCCGTAAATAAATAAATAAATAAATAAAACGTATGTGCATTTATTTTTTTCATTTCTTACTAGGAAGGTCCTAACAAAGGTATTGGTCCGGCCATCTGGCGAGTTTCTCTCTTCGCGAAGCGAGATTTACCGAACATGAATATGGTGGTGACTTCCAAGCGGGAGGTTAGGAAAATTTAAATACACACCAGCCTTTGTTTTCTTGGTTCCTGCCTAGTTCGCGATTTCGTGGGAGCTACCAGATGTTTTAAATGTCATCTTTAAGGTCACGTCAGTAAAGCATGAACTCAGGACTTCACTACGTGTCGTCATCGTGCCTAGAGTGGACATGTCTACGAGGATTGCCCCAAGAAGGCAGAGGCTGCTGTTTATGGCTCTTGAAGACGCTTTAAAAAGCCGCATGGCCATCCTACTGGTGACAGAAGTTGTTCAATACAAAATGCCGCTATAGAATCGCAAGTGCAAAAGACTAATTATGGTCGTTGATTATATTTTTTTTTCTCCCTTTAGTTATATTTGAAATGTATAATGTCTGTTATGGTGGCATTTACTTATGACTGTAATTTGTTATAGTTACATCAATACGAATCATCCAAGAGAGTCATTGGTTTATCTTTTTTTTGCGAGGGTTGCTATTTCCTATAAATAGTTTAGTATTGTGTAGGTTTAAATTTTGATTGTTATTAAGCAATCCTAAGGCTTTGTTTTCTTGGTTGTGACAGTTCATTTAGAATTTATGTACCTATATGTATTGTGCCGTCGACCCCCCATCTTTGGAGTTGGTTAGACCTTTGTCCCTGCGTACGATCGTGGATTTATCTTCTTATTTTGTTTTATTCTGTTGAACCATTATTATGTTTTTATTTATGATTAGTAAATACCCCTTTTTAATTTTGTTGTCTTCATTTAACAGAAAAGCCTTCTTTTATTTATTTAATTTTATAGCTTTTATCAAAATCAGTATACTTTTCTAACTCATCATCCTTATACTAATCTCCGATAGTTATGGTATGTATAGCTTCATTTATACAAATTGTCGTAATCAAAGTCCTGATGAGAGCCCTGAAAGACTTGGATGCCATCTGTTAAAGCGGTGGACTTTATTAAAAAAGTGATGAACAACTTTCAAACAAACCTTTTTTTAAAGCGTATCTGTAACTCTTACCCAGAAACACGGCAAACGCCATATAACCGAATAAACTTATATCTAAGCATTTATATTGAATAGAAAATCAAGTTTCCGCATCGTTCGTCCTACAAACATAAATCTCGCTGTCACGTAGACGTATATGAAAATTCAAGACAAAAACAAAAAACTTCTCTGGAACTTGACAACACGTGCATCTTAATGCCGTCACGATTTCCCCTTAAAGTTGAAAAGGGATCCCTGCTTTATCGACGCTTCGTTCGTCACGTTATATCACGCTTTTGAGAGTTATTTAATATGAGAGCTTCCTTGACACAAGTTGAGGACATGAAAGCAAAACGGAGTGAAAAAATTTTGAGGCAGAGGCGCCTAGGCGGTTCTGAAGAAGTTTCTGATTACCGCCAATGAAAAAATATTTGATTTACATCTGAATTGTCTGGCCTACATAAACCTTGTCACATCCAGAACAGCTGATTTTGTACACTCCATCTGTTTCCAGAGAAAACTTGGTCTTTGCAGACCTCAAAAAGTCTCGTATTTTTATTGTGGTTCCGAAGACAGTCTTGATGCTTTCTTTTTTCAATAGCCTGGCAATTCTGCAGACAAAGCAAATCATAAGAGCCAAATCTGCACCAAACGAAGACAAAATTGAACAAGAATCAAAGGGCTGCGCTTTTCTGCCTTACGTTCACAATGTGACAGACAGAGCGGACGATCTCCAAAAGGATATCAGAACACTTTCGTGCCTGTAAACTTGGCCACCCTGACAAATCGGCAATCGCCGAGCACTTAATCGAAACCGGCCATTACTTTGTCCTGGGAAGACCCAAAACTCATAGAGCACGCCTGATTACGGAGGCAATTGAAATTCACAAACATCCTATAAATATTAATATTAATAGAGACGACGGAGCTAAGCTCAATAGTTCTTGGTATCCAGTAATTAACGGCTACATCAAGGCTAAACGCAAAAAACATGTTGAAGTATATTGTAGTGCCGGCTCGTGGAGGGGTGGAGCTGGCGACACGGTATCGCACCTAAGTAGATAAGTACAAACATCACCCATAACTATTACACATCTGCCCTGATGATGGACACTGTAACGCTGTCCGAAACGTTGGCTAAAGAAGGAGGTAGCGCGACACGGCATAATATCCCAAAAGCTAATAACAAAAATTGATTGCAATTACTCGTTTAAAATGTTGTACGTTCCTACAGATATTATGTTTATTTTAAACCAATTGTTATTATCATTTTATCCGAGTTAGAAAAATTCCAGTGAAAAAGATTCAATCTCCAGAAAATGATCAATTATCTTGATATCCTTCAGAGCTTTGTTATCTTCAAATTCACTTAAAATTTCGTATTAAAATTGAACCAAAAAAAATCATTGTTTTTAAATCTTTAACAGTTAATCATTAATATTCGTCGACGCGTGAGAACCAGGCCTTATGTCTTCAACATGATATCACTTAAAAATGTATTTTTTTCATATCCTGTCAAGTGGAATAGTACCTAATAATAATTGCCGTGTAATTATTTTCATACGCAGTGTGTTTTCAAATGTCTCAGTATTACCGCTTATTAAAAATTGAGACTAATGCTTTTCAGTTCCCACCACAAAGGAAATATATTAAGTACTTGTTTATAAATTTACGTTTATTTCTACTTTAAAAGATGTTTTGTATCTAAATAATTCAACCCACTTCCTTTCTTTTTGTTCGAAAAATATCTTAATACATTTTTGTGTTACTAATCCACTTCAGAAAATGATAAATTTAAAACCGAAAGAGGAAAATTAAAAAGCGTAAGTAATTTTTTAACAACGAAATAAAACTTCAGAGCTAGAGTTTCCGTTCCCTACCCTCAAGGAAAATATATTAACGCGTTTATTTTTCCAAATAAGCTTTTAATATATTAGCATTAGGGGAACAAACATAAAGAAAGTGTTCACGTGAATCTCGGAGGGTCGTTCGGGACGATTAAAAACGAAATGTGCGTACGAAGTAAGTGAAAAATCTTCTTGTCTCTTGGTTCAGTATTTATAAAATGATATTTAATTACTCGTGGTTGGTGATAATTATTTATCCATTAAAACTTATAAAAATGTTCATTTAACATTTTGTAGAATATCCATATTGGATTTTGACTAGAATGAAACTTTCTGCAAATTCTGAAACCTAGGTTAAGGAAGGATTCAAGGGTTTCTATTTACAGATTCATTGGCACTTTGATATTTTTTTAATAAATATAGTAGATTGCTGAATCCGTACGATGCGTACACAACCCACTAAACCGCTCCCAACTAGCAAATAAAATATTGTAACCGTCAAAAAGGCATATGAAATAAAGTACATGAAATCAATTGTGACCATAATAGTGTGTTCGGGCCTTCCCATCAAAGGAGTAACCCCTTTAACGGCGTCACTCAGTTTCCTATGGTGATAATATTTCTATTTTAAATACGACAAATTGCGGGCGAATTTATAAAACGGTCACAAATCATTTCATACATTCTTTTGACCCTTCGCCGCAAACGTATGGAGCTGTTTTGAAAAAATATATACATATTAGCTCCTCAGTCTGAGGAGGAGTCTGAGGAAAAACAAATCCTCAGGGCCTATGCCGTCTTTGAAGATGCCGAGTGCAAGGTCTTTTTATGGAAAGGAAGGACACGACGTTATGGGAAAGGAAAGGTAACAATCTAGGGATCGGTAATAACGGACGTCTGAATCCACTCTCCGCATTGTAAGGCAATGTGTCGAGAGACTCCGGCTGAAGAGGTCAAAGGTTCTTACTCAACTAGTCTCTCTCGATCCGGCCCGCCACGCAGTAGGTGAGCAAACGCATCCGCCGCGAAGACCTAGACAAACCTTTATTATAAGGCAAATAACGGTGGGATTACCGATGGTTCCATCCCACATACGAATACATATAGAAGAGATTAAATTAATAAATATTCCTTTTCACATTTATACACTTTTTCCTCACATAAACTACGGTTTCGTGCACGCCAAATCATCCTACCCAAGAAATATTAGATTTTTTCCCCTATTATTAATGTATCCCTATGGCCCAAAAAGTCCCTTCTTTATAAAAGTCCCTGTTGTTTTATGCAGCTGCAATTCTTATGGGAGATAGCAGTAACTTTGATGTACGACTCCCTGATACATTACGTTCCCCTGTTCCTATTATAGAATCTCTCTGCGACAAGGCATGCAACGGTGTTCCGTTGATTAAACAACGGTACTGCTAACTAGTATCTTGTATTACAATACCCGTGGTAGCATAATTCTATGATAAATTAGCGGAAACATGTCTCGATTTGGAACAAAAGGTAAAAAATAATGAGTACATCTGGAAAGGGTTGCGGACTTTACAATTCCTCTGTGATAGTTCAGTAAGATATTGCAAGCGTATATCATAATGTATGTCTTTCCAAATCATCATTTTGTTGGTATTTAGCGAAATAGTGATAATAAGTCACCATATGATTCATGGTGTGAGGTTTGAACAGGTCTTGGCGGTGGATGCATCTGCCACCAACTGCATTGCAGACCGTTTAAGTTCTCCAACCGAACTCTCGATCCATCGCCTTGCACCACAGTAAGAGGGATGGATTCATACGTCCGTCTCTCCTAGACCCATTGACCCACAGAATCTTACCCTGCCCTCACACATTTTTCTTTTTCAGATCTTTTGCAACATAATGGTTCCTTGGCACCATTTTTTTTATTCAGAGCATGAGAAACTCCCTCAGGATGGTGGGAAAGGAGAATGCAGTTTTTCCTCCGGTAAGGATAGTTAGGCTAGGGGAATAAAAGAGTTTATCCAGTAACAATTACAACTATATTTAAACCATCAATACAACGGTGCCCTTCAAGAGACCGGGATTCATTTCCCAAAGTAAACATAACCTGTTCTGAAATTTAAGAGGCAATTAACTAAAATAAAGAAATAGCGTACCTGCGGACCATGGTTCTAAACAAATTACTTCTAAATTCACGCCGAACACTTTATTCGGCTTCACACAGCGTGCTGAGGAAGCACGGGCTGTAGTCTCGCTCCATCTCCAGTTCGGGCACCGAGAAAAGACCCCAAGGAAAGCCTCCAAGTAACCAGACGATTCGCCAGGGAGCAAGATCCAAGCTCCCGATCAGGACCAGTGCTCCGGTTTGAGCACACCAAGGAGCACTGGGTAGAAGCCCATTTCGATCAGCATGCTTCATCCGAAGATGAGCGCCAGGAATCCATCCATCGGCGGATATCGCGACAAATATGGTACCGCCACGACCGTAGCTATTTACCGGGCTTTATTTACGCCAAGCCATCGACTACGCTCGCCCCGATTTCTCAGATATTTCACACTCAATTTTGTACACGGCGGTGTGTAAGCCTTAAAACATGGCGATCTCTCGTCGCTTCGGGACAATTAAAAAAGAATGCGATCCACACACTCAGCTATATACGAATCACGGTTAGAATTAGTGTCATAATTCTGGTAAAAGGTATTGACCCGTAACTGTGACATTAACACATAATGAACACAAACTTATAAAATTAGGCGACGATTCGAATTCACGTCGGGCTCCCGAATGGCGAGAATCCAAAAAAATGACGCCGGAAGTTTAACAATACCGTTGCCAATCGAAAAAATCCAAAATACGGCGATTCAACAATTAAAGTAAGCGGCCAGGTGAAGGTTTATTAAGTCAGGAAAATAATTATTATTAAGTAATAATTATTATCGTGACACTTTCAATCCTTCCTTTCCATAAAAATACCCTCCACACAGCACCCCCAAAGGTGACACCGGCCCTGAGGGACGTTTTCCTCGGGGCCTCCTGTGTGGAGCCAATGTAAGCAAAAAAAAAATCAAAAGCACATTGCTGGCATTCTAAAAGTTCATTCGGCTATCCATAAGTAACATTCCAACAGTCGACACTAAATTTCTAATTGCGTGAATGTTGCAAACATGTTTGATTCATAAATTCATAATCCTCACACTCATTTGCCAACTTGTGTGGGCTAAATTAAAAATAAACACGAACGTTTTTAATAAACAACCGAAAGCATGTCGTGGGGTAGGAGGGAAAGTGGAAGATTTCTCAACTGCTGTTAAAAAACATGTTCAGCGTAAACACAGTCACTAGGGAACGTTTTTACGTTGTGCTTACGTTTTATACGAGAACAATGTGCGGTAAACAGGATACCATAAAGTACGAAGAGGCTTTGATTTCACTGCGTGGGTATTGGAGACATTTTTTTGCGCTGAGTGGGCACATTATTTACCTACGCCTTCTTGCTGATGGTTCCTTATAATTGATGATTCTTTTTAATAATTTACTCTTTATTAGTTGTAAGGTATTACGAGTAGAATCAGCTTTATGTCGCAAGTTTTTAGGTAGTTATTAGTTAGTTTAGGTAGGTAATGCGTAAGTTGCTATGTAAAAATAAAAACTCAATTTGGTAATTCGAGCGTGCAATACGTCCAAAATAATGAAATTAGTTATTTGTTATAAGCATTCTGTGATTCCATCTGTTTGTCAGTTATATTTTGTGGGAAAATATTTTTATTATTTTTTCTTAATAATTTTTTTAATAGAAAACAAATAATATGCAGATATCAGGTAGGAATTTTAAGTTAATTCTTGTAAATTACTAGGTGTACATTTTCAATTATTTCGAAGGTCTTAGTTTTGGATTGGAATATAAATAAATTTTGGATGAAATTTCTTAGTTTCAAAGCTCAACTAATTTTAAAGCATCCAAAAAATACAAACAAAATGTTATGTAACGTTTCAATTTTTTTAAATAAAATTTCTACCGTTGCAATCATTGTTGGCAAAATTTTATTGAAGTGAAGATTTTTTTTAATTAACAGGAAAAAAGGAACTAAACGAGAGCTTTTGATTTCTTTTGAATATTTCATGATTTTGTCTCAAAAAAGTCGCAATGCAATGGGTTGCGATGTAAAAAAATGTTATATAACTCGATGAATTCCAAAACTCTCCATGGTTGAAAGTGAGTTCCAATATCTTCCCTAATGAAAATTAAAATACGTTTTTAAATCTATATTGATCATTTAAATAGAAAATAACAATTGTAACAAGTTATTACAAGATCGTGTAAAAAAAATAACTGTAACGATGAAAACTCATCAGCCTACACGTTTTCTTGATTTACCCGAAAGAAGAAAATCCATTAGGGAGGGTATTGCAACTCAACGATTCATATTACGTATTGGGTTATTGAACCTGAAGCGTAAAATCGCCCATCTGTTCCGATGAAATACCGTACTACTACAGCTTGTTTAACGTCTGAAGTTTCTCCTTTAAACTTTATCAGCCAAACTGATCGGGCCTATAATATTTCCCGACCATATCACTTAAAGTTGCCGATTAGAATATCGACTAACTTTCAAGTTGTGCATTTGACGGCGGGTAAACGGAAGCTGTAAGCAAACTTCTCGCCTTAATATTAAACTAAAATTGTAAACAAGATCTGTTAGGCTTTTATTTCTACCTAAGGACGGCCTTTCAAGACAAGAAAAATTTTGTCTTTAACTCCACCACAAAACTAAATAATTGTTACAATAATCACATTTTTTTTACATTAACTACAAACAAGAGACCCTGAGAAAAATATTTTGCCTCAATTCCTGTGTCGTCTTTGGGGACGCTGTGTGAAGGGTCTATTTAAGGAAAGAGAGAAGAGAACATTTGGTGAGGAAAAGGATAAGAAGGGTGAGTACGAATCTGGGAATCAGTATGTCCAGACGTATGATTCATAGCTTCCACCGCGGTGAAAGGTAATGAACCCGGCTGATGAGGTCAACCACTTGGGGTGACCTACTGTAGAGGTGTTGGTTATCTGATGATTGTTCCCGGGGCGGCGGTACAAAGACCCGCCTTTTAAACTAAATCATTAAGTTTTCATCCCAAATGTAAATCAATTGTCATATAATACGAATAATATATTGAACTAGTTAATCTTCTTTACATAGTATAAAATGACGTAGCTCCCGCTGTCTGTGCGCTTAGATCTTTTAAATTACGCAACGGATTTTCATGCGGTTTTCACCAATAGATAGAGTGATTCATAAGGAAGGCTTTTAGGTATATAATTAGCTAAGGTTTTGTGTAAATAGGTTTAAATATATAAATAAAGGAGCGGGCCGGCAAGCGGATTGGCAAGCGGGTACCGGGCAGCGGGCTGGCATACGGGCGGTGTGGATTTGATATGTATGCAAATTAACAGATGGCGTTGGTAATAAAAGGTTGGATATTGGCGTTGTCAGTAAATGGCGTTGTGTTTCGTTAGCCACAGCAACGTGTGTCCGGTACAGCAATTGTTAACATTTATCCAATTAGAAATTATGATAAATACTTTTCAAATTAAAGCACGGGCCATTACGAAAAATCGCTTCCAAGTATTTTAATTCATCGTTATTAAGAATCATTCTTTGCGAAGCAATTTTATAAAACTCTTCGTTGTAAAATTCAGAATCTCAATTCTTCGACGATTAAAAATTCTGAAGCAAGAACGATCTTAAATCTTTTGCTAATTCGTTGAATTTCCTAACCCTTCCGCTATGAAATTGCTACTCTACATTTCTGGTCATCTGCTTCAAATAAATCCCATTTAAAAAAAATCCCGGAAAAATTATATCCCTTCCATAAACTTTTTTTGCTCATTTTCACAGAGATTTCACTCCTGAAGAAATTAAATAGTGTGATTTTATTCATTGGATTCTTTAGTCCGAACTTTTTTTCCATTTATGTAATAGTAACTATATAGGAACTGAAACAGAAGTAAAAGTTGGATCGTTTTAAGAAAGGCATTAATAATTAAGGCAATTGGGTCTCTTTGTTTTTTTTTATTGTTCAATCATAATAACACTTTTATTTTAAAGTTCATCGAGTTTAAGAATTTCATAAAATTTCAGAAAACTATGTATGTTTTTAATTTCATTTAACCTTTTTAGGTAGTTAAGTGCCAGTTTAGTCAATTTTAGTTTAAAATTAAGGTTTACACGGATGTTTACTGATTATATAAAATTTTCACCACGTTTATTAAGTTAAGGCTGACAGTAATTTAATGGCAATTTCTGAAATAATTTTATTGTAAGCAGAATGATGTAAACGTAAACAAACGTAACCCAAAGACAGGAATGTACGGAGAATATGTGAAGAATGTAAACGATAGAAGAACTCAAGGATGCTCAAGGAAAACATAGCACGATCAAGTGAATCAAATACTTGAGTCAAGTCATCAGAACAACAAAAGTTTTTTTTTTACATTAGCTCCACACAAGAGGCCCTGAGAAAAATAATTCCCCTCGGGGCCTATGTTTTCTTTGGGGATGCTGTGTGGAGGGTGTTTTTAGGAAAGGAAGGAGAGGAAGTTCTAGGAAGGAAAAGGGTATGAGTGGTGGGTAGGAATCTGGAGGTCAGTGTATCCAGGAGTGACGGACGTATGAATAAATCCCTCCCACTGTGGTGCAAGGCGAAGTTCTGAGAGAGTACGGTTGGAGAAGTCAAAGGACTCTCTCAACCACTCCCCATCCGGCCTGCCATGCAGCTGGCGGGCAGATGCATCTGATGCCAAGACCCGGACAAACCTCACCCCATGAACTTGGGCACCTCTGCTAAGTCACCAAACGTAGCGAACCACTTGGGGTACCTATGGCAGAGGTGTTGATTATCCAATAAATGGTTCCCGGGGCGGCGGTACCCATACTCGCCTCCAAAATTGTACGAAATGATGTACATAGGTATGAATATGGATAAAGCATGGAATGTGTGCCAGGACCGAGCTGTGTAGCGGTCTGACCTCTCTGCCTATCCCTGCGGCGAACAGACTTGATGGTAAGTTAGATAGATTTGAATGAATGGTGATCTAATGTTTAATAATAAAAGGTCACTTCTCCACATTTAGATTGTGAATGAAATGTACGCTCGTTAATAATTCAGTCGAACACTCAATAAAACTGTTTACAAATTTGTATGCGAAATTCGCATTTGAATATTGTATGCAAACACTTAATGAATCATTTTCAAAGTGAGAAGCTCTCTAAAAGCATTTATTTACAAGTCATACAAATGTAACGTAATTATTTATTTAAACACCCGCAGGACTGGTACACATAATGCATAACATTTTTTTTTAATAAAATAAAATACTTTTTTGTTTAAAACCACGATATTTATTAATTTTTTAACCGACCGGTTTCGCTTAACTTAAGCATCTTCAGGGTACAAATTAATACTAAACAAGAAGTACATAATGTGTGCATATATGTAACAAAATATAGAGGGAGACAACACGATATAAATAAACGACATTGAAATACATAAAATTATACTGACATTGTCATACACAGCACCTCCAATCACCCTATTTCACATAAACACTCCGCATTCCATTCAATGGTCCATCGTTTGGTCACAATTCCAATGTCCGATAATAATTTTGCTAATGAACTAAAAATAATTTAAAAAATTGCGGTAAATAATGGCTATGAATCACATTTTATAGATTTAATCTTAAATAAAAAAACTAAAACAAATAGCCGTTAATCGCTTCTTATTTGCTAGTCCTTGTCCTCAAATCAATGATAATAATATTAATCATCAATGGCGGCGAATTTTATTCATTAATAATTTTTCTACCTTAAGTGTAAAAAACCTTTCTGAAGTCAGACCGGCCTTTTATAACAATAACAATCTAGATAAATTTCTAATTAATTCTAAAGATAAGGACGACAAATTAAATCATTCGGGAATTTATAAATTAAATTGTAATAATTGTTCGGCTTTCTATATCGGTAAGACAACACGTAATGTCAATATTAGGATAAAGAAACATCTCCATTGCCTCAATAATAACGGTTTTTCAGAATTCGCAAATCATTTGATCGATAAAGATCATACGTTCTGTCATAGCACCGGTGCTAACATCTTACACAAAAACGGGCATGGTAACAAACTAAACACTCTAGAGGCGCTAGAAATAAAAAAAGCTGTAAAAACCAATAGTCAAATAGACATATCAAGTAGTCCTATATTAGGTCTGTTTCCAATAAACCCTTAAAAATAAAAATTCCCCGTGCTCCCTACCACCATGCCAGTTGATGCTTTGTTTCTCCAAATTTATTATTATAACCCATTAGTCTACATAATTATCTTTCTGTTTTTCCCATTACTTGAGTAGTTATGTTAATGTATTTTATGACCGTTTATTTGTATCGTGTTATCTCCCTCTATATTTTGTCATATATAAGCACACATGATGTACTTCTTGTTTAGTATTAATTTGTACCCTGAAGATGCTTAAGTTAAGCGAAACCGGTCGGTTAAAAAATTAATAAATATCGTGGTTTTAAACAAAAAAGTATTTTATTTTATTAAATATGTCAAACCATAAAGTAATTGCTTTCTACAATAATATATTTTTTTAATTAAAATGAAAATAAAGAGATGATATTAAGTAACCCCCGACACAAAAAAGAGCTGATGACCTTGAAACGCCTGAAAATTTTTTTATGAATTGTAACTAAGAACCATATCGATCACGTCAGCTTTTAAACAACAACAAAAAAACGCACCATAATAGGTCCATTCTTTTGGAAGCTACGATGCCACAGACAGACACACAGACAGTCAAACTTATAACACCCCTCTTTTTGTGTCGGGGGTTAAAAATATAGATAACGTAAAATATAAGAAACAAAATATAGGTTACATAAAATATAAGAGTTGACACAAAGTAGGTACCTTACATAGAATATACGTGAAGTAAAAATAGATATTCTGCCAGTATCCTCCAATCAGAAGGAATATTAATAAAAATAGAATGGTTTAAAAGTCTTGTTCACAATAGTTTATGAAATAGTTCGCACATACGGCTTTTAATGTTGCCAATTTCAAATTAATGTCAAATAGTGTTTAGGTATTTGTTACCAGGACTACGCAAACGTCTGACCATTAAAACGACCACCATCTTGAACCGGAAGCGAAAGGACGAATTAAAAAAAACAGTCTAATCTATTTACGAATTTATAAAAATCAAAATACGTTTGCTTCTTTGTATGTGAGTTGTCTATGCATTGCTATATTAAGCCTAGGAAATGTTTGAAACTTTCTAAATACCTTCATTGCACCCTCGCGAAGGTTTCTGGATTATTACAACCAAATGCTATTACAACTGAAAAGTTTTTTTTTTTAATTACAAAAACTCTTACGAAACTGTCAAAAATGTCACAATTTGAGAATGACATTTTGCAAACCATTGATTGTTAAATGAAAATTCAATTTCAAATAAACTATTTAAATTAATGAATTTAATGAATGTACTCTAATCAAAAATTATATTTATTTTAAATAGGTACCTGTGTTAGGTACCAAAATTTGATTAATTGCTCTTATAATATACAAAAATAATTTTTTTGTAATGTATGAAACATGAAAATTTGTAAAAAAAAATTAAATCTAAATGTACTGGGACGGAAAATATTGAACACTGGGGTGGAATTTGCGGGAGAGGGGAGAGGGAAGGCGGGGAAGGAAGAGGGTGACGCGGGGGGGGGGAGGCAGACGGAAAGAGAACAGGACGAATTGGAAAAGACACACAGGGAGATACAATTTCTTTATTAGTTTTTTAATTTTTTTTATTTCATTCAACGCGTGCCCGGAACCAAATAATAATAAAATTTATTCAGGTCATAAAAACTTCAAGTAACAGTTTTTGTAAGAATCATAAATAATCGAGTTTGATTGAAACATTTAAAAAATATATGACACATTCAAATCAAAAAACTTACTAAAAAAACGTTTGGTTGAAAAAATTTTCAATGAATATTTTAAAACTTTACGTGGGTATATTTAATGAAAAAGTTTGGATTTCAAACAATCCAATATTATGTATATATATCAAAGGCCGGAATCAGTAATTACAAACACCATTTCGCTCATTACATACTTTTTTTTTCTTCAGATATCGACTTTGATTTGTTAAAAAAAAAATATGGCGAATGGTTCAGTTGTTTGAAATTTTCAAAGAAAACAATTTATGGAATAAGAAGTCATATGAAATCAAATGGGAAGACGATAAAAGACGAAAAATACGTTCTCAAATAACTTCATATTTTCTTTTTATAACTTCATATTTTTTTCTTCAAAGTAACAGAATAAACAGACATCAATTTAAACTCAGATGTAATTCATATTTACCTAGAATTTATTATTGATGTGCGATGAAAAGAAAATTATTTGAGGAAATAAATAAATTTAAGGGACTTTGTAAAATATCGAGTTATCTCAAAAAAATTATAAGTAAAGATGAAATATAAAATAGATCTCAAGATCAACCAGCAAAAAGGTGACCTACTTTGGAAATTATAGGTATCGGAAGTCAGAATTCAGTCGATTCAATTATTATATTAATATTAATATATTTTTCTTCTTCGATACGGGATCTTAGAAGTAGGTTAATTGTGTTAACTCCATTTTAAATACAGAGTGGATCAGAATTGGATAAGATTCAATTATTAACAAGCTATACTTTTTTTTACATAAGCTCCCACACAGGAGGCCCTGAGGAAAATAATTCGCCTATGGCAATGGGGTATTTCCACGTGTTTTTTTATTGCTTAACAAAATTAAGCAAAAAAATTGCGATGGTTACAGCATTTTTATTTTATTTTTATGTTGACGAATAAATTTTCTACAGCGAGTTAAAGTTTCCCATTTTGGAATTGCCGCAAAAACGATATTTCGGGGCGTGGCTATCATGTGACGTCATGAGTGAGGACGCTCACTGACAGTGTTTATTTATGCTAGTTCAGCTTAGCGACACTTGTGACGTCACAAACCCATTTCCCAACCATGGGCCGTTTTGATTTGATCAGTTTTAGATCGTTTTTAAAATCAATAATATTGAATGAAAACATAAAAATCAAACATTTTTAGTAGGATTATTAAAATCAGAAAAATAATCTTTAAATATTCCGTACATTTTCAACAGAATTCCTCGTTTGTGGAAATACCCCATTCCCCATTCAGGGCCTATGTCATCTATGATTCTGTACATATGGAGGGTCTTTTTATGAAAGGAAGGAGAGGAAGTTCTGGGAATGAAACATGTATTAGGGGTGGGTAGTAATCGGGGGGTAAGTGTGTCCAGGAGTAATGGACTTATGAATTCATTCCTCCCACTACGGCGAGACGACACTATGGCAAGGCGATGTTCCAAGAGAGTACGGCTGGAGAAGTCATAGGTACTCCCTCAATCATTCTCTCCAGTTCCGGACTGCCATGCAGCTGGTGGGCAGATGTCCTGCCGCCAAGACCCGGACAAACCTCTTCCCATGAACCCTACATATAATATCTAATTTTTAATATAACAACTCTTATTTTATAACTTTTGAAGGTTATTTCCATCAGTGTAATATATCATTGAAGAAGAACATAACACTAATAATCTAAAATATAATATGAGTAAGAACAAGGCCATAAAAAAAGATAAACAATTGGGACTCGAACTCAGAACCTCTCATCTTACCGAGATAAACGCCTTTAGCATTCCGGATACTGACATTTCTTATTTAAATATCAATTTTTTCAATCTCACATTTCAAATTTTAGAATTAAAAATATTATCTTCGAGTATTTTTTTTCACCTTATTGGCAGCGACCTTTTTCATTGGAAACGAGTGTTCGGTGAACTGGTTTGTAACATAGATAGTGTCTAGGATATATCCGATCTTATTTATATGGAATATTATATATCCGATTTTATTAATATGGGACATCTATTGACCTTTTTGTAAAATTCTAAATGAATGTTCAATTTTCATTAGAACAACGGTTATTCGCTTCAATATAATATATCATTGAAAAAGAAGATAACACTCATAATCTAATCTCAAATATGAAAGAGAACAAGACGCAGAAAAAAAATGTGGTCGCAACTGAGACTAAAAGAGGTTCTGGGTTCGAGTCCCAGTTGCGACCGTTATCTTTATATTTTTCTATGTATTGTTCTTTTTCGTTTTTTGTTTAGATTATTTTTGTTATCTTCTTCTTCAATAATATATTTACAAATAATAGATATCCTTTTCTAGCAATATCAGAAATTGCAATACAAAAATAGTTTATCAATATAACTTATTGATAAATTATTTAGATTCATTCATTCATTCATTCAATTATTAGATTCATAACAAATAACGAGTTTGTTCTAAATTTCAGCGGTTATTAGCAAAACCTGGAACAACAGAAATTATTTCCTAAAGTGTTTTCTAGCAGCAAATGTGACTTTAGAAAGTTAGTAAACTATTATAAATATTAATAAGAGTCGACATACAAACATGTCGACTAAAGTATTAAGGTCAAATTGAACATTTAGTAGGCAAATATACCTTAATTTGTATAATGTATTAAAAATTCTTTGAAAATATAACATTTTCACTCGGAAAGAAGCAGCAAATTCAATAAAATATAGGTAAGATTTATTAAACGTAATAAAATAAATTGGAAATAACGGAATTTACAAGAAAACGGTAAAAAATGTCCTTCAACTCGTGTTATTAAATTATATTAGATCCACGAGACTTGAAGCCTGTACAGAAAACTACTTCCCTCTAAAAACTTACAGGGAATTTAGTTGGTAGAAAGAAAATAAAAAGGGGGAAGAAGGTTAATTGTGTATTTTGGAGAACGAGGCTATTTCGAACAAGACACAATATTAAACATGGGTTACGGATAATATCCCGAAGGCTGACAATACGAAAACACGACATCCCAAAAACTAAATCAAGAATGAACGACTAAATCCTCTACAAAAATCAAGAATTTCTAACCATTCCAAAAAAAAAAATCATTTACCTTCCGCGAATCTCAATCGTGGTAAATGTTGGATTAGGTTGGATTTTCATTCTTCTTGGTTTATTGGGGAGATATTTCTATCGTTTTCGTGTTATTTGTTTTAAAAGTTTCACCCAAAGATATTCAAATACAGAAGAGATATGCTATGGTGTCCGCGCAACTGTCGCCGGACTACGCGCTAATTAGCGTAGTTTTCATACAAAAAGAATTTGTTCATTTCGTTGATTTTTTGAAAATGTGCATTAATATTGGTTAACAATATATTTTGAATAAGGAAAGAATTCGTTCATTTAGTTTAACGTTCTTTTGGTTTATTCGTTAATTATTTGTTATTTTAGTTTATTTGCTAATTGGTAAACAATATCGGCGACACCCGGAAGCGCAGACCCACATAGTAAAAACAGCAGATAGCACATCTACTTATATTTCAATATCTTTGGTTTCACCACTTGGTTCTTTTATTGCATTCGGGATATCTGTTTCGGAAGGAATCGGATGTTAGAAACTCAAGATTTTGGTACCCATTACAATGAAAATTTGTGATCGAAATCTTGGACGGAACGCGACCAACAAAACCTAACAGTCGATACAATACTGACAATAATATAGATTTTTAAAGAAATTGTTGAAGAGCCATCAAATCTTCTGATTGCGCTCACACAAATATCTTCGATATTTTGCATCTGCGCTCGCTATGTTTTGTTCATTAGAAATAACTAACTAACATAGGAATTATCCAAATGTATCACATATATACTATATTTTGCATATGATAAGTAATTTTTTGCATATATTCTCATTACCATTGTACCTACAATGGGGCAAAACTCTACTAACGGACCTTTACTAAATTCGGCGAAACTCTAAGGACTTATGGTTTTATTCAGTTCTTTTACGGTTTCCAGCAATATCCTAATTTTCCGCATATGTTTTAGAATCTTCGGGATAAATCATTTAAAATTGGAAAATTTCGAACCAACTCAATCAATTTTATTTTACTTTTTGCAAACTTGAAATTATAGCGGTAATGAACTAAAATCCGCGCCGTAAAAGGAGATGCAAGATCCAGCGAAATTCCGCGCCCAAAACCGCTACTGTAATAGCTCCGAATTTTTCGCTTGCGAATATTTCTCGGCGGTTTGTAGGAGCACGAAACTTTCACCCGGCGATATTGAGATAAACTGTCACTTAATTCAAAATGCAAAACGGTTAAATTCATTCAAGTCATTTATTTCAAAGGCCATTTTGTTTTCTAAAAAGCTCTTGATTGCTTTGGTATAAGTCAGCGGCCCAGGAATTTCCGTCAGACTTGGGCTATCCTTCATCATTTATCGTTCGGGATGTGAAGTAATTATGAAAAGACAAAAGGTTCATTGAATTGGGTCTGGAATCTGAGGGACCCATCGCTTTGTGCCGTGATTGGTTTACTGAATAGTTCATACTTTAGTGAAGGATTCACGTTCCCAAACTTCTCCTTTGATATTCAAAACTGCAAATCACATCGGCTTTTGACAAATTAACCGTTGAATTTCTGGATAGTCACTTTCGCAAAATAATATTTATCCAACAATACTGTTGAAAAATAACACCACTTTGTTTAAGTCATGAAACATTGTTGTATTCAGTATACCTACTCTTGAATACAGTGACACAACAAAATACACCTTAACCTTCCCGTATCCAAGACAGTTGGAGAGATTGATTACGATTTCGTTTACTGAATGAGGTATGTGATTTTTTAATGTATATGATAACTCCACTGTTTTGGGTTTGTTTATTCTGTATGTTATAGTGGATGGTTTATTACGTTTTTTTGGAAGGTAATTATCGTTGATCCAGCATTCACAAATGAGTACTTACGTCAAAGTCGGAGTTCATGTCTGTGAGAATGATCAAAAATTCATTGAAATTTCGATAGAGTTTTCGATTTTATATTTTTCAATTCTCATTTCGAAGTCAGATTTTTTTTCTAGTTATTATTTTATTTATATTCTATAGTTCGTGGAGATCGTAGATCAATATGCTGACCCGTAGAAATGACTGAGTTATCGACCAGTGGCTGCCTATACCTGAATGAAGAGGTTGGAGTTTGGACTTTTAATGGAATTCGACGGAGGGCAAAACTCTTCGCCATAATGGTGGGATGTTGATTTTTTGAGCATGTATCTACGGCAGAGTTTTAGATCTCTGTATCATATTTACTGACCAATAAGATGCATGATCGTAGAAACAAGTCTGATGGTACTGTTGGTATATTTACAGACTACATTTATTGAATAAAGCACAATATATACCAGCACATTGTTGAATTTTACAAATTGTGGTGGCGTATGTACAGTGGCGGACTAAGCCGGTCAGAGGCCCGGGGCGGCAAAGCTGAATGAAGCCCCCCCCCCCCCCCCACCCTAATTTAAAAAGTTGATGTAATTTTACAAGATTTTTATTCAGTTCACACGGGCCTCTGGTCCAGGGAAACCTCCAAGCGCCTCCGTGTTCGCTTTATCAAATCCTAAACAAGGCACCAGGGCACTGTAAAAAAAAATTGTCATTTCTTTTTTTCATTTTCTATAAGGTGCATTTGTTAATAATGCTATCACTTAAAGTTTCAAGGAAATTCTAAGAAAATTTAAAGAAAGTTTCAAGAAGTTTGTATGATGAATTTTCCTTCAGCAAAACCTTCAACGCGTTTTTCTCGAAACTACGTTTTTCAACTTTGTGTGACAATATATTAGAAAAACTATACATTTGATTGCATGCACCAATACTTAAACTGTTAGAAAATCCAGTTACTATGGCACCACATAAGGATTTTTTTATAAAGGGCCCCATTCTATATTTTTTAAGAACGCTGAAAATTTTCCATAAAAAATCGAATATAAAATTCGCTGGTCAGCCATTTTTCCTTTTTTTAAGATATCAAAATTCCTCTACGTGGTGCCATAGACACTGGATTTTCGAACAGTTTAAGACTTGGTAGATGCAAAAGTAAATGCAAATGGAATAAAATGCTGTTACGTTACGAAGTGACAATGTTTCCCCTAGTTCACTGCTTCCCCATTTTACGCCAGAATAGCTCGTAGTACCTAAATCCCCCGCCCCGCGCGGGCCAGCGCCCGAGCCATGCATTCATCCGCTTGCCTCAGGCGCGACAACAGTGTCCCAAGTGATTGCGCCAAGGCGCTCTCCGAGAATCTAAACTCGTGATGTTCCTATAATGTGAATTGTGCACGAAAAGGCTCCCACCCACCAGTAGCCTATCTGCTGACTACCGCATTTCCTGCTGGTGTGAGTAATATGAACCCTTGCCCTCTTTTGTGTGCTACGTCCCGCCCTTAAATTCACTAACACGTGTGGAGAGTTGAGAGGAGAGTTCCCCCGTCATGATAGAATTCTAGTCCTAGCAAATACCCATGTGTAGTGTGCCGAAGCTGGCAATTGTAAAACCCTGTCTCCTTCTAATTGAATAAACCCTTTACGTGCAATACTGTGTGTGATTGAGGAAGGAGACCCTGGAGATTGTGAGGAAAGGAGGAGGAGGTATTCACAAGCGAACCACAAGCACTCGCCCTGGTTTATAGAGAACCTTGCTTGCGCCGGCTTTCCTGAGCTAGTTTTGTTGGCCTATTAATTGCGTGTCCTTTCCAGGTTTGGTTTAGCAAATGGCCGTAAGTAAGCGGTAATGCTAAACAATGCATACAGGCGGATGTATATTTTTTTTAATATGTTGTCAACCTAGTTGAAAAACGAGTTTAAAAAGTTTCGGGAAAAACGCATTCAAAGTTTTGCTGAAGTATAATTCAAAATACACACTACTTTAAACGGTTTCACATAAAATGCCATAAAAAACATTTCGTGAGAGCATTGTTAACTTCAGAATATGAAATGAAAAAAAAAATTATAAACGTTTTTTTACAATGTCCTGGTGCATTAAATCATTATTTAGGATTTGATAATGAAAACATGGAAGCGTTTGGAGGCTCCCGGGGGACCAGAGGCCGCCCCTTCTCCGCCCCCCCCCCCCCCCCTTGTTTGTCTGCCACTGAATCTTTTTAATTACTTACCTATTTTATTACTATCTTTATTATCTGTAATGATAAAATAGCCTTCAGCAAAGGGCCTAAGATAGTAAAAACAATATGAAGTGCAATACATAATTGTAAAATACGGGTCAGGCTGTATTTATTGTATACTTTTTTATATGTATTGGATGATGTTTGTATGATTCCTCCCAACTCCAAACTACCTGTTAGATAGGTACTAGGCATATTTTAAAGGCACCATGACACTAAAAAAAATTGTAACTTTTTATTTCATTTTCCAAAAAATGCATTTGTTAATAATGTTTTCACCAAATTCGTAAAATTGACGGAGATACAGCATCTTATATGAAACTGTTTTAAACAGTTTGTATGTTGAATTATCTTTATTTAACGATTTAATTATTTGACGACCTCCGTAGTCCAGTGGGTAAGACTCATGGCTCACAATCCGGAGGTCGCGGGTTCGAACCCGGCATGCGCAAATAAATTTTATTTGATTAATTTGTGTTATTTCACAATTAATTCATTTAAAATAATATATAGTATATTTGCGGCATGTTCCAGAGTGGAAGATACTATCAGTATCGCCCTGGTGTAAGACCACCATTCAGAATTGAAACGTTGCTTGAAAATGGCGTTAGCCGTGTTTGGTGACCAGATCTGAATAGCCAGGTACTTCCCAACCTTCCTCTTCCCCACCTCCTTCCCCTCCCCACTACCTTCAGCCTCACAACATACCCCAATTGGGGATGCCATAGTCCCACTGGCTCCAGACGGGAGCAGTTGAGATTCTTGTGCGGTACTGTAAAAAAAAAAAAAAAATTATCATTCAGCAAAAGTTTGAACGCGTTTTTATCAAAACTACGTTTTTCAACCCGGTTGACCACACATTAGAAAAACTATGCATCTTATTTGCATGCATCATGCACCAAGTCTTAAACTGTTCGATAATCCAGTCACTATAACCATTACAGCTATAGCTTTTATCCATATATTATAGCATATAGCTATTATCCATAAGGCGTGTAGGCAACTGCCTAGGGGCCCCGTAATGGGGAGGAGATTCTAGGGTAAAGAGCCCCGAGATGTGCATTTCCTAGGGGCCCCGCATTGGGTAGGGGATTCTAGGATAAAGGGCCCCGAGACGTGCATTGCCTAGGGGCCCGACATGTTTAAGCAAGCCCTGGCAGGCTTGCTTAAACATATCGAGGCCAGTCATCGGCTAGGGCCCCCTGTGGTAAAGAGGCGCCGAGATGTGCAATGAGTTGGGGCCCCGACATGTCTAATCCGGCCCTGACTATGATACCAGGCGAGGAAAATTTACCATAAAAATAGAAAATAAAATACATTAAAAAATAAAACGCATTCAAAATTTGCTGAAGGATAATTCAACATACAAACTGTTACAAACGGTTTCACATAAAATGCTGTATCTCCGTCAATTTTTCGAATTTCCTTAAAAAAATTGGTGAAAGCATTCTTAACAAGTGCATCTATCAAAAAATGAAATTACAAAAAAAATTGGTGTCTTAAAGCCTTGTTTAGGGTTTGATCAAAGAAACATGGAGGCGTTTGGGGCCCGCCCAAGACTGGGGGCCCGGGGCGGACCGCCCCCCCCTTAGTCCGCCACTGCGTATGTAATGTAGTTATATTAATTTGTCTTACAGTATTGTTTTCTATCCGTGTTATTTTTATTTTTTTACATGTTTCAATAATATTGTAACATACTTATTTTATCAGTTTCACATTACTTCATGCTTTAAAAAATTTTGAATAATTTTCCACAGCTCACCTAATTCTGTTCTTAATCTATGTTAAAGCCAAGCCGAGCGTAAAACAAAAAAATATATACTTGCATAAAATATAAACTCTGCCGACTGCCCTTACATTTTGTTCACTCCTTTTCAGCTTGGTAGTGAAGTCACGGCCATAGTCTGGCTCCTACACAAATTATAACAATACCAGCAGTGACCTCTAAATAATATAACATCTGTGAATAGCAAAACTATCGTAAATATATGAGCCTTAACCT
Organism: Limnephilus rhombicus; assembly: GCA_929108145.2. Taxonomy (NCBI): domain Eukaryota; kingdom Metazoa; phylum Arthropoda; class Insecta; order Trichoptera; family Limnephilidae; genus Limnephilus; species Limnephilus rhombicus. Next base: position 28,106,111 of record OV815277.1, on the reverse strand, counting down.
CTAAATTATTACTAAATTATTTTGTTGCAGTTGGGGATGGTTTGATTTTCGATATCAACGTAGAAACTAAACCAAATGGCTGTACAGCAAAATCGTATGCAAGCCTAACAATGCACTGAGACGGTCCGTGGCACATCGGTAAAGGTGTTGTGTTGATTTTTACCGATTGCTAGACAAAACTTCACAACATAACGTTGCGTACGGAAAATTTAAAATATACGTTTTTTATTTTTTATTTTAACTTTATGAGTAAAATCGTATTAAAAATAAAATGGACAAAAATTGATCCGGATACTATCTAGATAGCATTTAGTTCGAGTTGAATCTTGCTTTCATAGATAAAGATAGCAGCCCATAATATGTGCGTTAAGAAAAAGAAGATAATGTTGGTTGTTCTTAGTCGAAGTATGATACAGTTAAAAGTGACCGAATTGGATATAGGTTCCGTAGCTCAGTTGATAGAGCCTTGCCATGTTAGCAAACGGTCCTGGGTTCGAGTCCCAGTGGAGCCAATAACTTTTTCTGATTTTTATGTCTCCAGATTTTCGATTGATTTTCGCTAATATTGTCTTAATTTAATTAAATATACGTTTTTTGTTTCATATGGTTCAAAATAAACTTTTTTTTATTTTGGTAATAAAAAAAAATTAGATGAAGATCTGTTTATAACACCACTAAAAAAATGAAAGAAAGGAGGCGTGCGTCTCTGTTTACTATGATAATATATTACTGCACCGCTGCCGTAGGTCACCCCAAGTGGTTCGCTACGTTTGGTGGTTCATGGGCTGAGGTTTGTCTAAGTCTTGGAGGCGGATGACCGGGACACTCTGAACCCCAGGTTCCTACCCATCCCTTAAACCCGTTTCCTTCCCAGAACTCTCCTCTCCTTCCTTTTCTTAAAAAAACCCTACACACAGCATCCCCAAAGATGACCCTGAGTGGATTGGAGTGTAGTGGTTTCCTGTAAAAAACCTCTTGTAAAAAAAACTGACTTCGGGCAGTGACACTAATTTACACTGCAGTTTTGAAAAAGAAAACAATTTATAGTGTAAATAAATTCAAGTTTTTGTAAGAAAAACTTTTATAACTTTGAAGGTTATTCCCATCAATGTAATATATCATTGAAGAAGAAGATAACGATAATAATCTAAACGAAAATATGAAAGAGAACAAGACACAGAAAAATAGAAAAAGATAATGGTCGCAACTGGACTCGAACCCAGAACTTCTCGTCTATCCGGAACGTGACCAATTTCGCTAATGCCACCTTCTGTCAAACGGTCATATTTGTCAATCTCATATTTCAAATTTTAGAATTAACAATATTATCTTCAACTTATTCTTTTTTCATATTACAGGCAACTACCCTTTTTATTGGAAACAACCATTCTAAGAATTGGTTTGTAAACTGGATAGCGACTCGAATAAATATATCTGAATTTATTCATATGGAACTATTGACTTTTTAATATTCATTTTTTTATAAGAAAAACTCTCTTTTTATAACTTATATGGAAAAAGAATTATTAGTTGAAGATAATATTGTTATTTCTAAAATTTGAAATATGAGATTGACAAATATGACGGTTTGACAGAAGGCGGCAATAGCGAAATTGGCTAACGCGCACGTCCCGGTAGACGAGAGGTCTGGGTTCGAGTCCCAGTTGCGACCATTGTCTTTTTTGTTTTGCAGTGTCTTGGTTTTTTTCATATTTTCGTTTAGATTATTATCGTTATATTCTTCAATCTAAATAACTAATTCGCCATATAAGTTAACAGGATGAGGCAGTCAATATCACGGTGGGTGTTTATAAGGGAAGTTAATGCTCCTTCTCCCACTTCCATCTATTATTTTCTTCATCTATCTTACATAAGAGAAAGCTGCCGGAATCTATTTGTGTACGTTTCGATACCGTTAATGAGATTCTGGCTCGAGATAAGGCGCCGTCTACTTACTAAGAAGCAGGATTGAAGGTTTCGGGGCATTCAAGTGTAATAAAATCAAAACTCAACTGCTTTTTTCCTTGAGAATTTTTAGTTAAAAATAGCCACCTTTAGGCTGTGACCCCAAAACACTTGAGCGGGTGGCTCTATTTAAAGGGCTCTTGGTTTAAATATTAACCTGTTGTCAATAGACCGATTGCCGTCAGTATCTCCGCACAGATAAAACCTAAATTAGTTACGGTCCTTATATATAAAAATGAATCGCTGAATGTGTTGCTAAGCGCAAATCTCGAGAGCAGCTGAACCGATTTCGCTAATTCTTTTTTTAGAATATTCCTTGAAGTACGAGGATGGTTCTTAATAAAAATTAAGAAAATTGCGCAGAAAATTGGATAATTTCAGAAAACCTAACGACTATCGCACTATCGTTTGACAGTTCGCGTGTTTGAGAATGACATTTTGGAAAACAATGATTGTTAAATCAGGATTCTATTTTTGAAAATCTTTAAGTTGATAAATTTATTTAAAGTAGGTACTTCCCTAATAGTTTAAATCGCATCAAGAATTTTAGATATTTTAAATAGGTACCTAAGTTAGGTACCAAATTTAATATACATGAAAAATGGAAATTTAAATTGTAAAAGGTGGCACGCGGGCTGTTTAAAAACTGAATGTACTGGGATTGGATATATGCAAAGCGGGAGGAAGGTTGGCGGGACGAGGGAGCGGGAAAGGGAAGAGGGAAGGCGGGGAAGGTGGAAGGGGAACCAGGGAGGGGGAGGGGGACATGGGAGGGGGAGTGGAACTCGGGATGGGGGTTCGCGGGACGGGGGAAGGGGGGGGGGAGTGGAGTGGGGAGAGGGAAGGTGGAGGTGATGGAGTGGGAACGCAAGAGTGAAAGAAGCAGTGCTGGGCAAAATACATGTTTTACTGTAATTAAAATACAAATTACAAAACACTTCTTCGCATGTATTTAAAATACGAAATACAAAATACTTTTAAGTCGTGTATTTGAAATACCAAATACAAAATGCAGTATTTTAACCATTTTTTAATTTCAATTACAAAATACAAATTACAAAATACATTTGGTTTTGGTAGAACCTTTGGATGCAATAAATTGACGTAAGTGCCCATATCTAAGGGTGCGTTTCCATAAAAGCAAAGCTGAGCAGAGTAAAATAAAGACGTGCTAAAATTGACTAATCATATTGCTCAGGAGACACATCTCGTCTCCGCTCCACTTGTAAAGTTTTGTGGTATAGGGCTTAGGTGTTAGATTATAATTATTATTATTATGATAACACTAGCTGTTTTTTTTTATACATGAGCTCCACGCAGGAGGCCCTGAGGAAAATAATTCCCTCAGGGCCTATGTCATCTTTAAGGATGCTGTGTGGAGATTTTTTTAAGGAAAGGAAGGAGAGGAGAGTTCTGGGAAGGAAGGGGGTTTAAGGGGTGGGTAGGAATCTGGGGTTCAGTATGTCCTGGTCATCCGCTTCCAAGACCTAGACAAACCTCATCCCGTGAACCCGGGCACCCCTGCTAAATCACCAAACGTAGCGAACCACTTGGGGTGACCAATGGCAGAGGTGTTGGTTATCCAATAAAGGTTCCCGGGGCGGCGGTACCCCTTCCCGCCTGCCAAATGGAGAAAGGTTCCCGGCATGCATTGCAATGCCATATTCAAAGAAATAAATTGTTTCTCCCTGCATGTCCTTTTCCTGCGTGTCCCCGTTCCAATACCACATCCCCTTCCCCTCTTGCATTCCCTTCCACCTTCCCTGCCTACCGTTTCCAGCTCCCCTATCCCGCCAACCCCCTCACGCGTTCCATATATTTAGTCCCAGTACATTCAGTTTTCAAACAACTCGCGTGCCAGCTATTACAATTTTTTTATTCTAATTTTCATTTTTCACATATTACAAATATTCATTTTTCTATATTATAAGAACAATCAATCAAATCTGGTACCTAACATAAGTACCTATTTAAAATATCTGTAATTTAAAAAATCCATAGACAATTCTTTTGTTACAAAAAAACAGCTGCCTGCTAAATTCAATTTCATCAAACGCGCGAACTGTCAAACGTGCGAAGTTAAAATAGTCGTTAAGTTTTCTGAAATTATCCAATTTCCTGCGTAATTTTCTTAATTTTTCTTTCCGTAAGAACCTTCTATAAAGTATTAGAAAACTTCCAAAAAAATGAATGAAATAGGTAGTCATTCTGAAGTTATGGCGTGACCAAGGGAAACAAGGATTCATTTTTTATATATAAATGGATGACATTTATATAGTGCAGTTTTGTATTATTGCGCTCTACAGTAATTAACTTAAAAATAATCCAGTAATCAAGTCAAATTATTCCTATAGTGCTTGATCTAATACTATGATACAAAAATGTACAAAACAAAGCAAAATTATAATGTAATATGACACAAAATGTACAATAACAGTGCTATTATAGCACAGGACAATTAACAGTGACATTATAAAGCTATGATATAAGAGAACTACAAATAATCATTAGTAAGAGTGCTATATCAAAGGACAATAGTAGATACAGGATTCTAGCGTTTTTAGTCTATGTATTATCTATGTGTGTTTATTTTTCATTATCATTTTTACGATCGCTAAATGTATTTGAAAATGTATTTTGAAGCCATAAGTATTTAAAACACAAATTACTAAATACCTCAGCAGCAGGTAATTGAAATACCAATTACAAAATACATTTTTAAGAAGTAATTGAAATACAAATACAAATTACAAAATACGTATTTGTATTTCAAATACGTATTTCAATTACAAGTATTTCAAATACTGCCCAGCCCTGGAAAGAGGACGCAGGAGAAGAAGGGGAGGCGGAAGGGGAACGGGACGAATGGGAAAGGACACACACTCAGGGAGAAAAAATTTCTTCATTAAATGGCATAGCAACGCATGCCAGGACCAGCTAGTTTTATTTATTTGAATGAGCCAGCTCGAAGGAATTAATGACAATGATTAGACCGAGAAATTCGTTGAACGAGAGTGGAATTTTGAACTACGAATGGGAAGATTAAAAAATAGTGAAATATATCTACAAGTCAGTGTAAAGAAAAATATTTAAAAAAAAAACTATTCTTGGATGGATTAGACATGTGGACTGTAGAGCGGCGGTAAGATAGGATAAGCTGGCCAGAAAATACTAACTTGATGATAAATGGATGCCAAAAATTAGTGACGTCTCACGAACTTGATAAATTTCAATAATTGGAATGAATGTAATATATCGAGAATGTATGTGATTTTGGATGAAACAAGGAGGTTGCCAGAAAAGAGATACGTGACATGCCCTCTGCTTGTTTGTCAGTTGGTCGTCGAGTTTACAAATACGACCGGTGTCGATGGGCCCAGATGTCGTGGGTTCAATCCTATGCTTGGTAATCCTGCACAAAAAAATCTGCTCATAACGATGACTGCAGACGAAAGTCAAATATTGTCAGGTTATTAGAGTTTTCAGTAAGTGAAACATAATTTAGGCGTCGAAATATTCGATAATGAATAATGATTATGCATAATAAATAATCAAATAGCTGTCAACTTTAATCTGTTTTCTATTAGTTTTTCTCCTGTACACCAAGGGGTGGGCTGTGAAAGAAAATTGTTTTAAATCATTATCATTAAAGGTTATAAAGAATTAACTTAAATTAGTGGAAGGAAGATACGAAGTAATGTGATTTTTATGAGTTTAGATGACAGAAATCCTGAATGAGAACAAAAATGTTTAAATAACTGAAAATATGCCCAGTAGATTGATGAACAGAAGCGAAAAGCGGTTGATTTCCTGCTTCATGTTTTTTTTTTAAACTAAATTTATGTGTTACGTTTAGTAACTAAATCTGATTTTTCAGTTGTGCACAAACCGTGCTCTTCCTCGTCTCTCTTACTTTTCCATTTTCTTCAAATAAAAAATCATTCAGAAGTCATCTCTAAGCGATGCACTGTATCTGTTATTCCTCTGCCCATAACCAAGACGGATCCATAAAAGGAAGCGTAGTACCTATACAATATTCGTCTAATCCAAGTTATTGGCATAAAAAGACTGTTTTACGGAGTTCGTTTTATTTTGGGCCCGGTTCACACCCAATTTAATCTATTCATTCCTGAAATATCTTTTTACTGTCGACAAGAGCGCACAGAGATGCCTCTCACTGAATTGCTCCAGCCAAGCAAACGGAACCGGAGACGGCCCTCTGTTGACCAAATTTATAACCCAACTAAATCGTCTACAGTACCGCACGGCACAGTGGGTCATTTTGTGATTTTAGAGCTATATTTTTTTAAAGACTTCTTAACTAAAAAGACTAAATAAATCTCATTTGATTAATTTTTTATCGAAAAAAATCATTCGCGTTGTGGATTGCCATAATTACAACATAAACCCATATATACTTTCATACAAAAATATTAAAACTTTTTCAATAGGAAAATATATTATAAAAATTAATTTTATCCTAATGAAGGAAGGGTATTTCTAAAACTTGCAGAACAATAATATTTTTTGGCTTTATCAGTGCCCAACATATTACGTAAATGATAGATGGGATCCTTCGGTTGAAATCAAATCCCGTATTGAGCAAGCTCGTGCAATCTTTATCCGCATGAAAAAGATGTTCTGCAGTCATGATCTCAACCTTGGATTACGAATGCGAATGGTCAGATGCTATGTGTTTTCGATATTATTTTTTGGAATGGAAGCATGGACACTTACTGAAGAATTGGGCGACATGAGGCATTCGAGATGTGGATCTACAGAAGAATACTTAAAATAAGCTGAATGGCCAGGATTGCGAATGAAGATGTTATGGTTCGGATGAATAAAGAAAAAGAAGTTATTAAAACTATAAAAATCCGAAAACTTCAATATCTTGGACATGTGATGAGACATCCAGAAAAGTATGAGATCTTGCATCTCATAATGCAGGGAAAGATTGCTGGAAGACCGGGCCTGGAAGAAGGAGAACCTCATGGCTGAAAAACCTGAGACAGTGGTTTGGCCAGTCAACCGTAGAGCTGTTCCGGGCCGCAATAAACAAAGTCATCATAGCCAACATGATAGCCAATGTCCGTTGAATGAACAAGGGGCAAAAAGAAGAAGAAGAACATATTATGTTAAAATACAAATATTTCATATCCTGACTAATTTTATTTCTTTAAAATATTATCACGGAAGAATTTTGGAACCTAATATAACCAATTCATCGTTGAATTTTCCCCACCTTTTTTGGAACTTCTAGATCCCATAACTAGCTTGTCAGTACCTTAAGAGAATAGCAGTGTTTTTTCATCCACTAAGTACCACCTATCAAAAGTATGTTTAGTCCTATGGTGCAAAGGCTTTTAAACGTTAATGTTAAATTAAACGTTAAATTTACTGAGCTAACTAAAGATTTTTGAAGTAAGGGGATAGATATTATATTTAATGGTCCTACATATTATTGACTGAATTCTTGAAATAGTGTTAAATAAAAAATCGTAAAAAAATCTATTATACAACACTGATAATTATAATTTAAGTTAGGTTAACAAATTTTCTATTTAATTTAAAAAATGAGTACCTACTCATACGTTTAATACCGAGTGTACTAGACGTTTGTACATAAACTAAATATAATAGGGAGCTGGCCACAATGACACGCCAATGGAGTTTGGTACGCCAGTGGATTTTGGAATGCCACTGGTCTTTTAAATGAATTTACTACTTTGACAAAAAATGCTTCTAGGTATAATGGCAAAACTGATTTGAGTACTGGATTAAAATAAATATTTTTCACTTTGGAGACTGTGGGAGACTGGGGTTTTTAGGATTTTAGGTTACTGGGATACTGGGAGAGGTAAACTGAATCTAAGACTGATTAAAACACTTGAAAAGAGGTTTGAACTTGGAGACTGTTGGTATCTTGAGTAGGTATTGTTTCTTCTTGGCTGATAGTTTTTGAACTGACTTCCTACCGGTTTGACTTCTATTTTTATAGGGCAAACTCAGGTCGGATGTTTGGGGGACAGAACCTCCTTAATTTTTCTAAGGTACTTGTTTTAGGTAATTTCCCTGGTCGCTACGATTGGAAGTCAGCTGTGTTAAAATTATGTGTGATAGTTTTTGCCAAGATTTTACCAACTCAGGATCCCAAAGCTTCACATCATTTTTATTGTGTTTACAAGAAAAGGTACAAGTATACATATGTGATATAAGGTACAATTTTAAACAGTAAATATTTTTCTTAAAGTGCAACAATCACTGATAGACGTCAGTTTTTGGGTTGTTTTTGTAGTACATACTCATTTTTAGGTGATGATGTTTATTTCTTGATCCAAATTATTCCCAATTTCTCGAAATTGAGCTCCAAATTTTTCGGAAGATGAATTCGCTGTCGTAAATATTTACGATTCCGATTTTTCCTTTGTTCAGAATTGACCAATAGTGGCTCGGCTGGTCGCATGGTGGGGGTGACGTAAATAGTCAGCCATTTCCTTGGCGTTGATCATTGCTGTCTGGAGTCCCTTGTGGAAGCATTAGGTGGTTATTCAGATGTGTTTTCCAGTCCAATGAGGCTGCTGCATGTATTCATTATCAATTTCATTTATGTTTTCAATTGATTAGTTAGTTAAAGGACATAATAGCGTTGTAGACAAGTCATTTGGAAGGGGAACCACATGCACATAATTCCGCTAGCCAATAGCAGCTCTCAGATTGTCGTGCTGGCGGCATGGTACTCTGTGGGAGCGTAAATTCCATTCTTGAATTTCCATGGTTGTCAAAAGCTTTCGCGCACTCGTTAGATGCACACGGATTCCTACGACACGTTCCATACACTCCCCTCAGTGCAGTCTCGACTGTGCTCAGCTACTTCGTGGGGCGTGTCCTTTTCCGATGTCTGAGTTTTGAGTCGGGTGTCTTCGCAGAGTGTACAGTTTCATCAGTTGCTGGCGTGGCAGGCAGAATGACGGCGATTTTGACTGCCGGCCTTACGTATATCCCAGTGCTGGTTTGGATCCGGGCAGTTCTGACTTGTCCATCAGCTGCAGGTATTGCTTCGATGATACGGCCACGTGGCCAACTGTTTCGAGGCAGTGCTGGGTCCATGATGATCACTAGGTCATCCTTCTTAATTGGTGTAGTTGGATGGTGCCATTTTTGCCGGACAGCCATGGTAGGTAGGTATTCCCGCAGCCATCGCCTCCAGAAGGTGTCTGCAAGTTGTTGTCCGATGCGCCACTGGCGGCGTAGGCATGTTTCCTCTTCTTTTTTGTCGTAGAAGGATAATTGAGGGCGCTTCCCGGCTGACCCTAGCAAAAAGTGGTTGGGTGTTAGAGGTTCTTCATCACGTGGGTCAACTGAAATGTGGGTGAGTGGACGATTATTTACCACAAACTCAGCTTCTGCAAGTGCGGTGCGTAGCGTTTCTTCTTTTGGTGCTCTTTCCTTTAGTGTAGCGCTTAGGGCTTTCTTTACTGATCGTACTAATCTTTCCCAAGCTCCCCCCATGTGCGGACTTAGTGGTGGTATGAAGTGCCACTCGATGCCCTGGGTAGCTATTGCGTCAATCATTCTGGCGTCTTGACTTATTGACAGCAGGGCGTCCCTCATCTCGGTGTCAGCTCCGTGAAAGTTTGTCCCGTTGTCCGAGTACATGGCTGCTGGTTGTCCTCTGCGGGCGGTCATTCTTTGTAGGGCCATGATGGCCGAGTCAGCAGTTAGTGAAGCGGCTAGTTCTAGGTGAATGGCGCGTGTCGAGAGGCAGGTGAAGATGGCTCCATATCGTTTTTCTCGATGCCTACCGACCGTGATAGCCATAGGGCCGAAATAGTCAAGCCCACAGTGTGTGAATGGGCGGACGTGATGCATCAGGCGGGGTGGTGGTAATGCGCCCATCAGAGGTGGAGTCGGTTTGCTGCGTCGTATGAAGCAAGTGGGGCAGGCGTGCGTTATCTTCCTGCTTGTTGTGCGTAGTCGTATTATGAAGAAATGATTGCGTATTTCTGCTACTGTTTTCTCAGTACTAGGATGATCCGCCTTTTTGTGGTAGTGACTGATAAGAAGTCGAGTGTAGGGTTCGTCGCCGTCCAGTATTATGGGAGTTCGGGCCACACTCTTTGTTCTTTCCAAGGCTTGTAGTCGGGTCCCCATTCGTAGTAGGTCATCTGGTCCAAAGAATGGGTTCAGGGAGTTGAGGCGGCTGCCAGCAGGCAGTTTTTGACCTTGTCGGATGATGTGTAGATCAGTTGTGAAAGCGTCTTCCTGGGACCTTTTGATCCATCTGTGTTCTGCTGCTTTTATCTCATCGGCTAGTAGTGGGCCTTCTACTGGTTTATTGGGCCCCATCTTGCATCGTCTGATAAATCGGAGGATCCAAGCTGTGGAGCGAATCAGCCGGTGCCATGAGGAGAACCGCTCTACTGATGGGAGTGCTTCGCCCCTGGTGGACACAAGGCCAACGTAGTGAGGTTTGACTTCTAGTGTCAGGTCGTCAGGCCTGTGGGCGGGTGCCCGTTCTTTTGGCCACGCACCCTCCGGGGAAGTGAGAAAGGCTGGGCCAGTAAACCATCTTCCTTCTGGTGTTAAGTCTGGTACCTCTAAGTCTCGTGTTCCTATGTCAGCGGGATTGAGTTTTGTGGGTACCCATTTCCAGTCGGGTATGTTGGTTAGTTCGTCTATTTCCCCCAATCGGTTTGCCACAAAGGTTGAGTAGGCGCGTGGGTCGGTGCGTAACCAGCATAGTACAGTTGTGGAGTCTGTCCAGAAGCAGGTGCGGGATATCAGGGCTTTGCTTTCTTTTTGGATCGTCTGGGCTAGTCTCGCTGCTATGAGGGCGGCTTGAAGCTCGAGGCGTGGAATGGAGAGAGGCTTCAGTGGCGCTACCTTGCATTTACTTGCAAGGAATGTTACTCGTAAGGATCCATCTACTTTTTCGGTGAAGTAGGCCACGGCACAGCAAGCTTGCTCCGATGCATCGCAGAAAAGGTGTAGTGTTACGTTGTTTAGTTTGTTGTAGAGGCAACGTCTCGGGATTGAGATGCTGTTCGTGTGCAACAGATTTAGCCAGTCTGTCCATCTCTGGGCGTGTTCAGGGGCAATGGGTTCATCCCAGCCGACGCTTGAGCGCCACACTGCTTGCAGTAGCATCTTAGATCTGATGGTAAGGCAGGCAACGAAGCCGACTGGGTCGAAGATCTTCATTACTATAGATAATAGTTGCCGCTTGGTAGGTTGTGTGGCCGTGTCGTGGGAGATTGCCTCACGAAATGAGTACAGGAAGCGGTCTGTGGTGGGGTCCCAGATTAAACCAAGCACTCGCTCTGTTTCCGGACCTCCGCTGCTGATTTGTATCGTGGAGCTGGCACGGTCTTCTATAGGTACGCTAGCTAGGGCCGCCGGGCTGTTGGACGCCCAATTTGTCAAGTGGAACCCTCCTTTCGCGAGCAGGGCACTTACACTTTGGGCGAGTGCAGCAGCTTCATTGGGTGTGTCTGCTGCATCTAGGTAATCGTCCATGTAGAACTTGGTGCGTACGGCTTTTGCGGCGGCCGGGTACTCGTGCTCGTATGTTTCAGCCACTTTATTTCGGACGAATTGGGCACTGCTTGGGGAACAGGTGGCTCCGAACATCATCGATGACATTTGATAGGTGTCTGGTTCGTGATGGGGTGATGTCCTCCACAGGAATAGCTGGGACGACTGATCTTCTCGCCTTATTTTTATTTGCAGGAACATTTCTTTGATGTCTGCAGCAATAGCGATGTTTCCTTCCCGGAAGCGTATTATATTCCCCAGGAGGGAGGACAGCAGGTCAGGACCAGTAAGCAGCTGGTCGTTGAGGGAGGTTCCTCGGCATCGGCTTGCGGCATCGAACACCACTCTGATTTTTCCTGGCTTATTTGGGTTGATTACTGCAAAGTGGGGCAGGTACCATTTGCGAGGTGTGGTGGTGGAAGCTTCATGGCTTGATAACTTCTTGGCATAGCCTTTGTTGATAAGTTGATTTATTTTGTCGTTGTAGGCCACTGCTAGATTTTTGTCTTTTTCTAGCTTTTTCTCCAGGGACAGAAGTCGTTTCAGCGCACACTGCCGATTGTCAGGTAACGTGGCTTCTGGTTTGCGCCATAGTAGACCGGTTTCCCACCTTCCTACAGGAAGAGGACGGGTAGTTGCATTCATAAGTGCAATTGCCTGTTGTTCGCTTGCATTGACTCTGGTGGCTGATGTTACTCCGAGGGAGTCGATGGCGAAGTTGGTTTTTACTAGCTCCCTCAACTGTATGTCTGCGGCCGTTTCTGGTTGTAGTGCCAAAGTGGTGGTCGTGTTATTATCTCTGGGGTTGACTCCCCCATGAGCGATCCATCCTAGTGCGGTGCGTGATGCTATTCGCGTAGTATCATTGCATTCACGAACTTCCCTTGACACGATCAGGTGAGCGTTATCTTGGCCTATTAGCAGCTTCGGGACGACCGACCTTCCTTGGGTCTGTTGCTCCGGCAGGTTGAGGTTGCTTATTGTGCTGGCAGATATGTGGAATGTATTACTGTTGCCTGCACCTCGTATTCTTAGTCTCACTCGTTGGGAGAGATTGTCGGAGGTGCACATTCCTTTCGCGCCGTGGATTCGCAGTCCGTGAACTGGGCCGTTTGCTCCGACTTGTATTGCGGTGTCAGCGTCGACAAGTGTTACTGTGGATCCTTCATCCAGGAGAGCGAACACTGACACTTCTTCTTTGTTTGGAGCGCTTAATATGACTGGCGCAATTTTTAATAGTACTCTCTGTCCGGAGTCCTGGCGTCACAAATTGACATTTTCCACGGCGCTTTTTCGTACGAACTCGGGATTATGTAGCAGGGGGTGGTGTGGGGATCTGCAATCTCCTACTTTGCACCATTGGTTTATTTTGCAGCTTCGTGAGTGGTGTTTTTCTAAGCACTTGCGGCATAATCTTCCCGTGCGTACAGTTTCCCATCGGAGTTCAACATCTTTGGCTGCGAATTCTTTGCATTCGCGGGTTTTATGATCGCCGCCACATTGGGCGCAGCTTTCATCAGCAGTTTTTCTTTTTCGGCTTGGTCCAGGGTAAGTATGTTCCTCGTTTACTTTGCGTTTTATGGGGGCAATCTTTTCTTTTGGGCCATCCCTGACTTCTTCTTGATGTCCGGCATGTATTTGCTCATGGCTCGGTAGAAGTCGCATGCGATCACTCTCTTCTTCCTCCTGGTACCCGGCATGTATTTGTTCACGGCGTGGTCGAGATCGTATGTGGTCCACCATCCCACTGTTTGGAATTGCGTTTGACACCTCTTTCAGAAAGGCAGCGAGCTGGGTTATGGTGGCCGGAGCGTGTTGTTTGCGGATCTCGATTAGCCATGCCAGACGCAGGGAACTTGGCATTTTGTCAGTGACGTCATTCATTAATGCAGGATTGGTGAGATAACCTTCGGTTTTCAGGATCCGGAGAGATGCCACCAGGTTTTGTACCGTTCCGGAGAAATCTGCCAGGTCCTCGAGTGATACCTCGGTCGTGAGGTAAGGTAGTTTTTTAACCTTGTCTAGCATAAATTTTGCTATGGAGTTAGCGCTGCCGTATCGCTGCTCGAGGACGCTGATGATCTCTGGGACTTGCGCAGGATCCATTAGTAGGGGACCCACGGTATCTCGTGCCTTGCCTTTGAGGGCGCGCTGCAGCCGAATGAGATTTTCGCTCGGAGTCATTTGGCAGGTGGCGGTGGATTGAGCGTACTGTGCCTTCCAGGTGGGCCACTCAAGGGGGTCTCCGGAGAAGGTAGGCAAATCTTTTGCTGTGGATTGCCTGGCAATGAGGGCAGCCATTCTTGAATCATCTTCTAATGTGCGGGGGCTATCTTGCGTTCTGGAAGAGCGAAGGGCCTCTGCCATCACAGAGGCGATCTGGGCCAGTGGGTCGTTGCCATGCTGCAACCATTCTCGGGTGTGCCGTGCTGTCTGATTGGCTGTGTGCGGTGGTGTAAATAATGGGGAATCCTGGCCGGAGGAGGCTGGCTGATGCTGGTACCCTGCTGTGTTGTAAAGTGGGCGCTCGGGTCCGATATGGCTGTATTCGGCCGTAGGGATGTTCTTCGCAGGGCCCGTCAGTAGTGTGTACTCTTGGGTGGCGGCGGCGGCGTATCCGGTTGGATCGGTTACAGCAAATTCATTGGTAGGCTGACCGGCTGGTGTGTCCATTTGAGTAGTTGCATATCTCGTTGCAAACTCTTCGGCCGGCTTGTGAACTTGAGTGGCATATCTCGTTGCAAACTCATTAGTAGAAGGGCCGGTTGGTGCATGCACTTGAGTAGTTGCATATCTCGTTGTAAACTCTTCGGCTGGCTTGTGTACTTGAGTGGCATATCTCGTTGCGAACTCATTAGTAGAAGAGCCGGTTGGTGCGTGCACTTGAGTTGTTGCATATCTCGTTGCAAACTCTCCGGTAGACGGGCCGTCTGACGTGTGTACTCGAGTGGCATATCTCGTTGCGAACTCGTTCGTAGACGGGCCGGTTGGTGCCTGGGTTTGAATTACTGCCTGACCGAGGTTGGCTCGCAGGGTCGGGCTGGTTGGTGCGGGCTCCTGGGTAGGTTGGCTGACTGCTTGGCGTGTTGCAGCGTTCAGGGCTGCGAGCAGATTGGCTGTCTGCTTGGCGTGACGTCTGTCCCGGATGCGCATCTCTCGGCGCAGCAATCGCAGGGAGTCTTCAGTTGATTCAGAAGTTGTTTCGCTGCTTTTACTGTTGGATCCGTGGAGGCTCTTGGCGACACATTCTGGAGCAGGTTGGTCAAGAGTGATGAGGTCAGGGTTCCTGGCAGGGTTCGCACCAGATAGATCGTGGCGGGTTCCGCTGGATGGCGTCTCATCGATGTCTACGGTGCGTGGGCCCGGGGTCCGACGGGGTGCCACTGGCATGTTTCGGCTTGTTCCCGGGGCGTTAGGTTTAGACAGCGATGTTTCGGAAGATGTCGGGGTCTTACGGCCACTGCGAAGAGACGGCATTTCCACTGGGTAAGACTGAAGGCGTGTTATGTGTAGATCCGGCTCGAAGGACCAAATGTACTAGACGTTTGTACATAAACTAAATATAATAGGGAGCTGGCCACAATGACACGCCAATGGAGTTTGGTACGCCAGTGGATTTTGGAATGCCACTGGTCTTTTAAATGAATTTACTACTTTGACAAAAAATGCTTCTAGGTATAATGGCAAAACTGATTTGAGTACTGGATTAAAATAAATATTTTTCACTTTGGAGACTGTGGGAGACTGGGGTTTTTAGGATTTTAGGTTACTGGGATACTGGGAGAGGTAAACTGAATCTAAGACTGATTAAAACACTTGAAAAGAGGTTTGAACTTGGAGACTGTTGGTATCTTGAGTAGGTATTGTTTCTTCTTGGCTGATAGTTTTTGAACTGACTTCCTACCGGTTTGACTTCTATTTTTATAGGGCAAACTCAGGTCGGATGTTTGGGGGACAGAACCTCCTTAATTTTTCTAAGGTACTTGTTTTAGGTAATTTCCCTGGTCGCTACGATTGGAAGTCAGCTGTGTTAAAATTATGTGTGATAGTTTTTGCCAAGATTTTACCAACTCAGGATCCCAAAGCTTCACATCATTTTTATTGTGTTTACAAGAAAAGGTACAAGTATACATATGTGATATAAGGTACAATTTTAAACAGTAAATATTTTTCTTAAAGTGCAACAATCACTGATAGACGTCAGTTTTTGGGTTGTTTTTGTAGTACATACTCATTTTTAGGTGATGATGTTTATTTCTTGATCCAAATTATTCCCAATTTCTCGAAATTGAGCTCCAAATTTTTCGGAAGATGAATTCGCTGTCGTAAATATTTACGATTCCGATTTTTCCTTTGTTCAGAATTGACCAATAGTGGCTCGGCTGGTCGCATGGTGGGGGTGACGTAAATAGTCAGCCATTTCCTTGGCGTTGATCATTGCTGTCTGGAGTCCCTTGTGGAAGCATTAGGTGGTTATTCAGATGTGTTTTCCAGTCCAATGAGGCTGCTGCATGTATTCATTATCAATTTCATTTATGTTTTCAATTGATTAGTTAGTTAAAGGACATAATAGCGTTGTAGACAAGTCATTTGGAAGGGGAACCACATGCACATAATTCCGCTAGCCAATAGCAGCTCTCAGATTGTCGTGCTGGCGGCATGGTACTCTGTGGGAGCGTAAATTCCATTCTTGAATTTCCATGGTTGTCAAAAGCTTTCGCGCACTCGTTAGATGCACACGGATTCCTACGACACGTTCCATACACCGAGTCAATCCAAATAGACGGCCTCCGTGGTCAAGGAATAATAGTGATCCGGAGGTCGTGGGTTCATATCCCAAAGCGTGGAAGTGAATTTTACTAGACTTTTTATTTGATTTGTGCTATTTCACAACGTAATAATTTAAAAATAATGGTGATGTTAAGGGACTTTCTTGAATTACTTTCTGTGATTCCTGGCGTAATTTGGAAGAATAAATTTTTTTAAATCTCCGGTGTCTTTTTGATGTTTTTTTTTTGTTCAACTGAAAATATAAAAAAAATCAGTATAATATATTGGACAGTTAGGAGCGGAATGAAAGGTTGGTCGGCTATTCGGCAAAGTGACCAGTGATATGTGATAAAAAAGACATCTAAAAAGTCGCCGTAGTGGTCTAATTTCATTTACATTTTTACTCCAAATAATGTCTGGAATCACTGGTTAAAGCAAGTCAAGTTCGTCCCTTAACACAATGTATAGTATATTTGCGACACGGTCCAGAGCGGAAGATACTTTCAGTATAGCCCTGGCGCAAGGCCACCTTTCAGAATTGAAACGTTACTTGAAATGGTTTTAGTCATGTTTGATGATCAGATCTCAATAGCCAGGTACTTCCCCATTTCCATCTCCTCCCCACAATCTCAATTGGAGATGCCGTTTCACTGGCTGTAGATGGTAGGAAGCCGTTGAACTTTGTGCGGTATTCACATAAAAGTTAAATTAATAAACAAATATTTTGAAGTGAAAACTTGTTTAGCACCGTTGTGATTTGAAACTCGATGAAACGAAAACGAGTGAAACTAAAAATAGAGAAACACATACATCTATAGGATTTAGCCAGCGAGAGAATATGATAGCAATAAAATATTTATTTAATTCACGGGTTATCGGTTCTAATACAATACGGTAAATCCACACTCCCACGCAAGTATCATTGGTATAAAGCGCCTGACGAACCTCATTTACTTACGGAAATTTAGCGGGCCAAGGATCTAATCCTACGAAATATAAAATACAAATATACATATTTTTGTAGAATCAATATCCAATCTTCAAACCACTCCAAAATAAACAGGCAAAAGAAAGCTACATCTAGCGACTCCGAAGAAAAAAACACAAATACTAATAAGATAACCAAATGTGCAAATTCAACGACAAAAATATGGAAAAAATCATTCTCGTATTGATAAAAAAAAGTGCTTCGTAGTCTCCTCACTCTTGCCTATTTTATTTTTCTCAAGGTATCACTTCTACCGCTTGTGAATTGCATAATCGTTTTTTTTTTTTTTTTTTTAATATGTTTAGGATACCTCACAAACAACATCCACACAACAAATCACAGAGAATACAGGTATTTATGCTGATGGATTAATTGCTGGAGAGAGGGGAATTGCGATGTTCCGGCTATTCCGTCAAAAAGGTAAGCACAAGTTTCTTCAGTTGTTGGTGAAATCTTGACAAAAATATTTTGTCTACTTAATTTATTTACTTTGCCCACTGTGCGCTGGAGAGGGCACGTAATTTGTCGTCGGTGTTATTGAGCGTAGTTATTACTTCTGTCGTAAAACGCTGGCAGTACGAAAGATGAATGTCGGAGACTACCTGTGAAATGCTCCAGTACTGAATCATAGATGATTGTTTCACTTGCTGTTTGTCGTTGTACGCTTTTAAGATGAATTATTATTCGACTGCGGGGGTGAATAAGATATAGTCCAGAAAAGAACGTCTCACAACAAGGTGGGAATAAATTTCCGGACAATATCCAGCGGCAAATTGGTGTTAAACATGTGCGTTTTCAATAAAGGAAAAAACTTAGAAAATTGTTTGAAAATTTTTATTCGAACAACTTTATATAATACTACAGTGACTGTTTCAGCTAAATGCGGGTTATTTATTTAAATTCCCTACTGATAACTGTGTTTTAAATTTTACACATTTGATAAACAACCATTTACCATACATTAATGGTTATATTTATCATATTGGTAAAAAGCACTAACTTTGTGGCTCGCCATAATTTACAATAAAAAACACATACATTTGTTTAAGACCACTTTTATTTTAAAACACTCTACCGGTTTCAGAAGCACCCTTCCTTCGTCAGGAGAATATTATTATTATAATATTAAACAAATTTATGTGTTTTTTATTGTTATATTTATCTGTTGTGAAAAATTAAATACACTTTTATTATGTAATCCCCTGTCCAGATAGAGATCGGATAGCCCTCAAATGCTAGTCACGGCTTTATTTTTTTGTCCTCGTGCGTTATACCAACATATAAGAAAATGATTTAATTATTCAATGAGCTGAGAAAAGTTGCAGCTGTTGACTGATTAGTCATCTGGGGGCTTGGTTAGTTAGTAATGGCGCTTCTTTTTAATGTGAACACGCTCATGAGTTCCAACCACTCCCAACCGCCTGGAGCCAGTGAGACTATGGCATCCCCAATTAGGATGTGTTGTGCGTTTGAAGGTCAGTGAGGGGGGTATAAATGGTGGTCTTACACCAGGATGATACTGAGAGCATCTTCCACTGGACTTCCAATTTACAATACTATACTGGTATTACAGAAAATCAAGTTTGTGGTAACAATTAAATAATATTATTTAATAATAACGAAACCAGAACATGAGACCCTAATTCATAAACAAAATAAAACTATTCTAATATTTTAAACTCAGGGTCGTGTTTAGCCTGAAAGAAACTAGTAAAATCTATCGATAGCTTGTCGCGTTTTTAAAAGATCATCACGATGTGAAAATTACTACAAGGGGGAGAGGGGGGGGGGGGGGTGCCAGTTCAAATTGAACAGAATATTAAATGGTATATCAATAATATTTTAATAAACCCAAAACTAACGAAATATAATCTCACAGGTCAATGGCGATCCAGCGAAGTATGTGTCTTGCACGTCGAAACAAACGTCCAGACCCTCTGTCTTTATATTTGGAACTCTTTATAAAA
Source organism: Limnephilus rhombicus (assembly GCA_929108145.2). Taxonomy (NCBI): domain Eukaryota; kingdom Metazoa; phylum Arthropoda; class Insecta; order Trichoptera; family Limnephilidae; genus Limnephilus; species Limnephilus rhombicus. The sequence goes on along the minus strand of OV815277.1, from coordinate 28,086,884 downwards.
ACATATCTGGCCCATAGAATGTTTTATGCAACAGAAGAATGCGGTGTTCCATTTGGTCTAAATTATCTTTCCAATTAGGAATTAAAAATCAATTCAAATCGATGTGTACCAACCGACTTAAATTGGTGCATACTTAGCATTATAATTTCAAACTGTTACAATGCACCAGAATTAACAAACAAAAATGAGCAATCGCCGTGTGATATTCTCAACTGTGACTGATGCTAAATTGGTTCCTGAGACTTGACTGCTCTATCACAGTTCATTGTCGGTAAGAGGTGCTTGTAGGCTTTTAGTAAATTGAAGGACGTACTTGAGAGAAATGCGTGTCTTCTACGAACTACTACCGCTACTGTTTTATATATTTATCGCCATCCTGTTTTCTGGGCAGAAATTTTATGGCTCGTAAGAATGTATAGAAAGAGAGAGCTTTTTCCTGGAAAATAAATATTTAACGTAGGATTTTATCTCATTTTTCACATTTGTGTTTACAACGCTCGGTTCTTTTGAGATACATATAGTCTTTGTACAGAAAAGGTATGCAGAGCTCTTTAAACATTTAAACCAAAGTATCGTTGTGTCCCTCATATTCCTTTGACAGAAGCCTATAATTAATTTCATCAGAAATGGCTTTTTGGTGATGTCTCCTGATTTAACAGTTAAAATAGTGTAATGTTCCAGTGATATAGATTTGAGTTTACAAGTTGCTTTATTTACGTTTATCGTAATGTTTACAGTAAATATTTAACTGGACCAGATATCCTTTGTATAGGAGGCTCTCAGTTAGTCTGCGGCTGGACCCGTGGCACTGATGAACTCCAGCCGTCTACCAAAAGCCTACGGCTATTATTGTGACTGTTCGTACCTAAAACACGAACGATGATAAATGATTCTCTTCTAAGGTACTACTAAACTGACATCTATTGAGACACCACTAAACTACGTATAACTAAGTATACTAACAACATCTGTTGGAGGTTGTTAAGACTGTTGTACGTTGTGATTGTCCTATTTTAAATATTTAAATTCATTTGCACTGAGCACTCCTCATTTTTCATTTACCTAATCTTGATATTAGAGCCTCTTACCTTAAACTTTCGCGTCTACGCCACCTTTTACTAAAGTACTCTTTTGTCTGTGGCCGCGCTAACTTTCACTTTTCATCTATGAATAAGCTTGCTGATTATTACAATGTTATTCTTTTCTCCATTTTTTTCTCGATTTCCTTTCTCAATTCTTACCTACACATCGCATCTCAAGTGTTCAGAATCGAATCAATCTCTCTCTGTAAATTTATTCATCAGAATAAACAAGTACAACAATATCCAGTACAAAACACAAGTGTTTATACTTACATAAGGATAACCTCAAACATCAACACCTCTCTCTAATTGAACGCCAACCCTTGGCGCGGAACACGAAGATGTCAACAAAGGCAGCGCAGTTTACGCCTAACTGCAGACTATCTGGAAACCACGACCTGGGACGCTACGCAAAGACTACATGACTAATCCTAAGCACCACAAATCGGCAAGTGCCTGAGCTTTTTCCCACCAAGACAAAATTTTAATAATAATATCGCCATTTGATTCAATGTTTATTATTTTCAAATTTACGACATCTTGTGGTGCTTTCTACTCTTAGCACTCCTAGCCTAGTTGCCCGAGGTCACAGTATCATGTAGGTATGGTACTTACTACAAGCTCACCTTGAGTTTCTGCCGATTTTGAAATAAAAATAAATATAACTCAATTGTATTTTATAATTTATTGTATCCTCCATGTTCATGTTCATTTTCACAATACATCTATCAAAGATCAAACCCATCTCTATCCCTACTCGGCGTGCTGTACTTACCTCTAACTCTGTTTTCATCTAATAATCAATCTGTCGAACCCGCTCCTTTGCTCAGATCTCAGATAATTGTACCTTAATTATGTTATGTAATACATCGAAAGGTAAATTCACCAAGAACTTTAGCCAATCTTGCCGTGACAAAAAATTTTTTGAGCAAAATAATTTCATGAGGAAAATAATTTTCCTGTAAAAATATTGATGTAATCGTCGATTTTTCGAGTTAATACCAAAGCTAAAAATAAGTATTTTATCATCAAGTTCCATGCCAACTCAGAATCAACTTAATTCAACACCTCCTTGAAAAGTCGTTAAAAGCTATTAACAAAAATAAATTTAAAATAGCACACAACTTAACGTAACTAATTTCACCAATTTTTTCATCACTTTTAATGACTTTTCAAAGGAAGTGTTGAGTTGAGTTCTTTCTGAGAAGTTCGGTCACCATATTATCAAGTACCTAATAGAAAAATGTTAGGCGGAAAGAAACGAAGTAGGTGGAGTGAGGTGCAAGGATAGATTTCGTGGCTTTAATATAAATTTTACACGATTTTAGGTAAAATGTTTAAGTGTGTCCTGATAATTTTTAACAAGATTTTGCATAAAAATACGAGGTATGCGAAATGATTAAAATTTACAATAACTTGAAAATAAATGTAAAGCATAAAAGCTCTAGAACTACTGCCATCTTTCCTGTCTAGATTATCTGGGTAAATCCGACAATCTGTAGATTATTTGCCAGCCCGAGTTAAAGTCCTTTAAATTACACTAATTTCTTGAAAACTACCTTAAGGGAGTATCCTTGTTTAGAAAAAAAATAATAATTCTCTTTATTTCGATAGGTTAGATATTCAAGAATTTCTACTTAAAAGGATTTTTCAAAACTCGAATTATTTTAAAAGTTATATCCATATTAGTTCGACCAGTTTAGATGGAATCTAACTACAATCTAAAAGAGCAAAACTTTAAACGCATGTTTCTCGAAACTTTTTATGTTACACGTTATCTCAAGTTCTACTGAACCAATTTACTTGAAATTTGGTGTGAGCCTTCTCTACATAATATACTCTATCGAATTAATTTAAAAATTATAAACTTTAACAAAATTTCAATATTCACAAAATTATGAAAAAATTTATAAAAAAATTATTTAAAAAAAAAATATTTAAAAAAATTCGGCAGCATTTGTTTGGATTAATTTAGTTTTTTTTTTCAGATTACTAGAGACCCTTTTTTGAGACCCCCCACTTCAACACCCTGTAACTCTTAGAATTTGTATGTATTCTTCAATGTTTAATGAATATTTGTTTAAATAATGGCTACCAATAATATTATTTGTTTTTTTATTGCACCTGAAAAAAACACCTACAATTCATGCTTTTAGACTAGAATACCCCCTTTTGCATACGCCATGCTGTTACTACCATATTTATCATTTTAGCAATAAATAAAAATTATTATCTTTTTATTTTTTTTAAAGAAAGAAAAACATTCCCGGGTTACGAATAACCCAACAATGATTGAAAATCTCCTACTACCACTACAGAAAGCCGAAAATGTTGCTTGTGTTGTGATGGAGAACTTAGCCAGTCGAGGAATCGAACACGATCCAATATAATTATATTATATTGCATCATTGGTCAATATTGAAATGGAGCTAGGTATTACTGGGTAATATCTACTATTTAATTATAATAGGTAACTAATTCTACCAAAAGCTTTCTTACGATGGTCACTTAAGTCGGTCAAAGAATCGATATCTTACGCTTCACAATTTGCTTCGTCATTGTCGTTGCACGTCGCATGCTTTCCAGCTGAAGTCAGTTATACCTTATATAATAATTATGCCCGTACTTTGCACAATTTTCTAAATTAAAGGCAGTGAGATTCCTTGCTTATTCTGCCCATAACATTTTTTAATCACATCCCCAGAGATGAATCATCCTCCAACGGGATACGATAAAAACAAATAACAAACTTCGTTTCTTCGGCTATTATATTTGTTATTTTAATGACAATATAAGATAAAGTAAAATTACAAAATAAGTAAAAATACAAAGTAAAGTGGTTTGTTTACAGTCCTCCTCACTAGGTATTCCTGTTCCGAGGGGGACTGTATGGTGTTGATTTTTATTTCCTCATCTTCTATTCAAAATAATGTTTAGTTCACGGAAACTTAATCATGACTCCAATTATTCTAATGGAAGTCACAATAATAAATTAATTAAAACCATGTAAGTAGTTTCATGCTATTTTCACTATTTCTTCCATTAACGTATATTTCTCATTTCTTTCTGCATTTTCCGAATATACAAAGATTAAGATTAAAGATTTATTAGCTATATCTGGAAAAACCATTCATGTAATGTTTGTTTCTATGTACCTTTTTACCGCATATAAACGGAAGATATGGGGAAAAAGAAGGGTTAAAATAAGTGGAACAATGTGGGGAAAATGAAGGTTAAAAAACATACGACCCACAAATAATATAATCAGTCATGCATGAGTATAAAAAAAACTAGGATAATTGTGTATGGCCATTATTGTGAGCTATCACCACAAGTCCGCCAAGAGGCTAGAAGATGACAAAAAATTGAAGTGTTCTGTTTAGATTAAAACATCTGATCAACGTAACTAAAAACTATAGCTACATCTAAAAAAGCTTTATAACTAAATTGTTATAAATATATATACGATATTAGTAACAGAGTAAGTAACCCGCGCGTAAATGAAAATATATTTCTCTTTTAAAATTAATAATACCGCTTTTCCTTTCATCAACGCGCTTTTCTTATTAATATCAGCATTTTATTATGTAAAAGTGTTTTAAAAAATGCCCATTTCCGAGAAATCCGTAGCATTATTTAAGGCTGCATTTTAAATTTACGAAAACTCAATTTTCACCTCTTTATTCTAGCTTGCACTTATTTCTAGCCTCAGAACTTGCACCCTTCCGCTCTTCAACCATCCCTGGTCCAATTTTCCTTGAAAATTTATGGCCGTAACGTGCTGCAGCTTTGAAAGCTTGGTGAAAGAAAGTGGGCATTCTGTTGAAATTCTTTTAGAAATGAGAGGTGATATTCTGTAAAATTACAATTCGCTTGAAGAATTAATAAAATTGATAAATGAATCTGAAAAATTATATAGGTAAGTAAAATAGTGAAATAGAGGTAATATTCTCGAAAGCTTTTAAGATAAAGTTAATAATACTGGTATTAAATGGAAGTATTGTAACATGTGCGAAATTCAAATTATTCATCAAATTTCATAAAAAACATTCTAACCTTTAATCTTAAAATAAACTAATTTAAAATGTTCAAATATTTTTTTAATGATTTCGTAATTCTGGTCATTTTGGCTGTTTAAGAATCTATTCTCTAGGAGCAGCAAAAATTCAAGCTTTTCCATAGCAAATGTAATTTCTACGCAGATATATCCATCATCAGAAATATGTTTGTATACATAGTTGGATGATTTTTATATTTATAGCCCAGTTTTAGTGAAAAATCACCACAAGAGAGCTGAAATATTTAAAGCCTAGAATATTGAACGAATCATTTATCTGTCCATAACTTGGAAGGTATATTCGTCTGAATTTAAAAAAAAAATGTTTGGAAAAACCTATGCTACGCATTGTCTTACTTTTTAAACTTATTTACAGAAATGGTGAAGAACGAACCAAAATCGCATGCGACGCTATCTAGTAAAACTAGTGGAAAAGAAATAATTTTTTTCAATATTTTTTCCACGCAGGAAGTCCAGAAAAAAAACTTAATCCCTTAGAGCCTATGTCGTCTTTGAGGATGCGATGTTAACGTATGGAGCTCTGACATTAGTTATGACACTAGAGTTCATAAATAGATAGGAATTAGTCAATAATCTTAAACACTTCATGCACAAACTTGAAGTCACGATAATCTAGACGTACGCTTATGATATAAACCTCCTCAAGCATGTTACCCTTTCATCACTCTGACATTCCTATTAATAAAAGTTTCTATATCACAACCCCTTCCCTTGCGAACTCATCCCGTGGCTCTGTACAGCATTATACAGTTTTACAATATAGACTCACTTTGATCTCAACTCAAGGCATTCCATGTGTATGATGGAAGAATCTCGGGAAATATATGAAACATCTCGTGTAAATTACGAGATGGTATATTAATCGTAAGATGTCATGGGTCATTGACTTTCAAATTTAAATCTTCGGATTATCTCAGATATTGCTACTCTGAACGTATTTTTCTCACAACTTAATTTGAAATATGCTGCTGTATCTTTTTTTTTTTAAATTAAAAGCGGAGACGGTTTACCATTAGTTCCCGTGAGCACTTAGGCCATGGACCCATTGTACTTTCTTCCATTTTACCTCAATCTTCATAATAACCCAGTCCCTTTAATCAGTTCACCGAGTTGTCATTGGATATGTGGCTAGGTCTTCTGGTTCTACAACATGTCTCCCCAGGTATCTGAGCCTAGTTCCCATCAGGGCAGGACATTGGCACCATAAGTGAATTGGAGTCTCTTCACCCTCTTCACATTTTCTACATCTATTGGTGCTTTCTACTCCCAATAGCTGCATGTGTCTCCTGAGATGGCAGTGTCCCGTTAGTAGGCCTACCAGTTCCCTCAGCGAGTTTCTGGCCATATCGAGTAGTTTTCTGGTCCGTCTGGGGTCGGGTCCGTTTATGAGTATTTTGGATTGTCTCATTCCGGGTGCCCTCTCCCATTCCTTCTAGTGCTGGGATTTGACCCACCTCTCGATATGTAATTTGGTGTGGCAAGCTGCTACTCCTACGGCCGGCTCGGATCCCGCAAATGGTGCTTTCGCCCCTTTCCTTGCTAGTTCGTCAGCCCGCTCGTTGCCCTCAATACCCTTACGTCCTGGTACCCATATCAGGGTTATTTTATTGATGGTAGCGAGTTCTGTAAGAACGGTTTTGCATTCCATCACCAGTCTGGAGTCGCATCGGTTACTTTCCAGTGCCATAAGGGCTGCCTGGCTATCAGAACAAATAGTTATGTTCTTATTCCTATGCTGTTGTATCACAAATTATACAGCGAGCTTTTTTCGCCGATGTCACAAATTAATGTGATCCAAAAAGTTATGCATTTGATTGCAAAAATTAGACCATTTGATTATTTCAACCGTTGCCATTTACTTTATACCTGACATGAGCGACTAAGAGACCGTATCATTATTTTCTTACTTTGACAGATAACAAGATAAGTTTCAAATTCTCTAAAATAGAGTAATGAGCATAATACTTAAGGGAAATAGATTTCAAAAGTAACCCAAGTGTTAAAAGAGCTAAACCGACTAACAGTGAGACAGATGTTGTCCTTGAACGCGATGATATTTATAGACAAAATAATAAACGACCAATTACCAAAATAATTTTCAATCAATATTATGTACAACTATGCTATTCACAGACGAGAAAGATGTGCAATGAAATCTGACTACCAAAAAAGAACAAAGCCAATACGCAAAACAGTTTACACTGCTTGGGGTTTAGTTTAACAGTTTACTTTTCTCTACTGCGCGGCGGTGAAAAATTATAATACCCTGCCGAAAAGTACAGAATCTACACAAATTGGTAAATTCAACAAAATTATAGATGGGTGGTTTAAAAAAGTTTGAACAATTTATAATTTTTTTATGTTAATTTTCACGCTCTGTGAAACTTTTTCAATTATTGACAACATTATTATCTTCACCTAACTAACTAACCATTAAACCATTTCAAATCAAATCAAATCAAATCAAAAATATTTATTGTAAAATAAAAATTACAAAAGGTGTAGCTTAGGGGTAGACCCCATTTCTTCCAGCTAACCACATTTATTTAATTACAATGTTTATATAATATTATTTGTTTTATTATAATTACAATGTTTATACAGATAAAATAACAATATTCCAATGAAAAAAAAAAGAAAAATACAAATATAGGTATATACCAATAAGAATAGGCGTTTCATTTACGTGAGGTATTTACTCAACGTGTAGTGACATTTATTAACAAGGAAAGTGTTTAGTGACGATTTGAATTTGTGTGTATCTTGTATTTGTTTAATGTTATGTGGAAGGTTGTTATATACTTTAATGGCCATGTAGTATGGTCCTTTTTGGAATGTTGTTTTGTTTGCTTTTGGTATTAATAGGTTTTCTGTGAGCCTTGTAGCGTATTTATGTGTTGAGTTTTTTAGTGGGAACTTGTCTGTAGATGATCGCACTAACATGCATAACTCCATTATATATATTATGTCTGTGACTGTTAGAAATTTCAGATTTTTAAACAAGGGTCTACATGAATCTAAACGACCGGAGTTTGTAATTTTTCTTAAACATCTCTTTTGTATGATGAAGACATCTTTGGCGTTTACCGAGTTTCCCCAAAAAATAATACCGTATTTTATTATTGAATATACATAACCATAGTATGCGGCTATTACTGATTCGGTGTTCAATATTTTTCTTAAGGTACCCAGAACATAAGAAAAACTACTGATTTTTGCTACAATTTTTGAGACATGTTCTTTCCAGTTTATGTTTATGTCTAATTCTATTCCCAGTAGTGAACAGGTTTGGGAAGGTTCGATAATATTATTATTAATGTTTACATTTATATTTATAGGTGTAGCTTGCACTGGACAAAATTTTAAAATTTGGGTTCTGTTTGTGTTGAGTGATAGATGTTGCGATAACAGCCAGTTTGCTATTAATTTTTTCCCCTCAGGAATAGACAGAGAGGATGTAAGGCCAAACAACTCGGTATTGGCACACTATATAACACTCGGTAATTCTTCATTCATATTCATACTCGTATATTTGATAAAATATACCTTTTGTTATGTTGATTATCGACGTGGCCCCATTCAAGTACTTAATCCGCTTTGGAACTTGTTTAAGTTGCATTGCTAACACCGCACAAGAGTCCCAACTGTTCGGAGCCATTGAGATTATGGTATGAATCCCCACTTGGGGTATGTTTTTAGGCTGAAGGGAGCGGGGAATGGAAGTAAACAGGGAAAGGGGAGGCTGGAATGTATCTACCTGTCTATTTAGACATGTCGCCAAACACAGCTAAAGCCATTTTAGACATGTTTTTGATTCTAAATGGTTGTATTTCAAAAGGGCGATACCAGTTTAGATGGAAAGAAACGTTGTTTTCTTTCGTACCTACATGCCCGGAAATTCACATAAGAAAGGGGAAACATGGTAAATCTATATATAAAACCCAAATAAACATTTTTTACATAATCATTTAGATTTTTTTTTTTTTAATTTTTTTTCCATTTTATCGGCAACGAAAGAGTTAAAAAAGCAGGGTTCTGGAGCCAGGTCTACGATTCGACTCATTTTAAAATCCATTAAAAATCTGTGGTTAACCTACAGCGACCGATTTTTTTAAAATTGGCTTGAAAAATCGGATTTGATTTACTCGAAAACGAGAGTTCAAATAAAACAAAAATGCACGACATAATCGTAATATCTGCCTCTGGCACATCACGATCTGCCACCATTGAACGATGCGGCAGATCATAATGTGGCTAGGCGCATCATGATCTGCCTGATTTTACGATCGGCCTACGACATAAACAAAATTTTTAAAAACATCAAAACCATCAGTTTTAAGTATTATTAACCTTAAAAAATATTAAATCATGATATGAAAACGAGAAAAAATGTATTAATCTCATCCTTGTGATGTTAATATTATTATTATTGGAAAAGATCGACGAGAGATAACGCGACTGTTGCCACAAGCACTTGCGTATGTTTACAGAAAAATATCACTTATTTCGCAAATAAACATCGCCTTAAGGACAAAGGATTCGTGGAAAGATAAAGCCGAGTTTTCGTCAATTCGCAGGCTGTTGGGGGTAGATTAGGGGAGGAAAATGGCGGTGCGCGGGGTAATTTACCCCTTACATCTCGCAGATAAACGTACGTAAATATTTTCACGAATTGCCTGAGCTCGGATTGAAGGTGTTTTTTTTCAAAAAAACATCTTGAGGACTGTGGAAGAAAAAATCTGATATTCATACTCATCAGAGAAGCTCCAAAGAAAAGCGTGCCGGCACGCAGACTCAAACCACGGTACTTCTAAAAAAAATTCAATGATATGTTCAATTCTTTCTGATGAGTTTTTTTTGAAAATCTGAACTATCATTAATATCAAAACAAGTAGTTCCATAAAAAAACTTTTCTTTGCAGGACAACTAAATGGTAAATTAATATAAATGAAACAATTTAACTATGTTTGAACCACTTATATACTTGAATAAATCCGACCGGTTTCAGAACGAACGTTCCTTCTTCAGGGCAAATGTATACTGATTTGACAGTTTTGAAATATGGATGGGAACAATGTATTATTATGGTAGGGTAAATTAATAATTTAAAAAAATCAGAGTGTGCAATTCACACGGCGCTAGAACTGAAACCTTCAAAAAACTAAAGTAGACAAGAGTGGGGAGACTACAAAGCACCGCACAAAGAGGAGACCGATAGGCTACAAAACACCGCACAAAGAGGAGACCGATTATACTATCTCATTATTTCGCAGGCTAAATCCTATAAATGTTTGTGTTCGTCTCTTTTTCCATTTCATCGAATTTCAAATCACAACGGTGCTAAAGAAGTTTTCACTTCGAAAACTCTCCAAAGTCATGCGATTGATCCTTTCGTACATGAACACTGTACTCTCTTTATTTAAACGTATTACGTGGGCTTGTATCGGCGGTGATACTATGAAAACATAGCGTTATTATGCGACTAGCTTGTTGTTGTGTATTCAAATGTCTAAATTATTACAACTATTTTGTTAAGGCTCTGCAACCGGGCCCGAAAAGAAGAAGATGAAGACATACGAAATTACGAATGTTAGAGGAGAGCGCAAACATTTACAGCGACAAAATCGATGCGAAAATTGAGAAAATGTTTAATAAAACACGACTCGTTTAAAATAGAGCAAAAATTCTTGATGATTTTGTAAGCCGTTACTGCAAGGGCCCCACTCCTCCTCGACTGGAGACTTTGGCAACGCGTTTCTGTGAGCAGATCTTCATGATGCATGAATCGTGGGCACTCTTCGTGCATTCTTATGTACAGGTATTTAAGGCTCTGCAGCTGGGCCCGAAAAGAAGAAGATGGAGAGATACGAAATTATGAATGTTAGAGGAGAGCGCTAACATTTACAGCGACAAAATCGATGCGAAAATTGAGAGAAAGTTTAATAAAACACGACTCCTTTAAAATAAAGCAAAAATCTTGCTGGCATTTTCTTAAACAGCATTTAAAGAAACACTGTGCATTTTTTCATACATATAACTTGTAAAATAACTGAAACAAACGTGTTAATAATAATTTTGGAGCATACTTTGCGATTTGTATTTATCGACGGAATTTTATATAATTTGCGTTTCGGTGCGGGCAAAGTCTAGATATTATCTTCAAGAATAACATATATTTTTAAGAGCTTTAAAACTTACCGTATTTAAGGGCAATATGTAATAAATCGGTACAAATCCGGGTTGCGGGCCCTTAAGATTAATTTCGTCGTGAGCTCTAGAACTCAAAATAATCCATTTAATTATTAAAAATCATATAACATGGGTACCATTTGTTGGAAAATTTTAAAACCATCTATTCACGAAAAGTTTTTTCGAGGAGCGATAAATTACTGGAAGAAGTTGGATAGTTTAGCGAGTAAATAATATTTATAACTTTTAAGCGATTCTTCTGGAATATTTTTTGTAGGTGTTTTTAAAATGTGAAAAATGCTCCAAGAAAAACTTCGCTGAGCTTTTTGCCAGTTGAATAAACGTTTCCTCATTATTTTAATACGATCAAGAAAATGGAAGAAGTTACAGTTTCCACGTGATTTGAACTTTGAATCGTTTAAGTCTGATGGAGCTGACTTCATTAACTTTTATTATAACTTAAATTTCGTACAATTCTTCGTTTTGGGCGCGGAATCTTTATTTAATAATGCCGAATCATCATGGCGGGTACAAACCCCGCATTTGGGTTAAGTCCCAACAACGTAGAAGCAAGTCTAGCGTAAAAATCAGTCTAGTTTAGGGCAGCGCCCACGAAACTAGATTTAGATTCTGGCAGTCTCGTTCCTCAATATCGGTCATTTTGTCCCCATCACTAGTCTGGCGGAGCGTTCCGTGGGCGGGAAAATTGAAGCGGCTCTTTTTTGTTCCGAAAGCATAAGCGGTGTTGAGTATAGAGTTGCACAGACGATCGACATCGTAGCTGGTAGGTACCCAGTATCGATATTTTGACGCTTGTCTATTCTGAAGCTACGTTATTTTCCGCCGAGGCTTAATGGATGGCTTAATTTAAATTTTGTACTGTAAGTCGGCGTTTTGTGTTCGCTTAGCAAATTGAAAAATCCGGCGAAACGAACAAGAAAAAGGTTTTAAGCTGATGTATTTTGTGAATTTTCTCACGTCCCTGAAAGTGAGAAAGTATACTGATCTGTTTTTTTTTTAAGTAATTGATGTACTGTTCAATGATCATCTTATATCATTATAGGGATAGCTGGGATATAGTAGGTAGCGATAGTATCTAAATGAAGATGGGATTTTATCACCGAATTATTGTTCATATATCCTCCAAATAATGAGAATACCTTTGCTGTAATTATGTAAATAATAATACATACCTTAAAAACTGTAAGCAAATCTTCAGAATAACATGAAGTAAAATTATACTAATCCCAGTGAGATATTGTACGAGACGTCATCGTTATAGTATCTTCTGTCTTTTTTGTTGTCAAATACGACGCGTCAGAAGGAAGAGGACGAATATCGATGACGTTCTTACGAGCGCTCGCTGGAACTAGTTTATTGATGAAAACTGTTTATTTATTTTTTTATTTTTTTACAGTGAATACCGCACAAGAATATCAACTGCTCCCGTCTGGAGGCAGTGAGACTGTGGCATCCCCAATTGGGGTATGTTGTGAGGCTGAAGGTAGTGGGGAGGGGATGGAGGTGGGGAAGACGAAGGTTGGGAAGTACCTGGCTATTCAGATCTGGTCACTAAACACGGCTAAAACCATTTTCAAGTAACGTTTCAATTCTGAATGGTGGTCTTACACCCGGGTGATACTGATAGTATCTTCCACTCTGGAACATGCCGCAAATATATTTTATATTTTTTTAAATGAATTAATTGTGAAATAACACAAATTAATCCAATAAAATTTATTTGCGCATGCCGGGTTCGAACCCGCGACCTCCGGATTGTGAGTCAAGAGTCTTACCCACTGGATACGGAGGTCTTCAATTTCGTCGTTTAAAAATAATCAAACTATATTTTAAAACATTTGCATAATTTTATATGCACACCTGTACGTATTTGGTATTGTAAATACGAGTACATTACCTACATTGTAATGTGTGGAAATTCGTTATTTGCATACCATTGCGTTGTGTATTGTAATACGTAATCAGCAAGAATTGTTGAAAATGTTGTTTTTGAAAAATTTTACTACTTTATACTCTCGGAATACAAAATGGTCTTCCTTTCTCTCAGAGATAGGAAGGGCATATTTTTTATGTTCATCGATTAGCGAACACAGGAGGAAAACAACAAGCAAGAATAGAAATGTAAGTAGCCTTGTCGAGATGGAAAAAAAACTGCAGCGAATAGAAAGAAGATTTATCGTTTTAGTGGCTTACGGCTAATACTCGGAACTATTTTATATATATATATTTGTTTCTAGGGTGTTACACCGTGTTGCGCTACCTCCTTCTTTAGGCAACGTTTCGGACAGGGTTACATTGTCATCACCAGGGTAGATCTGCCATGATGATGGACACTGTAACGGCATAACACCCCAAAAATAAATAACAAAAATACTTTTGGCCGTGAAAATCTAAAACCATATTTTATATTTGTTTTGCAGTCGCAAACAGAATCATTCGGAAGGTTATTTTTAATAGTAGCAATTTAGAAATTAACGACTTTTAGATAAACTTACGGCTTAAGACGATCCCCTAGGACTGAACCCATTCGGAATCGGGCGGAGTAAGCGACTTTAGGGCGTTGACGTCTTTGACCAATAAAAACCAGAATCATTAGTCAACAACGGTGTTTTGTTAATCCGCTAGTATATTTTTACAGAACGAAGCGACGTGAAGAGCAAGGCAAGAGTACGTCTACTCATTTCGAAATCTGGGAGGGGACTGAGAACTGAGTGCGAATATACGACATGCTATCGGCCCTTCTGCAGATGATATAAGGATTAAATTCGCAGTTGGGTAACGCTTCTTTTAATGCACTGGTAAAAAACGTCGCCAAAATTTTTATTTTCTTTTATGAAGATCGAAAACACATTAAAATGTTTTCCGATTATTTTCTAAGAAACTCAATTAGCTACATTATTAAAAAAACCATACCCGAAAAGGGGTTTGTAAGTAGGAAATTTTTTAACTTCAAAGCATTTTTTATAGGCCGGTTACTTTATTTTTTTCTAGGCTTATTAAAAGACTAATCTAATCACTAATTACTCGATTATTTCAAATGCCAAGATGTGTTCTACTTACAGTATTTAATTTCAGCATCTGTTATATTTTTAGGTTGATCAAATATTCAAACCAAAATGTCATGATTTTGAATGATTTTCCATTATTTCGTATGGCTTCATCTTAATTTCTTTTCCAAAAGGAAATTTTGTTTGAAGTAATCCGAATATAACACTCGTTATGGCATTATGGTTAGGTTCAGGCACGATTTTTGGCAGACTAAATGAAGATGTTTTCTTTCGTGAAATTCATTTTAGTAATTTTGTTTTATCTATTTTTCGTAATATATGTGTTTATAAACTAAATTTCAATAATTTTTTCCTTTCTCCGATTCCCCATATATTCCTGCGACCTATATCCCAATTATTTCGGAATAAGTTAAAATTAATAATGTGCTTGGTATGTGCGATTACAAGAGTAATTAAATGAAAATCAATCACTTTGTAAAAACACCACATCGAAAATTATAAATAAGAATTAAAAAGTCTGCCTTTAGGCAATAAAAGTGATGATAGTACAAACTGTCTTAAAACAATCTTCCAAATAAACTTCGCGTTAAGTTAAAACCAAAAACTAGCACTAATAACGTTTTATCTAATATTGGTAAAAGAGTTGAATCATAATTCCGTGTTGTTTTTGCGTGGGTTCCTAACGAATTGCTTGCTTTCACAATTGCATGAAAATTGAAAAAAACTCATTTTTATGTAAACAACACAACCACTCGTTCATTTCCAAATGATAAACATCTCAAACTGGACATTTCAGCAGATAAAGCTTCTTACGAAACCAATACAGTGGTACAGGCTCTCTCAATGAATGTGGCTTTCAACACTGAAAGATTGGTAATACAAAAGACAGCGAAATGAAGAACAAAAACTAGAGAGAATAGAAACTTGGAACATGCCACTTCTTCAACTTATACTATATCTTCTAAACAACAACAAACTACTACTCTTAAATAATCTTAGTTTCTCTTCACTGCTTCTTGTGTTCTAAACTCATCCTCTCTGGTAACTGAATTGCACCAGGGGAATCTGTTTAACAAAATGAAATTTTCATCACACTAAGTGCATTGTCGCTTTATTATAATTTATGCTGTGAAAAATAAAATAAAAACTTGAAACGAGTTGTGCAGATTGTTAGTGGATTTTCACTTTGAATATTTTTAATGGTTTCTGAAACTTATCTTAATCGTTCTAAAAGCACAACTTTAATAAAAATGATTACTGAGTTCTTTTAAATTATTCTGTGTTAGTGTGAATACCGCAGTCCCTACTGCTTGTGGAATTATTCTGTGTTAGTGTGAATACCGCAGTCCCTACTGCTTGTGGAATTATTCTGTGTTAGTGTGAATACCGCAGTCCCTACTGCTTGTGGAATTATTCTGTGTTAGTGTGAATACCGCAGTCCCTACTGCTTGTGGAATTATTCTGTGTTAGTGTGAATACCGCAGTCCCTACTGCTTGTGGAATTATTCTGTGTTAGTGTGAATACCGCAGTCCCTACTGCTTGTGGAATTATTCTGTGTTAGTGTGAATACCGCAGTCCCTACTGCTTGTGGAATTATGGATTCACAAATCGGGGTACATCGTAAAGGAGGGGGTAGGAGATGGGGTAGAGGAGGATTGTTAAATACATTTTTGTTAAGATCTGGTCACTAAACTCGTTGACAGACAAAGTAACGTTTCTTTTCTGAATTAAGTCCTTTCATCAAGGATAAACTTGATTATCTACCCTTATGGAACTTGCCGCAAACATATATGTGTTCATTAATAAATATATTTTTTTAAATGTGTGGGAAGTATTATTTAGTTTCCATCGGATTCAAAAATTACTTTCTCTTGTTTTTTTTATTACATATTGTTGTATACCTCTATCGCATTTGTATTACTACTGTTAACCCTCTGTCTTGTGTATGAAGAAAATAAAATAAAACCAAAAAACACAAAAAATGTAACTAGCGAAGTTAAACCATGGAAAAAATATAAAAAAGAGTTTAGTTCCCGTCTCAGTACAATTAATGGTAATAGGTAACCTACATGAAAAATTAAAAATTATGATAATAAACATTAAGTTTTGCGTGACGTATCAATTTGGGAGACGGGTATGGATACCGCCGTCCCAGGAACCATTCATTGGATAACCAACACTCCTGCCATTAGTCACCCCAAGTGGTTCGCTAGGTTTGGTGATTTAACAAGAGTGCCCGGGTTCACAGGATAATGTTTGTCTAGATCTTGGCGGTGGATGCGTTTGCCCACCTACTTCGTGGCGGGCTGGATCGGGAGAGACTGGTTGAGGGAAACGTTTTGAACTTTCCATCCAGACTCTCTCCACTCTCCACCCGTCGCCTTGCATCGCAGTTGGAGGGATGGATTCATTTGTCCGTCACTCCTGGTCATATTGACCCCAGATTCCTACACATCCTTAACACCTTTTCCTTCCCAGAAATTCTTCTCCTTCTTTACCCTAAAAAGAACTTTCACATAGCATCCTCAATAATACAGAAGGCGCCAAGGGAAATTATTTTCTTCAGGGCCTCCTGTGTGGAGCTAATGTAAAAAAAACAACAACATTAACTTTCAACATCGACAGTAAATTAACATAGTTACAGATTTGACGGTTATCTTAACATTGCGTGAATTTTCAATAGTTTTGTGTTGTGATAAAAAAGTTATTCAATTGTATTTAAAACTTCAGCTCACAAAGCCATCGCTTTCAATAAAAAAATATTGATATTAATAAAAGAAAAGAGAATTCGGTTTTTTTGCAGAAAATGCTTGTTTCGATTATATTATTTTGTTTGTCGGATGCCAATGATGTATGGGTGGATGGAGATGAAATGAAAGTTTGTTGATTGCGACGGCAATTTCTTATCTTCTTTCTCTTTTGTTGACATGGTACGTAATGAATAATGCTGATTTGTGGAGTGGTATAACTTTTCTGTATTGGAATTAATCGAACGCTCTTTGAAGCTTTATGCTTTCGTACGCCACATTCAATTTGGAAAACAGATGTTTCGAAAGAAAATTATCCATTTCTGCTATAAGATAAAAAGAACGGCGAGATGATGGACTCTGGGGAACGATCTGATATTGAATTGAGTTTCTCTTAAATTCCTTTGTGAAAAATGTTATCCTTACTTTTGAATTCTATCCATAAAACTCATATCACTGCTTGGATTGTGTTCCAGAAAAAGCAAAGACAAAACTTTAAGGAAAGAGCAAAAAATCAGGAGAAGGGCGTTTTACAAAGCTTATCGTGTGTTGATTGTTGATGTAAATATATGTAATGATTTGTTTATGATATCCTTAAGTGTTTGTCCCCTGACTCAAAAGTGGGGTGCGAAACAGGCAACTACGGTGTAGATCGATTTTTTTAGAACACAGAAATCAGATGGGGATGTTTATCCACTTACTCTACTGATAAACCTATCATAGGAAGTTTCTTCTACGAAATTGCCTAATTGATCCCTTTAACACCCAATCATCCGTCATAGAAAGTGAATCATCCGAAATATCCTTTAATATCCAGATTATTGCCAAACGCGTGCCCAACATTCGCACCAATATGGTTTTTCATTTACAAAATACTGAAAAGCTCATATAACGAAGACAAAAGCAGTTAATTAAAATTAGACTTGAAATTATTTTGTGTAAAACCGCGAGTTTTCATTAATTTCTTTACTGACCGGTTTCGCTTAGCTCAAGCTTCATCAGGGTGCCAATTAATTCAAATTAAACTCGTGGCTTTACTCAAAATAAGTATTTTATTTTTATTAAATATGTCAAACAACAAAGTGATTGCTTCATGATACAAAAGTAGTTTTTAGGTTAAAAAGTTTTTTTTTTGTATCGAAAAATATTCTACCATAGAATAATATTTTTAATTTGAAAATAATATATATTTAACAATCCCCCCCCCCTTATCTTTTTCTTTTAAAATTACTATTTGATGCTTTTTGGTGGTTACGGATTTAAAAAAAAATCGTATATTGTTCGTTTAGTCGTTATTATTATCTATTAATCATACATCAATTCGAATTACGATAATCGAAAACAAAAACATGGTGCAATTAATAGCATTAAATATTAAAGCAACAACGGTTTCGTAAAATAACAAAGAATTCGTAAAACAACAACGATTTCGTACATCACTCACTATCTGGGTTCAATAAACAATTGTATTTGATTAACTCCTGCCTCGCTCATTCTAAATACCCTAAAACAACACACAACAAAAACACCGATTGGAAATATTCCATAGAACTCGAATACCCCGAAAAAGGTAAATTCCACATTAATTAATTCATTTTTCCGTAGCAAATAAGTCGATGTTATGCCTTTGGAGAAAAATACCTAGAAACGTAATCGGATTCGTATACTCATATTAAGCTCAATTTTTTTCTTCATAAATTACTGTCTTAGTCACCCCAAAACCAAATTGTATCTATTTAGTGAAAGCGGCAGAATAGAAGACAATACATACAATATAAATATGCAAAAAGTTGAAGGAGTTATTTCGTAAAAATAAAAAATAAAATACTGTTATCGATTTTCATAAAATTTTCATTCGTTTGGTTTAAACTTAAAGTGTCGTGTTTACGCTTTCGAGAAGAGTCCATTCGTAAACTTTTTTTAAACATGGCAGACCGAAACTAACCGAAACGCATGCCATAGTTGATAGAATGCAGAGGAAATGTTCTAAACCAACAATAAAATGTTTGTGACTGGTAAAATGATCAGCAAGTGCAAGTTAGTCGGCGGTATTTACGGAAACTTAGTGTGTGATGCAGCGTACATATATGCGAGCCGGAGCCATGCATTATAGGAAAGGAACGAAACAACCGCAAGCGGCGCAACGCACAATTAAATAATGTACGCAGCATAAGTGTAAGATAACCCAATCCCTTGGTGCTCCGGTACGCGTATTTCCAAAACCCCCACCGGTTCTGTCGCGGTCGCGACAATTTACATTTTCAATATCAAAATTTAAATATTTAGAAAAAAGATTATTAATTTCTAATATACACAGTGGAAAGTTTTTTTTAATCCAGATTTTAGAACAATTTTTGTTTTTGCAAAGTAATAAAAAATAACCAATAAATGAACTATATAGGTTTTGGAAATACCCCACCGGTACACCGCCGTGTACGAAGCCAGGCGCTAAGTCTAGGCTCGCGGCGGACTATTGAATTAGCGCAAACGAATGCCGGCCAATTAAAAAGCGTTATCGTGTGCGAAAAAGAATGGCGAATTACGAGTATAGTATTTGTCGGATCATCGGAGTACTGTATTGGTGAAAATGATAAAAAATATTACTCTTCATCTCTATTATTATTTTTTTTTATTTTACTTTGCGAACATCTATATTTTAATCAATCAATTTCATTGACTTGTGATGTCGAAAGCTCTAATGCACTGAACAAAAAATTACTCAGAGTGAAAATTTTATTTTATTTATTTGTATGAATATCGCACAAGCGTCCCAATAGTCCAGAGCCAGTGAGGCTTTTGCATCCCCGGTATATTGTAAGGTCGGGGGAGATTGGGATAGAAAGGAGATAGGAGGAGGATGGTTGTGAAGTACCTGGCTACTCATACCTGGTCACTAAACGCAACTAAAGCCATTTCAAGCTGAATCTGAATGGTGTTCTTTCTGAATAGTCTAGAGCAGGGGTGCTCAGACTTGAACTGCTGGCGATCTACCCCAATATTATTAGTCCAATTGATCGACTCTGACAGGCAGCAAGTATGTGTGATGTAGAATTCTCATCTAGGTAGGCATTAAGGAACTTCAACTACAGATTTTACAGTGCCGGGGGGCGTGGGGTGCGTAAAAATCCCATTGTTTTATTGTGACCTCATTTTATGCCGATTTTTATATCCCATGAGACGAGTATTCTTCCAATAAAAATCATGTTTAAGTATAAAGTCTATTACTGCTCTCGGAAATCGTGAATGGTGTCCATGTACTAAGATTTTGAATCTTCACCACTCAATGCAGGTTTTAACTTAAGATTTCTTTTGCATAAGAGTCCAGAAATAATAGTTACACACGGAATGGTCAATTTCTCAGAATTTTGCAGCCTATGGCATGCAACTCAAATGCAAAGCTTCACTCGGTACACGATTTTATTTAATTTATCGTTATATTGTGAACAAAAAACTGGTTTAAATTTAATTTAAACTACACTCAGAACCTGAAACTGGTTTTTCTTTGATTCTGGCAGTACATAAATAGTCTGCAACTAGAATTTTATAACTGCACTTCGAATAAGAGAATGTTTTTCTTTCGAAATGTTAAAGCAGATGAATCCACAACTAGAATTTTACATTCTGAACACAAAACTGTTTTAAATTAAATTTGTGTGCGGCGAATTAAAATTACACTCAGAACGTGAAAATGTTTTCTCTTTGATTCTGGCAGCATTTTCAGGAACTTTCTTAAAGGTGGGAAATAAGTAAGCGTAAAACTCACTGGTTGATATAGCAAGCTAGATTGATGACTTCCACATAAGATTCACATTTCACATAAAATGTTTCAACTGTGCACAGATTGCAATATGTATTTAAGCCAACAGTATAATTTTGATGATTTTAGTAAACTTCTTTCGCACTTGCATCTGATAATACAACGTGGAAACTTAGTCATGGAAAACAATAGTCGCGTGTTGACGGTTATCGTTTTCGCCTCAGAATAAGTAATGAAAAATTCCGTGCTCATTTCAATCGGTCCAAAACGTGGGTACGACAAAAATTTGAATAGAAACGTGTTTAAATTTTTACAAGATGTTATTATTTATTGTGAAATTTTGCCGCCCTTAAAAGTGCCGCCCGGGGCAATTCTTCCTCCCAAACGTCATTAAAATGGTAAGTTTTACTTCTCTTCAGCGCATTTTGTATTACTTATTAATAAACTTTGTATCGCCTTAAAGTTACAACTCGGACTGACTGACTCGTAAATAAACCAAACCACACACTAGAACTAGATCGATAACTTCGGGCTTTTAGGGGGGATATTTTCGACAATATTTCACCATGAATATGCAAAAATTAAACGATTTTTTTTCTATGGGGACTTGTGATATTACACATTATAGATGAGGATAGAGTGAACAACAAAAAACGGCGTGACCATTGACAATATAAGATACAAATAAATTATTTAAAAAATGGCATGAAACATGTGCGATCTTATTGAGGCCTAGTTGAGGATCATCTAAAACAAAAACTGTGAATATATCTATTTACATCGGCAAATTTTTCTCGAGATCGACTCAAAAAGTACTCGCGATCGACCGGTCGATCACGATCGACCGTTTGAGCACTATCCGTGTAGCGATATCCGTGTCCTTTCAAGTCCACGCTTCTGGGAATTGCCTACTCAGTGTTAGAATGAGTAAGCTTAATTATTTCCAATATCGACATTACAGATCAGACATAACGTCTGTGTCTTCATATCTTTGATAAAATCAATCATCTTACCTTGGATTTCAGCTCACACTCCTAACACCTGTCAGGAGTAATAATTGGTATCATTATTGGAAGACCTTCTCTTACCTGTAATAAAGAAAAGTAAAAATATGTTAGGCGTAATGTTATAATCATAACTGATGGATGTCTGAAATTATTAACGTAATCTATTTAGAAATGGAACAATAAATATATCTACCAATATATAAAAAAAAAAAAATAAGACACCGCACCGCATGGCCTCGATATCTAATCTTTCCTTCGACCAAGTATTTATTTTTTTTATTTTTATAATTTCTCCCATACATAACATATTTACCTCACTAGGACTAGCAGCCTGTATTGAGGTTAACATTCATAAATTTGAGTGATGCATTTACACACAAATCACTAAAACACAAAACACTACATCAATATTATATGCAGAAAGTAAGAAATAACAACATTACATTGGTGACCAGATGGGTAATTTGTAACAATATAGACCATAAAACAAATCCTTAATTACTATACCCACCAAAAAACAAAGGTGGTTCAAAACAACTAGGTGTGACCCTCCGATTTTGACAAATGGAACTCAAATAAAATCTAGTTATAAAAATAAAAATTAATCTTATTTAAAAAAACAAATATTATTAAAAAAAAATCTTATTATTTTAAAATATTTTTTTTTTATTATTCAAAAAAGGCCAAGGATGAAAAGTAGTAAGCCAATCCTCTGACAACAGAAAAATCTTAACATTTTTTTTAAATTTAGCTAGTGAATTGGAAGACTTAATGTAATCTGGCAGAATATTAAACATAAGTGGAGCCTGATATAAATAGTTTCTTTGGCCAAAAGATGTTTTAGTACTTATTGCGACAAAGTTCATTGTTGAGCCAGTTCTAGTGGTAAGGATTTGTTGGGTTCTTTCTGCAGAATAAGAATTGATAAAAAAATCTACAAATTATTTTTGAGATGTACAGCTATTTTATGCACATAACATTAGATTTCTTGTAAAGTAGTTTCGATGGATAACGAAATTTTTTTTTACATGACTTTAAGAATTCATTTGTGAGCAATATTTAGTGGCTCTACATTGGACTTCATTGGACAGGAGCCCCAGCATACAATATTGTAAGAAAGTTGAGATTGTACTAAGGCATAATAGACAGATTTTAATTTCTCTTTATCCAATATATGACGAAGTTCTTTAAAAATATAGGTAAGTCTCCTGATATATTTTTGTAAACATATCAATATGGTCGTTCCGGCTCAAAAATTTATCAATATTTACACCTAGGTACCTAATACAGTCTACTCTTTCTGAAAGGTGGCAATTACAATTTTGCAGACAATTGTGTATAGTTAGATTATGAGTGTCGGAAGGCTGACTTTTTGAAGATATGCTAAAAGTTACATATTTTATTTTTGATGTGTTAAAAATTAAGATGTTATTATTATTATTATTTGGAAGGCATTTCCAAAATTACCAGTAGTGTCTTCAATTAGCTTAACCAATCAGGTATCTACTGCCAGCCCCGCCCCCCACCCCCTACACCATCAATCACCTGCAACCCGGGTACTTCGTTTTAGACATAAGAAGTGACTTGCACTCACTTAAGTTTTAGCTTTTGGACCGAACAGACATGCGAAAGCTATCAGTTTGAGATAAAAACTCAAGACATAAGGCCTCTGAAGATGGACAGTGTGATCTGTCCGAAACGTCAGGAGTTAAAAAGTCCTTTTAAGGACTACGTTACGCGGGTAAACCGAGAAAATTGTTCTACATCTTACAACCGTGAAAACCTTAAGCCTAACATATATATACATATATATAAAACCAATAGGTGGGATAAAAAAAATCAGTTAAACTTTAGTGAAATTGGTGCTTTTTTATTGTAGCAATAATAATATATTTATATTACAAACATCGAACCAAATTTTTATGACGCCAGAGCTCGCCATTACTAACAAAGATAATTCAGTTATTCTAATAATAAAACCTGTAGGGCGTTATTATTAAACACAGTGGTTTTGTTTTTCATGCATGCGTGAAGTGAGGTCTTCGTGTTACCACGTAATGCAAAAAATTATTAGTAAGTCCAATGATCATTAGATCATAACTAACTAACTATATAACTAACTAACCATCACGCCGTTTCCCCGCATGGGTATGCAGAGAGGACGGACCGCCAACAACTCGATCTTGGCACACACTCCTTGCCTTCATACATCGTCTCATACATGCTCATCTATTATTCCGACTCTTCCCATGGTCCGACTCAAGTATCTGATTCACTTGGTCGTGCCATGTCTTCCTCGGGCGTCCCCGACTTCTTCTGCCATTCATAATCGGTATAAAGATGTATAAAAGTGATCATAATTGGTATAAAAGTGTAATTCATATATTGTAAGACAAGCGGTAAATTAGGCACCAAAATTATTTTATTTATTAATATTTCTTTATTTCAAATATGTTATCTTTTAATGAAATATTTGACGGTGACGGTTTGATGTCGTTTCTGTCTATTTACGTACGTTTGTATAACTTTTTAAGTTATACTAACATTCGTAAAGTAAATTTCTTTCTTTAAAGGGCAATAATACTACTACTAAAGACAAACATAATTTAAATATAAATATTTTCATCTTTACAAATCCCATAATTATAATTTCTCATGATTTTTCACGGGTTCGCGATATTCTACGATTATATAATGAATGAATAATAACTTAAAGAATCAAAAATATATAAACCAACACATTATTTTAACGAAATAAATTACCATTGACACGTATGTGTATATCATGCATTATAAGTTTGCATCATTATATTTTAGAATAACTGCAAAGTTCTTTTGTTCCTGAAACTGATAGCCTCCATTCTGTTCCAATAAAATATAATTGTATAAAGTACCCCGTTGAAAACTTTCCACGGCGTATGAAGCAGAGCGTGCCAAAATAATTTTCTAACACAAAAGCTACAGGGGTGGCGACCCCTAACAAAACGAAGCATTTTGCAACGACACCTTAGTTGGCATTTTCCAACAACCTTGCGAAATGTTAAACCACAGGGAAATAAATTGAGATTGGATTTGAATAAATACATAATACATGCGAAATGGTGTTTTATAATGTAAGTTATTTTAATATGTGTCGGCTAGTCCGATAATATATTTTAAAAATGTTTTTATATCACGAATAACACCAAACATTTAGAATCCTGTTTGTTGGTGCATGCACTTCATTTTTATTTCGCGTACTTTTTTATTTTTTATGAAAACAGAACCGTAAGGTGTAGGTATACGTTGTTCGAATTTGAATAATATTCGATTTACAACTTAGCGGTTAAATTTCAAGGTTATTCGAAAAGTTTTGCAGTGTATTATTTTTTTATTTAAAAAATGGTAGTTATTTTCTTTTCTGAAGTGGAATAACAACTTTGATACACGCTATACGCAAGCAATGCATCTTTGTGAGTAGTCGCATTAACTCAGATTGCGATGACAGGTTAAAGTTGAATGAAAACAATTTATTTTTTTTAACATTTTCTTCATACAGGAGAAATTGAAGAAAATAAATTTCCTCGAGGTATTTCTCATATTTGGGAAGGTTGTATGAAGGGTCTATTTAAGGAAAGGAAAAGAGAGGAAGTTCTGCGAAGGAAAAAGGTAAGAGAGGTAGGAACCTGAGGGGTCAATGTGTTCAGGAAAGACGAACGTCCAATCCTTCCCTCCCTCCCACTGCAGTTCAAGGCAATGGTTCGAGAGAGTCAAAAGGCTTCCCTCAATAAGTGTCTCTTGATCCGGCCCGCCACGCAGACGCATCGCCAAGACCCGAACAAACCTCACTCCATGAAGCCGCCGGTCACCCCTACTAAGTCACCATACGTAGTGAACCAGGGGTGACCTATGGCACGGGTGTTGGTTATCCAATAAATGGTTCCCGGAGTGGCGGTACCCACACTCGCATCCCAAATTGAAAATATGATTTGAGTACCATTTGATAAGATTCAGAAAAGTTATAAATACTTTAATGGTAATTAGGGTAGGTAACTAATTTGTTTCTGCACGTAACTTTTTACAATCCTTTCAAAAAAAAATCTTTTCAGGAAAACATTAAATTTTAATATAAATAAATTCCAGCAAAAACTGAATATTTTAATCACGGATAGAGTGGCAACCTTTTTATAATTTATGTAAAACACAAAACAGTTTGTGTTATCATCAGTTGTGTGTTCACGTCAAATTCAGACAACAAACGTAGTACAAAAAAGGCTCCCAAACTGGTTTATGGCGATGCTAATTTATAATCCTGTACATAAACTAATAATTCCAAGTCGAAATAAGGGAATAGGAATAAAATGCGAATTTTAATTTTAATTTAATTGAAAAAAGTTATTCTAAATTTAAAATTTAATTTAAGTGAATTTCTAGGAACGATGTTGACTTCTTTAAATTATGAAAGTTTTTAAGATTTACGAAAGTTTTAGCTCGGAATAAGGTTTTACTAAAAACCAAATTCATTTAAAACTTGCTCAAAGTTAAAAACTCAAGAAATTTTTGAAGTTCAGTAAAGTGTAGTCATTTTAACGTATTATAGCTATTTCGGCATCCATAGGCATTGTCAGTAGTACCTACTCAGTAAGTATGTAAGTTGTTAAGATACTGTCGTACATTAAGCTAATATTTGTTATACTTGCCATAGGTCACCCCAGGTGGATCGCTACGTTTGGTGACTTAGCAGAGGTGCCCGGTTCACGGGGTGAGATTTATCAAGATCTTGGCGGCGGATGAGTTTGCCCATTTTCTGCGTGGCGGGCCGGATCGGGAGATACTGGATGAAAGAGATCTTTTAACCTCTCCCGCCTGACTTTCTCGATTATCGCCTTGCAATGCAGTTTGAAGCCAGATTCCTACCCTCCCTTATAATTTTTTCCTTCCCAGAACTTTCTTACCTTCTTTTCACTAAAAAGACGCTCCACACAGCATCCCAAAGATGAAAAAGGGCCACTTGTGTAGAGCTAATGTAAAATAAAATAATATTTAAATACCTTATTAACGTTTTTGGTTACCTTTGGTACCTTATTAACACGTTACGTTAACTATTGACGACCGGCGTGGTCTAGGGGCAAGGCTCTTGACTCGCAATCCGAAGTTCGCGGGATCGAATCCCGGCGTGGACGAACAAATTTTATTTGATTAATTTGTATTATTTCATAATTAATTAATTAAAAATAATATTCAGCCATGGTGTAAGACCACTATTCAGAATTGAAATGTTGCTTGAAATGGCTTTAGCCGTTGTTTGGTGACCAAATCTGAACAGCCATGTACTTCCCCACCTTCTTCTTCCCCATCTCCTTCCCCTTCTCACTACTTTCAACCTCACAAAATACCCCCATTGGGGATGCCGTAGTTTCACTGGCTCCAGACGGGAGCAGCTGAGACTCTTGTGTGATATTCATATAAGATTTAAAAAAAAAAATTAAAAAAAACTATAAACGGGATAGAGATACTTATGGAAAGATTACAGAAAGCACAACATCTGTCATACATACAAACATTCTTTGTTGGCAAATTAAATATCTTGTGAAAATATATGCATTACAAACAATGACTGTTGTGGCAAAAGGTATACATTAATGATTGAACAGTAAAATCTTATTTATAACAATATAATATTTTCCGAGTTAAGCAAAGTCGTAACTTTTTGAAAATGTTTGGAAAAGCTCCGTACACCGTACACGTTTACCATGCAAATGAGATGACCCAACTCGTTGACTTATTCCCACTGTAAAGTGATCAACATTCCTAGGGCACGACTGATGCTGTACTTTTTGCAAATTACCCTCCAGGACCCGAAATGGTGAACGCTGTCGAAAATAAATGTTTTATTTCAATTTCCAGAGACAAATGCGCAAAGTTCTCCTGTTTTAAGAGTTTTACAAGTGAATTTCTAACAAATTTCTTTCACGTTTTACGAATTACGTAAGCCGACTTTTTGTACGACAGACTGTCGGCTCGGCGTATATTCTTTGTGCGTTGAAAATTGTTCGGTGCTTTACAGTATTAGAGAATTTTAAGGAAACTATCTCCTTACATTTTCACATTAATCAACTTCAATCGCATTAGTTCGATGATTTCTTATCATCACTTTAAGAAAGATTGAATGATGATAAATTAAATCTGCTATTATGTAAATGTTTGAAATTTAAGTTATGATTCTGTATAATGTTTATTAAAACAAGAGCAATACGCAGATACGGAACGTGAAAAACGGTGTTTTTTTTATTTTATTTGAATAAAACATACAATGAAGTTGCATTCCCATGAGTTATCAAAACTCATTAAGGGATCGCCAATTGGTACTTTTGAAAAGTTAAACTCAACCCAACCCAATATGAAGAAAAATTTTACAAAACATTTCACAGAAGCAACATAGAGACACAACATATGAAGAATCACTTTACAAATATTTCACAGAAACATGTCATAAGATTTTATGAATTATTATAACCACTCATTTGATTTATGTACTGTTGGTGTCAAATATTTAAAAAAAAGTATAGTCCATGATTTATTTATTTATTTATATATATATATAATTTTTTTTCGTTATTTATTTATTTATTTATTTACTTATTTATTTATTTATTTATTTATTTATTTATTTATTTACTTGTTTATTTATTTATTTATTTATTTATTTATTTATTTATTTATTTATTTTTTTATTTATTTATTTATTTATTTATTTATTTATTTATTTATTTATTTATTTATTTATTTATTTATTTATTTATTTATTTATTTATTTATTTATTTATTTATTTATTTATTTATTTATTTATTTATTTATTTATTTATTTATTTATTTATTTATTTATTTATTTATTTATTTATTTATTTATTTATTTATTTATTTATTTATTTATTTATTTATTTATTTATTTATTTATTTATTTATTTATTTATTTATTTATTTATTTATTTATTTATTTATTTATTTATTTATTTATTTATTTATTTATTTATTTATTTATTTATTTATTTATTTATTTATTTATTTATTTATTTATTTATTTATTTATTTATTTATTTATTTATTTATTTATTTATTTATTTATTTATTTATTTATTTATTTATTTATTTATTTATTTATTTATTTATTTATTTATTTATTTATTTATTTATTTATTTATTTATTTATTTATTTATTTATTTATTTATTTATTTATTTATTTATTTATTTATTTATTTATTTATTTATTTATTTATTTATTTATTTATTTATTTATTTATTTATTTATTACACGCCCTGATGGGCTTTTACATTATAATGTATAAGTTGGGTAACAAACAATGAAGAAAATATAATACAATGCGGAAAGAAAATACACAATACAATGTAAGAAAAAAACAAATAATAAAATAAAAATACATATTATGTAAAAATGATAAGAAGTCTCAAATTCAACATAAACAAAAATTGAAGAAATTATGTAAATCTATTTGTGCCTAGACGAATTAAAGTGATAGAATATACAACATTTATACTGTTTAGTTTTAAGATGAAATATATCACCTAGATTAGAATATTTATTTCCGATAAAAAAACAAAATCAGGAAAATACAAACAAAAGTTACGGGCTCAAAAATATACAGACCTAATACAAGATGTTTACATACAAAATACATGACAAGATTCAAAAAAGATATAAACTGCGCCCATCATAGCTGGATGTACAAAGTTTGATACTTGAAGATAATCAGGATAGCTATCAGAACAGAGTTTGTACCTACTTATGACTCGTTTTCCAAATAACATTTGAAAAATAGGTTTTCAATATATCGTTTCGAGATTTGTTAGAGGCATATATATACCTGTCTTAATTCTTCAGGCAATTTGTTATAGTTAGTGTACGCAATGTATTCTAATGATTTCAGTCCGAACTTTGTTGAGTGTATTTTTGATATATGTAGTTTGTTGTGTTGTCGTGTATTATATTGGTGAACGTCGTTGTTATAGTTCAGTTTTATATTTGTGTGGGTGTTGCACTGAATAATATTTAAGATGGTGTTTGTTATATAAAAGCTAGGAACAATCTTAAATGGCAAACAAGTGCGTGACGGTAAATATCTTTAACATGTGTATCCCAAGGAAGCCAAAAATGATACGTAGGGCTCTATTTTGGATTATTTGCACCTCCGATATCATTTTTTTGGTAGCAAAACCCCAGATACTCGAAAGGTATGCCAAGTGGGAGTGAATCATAGCATAGTACAATGATCGCAGTATGGCTGTGGGAAGCAATCTACGTAGTACATTACACCGGCGTTTAAAGCGGAGGTTTCGATTTTGTAATACCAAAAAAAAGTGGGTAAAACAGACTGCCTTAAAACTTAGATCTGAATAGCTCGGTTCATCCCCACCTTCCTCTTCCCCACCTTATTTCCCTGCCCTTTACCTTTTTCCAAACAATAAACACCAATTCGGGATGCCATGGTCTCACTGACTCCAGACTGGTGGGACTTGTGCGGTATTCGCATAAAAATTAAATAATAAATTAAACACAAAACGTTCATATTGGAGATTTTCAGCAGCTACGATTGTTTTCACTTACAAAAAACATAAACCAGTGAACATCCTTTATTCCAATATATTATAATAAAACGAATATAAAACTTTTATCCACTTAATTTTATTCGACCGTAACCGGTTTCAGCTCGTTAAAGTCATCTTTAGACTGGTACAAATATTTCTTAGTCTACGGTTTATATACACAACATATTGGGGAGGGGGAGAGAGGGGTGGTCTACAAGGATTTTAATCAATTATAATAATTATATTTGTTGCTAAGTCGTTTTAGACTATCGAATTTCTTAACCGGTTACGGTCAAATAAAATTAAGTGGAATAAAGTTTTATATTCGTTTTATTATAATATATTTTAATGGAATTTCACCATGAATTATCACTCTCAAAAATATAAATATCCTTTATTCCATTGTATCAAACCAATAAACAAGAAACTCTCATATATTTATAACCATAAGAATAGTCATTGACTTTGAAGTAAGCCGAGCATTGTTTGATTCCAACAATAACGCGATAAATATTAAGAGTTTTGGTTGAATTTGTTAACCAATTTCAATGTTTCGACCTTTAAAAAGAGTATTTCTATTCATTTAAACATCTCAATTATACCGTAGTGTGAATAATTGCACCTCACTGCAGAATATATTGCAGAACTTTACTTAGAATCGTTCAAATACAGCACCCGAAACCACTCCGCTCTTGGCAATTTTCGTATTTTCAAATATTTGTAAAGCCTCCTTCGAGATGCGGTGAAATTCAGTAGAGCTGCTGAAGACGTCTTAAGCCTAGAGCCTTCTAGGAACCCCCTCAACCTCCATAGCCCGGGGTCCTCTACACCCCGACCCGCCACCGCCGCGCCGCGTTACTTCATTTAAAACCTTCCGCTGAAAGCTCAACTGAAAACTTCGCTGAAAACTACTCTTGAATGTTGGTTTATGTGAGTATTCCAGAACAATTTTATTTGAATAAGCTAAAAACTATTTCGTACGAAATTTTACCTAATGGGCTCTGAGACAAAGAATGTTTTAGGTTTATCGTACTATATTTTTTTTAAATTAATTTTGGTGAAATATTCTAACCCTCCGGCTTTGCGCCTGCCTGTTTTGTCGGGAAAGTCCAAATAAATGGAATATTTCTAAATGCATCCAAAAACTAAAAAGTGTTTTTGAAAGGTGATAAAATACACTTTAAAATTTTGCAATTCGAAATAAACACTTTTTTTTAAATGAAAAAAATTAACTTAAAATGTTTTAAAAGTTGCTCACCTTACGTTTTTTGTAACAAAAATTACTGAGAACGAAAAACATGAAAACACACAATATTGGTAAAACATATTATAAACGTTATATATAACACACTTTAATGTAGTTTCGTATTATAATAATAGGCCACTTGCATCACATTAAAAAAAATTCCGGGTTAGGCAAATATTTTAAGACATTCCGTATTTTTTTATCGTATTTTTGAAACCGTGGCGGTTTTTTTGAAAATTTTAATCCGAAAAATCAGACAATTTTTTATAAACCGGAAAGACGGGACATAATTTTATGGGTGCGAAAAAATGATAATTACATAGCCGAAAATCCTTTAAAAAAAAAACGTTTACCACACGAATGGCACAGGAGAATAACGAGGCATATCAAAAATATAAAATCTCATAAATATTTTTTTCCTTGATTCGTCTTAATGATCATAAATCATTATAATATTCAACGTCTATATTACTAAATCAAATTTAATATACTTGTACTTGTAAATTATAATTATAATAATAATAATAATAATAATTTAAACTTACTAGATGATAATGTAATAGAATTAGCTAACTTGCTTCATAATAATATAAATAGATATATAGATATAGAGCCCACAGTTAGACCAAAATTACCAAAATTGCATACGTCAAAAAAATTATCTAAATTAATTTCTGAATGAAATAATTTAATTTTACCAAAAATAATATTTGACGATATTAGTTTTTTAGATCTTCATACGTTAGTGTACGCTAGTGCTATTACTATATGTACTAGGTTAGGAGTTAAATTAACATCCTCTGATGATAGATCATATAGTTATAGTAAACCAGAATGGCAGATTAGATTAGAAAATGATGTAGTATTTTTAAGAAGTAGTATAGCTAGAGTAATTGAATATAAAAATGGGAATAGAAGTAGAAATATTTTGAGACATGTAGATGAAATTGGGAGAAAATTCGGTTATAACATTGGTAGTAATAATAATGAAAATATAATCAATGACTTATTAGATTTATTAAAACAAAAATTAGGTGTAAAAGCTAGTAGATTAAAAAGATATAATTATACGTATAATAAAAGAAATAATAATAGATTATTTAAAAAAAATGAGAAAATATTTTATTCCAAACTTGATGATAAACAAAATATTATTTCGAATAATAATATTCCGTTGCCATCTGAATCAGATATGCGCCATTTTTGGACAAACATTTGGAGTAAAGATATAAAACATAATGAGGCAGGTTCATGGATAGAAAATGAAGAACTCAATTGTTCAGACATTGAACAAATGAGTTTTTCTGATATATCGGTTGAATTGTTAGCCAAAATTATAAAAAATACTCATAATTGGAAAGCCACGGGTTGCGATTGGATACATAATTTTTGGTACAAACGTCTAACTACTTTACATCCTCTTTTTGCAAAAAATCTTTCAAAACTTGTCAAACAACCTCAAAATTTTCCTAATTTTCTAAGTAAGGGCATTACTTATATGTTACCTAAAGGCGAAAATATTAATAATCCCTCTCAATATAGACCCATTACATGTCTACCGACAATATACAAAATTTTAACCTCTTGCTTGACAGATTTAATATATACTCATTTGGATGAAAAAAATATTTTATCTGAACAACAAAAAGGTTGTCGCAGAAAACATATGGGATGTAAAGAACAATTAGTTCTTGACTCTGTAATTTTAAAACAAATTCAAAATCAAAAGCGTAATTTACATACTTGTTATATAGATTATCAAAAAGCTTTTGATAGTGTCCCGCACTCGTGGCTAATAAAAATATTAAAAATATATAAAGTTAACCCAATTATAATTAGCTTTTTGAAAAATATTATGTCCTTTTGGAATACAGATTTACTAGTAAATTTAAAAGGTAAGAAAATAGTAGTACCGGGCATTTCAATAAAAAGAGGGATTTTTCAAGGAGACTCATTGAGTCCTCTTTGGTTTTGCTTAGCATTGAATCCTATGTCTAAAATGTTAATTAAAAGCAAGTTTGGAATAAAAATTAAGGGTAATACAAGAGAGAGTAGTATAGTTTCACATCTATTATATATGGATGATATAAAATTATTTTCAAATTATCAATCAAATTTAGAAAAAATGATTAAGGTAGTTAAAATATTTTCAGATGATATTAAAATGACTTTTGGTTTAGATAAATGTAAAACGATCCATATAGAGAAAGGCAAAATTGTAGATGGAGACGAGGGTATATTTAGAAATTTCAAAATTAAAAGTATGAAAGGGGATGAGGTTTATAAATATTTAGGATACCCGCAATCGAATAGATTAGATCACACTAGTATTAAAAATGATATTAGGATTAAATTTCAAACTAGGATCAGAAAAATTTTAAAATGCAATCTATCTGCTAAAAATTTAGTAAAAGCAATAAATACTTGGGCAATACCTTTATTAACGTACTCATTTGGCATAATTAAATGGTCCAATACAGATTTAGATAGTTTAGAACGATTAATTAGAACTACGTTAACAAAGTTTAATTGCCATCATCCAAATTCAGCTATAGAACGAATTAATTTACCTAGAAATTTAGGAGGTAGAGGTATAGTCAAAATAACATCTTTGAAACACAATCAGGTAGAAATGCTTAGAAATTTTTTCCATAGGAAAGCTAATAGCTCAGAAATGCACAAAATAATTTGTAAGGCAGATAGAAACATTACACCTTTAAATTTATATGACGAGAATGCCAACATTCTTATAAATACTAACCAGGAGTTATTAGATTCCTGGTCAAATAAAATTATTCATGCAAAACACTTCAATTATCTCAACCAAACGTATGTTGACAAACTTTCATCAAACAAATGGTTGAGTATTGGAGAGTTGAGCGCAGAAATAGAAGGATTTATGCTTGCCATTCAAGATAGAGTCATTAATACTAAAAATTATAGGAAGCATATAATCAAAGATATAAATCAAATTGATGATTTATGTAGAAAATGTTTGGCTTTTCCGGAAACTATAGAACATATTATATCGGGATGTTCTATATTAGCGCCATCCGAGTATACATTTAGGCACAATCAGGTTTTAAAAATAATCCACCAAAGTTTGGTAATTAAACATAACTTGATTGACTGCCGTAATATAGAACCATATGATGAATATGAACCAAATTCATTTTTAGAAAATGAATTTTATAAAATATATTATGATAAAACTATACTAACAGACAGAACAATTAGTCATAATAGACCTGATATAGTTTTACATGACAAAATTAAAAAAATAATTTATATCATTGATGTAGCTATTCCAAATTCCTGTAATATTCAAAAAACTGTTTCTGAAAAAATTAGAAAATACACAGATTTAGGAAATGAGATTAAAAGAATTTGGCATTCTCGGAATATAAAAATATTACCATTTGTTATTTCGGCTACTGGCATTATACCTAGGTCTCTGATTCAAAATTTAGGCGTATTAGATTTGTCAAAGAATTTATATATAAAAATGCAAAAATCGGTAATTTTAAATACATGTAGGATTACAAAAGATTTTTTAAATATTCATATTGAGGGATCAGTAGGATTTATAGGTTCAATTAGGAATTCCACAGAGCCGAACCCTCTGATATGAAAATATCTGGAGTCGGTGAATTATTTTCCTATCTGGTCTCTGGTAGGTTGACATGTTGTTCTTGTATTGTTTTGTAATTATAATACATATAGTGCAATTGCATAACGTGGATTGACCAGATGATCATTTGGGAAGTGTGTGAAAGGGTTTAGTTTTTCCTGTGGGGAAAATTAAACCCGGACATTTAAATCTGGTGCGTAAAATTATTATTATTATAATAAATTTGATTTTTTTTAAATCTGCACCATTATCATTATACCTCTAATACACGAACGGACAGCGTAAAATGTACGGGGTTCTCTTCAGAACATCTGTCAAAAAGTCAAACCAAATGATAAGTTCGCAGAGAACAAACAATAAATCTAGTGAACGTTAAATGTCAAATTCAAAAATTCGCCTGATATCAAAGTGATGCCATATAAAAAAAATCAGTGTGGAATTTTATAAAATTAATAGGAACATTTTCGGAGACGGGACATTTTCATGTAGTGACTTCACGAGCCCAAATAATGGATTTGTTTTTTTTAAATAATAAAAAACTGTAGGTACATTTCTAAAAATATTTACTAACATTTTCGTAATCTTAGTAAAAAAATCTATACACACGATTTTTTTTCTAAGTCGTTATGAAATCCATGCAAGTGGCCTATGATAAAAAACTTCATTTTAATTTCAAATTACTGTCGGAAACTTTGGTTTCATAAAGGTGTACATTTGTACAATTATTTCATGGTTAAATTTTAGATTTGAATCTAAAGCGTGATATTTTATCTTTCTAATACCATTTAGATTATATTTTAAAATGGTAGTAAAGGAGACACAATGATTTTTATGAGTCCTATATGAGTTGTTTCGAAAAGCGAACCAATTAGCCGGGGGGGTTAATAAAACCTACAAATTTTTACTTTACTAGACAAAAAGTAGGAGCAACTAAGCAAGACATTTATACTAGAAGAAGTAGGCACTATGCAAAAAGGATTCATCAAATATCCGCAGCAAGCCGTAAAGCTAAATATATAACAGTACTTTTTGTGCGTCAGTAAGAATTTCTATTGTTAAAGATTCATGTAATAATTTTAAGCGACATTTTCTGTGTTTTATGCTCGTTATTAAATATGATAAAACGTTTATGCTTAAACGACTTTTCACATTATTTTTAAGCGGTTCTGATTATGTCAATAATGCAGACGCTTGAATTTATAAACACAATGACAAGAATATTCGCAAGTCCTTTACACGACAATCGAGAAGAAACTACATACCAAAAAAAAACACCGGTGCACAGTCACAGCCACAGTGTTAAAAACTCGTTTTACTGAGAATAGAGGCCGAATGCTAGAGTACTGTGTAGGTACCAGTGATTTTCAGTAAACTAAATGCCCAATAACCGTGCATTTGAGGAGAAATAAATATCTTCCACCAAAATTGAAACGATGTGGTCACGATGTGGTCAATAAACAAAAAGTTACTGTATCTATTAAAAAAAATAACTTAAATACTTCTTTTGTATGCTCATTGCAAATATAATGAATCGCATTTGTTTTTATAAACAAAAACAATCTATTTAAAAAAGTATTATTGGCAATACAAAAGTAGATTTTTTTTAGATAGAATCATTAAAAAGGTACTCAGATTATTTATATTGCTATAACAATATATATCTGTATTACAAAAAATAATTGTGGTAACATTGGTTTATAAGTTAGATGCGTACTTAAAACAACAGAAAATAACATACACATAAACAGTCGGTAATATGTAAAAAATGGAAATGTTTAGTTATATGTTGAGGTTTTTTCATAACCCCCCTTACTAGGCTAGCCTGTGTTAAGGCAGTAATTTTGCAAGTTGATTTATAATACCTATGAACATACCTACACTTGCATTCAAATATATTCACTCAATAGTTTCATTACATTTCATAATAACTTCGAATTTGGGTGAGTGCACCGGTGAACGCCCTTTCATTATTTTGATCCAAATTGTTACGTTAGCTTAGAAAATGTTTAGTGAATCACATTTTTCTATTCCATCTGGAAGAATGTTGTAAAGTCTTGTCGCAAGATATCTGGGGGAGCGGGCAGCGAATCGGCAGAGACGGGAGATAAATGAAAAGCGCCAGTCGATGTAGTGAGTCAGTCTTTATTGGGCTACGTAGCGAAAGTCGAAGCGGAGCGGAGTGACAGAGGTACAGCGAGTGTTGCTGCTGTGTTGCTGCTGCGTGATGATAGTCAGGAAGCTGCGGCGGTGAAGATCACAGGTCTTCAGGGAGCCGGCGTGTTGCTCTACACCGTGGCGGTGTAGAAGTGACCTTGGTCCAGGCGGTCGATCGACGTCGTGTTGACGGGATATGGCGGCTGTGTCCTTATATAGTGTGATAAACCAAGGTCGGACGTGAAGGCGTACCGTCCAATCACCCTGCTACCTGTCCTGGGGAAGATCCTGGAGAAACTGATTCGACAGCGTTTACGTCATACCTTATCCCCACCCTGCGAGCGGCAGTTTGGTTTTGTCCCCGGTATGTCCACTGAGCACGCCATCACGTATGCGCTTGATTGGGTGAAGGCTTGCCAAAAGAGGTACGTAATAGGAATTTTCCTCGATATCACTGGTGCCTTCGACCACGCGTGGTGGCCGATGATACTTGTCAAGCTCAAAAATAGAAAATGTCCACATAATCTGTTCAAGATCTGCGCTGATTACCTCTGCGACAGAACTATCATCCTTTCTTTTGGAGACTACCTGATTGAACGAATAGTTGACATGGGTTGTCCTCAGGGTTCGATCCTTGGACCTGAGTTTTGGAACATTTTCTTTGACGATTCCTCCAGGCTGCCCTTGCCTGAAGGATGTATCTCGGTGGATTACGCTGTAACAAATTGTATCTGGTCTCGGGGAACAGCAGAAAGGAAGTTGAGAGTAAAGCTGAAGAGGTTTTAAGTGTGACTTTAGAATGGGGAAAGAGAAATCGGCTGACCTTCGCTCCCCACAAGACCATGGGACTCCTGATGAAGGGTAACCTCAATAGAAGTAGAAATCCCACCATCAAAATGGGAGATACCAACATCCGATTCGTTGAGAACACTAAATACCTAGGCATCACTTTGGATTGAACGTCCTCATTCTTGACCCATGTTAAAAGCGTATCAAGTAAGGCCCAGGCCCTCTTTTTGAAATTGAGAAGAATCTCTACGCCCGAGTGGGGACTGCCCTCTCCAGCGCTCCGTCTCCTATACGGGGGGGGGCTTACGTGGCGCAAGTCTCGTATGCGGCCTCTGTGTGGGAGCACCGCCTGGAGAATGCACTCATACTCTCGGCGCTCAAGAGAGGCCAGCGAGTCCCCTTGCTGGCACTTTCGGGTGCGTACAGAACAGTCGCTTCGAACGCTTTGCCAGTTTTGGCCGGCGTTTTGCCTATCGATCTTGAAATTAGGGAGGTGTTAACAAAGAAGCTTCTAACAAGAGGAAGAACTGCCACCCATCATGGTATTGAACTAATACCAGGTGGAGCGGTTTCCCTTCCAGAACTTCTTAGAGAGATGCGATAAAGAACTTTGAGAGAATGGCAGGAACGTTGGGATAAGTCAAATTCGGGAAGGTGGACTTTCTCCTTCTTCCCGTCAGTTAAACTCAGAATGGAAGGGGCGTACATCACTAGGGATCATCATGTGACCCAACTTCTGTCCGGTCATGGGGAGTTCAGAGGGAGACTTCATAGTCTCTCTCTATCACCCCATTCTAACTGCGCTTGCGGTAATACTGATCAAACAGCCGAGCACATTCTGTGGCACTGCGAGATTTTGACGGATGCCCGAGAGAAAATGCTCGATGGCTTGCAAGTTACTACGAGACCAGCTTGGAATGCGGATCTCGTTTCGAATAAGGTGAACTTTGAGTGTTTGAGGAAATTTACGAAAGTCTGGGTTGAGAGATGGCCTGATCTTAGAGTCGCTGACTAGCTGTAAAATCATGTAGGTGCCAGGTGTATCTGCTCTTGAATCCACGGACATTCTCTTTACTTTATTACAGTAGTATTTTATGCTAGTATTTTATGTGTTATACTTCATAACTGCATATTTTTTTTGTTATATCATCTCTATCTTAGGTACCTTTATCTTATTCTATTATACACGTGTTATTCCTATTTCTTTTATTTTTGTGTGACTTATCTTTTTTTTGCTTATTTTATTTCTTTTCACATGGTTTATTATAGATTTCACTAAGCTATGCTAGACGAGGTTTTATCGAGATACCTGTTTATTATTTTCATTATTTTTCGTCATTTTTGTTTGGTTTTCTTTTTTTTTTAGCTTCATACTCCAAGGAACACTATTGATTCTACTAACATAATCGACTTTGTTTTTTTTTTGTTTCTTTGTTCTCTTTTTCTTTTTAGTCTCACAATGCTACTTTCCTTCGCTCAGAAGGCTGAACTGAACTGCATCTATCTGTTTTGTTATGTTTTTTTCCCCTTCTGGGGGTGCGCTAGACCTCGTCCTTGCATCAACAAGAGTCGGTCGACAATGGCACGGTGCCCTCTAAAATTAATTGCGCCACCCCCAGCAACATGTGCAGGCGTTAGGTTTGGGGGGGCGACCTTGGCTCTCCTTCGCCTTGCCTCCGGCTACTCGACGCTGAATTCCTTAGGGTCGTCGGGTATTTCGCCCCAATTTCCCATTTACTTTTCTTTGAGGCATCACCGAGGAACCGGCTAAGGGGCGCGGAAGCTGAGTGTGGTTCACGACTAGACCGAACGTCATGCGCATTCTTGCTGGGACTGCCAATCGATTGGAGAGGACTCCCAACCGTTTGCCATGCCCTTATTACTTATCTACTGTGTCTTCCTCCCAAACAGGTGCTTGTAGGATACGCTGGATACAATCACCCAGCGCTTGCCACCTCGTGGACTTTCACCAACCTGTCCCATTGTCTTGTCTATTTTTGTTATACTAACACATATTGTATCTGTATTTCCCGCTAAGCACTTGCATACTGCTTGCTTACAACGTATGCAAGGACATTGGAGGTCTAGTTTCGTTATCAAATGTAGAGTCGTTTTTACCAAAAAATTAGAGTCCTTGCAAGAGCCTTGAAGGGGTAACCATCTGTTACCTATACCAGGGCGGGTATGTGGTGGGTCCTCCAATGTCCTTTGAGTCGGCGCACACACGTGACGCAGGAAGGAACCTTGAGAGGCGATGAGGATGATCTCTGGTAGCGGAACGCGATGGGTTTCGAATGCCAGAGAACGGGTTGCATCGGGCTTGGTAGTTGATAGGTCGGGTGACATCTCATGTCGAGGCGCGAACGGGCCGGACAGCGGATGGTAATTGGAGAAAGAGTCCTCGAAGGTGTTGGACAAGTTCCTGGAATCACACTGGATATGCATAAATCACTTGTGAGTGCGGCAGCCCGCGTGGTAAAGTGTTACGGCACTGCACTATTGCTATCACTGCCTGGTGTGTAAGTGTCGAACCATGAATTGAGACTAAACTGACTGAGCGCAGTGTTTAGTCACTTGCTTTTATATGCGCGACCGGCAGAGTAGCTTGCTAGAGCGCCAGGTAATGTTGCGAATTCACGCAAAGCGGAGAAATTGCACGAACGTTCCGCGGCCGTTGTATTGAGCGGCCGTAACTTCGAGGCCTTTCGCGTAAGTGGCGGAAATATTAACGAGACGGCGCGGCGCGGCAGGCGGCCGAAGTCC
Organism: Limnephilus rhombicus; assembly: GCA_929108145.2. Lineage (NCBI taxonomy): Eukaryota > Metazoa > Arthropoda > Insecta > Trichoptera > Limnephilidae > Limnephilus > Limnephilus rhombicus. Next base: position 28,045,826 of record OV815277.1, on the reverse strand, counting down.
ATCGTGGCCGACGTAGGTAGGTAGATATGTACTCAGCGGCACCTTGCGCGGTAGGTATGTTAATCCTGAATGTTCGATGGAGTCCAGTGGCGCTGTGTTGGATTTTACGAGCGGGTTAAGTGACCGCTACATATCTAAAGTTTCTTTGACCATAAAGTAATATGCGTTTCAGGAATTTGTAATAATTCTTTGTTATTCTTTCGAGCACAGCGAATATTTAATCTTTTTTCGTGGGATTTAGGTAGCTAAGGATTATTATTTTTTAATGGTTTTCTAGTGCGATACCATACCCAACAATAGATTGACAGACTGCAAAATTAATCGTTTTCAAGTATTCAAGTTTTCAAGTCGAAAAAGTTTCGTATCGTCATGAAAAAGTACATGATTTCAATTACTTTATTTGCAATTATTTGAGTTTGACGCTTCCATTTGAGATATGTAGAAATATATAGATTTTGAATTAAAACATGTGGATATTCCAATAGTCATCGTCATTAGACCTGTAATATGTATGCTTGATGTGACTTATTTGTGTAATTAACAGTATTTTTTCTTTCAAATTATTTTCGAAGACGTCGTAATATTCACTTAAGTGAACTGAGCTGCGGTGTAAAGACTAAAGACCTTCACATTTCACGAGGCACGTCGAGCAAATTTAAGTCTCGAGTGATATGTGTAATGCGAAATGTCGTTGGTACGGAGCCGAGGCGCGTTTCATTAGTCTCCGGTAATTAAATCGTGACCTCCACTGCCATCTGTCAGCGCTCTCATTAAACATCGGGCACCGCTGAGTTCAACATTTAATTATTCAACTTCTCGCTGATTTGATGTTATGCTATACACTTTCAAAATATTTTGAATTGGCATCGTGGCAAGTTTTCTTTCTAAGACCATATGCAATTGAACTTGGTTTTTTTGATGCCTTTCCTAATGGAGATTGTTCAAAATAAGCTTCACCCAATGAACTGTAGCCTAATAATTCATTTCCACTCCTGGACCCCGGACAAGCTAAACAAAATGAATCAATTTGATACAAACTTGATGTCGCAAACGCCCTCCGCACGAAGATATCATTTTGGCAGTAAATGAAAAAAATATATTTAAAATTGTCAAATAAAATGTTTTCGTCAAAATAAATAGTCGCTTTTACTGTGATAATTTTTACAGCGAACAAAATGTGAAAATACTCTATTCCACAAAAATGTTCCTCCGCCTTCGTACAATCTTCCAAGAAGGTGGTATAACTTTGTTCTGTTATTGTTAAAGTTCGTCTGTTCCTCAAATTTACACCTCCAGTGTTGCCAAATCTCTCCGTCCGGTTGGGAATATTTAGGATGGCATAAATCCCTCGGCTTTTAATTACCTACCCGCTGCCGACACGAAAAGTCTGGTTTTATAGGCTGGTTTTGAAAGATGTTACAGTCATTCGCGCGGTGCGTTTCCTTGCCGGGATTTCCCCTTCGTTAATGACGCAAGAGAAAGAGATCTGTACAAAATATGGAGAATTGTTGAAAGGATTCATTTCAACAATGACTGAGGTTTGTCACGATTTTTTGTTGGGATTTATTTATTTTCATAACAGATAATACTTTATCGTTGAGTGCACAATGAAAGCGAATTTTCGTTAACATTAGTGATTATCTGGTATTAATATGAAGAGTAATAGATACTTCAAATAATGGAGCTGGTGAAAAAGCACCAATCAGAATCGAAACGTAATCGCTTGAAATGATAATAGCTGTGGTTAGAAATTGAATCTGAATAGATTTAGAATCTGAATGGAATAGAATCTGAATAATCTAATAGGTATTTTCCAACCTTCCTTTCCCCAAACTTTTCCCATCCCAATCTCTTCAGCCTCGCAACATGCAGAATTTGGGATGATACCTTCACATCTAGTCGCGTCCTTGTCCCTTTATTCTATCCCTGTCCCCTTGTCCCTTACACCAACCATCCCTTTCCACCCCTCTTAACTAAAAAATGCACTTATATTGTCACATTTTACTTACTTCATTACTGTTTATAGTCCGGTCACAAGCTACATAAGGGTCAACCTCGGAATGAAACGGAATAAGCTGAAAATTTCTATAAACCTTTATTTTGGTATTCTAAATGTTGTCTCTAAAGTCTCATAAGGTCACTTATGAGCATCTTTAGATATTTAAGGTCAAAGGTCACGAAAATCAGTTTTTTTAGAAATATCTCGCTTTCTTTGCTTCGAAGGGTCTTAGCGGTAAATGCATCCGCCCACCAGCTGCGTGGCAGGCCGGATTGGGAGAGACTGGTTGAGGGACCGATAGGGGACCGTGCTCAGCCGACGAAAGGGGAGGAAATACTAAGCGAGTGCGTCCACGACACTTTCGTGTTCATATCTCCCCTTGACCGAGCATCATGAACGAATCTAATAGACATATTTATTATTTACGTTGCAATAAAAAAAAGAGTACGCAGATAAAGGGACTCCTGTATTTATATTCATTTCCATACCACATTATAAGGATAACATCAAAAATACGAAAAGTCGGTGAAACATGTTTATTTCGCATTGAAATCTTCGAAAACATAAATAATTCATATAAATACTAAACATAACGAGGCTTTTATTTAAAGTTTTTTCGGATGGATGATTTATAATCATGCGCAGCTTTAAATATTCGCTTTGCCAATACTTGAGATAAAAGCGCTTTTTGCGGGTTATCCTGTCCCTTTATCTCCCGAATCATTTTATCTGACTTTTATTTATAGCCAGGTACGATAAGTGTCACAGGCATTCTCCTTTTATTGCTGTCATCACATTTACATTCCCGTGGAGAACGTCTAAAAGAAATATTATTTCCAACCTAATGTGAGAAACGTAATAAAATTATGATATAATTTAGTTATGTTGATAAATGTTTAGAGCTTTCCCCAGACCGACGGAAATAAATTTTGTTTCTTTGCCTTTTCTTTATTCCTCATTTTAGTTATTTTTGTGCATTGTTAAAATTGAAGACATATATGAGCATGATTTTTACAATTATTATTATTGTGACCTTCTTGGTTTTGGCACCGGTTTGGGGGATTACGGTTCTACTTAAGGATAATGAATTGTCTTTAACCTTAAAATTAACGGTTTTTACGTAACTCCAGGCTATTTCTAATATATTAGAGCAGGGGTCACCAAATGGCGGACCACGGTCCGGATCCGGACCGCCCACCTATTTTGTGCGGACCTTGTGTTAACAACAGATTCACGGATTTTAAGAAAATTGAGAACGTCGTCGACATCCTCAGTAACATTTACTCCCTGCATCCTGGTGCTGAATGGAGCAATGAAGCTGCAAATATTTTCGGGAGTAATAAAGCTGTTCTCCAGGTGGAAATGATCGATTTCCAAGAAAATACAGTTTTTTCCAAGAAAAACAGGAACTTTCTAAGATTTTCGGATAAAATTTGTTTGTGCTAATAAATACCCAGAATAAAAAAAATTGCATTGAAATTTCTCATTTTCTTTGCGTCAACATATGCTTGTGAAGCAGCATTTTCCAAGATGAGCTTCATAAAAAATAAATTCCGTAGCAGATTTACCGATGAACATTTCCAAGATTTAATGACAATAGCCTGCACAAACTTTAGTCTAAACTTCGGACGGATAGTCCAAGGCAAAAAATGACATTTTTCTCAATAATATTATAAAAAACCCTTTGCTTATTATTTAATAAAATAAAATAATGTTCCAGAACCCGTTCGTTTTATTGCTCATTGATATTGTTAAGCCGGGGGGAGGGAGGGGGGGGGGGGGTTAGGCTTTTTCCCTTCCGGACCGCGACGGTCATGTTATTTTAAAAAAACGGACCCCTAATGAATGTAATTGGTGACCCCTGTACTAGAGGATAAGGAATTGTCCTTGACCTTAAAATTAACGATTTTTACATAACTCCAGGCTATTGCTATTCTAGAGGATAAGTAATTGTCCTTCACCTTAAAATTAACGATTTTTACGTAACTCCAGGCTATTACTATTATACCAGAGGACAAGGAATTGTCCTTAACCTTAAACTTAACATTCGTCAACTGGGATTATTTTTAAGTTCTTTCAGATGACAGCGATTTTTTTTTTAATTTTAAGGTTAACGACAATTTCTTATCCTTACGTAGAACCGGAATCGCCCGTCAGATTCAAATAAAAAAGGGTATTATAATTGTTTATCGATTTTTTGTGGGGTTCCTCCTCCTTATTGAGTTAAAGTTTCTCACAAATTAGTATTGTCCATTATCAAGGCACACCTGCCTAAATAGTCATTGCGATAATCTGAAACATTAGCTCAATACGGAGAATGAAACGCAACATGGACAATTGGACATATTGACCGCCAGATTTCTACCCACCCCTCATGCCTTTTTCCTTCCCAGAACTTCTTCTTCCTTTTCTAAAAAGTTCCTCCGCACAGCATCTCCAAAGATGACAAAGGCCCTGAGGGATTCTTAACCTGAGGATCTCCTGTGTGGAGCTTATGAAAAAAACACGACACAATTCCCTGAAGTCGACACAAGTGGAACAAAAAACTGTAAACTTTGTTGATAAAAATTAAACTGTAAACTGTAAACTTTGAAAACTTATTAAAAACTGTAAACTTTGAAAATAAAAATTGAAATAAAAGTTTTTATAAGTAGTATAGAAGATATAAATACCAAAGGTTGGCAATAATGTATTTATTTTTAACTATTTAGGTTCTATAAATTATTATATTAGTGCGATCATCTCCAGTTAAGTTCCCACATAAAAACTCAACATATAAATACTTTACAATGTTCACAGAAAACTTATTAAAATGCCAAAAGCAAACAAAAAAAAAAAAATATTCCAAAAAGGACCATTTTACATGGCCATTAAAGTATATAACAACATTCCACATAAAATTAAACAAATACAAGATACACCTTAAGCGAAACCTTATATAAATGAAACACCTCTGTTCTTATTTGTATAAACATTATAATTTATAATATAACAGGTAATTAATAGGTTAGCTGGAAGAAATATTGTCTACCTATAGGCAATACCTTTTGTATTTTTTTGTACAATAAATATTTTTTTTTTAATTTTGGATTGTGGATTTTGATTAATAAGTATGTTAAACTCATACAAAAATTTGAAATTCAACAAAAATTCTTAACAGACACAAAATAAATTAAACTAATTTCATAAAAATAAACTCGACTTTAAATAAAATAAACTTAACAGACACAAAATTTTTAGAAGGATCTATTCTTATTTTCTTTTGAATCATCTTCAGACTTCCCAGCCTGTTTCAATTTCAAGAGTGTGGAAGTATCAGAAGATTGGCACCTTTCGGGAAGGCAAACTCCCCCCCTCAGCATCCGGTCCAGTGGTCTCCTGCCATGGATCTTTCCAGCGTACCTGTGTCTCTTGGAGACAGGACTATCCGAAATACCGAAATCGAAATTAGACGGTTCACGCTTTCTCTTGGCAGAAAGCGTCATCGTTTCGTTATCTGAATCGAATTGATGGGGATATCCTAGAAAAAATAATATTTTACTGTATATTGTAAAGGTACAATATAGCATGAAAGTATATCGTCGGTGACACTGGAAACCCACATAACTAACTTTTGCAATACCGCGTAAGTTTTCCGAGCAGCAAAAATGAGATCTCGTAGAATTGAGTAGAATAGACGAGACACGTTGAGTTTGAGAGTCAAAACGTAATCTATCTGAGGAATTATTTTAGGATTTTTTTTAAACTTACGTGTTAATGCAAATGTTAGTTACGTAAATTTGCAGTTTCACCGACGATATGGTTTTTTTTAAAGTTCGCGAAATTACATCATCGTGTTAACACAACACTATCAACAATTTAAAAGCTTAATTATTTGTGAGTTTTATTAAATCAATGTTTATACACACTTATGTATGGCTTCCACCCATCAAATATTTTATTGGCAATAGTTTTCAATAGAATGGTTAAACAATTAAAAACCATTCGAAAGAATAAAATCAATTGCTTTTTATAATTTCATGATACTTTTTGTTGATAATGCAACGTTATTTATATTTGTGCAAATGGTTAAAAGTTACTATCATGTTTCACGTTGATAACATTTAAAGCTAACAATATTTAAAGCCCCCTATTATGTTGTTCTATAAACTTATTGTTCTAAACACTTGGTTCAAAAACTTATTGTTATGTAATGTACGGTATGTGTTTGTGTGAGTGTGTATGAATTTAATGTACATGTAAGTATTATGTTATCAATGCTGTGACTGTCTTCAATTAGTAATGGTGTTCACCATGTTCAGTGTAATTATATTTGTGAGCGATACGGTGTGAATCACTGTTGACAAACCTAAAAAAAATATATATACATATATATATCGTATCAACTTTTAACGTTAAATTATAAGAACGTGATATTCTCATATCGGTGTATAAAGTTTTGTTGCGTAAACTACAATGTGAGCCTGATGTATTGTTATTGAATAGACAATATATTCGTCAGAATGTTACATTTACAGGACAGAGGTGATTTCCACGTTGCAGCAGATAATAATGCCTGCAAAATTTTGTTATCCTCTCGGAATTTTAGCATCACTTTTTTGCGTAATCAAATTATTGAATATTTTATTACACATAAAAAAAAACATTTAGCAAGGTAGGATAAAAAAAGATGTCCAGCCAAGCACTATCTTTCACGTGAAACGAAATTACGATTTTTCTTTGAAAGAAAGTTTCCTTATAAAGAGATTGTAAAAAAAAGTGTAGCTTGATTTATCGTACCTCCTGCCTCGGCGATTCCCTCGGGAGAACCATTCCGTCTTTCTCTGTCTCCCCAAACGACCCATTTGAGCCCACTAACGAGCCTAGACCAAATTGTGGTAGACTCGTTCTCTACCTGGCCTTTCTGCTGACCACCATTATCCTCCATTGACCTAGTGTCCACCTTCCTAGACTCTTTAATGGACACTGTCCTCTTCGTTATCTTAATGCTCAGTTGTATTTCAGTGGAGCCTTCTGGCACGCTAAAAGCCGAGCTTAAAGTTTCTTGGATCGATTTAGCTATTAGCTGTGAGAGGTCTTTTCCCCTGCTCAAAGGACTCGGAATAATAGGCAAATCGGGACTTTCTACTATACAGGTCTTGTAGTGGTCTGCGTTCGATATCTCTAGCTCGGTCGGGGATGACACTGAAAACGAATGAGACCGTATATTTTCTCTCACAAGGCCTTCTTTTATGGATGATAATGGTGATACCTTGATATCCTCGTAAGTTGGGCTATCGTTCGGTTTAAAATTGATGGTTCTCGCAGTAATGACATTATTCGGTTCGGCGGTGGTTGGCGGAGTTTCATCGGGATTGTTGAAGCGGTTTTGTTTTGGGGTTGTGTAACATTTAACTGCTCTGGACTCGAAGTTGTTGATCATTGCTTGAAACCTTGGAGTCCTTGCATGAGTAGCCTTTATCTTTCCTGGTGTCGACGCGCGCTTCGGTCTTAAGAATTCTAAAATGTTTAAAAAATACATTAGATACAACATCAAAAATATATTAGGAATTGTTCGGCAAAATCACTATTACTCGAGTAGAGATTTAAACAATTTAACGTCAGTTTTAATAAATCTTGACATCTTTTACATTAAATTGGTCCCTTACTTTCATATTTTTCACACGTTGGCGTTGTTTGAATTATAATTATAATAATAATTTTAAATTTTAAGCATTTTCAGCAAGCACAAACAATTTTGGCCTGCAAAAAATCTGCTATAATTACATAAACGGGACAATGATGCGACGAAAATATCTTGAGCTGGTTTTTTTTATTGAAAAAAATATGTTTTTCCGCCTCAGTTAGAGTGTTAAAATTAGCCTCACGCGCGTCAGAGCGTCAAAGGAGGTTTTGATTTGGGACATGAAGCAATTCCTAAAGAAAATTGTCTTGTAGCCTCAAGCAAATTAGAAGCGATGAAAATATATCCACACCAAATATCAAAATACTTATCTAAAAAAGAATTAAAATTAACAAATATATTTTTATAAGAAAAAAAAACAATATTCACAACCAATTACAAAAGAAGTCGGCAGCAAGGTTAGTCATCAAATCACAATATACCTACGTAATAGAAAATAAAAGGAGATGAAACAGTGACCAAGCATCGATCTGAACCTTCCGTTTTCTGATGTGTCCTATAACCACCGAGCTAACGTTTCGACTTTCGTAGTCACCGCCCTTATTTCTCTGATACAAATGTTTATTTTAGTTAAATATTTACTTTTTACATACGTCAATTTGAATTTCAGTATTATTTTCTAGATTGAATGAATGAAATAATGGAGTAGAATCTTGGAAGTGGAAATTAACCCACTTCCCGACGTCTATCTGATTGAGCTGAAGCTCGGCAGATAGACTCGTATCGATGACAATAAAATCTATCACCTTTTGGTGGCAATCACGCTAACACATGCGGATACGGATGCAGTTTTCTGAAATTTGATGACAATACAGCAGTAAATGAACGAAATAAATGTAGATCTTGTCAAATAGAAATTTGGCCTTGGATTTTGGAAGCGTTGTTGACTCCAATTCATTGGTACGAAAATTTAGTTTTCGGTCAAACCAAAATATTGTTTGTAAAGAAATGTATGGCAAAATGACATTGTTTTTTGCAGTTTTTTTGTTATAATTCGTTCTAAGTATTATTAACGTACATTTTTTCAATATGCGTAAAAGAGATATTTTAGTTTAAATTATTCAAGCTAAGTATACAAGTGGTAAAAAAAGAGGCATAGCACCAAAGATTGTACATCAATACGTAGCACTGACAACTTTTTTTTGCTCATAAACGACGCACGCAACATAAAAAAAAGTTTACTCCGGAAACTATCAACAGCGGATCTCTATTATACTATGCACCAAAAGTGTTGTACATCAACCATTAAAATGAAACCTTTTACTACTTGATTTCATAAAACATTCAAATTCATAAAAGCTTTATTTATAAAAATTATTCTACGCCACAAAAAAAATTAAGTTTCGCCAGGCAAACAGAAGGCGGACTCTATACCAGATTTCTGGGCAAACTGTCGCCACTTGTGGAAACATTGGTCCATAAATATACAAACCACCCACCATTGGTCTCAAGGGATTAATATATTTCTAAGTGACACGCAGAAGTCTACGTCATATAAAGTCGTGGGATATAATTTAGAAGAACCTTCTCCCTCTAGGTGAATTCAGGTGGGACTATAATTCTTTTATTAAAATCACCTGAGCGCTATCGGAAACTAATATCTCATGAAGAAAACACATTTAACTGAAATTGTAAGAGGTTTTTATTATATTGGAATATGATAATAGTAGCGATTATTTAAAAAATAAAAAAAATTGCGTGAGGGCGGTTTGTCACATTATTTAGGCTTCAGTATGGGTTTAAGTTTTACGATTTACGTGTTTAGTTATAGGGCAATGAATGTTATACAAATTATTTGGCATATATAACGAATTATTAGTACCTAGTGGTGTTCGGTTTCCGAAATTTGTTTTTTTTCTGTAGTGGCTTTCTATTTTTTTAAAGTAGCTTTTCGGGCTCTTAGGGTGACCAATACGGACAGTGTTTCGTGCGTATCTTGTCCATTTCATGACAAGAGAAGAGAATTACGAAAAGATGCGAAAAATTCCGTGATCTTGGATAACGAGGGTCAGGGTCAACATTCTTAGAACAAAGGCAGGTAAATAGAAATATATTTTTTATAAAAATGACAACATTATGTGAGTCAGAAGCCTCGATAGCATTATATGATATGAAAAAAATAGAATTATTTTTAACAACTGTTTTATATTTTAAAACCTTTATAGTGAAAAATGGTAAAAACTGTTTGAATTTAAGGCGTATGAAAGCGTATTTCTAATATTTGTAGAATGTGATATTTTCTTTTTGTGAAACTTATGTCAAAATCAAAAAAAAAAACAAAAAAAGTAAAAAAGTAAAAATGGAAGTTAGTTTTAATTCAGTTTTTTAAGATTTTAACTTTCTGAGGCTTTCTGGGATATAATTTTTTATTATAAAAAAAATTATAATCCAGAAATTTTTTTGAAGCTCTTTTATTCTAGCCCACGTACCACTATTATGAGTTAAACATATTTATTATTTATTTATTTATTACACGCCCTAGTGGGCTTTTCTTATAAAATTTTTACCAACTATTTGTATCAAAATAAATACTTAAAAATTTAAACAATAAAGAAAATATAAAGACAATGACAAAAAACGTTGCAACAAAATACAAAACAAAATACAGTTTGTCAAATAAGAGTAGAAAATATATGAGGGCGCCACTGTTGATCAAATGGCAATACCTAAACACATAACTCATGGTGTTAAAGTAAAGCTGTGTAACCTACATTTTTATAAAAAATTATAAAGGCATAATAGTGGAAAAAATATTTTTTCATTGCAGTATAGATACTCGCCGAACTCAAAGTTAGAATTGCATATAGGTATATTATTATTATACCTTTGAAATTTTGTGTTAACATAATGAAGAATAACTATAATGTAATAAAATATAAAGCACAGTTTAGAAATTGCTCATATTTATTTAATACTAGATAAAGTACCTAGAGTTGCCTGGGCTTTAAATCGTGTCTCTAATTTTAGATCTAAATATATTTAACTCATTCAGATCTAAAAGTAGTATAACTTAACTCACCATTAGTGATTCTTCCTTTATATCTATTGTTAAATTCAAATTTATGTTAAATTTAATTAAATCAAATCGCTTTATAAATCATCTTTTAATAAAATTTATGTCATGAAGAAAAAATGTTTTTTTTTAAATGTGGTTTACTGTGTTCTATACATTCAGTGTCATTGCACTTCAAAAAAATATTTGACAGTTAAATTGGTGTTGCCGGTCTACAAATTTAGTAGTTCCAGTTTTTATATTTTCTACTCTTTTTTGACAGACTATACATTGATAAACAGAAACTAAGAGCATATAATTGAATTTAAGAGATTCTTCATAACAATACAGTGGGAGCATAGAAGTTATTTGGTAGGTACATATGTCTATTTGTGTCTTAAAGAATAAAAGTGATAGAATATAACAATATTTAACAATATTTATACCGATTAGTTTTAATATGAAATATATCGCCCAGATTAGAATATTTATTTCCGAGACTGTGAAGTCTTGGAATACGAGAATTTTGATAAGCTAGTGCCCTGGTGTTATTGAAGTAAAAGGGTAATAAATATCGGCAAGATTTTTTGGGAACATAGATATTGATAAATTGAAGTAATTCAGGACAGTCAATTTTGTAATGCAGTATTTTATATAATAGTATTAAATCTGTGCTTATTCTTCTTTCCGAAAGTTTCCATAGTGACATTTTATCCAGGATGTGATTGTAATCAATGTTTTGTATAGGAATATGTAATTTATAGTTTATAAACCTTAGAAACTTACGCTGAATCTTTTGAAGGTTTCAATATTGCTAGATCTGTAATCAAACAATTTTATTTGTTTGTGTTTTATACTGCCAAGTACACGAATATATTTGTTTGTGTTTTATACTGCCAAGCACACGAATATATTTGTTTGTGTTTTATACTGCCAAGTACACAAATATATTTGTTTGTGTTTTATACTGCCAAGTACACGAATATATTTGTTTGTGTTTTATGCTGCCAAGTACACGAATATATTTGTTTGTGTTTTATACTGCCAAGTACACGAATATATTTGTTTGTGTTTTATACTGCCAAGTACACGAATATATTTGTTTGTGTTTTATACTGCCAAGTACACGAATATATAATATCGAAAAATAATAAAATTAAAATAAAAACTTTACCAAAAGTTTTCTTCTTAGGTTTGTTCACGTCTTCGGCAAAAGTTACGGATTTCTTTTTGGAACTGTTATTATTCAGCGGCGTCCTGTCGTTATTGGAACTGGAAGTGTTGCTTTCCCCGCTGGGTATCGCAATGGCGCTGTCACTTCCCTGGTCACCTGAGCCATCCTGGCCACTGGAACCGGTTCCACCGTTCTTTGCCATGATGCTCTTTGGAGGCGTCATTTCATGGGCAGGTGGACTTTGAATGGATGAGAGCATTTGGGAGGATATCTAAAATATTCAAATTAAAGAAATCAGAATTTTAACAAATCACATTTTTCTGTAAACTTTCACGTAATAAAATATTATTTAATTTAAAGAATTTCATTGGTTTTGTGTTTCTTTCGTAGAACTCCATTCTTTTTTTTTAATTTTTTTAAAATTAAATTTCTTAATGTTATTACCAAGTTTTGCAAGTGCAGGAGGAACAGACAAACGAACCCAAGATAAAATCTTTCAATTAGTGTCCAGCAAATTGGTTAAACCGGTAATAAATCAATTTAGACACCTTTAAAAATTGACATTTAAAATCGCATAAATAGGTGGTCTCAAAGTGGATTAACTACAACATGAAAATGGTCTTGCAAACCTAAACAGCTGTAACAAAAATACATACTAAAATACTTGCAGAACTTGACAATAACATTATCAAATTAAATTTTAATTAAATTTTATAAAATAATTTAATTAACTCCAAAAATAAAATCTATCAAACGCTTGTGCGCGGAAGTGGGTTATAGTATCAAAAGAAATTCTTTTCTCTTAGATAAATGAAACAATTTAACTTTGTATGAACCACTTATATATTATTTGAGTAAAGCCGACCGGTTTCGGAACGGCCGTTCCTTCCTCGGGGCAAACGTATATCTTTTCTCTTATTTTATTATTATGAGCTGGGTATTATAAAAAATTGTAAAAGAATAACAAGGTATTTCAAAAAGTTTTCTTCGCTTTTTTATTAGATTTAGAGTGTTCTTCTGAAAACCTGCTATCCAAAGTTCTTACCGACTTAATAAAAAAGGAGATCAAATTGAGTATTTTTTCTTGAATATCATCCAAAACCCTTCACGATATCTTGAAAAGTTGTTCTCGTCTCTGTTACGTTTTATAAACTTGTAAACTTTTTACACTAAACTTTTAAGCAAAATGTTGCAAGATTTTGGACAGAAAATATTACATATTACAATTGTTTTTCCTCCAAGCAGACATTTTTAAAATTAGTGTCAGCATGTCGTTTTTATATAAATATTTATTAGTACCCACCTAATATCCAAATGAAACATTTTTTGTAAAACTTTTTGAAAATTTTTGTATTACACACAGATTAAATTTGGTAGGCGGGTATGGGTACTGCCACCCCGAAAACCATTTATTGTATATCCAACACCCATGCCATAGGTAATCCCAAGTGGTTAGCTACATTTGGGGATTTAGCAGGGGTGCCCCGGGTTCATGTGGCGAGAACTTGGCAGCGAATGTGTTTGCCCACCTACTGTGTGGCGGACCGGATCGGGAGTCACTGGTTGAGGGAGACCTAACCTAGACCCCTTCAGCCGGACTCTTTCGACCCGTCGACTTGCACCGCAGTAGGAGTGATGGATTCATGCGTCTGTCACTTCTGGACACGTTGACCCAAAGATTACCACCCCTCATACTTTTTTGCTTCTCTGAACTTCTCATCCTTCCTTTACCTAAAAATACCCTCCACACAGCATCCCCAAATATGTCAGAGGCCCGGAGATTATTTTCTCAGGGCGTCCTGTGTGGATCTTATTTAAAAAAAAGATTAGAACTGGGAAAATATTCCATACTCTGACCAACTAATAGTTAGCCAATAAGCCAATGCATTATTATGAAAATCTGTTTTGGTTGTTTATTTCGAATCATGAAAATACATATCGTCAAATTGTTTTTAAAAATGTCAGGTAGATTTTACTATTGTACGCGTACTTGTAAGTGTGAGGTATATTTATATCATGAACCATTCACTCCCACCACACTCCATAAACTAAATAATAAAGCCGCGGCGCGCCGGAGCCACTGTGCTGAGAATTATTTACCCCGGCTTTTCCTAGTTTCCTGGTATTTACTCCCAACAAGGCATGTCTCTGACATAACCCGTAAAAATTTCAATGAACTTATGGTACTTCGCGTTTGTGAAAAGTTGAAACAAAAATTCTATAAAATTTACTATTTTGGGCGTGGGTGAAAAATTAAAATTTATTTTAAGTAAATAAATAACGGACGAAACTAACATGACATAAATTGAACATAATACATCTCTTTTTAGGAACTCTTGATATTTTGAGTTGCTTTACCTATTGGTATAGGTACTATTTATTTATTTCTGCATGTTATATTTGCGTTTACATCCCAACATTGTAAGTAGGTACACAATCACATAACAACTATTTTTTGTAAGTGGTGGTCTCAGAGAGAGAGGTCGTAAGTGATGTCAACGTTCAAGTATCTTCTGTCTTTTTCGTTTTCGTACAAGACATATGAGAAGAAAGAATCGTCGATTACGTACATAGAACAATATATCCAACCTCCATTAGTGATAATATAGAGTACCGATGAAGCATAGATATGGGAAGCGTTGCACATATAAATGTACCCAATCATTGCTATTCTGCCGTCACAGGCAAGAGGCAGCTAGTAATTTGCAAAGTAACATTTTACTATGCTGGACTTTTCACCTATTACAGTAAAAATTACATCAGAATGTTACGTTTCAAATTCTTAGCTGCCTTTTCGCTTATGACGGCAGTATTATTATCCAGATGATAACAACAATAGAAGCTGTTGAAAACACATTGACAAAGAATAGGTGGAGCAAATAGTAAAGAAATGATAATTTTTTTAATAAAAAAATAAACCTTTTGGCCCTCGGGCGGCGGGCTTGCCGCTGCATCCGAATCTGGACTGTGAATTCCAGAAAGAGTTGAAGAAGTAAAGGACTTCTGGAACATTCCCCATTTCGCCGTGTTTGGATGGGTAGGCGTACTTGTCATCACTAGAAATAAATTAATTTTATCGTTCTAATCCTAAAATTCTCATAAACTTTTAAGCGCTGTGCGTGAAGCACATAGTTGTATAACTAGAAGTGTAAATAAACAAAAAAAAACTTTATTGGAAGTGAAGTATTTTGGTCATCGCTGTGAGAATCTAACTCGATTCATTCATTTGTTGCAGGCTAAGAAAGAACTATGAAATTAGAGGTTTTCTTTAATTTCTCAATAGCCACAAATACCGATTAGATTTGACTTAAAATCATTTTCTCTAGAATCGTTGAGTAAACTAATTTTTTCTTACTTTTGTTGAGATAATACATTTCCAAATGTTGATATTATTTCTTGTCGGTACATTCACGTTCACTGACTAATTCGGCAAAGATTCTAGAGTCTCTTGTATCAATGAGATGTAAGATTTCTGATGCATCCCTACGTACTCATATAACAAAAGGAGAATAAATTTAATAATACAGGAATTATATTACCTTCTGATTGTTCGTTCATCTTAATTTTCTTATATTCAAGCACCGGCTCAATATTGGTAGAGCCATCTGTTGTAGGCGACTGGTGCTCTTGGGATGGCGCCGGTGGGGCTATCGGAACTTCAGGCTCTTGTTTTTCCACCCTCCCTGGGCATTTCCCCTTCTCTCCAAGATCCTCCTCTTTACAAAACACCTTCCCACACTTGCCGCACGAGAGGGGAAGGTGGCTGCAGCATATGTGTTCCATCAGTTCCCTCGGAAGGGGCTCTGTGCTGATGATGAGGGGGTTTAGACGACAGAGGTGGCAGTCGAAGCTAATGCCATGCTCCTTGGTTTCGTGGGCCTTTCGGCAGTCGGGGCAGCAGAAAATTTTACCGCATTCTAAACATCTTAACTGGAATAAATAAAAATAATCGTCTGTTTGGTGACTATAACACAAACTATCACACTGTGATACCGAGACATCCTTGAGAACAAAAATTAAGAGGTTAAAATTGTTGACTTTAATAATTTAAGGTAAATATCTAGAACCGCTTTTCATCCTTTGTGTGCAAATTAGTAAAAAAATCAGAGTATGCAATTCAAACGAGGTAGAAGTGAAACCTTCATAAAACCAAAGTACACAAGAGTGGGGAGACTACGAAGCACCGCACAAAGAGGAGACCCATCATACTATCTCATTCTCTCGCAGGCTAAATCCTATAGATGTACACTGTGTTTTTCTCTTTTTAGTTTTTTCGTTTCATCGAGTTTCAAATCACAACGGCTAAAGAAGTTTTCACTTCAAAAACACTTTGTTGTATCAGTTTAATTCCAACGAGTGACAAATATTTTAATAGTTGCAGAAGTAATGCATTTAAATAGCTATTTCGTTCAAATTTATATGTGGATAATTTTTCATTGCGGCCGGTCAGTGGCTGAGTTGGCATGCCGACGGGGCTCACCCAGGCGTCGTGAGTTCAATTCCTCGGCTGGCTCATTTTACCTTATTTTCTCAATAGTTGAGATATTGTCACATTTCATAAGGACGGATTGTGATTTCTACATTTATTAACATTTGACATTTTGTTTTTTCTGCTTTTATTAATTTTTTATTTTGTAAAACACAATAATTTTCTGTCGTGATGGAAATTTGCATAACGCATTTGCCTTTGGAAATTTTAACAATCGATATAAAAACGATTTACAATGAGTAATAAAACGAAAATAAAAGTATTACATCAAATTCCCCGATATTAATACGTCTTCAATTTGGATTTGTAAACAAAATCATCGAATGGGTTTAAAAAGTGTTTATTTGTAAATTTGGTAAATATTTTCCTGTTGAGTCCGCGCTCAAAACACACTTTAAATAATAAAAATAAATTGTACTAGGTAGATTACAAAGGGTAATAAGTAATTCAGGAATTATATTTAATCGGAATTAAAAAATATTGCATTTTAATGGTTATTTTGTTATCTATAAAAACGAGAAATGTCATTTCTCTAGGAATGCCATGTTGTTAATTACGACGGCAAACATCTCGCGTGATTTATCGTGTTAATGAAACCGAACAAAATAATACGCATTATTTATCATTTCCGAAGAGGTAAATATGCAGTTAGTCCACCTCACGGATAATACGGAACGTTCGTGTTGTCGAAGTTTGATGCACGGATAAAAAGGAATGTTCCTTTTTTAATTAATAGACAACCAAATATGACATTTGTCGGAAGTACCAATCTTATAAAATAAATTCTCTAAAATAAACTCGCTTTTCATCATACTTTTAAAAAACATCCCAGGTTTTGAATGGTTTTTTTGGCTACGCAGGGTTTGTGTAGAGGGTTTGTGTAATTATTTTAATACATTTCTTTCCATGTTCTACTGTTATAAATACAGGTACACACTTGTCAATGATGCATTCACTTTATTTTACGCAAAAATATTTTTTCTATGATTGGCAGCATTAATGAAAGGTTAAAATAAAAACGATGAATAAACATGGCGTTACCCGCGAGTTAACCACCCCAGCTGACCCTCAAGTTCAAGAAGACAATGCAGGACGCCCCCTGCACCCCGCTCTTCACCTTGCCTAGCCATCAATATGCTAGACTCAAAACGCATCCGGGAAGTGACCCCAGCAACCTAGAAACACAATCTGGTAATTAACATACTAGACCAATTCAGAACCGACACGTGCAGCCGGCCAACGACCCCTTCGACCCGGGAAGCAGCACGTACCACGATGGACGATGAACCTTTCCACACGGCCCTACACGAGGACCATGCATATAAAGGGCTACACCGCCCAAAGCCAATCAATCTATCTTGTTGATTGAATCCAAGCACTTCGCTTGTCGTATTGCTCAACTTGATAATTCCTTTTGAAACTGTACTTTACTTATTGTTGTAATTTTTATAATAATTATATAATAAAGGATAAATATATCCAAAGTTGTTTTACTTTTAATTCAAAGTGAACATTAAAAGTTAACTGGCGCCCAGTACGTGGGTCGAAAATTCGAGGAAGCTGTTAAACTTGGCCGCAGCCAGGACTCCCTAGGTGTTTTCAAACACCTCAACGCGAAGGACCACACATCAAAGAAATTCGTTAACTGAAATATGCAGAAAATCGCAGCAACATTTATGTAAGTACATTCTTTCAATTGTTCGTCTATCCCATCTGTACGATAGATCCCTTTCCCTACCTTATCCAAAAGGTCAGAGATAAAAATAAAGTTTTTAAACTTTTTTCTTCAATACGTAAAATTTTTAAATACTTTTTAATATGGCACAGCCAAATGAGAGACCCGCTCCCCAATACCCTGAATCTATTCTTGAGTATAACGGCTCTCCTAACGATATCAACTTATTTATCAAATCAGCTAGGGGGTACATAACACGAAACGGCAACACCCCAAGTAATGTTGAAAAAATTATTTCAAGATTACGTGGCAAAGCGCTACAAGTGATCTTAATGAACGATCACGAGAATAATATAGAAAAAATTATCGAAACTTTGAAAATTGAATGCGGTGATAACAAGTCAGTCACATTGCTTCAGACCGAGTTAATTAACTTTAACCGTGGCAACAGAGATTTTGGAACTCTCATCCATGAAATGAACCAAATTCTCTTTTCTATAAAAATTAAAATTGCGGACCAGTATGGGCCAGCGAGTGCGCAGGTCCTAATGGAACCCTACAAAGATACGGCACGTAATTCGTTATTAAATTTATTACCTACCCATATCAAATGTGCGAACCTCACAAAAAATTATGATGCCTTGTGCATCGAAATACGCATGCTGGAGGCGCATGGCGAACTCCACCATAATAGAACAAAACTCGTCCCAAACTTCTCGCAACCCTCGACAAGTAAATTTAATCCAACCCAGTTTGGACAAAATAATAATTTCAATAGATCATTCGCTAATCCACAAAATCAAAATGACTATAGACCACATCACAACAATTTTAATAATTCAAATAATAATAATTTCAATAATTATAAACCGTGGCAAAATAATAATCGTATGAATAATAATAATATGAATAATAATCCCGGACAGAATTCCTGGATTCGAAATAACAATATGTCACACCAGAATAGTTATAAAAATCAACGTCGTAACGAAGACGTTAGTATGCGGACAGCACCCATGCCACGCCCGTCCAAAGGTCCGGTCATAGACTTAGGCAATGGACGTACGGCACAGGAGCTTTTCCAATGTGATCAAGAAGGACCAAATTTTTGGGAAGACGAAGAAGGTCCCTAAGAAACTTAGTCCAACTGAATCACGTAAACAATGGACTTCCATATGTAGAAGCTCCATTAAATATAAAAATTTTAATAGACACTGGCAGCTCTAAATCGTTTATGAGTAGAGATTTGTATAATAGGCTATTTTTCGATTGCGAATACATTAATGAAGAATTTTCAGTGCAAACGGAGCACACCACAACGACCCATAGAGGTACGGTTGTGACGTCTTTTTGGAAAAAGGTGTTCGGCGAAAATAATAATAAAATGCGATTGTATATATTTGATTTTTCAAAAAAATATGACGTCCTAATGGGGATAGACATGCTCAAATTAATGAATGCTACCCTAATACTAAACGATTGTCATAATAATGTATTAAAAACTCCAACAAAACAAGTGCAACTATTCCATGTAATGGACATGAACACACTTGATGAACTGCTGGAGAAAAATAAAGATTTATTTTCAGAAGAGTTAGTAGCTAACTGTTCACCAAACATAAAACACAAACGTGGCCGCACAAACCATGTAGCCGACGCTTTGTCGAGAGTAGAGATTCATCATAGTGAGTATAGTGAGGAACAAGACTCGTTATGAGTGGAAGCCACTTCAGACGCCCAGAGTGTCACCAACACTGTGCATAGCAATATGGACGATCACGAAGATGGGATTCCAATTCGCCACGAGCATCCACCCCCACGTATGAACAGAATCTTTATAGAGGTAAATAATCAAGAATCGCGTAAACTTAGGGCAAAAGAAACAGGAATGGACCATGTTTGGTGTATTCCTATAGATAATGCACGAACTGTATTTTTAAATTATGTAAAATTATGCTTAGATAAGAATAAATATGCTGTAATTATTAATGACGATAGATTGTACGAAATTGTGAGCGAGTGTTATAGGAAAGATATTGAAAAGAACTCATTGAAATTAATACGATATACAAATTTTAAAATTGAACCTTCCGATACGGAAGAGCAAAAAAAAATAATACATTTAGCGCACGTTGAAAATCAACGCCATATGGGCCTAGATGCTCTGCTCGCTACATTAAAACGAACTTACTATTTTAATAATATGCGAACAAAAATAAAGACGTATTTACAAACATGTTTAATATGTCAAAATGCTAAATACGAAAGGCACCCTACGGCAGCTCCCCTAGAAGCAACCGTTACTCCCACTTGCCCAATGGAAATATGGCAAATCGACACGTATCACTTCGGTCGACAAAAATTTCTTACAATTATAGATAGATTCTCTAAATGGGCATCCTGTACTTTAATCACCGTTGACAATAATGTCGCGATATGTGACATACTTGTGAGAATGTTCTCCCTAGTCGGTGCACCTAAAGAAATTCATTTTGATCGTGAAACCACGTTCACGTCTACTACTACACGCGAATTGTTAGAATCATATAAAATAAAAGCTCACGTGACCACGACAGGTCATTCACAATCTAAAGCCGACATTGAACGCTTTCATTCTACCCTTACGGAAATATTGAGATTATTGCGTAGCGCAATATCGGATATTACCCCAGAAACACAAGTAAATTTAGCGATGAATGCATATAATAATACAATACATAGTGTAACAAAGCATTCTCCGAACGAAATACATTTTTGTCATGGGAATCGAACACCACCGGCCGATGGCGTGATTACCCAAAGTTATGTAAATGATCATGTAAATCAATGTAAGAAACTTCAACAATTAATTCACGATATGCAAACTAAAACTAAAAATAAAACACGGGAACGTGTAAATAAAAATCGCACCCAGCAAGACATGTCAATAGGACAGCAGATATTAATTAAAATCACGGCGCGCGGAAAACATAAAAACAAGTTTAAAGGGCCTTTCACGATAACTAAAATACTCCCGCATAACGTCTTAGAATATAAAAATCTTAGAGGATTAGCAACAATCCATAAAAATAGTGTCAAATTGTTTCAGGCTGGTTGCCCTGTCACAAGCATTGCGAATCCGCCAACTAACGAGCAATGAACACTTCATCGTAGCACCACTTGGAGATGCACGCGCTGTTGAGGGTCAATGGCACGTCATCCACACGCTGGACTTATCGTCGTTAATCGGACAATCACAACAATTAGAATTTAATTATGATAAATTTATAAAAAATAATAATGTAACCTTACCTAATGTAGGCTTAGAACGTTTAAAATATTTAATTGATCATAATAAAGCAATGATCGATAACCTTATAGTAACTAGGCATAAGCGAGGTCTTATAAATGGTATTGGGTCAGTAATTAAGTTTTTAACGGGAAATTTAGATGATAATGATATGGATAAGTTAATGCAACAAATGGAAAATAACCAAAATTTGAATAAACAAAGAATTTCTTTAACTTCTAGAATTTTAGAAGATTACTATACTAAACTTAAGAACGTTTCGCATAACCAATTAGTCATTTGGTCCCAAATGAGCCATGACCATTATGAAGATCAAACTGATTTGTTGATAACGCATTTAATTTACCAAACAGAGACAATAACGGAATTAATAACTAGAATCACAGAAGCCATCACTTTTGCCGCTCATGGTATGTATCACCCTAGTATCATTAAACCGAAGGTCTTTATGGACTCAATATCGCAAATAAATTCGGAACAATTATTTTCTAACGACTTTGACATTATTCAACGTTTGTTACAAGTTAAACTCATTAAAACTAAAGAAACCTTGCACTTTATTTTGTCCCTACCTTTAGTAGAGAAGACAGTATACATGTATAGCGAAATAATCCCCGTAATATCCAAACCTGATTCCCAATGTTTCCAACCCCACCTCCTATCCAGACGAATATTGAGGGATGGAAAGCAAATGTATGTCGCTAGCAAATGCCAACTACTTTCGGACCAACTCAGCATATGTCATAAAGAAATGGATACCATAGATGATTGCACCACCCTGGTGTTAGAAAGCCACAACGAACGAAACTGCAGCCTCCACAAAGTAAAATGTCCAGAGGAATATACCCATATCATAGGAGACAACATGATGTACGTATTTCGAGATAAACCCACGCCACTACAAGCGCATTGTCCACAACACCAACAAAGTATTATCATATCCAAGTCAGTACTCGTGACCAACGACGACTGCAGCATACAAGGAAAAACATTTAGTATGGGACGGACCATCAATCAAGAAACATTAGTAATTACATACTCCAGAGAAGATCTGCATGTACTACAACTACCCACATTACATGTAGGAGAAATAGAAAAACCTCATCAAGATTCCAGCATCACCACTGACATAACAGAAGTCAAAGGAAATCTACACATCACACTTACTAGTTGCTTAATAATAATAGCAATTGGATATATCCTATGGAGAAGATGCAAACTCTTCGCAGCCCGAAGGAGTTTCCGTTTAAGGGGGGGAGAGTTAACCACCCCAGCTGACCCTCAAGTTCAAGAAGACAATGCAGGACGCCCCCTGCACCCCGCTCTTCACCTTGCCTAGCCATCAATATGCTAGACTCAAAACGCATCCGGGAAGTGACCCCAGCAACCTAGAAACACAATCTGGTAATTAACATACTAGACCAATTCAGAACCGACACGTGCAGCCGGCCAACGACCCCTTCGACCCGGGAAGCAGCACGTACCACGATGGACGATGAACCTTTCCACACGGCCCTACACGAGGACCATGCATATAAAGGGCTACACCGCCCAAAGCCAATCAATCTATCTTGTTGATTGAATCCAAGCACTTCGCTTGTCGTATTGCTCAACTTGATAATTCCTTTTGAAACTGTACTTTACTTATTGTTGTAATTTTTATAATAATTATATAATAAAGGATAAATATATCCAAAGTTGTTTTACTTTTAATTCAAAGTGAACATTAAAAGTTAACTCGCGCGAGTGAATTAATTTTAACAAAATTAAAATGTTAAATGCATATTTTTTGCGTGTTTTTTGGTCTCCCCCGACATAAATACTCACTTTTCGTAATAATAAAGCTAAATCTAACTGTTTGGATAAAAAGTTTTCCGTATTAACGAGTAAGCGGTTTAATGGATAAATAATAAAAAAACATTATAACGCAATATTTTTCATTATTTATGCATTAAACCGCTTACTCGTTAATACGGAAAACTTTTTATCCAAACAGTTAGATTTAGCTTTATTATTACGAAAAGTGAGTATTTATGTCCGGGGAGACCAAAAAACATGCAAAAAATATGCATTTAACATTTTAATTTTGTTAAAATTAATTGACTAGCGCGGTAACGCCATGTTTATTCATCGTTTTTATTTTAACATTTCATCAATGCTGCCAATCATAGAAAAAATATTTTTACGTTAAACAAAGTGAATGCATCATTGACAAGTTTGTACCAGTATTTATAACAGTAGAACATGGGGAATAAATTCGGTGTTTGGGCTAAATTCCTAAAAAATCAAACTAGTTATTTTTATACTAACTATGGGCCGGGGAATCCGAATCTGAAAGAATTAGGCGGCGGCAAGCAATATTAACTGACTTACACGACTTTAAAATTTTCTATACACACACACATGAAAATAATCATTTCGGAAGTATTTTGACACACGTAGTACAAAGATCATAGAAAAACAAGAAATATACAAAAACATGTGCCGGCAGTGTTACCAGCTCTCAAAAATATTTATCCCTATATCAATATGAAAATAGATAACAGCAGAAAAAACAGCAGAAAAACATACCTTATAAATCGACCAAGTCTTCTTCGTCCGTCGTATCCTTGTCAAACTCGCTTGTCTCGAAGGGTTCCTGTCGGATACGCGGATCATATAAGAGTCCAGCTAAGCAGTAAAAGTAACATGGTTTGTGCCCCTTTATACCGCCTGCTCGCGTCCCTAACCTAACGCTAAGTTTGTGTAACATGGTTTGTGCCCCTTTATACCGCCTGCTCGCGTCACGGCAAAAAAAAACATCCCTGTTTTCAAGTAGTTTAGCGGCTACGCTAGGTTTGTGTAACATGGTTTGTGCCCCTTTATACCACCTGCTCGCGTCACGGCAAAAAAACATCCCTGTTTTCGAGTAGTTTAGCGGCTACGCTAGGTTTGTGTAACATGGTTTGTGCCCCTTTATACCGCCTGCTCGCGTCACGGCAAAAAAACATCCCTGTTTTCGAGTAGTTTAGCGGCTACGCTAGGTTTGTGTAACATGGTTTGTGCCCCTTTATACCGCCTGCTCGCGTCACGGCAAAAAAACATCCCTGTTTTCGAGTAGTTTAGCGGCTACGCTAGGTTTGTGTAACATGGTTTGTGCCCCTTTATACCGCCTGCTCGCGTCACGGCAAAAAAACATCCCTGTTTTCAAGTAGTTTAGCAGCTACGCCGGGTTTATGTAACATGGTTTGTGATACAAAAGTGAGTAAAATTTATAAAAAATAAGTACTTAAAATATAAACATGTTATTTTACGTTATTTATATTACTGCTTAATGGCAACACTTAATTTTGTGTGGTAAAAACATCTATGTTATCTTGTTTTTCTATGATCTTTGTACTACGTGTGTCAAAATACTTCCGAAATGATTATTTTCATGTGTGTGTGTATAGAAAATTTTAAAGTCGTTTAATTCAGTTAATATTGCTTGCCGCCGCCTAATTCTTTCAGATTCGGATTCCCCGGCCCATAGTTAGTATAAAAATAACTAGTTTGATTTTCTAGGAATGAAAATGCTTCCAAAATGGCTATTTTCCTGTATGTGTATAAAATTTTTTAAAGTCGTGTAATTCAGTTGATATTGCTTGCCGCCGCCTAATTCTTTTAGATTCGGATTCCCCGACCCCAAATTAGTATAAAAATAACTAGTTTTATTTTTTAGGAATTTAGCCCAAACACCGAACTTTAGCCGAACATGGAAAGAAATGTATTAAAATAATTACACAAACCCGCTAGACAAACCCTGCGTAGCCAAACAAACCATTCAAAATCTGGGATGTTTTTTAAAAGTATGATGAAAAGCGAGTTGATTTTATAAGATTGGTACTTCCGACAAATGTCATATTTGATTGTCTATTAGTTAAAAAAAGGAACATTCCGTATTATCCGTGCATCAAACTTCGACAACACGAACGTTCCGTGTTATCCGTGAGGTGGACTAACTGCATATTTACCTATTTTTCAATTCCGGTTACTGAATTACTTATTACTAACCATTATCTACCTAGTATAATTTGTTTTAATTTTTTAAAGTGTTTTGAGCGTGGACTCGATAGGGAAATATTTACCTTTACTTTTTAAAACTGCCAAATATTAAGATTTTTTATAAATATCTAATCAAAATACCTACGATATACAACTCATTTTCAAAAGCACAGCATCGTTTGATCTTTCAAAATAATAAAAGAGATCACGACTTACATTAAGAGGAAGTTTCATTATAGGTTATCTATCCACAACAATAAGTCATATTCCATTATCGTTTTTCCGTTATTCACTATAATTATTAACTCACAGATACAAATAGATTATTTTAAACGCAATGCTCCCAGAACTCGTATCAAATAGCTTATTTTTGCAACAATATTGTGTACCGTCTACACTGGTATATAAATGTACCAAACCACCACACACTTAGCAAACAGTGACTCATAAATATACCAAACAGCTTTCCATGGACATTTTTTTGAATAACCATAAACAAAGTAATTGTATAATTTTGGTTACGAACGGAAAATCGAAAGCCATTGAAAAAAAAATCAGAGTGTGCAATTCACACGCAGTCGAAGTGAAAATAGAAAGTCACTAGATTTTGCTTCCTTTCTTTTGCATGTTTATTTTAAAGTGGTTTGAAGATTGGATATTGATTTAACAAAAATTAAAATGTTTATTTTTTTTGGATTTCGTAGGACTCGAACCCTCCGTTCGCCTCATGTGTGTCTCTCTGGCCGCTGAGACTCGTCGAGTGCCTTGGCCACTGCGCTATCCGCATTATTTTAGAACCGAGGACCGACAAATAATAAATTTTTGAGTCGCATTCCCGTTTCATCCGAATTTCAAATCGCTAAAGGGGCTAAAGAAGTCTCACTTCAAAAATATTTACATTTTATAATTTTGTTTCAAAAATGTACTATCCTACTGATATTATAAAGGCAAACGTTTGTATGTATGAATGGATGTTTGTTACTCTTTCACGCAAAAAATAATGAATGGAATTTAAAAATTCTTCACTAATAGAAAGCTACAATATTTGCTCTAAAATGAATCACCGAAATGTATGTATGCGCATATCTTCCGAACGACTGCACCAAATAAGATAATTCTTTTTTTTTTGTTCGTTATTTTGTATAAAACTACTGTTGTGCTCTGGCATTATGAAATTTGTATAAAAAATTGTAATAGATGGCACGCAAACAGTTTGAAAACTGAATGTACCGGGAATGAATGTGTGGAATGCGAGAGCTGGGAGGGGGTGGGGGGAGGGGGGAGGGGGAGGGTGTGGGAAAGGTGTTGGTGGAGGGGGGAGGTGGAGAGGGGGGGGGGGGGAAGGAAGGGGAGGGGAGGTATGTAGGATGGAGGGGGGAAAGTGGAGGGGGGAGGGGTATTGGGTGGGGAAGAGTGGGTGAGGGTGAGGGGGAGGGGAATGGGGGGAGGTGAGGGGATGGGGGGAGTGGAGTGGTGAGAGGGAAGGTGGAGGAGGCGGAGTGGGTATCACCCTAATACAGGGTTTCCCAACCAGTGGTCCGCGAGAGGTTAAAAGATGGTCCGCGGGTCAATAAGCGAGCTAGTGCGCGGGTGGACCCTAGTCTTAAACCGATGTGATTGTAATTACTTATTGTGTGATCTAATATCAGTGCTTTTAGTAGATAATACATATTTAAAATGGTGGATGTAAATCAGGCAGCTGAAAAAACGATAGTTTGTAATGTTATCAAGTTTTTCCCAAAAATCTGTGACAATCCAGAATACATCAAAACATTGAAATTCAAGCTAGTTCATTTTTTGCCAGCAGAGGCTTGTGGCCACAACCTGTCGGACATTCCCAGAGTGTCGTTAGAAGTTTCTCATTTTCAGTACGCAGAAGAAGTAAAAATGTTCCATCAGCCTAATTAAATAAACGTGTATATGTATTTTTTTTATTATAAATTTAAAATTACCGATGTAACATGTATATTGTTTTGTAAAAGGTTTGTTGTTTTATGTTGATGTGCAATAATTGAGGTATTTTTGTCCTTAAAAAAAATTGTAAAATCCCAGCCAGGGGTTAAAATTAATATTATTTAAAATTTAAATGTCTCATAAATCGGTTACCACTTTATTAATTAGCATCAGATAAAACCTTACTAAGAATTTTCTTGATTCTGAAATATGTAGGAATGTAATATGAGTCACTGGACACCTTGTAAGCATTTCTAAACAATTCTAGAAGTCTGAATAAAAAAAATCGGAAAAATATTCAGTTTATCATTATTGTACCTTGTGGTCAGTGACCATTACGGTATTCCGTTTCGCCCCACCCCATCATACCCCCTCTGTTGTGGTTAATATTCTGCTAGAACCCGTCCCACCCTATCCCATTACGCCCCTCCCGTTGTGGTATCCGTCCCGGGTGCCACCCACACAAGCAATGGCTTAGGCCAGTATGGGTGGGTGGTGATACCTGGGACGGGTAGGGCGGACAACGTAGTATCACCCCCCCTCCCCCCCCCCCAATAAAGTTGACAAACTCATATTTCGACTTCATAAAAAATTGGTCCGTCCTGGGGGGGGGGGAGGGGGGTGGCTAGGTGGTCCCTGCCGAAAAAAGAAACGTACAAGTGGTCCCGGGACAAAAAAAGGTTGGGAACCACTGCCCTAATACAATGCTAGCAAAGCCGCGGGATAGCTATTGCAGAGTAACTTATTGACGTAGCAATAAACTATCATTTTAAAACAGCATTTTCTTATTCCTTTTGATTTGACCAAAAATTAATTTTATTATTGAGTTGTGTTTATTTTCTCTACTTAAGAAAATTATTTTTGTTTTTCTTTTATTCGTATTATTAATTGGTATTACTTTTTAATATTACAACACGTGTTTTGTAATAATTATGGGTTTATATTTAAACTCGCAGAATAAAGGAGTGTTATTATAAATTATTATACATACATATTTGTATAAAACCAAACTTGTTACGTTATGACAAAAACTAATTATCTATTTATTATTAAGTTTTCAAGGGTTTTAATTTTCAATGTACATTTGTTAATTTATATTATAAATTTTCTGCTACCGGTTTCGACACATCCGCTTGCTAGTTACACGAATGTGTCTAAACTGGTAAAAGAAAATTTAAAATATAAATTAACAAATATACATTGAAAATTAAAACTCTTCAAACAAAAATTTTTTTTTTTTACATTAACTCCACACAGGAGGCCTTGAGGAAAATAATTTCCCCAAGGGCCTATGTCATCTGGGATGCTGTGTGGAGGGTCTTTTGGAGGAGAGGAAGGAATGAACATTGGTCTTGAAGAGACCTATGTTGTAGGAAGGAGGAAACATAGAGGCCGGCAAATCATTCCACAGCCGAACTGTTGAACATAAAAACGAGTCGAAGAAACGACCCGTTCTCATGTGACAAATGTCAACCGTGTACAAATGTTGGGCACGCGTTTGGCGTGATATAGATATTGTTACAAAGTTAATGCCGAAGAAATATAAAAAATATATTTATCCTTTTTCTGAAAATTGACAGTTTACATTTTATCCGCTTGTAAATTGACAGTTTAGATGGTAATTGACAGTTGACATTTTATCCGTTTGTAAATTGACAGTTTAGATGGAAATTGACAGTTTAAATTTTATCCGTTTTAAAATTGATAGTTTAGATGGAAATTGACAGTTTACATTTTATCTGTTTGTAAATTGACAGTTTAGATGGAAATTGACAGTTTACATTTTATCCGTTTGTAAATATACACAAATACACATAGCTATATAACTGGCTACAGCCAAACCAAATAACGAATTTCTTTCGTGTAACACATTATTCACATTATTTTCGTGTAAGACATTTATGGGAAAATTATATAAAACAAAAAATCACCCATAATAAGGAATAAAAACATTTATTTTATTGACTAGATGTTATTCTGGTGGCAACTGATATATTTTTTTCACACAAAACTTAAATTTAGATTTTAGGCTAAACTACTTAACCAAACTGATAATTATTTCTTTGAACACAGCAAATTTATTTTGTGGCCACATTTTAATTCAAAATTAATAGATTACTTAGTTAAAACCACGTTTATTGTTCTAAAAACTGACTGGTTTCGACTTCATCTGGTTATTTAAAAAAATAGTTTCATATTAGTTTTTAAAAATCCTTGATCCTCGATGACATAAGATTGCTTACGAAACGTGTCGATTTTTTTAACGGTAAACATGGTTAAAAGTAAGTAATCTATTAATTTTGAATAATTATTATCTTATCAAAAAGTGTAGCAAATGTATTTATAATATTATATTTTTAATTATAAATTATGGCCATTAAAAATTCCATTTTCTTGATTTTAGGCGCAACTTTGGCAATTGTTTGCGAGTGATAGAAAATTATTTAATAAAATAATTGTATACTTTTACATATACTGAAGGGATATACAAAAATAAATAAATAAAAAAGGTTTAAAAAAATATTTTAATGAGCGTAAATTTAAATTACAAATGATAGATACATTTGCGTTTAACGCACAAATTTATAGCATATTAATAAAAATTTCTACGAAAATAAAACATTTTCAACGATTTTCGTTATTTTATTTTTGGGGTGTTACGCCGTCTTGCGCTACCTCCTTCGTTAGCCAACGTTTCGGACAACGTTGCAGTGTCCATCATCAGGGCAGATCCGGCAGATGTGTATAAATAGGTAGCGCAACACGGCATAACACCCCAAAAACATATAACGAAAATACTCTTGAAAATCTAAAAACGTATCATTTTTCACGGTGTTTTATTATTTCTTTATTGTATTATATACACACATACATAAGATATGACTCAACGAAATAAATTACCACCTATTGACCAAATTGTTCTTATTGTGACAAACTAAGGTTATTTCAAAAGGTTATTACTTTAATACTACCAAATATTGGCATTTTTCAATACATTTAGATTTCATTTATTCCTTTGACCAACCAAATATTTTTGTCTTTTTTTGTTTCAGCCAAAAAATACAGACCAGTGTTGGCAATTATACGGTACTCTGCGCATTTAGAATTTTTCAAACCAAACGAGAAACGGGTATTGGTTTTTTTCCACCGGTGGTATTCGATGAACACGGATGGGTCAAATATTAAAATAAACTTTTTTCACTATCTTTTTAAAATTACATGTCCGAGGCACCCATTTATTTAAATCGTTATTTGTACCTAATCTATTATTAATTGTTTAATACCCTTTTCGAAAACCCCAGTACCTACGACCTTAACAAAAAGATCAACTTTCAGAATCAAAACGATGACACTGATCCAAATGATTTTACCATAACTTCACTCAGGAGGCCCTGATAAAAATAATTTCCCTCCGGGCCTGTGTCGTCTTTGAGGATACTGTGAGGAGAGGAAGGAGTAAATGTAAGAGATTCGTACCGTTTTTTTTTTTATTAGCTTCACCCAGGAGGCCCTGAGGAAAACAATTTTCCTTAGTAGGTTCAATTTCTCTGTGTGAACGGTTTTTTAAGAAAAGGAAGGAGAAGAAATTCTGTTAAAGAAAAAGATATGGGGGGGTCGTTAGGAATCTGGGGGACGAATGCATCCATTCCTCCCATTGCTGTGCAATGCGATGAATCCAGAGAATCTGGCTGGAGAGGTCAAAAGGTCTCCCTCAACCAGTTTTTACCGATACGATCCAATATGCAGTATAAGGGCAGATGCATCCGCTCATCCGCATGAACCAGGGCACCCCTGCTAAGTCACCAAACGTAGCGAACCACTTTGGTTGACCTATGGCAGAGGTTTAGTTAACCAACAAATGGTTCCCGGAGCAGCGGTACCCACGTCCGCCTTCTTCTTCTTGGTGTGCCCTAACAGGTCCCCCTGACGTTGGCGATCATTCTGGAAAATTTCTCTGTCTTGCGCTGCCCGGAATAACTCCTCCACTCTTCTAATGCCGGTCCACTCTCGTACATTTCACAGCCAAGAAATTTGTCTCCTACTAGGCCCTTGGCGACCCTCTATCTTGCCTTTCAATACCAATTGGAGCAACTTCTCCCCTCGAAGTATGTGACCCAGATATGAAATTTTCCTGACTTTCGCCAATGCAAGCAGCTCTCTATCTGCTCCAAATTATAAATTGTACATTGTGGGAGGGAGGAAACACAAATGCCGGCAAATCAAGTAAGAACAAGTCATAGAAACAACCAATAATAGAAATGATGAACCATGAAAACCCTGCATAAATTTTTGGTGGGCATTTGTCGAGTTTTCATATATACATTTCATGTATAATGATCTGAAGAGCCTGGTATTTCCTCTCCTTCGTCTCACCATTTTCTTTTTCTTACTAACTATCTTCAGCCTCACAACATACTCACAGAATTGGAGATGCCGTAGTGCAACTGACTCCAGAAGATTGGGATCAGTTGTGATTCGTAAGAGTATTCATGTAAAAAATACAGAAAACTGAAATAAAGTGTTGGGTGTAATTAAATATGAAACAGAAAAAAACCTGTTGCAACTGGTTCATTCCTTCCTCTTTGTATGACAGTTCGGTGGACAAAAAACGTTTAAATCAATGGACGTAAAATTTCGCAGCTCGCTTTGCAGAATATGTTTCATGAAATGTGATCGTCAAAGAGAAGTATTTTTTTAACGAAAATGTGTCATGCACCACCAGTTACGAAAAATTGCCTTTGAAATAAATTGTTCGAAAAATGCTTCGATTTTTTAGTCAGTCTCAAAAAATTCTATTTCCGAACATTGTTTTGAAACATCGTTTGTTAATAATTTCTGTAATCGATTTTTTTAAATATTTTCATTAATTGTAACGTTATTTTGGCGGGTTCTGACAGAATTACAAATGCGAAACATTAATGATTCTGATACTATGGTCTCATCATAAACGAAAGTGAAAACGAACGTGCACGTGAAGTTTTTGACATGGTAAACTTTCTAAACTTTCACCAACATAATTTTATAAATAAGAATAACAATCGCTTATTTGACTTACGTTTTTCTAACTATCCTAAAATATCTATAAAACTCTCAAATTATCCATTCCTACCAAAAGATAATCGCCATCCTCCCCTATACATTAAATATATATTACTTATTTATTTATTTATTCAACGCCCAGAGGGCATTTACATGTTTGGTAGTACAATAAATTTATGACAGATGATTTTTCAACAGATAAAGAAATAATATAAAATAAAATTGGATAAAAAATGCACACAAGTCACAAAAATACAAAAAAAATATAGGTACAGCGATTTGATAAGTTTACAAAAATACAGATATATTTATGGATAGTATTGGAATAAGTTTATTACAAGTTCCACAAAATTCGCCAAGTTGATGTTAAATATGTCGACATCACCTAAGTACTGATTCCCCATAGTGTGAAATCGTTGTATAGGAGAGTGGGCAATGTAGTTCCGCTTGTGAATGCTGCAGTAGAATAGTATATTTTGTCGCGTGGTACTGTAGGTATTCGTAAATTATGAGTTGTAGGAGTTCACAATAGTCGAATTTAGAGTTAAATATTTTGAATAAAAATGTTAAGTCGTTTATTTTACGTCGGTCTTCTAGTGTATGTATTTTTAGAATATTTAGTAATAGATCATATTTTAAGTCTTCTAGTGGGATACTTAATTTAAAATTTATAAAACGCAGAAACTTTTTTTGTATTCGCTCAATATTATTAACGTGAATTTTGTAAGATGGAGACCAAACTATCGAGTTATATTTAATTTGGCTTCTAATTAGAGATACGTATAATAGTTTAATGGCTTCTATGGAACTAAAATTTATGGTTGTTCTTAATACGAAGCCTAGTGTTTTCATACCTTTGTTCATAATTTGGTGGATATGATTGGCGAAACTTAGTTTTTCATCCAAAATAATTCCAAGATCTCTCATTTCCGTGACTCTTTCTAAAGCTGTGTTGTTGATGGAATATTCGAATAAAACAGGATTTTTATTTCTGAATAAAGTCAAGGTTTTACACTTTTCTACATTTAAAAATAAATTGCAGCTTACCGGCAATCAGAAGGGCACAGGTTCAAGTCCCGTTGGCGTCATGTATCCTTTCTCGGAAGATTTTTTCAATGTGGATGAGTGTTTCAGGCTGATAATTATTGCTTATAATAATTGTTACCCTTTGTGCTATGCATAAAAATCTTGTCTTAAACGTTAGTTTAACAATTAAAAATAATAATTAAAAGATAAGTGGTTATGTCCGAAGTAAGATCGAATATCCCCTACTTCTGCTGAAATTAATCAAACCGTGTTTAAATAGCGAAATGCTATATGAACAGATCAGCAAACTTACAGACTTGTATGCGGTCTATTTCAAATTGGTGATCACACTTCCAATGATTTTCTATTCAGCGTATTAAGTAGTCTATGATCATGTTTTGTATTTAAAACTTATATATTCTTACCGACCCAACAATATTGGCGTGATACTGACCACATATTATCATACGCATTCAACAATAATATTTTTTTTGAAACAATGATCAAACATTTTACTAACGGCGGTGGTTGAATCCAGTCCAATGATTTGATATTTATTATTCACCGCGATAATAAATTAATCAATTTGAAATGTTTTCGTTTGTAATTGTGTTGTGTTTTATCTTGAATACGAAATCCTACGTGAGTATGAATAATTGAATAATCCACATATTATTATCATATTTTCTACGAGATATTAAAATATTGTAATCTAGTGTTTTAGTGAGGGTCTCCTTTTGGCGATATTTTAAATAATTGTGTTCCTGGCGTTTTGAATCTCATTTAAAGTTATTCCCTAGCCTTGGGAACACCGGTAGAATATATTATAAATTCGCATGCTAATAGAAATAACCCCAGCGCCATCTTCTTGAAGGGATTGCAGAGATTCTGTTTTTGATCACGTTTCTCCACAACTGATGTAATTATTCATCTTGCTCCTTTCGTTTCCTGAGAATTGTTGATATTTAAGTTTACTCCTTCGTAGACATATTTTTTTGCTATAATGCTAAATAAATCCATTAACTCTCTAAGTAACAGAGATCATGGGCGCTACGTACCCACCTTTGTCCTAGGATATGTTTTTTTGCAGTGACCGGACAACTCAGAATGAAATCAACTTAGAACCCCCTTTGAAAAGTCATTAAAAGTAATGAAAAAAAAAAAAATTAAATGGGTTAAGTTAGGTTAGGTCAATGGGCTATTTTAAAATTATTTTTTTCATCGCTTTTAGTGATTTTTCAAAGAGGTGTTGAGTTGACTTAATTCTGAGTTGACGTGGAACCGTTTTTTGCTTCGTGGGGCTGCCGCACTTGCGCCATACTCTCATATCGCGCACCATACATTTCCAATTAGGAATGTATTGCGAGCGACGTGCTGAAATAGACCAAGACACAAGAATATTGCGCGCGTATATATGGTCTGACACGGGCATCACGCGCATTGATATATACTTCTTCAATTTGCAAAATTTTTAAGTTTTTAAAAAATATATGAAACGATTTTTTTATAATTTCTTTCAGTGCTTTCAGTGAAAATGTCTGGTACTTCTGAATATTTGTTACAAAAGCGTATATGTGTGGTATAATGCGGTTTATAGACGAATAGTATTGACACGATTGTTGCAGTGAAAGATATTTCTAGTTCGTGTGACTCTATACAAACACACACACACACATCAATGAAACATAAATAACCATTGAAGACAATTCGTCCCCCGACAATTTCTCCCCCGGCCTACTTATATATAATTTGCAGTCGCTTTAGGAAAAATACGTTATACATAATTACACAAAATGTAACTAAGTGACCCCGTAGGGATGTGCAGATAGGACTTGCCGCCGTATAACAAAAGAATAAAATATATTTTCAATGATCAAGGAAAAATCTGCTTCTCTATTAACTGTATGTACCAGCGCATAAGTACAAAAAAAATGGCACTATGCTAAATTCCTTTGATATTCATACCAACTTATTATTGAGGACATTTTGAAGTCGAAATTATCTATTACGTTTGAAATTGGTAAATAATGCACAAAAATTATAATGTTATAGTAAATATCATTTCGAATGATCAATTGTCGGGTGACCAACTGTTGGGGGATCAACTGTAGGGTCACCCTTCAAAACATTCAATTTATTGGAATAACTTTTAAAGATTATTTATTTATTTATAAATATTAGGAACAAATGCCTTTTAATACCGAATTAAACATTTTAAAAGGTAAACATATGATTTAAATTAACTAAAATTTACAATTTCTTAAACAAAATGGAAGCTAATAATTGTTTTAAAAAAAATTTAAAATCGTTTTCGTAATTTCTTTTCGTGCTATTGGAAATATCTGCTACTTTTGCATAATGTGGTTCATAAACGAATTATGATTCAAACGAATTAGTATTGACACGATTGTTGCAGTGAAAAATATTTCAAGTTCGTGTGACTTTACATAACGCATACACACATGAATGTAATATAAATAACCATTGAATAAGAAGAAAATATGCAGAAATTAATCTAAACGAAACATTAAATAGAACACGACCAAAAAACTAGTTAGGTAATGGTCGCAACTAGTGATCGAACCCCGTATACCTCTCTTACCGGGACAGACCACTATGATATTAGGAAACGCTTCCACTATGCACTAAGTTATCAGCTACTAGCTAATAACTTAGTGCATAGTGGAAGCGTTATCAGCTACTAGCTAATAACTTAGTGCATAGTGGAAGCGTTATCAGCTACTAGCTAATAACTTAGTGCATAGTGGAAGCGTTTTCCCAGTGAAACGGAGATCCTGGGCTTGACCCCCAGATGCACGGTTACTTTTTTTGAAGTGAAACTTCTTTAGCGCCCCTTTAGTGACTTGAAATTCGGGTGAAACGGAAATGCGTCACAACTCAGTTCTACACAAATACTCGGTTCTAATATACTGCATTAAATTCGCACCTCAGCGGGTGCCTTCTATAGCGTAGTGGGCAAGGTGCCTACAAATTTCAGCGGCCAGAGAGATAGACATCAAGCGAACGGGGGTTCGAAACCTACCAAATCCAAAAAAAAAACTTTTTTTTATTTTTGAAAAATCAATATCCAATCTTCAAACCACTTTAAAATAAACAGGCAATAGAAAAGAAAGCGATATCTAGCGACTTTCTAGTTTACTTCTACCGCGTGTGAATTACACACTCCGATTTTTTAATCAGTATCTTGTTCTGTTTCATGTTTCATTTAGATTGACTAGAATTACCTTCGTCTTCAAACTTAAATACATATTTAACAGATATCCATAAAACTTTCAATACAACTTCGTAGCCAAAATGAACAAAAATGAAAGATTTCCAAAAACGCCTTCCGTTTAGGTTTGAGTCATTATTGAAAATGTCTGCCCTTATCCTATTTTATCAATTTTATAAAAAAATCTGCAATAACCCATAAAGAAATATTACCTCTTCATAACAACGTTTGACCATTATTTGCATGAATCACGCGTAAATATGAAATAACTTTGTCGCTTTTTGCAAGTGGCCGTTATATTTTACAGCACCATTCCGCCGTAAGTGCGGGTTATTTAAAACTATAGGACCGTATTGATGAGATGCCTTCAATAAGGGGAGCTAAATTTGAGGTAGCTAGTAGAAAGTTTCAAAACATCACACGAGCACTTAAAACGATAAGAACGTGACATGAGACTTTTCAACAACGTTCCTCTAATTCTGAAATTAGTAGAAAAGGCACTAAGTAAAAAAGTGATGTCGTGTTTTTCATTGTGTTATTTAAAGCGCGCAAATTATTTTTTAGTTTTTTACAAAGTGTCTTCAATTTTTTTGTTTTATCATTGATATCAAAACAGTTTCTTGAATT
Organism: Limnephilus rhombicus; assembly: GCA_929108145.2. Lineage (NCBI taxonomy): Eukaryota > Metazoa > Arthropoda > Insecta > Trichoptera > Limnephilidae > Limnephilus > Limnephilus rhombicus. Next base: position 28,008,624 of record OV815277.1, on the reverse strand, counting down.
TTGAGGATCATACAAAATTTCTAGTAAAATGTCACTTTGCTTACAAACGTAATTCCTTCATTTGAATAATGGATGCTTTTGGCTGATCTTCATAGCTTTGCTACATTATGCCTTCATAGTGAATTTTCACCTTTAAATTTTACCTTTCTACGAATTTTCTGCGTAGTACGGTTCGCCAAACAAAGCGGATAACGAAATGCGCCCGTAAATAATATAATGTGTTTTTTGGTAGATTTTTACGGTTAAATCTTATATGTTTATGAATTTCTTAGCAGCTCGACGAATTTTCATTCAACGTTCCCCTCAAACGAATAAGAATTTATTATGTTGGATTTTCATCGTGGATTTTATTATTTTTTATGAGGTGTCGGAAAAATTTTTACTTACGATTATTAGGAATTTTATTATGCAATAAAATAAATAGGTATGCCTTCTTTAAATCGTTAATCGGCAAAAAAGGTATTTTAAAATGAAACCTACGTAACTTCTTAAAAATGTATATATTTGGAATGCTGCTTAATTTGGGAAGCTGTTTTGAGTACCGCAGCCTCGAGAACCTTCATTGGATAACCAACATACCTGCCACAGGTCATCCCAAGTGGTTCGCTACGTTTGGCGACTTAGCAGGGGTACCCGGGTTCATGTGGTGAGGTTTCTCCAAGTCTTGGCGGCGGATACTTTTGCTCACCTACTGCATGACGGATCGGATTGGTAGAGATTGATTGAGAAATATCTTTTGACCTCTCCAGTCGGACTCTCTGAACCTATCGCCTTGCACCGCAGTAGGAGAGATGGATTTACACGTACGTCACTCCTGGACATACTGACTTCAGATTCCTACCCACCTCTCAGTCCTTTTTCCCTCCCTGAACTTCCTCTCCTTCCTTTCAATAAAAAGGCCCTCCAAACAGCATCCCCAAAGATGACATAGGCCCCGAGGGAATTTGTTTTTCTCAGGGCCTCCTGTATGGAGCAATTGTAAAAAAAAAGAGTCCCAACTTACCGAGATCGGTGAGAATGAATGTGTATATAATATGATTAGAATGAAGAGAGTAGAGAGGGGAAAGTCGTAGAGAAGAATATGGCAAGGATGGCTGGTAAAGTAATTTCAGGCTATATTCTGAATCTTAGCAATGGTCATTCATCAGGACAACACTGAGAGTACCCGCTTCTCCAACTCCGCAAACGGCCAATGATACTGGGTGTAGCGACTTTATGTATAATAATTGAATTTAAAATAATGATGTTCACCTAGCATCAGTACCTACTCAAGTACTTATATAAGTAAATCCAGGGCCGGCCCAACCCGACGCAATTGGAGCAGTCCGCTCCGGGCGCCGAATTGCCAAGGCGATGATAAAACCTAACTCCAAACACCTTCGAGATATTTTTCATAAAAACGGCGCTTCAAAAAATACAAATCATGCAAATATTATTAATCGTGGTATTCACCTGGTGTTCACCAAATCTACCTTGGCGTCGACTGGTTTTGACAAGGGGCACAAAAATTTGACTTGGGGCCAACACTGAGTAAATCGTTTAAATTTATGCCCGCCATTTAGGTACATTTACACTTTGTGATGTTCATGTTAATAATACATGTAATGTAGGTGAATCGATTAAACAGTTAATAATTTTGAAAAAACAAATGAGATCATAATTTTAATAATATGTAGGTAATTGTAGAGTGATGTTAGAGCCTACAGATACATCTTATATCTTATAGCTGACTCAATAAACAGTAAGTAAAAAAATATATACATATATATATATATATTTTTTTTTACTTACTGTTTATTGAGTCAGCTATAAGATATAAGATGTATCTGTAGGCTCTAACATCACTCTACAATTACCTACATATTATTAAAATTATGATCTCATTTGTTTTTTCAAAATTATTAACTGTTTAATCGATTCACCTACATTACAAACCACCAGAAGATCCAAACAGCTATCGGCCCATCTCGCTTTTAAGTACCATGTACAAACTCCTAGATCGAGTGGTGCTCCGCATACTTACCCCGATTCTGGAGAAAGTGGTTCCACAAGAGCAAGCTGGCTTCAGACCAGGCCGTAACTGCTGGGACCAGGTGCTAGCTCTGACAACACACATCGAATCTGGTTTCCAGGAACGGCTTAAGACTGCGGCAGCATGCATTGATCTCTCTACTGCTTACCACGCGGTGTGGCACAAAGGCCTCCTTATCAATCTCTACAACACCATAGTCTCTATGTTGTCACATAGGTCATAGGTGTACTGAATACACCGATACACCTCTTTAAAATAAGTTACCTCTGTAAGTTTTTAAATTGAGTTAATTTGGACCCGCCGTTATAGGTCCATATTATATTACAAATTCCGATCCGTCCAACAGAATATCCTTCATACAAGGATCACATAATCATCTGGATGTTTGATTGGGATTCTTTTTGATTGCAGGTAGAATGCCAAAATCCCTCTTCGATTGAACCCGGTCTCTGGAAGACCTGGAGCGATAACCCTTGGAATTGGGGATCATTTCTGGAAGAACAATATTATGATACTATCAGATACTTGGAGGACTTGTCTGATCATGGTTTTAGTCGTAGTCGTCCTAAAAGAGAAGGTACGTTTACAGATAAAACACTGTATTTTGTAACATCTTCTTCCCCGTGGCATCATCTCAACAAGCCAGGTCTAGGCCTTTGAGTTATTAAGCTCTTAAAATGTGTTATTTTTATGAAAGTCTCTATTGTTTTGGATGCCGAGTTTAAAATTTATTTATATAAAATTCCGTCGATAGATGACAATTGCAACGTATGATCGGAAAATTATGTAAGCACATCTCGGTGCAGGTTTAAACCCGGCCAAATAAAATTTATTTGATTAATTTGTGTTATTTCGCAATTAATTAATTAAAAATAATGTATAGTACTCGTATATTGGTGTTCCAGAGTGGAAAATACTCCTAATATCGCCCTGGTGTAGAACCACTATCAGAAATGAAACGCTGCTTGAAATTTTTCCTCCCAAAACTCAACTATACGTCCCAATTTTCTTTCCAAACATTCCAACTCACCTTTTTTTCACATTAGCTCCTCACTGGATGCCCTGAGGGAAATAATTTCCCTCGTGTCTATGTCATCTCAGAGGATGCTGTTTGGATTTTTTTTTAAGAAAACGAAGAAAAGTAAGTTCTGGGAAGGAAAAAGGTATGCGGGGTGGGTAGGAATCTGGGGGTCAGTGTCCAGGATTGACGGACGTATGGATCCATCCCTTCAACTGCAAAACGGGTCGAGGGATTCTGGCAGAGAGACTGGTTGAGGAGGTCTCTCGATCCAGTCCGCCACGCAGCAGGTGGGCAGACATATCGACCGCCAAGACCTTGAAAAACCTCACCTCATGAACCCGGGCACCCCTGCTAAGTCACCAAACGCAGCAAACCACTTGGGTAACCTATGGCTTGCGAAAGGCAGAGGTGTTAGAGAGAGGCGGTGGTACCCATGCCCGCCTCTCAAAACTATCAATTTCAATTTTCATTTCCAACGTTCCACCAGAACTCTAGATCCTAATTTTCATTCCCAACTTTCCATCTCATCTTTCGATCGCAATTTTCATTCTTAACTTTCCTCCCCAACAATTTCATTATTCTCTAAGAAATTTCCCTACCAATTTTGCATCCCAACTTCCTTTGTTGCTTTTCCTTACTAAATTTTACATTTTTCTTCATTAATTCCCTTTTCAAACAATCTCAATGTTTTTTAGCTTCATCTGAAAAATGCAAAATAAAAAAATTAATTTCAAGAATGTACCTTGCAGCTATGCCTCTTTCCAATAAATAATTTTATAGATTCGACAATAATTAATTCCTAAATGAACTAATGTTACCGATAAATTAATGTTACCTACATAATATAACCCGTCAACTGCCGATTATTGAATAACCCATGATAACGGCTGTCAAGCGGTAGAGTTTATACTGAAAGGGTTGCCCTTTGGCGACGTTAGCATATTGCCGAAACGTTGCCTTGGATAAATTTTGCCTTCCAAAGTGAATAATTTAGAATGATAATTCGAGCGGAGAATTTTGAATATCCCGAATGGAATTATAACGTTTTTTGGGGAACTTTAGAGGAAATGTATTTATTTTGTTTACTCAGCGTTTTACACCAAATTATTTAAGTGTCGGTTCCCGTTTGTTAATCTGTAAATTGAATCTGTTTCACAGTTAATGAAGTTTAATGAGAATCCATTACTGATCTTAAAATATCAAAATAAATATTATGAAATTTATTGATGGCAATATTCAATGCTCGTCTTTATATATTACACTCGCTTGCTGTGGCTAATAAAACACAACGTCATCTACTGGATGGTTATCCAACCTTTATAACCACCGCCGTTTTTGAGTTTATCGCGAAGAGACAGACAGATGCCGCGGAGGACTTTAATTTATAATACGTAGAGATTATGTGAAAGATTATAATAATGTGCATGAAATGCTTGGGGTAACTAACGTATTTAAGTTAATAAGGATTAATACTGTATCCGTCTAAATAATTTTTCGATTACCGCAATGTACGTGACCATTTTTTCAGAAGATAGAATGGGTATAGTAAGCTATCCGTAAAAGATAGATATATGCCTTCGCGGACTTTTTTGTATATATCTATAAAAGAGGAATATCCCACCATGCATTGCCAAAAGGATTAGGCAGCGTTTTCGATTAAAGCTACCAGGCAGCTTGACTTTTTCCGACACTTCTAACAATTATCGTTATGTTTCAACCAATTTACACAAATCCTTGACAACATACCTAAACCTTCCTTCAGAAACATCTATCTACTAACCGAACTTAACCTAACCTAACCTAACCTAACCTAGCCCAACCTAACCTAACCTACTGACCCAACCTAACCTACTAACCCAACCTAACCTCTTACCTTTATTGACGAAAAAAATCGTTAAACATCAATTCTTTAAAAAAAATATCCCAGGATTTATCTAGTTTGTATTCCAAGCAAAGTTTCTAACCAAATTAGTGCTTACCTAATTCAAAATTCGTGATATAACTAATTTTCTAGCCACTCGTTAATTTATACAGCCAATGCAATGTTAAATATCAGTAATACCAACATATTAAAATAACAATAATATTGCAAACAGAGTGATTTGACAGCGTGAAAGCAAATTTTCAATTTACGTAAATAAAATTTAAAATGTAACATTTTCTACCTCCCCGAATGCAAATAGTTGTTTTTTATGGTAATTAAGAAGAATCTAAAAATTTTATAAAAAAAGTGAAAATACCCACTTTTTCTCTTTTAATGCAATATGTAGATGGCACCAAACTTAGCAATAGATTACTTGAAACGGGTCTTTGAAGATTTTGTGTTTGTACGTTCTTGAATATTTTTTAGTTGTCAATAGCGACCAAATTCTTCTCTCTACTGTGAAATCACACAATTTTTATATAGGTACTTAAATACTTACCAACTTTATTATAAAACATAATATTTTAACATAAACATGACATTAGTAACGTTTTTCAATTAGGGATTTATACAATTTGTCCAAAAAAACATTATTATCTCAAAGGCAATATTATTTTTTAAACTTTCTTCGGGCAGGTAGGTACCAAGTCCAAATAAAGACGAATTTCCTGAATTGTTCAAACACCCACCATCTTTAACCGACAGCCTCCGTGATCGAGGGGTAAGGCTATTTACTCGCAATCGGCGAGCGCAAATAAATTTTATTTGAGTATTTTGTGGTATTTCAAAATTAATTCAATAAAGTTAGTCACTCAGAATTGAAACGTTGCTTTTTTTTTTTACAGTGAATACCGCACAAGAATCTCAACTGCTCCCGTCTGGAGCCAGTGAGAATATGGCATCCCCAATTGGGGTATGTTGTGAGGCTGAAGGTAGTGGGGAGGGGAAGGAGTTGGGGGAGAGGTAGTTTGGGAAGTACCTGGCTATTCAGATCTGGTCACCAAACATGGCTAAAGCCATTTTCAAGCAACGTTTCAATTCTGAATGGTGCCCTTACACCAGGGCGATACTAATAGTATTTTCCACTCTGGAACATGCCGCAAATATACTATATATTATTTTAAATGAATTAATTGTGAATCAACACAAATTAATCAAATAAAATTTATTTGCGCATGCCGGGTTCGAACCCGCGACCTCCGGATTGTGAGTCAAGAGTCTTACCCACTGGACTACGGAGGTCGTCAAATGGCTTTAGGCGTGTTTGATTACCAGGTCTGAATAGCCAGGTACTTCCGTGCCTTCTTCGTCCCTACTTCCTTACCCTCCCCGCTACCTTCAGCCTCGCAACATACCCCAATTGGGGATAATATAATCTCTGGCTCCAAGGTTTCTGGAACTCTTCTGAAGTATTCACATAAAAAAATAAGTAAGCGGAAACTGGCTATTCAGACCTGGTAACAGACCTATTCAAACACGCCTAAAGCCATTTCAAGCAAAGTTTCAATTCTGTATGACTCTGGAACGTGCCGCAAATATACAATATATTATTTTTATTGAATTAATTGTGAAATACCACAAATTACTCAAATAAAATTTATTTGCGCTCGCCGATTGCGAGTAAATAGCCTTACCCCTCGACCACGGAGGCTGTCGGTTAAAGATGGTGGGTGTTTGAACAATTCAGGAAATTTCCAGACAGACTAAATGCAAAACCATCGAGTTAAAACAGGATTTCGCTACGCTCACTCAATAATGAAAATTGTATAAAATGTATTTATGTTTATTAACGGAGAACTAAGCGCGGATGGCACCAACAAATAACTGTTCAAAGAAGCGAAGCTAGACGTCCATAATGGAGTACTGGTACCTACCCTGATGTATGACAGTGAGGCATGAAACTGGCAGACGAAGTCTGAAAGTAGACTGAATGCTGTAGAAATGAGATCCCTGAAGCGTAGGTACTTATGGTAAAACCATGTATGATCATGTGAGAAACGTGGAGATCCGTAAAGAATGCAAGGTTGATGTAAACGTAATGAGTAATGAGTAAGATTAAGAAAGGAATGCTCCGATAGTTTGGGCACGTAGAACGAATGAAAGAGGAAAGGAGTGTAAGGAGAATATATGACGCAAATGTGAATGGTAGAAAAAGTCGGGGACGCCCGAGAAAGACATGGCACGACCAAGTGCATCAGATACTTGAGTCGGGCCATGTCAAGAGATAGAATGATGGAAGAGCATGTATGAGACGATGTATGTATGTGAACGAGGCAAGTAGTGTGTGCCAAGACCAAGTTGTTTGGCGGTCCCTCCTCTTACCATACCCCTGCGGGGAAACGGCGTAATGGTTAATTAGTTAGTTATGTTTAGGTAACAGAGATTGGATCGATTTCGAAATGCTTTTTCAAAAACTTGGAGGCTTGGAAGAAAGGCGGTTTGTGTGAGTCGATTGTAACTATAAATCGTGATAATAACCTATCAACGAATTCACACAAAATAATGACTACGTTATTATGCACATATTTTTTAAAGGAGTGCATTGAACGATACAAATTTTCCTGATTCAAATCAATAACGGCGGATTACGTGCTATAAAATATGCTAATGACACAAATGACAAAACTTCGCTCCGCTAGATCGAACTTATTTCCTAGCGGGAGACTTGAAGTTTTCAAGCTGTGAGCTAGTATGGGAAAAGTTCCAGGCCCAAATTCACTATCTATTTATTACACACGAAATTTTGCGCTTTTATTACAGTGACGATCCACGTTTACGGTACCGTGAAGGTAAAAAGGGCAATAAACATACGTTCCTTATCTCTATAGTGCTGCAGCACTTTCTTGCAGATTACCTAAGTACTACTTTTTTCCTTAAGAGGAAATAGATATATGTATCTTATTACGGCTCAGCCACGGCGACGGAAATTGCGTTTCATTTTCTTTATACATTTGAGGGAGATGTATGATAATTATTGTATGTTTCCTTTGGGGGTGTGCATACATACGTTCACCGTTTGTCTCATTTTCGATTGTTGTTATTTAACGTATAACAAAGAGCTGTAGCATTATATGTTCAAGAACAAAATCAAAACCATCAGCGCATTAACATTTGACATTTTTGATTTTTTAGAATTAACTCACACTTCAATATTATCATTTTTACTGTATTCCATACTATCAAAATAATCTCACGGCTAGTTGTATTGTAGGGATCACGGTGCGGTGTGTGAGAGGGACGCAAGAAAATTATTACTTTTTTTCTTTGGAGTAAACAGATCTACGTACATTGTGTATCTCAACTTTTGAAAGAGCTGCTGCATTATTGTGATAAGGAACGAATGTTTATTGCCTTTTTTATGCCGTCACGGTACCGTAATCGTGAATCTTCACGGTAATAATAAAAGCGCTCATTGTCTTTTTTTGACTGACCCATTCTCATGAAACCAACATCCACTATGGTCTGATGTACCACTCGTGTCCGTCGAGTTTTGCGCACGTGCGCCGGTGCACCGGTGATCAATTATATCCTTGCTCCTTAGATCAAGTTCTATTGAAATACTTGTAGTACATAATCAGCATGCCTACATGGCGTCCGTGTATTAGAGATGGAAATCGGTCTCTTAACAACGGATCTGACGACAATCATATTTTATTAAACGTTAACCAAACAAACTGTTTTATTTATAACTAGCGCAAAGCCCTGAAAAATCAAGAGATAATAATAAAATTACAAATTGGAAAAGACAATTAAAATATTATCGGCAAGAAAGGTAAGTAGGTATTTATTGCTTGTTTGAATTATTCTTAAAACAAGCGGTTCCAATTTTCAAAATTCAAAATAGATACTTCAATTTAAAGTGAACTTGAGTTCATTGAACGTGAATAATTTCACGATGGAATAACGCTCATCACAGACATTCAAAATTAGTATGTTTGGTGATAATATAAAAAAAAATTGACTGAAATTCCTCAAATTTAAAAAAAAACCCTTGACTGTTCAGAAATAGGTTGTCCGTTTGATAGATTCCTCTTTCTCAACAAGCTGATTGCAATCTTTAGAGCACAAGCGACAGGTAGGTGTGCTATCTTTGTTATACTGGTATTAAATTCAAGATCCTCTGAGCAACTAGCGTCATTGAACCTTTCGGCACCGAGGCACAGTCAGAAAGCAGGTCAAACTCGCCCAACAGTTGACTTTTGTTACAGTCCCTTCTACGACTCGTTTTTGAGTTAACAGCTCTGCTGTGAAATGATTTACCGGCCTCTGTGTTTCTTCTCTCCTACAACATGGGTCTCTTCAAGACCCATGTTCATTACTTCCTCTCCTCAAAAAGACCCTCCACAAAGGATTTTCAAAGATGACACAGGAACTGAGGGAAATTATTTTCCTCAGGGTCTCCTGCGTGGAGTTAATGTAAAAAGAGCGTAGAATCATTAAAATTGCGCGTTTTGTGAATAAATAAAGTATAAATAAGTTTTAAGATTTTCACGGCCAAAAGCATTTTCGTTATTTGTTTTTGGGGTGTTATGCCGTGTTGCGCTACCTCCTTCTTTAGCCAACGTTTCGGACATCGTTGCAGTGTCCATCATCAGGGCAGATCCGGCAGATCTACCGGATCATTGTCACATCTACCGGATCTGCCGGATCTGCCCTGATGATGGACACTGCAACGATGTCCGAAACGTTGGCTAAAGAAGGAGGTAGCGCAACACGGCATAACACCCCAAAAACAAATAACGAAAAAAAATAAAGTATAATCTATATTTTGTAAGCATAGTTCTAGTTATTACTTTATTACACATTATTAAATTGCTAGCGATTTGCAGCATGAAGTAAAGAATTGTCCCCAGCTAACAAGACGTTTTGTATGAAGCCATGGCACGCCAATGTATCGGGTCACACGACAAAATAGATTATTATCTGCCGCTCGGCTAGGCGAAATGGAACTTCTAAATTGCCATGTATGTACTAGCATTATGTACTCGTACAGCTGCCAGTAATACTCGGCTATGACACAACTGAAGACAAGACTCGTAAAGAGCAATTTGATACCCTACGAGAGTAGTCTGTTGAAATTAAAAATGTTACTTTAGCGAAATAGTCATTATGTCATCATCGTATCTACCCTCGAGCGGTAAAAAAAAATCAGTACGGTTTTGAAAATATACCTTAACAAAACGCTGACAATTTTATATAATAATAATAATAATAATTAAAACATTCGTTAATAGTTTTTTAGAATTTTATACATTTTTTAAAGTTATTATTGATTCTATTGACAAAAGGGTCACTGCTCAGCTGTACATTCAGGATTTCTCCAGGAATGCAGCTGGTTTTCAACGTTATCTCTATATCAAATTCTTGCATTTTGAACAAAGAAATAAAATGAATTAAACTATACTACACTGATCTGAACTGAACACAACAACACAACTGAGCAGAAATGAACTACCAAATGTATTTCTTATTTTGTGTTGGGCCCCCATTTAGCTTTATATACACAATTTAATTAATTAAAATTATCTACATATTTCAAAACTAGTGGTTTGTTTTTCGTTATTTATTTTTGGTGTGTTGTCATGTTGAGCTACCCCCTTCTTTAGCCAGCGTTTCGGATACTGTAACGCTGTCCGCACCGCTGACAAAAGAAGGAGGTAGCGTAGCACGGCATAACACACCAAAAATAAATACCGAAAACAAACCATTTTTTTTTTAAATATATTGGTAATTTTTATTAAATAAGTTGTGAATATAAAGCTAAATGGGGGCCCAGCACGGGAAGCCACCCACTGAGGTCAATATTATTAAATTATTTATATTATAAAATATAAAACATCGTTTCAAAATAAATAAAAATATCAATGCTATTTTTTTTTACATGAGCTCCACACAGGAGGCCCTGAGGAAAATAATTTCCCTCAGGGCCTATGTCATCTTTGGGGATGCTGTGTGGAGGGGTTTTGGGGGAAAGGAAGGAGAGGAGAGTTCTGGGAAGGAAAAGGGTTTAAGGGGTGGGTAGGAATCTGGGGTTCAGTGTGTCCTGGTCACCCGCCTCCAATACCTAGACAATCCTCACCCCATGAACCCGGGCACCCCTGCTAAATCACCAAACGTATCGAACCACTTGGGGTGACCTATGGCAGAGGTGTTGGTTATCCAATAAAGGTTCCCGGGACGGCGGTACCCAATCCCGCCTCCCTTCACATTTAAGTGAAAAGTTAATTTTCGATTAAAGAAGAAGTGATCAAATAAATACTTACACATGCGAGTAACACTAACATTTTAAGTCGATAGATTTTCGGCCCTCCACTAAAGAATAGGTCAATAAATAAGTCATTAAATGCTTTAAAATGAGATTCAATACACGATCCTGGCTAAGCTATAATACTCGTACAGCTTCATTTTATTGGAACAAGTTTTTAAGTTATTCATCTCAATGAAAGATTTAATTATTGAAATAGAAAATTATATTTACAAATCTTATTGAAATATGAAACAAAAAAATCCTTTTTCTTTGTCTTTTTGTGTTTTAGAAGATCTAAATTTAAAATATAGCTTTATTTCTTTATCGATTTTCTCGTTTTAATTCGTGATTCATCTCTGCTCAATACCGTGTGTGAAACTTGTAACGATTCAATCTTAGATTCGGTAACACCTTTACAATTTTTTGTTGCTAATAATACGGGCCGTTAACTGGATTCATAAATTGAACTATTCTGAAGGTGGATATTAAATAAAATTTCAACACTGATTTTATTTCTTCGTACAAGAATCGAAAAAATATTAAATGTATTTGTAACAAGAAACAACAAGTTAGGGCAGCATTAAACATGGGCTCAAAAATATACAATGGCAAACACATACAAATACATAATAAATAATATTTTCCCGTTCACATGATCAAAAACATCGATTTTCCATAATTTTGCATACTGCGACAAAATTTCAGGTACCTACCTACACTTATGCGAGACGTTGTATTATTATTATTCATTACATAGTATAAAACGAAGTCGCTCCCGTTGTCTGTGCACTTAGATCTTTTAAACTACGCAACGGATTTTCATGTGGTTTTCACCAATAGACAGAGTGATTCATGAGGAAGGTTTTTAGGTATATAATTTGTCAAGGTTTTGTGTAAATTGCTAGACATATATAAATAAAGGGCAGCGGGCAGCGGGCAGCGGGCAGCGGGCAGCGGGCTGGCACGCAATGCGCGGGCGGTGTGGATTTGATTTAACAGGTGGCGTCGGTTATAAAGGTTGGGTAATGGCGTGGCGTTGAGTACGTTAGCCACAGCAACGTGTGGTCGGGTCTGCTATTCCATACAAATTTCACTTTACAATATTAATTTGCATTATCACGATCACCGTGGTATCGTGGCAGCCGTACATATGCTATATTACAAAGTAATAATAAGAATAGTAAATGTAGGAACAGAAATAAAAACAATATTTAAAAAACATGTGGGAACTAAAACAAAAATCAAAACAAAAATTAAACTGAATGTTAAAATAGATATTTAAAAAAAAAAAAACAGAATTATAATACTCAAATAATAATATTAAAAAGGAGGATTAAAATCACGCAAAATCGTGGTTTTAATCTCCCCTTTGAAAGAAGTCAAAATCACAGAACTCATTTCAACTACATAGAGGGGGGAAATGCTTCACAAAATACACTCAATTCAAACGAAAGATAAAATGTATAAAAATTTAAAAAAATAATACTAATAATGGATACATGTAATGCGATGCTTGTAATTTGGATAAATGTTTTCAAAAAAATATTAGTATATTAGGTTGGAAATACATGGTATCCACATAACTTCTTATTTATTCTTGTTCGGTTCTATCACAAAAATAACTTCCCCTCCGATTTATTTGCATTGGACAGATCACCATAAACGACATCCATTCAAAAAGGGCCAGAATTGTTCCATAAATGTTCGTTATTTTCTGTAATAAAACCATCAAAGGCCATTCAGATTCTTATTATCTGGACCATATTTTTTTGCGATCGATCTACTTTCATCTTTTATTTTGTCACTTTGATCTGATAAGATACGGGAAGATTTCCATTACGACTGTGACTGTTGAAGACATTTATTAAATCCAATAAAACAAAAAAAGCTGCATTGTATCAAAGAGGAAGGCGGATGGAAAAATAATTAATATTTTTCTCCTTGATGTTTTTTATATTATATTTAAACGTTCTTATTATTTCAAAGACAGAGGTCAAGACTTTACATTTTTACACTTATTTCTTATCTTATTATTATACTCAGCAGACAGAGCAGTAAATCTATATATATAAAATCTCGTGTCTCAATGTTTGTGGTCGCACTCCTCTGAATCCTTATTTGTTTTTGAGGTGTTATGCCGTTTTGTGCTACCTCCTTCTTTAGCCAACGTTTCGGACTGCGTTGCATTGTCTATCACCAGGGCAGATCCAGCAGATGGACTAAACACATCCATATATAACACATCCAACGATGGTGTTATATTATTTCACCAAAAAAATGTAGACATAATTTTTCTGAGTTCGCTAACCATATCATTGAAAATAACCATAGTTTTGAAAAAAACACAGGGATAAATATTCTTCATATTAATCATAAAGGAAAACGTTTAGATAACTTAGAAGCTTTGGAAATTAAAAAATCCCTTAAAAATAATGAATCTATTATCAACAATGAAATGGGATATCCATATTGTTAAGCTATGTAAGCGCCTTCGAGCGATTGTAGGCAAACTTTATAAACTTAAATATTATGTACCCATCAAAACCATGAAACTAATCTATTTGTCCCTGGCTGAATCTAATGTGAGATATGGTATAACGTCTTGGGGGCACTCATGTAAAACAAACATCCAACATGTACAGTCAATTCAAAACGCTATGGTCAAATTACTCGTCAGCAAAGCAGTTTATGACCAGCGGCAAAATATCACAATTATGTATAAATCCATAAATGTGTTACCTATTAGAGCTCTTTTTTGGTATAAAATCTGTATGCAACATATCTTAGATAGCCCATACAAAACAATGGTGGATCACATGTACAATACTAGGCTTACACAAAATGAAGGGATGATAGTACCTAGATTTTCTAATAAACATGGCCAGCGAACTCTTGAACACATTGTACCACTTATTTTTAATATGCTGCCATATGATTTGAAAAAATGTTGCTCGACACCTAAATTTGCACTATTGTTTAGAACATGGCTGTTGGAATCAGATTTTATGTATTGACTTGACTCCTCGTGCATTTTTAATTTTTAATTATTAATATTGAATTTTAAAAAAAAAAAAATTTTCTTTATACTTATTTATGTTTTTATTGTGTTTTTTATTAAATTGCAATATTTTTTTCTTCTATTGTAAAACATTGTATATTGTATCATGTTGTTGTCCACACTATTTTCCTGCCGACAAGCTACTTGCAGTAGCTTTGCAGGTGCAATGTAAACAAGAAAAAAAACTATTTTCTAATAAAAAAAAAAAAAACAAAAACAAAAAAACAAAAAAACAACAAAAAAAAAACAAACAAAAAATATTGTCATATAGCCCAATCATGGATTTGTTCCCCTACCCACCCACTCTACACTAATACCTACCCACCCAATCTACATTATTAACTAACAACGGCTCCACCCCTACCCTAACAAAACATTGTTCTAAACTGTCAAATTAGTATAAGCTTTCCCTGACGAAGGAACGTTTGTTCCGAAACCGGTCGGATTTGCACATTTTATAAGTGGTTTATACAAAGTTGCATTGTTTCATTTTATGATAATTATTGCTTATAATAATTGTTACCCTTTGTGCTTTGCATAAAATCTTGTCTTAAACGTTGGTTTATAAATTAATAATAATTCATATTTAACAAGTTATAAAGTATTTCACCAACAAAATGTAGACATAATTTGTCTCAACGCCACCTAGCGAGAGATTTAGTACTAACAATACCTCCCTCACAAAAATAAAGTTGGTTGTTTTCAGGTGGAAAATGTAATAATCAGTAATTGTTGAATGAAACACCAGTATATATTGAACTATTTGGCGGGTATTAAAATAAGCCGCCATAGCTCAGTGGTCAGAGCATCCGACCGGCAATCAGAAGGACACGGGTTCAAGTCCCGTTGGCGGCAAGTATCTTTTCTCGGAAGATTTTTCAATGTAAATGAGTTTCAGGCTGATAATTATTGCTTATAATAATTGTTACCCTTTGTGTTTTGCATAAAATCTTGTCTTAAACGTTAGTTTATAAATTAATAAAGTTGAATTGTTTCATTTTTCTATTAGTATTTTTTTATATATTTTTATTTGTTTTAAAAGTTTTTATTATATAAATGCAATTTGAACACATTTTAGATAAATTTTTATATTTCATTTTATATAATTGTTTTTTTATGATTCGTATTTTTAAGTAATTATACCTCTCCTTATAATGCGTTTGTCTATGGTTCTTATTTGTCTATACTTGTTTAACTTTGTTATTTTTATTAATATTAATATCTATTATCCTGACGAAGAAACCTTTGGTTTCGAAGCAAGTTGATAATTTTATGTTTACAAAGTTAGTTGTTTTCATTTTATTAGCATTTTTGACTAGCCACCTTTGGTCATGTCTTCTATCAATATTTTTTCAAGAAATTTTATTAAAGATCTAGAAAAATCTTCTACAGTTTTTTTTTCGCATTTATTGTTGCTTTTGCAATTTTTCAATGTATTCATACCAATATGAAATGAGTTTTATTAAACTCATTGGGAGTAATGTATTATAAATTTTATGTAATAATTTTGTAATATATTATCTCTAATAAATAAAAAATATGTTCCTCTGTGATTTGTAATGTAAATGTAAATGTGATACAATACATGAAAGGATACACAACATGAAAAACACGAACATGATTTTTTTTTTTTTTACAGTGAATACCGCACAAGAATCTCAACTGCTCCCGTCTGGAGCCAGTGAGACTATGGCATCCCCGATTGGGGTATGTTGTGTGGCTGAAGGTAGTGGGGAGGGGAAGGAGGTGGGGAAGAGGAAGGTTGGGAAGTACCTGGCTATTCAGATCTGGTCACCAAACACGGCTAAAGCCATTTTTAAGCAACGTTTCAATTTCGAATGGTGGTCTTACACCAGGGCGATACTGATAGTATCTTCCACTCTGGAACATGCCGCAAATATACTATATATATTATTTTTTAAATGAATTAATTGTGAAATAACACAAATTAATCAAATAAAATTTATTTGCGCATGCCGGGTTCGAACCCGCGACTTCCGGATTGTGAGTCAAGAGTCTTACCCACTGGACTACGGAGGTCGTACAAAAACGTGATACAAAACATAAAACATGATTAATAATGTAAATAGACACACTTATTTTGTATTGTATAAAAGTGGCGGTAGACAGTTATTTCCATAAAGCCAGCGAACAATTAAGCAACTTTAATGTTATTTGAGCACGGTATCACTCGTATTTTTTCCAAACGTCTAACGGATCCACGCTTTAACGCGTTCCTTAACTTGGAGCCACGGGTTGGTAAAGTCAGGGCCGGCAATCCTTCTCGAGGGATGTAAATGACTTAACATTCGTTAGACGAAAGGCAATATGTTAACATACTTCCCATCCAAACCACAACATACTTACTTGATTACAACAAATTCCGAAAAAAAATTATGGGGTGAGTTTCATTCTGGGGTGAAGCATTTTTAATCAGGAAATATTTGAGATTTCCTGGAAATTTTTGAGGTTCTTATTAAATACTTTCGGATGGCATTTGAATGCTTTTTACGCGACCCACATTGTTCAAAGACAATATAAATTTGAAAAGAATGCCTCTTTTCGTTTTTTATCACTTTCCTGATTTGAATATTTGTTTGATAAATCAAAGTTATATTTTCATCCCATAAGAAAACCAAATATTCACTTCAATTTACAGCTTTGACAATTTATAAATTCCCTTTTTACCCCAAAATTTATTATCTTGTATATTTTTTTTTAGAAATAATCAAGAAAGTTGCCATAAGGCACAATATTCATTTTCGTACACATGTGGAGGTTTCTACTCGTGGGTTCATATTAGTTATTCAATATAAAAACACTGATTAAAAAACTTTTTATTGACATTAAATGCTTACTTATGTGAATGTGTGGGTTATTTTTTGCGTTTGACTAGTAGAAACATTTTGCAATGCAAATAATATCAATTTCGTCAGATGGGTACTACTGATATACCAAAAAGGCGTTTTTGGGTACTCATTGGTTTAAATAATAAGTACATGTAAAATGGTAACGTTACTTTAATTTAATGAATTGCATACCGTGGGTCCAACCGACGACGCGCGATGCTCTGAATAGGCCACATGCATCATATTTATTTTTTTCCGGTTTAGGCAAATATTTTTTTCCTTGATCCATCTTATTGATCATGAATCATTATAATGTTCAACGTCTTTATTACTAAATCCAATGTAATATACCTGTACTTGTCAATTACAATAATAATAAGAATATTATAAAATTTGATTTTGTTAAAATCAGCACCACTACCATTATACTCTAAAACACGTACAGACAACGTAAAATGTACCTACGGGGTTCTCTTCATCACATCTATCAAAAAATCAAACTAAATGATAAGTTCGCAGAAAACAAACAATAAATCTAGTGAACGTTAAATGTCAAATTCAAAAATTCGCCTGAAATCAAAAGTGTTGCCATATAAAAAAATTAACCATGAGATGGGACATTTTCATGTAGTGACGTCACGGGCCCAAAAAGAACTGTACATAATCTTAGTAAAAAAATTTATCTACATGATTTTTTCCAAGTCGTTATGAAAGTTGATCGCTAGTTTGGTGTGAACTGTTTTTGCACGCTCTTAGGACGCTCCCGTGCACGCCACCGTGGACGCAAAATGAACGGGCCGGTTTGGTCAGGCCTTTACGCTCTTGCTAGAACTTGAAAACATATAACAGCAGTTTGACTGAAGGGTAAATCTTACCTGTTTATCATACTTATTTCATTACTCACCCTTTGATTTAATTTATTGACTCAATTATGAAAATACTAACATAATTTTATTTTGATGTTTTATTTTTCTTGTTTACAGATAAAGAACGAATAAGCATTGCAGTCAAGTCCATATACGGAGAAGTGATTTCTGAAGACGCTGGAAGTCTACCTTGCATCTTCGAAGTATCAGGAGAAAAGGAATTTGTCGTAGAAGACAACGTCTTCCATCTCCACAAACATGAAAAAGGAAAACTATTCTTTGAGCTAGTCCACATTCTGGATATAGTGGATCCAGTTATATTTGTCGAGGTAGGTGACAACTTTGTAACCTACTAGTCTTCAATATATTTACATAAACTAATAACGATTCTTCAAAGCGCGCACTGAGTTCCTAAGTAAATAATATGATAAATTGATAGCAAATTGAATACATAATTATTAGTATTAGTTCTATTTGCACAGAAGTTGGCAGACTTTAATTTTGCAATCTATTAACAACTACGTAAATAGAGCAGTTTATTTTCTTGTGGCTGTATATGTTAAATGTGATTTATTAAATTACATATATGGGTTTATATGGGTTTCCAAGTATTAAATTTTCAACCATTTCATAAAAATCATCGAATAATATTGTATAAAAATGATTTTTTTACACTAGGTATTCATTCAATGATGAATATATGTACACCAAACGACAATTAATTAATTATTATACAGCGGCGAGAAAAAGGCGTCCGCTGTGCGGGCCAAAACTGTTGCGGTGAATTTCGCTGACATTAGCGGCCTGCACACAAATTTAAATTCCATACATCACCACCTTCTTTCACAACGTCCCAACCATTTTCTCCTGTCTGAAACGCAGATGGACGAGCTTTTAGACGCCTCCTGTCCGGACTGCCCAGGCTTCACCCTCATTGGCAAGTTTAGACGCATAGGTGGTGTCTGTATCTACAGCCGATCTAACGTCAACTGTGTGCGACTGTTGAATCTGGAAAACTCCAGATTCGACGTAAAGTAGGTGCGCGTCAGCTTTTTCAGTACGGCAAGATTCTACGCGTGTCAGACCTGACGGCTCACTAGCAAACACCGCCACCGTAAAAGCTAACCCATTAGGAAAAAATATTTGCGGAAAACTCAACCCTCGATAATCAAGGTGCTGTCCCGACGTCGGTTCCATACTACGGTTATCAAATGAAAAATCTAAGGACCCGACTTCGGGATGTACTCCACAAGTCTTCCGAGGGCTTGATGTTAATAAAGCTAGTGGGCCTGACGAGATGTACATCCTTCCTCTCCACATAAAGACCCTCCACACAGCATCTCATATGAGGTAGGTCCTAAGGGAAACTATTTTACTCAGGGCCTCTTTTGCGGAGTAACGTAAAAAATGCGTTTTCAATTTATTATTATTATTACGGCAATTTTAAATCAGATACTTTGCTTACCCAGTTTGATATAAAAACGTAAAACCACATAATGTTTCGTGGAAAAGTTCGAAAGTTTCGTAGAAACCTAATTGCATTCTAGAATGTACCGAATCCGTAATTCAGTACGAACATTTTCTTGTTTGAAATGTTCTTGGTACTTAACGGCTTACAAACAATAAGCCATTACATAGATTGGTATTATGTTAATACGAACAACATTTCCCAATCATACTAAATGAACATCTGCACAACATTTCAATCAGTTTGTGAGTGTTTTAAGGTCGATAGGAACCACATTAATTTCATAAAGGATTCCATAACTCCTGAAGCCTTGTGTGGTATTATTGCAAATGGCAAGGCCCGCTGACATGAATAAATTAGGTGTTTTGGTGAACAAGTGAATATTACAATTTGATGCAAATCAGCTTATGTTGGAAACCCTCTGAAGAAAACTGAATAAAATATATGTACATACTATGTTTCGAAGGCAATTCCCTTGTCACTTCAGAAATATTGTGTGCATATTTAAAGATTTTTAACCCAGTTGTTTAGAAGAAACACATACGAATAAACTACAAAGACAGTCCTCCGCGGGGGTAGACAGAAACCATGTCTAACAACACACAAATCTGTTACCAGTGCACTATATATCTTGCCTAATCGACATTCTTTCGCTGTGACCGTCAAAACTTTTATAATTGACTTTTTACATGACTTTTTTTTTTAATATTTCATGTACGGTTATGCTTGGTAAAACAGAATAACATAAATAAATTAAAAAGATCTCATAAAAATCTTGTCTTGAACTTTAGTTTATCAATTAAAAAATAATAATTAATATTAGACGAGTTAAAGTATTTCTCCAAAAAATGTAGAGATAATTTTGTCTCGACGCCACCTAGTGGGAGATTTAGCACTTACAATGCCATTCTCATATAAAATAGTTGGTTGTATAAAGGTGGAAAAATGTAATAAACAGTAATTGTTGAATGAAACACTAGTGTATATATACGCACTTGTTGAATGAAACACAAAACTCCTTGCTCGGGCGTATCTGCCAAACTTATAATGCCCTAAGAGGTATTGACATTTTCCATTGTACCCTTAAATCATTTAAAATCAAACTAACCGTACAATGTACTTATATGAAAACAACTAATATTTATTGTTTATTATTTTCTTTTTAATAACTTTTTACTTAACTCTATGTACTATTATTTTAAACAACTACTGGAAACTATTATTTCTGTATTGATTATTATTACCTTTTTGATATTTTTTTACAAATTGCTCACACCATATACGTACTATAATTGTTTAATTACCACTTGATTCATAATCACATAATCATTAACCATTAACAACTAAATATTATAAACGGAACTTAACTGGTTTAAATTACGTTCACTATTTTATGTACAACTCTTTTATACACAACTGTATGATTCCTAAATAAACATAAATAAATAAATAAAATATTGAATTATTTAGCGGGCAGGAGATAAGCCGACGTAGCTCAGCGGATAAGAGCAGTTGACCGGAAATCAAAATCAGAAACCAGAATCAGGATGCGGGTTCGAGTCCCATCGGCGGCATGTATCTTTACTCGGGAGATATTTTCAATGTAAATAAGTGTTTCAGGCTAATAATTATAGTTTATAATAATTGTTTAATAAAAAAAAGATGAACAATCGACAACAATGTTCAATACTAAGAAAATTGATTTATTTCGAAGGAAGTAGGAATGTTATATTCTTCCCTGGGGCATTGTTTCCATTGGTAATTCACTAGCTGTCTCTTTTCTCAGCTAGATACGTAATTTACTCAATATCATTTTAGCAGTGTCTTCATTTTGGCAATACGGGTGACATGGAGATGGTCTCAAAGTAATTTTTGTCATGTGGTTCAGTTGGATGTATTAAAACTTCTTTAACTTTTACTCAAGTCTTAACTTTGTTAATAATCCCTTGCTTCCACTTCCTAATTTATTTTGGCGTGTCCTATCTCACAATGATGACGTTATTGAAATTATGAATTATTTTATGTAAGGTTTTGATTATTTTTCTTCTTTATTTTGTTAAGTTAGGATTTTTCGTAAATGATTTTTTCTGTGATCCATAATTCGCTTTCCAGTCACGTAAAAGTCATGATAGTATTTTTTGGACGAACTATTTTATTTCGAGTTGGTATTACTTTAGGTATTTGGGTTTTTTTTCTATGATGTACACTTATTTCATTTTGACAAAATCGACAGACATGAATAGATTTGATGTTGTTAATCTCTCCGTTCCTCCTCTTTTTCCAAATAATTAATTATTTTATATAAGGTTTTGATTATAATGATTATATTTTGTTAAATTAGGACTTGTCGTAAATAATTTTTCTTGTCCTCCATAACTCACTTTCCAGTCGTGTAAAAATCATGATAGTGTTTTCTGTGTGAGATATTTTAATTTGTGCCATTATTTGAATGTAAATATATTTATTTCTAGTTAGATACCTGTAATTATTTTATTTGGCAAAATCGACAGACATGAATAGATTTGCCCTCTCTCTCTCTCTCTCTCTCTCTTTCTCTCCCCCCCCCCCTCCTCCCACCCCCACTATATCATTACCAACTCTCATCTCTTAGCAGTCGATATTTTCGCTTCCCATTCTGTTACCAAATTTACTGTAATTCTGTATTACCTTTTGTATTTATTTACACAGCCCTGATATTTTATAAACTCATTAAAGTGATGTTCAAACAAAGAGTATTTTTTCTTCAAATTATAAATAAAAAAATCTTCGATGACACTGTTTTAACAGTTTGATTTGGGATATCGATAGACAATTAATAAAAATGACTTTACTAAGGAAAAATTGAGTTCTGTTAATGAGCTAACAAAATTAAAATAAGCGGTAAAAAATGTATCATATATCTTCTGAAGTCATTATTGAAATCATAGCGTTTTGACTTTGCTCTGTCGCATAAAAAATGTCTTAAAAATTTTTCTAAAAAAAAAAAAAATCTACATGGAACATTCTGGAAGTGGTGATAATAAAATATACAAAAGAAATACTCCGTGAGTCGAAAAGTTTTCATCGTTTAGCTTTCGTATATTTAAGAAAATATTAATACAACAGCAAAATCGACTGACATGAATAAATTAGAATTTGTGCAAACAAATGTTTATCTAAACCAAAAAAATACCCCGCTCTCGCATATTTTTGTGGATTATTTTGATTATTTGGTTCAGCGTATTTTGTAATATTGTGACTAAGGTGTGATTGCTTTTATTTTCAGAGCACAACATACATGAACGAAACGTTAGTCTTATTGGCCCATCGCGAATATGGGCAACTCTTCTCTCTTCCACCAAATCACTCTGACGCAAGTACAATGTGGAAAAATTCACTTAGAAGACAAAAGCTCTCCAGCGAAGGTAACAGGCTGGTGAAAGCCGAGTTTCTACACGACAGAGATGATTTGTACCTCGTTGTGTTGTACCGTCACAAAAAGGGATTGACGGTTGATTCAATGTAAGATCACACAGATTAAAGTTTCTGTTTTAAATTATTCCCTTTTTTATAATTACGACTTAAATTATATAATATCAACAATCGTTGGAGAAGAAGAATATACTGAAAAATCTAAACAAAACACGCAATAGATCACAGAAAATAAAAAGATAACGGTCGCAACTGGAATCGAACCCCGGATTTCTGTCTTTCCAGGATAACCCCTCTAACCACTCCGCCTCTGCAACCTGATTTTTTTTACATCATTTTTGTATTGTTTAGGGTATTTTAAATATTATTTAATCTATCTTTATTTTAATGTGCAGCAATTGGTTATTGATTATTATAATAATAAGTTGTCAGACACAGTTATATTTCTTTAAATTTTTAGTTTTATTTAATAGAAGATGACATACCCACTTATCTGATAATGTTTTTTTTTTCCTTTTGGTGGGGTTTTTTTATTTATACTTATTCTGCCTATAAATTACATACCGTCTATCATTCGTGTATGTATGATATTAAATATTTATTGTCCTTCCCAGAAAGATGTTATTGCAAAACCTTTGGAGATTATTATATTGTTTTTAGGCGGGTAAATACGAACTATGAACGACCAAGCCATTAATAAACGCAATGCAAAAGTGATGATTTGACAAGAGTTCAATTATAATTATGTAATAATTATTATGTAAACTCCATATTCCTTACATCACACTCAAAACTCACAGTCTCAATCAACAACTTAATTAATTTAATTTAATTCATTCAATCAACAACTTAATTAATTTAATTTCCCACGCCGAGAGTACCTGGAGGACCTGCTGGTGGACGTGCGCTGCTCATCATATGCAGACTTCAAAAGAGCCGCACAAGACAGGGAAGAGTGGAAGAAACGAATAGATGAAATTGCTGCAAACCAATCCCACGATTGAAACCAGAGAGAGAGAATTCATTGCATGTTTATTTATTTTACAGAGTTTATCAATGGAAAGGAAAATATTTTGACGAAAAATATTCAATGAAGACAAACGGAGCCGTTGGTTTATCAGTGATCGAAAAAGATAGCTATTTTATTATGAACGTCTTACAGAACCCTTTTGGAAAAAAACAGGTGAGATACTTATGACATAAATTAATAAAAATTTGATACTTTACTTTAAAAATGTTACTCCAACTCGTTCATTTTCAAGTTCATTTTAAACCACATAATATGTCAATGCAGAGTTGGACACTTTCACTGGTTATATTGGGAAACTTATTGTAGCTGTTATAACTCTTGGCTAAGCATCGTGTAAGAATTATTTTTATATTACTCTCATTTATATTAATAGTTTATTTATATTGTATATTTTATAGCATCATCAGTAGTTGGATATTTAACTGTTTATGCAGTTAAAAAATTATAAGTCTGCTTTTGGACGATCTAGGAATTCATCGCAAAGTTCGTTTACAAAAATATTTATTATCGAACATTGCGAGGTATTTCGAGACGTCTGTCAGCAAGATCAGCATAGATGAAAGAAGTGCTAATTATTTTTTAACTAACCCTTAATCAACAACCTTGTAATTTTAGTACATTTATAGAAAAAAAGTAAAAAATCACGCTTCATTTACCCGTTGTGGACTGTCTGCTTCTCGCGTACTTCAGCCCAGTAATTCTAAGGTTCACTGACTTTTGTCAACATCCAGTATTAACTTGTTTTTATCGTTTGGTAATGTAGAAAAAAACAAGGTAATACGATATGTTTGCAAAAATAATAATGTCAACCTAATTGCCAAAACATTCCGACACACAGAATGGTAAGTTTTTTTTCAAGTTAACTCATTTTATGCTGAGTATTCACGCGAGAAAAAAGCGAAATGTTAAAATAAGAAACGGACGAGGCAGCCGTTAACGGCGTTTAGCGCCGTGAGCAATGCCGCTAAGCAACCGCAAATGGCTCTAAACGGTGATAAACGGCTCAAATCGCCGCTTGTGGTTGCTTCGTTCCTTTCCCATAATTCGTTGTTTGGCTAGCGCTTTTTTTCTCACGTAGAATGTTAATAAAAAAAATCAGACGTTTTTTTTTATTAAATCAAAAAGGAATTGTGACGATATTCGTATTATTTAACATCGTTTTTTTATTATGTTTCGTACAATATTTTTAAAATAACTTTCATTCAAAGTAATAATCACGATTTATTTAATTCATTAATCACAAACTCGACCAAACAAATTTACGATAATAATAAGCAAATTACTTAGGTTATTATGTTAAATTTATAGAACTCCGTTTAATTATTTTTAAGTTTTATAGTTTTTCGTAACTGAATTAAAGTATACTAATCATTGTATAATACACCTAAGCAATACCATCAACATTCATTTCGTCTTAATATACACTTTAGTAAATACCGCACTGAAACCCAACTGTTTCAAACCACCAGGAGCAAGTGAGACTATGGTATCCCCTACTGGGGTGTGTTGTGTGACTGAAAGTAGTGGGGAGGGGAAGGAGATGAGGAAGAGGGAGCTGGGAAAATACCTGGCTATTAATATCTAGTCACCAAACACGTTTAAAGCCATTACAAGCAACATTTCAATACTGAATGGTGGTCTTACACCAAGATGATACTGATACGAAATCTTATACGATATCTCCTCGTGGACTATCACCAATCTTGTCTATAGTCATACTAACACTTATTGTATCTTGATTTCCCGCTAAGCACTTGTATACTGCTTACTAACTACGTATGCAGGGACAATGAAGGTCTAGATTCGTTCAAAATTAAATGCATTCGTTCATTAAAAAAATCAGATTTCTTGCGAGAGCCTTGAAGGAGTAACCATCTGTTACTTATACCAGGGCGGGTAAGTGGTGGATAACCTCCAATGATACGATATCTTCCATACTGGAACGTGCCGCAAATATATCTTATATGATTAAATTGAAAAAAAAAACAATTAAGTAAAATTTATTTGTGCACATCGGGATTTGATCCTAACCGCCAGTCGAGAGCCTTACCCCTCGACCACGGAGACCATAGGAAGTAGTAAAACGTAAAGAAATTTTTTTTAAACATGTAGAATCACAATTCCTTGATGATTTAATTTCAAGAATGTCTACAAGTAAAACTATACGAACAATATATCGAGGATTTAATGCCTCAAATGTACGAAAATCATGCAGAGAATTCTAAAGCTTTTTTTTGTGAATACCTCACAAGAGTCTATGACTATGGCATCCCGTTATTTGACTTTAAAATTGCTTGTATATATGTTTTATGTAAATAACGTTTTTTGACATGAAGCCTTCGAAATATACATAAAAAATATTTAAATAATAAGTTTCATAATGTTGTATATATGTACGTTATGTTCTTTCAGCAGGAATCCCTAGTTTACAAGTTGGAGCCCGGCGCGGGACTACAAAAGCTTCACGGCCTACGTACTTCCAGAGCTAAGCTGGTGTTTAATTACATGGGAGTTGCTCCCGCGCATGACTCTCACGTTTTAATCATCAACGGAAAAGGACACAGCGATATATACAGAATGAAAAAAGGTAGGCTTTATGGGCTTTGACTGTAAAAATAATTACTTCTAAAAATACATTCATTAAACGTAGATAAAAAGAAACTGCCTACAAAGAGAAGTGTTTTGTTTTCAATCACAAATTCCAATAAGTACGATCTTATTTAACTATTTATTTTCTTTGATAATAATATTTAATCGTTAACAAGAATATAAAACTTATAAATCCAACCGAAAAATGAATCCGAACAAGACACAAAAAATAAAAAAGGTAATGATCGGTTCCCAAATGCGAACTAAACCATTTTCTGTATCTTGTTCTGTTTCATGTTTCGTTTAGATTTATTAGTATTATTTTCTTCTAAATTGTAGCGAATTATTATTTGTTTTATTTACAACGGAAATATCTCATAAAATATAGGTACCTACTATAAAACAAGCCTTGAAAAAAAACCTACTTTTGGTGCAATAATCGCTTGACTGTTAGCACAATATATTATCAATTACTTCTTTTTTTTACATTAGCTCCACACAGGAGGCACCGAGGAAAATAATTTCCCTACGGGCCTATGCCATCTTTGAGGATGCTGTGTGGAGGGTTTTTTTAAGGGAAAGGAAGGAGAAGAAGATATGGGAAGGAAAAAAGTATGAGGGGTGGGTAGGAATCTGGGGGTCAAGTGTGACCAGGAGTGACGGACGTATTAATCTATTCCTCACGGAGAGGTCAAAAGGCGTCCCTCAATCAGTCTCCTCCGATCCCGCCCGCCACGCAGTGGTTGGGCAAACGTATCCGCCACCAAGACCTAGACAAACCTCATCCCATGAACCCGGGCACCCCTGCTAAGTCACCAAACTTAGCGAACCACTTGGGGTGACCTGTGGCAGGGATGTTGGTTGTACAATAAATGGTTCCCGGGGCGGCGGTACCCATACCCGCCTCCTAAATTGTGAACTGTTACTTCTACTTTCGTAACGTAATTTTTGTATTGTCATATCACGGGGGGCATTACAAATCTAAAACATAACGTGCAACTGTAATTGGGTAAATAATCTTAAATTTAGGAGGTTATTCATATTACAATTTATACGAAATATTAAAATATGGGAACTTGGACATTATTTACAGATGCTGAGGGCTTTGAAAGGATTAAGATTCTCTGTCTAGAATTAAAAATAAAAAGACAAAAGATAATCTTAAACCCCACAATGATATCTTCTTTTATACAGGCTCTAAATTATTAGTCAGGACCAGTTTTTTTGAAAATTTTAAGACTCAGAAAATAATAAACTGAAAATAAAGTATGACTTCATAGTGCTTTCACATAAACGATTCCGTATTCCGTAAGTCTAAGCTTATAGTTAACATGATAATTTTTCTTTCGATCCGAGCTATTTCTTTCTCCCATATTACATCCCTTGACTGTGAATTTAAAATCCAAACTATATGGAAAATACAATTGAAATTTTATCTTCTAAGAACTTGAATATCAACCTCAATATGTTGACAGAACTATTAAAACTATCGAATAAGTAAAAAAAAATTAAGTATTTATTATTTTAAAATTGATTGGAAGACCCGTACAGTTTATATTACCATTTTGCTCTTCGAGAGTGGCTCAGCGCGTTTTGAGAGTTTCGTGTGGAAGGAACCATTGAGATCATGGTGTGGAGAATGGTTATATGATTCTTTTCAGGCTCCTTAGTTAGCGTTCAAAAAGAAAAAGGTTTCTGAAGATGATTTGAAAGGGAGATATTTTGCAAATACCGATGTTATAGAGAGGGCGCTAATATTAAAAAAAAAAAACATTTGTATTTGATAGGGGTCAACGACTGTTGTGAAAATATTTATTAAAATACTACACATCTAAAATAGAGCAGATATCTTTCGACAAATGTCTTAAGTAGCATTTAAATAAACCCTGTGATTTGTGATTTCCATATTCATAACACGTTAAATTACAGAAAGATGTAAAATAAATAAATTACAGAAGCACACTTTGCGATTTTTTTCTAAACGAAGAATTTAAGATGATTACTATTTCAAGTAATAGAGGATAATAAATAGAGATTTTCTTCAAAAAATAACCCTTTTTACGAACCTAAAAACTTAAATTATTCAATAGAATATACCGACAGAAATTCGGAATGCAGGTTTTACAGCTTTATTTTTTTAGCATTACTAAAAACTTTTAAACGATTCGTATTATAACTTGACGAAACGAAATAATGTAAGCCTTTAAGTTCGGATTTAGGTTCCATAAAATTCGAAAATTTCTTACGTAATATATCAAATAGTAATGACTTTCAAATAAAAATACAGATTATCCATTAGACTTGTTGGTTATTATTTGGCCTGCTTAAAATTTTACTAAAATTATAAACAACCTTTTACCATACATTAATGGCTAAAATTTAAAACACATTAATTAGTAAGACCCGTAGTATGTAGGTACGTGGCTCGCGAGCCTGCCGTCAACCGATGCGACGCCGCGCCACGCCGCGCCGGGCGGCTGTCAGTGTATGCTACGAATCAAGGGGCGCTCTATGCCGCACAACGATGCGAACATTGCTTAGGTACTCCCTGATATTTTTACTGTCTGCAACGGTTGCTGACAGATGAGCACACGGCTTTACGTGTTAGATTTCTACGTACCGGTTCAACGTTGGTATAGTATAGTTAAACTGGCCTTACGCCCTGTTCAATATTTACGCCGCGTTAATAAGTAAATGAGTTCATACTTATGCACATGGTAGTAACGAACACATCTAAGCTGTACAAAACGTTGATTTAAATAATTTTGAGACAACGCAACGCCTCAAAAGTCAACTGAATTAATATTCGGTTTATTAACGAATGAATACGGATAGAGTTTTGGGTACAGGCAATCTAGGCATTCTTGAAACGTGGGTTACGTCAGCCGCTTCTCCGAAATACCCTTCGGAGTTAGGGTACTAAGAATCCGCGAGAGCTGGGAAATTCTCAGATTCCATCCGTTTCTTTGAACTTGAACCTAAAATACTGGGAAGGCTCGAAGCCCATCGAATAACCCGCTTAATTACAGAGGTGATTGAAATTTATAACCGGCCGGTTTGCATTAATAGACACGACGCGACGGGCTAATATTCAACGCGACCTCTGCGGTTTTGCCCAAAGGTCGCGGGTTCAAAACCTAACGAAATAAAAATAAAAATTTATCGTTTGTAAATGCGAAATATTTGCGCTCCGTACTAAAGTGGTAGTTACCTTTTGAAACGCCCGGTGGGAAACTACCATTCAGAATTGAAAAGTATTATTTTAATGGTAAGAGACATGCAAAGCTAGATAGATAAGATACAAAAAATCCATTTCTTCTCCCCTTTCTACATTTTCCGCTGGCCCTGGGAGGTTTATCTCCCTTGTCTATTCTTAATAACTAGCAGTTAAAAACCCGCTCCGCAGGTTTTTGCTGCTAAGCCCTGCGGCCGGCTTTTAGTTCGCCTTCGCCCGGTTTGAGTGTTTGTGATCATTTTATAAATTCGATAGGAACTGGTTCCTAAAATAGACAGTTCCTCGGATCCACTGTGATCCAGTGACAGCTAGTCTCCTCCGATGACTCACCGAGACAAAGTAACAGTGACAAAGTAACCGTGACAAAGTAACCGGGATACGCAATGACGTTATTTATAACAACTTAATGCAATGACGTAATTTATAACAACTTCGTCAAGTATTGCCGTCAATCTTTCCAAATCCGGAAGGGTACTTAAAGTATATAAATCCGTAGCACTCATAACTAGGGGGAAACATCCACATGCGAGCTGCTGACGGAAGTAGTGACATCTTGTGTCGAATTCTTGAATTTAAAACCGAATTAAAACAGTAGCTTTACGTAAAATTCCACGTACACAGATGTTATTTGAGGCGCGGCCGTTAAGCGTGGCGTCCGACATGCACTCGTGGATGGGTTCTGAAATTCAACCACAACCAAATAATCTTTTATATGAAAGTTGTTGATAGCCAGGTGGGTAGGAAGCTCGGCTAGACGTTGGACGGAACGAGTTCAATACTCAAAGCGAATACCGGTCTTTTCTTTTTACGAAAAAAGTTATTTTTCATGTAAAGGTCTTTTCTAAACCTACTTATGTAAGGTCTACACATTTTCGAAAGGAATTGCCAAGATGCGACCGGTATATCACTTCATTACGAGAATTGGCCACGACCTTAATCAACATACACATCTATACACAACAAGCAACTGCTTTGATGTTGTACACTATATGACTTTTCTAAACGTTGACGTAAGAATTAGGAAAACAAAAACACACAACCACCTTATTATTGCTAAACAAACTGGTAGTTACGTATCTCCTATTATGTTTACGGCAGCTACTCTACTTTAAATTAATTACCTCTTTGGGGCTAAGTTACTGGTATAATATGTAATTTGAAATAACACTGGCAAGATATCGGAGTATCTACAATAATAATTATTCTTCTCTGTTTAATCGTCTTTCATGTGATGAATTAAGTGTTTGAAAGCCTTCAAAGAGAATGACACAACGTCGATTCATCATCTCAAACTGACGTTCTGCTGCCAGAAACAATATTTACTTTGCCTCTCTTGTTGACAGCAAGGATAACAGCACGCATTTCAGACAGGCAGAGCGTGCGAGAGTTTGGTGTATTTTGTGAAGTGAAATGTGGCAACCTAAGAGGTTTTTTCAAAAGACTAAGTAAACAACGATTAAATTAATGTAAAAATGATATTTTATTATTCAGCTGTTGTGAGGAGCAGTATATACATTATGGTGAGATTGGTGAGTTTGAGTACAAAGGGGTGAGGACCTACAGGCCGTAGTTATGTACCTAGTATACAAATGAACCCAAAGTTGTGTCTCGTTCATTTGTACAGCGATAAAAATTTTTGCCGTTCGAAATTGAAATCTCCTAGTAAATAAAAATACTTTTTTTTCAACCGTATTGCGCGAATTATTCGACGTTATTTTCTTATTCCGAAAGACAATTCAATCCAATCTGGCTATATTAAGTATAACACTTTCACCACGAACTAATAAATATATCCAATGTCGTGATGTACATTTATCTTTAACGGTTAATTCTTGTAAAAATTCGAAGACCTAAGATGTACATCACAAAGAAATTAAAATTGCTGCTTTTTATCCTTACATGAATGCATTATTCTATCGATCTACATCTTTTTAATTTCAGTCACATCCGCTAAACACCTTAACTTATAATCAAAACATCTTTATGTTACTTATTTTAAGTTGGCTCTCGAAGCTAACCGGGAAATTTTAAGACATGCATTAAGGTATTTAGTGAATACACTTTATCGAAAAAAAATGTAGCGCATTAGAGTTAAATTTTCGATTTTTAACGATTTATATCTTTTAAAACTGGAAAAAAATGTTGTAACCTTAATCTTTTCTACCTAAACGAACAATATAAAATGTTTTTTTTTTAATATTAATACCAAAAAAGAATCTCTTCCAACCATCTGGAAAGAGTGAGACTATAGCATCCACAATAATTGGAGTAAGTTGTGAGATAAAAAATAGTGGGGAGGCGAAGGAAAGGTGAAGGAAGGTGAGGAAGTACTTGGCTATTCAGATCTGGTAACAAAATACCTCTAAAGCCATATCAAGCTACAATTTCAAGTCTGAATGATACATATCTTAAGTCTCGCGGAAACTTTTTATGCGGGAATTCCCACCCATGAAAACGCGTCCATAAACTGCCTCGCCCGGTACGACGAAAACGTACGTACCACACACAAAAAACCAAAACAAATCCTCCGTAAATTCTAACCTCCCCATATTGCAGCCATGTACATTTGCAAATAAATTTTAACAAACAACTAAATAAATCAATTTTCTTCTACAACCATTAACATAAATTCATGATGAAAGATAAAGGGGCCTTTTTGGCCCGGAGCTCTGTATGCCAATATTTCAAAAAGTCAAAAAGTCAAGTCTGAATGATGGTCTTACACAAAGATAATACCGAGAGTATCTTCTCTGGAACATGTCGCAAATAACTTCCTGTATATTATTATCGTTGAATCAATTGTGAAACAATAAAAATTAAATAAATAAAATTTATTTAAGCACGCCGGGATTTGAACCCACCACCTCCGGATTACTAGTCGAGATTCTTGCTCCTCGACCACGGAGGCCATTAAATATAATATTATTATAGAAAAATGAAACAATACAACTTTGTATAAACCACTTATATGATGTGCAAATCCGACCGGTTTCAGAACAAACGTTCCTTCGTCAGGGAAAGCTTATACTAATTTGACAGTTTAGAACAATGTTTTATTGTGGTAGGGGTGGAGCCGTTGTTAGTTAATAATGTAGATTGGGTGGGTAGGTATTAGTGTAGAGTGGGTGGGTAGGGGAACAAATCCATGATTGGGCTATATGACAATATTTTTTGTTTGTTGATAATAGATTCATTATTTTTAAGGGATTTTTTAATTTCCAAAGCTTCTAAGTTATCTAAACGTTTTCCTTTATGATTAATATGAAGAATATTTATCCCTGTGTTTTTTTCAAAACTGTGGTTATTTTCAATGATATGGTTAGCGAACTCAGAAAAATGTTCTTTGATTCTGATTTCAAAATTACGAGTTATTTTTCCAATATAAAATGAGGGACAATCATTGCATTTGTATAGTTATATATAGTTATTTATATTATAGTTATATTTGTATTTTCATAGTTATTTGTTTTTTTTATTTTTTGCATTATATAGTTGTATTGTTTCATTTTTCTATAATGGATAACCACAAAGTAATAGCTACATTCAAAAATATAAAATTATTACATTAATATCACAGTTCTTATTCTCAATTTTCATTTCACTTGAAGTTCGCCCGTTGGTCTACTGAATAAAGCTACGTTAAGGCGAGGTATGTTCATACCCAAAGCCTCGTTCCACAAGAGTACTCCTCAGAAGTGCTCCATTGCAAGCAATCTACTAAATGCTTTCACGTGTCAACACGTGCATACCACGTTAAGATGATTCCGTATCACATAGTATAATCCACACCCTTCTAATCTCCAGTGTTTGTTAATACATTAGGAGCAGTTCCTCTTTGCCTAATTACGTACTTCTCCAAAGTAAGTACCTCGGTACTCCGGGGTAATTTCAGGCCGGTAATTAGACATCAGAATTTAATTGTGTTTAAACTGATCCGAAATAATTGCTCATTTAATTACGGTTAGTAGAAAAAACTGGATCTTTAATGTAACCTTTATATTATTAATTGGACAGACTTTAGAATGGAAGCCAATTAGAATCGCCTGTACTTTTTTTCAGAGAACAAATAAATTAATTAATAATACAAGGTAACATTTTGTTAATGGCACCAAGTTTGTTTGCATTTATATAAATTACAAGAAAAAGATCAAACAAGTACTTTTCGTTATCGTATTTTTTAATGTATTAAGTGGGTGGATACTTAATATTCGTCTACATATTAACTTAATAATGAGAACATAATTTCGCGTCTTAGCTGTCGTGACGTATTTAGGTGCAAAAAGTCGAAATCATTAGGTGGAAGAAACCGAACAAAATTGAACTCATGATATAATATTGTCGATGTCGGGATAAATTTCCTAAGTACTTACTTACTTTTTTAACAACAAGCTAAGACAAAATATTTATCAATGCTGCATGGTATATTATAATATACGGAATAGAATATATTCGTGTCCAATATTTTTGCCGATACTAAAAGACGAGTTGTTTCAAAAATATTTAACGAATGATCTAATTTTTAAGGTTAATTTTCACGTTCTGTTATTTTATTATTATAGGTAATATTTCTACTATCGTGTTACGAGAACACAACAGAATGGAGTTGGCAGGAAAACACTTCTTTTTCTTCTTCTTCAGCACATTTATTTAATGCAATAAATACAGTTATTACAAGAGGGTCTATCTACCCTCACTCGGGTGGTCCACGACCACACCACACTGACAAATATCGAAGTCTCTACTTCGATCTCTCTATTGTCAGTTTTTCCAATACTGAACCGTAGGTACAACTCGTACCTCCCAGCTTCAGTATAATTACACTAGTGAAGGCACACAGCGTGTACCTGCAAAGGGCCTATCTTCCCTGTGCTCAACTGAAGATACACCTCGTGTATCTTCCAGTTCCACCGCAACAACCACACTGCTTCCCTCTAACAGAAAGACTCACCCTCTGTTCCAAAAATCACAATATTTAAAGAAAAACATACAAAGGTGAGACAGCATATTTAAGCTGCTTTAACCTGCTTCATAAAACTAAGTACATCATAAAACACTTAAATGTAGAAATGCTTGGGACTAAGATTAAATATTCCCATATCTCGAATTCTTAAACTTAACCCACAATAAAACAATAAAATTACTTTTAAAAGTTTGCCAAAAAGGGCACATCAATAAAGATACATCTTAAACCTAGGGGATTAACAAATATTGGAATTTTATGATAATAGGGCGGTTCCTATTATTAGGTAAATATGCCTCCAGCAAACCCTTTCTATTTTGGCGGCTGCAATAAATATTTATGGGTTCTATTTGAACTGTACATATATACATAACTACTTAAAAATAAACAATTTAAGGAATAAACCTTTTGTTCCTTATCGGTAAAGTAATGTCCCCATATAATATCAGGCAGAATACATTTATTTCTAAAGGTTGGGAGCTTACTTGAAAAACCCAAGGCAGAATTTTATTTGCAAAGGTGAAAATACGTTTAACTAAAATAACTAAATTAACACGAATGATACGACTAATTATTTTACTTAAAGCGAAATGGATAAATCGCATTCTGGAACAAACAGGTAAGTTGCTTCATAAAACTGATACAATCACAGTAGAACTTTCACAGAACATGAAAATAAACTTCAAAATAATGATAAATTGTTAAATTTTTTGAAACAACCCATCTTAAACGTTTTTTTAATCTTGAATTGTGAAGAAATCGCTAGTTTACAATGACAACGTTAGGGAAATTATTGTTCTTTCGCAATAAATATCATGAGAAGTATAATTTTAATGGCCTACCTTTCAGTAGTTGATTTCTGAAGATACGTTGTCTTGAATTTGATTGAAATTTTAGCTTACCTGTAACAAAGAAAACATGATCGTTAGTTTTATTAGCACAACCAATAATAGATACATTCACCTGAAATGAACGCATTTCCTTTTCGTTTTTCATCTTCATTCATGATTATACATAAGAAAAACTCGAAAAAAAACATAGATACGTAAGGACAATTCTATGATATCTTTTTGTCGACAAAATTGTCATTGAATACGTATGGACAAACACGTTACCAAAAACTCCTAAAATGTGGCCACCTAAAACGAACTGATATTTTGTACCAATGAATAAAATAGCAACGTTTTATGGTTAAAACATAAGAATATTGGTCTATTTCTCCCTATTGAAAATATCAACGAATGATAACATGATACGATTGATTTACAATTTGGTAGGCGATTAAGAGTATCGCCGCCCCGGGAACCATTTATTGGATAATCAACACCTCTGCCGTAGGTCAACCCAAATGGTTCGCTAGTTTTGTGACTTAGCAGAGGTGCCAGGGTTCATGGAGTGAAGTTTGTCAAGTCTTGGCGGCCAATGCGTGTGCCCACCTGCTGCGTGGTGGGCAGGATTGAGAGAGACTGATTGAGGGAGGTCTTTTATCTTCTCCAGCCAGAATCCGCCTTGCACTACAGTTGAAGGGATGGATTCAAACGTTCTTCACTCCTGGACACACTGACCCCCAGATTCCTACCCACCCCTCATACCTTTTTCCTTCCCTTCCTTAAGGGGACCCTCCACCCAGCATCCCCTAAGATGACATAGGCCCTGAGGGAAATTATTTTCCTCAGGGCCTCCTGTGTGGAGCTAATGTAAAAAAATATATATTTGGATTACTTATATAGCATAATTTTTGCGAAATCTCTTCAGGAGTGCTTAAAGTTTTCGTTTTAATGTCACCATTTAAAAATTAAAGACATAATTTAAAATTACAAATTCCGATTCAGAGCAAAAATACAAAATCTTACTAATATTGAGTTTGTATGTGTAACGTGTGTTTGTTACTCTTTCACGCAAAAACTGCATAATGGATTTTAATGAAACTTTTCAGTAATATAGTTAACGTTTTAATCAGAATAATATATACGGGGAACGGGGACGCACGGGAAAGGTGATTCAGGGAGAAACAATGTATTTCTTTGAAAATGGCATTGCAACGCATGCCGGGAACCAGCTAGTGAGAAATAATTTTTATGTCACCTTCTTTTTAAAAACAAATACTACATAGACGCTCTGCAGTTATTAATCAAACGCCATAAAATAGCTTTTGAAAATTTAATTAATCTTATATAACCGTCAACGAACAATTGATATTTTTAATTTTCACATGTAGCAAACACTTTGTAGGTACGCATAATTACAATTAGAATAAAATAACTCTGTTTCAATACCACTTTATTGTATACGTCTTTTACATATAAACCAACCGGTTTCGATTCAACCTGACCTTCATCAGGGTTATATAAAAAAATATTAAATTAATTATAGAGTTATAGTGTATTTATAGGTAACATCGAAGAGGAAGAGAGAACATCTTCGGTGAGGGGCGAGGGGGAGGTAGATATGAGAAAGGAAGTAAAAGTGGATGTAGATGATGGGAACATGTTTAAAATGGGGATATTCTATAAATCTTATTGTTAATTTTATACATTGGTAATATTTATTTTTATGTTATTTTTTATTATTTCAAGAGCTTCTAGATGGTTAAGACCTATTAACCTATCCCAATTCTAAGGCACTACATCTTACACCCGAAGATTTTTTTTAAAGAGTGATCAGTATCCATAAATTAGTTTGCATATTATGAAAAAACGTACACTGTTAGTTAGTTAAAAACCTACCAGTATTCAACCACCCTAGTTTGAACATTTATTTCAGTTATACCTGGTAAAATTCTGGGCAATCTTTACCTCTAAGCTTATAGGTGCCAAAATTACTTAAATTATTTTATTTACCCTTTGAATTGATTAAAAGTTTACCCAATCGTGTAGAATAACCTCAAGAAGTTAGTGCACTTTACCCCCGGAGACCATTATAATACGTGTACATTTAAAGTTAGTTATTTTTATTATGTCCTTAATTTCTATTTCTATTTTAACAGTATGCAACATGGTTGTGAATGATGAATACTTGGAGCAGGTGGATGAGTTTGTGTATTTGGGTAGTATGTTTACAAGAGATGGGAAGGCTGAAAGAGATATTGAAAGAAGGGTGAATGCCGGTAACTCCATTAATGGTGGACTGAAAGCCGTTGGCGCTAATAAAAAAACTGTCAAAAAAAGCGAAGCTAGCAGTCCACAATGGAGTCCTGGTACCTACCCTGATGTATGGTAGTGAGGGATGGAACTGGCAGAGGAAGGATGAAAGTAAACTGAATGCTGTTGAAATGAGATCCCTGAGACGTATGTGTGGTAAAACAATGTATGATCGTGTGAGAAATGTGGATATCCGCAAAGAATGTAAGGCTGATGTAAGCATAATGAGTAAGATTAAGAAAGGGACCCTCAGATGGTTTGGGCATGTAGAGCGAATGAACGAATGAAGTAGTGTAAGAAGAATATACGACGCGAATGTGAATGGTAGAAGAAGTCGGAAGGGACGCCCGAGGAAGACATGGCAAGATCAAGTGAATCAGAGTCGGGTCATGTCAAAAGTCAGAATAATAGAAGAGAATGTATGAGACGATGTATGAATGTGAGTGAGACAAAGAGTGTGTGCCAAGACCGAGTTGTTTGGCGGTCCGTCCTCTCTGCCTACCCCTGCGGGAAAACGGCGTGATGGTTAGTTAGTTAGTTAGTTTAGGTTTTTAGGTTTAGGTTTTTCTATTTTTATTATTTTTATCTTTAAGTGTTATAATTGCTTATATCTTAAATAATATGGCAAACTGGGATCGCCCAATCCTCCCGGTCCTGCAGAAATTAAAAACTTTAATAAATAAATAAATAATACAACGAATTCAGGCGTAGATAAACTGAAAACCACGTTCCACGTTCGTAATACTAGAATCCATGTACCGCTCGGTGCCGTTAAACATATTCTACAATTACTTAGAAAATTACAGCTAAGGGTTAAAGGGAAATATCCCCTGTTAATTGCACTTCCACCCTTGTCCCGACACACCCCGCACATAGCCTCCCACACACACGCAGTAGACAGAGATCAACCCTTAAGATAAGAGGTTCTGGCATACACGATTGTTTCAAGTTATCACTTGACAATGGGGGGTCGTGTTAATTAATATCTGATGGAAACGACTCATTATCGAAATTCTACGCAAATTATATATTATTCATATTCACGTTAGGATTAGTAAATTAAAATCTTCTGAAGTTGAAAATTATACCACACAAGTACATATATATTGCAATAGTGTATTGGAAACTCGGTTCACAGTTAATGTCGGCAGTATCACAACGAGCCTTTTCTTTGACTTATTTATAATAAACTAGCTGTTGTATCCGGCTTCGCTCAGAGAGCTGAGATGTGATTGAACCAAAGATATTGAAATATAAGTAGATGTGCTATCTGCTGTTTTTACTATGTGGGTCTGCGCTTCCGGGTGTCGCCGATATTGTTTACCAATTAACAAATAAACAAATAAGAACAAATAATTAACGAATAAACCAAACGAACGTTAAACTAAATGAACGAATTCTTCCCTTATTCAAAACATATTGTTAACCAATATTAATGCACATTTTCAAAAAATCAACGAAATGAACAAATTCTTTTTGCATGAAAACTACGCTAATTAGCGCGTAGTCCGGCGACAGTTGCGCGGACACCATAGCATATCTCTTCTGTATTTGAATATCTTTGGATTGAACTGACGTTCAAACCCACAACGGATCTTGCTTTATATACCCCTACCAATGATGCCCCACCTATACAAAAAAGCCTTGAATGGTCCACAATGATCCAGAACATTTCACAATATTCAAGAGTGTTCCACGATGATGTTCCCGGATCCCTATTCCCGAACATTCCACAACATTCCAGAATGTTCTGGGATGTTCTGGAATGTTGTGGAATTCTCTCGAATACTCTAGAATGTTCTGGACTGTTAAAAAAATTTCTAGTACACTTCAGGTAAAAACGGGAACCTTCTTCATCGATGGGGAATAGAGGGCTCGTACCATATAACTCCCGTGGTCGTACCGGGACTCGTTTCTGAGTTTTAGGGGGACGTACACTTTTGCACACACACTTTTATAATAAATATTGATTAAATGATTTCTATCATAAGGCTTAATAAAAATGTAATCATCTTATGATTTTAAATTTAGTACCCCAGTAGTAGGTACTTTTTTACATTGTTATTTTGTAAAAGGACACTCTCTTCTATATGAAATAAGCTTCTAGCATTGGTATTTTCTCTTTCATTCATTCCTTTCTTTTATCCCTTTTTTAAGCAATAAAGTAGTGGAATCGAGTGACGATTTGTTTTTCCTCGATAACATAGAATATTCAGTCTCATTGGAAAGTAAGAACACAGTATTTTCCTTGAGAGTCTCAAAGAAGACATTGTGTAAGAAAATTACTTTTTCTTGTTATTTCATTATTCGAGCTAATTGTGTAATATTTTGTTTCAAAGTATTAGACCAAATTTCGACTAGCCAATTAGGATTAATAAGGATTTTCTGGAGTTTGATTATTTATAAATACAAGAAATTCACTAAAATATTTTTCATTCAAACCTTCGTCTAGATCCGTGGTCGTCAAACCAACCGCGGCCCGCGACGGATGTTTGTGCGGCTCGCACAAATATCTGGCGTTTCCTTTTTTAAATATTTTTTTTTTCAAGTACAATTATACTATCCGTTTTTTTTGCGGCCCGCATAAATATCTACCGTTTTCTTTTTAAATACCTATATTTTTTCATGAACAATTATTATACTATCGTAATAATTATACTAACATATAAATTTTAATGTATTTTTTTCATGTACAATTAATTATATTATCCGTTTTTTGCGGCCCGCACAAATATCTGCCGTTTTCATTTTTACTATATTTTTTTCATATACAATTAAATTATCCGTTGTTTTTGCGGCCCGCACAAATATCTGCCGTTTTCTTTTTAAAAATATTTTTTTATGTAAAATTGATTATAGTTTCCGTTTTTTACAATTAATTATATTGTCGTTTGAGACTTTCAGGGGGGCAGTAGAAGACCCAGAGAAAATTAGAGGGTATAGAGATGGCACAGTGAGGGTGTAGGACCTACACTGTAGGTAGGTAAAAAAAATATGGTCATAAAATACTAAAAACGCATGCTCATCGCGTAGGTACTAATAAAGCAAAATGAACTTTAATATTGGTTAATTTTTGTTATTCTATGTATTGTTATAATTTTTATCACGTGTGCGAAAATTCACACATTTCTAGTTCGGGAAGTGGATAAAAATTGAACAGAAAGATTCCTTACAGATACCTATATACACAATTTTTTTTAAATATAATATTATGATTTTACGTGTATTATTATTATTATTAAGAATTGACACTATACCATGAACAAGAAGGAAGGAACCAACCCGGTACTTAAATACAAAATAATTGTTTTTTTAACTTGCTGAACAAAAAGGTACAACCCCCCCCCCCTCCCCCTCCCCCCGATATCATCATATGTTTGCGGCCCGCGGTGATACCGCACATTGTCCTATGTGGCCCTTGACCAGAAAAGTGTGACGACCGCTGGTCTAGATGTAATTCGCAATAAAAGGGTTGACATCGTATTATCTTTATAACAGGGTTAAATTAAAATCATGATATTTGGCTTTTATTACAAAAGTCCTTTAATAATTGTGGATTTAATTTTGATTTTAGCCGCCGGAAATGAAGGAGAAGGGTTATTTGAAACTTTGTGGAAACCCTTATTAATATTTATTGTTTTGTATTATTATTAAGGAAAACTTGTTACAAACAATAATTGGTTTGTAATTTACAATTCTTAGACGCCTTCAGGTTGACTGCGGGTCCCGTTGAGTAGGATCTGAAACTTAATCCTTTTACAACTTTATTTTAATACAATTTCATAAAGATTGGTTAATAAATTGGCTAAACCAAGTAAAAATGTTGTGAAGCGATGATGGTTTTATTTTTCAGATTATTGTTTATAACGCTTATTAATTATGTTTATTATTATTATCTCTCAACATTTACAGAAGGAATTTAAATTGACAAAAACTGACATAAATTGCCCAAAAACTAATAAAGGGCAGTTCTATAATTAAATGTTGCAACAAATTAAATAATTAAATGTTGACTAC
Source organism: Limnephilus rhombicus (assembly GCA_929108145.2). NCBI lineage: Eukaryota > Metazoa > Arthropoda > Insecta > Trichoptera > Limnephilidae > Limnephilus > Limnephilus rhombicus. Next base: position 27,966,777 of record OV815277.1, on the reverse strand, counting down.
TTAATCTGCCGGTTAGTCAACGTCCGGTTACTAGTTCATTATTCAAATTATTTTTTCTGAAAGAGATGCCCAGATGGCTTAGTCATGTTTTTTTTTACATTAGCTGCACACAGGAGGCACCGAGGAAAACAATTTCCCTAAGAGCATTTGTCATCTTTGAGGATGCTGTGTGGAGGGTTTTTTGAGGGAAAGGAAGGAGAAGAAGATATGGGAAGAAAAAGGTATGGGGGTGTGTAGAAATCTGAGGGTCAGTGTGGCCACGAGTGACGGAGGTATGAATCTATTCCTCACACTGCGGTGCAAGGCGAAGGGTCGGGAGAATCCGGTTGGAGAGGTCAAAGGGCCTCCCTCAATTAGTCTCCTCCGATCCAGCCCGCCACGCAGTGGTTGGGCAAACCTATCCGCCACCCAGACCTAGACAAACCTCATCCCATGAACCCGGGCACCCCTGCTAAGTCACCAAACGTAGCGAACCACTTGGGGTGACCTGTGGCAGGGGTGTTGGTTGTCCAATAAATAATTCCCGGGGCGGCGGTACCCATACCCGCCTCCCAAATTATTACTAATTACTGTAGACCGAATGAACAAATAAAGAAATGTAAAGAGAATATGTGAAGCAAATGTGAATGGCAGAAGTTGTCGGGGACGCCAGAGGACGACAAGACATAATCAAGTGATAGCTGATTCACTTGATCTGTATGAGACGATGTATGAATGTGAATGAGGCAAGGAGTGTGTGCCAAGACCGAGTTGTTTGGCGGTCCGTCCTCTCTGCGTACCCCTGCGGGAAACGGCGTGATGTTTAGTTAGTTATATGATCTCAAGAAGCCGCAACTGATTTTATTGTGCCAGAGCACACTTTTCGAGAAATGATGTTGCTGTTTCAGATAACATACAAACACAGTTCTACTTTATAGTTAAGATCATTTGTTTCAATAAAATATATACTTGAACATAAAATTTATATGTTTTCAAATGCTTTCGTATCTTCTGCCGTTTCACACAATCAGGTTTCTGATTTATAGTGGACAAAGTAACAATTTTAGAGATCATTAAAAAGCCCATAAAGCAGTTAGTTGTTAGAAGTTAACGATACACGTCACAAGGAGCACATGAGCAAACATGGGCCATCCAGTCAAGTAAAGTTTAGGTTAAACACCAATAGGGCCTCTTAGTTAGGCAACTGAACCGTGAACCTTGTATCAACGCTGGCCATGTTGACTTAGGTTCAATAATCGTTATGACTTGACATATCAACTTACGTATATATAGCAAACAGTGAGTCTACTGGATCACTAGACTTGACCACTGTAACTGGAAACATTTCACCCGTCATTATTATAAGGTATGGATAGTGTCTCCTAATAAGCGTTTTAGAAGAGCTATGAATGTTAGCCATGAAAACTATGGTTTATGAAGAGTAATGTTAAATAACTAGAGCAGACAGACCCGTTAAAAATCACGGGATGTTAATAATTGTGGGTTTTGTGAATCTCATAGCCCTGTCAAAAATAAATCTTCTCAACTTTCTTTATAACATAAATGAGAGAGATCTGTAATAATGTCAGTATACGGTAATTTAGGTACGGTAATTGATTTTTTTAAATATAGATACACAATAAAAGGAAAATCGATAGTGCTGGCACCTAACCTACGAACCTAATCTAACCCACCATGGTTTTATTTATTTATTTTACCCCCTTAGAACTCGAACTATTAGCCCCTTAGAACAAAAAAATCTGCCTAAACTAATCACATGAGCAATTATTGTTCATATTTTCATCGGGAGAAAAGGTAAAAATGAATTTACGTCACTGTGGTATAAACTCGTATGTCACCATAAACTATTACTTTTCGCAACCAGCTACAAAAAATACAATAAAAAATGTACTTAACACCATAACACGGGCATGAGCCTAGCATGGTGGTCGAAAAATCCACAAATGATGTTACCATTCAAAGCAATGAATAATGAAAAAAAAAATATTTTGATCGGGAGAAAAGGTATAAATGAATTAAAGTCACTGGCATATGTGTCACCATAATAATATTATGCAATCACCTTCAAAACAACACATTAAAAATTGTAGTTTGCACATATTATGATTTAGCTACTAACGAACAAATTCAATAGGTGTAATCGTATCAACTAATTTCATTGAAAAAGAAGATAACACTTATAATCTAAACAAAATTATTAAAGAGAACAAGATACAAAGAAATAAAACGATAACGGTCACTACTGGGACTCGAACACAGAACCTCTCGACTTACCGTGGTGAGCTCCTTATCCAATTAGGCCACTGCAACCTCTTATCAAACCGTCATATTTGTTAATCTCATATTTCATATTTTGGAATTAACAAAATTATGTTCGACTAATTATTTTTTTTTCTGATATCTAATTTCCTTTTCTGTGGTGTTGTGCGTAAGTTGAAATATTTCTGCGTACATACCAATTTCAGTTGTCTGTGATTTGAAACATTCCTGTGTGCAAATTAATTTCAGTTGTCTCTCTGATGTTGTGCGTGATTTGAAAAATTCCTGCGTACCTACATGCTAATTTCAGTTGTTTGTGATGTTGTGCGGGATTTTAAATATTCCTGTGTACCTACATAATAATTTCAGCTGTCTGTGATGTTGCGAGATTTGAAAAAATGCTGCGTACATACTAATTTCTGTTTTTTTGAGCGTGATTTGAAAAATTCCCGAGCGCGTACTAATTTCGGTTGTCTGTGATGTTGAGCGCGTTGTGCGTGATTTGGAATATTCCTGCGTACCTACTATATACTCTATTTGGTTGTCTATGACGTTGTACCTACCGAAACATAATCACTTTATTGTTATTTATAAAAATTTAATAATCCTACGTTTAAATTGTGCATTTTTTTGTTTAAATTTTCGACAGAAAAAGTTTATGCTTGGTTAAAATAAAGCTTTGCACGCGGATGACACTATATTTAAAAAAATCAATTACCGTACCTAAATTACCGTATACTGACATTATTACAGATCTCTCTCATTTATGTTATAAAGAAAGTTGAGAAGATTTATTTTTGACAGGGCTATGAGATTCACAAAACCCACAATTATTAACATCCCGTGATTTTTAACGGGTCTGTCTGCTCTAGTTATTTAACATTACTCTTCATAAACCATAGTTTTCATGGCTAACATTCATAGCTCTTCTAAAACGCTTATTAGGAGACACTATCCATACCTTATAATAATGACGGGTGAAATGTTTCCAGTTACAGTGGTCAAGTCTAGTGATCCAGTAGACTCACTGTTTGCTATATATACGTAAGTTGATATGTCAAGTCATAACGATTGTTGAACCTAAGTCAACATGGCCAGCGTTGATACAAGGTTCACGGTTCAGTTGCCTAACTAAGAGGCCCTATTGGTGTTTAACCTAAACTTTACTTGACTGGATGGCCCATGTTTGCTCATGTGCTCCTTGTGACGTGTATGGATTTTTATAGTTGTTACTGGCATTCAAACTCTATTTTTCATGAAACATTATTTGCCGCGAAAAATTAGAGAAAAATAAAGTGAGAACAACAAAAACATAATAATATTTTGCTGATAAAGAAAATCATGAAAAATCACCTCAAGGACCCTGACATGACAAAAAAATTCTATTAATCTGAACTTTAAAATATTAAAAACAATTTTAAACTGCTATTCACTCGAAAAGACATTTTGACTTCAAAAAAACATTTTATTGTTTAATATTTATGAAAAAAATGATTTAAACTTACCTAAGAATAAATATTTTCACAAATCTTAAAAATGCTTTTTATAATAAGATCTTAATAGTTCCTAATTAAATTTGAAAGGAAAAGTTGTATTTTATTGTTAAACTTCTAGCTGTTGTTTTAATCTCCGTCTCAAAGGAAGGCTTACCATTTAAAGAAAAGTGCTTAACCTTTGGCCGAAGCTTTTTACTTCAAATTTAACGTTCTTTTTGACTTTCGGGGACACGGTGAAAATAAATTTGGAAATAAGGCACATCGAGAGACGGGTGTTTATTAATATTTATGGAAAGTTCGTAGCTACTCCGCTCTCACAGTAAATCAAATGGGATGGAAAAATTAATATTGTATATTTAATTCTTCGTTTCCAAGTAAGGGGTGCTTTCGGCGTTTTATAATTTCAAAAGCAATTTATTATTAATTTTCTATTTGGGATCGGTACCATCGCCCCGGAAACCATTCACTGGATAATCAAAAACTCTGCGATAGGTCATCCTATGACATATTTTTGTTACGCTTGGTGCTCAGATTCATGAGGTAAAGTTTGTCCAGTTCTTGGTTAAGTGGCGGATGTGAGAGAGGTTCTAAAATGTACACTTTTTGACCTCTCTAGCCAGATTCTCTCGACCCAACGCCCTGCACTTGCAGTGGGAGTGATGGATTCACACATCACAGCTATTGTGCGGTATTAAAATAAAAAAATTCAAACGATGTCCCGAAACTGCAATTAATACTCTTTTTATCTAAGATAGCTTTCCGCCATGAAAAAAAAACCGCGGCATTTCGATATTGGTTATTCAAAATTTTAATTTTTGAACCGGTAAATTCGTGGGTTTGACCTCTTTTGCGGATATCTAAAAGATTATATATATATATTATAATACAAGCGAGTTCCCGGCATGCATTGCAAGTCACTGATAAATATATTGTTTCTCACTGCGTGTTTTTTCCCAATCCTCCCGTTCCCCTTCCACCTCCCTTTTCACTCCTACGTCCCCTTCCCCTCACGCGTTCCTCCTCTATCTTCCCCAACTTCTCTCTCTCCTCTTTCGCAAACCCCTCTCCCTCGATCCCTTCCCCTCTACCGCGTTCAATATATTCAGTCCCGGTACATTCAGATTTTCAAACAGCTCGCTTGCCACCTATTGCAATTTTTGTTACAAATTTTCTAGTACAAACATTCATTTTTGTATATTATAAGAACAATCAATAAAATTTTGGTACCAAACATATATAATTTTTGATTAGATTCAAAGTATTCGATTTTGGCTAGTACCATATATGAAGCAGAAAATAAATTTATTATTGAAAAGTTTCGAAAATTGAATTTTGATTGAACAATCATTCTTTTGCTTTCAAATTGTGACATTTTTGGCAGTTTCGAACAGTTTTTGCAATTATTAAAAAACTTTTCAGATAGTTCGTAACAATACATGGACTCAAATATACGTATACACCCAGCAAGCATATTACTTTATTTTTTACATATATTGGTAAATAGCAAAATCGTTGGTATCACGTAAAACGAGCACGTGACATGTGAATGTGTGGTAAAGGTACAAATGTTTTGGACACTTTATTTAAACCCCTCGTCAAGATAATAATGGTTTTATCTCTTGCTTTAATTATATATGAAATATTATTATTATGTGTCTTAATTCAAGGAATTTGTTATCCATGTTGTTGGTGAATGTACCGTGCCATTCCCCTAATATCAATTTTCATAATTAACGCATTCCCTTTGGATCGGCTTTGAAATCTTATACAACCATTATTACAATATAGCATAACATATTATGAACCAATTATTATTAAAATATTATGTAGGTATTATGCTAAAACGTGGTTCTACTGTCTACTAAAAACCAGGGGGATTCAATCTTAGGAAGCATGCGGCCATGATTAATTCTTGTGGTTTCGACGTGGCTAAATAAATTCAACAGGTTGTACGGTGGAAATCAAATTTATCCATGATATTTTACATTTTCTTAAAGTTAATCCATTTTCCTTAATTCTGCAAAATATTTTTCTAGGCAATTTTATACCAGCAGATATATGGCGGTGCTAAATGTCCGATCGTCACATAAAAAGCCTATCAATTATAATGTTTTTCTAACACCGGGTTTGAAATTTTTCCAAATTAAATTGTTTTCTAAATTTGCCTACATTTTTCTACACTCTACAGTGAAATGTCAGCGGTGGCGACACATTTCATTCGTTTGAAACGTCAACCAGGTTAGGTTAGCTTAGTTAATTTAGCTAATTTTAAAATATTAACCTTAAAAAATGTCTCGATTAAGCGTCTCGAAAAACGATTCTTCCTTTAAGAAAATTTTCTAACCCTAACCTTAAAAAAAGTTTTCTTTTTAAAAACTATGGTCTTTATAAGAATCGTTAAAAAATCTACAAAAAGCAGCATCAAGTTATGCTTCTCTTTATGTCATTTTTTATAAAATGACATAAAGAGAAGCATAACGATCCGGTACTTTAGTATGATATTTTGAAATTTCTTACTAGTGACCGAGAAACCTCGCCCAGGAGGTTAGGATGACACCAGTAACTAAAGCGGAAATCGAGCTGATAATCAAGGGTTTGGGTCTTAAGAAGGCACCAGGGCATGATAGGCTCAATGGAATAATAGCGAAGCAAGTATGGATCCACGCCAAGGAAGAGCTCTTCCAGGTGATGGATACATGCATGAGAAGAGGAACTTTCCCTTCTGAATGGAAGAGGGGCGTGCTTAGGATTATACCAAAGGGGAACGATAAACCAAGGTCGGACGTGAAGGCGTACCGTCCAATCACCCTGCTACCTGTCCTGGGGAAGATCCTGGAGAAACTGATTCGACAGCGTTTACGTCATACCTTATCCCCACCCTGCGAGCGGCAGTTTGGTTTTGTCCCCGGTATGTCCACTGAGCACGCCATCACGTATGCGCTTGATTGGGTGAAGGCTTGCCAAAAGAGGTACGTAATAGGAATCTTCCTCGATATCACTGGTGCCTTCGATCATGCGTGGTGGCCGATGATACTTGTCAAGCTCAAAAATAGGAAATGTCCACATAATCTGTTCAAGATCTGCGCTGATTACCTCTGCGACAGAACTATCATCCTTTCTTTTGGAGACTACCTGATTGAACGAATAGTTGACATGGGTTGTCCTCAGGGTTCAATCCTTGGACCTGAGTTTTGGAACATTTTGTTTGACGATTCCTCCAGGCTGCCCTTGCCTGAAGGATGTATCTCGGTGGATTACGCTGATGACAAATTGTATCTGGTCTCGGGGAACAGCAGAAAGGAAGTTGAGAGTAAAGCTGAAGAGGTTTTAAGTGTGACTTTAGAATGGGGAAAGAGAAATCGGCTGACCTTCGCTCCCCACAAGACCATGGGACTCCTGATGAAGGGTAACCTCAATAGAAGTAGAAATCCCACCATCAAAATGGGAGATACCAACATCCGATTCGTTGAGAACACTAAATACCTAGGCGTCACTTTGGATCGAACGTCCTCATTCTTGACCCATGTTAAAAGCGTATCAAGTAAGGCCCAGGCCCTCTTTTTGAAATTGAGAAGAATCTCTACTGCCGAGTGGGGACTGCGCTCTCCAGCGCTCCGTCTCCTATACAGGGGGGCTTACGTGGCGCAAGTCTCGTATGCGGCCTCTGTGTGGGAGCACCGCCTGGAGAATGCACTCATACTCTCGGCGCTCAAGAGAGGCCAGCGAGTCCCCTTGCTGGCGCTTTCGGGTGCGTACAGAACAGTCGCTTCGGACGCTTTGCCAGTTTTGGCCGGCGTTTTGCCTATCGATCTTGAAATTAGGGAGGTGTTAACAAAGAAGCTTCTAACAAGAGGAAGAACTGCTACCCATCATGGTATTGAACTAATACCAGGTGGAGCGGTTTCCCTTCCAGGACTTCTTAGAGAGATGCGAGAAAGAACTTTGAGAGAATGGCAGGAACGTTGGGATAGGTCAAATACGGGAAGGTGGACTTTCTCCTTCTTCCCGTCAGTTAAACTCAGAATGGAAGGGGCGTACATCACTAGGGATCATCATGTGACCCAACTTCTGTCCGGTCATGGGGAGTTCAGAGGGAGACTTCATAGTCTCTCTCTATCACCCCATTCTAACTGCGCTTGCGGTAATACTGATCAAACAGCCGAGCACATTCTGTGGCACTGCGAGATTTTGACGGATGCCCGAGAGGAAATGCTCGATGGCTTGCAAGTTACTACGAGACCAGCTTGGAATGCGGATCTCGTTTCGAATAAGGTGAACTTTGAGTGTTTGAGGAAATTTACGAAAGTCTGGGTTGAGAGATGGCCTGATCTTAGAGTCGCTGACTAGCTGTAAAATCATGTAGGTGCCAGGTGTATCTGCTCTTGAATCCACGGACATTCTCTTTACTTTATTACAGTAGTATTTTATGCTAGTATTTTATGTGTTATGCTTCATATCTGCATTTTTTTTGTTATATCATCTCTATCTTAGGTACCTTTATCTTATTCTGTTATACACATGTTATTCCTATTTCTTTTATATTTGTGTGACCTATCTTTTTTGCTAATTTTATTTCTTTTCACATGGTTTATTATAGATTTCACTAAGCTATGCTAGACGAGGTTTTATCGAGATACCTGTTTATTATTTTCATTATTTTTCGTCATTTTTGTTTGGTTTTCTTTTTTTTTCAGCTTCATACTCCAAGGAACACTATTGATTCTACTGACATAATCGACTTTGTTTTTTTTTTGGTTTTTTTGGTTTCTTTGTTCTCTTTTTCTTTTTAGTCTCACAATGCTACTTTGCTTCGCTCAGAAGGCTGAACTGAACTGCATCTCTCTGTTTTGTTATGTTTTTTTCCCCTTCTGGGGGTGCGCTAGACCTCGTCCTTGCATCAACAGGAGTCGGCCGACGATGGCACGGTGCCCTCTAAAATTAATTGCGCCACCCCCAGCAACATGTGCAGGCGTTAGGTTTGGGGGGGCGATCTTGGCTCTCCTTCGCCTTGCCTCCGGCTACTCGACGTTGAATTCCTTAGGGTCGTCGGGTATTTCCCCCCAATTTCCCATTTACTTTTCTTTGAGGCATCACCGAGGAACCGGCTAAGGGGTGCGGAAGCTGAGTGTGGTTCACGACTAGACCGAACGTCATGCGCATTCTTGCTGGGACTGCCAATCGATTGGAGAGGACTTCCAACCGTTTGCCATGCCCTTATTACTTATCTACTGTGTCTTCCTCCCAAACAGGTGCTTGTAGGATACGCCGGATACAATCACCCAGCGCTTGCCACCTCGTGGACTTTCACCAACCTGTCCCATTGTCTTGTCTATTTTTGTTATACTAACACATATTGTATCTGTATTTCCCGCTAAGCACTTGCATACTGCTTGCTTACAACGTATGCAAGGACATTGGAGGTCTAGTTTCGTTATCAAATGTAGAGTCGTTTTTACCAAAAAATTAGAGTCCTTGCAAGAGCCTTGAAGGGGTAACCATCTGTTACCTATACCAGGGCGGGTATGTGGTGGGTCCTCCAATAGTGACTCAGAAAACATATTTTTTTGTTTGTTTATTTAACTACATTATAATTGATTTGGTGGTGTTTATGAGTAATCTGAGTATTGTATCAGAGAGATGGTACACTTTTACATATAACTCCATACTCAACTAAATTTCGATTTTTTGGAGATGTCTGACTAATCAACTGGATAATAGATACGTAGAGCAATAATTATGCAAAAAATGACCCGTAGACCCAATGTTTTTTGCATGGGAGTTTCTGAAAAGTTGATCTATTCAGTTTAGCACTAAATTCTGAAGAACTTCCAATGCATTTGCCGCAGGTCAAAATCATGACCTCGTAGACAATGGTGTTATAATCCATATATCCTTACCATTGTCTATTAGATAATAATAAGGATAAGGCATAGAAAAGGCTTAGAAATACCTTTTGTCTAGCTGCTAGCTGTCATCATTGTGTCTCGTAAAAAAGGGGAGCGAATTCGCTTCATCGTATAGGTTTTCAAATACTACTTGAAAGAAGTGAAATAATAAGTTTTTTCCAATATTGAAAGTGTTGACTTGATCGAAGAAAATGTGACTTGAATATTTTAACTCCAAGAAGTCTAATCTAACAAATTTCAAATTTCTTAATGGGCATTTTACACGAGTAAGATAAAATTTTGCAAGCAACTATTCAACAAGTATATTAATTTTAAACTCTTTCGAGTCGTTGCTGTACAATGAAAGACATGGAGGACGGAATGAATGCTTTTTTTTCTATTCTGGGACTCATTAAAATTGCTACATTCCTTAGCATACATCTTCTCATAAATCTTTCTATAATATCAATGCTTGATGTGTTCTGACACTAGCATATTATGATTGGTGGTGACTTTCTTTCATATCTTCCAGGGACGTTATATTTTTAACATTTTATTTTTCAATACACCATTTTTTTATATATTTAATTAATTGTTTATTTTAAATATTTACGAATCATAAGTTGGAGTACGTGATAATGGTCATGCTGATTAAGATAAGAATATGATTATTTATAGGATACGATCACACTGCCTACCTAAATAAACAACTAGTACTAGATCTGTGAACAGGAGACCTCACGTCCAGGAAAATATGTTTCTAAATTTCTCTTATTATTAAATTAAAACCGAATTTTCCTCTGAAATCATAAGATTTGTAATTAGGTACTTAAATACCTACCTACATATTTATACACAATGCATATTTTATGTTCATTTTGGTTTACTATATTTTATTTCCGGTTTGTAGTAGGATCCACCTTCATGCGAATATTTATTTATTTATTTATTTATTTACACCCATTTAGGCTTTTACATACATATACATAACAATATTTACCAAATTATACTAGCAAATAGTGCAGGAAATGACTTTTTAAAATACTTGCACAAGAACAAATATAAAGCAAAAATGCTATTGAATTTGATCGACACAGTATGCAAAATATAAAAAAAATACAAAATGGCTTCTCTCCTTCAGCCGACAAAACACCACCAATATGCAAGTCAATTCAAACAGTTTCATCAAAACATTCCCCTACTTGATGAAAAAAAACTTCAATAAGGTACGCTTATATATTAAAATTGATGTATTAAATATACCAACAACATCGGAGTATTTGTTTCCAAGCTGTTGAATCCGTCGCATAAGAGTGTAATATTGGGATATTGATGTGGAATTGCTACAATAATATGGTAGGTACTGTCTTGTGACTGACCTGCTTGGAGTATGAAGAGATTACAAATAATAAATCAGGGGTGTCAAACATTGAATTGATTCATACAAACAGGTTAAATCGGAAATGATTCTACGATTCGATAATTTTATTAAATTTAATGAACAAAGACGGTTATTGTAATTTAGACATTCACTAGGAATGCCCATTTTAAAATTTACATATCTTAAAAATTTATTTTGGATTCTTTCAATCGTATGTGAATGAACCTCATAATTTTGAGACCAGACCGTGGAATTGTATTCTATATGACTCCTTACTAGTGATATATTAAATATTATCTGCAGTATTCTATCCACCGATAATAATTTGATAGAATTTTTACTTTCCTTAATAATCTGATTTAAAAAAAAAACGGTAGGTAACAAAAAAATTCGATAAAATGTTTTTATCTTCAACGTATAATTTTAATAATACCTATCTAGGGATATATGGATATATAAACATCCATATAGGTATCGCAACAGACTTTTACTGCGAAATTTCATGGCACTCCTCAACGTGGAAAAGAGGTCTAATAATATTCAATATCAAAGTGCTCCGTGTCGAACTTTTCGCTATTAGCAATAATTTTCGTTACTTAATTCTAATTAAATGCACTGTTGCATATTGTCAGAAAAACTTAACAACTAATCTCAACTCAATAATCAACCCTCACTGACCGCACACAGTGGTTCAAAAACAAGAAACTTAGAAATAAATCATCAACAGCCTTACTTATAAGAAAACACTTCCCAATGGTTAAACGGTGTTTTAGTTATACATTAAATAAAGACTGTACATTTTCTATTTCGAATTACTCCTAATAAAAATGTGTTCAACTGTGCTCCGAAAGAATTGGCAACATTGTATTTTGATTTACTGGCGCATGCACCGTGCGCGTGATTTTCCCGGTATTTAGCAGTTGTTTTTGTTCATAAATTCTCGATATTGTATTTAATTAACTATTATGTTAATACTAGTTGGTTCCCGGCATGCGTTGCAATACATTGTTTCTCCCTGAATCACCTTTCTCGTGCGTCCCCGTTTCCCTCCCGCGTCCCCTTCTAGCTTTAAGAATTATAGCCTTTATGTTATTCTGATGTATGAGCTATAAATTATTGTAAAGTTTCTTTAAAATCCATTCAGTAGTTTTTGCGTGAAAGAGTAACAAACACACAATAATCCGTACAAACTTTCGCGTTTATAATATTAGTAAGAAAAGTCTATGTTTTCAAATAATAATGGTTTTATTTAATTAATTCATTTATTTACTAGCAGACCCGGTGACACGTTGCTGTGGCTAACGATAACTTTATAACCAACGATATTATGGACTAGCTGGTACCTGGTATGCATTGCTAGGCCATTTAATTAAGAAATTGTTTCTTCCTGCGTGTCCTTTCCCATTCTTCCCTTTCCCCTTTCGCCTCCCCTTCCTCTCCCGCATTCCCTTTCCCCTCTTTCCCACACCGCCTCCTCCACCTTCCCTCTCCCCACTCCACTCCCCCCCTTCCTCCGTCCCTCGAATCCCCTACCCGAGTTCCCCTCCTCCCTCCTAGGTTCCCATCCCATTCCCTGGTTTCCCTCACCCCCCCCCCTCCCGCGAACCCCCTACCCGAATTTCGCTCCCCTCTCCCGCATTCTATACATTCAGTCCCGGTACATTCAGTTTTCAAACAGCTCGCGTGCCACCTATTGCATTTTTTTATACAAATTTCAAAATGAAAGAGCTCACCAGTAGTTTTATACAAACCTTGTCCTGACAATAACACAAAAAAAGAATTAACCAATTAGGTGCATCGTTCGTAAGTTATACGCATACATAAATTTCGGCGGTTCATTTATATTTATATAGAAGATAGAATATAGAATATAGAATATAGAATACAGAAGATCGAAGATAGATAGACAGACAGATAGATTTCACAAAACCTTGATAAATTATATACCTAAAAACCTTTCACATAAAAATCCGTTGCGTAGTTTAAAAGATCTAAGCGCACATACAGCGTGACCGACTTCATTTTATACTCAGAATAATAAAAATAAAATAAAAAATATACTGCGTTTTACAGATGTTCGCACTTACTCGAGAACAATCCAGTTATAAAACTCAGTTATTACACAAATACAAAAATCTACAATTACATACGATTAAATACAGAAACATATAAAATTAGAAAAACTAAAACATCACAAATAAAAATACAGAATTATATTCAAGCTCACTCAAGTAACACATTACAATGAGTGGTAACAGACATAAGAAATACGCGAGGCATGCATAGAGAGACAATTATTGACACAATATAATTAGTTAGTATTTTTTAACAGTGCCAGAACTTTTTTTTTGAATTCGTATTATCGACGAAAATATCTACTTCAGCACACTATCTCTATCTTAATAATGACATTTTATGAATTTAGTTTTGTCATCAGTAAAAGCTAGGTTTTTTCTGGCACTTTTTTTTTAATTGACCTTCACCGTTTGAATATAATAATAATAACGCTTCAAAACTGTATGTATTTATGTATACTAATTTGAAATAAAACTGATGTAGACAGTTTACCCAAGACCTATCGACCGCTAGGTCCAAAACAGGACAATGACTTTGATTTCCTGGAAGATGATATGGACTCAAAAATAATAACTAATGTTTTAATAAATTCAAATAAGTTTTTAAATTATTACCTTTTGAAAGCGTTAATTACATAAATTTATTTTATTTTTCAGGGGGTGAATTTGTTCCAGCCAATCGGAAGTTTGATTTTATGAAAGTCACCAGCGGGACTGTGGCCGATATCGAAGGGGAGGATTTTTTATTCCTTGGAACAACGGTAAGGGAAATAATATATTTTTCGTTTTAAGATTTTGTTCATTTAATTTAGAAGGCGGTTTGCAAGCCGAATAGACTAAGGGCTTATATTGATTCCCAGATATGAACAATTCATCAAATGTCGAAGCTAATTCTCAAGTTCTGGAAAGGTTATATTCAAATTCTGTTATTATATCATTATTGACCCGTTGTTTCACATGACTTGAAAATAACTTTCAAAGAATTTGAATTTTAAAATTGAAATTTGATGAATATTTCAACTTTTGCGAAACAATTCTTCCTTAATGACCTAAAGTCTGGAAAAGGCTGCTACATGATTTAAGAATGATCACTGACTCGGCAGAATTTAGAGCTAAACTCACGTTTTAAGACAGTCATATCCATAAAGTCAAAAACATTTCATCTTCACAGCCAGTGAAATTGTAAATAACCAATTGTTGGGGTAATGCCAGGGTTCACGAGGTGAACTTTATCTGAGTCTTGGTGGCGAAGGCGTTTGTCGTATTGTGTGCCGGTTCGGATCGGGAGAGATAGATTGTGGGAGACCTAACCTAGACCTCTCCAGCCGGACTCTCTCGACCCATCGGCTGGCACCGCAGTCGGAGAGATTGATGAATAGGTTCGTCTCTCCTGGACACAATGTTCCCCAGGATTCCTACCCAACCCTCATACCTTTTTCCTTTCCAGAACTTCATCTCCTTCCTTTCTCTTGAAATATTAGAGAATGTTTTTCCTTGGGGCCTCCTATGTGGAGCTAATGCTAAAAAAAGTTACAAAATTGAAAATGACACTAACATTCGAAGTCAATCCAAGTTCTAGAGTTCGTTGACACAAAATTTGTGACAGATACACTATTTTATTTGAAATTAGAGGTTTTGAACATACTGGTAGTTATCAGCACGTACCCTACAGATTTTAATCTTTCCTGAACCTATATCATATGAGTGAAAATAAAATGTCAGTGGAGACAATAATACCCTCTATCTTTTGGAAATTTCTGGTTAAAGTCTGTAAGGTACCGCCTGGTATACCATATAGCATGATGATAAAAAAAATATTCATTCCAGTAAGACACATTTACGCTTTACATACGAGTATGTTAAGTTTTTAATCTTATTACAAGGATTTCATTTAATAAGTTTAAAAAAGTACGCATATTTCAGTTTCTTGAACTACGAAATACTATTTCTTAATTTACATATTCTGTTACCGTGTGTTTTTTACAGAGTGACGTGTTCATCTATAAACCAATGAAAGATGATTTAAAAACGCTTAACAGTTTCAATCTGGCTAATAAAACGATACTTAGTATTGATTACTTAAAATTACCAGAAATCATCGGAGATGAGAAGCACAATCTTATTATCATTACACGGAATGAGTTTGACCAAATCGAACTAAATATTTTAAAGTTCTTTCTCGAAAAGGACGCAATTGGTAAGAATCAAATTATTGTTAAAGTTTTTCATTTACAACTTCGACAAACTCAGTTAAATTTATTGCTCTCCGCGATTATTATGAATAAAACCAATAGTGCGCAGCAATTATACTTATTTAAACTGTAGACCGGTTTCCAAAAAAAAACCCTGTGTTTTTTTTCAGATTATTTACTAATCCCAATATCCTTATTTTTTACTTCATGGTCAAAGACTTAATAATTACTTTTATGTAACATTTTTCTGTATTTTATGTTAGTCAAACTTTTGATTTGGCGATGGCAGGATTGTAAACGCGGTCGACAGTTTAAATAAACTTAGTTGTTAAAATAAAATCTTTCTTTCATTTAAATTAATCATATTATTATCTTTTTAGAGTAGTGTTCATGATTTACCGTTTTATATGACAAAGTTACATTTTATTTGCGAGTTAAACGTTTTGTGTGAAATTTCAGTATCATCTCAAGAGAACGATCCAGTTGTACAGTGTCTAACAGAAGTGGAATCTCTATTACATGCCAGACAATTAGAAATCGATAAAATAGCGGAAATGGTGAGTAAATTTTTCACGCTTTTCGGAAGCAATACCTGCTACAATAAAGATACCCGACTTGATTAAGATTTTCACAGCCAAAACCGATTATTTTTTATTATAATTCCGTGTTGCTCTTCCTCCTTCTTTAGTCAAAGTTTTGTGCATTGTCTCAGTATCCATCATCAGGGCAGGTGTGTGGATGATAAAGATAATATTCTCTTTGACCGGCAAGTAGTCGATTAGTTCTAAACGAGGAGTTCCCACCCAAGGGTTGCTTGTTCTATCCTCTTCTAGCTAAAGCCTAGTCTCCTGTGGAAAAATGTTTCAGCAACACATTTACACACTTTTTTACATCTTGCTCAAACATGTTCAATATTTTGAAACATTTTATCGGCTTGCGGGTCTCCTGCGGCATTGTTTGTACAAACATCGAACAAAATATCTACTCCATGTAACATTTGTGTTTTTCATACACAAAAAATGAACATATTGTTGTGGCAGAAGACCCGTTGTCGAGGAAATCAGTTTGCCATCAATTGTTGCACAAGAACCTATTTCGCTTTGAAAAACGAGGGTTGGGAGACTTATATTGTCAGTTTATTCGTGACGAATATGTGAGAAATATCTCTCTTTTTAATGTAATAAATATCTCGCTTAAAATGGGTGCCAAAAAATAAATCTGATTTTGCCGACAAGTGTATGCTTTCTGACATTGTTTCATTTTTATGGCACATTGCCAATTGAGCGAATATAAAATGTGATCTACTTAAGAAAACAAATTGTTTTGCGTCAAAAAGACCAACAACTCCGTTTAAACTACATTAAACAGTGGCGCGACGTGACCCTTTTCAGATTATCCGGATAAAATGGTTTTGTTTATAAAGTTTGTACTAACAGTTAAACTTGTTCTTTCCAATCAAACTTTTTTATTCGGAAAAACTGAAAAACAGTAATCACCGAACCGAAAAAGGTTTATGTCTATAAAAGGTTGGAATAATTGTAAAAACAAATATTTTAAATGATTAAAAGGAGTGTGAGCCAAGACCAAGTTGTGGACCGGTTCATCCTTTCCGCCTACCCCTGCAGGACCGGCGTATTGGTTTACTTAGTTAGTTAAAAGACCAACCTGGTATTATTTGCTTACTATATAACGCCCTTGTAGTATTGATTTTACTTGAAACATTTTTTTCTGCCTGCGCGACCGTATCCACGCGTACTTCGTGTTGTACAATGTTTTTATCGAAGATTTAAGCCGAATACCAAAAAATGCTGCTGATATAAAAAAACTTATCGGTGTCCACGTTTTTATGATTTAACGAAACATTGAGAGAGGTACCAATTTATGTTTGGGTGACAGTACTGCGTAATAAAATTATTGTTTGTCGAATTATATGTACCTTTACGTTAATAGTACCCATTGCGAAATATTTTATGTCAATTTAGTTGTTTGGAAGACGATTATTTTTTTTTATTACTGCATGAATTACGTCTATCGTTAATAAGGTTGAGATCACTGGTATAGAGTGAACTTCGTTATTAATTTTATTTCCAGACTAGGAAAGCCATAACAATGGAGAGCTCTTCGGTTGTCGACATTCTAAAAGTTTCCAGAGAAGTGAGACTGGAAAGTTCTACAAATCATAACTTCCAGCTGCAGAACGTGGAGCCGCTGCATGCTGATTTCTCCGACATAGTTGGTGCTGCCAAAAGCACGGAGGATAAAATTAAGTTCATTGAAGACGCAGTTTCTCACGCGTATATCAAAGATGAGGAGTTAACGGTATGTGCTTTTTTAATTCCAGAATATAATCTAAACTAATAACTGTGAACAGTGGACTTCGCGTTCAAAAAAGTGTATTCCTAATTTTATATTATTTTAATAAATCAAAACTGGAATTTCTTTTGAAATCACAAGATTTTGTAACCTACGTTAGTAAAGAAACTTCACTTCACTATCTTCACTAATAACATTCTTTTTTCAAACTTTCTTCAAGCAGGTAGGTATAATAATATTGACAAAATTGATCAGGACTGTCCAAGTAGACGCGACTATTTCACACTTTCACACATGAAAAATAATCTTTACTGAACCATTAAAACGGACACGATCTTGAACCGGAAACGGAATGGCAAAATCGAATTAAAAACAGGACTTCGCTACGCTCAGTCAATAAATCTATTTACTTGCGATCCACATATCTTTTCAAAGAATTCCTGCGGATTTTTTTCAGCAAAATTTTATTTTTAAGAATGTATTTAAGCAATGGAATACTTTTAAAGTAACAATATTTTTTTCGTTATTTACCAGTAAGTCATTCAATTTGTACCGCCGCCCGGGGAACCTTTATTGGATAACCAACACCTCTGCCATAGGTCACCCCAAGTGGTTCGCTACGTTTGGTGATTTAGCAGGGGTGTCCGGGTTCATAGGATGAGGTTTGTCTAGGTCTTGGAGGCAGATGACCAGGACACACTGAACCCCAGATTCCTACCCATCCCTTAAACCTTTTTCCTTCCCTGAACTCTCCTCTCCTTAATAAAAAAACCCCTCCACACAGCATCCCCAAAGATGACATAGGCCCTGAATGAAATTATTTTCCTCAGGGCCTCCTGTGTGCGAGTGTTTTCGTATTGTGCAAAATGGCTATCAAGGGACTTACTCCATATTCATATATAATATTGTGACGTATACCATAAAAGTGATCGATTTTTGATTAATGTAACATTCAGGGTTATAGATACTACACTTATCCCCCTGGTGCAACACCACCATTAAGAATCGAAACGTTACTCCAAATGGCTTTAAATATTTTATAGAATTTCCCAATCTTACTTTCACTTTTCTCTTTACCCTCCCCATGAACTCTTTTGCCTGTTTTCCATAGTCCTACTGACTCCTAAAATATAGTAGCATTTACGACAGGGCGCTATTCAAATAAGAAAAAAATTATAATACTTGAAATATTTATTTTCAGTTTACGAACAGGATTGTCGTCTCCGGCGATCTGATTGTGGAAAATGCCATTGCCACTCATCTCAATTTAGCCAGCATCAACGGTAACCCCTTTAATTTCCGCAGCTTCATATCTAACTCCGATACGCAGTACCTTCCAGAGGGAATTACAGAGGGTAGGAATATTACAGCGAGACACCTAACTGCAACTCATTTCAATAAATTTCTGCAAAGTGGTAAGAACCTACGTATAGTAATTTTGTTTTATATAATCAATAGTCATGTCATGAACGTTTAAACAGTTATTGTAAGTGAAAGAATAATATCATATTGATTATCTTTTTGCTTTGAGAATTCGGCTTCTCATTGGTATTTATTGCTCTTGTCGAAAAGAGCATAATTTTTTTTATTTTCCTATAGTGGCAAATTAGTTCTACGTAAGCATGTCTGACGAAGAACGGGATGTTTCACAGAATTTGAACAATTCATCAAATTTCAAAATTTTAAAATCTTGTTCCGTAAATGTTCTATAAAAGTCCTGTTATTATTTAACCATGGGCTGGTTCTTTCACTTGAACGCGTAGAACTATTTTCACTCTTTTTATAACTACTTTTACAGAACTTGAAAATTAACTTTGAAATGCAATGAATTGTCCAAATTCTGTAAAACAACCTAGAGAGGAAGAAGCTCTCGTTTCTGCTCCATCCAATAAATTAAGATGGACATTTTATTAGAACAAGATTTTGATACGTTTACTGCCTGACTATCCAAAAAATACTCCATCTTGCCACTTTCTATTCCCGCTACTCAAAATAATGTCTTTAAAAATAAAAATATTGAGGAAATATTTTCGATCAAAATGTACTTTTTTACGGAAATTCGGTAAGGAACTTGTATGGTCGTTTATACGTGTGGCCAAAACAATTAGCAAAAGATAGACGAATAAAATAGTCACTTTCCAATATTCCTTTCTTCCAATAATTCTTATCCGAACTTTAAAAACTACGCAACCTAACTTTGGTCACAGAGCAATGTGCCCCGTTGCTGGGGTTGTACTGCGTTCGATCGATGAATTACGAATATCGAAGATTTCGAAATCTATCTGCAGGAGATTTCTAAAAACATAAGAAGATAACTCTATAAAGAAATGAAATATGGACGAAAGTCATACAACAAGTGAAGCAACAAGTGGTACACAATTTTTAGGTACTAAAATTGGTCAAGACAGAAGTAGAGCAAGCCTGAAAGGGGAAGGATATAGGAAATTTTCCTGGCCTAGAAATAAAACCGGATATTACGTGGATGGGCTCTTTGGTTGAGGACGAAAAAATTGACAAGATGGTAGCCTACATAATAAGAAGATTAAAGATTCGGTAGAAGAAGAATAGAACATCGCTTTTGGAGTTATTTGAGGACCATATTCGATAAGAACATGTGTTGGCGCAGATATAAACATCTCCCTTCTACCTACTTTGCATGTACCTATTGGACGATATGTGGCCAAAGTACTAACATGTGAAATTTGGAACAATAAATCAAGAAACAATCAGTCAAAATAAGAAACCGGTAGAAAGAACATTCATTTGATGTCTTAGACCACATTATTCGAATCTGTTACGGAAACTTGAGAAGTGATCAAACCATTGATATCTCAGTGCCATAATACCGATTCCCCATAATACCGAATCATAATAAAAGGGACTTTGTTACTCAGGCCCTTTTGGTTCGACTTCGCTCAGTTTGAGTTATGGTAACCATTTTATTAATCCGATAGGAACTGGTTGAACTGGAACCAGCCGGTTCCTCAGATCCACTGTGATCCAATGACAGCCAGTCACCGGGACAAAGTAACCGCAACACGCAACGACGTCATATGTAATATAAAGCCGTGTAACACTATTATTCACAACTCTAAAAATGTCTCTTAAACTCTGTCAATCTTTCCATATCCGGAGAGACACTCAAATTCTACAAATCCGTAGTACTTACTATTATACCTAGGAGGGGCAAGTCCTCATGCGACCATGTAATCCTCATGCGTAAGTGGCGCCATCCTTTGACGAATTCTTGAATTCGAAACCGAATTACAAAAGTAGCATTTTTAGCGTATTAATAATATATATGGCAGCACTTCCGTTTGTATATATTTGTGAATCGAGTGTGTACGACAGACGCAAGGCAAATACTGATTTATAAGTCAGTCTTTTACAAATATCCAATGTTTTTAAACTTCCATGGTTATCTTAATTTTTTAAAGGATTCGCAGGCAATTTATCCGCGATTACAACATGATTATTTTACTACTGTTTCAGTGAGCGTATTATAAAATAACAAACAGTGTAGTGTATGTGTGTGAGTGTAACGGCATGAGAGCGAGACATCGAGTATGCTGATGTATAAAAGGCGTAGCATGAGCTGTAGAGCTCTCTTCAGTTTTACTCTTCTTGTAATAAGCACAGTAACATTATTCTCATTAATTTACTACCTACAATAACCGTACCCTTATCTGCGCATCACTATAACAGCGCAGATTTTACAAACAGTAAGGAGTTAATTTAAGTTTTTTGATACAGTTTCATGAATTCATTAAAACAGTTTTTATACTCCGAATCATTGTCTGACATTGAAATTTAATAATGTAAAGATAACGCCAGACAAAAAAGAATCAGCTTCTCGAAAGTACTTAATCATTGATAACAATGAAAGGGGCGTTTTGAAGCGTGACGAATAATGATTACTATGTATAGTAAATTGCACTTGAACAAAGCATGAGCTTAGTTCACTATTCAGTTCAGTGCGCTGAAAAATTTGGTTCGAAAATGGCGAACCCGAAAAAAAACTTGATTGAACAATTTTATTCGAAATTTAGATTATGTGCTGCAATAACTTAAGCTGTCAGACTATTAAACTATACATCAATATAATATTGAGTAAATCCCTCATCTATAGTCAGTAAGCAATATTTGCGAGCACGGTCAACATATGATTCCGACAGTTGGTTGACAAAAGCCGCCGTACACAACTTATGCAAAATAACTGGCTTATTAATGACTGGAGGTGAACTAACGAAGCTCTTAAACTTGAAAGAAATCGTAAATAAGTCTTCTAAGACGCGATCAAATGATTGCCTTTCCGGCTTGGAGAAACGAAAGTTGTTCAAATATGACTAAAGCCTCATTGACTAATTAACTCCTGTTTTGTTTCAACAAGTATACGCGAAGCACCAATGTATAAGACAGTTATTTAATTCTAAATTGTCAATGTATTAGTATTTTTAATTTCTTCGTAGCTATTTACGGTGTTGGTCTAGCTATCAAGAGTGCGGCCGTGCTCAGGAAAACGGCATAAAATCGTCGGTAGTTACGCTTATTGTAATATTATCGATTTCACTGTGCTAGACCCCCAGGACAAACCACAAAAGAGATAAACCGTTAGACCCTATTCAGATGGAGCGAATCGTTAAGCGCGCACGTTTGCGTCCAGAAGGAGCGCGAAACGGGCCCGCTCCATTACCTTAGTACTCCATTGCCGCGTACTCGCGCGAGTTACGCCCGTATTTTGAACACGCGAGATGCTTCTGGACGCAATGTATTGGCGCGTATGCTTACGCGCGTAACGATTCTCGGCGAATCCGCCTCTTCTGTCATTAAGCGTGTCTGCATACGCGTACTAAGGTCAATTTCATCTTACCTCGGTTGCAATTGAAGATTTTTAATTGCCGAAGTTCTTTCCAGAATAGAAAAAACAATGTTATTAGCCTTTATTTTGCCTTACACCGTTACCTACTAATAAACGTATAATTTTAAATTTTATACAATCGATAAACAACCATTTCATTTACCCCACATTAATGGTTGTTCGACAGTTTTTTTTTTAAATTTTAAAACACTTCAAAAAAGTAGAGCCCTACTATTCGGAAGGTTTAAGAAAAAGTTATAGGTTTATGTTTTCAGTGAAAAAAACTCCATAATATTGTCGAAGTTACGCATTTTGTGATCACTTCTACACCGAAAAGGCATCTTTGAAGTGTCGGTTATTTTGGAAAAAGCGAAGAAGCAAAAACGATTCAATCACATTTCGTTAAATTATCTTGGATAAGATAAATATCTTGGGTACAAAAAAAAACTAAAATAAGCGATGGACCCTGTACTGATTTTTATTATATTATTGTAAGGCTAACAAAAATTTTACATTCGTAAAAAAATGCTACATGGTTTTATTCGGGAAATATTAAACAGCATTTTTCTGAAAAAACAATTTACCCTCAAGTGCCGTTTCGTTTTCCGGTATACCAAATAAGAGCCCGGTTTTGCTCCTGTCGTTTGTTCCGTGGGCACATTTGATAGGATAAATTGAAGTCGAAATATCAATTTTCTTTGAAATTCATATTAAATTGCACATCTCCATGCTAAACCGCTCTCCTGTACGTTTACCAAAACAAAACATGGGCAATGTGAAACGACAGTCATCTCAGACGATTTTCTCTGCATAGATACAATGAAAAATACAACCAATAAACCAAAACAAAATTATTGTAACTGGCTTCGCCGGATATTCAACAATGTCGTTCATTTATTCCTCTTTCAAGAAAACAAAATCATAATTCAAATTGATGTATTTAATAGAAAATATAATATTCGTGAAATCCAATCCATTTTTATTTTAAACTATCTGAGGTCCCCGGCGTTGCCCGGGCTTTACGTTGAGTTTTTCAAAATCATAAATTGACGGTAATTTTTATTTCATTTTGAACGTCATTTGCGCAAAAATTTATGAAGAAATTCGAAATACTGCTTTATGGACATAGAATAAAGGATGGCGATAGTTTTTTTAAATTTTAAGTAGACAGTTACCTTCCTCTTGTTTTGAAGGTCAAGTGTGCAAAGTTTCAACAATCTCAGAATAAAACAGTACATTATTAAAAATATCGGAACGAAAACAACTGATAAATTATATTTTCCAAAACTTTCATTTTCAGCCCCTGTTTTCGCATCCCTCTCCGCCGGAAGCGTTTACCTATCTGCGGGTAAAACTGTAAACGGTATCAACCCCGACAACATTGTGACGAGAGGCTTTGCGGAAATCATCTTGGGTACCAAAACCTTTGACAGCCTCGCTACTGTAAACCTGGTTACTGACAGATTGGGCAAGGTAAAAGTGTTAAACTGTTTTGTGCTGGATGATTTTACCGTGTGTAAATTCTGACATAACGCTTGAACAACCTGTTTAATAATTAAATTATGTATATCACGAACATTTTCAAGGCTCTCCCACAATTAATTTGCTTTCCCTTTCTTGCATCACGCCTTCATATTAGCATACTTGCTAAAAAATATTATTCATGAACATAAAACCAAAAATGTTAATGTTCTCTTCTCACTAAAAGATCCTGTGCTGAGGCGAACTAGGTGTTGTATAGACGGTTTTCAGCAACGTGTACATTTCAACTACATAGTTTGGTTAGGGTTTTTCAATAACTTCTGTGACAATGTTTTTAAAATAATTTATTTAGCCATTTATTTTTCTGATAATTTATTTAGCCAAGATTTGATTTTTTTTTACATTAGCTCCACAAAGGAGGCCCTGTGTCCCTCAAAAAATCCCTAGGGACCTATGTCATCTATGGGGATGCTGTGTGGAGGTCTTTTTGGGAAAGGAATGAAAGGAAATTCCGGGAATGATAAAGGTATGAGGTGTGGGTGGGAATCTGGGAGTTAATGTGTCCAAGAGTTACAGACTTATGAATCCATAGCTCTCACTGCGGTGCAAGGTGATGGGTCGGGAGAGTCTAGCTGGAGAAGCCTAAGTTAGGTCTCGCTTAATCAATCTCTCGCGATGCGGCCCGCCACGCAGAAGGAGGGCAAACGCATTGGTCGCCAAGACCTAACCCGCCTTCCAAATTGATGGTTTTTAAGTGGCTATTTTTTAGTTTTAATTTGGTTGAAATTGGTCGGGAGTTTTTTTTTCTTTACAGTCAAAAATATAAAGCTTCTTTGTTCAAAATATTAAATTACGCTATTGTTATATGTTGGACATCACTTGCGATTATTATATTTTTATCTAATTAAATGAAGACAATATTAGCGAAACTCAATCGAAAATCTGGAAACAGAAAAATCAGAAAAAGATGTTGGCACCTTCCACTGCGCCAAGGAATCGATATCCGATTCGGCCATTTTTACCTATACCATACTTCGACTAAGAACCATCAACATCATCTTCATTTTCTTAAGTTATAAATTTAAGTATATTTTTAACTACGATCTCTCTCTAAAATGTATCTTACGACAAAGTCAGAAATAATAAAGTTGTATTTTAAAACAGTTACAAACGTTTCCTATGAGTCATCCACATTAAATAATAAATTAAACAAGTCTTAGGTGTATTCAGCTTGTCTATTTACTTAGCTCTGGTTTAAGCCACTACTTTTGGTGCGTGAGATATAAGCCAACACACATATTTTTTTTTAACAATGAAATCAAAATTTCCATGTTGTAAAACGACCATCTTTATAAAAACACAAAACTAAAACTTTAAATGGCATAAAGCCATATTTTGAAGTAAGTACTTAAGCAAAACAGAAAATATGATTAATCAAACAAATATGCGCAAATGATGAATTCATCACTGAATTGTTCTAAAGTCTAGGAGTCTAAACTTAAATGCCCTGTTTGTTGAAATGTTTGTTCATTTGTCCCACCCCCGCCCTACCTTGAGCCGCCCCACCCTGGCCGGGGCGTCCGGGGGCGGTAGGGCGGTAGGGCGGTAAGTGCCGCTCGAATCGTATTGTTCCAAACTTTAAACAAAGACGTAAAAGTGACAACGCCGCCACAGCTAAACGAATCAGCCTTCCGATTGAACGAATCGACACAATAAAGATATCCAACAGATTAATTCTATCGGATTTGATAATTTATTACGATTTTATCTATCTGCCAGAGAGAGATCTTTTTAGAAAATAAAATGAATTAGTTTTTTTCCTTACATTTTTTTTTATTTAACATAAGAGCTCCATTCGCCCTGAGGCAATAGATCTATAGTTTTGTTGTATTGTAATTTACAAATATCATTAAAAACATTAATGTATCATAAAACTCGAATTAAACAGATCTTGAATCATCGTCCTAATTAAACACCACCAAAAAGAAAAAGTAATATATTTAAAATAGCAGAAAGTAAAGATATTCGATTAGTCAGTTTCCTTTAGTTCAATAGTCAGTTTCATTTCTAACCTTTTTTTCTATTCCCTCCCCCCACTTGTTTGAGCTTTACAGTTTTATTAAAATCTGATATGCCATAGTCTACTGGTTCTAGGCAGTAAGGACTCTTGTGAGGCATTACTTAAAAAAAGAGTCTAATGGGCTGACACCAAACATGGATGTCACCAAGCCAACTTTAATTAAATATTTAAATATTTTGAAAAACCAAAAAACTGCACGCGTTCCATAAAAACCATAAAAAATATAAACGATGCACCCAAGTTTTGAACTCTGGCTTTCGGCTGGTTTCATGCCAACTCAGAATGAAGTCAACTCAACACCTCTTTGAAAAGTTATTAAAAGCTATGAAAAAAATCATTTAAAAATAGCCATTGACCCTAACCTTACGTAACCTATTTAACCATTTTTTAAATATTTTTTTATCATCGCTTTTAATTACTTTTCTGAGGGGGTTCTGAGTTGCTTTCATTCTGAGTTGGCTTTCGGCTATACAGGTGACTTCTTTAACCTCGGCTACATTCAGAACCGTAATATTCCTAAAAAGCTTTAAAATATTGATTTCCGCTATGGACAATGGGTACTGATTTGTTTATTACATTACTACAAAATATATTTATTTTTGTAAAATAAAATTATCAACATTTATAGCGAAAACATAATACGCAGAAAAAATATTATTTTTGCCAGCATATTTCATAAAATCTGTACGTTCATAGAGAAAACAGGAAGCAGTTTGCTCACAATATGAATACTACACCTTTTATGCCATTGTTATTTGACCCTAGGTTTATTTTTAGGAAAAACTCACCCCGTGGATAGAACGAGCCATAAATTTTGAAACTCCGACAAAGAATCTAAAAGCCATAAGTAATGTTACTATTGTAAATCTCACTGCGAAGAAAATCAATGGATTTGATGTTGCTGAATTAATGGATTCCACGTTCCAACTCGGAATTCATTCCGAAGTTAAAGGTAATAATAGTAGTTATAACTGGACAATACATCCAAATTGATCGAACCGAATAAATTTTCTAAAGCACCGATGGTACCACCTTACCTGTATAAATACAAAACTACAAAATTTCTCAACGACAATGAAAAGGATAATTGCTTCAATAAATAGGATTGAGTGTTTATGGTAGGAGAAAGTTAGTTATTGAAGTAGATTGGTTTGAATGTAGGTACAACATAAACCGGTGAATAGAATTTTGATAGATTGGACCCGCAAAACGAGGTTAATAAAGATTTTGTTGGTGGTTGCTTTGTGTAGTCTTTATAGGTTTAAGGGTTGATTTGGTTAGATTGTGAAACTTTAATTTTTTTATTTAAATGTTGGCATAATTTTATTAATTTATTTAAACGCCATGAAAAAGATTTTATATTCGAGGGGTTCGTGAGATTGCACAGTGGTACACAGGAGGGTATCAGTATTAAATAACAAAATAAGAATGTACCTTAAACAAAGTGTGTATGATAGAAGCTAGTATTTAGGTATATTCTGTGTTACTAAACTATTGATACTATACTAAAAAAAGAATATGAACTCTTAAGGTATAGAATGTTATATAATAACAGAGAACATTTTATGCAGAATAAAAATATGTAAATAAAGGTGACTTGTTGGAAAAGTTAATTAAACATCAATTATACTAGTATCTATTCATAATTCATATTTCTCTTTTTTTTTAATTTATACTGATTTATTTTTGAGTTAATTTGCCGTGTTGCGCTACCTCCTTCTTTAGCCAATGTTAATAGTACATTAGTACAATATGTTTTTAAATGGTTTTCTGCATTTAGTTTTGGTGTAACCGTCAATTCCCGGGTATCAATAACTATTGAGCTTAGCCCCTTCTTCTTTTTTAATATTAATTAGATTTTTGTTAATTTCAATGGCCTCCATGCATTTTGAGTCTTCTCAGGAATTCTGGAACAATTCCAAAGTATTTGATGGTTTTAATTAAATGCTTAATTCAACCAAGTTTTCCGTTTCGTTCTGACGATGACAAGGTTTTTCTAAAACCAAACTAAAGTTTGAATGAATATGATTATAAGGACTGTGTTTTATTTTGCATTATTTAAAAAACATGACAATGCACTGTGTTAATAGCATAAAATATTTATTTTAAGAAAAGACAAACAACTTTGTTTACATCACTTTTATTTGTACACAATCTACATGTTTCGTGAACGATGTTCACATCATCAGGATCAAAGGTATACTAAACTTAAAAATTAAACATAGCTCACATATGGGACGAAGGGGTAGGAGGAAGGGGAAGGGGTAAGATTGAGGGGACAATTGGGATTTCAAAGTCATTAGCAGGGAAAGACCGGTTAAGTGGGAAATGGTTCAAAAGAGGGTTTATAAAAATATGTTGCTTATTAATTAAGTCTGCTTTATTATTTAAATTTTTCCTAATGTCTAAAATCTCTTAATTATATATCTGTGATGCCTAATAACCCGTATGTAATATTTTAAGTCCATGGTTTTTGTCAAAATTATGATATTAACGTTAAAATGGGCATCAAATGAAACCGTTATTATCTTTCTTTCAATCTTGTTTTCACATCTTTCTTCACGAAATGATACAGCTCACCTTGTCCTTTGTTTAATTTGTGACTGGACAGGGTTGAAGTACATTTTTTTACCAAATCCCCTATGGCGTTTTGATGCATTAATTGGTCTTATTGTTCACACTAGTTTATTTGTGTTTTCAGGAAATCTCCGATTTTTATCTGATCTCGACGTCGACAGTCTGAAGGCAGAGTCTCTGCAGGGTAAGGCAGTCGATAGGTTCCTGACTAAGACTACAGAGCAGATCGTTGCCTCTGATCTGACTTTCAAAAATATCCTCGTTGGAGAACTAGATGCCGATAAAGTCAATGGAATAGATCTTGGAAAGGATGTGGCACTGGTCGGGAAGCATAATGCCATAAAAAGTTAGTTAAACTTTGCACATACTATGTTATTATTAAACGTTCTGAAAAAAATAGGCATTTAAAAAAACTTGTCTATTGCAAGGAAATCGTAGTAATTATTTAGCTTGTTATTAGATATCAATATTAATAAGATGTAGACATCTGTATGTACAAATTTTTGATCGGTCAATCGATGTATTTAGATTTGTAGATATGCAGACTAACAGCCTTACTAAAAAAAATCCGTGAAAATTTTATTTAATTGATAAACGAGCGTGTGTATTAAAACATTAATAATTAAAAAAATTGTTCGTGGAAAGAAATACACATTGTTTACACAGCCTGAGAGGGTAGTTTATTTCATACGAGTGTGTACGACTGTTTTGTTAATGATTTCTGAACGAATTTTTCGAAAGTATTTTGAATGTTTTATATATTTCTTATTTCGTAAAAACCAATACCATTTATAAAAACTTGATAAAATTACCTTTTATATTTGTGTATTTGAAATATACTTTAGTAATAAAAAATTGCCTTATTTTAAGATTCAAACACAGAAAAAATGGAAAAAATATTCTTACCAGAACATTTTTGTTCAAGATGTAGATAAATTTATAAAACAAGGTCCTTTTATGTAATACATTCGGAAGGAAATTGTCACCTCACCTTTTCCTCGTGCATATAATAAAAAAAATAATAAATAATTTCGAAGTTTTCTTTAATGCCGAAAAAATAACAATAAAAATAAACCGACATTTACAACAAATTTCTTGCATCTCTAAAGACATAAGTTGATAAGTTTACCAACACATGTATTAGATATTAATATTATAAAAATCATAACTTTTAAGATATTCTCATAAAATAAAGATCCTAAAATGTAAATTTGATTTTTTGTGTAATCTATAAAACAATTTTCTAACAGTTCAACTTTCAAAGAACGATTATTTTGCTAATAACTTGACTAAAACTAATGAAAAACCACAAGAAACACGGTAAATATAATAATTATATAAATAGAAGAGTGAATTGGTCAGTATAATAGAAATGATTAAGTAAAATCACAATATTTAGTAACATCCCGCCGTAAATATAGGTACCAACCTGTTTTTTCAGCGCCAATAATGCCCCTGGTGGAAAAAAATTAAAACATCTATTTTTACCAAGTAAATTATGACCATATACAACGTTGCCAGATGTAAAATACATTCAATGCATTTTTACAGCGTCGCCGCGGAAGAAAGCATATTAGTAATAGATCGTGTTTTAGTGTATACTGGGTTTATTTATGTTGTTGCAACAACACAGGTTATCGGCCGTGAAAGGTTTTTTTTAGTAAGGCTGTAAGTAATTAATGTTCAAATATAACAACACCTTTTCTGTACACTACATACATTACACATTACCCGCAGAGAACGATAATTGGCGAGTTTTGAAAGCAATTCTTTGAAAGAAATACACAGAAACAATTCCAATTTGCATAAAAGTAGAGAAAGAAAATATTTTCTACGGGCTATCTTTGAAACGAGAATTTCGGTAACTATTCGTACTATATAACTTTTCTCGAATATGGCCTTGAGAGCAGTCAATATTTGAGTATCGACATGAATTTCCATTCAAAGTTTAATGTACAAGATTCCTAGAAACGCGTGTTGAATTATATCACATAATTTAACGTTGCAAACTGAACAACCGCGGTATTTATGAAACGTATCTACATTGTACTATGTAAAACCGCCCATCAAAGCTCTTCAAGCTTTCGTCCCATTTAGCGGATGATGTAAGTAGTTATTATCCAGTTATCCACTCCCATCTTGGTAAGCTTCAAATGCACTATCATTAAGTACCGATAATAATTATTGTAACACAAAGCAAGACATAGATGAAGATTCATGTATATCTATTATTTAAAGTTGTACACAAAGCCTATTTTGTGTTTACTAGCGGGTTTATGATTGAGATTGCTTAGGCATAGAGAATAAAAATTAGCGTGTGTGTTTTTGCTGAGGGATATTATTTGCTTGTAACGATCTGTCATTTTATGCTTATATGTACATGACGCGGTAAGTTTAAGGACATAAAGAAAAGAAATATTCAAGCAAAATAGTTTTTGAAATTTTCTATTTTAGTAATTTGTACATTTAAGTTTACAAATTTCTAATTAATTATAATATTTTATAACGCAAGCTAAATTTTTTCTAATTTTATGTAGCTCCCACAATACATCTTCAACTTTTCAATTGGTGTGGACTTTAAAGTTTCTGGTAGCGTGTTATACATATCTTCATTCCTTTGTACAGTAAACTGTTCTACGGATTCGCTTTATCCTTTTTTGTAGTCTGATTTCGTGACACATCCTTGTGTTATGTCTGTGAATGTCCTTGTTATAGAAGTATTTTGGTAACAGGTTGTTTACTATTTTGTGTATAAATATCATCGTGTCCATGGTCAGCATCTATTTCACGGTTAGCAAATTAAGTTCATTTAACGTTTTATTTACTTTTGAAAATCTATTTCGTCGAAGCATTATTCTCATTGCCCCGTTTTGGAGAACTTGTAACTTATTTTGTTCTCGTTCGTTAAACGGGAAAAGGATATTTGAGCAGTAGCTCAACAATAATGCGGAGCAATAATTGAATAGAGAACTCCAGTCCAATTTTTTTTTATGAATATTGTCCTTCTAACTTAACTAACGGCATTTTTATTTTTATTTTTAGAGTTAGTTTTAAAAGTTAAAAAAATTGCCAAAGTTTTAATTTTTAAGATCCCCCGAAAACCACCATATGTATGGTTAATCGTGTGACGTCATCACTCCTGAAAAGTTACTATAGGATCGGGAAATCAGCTGATCAACTGCCGCCATTTTGAATTTCGTTGTTCGAAGTATTCTCCCTAAAAGTAGCATTGCTATTTTTTTAGGCCATTATTTAGGCCTAAATGTTTCAATAAACACAACAACTAAATATTTATAAACAATATGTAAATAAACGAATAAATTAATATGATGGCTTGTGTCATACCTACATACCCATACAATGACTTTACGGTGACGTCACGAGACGACGAACAGTGACGTCACCACTAAACATTTCAACAATGCCAACTTGACGGCGTGTTTTTACGACCCCATTAACATTGGACATTTTAATATTTTTTTAAAAACTCTCCGTTTAATATTATTAAATAAAACGTATATATTGATAATCAGCGTTTATTGGTCTATATGAACATATTTTTTTAAAGCCATAATATTTTTCACTGGAATTCCTTATTGTAAATGGTGACTCCAGTTTTTTTTTTAATTTTTGTCGAATTCTTCACAAAAAATAGTTCATTAACCTATTGCGGAGAAGGTGATCAAACGATGTAAAAATAATGCGCCTGCAATTATCGAAATAACTAAATAATCCACCGGCAATGCTACAAATTTGCATAGTAACGTTTAAATTTAGACCTACTATTCAACTTGGAAAGTTTTTTTTTGTTTTATTTCTTTTAGCATCTCAACAAAAACTAAATTATTATTTTTATTTTTTTAATGTTTGGAATAACTTAATGAATATAACCTCAAATTGTAATCTTTAATCATTTCGTGGGTTCAATTCCTAGAAGTGACATTATCTTTTTCTTAGATTTTGTTTCATATTTTCGTTTGAGAGTCGCTAATATTGTCTTCAATGATTATATATTTATAAATTATTTAGAAAATATAAAATTATTATAAATTTTGATCCATCCAGTCTACAACTACTTAAGCAAGTGCCTTTATTTTTAAGGGCTGACAATTTGAATGGAAATACAGTCTAAGGATGAGTGAGAGCCGCCGATAGCAGAAAATATTTTTTAAATGAGAAAGGCCAAAGCTGAATGCCATAAGGCACATAAAAAAGAAAAAAGCAGAAGCTCTCAAAATACTAATAATACTAGTAATAATAATAATACTGAAACGGTCAATCGTTTTTAAATTTTCCAGCACCAACTACATTATTCAACTTGGACGTCAGTAACGACCTGTTGCTGAACTGTGGCTCGGACAACCAAAGTTTCTGCAACATAGTGGCCACGCGTGCAGAGGACTTGTTGCAGATTTACAACGGACCCGTCACCATCCAAGGGTCGGTCTCCGTGCCCGACCTCAAATTTGGACGAAACGCTAAACTAAATGTCGGCGGGGAAGAGTTTCATACTGAAGTGCAGAGGTTGTTCTGGATGAACGAAAAAAGTCAGGTAAGAATTTAAGATAACAAAAAAATTTTAATATTGGAATTTATAAATGTTAAGTGACGAAAAATAATGCCACAACGTAACAGAAAACTACTGAATTTTCTGTACCTCGCCTGTTCGCTATTTCCGTACGTTTATTCAAAACCCAACATATGTATACGGTTGACATTTGTCAAATGAGAACGGGTCGCTTCTT
The DNA here is from genome assembly GCA_929108145.2 of Limnephilus rhombicus. Lineage (NCBI taxonomy): Eukaryota > Metazoa > Arthropoda > Insecta > Trichoptera > Limnephilidae > Limnephilus > Limnephilus rhombicus. The sequence goes on along the minus strand of OV815277.1, from coordinate 27,933,434 downwards.
CGGCTCATTCTTGTGTTTAACAGCTCGGCTGTGGAACGATTTGCCGGGCTCTGTGTTTCCTCCTTCCAACAACATGGGTCTCTTCAATACCAATGTTCATTCCTTCCTCTCCTCAAAAAGACCCTCCATACAGCATACCAGATGACGTAGACCCTGAGGGAAATTATTTTCGTCAGGGCCTCCTGTGTGGAGTTAATGTAAAAAAAAACGCGCCGCTCAAGAAATTAGCACGCCTTCAGTGCCCTAGTATCTGTTATCCTTCTGACAATCGTTAAAGTACATAATATTATTTATTTAATTATAAAAATGGTTCCATGCCAACTCAGAATGAAACCAACTCGGAACCACCTCAGAAAGGTCATTAAAAGCTATGAAAAAATAATTTTAAAACAGCTGGTAAACCTAACCTAACTTAACCTATTAAACAAATTTTTTAATTATTTTTTTATCATCACTCTTAATGACCTTTCTGATGTGGTTCTGAGTTGGTTTCATTCTGAGTTGGCCGGTCACCTAAAAAATATCAGTAATATGATTGTATCAGTTATATTATTGGAAATAATGTAAATATAAAAATCTTCAAAAAGTTCAATAATGCCTTCAAAGGATGAAACAATTTGTCATATCACGCGTAATAATTGCAAATAATAATCCCAGCAGAAATTGTTCACAAACAAACTTGTTTTTAAATTGAATAATAACATTATTGCACGGACATATGTCTATGCATTATTGAATATATAAAACCAAAAAAAAAATTAGGAGTTCTACTAAGCAAACTCGATAACAATAAATAATTTTAATATTAATTATTATTTTTTAATTTATAAACTTACGTCTAGACAAGATTTTTATGCATAGCACAAAGGGTAACAATTATTACAAGCAATAATTGTCAGCCTGAAACACTCATTTACATTGAAAAATCTTCCGAGAAAAGATACTTGCCGCCAATTTTAATATTAGTACAAATCTACAAAATATCTGGAATTCATAAGTTTCGAAAGATACAAATTATTAGATACTATTTATTTGAAATTTGCTCCATATTTAATGTGTTTTCGCTAAGAGGAACAGCAGAGCGGTCTTTTCATACAAAACTTAAATTTGGATTTTAAGCCGAATTACCCAACCAAACTGAATAGTAATTATTGGGTTTGTACAACTATTGTACACATCACTTTTTTAATCAAAATTATCAAGGTTTTTCGATACAAACGGTTCCTTCGTCAGGATAATACGAAAATTATTATTATTAATTATTTTTTAATCAAAATGTAAAGCTAATATCTCTAGGGATATGTGCTACATTCTTAATTTGTTTTCTAAATTATAAAATACAGGCCATTACAAAATTCGATTTTTCATGATTTTAAGGGGGAAGTTTGCCAATCATTTATGAGTTATTGATAATTATTTTTTAAAAAATCATTTTACTGTAGAAATATAAAATAAGATTAAAAACAGCATTTTCCGGGGTGTACATCCTATTTATAAAAGACAAACAGAGATTCGTCATTTATAAATTAAAATTGTATATGCCACTTTACATATATTTTTTTTGTCATTATATAAAACACAGTATGAAGGGCTAACATATTTCGTTCATAATTTTAATAAATTCATAAAAAATTGCCAAATTTGCTTCTAAAATCGTGAAAATTTCAATTTTTTAATGGGCTTTATATCATAATTTAAAACGTACTCGTAAGTTTTGTGTTTCCTCTTCACCTCCGCCCCAATACCCTGAGGGTATTATAATAGTTAATTGATTCTACATATTTTTTTTAACTTTTAGGTTATTCCGCAAGATGTTGTCTTTACCAAAGGCGTCTCAGCTCCTCAAGTTATTGCCCAGCGACTTAACGATCTTCCGGTGGATGAAATTCTATCGTCAACTTCTGGGACCAACGACAACGTTTCACTGCATTTTGAGGACGCTGTATTTCAGAGAGATGTCAATATCTTCGGAGGAGGTGACTGCATCATGATTGGAGAGATGGATAGATCAGCTATTAAAAAGACAGGAAGGTAATTACGAAATAAATCATAAGTTAATCAATGACAATCAGTATCGGAAGGTCATTTGGGACAAAAAATTTCAAAAAGGATCAAACTTGTCATCAGCAAATAAACCTGAAAACCAAAGCAAGACGACTCTTTCCTGAGTCTATGCTTATAAAATGCTTCTTTCACATTTCAAAATACAAAAAAAAATTGTCAAAAAAATAGAAAAAAATTCTGAATAGGGACACCCTAATCACCCAGCGGTATGAAATATACTTTACGACCTATTCTCATACCTACCAAATTTACACATAAAAAATTTATAAAAATCGTTTCGGAGGAGTGCGAACACACAAAACACCGTGACACATGATTTTTTTGTATTTACAAAAATTCGTTTTCGGTTTCATCAGAGGTACACATATTTTTGTATTCTCTTTTAAAATACTGTGAATACACATATAACTCATTTTCTAAATTTAAACAACTTCTAAATTTCATATGAATAAAATTAAAGCATTATTAACTAACAACGGCTCCACCCCTACCACAATAAAACATTGTTCTAAACTGTCAAATTAGTATAAGCTTTCCCTGACGAAGGAACGTTTGTTCCGAAACCGGTCGGATTTGCACATCATATAAGTGGTTTATACAAAGTTGTATTGTTTCATTTTTCTATAATGGATAACCACAGAGTAATAGCTACATTCAAAAATATAAAATTAAAGCGTTTTGAATAGTTATCATTTTTATAAAAGCAGTAAATTTTGATATTTTTCTTCATCATTAACTCAAACCCCGACTTTTTGACGGATCGCTGTCTTTATGAGGTTCTTTTAAGGGTTGCGATATGTTATCCTGACACTACTACAAATTTATATTCCACACATTTCCAAATTCCGATGGACTCTAGTCTCTTTTCACCCTTCCCCTGCCAGATCCATGCATCACTGTCACAAATTACAAAAATGTGTTGTAGAACTAAATCGTGAACTGCCACAAATTTTCTTTGACAGCTTTTAAGTAATTTGTTCTAAACCTTGGAAATTGTAATAAGATACTTTTTCCAGCAAAGCTACTTGAAAATAAAATTCTTCGAGAGGTTTTAAGCGTGCGAGAATTAAATTGGCCTTGAATTTTTAACTTGTTTTGTTGGCTTCCTGTGGTGTTTTTCCACTACGAGGACATTGGACGTGACAGCTACTTTCGCAAGCACTGTAGCGAACCTTTTTTACATAATTATAACGGCAATCTTAAGAGACTTTTTTTTCTCAAACGTCGTATTATGATCATAATTATATTGTTGGCAGTAGAATCAATGACGTTAAATTACATCTAGACTTGTTATTGTCTTAGAAAATTAAGACAAAATGTGTCCATTTTTAATTCAAACGTTATTCATATTTGACAAAGATGTGTTTATGGACGAAATAAATGTACGACCGGGCGTTGATTTCGTGATTAAAAGTTGCGTCGAATAGTACATTCTACATCACGAGTTCGAATGAGACGACCCTACGCTTACTCGCTTACACTAATCGCAGTAATGGCACGATCACTATATATGCGCGACACGTACTGTCACGAGTATAAGTAAGCTTCTTTTGCGGGCCATTTTAAGGCGCCGCATCCCCGCTCAAAAAGAAGAAGATGAAGAAATATGTAATGACGAATGTTGGACAGAGCGCGTTAATATTTTAAATGATAAAATTGAAGCGAAAATTGTGAAAATGTTTAATAAAACACGACACCTTTAAAATAAAGCAAAAATCTTTTCTGTAAGTATCGTTTATAGAAAAATTGAGAATTTTTTCACAACCATAACTTGTACAATAAGTGGAATGAACGTGTTTATAATAATGTTCGGAGCATTCTTTGCCTTTTTTTTCTATCAAGGAAATTTCATATAATTTGCGTTTCAGCGTGAAACGCGTCTAGATAAAATCTTCAAAAATAACATTTTTTTTTAAGAGCTTAAGGAAGATGTGTTAGAAATCAGTAGAAATTTGGGTGGCGGCGGCTTAAGGGCTCTAAATTTTAATTTTATTGAGTAGAGTAACATATACTGCAAACTTTTTTCCAAACTTCCGTTTGTTTATTATATCCTTTCGCGTCAATTTTTTTTATTTTGTGGTTTCAAAAAGCTAACTGACAATCGTTTTTTTCCGAAAAGGTAGGCTTAATTAGGACGTAGGATGAGCCGCTAAACAATTCTGTCTTGAATCTCAATTCTTGCTTCATTCACATTCATACATGAACTCGTACTTACTCCTCTATTAATACGATCAGACTTTTTATATAAGTACTTGATTTTATTGATCGCCCCATGTCTTCCAACGGCGCGTCCCAACACCTTTTTCTATGCATTAAAGTCGTTTGAAATATTCTCGTTATTTCTCGTCTCGTTTGTTAATCCATTTCCTATAAAGATAACCTAATTTAATGAATAATGATATAAAGAATAGTTTTCTCGGTTTACCCGCGTAACGTAGTCCTTAAAACGACTTTTTTAATTCTTGACGTTTCGGACATATCTCACTGTCCATCTTCAGAGGCCTTATGTATTGAGTTTTGTCTCAAACTGATCGCTTTCGCATGTGTGTTCGGTCCAGAAATCAAAACCTAAGTAATCAAAACGACCCGTGAAAACCTTAACCATAACAAATATATTTTAAAAAATCACTATATCCTAAGTTATACGTAAAATCGGTCAGAAAAACGAGTGTAGAAATTCGTGAAAGGGCGAATTGTGGTAACCACCCAAATACACACCAAGAATTTAATCCCAACAATATATTCCTTTAATAATTACTTGAACTCCCACTTGATTTAAATAGAAAGATTTAACCCCCCCCCCCCCCATACTGCCTACAGAATCTAGATCTAATATTAAATTCACGTTTTATCATTAAATTTGTAATATCTTCAAGAATTTTTGCAATTCAAAATGCGAAACCTAAATATTGACAAGTTCCAAATTCTGTCCCCTAATAGAGTTGTGGGCTGAATAAATAAATACTATTATGATACCGCCCACGTTCCAAACGAGTGGAAACACTGGAAAATATATAAAATATTTCCGAAGTCGAAAACTTCTTCAGTGAACACAGTTTAATGTTTCTCAACATTTTAATTTTTAAACTGACTAGGACAAGCCTGTATCGAGGATAATAATTTTAGAAAGTTGCAGGTGTACATTCACACATGAAATGCATGACCAATACGAGTATTTTACATGGTTAAAATTTTTCATGAGAAAAAGTTGTTTTAATGACGAGTTATGATGAATATGAATGTGAACGAGGCAAGGAGTGTGTGCTAAGTTCTCTCTGCCTACCCTACAAGCAACGGCTTGATTTAGTTAGTTGAGTTTGAGTATTTAGACAGAACAATTCAATAGAACTTTCAATAGACAATTCAATAGAACTTTCCTTTCAAGAGCATGTTTTTTACATTAACTCCATACAGGAGGCCCTGAGGAAAATACTCAGGGCCTATGTCATTTTGGGGAGGCAGTGTGAACGGTATTTTGAGGAAAGGAAGGAGATGAAGTTCCGGGATGGAAAAAGATATGAGCGGTTAGGAATCTGGGGGTTAGTGTCCCCAGGAGGGACGGAAGTAAGAATCTATCCCTCCCACTGCGGTGTAAGGCGATGTTCCGAGAGAGTCCTGCTGGAGAGGTCAAACGGTCTCCCTCAACCAGTCTCTCCCGATCCGGCCAGCCACACAGGTGGGCATATGCATCCACCATCAAGTCCCAGAAAAACCTCGCCCCATGAACCCGGGCACCCCCTGCTAAGTCACCAAATGCAGCGAACCACTTCTGATGACCTACGTCAGGTCAGGTTGGTTATCCAAAAAAAGGTCTCTTCCCGAAGTGAAAATAATAAGAACAATTAATTTTTTGTAGGAACTACGAAAGTTGGGGTTTTCTTTTGTCAAATTTATTTGTAATACAAAAAATAATACCTATTTTGAACCCATTTAATCTTTCCTACAATAAAATATGTATTTCTTAATGTTACGCCCTGTATATTTCGGCTGTAGCGTTTTGTTAGTCAATGAAACATTTATCAAACATCCGGTTTCCGGTTCTATTACGATTTTATTACGTTTTTTTGTACAAAATCTCCGTCACCATTCACATCTTTCTGAAAGCTACATAAATAAGACGACATTTTTGTCGTGATATCACGTGAAAACATTTGAAAAATCGATTTTATTTTTGTGTGGGAGGTTTTGTGCGACTCAGTCCTCTACATAATAATGTGGGGTCAATATTTTTTGTTCGTATGATATAACAAAGTAAGGATTTTGGTTCATTGTGAGATAGTAGCCTTAAATATAAGTAATGGTTCCATTTTTAAATTTTATTTTATTTTACATTAACTCCACACTGGGAGGGTATTTTTAGGAAATGAAGTGGGTAGAGGAACCTCTGAGAAGGAAAGGGGTATTAGTGGTGGGTAGGAATCTGGGGGTCAGTGTGTCCAGGAGTGACGGACATATGAATCCATCCTTCCCACTGCGGTGTAAGGCGATGTTTTGAGAGAGGATGGCTGAAGAAGTCAAAGGGACTCCCTCAACCATTCTACCCCGATCCGGCCGCGTATTTCCAAAACCTATACCGGTTCAGTCGCTTTACATTTTCAATATCAAAATTTAAATATTCAGAAATAAAATTTGTAATTTCTAATATACACATTGGAAATTTTATTTTATCTAAATTTTAGAACAATTTTTGTTTTTGCAAAGTGATAAAAAATTATCAATATAGAGGTGTATTTACAATATATGGGAATAATATTAAAATTGTAATATTTAGAAATAAAATGATTAATTTCTAATATACACATCAGAAAGATTATTTTATATAGATTTAGAACAATTTTTATTTTTGCAATGTGATAAAAAATAACCAATATAGAGGTATATTTAAAATGTAATTTGTCGCTACCGCGACTGAATCGGTATGGGTTTTGAAAATACGCGATCCTGCCTGCAATGCAGCTGGTGGGCAGACGCATCCGCCAAGACCAGGACAAACCTACGTATCTATAGAAGAAAACATCATAAAATGAAAAAATCAGTGAAAACTTATTATGCAATTTATTTTGTAGTCAAAATTTTAATAAACTGATTATTTCATAAATAAAAATAAAAATTTAAAAAAACCTCACTCGATGAACCTAGGCACCCCTGCTAAGTCACCAATTGCAATGAACCACTTGGGATGGCCTATGGCAGAAGTGTTGGTCCAATAAATGGTTCCCGTTAATTAAACAAATGGTTTTCTAACAATAAATGGTTTACTTTGTAAACTGATTATTTTGTAAGTAAAAAAATAAAATTTAAAATTAAAAAAAACCTCACCCCATGAACTTAGGTACCCCTGCTAAGTCACCAAATGTAATGAACCACTTAGGATGGCCTATGGCAGAGGTATCCAATAAATGGTTCCCGGGGGGGCGGTACCCATACCAGTCTCCCAAATTGCAAAATAATATTTTTTTTAATATGTCAACTAATTCTGTGTATGTTTGCTGGTATGGATCCCAAACAGCAGAAGTCTATTCTAAAGGTGATCGTACAATGCAGCTGAATGCTGTTTGCATTATTTAAAGTTATTTTAATCCGTGCTGTTTTAAGAATAAGTATTAATTTTTATTCAATTGGAATGCTTGTTATTTCAGCTTTCGTGTCAAAGGAAAGAAAACATTCGCAGATCAATTGACAGTTCGATCACTTAGAACCGACATTATGAACGACATCGACATGCGAGACGTTGTTTTGAAACAAAACGAAGCAATGCATTTCACAGGTAAATTATTAATTAATGATGTTGACACGTCATGATCGACACACAAAGAAATACCGTGACCTATAACAGGCACCAAAATCAAAAAACGAAAAACAATGTAAAATAATAATGAATTAGATATTTTAAATATTTTAACAATAATATTATTACTTTTTCAATGTCAACATTTCAGTCGTTTCATGTTAAAAGTTTCTTTCTTTTAAGAATGAAAAGTCATACTATTAGAAGAACAACATTCTTGCCTAATTTTTATTTTTATTTATTTTTTTTTTTTATTTATTTAATAAATGTTTACATGATACATTGTTGGTATTTTTTGACTACCACACTAGGCTATTGCCCGTGTTGTGGTAGTCATATCCATCATATGTGGTAGTTGAATCCACTGTCTTGAATGTGTCGCTTGAAGAAAATCATTGAGTGTGACTATTGCATCCAAAAACTGCTTACAATTACAGCTTCAAATGCACTTTGTTGCATTTGCAATACGAAATGGTGTTTGCTGGAATTGGGTGATAATATGTTTAGGAAAAACAAGGTATGCAATGAAAAGGGATAACCAATCATTTACAACTGTATCTGTGTGAAAGAGCACATTTACGACACAACAACAGTATAGTTATGTGGTTCTATCGCGATGCGAATGAGTAGGTACATACTGGTATTATGCACGTCCGAGTTGGTCAAAGTCCTTCCATCACTTAAAACGAGATTGTGTATAAGAAAAATTAACTTTTCAAAACAAATGCACTCGAATTTTCACTATTTTTCTAGCCATTGTCCCAAATTTCAAATACTTTTCCAGCAATTTGAAGAGGTTAGGGAAAGGCAGGGGAACTGGACAAACGATATCCCGGTAGGAACTCGGCATATTCTCATTTCAAAACTAAACAATGTACAAATCACGCATATTTTATGAAGCTAATTAGTCATTACCAACTTGTCACGCAACAGTGGTGTTATTCGTCATTTTGTAATTTTAGTACCTTATGTATTATTCTGTTTCACAAAAATGACACAATATCTGTTACTAATGTATTATGGTTAATGTTATATTTTTCATATTTCTCTGTATTTTTGTGTTGTTTATCTTTGTTGTTTAGCATCTCTAAATAATGATAGTAAACCACAAGCTATGCATTTTTGACTGGATTGTTAACACTTAAGCACTTCACAATGAATAATATTATATTCATGTAAGAACGTATGCAATACTCTGTAAATATTCCAAATAATAAATATAGCCTTTTTAGCATGCTGTAATAGTTTTATTAGCATTAAAATTCCTACGCAGTTTGTTAAATTGTTTTTTTTTACTTTCCAGGAGAAATGAGACTCGAAAAGGTCAGACTCACGGGCGACCTTCAATCTTTCTGTGATGTGAAAGCTGAGGTCATTAATGATGTGGTTTGGAAGGATTTCATTAACAATGATGCGGCCAAAGTCAACCTACCCACAAAACTGCAATCTGTTACTTTTCATAGCCCTGTATATGGTAGGTACATAAAATAAAGAATAACGCAAGAGGTACCTTGTGAGCGTGTTACGTGATCCAATTTCAGCCTATATTTCCAATCAAACTGTGTTTGATGATTACGAAAGTCAAATGGGATAATGATGATTTAAAATTTCAGACACGTGTAAGAGAGGGTTCCATGACAGTTGATCCGCTGACAATACAATACGGGAAAATTCGGTATACCTAATTACACAAAACATAACTAAGTGACTCCGAAGAGATGTGCAAAGAGAATGTGCCACCGAATATCAAAAGTGTAACATATATTTTCATTGAAATGCATCAAGGAAAAATCTGCTTTTCTAAATAGTGTATACAAGCGCTAAGCATAAAAAAATCGAAACTGTTTATAAATTCGTTTGATATTCATACCAACTTATTTAAGTTGATTTTACGTTTGAAATTGGTAAATAATGTAGAAAAAATTATAATTTTATAGTAAATATCATTTCGGGGGCAATCGTCGGCGGATCAACTGCCTGGTTACTGTAAGAAAGACAGACCGCGTGCCAAACGATCTAGAACCAACATGAAGTAAATCAGTAGCACATTTGTTTCCATTTAAATTTGTACGGCTGGCCCTTCTATTTTTATATTCTTTATGGGCACAATTAGAATATACTTTTTTTTATAAGGAGCACGCAAAATGTTTCTTGTTATTTCACTATTTTTTAAACGAACATTTATCATGGTTGATATATATTTGAAATCCCGATGTTTACCTTTCCTGGGCTGTATACGAGTAAAAGAAGATTTTCCTGCTTAATATCGACTCTGAAAACACATGAGGAATCAACCCTCGGATTTTGAGACAGTAACTTATTCCTTTTAATATTTTGTGTAGCAATAACACGGGAAAAGAGAAGATGGTTTTCATATATTTAAACCTGGAAAAATAACAAAAATATTTACTTTTCATCTGGTCAGTCTGTAAAATTACGATATCCCGGATGAAATTACCTTATACCAAAAATCCTTCCCTCTAGGAAATGAATGTAGAAATCTACAGTAGGGGGAGTACGTATATTATCGGACAACGTATGGTATCGTACAAGTGTTATTCTCTTACTGGCGTATAGATATGGCGATTCAAATTAGTTTATAATATTGCCGCACTAATTCTGGATACCCGGTGTTTGTATGACTCTCGCCAAAGCCGGTTGTGTCGTTTTGTGCCCAAAAAACGAACTTTGACCACCGCATATTGTGTCCGCAGCATTATTCGAAGACAAATAAAAGGTACGTTATTAATTTAATTACATTTTTACATATAAGACGGTATACTACATTTCAGTGGCAATCAAATGACGATCTTATGTTTTAAAATTTGTGTCCCATACCAGGTAGGCGGTTATTTTGTTAACTCCACGTCTTTTGGTTAATATCGGACGTGGCTGTTACGGATGATATCGGACACACGAATAAATTATTATTTTTTTATTTATTTATTTAAATTAATAGGTATACCTACACCAAATGAAGTGTTTCGTATTTTTATACACCTTTTCATGAAAATATATTGTATTACGAAAGCAATTTACAAAGGGTTTGCTATTGTTGCTTTAAAAACATTATTTTCAAAATGTCAATATTTTTTTCATCCATTTTTCCAGATAATGCTGAGGTTAAAAAAAAAGTGGGCGCAGGGGCTCGGGGTGAATGGAAGGATTGCAACATCAAATCAGCAGTGGAATAAGTTTGTGACAATTTGAGAAGCTGTCTTATATTGCGATGTCCCTAAAAGTACACTTAGTGACAGGTTCACTTCTAAAAAGTTCAAAATTGTAAAGAATGAAACCAAAACACAAGTACCGGATACACCAATCAAAATAAAACAAGAAAAACTACCAGGATACAGTATATGCCAAAAAGATTTTCAAATGAGTATATCAAAAAAGAATCCGCCTAAACACAAAAAAAATAATGTTAACACCATCAATTATAAGAAAGCGGATAAACTAAAACTACATAAGGATTGTAACAAAAATGAAGTTTGAATTTTATCTGTAGAGAAAGCTTCGAAGAAGACTGGATTCAATGTCAAGGTTGTAACGGATAGGCTCATGAAAATTGTACCGGTCTTGAATCTTTCCAGCATTATAAATGTGAATTGTGCCAGGAATAATTTTTATTTTCAGTGTAACGTGTTATGTAAAGTTTGAACACGGTTTTCCCACTTTTTAAAAATCCTTTTTTTTATAAAAAAATATGAGTATTTTTTGTCCACTTTTGTGTCCGATACCACCTTTGATGTCCGATATTAGGCAATTCTTTCAAATAATTTGTTGCCCTTTTTCTTGTATTTCTCTTGCTTATATTTTTTTTTAAATAAAGATAGTGTCTTTATATGTGTGAAATCTTTTGTATTTAATCATTAGTAACCGTTTTATTATAAAACAAAAGAAATTACGGTGTTAAACCAAAGAGCTAATTTGTCCGATACCACCCGTCGAATTCCGATAATAAACGAAAATTTCGTAATTTTAAAATCTAAATTTTGGGAAACAGTGATGGTTAATGATTTTTAAAATTAGCATAGCATGTAGATCTGTCCTTTCCACTTATGATTAATTCATAAATCGTATATATTGAAGCAATAACAACAAAATACAATTGATCAACACTATGCGTCCGATAATATCCGTACTCCCCCTAAGTGATTCAATTTGTTCCTCATGTCATGGAGCACTAAACTGTTTTTTGCGACATTAAAACCACTTACTAAGGTACCCACGGGTTAGCGTTCTAGTTGCGTTGGTTTGTTGGGGAGTTTGAACTAATTTGTGTTCGGAGATTACAGTTTAAATATACATAGCAACCTATTTGTAGCAGCAAAACATTGAATTCTATTTGCCTTTTGCGCCGAGCCAGGTCCTAGTTTCATGTCCGTTTGAAAGTTACGAACAAAATGTGACCTTGTTAAGAAACATCTAATAACCAACTCGAGCAGGTTCATGAAACAGATAGACAAGCATTTCAACAGTTCAAATTGTATTAAAGGAAAGGTTTTGACGTGGTAGTTCTGTATAATTCACTATGTTGTACAGTAATATGATTTGGATTGAAATAAATTTACTGGCTATCCTACATTTTTATTCATCAGGTGTCAGCATCTTGGTTGAAATTCCACTCAGAAGACATCTATCCTAGTCATTGATGTAATAACTATAGATTAGCCTTCTCATACCTAATTTCAATCCAAAAGTAATAACACCTATGAGCAAACCCACCTAATTTCATAATACAACTAACCATCGAATTCCGTCGCAACTCTTGCGTGACGTGGTTGTTTTGCTAGGAAGAAATTAAACATTTTAAGTGTCACTTTTCTCGTTTCGTTACCTTGAATCCATATGCTATGTATATATTTTAAGTATTCGTATAACTGATTAAATCATCAATAATAAAGTCCGAGATATCACATACCTTAAATATTTCTAACTGCCTCAATTTTGTTTTTTAAAAATGATCTTCACAAAGCCAGTGATTCCGTTCCGTGGAATGATCTTCACTAACCTAGTGATTCTTGCGATCTTTTGATAAGCTTTAATTTGATAAGCTTTATAATACTTTATTTTTCATCTCTTAACAAGATTTAAAGCTCCCTTTTATATTGTTCTATAAACTTATTATTCTAAAAACTTATTGCAAAAACTTGTTGCTGCTATGTAATGTGTGGTTTGAGGGTGTGTGTATGAATGTAACGTATGTGTAAGCATTATGTTATCAATGTTGTATTTGTCTTTAATTAGTGATAGTAAAACACCTTGTCTAGATATACTTGGTCGAAGGTCCTAGTACACAAAATCCTTGTACTTATTTTCCAGAGTTGTCTCGACTGCGTCTTCTATCCATTTGCGCTGCAGACACTTTCATGGTACTATTTTCTTTGTCCATCTTCAGTTTGTATTTATAAAACCTGAATGTGTACCTGTCTATAAGTCTAGTACAAAAGCTCTCAAAATCCTTTCTGTTTTTCCTCCTTTGGGACATCTGCAACTACATCTTCCAACCACTTCGTCGTTAGAAATTTTAGATGTGCATGTGCAAACCATCAAATTCTCACTCTTTAAACTTATTGCACGCTAAAACTAGGCGGATCAGTTTTTTTGATATTATCAAGCAAGTAGGATTCGGTTTGCTCGGGTATTTGTGGTCTGTTCCATGATGGTTTCTTTAGGAATACTCTTCCCATGTACAAAATTTAAAAACGAATTATTTATTTCACTTTTTTAGCTAACACAGTCACCGTTGAAAGTGGTCCGCTCTCCAACATGAGTACAATGATAAACAATTCTCCGAAAAACATTGACGTGACTGTCAGTGGTTCAACATCATTGCAAGACATCTCAGAGGTCCGAGTGGTAAATGATATAAACTTCCAATCTTATGCTGACATTGTGGTAAGGAAGTCAAATCCTGGCTACGTCAGAGGGCACAAGACCTTTAAAGGTCAAGTCAAGGTCAACAAGAACTTCGATGGAAGAAAACTAAATGATTTCCCGTTAGAGAAATTGATGAATGAGGCATTGACTAAGTCCGAAGACCAAATTGTCGGTGGAAGACATATTTTTGGCGATTTATTCACAGGTAAGTTTTAATTCACTAAGTCTGAATAGTACAAAAATCGCTGAAGTGCACGCCTGTGCACCGGCTCATATAATCTTCTATGCTTATATTCATTTTTTAATGTAAATACCGCACAAGATTCCCAACTGCTCCCACCTCTGGAGCTAATGAGACAATAACATTCCCAATTTGGGTATGTTGGGAGGCCTGAAGGTAGTAGGGAATGGAAAGAGAGGGGAAATAGGATGTACCTGCACTTACACGTCGCGACGTTTCGATTCTGAATGGTGGTCTTACACCAGGACGGTACCGAGAGTATTTTCCACGCTGGTGCACTCTTACGCACAATGAAAGATGCTCTTAGTATTGCCCTGCAGAAAAACCACAATTCAGAATCGAATGTTACTTGAAATGGCTTTAATCGTAATGTGACCAGTGGCGGCTGGCGCTCACAAAAATCGGTGGTGCGCTAAAAATCGTGTACATATACCTACCTACCTACTCTAATTAAAATAAATTTATTTATGGAAAAAATCCTACCTATTTGTAGATTATGTCAATTCTCCGTTGTCTCTTATGTTTTTGACTTGCACTCTTGTTTAATATTTAAAATGGTCCGTGGTGGGCCACTATTTTTAATTTCGATTCGTTTTTCAAATTTCAGCGCATTGTTTTATAAAATCAACATTAATAACTCATTTTTTACTCTTCCCGACTCATCCAAAAAATCGAATAATAGTGTATTGGACCTGCGACCTGTCACAATGGGTCTCATTGTTTATGTTGGTAGTTGGTATTCTGTAGAGATAAGAGATGGTCGATGCTGAGCGAAAGATTGACTTAAAAAGAGTAGATCTTAATTTAAACATACAATACCAATAACAAAATGCTACTGAACAAACTGGTCCTTTCGACATGGTGGAAACTTTTGGATCGCCGATCGCTATTTATTTCAATTTGCAAAGGATACTATGAACCTACCTATGATTTTGGCGCTTGAAGAATTGTGTAAGGATTCTCTTGAATTCTGTGATCGCTTTGGCAAACGCACCACTGCCCTGAATATAGGAACAAAACATTCTGCTTCTGTCCGCGAGCGGGTATACAAAGACACCTACATTATGTATGCATTATAACCGAAGTGTGTATTGTGATTTGTGATGAGTTGATGAGGCGTGTCGGAAATATAGTATGTTATTCGGTGCTCGGGAATTTTTAGATTGGCAGAAATTTTGGGAGTGCGTTGCACCGCCGCACCTTAGGGCTGGCCGCCACTGAATGTGACCAGATCAAAAGGTCTAGGTACTTCCCAACCTTCTTCTTTCTCTCATCACCTTTCCATCCCCATTCCCCTCAACCTCACACTATTACCCAATTGGGTATACTATAATCACAATTACTGCAAACTTTTCGAGTAGTTGGAACTCTTGTGCAATATTTAATAAAACATTAAAAACTTAAATTCTAGCGTAATAATAAATACGCTGTGCAGAAATGTGAGAAGAGTTGAAAAATACTAATTTAAAGTCAGCTGGTTTTATATTTCAAAGAAAAACTGTTCCGAAATTGGTTTATTTTTTTAAGTTTGAGACCGCTATTGAATTGTATTCATCCACCCACGAAGGTAATAATGTGTAGCCCTGCCTAGCTACGATAATTGCTAATTCAATATGGTTTTATAAAGCTTCTTTTAAAACAATTTTCATAAAAGCTCTGCGGTAAATAATGTACAAACTACAATTTACTCCCACCTGAAAGTAATTTATTAGGCAATTTAAATACAGTAAATCAAAGAGAAACGACAATCTGAGGATTTTCAAAAAATAAATTGCTGAATAGCTTAAATTCCTATCCAAACCAAATTGGTGGTAAATAATACGGTATCTCAACAGCTTCCAATTCTTTAGCCATGGGTTTTCAATGGGAAATTAAATTTGTAAGGAAGAAATCCTCGAGAAGTCACTACCAAAACTGGCTCCGTATTTCGAAATTCTTTTGCATTTCGTGATATAGATTAAAAAAAAAAAAACGTACAAGAAAACCTTTATTCCTGATTTCGTTTCGATTCTGAATGGTGGCCGTTCACCCGGACAAAACTGAAAGTAACTTATATATTTTTTTGATTACATTCGAACAAACAGACTTAGTTAAAAAATGAATACGTAATATTTATGAGTAAAACCTCAAATTGTAATATTTAATTAGATGAAGACAATATTAGCGAAACTCAATCGAAAATCTGGAAACAAAAATATCAGAAAAAGATATTTGCAGCTCTGGGACTCGAACTCAGGGCCTTTCGCTTTCCGAGCAAATGCGCCAACAACTGCGCCAAGGTGTCGATATCCGATTCGGTCATTTTTAAACTGTATCATATTTCGGCTTAGAACCACCCACATTATCGTAATGTTTTACTGGCTGCTATCTTTATTTATGATTGCTAGATTCAAAATCCCCAAAGCGAAAGGTCCTGGGTTCGAGTCCCAGAGGTGCAAACATCTGATAGTAGCCAATAATAGATGCGTTAAGAAAACGAAGATAGTGTGGGCGGTTCTTAGTCGAAGCATGATACAGTAAAAAATGACTGAATTTGATATCGGCACCGTGGCGCAGTGGTTAGCGCGTTTGCCCGGAAAGCAAAAGGTCCTGGGTTCAAGTCCCAGAGGTGTCAATATATTTTTCTGATCTTTCTGTTTCAAGATTTTCGATTGAGTTTCACTAATATTGTCTTCATTTAATTAAATATTACAATTTGAGGTTTTACTCATAAAGTTTAAAAAATATATATATGTAACATCCTCTGAACCCGGAACCACGGCATCAATTGACACATCCTTATAAATTATTTGCAACTAGTTGAAGTCTCCGGCGTCGCCCGGCTTTTTTAATGCCGTGTACAACAGACACCGTCCCTTCTTTTTAAGGTCAACATTTCCAAAATTTCATCAATCTCGAAATAAAATTGAAGATTTTCGTACAATGAAATCCACGCTACCGGCCATTCCACCTGCCACAGACACTCTCCTTTACATAAGCAGATTTTTATTAAATATTTTTTTCTTGAAATTTTCAATCAATTTGTGTGAACCGGGCACAATAGAATAATGTTTACTATCATCAAAGGCCGGATTCTCAGAGGAATCAAAAAGGCTTTATTCCTATAAAACCTTTGGCGCCTTTGCGTTCAGCTTTGCGTGTCTTTACACACATAACGAGTTCCACAGTGTCCAAGTCCATCACAACATGTTCCTAACATTCAACGTGGCATTCTTGCGCCCGAATATTTACGTTCACAAAAGGGTAATAATTCATGGACTTCCACAAGACTCGATCTGAAAATGGAAAAGTACAGCACTGTTGCTTGGAATTCCACACTTTGATCAATGTTCCCCAACTTGGTAGTTCTCGTAAAACATGTTCCTGAGGGAAATAAAAATGTTGAAATCTTGGAAGTTTTGTACTTTTTGGAATAAAGTGGGATTGTAATCCAATCTTGTAAATGTGTATATTATTTTAATACATAATATAACATATGAAACAAATATGTGTATTACAAAAAATGCATTTGCGCATCTGGTTTCGGACATATTCTGTCAAAAGGTCAGAAAATGTCCGTGTTTGAAAGGCGATAGAATATGCTTTCAAAAGTAATCTTTTGAAATCTTGTATATAAAAAATCTCGTGTCACTATGTTTGTGGTCGTACTCCTTCGAAACGGCTTGACCGATTTTTATGAATTTTTTTTATGTATATTTGGTATATATGAGAATAGGTTATTTTATTTTATTTTATTTATTTGAGACACAAACAGGATATTTATAAAACATTTTTGTTGGTAAAATATAATAAATTAAAATACAAATATAAATATCCCTAGACTAATGTGTCTGCAGTAATCACATTTGAATTTTTACAGAAGCAAACACATGAAAAACAATGCAAGTATTATTTATACATAACTTTAAAAAAAACTTAAATACAAAATTGAAATACATTAAAGGTATACAATATTTATGAAGTATTTCCTGAGATGTAATAAAACAACAAAAAAATATATATATTCTTTTTTTAGGTGCACAATTCGTGGAGATATTTTTTGAAACATGTTACATTATTTAGAAAAATATCTATCTAGGTTTTAAAGTATATTTTATACCGCTAGGTGATAAGGGTGTCCCTATCCAGAAAAAAATTTTTTTACGAAAATTTTATTTGTATTTTTTTTAATTTGGCATCAAAAAATACCCGTTACCCCAAATTTTAACCCTACCACCTCCACCCTCCCATTTTTATCGTCTTTCATATTTCAAACAGAACGAAATTATTTATGTTGTTGAATGACAGATACGTCCGCCTCATCGAACGAAGCGTCGTGTCATTTTGACATTTCATTCGGCATCATGTTCTCGGGCAAACCATTTAGCTTATTTGTGTTGGCTAAAGACGGACTGACAAAAAATATCGTACACTCAATTGCTCTTCGAAATTCATGTTGATTTTCTTTATTTCGTTTTTCTACTTTAGTTGTTGTTTTTTTTTTTTATTTTTATCGTCTACAGCGCTCCATTCCTCTTCCTGTCATAGATCCCATCCCCACACACTTACAATACATTCGTTATTTTCTATTTAACAACCAAAATATTCACTAGAAATAATTTCAATGGCAGATCCCATCCCCACACACTTACAATACATTCGTTATTTTTTATTTAACAACCAAAATATTCACTAGAAATAATTTCAATGGCAGATCCCTCCCCCACACACTTACAATACATTCGTTATTTTTTATTTAACAACCAAAATATTCACTAGAAATAATTTCAATGGCAGAACAACGTTTCCCATACGTTTGTCGGGTCAGCTAATGAAGATATAAAATCTGAAGTATTAACATTTTTAATACAAACATAAAAAAGTTTGTCGGGTCAGCTAGTAAATATATAAATTCTGAAGTATTAAAATTTTTAATACAAACATAAAAATTTTTAAAAATGGCTTACCATAAGTTTTATCTATGTAAAATTACTGATAACGAAAAAAAAAGAAAAAGACACAAATATTTTATTAGGCAAATGTATTATTATTTATTATCACCTCAAGTTTTTGTCATCTCCCATTTTTATCATCTGACGTGTTTTCGTTCCATAAAAAAATAATTAATAAAAAATTATCTTAATTTTATACATATTTCCCAAATTTCTGTCGGATGCTTTGATTTCATAGAGGAGCAAATTAAATATTTTCTATTGTTAAATTCTAGATTTTAATATACAGCTTGGAGTTTTTTCTTTTGAACACCGTTTAGATCATATTTCTCACCATTAAAGAAAGGGGTATACATAATATTTTTCACTAGAGTTCCTTATTCACAATCATTATAAAACCACGATAACAAAGTATAACATACCATTACAAATTAATGTTCTAACCGAACCTAATTTTAAATATTATAGATTAAACAACACCCAAAAAAAGGTATTTCAAAGCTAATTTCAACATATGGTACTCTACTTCTACAGTCTACATGTTTTACGTTATAATGTATTAGTTCCTATAGTACAGTAGAGGCCCATTCTGTGAGAAATATTATTGTAACAACATTGTCTTTCGACACCTATATTATTTTGTGTAATTATAAAATTGATAATCTGAAGTCAAAATGAGGTTCAAAATTTCAATTTAAACAATAACACCTAAATTAAAAAAGATGAAGAAACAATAAATAAATAAATATATAGGGGTTATGTGTCCCATAACGTTGTCAAAACTAAAAGTTCACACGGATGGCATTTTTAAGTTGTCACTTACACTATAAAATACAATCATATTTTAATGAAAACGGACACTTAAATGGGATGAAAACAATAATGTTGTGATCAAAACGGTTTCTTTCAAATTTATTTCATAATTATTTGATAGTCTCTTTAATATTGTATAAGAAAGATTCGTTTTAATGTAATAGCTTATAAATCTTTGTTTTTTCATTAAAATATTTTTTACAGATATTTAAAAACAAAAACTTTAAAGACATATATTTTTAAATTTTATCTATTGTGGAAAATGGTATGAACTAGTGATATAATGAAGGATAACATTTTGTTTGATCTCTCAACACTTTGTTGTTAATTCATGTAATGACCGATATTTGGGTGTGTTATTTTTATTAAATTGTGAAATTATTAACCCCGATACAGGCGAACTCTAGTGGAGTTAATAATTAGATGCTAGAAAAAAATGTATTTAAATTGTGAAGAAGCAATAAATAAACAAAAAAGTCTTAGACAATAAACATCTGTAGCGGGGCGAATTCACTATAATTTCACGGCTTGCGGGATGCGGGTTTTTTGTTCGCGCCTAAAGACGCTGAAGTGGTGGTGTGTAGCGGACTTCGACCAAATCCTTGATCGAAGGTAGCGGAATACGAACTCTCTAGTTCGTATTCCGCTACCTTCTTCTCTAAGAATGATGATTGTTGTCTGTGGCCAAGTTCAGGAAAAGGAAAACAGTGGGTAGAAAGGAATGCGTAGTTTAGACTTTAGACGATTTAATTACCTTCATTGCGTCGGCAGGTCGCATAACCCACCCAAGTTCCGTAACCAAATCATATCTACGTGGTGGCGCGATTTGGTTTGAATGTGTTATAACTTTTTTATTTAATGGTTAATTATTATTATTATTTTTTTGTTATATAGTACATTAGTGGGGAATATTTTTGGCTAAAGTGTGAAAAATTATATCCCGCAACTGGTGGCCATTTTCGGCTTCGCACATTCGTGCTCTTTCCAGTACATTTTGCATAACTTTTCGTAAAATTTCCGGTGTTATGGCTTGAATTTCATTGCGAATGTTTTGTTTCAGCTATGGTATGGTTGCTGGCTTATTTACGTTTACCATTTCTTTCAAATAACCCCAAAGAAAACAGTCTGGTGCTGTTAAATCCGGTGAACGTGGGGGCCAATTGAAATCGCTTCTGTGCGAAATAATGCGTTCGCCAAAGAGGTCCCGTAACATAGCCATTGCGTTCCTTGCAGTGTGGGCTGTTATTTTATCTTGTTGGCACCACAACTATGGATGGTTTTCTACAGCTGGCCTCAAAAAATTGTCCAGCATCGTTCGATATTCAGCACCATTAACCGTAACTGAGGCGCCATGTGCATTTTCAAAGAAATATGGACCAATGATCCTTTCAGACGATACATCGCACCAAACAGTACACTTAAGTGGGTGTAATTATTGCTGATGAACTGTTCTTGGATTCTCCGTAGCCCATATCCTGCAATTTGCTTGTTTGCGAAACCATTCAATTCCAAATGGCCTTCATCGCTCATTATCAAATTGTTAATGAAATCGCGATTTTCTTCTGCTTTTTGTTGGAATGAAATGGCATAATCAAGTTGTTGTTGGTAGTCTATCGGCTTCAATTCTTGCACAAACTGAACCTTATATGGGAACATGTGCAATGTGGCCAAAATCCTCTGAACAGACCTCCGCGAAAGCCCCAGTTGTGCCGAACGTTTCCTTGTTGATGTTTCTGGACTGTCCTGCACACTATCCACAACACGTTGGATATTTTCTTCCGTGTGGACCGTACGTGATCTTCCGGTACATGGAAGGTGTCTTACTGTACCGTGTTGACGAAAATTTGCAAGCGGGCGGTTTATTGTTGGTGCTGAAGGTCCAGTACGCACATTAAAAAAACGACGATAAGCACGCTGCTTCAAAACAATTGACCGTTGATTTTCAAAATAAAATTCAACAATTGTTGATCGCTGTTCTGTTATGTAGTGTTCCATTTCGAATTCCCCAAGTTTTCTTCACAAAATTCTGAAATAAAAAAATAAATTTAATAAATCTAAAAAGTTATTAAACATTCAAACCATATCGGTAGTTTTGCGCCACCCCGTACGAACTATAAAAAATTTAAATAAAAGTTTGAGTGTAAATACGATGGAAATAAAATTACATTTATTAATACATGTAGATACTTGGGTAGGTGTCCACAAGATCTATGACCTATAACCGTCGATCTGTTACTTACCAGTTTAAAAAAACTTTTCTCTTACAATATCATGAATTTTGGGAATTCGTGTAGGAAGAAGTCAGAATTCAGTCGTTAATATCCCCAAGAAAGCTGTATAGCACTTATTCCAATTCAAAGCTCCCTACAATAATGGCTTTTTAACTCCTTTTTGACATGACTAAATAAGGAGCATGATATCTTGTAGAAATGAACTCAACTTTTTGTAGGGAGCTTTTTCGGGGATTTAGAAATAATGATTTCTTGGAAACGGAGTTCATTCTTGGAATTCCACTCAAAGGGAATTTTCTTTTGTTTGCACATCTTTTGGCGATTACGTGACTACTCTTACCTCGCTTTGGCTAAATTGGAAGCTCCTTAAAGCTTAGCTAACTAACACGTACCTGATGAAGAACATGTCTTTTATTGATTTTGATGCAATTTTATAGAACCTTACTGATAGTTTTACTTAATCTTACCTTGATTTTCAGAAGGTTTCTTCGACTGGTTACAGCCGTTATTTTTCTTTTTTTTTTACTAACACTATTATCTCTATTTTTATGTTAATTATTTCAGAAGAATTATTCCACGGGGTGCTACTTCTATTTATCTTCTGAATAATGTTAATGTAAGTACTTGCATACTGCTTAGTAACCCTGTATGCATGGACATTGGAGGGTCTAGAGTCGTTCAAATAAATGTAGCTTCGTTCAATAAAAAAGTAGAGTCTTGACGTGTGCGGTGAAGGAGGAAACCTTATGTTTCCTTATAACGCAGTTGGGAAAGTGGTCGGGTCCCCTCCAATAACCTTACTGGATGCTGTCTGTAAATTTGGGCCTTGAAGAGATCCGTGTTGTATGATGGAGGAAACACAGAGGCAGGCTGATCGCTCCATGGCCGAGCTGTTGAACATAAGAACGAGTCGTAGAAATGCCCCGTTCAGTTTCGTGAACAAAAATGTCAACCGTGTACAGTTAGCAAGTTTCGCGGCTGTTAGAAAAGACTGGGCTAGGTAAGAAAATGTTCAATTTCTACCATTGTAGTCGGCAGGTGAAAGTTAATGATAATTCATTGCTTTTATTTTAGAATAACCAACACTTCCATCTATCTGCTAATAAAGAATGGATTCAAATAATACAATGAACGTAAAATGTACAATCGATAGCGAAAGGTGTACCCTTGAAGCACTGATGAGCAAATCGGTAGAAGTAAGTTGAGGGGATGTGTGCCTGAAGTAAGGTCAATTTTACCTTACTAATGAAGGAATTTATAAAATGTTTTAAAAAAACCGAAATTCTTCTTTATCATCAATCTGTCTGGGGCCCAGGAGCCGAAGAGTCTAGAAAAAATTGGCGACATTAGTATATTGTTTTCTAAATCAGTTCGTCACACTTGTAGGGTTTTTCTGTCCAGTGCCTTGAACCCCCTATTCCAATCATTTCCGAATGTCGTAAAGTATTCCCGATTTACAGCCTACCCATCCGGTCAGTGGCAAGAAAGGTAAAATATGGAGAGACGATGCCCAAAATGGCACGAATAATTCGCGATCTACCGGAACGATAATCGTAATGATGATGGCAAATCGTGGAATTAACTTTTCAACTCGTATCCATTAATGGAACGGCGTTCCATACTTCAATTAAGAATCAATGCATTTGATTTTATTCATTTGTTAGAACGATTAGAATGATTCGTTCACCACACATGGATTTGTTTTGGATACTTACAAATGTGTCCATTCTGGAAGAGATAGGCATCCAGATTAAGCTCTCAACTGTCTTCAATTTTTTTTTAAAGAAAAACTCTCTTTTTCATAACTTTTGAAGGTTATTCCCATCAATGTAATGATTAATCTAAACGAAAATATGAGAGAGAACACGTTTTGGGTTCGAGTCCAGTTGCGACTATTATCTTTTTCTGTTTTTCTGTGCCTTTTTCGCTCTCATATTTTCATTTAGATTATTGTTGTTATATTCTTCTTCAATGATATTTTCAACTATATTCCTATAAGGTATTTTAAGATATTTTGGACACGTTGCTCGCCAAACTGAGGACTCCAACTTGGAGAAACTCATAGTCATTGGCAAAGTGGAAAGACGTCGGTGTCTGCAGCTCTCCATGCAGCTCAGAACCGCGAGAAGTGGAGTAGGCTTGTCCACCATGGAAATTGGAGTAGGGTTCACGATTCTCAGCAATGAGGAACCGACTTGAAAAGAACATAGGTATTTATGAAACGTGTAACATAATATGACATGCCAAAATGTTCAGCATGAAAAAAAAAGTTATTCATACACCTAGATCCCTGAAATTGTTACTAATAATTTTAATTATTATTCTAAATTATCTTTCCTTATACTTTTCACCAAAAAAAATTATCGCTCGATTTTTATCATTTTACATAATTCTGTATTCAACTTCTCATCACTAACTTGACTCCAATCTTCCATATAATTTTGAAATTTTTCTATTTAAATAAAATTGATATGTTATGAATTCTTCTTTCCTTTCTCCATAATTTTAACTGATGGCCTAGAACACCCTTGAAGGCTGAAAGCCAGAAATAATTGAAAAACAACTCTGTACCTAAATAAATCCATTTTGAGAGAAATCCTTTCGATGATTTGAACTTTCAAACCGATGCATAACCGATTGAATTAGTACTCGAATCATTGTAGGTACGCTTATTGCTGTCTGCTATGTATCCCAAAAGTTTTGGGTGGGCAATTAGTGTTAGTCAGAAATTCATCTATACTGAAATAAACTTTCGTTACTTTGCCCTGCAACGAAAATACTCCTAGCTTTAGTTTATTAATTTCTGACTCGCTCGAATGAGTAAAATACTTTTTTCCCGATACACTAACGTTATTAAAAACAAAATAAAATCAATGTTTTAAATCTAAGCCGATTTTTAAGCCGACCTAGAATAATTTTATTTTCCATTATCATTTGAAAATAATTCTTGTAGAAAGGGATTTTTTTTAAATACCTGCCGCGATAGCTCAGGTAAAGTCTAGATATTAATTTCTTCAACTCTCTACAGTAACTGTAATCAATATTGGTCGAGATTATTATGTAAGTCAATACAGAATTTTTGTACTTCAATCTGCTGTCCAGTATCGAGTGAGATTGTTCTTCTTCTTTCCTTGTGTAAAGTTCCTCGGTCTGCCCAAATTTCAGATTCTGAAAAACTGGTGAAAATTGAAAACCGTTACCATTTTTACACCATATTTTAATCGATAGCAATGAAAATCAGTCTTGCATGTTAGGGGTTATAGCTTTTCTTTTTACAGATTTTTACAATAATTAGATTTTTATTTTTTTTTATGTACTGAAACATTTATTATAATTACAATTTTCCAACATAATATAACAACAATATTTCAATCGCTCTCCTAATAAAGCAGTTGCTTGTGTTTAGGAGAGGACAACTAAATACTTTTACATCTAAGTATATGAATTAAAATTATTATTACAAAAACTAATAGTAATTTTATGAGAAAATACGATACATGTAATAAAATTATTGGTTAGTTAATAAATGATTCAAAGGATTGATGAAGCAAAACATATTTCTAAACAATAAGTAAAGTTATGAGGTGGTACTAGCGTATTTCAATTGAATTTTTTTTATATTTGTCGTAGTTTTCATCCGATCGTATATCTAGGGGTAATTTAATGAATAATTTTAAACCCTTGAATGTATAGTGATGTTGTGCTGTTGTGGTTCGTACTATTGGTACGGTTGGTCCTCCAATAGATATGATTCTTTTGCTAATATTTAAACGTGGTATAGTATTTTTATTAAAAAAATATTTATGTAATTGTAGTAGTGCAATTTTGTCATAAATTTTTGTAAATGGGGGAACCGGGAAATCTTGGAAAATATTTATTGTTGGTAGTAATAGGGCTTTTTAAAGATGATTTTTATTGTATTTTTAATTGTTTCCAGTGGAAGTAGGGATGATTTATATGCACCCCCTCGATACTCGTAGGTAAATGCAAAAAAGCAGATACTTTGTCCCAAAAATTTTTTAAAAATTGTTTCTTGTGTTTTCGGATTAAATAAATGGAAACATCATATTTTAATCTAGAAAGTCTCATAGAGAACTTTATTAAAGAACATTTCTCTCAAGCTTTTATATACTTATGTTTTTATGATTATGTGCATGCATGCATATACATATGTGAACCTATGTATGTGTATATGTATGCATATATATATATGTACCCGTCTCAGAACAGGCATCGTCTAGTGAGGCGGTTTACTTGCTTGTTTGTATATGATAATGTTACTTCAATAAACGCCCGGGTTGCCGGCAATAAAAAAAGTACAAGCCAAAGAAAATTAAAAAAATTTGTTTGGATTTCTCTCTTTCCTTTGGGTTCGATTCTCGGATCCTAGAATAATAAAGTTAACGGTCCCAGTTAACTTTATTATTTTCTACGTCTTTTTTGCTTCACTTTTCGTTTAGGTTTCTTAATATTATCTTCTTCGGTTGTCAATATTATTTGGATCATATAACCTTAAAAAGTTATTCAAATAAAATGAAGAAAAAAGAATTATTTATAAAATAATTTCAAAACCACTCATCTGTTAATTTTTATATTAAATGTGACAAATTTAGAGCCAATTGCAGCATTACAATGACTGTACTTTTTAACAACACGTACTTTGCAACAGTACTTTTTTTTTCTTTTTTTACATTTATTTTTAACAATAGATGGTAGACACCAATTTCTGAACATTTTACGATCTTCCAACAAAGTTATTACAAATGGGTGTAATGTACGATGTAATAATTTGTAAATATGACATTACAATAATTGCAACGTGCTATTTACACATGTTTTTAATAATAAAAAGTGAAATCCGGACAATTCATCTTTTTGCTCCACTTTCATATTATTTATAAGCGCCGAAAGTAATCATAATAAAACTAAACTTTATGAATAAAAGGGACGTACTTCTTACTTTAATCCTTGATTCCTTACGTTGTTTGGAGAAAAAAATTAAATTTTGGCCTCCGGTGACTTATTTGATTTTTTTTCGATCTTTTTTGATTTTCAAAATCAAACAAAAACAATTTTTCTTCCGCATGTCGTCACTGGTCACTCGTTGGTCACTGATTGGTCACTGGTCACTGGTCACTGGTCACTGGTCACTGGTCACTGGACACACCTCGTCCCAAACTGCCCAATGACCTACCGATTCGTTATGCTTTTAGTTTAAAAAAAAAGAAACATCAAATCGTCACTGGAGGCCAAAACTTAATTTGCATTTTTTACTCCAAATAATGCAAGGAATCACTACATAAAGTAAGTCGAGTACGTCCCTTAACCCCTGTGTAGATAAATAAATAAATATTGACAACAACCCTAGACAAATTAAATGAGTTTTGCTGGCAGCCTTTTCTATTCCGTCTATTTAGAGTAAATACGGTTAATCAACACAACATCCTTGAATCCTTGATTGGATTTTATGTGCTGACGGCTTTATTTGATTATTTTTTTCTATTAACTTTCTAGGTCATCTAGAGGCTCAGTCAATAAATGGTGTTGACACCAAAGAATTCATCGACATCACTGATTCAAAGGTCTACATTGACTCTAATCTGTCCTTCCAAAATCTGTCCGTGGATAGTGACCTTGGATTGAATATTGACACTCCTTGTGACCTGATGGAAGCTGTAAAGGCATTTCAACTTCTTCCCGCGAAGGGTTGGAGCCAGATTCATGTAGAAGGTCAAGTTTTCTGGTCAAAATCAGATGGAACTCTCGGAAGGCTTTTTGAAAAGGCAGTTCTACGCGGAAATGATGCCCATATTGATTCAGAGGTGAGAAAGAATACCTACTTGTTAATGTAAATTTTCGAAAAAAAAATCTTTTTGCAGACTTACTGCCTCCACCTTTATTTATAAGTTTTTTATGAAAATTCGGCACAAGAGTTCCAACTGCTCCCAACTGGGATCCGGGCACCTGTGTTGTGAGAATAGGGCACGTGGGGAAGGAAGGATTTGAGGAAGAAAAGGGTTGTAAAATACCTGGCAAAACAAATCTGGCCGCCAAACTCGACAAAAGTCACTTCAAACAAAGTAACGTTTCGATACCGAATGGTGGTCTTTCACTCGAGCGATGCTGAAAGTATCTACCACTCTGGAAGGTGTCACAAATATACTATACAGGAATTAAGTTTGATTAATGATTTGATAAATAGCCCAAATTAAATATAATTTACCTGCGCGCGTCGGGGTTTGAACCCGTGACCACACAACCAAGAAAGCCTATTTAGCTTATTAATTAAATTTAATATCCGTCTCTCACCAGGGTGATACTTAAAGCGTATAGTAACAGCCACTCTGGAACGAGGTTCGAAATCACTAGTTCAAAATTATTTATTTCTACACCTACGAGTATGTTGAAATCAAAATCTTTTGGTTTTACCCCACTGGGTTTCGAATACGTGACCTCTGTCTTGAACCAAAGAGCTTATCTCTCCTTCAAGGAAATCGTTAATACAGTATATAAAAATAATACTGTTCTCGTGCCAATTTAGGAGTGACGTCATCATGACACCAAGCCTAGTTAGATAACGGCAGACAAAAAAATCTACTTCACGGATAAATTTTTTCTTTCTTTTTGACGTCAGGAAAAATCTATCGATCTTCTTTTCAGTCTAGCAACTTTCTTATAAATGAGCATATTTTTAAGCGATATCTTAGTGTGATAGATAACCTTAGAAATCTTGGTTCTAAGAACTCACATACAGTGAGAGGCCATTTGTGACGTCGCTGTTCGAGTATCTTCGTATTCATAAAAGTGTTTTTCGTGTTCATAAAAGACGTGTGAGGAAAAAAAGGACAATCGTCT
Organism: Limnephilus rhombicus; assembly: GCA_929108145.2. Taxonomy (NCBI): domain Eukaryota; kingdom Metazoa; phylum Arthropoda; class Insecta; order Trichoptera; family Limnephilidae; genus Limnephilus; species Limnephilus rhombicus. Next base: position 27,904,628 of record OV815277.1, on the reverse strand, counting down.
ATGACGCACATACGACCTCTATCTGGGATTACTATACCGTGTATTAACAGTTAGTTATTAACTGTCTATTAACAGTTTTCAATCTACATATATTTTATGTACATATCCTATTCAATATCCGATACACAAAATACCTCTCGCCACTGTAAATGTTTTTAACGATCATTTATTTTTAACAATTTTTAACAATCATAACACCAATCAACTTCGGTTGTAGGTCTGACAGTAATGAATCGTATTTGTTTGAAATTTAAGTGCCAATTTAAAATTTTTAACTGATTATGTCAAGAATTCAGACAAGCGATAAAATGCCTACCTATAACATAAATAATAATTAAAATATTTTTTCAACAAAAAAATATTTTAATTGTGTCATTTTCAAAATTGGAACTGATATGTCAAGAGTTCAGACAAGAGATGAAATACCAAGTACCTACGTTTATTTTTAATTCTATATTAGAAATGTGTATTTCATTGTTTAAATTTCTCAAGGTTAAATCTTGGCCGGTAAATTCAATTTATTTATTGCTTCTTCACAATTTATATACATTTTTAGCATGTAATTATTAACCCCACTAGGGTTCATCTGTATCGGGGTTAATAATTTCAAAATTTAATAAAAGTAACACACATAAATATCGGTCATTACCAAACAGTTACAAACGGAGGAATTTGTAGAAAAAATAAATATGAATTAACAACAAATTGTTGAGAGATCAAACACAATGTTATCATTCATTGTATCATTAGTTCATACCATTTTCAACAATAAAGAAAATTAAGAAATGTATATCCTTTAGGTTTTTAAAAATAATATAAATGAAAAATAACATAATGAAAAAACAAAGATTTATATGAGAGATTTACATGTTAAAGTGATTATTTCTTATACAATATGAAAGTGAGTATCAAATAAATATGAAAGAAACCTTTTCATATAATTAATTAACTTACTAGATTTACAAACATAATATCCCGTGATCTTTCACTTTCACCATTTCCATTTACACCCCAATGTTTGCCTCGTAAAACAACACTTTATTGATGTTTCCATACCTTCACTGGCTCTGGACTTTTGGGACTATCGTGAGATCTTCAAGTCTCATAAAATATAATAAACCTCAATCCAATTTCAGTCCTTACTCCGACCACACGAAACTCTATTTTTCGCAAAAAAACTCCGTCATCTGTCATACCAACAACATTGGTTTGTTATTATTATTTTCAAAATGGGCCATACTTAAATCTCTGAGAAAGCATTTGTAAACGGAATGACTCGTATAGCGTGTGTAAAAATATCCTTGATAATGAGTTCTCCTGTTTGTAAAGACGTATTTACATCATTTAACCGGGTTCATGGGTGAGGTTTATCTAGGTCTTTTGGCGGAGAATGCATTTGCCCACCTACTGCGCGCTGGGCCGTTTGAGGATGTGATGAATTGCATTGATCAACAGTGAAAATTAAGAAATATCGTAGCTTCCCACTTTAATTTAAAAAGAAAATATCAATTACTTATAAAACGGACACGTCTACGACATCTATCGGATTAGAGTAAAGTGAATTCATATTTACGGTAGGGATCTATAATTAGACAAAGTGAGACGAGTATTGATAAAAAAATCACAGATGGTATCAACAAATAATCAGGGACAGGGACTCCCCAATATACTTTAGACCGAGATATATTGACAGCCAATTGAACTGCAGCAAAAGCGATTAAAAACCAATTCAGCCTATCAACGGGAAGAGGGCCGAACCCATTTTTAGAACAAAGGAACGACCTTTGGACTTAGCAATTAGTAATGTGATTAATGAGTTTGACGTTCCCACCAAACCGAGAGGTGAATAAACTCCATGGGAAGAAATAATCTGTTCAGGGACAAAAGAACGATGACCCCAAGAAATGTTATCATTAACCGGTACGTTCCAGGGATCAGAAACCCTAGTTCTCGAACGCATTAAAACATATCAGGTGCGGAAAAAAAGGATACACGTAAACACGATGCAAAAGTTTAAGTGAAAAATTGCAAAGCAAGTGACGAAAACGTATTGTAAGATGTTAGGGAGATTTTCATCTATAATACGATTGTTTGTGACGACCGGAGATGATCGATTCGAGGGAAAACGTGCTAAAGGAAATGGAAATGTTGAGAAAACAATGGAAAATTATTGTTATCAATTCTAGACGGAGCTAGGATATTACGATGAAAGATTTAGGGAGGAAACGTCAAAAAAAAATGAGAGTTTTAAAGAATAGGCGAGGGTACATTTCAGATGTCTAGAGCAGTAACAAGTGTTAGAGAAGAAAATAGAGTGCAGTACGGAGGGGAGTGGAAAATGCTGAAAACATTGCGATAGAAAAACTCAGGAAAAGGAGTCATTTTACGTAATTAAAATGGAGTTTATAGAGTAACATAGTACGCGATTGCAGATAAAGATGAGGCATTACAATGGTTGTCGATCCCAGATGTATTTTGTTGTGATAAACAAGGAATATTCGAACATGGAAATTGTTTAGATAAGGACGATTAGCCGTTAAAAAGGTAATAAAAATTATCATGGGTCTTATGAGATATTTATATTAAAGAATTCTCATAAAAGTTAACGACACTGAAATAAAAAAGGATTTATTGCCAGGTGGGTACAGGAACTAATGTATACAACTGTCAAGACATATGGTTTATGGGATTTTTCGTAAGAACGGGACGAAATTTGTAAGGCGTTCTCTATGAAGCAATAAAAATGACAGGAATTTAAGGGCCGAAGTGGGGGTATCCCCTATAAAGATGTTAAAAAATGATATATTTATTAATAACAAATAGAAAATGAAATTTTCCAAGAGGCAGCAAACATCAAAAAACGATATGGTTATATCAGGGAAGTACGGGGAAGTGAGGGGAAAGGAGATACGACAGAGAAAAACAAAGGAAATCTTAGATTAACAGTGAATAAAATAAATACGGCTTGAAATATAAAAATCTATAGAGATATGAACAATAGCGTAAGAATAAATAAGGAAATTCATGGAAAGAGTGTCGTGAATAAAAGAAAATTCGAGAAAAAATGGAAAATTCAAATATACGACGTAAATAGAGAAAATTCGGTTTTAAATGGAAAGGTTCATATAGAATACAGAAAAACTCGAGGAAAAATAATAAAATAAAAATGAACAATTTGCGAGAAAGACTTCGACATGAAGATATCTCTGATAGGCGAATTTGGGGACAGATTTGGAACATATGGTAGATGCCGTACGCACGGACATGTTACGAAATATATGAAAATAGAACTTTAAAATTATTAAATTCAAGCTAATTTTGTATGAACACCAGGACAAAGGAAGTTGGGCCATTAAACATGGATCTTACTAAATCCGGATCTTGTAAGTATGAGAGTACGAGACAGAATTGAAAGTATCAGACGCGAAAGGTACTAAGAGACCGCATTCGACAATAATGGAGGGGTTTCAAGAAATTACGAGTTGATAGTAATTAGATTGGTTTATTACAGGAGATTCAGATACGATCTTTTGGACCTGAGAGGGGTATAAAAGTCTAGACAAATGCCAGTTGAGGACAGTCTACGGTCGTAGTCGAAAAGTTTGTAACTTCGCGGAACGTGACGAAACGGTGGGTGACTTAAAGTTAAAAAATTCTAAGTGATAATTATTTTGATACTTAGAAAAATTTCACATTCTAGTCAGTGATATACAAAAAAAATACTTTGCAGTTAGAGTCAGTGAAAAATAAAAATTAAAGCCAACGCATTATTTACTTGTGAAAAATAAAAGTGCTCGTGATAAATACAATTTGTTTTAGTGGAAAATTCGGATTTTATAATCACTTAATATCGTGTTTTTAAACTTAGAAATTTCGCGTTTAATATTAGTGCAATAAATAACTGAAGTGATGTGATAATTTAGCGTGACGAAGTTATAATTAAATACGTGTGTTCAATCTAAGTGAAAGTGTTCTAACAAATAATAAATATTTAAATTAATTATCTTAAATAATAATAATAAAACAAAATAATATTTTATTAATACATAAAAATTTCGGAGGGATAAAAATTTAATTTAACAACAATTTACCATCTCTAAATTAATCGTGAAGTAACTATCATTTAAAGTGTTATCTAACCAACGAGTTTTGAGATAAAATACAGTTTAGAACGATAGAGTTCATACATCATTTTAATTAATTAGATTAAATGAAAAAAAAAAAAAATTGAAGTCAAAAAGATTTAATTAAATTTAGGAAAATAAAAAATTAATTTAGGAAAATCGCAGCAAGGTTACCGTGTATTTCCCGGTCGGAAAAAACCTTGGTAGGGGTAAGTCTTTTCCGTTATAAAATTTTACAGATTCCAAGGAGAAAGCGGAATGGAGCAAACATTGGTATTTGGATTAATTATTTGACCAAGATATTACTCGCTTAATATGTGATATGTAACTATATTAAAATATTATAAGTATAATAAGTATATTTTTTATATTTATATATGTAAGTATATAAACATATATATATGTAATTTTTGTTCCCAAGAAAAATTATAATCAAAAAAAAAAAAAAAGAAAAACACTTATATAAAAAGAGGAAAAGGGTATCGATTCCTACCTCTGAATTCATCAATAACTATTAAAAGTAGTTATGTGTGATAAATTTACAAATCAATATTTTATATTTAATCTTATGTATGTATTAATATAATTTCAGAAAATCCAGAGCATTTGAAATAAGTTATGATATTAGAAATTATTTCAATCAGAAAATTATACAGATCAATATTATAAATTATTTATTGAGACAAAGTATATATATAAATGAATAAATATGTATACGTAATCGGGTATCAGACTAGACAATTGCGCTAAGTACATCATTATCAAACAAAGAAAATTTTAGAGTCATCTCACACGTCTCCGGAATGTCTAAAGTAAACATACCTCATACGCTTGAATCTAGGTCACGAGGACGTAGAGAATGTTTACAAAGCTCAAATTGTTTACAAAATAATTCGGTCACTGGGGCACTAGTTCGAATACAGTAAAAAGAAAAAAAAAATGACCTTGATTAGTAGATATCGTACTTAGGTATTAACTTCTAGGAACGGGATAAAATTATTATATTGCGCAATTATTAGGAACAAAAAGAAAAAGGGGTGTATTGAAGATTTACATGAAACATTTGAAAAATCACGGGATAGCTTAATAAGGGGTAATGAAGGCTTAGATGAAGCAGTTGAAAAATCACGGGATAGCTTAATAAGGGGTAATGAGGATTTACATGATTCAATTGAGAATCACGGGATAGCAAGAATTTATCAAAAGTTGAACATTGGAGGGGAGGGAAAGAAAAGAAAAAAAAATACAGTTCAACCAACAGAAGGCAGTGTTCGCTTCTGTAACAAGGACCATTAATCAAACCATAGAGATGGCGGATCTCTCAAACAAAACCGTCAACAAAACCAAACAAAAGCTTGGAGTTATGGCGAATCTCCAGAACACATCGCCAGATAAGATCTTATTGTACTAGTATATATTTATATATCACCCACTATTCTTACGTATGTATTCGGTATCAATCTGAAAATTTCACAGAATTGATGGGCGAGATCCGAGCTCGGGATGCGTTGCAAGTAGTTTCGCATTGCGAGTTATAAACCTTCCCAAAACGTATGTTTACATATATATCTTTTTATGTACTGTTCATTGAATGAAACGAACTCACTTACAATTAGTGCTTTAGGCCTGTCGGGTCACTCTCGTCTCATTTCTTGAACGTGGAGGGAGGATTCACGACCCGTAACTCCACACAAACCCGTGAGTATATGATTGCACATAGGACGAAACCGGTTCGCCCTAAGTAAATAGTAAACTTTGGAGGAGTAGGAATTTGGAGGTATCTGGGCTTGGGGGAAGACCTGAAGGCAGTGCATGATGGCGAAGGAAGGTCAATTGGGACGCGATAACTTAGGTATCAATCAATTGAACCGTGCCAAAAGACTGTGCGAATTTTGGGTTGACTTCTGATCACCCGGCTTACTTGATGGAGGCAGGAGCCAAATTTTGCCAGAAAAAGGGTTATTCTGAGTTCGTCAAATATGCAATTAACTAATTACATTAACCTGCTAAATCCATCTTTATATGTACCTTATAGCAGCTGAATCTAAACGGAGGGGCGCCCAGCAGATACGAGATACAATCATAATCAAATTTACTAACATTTAACCATTTGAGTTATATTTAATTATCTGTTCAATTAGTCATGTGTAGTTTCGATTAGTATTGCTTATTCATGAATTCATTAGGATGTAGGGAATCATAATAAACGTCAAAGGGAAGTTAGTTCATTTAGAGAAATTACTTAAGGTTAAATTTGCAAGAGAAAGACCAATACAGTTTGAAATTCAACACTCTGTTTAGAATCAAGAGGGTTACCACAAAATTTAAAGTAATTAAAGTCCTATATCATAAATCAAAAAAATTACACAACGTTTGATGGAGTTTAATTACAACCTAAATACGAAAATATTTACGTTCAAAGTCGTAAATAACGTATTTATTAGTTAAGTACATATATCGCTAAAGGTATGTAGTACAAGGGAGCTTTAAGTAGCTTTCTGTAGTTATCAGAGGAAATAAGGGTCCAATTTTATAAAGGCTTGTGTGACGTAGGGGAGGAATTTTCCATCCCTACCACACATATGCAAAGCCTTAAGAATTTAAATATCGATCAGAGCCAAGAGAAAAGGCGAGAATATTACAACTGTCTTGCCGATGACAGGAGAAGTTAAATAAGTAGAGAAAAGAAGAATGTTACGACTGGTGCCAAGTGCCCAGGAGTAAATAAAATACAGACGAAATATCACAAGGAGAGCTGGGTTGAGGGAGACCTAACCTAGACCTCTCCAGCCAGACTCTCTCGATCCATCGGCACGTACCGCAGTGGTAGGGATCGATTCATACGTCCGTCACTCTTGGACGTATTGACCCCCAGATTCCTACCGACCCCTCATATTACCCCTCAATTAAAACTCAAAAAGCCATAATGAAAATTATACTGAAAGTTCCTGTAAGAGCTAGCACTGACGAAATCTTCAACAATCTTAACATCATGTCAATTAAACAACTATATTCTAAAACTATACTCATTTACATTCATAAGTACAAAACCCAAGAAATAACAACTAATACGTACATTAGAAACACTTAACTAGATCCCATGGTCAAAAACTTATCTAACAAGTAACTACTAACACAACATTTGGGCAAAAAAGCTTCTTATATTATGGCATTAAACTCTACAATAAAATACCACTCTCACTCAAAAACCTCAACATTATGACATTTAAATTTCAAATAAAAAGCTGGATACTAAATATAGGGAGATCAGAAATAGAAAATATACTGATATCACATACAGACTAAAACCAAATCTAGTAAACTGACTTATAAAAAAAAACACTATCTTATTTACTTTATAATTATTTAAAAAAAATACTGCATGAAATATGTTATGTCTAATGTATATTAATTTCTTATAATTAAATTATAATATGTAATTAATATAAAATGAAATCCTCAGCACGGGAGATCGCAGTGAGGATATCATTATCTCTACTGTTACTAAGGAATGAAGACAATAAATCATCATTATTATTATTATATCTTTTTCCTTCCCTGAACTTCCTGTCCTTCTCTTTAATAAAAAATACCATCCACACAGCATCCCCAAAGATAACATAGACCCATAATAGGATTTTTTTCCTCGGGTCCTCCTATGTGGAGCTAATGTAAAAAAATTGTACTTCCTATATTGAGATAGTGCCACAAACCTCTTATGTTGTATTTTTTACCGCGCAAGACTTTTAAGAGTCCCAACTGCTCCCATCCGTCTGGATCCAGTGGGGCTCGCCTAATTGTGATATGTTGTAAGTTGTTGTAAGGGAGAATGGAAGGAGATGGGAGAAGACAAATTAGCCATAGGAGAAACCGTTCAGTTCTGGCCAACAAACATAACTAATGCCATTTGAAATAATGTTTCGATTCTGAATGATGGTATTTACCAGGGTGATACTAAGAGTTCTACCACTCCTGGTAACACTTTTTTTCCGGAATGCTAAATTAGCACTGTGTTTTACCAAAAATTGATTACGATCCTCAACTACAAATCGGTAGATCGCCGGTTGAAATCCGGATTTGATTAACTTGTGTTATTTCACAATTTGTTCTTTTAAAATAATGTATTCTATATTTGCGGCGCATTTCAGATGGTAAATACTTTCAAAATCGCCCTTGTGTAAGACAAAAATTGTAAATTGAAATGTTATTTGATATGGATTTAACCATGTTTGGTCCACAGTCCTCCATAGCCAGGTTCTTTCCCACCTTCCTCTTCAATCCTTTTCTTCTCTATTACCGTCAACCTCACAACATACCCCAATTGGCAATACCATCGTCCCACTAACTCAAGACGGGAGCAGTTGGAACTCTGTGCAGAACTCACAAAAAAGTTTTTCTTGCATTGTACGTTGGTTCCAATTCCAACGAATTGTGCCATTATATTTACAGTAATTACCTACCTGTTTCTCATTATATCTGAGAACGGTTTAAGCGGGATGAATTACAGTAAATTTATAAACGGAATCATGTTATAAGGGTTCTATTCAACGTTCATAATTTTGCATATGTTTTTTCAGGTGTTCTTCGAAGGGGGTGTAACTTCCAACGAAATTGAAACCGTATCCTACCTAAACAACGTGGATATTCATAACATTAATGAAGATTCCGTGAAAAGACATTCCTCCGCTCCACAGGTAAAACCAAGATTCAATCTGCATAATAAAAACACAGGCACTGCATTAAACTCGAAATTGTTTAATGAATAATAAAATGAGATTCAGTCTTTCCAATCTCCATAAATTTAAATAAACAGTATAAATAATATGAATAATAATTTTTGCTGCATACTTCAGGCCGCACGACTTCAGATACGCCAATAGTTGCGAACATCAAAATCTTTTGCGCACAAGTTGTTTCATGACATTAGTCGCACTGCTAGTTTCTCGTGTAAGCATATGGTTTCATCACGCTTGCATTATTGCCACAAATTATTATATATTGGTGTCCAACTAATTGCGAATAGTAAAAAGTTGATGCAACTAGTGTTGCGAAAGCATTTCAGCTGAGCGGACTTATATGTTCTTTGTAACAGATCAACGCTGGAAAGCTCAACAGAGTATTAAAAAGAGGTTCACTCATTCTAAAATAGTATTTATAATACTCGTAGCTTCAGAATCTTTCGTTAGCTAATTCAGAGATTAACGTATTTGGCGCTCAATATGATCAAGAGAAAACCACCCTCGAATCATCATCTCTTCTATTGTGACAGTGTTTTCTTTATTTTGTACATCAGCATGTACACATAAAAAAAAATATTGTGCATTGCAAAAAAACTTTTGATATTGATTGTGCCATGGTTGCTGTGATACTGAAGGTTTTACGACATTAAATTTGCGCAATTTACTCCAGGTTTTTGGTGTCAAGCAATTATTTTGAAGCTGCATGCAACTAGTGGCGTAATCTAAGATTCGGCTTCACGGTAAAATTATGAAGGTGCGCACACAAGCGAAACGATAATAGGAAGACTTTTTTAAATTTGTATGGATTGTAGAATAGTTTCCAACTCGCAATCGGGAGACTTGGTAATGATTGGAATTGGCAGCAAACACGACTAAAAGATATTTTTGAACTGAAAACTTCTTTTACACCGTTCTGATTTGAAACTCGAAGAAACGGGAGCGAGCGACACTAAAAAAGACAAACACATTCATCTACAGGATTTAGCCTGCGAAAGAATGAGATAGCAATAAAATATTTATTTATTTTAAGATTACTCGATTCTAATGTCCACGGTCCCACGCAAGCCTCCTTTATTATAAATCGCCCGAGGAACTTAGCGGCCAGACACCAAGGATCTAATTCTAAGTAATCCAGAAAAAAAATTCGTTAAATCAATATCCAATCTTCAAATGACTCCAAAATGAACAGGCACAGAAATCACAAAAGAAAGCGACAAAGAAGAACAAGAAAAATACTAATAATATGTCCAAATTTATAGGAAAATTTCCACTGAAATTCGACGACAAAAATATGGAAAAAATCATCATTGATAAAAAAAGCGCTTCGTTGCCTCCCCACTCTTGTCTACTTTAGTTTTCTGAAGGTTTCACGTCTACCGCGTGTGAATTGCACACTCATTTCAAATTTGTGTGTATTTTGGAAAAGTTTCCAATTGTGCAACTCTCTCGTGGGCTGCTTTACAAAACTAAGTCGGAAATAAGTTGAAATGACGGTAAGTTTTTTTTTATACGTAGGAAAGTACCATGAAAGTAAGAATCTATAGAATGGCAATAGAACCCATATTCCATACTAGAAAATGAAGCATATATATATATATATATATATATATATATATATATATATATATATATATATATATTTTTTTTTTAATTAATAATAAATTCAATTCGAACTGGAAAAAATAATAATAAAAAAATATATTATTTCAAAACATGTATAATTAATGAAAACCAGTTCGGTTTTCTGGAAGGTAGAAGCACACAAGATGCAATTGCAAAATTAAGTAGCCTTGTACGTAGTTCATTAGATAAATCATTTAAATGCCTGGGATTTTTTACAGATCTCAAAAAAGCATTTGACAGTATATCACATGACAAACTTATAAGTAAATTAAGAAACATTGGATTAAATGGTTCAGCTCTAGAATGGATAAAAAGCTACCTTTTACAAACGTTCCCAAGTTGTAAAAATTAATGGTATGCTTAGTTCACTAAAAATGAGTTATTTCGGCATACCCAAGGTACAGTCCTGGGACCGTTACTATTTATCATCTATGTTAATGACATATTCATACAAAAACTAAACGGAAAAATTATATCTTATGCTGACGATACTGTCATAATAATTGAAGGTACCGATTGGAATATTGTTAATAACCTAGCGAATATTGATATTAACATATTGAAAAATTGGTTCGATAAAAATCTCCTCTCTCTAAGCAATGAAAAAACAAAATTTATCCCATTCTTTATCAATAAATTCAAATTTCAACCAAATTTAAACATCATAATACACAATAAGTAAATGTAATAAAACTAACTGCAATCAAGATTGTGCTATACTTAGTCCAACTCCCAAAATCAAATATCTTGGTGTATATATAGATCAACATTTTAAATGGAAAACACATATTTGTGAACTCGTCAAAGGGATTATGAAATGTATTTATATATTTATTAGACTTAGAAATATTCTTAGCTTAAATAACCTAAAAAGAGTGTACTACGCAACTGTTCAATCTATATTACAATATGATATTATTGGCTGGGGAGGAACATATGACAATATTTTAAATCCACTCAAAATAGTTCAAAGGTTGATAATTAAGGTAATCTTGAGAAAAACGTCTAAATTTTCTACTGAAATTCTTTTTTCAATATTTAATGTGCCTACAATAGACAAAATGTAATAAAAATATTCAATACTTCAAATTTACAAAGAAATGCAGTTAAGTACTCGTAATTTCCAATTCAATACATCAGCAAGATACCAGAAAACTATTAAAATCCCTAAATTTAATACTAAGCACATTCAAAATTCCTATCTTTATCTATGCATAATCTATTATAATAACCTCCCATTAAAATTAAAAACCATCGAAAATATGCAGGAATTTAAGCCCAAATTAAAAAAAATACCTCAAACTGCAATTAAAGTCCCAAATACGTTTACCTACTTTATATCTTAAAGTCTGCTATTTTATAAATCGTTCATTCCTTCTTTTTCTCTCGTTTCTTAGTTTCTATATCTCTAAGTCTACTATTGTATGCGTTCTTTCTTACATATCCTTTACTTACTTATAACAATAATTTTTGTTACTAACTTACATGATTCTTTCATTTATAATGATTTTTTAATTTATATTATGATTTTTTAAACTCTTCATGATTTTTATTTTTAAATTTATACATGATTATTTAACCTACTTATTATTTACAATAGCCGTTATTACTAACTTACACAATCTTTTAATTTACTTATTGAGCTAGAACTCCCTCACCAAACACAAGAGCCATTGTCTCTTTATGGTGAGGAAAGGCAATTTTTTATTTCTTTGTTAAAAAAAATATGTATATATATATATTGTTTATTGTAATGCTTTTTGACACAATTGTTTCTACCTGCGTGTCCTTTCCCATTCTTCAAGTTCCTCTTCCGCCTCCCATTCCTATCCCACGTCCCCTTCCCCTCTCGCGTGCCAACTCCGCCTTCCCTCTCCCCACTCCCATCGCCCGCTTTCTCTGTCCCGCAAACCCCCTTCCCGAGTTCCCTTCCCCCTCCCGTATTTCATTCCCGGTACATTCAGTTTTCAAACAGCTCGCGTGCCACCTATTGCAATTCTTTTAAAGAAACTTCATATTTATACAAACTTCAATTCAAATGTCAGAGCTCACCAGTACAGAAACCTTCGCGGGCGTGCTTACAATAACTCACCAAAGTTTCATCGCAATCGGAAGAACGGTTATCAATTCATAATTTCCTAATGCCAGAACTTACTATTGTATATAAAAACCACCGAGGGCATGCACACATCAAATCCCAAAAGTTTAATTGAAATAGGTAAAGTCGTTTTGAAGTTATGGCGTGACCAAGGAAAACAGGGATTCATTTTGATATATATATATATATATATATATATATAGATGTACTTAATAGTTAAGCTCCGCCCTCAACTACCTATTGTCATGGTAACGCGGTAAGTAGGTAAACGTGTTTGGTGATCAAATCTGAATAGCCAGGTACTACCCCGCCGTCCTCTTTCCCATCTCCTTTCCCTCCCCACTACCTTCAGCCTCTAAACATACCCTAATTGGGGATGCCATAGTCTCACTGGCTACAGACAGAAGCAGCTGGGACCAGTGGCGTCTGCTACCCTGAGAATGTGGTGGTTCACTGACAATCCATACCTACTTATGACAAAAAAATACATTTATTCGGAATTTTTAATTAAGTATTTATTTGTTTTCAAACAAACTGTTATTTCCTCTTATATATTCAACACTGGTTGCACTCATTTTTCTAATAAAATTATATATATCAATAAATTTGGTTATTGGTATTTAATGCAATCAATACAAAAAAAAAACAAAACAATGACAATTAAAATTAACACGTCACGGGTCAAACGCGCGCCGCTAGACTGCGCTAGACGCAAACTGATAACTGAATAATCGATTGTATTCGTGTCACCTCGGGTCATGGTTCATGGTCAATCGGTAAACTTCGGCAAGGATCGGATTATGTTGGGCGGCTGGCACGCAGATTCAAGTCAAATTCTGCTACAAATAACGAAATCGACGCGCTTTCGATGTTTTAAATATCCCATAAATTGACGTATGATATCATCCCATACAAAAACATGATATGGTTCGTTTGCAAACAAATGCACACGGCCGATACGAGGGCGCTCGGCGGCCGCGCTATGGGAGATTAAAAGCGTTCTCCCTGATAATATTTGTAGCATTATATTGGTAAGAACATTTTGGAATGATTAATATGAAGTTATACGTGAAATCCTATTTAAATACTATTTTGATTAATCTTTACGACCAATTAGCTTACAGTATGAACATCAAAAAATATGCAACGGATAAATCGAAGCTTTTACTAGCTTTTCTATGTATTGGAATTACAATAAAATTATTATTTACGTAACAAAAAATATAAGCGTAAACGTAAAATGTTTTTTCATGACTTAACTATGAAACAATTTTTTTTAATTCGAAATATTTCTAGCTTTTAAATTCCTCTTAAATTAGACATTCTATCAATTTAAATTAGATAAATTAAATTAGAGATGTGTAAAGTCTTCAAGTAAATAAAGTAAATTTAGACATTATAATTTGCCAGTGCTGCTCACAAACACACTGTGCGACCAGCCGCCCTTGGCTGGGACTCTTGTAAGGTTTCACATAAAAAAATCAAACTTTAAATTAAGCCTGTGAATAAATTTTTTCATTAGTTGTGAAAACATATCATCAAAAATGATAAAAATAGGCGCTCTTGAAAACTAAAGAAATCTGTCGTACATTTCTGAAGTTTAATTCGAAAACTCTTTAAAACATTGGTAATTTTCGTAACGAGAACTTCCTTCCACATATTTTTGAGCTTTGAAATTTTCATTAATGAAGAAATATAAAGTTTTTCCCGAAAATATTTAGGAAACTTTTCTTGGTTCTATGAAATTTCAGACTAGTTTGGTAATATTCAGCGCTAAAAAATGTCCCTCATTCATTATACATAACTAGAACTACGTTCGAAAAGTCAACAGAAAACTTAGTAATTTTAATATAAATTTAAATATATCATTTCTTCTTTGTTACTCGCCGATCTGTGTTGTCGGGAGATGTTTTAGCATTTTGACAGTAGTAGGTCTTGATATGCTAAGAAACTAAACTGAGAAATTAAGAAAAGGTAATGGAGAAAAAAATTGGTTACCAAGTTAGTTTATGTTTTAGGTTAAGATTGTTTTTTAGGTTATTTAGGTCGGGTTAGATAATGTTTTAAGATCAGCTAGGTTAGGTTAGATTTTTAGGTTAGCTGGGTTAGTTTATGGTAAGGTCAGATTGGGTTAGGTTTTTCGATTAGCTAGATTAGGTCAGGTTATGATTTTTAGTTTAGCTAGGTCAGGTTAGGTTTTGTTTTAACGTCAGCTTGGTCAGGTTAGATTAGGTTTTTAGATTAGCTAGATCAGGTTAGGTTATGTTTTTAGGTTATTTAGACCTAAAAAACCAACAAATCTTACCTAACCTGTCAGGTAAGGTTTTTAGGTTGCTAGGTCCGGTTGGGTTAGGTTTTTTGACAAATGTGCAGATTATTGCTAAGCATGATATTAGACAAGCACCGATATTAATGAAGAATATTTGTTACGTTGGAATGTTTAAGATTAAGCACGTAAATTTGTGGTGAAACTAGGTATCGTGTGGAAGGATAAAGCTTGGATATTTTGTTATGATATATTTCGTAATGAAAAATCTTTTCACATTAATACTAGGTACACATTTGAATTAATTTATACACACCTGCCATTTTGCCAGTTTATAATAAGATTTTGATGAATTTTATAATCATAGTTAAAAAATCATTCCAAGGGCGCTGTTATGTTAATGATAATCATTGCACTGCTAAACGTTTAATATACAAATTATAGTTATATAGGGGTGGTTATTGTTGAATAAGGAACTCCAATGAAAAATATTATGACTTTAAAAAAATATGTTCATACAGACCAATGAACGCTGATTCTGAATATATAAGTTGTATTTCATAATATTAAACGCGTAGTTCTTAAAAAAATATTAAAAAGTGCACTTTAAACCTCTCGTCAAAACACACTGTAAAGTTGGTATTACTGAATGGTTAGTGCTGACGTCACGCGTCATCAGTCATTGTATTGAAACTTTGATTATGTAGGTATGACACAAGCCATCAGTATTAACAACATTTCATGTTATTCGTTATTTCATACTGTTTATAGAGATTTAGTTGTTGTGTTTATTGAAACAATATTTAAGCCTAAATAATTCAGTATCAAAAATAGAGGTATCTCTATTAGTTTATCTCTATTATTTAAAATATTGAAAAACTTTAAACTGTACGAAAAAATTGTATAATATGCCACATCATAATGCTATCATAAAATGCACCTAGAGACGGGCAAAGCGGCTCAGTTGAACGAGAATGAAAAGATCCGGTTCAGTGAATCGGCTCAATTGAACGACTGAATTAAGCTACGGACACACTTGCTCATTAGAAGCCAAAGAGCATGCTACCTAGTAGCAATTGCTACCCGCTCACTCGTTCGCAAAGATCCGCGAACCGCGAGCAAGTGTGTCCGTAGCTTTGAAGATCGGTCTTACGGAACCGGATCTTACGGATCCGTATGAAGATCCGGGTCACTGAACCGTCTTGTTCGCGAACGACTCACTTCTCTATGAACTTCGATTTCAAAATGGCCGTCGTCGATCAGCTGGTAGGCGCTACACAGTGATTCGTTTCATAACATGCTAGACGCTAAAAACTCTTACACATGAGTAAATTATTTTTAACTCTCTATTGAGGTGTAGTCATTTTATGAAAATTTGTGTTAAAAATGATTAATTTTTTTTTCCTATTTTTTTTTTTATATATTTTAAACAATGTGGTAATAGAATATTTGAGGTTTATAATAAAACAATTATATGTAAAAAGTAAAAAAAGTGTATTTTGAGTGTAATAAATTGCTAAAATTGCGGTGAAATTAAGGCATATTCAAAGATAAGCCTATCAAGTTCAAATGTTCTTAAAATGTTGTTAAACATTTTCTCAAGCCTATTTTCTTCGGCAAACTCTTCCATGTTACGAACAATTCCAGCCTGGAAATCTCGTATGTGGTTCCTGTAAAATGAAAAATAATAATAATGTGGATTCGTGCGGGTTAATATCGAAACTGATATGAATAGAATATTAGTTGCACTATTTAAAAAAAAGTAAATTATTTTGCGATTTTGATATACTCTCTGAGATAAACTCTCGAGAAGTTAGAAAGTTAATATTTTTTAGGCCAAAAAAAACACAAAACTTTTTTATTATTTAAAAAACAACAGTATTAAAAACAAACTTTAAAACATACCTTCCAAAGTAGCTTCCATTTTACAAAACCGAAAAAGAACTTTTCAAACATAGGACACAATTTTAAACGTCGAGCTGCGACAAGCGAATAAATGCAAATGATAATTTCAAAACACATTATTCGACTTTAGGCCTCTGGTATGAGTCAATGCGTGCACGAATCACCCCATGCACTTATTATCCTGTCTATCTGGTAATGTCGCCATGACGTCATTGTTTGGGAATTCAAAAGTGACTTATTAGCGTCTAGCTTGTATGAAACCAATCACTGTGCGCTGTCAATCAATCTTTTTTTCCTACAATGTTTGCAGTGTGCATATGGTGCTCCGTTTGAAATAGTATTGATTTTAAAAGCTAAAAAAATAATAATTTCAAACAATTTCTATACCACTCTCCCGTAATAATATTGATAAATATAATAAATATAATATAATTAATAAATAATTCCACCTAAATAATGTTTTAACTTATCGAATAGTACCATACTTTCTTCCGTATAAACTGTCATACAAAATGAACACCTGTTGAAAAACTTTTCAGGAATGATAACGTCACGCGATTCACTAGACGTGGGGTGTTTTTCGGGGGATCTTAAAAAATTAAAACTTTGAAAATTATTTTAACTATTAAAACAAACAAACAAAAAAATATGCAGTTATTTAAGTCAGAAGGTTATTTTATTCATTAAAAAAAAATTAAAAATTGGACTGGAGTTCTCTATTGTTCACCCTGGATGTACCTACGCGAGACTCGAATTCGAATCTGGTACTTAAAGTTGTTTTCGATTAGTTCCTAAGAGTCGTCTATTTCAATGGTTGCTGGAGTAAAAGAATGAAAGAGTAAAAGAATAAAAAAATTGCTATAGTTAAATATCACAAAAGGCGTTTTTCAATCAATTTAACTGCCTGTTTTACACCACTTTTAACTTTTGCTTTTACTTTCCGAAACCGATAGTTATTCCGCCATTTTAACAGTTCTGTTGGAGGTGAGATACGAAATTGCGCACTTCGATGATTAATATTTTAGAAAGTGATGATAGTGATGATGAATTCCTTATTCTGAATTTCCCATCAAAATGTCTTGCAGCGAAAACCTTAAACGTTTCGACCCCATGTTAATTATGTGTTATTTCAAACGCTCCCAAAATTTTGGAACGGTATCGCATGTCGAAAAATCTCGTAAAATTTGTGACACATCAAATTCAAGAAGATATTACAACTACTGGAAAGCAAATTATAATTTTTACCGTATAATATCGTACATGTTAGAATAGGTCGTCAATTATTTTTTAAATATTCAAATATTTTTTAAATCAACAAAGTTGTCAGATTCCACAACGACGCGTAATGAAATACAGTCGGATATTTTGACAGGTATTGTAGTTTTCAAATTTAATTTATGATTTTCCGTACCAAAAAATAATGCCGTGCATTTTTTCAGGTAGTTTCAAGGAACATACTGCTTTTTAGACTGGCCACAGTAACAATTATTACTTTAGCCAAAGTACACTTGAAACATCGCGTGCTCTTATTAAGCATCCTTGTTGCTTTAACTGGCGGTTTAAAATTATATTTAGTTCACGAATTAGCATTCTGTTGAAACAGGTGGCCCCATATAGTGGATAATTATATAAGAAGATCTAAAACCAAAGGTTTTTATAACTAACAAAATAAGGGTTGGGTGTTTTCAATCTCCATCACATTTCGCCGGTCAGCGCCATGTTGATTTTAACATTTTTAAGGGTCAATTTTAAAAGATTTTAACGTAATTCACGGTCCGTTTTAGCTTTTGATTGAATTGTGTTTTCATGCCGGTCATATTTTAACGAATGATCGCACTTTGATCAATGCTAAAAATTGTATCAGCGTTGAACAAGAACCATTCAAATGGCAAAAAATTATGTTGTTGTGCTATTAGTAAATATTTTTCATTTATATTACCTACCTAAGAGGATATTGGGAGTACTTGGTCCATACAAAAGTATTCCCCAGTTTTGTATCTGGATTTTGACAGTACCGCAAATAATTTATAATATAATATAGATAACGACCACTAGCGTGTAGGAAGTTTTTTTGATAAATTAACGTATGGGAGATAAGGCACCCAAAAAATCGTTGAAATTGCCTGTTAAAACAGACGTTCACATACATTCGGCGGAACCGCTCGTGCGGTGATCTTCTCGCGTATCTGACGCATGTTTGGGGGCGATGCCTGGAACGTTTCGGTGAGACCCAAACGGTTGCACTGGACATCTCCAAGGCCTTTGACCGGGTTTGGCATCGAGGACTTGTCAACAAACTGCATTCTTACGGACTTCCCGCATCCTTGTGTACTTTTTTTTTTTTTTTTTTTTTTAACTTTATTTATTCCCATTTCTTTGTACATATAATGTATAAAAGCAAATATTATATAATAACATAATATATAATAACAATTATGAACATGAAATGAAAACCCACTAAGGCACTGCCTGAGTGTGGGTAATATTAAAACAAAATACTATATTTCTAAGTACCCAAAGTATAAATTAGACTTAAAAAAATATATTAAATATAAAGATAGTATAAAAAATAAGTATTACATAGGTAGAATAAGTGAAAAGGGTTTTTTCAGCTATTATAAAAATAAAATAAAAATATGGAGAAAAACATACAATTTTTTTTTTTTTTAGTTATTATAAAATAAAAATAATAAAATAAACAGAAAACATATTGTACTACAGTTAAGAAGTTACAGCAAATGAGTTGTAGAATGATGGATAAATTTATAGAAAAAGCGTTACTATATCTACATTATTCAACCATAATTTTACCTCTTTTACATATTTTATCATTTTATTTATCATTTGAGTTTGTAGTGGTAGAAGGTTAAATGTACGAGGACCAATGAAACTGCTATGTGTCTGCAATAATTTAGTATTGGTTTGTGGGGTATAAAATATATTATTTATTCTTTTGCTCGTTCTTTGGATTTGGACTTGGATTGCCGACTTCTTGAGGGAGAGGTCGATTCAGACGGTAGTCGATGGTTTCACCTCTTCCTCACACTCGATAAATGCTGGCGTCCCACAGGGATCGGTTCTGTCTCCGACTTTGTTTTTGTTGCACATCAATGACCTTTTGTCACCAATTCACTGTTATGCGGATGACAGTACAGTTCATGATAGCTTTTTGTTTGACAAGCCCCCATAGGGCTCACAAACTCCAACAGCTCGTAGCGCTTTGAAGCAAAGAATGGACGGTTACCTTTTCTCTTGGGGTAAAAATAATCTCGTTGAATTTAATGTTTCAAAGACCCAATCTTGTCTGATTACGTCTAAAAGGGAACTAAATGAAAATCTAGTCTCTTTCAACGGAAGCAATCTTCCGAACAGGCCCTCCATTGATATGCTTGGTGTAACCCTAAGTGACCAGCTCAGGTATGGGGGCTCCATCGAAGCCAGAGTTAAGTTAGCCTCCCAGAAACTGGGCGTGCTGTATAGAGCCCGCAGATACTTTAATAGTGCACAACTGCTAACCCTGTACAAATCGCAAGTGCGCCCCACGGCTGAATTTGGCAGCCACCTCTGGTCTGGAGCTCCAAAATACCTGAAAAATACCCTCGACTCTGTGCAGAAACGGTAGGTCCGTTTGATAGATTCTCCCATATTAACAGACGGATTGCAATCTTTAGAGCACAGGCGTCGGGTGGGAATGCTATCCTTGTTCTACCGGTATTACAATGGAAGATGCTCCGAGGAACTAGCATCATTGATCCCTTCGGCACCGGTGCATAGTCGGGAAACACGCCAAACGCGTGCCCAACATTTGTACACGGTTGACATTTGTCACATAAGAACGGGTCATTTCTTCGACTCGTTCTTATGTTCAACAGCTCGGCTGTGGAATGATTTGCCGGCCTCTGTGTTTCCTCCTTCCTACAACATAGGTCTCTTCAAGACCAATGTTCATTCCTTCCTTTCCTCAAAAAGACCCTCCACCCAGTATCCCAGATGACATAGGCCCTGTGGGAAATTATTTTCCTCAAGGCCTCCTGTGTGGAGTTAATGTAAAAAAAAAAATTCAAGGTATAAACTGCTTTTGACTGTCCACACGAACAATTATTACTTTAGCAAAAGTACACTTGAAACATCGCGTGCTCTTATTAAGCATCCTTATTTTTATATTTTTTGTTTATTTTTTTTTATTGTACTACAGACGGGTTAGTCCAATTATGGTACAATTTTCTTACAACTAACAATACATGTATATAGTTTTTTAAAAGATGGTATGGCGATATCAAACACATCTATCTATATCCGCTGGTAGGGCATTAAGCGATGTCATACCTCTTGTCATGCTGTGTTGAGCCATGACATCTGTCCGACCCTGCGGTATGTAGAATAGGTCGTGGCTACGAGTTTGACAGTATTTTTCAAGAGCGAATAAGCCACAGCATGACAGGAGATATGGACAATCAATAAGGTTTTTTATTAACTTTAATTCGAATACCATGAGTCCGGCACTACGCCTGGTCTCCAGGCTTTGATAATTTGTCTTCTTTAGCAGTTCCACGTGATGCATGAATTTCGGATATATTCCGTATGATCGCATGTAAACATACCTTAGAATTTTTTTTTGAATTTGTTCAATTGTTATTTTAACTGACGATTTAAAATTAAATTTACTTCACGAATTAGCTTTCCATTGAAACAGGGGCCCTAGATATTTAATATATTTTAATATAATATAGATATCGACCCCTAGCGTGTGAGTTGTAGCTTTTTTTGATAAATTACTTCTTATGGGAGTTAAGACCCTCAAAAATCGTTAAAATTGTCTATTAACACAGACTTTCACCTTATAAACTCGACAACGTATTATACAGAAAAGAATTTTCTTCTAAACCATGTATAAAATAAAATTTAAAAATTAGTCTAGTTTAGGAGGAGAAAAATGGAAATGAAAAACTTTGATTTTAAGCAATTCAAAACATCAAACCACATGCACGGCCAAGACCATCTAAACTAAAAATGTAAAGCTAGTGATTTGTAGTAAAGCTTGTGATTCGTAAAAAATAAAACCGGGTTATTGTGTACTAAAGACCCACAATATATCTTGATAGACGTCACCCGTCACCACGCCCAAACGCAGTCAAGCGGCTCTCACCACATCGTTCCGTGGGTTTAAAAATAAATTGTTAATTCCAAAAACTTAAAAGGTCGTAAGTGCCTTAAAAAAGAAACATGTTTTTATGAATGAAACTAACGCCATATATCATGGGTACTACTCACTTTATTAATAAAAACTTCATTCTTTATTTATGGCACTTACACCCTTCTAAGTTTACGGTATTTTCTTCGTCGACTGCCATTGGCCCAATGCTACAAGAGAGCATATTATTATCTTACCAGCTGTTGAATAGGTCGCCCATCGCTGGGCAGGAACCGGGAGGGGCCCTCAACAATTTTATTTTCAGTTGACCAATCGGCAGCATTGGCCCCTTCTTCGGTGTTAGGTTTAAATTACACAGCAAAAAAAACCTTCGGAAAAAATGAGCAAGATGGATCGCCAGGAAAAAGTTACACACGACTGAACGACTAGAAATGATGAGTCTCTGATCAGCTAAGTGAATTGTATTTTAACGCTCGATTTGCATAAAGGTCGGAGAGTTGCGTTGGGAGGAGCGTATTGGAGTGTTGAGCCAAAATTTCGGCTCAACAGTTGATCAGTAGGTTTATGAACAACGACAGCAAAATTTCAAACTTTTCCGCGGTGGTAGATACTTACATTTTAATGCTACTATTATGGTAAAATAGGAACCGTAGGTTGCCCGCGATGGTTTACGATGCATTGCTCATTATGCTAAGGATGAAGTATTTCAAATATGTATCACATTTATATTTACGCCGTAATCACTTAACATTATCTTACCGTCATTATACCGTTATCAAACACCCGAAGAATTTTTCGCCATAATCGTTGTAGGCGGAGATGTTAAGCCTACCGTATCGAAGAAGAAGCAACCAAGCGACATGCTGGCGTCCCGCTTCAACTCAAGCAACATCGTATCCCAATCCACAAGTCTTCACTGATGTCGTCGGCTCGCATGAAAGATATAATAATTTATGTGACGGCTACAACATCGTCTGACCCGTCCGATCTGTCCCAATCAATTATTCAATAATGATTGACCATTTTTCTCCTTCGCTCGGAGACGCGAGACGCGATACACTTTACAGCTGAAACAAAATATACCTTCGTCGTTACAGAAATTTGCTATTGAAAATTGTTTTACCTATTAAAAGCTTGCTTTATGGCTTAAGGATTTATAGAATACATTGCACGGGCTTAATAATAATAATAATTGGATAATTTCTTGGGCGCCGTAAAATTTATTACGAGTTCTCAAGCTCAATCTAATTAAATTATTTATAATCAGATACACAAAACATACTTACAATTTGGAGGGCGGGTATAGGTACTCGCGGCAAAGGAACCAGTTACCTACTGGAAAACCAACACCTCTGCCGTAGGTCACCCCAAGTGGTTCGCTGCGTTTGATGACTAACCTAACAGGGGTGCCCGGTTTCATGGGGTGAGGTTTGTCTGGATCTCTCCAGTTGGACTATCTCGATTCATGGTCTTGTACAGCAGTGGGAGAAATGGATTCGTACGTTCGTAACTCTTGTTGAGCCCTAGATTCTTACCCACCCCTTATTACCTTTTTCCTTCCCAGAACTTATTCTCCTTCCTCTCCTTAAAAGACCCTCCACGCAACATCCTCTTCTTAGGGGAATTATTTTCTTGTTTGAAAGAAAGTGTAATTATCGGTAGGTCATTTCTACGGGCCGTTCTTATAGATAGTTCATTATCTTTGATTAGCTAAATGTTTCATTAGCGGTGCTACTTTTTTTGTTCGACCGATATGAATATAACGTGTCTTGAACTTTTACAATGTCGTTGCTGTAGATACGCATTTTGATTTGAAAATGTTACGTTAATTACAACAAAAGGAAAAACGTATATTGACGTGCGAATGTAATGAAATACCTGGTGTCGAATAAGTGCCCCCACGTCCGTGTAAGAAATTTCCACCCCCGTGACGCTGGGTTAAAAGACGAAATTATTTGTGATTTGTTGACGTGAATTGTGTTGTTGAATCACACGTTTAATACGCTCTGTCTTACAAAGAGTCAATACATGACGTGAAATAAATGTGTTTTCGAAATGTTTTGTATTTTTTGTATTCTTCAAAGCTGTCACGCTTTTGCACGATGGTCTGTGAAATCCCGCGAGATGAGAGGAGGCAGATTTGAATGGGGTTGCAGGTGGGATGGAAAAGGGGAGGTTTACGAATGGAAATGTGTTTTCCTGTATTGCCTTTTTACGGGCTGAATGGTATATCCAGGTGGAAGATAACAAGGAAATATAAACACGGGAAAAGGAGTCGTCATGGCAATGTGATGGGTATTCTCCGGAAGAGTGAATAACGGGGGGTGTTTTCGGGTATAAATTATGAAAATACTATAAAATTTCATTTGATTCTGGGTGTTGACACATTTGTTTTGTATTTATGAGGATAATTTTTTGCGGACCAGTGTTGACATGCTATTTTTTTAATGCTACATGGTTAATAAAACGAAAGTTTTATGGAACACATATTTTTGCCAAATATGGCTTTTGGTTAAAAAGAAGCTAACTGCTCAACTAATCGGTATTACGTGAATCCGTTCGAGTTATAGTCCTAGTCTCAATTGGTGTATGAGTCCATGATTTCTCAACTTGGGACGCTCGCCCTGCAGCGGAGGGGGGGGGGGGGGGGAGAAAAAAGACAATCCATTAAAATATCTGCGATTTTAACGAATTGTATTTATTTCAAATTGAAAATAAATATTTGGGATAGAACTAAGTTTCCGCCTATAATCAAGCTGAAGGTCGATAAAGGGCTTTTCAGGAACGATTTTGGCAGATGAAGTTCGGGAACCGCTTGTTTAGACTGTGTGCATTTCTTATTTGAAGCAGCCATGTTTTTTATAATTAAAATTATTATATCCCCATGATGGGTATCATCGACAGTTTTGTTTCATTGAAGTAGAACATAGCATAAAAAAGTTTAAAAAATACTGATTTATGGTCGCCAAAGTATGAAACGTTATGAATAAAGTTGGGGTGGAAAGGAGATGAGGAAGAGGAGGGTTTTGAAATAGGTATCTAGCTTTTAAGATCTGGTCACTAAACATTAATAACGTCATTTAAGTTTTTATTGGTGGTCTTTCACAAGGGCGAAAGCCTAAGCTCATCTACCATTCCCTGGGTGTTTAAACCATCAAGCATTGTTGATATGTGCATGAAATTATGCACACGCTAGATATAATCCACAGTCCGTTCCAAATTAATCTCTCTATTGTAATTTAGGGGCAGCTTAGGTGTCCACTTTAGCATACTCAGCCTCCATGAAGTGTTGGAACCTCTGTGATAACGTATGTACTTAGATACTCGAGAATAAATAATGTAAACGTAGTTACATACATATTTAAGGGGGGGAGGTGGTAAGGTTTGAAATTTTTATTTTGCATTTTTTTTTACTGAATGTAGGTACAACATGTGGAGAGTATTCTGTCAAAATTTCAAGTAAATCGGAGCGAAATTCACGAAGATTAGCGTTTCAAGGAGACTGGTTCCCTTGCTCGATTCGGGTATCTTGGGTTCTCTTGATCGATTCGAGGGGAACGCAAAAGTAACGGGAGTTGTACTGTCGTGGAGAGGAAGAATGGGAGAACACATTTTTCGAACAGGTATCCGTTAGGGTCACTCCTACTGAGTCAGTGTACGAAGTCGTGTCGCGGTGAGTGCATCATTCGCCCGTGAGATTTTTTTTAGTTAAACATTTCGGCGAAAACGTGATGGCAGATTGTCGAGAGCAACGCGCTGCTGTGAAATTCTGTTTGCTGTTGGGAAAATCGGCAAACTATTGTAATACTGAATACTTATAATGATGATGCTGCCGGTAAAATCAGAGTCTACGAGTGGTTTTCACGTTTTAAAAATGGAGAAATGTTAATTGAAGACAATACCTCTGTTTGTAAAGACCGTCGCTGAACCGTTGATCAACACTGTGAGATTTCTGGAATGTCAAGGAGTTCAATTCAGAGGATTAGGGTTGCAGACAAATTTGTCTCTCGCCTTCTCACAGATGAGCAAAGGGAGCGTAGACTTCAGGCATGTTGTGGGCTTCAAAATCAGCTCGAAGAGGGCCCTGAATTTTTTTCTAAGGAGGTCTAGCCCCATGTGACTTCTTTTTGTTCCCCACACTGAAAAGAGACATGAAAGGAAAGCGTTTTGCCATTGTGGAGGACGTAAAACAAAAATCGCTGGCAGGCCTAAAGGACATCCCGATAAGTGAAATTAAAAACTGTTTTAAACAATGAAAGAACCGTTTGGTGAAGTGCGATGTGCTCAATGGAGAATACTTTGAAGGTGATCAAAATATGATGTAAAAATATTGAGAAATAAAGAAGTTATGATGAAATTCCGGTTACTTTTGGTATTTCGAGTATGAAAAACCTTAAATCGAGTTTCTCGCAAACGTTCGTGAAGTTCTCGCAAATCATAACCCAAAATCTTGACTGATCTTTTTGAAATTTTATATACCTACTATTTCCACACATAAATCAACAGGTAATTGGAGGGAGTTTTTTTACCATTTTTTTCCATTTTATAATAACAAACTCACCGAAATTTTTTTAGCGAAAACCGCGTTTTTCACTTCAAAATGCTGCCAAAAATAAAACAAATTAATAAAAAAACTCTCTCTAACTACCTAGGAAAACATATCATCTTTTAAACTCATTTCGACTTTTTGTGTCAGATTATCCGGTAACGAGTAATGATGCTCACGGCATAACACCTTTTTTTCAAGGCGCCTCCGGAGATTCGCTCTCACGGACTTACGTATTGATATTTTTAATGATTTTTTTTGAAAGACTATAAGGTGTACCTACTTATATAAAATAAATAAACCAGCATTATCCATATCTCCGAAAAAAATCATCAAAATATGCCCTTTTATCGCCTTTTAAACCTTAGCCCCCCCCCCCCCCCCCCCCCTCCCCCCCCCTTAAGTAATTTTGCAAGAGAGGTAACTACTTACTGTACCATTATCTGTGTAGGTATAAACAGGTACACCTACGGCGCGTTAATAAAGCTAGTGGGCCTGACGAACACCTGCCCTGGCACTGCAGAGGTGTGCTGCAGAAATAGCTCCAATTTTGACACAGCTTTTTAAAATGTAAAAATTATTATAAGCAATAATTATCAGCCTGAAACACTCATCAACATTGAAAAATCTTCCGAGAAAAGATACTTGCCGCCAACGGGACTTGAACCCGTGTCTTTCTGATTGCCGGTCAGCTGCTCTTGACCACTGAGCTATGGGGGCTTATCAAATACCCGCCAAATAATTCAATATTTACTAGTGTTTCATTCAACAATTACTGCTTATTATATTTTTTCCACCTGAAAACAACCAACTTTATTTTATCTTAAGATTTTTCAATGTTGATGAGTGTTTCAGGCTGATAATTATTGCTTATAATAATTGTTACCCTTTGTGCTATGCATAAAAATCTTGTCTAAACGTTAGTTTATAAATTAAAAATAATAATTTTTAAAATGTCCCTGAAGTCTGGCACTGTGCCATCTGGTTGGAAAAAAAGCGGTTATCCATCCTATTCCAAAGAAGGGAGGCCGCTCCAACCCGGCCAACTACCGTCCCATAGCGATCACATCTGTTCTGTCCAAGATGATGGAACGTGTGATCAACGACAAACTGCTCACATACCTCGAGAAGAACAAAATTATTAACGACCATCAATACGGATTCCGGCGGAACCGCTCGTGCAGCGATCTTCTCGCGTATGTGACGCATGTTTGGGGGCGATGACTGGACCGTTTCGGTGAAACCCAAACGGTTGCACCGGACATTTCCAAGACTTTTGACCGGGTTTGGCACCGAGGACTTGTCAATAAACTGCCATCTTACGGACTTCCCGCATCCTTGTGTAAGTGGATTGCCGACTTTTTGAGAGAGAGGTCGGTTCAAACGGTTGCTGATGGTTTCACCTCTTTCTCGCACTCGATAAATGCTGGGGTCCCACAAGGATCGGTTCTGTCTCCGACTTTGTTTTCGTTGCACATCAATGACCTTATGACATGTGCACCAATTCATTGTTACGCGGATGACAGTACAGTCCATAATAGCTTTTTTGACAAGCCCCCAAAGGGCTCACAAATTCCAACGGCTCGGAGGGCTTTGAAGCAAAGAATGACGGAAAAACTAGTCTCCTTCAACGGAAGCAATCTTCCAAACAGGCCCTCCATTGATATGCTTGGTGTAACTCTAAGTGACCAGCTCAGATATGGGGGCTCCATCGAAGTCAGAGTTAAGTTAGCCTCTCAAAAACTGGGCGTACTCTACAGGGCCCGCAGATACTTTAATAGTACACAACTGCAAACCCTGTACAAATCACAAGTACGCACCACGGTTCAATTTGGCAGCCACCTCTGGTCTGGAGCCCCAAAATACCTGAAAAAACCCTAGACTCGGGCTGTCCGTCTGATAAATTCTCCTAATGTAACAGACGGATTGCAATCTTTAGAGCACAGGCGTCGGGTGGGAATGCTATCCTTGTTCTACCGGTATTTCAATGGAAGATGCTCCGAGGAACTAGCGTCATTGATCCCTTCGGCACCGGTGCCCAACGCGTGCCCAACGCGTGCCCAACGCGTGCCCAACATATATACATGGTTGACATTGGTTACATGAGAACGGGTCGCTTCTTCGACTCGTTCTTGTGTTCACCAGCTCGGCTGCGGAACGATTTGCCGGCCTTTGTGTTTCCTCCTTCCTACAATATGGGTCTCTTCAAGACCAATGTTCATTCCTTCCTCTCCTCAAAAAGACCCTCCACACAGCATCTCAGATGACAGATGCCCTGAGTGAAATTATTTTTCTCAGGGCCTCCTGTTTGGAGTTAATGTAAAAAAAAGTAGACGCGTCCTAGGTGCAGTATTCGTCATTTCCATTTCATCCGAAATCCAAATCACAGCGAGGATATAGAAGTTTTACTTCAAAACGATAAACAACAAAATGTAAATATTATCGTAATAACGGGTAATAGTTTTTTACTAGGTTCCACCACAAAGATCCAACTATTTGATAAAATGTCTTATGTTTTGCAGATGGTTTTCGGCGTCAAAAACATCAAGAACAGCCTCCGGGTAAACGACGCAGACGTCAATAATTTACTTTCGAGCAACGTCAACGGTATTGACGTTTTGCTACTAAACGCCACTCTTGTAAGAAATTACGGAGACGTGGAAATCTTCGGCGAGAAAACTGTCATGTCACCAATAACCGCTGTGAAGATGGAGGTAATTTTTATGTATTTTTTAACATCTGTTTTATTGTAATGTTTTAATAATAATATATATGTATTCCTACATATGTAATAGCCTACATTTGTACACACACAACACCTGTCACATGAGAAGTAGTCGAGTTCAACAGCTCGGCTGTGGAATGATTTTCTGGCCTATGTGGTGGGTAGGAATCTGGAAGATAGTGTCCAGGAGTGATGTATGAATCCACCCTTGCATTTCGTATGTATGAATCCTTCAATTGCGGCGCAAGGAATGGGTCAAGAGAGTCCGGGTGGAGAGGTCAAACGTCTTCCCTCAATCAGTCTCTCTCGGTCCGGCCAGCCGCAATAAGTGGGCAGACACATCCGCCACCAAGACCTAGACAAATCTCACTCATGAACCCGGCCACTCCTGCTAAGTTACAAAACGTAGCGAACCATATTGGGTGACCTACGGCAGAGGTGTTGGTTATCCAATAAATAGTTGGTTATATAGGGGGCGGTATTCATTACCGCCTTCCAAATAAACCTTCTTTCTCTCTTCAAATGACCATCCAAATTACTTCAAATGACCAAAGCTTCCCAAAATATGACATATGTACTGGGGGAAATTATTTTACCTCAGGGCCTCTTGTGAGGAGTTAACAAAAAAAAACAAAAAAGTCATGTTATTCCGTACACTTACGGGTCACACATTATCCTGAATTCTCCGTACATGGCTAGTCACTTCAAGGTTTAGGATCACCGGAAATCTAAGAGGACCATAATAATTTATTATAAGGCAGGTTTAATGAAAGTCTTCCTATATAATGCAGGTAGTCTCAAAGATGCTCCTGACTTTGTTAAAAACCTGATTACAGCTCAATAGAGAACTCCAGTCCAATTTTTTTATTTTTTTTTATGAATAATGACCTTCTAACTACACTTTTATTTTTATTTTTAATATTTAAAATGATTGTCAAAGTTTTAATTTTTCAAGACCCCTCGAAAACCACCGTATGTATGTGTGAGTCGTGTGACGTCATCACTCCTGAAAAATTAGTATAGGATCGGGCAATCAGTTGATCTACTGCCGCCATTTTGAATTCCGTTGTTCGAAGTATTCTCCCTAGAAATAGCATTAATATTTTTTTGTGCAGTTGTTTTTTTGAATATTTTCAGTAATAGAGATAAACTTATAAGAGATACCTTTATTTTTGAAACATTATTTAGGCCTAAATAATTTTTCAATAAACACAACAACTAAATCTCTATTAACAGTATGTAAATAAACAAATAAATTAAAACGATGGCTTGGTCATATCATACATTCCCATACAATGACCTTACGTTGACGTCACGACACGTCGAACAGTGACGTCACCTTGACGGCGTGTTTTTACGACCCGATTAAAAATAGACTTTTTAATAATTTTTTAAAAACTCTGCGTTTAATATTATTAAGAAAAACTTATCGTTGAAATTTGTGTTTTTATCAACTTTAATGGGAGGGGGGGGGGGGTGACACCATGTTGTCCGCCCTATTCGTCCCAGGTGCCACCCATGCTGGCCTAAGCCACTGCTTGTGGTCAGTGACGTAGGCTAGCATGGGTGGCACCCGGGACGGGGAGCGTAATGGGATGGGGTAGGACTGGTTCTAGCAGAATATTTACCACAATGGAGGGGGTAGGGTGAAACGGAATACCGTAATGGCCACTGACCACAAGGTACAATAATGATAGACTGAATGTTCTCCCGATTTTTTTTATTCAGACTTCTCGACCAGGGACCGCCGCGCGCTGGCTCACATATTGACCGGCGGACCATCTTCAAGCCTCTTGCGGACCACTAGTGGTCCGCGGACCACTGGTTGGGAAACCCTGGTCTATATGAACATATTTTTTTAAAGCCAGAATATTTTTCACTGGAGTTCCTTATTATAGAAAGAATGTGGCCGGACGAAGGCCCGTAGGTAATGCCAGAAAGAAAGAAGTAGATAAATCTACAAAATAATTTATAGGAATGGACAGAGGCATGCTAGGAGAGCTTGGAAAAATGTTGGTTGTACAAGAAAGTAACTGGCATAATTATTGAACAAGTCCAAAATTGAACGGCAATGAGCAGGACACAAGCTCGGAGGACGGTCATCGGATTAGCAAATCTCGTTACCCAGTGGCGCCCAGCGTGAACCATAATGCCCTAAAACCCGCTGGAACGTCGAGATAATTAAGTTAGGCGAATACACATGGCAGCGCACAGCGTGAAACAGAGGAGATTGGAAACAGCTTGGTTAGGTCTTCACACAGTGCTGACGAAACACCGAAAGATAAGAGCGCAGGAAAAAAAATATATTTGCTACTAGCGAGTTCCGAACAAGAGGCCCAACTGTTCCCAACTGTTTGCGGTCAGGGAGACTATGAAATCTCCAATCGGGGTATGTTATGAGGCTTTTGCTGGGGAAAAGGAAGGTGGGGAAGAACCTGGATTTTAGAAAACGATCTGTTTATTTTCTTTTTTTCTTTCACTAAAAGTTTCTTAAATAATTGCGTTGAAAGCAATACGATTATTTTGTTGACTTACGTGCGGATGGAAATGACTCTTTTATGTCAAACTGTATAAACGTTGACATCTTGGACCCAAATTAACCGCTTTATTTAACTAATTAACGAACTAACTAACCATCACGCCGTTTCTCCGCAGGAGAGGACGGGCCGCCAAACAACTCAGTCTAGGCACACACCCCTTGCCTTGTTCACGTGCATACATCGTCTCATACATGCTTTTCTATTATTCTGACTCTTGACATGGCCCGACTCAAGTATCTGATTCACTTGGTCGTGCCATATCTTTCTCGGGCGTCCCCGACTTCTTCTACCGTTCACATTTGCGTCATTCTCCTTACACTCCTTTCCTTGTTCATTTGCTCTACATGCCCAAACCATCGGAGCGTTCCTTTCTTAATCTTACTCATTACGCTTACAATCAACCTTGCATTCTTTGCGGATCTCCACGTTTCTCACACGATCGTACATGGTTTTACCACACATACGCTTCAGGGATCGCATTTCTACAGCATTCAGTCTACTATCATCCTTTCTCTGCAAGGTCCATGCCTCACTGCCATACATCAGGGTTGGTACCAGTACTCTATTATGGATGGCTAGCTTCGCTTCTTTGGACATCTTTCGTCAAAATATTCTTAAATAATTGCGTTGCAAGCGATATGATTATTTTGATTAGTTTTGGGTGAATGGAACTGCAAGCATGATCGAATGCGTACAGTTGACGAGTATGGGTCAGTACCGTAATACCTTCCCCCCGACTAACGATCATCGTTAAGTGTTTTTCAAACGCCGTTGATCATTATAAGATATGTAGGTAAGTACTGGTATACAAGAAAGGAATTATATCAGGAATACTAGTAAAAAATATCTAATTTCGATATACTCATAAATTTATTAGAGACCGAAGCACATTCACTCTGCTACAGTCGCCTTTAGACTGACAAGTCTGAAGATAGCTTCGGTCTCAGAAAATTAAGTGGAACCAAGCTCTATGTACAGTATTTTTAGAATACTAAATTCGAATTCTATCAAGATAAGAGAAGTGTGTAAAAAAACATTACTGGTAAACCAGCTGTGTTAACTGATGTAAAAAAAAAACATTTTCCTCCGATGAATAATGTGAAGTAGAAAAAGTACAGTGTTCACAGATTGCATGCTTACATAAATATCTCTCAGATTACGTGTGTATTTTGTGAAAACAAACTCTTTTTGTGACTTTCGCCCCCTGACCCGGTGTCACCCGCGTTAAATTTATAATACCCCGCTGTGATGCGGCTCACATTATTTATCACATCGCCCACAAAGATCGTGTTCCCGCAAAGTAAAGGAATATTAAAAATGTGTGTTTATTTTTATGTTTATTCACGGGTCTTCTTTTTCCCAAACGTGGACTATCAAACAGGGGATTTCCGGAAGTCGAAATTTTCGTCTTCCCGGAAAGCCAATTTCCTTATTGATCATTTTCTCGAAGTTTCCGAAAGACGATATCTGGAATTATCATCTTTTTCACCGTCTAATTTACGGAATAACCAACTTCCTAAAGTTTCCGATAGTCGAAATTCCGAAAGCCGAAGCTCATAATAAACCTAGAACTCTCACCATTGGAAGAGTATAGAAACCACAATCCGTTATGAGGTAAAAACCAATGTCATTTCCGTCCAAAAACTCGAAGGATTTTTACAAGAGGATTATACCCTAATTATCATTGTTGTAATATCTATTAACTATGGCATTACATGGAATGGCTTCAGCTATGTTATGCAACCCGTTCCTGTTTCGCTTTTCCACATCTCACCATTATTTTCTCCGCCTTACAAAATTCTCTATTTCAATGTATAATTATTTGTCCAAACAAAATAATTCCTATCTTATAATGAAATTGTTTATTTTCTTATCCTTCGTGGTTCCATTTTGTTAATGTTAGCTACTATCATGCAAACTTTTCTCTTTGCAAAGCCAACCAAAATGACTTTTCCACACCTTGAACAAATCTGTTCACTGACTAATATACCTGATCAACGAAAATTTCTCATTTTATGCTACAACAGTTAAAATAATTTCGTTCCTTTAATAATTAGAATTATGGCCAAAAAAATCACCAGCTGCCACTGGCAGCGAGACTCGCGTGGTGTCATGAAAAAATTAATTAAAAAGGTTAATTTTTCTATTTATCGCAACTGACAAAGGTCATTAAGCGGTCAATATTTCCACGAAAATCCTCAATTTATGCCAATAACCTTTTTAGGAATTATTTTTAGAAGTCCGCACATAATTCTTATGAACCCGGCAATGTACGTTTAAAGTGATAATTTGCTTACATTTGCATGTCCCCATCCAGTGAACATTGCTTTTTATCAATGTGAGCACGCGTGTGTGAACAACATAGGTTTTTATATATAACCTTAATTGTTTGCAAACATTATCACTGAAATTTATAACGTAGCGCGGTATTAAAAATGTCACATTTAACGACAAACTTCTAGGTCGTATAAAACTTTTTTTTACTACGGTATGAAATGAAGTCAGTGCTTAAATTTACTAAGTAGATAGCTGACAACTGTAAAATTTAGCAAGCAAAATAGTGGTTCGTAAGTTTTAAAGTTGTTTTTACGGTGCATGTCGCATTTTCTACCAGCCCTTCGGATGAGTTGACTTCTCAACAAGCAATTACATCCAGATTGAATGTGAGATAGGTATGGTTTTGATTCGCCAATATGAAAAATATATAAAATGTATCCCCGTAAACCTTTAATGATACCTACATATATACTATCCGTACAATGCATATAATATGATTTCATCATCCATTGATCTGTTTTCCTATGAATCTAATTTGCTCAAAATATAAAATTGGTTCATTGAAAGTGTAAATATTATTAAATTGTTTGACAGAAAAAAAAAACACAAATGTTTTTTTACATTAATACAGCATGCTCATGAAGAAAATAATTTCCCTCGGGGCCTATGTCATATTTGGGGATGCTGTGTGGAGGGTATGGGGGTATGGGTAGGAATCTAGGGGTCGGTGTATCCAGGAGTGACGGAAGTATAATCCATTTCTCCCGGTGCGGTGCAAGACGACGGGTCGATAGAGATCATCTGGAAAGATCAGGGGGTCTCCCCGCAAACCGGCCTCTCCCGTTCCGGCCCGCCACGGTGCTGGTGGGCAGGCGCATCCACCGCCAAGACCTGAACACACCTCACCCGATGAACTCGGGCACTGTTAAATCACCAAACGTAATGAAACTATATTGTGGTGTTAGTTATTCAATAAATGGTTCCCGGGGCGCCCACCAAATTGGAAATGCGTCAACTATTTAAATACTGAAGGTTGAAGAATTCAATGTCAAGAATGCCAAATTTAGGATTCCGTTACAAAATTGGAGATCTAAATGTTTTAAGGGGAGCAAAACACAATTTTATACAGTAAAACGGAGCACATAAAGCAAAAATACCGACAGATAAGTTTTAAGATTTTCACGGCCAAAAGCATCCGGCAGATCCTGTAGATGTGACACATCTACCGGATCTGCCCTGATGATGGACACTGCAACGATGTCCGAAACGTTGGCTAAAGAAGGAGGTAGCGCAACACGGCATAACACTCCAAAAACAAATAACGAAAAAAAAAAATACCGACAGTTCAAGAAATAAAGACAAATAGATATAAATTAATATAAAATATACTTAGTAAGTATGAGAAGTCTAACTTTTTTCAAGTATTCAGCACACATTTTACAAAAAATACAAAGACTTGTGGCTTTATTTACAGCTTTGGAAGGCTTTAGAAAATATTTCACCTAAGTAATAAAATAATCATGTTAAAAATAATAATAAATAATAAATAATAATAATAAAAAAATACCGACAGTTCAAGAAATAAAGACAAGTAGATATAAATTAATATAAAATATACTTAGTAAGTATGAGAAGTCTAACTTTTTTCAAGTATTCAGCACACATTTTACAAAATATACAAAGACTTGTGGCTTTATTTACAGCTTTGGAAGGCTTTAGAAAATATTTCACCTAAGTAATAAAATAATCATGTTAAAAATGATAATAAATATGTACTCCTACATACCGAATATGTTCAAAAACATTTTCTTTTTAATTTTTGCAATTTTGCAACGGAAATTTAAAAGTTTTTTTGCTAACGAATCTTCGTCACTTTTTCAATGAACCAAAACAAGCACAAAAATATTTCATTTTTTATTATGTTTATTAAAAAGCTTCATTTTATTTTGTCAGGTTCCGGGAACAATCCACGGAGTGCCAACGGACAATTTGCCTTTCTCTTCAGACAGTCGAGCAATCAAAGAAGCTCATTTCAAATTGCTGACAATTGGAGAAAACTTAAAAGTGAAGAAAGTTAATCAAGTTCTGCTTGAAGATGTTCTAGGAAACTCAATCAAATTGAGAGGGCCCGAACAGCACGTTTACGGAGATATTACGTTTGAAAACGTAGATATTAATGGTAATATTATTTCCGTCTATTACTCTTATTGTTCTTTGTAAAGTTAACTTTATATCACAATCTCAGCATGGATAGGCAGAGATGTCTGCCAGACCGACACAAACTCTATGAAGACACACACCTTCGATCCATCCACGTTCCAAATGTTAATACATATAGGTTCATTTATATGATTTCTTTAATATTTCTTTATTATGTAATTTTTAATTCCTGCGAGTGTTTTAGTTGTTACTAGCTGGGGTACCCGGCTTCGTTCGGAGCTGATATGAGATTGAATTCGATTGAATTGAGATTCGCTTCGGAGTTGATATGAGATTGAACTGACGTTCGAACCCACTTACGGATATTGCTTTATATACCTATAGGTTATATACCTTTATATACCCCTACCTATAGGTTGCCCTACCCATCAAAAAAGGCTTCGATTGGTCCACAATGTTCTAAAATATTCCACAACATTCGAGAATGTTCTGGAATGTTCCACAATGATCTGGGATGTTCCGGAATGTTCCCGAACGTTCCAGACTATTCTCGAACATTCCACTAAATTTCAGAATGTTTTACAACATTCGAGAATGTTCTGGTATGTTCCACAATGATCTAGGATGTTCCGGGATGTTCCCGAACGTTCCAGACTATTCTCGAAAATTCCACTAAATTTCAGAATGTTTTACAACATTCGAGAATGTTCTGGTATGTTCCACAATGATCTAGGATGTTCCGGGATGTTCTCGAACGTCCCAGACTATTCTCGAACATTCCACTAAATTTCAGAATGTTTTACAACATTCGAGAATGTTCTGGTATGTTCCACAATGATCTAGGATGTTCCGGGATGTTCCCGAACATTTCAGACTATTCTCGAACATTCCACAAAATTCCAGAATATTCCACAACATTCGAGAATGTTCTGGAATGTTCCACAATGATATGGGATGTTCCGGGATGTTCCCGAACGTTCCAGACTATTCTCGAACATTCCACAACATTCCAGAATGTTCCGGAATGTTGTGGAATGCTCTCAAATATATGCGAATATTCTAGACTGTTCTAGAAATTTGGTGAAACTTTCAGCCCTTATAACTTCAAATCACGTCCTTCAGTTAAAAATGGGAACCTTCTTCATCGATGCGGGATAGAGGGCTACCACACCGTATAAATCCCTTGATCGTACCGGGACTCGTTTCTGAGTTTCAGCGGCACTCGCATTGTAGTAACCTTTCTTTTATAATACCTATACACAGGATTTTCGAAATCAAATGTAGAAAGTGACCTTCCTATTGTTTTGAAGGTCAAATGTGCAAAATTTAATCAACCTTGGCATAAAACTGTAGATTTGCATACAAATAAAATCCACACCGCCCGCTTGCCAGCCATACAGACATTTATTAATTTTCCTTTTTTATTATGCATGTTTTTCCTTGGCAGATATAGAGACATAGACCATATATACTTACATTTCGAATGAACACTGTTAGTAAAATCTGCCAAAATATTAAACAAAAAAATACACATTTCAAATGAAGAATTAATAATTAATTAAAATAAATAATTAATAAATGAATAAATAATTTTATGATTAAGGGTATGATTAAAATTTTGAGGAATATTTCAGTTATCATACCGACAAACGAAATTCGTATTAAGGTAAGGGTAAATAATATAATTATAAATAAGGCGCACAGTGGTTATCACGACTCATGACATTTAAATTGTACCTACTGTGTGAAAATAAATTAATGTCATCCACTAAACACGATACCACTTAGCGTAAAATAGTAAAACGGAAACATTATAAAAAGCCTTGTTCTTGTTGACGTTGACTTAGTTGTTGGAGTTGATGTTAGCTTTACAATTCTCTCTACTTACACGCAACAGTTTTAGATCATTTAAACATGCAATTGCACGGAAAACAGGTATTTAAAAAATAAGATAAAAATTTATTGCTCGTGTTCTCAATTTTATCCCAGTGGTAGAAAAAACGTTAGAAATTATAATTTTTCTAATCGAAGATTTATTTAGTATAAGGCTCGGCTTCCCGTATTTATTACTTATTTTCCTCAAACGCTTTAAGTTTTAAAGCTCTTAAAAATAAAATTTATTACAAAATATAATACACGGAAAATTATTATAAAATGTTTTTTTTCAGTTATTTTAATAGGTATTTGTGAAAAAATTCAGTGTTTCTTTTAATGCTATTTTAGACATTCCCGACGAGATTTTAGCTTTATTTTAAACAATTTGTGTTTTAATAAATATGTGCACAATTTTTTCTTTAATATTAACTTTTTTAATATTAGCGCGCTCCCTCTAACATTCATATTTACATATATATCATTTTTGAATGGGTACTACCGGGGTACCTA
The DNA here is from genome assembly GCA_929108145.2 of Limnephilus rhombicus. Lineage (NCBI taxonomy): Eukaryota > Metazoa > Arthropoda > Insecta > Trichoptera > Limnephilidae > Limnephilus > Limnephilus rhombicus. Next base: position 27,866,088 of record OV815277.1, on the reverse strand, counting down.
GCCTAATACATTTTCCGTGTTTAAGAGCTCTAGTAATACTTACAGTCACCTAAAAGCATATATTTTTAATACAACTGAATTTTTGCTTATGTGCTTGTGAATGTACGTAATAGCTAATTTGTTCATTGCGATGAAAGATATATAATAAGATATATAAAAAGCGTCTTATATATCTTATAAACGACGTTTTATATATCTTCTTAATTAATTTTGACGACCTCCGTAGTCCAGTGGGTAAGACTCTTGACTCACAATCCGGAGGTCGCGGGTTCGAACCCGGCATGCGCAAATAAATTTTATTTGATTAATTTGTGTTATTTCACAATTAATTCATTTAAAATAATATAGAGTATATTTGCGGCATGTTCCAGAGTGGAAGACACTATCAGTATCGCTCTGGTGTAAGACCACCATTCAGAATTGAAACGTTGCTTGAAAATGGCTTTAGCCGTGTTTAGTGACCAGATCTGAATAGCCAGGTACTTCCCAACCTTCCTCTTCCACACCTCCTTCCCCTCCCCACTACCTTCAGCCTCACAATATACCCCAATTGGGGATGCCATAGTCTCACTGGCTCCAGACGGGAGCAGTTGAGATTCTTGTGCGGTACACTGTAAAAAAAAAAAAAAATTAAGTATTATTTCAGAAAAAATGGCACTTTTTCAATTCTCCACCACAAAAATGTACATACAGTACATATTTCGTTGCTAACCGAGCCACGAAATATCAAAAAAGTGTATCAATAAATTTAAATCGATACTGAAAATAAACCTCAACAGAACTGTTTAAAATGATTTTCTCCCCGCAAAAAAATTTATCCATCGAATTTTGTTTTTAGATAAAAATCCACGTTTTAATTTTTTATATGCTAGCAATACAGAAAATTCCAACAGGAACGATACACAACACGACTCTAAAAATGATTCCCCCCCCCTTATACCATTAATTAATGAAATTTGAGGGTACTAACATACATTTTTTATGCGAGTTACACTATATTTAACAACTACCAATTTCAGGTGATAGCAAAATTGAGTCAATAAACTCCATGCCATTGAGGGACATGATCATGGATAAAGGAGGCGAAGCGATCCACGTGTATGGAGATAAAACCTTCACACAGGATGTTGTTTTGAATGGGCCTACTGAGGTTAATGTGATCAATGGTTTTGACGTCACAGAGACCTATCATACATCCTTGATCAAATCTGAAGATGCAAACATAAGGGGAGACTTGGTAAAGAAATGAAAACAAGAACTTATTATGTACTTACAGTGCACATATACAGTGTGCTGTAATAGCGCCGTTTACACGCACACTTCGGAGCGACCGGGTCCCGCACCACTTCAGGCCGCCGCGCAGAAAAGTCTCACAGTGAACTGCGCTGTAAACCTATCGGTCTTTACTTTTCTGCGCGGCGGCCTGAAGTGGCGCGGGACTCGGTCGCTCCGAAGCGTGCGTGTAAACGGCGCTAATTTCTATAAATTCGTAAGCCCCATTTTCGGCTTTAGATGCAAGAATCCCGCTTCTCGTTTTTACAGTCAAAAATAAAGTATTTTAACTTCATCGGGAGCCGCCATCTTTATCATTGTTTTCCGTAAAAATTCATTAAAAGTATAATATGTATGGAGTAATTGTAGATGTTCACTTTATTGAAACAGTTCTGCTTATTATTTTTCCACACGACACAAGATATGGTGGAAAATAATTTTAACACAGTTTTTGCTGGATTCGTTTGCCTTGTTTCTTTTTTTCTGGTGCGTTTTCCAACACACGTGTTATTTATGAACACTTTGCTTTGACACAATAACGATAGTTAGCGTATAGTTACAAATATTAGTACACTATGCCAATTTAATAAATTTTAAATGATTAATGATGTTAAAGGATTAAAGAAACTCATTACAAAATTTCGCTTTTGGCATTAATGAGTCTATTTTAGTGAGATGTGGATTTGGATCACATTGAATGCCACACCAAACAAAAACAGATTCTGTTTCTTATAGATATTTGATGCTCCAGTGACGATACTTACCGATGGACGAGGATTATACAACAAGTTAGATAATCTAAATACCTTGGAAAATGGACCAAAGCGCTTAGAAGGGTCGAAGAACCGGATTGGTCAAATTATTAATGAGATAAACCGCAAACTTGAAATAGTTTCTCACGATATTGAAAGTGAGTAAAATCCCCTTTTTTATCCCCCACTTGGGATATACCAAGGATGCTGAAATCCTGTGTTAAGGGTATTTAAGTAATAAAAATAGTAATCTTTGAGCTTTAATATAAGCAGATTGTAGGTTGGATGAAACACAAAAATTCACTGCCAAGCACAAAGACGACCAAATCTGATGGGCTTCAACAAATAATTTCAAAACTTTCCAATATTGCCTCTTAGCTGATACCATGACATATGCACTAATGTTGCTATGCGATCTTAGAGAACAAGCGGAGCATTCCCACGTATCGTCTATTTGTAGGCGGATTAATCGTTTCTTCACCATACTTATGTTTACTTTAAAACTACTTATTCTGTTTACGTACTGCAAAATTTTAAAACTTTAACTTTTTCAGGTAGACCAACATACTTTCTTTACGCTGATGAATGGAGCTATGTTGACCTTGTTATTGGGAATTGCAAAGCAGCTGGTGTTAGATCCACTGCTGAGGAGTCCTTCATAGAACTTCATGCTCTGAATCCCGGTCAATACTGCGGACTTCAGTCGTACTGTATTTGTCCTCAGCATTATACGGTAAAGTCAAATGATTACTCTTACTAGAATGGTTATTTTTCAACACTGGAAAACATAGTAGATCTCCAATGCATTAATAAAATGCAATAAAACCAATTTATTCCACTTTTCTTAATACATTCATGAAAAATACAATCTCTTATTGGGAACTGTATTAATTGTTTTTGAAATTACGAAACAATTTTACGCAGTTTGTTTCTATGTTTGAGTAGAAAATAGTTCCAAAATGACAATAAATTATAATAAATAGACACTAATTTCACCTACCATAATGTCATTCTTTTATTAACATAAATTTCCATGCATAATGTAAACACAGAATACCTGGAAACAATACGTCAGTAAGAAACAATATGAACTATTATGAGGAAACCAAAATAAAATATAATTATTATAAGCAATAATATCAGCCTAAAACACTCATCTACATTGAAAAAATCTTCCGAGAAAAGATACATGCCGCCGACACGACGGGACTCGAACCCGTGTCTTTCTGATTTCCGGTCAAATGCTCTGACAACTGAGCTACGTCGGCTTATCTCTTGCCCGCCAAATAATTCAATATATACTGGTGTTTCATTCAACAATCATTGCTTATTAAATTTTTTCACCTGGAAACAACCAACTTTTTATTTTTATATGAGAGATGCATTGTAAGTGCTAAATCCCTTACTAGGTGGCGTCGAGACAAATTATGTCTACATTTTTTGGTGAAATACTTTAACTTGTCAATGTAGATGAGTATTTCAGGCTGATAATTATTGCTTATAATAATTGTTACCCTTTGCGCTATGCATAAAAATTAGAGATGAAACGGATATCCGGTAACGGCCGGATAGGCCGGATACCGGATAGTAACTCAATATCCGGTCGGATACCGGATATTCAAAAACTACGACAATTTCCTATAATAAAATGCAATACATTAATCTTTGTGAAGTAAATATCAATAAAATGGCATATAATTATGACGGCTTTTATTTAAAGTCGAAAAAGTTACAAAAAAGCCATAAGGCCTTCCAAAAAACTAAAATTTTCTTTTGAGATATTTACTCTAACGATAAATACATAAATAGTAAATATCTAAACTAAAAAAAATTGTAAAAACTTACAAAAACCTCGCAGAGAAGCGAACTTAAATTAACATTAATCACAATCACCATTCGTACGTGTACTAAAACATTGTAAAAAACACCGAGATTATTGAAATGATTAAATACTGACATTGGAGCACCATAATATACCTCTTTGTCTTCTTCTTATCAAAGAGAATATTTTGAATTAATACTCAAAATTAACAAGTGGTAAATTATGATGAATAAAGACCAAAGTTTCAGCGTTCGCAGGCAACAAGCGATTTCGCTTGTTTTTCGTAATATCCGGCCGCCGGATATCCGGCCATCCGGCCTCGCAGCGTGCCGGATATCAGGTATCCGTTATCCGGCCAAACAACTATCTGTTTCATCTCTATTAAAAATCTTGTCTTAAATCATTAGTTTATCAATTAAAAATAATAATTAAAATATAATTATTGCTATTCCCAAGTGAAACATTAGACAAACCGGATAATAAAGCCAGTAATTGATAAATTAATTCTAAAGAACAGTTTTAAACAAAAAAGTACCAGTCTGAAGATAAGCGAGATTGTCTAAAATTGATCCGGTTGGAAAGAAATAAAAATGGAATAAAGTTGAAGCGATTGGATTTATTGTACTTTATTAATTACACCTACATTATGACTCATCAGAAAGGACACAATATTCCAAGATAGAAGAATACAATAAAGCATACTAATTCATGAGGAAAAAGAAAAAGTTATAAATTTAATAATATCGCCTATTGTCAGATACGTGTCAAAAGTAATTTGTGAACTTGTTACTGTCAAATATAAATTTTTTAAGTTGGTCGTATTGTCTTAAGACTTGGTAGGTACCTTGTCTTGTAGAAAACTTTTCCTTCCTTGCTGTAGCAAATTGTCTAGTTGAAATAAATCTACGCCTATTATATATAAGCTAATATGTGTAGGATGTAGGCACCTACTTAAATACAAGTTTCGAAAAGCTTCTCCCGTCAAAATTTTGATCAATTGCCTTTGTAATTCTCTTATAAGATTCACAGAAATGTAAATACATTCAAAATTAAATTATTTTGTGTCTTCATCACTTTTTCATGTTTTTTATACGATAATTTAAAAAATATTATTTACAGCGCCCTTGGGGTGATTTTTCATCAAAACGGCGCTATACAAGTCATCCAAATATTATTATTATTATTATATTCATCGGAGCACACACAATAAAAATAATATACCACAGCTAAAACGATTATAACTACATATTTAAAATTGATCGACAAAATTCGGTGCGAATATTTTTTAAAGTATTTTTTACTATCCCTCACATAAACTACCCACTGTTCATATTTCTTCGCAATCTTTACTGAATTTCAGATAAAAATCTCAACCGATGGATCATCTTCAGTTCAGTCTGATTCTCTGAAGTATTCCAGGATATTTAATCTCATATCTCCCATAGGATACACCACTAGTATAATCACCACCACACTTGCTATCAGTAAACATTGCAGGTAAAATTTATTTATCTTTGGGGTAGATACCACAACGAGACTTAGCCCATAATATAAATCGTGTCCCGCAAACTGGATACAGCCGTTAGCTAAATGTTTGAAAAATAACTGTCTTCGAATATTGTAAAAGTAGGACGGTTTCGAAGGTTTGGTTGCATGGGGAACAATTGATTTCAAAGCTCTCTGGAGACTATCAATATACATTATAAATAAAGCCTCTATCAAAATTCCAATCATTCGCCGCCAACAAAGTCTCAAATAGAAATATATTCTATGAAAGTTTCCTACTACGAAAGTTATGAATGTATAACTTTTGAATTTTTGGAAAGTATCCGATAAAACCGAAAATATAATTGTTGAATAGTACTAATTCGTATCTCGTATGATGTCACGAGACACCATTGCATTCAATTTATCCTAGTTCACTTTGAAAGCTCATAACTTCGTCGTTTTTGGAGATATAGAAAATTTACTGTATATTAACGACACTTAATAGGCAGTAAAATTTCTTAATACTTATTATAATATTTCATCGAAGTAAAACAATTAGGAGACGACCTCAGTCGCATCAATGAGCATAATTGTCAAATTATATACTCTTCAAGACTTGAACACCTAGGTTGGATTGTTTCAAATTCTCGTAACATTTGATGACCATAAAATCATCGATCAGTACCATTTTGATTTTTTTGCATTTTAGTGATTCTTGGTCTATTTCTGTAATTGATCAAAATATGTTTAGCTGATAAGCATAACACCACGACCGGCTTGAAAAATTAAAATTTGATAAAAATCTGAAACGCGTCGAGAATCATTGTATAACGGCGAGAGTTTGTAACATCCAAACTTAGGATGGTTTGTTTCATAGAATTTGAACAATTCTTCAAATTTTAAAGATAATATTAAAGTCTATAAAGTCCTATTCAAGTTATGCTATTATCCAGAAACGTATTAATAATAATATAACATTCACTGAACATGATTTTCTACGTTTTACGTTGATGTTCAAATTCGGCGAAACATTCAAAAGTGTTGTAGTGTCCATGATGTATGAAAGTTTTTTTTTACGTGGTAAAACAATGATATCAGATTTAAGCATATCCTTCAGCAAGCTCATTGTTCTTGTGCTGGGTATTGTTTAATTTTAGTTTAATCTATTCACTTTACAGTTTTCAGGGTCATTGTATGTAATATGTTTCAGTTTTATTACACAAAGGACTTAAAGTTCGTGTTGAAAATCCTTTGTACTAATTTACAATCCTTCTGCAAAATACATTTACCTTTTGTCACTACGAGTACCAATGTAATTAAACTTGCTGTTAAAAATCACCTTTGTATCTCAAGAACCCAAACAATTTAATTTTTATAATGTTTTTAGTTTCTGTGTGTAGGGCTTCGGAAAATTTTGTTAATGAAAATTTAACCAGTGTCGTGTCAACAATGAAATTACGAACCACACTTATGGCAGTTTTATAATAGTTCATATTTGTGCAACTTGTTAATTTTTTGTTGATTGTTGCCCCATTTGAGAGTAAAGATTGGGGTAATACTTCTTCTAATCTACTGGTTCTGTGTGTGACCAACATTCTTGTCGCAATGTGCTAATTTAAAATTGCACCTGGAGGTGAACGTGTGAATACTCTTTCAATAATTCGCCGCTCGATCCCCGACAACTACAATAATCCGCCGTTATTTTTACTAGTTGAAAGTCCAAAATCAAGCTCTTTAAATCTTTCAATTTCGTTAAAGGCACTCTTTTAGAGGTAAAGAGCACTATTGCTAGGTTAAATTCAGTAGTCAAGGGCACTGTTCTTTTACGAGAATCGTTATTAAATAAAAACGATTTCTGAGCTGGCGATGGCTTATTAAATAAATTCAAAGGGAGATTTGGCTTGCGTGTTTACTGTTTAGTAAGTAGTTAATAAATATAGTTTTATTTGATTTTGAGTATAAATAACACTGTAAGTTACAAGAACAAATTTCAAAAGAAAAACAAAAAAAACTATTTTTACGAAATAGCTGTTTGAAGTTTTAGTAATGCGCCGTTTACACTGACTAGAAACACTAGAAACACTAGTGAAATTTGTCGGATGTATAAAAAAACGCTTCTGTATAATGGATTGTTTCAGATCTGATACTAACCCAAACCTTCACAATGAGAGAACTTGGATATCGTGGCGATCAGGAGCACAGAGCATGGAAGGATTCTTTGATTTAAGTGGAGAAGTTACTGGATTCGTATCTGATGTAAAATCCTTCTACAGTAACGGAGTGTACTACGCCATTATAAGTCAGTACTACGACGCAGGACTCGACTCGTACAACCTTAATACGGTCATCGTAGTTCATGACTTTGCACAGGTATCATAATTATTTCCTTGCTTCCGAATTTTTTCTAATAATTTGAAAAAAAATTGCAATAATTTAGGAACTCTCATATCACACGCACTGTCGCACCTCACATGTCTGTTCCGGTACCGCAGAACTGTTAATTGCATATGAATGATACCGTTTTAGACCAAATCTTAAAAAATTAATAAATGAAACAATTTAACTTTGTTTGAACCACTTATATAATGAGTAAATCCTATAACCACAAAGTTATAGCTACAGTCAAAAGTATAAAAATAAATATTTAGTTTTCGTGTACCAAAAGCTTATTTATTTTAAGATGTCTTTTATCAGCAGTTTTGTGAAAATATTTGCTAAAAATTTTAGAAAAATATGTTAATTTTGTTTGAAATTTATTTTTAAACCTTCATGGTATTTCTCAAAAGTACGAATATTGTTCGTGTTCTGAGCGAAATTAATAACAATAATTAATTCTCATTATTTTTACATAAATTAATTTTAAGAGAGTGCTTTTAGAAACTTTTTGTTATACAAGTGAGTTCTTAACTAACTTACTAACCCCTGTGAGTTAATCCTTTAAAAACTAAGAGCGCTTCATTTCCTTAGAGGAATAAAAATGATAATGCAAAGCTCAAATTTTTTGCACTAAACTAGAATCTCAATAAAAGGCTCTAAAATTTACGTTACACCGTTCGAGAGATATCCCTGTTTAAAATGAACAGGAAATTTTAATATTTTCACGTTGACGGAACGGCGACAGTACAAAAAAAGGCAATAAACTACGTTGGTTCCTTATCACAATAATGCTATAGCTATTTCTTACACATTCAATAATAATGGTGAGACAAAAGGTGACACAAAATGTTTCCAATGTGCTACTTTTTTCCTTCGGAGGAAATAGACATACGTGCATTATGTGTTTTATCTTTTGTCTCACCATTATTCAACGTGTTTAAAAAAGCTACAGCATTATTGTGATAAGGAACGTGTGTTCATTGCCTTTTTATACCGTCGCCGTTCCGTAAACGTGGGAATATTGAAAGCGCCTAATAGGTTTTCAGCTTTACGGTTACGATATTATTTTCCAAAAACATAAAATCTGTCCCAAACTATCAGTGTCAAGTCACACGCTACCATTATACTTATTGTTTTCTTTGAGGCAATTAATCAACTGTCACTAGTCAGGATTATAGAAAGCTTATTAACCTACGACAGCAAATTAGTCAGGACAAATATTAATGAATATTTTATTATAATATTCTCCATGCATGCAGATGGGTATGTTATCTCCCAGCGTGTTCATTCTATATATAAGCTGTCCTTGTGCAAGACCCCGATCATTGTCATGGAAGGTATATCAAAGGCTTTGGCGCTCGTTCTGGTGGCAAGCCGTGGAGAGGGGGGGGAGGTTGAAGGGTGTGGAGTGGTGGTGACACACGGTTTAAATCCGTGCAGAGGGTGAAAACACAGGGTGTCAAGTACGCCAGCAAGTGGGTTCATAATGGAACTCTTCATGACGGGATCACTCTTTAAAAACACTCGGGGCATAAATTATCATTATTATTATTTGACTGGAAATTAATCAAATTTGCTGTCATATTACGCCCACATCTTTGTTTTTGGAATCTGCAGGGGTTATATGGAATCTGACGTGTATGGTTAAGGCTATGTATGATGGCCTCGGTGGTTGAGTGGTTGTAATCCTTGGCTGCGATTCCAGAGGTCGCGGGTTCAAAACCCTTCTATTTAATTATTTGTGTCATTAAAATTGTCTTAATTTTTCGGCACGTTCCAGAGTGGTGTATATTTTCAGTATCGCCCTGGTGAAAGATCACCATTAAGATTTGAAACGTTGCATGAAATTATTTTAGCCACGTAGATCTAAATAGCCAGGAACTTACCTAACTTCCTTTACCCCATCTCCTTCCCCCACTATTTTAAGCCTCACTGGCTAACTGGCTCCAGATAGTTGGTAGCTGTTGGTTTCTTGTACGGTAGGAATTCACAATTTTTTTTGGTGTACACACGAAGAGCTTGTCTGTGCATGCGCTTCTGCATTCTAGTACAAGGAGTGTTTGGGTAGAATGTATGTCTAGTATAGCGAAGCGCGCGGTCTTTTTTGTGATCTAAGTGATATTTATTTTTTTACTCTTAGGGATTTTATGATGGGTAGGTACATGACGTTTACAATGCTTTGCACAAGGGTTAGAAATAAACAATTACCTTGCTAAAAATAATTTCTTTCATTATAGTGGTTTAATACTGAATAAAATTAAAATATATATATAATAATACTGAAATTATCAAAAATAATATATTGACATAAAAAAAATTGTTTAAGTAGATACATTTTAAACCTGGAATTTTGTTACATTAAAAAATATCGAAATCACTGGCACATCGCTTGCTTAACTGTGTAGGCGAGGAATTGGCAAGTTTGCTACATTATTTCTCTGTGAATTATGACATTGCAATAGGTTATCATGCCTAGTGAGTCAAGTGGGTACTCTTAAATCGACTACTCTCTGGAGTTAATTTATATATTTAATATCGCTGTTAATACAAGTTTATTGCTTACCTAGCGAATATATCCTTAAGTATTTTATTAAATATAAATGCAGCACTGTTCCAAATGGCCAGAGCTGTAGAACTAAGGCACCAAGGGGTACGTTTTGAGGTTGAAGGGAGTGGATAGGGAAGTAGATGGGGTAGAAAATGGTTGGAAATATATGGTCACTAAACACGGCTAAAGTCATTCTATTGACATTTTTATCCTGAAAGAATATAATATGGGTAATAGGTATCTACCAACCTGGAAGTGTCATTATCGATTACAAATTTTCAAACGATTTTATAGAACAACTAATGGTGACCCGTGAAAGAACACGGGATATAAAATTTGTATATAAAAAAATAATTATATTTAAAAAAAATCCACGACCGAGATTAGAGTGACCGGCCAACTCAGAATCAAACTAACTCAGAACTACCTCAGAAAGATCATTATGAGTGATGATAAAAAATTGGTTAAATAGGTTGAGTTAGGTTTAGGTTACCGGTTATTTTAAAATGATTTTTTCATAGCTTTTAATGACCTTTCTGAGGTGGTTCTGGGTTGGTTTCATTTTGAGTTGGCATGGAACCTGAGAATAGAACCCCATCAACTGCTTGGAAGGGAAATATGTTAACCGTTACAACACTAACTACTCTAAGAACAAGTTAAATAAATTCATTACATTTACCTACTGAAAAAATAAGAATTTGGCATTTTTCAATTTTAGAATATTATTTACATCGCGACCGAAAAGCAATGTTTATTATTTGGTAATTCAATTTTGCTGTCATATTGTGTATAGTGCTTTAGCCATTTATCCTTTTCAGAGTCTATATTATATCTCTGTTTGTGAAACCCGTGGCAGATGTGTTTGCGTTGAATGTTGTGGTACCTATTATTAGTTCCATACAGCGCCCTTGTTTACAGCTTTTGTTTACAGCGCCCTTGAGGTGGTTTTTCACAGAAAACGGCGCTCTACAAATTATCCTATTATTATTATTATCATCACAGATTCACGTATTACATAACAATAATAATTAATCGTATTATATATAATTTTGTATTATGTATGTACAATTTATATTATCATTTGGTCCGTATGCTAGAAATAGTTTCGTGTTACATCAGAAATAACAGAGACAATGATTTATCATTTTCAGTTAGACAGTAAATAACATTTTCTGTCATTCAAGTAAAATTTAATTTACTACTTAATATATTATTTCAGATCGCCATATTTATAATATTTTTGATAAAAAAAAAATACTCCACACGTCATAAAACATTACAAAATTACTTCCTAAAACCATATTTTTAATTTTTTTTATTTTTCATTTTGATACAATATTTTACTTTTTATAGTATAGTTTAATAATGTCTTTAAAGCCGCCATTTTAAAAAATTTCATTAAATGAAATTAGGCAAATTTTATTGGACTATGTGACAGTGGTTTAATTTTACAGTTTTAAAGTTATGCCAGGTGGGTTGGGTAGGGTTATTTTTGCTTCGAACAGCTGTTTTAATACGACTTCCAGCCTAATGTCAGCAATATACCTTTCAACGATCATCTTGTCGTATCTATAAGTAATAAATAACGAGAAACGTTGAATGGTGAGCTCTTGGGAAACGAAATAAGTACTTACTTACAGCTTTTCTCTCTGAAAACATGAGCTTAGTAAGCTTGCGTTTGACCGTCGAAAAATAGGCCGAATTGTGTGTTAGTTAATTTTAAAAATAAAGTTCAAATAATACTCCATCATAAAGGACAGCTTTGGCAGCGAGATTCTGCGCCACGCACGAAAAATGCTAGCTTGATTTGGAGATTTTAAAAATGAGTTCTACAGAACACAATACTTTTATGAAATGTATCTGTTACCTACTTCGCCGTATATTTTATTATTTTATATTCTCAACTAGCTTTTTCCCGCGGCTTCGATCGCATGGTGTAAGGGGGGGGGGTTCCCATTCCGCCTCCTCCACCTCCCCCCATCCCTCCCCTCTCACCGCCCTCCCCCCCCCCCCATAGCAATTTTTTTATTCAATTTTCATAATGCCACAGCTCACCGAAAGTTTTATAAAAACCTTGTCCTGACAATAACGAACACACAACAAAAAGAATTATCCAATTTGGTGCAGTCGTTCGAAAGTTATGCGCTTAGCAACACATTCAGCGATTCATTTTTATATATAAGAAGATAAAGCGTTCAAAGGGGCATAAATAATTTTCATCCAAAAAACCTATATTCTGCTTCTCATCAACATCTCTTTCCACGAATCAATAACTTGCGCAGATTGGTACCTCCGTCCAAGTTATTTAAGGATGTTATATTTTTAGCCGTCATTATTGCTTACCCCTATCAAATCGGGCGATTTTATAGCTGGGTACATTATGTCACCCCCGACACATGACCCGATATAATCTGATTAAATTGGGTCGCCCCATCGGCGCAGTAGTTCGGGTCACAATCGGGCATCCCTAAGTGCCACTTCTGCCCCTTTGACTTGACTCGCGTCAATTATGGCTAAGTCCCGACTTTTCTGTCGGCTCAGTTATGTCAATTAAAGCTGGTCTTCGTTTCCTGTGACTGTTAATTGTTATTATTATTGTAATAATATTGCCTATATTCATTTGAAATATTTGATAATATTATATATTCTATATTTGCGTGATAGGGTTAAGTTTTTCCTGCGGGAACGATTTAACCCGAACATAAAATCTGAAACGTTAAAGAATAAGAATATTATAATAATATATTAAAAACTCGAACCCGGGACCTGTGCTCTATCCGGGAATAACGTACTGCCAACTGAAATACCTCTTTCACTCATTGTCATTTTTATCAATCTCATGGTTTCTTATAAACTATCTTTCTTCTTTTAAATTTCATTTACCCGAAACTTATATGGTAGGCAAGTCTCAAACTACAAATCGCAGGTAAGTCTCGATCACAAGCTAAAATTTTTAATAATCCATTAAAACAATTGTAAACTTTTATCCACTTAATTTATTTCTAACCATAACCGATTTCACCCTTTTAAGTGCATCTTCAGACTTTCAGACTGGTACAATTAATCTTAAACTATGTTAGATACGTTTTAAGATTTTCACGGCCAAAAACATTTTCGTTATTTGTTTTTGGGGTGTTATGCCGTGTTGCGCTACCTCCTTCTTTAGCCAACCTTTCGGACATCGTTGCAGTGTCCATCATCAGGGCAGATCCGGTAGGTAGCACATAGGTAGGTAGGTAGGTAGCACATCTACCGGATCTGCCGAATCTGCCCTGATGATGGACACTGCAACGATGTCCGAAACGTTGGCTAAAGTTGGAAGTAGCGCAACACGGCATAACACCCTAAAAAAATAACGAAAATTAAACTATGTTAATTAAATGAAGACAATATTACCGAAACTCAATCTAAAAGCGGCGGAGCTCTACCAACTGAGCTAATATGTCCCTATCCGATTCGGTCATATTTAACTATATCATACTTCGACCAAGAACTACCAAAATTATCTTAATTTTCTTAACGCATATTTTTTTGGGCTGCGCTCTATGAATTATTGTAAGATTCAAACCCGAAAAAAATGCTTTCTAGATAGCGTCTTGGATAAATTTTGTCCATTTTTATTATTAATATGCGACATCTATTGACTTTTCGGCAAGTCTGAGATGAATATATATATATATATTTTTTTTTTTTTAACTTAATGAGTAAAACCTAAAAATGTGAAATTTAAATATTATCGAAATCAATCGAAACTCTGAAAACAGAAAGATCAGAAAAATCAGAAAAAAAGATTCGGTTATATTTTTTATTTATTTATTTATTTAAACGCCCATAGGGTTTTTATATAGAATGCGGTACATTTTTTTTAATTATAGTGAAAATAATGGGTTTACAAAATACAATACACAATACAAGCAACATAATATTTGTTAAAAACAAAATAAAGGCTACATAAAATATAAGGGTTAAAAAAAAATTTATTTAGGTTACATAATATATAAGCGTTAACAAAAAACAGGTAACATAAAATATAAGAAACAAAATATAGTCCATAAAATATAGGAGTTGACAGAAAGTAGGTAATGTTTAAAATTGTTGTTCTCATTAGTTTATGGGATAGGTAGAAATAAATAGTTGGCGCATTGTTTAAATATTTGTTACCAAGACTATGCAAACGTTGTATTGGAGAATATAAATCATAGTTAGAATGAGATGTACGTATATAAAATGTCAATGTTTGTCTAGTTGTTCGTGTAGGTACATGTAGATTTATTAATTGCAGGACTTCACAACTGTCGAATTTAGAGTTTAATAATTTTAATAAAAAGGTTAGGTCGTTTATTTTTCGTCTGTTTTCTAATGTTGGAATATTTAAAGTATTCATTAGCGACGGGTAATTTATGTGCTCTAAAGGGATGTTAAGTTTAAAATTTAGAAAACGTTGAAATTTTCTTTGAATTCTTTCAATAGTATGAATATGAATTTTGTAGAAGGGCGACCAGACTGTGGAGTTATATCTAGGACTTAAACCCTAAATGCTAACTAACTAACCATCATATCATTTCACCACAGGTGTAGACAGAGTAACTCGGTCTTGGCAATAACTTGCATCATCCACATTTCATCTATTGGTATGACCCGACTCAAGCTCTGACGCTAGATCGTGCCATGTCTTCATCGGGTATTACAAGGAATACACATTTAAAATATAGAACTACCTATTAATTAATATTAATTTATTCAAATAAAATAATTCTGGTGCCTCCTTCCTTTTTTTATGTGAATACCTCACAAAAGTCTCCCGTCTGGATCCAGTCAGACTATGGCATCCCCAATTGGGGTATGTTGTAAGGCTGAAGGTAGTGAGGAGGGGAAGGAAATGGGGAAGAGACAAGGTAGGTAAGTACGTGGTCATTCAGATCTGGTCACCAAACAGCCATTTCAAGCAACGTTTCAGTTCTGAATGATGATCTTAAACGTTGTTCTGGAATAATGTGGAATGCTCTCGAATACTCTCGTTTGTTGTGTTGTGTTGTTCTTTATTCTGTCCAACCCTTATATCTTCAAAAGCACGCTCTTTAGGTAAAAATGGGAACCTTTATCATGGATGGGGGATAAAGGGCTACCACACCATATAAATTGACCGTACCGGGACTCGTTTCTGAGTTTTAGCAACACGCACATTGTACACTTCTTGTAATTATTTTCAGCGAACAAGTACAACAGTACAGAGACTTCCCAGCTATGGAGCTTGGGTTATGGAATTACTGGAGACCAAATATGGATTCAACCTCTTCATCGGAAATACTTTTGACTCATGGAAAAACACAGGATCGGATTCCGAAATTTTTAGATTCAACACGTCAAACTTCCAGGTATTATTTATTAGTTAGGTAAAAAAGGGTTAAACACAACAACTTTTATAAATATGTGGTACATAATGTGATATAAAAAATGTGGTCTCACGATTAAAAACTAAACCAGAATCCCTGAGACGTTAAAACTTATAACGTAATCACGATTGTTTCATCTTTTGCCAACGTGGACAACATTACTGTGTTAATTTATATACATTATCAGGACAGATAAGTAATGGTTTAAATCGGATTTAGCGAGTAGATCTAAATTACTTTCCGCTTAACTATTTCCAAATTCCATTTTTTCTTAATTTCCTCCGTTATACCGCCTTTCTGAATTTCATGCTCACGGAAACGTTCATTGAATATAAAATTCATGTTTTTTCCTCTGAGCATGTCACCTACATACGGAAAAGACAAGACGTGACAGGTAGAGACGTGTGCTGAGAGAATACGTCAGCTCGAACCCTAAAGTGAGCACCAGCATCAACATCAGCAACGAAACGAGCAAAAAAAAACTGATTATAAAAATGTATAACTTTTGCTTCAGCCTTAAAATACGTACACAATTAAGGTGATCCAATAGTTCAGAAAATCCACAACTCTTTTTGGGAGGAGTTTAAAAATACTTGAGAAAAAGGTTTGGAAAGGTTGGAAATGGTATTTGAGATTTTTTTTACTGATAATAATAATAATATATCTTTATTGAACAAAAATTTAAAGATTTATACTACAAAAAAAAGTAAACAATAGTTTAAAAGTTACATAAGTACAAAAGATAATAATGGTAAACAATATACATATAACAGTAGGTACTTAAAAAATAGAGATTTTATAATTATAAACGTAGGTTTCTCGTAACCTGCCTCACTAGGCTAGCCTGTGTTGAGGCAGTAATTTTACGTCAATTTATAATTCTGTGAAAATACCTACACCTGTATTAGAAAATAATCGCACAATGGATTGGTTGCATTAATAATAACAATAACATAGGTTCAATAGTGACAGCATTGGTTCATTACTAATTTCGAATTTGGGTGAGTGCACCGGTAAATGCCCTATCATTATTTTTTATTCAAACTTTTATGTTTTTTTTAAAAATTTTTTGTGAATCACATTTTTTTATACTAATTGGAAGAATGTTGCAAAGTCTTGTTGCAAGGTATCTGAAGCTACGTTGACCAAAAGTAGTATGAGTTATTGGAATTTGTAGTAATTCTTTGTTATTGTTTCGAATACAGCGAGTATTTAATCTTTTTTCATAGTATTTATGTATATTTGTGAATAGATGAGTGAGGATTGTTTTTGCGTATATCTGCCGAACATCAAACACATTCATAATATTAAAGATTAAGTTCGAATCTGTAATTAGAGGTAGTCTAAGAATTAATTTTATAATAGTTTTCTGTGCCTTTATGATTGGGTCTAGTGCTGATGCAGTACCGCCTCCCCATGCTATGATACCATACTCAATAATGGATTGACAGACTGCAAAATAAATCATTTTCAAGTGTTTTCGTCATTGTTTTCGTAAAGGCCTGTAAAAATCATGAACTCCTTTTTTTACGCATTGTTTATTGTAATAACAAGGAAATTTAAAATTGATTTCACGGAACCAAGCTTCGCGGAGTCTATTCCCGTCACATGTGGTTTTGATGAGAAAGATTTGTTAATAAATTCTTAAAGTGCTGTCAATATTGTTAGGCCATCAAGAAAAAAATAATAAAATAATGCTTTTTTTTCAGTTTGAACTGATACAATCTTTGTTCGTTCAAAATTGTCGAACAACTGCAAGCGCCAAATTAGAAGACGGTATAAGTTTTCTCTTCATTGTCCAAGATTATGGCGCACCACTCCTGGTGTTGAGATATGAAGAGGACCAGCATTCATACTCTTCATACCAAATGCTATACCATGATTCCCAGGTATTGGCAGTCAGCGTGGCATATGTTGGACGTGAGTATTTATTTAAATAAACATAACTAATATATTTATATTTTTTATTTTAACTTTATGAGTAAAACCTCAAATTGTAACATTTAATTAAATGAAGACAATGTAAGCGAAACTCAATCGAAAATCTAGAAACAGAAAAATCAGAAAAAGATATTGACACCTCTGGGACTTGAACCCAGGACCTCTTGCTTTCCGGGCAAACGCACTAACCACTGCGCCACGGTGCCGATATCAAATTATTACTTTCTAGATTTTTCGGATTTTTCTGTTTCTAGATTTTCGATTGAGTTTCGCTTATATTGTCTTCATTTAATTAAATGTTACAATTTGAGGTTTTACTCATAAAGTTAAAATAAAAAAATAAAAATATTCATCCTAGACTTGCAGAAAAAGTCAATTGATGTCGCATATGAAAATAAAATGGATAAAGATTTATCCAGACACTATCTAGAGGGCATTTAGTTCGGGTTTGAATTTTGCAATCACACATAAAGATAGTTGCCAATAATATATGCGTTAAGAAAATGAAGATAACGTGGGTGGTTCTTAGTCGAAGTATGATACAGTTAAAAATGACCGAATTTAATATCGGCACCGTGGCGCAGTGGTTAGCGCGTTTGCCCGGAAAGCAAGAGGTCCTGGGTTCAAGTCCCAGAGGTGTCAATATCTTTTTCTGATTTTTCTGTTTCTAGATTTTCGATTGAGTTTCGCTTATATTGTCTTCATTTAATTTTAAAAAATAACTAATATACCACAACTACATTCATACCAATCACATCACGTAAGGTCGAGGGCCAGGTCGAGGTTCATCTTGAAGTAAACCAAATGAAACCTCCTGTGTTCAGCTTTTGATACGAACGAACAGCCCATTAATTAAGCTGTTTATAAATACTAGATTAAAAACAAAACATAAGAAAAAATAAATAAAAGATGTTAAAATAACGGTTTAAATGAGTATAATGTTGAATTGTAAGATAAATTCAGCCAGTTTAACTTTATATGCTTTCAAGTTACAGTTGTTGGAAATGCCTACACCTCGAAGTTTTGCAGTTGCGCAAATTTAGATTTATAACTTTGTGTACTAAATAAAACGTTCGATGTATTATGGCGTTCAGGAAAACACAATGCAATCCTTTCTAAACAAATATCGTGAATCCACAACATCGACAGTTCACAATTTTGTGTAAAAAGAAAGTATCGGAGATTTTTCTACGTTTAGATAGATTTATTTATTTATTTACGCCCTTTTTCATGGCTTTTACAAACGACATTAACAAATTACACTTCTTTTACAAAAAAATATAAAGTATTTATCGTACATAACTGAATTGCCTCAGTAACAGTATTTTGTATTTGTTTAAAGATAAATTAAAGATGTCCACTCACTTGGTATAATTATTTCCCTCCATTTGTATTTTGGGCAAAGAGGAATACATATGGTAGTTAGTTCCAGAATTTCTGCACTAAAACAAATTCTGGCTTCTAGTATTACATAGTTGAATCCGGAAGCTTATCATTCAAGCAATACCGGACTATCAACGAAATCATTTAGAATTTAATACAGAAATACCAAGTCAGTGAAAATTCTTCTGTCTGACAATTTGAGCATATTCATATCATTTAAAATAGTGTTGGAGTTCAATATAATTGCTGGAATACCCATTTTAAAATTTAGAAAACGTAAGAATTTGTTTTGTTTTCTTTCAACAGCTTGTACATGTATTTTATAATATGGGTTCCAGACGGGACAATTGCACCCAAGTTGACTTCTAACATATGCAAAATATAACAGTTTAATACACATTAAATTGATAAAATTTCCAGTTAGTCTAGTTATAAATCCCAACATTTTTAAGCCCAAGATAAAGAGCAATGAGACTAATTTATATTTACTATCGCGGTCTGACAAATGATTTGTAATTTTTTTGGTTGTACTTAATTGCCTAAGCCAACGAGGCGTAAATAAATAAAACATTTCGATTAATATACCTATACTACTTGGTATCTTTCAATTTATTTTTAAATTAAAACCTAAAACGAAATTACTTCAATGTTCCATTAATTTCTGTCCAATTCTCACGAATTCACTTTCGGGGAATTTCATTCATTTGAGTATTTAAAACAAATTATTCAACATTGCTAAACCAATTTTCTTTAGTAACGCTCCAATGATCAAATATTCTTCAATCTTTCTTTTCTGGTTGTTCTTTCAATATTATTTTACACAGTTTATATTAAATGGTTCCTAATTCACGAGCCTGGGAAAGAATTCAACAACCGCTGAGGGAGATTTGAAATTTATCAATAAATTTGTAATTTTTTGATGGTTCGCTCACTCGCTGGTTCGGCCAAATCAGCGTTATTTGTGTAATAAAACCGACCCTAAACCAACATTGCCGTTAAATTCTAATTTCCGAATGATTAAACATTCATTAATTATGAAGGGTAAATGGGCTACTGGTTAGTATATACGAGTCTCTTTGTGATAAATATTTTCACAGGAACCGAAAAGAAAATATGTGAGGCTTACAAAAAAGGAAGCGATGACTTGCATAAATTATAATATTATAAGTCACTCTTCAACCGGAAACATTAAATAAAACCAACATAACTTTTTTTCGACTCTTGTATTTAATTTGTATTCCCGAGAATCAAAAACCTACTACTAAGAATGAATTTATTTCAATCAGAAACATTTTTTGAAGAAGATAATGCTAATAAATCTAAATGAAAAAGCAAAATTAAAAGGTAACGGTCGCAACTGGGACTCGAACCCAGGATCTCTTGCCTTACCGGAATAAATGCCTTAACAACTCTCATAATTAACAATGATATTATCATCGACTAATTTTTCCCATATTTTTTAATGATCCCATTAATTGGTTTGTAACTTAGATAGTGTCTCCGATAAATATATCCGATTTTATTTATATCAGACACCTCTTGACTTTTTATAGAAGTCTAAATGCGTAAGTATTCAATTTTTATTGGAATAACACTTGTTATAATAACTTTTGAATGTTATATAAGAGATCGTGGGTTCGAGACCCGGATCCGACCGTTACCTTTATATATTTTCTGGGTCTTGTTATTTTTCATATTTTAATTTGGATTCATTAGCATCATCTTCTATGATATGTATGTTGCATTGATGCGTATAACCTTAAAAAGTTATTATAATTAGAGTTATTCCAATGAAAACCAAAAACCATTTTATGACGACACCTAGGATTTGTGAACCTTTAAACATGCATGCAAATGTTTACTCGATCTCCATTTTATACGTAGATAATAAATATAATATCTCTATTATAATTTATCCATTTTAATGCAGACTTTTTTAATTTTGAAATATTGTGCTTTTCATGAAGTTATCTAAGAAAAATAAAATGCCAAAGGCTAATTTACATGGGAATAATGAAACCAAATTTTATTTAATAAATTACCTATCTGCCTAATGTTAATTTAATAGTCTTACAAATTCAAATTGCACTTGAAATGTACTATAACAAACTAGTAGTTTATTTTACTCAGCAACAAAACAAAAATCTTAAATTTGAATAAAAAATGCTCACAAAAATACAGCCGCAGAACAATACTAAAAGTTCTCAGTTTATAATGTAATTATGCTCTTAGTGTTTTAAATCGACTGTTTTTTTTTATTAAATTGGTTTTACTGTATACAAAATATTTCCTATATAACAAACCCATATTTGTAATAATACTAAATGTCAAACAATTAAATTACTCATTGTTTCTAAGATATAATGTAAACAATAATATGCATTTCAGGAAATCCAGTCCAGCCATTATTATTTGTGGCAACTTCTGCAGAGAGTCTTGTTATTTACACACATACTCATTATGAGGTTAGTACAAGTTTATTTATTCAAACTCTTGCGGCCGTTGTTTCCAACTTTTCGATCAATCGAAGTCTCCGATCAGCTAAGTGATTTGTTTAGTAATGCTGAATTCGCCTGTTGGCGGAGAATTGCGATGGAAAGTGCGTATTTGTGCATTTGAGGAGTGTTGATCCAAAATTTCGGCTCAACATTTGATCAGAAGGGTTGGTTGGGAATAACGATCATTATACCAGCCGCCGTACTGTCTCTATTTTGGTTGGTCACCTAGTCGATATACATGGTGTCCGGAAACTTATAGTGCAAGCTGGAAACTGGTGAATCGACATCACATTTGGAGTCGATTTTGTGGTTTATACATGCATATATATATTTTTTATTTTTTGTTTTTGAGAATATCGAGTCAGACGTTTGAATTTTTTAGGTAAAATTTTAAAATTGCGACGGTTGCTACGGATTTAATATTAGTCGTTGCCTCTCAATTGCAGTCTTTTAAAATGCGTCTATGCGTGGGTCCGGTGGCAAAAGTTTTTTATTTCGAAATAAAAACTGGGTTTTCAATGTGGTTAGAGATTAACAAGTTTCCCGCATGTACTACGAGATTCCTGACACCGCGTAGTTGTAATGTTTTTACTAAGAAGATCACCATAATTTAGCCAGGCAATTAAATTAACAAAGTTACAGATACGGTAAATTAAAACGCTTTACAAAGTTCGTACATTAACCAAATCAGAAATATAAATAATGTTGGAATTTAGGTTATCGAAGTCATAGTGGACACTTGCCCAGTATCCACTCATCAGTGCTTGCATACTTGTTATTCGACTTTTGAAAAGAAAATTCCAGTAAACATTTTTTTTTTAAATCCCCTTTAATATAATGAAAATAACACATTAAACCTCTTTGTACATTCAAATTCTGCGCTTTTTAATATCTTTTCGCTAAAAATAATAAGTTAACGTAAACAACAGGTAACATCATATAGAGTATAGTATATGTATCAATACACAGAAACATAAGTGTGCACTTGTCAGCTCTAATTGGGTGAGCTGTAAGAATAGCTTTTGAAAATGTGAACAAAAAATGTTCGAAAATTTAAAGAAAAAAATATTGTATTATAATCATGCGTGTGTAGCGATTGTATAATTTCTTGTTCGTGTCCATTTGTCGTATCGTCTACCTGCCCATTCACAATTAATACTCTTGAATGTACGAATCACAAACTAATAAAGTGATAGATACAAGCACCGTATACCTTCAGACCAAACCTGCGTGGAATAAAGCAGTTCTTGGGGGTACGAGGGAGAATTCATGTTTGAAAATAATATTTTTTCAGCAACATCTCATTTAACAATTGAGTGAGCTTTTGTCACGAACTTGAGATATTACTCAATCAGCTTACCTTATGGAGGCATTTCAAAGCTGTTGAGTGGAAAAAATATAGCTTACCTGTAACAAAAAGAAACAACATATTAATATCTCAGAAAATAATCAATTTTAACAATAAATTTAAGGCTTCTCAACACTCGTATAAAATGTATCGATGTACAACATTTTGAATGGAACCATTTGTATGTTTGAATGGAGTGAAAAAGAAAGCTTAAGAAAATTATGATTTCACGCTCTTTAAAAAAGCTCCTTTCTCACAATTTTCAAAGCTTTCTATGCTAAAGTTACAGCTTGTTAAAAAGCCTTTAAAAATATAACCGTTGTCAAAAGAATTTTTTATTGTAATCACAAAGGCTCGTTTTAAGTTTAGTAATGGAAGGAAATAATTTATTTTTTGTTACTTACTCTCCAAGAACATTAATTTCACTCTCTAGTACATTTGTACTGATCTGTTATGACACTATTTGATGGGTTTTCCATGAATTTTTGGTGTTTTTTAATTATTTTATTGGAAGCAAAACGTAAATATATTATAACAAAGCTTTATAAAAGTATTTCAGGAAAACCGAAAAAAAATTAACACTTTGGTTAAAATAATAAGTGGAATTAAGTATTTTTTTTAATTGTACATTTAAAATACTATAACATTATACTTCTTTTTTATTTATTTTCAGGGGTGGAGCATAAACTCATCTGGCTTCAAAGCAGGAATTCAAAATGTAATCCCTTTGTATTTAGGAAAATCACAATATATTTTGACACCTTCTTCAAATAAAACCTCTATTCTTGAATTGGTAACTCAAACATAACAGCACTGCATGTATATAGGAACCTATGCAGTAGGTATCTATCTCATTTTTCTGAAAATATTATATGTCGTCCTCGTACCGTCATGAAAATCATTACTGCATTGTAATAATTAGTCTAACGAAAATTTTGTTATCGAATTATAAAAACTATTTATAAGAAATATCTACTTTATATTTCATTAAAATATAGAACCGTTCTAAAAATTACAAAGTGTATCGTTTTATTAACATTACACGATTTTTAAAAGGGTTAATTAAGTAGTTATATTCACAATTTTCATGCCATTGGTCGCCCCAAGTGGTTCGCTACGTTTGATGACTTAATAGGGGTGCCCGTGTTCATGCGGTGAGCAGGATCTTGGCGGAGGTTGCATCTGCTCGTCTGCGTGGAAAGCCGGATCAGGAAAGACTGGTTGAGAGAGACATTTTGACCTCTCCAGCAGGACTCTCTCGGAACATCACCTTGCACCACAGTACCAACGACGCACTGACCCCCAGATTCTTACCCACCCCGTTGTATCTTTTTCCTTCCCAGAACGTCCTCTCCTCACTTTCCTAAAAGGACCCTCCACAAAGCATCCGCAAAGATGGACATAGGCCCTGAGGGAAATTATTTTCCTCAAGGCCTCTTGTTTGGCCTAATGTTAAAAAAATGGAACTATAAGTGGCACGATTAAGTGTCAGACTGTCGAAATTCGGGTGACGGGTGGTGAGAAAAAGATACAGAAAACGCCCATATACGAGATTGGCTGACGACCTAAGGAGAACGGTGGTCTTTTACAACTTTCATACACAAAATCTTCCACTCTGGACCGTGCTGAAATTATACCAATCAGGGTATTTTGACTTACTAACCATTTTGAGAAAAATAGAACAGAATTAATACTCTAACGTTTGTCGTACGCACTCGATTCACAAATAGATACAAACGGAAATGCTGCCATCTATAATATTCAGTTAGATTATCCTGCCAATTGAGTAAATAGAGACGTCTCATAAGTTTTTATTTCATCCGTATTAGTTTCTGTAAATTTGTCACATTCTGTTAATTTTCATCATGTCAAAACACAGTAGTTGAAGAAAATTGCCAAATTTGCTGGTAAATTGGAAAAATTGAATTCTTTGAGGGTCTTTATTTTAAAATTTAAAACATAAATAAATAAAACAGTTCACGTCTAAACTAGATGTAATCCATACCTTTTGTTTTAAAAAATATATCTTATTAAGTTTGTTTGAGCATTGTACATCAAATCCAAATTTAAGATTTGTATGGAAGGGTCGTCGCAGCCGTTCCTCTAAAAACAAAATTTTGCATGTGTTAAAATTTTCAATCAACCTTGTAGTACCTAAATGTTCACCACTTCCAATATTGCCATTACTTTAGAACTTTACGAAGCATTATCTGAAAATGATGAGTCTCCTGATTTGAGTTGTTCTAGTTAATCTACCTAACATTTGAAAAGCCAATCTAAAATATGCTGACTTGTCTTTCCAAAGAGTAAACTATTGAAATAACACTTTTAACGAATGTGTTAAATTTTTTTTATCAGAGTGCGAAGTGCCTAATTAAAATATTGAAATAAGTATTACCAAATAAAACCAATTTAATCTAATGTTCAGATACTTTTAATTTTCTTTTTATGTTTAAAATATTCTTATCGTCACCCTAGTTAGTGTTCATCATTTAGAATCGGAAGGTATGCTATAGGGTAACCGACGAGTTCATCGAAAGTCAATTCATCGAAAGCAAATTAATCGAAAACGAGTTCATCGAAAATCAATTAATCGAAAATCAATTCATCGAATGATCAATTCATCGAATCGCCAATTCATCGAAAAAACATTTTTTTTGTAGATATTAGAGCTGTCAAAATTAAAAACCCAAAAAGGTCTGTTTAACTGAGTTAAATGTGTTTAGCAACTGTCAGTTTCGTAGTGACAATGTAAAATTTATAGGTTATCTCTTCGATTTCCGATTGTCTGATACTGCAAAAAAGGGATATCTAAGGAACGATGACCAGACAACTCATAATGAAACCAACTCATAAACAACTCAGAAAGGTCATTAAGAGTGATGATAAAAAAATATTTAAAAATTGGTTAAATAGGTTAAGTTAGGTTAGGTTAGGTTAGGTTAGTTTAGGTTGACCAATGCTTTTTTAACTTCTCGGTCCGCTCGGCATTTCTCTCAAATATCAACAAAATATATTTTTTCGATGAATTGGCGATTCGATGAATTGATCATTCGATGAATTGGTTTTCGATGAATTGATTTTCGATGAATTGGTTTTAGATGAACTCGTTTTCGATGGATTTGCTTTCGATGAATTGATTTTCAATTAATTGATTTTCGATGAACTCGTGGTGAACCCAGCTAAAGAGCTTGGAATTTATAGATTATGTAGATGAATAAAAATTCAAAATAAATTCTCTTCTATATTGGATACAAATATAAATGTATCTCTTCAGAATCAGTCGCATTTCGTTTATCACCGGTTTGAGCCATCCTCAAAGCATGTGTCGCTCTCCATAGAGAGAAAAAAATGTCCTTATTTCTTGAAATAAGGACATTTTTTAAAAATGTCCTTATTTCAAGATTCATTTTATAAGATAGGACAAAAATGTCCTATCTTATAAAATGACCCCAGGCGTTTCTGAATGGCGTTGAAATAATTGACACACCCTAATCCTCAATTCTCCCCATGCGAAATTAACTCTGTAATATTTCTGTTATTAGATACGAAATCCTTCCCCAGGAACGACCCCATATGAAATCATACTAAACGAATAAAAAAATCTGGTGGTGTCCTACCCCTAATGCCATTACATCCCAACGTGAAAAGAGGTTTAACCTCAGAATGAAGAATTTAACACGAGAAGTGCTTTCCGTACAAATTTGAATGGAAACAAATGTCCCACTTTGTAGCACATTTTGATTCTAAACTATTTAGAACGCGGTGTGTCTCTCTCAAACTTAAGTGAAATTCTATACGGCCATCCCATTTGAATTTCATAATCAAAGTGAATGACACTTTTGTATGGCAATATGGGCCGAAATTATGCTCTTCTTGTGTTATTATTTATTCTATTGGTTTAAAGAATTCCGATTTGTAAACAAATTGACACGGAAAATTTGCGTTCTCGTTTTGTTGTTAATATTGTTTTAGTTTGTACCACTGGACTAGTGTCACCAATCCCATCGATCGGTTTGATAGAAAACTGATGTCTCTAATTTACACTAGACCTTTCTTTCGACTCCCAGTTCCCAAACAGTTCGATGAAATAGTCAATACCAGGCAAAAAAGGAATTCTTGAACTTTTTGGTAACCTGGTGTCTTCTCTAAACCACAGAGTTTTCTAGGAGACATTTACAGAAAATACGTTAAATTTGTAGCGGTGGAAGTTATGCAATAAACATAAAAAACCTCAAAGCGGTAGAGATTAACTGCAACGATGTTGGTTCATCTAGTCTAGGAACTCCAGTAAAAAACATTATAGCTTTAAAAAAATACGGTCGTATAGTTATTAAAAAGTTCATTTTTAAGCGGGTCCTAGAAGCACGCCGTCAAGTTGGTAGTATTAAAATGTTTAGTGTTGACGTCACTGCTCATCGTGTCGTGACGTCACCGTAAAGTTATTGTATCGCAATGTAGGTATGACACAAGCCATTGTATTAATTATTCGTTTATTTACATACTGTTTATAGAGATTTAGTTGTTGTGTTTATTGAACCATTATTTAGGCCTAAATAATTCAATTTCAAAAATAATGGTATCTCGTATTAATTTATCTCTATTATTGAAAATATTCGCACAAAAAAATGGTAATGCTACTCTAGGGAGAATACTTCGAATTTATATATATAATACCGAATTTCAAAATGGCGGCAGTTGATCAGCTGATTGCCCGATCTTATAGTAACTTTTCAGGAGTGATGACGTCACACGATTCACTACACATACGGTGGTTTTCGGGGGATCATGAAAAATTAAAACTTTGATAATTATTTTAACTATTAAAACTAACTCTACAAGAAAATAAGCGCTATTTAAGTTAGAAGGTAATATTCATAAAAAAAAATTGACCGGATTTCTCTATTATTGCAATTCGTGATATTGTTAAGTTTGAAAATAACTGCGGTTGGCCCATAAATGAGCCCCACGAATGTAATTAGATTTAATCCGCTGGACCACAGAGCATTTTAACATTATTACAACGTGGTTATTTATAATGCCCGTCCTGAAAATTTAGCTCAAATAAAACCTTCACTCCTTAAATATATTTCGGTATAAAATGTAGATAAATTCGGTGCAAACATTTTGTAAATGCCAAAGTCGTAAAAAGGTTTCCAGGCGAAATTTGTATCGGATTATTTAAACTGATAACCTAAATCCTTCGGTTATTTAAAATAAGAGGATGACGCAAATTCATGAGAAGTGCGATAAAAACGTCTCAAATAAAGTACGATCTTGCATATAACGGTCTACCGCTGAGAATCTATTTTAAATTGACGTCATATGCGATTTCACAACCGTTTATAAAAAGTTGAGAATTATTTTCCTATTTTATTTATGTGAGAATGGTTTTAGTGGCACGCCTGCCTTTTTAAATGTGCAAGAGCGAGACGGCAGAGAGAGCGACAGAGTGTAAAAGGTGATGAATGTTCCTGCTCGCTCTCCTTACCTACAGACAGCTCCGTTAGCTAGCACGTAGCTTAAACTTATATAGTGCAAATAAATGTTCATCTCGACCACGCGTCCATCATTTAAGATCTGCAAGATCACACATCATACACCTACACACTTAAGTCTAAATAACAATTTATATTTGACTGTCCTAAAACGGGAAACCTTCCTAGTTGGACAGTCAAAGCTTCCTTTTATATTGTTATATCTTGTATGTAATAAATGTAATAATAAAAATAAAAATAAAATAAATAAATATCAGATGGATTGTGACATTGACACAAGGGAAGATTATTAGATTATGAATAATGACATTGACAACTCTTTAGAAAAAAAGCACCTATAACATTTTTGGGGTTGCCGTGCGGGGGGACTTTTTGGGGAAAGGAAAGAGAGAAAATTCTGGGAAGGAAAAAGGTATAAGGAGTAGACAGAAATCTGGGGGTCCATGTGTCCAGGAATGACGGACGTATGAAACAGCGGTGCGAGGTGAATGCCGCACGATGATTTTGTTATTATTGAAGAAAAAAATTGTTTGGGAATGTAAGCAAGCATCCTCTAGTTCTTCAACCCAGCGTAAATCTGGGTGAAATTATCAGGCGCCATTGTTTAAACAGGCACGTTGTTGGGTGAATTAAACTTTTGCGGCAACTATTTGTTCTGCCTCAATATCGTAAACAAGTCATTAAATACAACAATGGCTCTCCGGCCGCGTTTTATTGGGCGGGTTGTCTTTTAGCGGGGCAGGAAGCCGAAAAGCCTTCGGTGCACAGCCTGAACAAGCTACAGCTAGCGCTGGAGGGTAGAAAAGAGACTTTAATAAAATAAAATACTTTTTTGTTTAAAACCACGAGATTTATTAATTTATGAACCGACCGGTTTCGCTTTATTAAAGCATCATCAGGGTACAAATTAATACTAAACAAGAAGTACATAATGTGTGCTTATATATAACAAAATATGGAGGGAGGCAACACGATACAAATATTACAACTGTTACGTATTGCATACGTATTACATGTGTTATGACACGTTGGTCGCCAGTGTTACGTATTACCTGTTGGACGCCAGTGTTACGTATTACCTATTTATATCAGTGATACAGGGGGGGTGCCGACGGCAGCTTCTGAGTATGCGAACTTCGTCTCGGGGGGGTACGGTCTCTCTACAGGCAATATCCAGTGAAACAGGTAGTTGGTATAGACAGGTTTATTGACAATAAGCAAGGTAGTGCAAGACAATAGCTCAGTTTAAGTCCTGACTGGCGGGTGCCAAGGAAGAGGTGATTTGGGCTGAGAATCTAAATGGCTCACAAATAGCTAGAGAGGGGGGTATTATGAAGGCTCACGTGTGAACAGCGGCAAAGCAGCGGGCGGCAGGGCCATTGCACTGAGCTGGTGCGAACAGAAGCGTCAGGGGCTTCCTGGGGTTCAGCAATCCTGGCCGACGCTCACGTTGTTACGAGCGGGAGGCGACGCAGCGGGCGGCAGGGCCATTGCACTGAGCTGGTGCGAACAGAAGCGTCAGGGGCTTCCTGGGGTTCAGCAATCCTGGCCGACACTCACGTTGTTACGAGCGGGAGGCGACGCAGCGGGCGGCAGGGCCATTGCACTGAGCTGGTGCGAACAGAAGCGTCAGGGGTTCCTGTGGTTCAGCAATCCTGGCCGACGCTCACGTTGTTACGAGCGGGAGGCGACGCAGCGGGCGGCAGGGCCATTGCACTGAGCTGGTGCGAACAGAAGCGTCAGGGGTTCCTGTGGTTCAGCAATCCTGGCCGACGCTCACGTTGTTACGAGCGGGAGGCGACGCAGCGGGCGGCAGGGCCATTGCACTGAGCTCACGTTGTTACGAGCGGGAACTACCGTCGCTTAACACGTCTTGGTCGGGGAGAACCGCTCGCTCCCGGTGCCTGCGTTGAACTGTCGCTTGTTTTCTCTTTCCCTTGCGTCTCCCCGTAGAGGGAGACGGCTAACCCCATATATGGGCAATGCCTCTCCTATTGGTCCGGAGGGAACGGGTGATGATTGCATGACGTTGACACGTGCCAATGTCCTAAATACATGACCTTATATGGTATTAAAACTGTTTAGGGCCTGTTCATTGGCTGCAAGGCACGCGTGATAGGCTTCCTGACACGATCTGGCTTCGTGATGTTCGCACGATAGATAGGTATATGGGCAACCCATAACAAACCTCATAAACACTTTTCATAATCAGATTAAATTCACATTAGAGATAGGCAACAATTCAACCTTAAATTTTTTAGTTCTTCAATCTTCGCAAAATTACTTTGTGGCATCATTAATTATATAATGAATAACAGATCACTTTGTAAAAATATAACAAATAGCCATTAATCGCTTCTTATTCGTCCTTGTCCTCAAATCAATGATAATAATATTAATCATCAATGGCGGCGAATTTTATTAATTAATAATTTTTCTACCTTAAGTGTAAAAAACCTTTCTGAAGTCAGACCGGCCTTTTATAACAATAACAATCTAGGTAAATTTCTAATTAATTCTAAAGATAAGGACGACAAATTAAGTCATTCGGGAATTTATAAATTAAATTGTAATAATTGTTCGGCTTTCTATATCGGTAAGACAACACGTAATGTCAATGTTAGGATAAAGGAACATCTCCGTTGCCTCAATAATAACGGTTTTTCAGAATTCGCCAATCATTTGATCGATAAAGATCATACGTTCTGTCATAGCACCGGTGTTAACATCTTACATAAAAACGGGCATGGTAACAGATTAAACAATCTAGAGGCGCTAGAAATCAAAAAAGCTGTAAAAACCAAAAGTCAGATACTTAATAATCAATTAGACATATCAAGTAGTCCTATATTAGGTCTGTTTCCAATAAACCCTTAAAAATAAAAATTCCCAGTGCTCCTTACCACCATGCCAGTTGATGCTTTGTTTCTCCAAATTTATTATTATACCCCATTAGTCTACATAATTATCTTTCGGTTTTTCCCATTACTTGAGTACTTATGTTAATGTATTTTATGGCCGTCTATGTGTTAGTAATATTTGTATCATGTTGTCTCCCTCCATATTTCGTTATATATAAGTACACATTATGTACATCTTGTTTAGTATTAATTTGTACCCTGATGATGCTTTAGTAAGGTGAAACCGGTCAGTTCATAAATTAATAAATCTCGTGGTTTTAAACAAAAAGTATTTTATTTTATTAAATATGTCAAACCACAAAGTGATTGCTTTCTACAATAATAGAAAAGAGACTATCCTAAAGGAGGTCTGGGGTATAGAAAGTTTCATGATTTCATATTAATTTAACTACGTTCAACTGCATTTTTGCTTAATACACTTCCGATGGGAAGTGCAGTTTCACATTTTACTCTGGTCCCACTTGATTCGCGGGAAGGTCAATGCTTTCCGATAATTTTATATGAATACTTTATACCAATCTCTTTGTAAAGGTTCTAACTGAATGTAAGTATAAGATTAAAAATGTTTAATACAAGTCTTCCCCACCGACTTATCTTCTTGCGTTTTGGGTAGAGAATGGAGAATATTTGATGAAAAGAAATCTACATTAAACCCGTAGAACGGTTTAAATTTTAAATCCTTACATCGATAATTTTTGTAAACGTTAAAACCATTTTTTCTTTATGTGATAAAAACGTGTATTCTTAACAAGTAAAAAATAACTTAAAAACCCATCAATGGCTTTAAATTTGCTTTATGGAGTCATTTCATAAAGATTGCTTAAATTTCAGAAAAGACCCTCTTTTATAGTTGAGGTGCGGTCAATGTGGTGATTACAAAGTAAAAAATTTCTGAAACAGCATTTTACAAGTAAGTTCATCATCCAGTACTTCATCAAATATATATTTGATAAAGTACTCGATTGTGAGGTGTGGAATGAAACGTAGATGATTTATTTAATTAATTGTCGCCAGTCAGAAGGCTGAACATGAAAGAATGACGAGACAACGCTATTATAGAGGAACGGTCTATGTTACCCATCCACAGTATACAAAGCAAGTTCCGAATACTTTAGTGAAAGCTTGAATGTATTTGTGCTCACTGACAGATCTCTCATGATTTCTACTATTTATACATTCCACATTCAATGAGATTTTTCTAAATATACGCACACTTGTATTTATAAAACCTATCAAGCGGTCTCTTTTACGTTCGATTATCTCTTTCGTACACTTGGATATATGTTCCTCCCACTAATTTAATAGGTTCATTTTATAATTTTATTTAAAGGACCGTAATACTCAATAATACATAATTACAATTTGGGAGACGGGATTGGGCCGCCCTGGGAACCTTCATTGGACAACCAACACCTCTGCCATAGGTCACCCCAAGTGGTTCACTACGTTTGGTGATTTAACAGGGGTGCCCGGGTTCAAGGGGAAAGGTTTGTCTAGGTGTTGGAAGCGGATGACCAGGACACACTGAACCCCAGTTCCTATCCACCCCTTATACCTTTTTCCTTCCCAGAACTCTCCTTCCTTCCTCTTCATTAAAAAACCCTCCACACAGCATCCCCAAAGATGACATAGTCCCCGAAGGAAATTATTTTTTTCAGGGCCTCCTGTGTGGAGCTCGTGTAAAAAAAAGTTGCAAGTTGTTTAATTTTTTTAAATGACATAATACATTACTTATCTTGAACATGACATAAAAATTAAAGGCAGCAATTATTTCAAAGGAACCGAGAACACTAGTTTAGAAATAAGTACTGAAAAAAACCCTTATTTGTGACAAAAGACAAAAGTAGTGAAAATATGATCCCTGATGTATAAACTAAAAAACCACAAATTACAAATATTAAAAGTATATAAAAGTCAGGAAATATAGATTGTCCGGGGGTAAAGTGCACTAATTTCGTTAGGTTGACTCTACGTGACGTACTATTTAAGAAATTCAATTGTTCTATTTTCCAAACAAAAATGTTATTCAAAACAAGAATTTTATTTTGAAAATCAATAAAATACTTAGCTTTAACCACTATTATTGTTTAAAAAACCAACATGTTTCGTAAGCACAAATTACTTCATCAGTGTTTACTTAAAACTAATATACTTTTTATCTGAAAATTAAAAATTGGAATTTCTAAAAAAAGTTATATATCTTATTTACATGTTCTGTCGTGCAGAATCACCTAACGACCCGAAGTTAGTGCATTTTACCCCCGAACACCTTCTGTTATGTACTCAAACCCAAGATTACATCCACTTCTTTTAGCAGTCTACAAATTTTTTACCACTATGTGCGGAAATTAAATGAAATTACCAATCTGGCGCACTTCTAATTTGTGTTTCTTTGGCCGAAAGTAATTTCAGTTTATTTCAGTTTTATTTTTCCATTGTTCCGTACCTCTAGTTTGTATACCTTCCCATTACGGTATGTCTGTTTACATTTAAGCACCCACTTGCACTAACCGCTGTACTGTACACGTTCACACATGATGGTCCCTACATGCCGGCTCTTTACAAATATACAAACGTTATTTTCATTATCTATACTCAACTAATTGTAGACCGTTTTTACAACACGAATTTCTGTAGAATACATGTTCTTTACCTTTCGGTCTCAAAATAGTGAAAACTGTACATAACTAAAACACGATATCAGGACGAAATTAGACAGGCTTAAATGTCACATACCAGAATTACACACGGATGGAATCACATATGGAGAGAATTACATCTAGGCACTGGAATTACACACGTCAAAAAAAATTAAAAGGTTTAAATTGAAAGTTGAGAAAATTTTTCGTCGAAAAAAAAACAAAAATTAGGTCAGGTTTCATTCCGTCCGTGTATAATTCTGGAAGCATAATATTTATGCGTGAAATTCACGCCATTGTAATATTGCATCTCAATTTAAAAATACATTTTTTTTTTCCAAACGATTACTTTTCGACTACTGAACATATTGGCTATTGTAAATCTTAAAACTTTCCAATTTATGGTAGAAATATCCCTTATATCATCATTTTACGTTTTAATTTTTCTTCCTATCGCATTATATTTTGGATTATTATTATTTATTTGTAGTGAGAAATAAAAAATACTAATACCAAAAAATTATTGAATAATGCAAGAAAACTCATTTTCCCATTTATTGAGAGAATTAAATTTTAAAATGTTCCACTTATAAGAAACCAAATTTATTGTATTTTTATTGTAAAAATAAATAATTTTTATAGCACTTACAACAAGTTAACGAAGGTATTTCAAGTAATGCTGGTTCTGAATCACCACCTTAATTTTATATTTTTAAAAAAAATTAGTTTGAAATAGAATAAAAACATTTTTTTTTAATATTTCAGATTTCTTTAGATACATTTATATAGCAAAAATAACATAATCACTTTTCAAAATAACTGTAAATATTAATAATGTGTACAAGTGTTATTCTGTTTTGTATGTCTATATTATTTCCTAGCTAGGCAGATTGCCCGTTCTAAGGAACCAAATACTGGTGAAAATGCCAATGATGTATTCTCTAAAAAATAAATATTTTTATTATATTATTAAATATATACTAAGTTTATACTAATTGTTCCATTAATATTTAAACATATAAAATTTTAAGTGACATTATTTTATAATTTTTTAGACTCAACCCTACAAGCCAATCAACCATTTAGTTATTATTAAACCGATGCATGTTTTAATATTTAATTCTGTGGGGATTTTATTATACATTTTGGACCCAGATATGTATAATACGTCTTTTGATTCTTTGCCGTATTGCTCCCTGGGACCACGAGATCCTTTTTGGTGTGACTTCTTGTGATATATTTATCTTCTTCTCCTTGGTGTGCTCTATCAGGTCCCCCCGACGTTGGCGATCACTCTGGAAAATGTGATGTATTTATGATCAATTTTATTGAGTTTTTCTAGATTTTTGTGTACGTGGATAATAACCCTTATTATGTAGTTTGACGAAGATCAAATGTATTTATTTTTTTGTAGAACTGATCGCTAGTATATATGTATATACATTATTCTTCGATCATTCAATTAGCTTTCATTTCATCAAATTAAATATTTAATTAACCGGTGCCTTCATTTCAACATTGAATTTGCAAAAGATATTATCATAATTATTTATTGAGAGCTTTTGAAGGTAAATATTTCTTCATCTCTGAACGTCTATTTTACGATAAATGTTTCATTGAATAAAAAATTGACAGCCTCTCCTTTATTGAAATCACCAATTCGTTTAAAAGTACCTGCCCAGAATCTCACTCTTGAGAGTTTTTTGGTCGATAAATTTTAATGGGTACGCGATCGTGATGCTACGGGGGTAGCGATAAAAAGTCTTAACGACCATACGTGTTTTTTTCGCTGCAAATCGCATAAATATGAAAATGTGGAGTTAACGCAGTGAAATATATTAAGTTTGCTTTGGCGTAGGCTTAAAAAAAACTATATTATTTTTTAAAGAGAGTTTTTCTTATAAAAATTGAAAAAAGTGAATAGTTCTATATAAATAAAATCGGATATATTTATCCGTGTTTCAAAGGTTACAAACCAATTCTTATAATGATTGTTTCCAATAAAAAGGGTACTTACCTATAGTACGAAAAAAAATTGTTGAACATAACATTGTTAATTCTAAAATTTTAAATATGAGATTGACTTTATAACGGTTTGACAGCAAGTGGCAATGGCGAAATTAGTGAACGCACGTCCCGGATAGACGAGAGGTTCTGGGTTCGAGTCCCAGTTGCGACCATTATTTTTTTCTGTTTTTCGGTGTCTTGTTCTTTTTCATATTTTCGTTTACATTTTTATTGTTATCTTCTTCTTCAATGATATATTATTTTTCGTCACTGAAAACATTATTAGCCACTCTCAATCGAAAGTCTGAAACAGAAAAATAAGAAAGAGATATGGTCAGGAACTTAGCCTTGCTGGGGCGGTACTCTGACTTTCAGTCTGAGCTAATGGGTCCCCAACCGATTCGGTCATATTTAAATGAATCAGAATTCGACTGAGAACTTCCAACATTAAGTTCATTTTCTTAATTGCCTATTTTTATTGAGTGCTATCTTAAGATTGCAAGATTCAACTTGAACTAAATGCTGCCTTAGATGAATTCTAATGAATGTTGTGCTATGCATAAAAATTTTGTCTTAAACGTTAGTTTAACAATTAAAAATAATAATGAATATTTGACAAGTTTAAGTATTTCCCCAATAAATGAAGACATAATTTGTCTCGACGCCACCTAGCGAGGGATATAACACTAACAGTGTCTCTCTCCCAAAAATAAAGTTGGTTGTTTTCAGGTGGAAAAAATATAATAAGCAGTAATTGTTGAATGAAACACTAGTATATATTGAATCATTTGGCGGGTATAAGATAAGCCGCCATAGCTCAATTGGGAGAGCAGCTGACCGGCAATCAGAAGGGCACGGGTTCAAGTCCCGTTGGCGTCATGTATCTTTTCTCGGAAGATTTTTCAATGTGGATGAGTGTTTCAAGCTGATAATTATTGCTTATAATAATTGAATGTATTCTAATTACTGTTTTGCAAGTCTAGGATGATTTTTTTTTTAATAGTAAGTAAAACCTCAAACTGTAATATTTAATCACTGATGAAAAATCATGATTTTCATGATACAATTTGAGGTTTCACTCTATTCGTTAAAACATTATATATACCTACTTTATGTTTGATTGGGCTACGGACGCAAATCTTATATATAAAAATCTCGTGTCACGGTGTTTGTGGTCGCACTCTTCCGAAACGGCTAGACCGATTTTTATGAAATTTTGTACGTATGTTTGGTTGGTATGAGAATAGGTTTTAAAGTATATTTCATACCGCTGGGTGATAAGGGTGTCCCTGTGCAGAAAAAAAAACTATTTTTTGACAATTTATTTTTTTTAATTTTTTTTATTTGACATCAAAAAATACCTGTAACCCCAAATTTTAACCTGCCGACCCCCACCCTCCCATTTTTTAATCGCGATTTTTGTATTTTTGTATAAACAAATTTAACCGTCTTTCGTATTTCAAACAGAACGAAATTATTTATGTTGTTGAATGACAGATGGCGCTACGTCCACCTCATCGAACTTTCATACATGCGCAAGATATTCACGAAAAGCGTCGCGTCATTTTGATATTTCATTCGATATCTTGTTCTTGCGTGGGCAAACCATCGAGCTTATTTGTGTCGGCTAAAGACGGACTGACAAAAAATATCGTACACTCAATTGCTCTTCGAAATTCATAATTATTTTCTATATTTCATTTTCCTACTTTAATTGGTGTTTTTTGTTTTTATCGACCGTCATCGTCTACAGCGTTCCATTCCTCTTTCTGTCATTGACCCCATCCCCACACACTTACAATACATTCGTTATTTTTTATATTTAACAACGAAAATATTCACTAAAAATAATTTATACGGCAGAACAACGTTTGTCGGTTCAGCTAGTAATAGTGTAAAAAATAA
Organism: Limnephilus rhombicus; assembly: GCA_929108145.2. NCBI lineage: Eukaryota > Metazoa > Arthropoda > Insecta > Trichoptera > Limnephilidae > Limnephilus > Limnephilus rhombicus. The sequence continues at coordinate 27,828,297 of OV815277.1, read as the reverse complement.
TAAAACAGCCAGTTCCTTGGATACACTGTGATCCAACAGCTAGTCACCGGGACAAAGTAACCGCGACAGGCAATGGTGTCGTGTGAAATATATAGCCGCGTGATATTATTCACAACTCTAAGCTATCGTCAATCTTTCCATATCCGGAGAGATACTCAAATTTGAAAAATCCGTAGTACCTACTTATACCTGCATGGGGCACGTCATTGTTTGTCGGGTCAGCTAGTTATTTTATAATAATTTGGGTATACCTTATCTATTTATGGTACGTTTCACCAAAATGCCTGTAAAATTTGTTCACCATTCTAATCATAATAATTAAACGACATGTGGCAAAATATGACGTAACGAAATCTGTCTGAAAAAATCCGTTTAAAACAGAAGTTATCAGTTCTCAACCGTTTTACACGCGGACACGAGCTTCATCTTGTTTTTCGTTCGTTTCTTGTGATTCTTCAATAATATGTGCAATATTTTATGTATTTCTAAGAAAAAATACTTACATGTTTCCTATTCTAAGGTTTCGAACGTCTAGCCGAATATTTAATGCGTTTTAGTTGAAAAAATAGTGAAAAATTATTGGATTCAAAATGTTACCAAAAATATATATGTGTGTTTATTTGCGGTTGGTTGGTGATTCGTGTGATAAGTGGTAAGTGCTATGCTGATAAACTTCATGAGAAAGGGTCATTATGTTATTTTTAGCAATTGTGTCAGTGCTATTTGATTTTTTGTTACAAAATAAAACAAATGCTTGTGTTACGGTCGCAAGTAATCCCAAATGTGCCGCAGAAAGAAAAATATGAAACTTAATAGTGATCTGTGTGTGGGAATATTAACCGACCATGTGCAAATTCCTCAAATGTTGGGAATTATTTTGCTTAAGAAAGTTATTCTAAATGAGCTGGTTTCCTAATGTTTTATTTTATTGCATTTATACTAAAAGAAGGAACCTTCTTACAACGCAAAAGGGTCAATCCTGGGCAGGCGCAATTGGAGCAGTCCGCTCCGGGCGCCGATTTGCCAAGGCGACAAGAATTCAAGGCGCTGATGTTAACCTAACACAGAGCCCTCTCATTAACTGGCGCCAGCTGTTCATTCAGTGGCTTTAAAATAGCTAATCTGAAGAAAATCTCCCACAGTGATGAAGGGCAGAATGAAGCTTTTGACTGAACAGCTGTTGCTATACCTACATTATTAGGTTTATCCAACGATCCGAACCTTATCAGCTAGTAGGCCTATTCTAAAAAGTTTTTTTTTTAAATCAGTAGGCCTATTCGAAAAAGTAAAAAAAAAATTCGGTAGGCCTTTTCGAAAAAGTTTTTAAAAAATTCAGTAGGCCTATTCCAAAAAAAAAATTCAAGCAGTTTTCCGACATCTATGAAGGCGAAGAAATCTCTGAAGTCAATCCACAGTCGACTGTGGATTGAACGACTATATCTGATCATGAAGAAAGTGACAAAGATGACACTGAAAGAGTCGGGGAAGATTGTCCGTCAATGTCATCAAATTACGTAAGTAGCTTCAAACTAATAAAAAAATGTCTCTATGAAAACTCATGTACCACAAAAAATTTAACATTTTTGAAGTGAAAATTTCTTTAGCACCGTTGTGATTTGAAAGTCGATGAAACGGAAAAGTGACACTAAAATGAGAAAAATACACACCTACACCTACATCTTCAAGATTTAGCCTGCGATGTAATTAGATAGAATAATCGGTCTTCTCTTTGTGCAGTGCTTCGTAGCCTCCCCACTCTTGTCCACTTTACTTTACTGAAGGTTTCACTTCTACCGCGTGTGAACTGCACACTTGTATGTTTTTAGGTCTCCTGCGAGAGGTCTAATATTTATAATTTTCTTAAAAATATATATTTTTACATTTTTTTACATTGTAAGGATGAAATAATTTTTTAAACGTTGAAAAATTTATACAATATGGCAGTGTTTCCCAAACATTGTTCTGCCGTGGCCCGGTAATTTTCACACTGCCCCTTCGTGACCTATTAATACTTTTAATTCCATTAGGTAAAATAATACGCATTTATTAAAAGTAAAAATGTTTTATTAATACTACAAAAAAATAAATAAAAATAAAAATAAAAAAATACATATTTTGGTATCGGCTATTTAGTCACTAAATTTTATTGCGAAGTATGGAGCTGCTGCTTAATTGTTACTAAAGAATCCAAGTTCACGGAAAATGACGAAAGTTTTATCCTAAGGTCTGGTTCCACTTCAAGTCGGTTTCTATATTTATTTTTAAGGTAAACTAGTGTTGAAAACCCAGCTTCACATTTATAAGTTGTGACCAAAGGCATTAAAAAAGTTATTGCTTGATGAGCTTATTTTGTGTATTCTTGACGACAAGATAACCAAAAATCTATCAATGATAGGTCTTGTGTCAAATATATCCTTGAGTGATGTGTCAGTTGACAGTTCAATTAACGAGTCGACATCTGAATCTGGCAATTCGTGGCAAATTAGTTTCGGAATCTAACTTGAATGTGAATGGATGTTTTATCCAAGCTTTGTTGCTGTCGATTGGATGAAAATATTCTTGAAGATTCCTGTCCAGTCCTAATAAATGTTCTTTGATTTGAGTTAAGATGTCTTGTGGCAATGCAATCATGTTGTACTCTTTTTGTATCTCACTTAAATTACTAAATACTTTGAAGTTCCCTGTTTCCGCGCGTTGTGCCCACAAATTGAGCTTTTTTTTCTTGCAGCTTCCACCTTGTCTTAAAACAAGGCGGGAAAGTTGCGACCCGGTGTTTTATTTTGATGGCCCGGTACCGGGTCGCGACCCGGCAAATGGGAAACCCTGCAATATGGTAATAAAAACACTAGAAAACTCTATTGCAAGGCTTAGATCTCCCGCACTTGGATCCCACAAATTTAGCTTATTTTCATAAATTATTTTCAATGGTGCTAGAACAGTGGCGTAGCGTGTGTTTCGGCCGCCCGGGGCGGAGGAGAAAATTTTGCCGCCCACCCCCCCCCCCCCAACTTCTACAGGTACTTCTTCTGCAGATTTTCAAGCGCTGACTGGGGGGGGGGGGGGTAGATATTTTCTATTTTTTATGCCGATTTTTATAATTCCATGTGCCGAGTACTCTTTCAATAAAATCATATATATATAACAAACTACACTCAGAACAAAAAGATGGTTTTTCTTTGATTCTAGCGGTACCTACAATCTGAACACAAAGCTTTTAAAAGGTTTTAATTAAATCTGTATGCAGTGAATTGAAACTGCACTCAGAACATGAAGAGGATTTTTCTTTGATTCTGCCTCGCATTCAGAACACGAAACTGGTTTTAATTAAATCTGTATGTGGTGAATCAAAACTACACTCGGAACATCGGGGCGTAGGAAAATTTCACTTATTTGGGTACTTCAAGCGGCGGAGGGATGGGGGGGGGGGGTTGTATTCGGAAATCCCATTTTTGTATTACGACCTAATTATATACGAGCCGGATTTTAAAAAAATTACATTTGACGAGTATTCTTTCAACGAAAATCATGTTTATAAATTCTACTCCAAAGTTGATTTATTGATACTGAGTTTAGGCGGCGGTTCGCGTTGCGACCGCGACCGAAGACCGAGACCAAAGACGGAGGCAGGCGACCGCGACAAGTGTCTCGGTCTCTTCGACACTACTGTGGGTGAAGACCAAAGACCGCGACCGCCTTCGCCTTCGGAGTTCAGTATAGCGCAGTCTGTCGATGAAGTCAGTTGTGTTGTACTGATAATTTACACTAATGGAAACCCAAGTAGAGTTACTAATGGAGGAAGAAGAAGACGATGATTTGTACTTATTTTAGGCGATTTTTCGTTCACCTGTCACCTATTGTTTGACAATAATATGTTCAGGACTTAAAACACAGTTACGAAAAGACAATATTTACAAAAGGAAGAATATCATTGAAAATAAATTTAATTTAATTTTAAAATTAATATTTTATTAATTTTTTTAATTTGTTAATTAAATTAATTAATTTTTTTCGGAATCCAATTGTGCATAGTATATGCTGTCTGATCAGTTCAATCAGCTTCTCTCAGTATTAGTCAGAAAAAGCGGTCATTTTTTACAACAAACACACATACTTATCAAGCGCGACGCGAGACACTAATTGTCCGGGGCGGCGACCGTCTTGCTGTCTCCCGTCTCCCGTCTCTGTCTCCTGCCTCGGTCGCGCGCACGAACTGGCCCCCATACAAAGCTATACAAACAAGTACCCGTTGCGGTTGCCTGCCTCTGTCTCTGGTCTCGGTCTTTGGTCGCAGTCGCGGCGCGAACCGCCGCCTTTAGTGTCCCCAAATAATGGTTACACACGCAACAAACAATTTCTCAGAATTTTACAGCATTATGTAACTCAAATGTAAAACTTCACTCGATGCACGATGAATTTGCAACTCGTTATTAATTAAATGCATATTAACGCAAATATTAACGCAATGCGGTGAATTAAATCTACACTCAAAACTTGAAAATGGTTTCACTTTGGTTCTTGCATTAAATAAATAGTCTGCAAATAGAATTTTATAACTGCACATCGAATAACAGAATGCTTTCCTTCGAAATGTGTCAGCAGATGAATCCAATTGGAATTTTACATTCTGTACTGGTTTAAATTAAATCTGTACCTGGCGAATTTAAACTACACTCAGAACATGAAAATGGTTTTTTTTTTATTCTTGCAGCACAACATAATCTGCAAATAGAATGTTATTACTGAATTTTAAATAAGAGGATGTTTTCCTTTGAAATGTGTCAACATACAGATGAATCCACAACTGGAAATTTACGTTCTCAACACAAAATGGGTTTGAATTAAGTCTGTATGCGGCGAATTAAAAGTACACTCAGAAGATGATAATGGTTTTTCTATAATTCTGGCAGCAGGTACAGGAAACAGAGTCTGCAACTAGTGCAACTAGAATTTTACAACTGAACTTCGAATAAGATAATATTTTCCTTTGAATCGTGTCAGCAGATGAATCCTCAAATGGAATTTTACATTCTGGAAACTGGTTTAACCCTTCGAATGATAAAAAAAAAATATCTATAAACTTTTGCCTGTCAATGTTTGTGCACAAAATTTGCGTTTGTTTCCATGTATTTTAAATGTTCCTTTTTATTGTTCTTTTCATCCTTTTGCAAAAAACAAAATTGTTCTTAAACATAGATATAGTAATTTTTCCTGATGTGCTTATTAGAATATTATTGTTTCTAAACATTAAAATTTTGATATTGAAAATGTGGATTGGCTCAAAAATAAACGCCTGAGAATATTCGAATTAAAGTACCTAATAGAATAAACTTAAAATTTTAAATACTGATTCCTTTTTTAAAAAAAATTGTAATAAAACTGTATCTTAACTATTTATCGCAATCACAAATTTATTTGAATTATATTTGTGGGACATAATTTCACAATTTTATTTTAAAATTAAATGTGTGGGACAATTTGTGTCTCCTGTGATTAGAGGGGTTAAATTAAATCTATATTTGGCGAATTAAAACTACACTCAGAATATGAAAATGGTTTCTCTTTGATATTGGCAGAACATACATAGTCTGCAACTGGAATTTTATAACTACACCCCGAATAAAATAATGGTCTCTTTCGAAATGTATCAGCAGATGAATACACAAATGAAATTAATTCGTTAATACATTGTGAACACAATTCTGGTTTTAATTAAGAGTGCATCTGTTTGCGAGTTATCAGCTTTAATTAGTATTACTCTCATAATATGCGAACGGTTTTCCTACGAATTGCGAAATTTGCAGCTTAAAAAAAAATAATTATTGATATTTTTAATAAATAATAATAAAAATTGTTGGATTCGTAAAGGAAAGTATCGTAGAACATTTTTAAATAATGATTTGAAATGGTTTAAATTTTTTCAAGATAATATTATTATTTATTGTGAAAATTTGCCGCCCCCCTTAAAAGTGCCGCCCGGGGCGAGCCGCTCCCCCCCCCACGCTACGCCACTGTCAGCTGGAAGCGACTAAACTAAACAAAAAAAAAAAATTAAAAAATTTTTCAAGCAACAATATATATTTTTACATATTTTTTGTAATAGCTCAAAACTTATTGCATTTGCGTATTATAATTATAATTCAATTATATAATTATAATTCATTACAATTTTTTTATATCAAGCACCATTCCTCAAACCCACTTTTTTTATTAATCGAAAAAGATTCACGGCTTGCGAACGTATTGTCAACAAAACTGACACGATTAAAGGTTTGATATAATTGTAACCTACAAAGACAATACTGCTAAATTCAGGGAGTCACTGGCGTTCCATTTCAGCAATAAAACTTAATGTTTCCAAAACATCTGATTAAAGGAAGAATACAAAACATTTACTAAATATTGTATCGGTTACGCTATAAATAGTGGCCCCCTGTCCGTGACACTGCACGCTTTAGCCTTTCAACCCCTAACATAGCAATAAACATCACGTAAAGATTAAACAACCCGTTAACTTTTTTACAACCCCCGGATAGCGTTATCGTTAAAAGGTTGGCTTTCAATCATTGTATTGTTTCTGGGTAGTAAAAAGCAACAGAATCGAATAATCGATACCTACGAATATTATGATATTGTAGGGTTTCATATGACGGATGGGTAATTGGCTCGCGTTGATTACATACCTGCGCGTAATTAAATGGTTTATAAAACAATATTTGATAGATTCCTATCCGTAATGGCTCGTAATTTTTTGGTCTAAGGCCAAGTAATTATTCAGAGAGACTTTTTTGTTCCGTAGACCACGGCCAATTTTTCTGTTTTTCGTGGACCCCCTGCACTCCTAATATTGATTTTTTTACAAATTCGTCAACTTAAATATTTATTTATTTTATTTGACATAATATCTAGTTTTTATTTTATTTTTGTACGATTGTCTTACTGGTCTGTTAGTGATATTGATTGTTGAAATTTGTTTTTTTTGGTCTAAAATGTAGTTTATTAGAGTTTTAACGTCTAATTGGCGTATATCTAGTACGTCACAACTGTTGAGTATTTGGTTTATATCAGTTAGTCTATGTTTTTTAAGTATTACCTTTAAAATCGTTTTCTACGCGATTTCTAAGTGATCGATAGCTGAGTTTGTTGCTCCTCCCCAGACAATTATTCCATATTCTATTATTGATTGACAATGTGCAAAATATGTTGTTTTCATTTGTTTTATTTTAAATATGTTCCTTATGTTTAGGAAAATGTGTATTGTTTTGAGAAGTTTATTTGTGATTTGTTTTATATGATGTGTCCATTTTAGATTAGGTTATAATATAACCTAACCTAAAATGGACACATATTATGTTTTTGAAGCTGACATTTTGATGGGTTAAAAAGAAAATTTTTTAAATTAAAAAATGTATGTTGTTTTATAACTAAACATTTATTTAGTAAAACACAACATATAAATCTAATTTCATTGTATTAAATAAACGAAAAAATCTTTTAATGAGATGGATCAGCCTGATGCTTTGATATCGAAATTTCAATATTTGTCTTCAATGTAGTTTGAAATTTCCTTGGTGAGTTATTTCCAATCTGTTTCTTTTTTGAAAGGAGATTGGCAACTGCACTGAAACCCCTTCCCACGAGGTAAAGATGTCAGAAACTTTCTTGCGATTGTTAATAATACAGGGTATATAACAGCTATGTTTCTCTGAACTCAGAATTGCTGATCCTAGTTCAGTTCTTCTCGTAACTCCGTTTCTTCAATATCACCGTATGGATTGATAATCCACTGTTGCATTTCCATAGATAATACATCATCAAACCTGATTTCAAAGTCTATTTTTGGTGATGGCCTACCTAAATGTGATCCACTCTCGTGGACCCAGGTGGACAGGTCAAAGTCAATCCCTGGGGGTCGATATAGGATATTTAGGATTAACTGAATTATATCAATAAACCGGCGATCAGAAGTGTTTCACACTATTAAAACCATTTTCAACCAGCATCAATCATTTGTATTGCGTGTGTACCTATACCATGTGATTTTAAAATTCCCACTTTATTTTTTAAGTAAAAACTTTCTTAGCACCGTTGTGAATTTAGCTTGCGAGAGAATGAGATAGTATAATCCGTCTTCTCTCCGTGCGGTGCTTCATAGCCTCCCCACTCTCGTCTCGTTTAGTTTTCTAAAGGTTTCCCTTTTACCGCGTGTGAATTGCGTGTGACTTTTTTCTTATTGTACATTGGAAACTAATTATCATAGCAGATAAATATTTTATTTTTAAAATCTCAAAATTTAACGAAAGAAATTACGTTAAGGGTCGAAATTCTTTGACGTAGAAACAATATTAGACTTTTTTACTATTTCATTGATTTTACAAAGAGAGATACTTCATTGTTGAGATTTTATTCAAACTTTATTATTGCCAGTAGAGGATATGGGTGATTCCATTATTTAGACGCATATAAAGCTTCTTAATAATAAAACAAAAAACATTTTTAATGGAATTATTACTGGGAGGGCTACATTTTAATGTGTTTCCTTTTTATTAGTTTATAAGAATTTTATTGAAATATTTAAATAGTCAGGAGGGAGGTTCAAAGTGCGATCGCGGGTGCAAACAATTTGGCCCACCCTTTCCAGATCATAAGACAAAAACACAAGAAGAGTCTGTTAATTGTGATACATTTATTATGTTATGCCTTGATATTTCATAAGGCGTTAAACTAATCAACTAAAAAAATAAACAAATACATGGAAAATAAAAACAAGCAATGAATTATTAGCTTTTTAAACAATCGCGGGTGCAACATCAAATTATCGCGGGTGCAACTCGTCTAGTTTAAGTGTATATAAACATCAATAAACACTGATATAGGAACGAAATAAAAAATCCAATAATGCTTATTACTAATCAGTACACTTCTTGGTCATTTATGTTAATTATTTCTTTTCGTTTACGTCAAAATTCGCCGAAAATTCTATGAACATCCATCAATCATTTTTAAAAACAAAAAAAAATATTCTTATTTTGTAGAATTCCTTTTTTATATTTTGTAATTTGTAAGAGGTTCCATACTATTAACATCCCAATCACTTTCTGTTTCAGTGGTGGTTTGTTCATTTGAGACGAGACAGTGAGGTTCGCGCCACGGAAATGCTATCGCCGTCTTCAGATTGAAAGAAATTTTTTGATTGAATGCCCGAATTATTTTTCAGCCCTTCCTATTTATCATCCAACGTGACCATCTTTTTTTTAACTGCTTTTTTTTAATATAAATAAGATGTTTCAGAGAGACTGCGTGCCAAATCATAAAATTTCTATAAAAAAGCTGAATAATATATAAATACACCTATTAAATATAAATCACTGGTAATACACAGCATATAAAATATATGATAAATCACACAATAAGGGTAGATGTCAAAGATGATTCTAACAACACAATCGCGGGTGCAACCTATTTGAGTCAACGTTTATTTCAATTCAGCTAACATTATACTCTTAAAAACGTTTTATTCAAGTTTTCCTGTGATTTTACGCAGTTTCAAAACGTTAGCACTTTATTTCTGTGAAAAACACAAACTTTTATACCTTTTGTATAGCGGGTGCAACAAGTTAACAGTGACTTCTTGTAGTCAATGATGCTTAAAAAATAACAAGTACTTACATCTTTCGGCATATAAGAATAAATTAATATTGTTACTACACGCTTAGCAGTAAAATATAACTTCAAACTATCGGTAACAGCTGTTTCGCGCCAGTGTTGCACGGTGTGATTTTGCAGTTTATATACCGATTCTTCGAATGATAATCTTTCGAATGATAAATATGAAGTAAAATCCATTTTTTTTTTTGTTATTAAATATTGACCTTCTTCTTTGCACTGATATCAAAAAAGTAACAAATACTGCGATTTAAAAATTACTGTCGAGAATCGTCTATAGCGGAATCGCCCATATACGGTCATCACTATGGAGTTATTTTCGCAGGATAAACTAAATTAAAATTAATAAAATTACAGTTATATATTTTGGAGGCGGGTAGGAGTACCGTCGCCCCGGGAACCATTTATTGGATAACCAAAACCTCTGCCATAGATTACCCCAAGTATAATTTCTTAGTGAAGTAAGAAGTTTATGTTTTGTAATTAAGTTGGTAGGTATCTAAACGTAGCGAACCACTTAGGGTGAACTATGGAAGAGATGTTGGTTATCCAATAATTGTTACCTGGGCGGCGGTAACCATACCTGCCTTCCAAATTATATGAAAAGGTTAAAAATTTTACCTAAATGCATTGAACCAAACTATTGAGGAGCAAAAAAATCCATTTGTACGCGATTTGGGAGGCGGATATGGGTACCGCTGCCCCGGGAACTATTTATTGGATAACCAACTTCTTTGCCATAGGTCACCCCAAGTGGTTCGCTACGCATGGTGACTTAGCAGCCTACTAAGTGGAGGGCCAGCATGGAAAAGACTGGTTGAGGGAGACCTTTCGACCTCTCCAGCCGGACTCTCTCGACTCAACACATTGCACCGCACCGGGAGTGACGGATTCATACGTCCGTCACTCCTGAATATACTGACCCCTCATAACTTTTTCCTTCCCAGAACTACCTCTTCTCCCTTTCCTTAAAATGACCTTTCAAAAAGTATCCCCAAACGTGATACAAGCCCTGAAGGAAATTATTTTTAGTAGGGTTAATGTTTAAAAAAAAGAAGATTTTTTGGTTTGTATGTCTTCATCAAATTGAATTAAACTTATTAGGTAGGAGCAGTTAACATATTAAAAATTATCTCAAACCTTAGGTAGGCTAACAGATAAATATTCGGATATTAATATTATATATGAATGCAAATTAAGAGCCACAAAATACATGTTTGGAATTAAAATATTTCTTCTAGAATTTTTTTGATTCACGGTGGAAGTTTTCCGTATCGTAATGTTACGAATAAATCACATCACATTTGAAAAACCATCAATAGCAATTTTAGAGTTTGCTAACAATGGAGTTATTCAAACAGTGTTACGTAAAAAAACATATCTTCAACCAGGAAACCATAAATTTCTGATAGGTGTCCGACGTAATGGAAAATACCACGAAACAACTCCCAAGCATTTGTAGTTTCGTTAAACAAGTTTTAGTTTTGTATTTCGAATTAAAGCGAAGAACTTTTATTTGGCTGTGGAAGGTTATTTACGCAGTGCAATCAGCCAGCGTGTAAACGAATTAGTTAAACTAATCTGCACTTTTAAAGAAAACACATTGTAGACTCTGGGAATAATGTTTGTTCATTCTAGAAAGTTTAAACGAAACCCGGTTCCGTTCTGAAAACGGATCCTATACTGAAAAGTTTCAGGGCATATTCAGGAAAATTGATCTTTCCGTAATAGGAACTCTTCACATAATATGTGCACTTTAAATAATGACTGAGAGACTGTAAGCGACTGCCTTCACGGATATACCTACTATTCTAGAGGAAGGAATTCCCAAGAGCTTTAAACGAAATCGACATTTTTTTAAATTAAATAAGAATCAATTTTTTACAACTTTAATATTATTTTTTTAAATGCTGAGAGCGTTGACCAAATTGAGTATTTTAATCGATTGTGGAGTTCTATCTATACACGTTAAAGGCTCAGTTCAAAATCTAAAATCCATTTTTACATGATAAAAAGAAAACATATTTTTTATACAGGATGTCCGGGGGTAAAGTGTATTAGTACAAGTAAAAAAGATAAATAACTTTTTTCGATATTCCAACTTTTAGGGGTAGTTTTTTGGTCAGTGTTGAATTCGAATGTAACAATTTTATTCGCGTAGTAGTGTTTCACTTTTAAAACTTTATTGTTGTTAGTCAAAACTTGTTGATTAGATGTGTCTTTAGCTAGTGTGTATTTATTAAGACTGACTTGCTATAAGATTCGCAAAAGACGTAATATTTCTATCGATAATCGTGTTGTAGTAATAATTACCCAATCTGCCAAAACTGCAAGTAATTTGAAGGAACAACTTCATTAAGTGCGTGTTTTTTCAGACTTACTTTTGTTTATTTAGTTGTCGACTTGCCTAACTGTAAAAATTATTTGTGCGTATTTTGTCATTGAATTATTGTGCCAATACCGCGTAATTTTGTTATTGAATTATTCGATCAGTGCCTTACTTTACCAACAAAGAACGGGCGGACATTCATTAATGAAATACGCCACAACGTACGAATTGATAATAATATTACTTTACGTTTACATGATTTCTTACAAGCTGAAGGTGGACATTTTGAAAATTTGTTAAACTAGTTAAAAGCGATGACATTAGTTATGTGTTCAATTAGTTTATAATAATTTAATCATTAAAATCGTGCCTTCAATTGTTATTTAAGTGCAGTTATCTTTTTAAATTTGGTTTAAAAGATACGATCTGTATAAACGTCAAATTTTCGGTCTTGTTATTGTTTTCAAACGGTTTCCATGGATACAGGCCAAATCACATCAAGCAACGTTGCAACAATTGCGTCTGGCAAGCTAACAGCAACTTTGTTGGGTAAGTGCTACCTTACACTAAGGATTTTTAGTAGGTTAGTCTTTTTGTATGGAAAAAGAATGTTTGAATTTCAGAAAAAGTTATTAATCTTTTTTACTCCTACCATAATGTAGAATCACCACCCGAAGTTAATGCACTTTACCCCAGGACACCCTGTATAGCTTACCTATACCTTAGGAAGAATCAATTTATTTCTTTGAATGGCAATGCAACGCATGCCGGGGACCAGCTAGTCCATAATAAAACAATGTGCAACCAAGCTACATTTACGACCGTCTTCGATATATAAGTTCTCTGGTTTTGTATAGCACCATACGTGTTTACATATTACATATGTTCATACCATATTTTATCCTTCATTATCTAAATCTAAAGCAATGAAGATTTGGGTTTTATCAATCTTCGACCAACTCTATGAAAAATTCAACACACAAAACATTTGGATCGAATTCTCGTTTAGCAAAGAGAGCAAAGGTCACCAAGATAATTTTTAAGATAAAATTTACAAGAAATTACACATCGCAACAGAATTAACCATGATTTTACAAAATTTTACCGTGTTACAATAATTATCAAATGTGGTTGTTATCCCATCTTATATTAATATTATTGTATGCAGCTTTTAAAGTAAATCATTTTATAGAGACCCTCGCTTGTACAGTGATTACTGGATCAAATAATATTTTTGTTAGATGTACATTTTCGAATTGAATCGGGTGTCATTAATAAACATCGCTATGCATCCAGTGTCTTTGGGCTAATGGAATGGGAGAAAAAAAAGGGACTGCCGGCGCTTGTTCCAAACTGGTTCTTTGAAACATTTGAAACTTTCAGTGTGCATAAATGCATTCAATCGAGTCCGTCTAATGATTTGCTTTTATTCGCAATAGATTCTAAAAAATATATTTTTTAAATACAATAAAATATTAAATCCACAGGATAATGAATATATTCATTTTTTAAACAATCACCAGTATTTCCTTTTCATTACCCAATTGAGTATTTCCAATAACCATCGCATATTAATACCATGTTTCTAAATGGTGACTGTGTATTTCCGTTGGATGTGTAACGATAAATCACTTCTATCTCGGTAATCTCAAACGAAGCAAATTCTAAAGGATCCATTCAGCTATGAATTGTTTAAATGCAAATTTCTTCGGCCGTAAACCAATTTCCTGCAACACACATTAACGAAAAAATGATTCAGTTGAGAGTAGATTCAATAACTATTTATTCAATTTTATTGTGATTAACTTATTGAAGAATGTGGACCTCATTGTAATATTTAATATTTGATGAAGATAACATCAACTACAAAATATTCAGCACAAGATAGTTACTTCTGACATTTCCCATATATATTTTGATGGCAGTATTCTACACTAGAACCTCCTCGCGGCACTATGTCTGCGTATTTGTTTTCTTTCATTATATTTTAATTGACATCAATTGATCTTAATTGATCTTAATTGATCTTAATTGATCTTAATTGATCTTAATTGATCTTAATTGATCTTAATTGATCTTAATTAATCTTAATTTCTTTATTTTACGTTAATAAATTTTAGAAATCGAATTTTTTAATAAACATTGGGTAACCTAACCTAATCTACAAATTACTTTACTGTTTTTTTTTCTTGTACCACGGATTTCGATGAAACTGATCGTGTAGCGTTTTACTCGGCAGGGACTGCCCTAAATCGCGCCTGGCACTAGTAAAACCTCAAGGGTGCTGTGTTAGATGATAGGTATCTTTAGCGCCTTGGCTACTTGGGTTCTTGATGCCTTTGCAAGTCGGCGCCCGGAGCGGGCTGCTCAAAATATTGCACCTACAAAATACCAACCCTGCTGCTCGAATATGTCACGCATATTTTGAGGCGGCAGTTGGGGGGTTTTTGAGAAACCCGAACTGACGGTTTGGATATCTCCAAAATTTTTGATAGGGTCTGGCCAAAGCTGACCCTACGTGGGCGCAATTAGAGCAGTCCACTCCAGGCGCCGAATTAACAAGGCGCCATGGCGCTGATAAAACCTAACTTTTAACTCATCGCCCTTGAGATATTCTGGTCTGGCACAGGGCGCTTGACGGGAAGTTACCATCATACGGTATCCACCCCACCCTGTAAAGTTGGATTGCGAACTTTCTCAAGGGAAGAAAATTTCAAAGCATACTTTGACGTTTTAGTTAGGCGCTTCTTCTTCATCTCCGCACCAAATCAATGCGGGGGTGCCACAAGGATCTGTGCTGTCACCAACGCTGTTTTTGTTGTACATCAAAATTCTCAAGAAGTTGAATGTGCACCAAGACCAATGATTGCCTGGTGCAAATTGATGGAAATACCCTCCCCAATAACACTCCATTGAATGTTTGAAGTATATCAGACCGGTTCAAGTATCGGAGCTCTATAGAAGGCCGAGTAAATCTAGCTTCCAAGAAACGGGGCATCTTATCTATATTGCTAGCCCTATGGTAAAAATTCTTCAATGATGACCAGCTGCTAACCCAGTACAATTCCCTAATTCCTAAATTTGAATTTGGCGTGTGAAAAGGAAGATTTTGCGTCGATGACGCACGCACTGACTTCTCTCTGAATGTGAACGTAAAGCCAAGAGAGGATGCAAGAAGGGGGTATTGTGGCATTCCTATATGTACTCGTATGTCTACTCCAGTGCGTAAACGACATGAAAGTTAATGCGATTTGAAACACATACCGAATATTCAAATATCTCTAAATGATAATCCTTTATGAATTGTGATATCCCAGTACCCCACGCATAAGCTTTCTTTATTTAGAAATATATGCTTGCTCGTATATTTTTTTTGTCAAAAAAAATCATTCTTTAAAAATAAATAGTGACTTGCAAGTATTAGAAGTAATAATATTATTATGAATAAATTGGGTGGAAAAGGCAAAAACATGTCTCCTGTCTTCTTCAATGAAATTACTTGAGAGCGCTGTGTGCTCAAAACAATACATTCCACGTATTCTTTTTCATGGCGTATTCTCGTGTGTACGTTTCATTGCGTATCTCATTCAAAAAAGCTCTAAAAAGGCCAAACAAATGTGTTAAAGAAACACAAAACATTGAGAAAATTACATTTTTCTCGTACATTCATTCGTACTAATTGGATTCAAAAAATAATTCTGTAATAATGTTATCATTCATTTGTCGTCGAGTGGAATAAAGCTTTTATTATTCTCCCGACAAATTCCAAATAGAACTAAAAAGCCTTCAAGAAGTTTCCTCCAATTCCCTCCTAAAGACGGTTTTCATTTTCCAAATTGTGAGCGAAAAGGACATACCAAACATGTTTATAGAATTGTCGGGTGCAGTTTGTTTCATGTGTTTTTTTTTCTTCATTTGCTCATACGATGAAATTCTAAGGCAGTCCACGAATAAAAGAATATTCGAAAAATCTGCAGAAAATTTTTATGGCAATTCCATTACAGTGTTAATCTGAAGGTCAACAGATATAGTTCAAGTTTTACCAAGAAAATATCTTAGTTTCAATAATTTCTGGGTTAGGAAATTTATAAATTTTAGTATCTAATAATGCAGTAAATCTTCAAGAAATGTGTGAGTTGATCGTATTAAGAAATTCCGATAATTTGAAAGAAAGAAAATGCGTGTTGTTAAATTGCAACATCAAGGCACAGAGCAGACAGCTGACACGGGGCATGTTACCTTCCAGCATGAGGTCCTCATCCATAGACTCGCGCCTGTAGTCATCCTGGACGGAAGCATCGAATAAATCGTCATACTCGTAGGGGTCTTCGTTGGCCCTGAGGCACTTGCACACGGACTGGTAGCAATGTGGAAAATGCGTGCTGTTAAATTCTAAGGACGGTTGGTTTAAAAAAAAAATTAAAAATTCATCAATTTTTTTAGTTAATGTTCACGTTCTGCGTAAATTCTATTTTAGTTCTGTTATTATTATATCATTATACGCCAGTTGCTTCATCGAACTGAAATAATCACAGAACTTTCATAAAACGCGAAATAAACTTAAAAAATTTGAAGAATTGTACAAATATTTTGAACAAGCCATAATTTTTGCTTTCAAAAATGTAAAAAAATTTACACATGATTTACCTACTATAGGTAAGTGAATTTCAAAATTAAACTAAAAAAAAATTAAACTCAGCGCAAAATGAACTATCAATGCCGAAATTCAAGAAAAATCAAAGAAGGCACCTAAACATAAAAAATCGGGTCTTAAGCTGAAATCAATGACAACATTTTAATGATTAATCGATGCCTGAAAAATCAGTGGCGAAAATTCAATGGCGATTCAATGAACTAAAATCAACTGCTCTGAATGGAAGATTTTATGGAAAACTTAAAGCAACATTGTTTCTAACGCCCTCTTGTGAGTTAACAGTGTGGAAAATATAGCCAAAGAAAAAACGCCTTTATGAACCTTGAAATAGCCTTTTTTAATAAAGCGCCTCAAAGAAGTAGCGCTGACACTTTCTGAGCCGTGACAAGAAAGCGAACGAAAGTAAAACCAAGTATCGCTGAATTGTCATGGATGCAGAATTATTATGATACAGAATAATAATATCATAAATTGTTTATATTAACAAATCCTTAAATTGTTATAAGACAAAATCTTTTACCGTGGCTTTTGTTTTACATTTATCGTTTTGGAGTCGTTAATATTATCTGCAATGATTAAATATTACAATTTGTGATATCACTTAAGAGGGCATTACCAGAGAAAACCAGAAATATGTCATTTTCAAATCAGATTTTAGACGTATTGACTCTTTTCCACAAAATTATAAATGGATTTCGAAAGATTGTTCTTTTATCTAGCATTCGCATGTAATAAATTTTGAGATTTTTTTTTTAAATTTTAGTATAATAAGGTTATTCCATAGGTCGTTGGCAGATTTGTTAAATTTTCAAAAAAGATTTTGTATTATACCACACCCATTTCAAATAATATAATCATGCAGTAAAATAAATCAATGCATTATCTAGCAAACGCATGTTTTAGAATTTTAATTTTAGTTTCAATAAAATCATTAAAAAATATGTACGTACATGTGTTTCTTGACGAAAATTGGTCCATTTGTGTATTTATTTGCGCACTTACAAACTAATATATTTCAGATTTTTTTAACATTCTTATTAAATGTAGACATTATTGAAAAATGATAAATACTTATAATCAAAAAATAATTACAAAAATTATATTATTTTAATAGTTTTATCATCACGCCTTTCAGCATTTTTGGATGAAGGTATAAATTAAAGCTAATTTGGATTGAAATAAATTCGATATTGAGTTATAATTTTAAAAAACTGGTATGGAGAATCATTAATCTTTCTCATTGAAACCGCCCTGCACGATCGTAAGAACAACTTTCGACGAAATGTGGATTTTCGTCCGCTGGCTGGTTAAACGCTCTTAATAAGTTATTCCAATTTAAAAAAATATTCACCCAAAACTTGTTAAAAAAGTCAATAGATGTCGGGCATTAAAATAAAAATGGATGTATTTATTCAAGACACTATCTAGATTCTAGATCCTTTATCCGAGACACTGTCTTATCCAAGACACAATCTACATGAATTGCATTTTAATTCGGGTGGAATCTTGCTACAATACATAAAGATTGCAGCCAAAAAATTTGAATCAATAAAATGAAGATAATGTTGGTAGCTCTTAGTCGAAGTACGATACAAACTAAAATAATCCTATGTTCATATGGCCGAATAAGCTCAATGGTCGGAGTATTTTCCGGAAAGAAAGAGATCATGGTTTCAACTCCCACATGTGATTAAATCTTTTTCTAACTTTTCTATTTCACGTTTTTCCTTTGAGAGTCGTTAATAGTGTCTTCAATGATTACACAATAACATTCATGCAGATGACAAACATGGCTATAAAAGCGCCAGCGATTTTGGCTTGGCCCATTTCAGCATATCGCTCGCCATGCATGGGAATTCCCTTTGGGATTTAATATATGTACTCTCATTACTTTAATTCAGCATATTGTCTTTAACTTCTGCAACAGGACATTCAGTTAATTTTAAAATTGAAATCACGGCTCCTATAATAAAGGAGAATTTTTAAAGCTAACTTTAATATATTCAAAGCATGATTAGTACGAGGGTCCTATAAATGAAAAAAGGTTGAAAGTTTTTTACAATAATGAAGTTACAGTAAAAGTGTTTTATAAAGATTGGACTAATGACTCTTAATTAAAAAAAAAAAATACTTAACCACTCGAGCGAAAGACCAATTTAAAACTTTTCCTCGGATTGCTCGTGATTTTTTGGTGATCATTTTGAATATTTTCCGCCGACATTAACCCGGCGATACTCGCTACCGGGTAAAAAATACCACAGAGTACAAAAAATTGGTTGTATTTTTTTTTCTACGCGTTCTGGCAACCCAAGATTCTAAGTACCTTCAAACCGATAGTTCACATACCCTCACCCGGCGGGGCGGTCAGTTCGCGCACGGCGCTTATTAATGACAGACGTGTAAAGTGAGTATGGGTAAAAAATACCTGGTAGCAACGATCCTATAAAGTATAAAGGTATCATCATTTTTTAGTATTTTAGGAGTGTACCTAGTTTATTTTCGATACCGATCTCAATTTTGCCAAATTTGTAAGAAAAAAAATATTATGTTGATTTCCGTAAGATTACTGAGAAAAACATAATTTGTGGTTATTTTTTAGGATAAACTCTAAAACAAATAAATAAACATTGAAACTTGCATTTGTAGTTTTATTTATGAACAATAGTACCAATAACACAAATACATTGTCAAAAATTGAAACTCAAGCGTCTTTTTGAAAATAACGGCAATTAAACTCTGTGGTATTTATTACCCGGTAGCGAGTGTTCATGTTCGTAAATACCTAGCGAGTACCGCCGGGTTAAAAAATCACACCGTCGAATTTTAATACGAAGCCACATAAACCGATTAGAGTGCTACATAGCCAATTTATTCACACATTTAAATAATCATCCCATATTTTTAGGATTTATAAAAAAAAATATTAAAAAATCGTAAACATTATAAACGGAAATATTCTATGGGTTTTTTAGGTATAAACATTAAATATTTTCTATGAAGTTTCTTTTAAAATGTCTAATTCATGATCACACTTACAAGTATATGTAAGAAAACTGAATTTTGATACTTTGTTAAGTGTTTTAATGTTTCGTTTAAAAAAACTTTTGAAACAAATTTTGGTCGAAAAGTGTCAATAATTCATTACAATAAACTTAAATTTTAAAATTACTCACCAAAAATAACTGCAACACATCAGCAGATGCATTCATGATCTTTAATTCATAATACCAATTAAATCGATTTTTGCTTAATTTATTGAAAACAATCCGTTTTTAAACACATCCGATTAGGCAAATCTACTACGCAGTAACTTTACGAAAGCCACATGAAAAATTTTGCAATTCAAATTTTCACTACGTATGTTTATGTCTCGCGGTGTATAATCACGTTGAACCCGCTGAAAATTCAATCATTATTACACCGATATTAAAAAAAAGTTAGAAAAATTCACTAAAGCATGATGAAAAATTACATTTCATGAAACAGCAATCTGTAGTAGCGCAGATTCGTAAAAAAATACGTAATATTATAAATGCAGGATTTATGAAGCTGAAATTATTTCTTAAACAAATATTTGCCTCGGGATCATTCTCTTTCAACGGTCATTGACAATTTTAATCGAAATTAATCGAAAGAAATATACATTTCGAATAAAGAATAATTCATTCATTCATTCTGCGATTTATCTGAATATTCAGCTCCTATATTCAGTTCCAATTTTGAAACTGACGCTTAATTACAAAATAAATCTATGTTACAAAGTTCATTGAACCGAAGTTACAGACAGGAACACAACCGAAATTAGTAATTTATTGAAACATGTGATATTATCGTAACGCATTCATCAGAATTATTTTAAAAACGAATCTCGAGCAGACATACCGTTTTTGGAGTGTCCCTTAACATATCCTTGCATTTTATCTTTGTCTAACTGGTAAAGTGTGAAACGGGCAGAATTCACAGAGAATAAGAAATGGGGTAAGATTGTGAATGGGACAAGGGCTGTTCCGCGGGGGGGCGGTGTACAGTGGAGACGAGGCTCTACCGGGGGGGCTAAGGCTCTCTGGAGGAGGGGTAGGGGGAATATTATATTGGAATGAAATTAAGTTAGGCTTCTATGAATTTTATACCGTCAGTCTAATTTAATACGGGTCTACGTATCCGATAAAATAGATACGAGGACTCCTATATTGGTTGGCTAACCTAATAATGATGGACGTTAAGGGACGACCGTTTCCGACCATTTTTTTACAGCGGCCTGCTAGAAAAGCTCGAAGGGATCGAATTTTATGGATGAAGTACAATAGATTATAGTTTTATTCTTATAGAACTCAGTTTATTTAGGATGGGTACCAAATAATGTTAAAATTCCAAGGAATATCGTTTTTTTAATCTGCCAAAATAAAAATATATCAGATTTGGATTTGGACCATCGCTGATACGATGACCACTCTATGGATTTTAATTTTATTTTTAAACGTTTTTTTTACGTATTGGGTACCATCATTATGATAAACAGCGTATTTTTACAAAACAAAAATGTATCACGGAATCAATTGACTTTAAAGTGCTAGTGATCTATGTGGTTAGCTAACAATTAAAAATTTTAAATGTTTTTTGAACGTAAATATTATTCTCAAATAACCAACGTACCTTCATAATTTAAATGAAACAAAATTCATCTTTATTGTTATTTTTAAATTCAATCTAGTTTATTCGAAACCCTGCTATTAGTTCTGTGAATATTATATCTATTTTTTTTCTTATTTAATAAATCAAAACCCAACCAAAATTCCGTAAGGGCGGTAATAATTTTTTTTTTAAATCGATAAATATTGGAAGTTTCGGTTATATTAAGCGGGTCATTTTAAAAAATGTTATTTTTAAATTCTAAGAGCGATAAAGGGGTGCCAAATGGGTTCAAAACGAATTTAAAATTTATCAAATTTCTGACACGATCTTTTTCCTCCAGATTCACTTCAAAGTTTTGAAAATTTTCATTTTAAGGGTTATTTATAGAGTGTATAAATGTTACCATGAATCCTTTTAACTATATTTTTTGTAATCTTCCATAGCAAATATAGTATATATTTACAAAATCATTTACAAAAAGTCCCAAGATTAAGTTTCGCAAAATAATGCCGAAATTTGAGAGTAAATAGGATTTTTCTGGTATTTGAATACACTGCTTTGAGATAATTTGAATTATACTCATATATTTTTTTTAATAAATAAATCAAAATATTCCCTCTATTTCGGGTTTTTTTTTTAAATAGTTTATTTTTAATGGCACATCTAACATTTTTTTAGATTTAACAAGGGTGGGTTTTTCTCTATTATGTGAAATGTCAAAATCAATCCGGAGGAAGAAGATGGTATCCAAAAATGTAATTAAAAAAATTACCTGATTTTAAATCTTCATTTATCACCCTTTTATCACTATTAGATAAATCAAAACAAGATTTTTTCCCATACAGTCATGACCCACCTTATTGTTATCATTATTATTATTTATTATTCTTTACTTATTATATTACAAAGATATTGTGAGTTGTCCCTCACGCGAGGAGTTCAACTGTGTAGTGGAGGACTATCTTCAATTGTTTATGATGTAGTGTATGATTTAGCTTTAAAATACCGGTTTTATTGTAGACTTTTGTGGTTTTGCAATGTTTCACGTGTTAATCGATTGTAGTGTTTATTTTCGGGGTCCATGATTGTTGAGTGATGAGTTATTTATTGGAATGTTGTTTTTGTTTTTAGTAAATATGTGTTTTGGTGGATAAGAAGTTATCTTGGTTAAAGTAGATTACCATCGGTTCATTTATGGAGCTAATGAGTCCACGAAAAAACTTTACTTTGTGAATCCTTTTTATTTGATAAAATTGATGTTTTTATATCTTCCAGAAGATTTTTTTAGTTGTTTTTTTTTTTCATTTTGATAAATTAACTGTTTAGAGATCCGCAGAAAGGGAAATATGTTTTTTATTGGTGGTGACCAGTTTAAGGCTAAAATAGACATTAATGCAATACTTAAAAAAATATAGACCGACTGATACAGACCAAATATTCAACAGGCTTGACGTGCTAGACATACGTTAAAACAATACTAAACTACATTTTTGTACAAAAAACTATTACTAACATACCAGTTAGATAAGCATACAAATAAAATTTTAAAAAAACTCCGACGGAAAACACAAGCTTTGGACAAAGACATCATGTACACATAAAAGCATTCAAGAGTTTTTCACTTGACACAAAAAATGTCCCTCGTAATTGATCCCCTCGGCACCGGTGCAATCGGGAAACACGCCAAATACGCGCACAACATATGTACACGGTTGACAATTGTCAAATGAGAACGGGTCGTTTCAACGGCTCGTTCTTAAGTTCGACAGCTCGGCTGTGGAACGATTAGCCGGCCTCTGTATTTTCTCCCTGGGAAAGGAGTTAACATGGGTCTCTTCAAGTCTTCAGTCTCTCCTCTAAAGAAAACCACGGTGTACAAATCACCAAGCCACTAGTCTAACATTAAAAAATAAAATTAGTTTTAGTACCTAGTCAAGAGCAGGTGTATACAAATTCCAAAACTATCTCTAACAAATAAACAAGGACATACTGTAGGTACAATATTACATAAAATATACATAATATTTCAAAATTTCGAACTCTCCCAAAAAAAAAGTTTTTAATTTTAAGTTTTTCTTCTACGTATTCAAAAATATGATTATTAGTATTTAATTCACAAAATAACAGCTTTTTAATAAGTGATTTTATTTACATTAACTCCACACAGGCGGCCCTGAGGAAAATAATTTCCCTCAGGGCCTACGTCATCTTTGTGGTCTTTTAAAGTCAAGTATGCCTCACACGTCATAAATATGTCTGGTAATGTTATATTATCGTGAAAACAAGCTTATGGGTTCGAGTGGTTTTGGAAAGGATGGAGAGGAAGTTCCGAGAAGAAAAAGGGTATGATTCTGGGGTTCAGTGTGTCCAGGTCATCCACAGCCAAGACCTAGACAAACCTCACACCATGAACCCGGGCACCCCTTCTAATTCACCAAACGTAGTGACCCACTTGGGGTGACCTAGACACAGGTGTTGATTATCCAATAAATTCGGCGCGGCGGTACCCATTCCCGCCTCCTTAAAACTTAAAATTAAAATGGAGTTCTACAAATTATGCTTTTTATTTATTTACTTTATTTTGAAGTGAAAACTCCTTTAGTACCGTCGTTGTGATTTGAAACTCGATGAAACGATAAAGCGACAGTAAAAAGAAAAAAAATACATCTATAGGATGGCGAGAGAATGAGACAGAATAACCGGTCTCCTTTTTGTGCGGTGCTTCTCCCCACTCTTGTCGACGTTAATTTTTTAAGGTTTCACTTCTCCCACGTGTGAACTGCACATTTGCAATTTTTTTTTATTATTAAAGAAACACAAATATTCCATGATTAATAGAATAGCCTGACGTTTTTGAAAATATCCTACTTTATTGTTAATGCTTGAAAATCTGTGTTCGGTGGTCATCTCTCGGAATTTTTCCGAACCTATATTCCGAGAAAACTTCGATTCCGGGCACACAGAGTGTATCGGTTGGAAAAATTTGCATTGCTTATGCTAATAATAGTAATAATACTTGTTGCAACACTGATGACATCATTGGCGACTTGGGCAGTTTCCGCGCCCGCTTATCGCCGCTGAGGCGGTGCCAGCCGAGCCACCGAGATTTTTATAATCCGCAAAGAGAAATAGATCGCTAAAAATATGAAATCAGTGCTGATAACCTCTGGGTCAATCCCACTAGTTACAAGAACCATCAAGGCTGTGAGTAATCCCTTGTTCATGTTATTGGTAAAAGTTTTTCTTTAAAAGCTACTTTAAGTGTGGCATCACTTTGCAAAATTATCATGTTGATTTGCAAATGACTCCCCCTTTGCCCCCTTTCTCGCTCCCTTTCACTCCGTTGTGTATGATGTCGTCCGTCGCGTGCGTTGCGGCGTGAATCTTGCGGGCCGCACCAAGACGCCTCGCGGGCCGCAGGTTGCCGACCCATGGTTTACGTAAATGTTAAAATGCGTTCGATGTGGAAAAGATGCTACACCAGGAAGAAAATACAGATATTTATTTATCAGGAAAGATTTCCGACAAATATCGATTATTGCACCAAAAACATTATATAATAACGTTATTGTATTGCTACTAGAATTTAGAGTGCGTTAACATTTACGTCAAAAACAGAATAATTATAAATATTTGATATTATATTATAATATTATATCAAATATTTTGATTATTATATTATATTTAGGTATAATAATATTTTAAACTCGTGATTATGCCCGCTCATTGCACATAACCACAAAAGGCCGTTCCGTTAATTCTACATACACGAAAGCATTGCGCGGCATCGCGCATCTTCTGCTGTCAAAAAATGAATCCCCCCCCCCCCGCCGGCCCCCGCCTGCCTTCCTGCTTCACCCGCGATGGGATGTTTAAGTTTTGTTTTTGTTTTGTTTTCCGCCGAACACGGGAAGCTCAAACACTACAAAAATTGTCAAACATTTATGACCTTGAATGTTGTTAACCTTGACTGTCAAAGCAAAAGTCTGGCGTTTGTCCGCGCAATGGACCCGACTTAATATAAATTTTAAAATGTTTTTAAATTTTAATTCATGAAAGTTTGGGTTATGCGTGGTGTTCGGAAACTCGTAGTACAAGCCTGAACCCAAAAATCTTTTATTTATTATTATTTTGATTTTAAATTTTTTGGCATCTAAAGGGTAAAAAAAACTATTGGAGCCAAGTCTACACTTTGAGCTGTGAAAATACATTAAAACTTATTTTAACCACTGGATCGCTTTTTGCCACAATATGGCACCATTTAAAATACCTCGGACTAATTTGTTGCCAGTTTTGGGCAAATTTTCCCTAGGTGTATTAATGTTTTTTTTGTAATATTTTCAAACACTCCCGCAGTATAAACTTGACCTTTTATAGAAGCTAAAAGAGACTAGTTCTATTAATATTCAATAGATGTCAGTGTCCTCTAGTTTCTTACGGTTTATTCGTAATTCCAAAATCGTAATATGCAAAAAAGCGGTCGGCTGTCAAAATGCCTGTGTGTGAAGTGACAGTTTTTACCGTGTTTTAATGGATTTTTCTAACATATTTGTATAACAGTGTAATAGTGATTGAATTAATAATGCATTCAACGTGTTTCAATGTGTTTCATCTTAAAAATACAGTGAATATTTGGAATACAAAAGTTTTGTGGTTATGTTCGTATTTACTGCGTTTTTTTTCCGATTAGTCTCTGTTCGACCATGCATTATTTTCAACAAATAAAGCAATAATCGAGTTAATTGGTATTGTGGATTTAAGATAATTAGTGTATTTGTCTGAGGTGCTGCAGTTATTTTTGGTAAGTACGTAAAAAATTCCATTTTAGTGCATTAAAGTGTTGTCATTTCACGAGCGAAATTTGTGAAAAAAAGATTTTTTAAAGGAAACATTAAACACTTCACAACTTGGCAAAATTCAGTTTTCTTATATATATATAGGTCCCACCACAACTAATCCGGTTTCGATTAAGTGCTCAGCGATTGCCGATTTATGAGGGAGAAACCGGCCATTACTTTGGATTTGTTCTTGAGGTCCTGGGATGACCCAAAACTTATAGAGCACGCCTGATTACGGAGGCAATTGAAATCTACAAAAATCCATTTAATATTAATAGATACGACGGAGCTAAGCTCAATTGCTCTTGGTATCCGGTAATTGACGGCTACACCAAAGCTAAACGCAAAAAACCATGTCTACGTATACAGTAATACCAGCTGGTGGTAAACCATTTTTTTTATACCTTTATATTGGCTTAATTCACGTGGTTGTCACGGTTATTTTGTACCGGTGACTGTAGTGGAGCTGGCGACACGGTATCGCTTCCAAGTAAATAAGCACAAACACATTTCACCACTAAAAATTACACATATATCGGATCTGCCCTGATGATGGACACCGCAACGCTGTCCAAAACGTTGGCTAAATAAGGAGGTAGCGCAAAAACAAATAACTAAAAAAAAATTATAAATTTCTCAAAAAAAATTCCAACTTCGGACCTGTTCTACTCGAAAATGAAAGCTCAAATCAAAAACAGTTTTACCTTTAAATCGATTCCAAATGTTATGCAGATGCACTAGTTTCCCGTTTGCACTACGAGCTTCCGGACACCGTGTATAAATACAATAATTATTAAATAATAATTTTATATTGGCGTATTTTAAAATACACGCGGTTTTATAGTTATATGTAGGTATGTTTAAATCTTAAGCTTTTGAATAAACACAATTATAATTTAAACATTC
This sequence comes from Limnephilus rhombicus, assembly GCA_929108145.2. NCBI lineage: Eukaryota > Metazoa > Arthropoda > Insecta > Trichoptera > Limnephilidae > Limnephilus > Limnephilus rhombicus. Next base: position 27,801,275 of record OV815277.1, on the reverse strand, counting down.
CAAAATGCCAGCAGAAATACGACACAAATTTTGACGGCATCTCTCATAAACCCATATCTCTAAGGGATTTCCATGAATCTCATTCAACTCAACCAAAAGCTTTATGTATTCAACACTCAACCATTCTGGGGCGATAATTGGCTGGAGATTAAAGGGTGGGGGAGAAATTTGATGAATCTAGGTTTTTTGTTTTTGTTTCAAGAGCAGTGACTATTAAACCCTTGCTCGCAAGCATCATAATACGGAAGATAAGACTCAGTTATCTCTCTGATAAAAGACCACCATTCACAATCGAAACATAAAATGGTTTTAGTCCTGTTTCTTTAGATCTGCATAGTTAGAGTGGTGAGTGCGTCCTCCTCTACACCCCAACCCTCAAAACGTATCACAATTGGGGTCCAACTGTCTCCGTATGATTGGAATTTTTGTGTGATATTTAGTTTATTCATATTTAAAAAACTTTGATGCAAGGTTCCTAGGATGCTATCATCACAAAAAATATTAAATTCATATGTGTGTCGGTCTGTAACTCTTCTTCAATGAACTCTGCAACTTGGATTCGCTTTGAATTTAAGTGTCATTTACAAAAAAATAATTTTATTGTCTTTTTCAAAATTGTCATTACGATTAGCGTGTTTTTCATTATCCAACCTGCGCTAGTATTTTATAAAATCGGGTGTGTAATAGTGGTAAAGTGCAGTAACTTTTAAGGGAAAGGAAGACGAGTATGTTCTGGGAAGGAAAGAGGTATGAGGGGTGAGTAGAAATATGGAGGTCAATGTGTCGAGGAGTGTCGAATGTATGAAACCATCTCTCCCACTGCGGTGCAAGGCGATGGGTCGAGGGGTCCGGCTTGGGAGGTCTAAGGTCTCCCTCAACCGATCTCCCCATGTTGTAGGTGGGCAAACGCATTCGCCGAAAGACCTAAACAAATCTCACCTCATGAACCTCGGCACCCCTGCTAAGTCACCACACGTATCGATCCACTTGGGATGACCTATGGCAGGGGTGTTGGTTATCCAATAAATGGAGACGAGTATGTTCTGGGAAGGAAAGAGGTATGAGGGGTGAGTAGAAATATGGAGGTCAATGTGTCGAGGAGTGTCGAATGTATGAAACCATCTCTCCCACTGCGGTGCAAGGCGATGGATCGAGGGGTCCGGCTGGGGAGGTCTAAGGTCTCCCTCAACCGATCTTGCCATGTTGTAGGTGGGCAAACGCATTCGCCGAAAGACCTAAACAAATCTCACCTCATGAACCTGGGCACCCCTGCTAAGTCACCACACGTATCGATCCACTTGGGATGACCTATGGCAGGGGTGTTGGTTATCCAATAAATGGTTCCCGTGGCGGCCGTACCCGTACCCACTTCCTTAATTGAGAGATAACAATATTTAGACGGAAATCTTTCAGGGTTTTCCTAATTGGAAATACTTTTGTGGCGTTTAACACCAAAGACTTTAAAATATAATGAACTAAACCTAGTAGCCAAATGTACAAATGCGTCGGATTCCAACCCAATAAGGTAAAAATGTGTATAGTTTTACGAGCATACGACTTCGAAAAAAAAAATTTATGCAAGCGAAAAATCGAAAGGCGGCCCCAAAGCCCCATGAATTTTGCCCCAATTTCGTACCATTTTCACAGCATCCCCAAAGATAACAAATTATGCCGGTGATGCACCACGTCTTATAAAATTCGGGATCAGTAACATTTCTTATGTAGATGACGACAGGGTTTAAATTTGATTTGATTTGATTTATTCACGAATAAACGTCGCCAACGTTATTTATATTTATTTTTAAGGCTTAGACACGATCATATTCTAAACTATTTAATTTTCCACATTCTGCAATAAAACCATAACCGAAAAGAGGTTGGTAATTAGGAGAGTTTTAAGCTAAAAGCAGTTGATACAGGCCTAATATGTTAATTCTTCGGGGCTTTTGAAAGACTAATCAAAAAATTACTCTATGATTTCAATGGCAAATATGTGTTTTTTTTTTTTTTTTTTTTTTTTTTTTTAATATATTATATATATATATACATGTTTGTAGTTACCACTATATATGTATATATATATATTATGTGTTCACTTCTCAAAATGTTTGTATGACTACCTTCTCTTCCTTCTTTCTCGACCTATCGGAATTTATTTACCCCAAATGAAGGTAAAAAATCACAAATAAATTATTCGCCTTTACAACGCAACTCTCAAGATAACATGGGGTCCGTTGTGAGACGGAAGGTAGTGGGGAGAGGAAGGAGATGGGGCAGACGAAGAGAGGGAAGTACCTGGCTATTCAGATCTTTTTTTTCATTAGCTCCACACAGGAGTCCCTGGGGAAAATTATTCCCCTCGGGGCCTATGTCATCTTTGGGGATACTGTGTGGAGGGTATTTTTGGTTAAAGGAAGGAGAGGAAGTTCTGGGAAGGAAAAGGGTATGAGGGGTGGGTAGGAATCTGGAGGTCAGTGTGTCCAGAAGGGACGGACGAATGAATTCATGCCTTCCACTGCGGTCCAAATTCTGCTGAGAGTCCTGCTGAAGAGGTCAAAAGATCTCCCTCGACAAGTCTCTCTCGATCCGGCTTGCCACGCAGTTGGTGAGCAGACGCATCCGCCACTAAGATCCGGACAAACCTGACCCCGATGAACCGGGCATCCCTGCTAAGTCACCAAACGTAGCGAACCACTTGAGGTGACCTATGGCAGAGGTGTTGGTTATCCAATGAATGGTTCCCGGGGCGGCGGTACCCATACCCGCCTCCCAAATTGTAAGGTCTAATTAAATGAATAAATAATCATGCGTACTTGCATGAATTCGTGTTTAAAATGACCTAAACTAAAATACGTGATAGCTAACAGCTGAAATTCTGACATCGGCCCATAGAAAAAGCAAATAATAGCCAAAAAAACTCACAAATCTGACAGGAGATCTTGCCCGAGATCTGTCTCGATCTCATAAAACAGAAAATCGCCTGGCAGACCACCAAACACAACTTAAGCCATTTCAAGCAACGTTTAAATTCTGAATGGTGGTCTTCACCAGGGGGATTCTGAGAGTATTTTCCACTCTGGAACGTGCCCCAATATTAGTTTTAATGAATTAATTGTGATTCGGCCCCGCGGCCTTCGGATTCTGAATCAAGAGCCTTACACCTTGACCACGGAGGATGTAAAACAGCTTAATAACCAGCTTCACTGACGTCAACAAGATAATTATTAAAATCTAAAGTAAAAACTTTATCTGGCACAAATATGACGATTTTACCGCTGGAACGTCAAAAAGGACATCTACACGTATATTATACGGGTACAAAATTTAATTTTTAAAATCCTTGAAAATATTTTTAATTTTTGTCGTGTAACAAGCTTAAAATATTCGCGAACATAATTATATTCTCATTACATATTTTTTACTATTTGGTACACTGACAAAAATCTAAAATAAAATTTTATTAACGATGTAACCGCTTGAGTTAAAAATTAAGAAGTTGAATCACTCTCCAGCCTTATTTTTCAAACTCTATTTTTGTACGAAATTTTCTGAGCATTATTCAAACAAAACAATTTGCTGAAAATATTAAGCTAGGAAAATATTACGGCGGATGCTTTTTTATATTTTGTATGAAGAATATTCCCCTGTTTTGAAATATGCAAACTGACTATTGCGGAATGAGGCCCATTCTGTCCCAAGTGAAAAATTGTGATCGTAACAAAATAGAAGGATTTTATCTACAGAAAACAGATGGTCACCTTTGTACGTAAAAAGCTTATTACCTAAATCTAATGTTTTAAATCAATATGACTATTGCCCACGTGGATTTTTCGCCAAACATGAAAAGGTCGATAATGAGTCTTGTAACTTTCATTTAAAAATTAACTAAGCCAAAAATATATCTTATTTTATTGTGTTATACCTATATTAACACGAATAATGGTAATAGGCAAAGAAAATCGCCTTGCAAGCGGAGTTAAACCGCAAAATCTGTTTTTTATTTATTATATAAATTACTTTATAAGATACTAGCTAACCCGACAAACGTTGTTCTGTCATATAAATTATTTCTAGTGAATATTTTGGTTGTTAAATAAAAATAACGAACGTATTGTAAGCGTGTTTAAAAAGACCCTGCACACAGCATTTCAAAAGATTACATAGGCCCTGGGGGAATTTTTACTCAGGGCCGCCTGTGTGGAGCTAATGTAATAAAGTATATTAAAAAAAGTTATTTAGTGGTTTAAGCATGTTTGATAAAGTAATTAAAAATTAAAAATTTATTTAAATTCTTCTCAAGCGAAACGAAAGAGAGGCTTTAATTAATCAAAAGCATTTTTGATCATTGGTTGATCGGCCATGTCTGAATCCATGTTGCTGTTCAATCAAGAATGGTTCAACTTTGGCATATACATATTTATTTATTTTATTTATTTGAAGTTTTTATTCTAGCAGGACTGGGAGGGTAGTGCAATCCCAGCCTGCCATATTACATAAACAACTCACTATAAAAGAAAAAAATGTTTACATATTAGGTAGGTACCTAATTAAAACATAAAATGAAAACAAAATTCATAACACAAATAACAAAAATAAGCATAAAATTAAAATAAATAATAATTAAAAAGAATTAAAAATAAAAAGATTTTTATAGATAATTATTTCTAATAACTTGGCAGGTACAGAAAGAATCGCTATAGGACGATAGTTGGTTGCTTGACACTTATCAACATCTTTGTCCAAGGGGGTGACTTTCGACAGCTTCCATAATTTAGGAAAAATTCCCTTAGATAGTGGTTCAGAGGAATTAAATCAGGACCAAACGATGTTTTGGATTTAAATTTTTTTACTGCTAAACTGAAATTCACGATATTAAAGTTTTCAATAGAAATGTTTTGAGCCAATTTTTTCCTTATTATAGACAGATTGAAATTATTTTGCGAAAGCTTCCGGTATGTCGGTTCTTTTGTGAGTGTAATCATTCAGAATAATATGACTTAATAGTTCTCCGTTATGTTTCTTATCAGAAACATATTTCTTCCAGAAAAATCTAAAATGACGGACAACCACTCCTCGGGGCCAAAGTTCTTATTTCGATAATAAACCGATATTCTACTCGTTAACTCTCACTATTTGAAATTTGGAGTATTATTTCGAGAACGCCATGAATTTCTCGGCATCGCAGCTTAGATCTGCACTCGTTTTAAGGTGGACAATCGTATCCTCAATTATCGTGTTGGGATCTAGTCTGGAAACAATTATAAATTTCTGCTTCTGAATTACCTTTCTACCACTCGTGTCGTTTGTTGCTGTGACGAGAACTTGGGTGAAGCTGAACTGTTTTAAAGGGGCTGGCGGGAGCGGGGCTGGCGGGACGGACGGTGTGCGGGGCTAGCTCGGCAGGACTCCAGATACTAATATCTACAGCCTGTATGTCGAACGAATATCTACAGCTCATATGTTGGACTAATATCTACGAACTTCAGAGTTTCGACTAATATCTACAGAGCTAAGGTCGGACGAATATCTATGACGGTCCCAGTAGTGACTAATATCTACAGAGCGTAGGTTGAACTAATATCTATAGAGGGCAGCTGAGCAAGAGGTTGTACGGAAAAGCATAAATGACTTCAATTACGTAATTACTAATTACGTAAAGGCTTAAAGGCTTAAACGTTTAAAGTACGTACATGAAGTTTTGGTTTTATATTACGTATTTTGCTGTTTTATTTATTTATTTTATTTATAAGTACATGTTACATACATAATAAATTTACTTCGGGAGATACATAGCAGGGAATCACGAGGAGAATAATTTATTGAGCAAACATGGAGGTCATAATACTAAGATATTTATTTATTTCGAAATACACGGCACCACAACCTAACCTAACCTAACTGACATAGAAATGGTCATGGTAAGAGACTAAATAATTTAGAAGCACTCGAAATAAAGAAAGCTGTTAAAACAAAAACCCAAATCCTTAATAATCAGCTAAATGTGTCCAATAGTCCGATATTAGGGATTTTTACATACATACATAAATTAAGTTTTTTTTAAACTGCATACGCAATATTACGTTATTCCAATATGCTATACATAATTGCAAATCCAACCTCTGCCAGTGCTGTAGATATTCATCCACACTTTGGTTCTCATAAATATTAGTCAGCAGTTTGAGCTGTAGATATTCGTCCACACTTTGGTTCTCATAGATATTAGTCCAACTTTTTCAGGTTTTGGAATTCCTGTAGATATTAGTAGACGCCTCCGCTCGGCAGTAGTAGTGCTGGCACTGCTGGCTGTTTGCTCCCGCTGGGGCCTCCTAGGGGACGATCGTGGGGCTAGGGGGAGAGGGGGGGAGTAGCTGGTGGACGGAATAGGTTGACCGCTTACTTTGGTAAACGATTCTCACCTGCATTTGAGTTTTTATTATAAATGTCATTATTTAAATCAGCGCGGCGGGCCTGCGAGCGTGTTGCCGTGCGTGTGCATACACTCTTGTTGTATTGCCTCTAACATTATCAAGACTAAGAATTCGATTCACTTGATGGGAGTGTCATTCACTTTCGCATCATGTATTCTTCTTACATTCCTTTCCACATACAGTTCTACATGCCGACCCATCTGAGCAACGCTTTCTCAATCTTTTCCATTATGCTTACATCGGACATATAGACCGATAGACTCAAAAACAAAGTTTTAGTCAAGACGTAGATAGATCTGAATTAGAAAACATACTAGCACCAAATACACCTGAAAGAGATGCCATCTGCACTAAGAATACTACATAGTTTTTGAAAACTGAAAACAAAACAATCCCAACCGTATAAAACCAATGAGACTAGACGTGGGCAACATTGAATGACCGAATTAAATTAATTAATTCAATCTTGTGACACACTCGATCTAATTCTCAATTTCAAAAGGAATTGATTCTTCATTCCTTACCTTAAGCCTTGCATCCTACGATTTTTATCGATGCCGTACATTTTTAATTTCCATTTATTTTACTGTTAAATTATTTCAATGAATAATGTGTTCCGTAAACGATTTAAATATAAGATTGTTTCATAGGTATTTAAATATTATTAAACGGGCGGCGCGCCGCAAAGTGGTCGACGGACGATATTATGAACGACTCGCCTATTACGATTGTATCCCGCTACCGCTGCGCCGCCATTCTAAAAACACCCGAACATCATCAAAATCCATGTCCCAAAACGCGGCCGCGGTTCAGCCGTGTTGCCCGAGCATCTCTTTCACGCAAAGAATTAATCATTTGTCCTAATCAATAGTCCTGAGATTGTCCTAAGGTCCCCGCCTTCCCAGGTCCGTGTTCAATGTCTGCGTCCCAGGTATCTAGTCTGTCGGAATCGGGATTGTCCGAAGCGCTTTATTCAGGAATTAAAACCAAAGTCTTTTTCACTTGTGACGTCATCGTCTTTTGTAAATCTCAGACCCAGAAATGACGTCAGACGTCATCGTCTACGTCAATCTCAGATCTGTCCCAAACGCATCCCAGTCCTAGGTCCGCAGCTCGCGAGTTAATCAAGTCACCGCGAGGTAAGACACAAAACACTAGTCAAAAGTTACTAATTCATTCTTCAATGCCAGCCCTTAATCCGTCCGTGCGGTTCATTCATTCCCCCGCGCGCCAAGACGTCAATTTCATTACATAGATAGTCGAAAACTTTCGACTTTGAATGCGAACATCAGCTAGAAAAGTGAGAAGCTAAAATGATGTTATCGGTTTTTTGGTACGTACGAAAGATATCGGAATACAAGTACCTACCTACTTTTAGACGTAGATCTTGGATAGATATAATATGTAAATTTGCAGATATTATAAAGCCAATTAGCTGTGGTTGGCTGTCATAAAATACTAATCTTAATGTTAAAATGTATGTTTATATTAGATCACGTTTAGTGGAACAATTTTAAGTTTAATAAATAAAATAAAACTAATAAAATTTTAAGGGTGAAAGAAAACCTGTATAATTTTAAGATATAATTGCTAGCAATAAATACATTTTACGTACGAAAAATTACGACACTAAAAAAGACATCTATGGGATTTAGCCTGCGAGATAATGAGATAGAATAATCGGTCTCCTCTTTGTGTGGTGTTTCGTAGCCTATTGGTCTCCTCTTTGTGCGGTGCTTCGTAGCTTCACCACTCATTGTGATTTGAAATTCGATGAAACGAAAAAGCGACACTAAAAAGAGACAAACACATTAATCTACAAGTTTTAGCCTGCGAGATAATGAGATAGTATAATCGGTATCCTCTTTGTGCGGTGCTTAGTAGCCTATCAGTCTCCTCTTTTGCGGTACTCCGTGGCCTCCTGGTCTCCTGTGCGGTGTTAGCCTCCCCATTCATTGAGTTTTTTTCTTTTTTTTTTGGGATTTAATTGAATTAAAGGAATGAATAAAAGGAATCAATTCAAAAGGCCATGGGAATCAGACTGAATCGATTCACTCCTGGGAATCATTCTGCCCACGTCTAAGTGAGACTATGGCATTTATAGTATGGTGGAAAGAGATGGGTGAGAGGAATGTCGTGATCATTTTTTGGAATTTGCCGCAATATACTACGTACCTTTAGATTGATAATTGTGAAGAAACAAAAATCAATTAAAGAAGATATACTTTCGCACGCTGGGATTTGATCCCCGACCTCCGAAATAGTGGTCGATAGCTTTACCCGTCAACCGCGGGGGCAACTTCGCATCATTCAAATATTCAAAATTTAATTTGTAAACGAAATCCTCTGCGCGGGAGATTCCAGTGAGGATACCATTATCTCAAAAAAAGTCACAAAAAATAATGAAAACGAAACATTATTCAAATTATTAGTACATATATGAATCAAATACTTGAAATGAATCATGTGAAAAGTAAATAAAACCGATTTATTGGACGTTATATAAAAAGTCGATTTATTGTACGTTATATGAAAGTAATTATGTAAACTAAAGAAAGTTGTACGCTAATACAACCATAACACCATAAAACGAGCATCAGCCTAGCATGGTAGTCGAAAAATCCACAAATAATGTAACCATAATATTTATGCAATGAATAAAGAAAAAAATACAGAGCTGTGTGACGGTTCATTATCTCTGTCGATCGTAGCACCGACAATACGGTTAATTATAAAAAAATGATTCATTAATTTAATACATGATTCAATTAATTAAGTTTATACTTTTGAATGTAGCTATAACTTTGTGGTTATCCATTATAGATAAATGAAACAATTTAACTTTTTTTGAACCACTTTTATATTTGAGTAAATCCGACCGGTTTAAGAACGAACGTTCCTTCTTCAGGGCAAATGTTTCCTGATTTAAATTTTAAAATAATAATATATTTAAAATCAGTATACATTTGTCCTGAAGAATGAACGTTCTGAAACCGGTCGGATTTACTCAAATATAAAAGTGGTTCAAACAAAGTTAAATTGTTTCATTTATCAATTAATTAAGCACTGAATACGTTAGCAAGGCATAAAAATGAGATCCGCAGTAGGTACCCCCTTACCTAATAATAACCAGACAATTCGTACTTATTCCTGTTTATAAGAAATCAGATCTAAGAATAGGTCCTTCCTTAGCAACAGATCTTTTTTGCGTTTGAACTAGCTAATTGAGTTAACGTTTCTTGCCTGAAATCCTCCGGCAAATAATATCCCTTTTTTGTTCATTAGGACTAAGGACTTCGGTACCTTAACTGTTTTTGGTCTTCACAGAAGTTTCTGAAGGTTTTAAAGATAGATTCCTACTAATTAAAATACATCTTGTTTTACTGTTCTTTAAAGTTAAATCTAATTAATAATGAAATTACATTATTCATAAATAAAGGTATCAAAGGTAGCTGACTTATTGTTGAAAATTCGAAACAAATTGATGTAGATACCCATCAAAAAGTAAGCCCATGTTAAAATAAACCACTTCAATCCTTTAAATTATGATAGGAATGCCAACAACACAAACGACATCCTCTTTAGCTGTTAGACCAATTTATTTGATGATCTAACTCTTTTATTTACACAGTTTCATTTAAATTGCATTGTAAATCAATAGTCCGTCAATAAACCAAATTGGAAATTAGTAATGCGACTAAACTACTGAGTGAATATATTTTAATACAAGTGTGGGTAATATAAATTAACTTGCAAAATTATTGTCTCAACACAGGTTAGCATAGCCTGGTGAGGGAGGTTATGTGAAACCTCATATTATAACTATGCCATTCTATTCTTTATTTGCATGTTATTTTCTACTGTTTGCTTTATGTACTTATCTAATTTATAAAACAATGTAAACTATTAACACTGAAAATGTATTTTTTAGTTAAAGGCAAATATTTTTCAATAATGATATTATTATTGTTAAGTAATCCACAAGCCGCTGCATTCCGCTACACTTTTAATAATCATAGATTTTGAAAAGTAAACTACTTTTAAACTTAATTACCTAAAGAAGCATCTGTTTCAGTCGGGATAGACAGAAAAATATGCATTAAAAATCGATTTTCATTCAATCAAAGTTAAAAATTTCCATTTCCGCTTTTTTTGTATGGATTTGGCATTTGCAAAGTTTCGTTTCAAACTAAATACGCATGATTTACTTAATTTACCTAAACTAAGAACCTGATAACCAATTTTGTGAACGTAAATAGTTGTTTCTCTGTAGTAATTGTTGAAATGAAACGTGATTTCCATAATCCACGCTTAAAAATGCGGCGGCTTATGAATTATTTAATTTATAATTATATAGTAGTAACCGGACGTATAACATCAATCAGAACAGCGACATTTTTTTAATTTGTTAAACATGTTTTAGTAGAGTTATATTACGTGTATTAGTAGTATTATATTAAATTTATAAGCTAGTTTTTTTCATCACGTTTAAGGCGAGACATAACCACGTGTATCGGAGTTTTGCCCAAGGCTAACATTTTCTTCGGCGAATTCCGTAATTGAAATATCATTTTTATTTCCATGCCTCACAAGGACTGCGAGTTATTTATATTTTAGATTAGTAAAAACTGTATGTTGCCATCATTTTTTTAAACGTATATCGCCTTTAAAAAATTGTAGTACGTTGTACAACTAAAGTTAGCGGTGAGCACCAGATTTTATTTTTTTGGACGATGAATTAATAACTTCGGGAGATATTCATTTAGAAACATCTTAAATATTAGTAACATGTTATTCAGAATTAATTAAAATAAACCCGGCGAAAAGGTCGAATATCCAGGCCTGCTAGGGTGAATTCGACAGTACGTCCGTCCAATACGCCGTGCCACGAGCGCATATTTGTTTACACGCTTTCTTCACTTACGTTGTTAAGGTTCCCACATTATTTTTTCTTCTTCTTTTCTTTGACAGGTCAAATTCGACAGTAGGTCCGTCCAATACACGGGTCGCGAGTCGTAATTTGTATACATGGCTTTTTTATTTACGTCGTTAAGCTTCTGAATATATTTTAGGGTATAATGTCGTCTTTAGAGGGTATAACCAGAGAAAACCAGAAATATGTCACTTTTAAATCAGATTTTAGAAGTATTGACTCTTTCCCACAAAAAATTATAAATTGATTTCGAAAGATTGTTCTTTTATTTAGGAAACGCATGTTTTAAATTTTGAGAAAAAATGTTCATTTTTAGTTTAATAGGGTTATACCATAGGTCGTTGGCAGATTTGTTAAATTTTCAAAAAAGATTTTGTATTTTACAACACCCATTTCAAATCATATAATCATGCAGTAAAATAAATCAATACATTATCTTAGTATTGCATGTTTTAGAATTTTAATTTTAGTTAAAATAAAATCATTACAAAATATATACGTACATGTGTTTCTTGGCGAAAATTGGTCCGTTTGTGTATTTATTTGCGCACCTACAAACTAATATATTTCAGATTTTTTAACATTCTTATTTATCTTAGACATTATAAAAAAATGATAAATACTAATGGTCAAAAAGTAATTACAAAAAGTATATAATTTTAATAGTTTTATCATCACGCCTTTCAGCATTTTTGGATGTAGGTATAAATTAAAGCAATTATGGAATGAAATTTTTAAAAATCTGGTACGGAGAATAATTATTCTTTCTCATTTGAACCGTCCTGTATGATCGTAAGAACAACTTTCGACGAAATGTGGATTTTCGGTCGTTGGCTGGTTAAACGCTCTTAATGGATTTCTTTGTATCACTTTTAAAAAGTCATTTTAAATTGGAACTACCACAGCCATAGAAATATTGCAGCACATCAAAAATGCATAGATAATGGTGATAATACTACTAAGACGGTATAATAATAATAATATAGAGATAGAGGTACTTCATAACTAAGTAGCTACTGAACTGAACGACTCGAATAATATTTAGAACGGCTGCATTATTTTCACCGGCGCAAAAGCTGTTTCAGATGAACCTATAAATAAACCAAACAACTCACACCTAACGTAATAAAATAATCGTCCTTGCTACGTACGCTGTTTCGCCAAGCCCCCTCGTCAGTACTCCGTACGGCCCTCGTCATCAGCGCACGAACAATCGCTTGCCGTTGATTGGCTAGTGAAAATCGTAAGATCGTCACGCTATTCAGTCCAAAGCGATGATCTCCAGACATACATGTCATATAATATATCTGTATAGATATGCGTTTTGGCCGGCCACCAATTCCAATAAAACGCGCGGAAAGGGGCAAACGACTCGAATAATTTCAAGAGCGGCAATTGATGTTTCATACATAATATTTAAGTGAAAACTTCTTTAGCACCGTTGTGATTTGAAAGTCATACATCGGAGACAAACACATACATCTATAGCAGGGATGGCTATCCATGCCATGCCATGACCGGTCGATCGCGGCCATTAGTCCAGTCGATCGCAGGCACGGGTCCGGTCAAGAACTCGAACCCAATAAAACCCGCACCCGAACAAGAACTCGGACGCGTAGCCGGACAAGAACCCGCACAAGAGCTGCGCGTATCATCTTGTGTGATTTTCAAATGCTGATCTATAATGTTATTGGACGTAGTGACAAATTTTCTTGGAGAGAGGATTGACGATTATCAGCAACTGTGTGATTTATACTGGCAATGTGATTTAGCTTTTTTAGGTTAGGTTTTAGCCGATTTAGATTTTACCGGAAAACTGAGCACATTAAATCTGGATTTACATGGCAAGAAAAAATCATTGAAAAAATTATCAATACTGTTGCAGCGTTCCAAAGTCAAACGGCGTCTATGAGAGTCGACATCAAAAAGTAAAAATTTGACAATTTGTAAAAAAAATATGTAATAAAATATTATTATTAGCGATAATAGTCAGCCTGAAACACTCATCCACATTGAAAAATCTTCCGAGAAAAGATACATGACGCCAACTTGCTAATAATAATTGTTACCCTTTGTGCTATGCATAAATCTTGTCTTAAACTTTAGTTTAACAATTAAAAATAATCAATATTATATTATAAAAGAAAGTCCAAAAAAACGTGCGGAACGCAAAAACTCAGAAACGAGTGCCGGTACGATCAAGAGAGTTATATGGTATGGTAGATCTCTATCCCCCCTAGGGAATGAGAGTATTCGTTTTTACCTAAAGGGCTTGCTTTTGAAGAAATAAGGGCTGAAAGTTATAAGAAGACTCTAGAAATTTCAAGAAGAGTCTAGAAGATTCCGGAAACTTCTGGAAAATTCGATAAAACTCTGGAATGTTCTGGAAGAAGTGGAGGAGTAAGTAAGCGATTCTAGAAGGTTCCGGAAAATTCTAGAAGGTTCGATAAAGCTGTAGAAAGTTCTGAAAGGAGTGGAGGGGTGTGTCGGTCTGTCTAGAAGGTTCCGGAAAATTCTAGAAGATTCCAAAAAGCTGTAGGAAGTTCTAGATGGTTCGATACAGCTGTACAAAGTTCAGGAAGGAGTGACGGAGTAAGTCGGTGAATCTAGAAGGTTGTGGAAAGTTCTAGAAGGTTCGATAAAGCTGTAGAAAGTTCTGAAAGTTGTGGCGTAGTATGTTGGTGAGTCTAGAAGGATCTGATGGTCCACAAATATTTTATAAAATTGTGGATGGAGAAAGTTCTAGAAGCTTTCAGAAATAATTGGCGGTAAGTCTAGAAGATTCCGAAAGTTCTAGAAGGTTCGATAGAGCTATACAAAATTCTGAGAGGAGTGGAGGAGTGTGTCGGTGTGTCTAGAAGGTTACAAAATATTCTAGAAGGTTCCATAAAGCTGTGGAAGTTTGAGAAGGTTCGATAGGGCTTAACAAAGTTCTGGAAGTAGTGGCGGAGTAGTCGGTGAGTCTAGATGGTTTCGGAAAGTTCTAGAAGGTTTGATAAAGCTGTAGAAAGTTCTGGAAGGTTCCATAAGTCTATAGAAAGTTCTGAAAGGATTGCAAGAGCGTGTCGGTGTATGTAGAAGGTTCCGGAAAATTCTAGAAGATTCCACAAAGCTGTAAGAAGTTCTAGAAGGTTCGATAAAGCTGTACAAAGTTCTGAAAGGAATGGTGAAATATGTCGGTGTGTTTAAAGTTTCCGGCTAGAAGGTTCGGTAAAAATGTAGAAAGTTCTAGAAGGTTCCGTAAAGCTGTTGAAAGTTCTGATAGGAGTGGAGGAGTGTGTCTGTGTGTCTAGAAGGTTCCGGAAAGTTCTAGAAGGCTTGTTTAAGCTCTAGAAATAAAGTATGTCGGTGAGTTTAGATGGTTCTGGAAAGTTCTATAATGTTCGATAAAGCTGTAGAAAGTTCAGAAAGGAGTAGGGGAGTATGTCTGTGAGGCTAGGAGGTTACGAAAAGTTCTAGAAGGCTTGATTAAGCTCTAGAAAGTTCTGGAAGGAGTGATGGAGTGTGTCGGTGAGTCTAGAAGGTTCTAGATAGTTCTGGAAGTTTCCCTAATGCTCTAGGATGTTTTGGAAGGAGAAAGTTCTGGAAGCTTTCAGAAATGAGTGGCGGAGAGTGTCGGTGAGCCTAGAAGGCTTTGGAAAGTTCTAGAAGTTTGTATATTCTTAATATTCAATATAAATTGTCAAAAAAGTGTATAACGTGCATGCCGCTAAAATTCAAAGACGAGTCCCGGTTCGATAACGGGAGTTATATTGTGTGGTAGCCCTCCCTATCTATGAAGAAAGTTCCCGTTTTTACCTGAATGGCGTGCTTTAAAAATGTAAGGGCTGGAAGTTTCGCCCCCTTGAAATTTCTAGATCAGGTGAAAACATTCCAGAGTATTCTTGAGCATTCCACCACATTCCATACATCCCGGAGCATTCTGGAATGTTGTGGAATGTTCGGGGATAGGATGGAATATCCCCGATCATTGCGGAACATTCCAGAACACTCCTGAATGTTGCGGAATGATCTGGAAAATTATTCTGGAACGTTTGAAGACTTTTTTGTATGGGGCTACCCATATAGGGTATATAAAGCAAGATCCGTCGTGGATTAGAACGTCAATTCAATCTCACATCAAATCCCTGAGCGAAGCCGGACACCCCAGTCAGAGTATTAGAGAGCATTCCACAATGTTCCAGAACATACAGGAACATTCTGGAAAATTGTGAAATGTTCGGGAATAGGGAATCGAGAACATCAATGTGAAACTTTCCAGAACACTCACGAATGTTGTCCCGAGCGAAGCCGGGTAACCCAGCTAGTAATTAATAAAATATTACCTTCAATTTCATTCCTGACAAAGTACACCGCAGAAATTAAGGCAGTGATATCAGACTTCGAAAATCGCTTTAGTGATTTCTAGAAAATTGAGAAGTAGGTGGAATTCACCAGTTATCCGTTTAATAATTCCATCAATCATAGTGATATTTATATGAAATGGCTAACAAATTTGCAGATGACTTCTAGAAAATTGAGAAGTTGGTGGAATTCACCAGTTATCCGTTTAATAATTCCATCAATCATAGTGATATTTATATGAAATGGCTAACAAATTTGCAGATGATTTCTAGAAAATTGAGAAGTTGGTGGAATTCACCAGTTATCCGTTTAATAATTCCATCAATCATAGTGATATTTATATGAAATGGCTAACAAATTTGCAGATGATTTCTAGAAAATTGAGAAGTTGGTGGAATTCACCAGTTATCCGTTTAATAATTCCATCGACCATAGTGATATTTATATGAAATGGCTAAAAAATTTGCAGATTATTTTCAAATGGGCCATGTGATATTCAGTGGCGTAGCGTGGGTGTCAGCCGCCCGGGGCGGAGGTAAATTTCGCCACCCCCCTATTTAGGTTCTTTAACAGCAGATTTTCAAGCGCCGGGGGGGTAGTTAGATATCCTTTTTTTTTAAGACCACATTTTATGACGATTTTTATATCACATTACCAGTATTCTTCCAATAAAAGTCATGTTATAAATTCTACTACAAATTTATAACTGCTCTCGGAAATCGAGCATGGTATCCATGTAATAGGATTTCGCATCTCGAATTTTTACACTGTATTTAGAACACAAGGCAGCTTTTAACTTAAGACTGATTTTGCGTAAGAGGACCAAAATAATACACACGGAACACTCAATTTCTCAGAATTTGCAGCATATAGCAAGTACCTCAAATGTTAAGCTTCACTCGGTACAAGATGAATCTGCAACTTTTCATTTCATTTTCGTTATATTCTGAACACAAAACTGGTTTAAATAAAATCTGTATGGGGTGAATTAAACTATACTCACAACATGAACTTTTTTTTTCTTTGATTCTGGCAGCCCACACATAGTCTGCAAATAGAATTTTATCACTGCACTTCAAATAAGAGAATGTTTTTCTTCGAAATGTGTCAGCACATGAATCCACAACAACTGGTTTAAATTAAATCTGTATGTGACGATTAAAACTACACTCAAAACATGAAAATGTTTTTTCTTTGATTCTGTCGGCACGTACATAGAGTTTGCAGATAGAATTATATAAATACACTTCGAATAAGATAATGTTTTCCTTTGAAATGTGTCAGCAGATAAATCCACAACGGGAATTTTACATTCTGAACACAAAACTGGTTTTAAATTGAGCGTGAATCTGCTAGCGAGTCTCCAGGTTTAGTCAGTATTACTCTCATAATGTGCATATGGTTTTCCTACAAGATACGAATTTTGAAGAATGGTTCGAAATAAAATTTTTAACTCCACTCGAACCATTAGAACGATTTTATTGGAAATGCGTCAGTAGATTAATCCGCTACTGGAATTTTGACAGAACAATAGGAATTGGGAGAGACTGATTGAGAAAGACCTGTAGACCTCTCCAGCAGGACTCTCGGAATATCGCCTTACCCGCAGTAGGAGGGATTGATTCATTCGTCCGTTACTCCTGGACACACTGACCCCAGATTCCTACCCACCCCTCTTACCTTTTTCCTTCCTACTACTTCCTCTCCTTTTTTCTCCTAAAATGACCCTCCACGCAGCATCCCCGAGGATGACATAGACCATGAGTGGAAATTAGGGGCTGGGCTCGGCCGCCTCCCCCTCCCCCCAAATTCATAATTCGTAGGAAAACCATACGCATATTATGAAAGTAATACTAATCAAAGCTGGTGACTCGCAAACAGATTAACTCTTAGTTTAAAACCAGGTGATCAGAATGCAAAATTCCAGTTGTGGATCCATCTGCTGACACATTTCGAAAGAAAACATTCTCTTATTCGAAGTGCAGTTATAAAATTCTAATCGCAGGCTATGTATGTGCTGCCAGAATAAATAAAAAAACATTTTCACCTGAGTGATGTTTTAATTTTGATTTGTCATATGCAGATTTACCCGTTTTTTGTTCAGAATGTGAAATTCCAGTTATAGATTCATCTGCTGACACATTTCAAAAGAAGTTTTTGGTTAGTTAAAGACTATTTTTGTGCTGCCAAAATCACAGGAAATCAATTTTCATGTTCTGAGTGTAGTTTTAAATCGCCGCATAGAGATTTAATTTAATCCGGTTTTTGTTCAGAATATAATGATAAATTAAAATAACGTGTTTCAGATTTATCGTGTAACAAGTGAAGCTTTATATTTGAGTTGCATACCAAATGCTACGAAATTCTGATAAATTGACTGTTCCGTGTGTAACTATTATTTGGGGGACGCAGAATCAATCTTAAGCTAAAATCTGCCTTGTTCCCTCAACTCAGTGTAAAAATTCGAGATGCGAAATCCTAATACAAGGATACCATTCTCAATTTTCTGACCCTTGTTCACTCCTTCCTCTCCTCAAAATGACTCTCCACACAGCATCTTCAAAGATGACAAAGGCCCCGAGGGAATTTTAATTCCTAAGGGAAATTTCTTTCCTCAGGACCTCCTGTGTGGAGTTAATGTAAAAAAAAATATAATTTTTATTGGAAGAGTACTCGTCACATGTGATTATAAAAATCGGCATAAAATGAGATGCTAAAAAAAAATAATTTCCCATGTACCCTCCCCCCCCCCCCCTCCACCCCGGCACTTGAAAATCTGCGGCTGAAGTACCCAATTAAGGGGGCGGCGACATTTTCCTGCGCCCCGGGCGGCTGAAACCCACGCTACGTCACTGGGTAGATCGCACAGGGTTTCGTCAATAAACGGTAGATCATGGGTCTAATCAAGTTGGCCACCCCTGATCTATAGGATTTAGCCTGCGAAAGAATGAGATACAAAAATCGGTCTCCTATTTGTAAGGTGCTTCGTAGTCTCCCCACTCTCGTCTACTTTGGTTTTCTGAAAGTTTCACTTCTACCGCTTGTGAACTGCACACAGTATTTTTTTATTTTTTTAGCGAACCAAAAAATCTCTCGGAATATCTAGATAAAATTACACAAATGTATTGCTTTTTGTGTAAGATATTTCTTTCTGGTTTATAGTTTTTTTTTTTTTTATGTGAATTGTCTTTTTTAAATAAAATTTTAAAGATTTTTTAGGAAGGCCGTATTTGAAAGTACCCTTACCCTGGACCTTATTGCTACTGTTGATTCCAAAATAGTGCCGGATTATCGGTTATGATACTAACGTTATTTTATACATTTAGTGATAATATATTACAAATCAATAATATTTAAAGTACATTACTGAAACAACATTGTACAATTAAAAGAAAATTGTTTTTACACGGCTGGAAGGGGAGTTTCTTTTATTTCTCATTTATTAATTTTTTATTTGTTTCCATGAATCGATACATTCCGCCATTGTGTTACATCATCATAATGGAGCTTCGTGATTGGTAGATATTACAGATTGCCATTTCTCACTCTACAGCAGATTTCCTCAGATTTTCTCATTGTTTGAAACTCTATCGTATTTTCAAATTGTTATTATGGGCCGAATTGCAGTTTTTTGTTCGGATTTCTGGTCTGAACTTCTGATACAGATGTAAAATCATGATTTTACGATTGGCCTGCGACATGCATATTCCCCATTTTTAATCAACTCGCCAAGCAGTTTCGGACACAAGCAGAGATTTAAGATTTACTGTCAACATTCCCAAAAACAAATAGATGATTTTTTTTCTTCAATACTTTAGAAGCTTTTTTGTTGCATTTATTTGAAATAATATTAGGTCTCAAAGGGCGAGTTTCACTTAAAAGAAGAAATCATAATTCATTATGAAAAAAAAATCTACATTTTACGAATTAAAAAAAATTCATATAAATGAAACGATAAAATTATTATTGTTGATATAAATATAGATTCTATTTTGATATTTTCGCAACCTATTAGGACCTGATAATGGACACTGTAACAAACTTTGAATAAAAATGGAGGAAGCTCAGAACGAAAAATTAACCAAAAATAATGTTGATAACATATTTATTATATCTTCAAAACTTTAAAGTTTCGATCAAACAAAAGTTTGATCGAAAATTAGTTAAGTGCTGAAATGCACTAAATGCAGCATATTTTTTGGGTTTAAATATTTCATAGAAAAAACCCACTGTCTCAAAGATATAAACTTTATTGTACTGCTCGTATTGTTTTTTATGAGCACATAAATGTTTCCAAACACATAATATATTTTAAGAGGGCATTACCAGAGAAAACCAGAAATATGTCATTTTCAAATCAGATTTTAGACGTATTGACTCTTTTCCACAAAAAATTATAAATGGATTTCGAAAGATTGTTCTTTTATCTAGCATTCGCATGCAATAAATTTTGAGAATTTTTTTTAAATTTTTAGTTTAATAAGGTTATTCCATAGGTCGTTGGCAGATTTGTTAAATTTTCAATGAAGATTTTGTATTATACCCCACCCATTTCAAATAATATAATCATGCAGTAAAATAAATCAATATATTATCTAGCAAACGCATGTTTCATAATTTTAATTTTAGTTTTAATAAAATCTTAAAAAAATATGTACGTACATGTGTTTCTTGACGAAAATTGGTCCATTTGTGTATTTATTTACAAACTAATATATTTCAGATTTTTTTAACATTCTTATTAAATTTAGACATTATTGAAAAATGATAAATACTTCATAATCAAAAAATAATTACAAAAAGTACATTATTTTAATAGTTTTATCATCACGCCTTTCAGCATTTTTGGATGAAGGTATAAATCAAAGCTAATTTGGATTGAAATAAATTCGATATTGAGTTATAATTTTAAAAAGCTGGTACGCAGAATAATTAATCTTTCTCATTGTAACCGCCCTGCACGATCGTAAGAACAACTTTCGACGAAATGTGGATTTTCGTCCGCTGGCTGGTTAAACGCTCTTAATGCTAAACAAACGTCCGTGTCAAAATTTTGTATTTACATCGGATAAAGATTCTAGGAATGTAAAAACTTATTTTCACATGGCAAAAGATCTAAATTTCGAAGGTTTGCAAACTTTCAATGTCAATATTATGATTTATGGAGATACAATTATAACATTATTAACTCTGAGCGTCGAATCACATATTAAAATGGATTCTTCCTGAAAGGGTTTCTAGAAAAAACACAAAAAGGAGCACGGAAGGCAGTACTGCCTTTAATTAGAAATCGAAACCAATTCGTTATAAATGGGTACTAAACAATCTGGAACTCCACGTATTTTCAAAAATATCCACGGTCCGAACGGGTCAACGTAATAAATGCCATCTCGTGTCTGAACCCACTAAGAGATCCACGTTCCAAAAAGCTACAGTCAGTGGTCTCCATCAATACAATACAATAGTTTCCGTCAGACGTCCTTGATAGACGTCATAAGACGTTAATTGAAATGCCGTTGCTCTAAGTCAGGGTTTCCCAACCAGTGGTCCGCAAGAGACTAGAAGATGGTCAGGGATGGTCCGCCGGTCAATAAACAAGCCAGCGCGCGGGCGGTCCCTGCTCGAGAAGTCTGAATAACAAAAATCGGGACAATATTCAGTTTATCATTATTATACCTTGTGGTCAGTGGCCATTATGGTATTCCGTTTCGCCCCACCCCATCCGAACCCGTCCCACCCTATCCCATTCCGCCCCCTCCGTTGTGGTAAATATTCTGCTAGAACCCGTCCTACCCTATCCCATTACGCCTCTCCCGTTGTGCTATCCGTCCCATGCTAGCCTACGCCACTGACCACAAGCAATGGCTTAGGCTAGCATGGGTGGGACCTGGGACGGATAGGGCGGATAACGTGGTGTCCCCCCCCTCCCATTAAAGTTGACTAAACATAAATTTCGACTTCACTGCTTGTGGTCCCTGTCGAAAAAATAAACGTACAAGTGGTCCCGGGTCAGAAAAAGGTTAGGAATCACTGCTCTAAGTGGTGTCAAAAATACCGGTTTCTACGTATATCTCTCTTCAGGCAAGTCCCGCCTAAAAAAAAGAGCTGACCTCTATTCAACCCTGTATTGTCGCATGCTTTTTGCTGCATTCATACTAATGAAATGGCATAGTTACAAACATACTCTTTTGTTATTCTTACTCTTAGCATAACCCTATTCAAGTAGGTTTTTGATTAAGTTGATCGATCCACGTTTCCAAATGCTGCAGTGATCTCCATCAATACAATACAATAGTTCCCATCAGACGTCCTTGATAGACGTCATACGATGTTCCTTGAACTGCCGTTGCTGTAAGTGGTGTCAAAAATACCGGTTTCTACGTATCTCTCTTCAGGCAAGTCCCTCCTAAAAAAAATAGCTGACCTCTATTCAACTCTGTGCTGACGCATTATTTTTGGTGCATTCGTACTCATGCAATGGAATAGTTACAAACATACTCTTTTGTTATTCTTACTCTTGACATAACCCTATTCAAGTAGGTTTTTAATTAACTAGATCGTGTCTAGTTAATCAAAAACCACGTCTTCCTTGATCGGCCCACTTCATCTATTCATCTACTTTCAGTATTACTGGTTGTAATTTCTTTTTTCACGTTTTTAGGAATAGATTTTTAAGTCGTCAAAGTCTTCGAAATAAACAATATTTTGGTATTTTAAGATTCAATGTGAAGAAAAGGTACTTTTCTGCTCTCTAAACTAAATCATTGACTATATCTGTCAATAATATTATCAGCATCATAATATGGCAATAGCAGCATCCCGTGCCTTTACAAAATTGTTAAAAAAATTAAAAATGTTTCCATTGAAACAATACTTTTTGTCCAACCGAAATCGGACGTAGAACCATTTTTTTAAAATTTCCTGAATGTTTCACATCAGTGACATATTTCGTAAAAATTTTACACAAATTCCATTTAGTTATTTCAACGAAAAGTAGCCAGGGAGTGGTTCATTGATCCTTTCGTTGAATAAGTTCTCTTGGCAAATCTACATGGCTTTTTTATTTTTGATGTCTTTCAATGTGTAATCGCTTTGAATCATCCTACTTTTACACGGTAAAAGACTAATTGACCTTCTTCAGTCGTCGACGTTGCACAGTTTTTTTTAAGTGAAACTATGCGACGCACAAACTGCGCTCATCGGCCGCTTTGATTTTATGATGTCACTTTTAAAGGTTCATTGGTTGAGATATTAAACGAAAATTACGATAGGTCTGCGCTCATTGTTCGCTTTGATTATAACCTCACTTTTCAAGTATTGGCTGAGATTGTTTTGGTAAGGTTTCGCTTCTACCGCATGTAAAACTGCACTTGAATTTGTCTCTGCAGAAAAAGTGGATTGCAATTTAAGAGATGTATTTGAATACCGAGTAGACAAGATAATATTACATTCAATAAAACGCCCTTTTTTACTTCATAAAATCAGGTTGAATGTTCCTAAAATTGGTTCACTACTTGTAAATTATGTTCCGTTGAATATTAAAAAAAATATGGAACTAAGCTGAGTTATGACTCAGCTTTACCGAGAATTGGCCGTAATTTTAATGAGACAAATAAAAATCATTCCTTTAATTGGACAATGTCATCATTGGCCACCTTCTAATTATTTGTTAACAAGATTTAAAGCTAACTATTACGTCGTTTTATAACCTTATTACTTATTATTCTATAAAAAAACAGGTTGTAATAACAATTATTATAAGCAATAATTATCATCCTGAAACACTCATCCACATTGAAAAAATCTGCCGAGAAAAGATGCATGACGCCAACGGGACATTCCGGACACATCTACCGGATCTGCCGGATCTGCCCTGATGATGGACACTGCAACGATGTCCGAAACGTTGGCTAAAGAAGGAGGTAGCGCAACACGGCATAACACCCCAAAAACAAATAACAAAAAAAAAACTGATAATTATTGCTTATAATAATTGTTACCCTTTGTGCTATGCATAAAAATCTTGTCTTAAACGTTAGTTTAAAAATTAAAAATAATAATTTATGTTGTAATAACTTATTTTTGTTATGTAATGTAAGGTATGTGTGTGTATTAATGTAATGTATATGTAAGTGTATATATGTGTATGTGTACGTATATGTGTTAATCTATGTACGTATGTCTGTATATGTGTGTGTGAATGTATGCATATGTATGCGTTTATGTATGTGTACATGTACATTTTATACATAATTTTCTACACTCACAGTATTGAGACGGTATTTTGTTGGGTAAAATATACTCCACAGAATTCTTTCTTAGTATTGTGAAGCGTGTTATGCCATGCCCCATTTTGTTGTATTGTATTATCTTTAAGAGCGTTTAACCAGCCAGCGGCCGAAAATCCACATTTTGTCGAAAGTTGTTCTTACGATCGTGCAGGGCGGTTACAATGAGAAAGGTTAATTATTCTCCGTACAAGCTTTTTAAAATTATAACTCAATATTGATTTTATTTCATTCCAAATTTGCTTTAATTTATACCTACATACATCAAAAATGCTGAAAAATATAACTATTAAAATAATGTACTTTTCGTAATTATTTTTTGATTATAAGTATTTATCATTTTTTCTATAATGTCTAAGTTAAATAAGAATATTAAAAAAATCTGAAATATATTAGTTTGTAGGTGCCCAAATAAATACACAAACGGACCAATTTTCGTCAAGAAACACATGTGCGTATATATTTTGTAATTATTTTATTTTAACTAAAATTAAAATTCTAAAACATGCGATACCCAGATAATGTATTGATTTATTTTACTGCATGATTATATGATTTGAAATGGGTGTGGTATAATACAAAATATATTTTTTAAATTTAACATATCTGCCAACGACCTATGGGATAACCTTATTATTTACTATACTAAAAATAAACATTTTTTCTCAAAATTTAAAACATGCGGATGCTAGATAAAAGAACAATCTTTCGAAATCCATTTATAATTTTTTTGTGGAAAAGAGTCAATAGGTCTAAAATCTGATTGAAAAATGACATATTTCTGGTTTTCTCTGTTAATCCCCTCTTAATTATTGATAGAATCAACCTGTAATTGTATTTGTGAGCGCTTTGAATCACTGTTGACAAACATAATTTTTTTAAATTAAAACATTCAAGGACTTGTGAAGATAATTTCATGTCCGACTATTTTTATGGAGGTAGTAAAAAGTGTAAAATAGTTTAAATGACAAAAGGACCGGATATTGGAGTAATACACACTTATTGTTGCGGAAAAGGCGAAGTTTTAAAGTAGGTAACTCGGGAGGTGTCTTAATTATTAATATTTTTTTGTGAAAATACCGCATAACAGTCCTAACTGCTCACGATTGTTGAGAGTCAGTTCATCCAATTTTTTTTAATTATATGTTACCGTTTCCGGTCTCAGTTAATCACGGCCATCTTCAGACTGGGTTTCAGTTGTACCTATAATGGAATTCTACTTCGAATTGTCAATATCAAAATTAATAATAGTTTTATTAAGCTTTGTAAAAAATATATGCTTTTTGTTTTGATCCAGACCGAAACGTTATGTTTGATTTGGTGATGTATTACACATAGTTTAACGGCGAAGTACTCAACAATCCGTTTATTTATATTATGTCCTATTAACGGTGTACATTTTTAATAGTTCCTAACCATTAAAAAAATTGTAACGAGTTTTAATAAAAAAAAGTCCGTATCTATAATATAATATTCTCTTTATGATGTAGGGATGTAATATTGGTACAAATTTGAACAACCATAAAAAAGTTTTTATGTTGATTTTTGATTATTTTCGCGCTCGTTTTGCGCGCATTACTCAAAGTTTTTATGGCCTCGTTTTGCAATTTACAAAATGTTTTGTAAAAAGCAAACATTAATAAAACACCTCGCAATTTTCAAGGTATTTTATAAACCCTATTACGACAAAGACTTGACATTTTTTTAGGCGAGTCTTGCCTGAAGGGGGATACGTAGAAAATTAAATTTTGAACCGTTTTAAAAAGTAGCAAACAAGTTATGTTTCTGATTAATTTTACATCAAAGGATCTTCAAAATAATTTTAAAACGTTTAAATTTACCGGAATATTAACTGATAATGTTTATTTACGAGAGGTTGTGGATAGTAGAAAATGTGGACGAGCCATAATTAGCAATTTTTTTTTTTAAATTTTAAATTCAAGAACTGGTCATTTAGAACAATGCTTTGTAATACTTTATTACTAATTGCATCCCGCTTTCGGCTCAACTGTACTTGTACATCCATTCGGGTTGAAATTTTTAAAATTCCTTTGTTCCTGCCCATCCTAAATCCAATACTGGCTTGTTAGGTTGCCATGTATACCGGTCGATTAAACTCCAACCTCCTTTCCATCCTCAGAGCACGTGTTCCAGTCCTAACAAATCAGTGCCCCTCGGTGTACCGGCCTCACCGGGACAGGAGTGTTCCTGGCTGGGGGGTACAATCGTATCGTATCGTTTACATCATCGTTTTATTTCAGACGTGAATGCATGCGTGTGTGTGGAAGGTTATCGGTGATTTGCCTGCAACACTGTTCGTATTGGTCACCCATTGCAGGTGACTAAAAACTAGCTGGGAATGTTGGCAGTAAGCCAATTTATTTTATATTACATTATCTTAATTTTATGTATGGTGTGATAGTGATAAGTATTTTGTATACGCATTGATCCTCTTGACTCGTGGCAGAAACGGGCGGTCCACTTGATAGATTCCCCTATCTTAAATCTCAATAAAAAGATGGATAAAAACTAGGGAAACGTAGAGAAATAGAAAATACGGACTGAAACCGAAACCACTAAACTGCACACCATGTAATGTATTTTATAATTATTTCGAAAAAAAATAATACATCTTTGAAGAAGAAGATAAAACACAAATTATCTAAACGAAAATATGAAAGAGAAGAAGACACAGAAAAATAGAAAAAGATAATGGTCGCGACTGGGACTCGAACGTAAAACCTCTCGTCTAACCAGAAATGGAAAAATTAGTCGAAGACAATATTGTTAATTCTAAAATTTAAAAATATGAAATTGACAATTATGACAGTTTGATAGAAGGTGGCAATGACTGAATTGGTAAAAGTGCAGGTCCATGTTAGACGAGAGGTTCTGGGTTCGGGTCCCAGTTGCGACCATTACCTTTTTATATTTTTCTGTGTCTTGTTCTCTTTCATATTTTCGTTTAGATTATTAATGTTATCTTCTTCTTTAATGATATATTACATTGATAAATTACATTTATAAGAATAACTCAATAAGAATAACTTTTTAAAGTTATAAAGAGAGTTATTCTTATAAAAAATTGAATAAAAAATACATTTATATTTTTAATATGGAAATGTATGTCACCCAGGCATAATAATCGATTCACGTACTCGATTCCTCGACTGACTAAGTCCTCCATCACAAGCAACCGCTTACTGTGGTGATAGTAGGAGATTTTTCAAATATTATCAGTTTATTCGTAACTTGGGAATGTTTGTCTTTTTTTAAAGAAAAAACTTAAAAAATGAAATCTTCAGCACGAGGATATCCCAGTTAAGAGTTAGGATATCATTATCTCTATTTGTTTCGAAAAAGGGAAGATAAAAAGTCATTTTTTATAATTAAAACCTTAATTCTGAAAAACGGCGAACAGAAGTAGGTATCTCAATTTGGGTGGCGGTACCCATATCCGGGAACCATTTATTGGATAATCAGTACCTCTACCATAGGTCACCCCAAGTGGTTCGCTACTTTTGGTGTCTTAGCAGGGGTCCCTGGGTTCGGTTTTCTAGGTCTTGGCGGCCAACGCGTGTGCCTACCAAC
This sequence comes from Limnephilus rhombicus, assembly GCA_929108145.2. NCBI lineage: Eukaryota > Metazoa > Arthropoda > Insecta > Trichoptera > Limnephilidae > Limnephilus > Limnephilus rhombicus. The sequence goes on along the minus strand of OV815277.1, from coordinate 27,773,691 downwards.
TGTGTGGCGGGCCGGATTGTTTGTTATTCTGGTTGAGGTTGGCCTAGACCTCTTCAGCCAGACTCTCTCGACCCATTGCCTTGCTCCGCAGTGGGTGGGGTGAATTATTAGAATCCCACCCCACCCACCCCTTATACCTTTTTCCTTCCCAAAACTTCCTCTCCTTTCTTTCCCTAAAAAAACCCTCCCCAAATATGATATAGGCCCTGGGGGAAATATTTTCCACGAGGCCTCCTGTGTGGAGCAAATATAAAAATTAAAAAGATATAAATAATAACATTACGGTATCAACTTCAAAAAAAAAAATTAAAATGAGTGCCGCCCCTAATACTTGTTTAGAGGCTTTATGGGATCAGACAGTAAAGAGCATACTCTCAACTCAATATCCGATAGCCATCGTCATCTTTACGACTTGGTCTTACTTTTTTGTTGACCAATCAATAAACAACTGTGCAGAGCAGGGGTGAAAATTCTACCAAACTACAATGACGTAAAACAATAATCAATTCAATTTGTAATGCTTGACACTGACTTCACTCTTGTTCACATTATTGAAAGTATATCATTAACTTTTTTTGTTCATATGAAGAGTTATTTTGTGTAACTCTTCATTCGTTTGTAAAATAAAACAATCACTTTTATTTTTAATATACTTTATGCCTACACGGTTTCGCTACAACCGTAGCTTCTTCAGGGCATTGGAGGTTATACACCACTTACCCGCCCTGGTATAAGTAACAGATGGTTACTCCATCAAGGCTCTTGCAAGGACTTTTTGAAAGAAAGAATCTACATTTAAGTTTGAACGAATCTAGACCTCCAGTGTCCCTGAATACGGTGTTAGGAAGCAGTATGCAAGTGCTTACATAATATACAAAATGCCAATAATATAATATGATCAATAATACAAAGTATTTAAAAACATAAACATAAAAGGCTGCTGCTCGCAACGTATTGGCATCTTGCGTATGTCGCAAGCATCTGCAAGAAATGATAATAAAGACAAGTATGGTGAAGAACGCTAATATCGGATGGGATACCTCCCTCGTCATGTGGCAGTACCAGCGAGAATATGTATGGCTGTCGGACTGGCCATGAACGAATCTCAACGTCCGCGTCCTTTAGCCGGTTTCTCAGTTAGGCCTTGACGGTAGTGAGTTGGGGGACGTACCCGAAGACCTTAAGGATGGAGGCAGTATTATTATACTCTACTAAAGTTTACTTACAAGTGTTATAAATAAGATATTATTTTTTCACAGTGTGTTTAAAACAATATGAGCTTGGCCACTGAAGTAAGTAGTAATAGGCGTAAGGGTAAATGGAGCATTGGAAAGGGAAAGGGAATGTTCTTTGTCAATGGGAAACAACCTAATTATTGGACTTTAATTTAGATTTATTTGATTGTTAATTGCTTTGCTATTAATTTTTTTGACTTTCCTTAGCTCTAGTGCTTCTAAGTTATCCATCTGATATCTATTTCGTTTTCATACATTAGGGTGACGCCTGTGTTTTTAATAAAGTTATGGTCTGCTTCAATATGATGGTTCGCAAATTCGGAGAATCAATTACAATGTAATGTAATGAATCAATGACATTAATAGACTGTCACGAAATATTTCAATATTTCAAACATTTTTGTTATTTTTATTTAATTTTACTTATATTTTTAATTGGTTCTTATTTATTTAAAGCAAACATACTTCCAATGCGTTTTTTTTTAACTTAAGAATTACGTTTTAGAAGGATTGATGCATACTCTCTTTCATTTTTTTCATTAATTTGTCTTCCAAAAAAGGCAATGATAATTATATTTCTAGTAATTTTGCAGCACAATTTGCTGTACAAATAATATTTATAGTTTAATGAAATGAAGACAATATTAGCGAAACTCAATCGAAAATCGGGAGACATAAAAATCAGAAAAATGTATTATTGGCGCCTCGGGAACTCGAATCCAAGATTTTCTGCTTACATGGCAAATGCTCTACCAACTGAGCTAAGGTGTCTATATCCAATTCGATCACTTTTAACTGTATCAAACTTCAACTGAGAACTACCAACATTATCTTTATTTTTTTAACGCACATATTATTGGCTGCTATATTTAAATACAATTGCAAGATTCAAACCCGAACTTAATGCTATCTAGATAGTGTCTGGATAAATATTCATCGATTTTATTTTTAATATGCGACATCTATTAACTTTTCTGCAAGTCTAGGATGAATATTTATTTTTATTTTTAACCTTATGAGTAAAACCTCAAATTGTAATATTTAATTAAATGAAGAAAATATTAGCGAAACTCAAATTGCCATGTAAGCAGAAGGTCCTGGGTTCGAGTCCCAGAGGTGCCAATATCTTTTTCTGATTTTTCTGTCTCCAAATTTTCGATTGAGTTTCGCTAATATTGTCTTCATTTCATTAAATATTACAATTTGAGGTTTTACTCATAAAGTTAAAAATAAAAATAAATATTTACAGTATAATATGATGTGTATTTTACATGATTTTTATTATCATATACATTTTTAGACAACTACACCCATGTCCACATACAAGACGTGTGAGTAGGAAGATTTTTGTTAATAACATATGTACGACCTCTCTCTGCGACACTATACAAGAAAACTAGTATTGCTTCTAACCTAAACACTGCTTAAGGTGCTTAACCTTTCGCGTGTTTAATGATCTTATTTAAGTAAGTCTGCCACATCCTCCAACCTCAAATTGTTCCCAGTATGGAGATGTCTTAATCCGACCCGCTCCACACAGTCAGTACCATCGTGCGGTAATCACATAAAAATAAATCTTTCGTAAGGTGAGGAGAATAAATTTAAGAACACATCTCGTGGCAAAGTACCAAATTGCACGCTTTTTCCTAAAACAGGGATAAAGTTGAATATCTTCATTCAACCCCTCAAGGAAACGTATTTTACGTAACCCCAATTTTTACGCGCGCTCTTAAGCCCAACCCTATTTTTTATTATTTATTATACTAGCATCCCGTCCTCCTTAGGTGTGTATGAGAAACTGTCAAAAAGAGAACGACGCTCTAAAACCAAATCCGCAAAATTGAAAAGGTCCTGTGTCTTCCATAGATTGTAGTTATAAAACCTTTTGGCTCTCCGTAACGGTCTAGGCTAGATGCTCATTTTGCAAGGGCGAATCACTTTTATAAGACATAAAAAGCGAATTAGGTTGCTTTGATGAGATCGATATAACGTTGTCCTTTGGACCATATCTATTTTTGCTTTGAAACTCAGCTTTTATTTTATAGTCTTAACTTAAATGAACCTATATTGAACAGCATACATCTTTGTAAGAACAAAAAATCGATTGTGCTATAGACCACACGACTGAGGTAAAACTTCTGCTCCATCTATATAAAGAAAATGTGCGCGCGCACTGCTCTCTCTTGCTCCTACAGTGTGATACAGACAATAGGCCTGCACTGTGTAATGTAACTGGCTATGAGAGAAAGAGAGAAAGAAAATGTGTGCTCGCACCTCTCTCTTTTGCCCCTACAGTAATAAACGAAGCGTAACTCTCTCTCTCTCTCTCTCTCTCTTTCTATTTTCACTAACTTATATCTCCCTCTCAACTACCGTTCGCCTCGTTTTTCGTAACGCTCTCGTCACGCGTTCGCCAGCTTACTCCCCAAGTCGAGCTTGTGTAAAGAAGTTTAATTCAATAATGCCGTCACAGACTTAGCAGCGGTGAACTATTTTATATACCTACGCACATTTACAGGTGATGATGGAGGCTTTAAAAGAGAAGAAATATAAAGGATTTGCGTGACAAAAGATGCCATGAGCAAAATGCAAAAATTATGGAGTGACAGAGTCATAAGGAAGACCATCAAAAAGAAACTTATCTTTGGTGCTGATTTTAACCACATCTGTATGGTGTCGCACTTAGAACCAATGAAAGAAAGCGGATTTCCATTGAGGGCGTCTTCGCCCAAAATGTGGTGCTGCAGAAAAATGCTCATAGCCCATCCAGACTCTCGGCGAGAAGCCCCGAGAACACCCGAGAAGCGAGAATGTGATGTGTTTCTCGCATTCTCTTTCTCGTGCTCGGCTGTTCTCGGATGGCTGTCGGTAAATTTGGCCGCTTCAAAGGATTTCTCGGGCGAGAAGCGAGAAGGGTCTACACTCACGTTTTGTCTCAGTGTTGTTTAGTGAGCGGTTGAGAGTAGACGTGCGATATATTTTTGTTTTTGTATCGAAAATTTTGTTTACTTTAAAATGTGGAACAATCAACAAGAGTTGGAATTTATAGAGTATTTCCAAAATGAACCGGTGTTATGGGACGCAAAACATCGGAATTATAAAGACAAAAGCTTGAACCACGATGCGTGGAACAGACAAGTAAACTTTTTAAATTCTCCGCTTGGCTCAGCAACTAGTTCATCCAACTGCTTTAGCATACTGAAACTAAAGAATACAGTTTATATATAAGAATACATGATTATAATAATAACGAAAGAATATTAAATAAAAAAAATTACCAACCCTGTTCTGTTTCGATGAATTTGCGTTACCCACCATCGTCTGGCTTTTCTATTTTTTTTAACTTTATTTTTAGTTACAACAAAATAATAATATGCCATGGCGCACAGAGCCAAACTTGCTGCATTTTTAATATCGTCTGTAATGTCGTCCATACCGGATGGGAAACAGATCACGAGTGAGAAAAATGAGAGTGTGGATAAGGGCTTGTTCTCGCGAGAAGTCTCGGCGAGAATGAGAGTGTGGATAAGTGCTTGTTCTCGCGAGAATTTCTCGCCGAGACTTCTCGCCGTGAGTCTGGAATCGCCTTCAGGATTCCATGGACAGCCGGCGCTCAAATGTGTCCAATCTGAAAGAGCTAGGCATCCACAAAAGGCTTTCATCATAACCCACACTCCAATTCCAACATGGCGTACACAGTCGACATAATTGACATGGTCATTTTGTCACCAAGCATTAAAGGAATGAGAAATCTATTAAAGATATGTGAAGAATATGCTGCTGATTATAACATGTTATACAACCCAACATAAAATAGGTGAACAAGTCTCCTCCTCTCCTTGCGGTTCTGCGTGAAGAGCCAAGACACCGACGTATCTGAAGTCAGTAATACTTTGTCAATCCAACACAATGGTGACCTTCATGTGCCTCTCCTGCCTTCCAGATTGCCAGTGATCATAAAGCTGGTTGCAGACCAAAAGCTAAGCTATGGCGGAGCAAAGCTTAGTCGGCTAAGCTAAGCCAGCTATAGATAAACTAGAAAATTGTTCGCGTGCACATCAACAATTAAGCGAAAGCTAAGTCAGTGTTGTGCAAGTAAAATTGTGGAAGTTAAAATAATCGACGAAGAAAGTTCTGATGACGATTACATTAAACATAGGAAAAGAAGGTTAATACTGATGTATTCTAACCTAAAGAACAGACACAATTCCAGACTTTATATGGAACTTTATTTTACGAATTGGATGATGAACACTTTCAGATGTATTATCGTGTTTCTAGAGCACGGTTTTATGAATTGTTATCATTGATTATCGGGGATATTATTAAACAAGATACCAACTATCGAAAAGTTATAACTCCCGAAGAAAGGTTGGCCATTTGTTTGAGGTAAGTTAAACAATATATTACGTTTATTTATGAGAGATGTGTATTTTGCAACTTAATACTAAAGAATAAAAAGCGAAGTTATCGAAAATTAGAATTGTAGTATTGATTAGGCGGATGATGAAGTTTACCCGTATTGGTATTGCTGCCTGGACATGTATTTTTCATAAGTCTCCTCTGCTTCGACGATGCGCACGAGAGACTCGACAACACTAAAAGAAAGGCGCCAAGGGGAGCGCGAGGGGTGAAGCAGGCGAGACAGCTTAGCTCACGTAGCATCGGCCGGCGTACACAACTAACTTAGCCTCGCATATTTCGGGTAGTTCACATAGCTTAGCTTACATAGTTTGCAGTCTGCACACAAGTTGGAGAATCACCTCAGCTACGCGAGCTAAGCTAAACTATCTTAGCTTAGCTCTTGGTCTGCAACCCGCTTAAGTATCTCCAAGTCAGAGTCCTCATTTCAGCGAGCAACGTGCCCAAAGTACCTTAAAACCATTTTGGCTCGCAGCGTCATCATCGAAAGAATGTTGTTTTTAGTTCATATTTAGTCTTATGTTTCGAGAAAGGGGTATTGAAACTCCAGCGATGTCGACTATATGGTATATTTAAGTTTTGAAGCTAGGCTTAACATTTTAGTATATATACTTACATAAGATATTTCGATAAACTTCAGGACAGTTCCGTGAAATGAACATGATATTCTCAAAGCATGACGTGTCGGGAAGAAATGGCAAAACAAAGTTTTCGGATGCCAGAACTTTTCCCGTCAAGATGTGGAGGTACCTACCATAAGTCATATGAAAAACAATTAAGATAACAAAGACGGAAAGTGTCACCGAAGAAATTGATTACTTTGGTGAGTTGAGGATTGATTATTATGAGACGAGATATTAAAAGAGGAAAAATCGTGTTTCTCCGTATTGTTTTGAACCTAATACTGGCAATTAGATAAACTAAATTATTAACTTCAATTTCACAGATTGCGGTTGAAACTCCAACGACATCCTGAAGTTATTATTCTGAGAGAAAAATCATTTCGATAAATCGGCGTTTCGAGAATATATTCCCACTACCAACATTATAAGCGGAAGTTGTTGCCTGTGTAATGATGGAGTTAGCTAGTAGGGGAATTGCACCCAAGACGTCCGGATGGCAACCAGACACATTTTTCAACTCAGCCACTAATCGTACGAATATCAAATCAGTTGGGCAAATTTGATAAGTAGCACTTCAACACACCTTTGAAAATTGATATATAAAGTCATTAATGGTGATGGAAAAAAAATATTAAAACCCATAACACATATTTTTATCGTTTATTCCAGATCTCAGGGAGGGTGGTGCAGACCCACGAGTTCCATAAGTTAAAACAAAAATATTGTCAGATGATACGCAAGGTATAAAAAAATAATAATAACAATAATAATAATAGTACAGAAAAAAAGAAGAAAAATTGAAAAAAATCCTTTTTTTAAATCTTTGACATCAGGAATTGCTTCGTCGCTTGTAAATGGGACCTTACCAGAAGTGGAATGCTGCCATCAGAAGAGAGTTTTCGGTCGAGGCTTGTTGCGTTCTGTAGTTGGTGATCCGTTTTTTTTATTAGTGCTCGGAATCCGGGAACGCTCCGTTCTTCAAACATCTACATAGGTCGCACGCAGGACAACCCGAAAAGCGTTCGATATGAATTATTGTATTGTAATTCCATTATTTTTAGAAATGCTTTCTTGAAGTTGGTACACAGCCCCGAGGTATATAGACTCGTGCAGTATGTGTTAAAAAGTGCCTTTTGCACCTGGGCCACACTTGTTGAATCTTCGAGAAATCATATTTGCCCTAATGCACACTGCACAGTGAGCGGACCCAACCAACTTGATTCGGATATTGAGCGACAAATAAGATCGCTGTGCAGTGCACATGGGATCTACGCTGTGCAGTGCACAGCGGATCCACGCTGTGCAGTGCACAGCGATCTTCTTTGTCGCTCAATATCCGAATCAAGTTGGTTGGGTCCGCTGTCCTATAAGTATTTGACCTCGAACTTTCCAGTTATTTTTGTATTGTTTAGGCTGACAGGAAATATTTGTATAGTGCCTGCGCCTGACTTGAATACTAGCTACACAGATTTAGTTGGGTTGAGGTGAGTTCATCACTTAAATCGTGCATATGTAAATAGAATCGGTGGAATCAGTGACGGTGAAAGTGATAAGCTTCCACCGCGTCTGAAGGCGCATTCCATATTCAAACAAAACAAACATTCACTGTTGTTTTTCATTGTATCTAATAATATTCTATACATTGTTTCGAGCTGAATATTGCCGTATCTGTTTACAATTTAGATTTAAAATCAAATTTATTGTCAAATGTAAATAGTTTGCCTTCTATTTGATTTTTTTTTCCATTTTCTTCCAGTGAAAATAAAATCATATTTCCACTCATTTAACCCTTAGCGGAATTGTGGTAGGTATCCCAGTGATAATAAATACAAAATAATTGTACAGTGACTCTACAATCTTCGCATACAGTTCATTGACGTATCTTTATGAAAGTTATTTTTGCATCCTAACTTTTTACAGAGTTCGACACCGCTGCTGCATTTAATGCAGTTTATTAAAAATGATGCTGTTACAGAATAGGGTATGATTTGAGATGTATTATGTGTTCTCCATTTTACTGGATCCAAAGCTATCGGGGCAATTTCCTCCGTGGCGGTTATTCATGTTGTTTCTAACCAAATAGACATGGGCCGGTGATCTGTCCAGTCAACATCGTCTTTATCGAAATATTTTTAGTCATCTTCTGCATTGTGGCCATTCCTAAGCTGTGATCTGACCAGCTCATTGTGTTATGTGCATCGCTAATATAGGTTTGAAAATTTTCTGGCAGTTTTTCAACATCGACACAGTGATTTTTATTTTCTTTGCAAAACGATAATAAATCTTTCCCAAATAATGTATCAACATTAAAATCACACATAATAAGGCAGTTCGTACCTACATTGCTTGTCTTCAATAAGTGGATGCAGGTTTGCCAGGCATCTTGAGGAATTCGGGTATGTTGTGATTGCAGAGAAGGTTGGCTTGTAAACTGTGAGAATGCACAACAATCCATTATCCCTGGTTATTTTGATTTTCGATAACTTATTGTCATTGCAGTCTTAGCCCAGTCAGTGGGGGATAAAAAAGGCCTTTAGCTTGCAAAAGGTCGTGTAGTAGCGATTTTGATATATGTTGTTTAGATTGGGACTCTAAAGAAAAAAAAAAGTTTTCGACCTTGGGGGGGTCGAGCTCGAGCCGCCATCTTGGATTGAAGGTACCAAAATTTAGTTTTTTCAAAATAATTCCTCAACGGTTGATTTTACAACAAAAATGTCTGTGGCAAATTTGAAGAAGACTAAATTACGTACACTTTTTGTATGATTTTTTTTATAAATCTAATATATAATGAGTTACAGCGGTATAAAGAAGAAAATTTTGACAAAAATCGTAAAACTCAAGTTTTCATGATAAATTTTGTAAGAACATATTTTGAAGGTGCCAAAATTTAGTTTTTTCAAAATAATTCCTCAACGGTTGATTTTACAACAAAAATGTATGTGGCAAATTTGAAGAAGACTAAATTACGTACACTTTTTGTTTGATTTTTTTTAATAAATCTAATATACGGGCGTACTGTACAGGGCCCGCAGATACTTTAATAGTACACAACTGCTAACCTTGTACAAATCACAAGTACGCCCCACGGTTGAATTTGGCAGCCATCTCTGGTCTGGAGCTCCAAAATACCTGAAAAATACCCTCGACTCTGTGCAGAAACGGACGGTCCGTTTGATAGATTCTCCCATCTTAACAGACGGATTGCAATCTTTAGAGCACAGGCGTCGGGTGGGAATGCTATCCTTGTTCTACCGGTATTACAATGGTAGATGCTCCGAGGAACTAGCATCATTGATCCCTTCGGCAGCGGTGCATAGTCGGGAAACACGCCAAACGCGTGCCCAACATTTGTACACGGTTGACATTTGTCACATGAGAACGGGTCGTTTCTTCGACTCGTTCTTGTGTTCAACAGCTCGGCTGTGGAATGATTTGCCGGCCTCTGTGTTTCCTCCTTCCTACAACATGGGTCTCTTCAAGACCAATGTTCATTCCTTCCTCTCCTCAAAAAGACCCTCCACACAGCATCCCAGATGACATAGGCTCTGAGGGAAGTTATTTTCCTCAGGACCTCCTGTGTGGAGTTAATGTAAAAAAAATAAATAAATATATATTTATATATATATATATATATATATATATATAAATATATATATATTTTTTTTTTTTTTGCTGTAACTCATTATATATATATATATATATAATGAGTTACAGCGGTATAAAGAAGAAAATTTTGACAAAAAATCGTAATCAAGTTTTCATGATAAATTTTGTAAGAACATATTACACAATATCATTTTAACGCATTTCCGCAACACATATAGCAAAATCTATTCCAAATTACAGTAATTTTTCGTGTTACATAGAGGAGAGAAAGAGACGTCAACCTCAGCGCCTATATTGCTACAGGCTATTATCCCACTATGACAAACCCGACGTCATCGAGTGCATGAATGAAACGGTGACCGGACAAATCAGAATGAAACCAACTCAGAAGCACCTCAGAAAGGTCATTAAGAGTGATGATAAAAAATATTTAAAAAAAGTTAAATTGGTTAAGTTAGGTTAGGGTTACCGACTATTTTAAAAATATTTTTTTGTAGCTTTTAATGACCTTTCTGAGGTGTTTCTGAGTTGGTTTCATTCTGAGTTGGCATGGAACTGGATGAAACTACTTTGTAGTGATAATGAACACTTAGTAAGCCTTAAAAAAGCTGGTCTGCCAGTGCGTCTTCATTGAGTATATGAATGAAAACAACATGATGCAAAACCAGAAGACATAGCAGATGAAGGAAAACGCTTTCTTGTTGCTTTGTACGGGAGTTCAAAAATGGTATGGAATTCAAAAAAATCCAGAAAACTGGGGCTGGAAACGTGGCACCAATGGGCTGGTTTCAGTAAGAACGACAAATAAACCAGCACCCGAGACTTTATTAAAATTTATTTCTTGCAATTGAATATGAAGAGATTTTGTCAATGGAAGCCCAGCATCTCAGTACCACAGGCAATGAGTTAGATCATGACATTGATGATAAAGGCTATTATTAAGATGTCAATATCAACCAACCGGAATCAACAAAAAAAATATTATTAGGCAATAGCGAATATGTAACATAATTACGAATACTAGTCGAACTCTGTGCGGCTCGCCATACCATCGCTGGAATATCTGTGGAATAGACATACTGACCTTAACATTGTCGAAAGATCCCTACAGGCTGTAAGAGAAGTTTTTGGAGATTTAGCAAGAGAGGTGGGTTTGCAAATCAATGAGAATAAAACTAAAATCATGATGCAAACCAGAACCCCACACCAAAGAATAAAAGATTAATTGAAATTTAAAGACACTTATAATTTCGAAGTGGTCGAAGAGTTTACAAACCTGGGCTCCATCATAACGCATGACAAAAAAAACAGTAGAAGTAAGAAAGCGCATCACAGGCATTAACACACTTACTTCGCGTTGTTGCCAATTTCAAATCCCGAAACGTCCATAGGAAAACCCTATATAAAACAATTATTAGAACGGTCTTGGCCTATGGATGTGTGCCGGGAACAGCTGGACACCTTCGAAAGAAAGATATTTCGAAGAATCTTAGGAGCGGTGCGAGAGGGAGAGGCATTAGAGGGGACCCCACCACTTTCCCAACGGCGTTATAAGGAAATATATGCATGAACGCTATGAAATCTGAAATACGGCAAATTAAAAACGAATTGAGTGAATCATCGAGCACAAACACAGCCGAAATAATGCAAGAACTAAGCTCACTTCGAGATCAAATTAAGGATATGAATATGCGCAACGAGAACAAGATGAAGACACCAATAAATCAGCCAAAACAAAACGGCGACCAACATGTGGGTAATCCTAAGAGTATGGATACTAGAGAGACGGCATGTAAAGTGTGCCCCTCTGCCCAAAGCTTGCCTTTTCAAAAATTTTACCGAACGGTTTTTAGACGGCTGACATTGGCTTTTACGTCTCGGTCGCGCATAGAGCTCCCAGAAAAACGTTAATATAACATAGAAAAATGGTCCACTGCGCCGTAAAATTCTGTAAAAGTAGTTCTATTAAGACCTTTAAGAAGAAAGACGGTCTTACCTTTCACATGTAAGTGTTTAAACATAGCTTAAATATACATTTTATAATTTTCGGCGTGTTAATTTCAACCGCCATCGCCATGCGCCCGATGTTAACACGTGAACTACGACTGCCAATGGGCCGAATCAGTCAACTTAAATTATAATAATTAAAAAATATATATGTTTTTATTAATCATAACGCACAAATATAAATTTGAGATTTACACATATCATAGGTATGTGTTCTTTATCATTTAGCTTATTCATTTTTAAACATTTTTACTTTGTCTTTTTTGCACTGTTATTTAGAGTTTTTTTTCTACTAATTTAACACTCCTTTTACATATGTTTACAATGTTAATTCAAAGTATGTAATCACTGTATTGTTATGTAAAAGTCACATTGACATGCCCCCGTGGTCGAGGGGTAAAACTCTTGAATAGCAATCCGGAGGTCGCGGGTTCAAATCCCGGTGCGCGCAGATAAATTTTATTCGATTGATCCGTGTTTTCAACATTTCATAATTAAAAATAATATAAGATATATTTCCGGCACGTTCCAGGTGGAACATACTCTCAGTATCGCCCTGGTGTAAGACCACCAATTAGAATTGAAATGTTGCTTGAAATGGCTTTAGCTGTGTTTGTTGATTAGATCTGAAAAGACGGGTACTTCCCCATCTTCCTCGTCCCCATCTTCTTCCCCTCCCCACATTTTCAGCCTCACAACATACATGCCATAGTCTCTCTGACTCCAGATGGAAGTAGTTTCGATTCTTGTGATATATATATATATATATCTATATACAAGAATCGAATACAGATATATATATATATATATATATATATATATATATATATAATAATTAAAATATCGAATATATATATATAATAGTATATATAATCATTTTAAATCTATTTTATATATATATATATATATATATATATATATATATATATATATATATATATATATATATATATATATAAAATAGATTTAAAATGATTGATTGATAGATTATAAATAGATTTAAAATGCCCGTTTTCTTGAAAATTCACCTCAAGGGTGCAGTATGAACATAATATACATACATAAAATTAAATAATATTTTATTATTATTAAAGGATTCCAAAAGACCCTGAGAGAAAAAGAAAATGGGTTGATGCCTTAAATCGGAGTGATGACTGGTTTCCAATCAAATCAACCCGCATTTGCTCCTATCACTTTTCGCAAGATTGCTTCTATACAACTGAGAAAGGATTTATAAAATTGCACAGACATGCAGTACCTTCGCTTTCAATTGAAAAGGTACTTAATATTTTATTGCAATAACGCTTTAAAAAAATTCGGAATTGGGCTGGATATCAAATACAATTTTTTTTTCAGCCTACGACTGAATCAGCAGACCCATCAGCCTACAATAGATCACATGAGTCACTCGATGAAGTGGAAGACACTCCTCGTAAAAAAAAACTTAGATTAGAAGCGAGGAAGTGGAGAACGCTCTTCATTGAACGCAAAAAAGAGCTAAAAAGTTTGAAAGCGTCACGTAGACGGCACTTAAAAAAGATTGCCAGTTTGCAGGGGATTTTAACATGTTTACAAGAAGGTAAACATGTTAATGAAAACGAGTTTACGGACTTGGAGTCAATTTCAATCAGCAGTAGAGAACTTTATAACCGGCAGCTCCAGAATAAAGGAAAACCGACAAAAAAAAAATTCTCCCCGGCCCTTAGATCGTTTGCTCTAACTTTACATTTTTATTCTCCAAAAGCTTACGATTACGTACGAAGAAGTTTTGATACATGTTTGCCACACGCTAGGACCCTTGGGAAGTGGTACGAGAGTATTGATGGCCAGGCTGGTTTCACAGTGGAAGCATTTCGTGCTTTGAAGATGAAGGCTGAAGCTTCAAGTAAAAAAATACTCTGCGGACTAGTGATCGATGAAATGGCCATAATGACTAAGGTCGAATTTGATGGCTCCAATTACCATGGATTTATTGACATGGGTGCTAAGTTAGACGGTGATTGCCTGACAAGGGCAAAAGAAGCCTTTGTCTTAATGGTTGTGGCAATCAATGATAGTTGGAAGTTGCCTGTTGGTTTTTTTTTAGTAAATGGAATTTCCGGTGAACAAAGGGCAAATTTGGTATGTAAATGTTTGGAAAAGATTCATCTTACGGGTATTGATGTGGTGTCTTTAACGTTTGATGGGTGTCCGGCAAACATTTCTATGGCCAAAATTTTAGGCTGTTCGTTCGATCCTACACAATTAAAAACTTTTTTCGAACATCCAACTACTAAAGAAGATGTTTGCATATTTTTAGATGCGTGCCACATGATAAAATTAGTTCGAAACGCTTTTCAAGCCAAAAAAGTAATAGTTGATGAAAATAAGATTGAAGCCAAATGGAATCATTTGGAAAGCTTAAATCAAATGCAAAATGAAAAAATATTACATTTTGCGAACAAATTGAGGCCGATACATATAAATTTTCAAAATCAAAAAATGAAAGTTAAATTAGCAACACAGTTGTTCAGTGAGAGCGTTGCTGACTCTCTAATTTTATGCCGTAGTTATTTGAATTTGCCTGAGTTCAAAAATGTTAACGGCACCGTCCGATTTTTGAAAATGATAAATGATTTATTTGATGTCTTAAATTCAAGAAATTTGAAACAATTAGGTTTTAAAAAACCCTTAAACCCTGAAAATTTTAATAATCACCTTGCTTTTTTAAATAAAGCCAAAGAATACCTTATGGCACTTAAGTTCAACGATGGGCAAAATGCTATTTCGTCTAATAGAAAAACTGGTTTTATTGGATTCTGCATAGATATTGAGAGTACGGTTAAAATGTATAACAGTTTAGTAATAAATAAAAAGTTGCTAAATTTTTTACCACTCTATAAGTGCAGTCAAGATCACTTAGAACTATTCTTTGGGAATATTCGTTCTCACGGCGGATGCAATAATAATCCGACAAGTCGCCAATTTAAAGGCATTTATAAAAAAAACTTATTGCACATGGAACTGCGTGATTCTTTCAGCGGTAATTGCATTCCTTTAGATAATATTTCCATATTAACTAGTACATCGGCAATAAAAACGATAAATCAATCATCAAATAGGTATAGGGTCGAGGATTGTGAAAGTATTTCGGATGAAGAAAATGTTTCGGAAGATTTTGACAATTTTGATATGAATTTTGTATTTAATCCCGTTGATATCTCTTCGGATTCTGACCGACAGATCATAACTTATATAGGAGGATATGTTGTCAGATCCTTACGCAAAAAAATAATGTGCGAAACTTGTATCAGCTCATTACATTCAATAAACAAATCGTTCCAACATGTGTTGATTGCGCTTAAAGATAAAGGAGGTCTTGTCTATCCTTCTGATGATGTAGTCGCAATTTGTGTGAAGGCTGAATCGATCATAAAGACGATGTTGTCTGAAAGTGGAGGTAAAATGCTTCTTCCAAAATATGACAAAGCGACCATTGTCAGTAAAACTTTAAAAGCATTCATAGGTATTCCGATATTTAAGTCTTTGGAAGACCACATGCATGAACAGTTTCCAACATCGAACCATCTCATTAATTTACTTAAAGCAGTATTAGAAAAATATGTCGATATTAGAATTCATTACATTAGTAAGCAGTACGATCACATACCCGCCAAAAAGCGACAATTGTACAATAAGTTATTGCATTTTAAGGGACAGTAGGTTAACAGATTCTGGCTTTAAGTGGTTTTTATTAAATTTAAATGACCGAGGAGTTTTTTATAAATGTTTTTAAACTGCAGAGCATTCGAGTTATTATTATGACCTCCATGTGATCTTAAATTGCCGAAAAGGTACTCTATATGGTTTTGGCTTAATTTGTAACAAGCTAATTTTTTTACTTAATAGTCCTCAATTAAATTTTTGCATAAATATTTCAGACTTTGTATGCCCGCTATACTATTCCCAAGAAGCCTGTTTTGTACACACTTTGTTTATCGTTTTTTGTTATTTTAAATGTTTTGTTTTCTTTATTCATCCGTTTGGTTACAATAATTATTTTGTTAATTATAATTGTTTGGTTACTATAATTATTAAGTGTTAAGATAATCAGTGGCTCCACCTAAAAAAATCAATACGGTTTCTCGATTTCGAGAGTTTAAAACGTCAAAGAGATCATTCAAGATTTTAACAACTTGCAAGTGGCTTCTGAATCTTTGTATTACGCCATTTTTAACTCTTCTCTACAAAATTATATGACTGTAGTAGCACTTCGGCTTAGTAGTTGGGTTGCTAGATTGACCTTCATTATCTGTTTTCTGAAATAAAGTGTTGGTATGTTATTTCATGGGCGAAATTTAGGCCTTGCTCTTCTTGGGTCCTAATAACTTTTTCGAGAAATTCCCACCGCGCTACCTTGCCGTCTTTGTCGATAATTATTTTGTTTGGATTCCTGTGTAAATATATTCTTGTCTAACTTTATCATACGGTAAGCATCTAAAGTTGCACTAACCTCCCGCACATCGGTTGTTGCAAATTGTGGTAAAGGAGCTAGCTCGTTGATTACAGCGGAAGTTTCAGCAGGATCAAGAACCAGTTCTGTTAAAGGAGAAACACTGATAGTATCTCTCTTCACGTGACACTTATTTTATTATGCTTTTATAACTTTCAAATTGTTATTAATGTCTCCTGTACTTATCCATCCTTTGTTCGAGCATTCTAATTTTTTTTTAAATTTTGTTATCACTGTAATTACAGTTTTTATTAGATTAATAACGATCACTTCTTTCCTAAAACTCAAACACCAGCTTACATCAAGAAAAAATATAAAAATGCATACACTGCAAGTCTGTTGATTATTTAAAATATGTTTTAAAAAATAATAGTAACTAATATATATTTTTTTAATCTACACGTATCAATCATTATCTTGTTTCATAATCTTTTTTTTTAATTAAGTAAACGCTGAGGAAGTGAGCATTGCTCAGGAAATATGTCGGTTTTTTATAAACAATAAACGTGGTTAAAACTAAGAAAATTATTAATTATGAAAAAGAAATTCGTTCAGAAAATAATACGTAATGGGCTATTATATTTTGTGCTTAAAATACGAAAAAAAAACTGAGAAACGTTATTTAATTAAAAATAAATTAAATAATGAGCCCATTACCAGTTCGGCCCTTCCCTATAAAGCGTTCACCCTCCCCCCGCTTGCTGAGCGGTAACCCCGTTTCTATCCCCACTCCCCGCCTCCGAAAAATGGAGAGAGCTACACTGGTTCTGGCGGTATAATAGGATCCGAACTGTTTATGCCGCTTCCATAGAATTATAGTTCCATGGGGTAATCCTATAATAAACAATAACACAAGGCCGGCATCATACGTAGACGCATGTAAAAGTAATCCGAACGAGTCAACAAACACTATCAACACTCCGGACAATACGCACAAGAACAATGTATGAGGAACCCACACAATCTCACCTACTATCGATACGGTGAACGTCGACGTAAACCAGCAGCGGGGCTCCACGCAGGGGTCGCAACCAGTTACCACTGACCAAAGCGGCTTCAAAATCGTTGTGCATAAGAAACGCATTCACAATATGAGAGGCAAAGCGCAATCAATTGCATTAAAATCTGCGGATATAATCGCATCAGTATACGTATCGAGGTTTGCGACTAATACGATGGAGCACGACGTAACTTCTTACCTAAAAAGTAACGGCTTGGATGGGTTCAAAGTAGAATTAATAAAGCCTTTCCACGAAACTCCATTTAACTCTTTTAAACTTGTGGTAAAAGCAAACGAAGTAAAAAAATACCTAGTGGAAGAATAATGGCGGGAGGGAATTGTTTTCCGAAGATTCAAAGAATCACGCACACAGAATAATAACCAAAATGCATAATAACAATTTAAAGGTCATATCGGTGAATTGCAGGTCCGTCCGCAGTTCAGAAAAATTCATTTATGATCTGTGCGATGTACACACATGATATTGTTCTAATTCAAGAAACGTGGCTACTCCCGTCGGATTTAGAATTCTTATCCCATATACATCCAGATTACAATAGCTTGGGAACTTCTGCAATTGATATATCGATGGGCCCATTAGTCGGCCGGCCACACGGAGGAGTGGGTGTATTATACAGGCAATGTCTCAGGGCTGCCACGATCCCGTTGAATAATTGCCGCATGGCGGGCATTGAATTAGGCCTAAATTCCGAAAATGTATGCATTTTCACCGTGTACATGCCAACTTGCACAACAGATCACTTCGAAGAGTACGTTAACTGTCTTGCTGCCTTGCAAGCAATTATTGACTAAAAAGATTACACCAACTCCGTAATCATCGGAGATTTCAATGCACATCCGGACTCACTCTTCGGAAATGAACTGAAATCTTTCTGCCAAGAATATGGTCTTACATGCGCTGATACCGTAATATTACCAGAAAACTCTTACACGTATATCAGTGACGCGTATCACACCACCAGGTGGTTAGACCACTGTTTGGTGACAAAAAATATCTTCAAACAGATTTCAGATATGAAAATACACTACGACGTGGACTGGACCGATCACAGGCCTCTCGAATTGACCTTACAAACAGAAGGAATACCGAAAACCGAAATTTATGCATGTATAAAAACCGACCGTGCAACTTGGAATCCAAAAAATGAACGCGATATCCATAGTTATACTCGAACCTCACAAGTTTTTCTACAAAAAATTAAACAAGGTCTTACGCGGTACGAGAGAAGTGACAACCCTGCTCGAGCTAACATTAAGACACCGCGTTTTCCTTTTACTACTATTAGCTTATTATCTTTTTTTGTTTCGTGTACATTCATATCCACCTTTTTTTTCTTTTTTTTCCTTTAAAATACTTTGTACATGTATGTGTATATTATACCCTTATGGAATGTGTGGGATTGCACTCTCCTCCCCACATACTGGAATAAACACTTATTTATTTATTATTTATTTATATGGTTTCCTCCTTCACCGCACACGTCAAGAATCTATTTTATTGGACGAATCTACATTTATTTGAACGACTCTAGACCCCCCAATGTCCATACATACGGGGTGAGAAAGCAGTATGCAAGTACTTACATTAACATGAGGGAGAGGAATGGAGAATCCGCCACAATACAGCTCTATGTTATTTACGCTCCAAAGGTCCTCATTTAAGGCTCCAAAGACTAAGATGGGCTGGACATGAGCATCAAATGTCAAGCACACGAGTACGGAAAAAGGTTCTAACAGAACACCCAGGAGGTAAACGAAAGGTGGGCAGACCTAGGCTGAGATGGGAGGATGATGTCAGGAAGGATGCAAAAGGACTACTCCATGTCGCAGTTAGGAAGACGACGGCCGAGGACGGACGGCGGTGGAGGCTTATGTTGAAGGAGGCCAAGGCTCGAAATGGGTTGTAATTCCATTGAAGAGGAAGAAGACCTACTGGGGATACCACAATAAAAATGCGCCATTTTCTCTACCTCATGGTGGTTTGGAAATGAGTTTACAAAATTATAATTATGTAATGAGTAGCCCGAAAAAATAACAAAAATTGGAAATTTCACCATTTTTTAGAAAAATATTCACATTTCCGCCACTGTAACTAGTGACCTATTAGACTTACAAAAATATTTGAAATTTTATCTTCTTTAAGTTTCTCTTTCGCAATTTGGTTGTAAGATCAACCATTGCACAATTATTTTGAAAAAACCAAATTTTGGCACCTTCAATCCAAGATGGCGGCTCGAGCTCGACCCCCCCAAGGTCGAATACTTTTTTTTTTCTTTAGAGTCCCAATCTTAACAACATATATCAAAATCGTTACTACACGACCTTTTGCAAGGTAAAACTCCCCACTGACTGGGCTATCTAGCCTTAGCCCTTATTGTGCTGCGCCACAATATGTCCGTCCCGCCGAGAGGTCGCAGTGGATGTATATGTCCAAGCTTGAATATTGTTGGTATACTTTTGAAAGGTAATTTATGTCAGTGGGTAATAGCCATGTTTCTTGTAATAAAATTACATCATCCGACTATATTGTTACTCTGAGCATCCGACAGATGTCGGATCTACCCTGATGACGGACACTGCAACGCTGTCCGAAAGTTGGCTAAAGAAGGAGGTAGCGCAACACGGCATAACACCCCAAAAACAAATAACGAAAACACTTTTGGCCGTGAAAATCTAAAAACGTATCTGATTATGTACATTGTTTAAGCTTTTGTCGGGGCTGTAATTTCTTTCTTTGAAAATTCTGTACCTACTCTATTCCTTCGGGCCAAAAATCTTTTTCTATAAATAAACTGATGTTTTGCACGAGAATTGTTACTTTTAATGTTTTTAAAGGGGTCGGTTTGAATGGTTTGATCCATTCTACATCTATATAAGGTTGATTCTTGGAAGAAATAAATTATTGAAATTAACTGTTAATAAATTAATTAATTAACGAAGTCTATTTAACATAGTGTATTTATAACCTTTCATGACTATATATTACTTTTCAAATATGTATGTGTTTATTTTCCACTGTGCTGAGTTGCCGGTCAGAGCGGGCAAGCAAGATCGAGAATTTTATGTGAGAGTAAGACGAACAAACAAATTTTCTAAAAAGTTTACAAAACCTGCTTAATTACGGTTATAATGTCTGAATTACCGAAATTTTCATTTTTAATTAATTCCTTTATATGTATCTGTTATTATGTAGATAATAATCTAACTATGCGTTAATCCTAAGTTCACACAACGTTTTTAATTAAATCGTATTCAAAACACCTTAAATATAAATTAAATCAAATCTTTCTACGTATTAAATTGCATTGTTATGAATACAGAAGATGATTGAGTTATCCATTACTTCCGTGGAATAACAATAGTAAGAATCGTTTGTATTACTATTTAAATGATTCACTATACAATAGATAGATACATAAGTTGTGTTAATATTGTATTCGAATACCTTCAATGAGCCGTATTCATAAAGCTGAAGGATATCCTTGTAAGTTGTAAGTATAAGGTAGAAGTATAAGGTTTTGAGTTGAATAAAAAGGTAGCAGTATAAGCATTTCCTTTTTTTCGTATGCATAATGATTACCTTATACTTGCAAGAATATCCTCCAAGAATAAGTAAAGGGTTGTTGTTACGTTGGTTTGTGACTGTGCCGCGGCAGGTTTCAACCTATTTTCGATGGTTTGTTTATTTACGGTATTTCTTTCTTATCGGTGTTATTTGAGTACAGTACTTCGATCAGAGGAGATGTATTCGTCAAGCAGCGATAGTGAAAAAGATAATGCTTCAACCGAACTGCAGTTCGTAGTAGATGAAATTGCCAATGCCCCGTAATTTTGGAAAAATTCTTTGTAATCACGAACAGGTGTTGATAAACGCTGCTTGTAGTGTTTAATCTCTCTCAGTTCTACAACATGTGCCATCGCTACAACTGATCACTATACGTCTGAGTCTGCTACTGACCACACTCGAAATTATAGAAGGATATCCTTTTTATTTAAAGTAAAGGGTAACGTTTATGAATAACCAAATACTTTTTGTGAAGGATATGCTCATACTCTACGAGTATAAGGTTTTACTCCGAATGTTATGAATGCGAGCTAAAGGATTTCCTTTATATACTGCAATTATAAGCATACCCTTTTTTATGAAAACGGCTCGTGTCGCATAATTGACATGCTTCCCGCCTTGAAGGTAGCGACGCTATTCTCATTAAAAAGGAATTACAAATACCGGAGCCTTCTGTAAAGGTATAGCTAAAACATTTAAACCCTTCCAGTGCTGCGTGAAAACGTTCTGCGCTGTTGATGGTTGCTTCCTTCCTTTCCTATAATTCGTGTCTCGACTCGCGTTAATACCTACCTATCTATACGCAGCATGAGGGGTTCTTGATGGCTTCTTCTACTTTTAGGTGAAATTTTTGCAAAGTTTACCCCAACAACGAACCACGAAAATAAATCAAAATAAAGTAGAAACGTCCAAACAAATATTTAAGTGAATATCGCATGTGGGAGTCTTCCCAATTTGGAGTATATTGCGAGGCTAAAAGTATTGGGAAGATGAAATAAATATTAGTGAGAAATTATCTACCTAACCGTGTTTAGTAAATCTGGTCACTGAACAGTAATTTCAAGCAACGCCAACGAGCAACGTTCACTTGGCGGTACGGAGAGAATCTACCATTCAGGACTATAATATCACACAACGCAAAAAATTGTAGAAATCATAAGGTGTTTGGTATATCAGCCTGAACTTTTATTAGATTTAAATATTAAAATTTAATTTTAATTTTAAATATTTAAATGTTAATATTATATATTCAATTTTTTATTTTATTTTATTCCCTATCCTTATACGGGGGTGTGCTGGACCTCGTCCCTTCTTCATCTTTAGTTACATTATTAATTTTGCAGATCCTTCTCAAATCTATCTGCGCCTCCCCCAATGACGTGTGCAGGCTTGTGGTTTGATCAGACGACCTTGACTGTCCTTTGTCCTGCCTCTGACGCCTCTGACTACCCAACGCTGAATTTACTTTTAGTCTTCGGGTATTTTACCCCAAATATTCAGTTTACATTCTTTGAGGCTTCACTGAGTGGTTGGCTAAGGGACACGGAAGCTAAGTGTAGTTTATGGTCAGACCGAAAATCATTCACATTTTTTGTTGGTCAATTGCCAATTGATTTGAGATTTATTGTATTACTTATGTTCTCTATTTTATGCAGGTGTTTGCAGGTTTTTACAGATGCAATGCCGCCTCATGGAGCCTCATGAATGAGTTTTTCTTTTGCCCTGTTTAATTTATCTTTGTCTTACTAACCTATTTTTTTGCATTTCGTTTTTCCTGTTAAGCACTTGCATACTGCTTACTAACAACGTGGAGGTCTTTATTCGTTCAAAATAAATAAATGTAGCTTCGTTTAACAAAAAAATTTGAATCTTGCGAGAGCCTTGAAGGAGTAACCATCTATTACTTATACCAGGGCGGGTAAGAGGTGGATAACCTCCACTGAACTTTTATTAGATGATTTAATAAACACACACAAACAGTCCAACAAAACTCTGGACATCAAATCTGTTTCGAATAATACCCAACATTATAATTCATTGATATTCAGCAAAATAAGTTGGTAGATATTAGGAAAGGGCGGGAACAGGAATCTTAGAGGTAGTTTGATAGTAAAAAACATTACATCAAGTTATAGGTTCCAACTAAAAATTAATCTTCAAATTTACGGTTTCTAATACTCAATCGAAAATCTAAGCAGAAAGTCGCTAAAAAAACACAATGCAGCACGTCTACCCCAAAATAAATTATATAGCTCATGATTCACATGTTTTCATTATTTCTTCTATGCTTTATTAGCATAGAAGAAATAATCATTATTATAATAAACATTCTAGTTCAGTCTGTTTTGTGAGGAAACCGGGACAGGTTAAAATGTTCTTCCAAATATGTTTAATTATGTATTAGCGAATATAAATCAGAAATTAGAACACGAAATCGACTGAAAAAAAATGTTTTGATATTAGGGCAAACGGAATTTTAGATGTATTGCTTGGAACATTGATTCAATCATTATAATTCGTAACACGTATTACGATTTATCCATCTTTAGGGTTAGGACGTAACATGTGTTGTACATAACATTGATAAATTATAAGTTACAAATGCGTCCTCTTACACTCACAACAACAAAAATCTTTCAAGGTGTTTTTCAGTGATTGAGAAAATATCGTTCTGTTTTCTCTCAGATTTTTTCTTTGTTTTTTTTTTTTCTCAAATGCTCGGAGCTTACCTCTGCGATCGCTTTACGTGATCTCATTGCATTTAAGTGCCAGAAAAAAGCAAAGAAATCCGGAAATATGGTGATCGGCGCGTGATCAGGATGTAGGGTTGACACCCATCCCATTTCCGGCTCAACCCTCCTGCTTTAGCAGGTCTTATAACGCGAATACGATGTGTACGTCTTCTCCTTGTTCTTTGATTAAGACTTGACGTAAGAAAGAATACTTTAAAATGTTTCCACTAGAACGTTCAAGTGAAAAAAACACATTGCACTATCACTGAAAGCATATTTTGGCTGTCAATTTCAAGAAACAATTTCGCAGATAATTTCCATGGGCGATTATAATCTAATGAATTTGTAAACTACATTGAGTATGTAATTTTTTTATTTTTTTTTAGTTATATTGTTGTTATTTCATTGAATAAAGATTATTAATATTAATATTAATATTAATGAAGGCGATTAACACAGGCAATAAAAGTTATGCCTTGTTTTTAGTTAAAATTGTTAAAAAAAACATCGGGCCGAGTCAGTGCATGGTGTTGGGCGGTTCTGGTTTTAGATTTTAGATAGAGGTGATAAAAAATAACTAGAAACAAAGACTTACTTAATTTCGCTTTCACTTATCGAAACCAATAGGAATCTTCTACGCGAGTAATTCCTTAGCATTAATAGGAGAAAGAGATTGGAGAAAAAACAGTGAAGAAGTAAAATTTCAAAATGTTGTAAATAGTATATTTTATGCGTTTAAGAAGAGTGCCTGTATCATACTTGAGAGTGAATAAAGGAAGAAGTTGTGGAACCCCCAACATAACATGGCAAGTTCAAGTGAATTAAATATTTATGTCGTATCATGTCAAGCTTAATGTTTTAATGTGTGATGAAACCACAGAATTAGTGTTGGGTAGGACATAATATCTGGATGAGTTTGTATGGGTACTCAAATTTCAGAGAAAAATTCGGCCGCCCCAGCCCCCAGTTTGGTACTAGTATTTACTGTTTGTGTGTGTTTATTACTTTTGCAATGCTATAAAATGTATATGTCGTAGGCCGGTCGTAAAATCAGGCAGATCATGATGAGCCACATGCACATCACGATCTGCCGCCATTTCACGATGCGGTAGATTATGATGTGGCTATATAGGCGCATCATGCTAGTGTTATTAAAAATATTATTTGTATTATTTTTTAATTGATAAACTAATATTTAAGACAAGATTTTTATGCATAGCACAAAGTTAATAATTATTATAAGTAATAATTAGTCTGAAACACTTATCTACATTGAAAAAATCTCCCGAGAACAGATGCATGCTGACGGGACTCGAACCCGCGTCCTTCTGATATCCGGTCAACTGCTCTTAACCACTGAGCTATGTCGGCTTATCTCATACCCGCCAAATAATTCAATATATACTAGTGTTTCATTCGACAATTACTGCTTATTACAATATGTAATAAGTGTACATTTTGTAATAAAAGCATTATTACTCGTTTTGCTTTACTTTGCAGTATTCGCATTTATTTTGCAATGAAAAAGAATACACAGTTATCAAATATGTTTTCAGTTAGTAGGCATCTACAAGGTGACTTAAAATATTATGCATGTAGATATGGTTTGAGATTTTAGTAAGCAGGCGGCTAAACAGGGGCTAACGAACTGTTTTACTCGATTTGCAAAAAGTGGATCCGATAGAATAATATGATTGATACATAATATTACACACCCTGAAGTATATATTTTTTGGAAGGAATATTTCCTGGTAAAATAGTTTCAGATATTTATGGCAACCCTTTCCCTAAGACAGGATTGTCTACAATCATGTTTTAAGGAAATCTCCGTTGTGGAACAAAGCAATGCGTGAGAATTGTAAGAGTCGTGGGTAGGTGGGTACTATCCTCAAGTGAAATTATTTTAGCTTTTATCGATTTCTTTAAGGCTGGTTGGGAATGCAAACAACAAATACAAAATAAGTTAGATAGTATTAGTTAATCTGCAAATGATTTGTGTGCTGGTGGAAAATATTTATGTTAATTTTTAAATTCGCACTTGCCCTAAAGATAGGGTAGAAACTACAACCCACGACGTCCCATGCGTATTTTTTTATATATTTTTTTTCAGTTTAATTATCAAGAGGGCGAACCCTGGACCGAGGTCTTTAAATACCGTATTTACCTAAAAGATAGACAATATCGAGCGTTGGCTATTGTGGGGGCAAATCGTTACGCGCCTAATGCATTCAAAAGGAGCGTAGAACGCGCGAGCATTTGGGGACATATTACCAATTCCGTATCAAAATTTTGCCGCTCCATTGCCCTTGGTAGTACGCGCATACTACGCGCGAGTTTTAAACATGCGCGATGCTTTTGGACGCAATGAATTGGCACCAAGCTACCTCGCCCACGCGCGGAACGCTTCGCCCATTGCATTTAATGCAAAAATAAGTTAAACTTTACCTATTGTCATTACTTTTAAGTTAAAAGCTACTCGTTTAAAACTAATTTTTCTTATACATAGTCTTTAATAATTATTGCCATATAATTATTTTTTTTTTTTTTATTGTTTTTATTTCTTGCTAAAGCAATCCCGATGAGTTATAGAACTCATTTTGGGACAGGAGGAACATACAAATCATGGGTGGGAGGAAATAGTTAAAATTTTACATAAGAATTTGGATATTAAAATATAAGATTCACATACAATATAGAAGAAAAATAAAAGACAGGTTGAGTAGAATAAACAGCAATGGAAAACAATTAAAGAAAAAGGGAACAAGGTTATACAGATATGGATCCTTACAACTTAATGGAAAAGAAAAGAAGAGAAAAGAAACAAGACAATTGAAATGACAAGAAAATTACAAAGTTTTATCCTTATACATACTTAAAAAATATTCTTTTAAAGCATTACTCTGAAATTTTTATTTTGCTGGATTCCCTTGTACATATCTGGTAGCGAATTATATAGTGTATAGGCAACATAGTTCAGAGATTTTTTCCCCATCTTTTGTAGTGTGTGTTTGAGGTATGCGGATTTTATTGCTATTTCGAGTGTTGTGAGTGTGGATGTCTTGATTGTAAAGTGGCTTGATGTTAGTGTGAGTTGATTGTTGGGTAATTTGTAGGATGGTGCTTGTGATTTCATGTTTAGGAAGGACTGTGATTGGAAGAATACCGGATACTAAATAGATGTATCTGACATGGGTGTCCCATGGAAGTCCAAAAACATTTCTGAGAGTTCGGTTTTGAACCACCTGCAGATCAGCTATCACTTTCTTTGAGGCATATCCCCAGATACAGCAGAGATAATAATATGATGACATCCTTTTTTGTAACTTTTCTTTAACTTTAGTAAGATTTCATATTTTCGTAGATTTTAATTATTATTAATGGATATGTTTTTGAGGAAGGAATTTTGCCGTCTTAAGTTCAATATTGAAAATACAATTGTTTTTTATTTAATTTTGCATTATATCCCTGATTTGTTGTTATGATAATTATTTTTTTTAATAAAAACTTATGTACGTTTAGTCTATAATATAGTCTATAATGTAGTTTTTAAAAGTGCAGGTCCCAGGGACGTCGTCACTTGCGTAATTTTTGTTCACAACGTAGCTTAACGTTTTTTTAAAACATTTCATCATCACTATTGGCTCTACACCCCTGGTGGGTCTTGGCCTCCTCAAGAGTCTTCCTCCACTCATCTCGGTAAAACATTTAAATTGTATTTATTTGTGTGCGCTGGGTTATGAATCCGTGAAAATAGATTTAGAGCCGAGAATCTTAACCGCCCCGCCAAAAAGTTGTTAAAACGCACTGATTTGGAGAAATTCAATTGGATAGGTACTATTTTAGTATGAGGGCAGGACCGGCCATTAGCTAAACGGAGCTTGGCGCGAGTAAAATTATGGCGCCTCTTGTCAAAACCAGGTGATGCTCTGATAGGTGTTGATCCCTGTAATCTGTACATATTATAAATTAAAGTCATCCGCCGCATCTGTCTGTTTGTGCGCGATAAACTCTAAAACGACTGAACGAATTTTCATGCGGTTTTCACCAATAGATAGAGTGATTCACGAGGAAGGTTTAGGTATATAATTTGTCAAGGTTTTGTGTAAATTAGTTGAAATATATAATTAAAGGAGAATGTTTGCATGTGGTGGACGAGCGGAGTTGCCCGCTTACCAGCGGGCTGTGCGGATTTGATTTGTATGCAAATTAACAGATGGTGGTGTGAGTTAATAACACTTGGTTATAAAGGTTGGGTAACCATGCAGTAGAAGGCGGTGTGTTTCGTTAGCCACAGGAACGCGTGGCCAGGTCAGCTAGTCTATAATATTTGCTGGATTTGTAAGTTTGTGTAGCGACGTTTTATGAAAAATAACCTCAAGAACGACTTTTATGTGTTAGATATTATCAGTGCCTGCTCCAATTGCGCTCGCATAGAACCGGCCCTGTACGTGGGCTCATATTCTGAATCCAAAGCAATAATGTTACTTATTACATCTTAACAATTGTATACAGGTAATGATAGCAATTCAATAACCAAGGTATTCAATGTACTGAATGTATCAAGATAGGGAATGTCTTAATTAATGGCTACCTGATTTTAATTAAGCGATTAGATTTTCAACCGGCGCGCGACGCGCCCTATTTCCTCTTAAATGCCTTCGGTATAAGGGATTTGTTACTTCCACAAAGGATTATATTATAGAAGTGGATGCAGGTCAGCGATGAAAATGTACTTCAAAAGTGTTTTTTTTATTGAAGTATTACTTCTTTACGCACGCTTAACTTGGGGAATAAGCTGGTGAATGCGTGACGAGAGCGTTACGAAAAGTGTGATCGGGCGAGGCGAACAGTCGGGCCTTTACGCACGCTTGACTTGGTAGGTAAGCTGGTGAATGCGTGACGAGGGCGTTATGAAAAGTGTGATCGGGCGAGGCGAACGGTCGGGCGAGGCGAACGGAACGTGAGAGGGAGATATATAAGTTAGTGAAGTTGTACTTCAGTCGTGTGGTCTAAAGCATACTCGTTTTTTTTAAGTCAAACTTCTGGGGAGTAAGCTGGTTGGCTTGAGGAGTAAGCTGGTGAATGCATGATGAGAACGAAAAGTGTGATGGGCGAGGCGAACGGAAGTTGAGAGGGAGATATAAGTTAGTGAAGTTTTACTTCAGTCGCGTGGTCTAAATCTAAAGCACACTCGTTTTTTTTTTATTTTATTTATGTATTAAACACAACAGTACGGATTATGTAGGTACCTAATTATTAAAATTATTCCAAATTCGTTGCAAAATTACCATTGATACTGCGAGTATGCAATGCTAAAACTCATTGTAGATTTCAAAGGATACGTCGAATTTGATATCTACCGTACTCAGAGCAGTGTTGCTAACTCGACTATTAAAATAAAGCCAGACAACACCCGACAGGGAGCTAAAAGGAGCTAAAATCTTGAATAGCCGAAGTTGACCAATTAATTAACCAAATTCGTCATCTTGGGTGGGGGTGGGTGGTGGCTTTGCGTTTTTTGGAGCTACGTCTATTTATATTTTTTTTATATGTTGTTGTTAATTTTAATGTGCATACCGCACAAGAGTCCCGACTGCTTCCGTCTGGAGCCAGTGAGACTATGGATCCCCATTTGTTGTGAGGCTGAAGGTTGTGAAGACGGAAAAGATAAAGGTGGGAAAGTACCTGGCTATTTGATTTATTCAACAAACACGGCTAAAGCCATTTCAAGCAACGTTTCAATTCTCAGTGGTGGTCTTACACCAGGGCGATACTGAAAGCATCTATATGTGAAATGGCTTCAAAGATAACTGCCTGGAATCAGTGGGACAGTGACATCTCCATTCTGGGTATTTTGTGAGGAGGGAGTGAAGAGGGACATAAGAAGGGTAAGAGGAAGATTGGGAGGTTCCTGGCTATTCATATCTGATCATCAAACACGGCGAATTCCATTGTGCTAAGTCTTGTAACTGACGACGTCTACTTCTCTGAACTATTGTTCTGGAACAGAAGTTACCTCATCATTTGACATATTTTAGTAATAACAACCTCTTAGTAAGAAATGCAAGACACGTTTATTATATAACATGCATTATTTTTATTATATTACTTGACAAAAAGTTAAATCAGTCACTAAAAATAAATCAAATTCGAACATAGTGGCGTACAAGGCGTGAATATATTATATATGTATATTTATACCCCTTTACTACGAGCGAACACATCAATAAACAAATATAATATTCACATATTGTGTTGAGAGATATTCCCAGAACTTGTTTATACTCGGCAGAGTTACCGCATATTTTCTGATACTCTTGTATCGAATGTTAAAAACGTTGAATGAACGGTTTTATTTTTAGAAATTCAACATTTTTACTGTAACACTAAACGCGGTTGATGCTTATATATAAAATGTGCAAAGAAGCGAAGCTAGCAGTCAACAATGATATGCTGATACGAACCCTGATGTATGGCATTGAGGAACCGGCAGAGGAAGGATGAAGGTAAACTGAATGCCGTAGGAATGAGATCTCTGAGGTAGTGTATGGTAAAATCATATATGGCTGATATAAGCATAAAGAGTGAGATTAAGAAAAGGACGCCTATACAAGAAAGACGTGTAAGGAAAATATAGACAGGAATTTAAATGATAGAAGAAGCCGGGAACTCTCTAGGACAGGGAATGCGAAACTTTGCGTTATAACGTGCCATTTTTCTAAAGAAATGTTTAATGAGGTCATAGACGTGCCATCAAATAATTTTGACTGTATGATTATTGGAAAAATAATAACAATAAATACTTACTCGCTAGTAAGTAAATTAAATACTTACTATAATTATCAACAAAAATAGGAACATTTAGCATTATACGCGTAATTTAAATTAAAGTAAAATTAGTGTGACTTCTGTTGTTGCAGGTTAGATGACAAATAACATATGTTAGGGTTGTAAGATGTTACTTTTAGCGGAATTCATGCTGAACTGGAGTTATCTGTCAAACGGTAAATAATCGAGTTTTTAATGTTATTCATCTCTGAAAATAATGACTTGCAGGCATAGGTTGATGAAAATATTGTTAAAATAGTATGAGCCAGCTTCTTCAAGCAATTAAATGCGTCTGGTAACGCGATGTAGATTGTAGGTACGAAAACAAACGAGTGAGCGCCGCGCTTCTCTCCGCCGAACCGCGTTCCGCACCGTACCCCGCGTATGGCAGCCCGCGCACCGCACCCGAACATTCTGTAGCGTAGGGATCACTCGGGTTCGCTCGTTCACCTACTATACACTTCACACTTTTTTTCGTAGTGCATAATAAATTTTGTGATCCCTGATCAGTGACGTGCCCAAAATATTGTGTCGCGTGCCATTGGTTCGCCATCCCTACTCTAGGAGAACTGACATGACCAAGTGAATCTTTAATTGAGTCGGGCCATATCAAGAGTCAAAATAACAAAGAGATATTTATGAGACGATGTATGAATGTGGATAAATCTAGGAGGTTGTACCGAGACCAAGTGTTTAGCCGCACATCTTAGCCCACTAGTTAGTTTCACAAATTGAACAGCTCTCCATAATTACTTTACCCGGTGTAACCGCCCCTAATTGTTCTGGAAATCTTACCGTAATAGCGTCTTGTTGTGAGATTTCCCCGGCTTAATGTATTTACCGCCCTTGAAATTAAAACGCTTTTACTTACAGATAAAATCTAATTGCGAACATTCCAAAAATAACTCCGAATATTTCTTTATTCTTTATCGTCCGACTCAGAACTGTTGTGTTAACTTATTAGCTGAATTAAATTCAGTTTTTTTATTAAGCACCATGAAGCAATTATCAATTTATTTATTTATTTGTTGGCTCGCCAACAGAATATATCACATATAATTATTACATCAGTTAACAATTTTAATATGGTTACAGTGATAATTCCAATGAGAGGTGAGCACACCATTCATCACAACATTCTTAATTAGTTGTAATTCATAATAATAAATTAAAGTACATACATAAAACAAGAAGAATCAACAATTACAAAATATATTCACACGTGAACATATACATACATTTATACACATTTTATAGGCTTAGGTGAGGAGATCATCAGGGATATGTAAGTATAATTTTCTTTTGAAGGTTTCAATTGAGTTTGAAAATACATCTAAGTCTTCATGTTCGCAATATTTATTGTATAACCGAGTCATTCTCGAGGTTGGTTTGAAGAAACTTGTATTAATACGGTAAGTATCGATCCAAAAGGTTTCAAGGTTTCTCGTGAATTTCGGCCTTATATTAAGATTAATTTGATTAATTAAATATGAATCATTTATTTATTTATTTACGGGCTTACGTCCAATTTAAAACAAAGTATCACGAAGTATAGAAATGAACAATGTAAGGATTCGGATGGTACATGAAAGCAAAGACAAACAGTGAAAATAGAAGAAGAAATAAGTGTCAAGTCACGTCAAGACCTTGCAAAAATTAGGGTGAATATTACATATCTTCATTTGTTTAAAGAGCGACAGAAATCATTTAAGCTAATACCAAAAAAATCAAGGTCTTGACGTGAGTTGACCAGTCTACACATTCTGGACAGTGGTGAGTTATAACCATAGTTAGTCGAGTGCTGATTGAGGAAAAGCAGGTCTTTATTTCTGAGTCTACGAGAAGGTATATTAAATGTGATGAGTTGTAGTAATGTAGGCGAGTCGATTAAACAGTAAATAATTTTGAAGAATCAAATGAGATCAGATTTTATCCGACGGTCTTCTAAAGGAGAAAGTTTAGAGTTTGTTCAATTTCAGCATACGAGTAATTGCCTCGCTCTAATCCTAGCCTCCAAGCAATTCCCTTTAGGAACCGATGTTGAACGGATTCAATATGACGAATATGGACAGCATAAAAAGGAGACCATATAATACAAGCATATTCAAGATGGGGGCGAACCAAGGAGCAGTAAAGAGTTCTTAGGGTATTTATGTTTTTGAAGTCAGAAGTGGTTCTAGCGATAAAACCAAGTAGCTTGAGAGATTTATTAACAATCATATTTATATGTTCCCGGAAAGAAAGCTTGCTATCAAGAGAGACACCAAGATCTTTAATAGATTGAACAGTTGTTAGGCAATTATTATTTAATTTGTATTCGAAAACAATCGGATTTTTAGATCTGTAGGACATAATTTTGCACTTATCGACATTTAGTTCCAAGCAATTAATTTTACACCAGTCATTGAAACAGTCAATATCTGATTGGAAAAGAAGGCAGTCATGGTAGTTTTTGATTATTTTTAGGATCTTATTGTCATCAGCAAAAAGCCAAAAGCGTGTGTGAGAGAAAATACGAATAATGTCATTTATAAACAAGTTGAAGAGAAACGGGGCTAAATGTGCTCCTTGCGGTACGCCGGATGTTACTTCAATAATAATAGACTCAATGTTATTTATTTTAACTCTTTGTTTTCTATTGCTTAAATAAGAATTAAAGAAAGATAGCAATGGGTTTGGTATACCTATAGCATATAGCTTGGCCATGAGGATAGCGTGTTTTACTTTGTCAAAAGCTTTAGAAAAGTCGGTATATAGAACATCTACTTGTGATTTATCTTCAAAGCCATTGACTACGGTGTTGGTGAAGGAGAGTAAGTTTGTAGTGGTCGATTTAGCAGATCTAAAGCCATGCTGTTCCTCAATCAGCACATTTTTGAAAATAGGTGTTATTTTTTTTGTGATTATAGATTCAAAGATTTTAGGAATATGAGATAACATCGATATAGGTCTATAGTTTTCTACGTTCGACTTATTACCCGATTTAAAAATAGGTCGTATATAGGAAACCTTCCAGGAATCCGGAAAAGTGGCAGATGATAGTGATAAGTTATATAATAAACAAATTGGCTTAGATACAACAGATTTACATTCTTTCAATAATATTTCAGGTATACCATCAGGACCAGTGCTTGTTTTGCTGGGAAGATTTTTTAAGTATTTGAAAACATCTACAAGTGTGATTTCGCAATTATTAAGGTCAATAGTATTAGCATATTTAAGTGGAGGGATGGTGCATATGTTATCAGTATAGACAGAGGAGAAATGTTCAGCAAAAAGGTTGGCAATATCGAAATCGTTGGTGGCGTGAGTATCATTAAAAAATAAACTTGAAGGGAGATCAATACGTTTTTGTTTAATAAATTTCCAAAATTGTTTAGGGTTAAGATTTAATTTTGTCTCAGTGAGTTCAATATAAGATTTGTAACACAAGTTAGATTCAATTTTGGATAATTCTCTTAACTGAGAAAATTTTTGATAAAGCGCTAAGTTGTTCGTTAATTTGAATAACTTGTGTGTTTTCTTTTTTTCCATAATCAAATGCTTTAGTTTCATACTGAACCAAATAGGAAATTTAGGCTGGGAATAAGTTCCCCTTGGAACGAACAAATCTATAGCATGAGTTATACATTCGTTGAATTTAAATACAGCATCGTTAATATTGTTGTTTGATAACATACCTGCCCAGTCATATTGGGCAAGGTACCTATTCATGCCAGTATAATCACCTTTGTTAAATTTGTAGTGGAATGTAACTGCTGATTTCAGAGTGTCACTTTTGAAAGGATTAGTGAAGTTAATATCGAGTGGTGGATGATATTTATCTATTGGTAATATTGAGTCAGTAGCTTCACATACACAAACGCTAGGCATATTGGTAAATATTAGATCAAGACAGTAACCTCCACAGTTATTGATCGAGTTTAATTGGTACATATTCAGGAAGGCAAAGAAATTTACTATTATGGAAGCATGAAGGGAAACATTATTAGGAGTTTTCACACCATGACTATCATTAAGCCACTCTATTTTAGGAAGATTATAATCACCACAAATAAGTAAGGTATCGGCCTTTATGGAAACACGCTCAACTGCTTCAGTATGTGACTTATAGATTTCTATTATTGAAGAGGAGGGGGGAATGTATACACAACCAATGACAAGTTTCTTGGAACCAAATAGAACACAAATAAATAATTGTTCAGATACATTATTAGACATTAGTGGCAAGAGTATTTTTTTTAATACATATCATTACCCCACCTCCTCTACACTTGTTAGAAGAGGAAGAGCGGTCACAGCGAAAAATAATGTAGTCATGTAGTCCAAGTTCTGTTGAAGCAATATTGTCTGATAGCATGTTTCAGTAAAACATAAAAAATCATAAGGGCATAAATTTATGGAGCATCTAAAGGAGTTTAGCTTAGTATTGAGACCACGAATATTTTGATAATAGGTGGAAAAGTTAGTATTAATAAGGTGTCGATTCTGATTCAGCCTAAAAAATTGACTCGAGATAATTCGCGTCTCTCAGCGGCTTGGCGGGCAGGACAGTCAGGGGAGCCAGTGTTGTATGTGGACGGTTTTCTGAAGAACTTGCAGGTAGCACATGCTGGTGGCTTTTCAGGAGTCGGGCAAGCATCTCGATTGTGTCCAGGTTTTCCACAGTGAGAACATGTAGGCATGTCTGCGTTACATTTCGACGCCGTATGGCCGTAAAGTTGACAGTGTCCACATTTTAGACTGTCGATCCAATCCCTTACGGTGCGTATTTGCCAGTCCATAGCCAGTTTAGAGAAGCGAATGAGGGAGTGACGAACAGAAGGAGGAACTCTGAAGACATGAGTGCACGATCCGGTACGAGGTCCTACTTTGTGAGAGAACTGCAATTTATCTTTCAATTCATTAATTTGTAGACCGGTTTCTTCGTGTGTTTGCTGGTGGATTGCCAAGATGATGTTCTCGAGGGGCACAACTTGAGGTAGACCATGGATAGCTATCCGAGGAAGTTTATGTGAAGAAACTGCTGCTTTCAGACCAGCATCGGATAGGGTCGGTGCATTGGCTAGTTTTATGGCCTCCGCATCGGTACTTGGATGCACGACTACACCTCCGTTCCTTATTTCTCGTACCCCCGTGATTGTAATTCCCAATGATTTTAAACAGGGAGATCAAATCTGAAATGTGCCTTCTTTTGACGAGTGAGACTTCTCTAAAGTGAGTGAGTCTTTCAACATAGTTATCTAGATTCCGATGTACTCCAGATTTGTAAGCTAGTATTCTTAAGTATTTTTTTTTTTAACACACTCCACTTTATTGCTATGAATTGCATAGTGTGGGGACCAAATCACGGTGCCATACTCTAAGATACTTCTTACATATGAGTAGTACAAGATTCTGAAGCTACTGGGATTCTTGAACGATTTGGTAATTCTAGTGATAAAACCGAGCATTCTATTGGTTTAATTGACAATGTGTTGGTAATGGTTTCTGAACGTCATCTTCGAGTCAAGAATGATTCCCAGATCTCTAATGGAGTCTACTCTTTTCAGGATTTCATCACGGATCGTGTAAGGGTAATCAATTTTATGGACATTGCGCGTGAACGTGGTGATATTACATTTGTTAATATTTAATTCCATGGCATTATCTGTACACCATTGAGACGACGTAAGTAGGTCTTTTTGTAAAGTTTCACAGTCTTGTTGTGAATTTACGGGATGAAAGATTTTTAAATCATCTGCATATAATAGACATTTACAAGAAAGTTGTACCGTGAGCTTCCTCTCCTTCCTTTCTTAAAAAGACCCTCCACACAGCATCCCCAAAGATGACATAGGCCCTGAGGGGAATTATTTTCGTCAGGGCCTCTTGTGTACAGCTAATGTAAAAAAAAGTGTAATGTGATGTTGAATGAGTACCATGAAAGGGAAGTAAAGGACTTGACCTGGAAGGAAGTTTGTACATAAATAAATAAATAAAGGCGAAAGTTTGTATGGATGTATGTATGTTTGTTACTCTTTGGAGGGGGGAGGGGGCGGAGTGGGAACCCCCTAACACCATGCGAGCGAAGCCGCGGGAAAAAGCTAGTAGTTTATATTTTGTCAGATCATAATGCTAGTGACAGACCTAGCTACAAAAGCGTTAGCGTTTTTTAGCTTGGCCTGTTTCAGCATATCGCTCGCCATACATTCCCTACTATCCGCTCACCAAGCGGAAGAACTAGTTTCTTCGATTATAAATATATTTTGTACCGATATGTAATTTATATAACACCACTCTGTTAAATAAATCTAAATACTTACCAGTAAGTTCTTACATTGTACTCACCTGGCGGGGGGGGGGCGGTTTTAGACGCCAAAACATCTCAGCTAAGCATCGATATATATTACAACTATCAGACCCAGGCAAGCATTGCCGTGGCTAACGAAACAAAGCCACGCCATCACCCAACCTTTACAACCAACCATGTGTTAAATCAAATCCAAACCGCCCGCATTACAGCCCGCTGCCCGCTGCCCGCTGCCCGCTATCCAGCCCGCTTCCTTAATTTATATATTTCAACTAATTTACCCAAATCTGAACAAATTATATACCTAAAAACCTTCCTCATGAATCATTCTATCTATTGGTGAAAACCGCTTGAAAATCCGTTGCGTCGTTTAAAAGATCTAACCGCACAGACAGCGGGAGCGACTTCATTTTATACTATGTAAAGAAGATAACAATCTTGGTCTATGCAGTCGTGGCTTCTCCGAAATAAGTGAGACTTTTATCCGTGGCCAGTTCAATCGAATAATGACAAACACGCCTCAAAACTAACGCATCGCCATTGCACATGAATGCACCAGCACGTAGGTGTTTTGCGAGATTTGGTTGCTATGCCATTCCGCGGGAACACCAGTAACACCAGAACAAGAATAATTATTTTGCGCGATTTGGTTGCTATGCCAATGTTTCATATACGACGTGTTTTGCGCCATTGGGTTGCTACGCCATTGCGGGAACACCTGGTGTTTTGCATGATTTGGTCGTTTCGTCATTCGTAGGAGAACCGGCATCATTGTGTTATGATATTTTTAGTCTCACGGTCAAGTTACTATTCCGTTTATCATTTTTATTACTCCATAGTCATCATTGCTTATGTATATCAAAATTGTTATACATTACTATCTAGTTATGGTCGCATATATTATATGCTGTAAGTACTTTTTCAGCGCATGGAATTTTGTGTTCTGCAGCATTCGGTTTCGGTTGTTTGATTGTTCGGTCAGATTTTTTTTTCATCCGTTGTAATAATAATACGTAAATCATATAGCATTTAAAGAATAGACTTAGAACTATACAATTAGAGGTACTATTTATTGCGTAGGAATGTCTCGTCGAAAAGTGTTTCACTATTAGAACGCAATAATCGGTCGGCGTTGACCGGATTTTGTAGTTTCAGGTCGTTCAGCGTTAGTTGGGAACCAAATTGGATTAATTGGACGTACAAAAGTGGAACGTGTCTTGTGTCTTTGTGTCTCATCTTAATATAATAAATAGACAACCACAATACGGGCGTGTAGGTACCTAGCATGGTGGTAAAAAAATCCTCCAAATATTTCATTAACAATGCAACGAATAAAGAAAATTTAAAAAAAAATCAATGATGGAGGACAGGATGAGAATGGCAGACAGAGAACATTAATTTATGGAGGAGGCCAAATCCTTTCCTTGGATGTAGTGCCGTGATGATGATCATGATTTAAATAGCATAATTCCCACTCAACTTAAGGACCCGCAATCTGGATTTGTACCGATTTATTACATATTTCCCTTAGACACACTAAGTTTTAAAACTCTTAAAAAATATATGTCATTCTTGAAGATAATATCTAGACTTTACCCGCGCCGAAACGCAAATTATATAAAATTCCCTCGATAGAAAAAAATCGCAAAGTATGCTCCAAAAATTATTATTAACATGTTTGTTTCAGTTATTTTACAAGTTATATGTATGAATTCACAGTGTTTCGTTAAATGCTGTTTAAGATAATGCCCCCGAGATTTTTGCTTTATTTTAAACTAGTCGTGTTTTATTAAACATTTTCGCAATTTTCGCATCGATTTTGTCGCTGCAAATGTTAGCGCTCTCCTCTAACATTCGTAATTTCTTATCTCTCCGTCTTCTTCTTTTCGGGCCCGGTTGCAGAGCCTTAAGGTTAAACGTCATCTACGTTATAATCTACGCATTCATAGATGGCGCCAATTACACGTTTTGCCTTAAAATATTGAGGTGAGTAAATTGTTTGCGCCCGTACATATTTAATACAAATTTAAATAAATAGTTTCGTCCATAAACAAACCTAAATCTTTCAAGAAAGGCTGGAAAATTCGATTTTGTATCGGTGATCAATCCAACATTAAATTTTTCAGCCTTTCTCGAAAAATTTGGGTTTGTTTGCGGACAAAATTATTTATTTATATTCATATTAAATATGTCCGGGCGCAAACAATTAATTATCCTTATTATTTTAAAGCGTAACCTGCAAAAAGTATTAAAAACCTTACATTATTTTATTGGCGCCATTTGTGAATGCGTATATTGTAATGTACGTGACGTTTAACATTAACCTAACTAAGCCAATACTATTTTACTGTCAATTAGACATGGGCAGATTTATTCCCAGAAGTGAATCGATTCAGTCTGATTCTCCTGGCCTTTTGAATTGATTCCTTCTTTTCATTCCTTATTCAATTAATTCCAAAAAAAAAAAAAAATTATGTACTCTCCAATTCAGAAAACAAAGAAGACATGGAGAGGTTACGAAGCACCGCACTAAGAGGA
Organism: Limnephilus rhombicus; assembly: GCA_929108145.2. NCBI lineage: Eukaryota > Metazoa > Arthropoda > Insecta > Trichoptera > Limnephilidae > Limnephilus > Limnephilus rhombicus. The sequence continues at coordinate 27,734,330 of OV815277.1, read as the reverse complement.
GACCGATAGGCTACGAAGCACCGCACAAAGATGAGACCGATTAGACTAAATCCTATAAATGTAGGTGTTTGCCTTTTTTTACATGAGCTCCACACAGGAGGCCCTACGGAAAATAAATTCCCTCAGGACCTATGTCATCTTTGGGGGTGCTGTGTGGAGGATTTTTTTTAAGGAAAGGAAGGAGAGGAGAGTTATGGGAAGGAAAAGGGTTTAAGGGGTGGGTAGGTATCTGGGGTTTAGTGTGTCCTGGTTATCCACCTCCAAGACCTAGACAAACCACACCCCATGAACCCGGGCACCCCTGCTAAATCACCAAACGTGGCGAACCACTTGGAGTGACCTATGGCAGAGGTGTTGGTTATCCAATAAAGGTTCCCGGGGCGGCGGTACCCATTCCCGCCTCCCAAATTGCCTCTTTTTAATGTCGTTATTTTTCGTTTCATCGAGTTTCAAAACACAACGGTGCTAAAGAAGTTTTCACTACGCAAAGCACTGTTCCTAGGGTGAATATGCCTATTTCAGATACGTTGGCTAAATAAGGAGGTAGCGCAACACGGCATGACACCCTAAAAACAAATAACGAAAATTGCCTATTTCACTTCAAATTAATATTACGAATTATGTCGTTCTGAAAAATTGTGCTACGGGGTTAATGCAATATTAAAATACTACATTTGTTAAAACAAAAAAAAAATTGACAAGAAAAATGTATTTACATTAGAATATCAATAAAATCTTAAAATTAAACAGTGTTTTGTTTCACCCCTAAAGTTTTACCAATTTTATTTTATTTATTAAATTAAAATTATTCCATTTCACGTGATCTAATATAAACAAACATTTTATCATTATTATTAAGCATTATTTTATGACAGCTGACCACAGCCGATTGCCGAAGTTCGGCGTCTCAAAGTAGGTAGGTATTTGTATTCCAATAGCTTTGTCGGAAGTTTTCAATCAACTATGTAATGAAATTGACCAATTTTGTTTTGGGATCTGAGATTGACGCGATCACAGAGACGATGACGTCACAACTGAATTGAGATTTAATTCCTGAATTAGTGAAAAAGACTTCGCGCCCCGGACAAACTTGTTAGCGAGAGACTATAAACCAGAGACTATTTACGCGGGACGGGTTCGATCGGCGCGGCGGGACTATGACTGGATCATATACTGAATAGAAGCAATGTACCTATTAATTCCTGCGTTGTGAAAGAGACAGATTCGAAACTAGTGACTCGGCCGATTCGCTTTCGTATTTCGCTTGGGCTGACCACGATGAAGTTGATACCTACGGGTATTTTACGAATGGCGCGCGGGAAAGGGATACTTTACGTGTTTTGCACTATTATTTAAATATTATTCTATGGGCGCGCCGCTCATAGATTAATATTTAAATATTTACGAATCATTATAATATTTAAATCGTTTACGGTAGGTACACATCATTCATTGAAATAATTTAACATTAAAATAAATGGAAAAAAATTAATGGTGCCGTTAAAAATCGTAGGATGCAAGGCCAAAGATGAGGAATGAAGACTCAATTCCTTTTGAAATTGAGAATCAGATCGAGTGTGTCACAAGATTGAATTTATTCATTCAATTCAGTCATTCAATTTTGCCCACGTCTACTGTCAATAGTTAGAGACCAAGATAATAATTTACGATATTATTTCCGATAAGTACATTATTGTTAGTTATTGTTGATAATTGTGCCAACTGTCGTTGTTATTGCTTAACTACTGTCGTTGTTATTGCTATTAATTTTCATTAGGCCAAGTCATTCGCAAATCGTCTGATAATCTGGAGTTGGGTTCTCGCCATGTTTTGTCATATAAAAAAATCAATTGAAACATTCTGCGTAGTTAAACGACAAAATACAAACGTACCCACAGATATCTGAGTGTCAATTATTTATCAGTTTATCAGTTATCGGATATCGTGATGTATAAATATATTCGCATTACAATTAAATAATTTTCATTTGTTTTTGTAAAGTCGTATGCTGTATTTGGGTTATTTTGGAGAATCATCGACCATAGTTAGTATACCGTTTAGGAGAAATCATCTAGCACTGTTCTATTTTGAAATGTCGACCGTATAAAAAAATCACCAGTCTATATTTTATTTGTGTACATATTATTGGTGGAAGACCACTATTCAGAATCGGATTTTTGCTTGAATTGGCTTTAGCTGTGTTTATTCACAAGATCTGTACCTTCCTCTACCACGTATCTGTCCTTCCTCTCCCCATTACCGTCAGCCTCACAACATACCCCAATTGGGAATGCCATGGTCCTATTCGGTGGGAGTAGTGGTGCTCCTGAGTGGCATTCACATTTATAACCGCTTTAAATTATTTCTTTTTAATATCTCTTCTTTTTTTTACTGCTTACACTTTTGATTCCTTTGCTGAAAGAAACTCTTTCACTCTGTAATGCAATAAATTCACACTACGAATCCGCTCGTATATATTATGACAGTTAATCGGTTAATTTACGAAATATCTATACAACATTGAAGATCTTGAACAATAAACTCAAACAAACAGGCAGGAGCATCATTCTCTGAAAGGAGTCAGGAAGGTGATGCAATAGTGTGTCCCGTAACTTGTAGTTTCCGGTAAGTATTATTGAACTGGATTAGCAACAAAGCTGAGCCAATTAACCACATATCAATTATAGACTCTGTAGATGCCTCAACACACCACAACTCAGGAGACAGGCACTTCCTCGGAAGTCAAGAGTGAGGTGTAATCCTTCGAGGTAAAACGTCTAGACTCTAAAAAAATAAGTCTAGACTCTAAAGGTAACCTGGGTGATCGCTAATATTGTTAATGTGTATGAGAGCTAAATTATTCGTATTATTGACATCTTAATCTGCAATATTCAAACCAACAAATTCACAGAGCTGACTTGGTGCCTTGATTTTTTTTTTTACATGAGTTCCTTACTGTAGTAGTTCCATGCATCTTTGGGGATGCTATGTGGGGAGTTTTTTAAGGAAAGGAAGGAGAGGAGAGTTCTGGGAAGGAAAAGGGTTTAATGGGTGGGTAGGAATCTCGGGTTCAGTGTGTCCTAGTCATCCGCTTCCAAGACCTAGACAAACCTCGCCCCATGAACCCGGGCACCCCTGCTAAATCACCAAACGTAGCGAACCACTTGGGGTTGACCTATGGCAGAGGTGTTGGTTATGTGTTGGCAAGTGTTTCTAAACGTGCAAATATAATGTTATATTAGTTGCATGTCCATTGCATAAATTCATTTTGGTTGGAATGGTGTTGCATCTATCAATGTAGAAAAGGGTATTTTGTCTGCTATATCGAGTCGGCGGGTGGAAATTTATTTTGTTATGATTAAGGTTTTCACGGGTGTAAGATGTAGAACAATTTTCTCGGATTACCCGCGTAACGTAGTCCTTAAAAGGACTTTTTAACTCCTGACGTTTCGGACAGATCACACTGTCCATCTTCAGAGGCCTTAGTCTTACTGGCTTTAGATGGGAGCAGCTGGGACGCTTGTGCGGTTCTCACATAAAAAATAATAAAATGCAATCATTATTTTACTAACGCTTCTCCTTTTTTATTATTTCCTCTGTGTTGAAATGTCAAAATATTATTAATTAATTCATCATAACCACAAAAAAATACAGATTGTGCAATTTACAAGCGGTAGAAGTTAAACCTTTAGAAAATAAAGTAGACAATTTGGAAGGCGGGAATACGTACCGCCGCGCGCGCCGCTCCGGGAAGCTTTATTTGATAACCAACACCTCTGCCATAGGTCACCACAAGTGGTTCGCTACGTTTGGTGATTTAGCAGGGGTGCCTGCGTTTATGGGGTGAGGTTTGTCTAGATCTTGGAGGCGGATGACCAAGACACACTGAACCCAGATTGCTACCCACCCCATAAACCCTTTTCCTTCCCAGAACTCTCCTCTCCTTCCTTTCCGTAAAAAACCTTCCACACAGCATCCCTAAAGATGACATGAGGAAATTATTTTCGTCGGGCCTTCTGTGTGGAGCTCATGTAAAAAAAAGACAAAAGTGGAGAGGCTACGAAGCACTGCACAAGGAGGAGACCATCATACTATCTCATTCTCTCGCAGGCTAAATCATAAAGGTATATGTGTTTGGCTCTTTTTAGTGTCGCTATTTTTCATTTCATTGAGTTTCAAATCACAATGCTAAAGAAGTTATCACTTCAAAAAAAAAACTGATTATTTAGCTGTGTTTTCTAAACAGATAGTTATGAAAATGTCTCGCAGTTTACAAAATTCTTAAAATTCAATCTTTAATATCAGACTGGATGCTATCGTCCGGAGTACACAGAGTCTAAACCGCGAGCAAAACGTGTTGACAATAAGCCGGTAGCCCACGGCACATATTTTTATTCGTACACATAATTAGTCATCGAATTTAAAAAATTAAAATGGTTAATCCTAAGTATACAAAAATATTTTTTTTAATAAAAAAATGATTCAAATAAACCTGCCAGGCTTATATTGCTTTGATCAGAAGTGCAGTACATTCTTTAATGGAGTCGTGATTCTATCGGGTAGAGTGGAGATGGTTGAAACACTTTAACTATGTAACCACTTAAAGACGATGGGGAAATCTTTTTCAATTATCCCCATAGTGTGGACGATTGAAACAGTATGTGGGGACAAATAAAACACTCTAAATATCTTTGGAATAATTGAAGTAATTTTAATCAATGTTAAGCATTTTCTTTATTATAACAGTACTATAAGTACAGTAATATGAGATCATGAATACTCATTAAACTTATAAGTATTTTAAAAACCTTGAACGTAAATGTCTTTGAAATGAAAAAACTTTAAATACATTTTTTTATTATTTGTATTTAAGTGCTCTTAGTTATACTAACTATGAGTATTTGGCATATTCAACATAGTTTTACTGCGATATTATCCTGGAGCAGAATAGAACGGTATTAAAAATAAGTTTTTCGCTTTCATACAAAAGTGCTTGTTTCAACCATCATACTGTTTCAATCATAACAATGTTGAATTTACCTCTGTTTTGAGAGCATTTTTTCTGTGTAAAAGTCAGCAACTTTAAGAAGTCGAAAAATAGAAATTAATTGTTATTCGTTGGTTTCATTCGTATATTCGATTATGTAAAATTTACCCATTTTTCTCCACTTTAACATCGTCTGCCATCGAACGTGCTAGGCTGCCGGTGGACAGACTTGTTTTTTCTCATCTACTAATCGATTCCTATCGTAATAAACCATTACCGTTCGTGTATCTTGTGACGTAATTTTTTCGATAAAAAAACATTCACTCTTCCATGACTGCGCGGAACCCTACGAGGGCGCGCTGGCAAGTCAGTTTTTTTAAGGTTTACTAAACGTCCATTCTCACTACAAAGTAGTTTCATCTGTGTACTTGATGACATAGGGTTTGTTTACCCGAGATCTTGGCCATCAGTCTAAACATCATTTGACGTTTTACAGTTTGAAACATTTAATTTTATACGGTCTATTTATATTTCTTTATCGACATGCATATTATATTACAATGTCTGCATCGTACGACATATCAATATACATAATCGCCAACGTGACCATTGCGTACGTGAGTGAAATGACACTTGCCTTCAGAGCTGTGATGTCATCATTATTATCGGAGCAAACCCTAAACCCGTCGTCGTGGCTCGGTAACCATTAGGAATGGACAAAAAACGGAGACCGCTGCGCATTTCTTACCTTTACGAGCGACAAGAGCAATGGGACGACGGAATGACAGATGACATCACTCCCAATGTTCCAATAGCATGTTATGATAATGAGAAGTAATAAAAAGGAAAGGATGATGTGGGTCTTAACACAAAACCAAAAAATAGTTCATGATGCATTTAATGTACGTTTGGTGATATAAATGATGTTTTATAATTCAGAAAAATGTATTAACATTTTATAATAAAGAAGAACGGCACCCAGTGACCAAGTAGCCATGCGACGTCGGCATGTTTTGTGTGATCCAAAAGCTTTAAATTTCCAATTTAAAATTGTGTTTCAAAATCATTATGAATTTCAAATGAGATGGTGATAAAATATGTGCAATATCAGGCAAGTACAAAGGAGGCAGAGCGCGTGCTAAAAGGACGACTGTATTTAATATATGTGGAAGGCATTTGTATTATTCGGCGTACGTAGTCTACCTACCAGTCTACTGGTCTACGTATGTCTACCTTTACTGTCGCCACTAACGGCTCTTCTCGCTAGCTCTGAAATTACGTAGTATTGCGCAGTATATTATGATTTAACCCCTCAGGCTAATTTGCTCGCTTTTCGGAACAACTTATAAAGGTTTCATAGAAATCGTTGTCTCCCTTACTCCCCGGTTTTTTTACTTACTGTCAGGGATTTTTTTCCTCAGGGCCTCAGGTGTGAAATATGGTCTAAACGGCCGCGGCGTTAGAAAGAGAAAGTATCTCGCTTTAAATTCAAATCTAAAAGCTTACGAGAAAATAATTAAAATGTACATCTTTATTAAACGACAAAAAACTGAGTTGATGATAACTTTTAAAATATATTTGCTTAAGAAAATATGGATGTTTTTTTTTCATTATCAGTAATTTTAGTTAAACAAAACGAAAGGTGAGCTATTTTTGAAACTTTTTTATGTTTACATTTCAAAAATTATAATCGTCATTTTGAATTATAAAATTCGAACGCGTATTTCATCACCTTTCAAAAACAGTGTGTAGTTTTCGGATGCGTTCAGAAATATTTCAGTTATTTGGATTTTATTGCAAAGCGGAAATATTTTGACCTACCTATAAAATAGACCCGAGGTCTGAGGGGTCAATGGAATATTAAAGCTAAAATCGGTGTTCTTCAACCTTTTTGTGTCATGCAAACTTCGACGCATCTAAAAGATCATTGCCGGTGTCCTTGGCTTTCCACGCAGCGCAAAACCGCGAGGATGGAGGAGTCCATCATGGAAATTGAAGTAGGAGACACGGTCTTCAGCAGAGGAACCGTCTTAAGAAGAAGTATTACATAGAACAATATTTCGTTTCTGGTTGTTAAGTTCGGACTCCAAACCTCTTGTGCTTAGCATTCCATCAATGTTCTTTAAATTGGGCAATTATTCTGCTAGGAGTTAATCACCGATCTATCGGCTCTATATCTACATTGTTCCATCGTTGTAGCCCGCAAACTGCCGTCGCGTTCAGCTGTTACGTTTGTCCGATCGGGAAAATTAGGAAAGTTTCATCATCACATTCATGTTTCATCCATCATATTCATGTTTGATCATCATATTCATGTTTCATAATCAACCCTCGGAGCAACGGTTAATGGGTTCCGTGGGGGGTCGCTAGGATCCCGCGGTATTTCCCAGTTAGTCCCAAAACATCAAACTGAGACTTACTAGTGGTGCACACGGTTACGGCACGGCGACGGCGATGGTTCGCGGCATCTTATTTCTTTAAAACAGTAAACAGAGCAGACATACGTACATTGTTTCTACCGTCGTCTTTCTCACTATTTTTTAGTTTGTATGCAGCATAATTATGATAAGGAACGGGTGTTTACTGTCTTTTTTGTGCCCTTGCCGTGCAGTCGCCGTAAGTATACTAAAAGCGCCCATGTTGTGGGACTTTTATGCACAGGGTGTTCGGTTTACGTCGATTCCTTACCCTTACCAATTCAATAGTACTACGGGCTGATTCAAAATCGTACCACATTTTTTTTTTTTTTTTTCTAAAAAGAAAGACAAACATTCCCGGGTTACGAATAACCCAACAATGTTTGAAAATCTCCTACTACCACCACAGAAAGCCGAAAATGTTGCTTGTGTTGTGATGGAGGACTTAGCCAGCCGAGGAATCGAACACGCGACGCTCGGGTGGGACCCAAGCGCTATGCCCACTCAACCACTGACCGGTCACATCTCACCACAATACGTCACAAAATTTCATATCACAAACATTATTTAAACTAAGTTTATTTCCTGTTTTGTGGAATTTATAAAAGCGCCCATTGTCGTTATTCAAGCTGCAGAGTTCCGCAACAAAAAATTGCTCATAAGCAGATCGTGGCATTTTCACTGGCTTGTTTTTTTTGTTTGCTCTCGACTGTGAAAATATTATTTGTTCATCAGTAAAAGGTGGCAACCGTTGTTCAAAGTGCGTCCTACTCGCCGTATTTTACATAATATTTCTTCAATATTGGAAAAGTCAATGTTCTTAAACAGTAAATAAATAAATAAAAAAACATGTGCAGTTCACACGCGGTAGAAGCGAAACCTTCAGTAAGCTAAACTTCGAGAGAATGAGACGAATGCGGAGATCAGGAGTAGGATAATTGTAGGGTTTATTTATTATAATATTGTTACCAAGTTTGAACATTATTTTAGTTTTATTCTACGAAGCACCGCACAAAGAGGACACCGATTAGTCTATTTCATTCTCTCGCAGGCTAAATTCTATAGATGTATGTTTTTGTCTCTTTTTAGTGTCGCTCGTTTCCGTTTCATCGAGTTTTAAATCTCAACGGTGCTAAAGAAGTTTTCACTTAAAAAATCAGATTGTGCAATTCACACACGGTAGAAGTGAAACCTTCAGAAACCTAAAGTAGACAAGATTGGGGAGGCTACGAAGCACCGCACAAAGAGGAGACCGATAGGCTACGAAGCTGATGTTACTATCTCATTCTCCCGCAGGCTAAATCCTAATCCTAATCCTAAATGGATGTATGTGTTTGTCTCTTTTTAGTGTCGCTCGTTTCAGTTTCATCGAGTTTCAAAACGCAACGGTGCTTATAGTAATAACCCAACGCTCAGAACGTTTCAACGGTTAAGGAGTGTTTTTCGCGTACATTATGTAAATTAATTAGAACTGATTGCTGATTGAAGCATGGAAAGCAAAAAAAAACACCACGCTCATTTGGAAGTAGGACGGAACAATAATATATTTAACGAAATGGGACGGTCGCTAATGAGATTTTGAACTCTTAATGAGAGGCTCGTGATTTACAACTAGATCATAGATAAAGAAGAAGTTTTTTATGATACCTATTCAGTGTGATAGCAAATTATTTACTTGCTGTAATTAAACTAATCCAGAAAATAATATATAAATGGATACCGCATCAACATTCGCGAGTTCAACACACATATTTATTCATTTATAATATTAACTAGCAGACCCGGCCACACGTTGCTGTGGCTAACGAAACACAACGCCATTACCCAATCTTTATAAAATCCACACCACCCGCTTGCCAGCTGCCCGCTGCCCGCTGCCCGCTGCCCGCTGCCTGAATTGAATATTTGAATTTATCGGCTTTTCTCTACTAATTAACTCGCCACTAATTATATAAAGTGAAGTTGTTCAAAATGTATGTGCGCGTTAATCTTTTAAACTACGCAACAGATTTTCATGCGGTTTTCACCAATAGATAGAGTGATTGAAGAGGAATGTTTATATGTATAATACATGTAAATTACATTAGAGAAAAACTGAGAAATTTAAAGAAAACATATTTTTGTGCGATTTAAAACGGCTGGCGGGCCGTGCTATAGTCACTTTTGAAATTCGTTCTACGGAAGAAATTGGAAAATAGATGTCCTAGAGTAAGTAGGTATTTGATTTTCCCTTTTCAAATATCCAGTGTTGCATTGTATGATTAGTGGCGAGTTAATTAGTTTTCATGTATAATACATGCTTGTTATAGTAGAGAAAAGCCGAGAAATTCAAATATTCAATTCAGGCAGCGGGCAGCAGGCAGCAGGCAAGCGGGTAGTGTGGATTTTATAAAGGTTGGGTAATGGCGTTGTGTTTCGTTAGCCACAGCAACGTGTGGCCGGGTCTGCTAGTCTTTTATACATATCTTGTCCTGACAATAACGACCACAAAATAAAGAAATAATCAATTTGGTGCAGTCATTCAGAAGTTATACGCGTACATACCTACATTTAGTAATTTTATTTTTATTTTTATGTAGAAGATAGAAGATAGATAGATAGATAGATAGGAGATAAATAATTTAATTTAAACCGACACGTTGAAAATGTTTAATGGTAGGTAAATAATAAGTAAAATATATTTCAAGATGAGAAGACGTCTACATATTACAGTAAATTACGCTTATTTCCAATTATACACTAATATTAAGAATGGTCACTTTTGTGAAGGATGAATGAATGCATTTAAAATCAATTCACGTTCAACACTACATATTATACAGACAACGCAAAATTTTCCATGACGTGCGTGTAAATTTTGTTTAGTGGTCAAGTTCTCCTTGCGTCGCCGTCGTTACACAGTTAAAATTTTCGTTTGAATCAAATAAATGCATTGCACGTAGAGTAGAGCTATAAAAAAGACAGGTTGTTGGTGGGCTACATTAGTTTCGGAAGACGTTTGTGTACAGTTTCTTGAATCTCTTGTTTGAATATGAATTAATTCAGACTTTATTATTTTTTTTTTTCGTTTTAACCCTTTGTCCGTTGTACGGATTAATAAACAAAAAATAAAATAAAATACCAATAACGGAGCACCCATTACCTTTCGAAATCCGTGAAAAATATTCAGTTGATCATCACCAAATGATCGCTGTTTATCAATTGCTTTGAAAGCAAACTCGTTTTTTTTTTAAATCGGATTTAGGTTATAACAAGATGTTCTATTACAGCTTGGCACTTCTTTACTACACTGCTACTGCAATTCCGTATATATTAGCGCACTATTTTTTGTCAAATACGTGTAGAATATTTACTTGTTTAATTTTAAACAGGAACGAATTTCACAGCGTGTTTCTGTGCAGCGGTAGTATTGCATTGCTAGCACTTATTACGTGTCAAAATTGGGTTTCGATTTCAGAGAAGAATAATTCACCGGAAATTAAAAAAGTATAGTATTTTTAAGTACATAAAAATAACTCTACAACTTTCGAATAACTGTGTTAACTATAAAGATGCTAGACTATAACTCAATTAAACTAATATGGGTCCCTTTTAAAATATCGGTAGGTAACCGAAATAAACAGAAAACGATTAAAGAATAATATGTTAGGTTAGGTTAGATTACCCTGATGTATGGCAGTGAGGCATGGAACTGATAGAGGATGCATGAGAGTAGACTGAATGCTGTAGAAATGAGATCCCTGAGGCGAATGTGTGTAAAACCTTATACAATCGTGTGAGAAACGTGGAGATCCCCAAAGAATGCAAGGCTGATGTAAGCGAAATGAGTACACTTAAGAAAGGGACGCTCAGATAGTTTGGACGTGTAGAGCGAATGAACGAGGAAAGGAGTGTAAGGAGAATATATGATGCAAATGTGAATGATAGAAGAAGTCGGGGACGCCCGAGGAAGACATGGAAGACACGACCAAGTGAATCAGATACTTGAGTCATGCCATGTCAAGAGTCAGAGTAATAGAAGAGCATGTATGAGATAATGTATGAATGTAAATGAGGCAAGGAGTGTATGCCAAGACCGAGTTGTTTGGCATTCCGCCCTCTCTGCCTACCCCTGCGAGGAAACGACGTGATGGTTAGTTAGTTACTTATGTATTTTATTTTATTCATTCGTTCACAATGTTCTTTTGTATCACCATTTTGTTTAGTGATGGTAACCGATAAATCATCAATCATTATCAACAAATGACTGAATTTCCCAAATTTTTATTACTGCTTCGCATAATCAAGTCAAAGAAAGGGAATATTTTCACAATGCATTGTTATTGCCATAGAAGCTTGGAGAAAACTCTTAAAATTCCGTCTTTGCATTCAATTGTTCGGGATATTATCCAATGGGATACTCATATTCGAAGGCAAGTCACGTTAGTTATTCTCTGACAGAAGCCTTATATAGATATAGCCTGAATTCGGGGGGTTTCAATTCTGCTTGGTTATGCCTAAATGAGAAATTCCAGATAATTTTTTTCCGTATTTTTACTAACTAAAGAACTTCACACGAAAAAATCTTGGAATGATTTCATTTTATTTCATCAACACTTTATAATATCTACATGTTATTATATGTGGTAATATATAATATTATGAGCCGCAATTTATATAGACTTATCGATGTTTGGATATAAAACTTTCGTTTTCCAAACATTAAAAATGTCGGCTTAACGTCAGCATCATTTCAAAGCTACAAAGCTCAAGATGAATGAAAGTGTTTTTTGTAAGTAGTTTCGTAAGTAATTTTTGCAGTTTACAGAGTCCTTGTAAATCAAAGCTTTTTGTAAAAGAGTTGGTGGGGTGTCAGCGCACGGCTATTTGTATATTTTTATCAACTTTTTGAACTTATAAGACCTTAATTATAAACTTTTATATTTTACACAACTGATAAACAACCATTAACGGATTGAAAAAGATTATTTATTTATTAATTAGACACACCTTAAGAGCGTTTAACCAGCCAGCGGACGAAAATCCACATTTCGTCGAAAGTTGTTCTTCCGATCGTGCTATATCCGATCGGTTACAATGAGAAAGATTAATTATTCTCCGTACCAGCTTTTTTAAATTATAATTCAATATCGAATTTATTTCAATCCAAATTAGCTTTTAAATTTATACCTTCATCCAAAAATGCTGAAAGGCGTGATGATAAAACTATTAAAATAGTGTACTTTTTGTAGTAATTTTTTGATTATAAGTATTTATCATTTTTCAATAATGTCTAAATTTAATAAGAATGTTAAAAAAATCTGAAATATATTAGTTTGTAAGTGCGCAAATAAATACACAAATGGACCAATTTTCGTCAAGAAACACATGTACGTACATATTTTTTAATGATTTTATTGAAACTAAAATTAAAATTCTAATACATAACTTTGCTAGATAATGTATTGATTTATTTTACTGCATGATTACATTATTTGAAATGGGTGTGGTATAATACAAAAACTTTTTTCAAAATTTGACAAATCTGCCAACGACCTATGGAATAACCTTATTATACTAAAAATTTTAAAAAATTCTAAAAATTTATTACATACGAATGCTAGATAAAAGAACAATCTTTTGAAATCCATTTATAATTTTTTGTGGAAAAGAGTCAATACGTCTAAAAACTTTTTTGAAAATGACGTATTTCAGGCTTTCTCTGGTAATGCCCTCTTACGTTCTATTTTATAAGTTGAGCATCACAGTTATTTTAAATTACTTCAAAACTAAAACAATAAAGAAAATATAATACGATGGAAAAAATGTAACAATAAAAGCATATTATAATAAAATAAAATACATCGGTAAAAATGATAAGAAGTCTCACATAAATCTCTACATATTATAAATTAAAGTCCTCCGCCGCGTCTGTCTGTCTGTCCGCGATAAACTCAAAAACTACTGAATAGTGGTAAAACCTACCTTTTTGGGCTATCAAACCCTTAATTTAAATATACCTATCTGAGAGAATTATACTTGTATTGCCTATGATATGTCTCACACTTTTCATACTGAATTAAAATTACTTGATTCTTTACACATCAATCTCTTGACGAATCACATTTAGGAAGATCAAATCCTTGTACTACTGTACCGCCCATCATTAAATTTTAACTTACCTTTTTGGGCTATCAAACCCTTAATTTAAATATATCTATCTGAGAGAATTATACTTGTATTGGCTGTGATATGTCTCACACTTTTCATACTGAATTAAAATTACTTGAATCTTTACACATCAATCTCTTGACGAATCACATTTAGGAAGATCAAATCCTTGTACTACTGTACCGCCCATCATTAAGCTTTTACTTTCCAAAATTCACTCATTAAGAATATATTATATATTAATATTAAAATATTTTTCTTTTTTTATAACACGTGTTCACAATTATGTCCTCTGCGTGCTAACTCTATCTAAATTTCTTTAAATAGACAATAAACGGTGTTAATTTCCTTAACTCCCAGGTAAGTATGGTCCTGCATTCATTCATTTTTAGGCAGCATCGCGTTCATTGGTCAAAACATTGTACATATATTTTTGTATCGGTGATCAATGAACCGGTGGATGCAATTTTTAGCCATAAGTTGTTTTTAATTGTTTGTCTAGCTTGTTGTTGACTAGATCTGAGAAATATATTTTAAGTTTGTACAGCGCCCTTGAGGTGATTTTTCACAAAACGGCACAAGTGACACAAACACAAGAAATACTTAACCCTACGAACAAAATAAGAGATAAATGGAATTCTTTATAGGAGGCCTTCACCTTCGTCTGAAAGAGAGGTTCTTGCTTATGAATAATATTAGATATTACTTTACCTTATATTACTTTTTTCGTAAATAGCATTAATTATGTTTTTTCTTATTTTATATAGATCTGTAAAATACCTACTTGCAAAAAATAAAAGGCTTTTTATTTATTTATTATCAGTTGTATAAATTTAAAACATTAAGGGGGTAAGACCATGTTTATTTGTATTGCAACGTCGATATTGAATAAATTAATACACCTATGAAAATATATACCTAAGATTGTCGCGCATTGATGATATTACTTAAACTTGCTGTTTTAAACCCCCTTATCACAAATGGTGGATTTGGGCTACTGGCATCTTTGAATGCTCTTTTCTCAAACTTCCGTTTCGAAAACTCAATCACGGTCCGCCCCCTTCCCCTTACCTGCCATCTCCACCCACTTCCTCGCTTTGTGAGGGATGAGCTTTTAAAATGCCTTTCGGACTGTCTTGATTTGAACTCTAAATCCTTACAATGGGGAATTGAGTCACTTCATTACGAATCTCCTTAGCAAATTCGATTTGAGATTTTTACTGAAAATAATGGTTAGTAATCTAAAATCTAAAAGAAACTATAAATCGTAAAGCAAATCGAAAGACACCTTTGCTACCCAGAGCTGAAATACATATTTCCAAAAGATTTTGGAACTGGAACGTTTGGCATTTCAGATTGTAAATAAAAAATAAAAAATAAAATTTTAAAAATCTGTAAATTTGTTTGCGTGTTTCGTCACCAGTTCAAGGTGGTTCCCGTTTTGGATACTACCTTTTATCCTAGAGTTCGCATGAGCTTAGATCTTAGTAAGTTAGAAGTAGTTAAGGGCCCGCAACCCGAATTTCTACCGATTTCTTACATATCTCCCTTAAACACGTTAAGTTTTAAAGCTCTTATATATGTTATTCCTGAAGATAATATCTAGACATTGCCCACGCCGAAACGAAAATTATATAAAATTCCCTCGATAGAAAAAATGGCAAATTATGATCCTAAAATTATGATAAACACGTTTGTTTCAGTTATTTTACAAGTTATATGTGTGAAAAAATTCACAGTGTTTCTTTAAATGCTGTTTAAGACAATGCCCGCGAGATTTTGGCTCTATTTTAAACGAGTCGTGTTTTATTAAACATTTTCGCAATTTTCGCATCGATTTTGTCGCTGTAAATGTTAGCGCTCTCCTCTAACATTCGTAATTTCGTATCTCTCCATCTTCTTCTTTTCGGGCCCGGTTGTGGAGCTTTAAATGAAATAATTAATGTGGGCGGCTTTTGCTTCGGCTTCGCCCAGTTTGAGTGTGGTGACCATTTTATAAATCCGATAGGAACTGGTTCCAAAAATAGCCGGTTCCTCGGATCCACTGTGATCCAGTGACAGATAGTCACCGGGCAAAGTAACCGCAACAGGCAATGATGTCGTATGTATTATATAGCCGCGGGGAACTATTTTTCACTACAGCCAGTTACAAAAATAATCATATTACCGTCAATCTCTCCATATCCGGAGAGATACTCAAAATACAAATAACAAACTTCAAGTACGAATATGGTTTTGCGTACTGCGCGGCATCAGAGTTGCATTTCTTAAATTTCAACCGTACACTCTCTGGTATATTAATACTGTTCGATTATGGTACCTACCTGCCTGAAGAGTTTTAAAGAAGAATTGTCATTATATTTTTAGACAAAGTATATTATTCATTATTTTGAATACAAAAACGTTACATAAAATACGCAGTTTATAATTAATTAGGTACCTACTTACAAAACTTATTATTTCATCTTAGCATTTATAATGAACTCTTATCTAGTACTGTCAGCGAAGTTGTTCATTATTATTTATATTGTCGAATACAGTATAGGTATACAGTATTGTGAAAATTAATGGAATTAATTTTTATGGTAAAACCATTTATTTCTTGTAAAATAATATTTTTACATATTCAACAACCGTTAAGCAAATTAATAGGATATATCTCCCCTTATGGCTTCAATAACTACATTCACTCGTTTTGGCATGGACTCAGTCAGTAGGTACTTTGGCAGTTTTTGACAATTTTCAGCGATCCTCACATCCCAAAATCAAACCTGAAAGAGCGTTTCTGCCATCTTTGTTCTTATTGTGCAGTCGATTTTTTTTTGTTTTTGAATATTAGTAAGAAAATATTTAAAAAAAATACAATTTACAGCTACAGTTACATTTTTACAAATACAATTTAAGAAAAAAAAGATAACTATACAAAAATACATTTTAAGAAAACAGATAACTATGTGACTAAGATAATATTGGTAAGTGTGTTACAAATCAAATAATATTTTTTGCATCTCTAGCTTTGCAAATGGCCCATAAATTCTCAATAGGGTTCATATCTGGTGTATTCTAATATATTTGACTTTGTATATATGACAATATTGATACGCTAGCGTCTGTACAATTGATGTTTAAGAACCCGACTTCAAGTACATCTCTGGAGTCGCGCCTTATGCAAAACCATCTCAATACGTGAAGTTTGTTACAAAACTCCTAGCAGCAGAAACTCGCGGAGCGGGTTTTTAACTGCTAGTTACTAATTATCATTTACAAGCTGAAGTGCCCAGCGTTACCCGCGCTTTTTCGAAAGTTTTTCGAAATCAGATGTAGATAGAAGAGTGGAAGATACTCTCAGTATCGCCCTGGTATAAAACCACCATTCAGATTTTAAACGTTGCTTGAAATGGCTTTGTCGTTTTCGTTATTTGTTTTTGGGGTGTTATGCCGTGTTGCGCCACACAACACGCATTTCACAACACGCTTGCTCTCATACACATTCACACAGACATTAAAATTATGAAATAACACAAATCAATCAAATAAAGTTTATTTTCGCTCGCCGGGAATTGAACCTGCGACCTCCGGTAAGGTAATTGTATACATATATATGTAAATACGATACCTATAATTTATAAATAGTCTGAGTTACTGTATCTTCTTGGTGCACAATACTCATTAAAAAATGCCTGATTTGAATGTCACAAATAAACATTGTGAAAACATCAGTCACTTTGCCATCCATTGAATTAACTGAATATTTTTCACGGATTTCGAAAGGGTAATGGGTGCTCCGTTATTGGTATTTTATTTTATTTTTTGTTCATTAATCCGTACAACGGACAAAGGGTTAAAACGAAAAAAAAAAGAAATAGTAAAGTCTGAATTAATTCAAATTCAATCAAGAGATTCAAGAAACTGTACACAAACGTCTTCCGAAACTAATGTAGCCCACCAACAACCGGTCTTTTTTTATAGCTCTACTCTACGTGCAATGCATTTATTTGATTCAAACCACGGACATATGAGTCATTTGGATGTCTATGATTCAAACGAAAATTTTAACTGTGTAACGACGGCGACGCAAGGAGAACTTGACCACTAAACAAAATTCACACGCACGTCATGGAAAATTTTGCGTTGTCTGTATAATATGTAGTGTTGAACGTGAATTGATTTTAAATGCATTCATTCATCCTTCACAAAAGTGACCATTCTTAATATTAGTGTATAATTGGAAATAAGCGTAATTTACTGTAATATGTAGACGTCTTCTCATCTTGAAATATATTTTACTTATTACTTACGCACAAAAAAATAAAATTAACCTGAGGATTGAACCTTCCTACCCAGTGATCGGAATCAACCCCGCTACTAAGGGGGCCAAATCCCGAGGCGATAAGACCGACGTTTATTTCGTATAATAAGTGTTGTAATCTCATCGAATTTTAGAGAAATGCTTGTATGTCCTCGTGTATGCGGGATTATCACCAAAAGTTGATAAAAAGCATTGTTATTGAAAACAATTCTATCTACCTGGTTTCAGCTCGGTCGAATGTCGGGAAATGTATTGATTTCAACATCCAAGATTTCACTTCTTTCAAACATTAATTCAATAAAGAAAAAAGTGAAATTCAAATAGATGGATTTAAAAATGGTAGAACCTGCATACACGCTGCCATGGGCAGCTTAACATGATTCCTTTTTTATGTTATTGTTAACATTCTTATAACGTCAATTTTTTAAAATAAATAAAATAATGAATTAAATCTAAAATAAAAAAATAAAAAAAACAATTATTATGGTCGACCAAACACAAGATTATAAATAATCTAAGACTATGAATTGGGCGACACTGGACATTTTTTGTAATTATCACAATAATAAAATCAGTGACGTACAAAATAGAAGACATTTGTGGTTTTTTCACGCCTCAGGACTCTCAGGAGGCACCACAAGAAGAAGTGTATATCGCAAAACAAACAAAAACTAAAGGGTCCTTCCTGTGTGTGTTACAAATTCAACAAATATGGCTGGTTTTCTTATAATTACAAACGTGGGGACGATTGTGAGTTCCGTATTACCTACATTTAAGTTAACACGTGAAATAAATCAAAACAAAAGTAAGTACCTGTTAACTCTGAAAATATAACCCCTATGTCGTTCATTATATATTTTGACAATAAATCTTCAAAGAGAAAACCCTTTATTTAAACAAAATTTTCAAAGTTATAAAGATGAAGTGTGGCTCGGGTTAATTTGAGGGCCTAATAGCACAAGCGCAGCAACATCGATAATAATTAAATAGAGTCAATTTGACAAAGAAATCTGACGATATTAGTTATCGATGTATATCTCGCCCGGGCGCGCCGCTTAATATACTCGTATCTACCTATCGATCATTTTACCAATGTCGGAAAAGAATTGTCCTACTCGTATGATGCCAATGCTGACACGTTAGAAACCTGAAGAAACTAATCAAATTCAATTGCATAACTAATGAAGCAGATAAATCAGATGAGATTCTTACTAGGATTGTACTGTATCGTAGGACTAGTTCGAACCAGTTTGAACCGCTATCGAGCACACAAACGAATTCAAACGTGCGATGTGTAAGTAGGTACCTACACACTTATTATAGGTCATTAATTTACATTAGTCGTTACTGATATACCCGTAATATACTGAAATACTGTTCAAACTCATTTCCCCAACGTTCGAATGTGTCCCTATTCATTAAAAAACAGCAAATAATTTCTATTTCTGTGCGTATAAAAAAATTCAAAAAATTATTCCAATATTTTTCGGCCAAAAGTTGTTTCCCACACTGAGTCACGATTTTGATACCGTGGCATGAATGGTTCCCCAATACTGTTCCTGATAATCTAAAAAGTGAAATAGACATTATTTTCAAGGTTGCGGATACACGGGCCCTAAGTGGCCTGTGTTTTCAGCTCCGAATCCAATTCTGTCCGACGAAAAAGTTGAATTTGCATATCATTTGCATGATTAAATGGTCATCATTTGTGCGCGTGGATCTTTACCGGTAACTGCAGACAGAATAATTTATTATTATTTGTGTTGCTCTGCGCTGTTTCAGTCTTCGAAGGCATTCTTCTTTCGTATGCTGGGGGGTCAGAGGGGGACATCTAGGTCTGCGAGCCAGTCTAGGGCCTCAGGCGTTGCCCTGTGGACCTCATCAATCCCGCCGGGGAATGAATGGAGCGGGCATTCGTTGACCACATGTTCGGTGGTCTGCACCGCACCGCATTCACACGTCGCCGACTCTTTAAGGCCCCATCTATGCATCATATGAGCACAACGGCTATGGGAGCACCTTATCCTATTGATGGCAGTCCAGAGTTTGCGAGGCAATGAGAACCCAGGCTGTCTCTCAGTGGGGTCTTGCACGAGATGGGCGTTTTTGACGTTGGCTGATTGCCACTCAAGCTTCCACCTATCTTCTGGGGTTAGAGGTGTTCGAAGGAGTCTTTCTCCTTCCGTCCAGAAGGGTTTTCGAGACTTTAAGCGGCATGCCGGGTGAGAAACGACATCATCGTGCAAGGGTATTTCGCTTTTTTGCAGCGCCTTCTTGTATTCCCTCAGTGTTGGCAGGCATTATCAAGCTGCGATAGAGCCACGTGTGCTATAATATTCATTAAGCATACAGTCGATATATGTACGATATACAACTACTAATACGTATATTATTAATATTGATGACCTCAAACCTGTCGCAAGTTCTGAATTTAATGGCTTCAACTAAGTTACAGACTACCATAAAACGGGTATTTGCCTAGTGTTGTAGTCGAAGATGAATCCATGTAAAAAAACTTTGTATTCTTTGTATCCTGAAGAAAAAACCTTTGGTTTAGAAATATATTGATACATTTTTATTTAAAATGGTAGTGTAAGCAAAGTACGTTAATTTCATCTAATTTTTTATAGCCCTTTGGTAGATATTAAACTGAATGAATCATTGCTTTTGAGTTAATGATATCTGAGCAATACAAACTAATTAACTTGACGCATTCGACACTAAATACGTATTAATGCAATTAAAATTTTAAAAGTGTGTTACATGGTTACGGATTTCGGAAATGAAACTCGTTTTGGACGCAGATTTTTTAATCACAATAACTAAATTAGACTTTCATCAAAAATTTAACAGTATAAAACGACAAAAAGTCAAGTATTTATTAATTTTATCTAGACTTGTTACATTTGTTTACATTTTAACATTTGTTTACGTGTTAACAGCTTTCGCGATGAATTTTAATAAATAAATATTACAGTAGTAATTTAAGTTAGAAACGTCGTGGAAACAAATATTTAGCTCCTACTTTGCAGTAAAGTTGTCACTCGGAAAAGCACGGGTGTTGCAAAAAATACTTTTTTTCTACATACCATCCGTTCAATAATACCCAAGTTTAAACTCACGCCAGGAAAAGTTAAAACTAACTACGTTCAAGACACTGATAGTGCAACTTCTACGATTGCACCAAAATGGTGTAGTGGATTCAGTAAGAGAAAAAGTAAAAAGAGATTAATTTGTTTATTTCGTGGTTTCTTTTGTTGACCGTGTAATATGGGTGTCTTTTTTATTAGGTGCCATGCATTTTACTCCTTCGTTTCATAAGTAGTACATCAACGAAGGACCAAGTTTAAAGCTTTAGGTTTGAGACCGTGATAATATGGTGGAAAGCCTTGACATTTGAGAAAAGTTTCACACCTTTTATAAAATGTTTATAAAAACTCTAAATGCGTGCAGAGGAAATATTGCATCTAAAATGAATTGGATAACGATAATTAACTTTAAAATCAATGTCATGAAGCTAAGACCCATTAAAATTTAAAAAAAAATAAAATAAGAAAAACTAACTTTGTACTACAACACATAAATACTTGTCACGCTTAATCATAAACACGTAAGCACCTCAGCACAGGTTCTCCTAGTGAGGTGTTCACGCAACATACAACATTTCCCACACAGTTTCACCTTCTCAAACCTATCTTACACCCAACTTAATAAAATTGCAAGATGTAAAAATGTTTTCAAAATAAATTATGTAAAAATGTAAATAATTAGGTAAATACTGTAATAGATAGAAATAAATTTAATTTAAATTTAAGAAGTTAAGAGGAACACTTGTTCGTCCCGTTTCGGCCTGTTTCATACAAATCTTAATTTTAAATTCGAGATCAAAATACTCAACCAAACTGAAAAATAAGTTTTGTAATCAAAAGGTGGGTATATCAAATATCTAATACGGATATGAGCTGCTTTATTTATTTTTCTCATTAAAAGATATAGGATATTAGAGATTTTAATGTTTCATGATGTTAGAGGCAACTTGGGTCAATATTTGTGAGTAAATTAAAAACAATTGAAAAAATAATTTTACTATATTTATTTTATAAATATTATGAAATATAAACTAAAAAAACAGTAGATAAAATAGATATTTATTCTAACATCTTTATTACGAGTAACCTAACATCTTCCCGCACGGCGGCATAACTACATAATTGCCAGGAAGTTGAAAGGATACTGACCTATAATTGCAGTACTGTATAGGGCCCGCAGATACTTTAATAGTTTATACCTGTTAACCCTGTATAAATCGCAAGTGTTCCTTACGATTGAATTTGGCAGCCACCTCTGTTCTGGAGCCCAAAAAACCTGAAGAAACCCTTGATTCTGTGCAGAAACCGGCGCGCGGTGCATTTGATAGATTCTCATATCTTAACAAACGGATTACAATCTTTAGAGCACAGGCGGGAATACTATCCTTGTTCTACCGGTATTTCAATGAAAGATTATCCGTGGAACTAGCGTCGTGAATCCCTCGGCACCGGCGCAGAGTAGTGAAACACGCCAAATACGCGCCCAACATATGTACACAGTTGACATTTGTCACATGAGAACGGGAAGTTTCTATGACTCTTGAGTACAAAAGTTCGCGGCCTCTTGCCGTCTCTGCAAGACCCATGTTCACTCCTTCCCATCCTCAAAAAGACCTTCCACACAGCATCTTCAAAGATTACATAGGCCCTGAGGGAAATTATTTTCCCCCTCTGTGGAGTTAATGTTAAAAAAGTTAATAATATAAAAGTAGGATAACTATGAATAAAATATGATCCATAAATTTATAACACACGCATATTATAATACTATAAGTTAAGCCAAAAAACAAGTAGAAAAACACATTTTTCTCCAATTTTGCAAAAAGTTTTTCATGAATCCAAACCCTTTAAGACTATTAGTATAAGAAAACAGCCATCTTAAATTAAGGGAAAAATGCGTTACTGCCTACTTCAAATGTGTTTATGTTTTGTTTTTTTTAAGTTGCAGTAGCTTGATTAAAAAATATGTCTAATAGAAAGGAAAAAAACTAGTGGTGAGTCTGTAAAACAACTGTAAAATGCCTTTAAGGGTTAAGTTAAACATTTTATGTGGTTAGTAAGTTCACAAGAGTCCCAACTGTTCAGGGCTAGCGGGATGGCATTCCAAATTATGAGGAGCGTTGTGACGCTAAGGCAAGGGCGGATACAGGATTTTTTTCTGGGCGGTCGGGCAAAAAAATCTACAATTACTGTTAGAATTTTTTTCTGGGGGGGGCACAAGGGGTGGACGGGCAAAAAAATCAACAATTAGTGTTAGGATTTTATTCTGGGGGGGGGGGGGCACAAGGGGCGTACGCGCAAAAAAATCAACAATTAAAGTGTTAGGATTTTTTTCTGGGCGGGCACAAGGGGCGGACGGGCAAAAAATCAACAATTAGTGTTAGGATTTTATTCTGGGGGGGGGGGGGGGGCACAAGGGGCGTACGCGCAAAAAAATCAACAATTAAAGTGTTAGGATTTTTTTCTGGGCGGGCACAAGGGGCGGACGGGCAAAAAATCAACAACTACTGTTAGGATTTTTTCTAGGGGGGCACAAGGGGCGGACGGGCAAAAAAATCAAGCAAGTATCATACTTCAAGTTTATTTCTACAAGTTCAAGTATGTATAGGAAGGTTTATGAAAGTGTCAAAAAAATAGAAAAATTAAATGTTTAACAAAGAAAGTTTTCTCTACTGTGATGGAATCTCCCCAGTACACAAAAATACCCCCCCCCCCTAAATCCGCCCCTGCGCTAAGGGAAATGGAAAAACTATTTTAGAGGTGCCCTGCCCATTCAAAACGGATTACCGAACAAATCTAAAACCATTTCAAACAGAAGTTTCGATTTCAGAAGTAAAATAATTCAGAATTACCTGAGTACCTAAATGCTTCGTGATAAAATTTATTTAATTCGAAATACTCAGATACATGAGGCTTATTGTAGTTATTTCTCTATGCTAACAGTCAGAAACGTTTATCACTTGCAGTTTACAAAACAATCAATTATTGTTTAATTTCAATTTTCTGGCCAATTGCAGTTTGCGGGCACGCGATAATGTGCATTGGAAAATTGTTGATTTTCTGAATGCCGATGGAATTTAGTAATCCTCGATTTATGATTGCATCGCCTTTTATTTCGTATTTGATCAATAAAGGCTTCCCGCTAATTACGGGGACGCGAAAATTTATATTTTTTCCCAAAAAATTATTTCATAACAATCTAATATTATTAGGTACTACCGAGTTCTCAGTTCTCAGCATGCGTTGCTATGCCAATTAATAGAAATTGTTTCTCCCTGCGTGTCCTTTCCCATTCATCTCGTTCCCCTTCCGCCTCCCCTTCCTCTCCCGCGTCCTCCTCCCCTCACGCGTTCCCACTCCGCCTTCCCTCTCCCCACCCTCTCCCCACTCCCGCTTCCCCCCTCCTGCATTCCATATATTCAGTCCCGGTACATTCAGTTTTCAAACAGCTCGCGTGCCACATATTCCATTTTTTTATACAAATTTCATAATGCCAGAGCTCACCAGTATATATAGAAACCATCGCGGGCATCCACACATTAAATCCCCAAAGTTTCATCGCAATCGGATGAATCTTTAGCAACGTATAATTTCATGATGCCAGAACTTGCTTTTATTCATGGAAACAATCGCGGGCATTCGCACATCAAATCCCCAAAGTTTCATCGCAATAGAGTGAATGGTTCAGCAACGCATAGACATCTCATATACATACTCATATATAAGCATACTTTGATTTTTATATACCTATACATATAGATGAGAATTACAAATTTTAGATTTTAATCTGAAGCCTCAATTACAAAAAATACCGCGTTTTTGCTAGGGTTTACAATCCTGCAATCACGCGAGATTTTAGCAATACGTGATTCCGTTTATGTACAGAATTTTCTTGTGTGGGATTCGCAGGATTATGGGATTGAAAAAAATACTGAATTTTAACCAAAAACTTGCTGAACCAAGGAGGAAACTTCAATTGATTTTGAAGAAAGAGATGTCTTTTTTTGAGAAGGAAGGTATCAGAAAGTACCCCCAATTAAGATACCTACAATTAGTATGGACAGAGAAAGCTTTTTCTGCTGCAGGGCTTATGTTCTAGTCGATGTTATCGTATATTATTTTTTTACCTGCCTAACATGCTTTTCAATGTATTTAATATAATTTGGGAGGCGGGTTTGGCTACCGCCGCACTGGGAACCATTTATTGGGTAACCTTGTGCTTTTGGCGACTTAGGGGTGTCTGGGTTCATGGTTTCGTCTATATCTTGACGGCGGATACATTTGCCCACCTGCTGTGTGGCGGGCCGGCTCAGGAGAGAATGGTTGAGATAGAACCTTTGCTCTCCAGCCGAACCCCCTCAACCCTGTGCCTTACACCGCAATGGGAGAGCTGGATTCATACGTCCCCAGATACGAACCCCAGATTCCCACCCAACCCTCATACCTTTTTCGTTCCCAAAACTTCCTCTCCTTCTTTTTCATAAAAATACCATCCACACAGCATCCCCGAAGGTGACATAGGCCCATGAGGGATTTTATTTCCCAGAGCCTTCCATGTGAAGCCAATGTAAAAACTATATTTTTTATATAGATACATATATGACCGGTCAGTGGTTGAGTGGGCGTCGCGCTTGGGTCGCACCCGGGCGTCACGTGTTTGATTCCTCCGCTGGCTAAGTCCTCCATCACAACACAAACAATATTTTCGGCTTTCTGTGGTGGTAGAGAAAATTTATAAAACAAAACAAAACAATAACCCAACAATTCGTAACCCGTGAATGTTTGTCTCTCTTAAAAATAAAAATAAAAATATATGTATTTTTAAAAACTCATATAATTTTCTTTTGGCAATAAATTAATAACCAAAGAAAAAAATACATATGAAAAAAACCTTTCTCATCGTGCTTCATAAAATAATTATTCGCTCGTTGAAGAATAATCATTACTTAAAAAAAAGTTTTAAACGAAAAGATACACTTATAAAAACACAACAATAGAAACAAAAAAAACGTACTTGTTCGAGAAGTTATTTCAGCAACCCGGGACTTACCTGAAAAAAAACAATTAAAAATAATTACAACTCAGGTTTTAAAAATTCTCGTGCTCATTAAGTATTGCTTATGTTATATTTATTTTTTAAATTAACTTTAAAAATTGCCAATTTTCTAAGACCACAACACTAAATAATAATGATCATAAATACTTGCGGTAACTACAACTTGAATAAACTCTAAAATGTGATTAATTTTTAACGAAATTTAAATCTTAATTGTGTGATTTGAACAATTCCCCTAAACACTGATTCTCGGCCAGTTTTACCTTTTGTTTATCAAAACATGATCAGCAGACAAACATTAAGAACATATAATAAAGAAGAACACAAGTTATGATGATGTGGTGCTCAATAAATGTGATGAATTTAACAATACCACAACTTAAGATGGTATCTCATTGACGTAGTAGGTATATAGATCGAAATTAAATCTTGATAAATTAAATCGCATATATGTTTTCTCGTGACAACTATTTTCAACCACCAGAACACATGGATAAAATAAAGTTTTCATTTCAGGCTTAATACTACGCATCATCAGTAAAAGTTTTCACTTCACTAAGTAATAAGGCTCTCAGGCTAAAATAAGGTTTCGGGTCTGTTCAACGTATGGGGGGTAGTTTTTTGGTTTCCCTGGGGGGTAGTTGAGGCTTCAGACGCCTGGCGGTCCGGGGATTGTACTTTGTTTAGGTATATATTGCCTTTAACCCTTCGTCCAAGGGCCAAACCTTGAGCTAATAATGGCAATAGACTATTAATAAAACCATTGATCCGATATAAACTGGATCTGTTCACTGTGTGCTTTACTTTGTTGTTTCAACTGTAGAGGATCGTTTCAACGATGAAAACGTGGAAGCAATGACTAGGAACAAGAGAGTATGTTGTAAAATGTGTGAATATGCTTAGAGGAGTAGCAGAACTTTATCAGAAATGTATTTTACACAGAATCCCTGTAACACTTCATAAAAAGACGTAATTGGGGTGGCTTCCTAACAAGAATGTAAAACCAATGTAAAATATTCAGTAAACGATGTAAAATATTGAGTGCAATTTCAGAGGGAAGACGCCCACAGAGCCTCCAGGAAAACAAAAAAGGATATGTAAGAGGCTGGATGAGAACTATATGGAATTTCAGTGGATGGAGGCCGCTGAAGTAACCCGGGACAAGGATGTCAGGCGTATTATCAAGAGATGAGTTCCTGACCCGAGTAGGACAAGGGGAAATATATGAAATGCTTTGCCATAAATTTAATTTATTTAACCAAATTACCAACTAATTAATTAACCGGGATAGGCAGAGGGGAATGTATGCAAACAACTCATTGGCATACTTGGCTTCTATTATTCTGACTCTTGACACGACCTGACTCAATCTGATTCACTTGAACGAGCCACGTCTTCCTCGGGCGTCCCCGACTTCCTCTACCAGTCACATTCCCTGCTTTGAATATTTTATGCATTATATTATATTGTTTTTTCGTCTTTTGTTTCCATCATTTTGTTTCCTTTGGTTCAATAAAATGAACTAATTTATTTGTGTTTTTGTTTCAGGTATTTTTTGGTGTTTCCTTGCACAATTTCTCAATAATGAGTAAGTTTTCATATTTTTCTCTCATCAAACAGTAATATACACATTTCTTCCTTTATTCGTTCTACTTGTCCAAAACCAACTTAATGTATGTAAATAAATAATGTAAGTAATAAGTAAATATTTCAGGTTGGTTTTGTTAAAAAATATATTTTATCGAAAAATTAATAACTACAGAAAAATGTTATTTTTCTTTTACAGTATATATTTTCAGTGTTTTTGCTATAAAATCATTGCTTCTTGTGACATGCCCTTTGTTGATATGTATTCCATGTAGTGAGCCCCCATTTCTATAAGATTTAGGATAATTTTGTTACAAGTTTGCGCGTAACACACGTCTTAGAATCGTAGGGCGGAGAATAGGTTCAAGTTATTATGCTTTTGGGCCCTTGAAGACGCAGTTGGCTCTAATATTACTAAACCCTTAACAGAAACTTATACGTATTCAATGAATATATATATGCCCTCCGCAGACGTCATTAGGCCGTTAAGGTGTACATTTCGATGAAAAAATGTTTGGGGGCCTCAAATAAGTTTTGTGGTTATTTTGGTGTATTTTATGAACTAGTTCACATCGTCATTTTATTTATTTATTTTATTTATTAACTTTCAATGCCCTCATGGGCTTTACATGACAAGTTTCTTATACAGAGACACTTTTAAATAAAAAAAGATAAACTATAAAAATATAACTAGTAAACATCATATGAAAGGTAGGTATACAGATAAATGTGAGTAAAGATAATGCATTCCAATAAAAGAAAAAGTTTCTAAGTTAAAATGACATAGAAATAAACTAGAAGGTATGTTAGTAATTACAAAATTTACAGGAGACTGACTAATTGTGGTACGTGATAAAATGCAAGCTACATAAAATGAAACCGGAACAAGTTTTTACATTGTAGAATAATATACACAAATATATGCAATAGCCCCTTTGTGATGTTCCTTAAATATCAAAATATTCTACATAAAAATATCATTCAGGTATTTCTTAAATAATGGTAAACTTGTTATAAATATATCGATATTTGAGGTGAATTTGTTTCCTAGTGAATCGAGAAATACGTGCATGTATGTGGTGGTTGGTTCCAGAATTATTATTAGAGACGCATTATTATTAGAATCTAATGTAAACAAAAATTTTATCATTTAAAGACATTATTTTATGACGGCTGACCACAGTCGATTGCCGAAGTTCTGTGTCTAAAAGTAGATAGGTACTTGTATTCCAATAGCTTTGATACGTACCAAAAAATAACGATAATAAATCATTCACGAATTTCTAGCTAAGTTCGGATTCAAATTGACGGCTTGGCCAACGGAGAGGAATGAGTGAACCGCACGCGGCGAGCATTGAGGAATGAATTAGTAACTTTTGACTAGTGTCTTGCCTCTTGCCTCGCAATGACTTGAAAACTCGCGAGCTGCGGACCTAGCAGGAACTGCGAGTCAGTGCGTGTCGGTTCTGTTGGGACTCAGATTGACGAGATCATAGAGACGATGACGTCACAACTGAATGATTTAATTCCCAAGTGAAAAAGACTCCGCGCTCCGGACAGACTAGCGACAGACTGTTAACTAGCGACAGACTATTAACTAGAGTTAATAGTCTGTCGCTAGTTAACCGGTGCGGCGGACTATGACAGGATCATGTAGGTACTGAATAGAACCAACGTATTAATCCTTGCGTTGTGAAAGAGACTCGGTCGATTCGCGATCGTATTTCGCTTGGGTTGACCACGATGAAGTTGGTACCTACGGGTGTTTGATGAATGGCGCGCGGGAGCGGGATACTTTACCTGTTTTGCACTATTAGTCTATGGGCGCGCCGCCCATAGAATAATATTTAAATATTTACGAATCATTATAATATTTAAATCGTTTACGGTCATCATTCATTGAAATAATTTAGCAGTAAAATAAATGGAAAATAAAAACTTATGGTGCCGTTAAAAATCGTAGGATGCAAGGCCAAAGATGAGGAATGAAGAATCAATTCCTTTTGAAATTGGGAATCAGATCAATTGTGTCACAAGATTGAATTTATTCATTTAATTCAGTCATTCAATTTTGCCCACGTCTAGTCTTTACAATGTTTGTATTTTTTGTCCTATTTTCTGTTAGGTTAGGTTAGGTTTTAGTAGATATTTTGTTAAGGGATGTTTTGTCTGTAGGATATTTTGTCGGGGATATTTCATCGGGTATATTTTGTCCGGGGTTTTTTTTTAGGGGATATTTTATCGGGGATATTTTGTCGGGGATAATTTGTCGGGGATAATTTGTTGGTAATATTTTGTGGGGAATATTTTGTCGGGGATATTTTATCGGGAATATTTTATCGGGATATTTTGTCGGGGTTATTTTTTCGGGTATATTTTGTCGGGGATATTTTGTCGGGGATATGTCGCGGGTTGAAAAGTCCCGTTTCTAGTGTGTATTATCAGATCTATTCACTGTATTATCCCCTTATATCGCGGTGCGGTAACTGTCTACGAGCTCTAGTGCATAGTTAATGGCAACTGGCAATGGCAATTGCTTCTATACAACGTGAATATAACATGACTGCAGGGTGATTGATTAATGAAGACGTTACTGACACAAATTATTGTTTCTCGTGAAGTGATTTGCTCAATCTAGTTTCTCCTCCCTTGAACTTAACCTTGAAATGTATATTCGAAGGCCAAGCTCAGTGTGAAATTACTGTTTTAGATTAATCTTTACTACAAATCGGTTTTCATTCAGAAAATAAGAATATATGTTTTGAATAAATTGAAAATTTTCCTATCGTTTCGCTTGAGTAAAATTAAAATTAAAGTATTAACTACTTCATAAAAAATATAAGCATACTAAATAATATATTTAAGCGTACTAAATAGCACTACTAAATAATATATTTTTCAATAGAAATTTATGAATATATAATTGAATAACCATGTTTACATTATTTTTCATTTACAGTAAACTGTGT
This sequence comes from Limnephilus rhombicus, assembly GCA_929108145.2. Taxonomy (NCBI): domain Eukaryota; kingdom Metazoa; phylum Arthropoda; class Insecta; order Trichoptera; family Limnephilidae; genus Limnephilus; species Limnephilus rhombicus. The sequence goes on along the minus strand of OV815277.1, from coordinate 27,703,766 downwards.
AATTTTCTATATCAAATGTACAATAAAAAATAAATCATTTTTAGAATAAATTTTAAAAATCAAAAAAATAATATATTCATTCACAAATCTCTTGAGAAAAATCGCTAATTTATAACGCGGACGGCGGGGAATACTGCGAACAGAGAATAATAATATTTTTCCTCGGCTGTCGGCTTCGTAAAACGAGGCATTTGTGCGACGTGCGCCACACCTTAAATAGTTGGGCCGCACCAATACACTGATGGCGCGCTGATAGAGCCCAATCCAGAGAGCAACAGTGACAGAGCTTTAAAATACCAATGACTCAAATTTCTCAGCATTGTGATGCAACTCTTATTTAATATTCGCCTCGGAAATCTGAATTTTCGTGGCACTCCAAAATTTCAGAACCAAAGCATTTAGCAAAGAAGTGTAACTTCAAAAATACAGATCGACATTTAGAAAAGGAAAAACATATTATTTAGCGAGGAGTTGTATTCTCTTATATTTCAATGAAGTGTTTGTGAAGAGTTCGTTTCATTACTTAAACGAAATCCCCAAATATATCTACAATTTTATAACCTAGTTTACGCCGTCGTTTTATAGGTGTGTGAGGTTGGTAGTTAGTTTGAATAAAAACACAGGTTATATCTGTTGTATTATTAAAAACACAGGTTATAAACCTTTTAAATTAGATTATCTAGGCGAGATCACACTTTTGATTGACACGATAGTTTAACTTTTTTGATACGTTTCTATATCGCGTTTTTTTAAAACGTAACAAATGATTAGTTTGACACAGCGCGTCGTTACTACTAACATGTAGGTACGTTCATCATCAACTAATTAATACAAAAATCAAAACGAATTCCGTAAATCTTTTTTCCAGCAGATACTAATTGTTTAGAATGGGCAACAAAGACGAGAAGAACAGGTATCCGCTAGTAAGCAGAGTGAAAAAAATCAAAAGGAAAAATAAAGAACGCAGAAAAAATGTGCTATTTGTGCTTGCTTCTAGATTCGATACTTTACCACCTCTTGCGATATTTTACCACCTCAACAATTATTACAGCAGGTAATTTATATACTTCTATATACCCGTCTTTATGTACTTATATACCCGCGCGTCCAATGCCAAAATTTTTATGGAAAAATGAATTAACATAATTTTTCTAATATTGTTTTTATTTCATCAGGAAAATACTGAAAATTTGTCGGAAGTACCGATGTCAACCAGGAAAGTTCTGAACAATAACTGATTTCAACATATATATTTTTTTATGAACATATTAAAGTCGTAAACAGATGTTTATGTACATATTTCCCATATCCGTTGTATTCAATTTGCGTAAATAAAGTTGTTTTTTTTACACAGGAAAAGAAGATAATGATATCCTCACTGGGATCTCCCGTGCTGAGGATTTCATTTACATTTTATAATTTAATTATAAGAATAACATGAATTCGACATAACATATATGATGTAGTATTTTTTTTAATAATTATAAAGTAAATAAGATAGTGTTTTTTTATAATTCAGTTCATTAGATTCGGTTTTAGTCTGTATTTGATTTCAGTATATTTTCTATTTCTGATCTCTTTTCTATTTCTGATTAGTTGTGCGCCATTGGTTAAAACTTTATTATGTGGACGTTCTTTGAAAAATGTTGAGTCTATTGAATATGGGAAAATAAATGAGCCAATCGCAATCCAGCAATTATGTGAATATAAGTCCATAACTATTGAACAGTGTGGCTTATTTATAGATCCTGAACATTGTTTTTTTGGAGCTCCACCTGATGGTTTGTCCGGTAATAACTGTATCGTCGAAATAAAATACCCATCTTCTGCAAAGGATATGTCTGTTGAAGACGCGATTGAAAAAAAAAATAACGTTTTGGAAATTAGACAACACGAAGTATCGCGTAAATCAAAATCACGATTGGTATTTCCAGGTACAGGGCCAATTACACATCTATAATATAAAAATGAATCGCTAAATTTGTTGGTAAGCGCAAATCTCGAGAGCGGCTGAACCGATTTCGCTAATTCTTTTTTTAGAATATTCCTTGAAGTTCGAGGATGGTTCTTACGGAGAGAAAAATTAAGAAAATTGCGCAGAAAATTAGATAATAACAGAAAACATCGCACGTTTGACAGTTCGCGTGTTAGAGAATGACATTTTGCAAAACAATGAATGATTGTTCAATCAGGATTCTATTTTTGAAAAGTTGAAAAATTTATTTAAAGTAGGTACTCCCCTAATATTTTGAATCGAATCAAGAATTTTAGATATTTTAAATAGGTACCTATGTTAGGTACCAAATTTAATCAGAAAATGGAAATTTGAATAAAAATTGTAAAAGGTGGCACACGGGCTGTTTAAAAACTGAATGTACTGGGATTGAATATATGGAACGCGGGTGGAGGGTTGGCGGGACGAGGGAGCGGGAAAGGGAAGAGGGAAGGCGGGGAAGGTGGTAGGAAAACGCAGGAGGGAGGAGGGGGACCTGGGAGGGGGGAGGGCAACTCAGGAGGGGGGTTCGCCGAACCGGGGAAGGGGGGGAGTGGAGTGGGGATAGGGAAGGTGGAGGTGACGGAGTGGGAATGCGAGAGGGGAAGAGGACGCAGGGGAAGAAGGGGAGGCGGAAGGGAAACGGGACGAATGGGAAAGGACACTCAGGGAGAAACAATTTCTTTATTAAATGGCATAGCAACGCATGCCGGGACCATCTAGTTAGTAATAAAAGTCATTGCATTTTTGCCTGGCTTTGTTTGGACTGGCTCACACTTCCCTGTAAAAGTTGAGCGTATACTTCGAGATGACAAGTTCTGGGAAGAAAAAATGCTTATTAAATTAACCAATTTTTGTATGGATTGCATTCTTTCCGTGCTTATTGATGCTAGAGTAATAAGGTCTATGAATGTTCGTGATCCTTCATATATCTTAGTCGCAATAGTATGTAAAAAACGTCAATTAGGAAAGCATCGTTTAGATTTCGACGAATTGCTAGTTGATTGAATAATTATTTTCGTTTATTTATATATTTTTTTATTGTTTAATTTATAACATTGTTACAACATTGAACATAATATTAGTGAAAAAAAATAGTGAAAAACATATCTTAATGAATTTCTACGCGAATTAAGAGTGCTAGCTGTTGAGCTTGGCGTCGGAGTTATTTCTTTTATTTATTTATTTAATTTATTTACAATGAACGCAAAAAAAAACAGTTTATATACCTTTCTCAATAAATAAATTCAAAACTTATCCCAATATTCGTCACAACATCCTAGTACTTAAGTTTATTATATATTGTACAATCTATGTAAAATAATGTTCTTGTGTTCATTATTGTACATACATTTTTACATACTTTTGTACATTATTGTACGTTTTTACATTTTTGGAATTCACTCACTATTTAATATTATATTTATCACAATATTGCCACAGATCTTTCAAAAGATGAAAATTCATTCCATACAAAATGTACGAAAAAATTAATTTTTGTTCAAAACTTTTTTTTCGTGAATTTTTCTGATATTTTAATAGTTATTATGCTATTCGGGGCGGAGACAAACCCAACAAATCAAAGATCATGAAAATCGGTCTAGCCGTTCTCGAGTTATAAATAGTGTAACTAACCTTAAATTACCCCTAAACGACCTTAAAAAATAATAATTTATGGCTTGGATTATCTGTGGCAGTTTCTCTTGATTCGTTTTTTTTCTTTTTTATAGAATTATTCACAAAATAAATAAAAACCACTTTCGCGTTTAAATCAACCGTTTCTATAGACCACTTCGCCGAGTGATTTTTACGCCTATAACCCATATTCGTGGTTGTTTAAGACACTGGGAATATACTTGGCTTGTATATTCCTCTTAAAAGTTGGGCAAAATTTTTACTATTAGGCTGGTATATCTGAAGCTTTTATTTATCAAGTTGCGTATATGTCAAGTTACTATATGTCGAATTGCTATCGGGTGGTAATCCTGACAACTGAAAACCCAAACAAGTCTTCTATAACCTTACCTTGGCACCGTGCATGACTGTCGAGTAACCGTATTAATTATTACAAAATCAGGACTTTATGTAGATACCTTACAATTATATACGTTTTTTTAAATTTAACATTAAATACACGGCGTTAAATCACGACACTTTAAGGTTTTTTTTAATACGGTTAGAACTATAAATTACCAACTTCTAAAGTTGAAAATTTCATTTCGTTTTTTAATAAAGTAGTGAACAAAATATCAAGTTAATATTACTCTTTCTTGGAAAAGTCTAGCAGAGAAAATGGCATGCATTTACAAAACTCATATATGAGTAAATCACTCCGGTGTGATTACTTTTGAAACAAAGATGCGAGGGAACATGCTTTATCTCTTCGCTCCGAGAACCGGAGGACAAAATCTCTAAAAGAGAAGTTTCTTCATTAAGCGAATACTGTATGGGTGTATGTTATACTGGCGACACATTTATTATATTATTATATTCTAATCCCAGAGAGAGGACGTACTTGACGTCATCGCTCTAGTATTTTTTTGTTTTTTACATTAGCTCCACACAGGAAGCCATGTGGAAAATAATTTCCCTCAGATATGTTATCTTTGAGCATGGTACTTAGATGTAGGGGTTTTTAAGGAAAGGAAGGAGAGGAAGACTTGGGAAGGAAAAGGCATGAGGGGTGGGTAGAAATTTGGGATTCATTGGAGGGGACCCCACCACTTTCCCAACGGCGTTATAAGGAAACATATGGTTTCCTCCTTCACCGCACCCGTCAAGAATCTATTTTATTGAACGAAGCTACATTTATTTGAACGTATCTAGACCCTCCAATGTCCATGCATTCGGGGTTAGAAAGCAGTATGCAAGAACTTACATTAACATAACACAAGAGAATAATAAATCTGGCAGCCCTTAGAATAATTCTTCTGAAATCTATAGAGAAAAATATATACAGATAAAGGTGTTAGTAAATAAAAAGATTCATAAGAGCTGCGCCCGGTTGATGAAGCCTGGATAAGAGAAATAACGAAAAAGTAACAGCGATAATATAATGCAAGTATTTACAATAATAACTGAGAGAAGATTAAATGCACAAAAAGAAAATATACAGAGAAGGTATTCCACAAACCACCAGGCAGTCTATAAATTTTTCTATATATAAAATTTGGGATTCAGTGTGTCCAGGAGTGATGGACTTAAGATTCCATTCGGTCGAGAGAGTCTTCCTTCGTCAAGACCTGTTCAATCCTCATCCCATGAACCCGGACATTCCTGCAAAGTCACCAAATATAGCGAACCACTTGGAGTGACTTATGGCAGAGGTGTTGGTTAACCAACGGTTCCAACGGGTACGGTTCCCGGGGCGCCGGTACCCATATATATTCCCTAATTAAGATTATTAGTGAGGATTGAATAAGTACGTTGTGTCTTTTTCGTTTTCATACATGACGTTTGAGAAGGTAGACGACAATCGTCGATGATGTACGTAGGTACCTGGGACTAGTGTAGAAACAGTGCGACAGAATAGAAAAATTACGGGATAGTCGTAGAGTCTCTATTGTGCATAAATATTTCATATGAAAAATCATAGTTTCACGGTTGATTGCTATATAACCTTCACCGACAGTCACAGGTTGTGGAAAGGAAAGAGAATGAGGGATTCTGGGTATAAACATGCCTAATGGACGCTCTACACGATATTTTTACTCATACTGATTCCCATATGAGATAATATCGGGACTCATTTGAAAAATCTTAGCTTCACCCGATCATTATAATATATTCATCATTAGAGAAGAAATAATATTTTGGGATAGTACTAAATCGTAAAGAAGTGGCATCGCCTTGGATATAATCAAAGACCACATGAAAGCGTCTATCTATTGTTTTGCCTTTTCTGTCCCCGTGAACAAATAATCTAAAATAAACGTGAAATTCACAATACAAACAGTGGGTCAAACAATCCTAATCATAACTCATATTGTAAATGCGAAAGTTTGTTTGTTTGTCCTTCTTTCAGGTCGCAACAAAGCAACCGATCGACGTGATTTTTTCTACAAGGATACTTGGAGGACTGGGAAGTGACATAGGTTACTTGTTATGTTGGAAATATATTTAATTAAGTGGGAAAATTATTTGTACCAAAATTGCTCCCTCACGCCTCACGAATGAAGCCGCGAATAAAGCTAGTCAATAGGAAATAAGGGAACGTACCATGGACATATGAATAAATCTCGACCTGCCCTAAGTGATAAAAAAACCTATTATTTCCCCCTCCCCATGGAGCTGGCTATAGCTCCGCCTTGGAGCCAGCCGGGCTTACGAGAGCGTCGCTTGAATCTAAAAAATGTGACGTCATCATTCTTGTCCTGAGCAGCACGCTGGTCACATCGCACATTTTACGAACAAAAGTGAGAGCTTGTGCTATACATTATGCCCTAATATATGTGAACGTAGCAAATGTGGGCGTTTCTCCAGTGAGTTACAGGGGTAAGTAAATTATGAAACATTTGTAAAAGTGTCTCAACTAAACATGGCAACAAAATATTCCCGTGTGAAAAGGGGCGAACTTTCTTTTGCCGATTTCGACTACGCAAATATGATAATAACGTAGTGGGCAATTCGCGCTCCCATGTGAAAAGGTCTATTCATTAAAAAGCAGTTTTGCTTTTTAGAACTAAATGGTGATATTATAATGCGAGATGCCTATATACTGTCAGATTGATTTTTTAATAAATCACAGTGAAAGCAAAAATTTAAATAGGTACCTACAATTAAAAATTTAAGTACTTCCATCTTAAACTAACAGACGTTCTTTTACAAAGAAATAAACAATACGATTGAATCAGAACTAATTTGTAAAATAAATCTAAGGTAAGAAACAGGCAACAAAGAAAAATTAATACTATTAAAAATAAATTAAATGCTGATACTAAAAAATTTACAATTTTTTTTTTATTTTATAATAAAAATTCCATACTATTTGTCTACGAAAACAAGATAGATATATGATTTTTTGAAAAAATAAAAATAAAATTCTTTTCGCTCTCTGGACAATTAAAATGTTGTCCTTTACAGCATTTCAAATTTCCGTGATGGTTATTATTTTTCTTTTCAACTCTACTTTGCAAGGTAACATATTTTCTTCTTGTGTCCAATACACAACTAATAATGAAAACTTTTTGTAAATGGATTTATGACCTTACTTTTATTGTGTTTCTATCTATTGTGCTGTTTAATGTTTTTTTTTACTAAATGTACATTTATATATGTTTTTATTTCGGCATGAACTGGATATATCGTCATCCGCACGTCTCTTCTCCGGCTTGCTTGCGAATCGGAAGGTCAACACGTGTAAAGGGGGTTAGGTCGGTTGGCTGAAAGGGTTCGCTTGTTCGATTGATTCACCGGATAAAGTGTATTCTATTCAATCTAAACACCCGCGATAGAACTTTCAAAGGCGGGCTCAGCCAGTCTTCGCACAACGCCGTTCCCGATAAGAAAGGCAGTCCCTTTATTGCTTTTGGAATAATCCGATAGAGCTGATTGTAGGCAGCGCAGCGGGGCGATTGATTTTTGATCTCTGGGTCACAGATCTATGTTTGTCCATGTTTTCTTACAACAACAAAAACAACGAGAACTGGGTTACGTTATAAGAAAAACTCCATTACGCCTTTCCTCGCAGGAGTTAGCAGAGATGATAGACCGCCATACAACACCGGCGTACAAGTCTTACTTCGCGACCTCCGTGGTTGAGGGATAAGATTCTTGACTAGCAATCCTAAGGTTGCTGATTAAAATCCCGAAGAGCGCAAATGAATATTATTTTGGCAGATTTGTGTTTTTTTAATAAAGTAAGGTACGAGTACATTTACTGCACGTTCCAGAGTGGAAGATGCTTTCAGAAGAAGATCCTAGTGGAAGATCGAATGGAAGATGTTCTCAGAATATGAACCTGGTGGAAGACCATTATAACTCCCCCACCTTCCTCTTCCCTATCTGCTTCCCCTTCCCAATACTTTCAGCTTCACAACCTACCTCAATTGGGGATGCCAGAGTCTTCACATAAAAATTTTAAAGAAAACAGAGATCACACGTGACGTCGTTAGGAAGTCTGAATACACAGAATGTTAGAATTTATAGTATAAACACATGCATAGCAGTTGACCGATGTAATCGAATTTGTATAATATTGGAAGTAGGGTGGAAGAAAAATTCGGACAATCAATTTAATCAATTGACAATTTTAAAAATAATTACAGTCGGCAATAATATATCTGTCGCTGAACGGGCTCGTTGTCAGTTAGAAGTCATTGTTGATCATTTCTGTAGGTAAATGTAGTTTAAAATTAATGTGTCTCAGAAATAAGTACACTTTTTTTAATTTTATATTTTAATACAATGAAGCAATTATCGATGCGCAACTATCCGTGTTTTGTTTTTGTCACTATCAGAGATGGCGTTGTGTACGGATTTATAATTTTTGTGATTTTCGTACTTTTCCGCTTACATATATACCCAACACCTCTGCCATAAGTCATTCCAAGTGGTTTGCTATGTTTGGTGACTTAGCAGGGGTGCCCGGGTTCATGGGGTAAGGTTTGTCTAGATCTTGGCGGTGGATGCCCACCTGCCGTGTGGCAGGCCGGAGGTTGAAGAGTGAGGTTGGTTGAGGCTTTTTGACCTTTCCAGCTGGACTCTCCCGACCCATCGTCCTGCACCTCAGTTGAAGGAGTGGATTCATACGTTCGTAATTCCGGGTCACACTGACCCCAGATTCCAACCCACCACTCATATCTTTTTCCTTCCCAGAACTTCCTATCCTTCTCCTCTTTAAAAATACCCTCCACATAGCATCCCCTAAAATGATGTAGACCCTGAGGGAAATTATTTTCCCCAGTGCTGTTAGAATATAACAAAATATTATGTGGCTACTAGCAACTGCTGCATCAAGGACCTCCTGTGTGGAGATAATGTAAAAATAAAAAATAAATACGTGTGAGGGATATTCATTATAATTATTGTATTTTTCCTGTGAAGGGGTGCGGACATACGTTCACCGTTTGTCCCAATTTCGACTGGTGACATTTAGTGTGTAAGAAAGATACAGCATTATATGTTTAAGAACAAAAAAAAAACAATTAGCGCATTCACATTTGACGTTTTTGAATTTTTGGAATTCACTCATTAGCAAACACTATACTTATCACAATATTCCTGCAGCTCTTTTAAAAGATGACAATTCGTTCCATACAATATGTATGGGGAAAAGAAATGTCTTCATAACTTTTTTTTCGTGAATTTTTCCGATGTTTTAATAGCTATTCTGCTATTCGGGGCGAAAGCAAATCCAACAAAAAAAAATATCATAAAAATCGATCCAGCCGTTCTTGAGTTATAAATGGTATAACTAACCCGACTTTGTTTTATGTATTAACTAGCTGACCCGCCGAACTTCGTACCGCCTCAGAATCAATAACTGTAGATTTAAATTCAGTTTTTTTATTAAATTTAAAATTACACAATAAAGCAATTATCGATGCGCAGCTGTCCGTGTTTTGTTTTTGTCAGTATCAGAGATGTCATTGTATACGGATTTTTTTGTTTGTGATTTTCTTACTTTTCCACTTAAATACGGGAATTTGGGAAGCGGGTACGGGTGCCGCCACCCCGGGAACCATTTATTGGATAACCAACACCTCTGCCATAGGTCACCCCAAGTGGTTCGCTGCGATTGGTGATTTAACAGGGGTATTCCGATTCATTGGTTGAAGTTTGTCCGGGTCTTTGCGGCGGATTTGTCTGCCCACCCGCTGCGTGGTGGAACGGATCGAGAGATACTGGTTGAGGAAGGCCTTTTGACCTTCCAGCCGGACTCTCTCGACCCATTGCCTTTCACCGCATTTGGAGGGTTGGATTCATACGTCCGTCACTCCTGGACACACTGACCCCCAGATTCCTACCCACCCCTTATTCCTTTTTCCTTCCCAGAACTTCCTATCCTCCCCTTCCTTAAAAAGACTCTCCACACAGCATACCCTAAGAGAAATTATTTTCCTTAGGGCAACCTGTGTGGAACTTATGTAAAACAAAATGCGTTTCATTTCAGAGATTTATTATAATTATTGAATTTTACCTTTGGAGGGGTTGCAGACATACACGTTCACCGTTTATCTCATTTTTGACTATTGACATTTAGTGTGTAAGAAAGAGGGGCAGCATTATATGATTAAGAACAAAAGAAAAACAATCAGCGCATTGACATTTGACGTTTTTAAATTTTTGGAATTCACGCACAGTTCAATATTATACCTATCACAATATTGTGCAGATCAAAGATCATCAAAATCGGTCCAGTCGATCTCGAGTTAAAAATAGTGTAACTAACCCGACTTTGTTTTATATATTAAAAAGATAAAGAAGAAAGAAGACACACATTCCCAGGGATTAATTTGGGAGGCGGGAATGGGTACCGCCGCCCCGGGAACCTTTATTGGATAACCAACACCTCTGCCATTGGTCACCCCAAGTGGTTCGCTACGTTTGGTGATTTAGCAAGGGTGCCCGGGTTCATGGGGTGAGGTTTGCATAGGTCTTGGAGGTGGACGACCAAGACACACTGAACCCCAGATTCCTACCCACCCCTTAAACCCTTCTCCTTCCCAGAACTCTCCTCTCCTTCCTTTCCTTAAAAAAACCCTCCACACAGCATCCCCAAAGATGACATAGGCCCTGAAGGAAATTATTTTCCTCAGGGCCTCCTGTGTGGAGCTCATGTAAAAAAATAAAAAAATCCCGGGAAACGACAGAATTTAAAAAAAATCGTCTACTATCCTCATCAGGTTATTCTAATTATCGCCCTGGTGAAGGACTTTGTTAACCGGATATGAATAGCCAGGAGCTCCCCGCTTCACAGCCTTCCTCTTACCCAATTCCTTCCATTCACCACTCCCTTCAGATTCATTACTCATAAAAATTCGGCGAAATAGATTTTCAAAAATAATAAAATGTTGAAGGAACTAAATTGGCTAATCGTGAAACAGGTGCTGACCTTGAACACGATTATATTTATTCATAAAATAGTAAACAACCTTTTGCCAAAATACTTATTAAATAAAATTATATACAACAAGGACGTTCATAGACATAACACAAGGAAGTGCAAGGAAATCAGGCTTCAAAAAAGCGGATACGCAGAACAGTTTACTATACAATGTGTTGAAGTTATATATGTAACACGCTACCAGAAACTTTAAAGTCCGCACTAATTGGAAGGTTGAAGATGTATTTTAGAAGCTACACCAAACGAGAAAAAATATAGTTTGCAATATGAATTGTTATAAATTAATTAGCAATTTGTAAACTTATGTACAAATTATTAAAAATAAAACTAATGATACCCTAATAATTGGTGACGCCATAGTCCCACTGGCTCGGATAAAAGTAAGGTATTCAAGTATCTACTTTAATATTTTGTACTTTACCCTCTCAACGAAATAAATTCAAAATGGTGGACTGTCATTTATGCTAAGGAGCACAGAAGGGATATTTTAGGCTCCGAGGAAAAATACTCAAAATATACGTCAAAAACAAAAGAATACGGTTTTATGATAAGTGTGTATGAAAGAAAATCCTTTCGGTTTGAATTATTGATATTTTTGCCAACTCGGGTGTAAATGGAAATGTAATACATTCCGAACTCAAAATTCATCTTAATGGCATCTTAATGTAGAGAGATTTGGTAGGCACTATGAAGATGAGAAATGTATTTTTTCTTTAGCGTTATTTTTATAATTTTTTTATAATTCATCTTTATTTATTCTGGGCTTACAATTTAATGTGTCCCATGCCTGTCTCACTTGGAAATCCTGTGTTGAGAGCAGATGCTGCTAACATGAACAGTTTATAATAAAAAAAACAATAACACATATGATTTTAGATTTTCACGGCCAAAAGTAGGTATGTTTGTTATTTGTATATTTTTGTTATTTAACCATCTTCAAGTATACTGTAATGCCAGCTCGCAGTGCAGTGGAGCTGGCAACACGGTATTGCTTCGAAGTACTTAAGCACACATTTCACCACTAATATTTACACATCTACCCTGATGATGGACACTGTAACGCAGTCCGAAACGTTGGCTAAAGGAGGAGGTAACGCAACACGGCATAACACCCCCAAAACATAACACATATGCATAGTAAAAATAATGACACAATATTACCTTCATTTAAAGTGACAAGACAATCATCATCGTACCAATGAAAAAATACATATATATAATTATAAGTTCGTTTTGGTAATATCTTTGATGTTGGATATGTTTGGCTGGAAATCCAGGACTTGATGTCAGATGCATATTTAAGATACATTGTGTTTTGTTTAATGGCCAGTGGAAGTGCATTGTATAATTTTGTTGCAAAGTATCTTATATTTAGTAGTATGCAGGGTGTGACAGAATGTACCCGAGGGATTTTAACCTGCGATTGTGTGATGATGACATGACATGTCATTTTGCTGTCCGATGATATTTCCCATCGCTATGAGATATATCCGTCGTGACGGGTGTGAGCGATACGCGCGCTGTTTCGTATATTATACATGCTGTTAGAACGAGAAGCTACGCTTATCAAATGACCGCTAGGCTATAAACGCGCCAATCTGTTAACTTGCCAGTGGCGACTTGTGATAGAAAAATATTTTAAATTGAAAAAAAATATCATCAGACAGCAAAATGACATGTCATGTCATCATGATGAAGGAAATATTGTGTCATTATTTTTACTAAACATATGTGTTATTTGTTTTTGGGGTGTTATGCTGTGTTGCGTTACCTCCTCCTTTAGCCAACGTTTCGGACAGCGTTACAGTGTCCATTATCAGGGCAGATGTGTAAATGTGTGCTTAAGTACTTCGAAGCAATACCGTGTTGCCAGCTCCACTACAGTATACTTGAAGATGGTTAAATAACAAAAATATACAAATAACAAAAATACTTTGGCCGTTAAAATCTAAAATCATATGTGTTATTGCTTTTTTTATTATTAACTGTTCATGTTCTGTTAACTGTTCTCTCAACACAGGATTTCCAAGTGAGACAGGCATGGGACATATTAAATTGTAAGTCTGGAATAAATAAAGATGAATTATAAAAAAATTATAAAAAATAACGCCAAAGAAAAAATACATTTCTCATCTTCATAGTGCCTACCAAATCTCTCGACATTAAGATGCCATTAAGATGAATTTTGAGTTCGGAATGTATTACATTTCCATTTACACCCGAGTTGGAAAAATATATCAATTTATAATTATTATAAATTAATCCCTTCGTTCGTGTCAAACGAGATCTCTCGTGAAACCAATTATTAGGGCATATCATGTTCTCTTACCAAAATTCAAATGTCCACTTGTCAGCCGATTCACCAGAGGCCGACCTTTGAGCCTTATTAGACCCTTGGTTTCAATTAGTCCTTTCTTGAATAATTCAATAGACGCCCAAAGGACGCGGGTAGTCCTAGAGAGACGCCGCGTGCTTCTCGCTATAAGGCCTACGCTGCCTCCAATAAATACCTCATCTGTCTTTCTGTTCTCCGGTTTAATAACGCGGTGAATATTATGCTTTCGAGGCTTAACATTTTGAACATAACTAACTAACCATCACCCAAACACCCAGTTTCTCTGCAGGGGAAGGCATATAGAACAGACCGGAACACATCACTTAAGTGAAAAAACATTTTATACATCGTCTCATACATACCGTTTGTTGTTGTTGTGACATGACTCAACTACTTTTTCACTTCATCGTGCCTTGTCTTACACTAATCTATTCTCCATACACTCTTTTTTTCGTTTATCCACTCTGCATGCCCAAACCATCTAAGAGTCAATAATTTCCCCGATTTCCACAATTTTAACACGGTCATACATGGTTTTCCAACTCATAAGTATTTTTTGATTCACTTGATCGTGTTGTCGGTAACCGGACAACTCAGAATGAATTCAATTAAGGTTTTTAAGGTTAGGTTAGGTTAGGTTTTTTTCATGACTTTTGATAGCTTTTCAAAGAGGTGTTGAGTTGAGTTGATTCTGAGTTGACATGGAACCGATCGTATCATATCTTCCTCGGGTGTCCAGTCAGTCATCTATCATTCAATCGCTCCTCATAATTATGTTCTCCTAACATGTCTCTCTTCGTTCATCCGCTCTATACGCCAAAACCATCTAAGCGTCCTGTTCTTAATCTTATTCAGTGCACTTATATCAGCCGTGCAATTCTCTCCGGATCTTCACATAACATTTTAAGCGTTACTGCGAAAATTAATTTTATATTAACTGAACCCAAGGGGTTTTCACAATTTTTGAAAATAATTATCCTTACGACCTACGTCATCTTTGGAGACGCCCTTTGGGTTTTTGGAGGTTTTTGGAGGTTTTGGAGGGTTTTTTTTTTTAAATTAAGGAATAGACCTCGGTCTTGAAGGGACCCGTTTTGTAAGAGAGAGTAATTTAGGCGATTTGAGAGTAAGAACATCAAAATTCAGTCTCCAGTTCTGAATAAAAAAATCTGTAAGTGTTTAACCTGTGCGGCCTGTCGAAAATTTTCGGTCATCAATGCGGCCCGTGGTGCGATTTGGGTCGGCCAGGCCTGGTCTAGACTTTAGACGTTAGGAAAAAAATTGCAATGGTGTTAGAAACACACAAAGGCCATATTTGTAATCCTGATGATCTGGAACGTATCATGCTTTACGTCCCGTTAACTTAACCAGAGCTAGGCACTGCCTAGTAGGCAGCACAGGCTTTTTATTTTTCCAAGAGGTAGGACCAATAAGGTTGCCACGCATCACTACACTCCCAAACCACCTTTCTTCTGAGGTAAATATTTTTCATTTAAATTCGGTAACTTCAAGAGGTCAATAAAAATTTTATTTTTTGTCACAGATTTTTTAAAATCGGCGGCCCCGAAGAACAAAGTCTGGTGTATTTTGCAGTTGAGTTATTTAAAGTTTCGTTTCTGCATTTTTAACGGTTTTTGACATCAAGAAATAGAGGGTTGTTTTAATATTTTGTATATCCTTTCATTTCATTAAAAATTCCGAAAACATACTTTTAAATCAACAAAATAAGCGAATAAATGAGCCAACGAAACGATGTTCAACTTTAGCACGTTTTTTCATCGGGACCGTCGAAATTTTCAATGAAAATGTTTTTTTTTTCCTACAAAATGACCTTAAATTGAATGTGCTTTAACACACTATAAAATTTTTTTTAAATACAAGTTGTATATTTTTGTTTTCTTAATTTCAACGCAAGGTAGTAGGTATTTACTCAGAGAGAACAATATTGTACCAGTGCAGCGTTTATAAAATATAATTGCAGCTCAAAAATATGGCCTCGAAGTTTTTATTTATATTATATCGGACGCGACTGTAAAGTTGTCAGTAAAATACAAGGCACGGACTCGAACGAACAAAGAACATAACGTGCATATTAGTTTTCCTAGAAATGGCAACAAAGTAGACTGAATTAATGTTTACCTGTTTATAGTAACAAACTACAGGGAGGACATAAAAGAAAAGGGATAAGAATGTACGTATGCATTATTTAACCGGTATTTAAGTATGAAGACTGAGCGCAATATTAGCACTTTCATTCTGTAGCAAAATACTGGCCATAAAATATTATCGTGATTTATTTTTGGGGTATAATCTCGTGAAACCTCCTTCTTTGGTTTACGTTTCGGATAGCGTTGCAGTGTCCATCATCGACATTATTCGTCTTCAACTATTTTTTGAATTCAAAGATTTTATTACTACCCCATGTACCTTAACAACAAAAACTTTTTTGTTATGAAAGAGCTAATATCGTTTTTTTTTTATAATGCATTCAGGAGGCGGAAGAGCTGTCACGCGTAACAATAATTACATTGGTTTATAAATAAACCATTTTTATAAATTGAAGAATAATGTTATTGAATATATGTATATAAAAAATAAAATTAATAACATGCTAATTTTGTGCTTGGCTTTCGTGAAAGTGCTTGGATCCAATGATGATTGAGTATTATTTTCAAAATTGAAACTGACTATGTGAAAAAATCAAAACTAATAAAAAGAATTATGAGTACTAATCAAGAATGAAAATCTGGCTGAAAGTGGTCAACGAAAGAACCTCCTCACTAGCGCCTAGTGAGGAGGATTAAGAAATACCATTGCTCTCCTTTATAAATAAATCACCATTATATTTTGTTTATGAAATATATTATTTAGTCAATAAAATAAAAATAAAAATACATCTTTTAAATATTTGAAAATAAAATTATTTAAGTTTTTTTTTCAAAATTGGAATTATTCACGGGTCCACAATGGTTGTAAATAATTTCTAAATAACTTCTTTTTTACATGAGGCTGTAGATTACATTTTACAATGTAAACATAAGTATTTTAC
Organism: Limnephilus rhombicus; assembly: GCA_929108145.2. Taxonomy (NCBI): domain Eukaryota; kingdom Metazoa; phylum Arthropoda; class Insecta; order Trichoptera; family Limnephilidae; genus Limnephilus; species Limnephilus rhombicus. Next base: position 27,687,322 of record OV815277.1, on the reverse strand, counting down.
TTTTACATATATGCATGTATCAAAGTGCGTGTCAAACCATATTATTTTCAAAAACTTACACTAAACTGCAGTAATTATTCGGTAAATGTGATGAGCTGAGTTAGTACTTACCTGTAACAAAGGAAAAATCAAATTAGTATCATGATTTAGTTAAATGTTTTCCGAAAAAATAGTACCTTGGTTCATCCGCCATAACTCTCGCTTTATCTACTTGCATACATAATCTCATACGACGTATCTTCTGTTATACTAAATACATGTTTCACCAGACAAATTTAAACTGAATTTATCGCCAGTAACGAAAATATCACTATTCGTCAGAGTACCTTCCATTGACATACCAGTGAAACAGTAGGAGTACTGTATTAATACGGTATATATGTAGGGTTTATTAACAGAGTGAAAAAATATTTCCAAACTTCTTTATGTCTCATGTATAAGCCCAAACGATGACACCCGAGAATTCTTCAATTCAACTTCAATTTATTCATTGTTAAAACAATACAAAATAAAATTCCAATGCGTTTTAAAAGAGATAAAAGTATTAAGATTTAAGATTTAAACAGATTTAAGCAATTTTTACTTCAATGAAGCACAATCATACTAACAACAACAAAGCTTGTTGTCTGAATTGTGCTTCATTGATATTAAACATATCGATATTCGAAGTGATTCTATATAACAACAAGACCGCTCTCCCGACTGGCATAACCATTGGCAAGATAGTTCTGCAAGCCGGGAGATAAAACAGTCTAAGCTGTCGGTGACGGAGATAACCATCGGGAACATAGAAACTAATGCTCTCCGAGTTTTCGAATCTTCCACGAATCAGTCTGAAGAAATGTGTTACAATGAGCACATCCCTTCTGACCCGTAGAAGGTTTTATACCAAGCATGCCCAAGAGAAAGTGGGTAGGGTAGAGCCACGGGTAGTAGCCATACTTCCTCAGGTAAAGAAATCTCAGAAATTTCTTCTGAACCCTCTCCAACATGAGGGAATACTTCACTTGGTGTGGGCTCCAAACCACCGACCCACTCTCAAACCTACTCCTAACCAAAGCATTGTATAGTACTGTGAGAACCCGGGTGTCTCTGAAGTTTCTCGCAGTGCGTAGGACGAAACCCAATATTCTACGTGAAGTACTACACGTCATTACGATATGAGCATGAAAAGTTAACCTACTATCAAACAAAATATCAAGAACTTTCATGGTGGAGACTCGTTTTTAATTTCTACCCCAAGTTCTTATTCCTAAGAGAGTGGCAGCCAAATGTGAGAAAAAAATGATTTGCATACTTTTAAAAGTGGATGCTTAGTTGGTTTGATCAAGAAAAACTGGTGAGGGAAAAGGGGGCGTCAGGAAAATTTATGACGCGCGTGTAAATTGCACAAGAAGTATACGATCAAAAGCCAAAAAACATGGTAGTGTCAAGTGTCGGAATACAAAAAAATATATTTATCATAATATATTATACCTGTAAATCTCAATGAAATATGAAGATTTATACGTATACATTATGTCAAAACAGAGTTATGCGAGGTTCAGTGTTCTTAGTGTTAGTAACATTTCATCAACCCTATTTGTTAAACTGTTTTACTGGAGCAGGGTGCACGTTTTCTATAGTTCCTTCACAGCAGTAATGTGCACATTACGTGAATGTACTTGGATAACGATCTAAAGACAGAACAGTTGGAGAAGACGGTGGCAGCACATGAACCACTTAAGGGGAATGGATATATGGAGCAGTTTACTTTATCATAGTTAAATTGCGCTTCCCTGAATAACACATCTCGTATTAAAAACTTATCGTATTGAAGGTGGATTGAAACATTAATTCATTCAGTTTTAAGAGGGAGTAACCAGACAAAACCGGAAATATGTCATTTTTAAATCAAATTTTAGACGTATTGACTCTTTTCCACAAAAAAAATATAAATTGATTACGAAAGACTGTTCTTTTATCTAGTAAAGCTATGTTTTAAATTTTGAGAAAATATGTAAATTTTTAGTACAATAAGGTTTTACCGTAGGTCGTTGGTAGATTTTTTAAATTTTCAAACAAAATTTCGTATTATACAACACACATTTCAAATCATATAATCATGCAGTAAAATAAATCCGCGATCTGTGCACGTATTTTGTGACGAAAATACTTCAGTTTGTCTATTTATTTACGGTCTTACAATCATATTTAAGTTTTTTGTTAATTCTTATTTTGCTTAGACATTATTGAAAAATTATAAATACTTATGATAAAAAAATATTTACAAAATTACATAATTTTAATAGTTTTATCATCACGAATTAAGCATTTTTGGATGTAGGCATAAATTAAAGCAAATTTAGAATGAAATAATGTCGATATTGAGTTATAATTTTAAAGAGCGATACGGAGAATAATTAATCTTTCTCGTTGGAACCGCCCTGTACGTTCGTAAGAACATCTTTCGACGAAATATGGACTCTTGGCCGCTGGCTGGTTAAAGGCCCTTTGCATAAAGCACAGACTTTTTAATACAAGCATACGTCAAACCATAAGTAAACCACTCACCAGAATGATATGTAACTTTGTGCTCTTTGTATGGGTAAAGTTTCGACAGTATTTAATCAAACGTATGCCAATAAATCGATTATTTGACGTCTCACACCATCGAGAAACTCATAAAACGGCCCCATCATGGACAATTAAAATGTTTGAAATGCCAAAATGTTATCTCAAGGCTACAACTGACAAGGTGCTGTCCTGAGAAATATGAGCCTCACAATATGTTTCTATACAGCCCATTTTCTCAGAAAAAATACATGAAATTTAATTACTGTTAAGGAACAACATTTTCAAATATGATCATGTTTTCTTACGACAGTAACAAATGGGAATGCTGCGTGGAGGGTCTTTTTGGGGAAGGAAGGAGAGAAAGTTCTGTGGTGGAAAAGGGGGGTGGATAGGAATCTGGGAGTCAATGTGTCCAGGACTGATGGACGTATAAATCCATCTTTCCCACTTTAGAGATAGGCTGCAGAGGTCTAGGTTAGGTCAACCAGTCTCTCAAGGTGGGCAAACGAATTCGCCGCCAAGACCCAATGCAAACCGCAATTCAATCCCATGAACCCGGGCACCCCTGATAAGTCACCAAGCGTAGCGTACCTCTTGTATGCATTATTCAGCATAATTCTGTAACTTAAAATTTTCTCTGTCAATTGCTGTATTATAATAATAATGCAGTTTATAATGTTTTGAGGGGTCCATCTAATATTAATGTTCTGTAAAAAAATACTACTTAAAACGTATTGAGGTATATTAAACATTTGATCAGTGGCGGACTAAGGGGGGGGGCGGGGGGGGTGGTCCGCCCCGGGCCCCCGGTCCTAGGGGGCCCCCAAACACCTTCATGTTCCCTTGATCAAATCCTAAACAAGGCTTTAAGGCACCAGGAAACTGTAAATATATTTTTTTAATTTCATTTTTTGGAAGAAGCACTTGTTAAGAATGCTCTCACCAATTTTTCTAAAGAAATTCGAAAAATTGACGGAGAATATTTTATGTGAAACCGTTTGAAGCAGTTTGTATGTTGAATTATCCTTCAGCCAAGCTTTGAATGCATTTTTCTCGAAACTTTTTAACACGTTTTTCAACCTGGTTGACAACATAAAACAAACTATACATCCGATTTGCACCAATTCTTAAACTGTTCGAAAATCTGTGTCTCCATTTAGGTGATTTTCAATATCTAAAAAAAAGAGAAAAAATGGCGGATCAGCGAATTTTCTTTTCGATTTTTTATAGTAAATTTTCACCGTTCATAAAAATTTTAAAAAGTATAAGGGGGCCCCTTATAAAACAATCCCTACATGGTGTTTTAGTCAGGGCCGGATTAAGCATGTCGGAGCCCCTAGGCAATGGACGTCTAGGGGGCCCTTTACCATAGGGGCCCCTAGCTGATACGTGGCTCTTAGGCAGTGGGCTACACTAGTCCTGGGTCGATCGATCGTTTTACACGACCCGGGTCGCTCACGACACACTGGCGTCATGAGCGGGTTGCGAAGACCCGTTCTTTTCGCGACACAAAATATGAAACTCGATTACGCTTCACCCAGCTACTTTCTACTACCTGAGTCGAGAGAGAAGGTGGCGAAACCCGGGTGTTGACAACCCGCTCGCTCTCTTATATTACATCGATCTTTCGTTGCTCGCCCCGCCACTTCCGCACCCGAAACCCAGGTAGTAGTAGTAGAGCGGTTGCGAGAAGTGGGTCGCGAGACCCGGGTGCTGACGAAAAAATGACCCGCTCGCTCTTTTGTGGTCCGTGAGCGGGTTTCAATGAGCGGGTTATTCACGACCGACCCAGGACTAGGCTACACTGCCTTGTGGACAATACGGCCCTGCCAGGGCTGGCATAAACACGTCGGGGCCCCTTTACCCTAGGGGCCCCTATCCAATGCGAGGCCCCTGGGCAATGTACGCCCCAGGGCCCCTTTACCCTTGGGGACCCTACCCAATGCGGGGCCCCTAGGCAGTTTCCACACTTCTTATGGATAATACGGCCCTGGCTATAGTGACTGGTTTTTGGAAAGCAGTGGTCTACACTGCCTTACGGACAATAGGACCCTACCAGGGCCAGCTTTAACATGTTGGGGGCCCAAATCAATGCACGTCTATCCTAGGGACCCCTACCCGATGCTGAGCCCCTCGGCAGTGGACTTATGGACAATAGGGCCCTGCCAGGGCTGGCTTAAATATGTCGGGGCCTCTAGGTAATGCACGTCTCCAGGCCCCTTTACCAAAGGGGCCCCTAACTGATACATGGTCCCTAGGCAGTGGCCTACACTGCATTGTAGACAATACGGCCCTGCCAGGGCCGGCTTAAACATGTTGGGGCCCCTATGTAATGCACGTCTCAGGGCCCCTTTACCTTTACCTTCGGGACCCTTACCTAATGCGGGGCCCCTAGGCAGTTGCCTACACTTCTTATGGATAATAAGGCCCTGACTATAGTGACGGTATTTTCGAAGGCAGTGGCCTACACTGCCTTAAGGACAATAGAGCCCTGCCAGGGACGGCTTAAACATGTTGGGGCCCCTAGGCAATGCACCACTACCCGATGCGGGGCCCCTAGGTAGTGGTCTACGCTGCCTTATGGACAATAGGTCCCTGTCAGGGCCGGCTTAAACATGTCGGGGCCCCTAGGCAATGCACGTCTCGGGGCTCCTTTACCCTATGGGCCCCTACCCAATGTGGGGCCCCTAGGCAGTTGCCTACACGTCTTATGGATAATATGGCCCTGGCTACAGTGACTTGATTTTCGAACAGTTTAAGACTTGGTGCATTTTTTACTATCTTAGACCCTTTGCAAAAGGTCATCTTATCATTACAGACAGATAATATAGATAGTAATGAAATAGGTAAATAATTTTAAAAAATCGGTGGCGGACTAACGGGGGGGCTGAAGTGGTGGCCTCTGGTCCTGGGGGGATCCAAACGCCTCCATGTTTCCTTAATCAATTCCTAAACAAGGCTTCAAAGCACCAGAATACTGTAAAAAAAGTTTGTAATTTTTTTTCAATTTCATTTTCTGAAGTTAACAATGATCCCACCAAAAACCGTTTGAAACAGTGTGTATGTTGAATTATCCTTCGACAAAACTTTGAAAGCGTTTTTCATGAAACTTTTTTAACTCGTTTTTCAACCTGGTTAACAACATAAAAAAAACTATACATCCGCCTGTACGTATTTTTATTGCATTTGCGTTTACATTTGCATGTACCACGTCTTAAACTTCAGTGTCTGTGGCACCACGTAGGGGAATTTTGATATCTAAAAAAAGAAAAAAATGGCGGACCAATGAATTTTATGTTCGTTATTTTATGGAAAATTTTCAGCGTTGATAAAAAAAGGTAAGGTCCCTTTATAAAAAATCCCTATGTGGTGCTGTAGTAACTATATTTTCTAACAGTTTAAGACTTGGTGCATGCAAATCGGATGTATAGTTTTTCTAATATGTTGTCAACCAGATTGAAAAACGTAGCTTCATGAAAATCGCGTTCAAAGTTTTGCTGAAGGATAATTTAATATACAAACAAATAACGGTTTTATGTAAAATGATGTATCTCCGTCAATTTTGCGAATTCCTTAAAACGTTAAGTGATTGCATTATTAACAAATGCACCTTTTAGAAAATGAAATATAAAAATAAATTACAATTTTTTTTAAGTGCTTTGGTGCCTTGTTTAAGATTTGATCAAGGGAACACGGAGACGCTTGGAGGCCCCTCAGGACCAGAGACCCGTGTGAACTAAATAAAAATCTTGTAAAATTACATAAACTTTTTCAATTAGGGTGGGGGGGCTCATTCAACTTTGCCGCCCCAGGCCTCTGACGGGCTTAGGCCGCCACTGCATTTGATCACGCCCTTTCCGGGGAAAATTCAATAGGACACTTACATCAATCACTTTTTTTTTTTTAAATTACCGGTTTAGACAAATATTCTAAGACATTCCGTTTTTTTTTTTTTAATCGTATTTTTGAAACCCTGGCGATTTTTTGAAAATTTAAATCCGAAAAATCAGACCATTTTTTATAAACCGGAAATACGGGACATAATTTTATAGGTGCGAAAAAACGATAATTACATAGCCGAAAATCATTTTAAAAAAAAAGAACGTTTTCCACACGAATAACACAGGAGAATAACGAGGCATACCGAAAATATAAAATCTCATAAATATTTTTTTTCCTTCATCCATCTTATTGATCATAAATCATTATAATGTTCAATGTCTATATTAGTAAATCAAATGTAATATACTTGTACTTGTAAATTATAATAATAATAAGAATATTATAAAATTTGATTTTGTTAAAATCCGCACCATTATCATTATACCTCTAAAACACGTACGGACAAGGGAAATTGTACGGGGTTCTCGTCATAACATCTGTCAAAAAATCAAACCAAATGATACGTTCGCAGAGAACAAACAATAAATCTAGTGAACGTTAAATGTCAAATTCAAAAATTCACCTAAAATCAAAGTGATGCCGTATAAAAAAAATAATTCAATGTGGAATTTTATAAAAATGATAGGAACATTTTCGGCGACGGGACATTTTCATGTAGTGACGTCACAAGCCCAAATAATGGATTTATTTATTTAAAAATAAAAAAAACTGAGCATTTCTTAAAATTTTTACTAACATTTTCGTAATCTTAGTAAAAGAATCTATCCACGCGATTTTTTCCAAGTCGTTATGAAGTCCATGCAAGTGGCCTAGTGAATCTGACGCAAACCCACCCTTAGACCTCGAAACAAAGATACATTGTTTTCAATTTATGGCCCTACACATAATGAAAACGTAATCCTTCATTTTGTTTATTAATATCTACAATATCGGATACATTGTAACTGGTTTTGGCAGTAATAGCATTTGGGAGGCGGGTACGGGTACCGCCGCCCGGGAACCATTTATTGGACAATCAACACCTCTGCCGTAGGTCTTCCCAAGCGGTTCGCTACGTTTGGTGAGCAGGGGTTCCCGAGTTCATGGGGTAAGGTTTGTCCAGGTCTTGGCGGCCGATGCGTCTGCCCATCTGCCGTGTGGTGAGCAGGATCGAGAGAGATTGGTTGAGGAAGGTCTTTTATCCTCTCCAGTCGGAATCTCTCGACCCATTGCCTTGCTCCGCTGTTGGAGGGATGGATTCATACGTCCGTCACACCTGGACAAACTGACCACAGATTCCTACCTATCTCTCATACCTATTTCCTTCCCAGAACTTCATCTCGTTCCTTTCATTAAAAAAACCCTCCACACAGCATCCCCTAAGATGACATAGACCCTGAAGGAAATTATTTTCCTCAGGGCCTCCTGTGTGGAGCCAATGTAAAAAAAAAATTATATTATTATTATTTTTTATTTTAGTTTATGCCAGCAACCCGAGCGTGAATTGTTTAAAATTATCGTAATTTAAATTATATTTAAATTTAAACTATAGTATATTAAATTATGTATCTCGACAGTTGACATAGATAATATTAAATATGCGTAAGATTAAGAGCAGACTACACTTAGTAAGGAAGGGAAGGATTGGAAGTTCCGGAAATGAAAGGGGAAAGAAATACACGAGGGGTGGCTAGGAATCTGGGGGTCAGTGTATACAGGAATGACGGACGTATCAATCTATCCCTCCAACTGCGGTGCAAGGTGATGGGTCGAGAGTCCGACTGCAGAGATCAAAAGGTCTCCCTCAACCAGTCTCTCTTGATCCGACTCGCCATGCAGCAGGCGGACGGATTCTTATATTATTCCAATCAAATTCGAAATCTTAAAATCGAAATCACTACCATTCTTAAACAAAACTATTCTCTGACATTTCTGTTCTCAATCTGACACATGTTTAGAACTCTTCAAAAGCACAAAAGCTTTCAATAAATAAATATAAGTGCGAAACTTTCACTTGACAACCCCAACATTTAACATTTAAACCGGAGATCAGAGTTTCCTTGAATTCTGAGACAGTTTTCTTTGTCACATGTTTTCTCGATACTCTTCCTCGGATAACTCTGAACTCTCTACTCTAACTCTGCTACTGAACTCTCTACTCTAACTCTCTAACTCTGAACTGATACTCTTCCTCGGATAACTCTGAACTCTCTACTCTAACTCTGCTACTGAACTCTCTACTCTAACTCTCTAACTCTGAACTGATACTCTTCCTCGGATAACTCTGAACTCTCTACTCTAACTCTGCTACTGAACTCTCTACTCTAACTCTCTAACTCTGAACTGATACTCTTCCTCGGATAACTCTGAACTCTCTACTCTAACTCTGCTACTGAACTCTCTACTCTAACTCTCTAACTCTCTCTACTGAACTCTCTACTCTAACTCTCTAACTCTCTCTACTGAACTCTCTACTCTAACTCTCTAACTCTGAACTGATACTCTTCCTCGGATAACTCTGAACTCTCTACGAAAGGTCAAACTCTGGACTAAAGTCCAAAGTTTCCTCAAATCGCAATAATAAAAACAAGAAAAAACAACATTCGTGCAAAGTTTATCGGCGGAAAGACGAAATTGAGAAATATTCCAGCTCTGAACGCGGGCGAAAAAGTAATTAATAAAAACGACTTTTATAATAAACGATAACAATAACGTACTTTTAGACAGTAAGATTTAATTTTACACGTTCTCCTCTCTCTCGTCAAGGGCGCTAATTTTATGATTACGGCAACGGCTGTAGTCATAAAATGCTGCTACTATAATACCAAATTGCCAAAACCATTAGCGATTACGCTAACAGCAATTGTCATCAGAAAATTACGCGTATGAAAGTTACCAAAATTTCATACGCCTCGATTATATAGACGAAGGCTCTGGAAAGGATACTTAAAATCACTTACAATACAAAACCTTGTATACTAACCGAAAGTTAAAAAAAAAAAATTAAAAAATTAAAGAAAAATTTTAAAAATTAGACATAAGTTTTTTTTGGGTTTTAACTAAAATGAAATTTTTATTTTTGCCAGTCATTGGCGATGGGTTGTCGCTGTCAAATAAAAAAACTTGTCTCCGAACTTGTCAATTTAATTCATTTTCTTTACTTCGCCGTTCGTACGAGTGAGGTTTATCTCTAAAGGAGAATCAGAGAGGGATGCTGCATACGAGGAAGGGATTGCTGGCCATATACCCTATTATAATCTGCGAGCAACCATTTCTTGAAGAAGTCCCGTTGGGGGGTAGCCTTTGGGAATTCCTACACGCGGGAGTTTTAACTAAAAATAAATTTGATCGAACCTTTTTAACTAATGTAAAGGGGAGGGTATATTTAAGATTTATAATACTTTTAATATGATAAATCGTCGTCTATATTATTTATGATCATAACCTTTGTGGTCAAGTGGTACAGCGCTTAAAGATTTTATTTGCGTGCATTGCACGAGTTCTAATCCCTCTCGCTGTTTTTACATTTTGCTAAAACATATTTTTTGAAAAAAAATCCCCTCAGGGCCTAGTTATCGTTAGGAATGGTGTGTAGAGGGTATTTTAAGGAAAGGAAGTTCTGGGAAGGAAAAATTATATTAGGGAATGGGAAGGAATCTGGGATCAGGGTGACAAGGAGTGACGGACGTTTGAATCCATCCCTCCAACTGCGGTGCAAGGCAATGGGTCGAGAATGTCGGCTGGAGAGGTCAAAAGGCCTCCATCAACCAGTCTCTCCCGATTCGGCCTACAACGCGGTTGGTGGGCAGACTAATTTATTTATTTTCAATTTACTTTTATGCTAAATACCACCATAACCCTAAGCTAAATATCAACTTAAGTCACACCAAGTGGTTCGCTGCTGTTGGTGACTTACCAAAGGTACCCGGGTTCATGAGGTGAAGTTTGTCCAGACCTTGGCGGTGGGTGCTTCTGTCCACCAACTGCATGGTAGGCCGAATCGGGAGAGGCTGATTGGGGAGACCTTTTTATCTCTTCAGCAGGTCTCTCTCGGAATATCACCTTATTGCAGTGGGGGGATAGATTCTTATGTCCGTCACCCTTCCTTCATACCTTTTTCCTTCCTAGTACTTCCTCTCCTTCCTTTCCTAAGCACCTCCACACAACATCCCCAAAGATGATACAGGCCCTGAGAGGCTGTTTTTGCTCAGGGCCTCCTGTGTGGAGCTATTGTTTTAAAAAAACGATATTATTTTGATATTTAGCGAAAATATTAATAATTATTTTTTTATCAATTTACTTATTACACATCGATTATTTCACATTTATACACATTTTGAAATGGATTGCACTTATTATCCTGATAGTTTACATTAGAGAGTTACATGTAGAGCGAATGACGCAAATTTGAATGGTAGAAGAAGTCGGGGACGCCCGAGAAAGACATGGCACGACCAAGTGTGTCAGATACTTGAATCGGGCCTGTTCATGAGTCAGAATAATAGAAGAGCGTGTATGGGACTATGTATGAATGTGAACGAGGCAAAGAGTCTGTGCCAAGACCGAGTTGTTTGGCGGTCCGTCCTCTCTGCCTACCCCTGCGGGGAAACGGCATGATGGTTAGTTAGTTAGTTTAATGTTGTTAATGTGCGTGCGGGAGCCATGAACCGATTCGTTCATCGATGGAGGAGGGTTCAAATGTTGACAGAAAGAAAAAAAACATTTTACAGATTTTCGGGACCTCGTCAGTCCTTTGCAGGACATAAAAGCAGGGTATCTGTCAAACAATTTTAGTGAGGATATATACGATCAAAAACTTTTGATTTTATTTTTCGAAGAACATTTGATATTGTCGAAAAATATCTTTTGGGATTCATTTTTTTTTTTTTTCATGAATATCGCACAAGAGTCCCAACTGCTCCCATCTAGAGCCAGTGGGACTATTGCATCCCCAATTGGGGTATGTTGTGAGGCTAAAGGTAGTGGGGAGAGGAAGGAGATAGGAAAGAGGAAGGTGGGGAAATACTTGGCTATTCAGATCTGGTCACCAAACACGGCTAAAGCCATTTCAAGCAACGTTTCAATTCTGAATGGTGGTCTTACATCAGGGCGATACTGAGAGTATCTTCCTCTCTGAAACGTGCCGCAAGTATCCTATATATTATTTTAAATGAATAAATTGTGAAATAATACAAATCAATCAAATAAAATTTATTTGCCACGCCGGGATTCGATCCCGCGACCTTCGGAGCGTTAGTCAAGAGCCTTACCACTGGACTATGCCGGCCGTTAACGGCACTAGTCAACTTAGCACGTAAGAAAGAAAATTAACGATAATCAGAAAAACCTTTATCAGGGTGTTAAGGGACGCAATTGACCCACTTTAACCCCTAAAACCTTGCGTATGTTTTGTTAGAAGTCCAAGATATATCCGCTTTGCAATTAAATACAAATAAATGGAATAATTCTAAAGGTATCCGAAAACTAAAAACTCTTTTTGAAAGGTGATAAAATACTTTATAATTCGAAATAAATATACGATTTTTACAGTATATAGATTTTAAATACAAACATAGAAGGTTTTAAAAATTGCACATACGTTTTACTAACTAAAATTACTGACAACTAAAAAAAATAAAAGCATCAACATATTTTATTCGACAAATTTATTATAAACATTATCATTATAAACAAAATACAACCTTAGTTTCCCAATTTTTTTTCAAAAAATGTGAAACTAAGGTTTGCGGTTGGAAACTTTGTATTTTTGAAGGTTTACATTTTAATTATTTTTTGGTTTACTTTCAGATTTGAATATAAAGCGTGGTGTTGTATCTCTCAAACACCGTTTATATGATGTTTCTCACCATGGTAGTAAAGCAGACATAAAAATTTCTATGAGACCTATATGAGTTATTGTCAAAAGTGAACAAATTAGCCTGAAAGGTTACCCAGTGATTCCTGACATTATTTGGAGTAAAAAACGTAAGAGAAATTATCGTCTCCTTTGTCTCTTTTGAAGGTTTATTTTCTTTTTTTTTGAAACTCAGTCGTGAACCCGGCCAATCCTTCACTCGGACTCTAACTGTGCAATTTCTACTGATTTTGAAAGTTTTCAGTTGAAAAAAAACATTTTCAACGGAGACCAAAATTTCATTTATATATTTACTACAAATAATATCAGGAATCATTTCAGTCATTTCAGAATGCATTCTCTCGGAATATGGGATTGGTTTCTGACTGGTTTCCGATTGGTCTGTTAGAATGAGATTCTAATTAAAATTTCAATCATCATCACTATTGGCACTACAACCCCTGGTGGGTCTTGGCCTCCTCAAGAGTCTTCCTCCACTCATCTCGGTTTTGTGTCAGCTCTCTCCAGTTTAGAAGCTCCAAGATAGAAATGTCTTTGAGGACATTGTCGCTCCATCTTAATCTTGGTCTTCCCAGGCTCCTTCGCCCTATAGGTCTTAAGTTCAGCAGGGACTTTGGTGCTTGATGCTCGGTCATTCTCTCCACATGACCCAGCCACCGAAGTCTTTCCTGTTTTATAAATTTTGCGACGTTTAGCTCCTTAAACAAAGTCAAGTGCCATTTGAGCCAGACTTTATCTTTTTTCGGTGATAACCTAAAAAGTCGGGGTGAAAAATATAATATAGGAAGTTTCTCATTTCGTCGGGTCCATACTAGAATAAACTTATCAATTACATTATTTATTATTACATGGAAGCGATCTACTACTTCTTCGGCTGAAGAATTCAATACCCAATCAATACTAAAGACGTCGTTATTAATCTGGGAACCGACAGTTGTATACATTTTTGCAGATATTGCGCGATTAACAGTAATGTTGCATGATTAATTAATTAACTAATAAAGGTACGGAATATTGACAAAAATGTTAGCATCGATAACAATAGTAACTGGTTGCAGAAGTAGTCACGTGTTTTGCTGATCAGAGGTGACCTTTTGAGCCGTGCTCGTCCGCACTGCTGGACTGGTGAGCTACCGGCTCGTTCTCGCGCTTGCCGCCGCGATGACATCATCGCGTAGGCGTAGCTTTGACGGGAGCTGGGCACCCTATCGAAAGCGGAACGTTGTTTTGTTGGATTGTTCCCGCTTTACCAGCCAAATCAGGCAAAATTTATAATAAATGTGAATGGATTTAGAAACAACTGGTACATACATCATGTCTGTACATGCATAAGACTAGCTTACAAATCTGGAGTACATCGTAATCTAGGTAACTACGCTGAAGGACTTACTTTAGAGAAGTCTCATTCGCGAAAAAAATACATATCAGATATAATCTCTTTGTTTAAAATCATAAACAATACGTACGAATAGTCTTTAATTAATATATTTATAATTGTATATTAATAAGGCCGAAATTCACAAGATATCCTAAATATTTTGGATCAAACCAACACCAAGAATGACGATTATGTAATTAATAATGATAATGCAATCAAAAGACAGGGAAATATTTTTGAATTCAATCACTACTTCGGAGGAAACTTATATACTAACAGACAGAACAATTAGTCATAATAGACCCGATATAGTTTTACATGACAAAATTAAAATAATAACTTATATCATTGATGTAGCTATTCCAAATTCCTGTAATATTCAAAAAACTGTTTCTGAAAAAATTAGAAAATACACAGATTTAGGAAATGAGATTAAAAGAATTTGGCATTCTCGGAATATAAAAATATTACCATTTGTTATTTCGGCTACTGGCATTATACCTAGGTCTCTGATTCAAAATTTAGGCGTATTAGATTTGTCAAAGAATTTATATATAAAAATTAAAAAATCGGTAATTTTAAATACATGTAGGATTACAAAAGATTTTTTAAATATTTATATTGAGGGATCAGTAGGATTTATAGGTTCAATTAGGAATTTCACAGAGCCGAACCCTCTGATATGAAAATATCTGGAGTCGGTGAATTATTTTCCCATCTGGTCTCTGGTAGGTTGACATGTTGTTCTTGTATTGTTTTGTAATTATAATACATATAGTGCAATTGCATAACGTGGATTGACCAGATGATCATTTGGGAAGTGTGTGAAAGGGTTTAGTTTTTCCTGTGGGGAAAATTAAACCCGGACATTTAAATCTGGTGCGTTAATTAAAATTTTTATCATTCCTTCCATATGTTTTGTTGCATAATGATTCAGACCGATTGAAAATGGCACGGAATTTTTCATTACTTATTCTATGACAAACCTGGGGAATCCCCTTTCTTCAAATGAATGTATAATAATGATCTTGATAACTGCAGCGACTGGCAATACCGTCCGGGTCGAATTTTGTTTTACGCTTTGATTTTTTATGACTAATATTCAGTGAGAATGATTGAGATAGGTCCGTGGGCGATGCGCGACAATTCTAAGAAAGTTTCATGGATCGTCACGTGTTCCAATGGATCATCAAACCATCCATGTGTTCCAAGTACAAAAGTAAGAGGAAAACCATTTTCTTGTTCTGAGTGTAGTATCTGAGCTTAAGCTGAAGACTTAGCAGATTAACAAACCATTCCACAAAATTCGTAATTCGTTGGAAAACCATACTACGCATTATATGAGAGTAATACTAATTAAATCTGTGGACACACAAGCAGATTCACCCTTAATTTAAAACCAGTTTTCAATTTGGGAGGCGGGAATGGGTACCGCCGCCCCGGGAACCTTTATTGGATAACCAACACCTCTGCCATAGGTCACCCCAAGTGGTTCGCTACGTTTGGTGATTTAGCAGGGGTGCCTGGGTTCATGGGGTGAGGTTTGTCTCGGATGATCAGGATACACTGAACCCCAGATTCCTACCCACTCCTTAAACCCTTTTCCTTCCCAGAACTCTTCTCTCCTTCCTTTCCCTAAAAAAACCCCTCCACACAGCATCCCCAAAGATGATTTAGGCCCTCAGGGAAATTATTTTCCTCGGGGCCTCCTGTGTGGAGCTCATGGAAAAAAAAGTTTTGTGATCAGAATGTAAATTTCCCGTTGTGGATTCATCTGCTCACACATTTTGAAGGAAAACGTTCTCTTTTTCGAAGTGAATTGGAGGTTATCCACCACATACCCGCCCGGTGTAAGTAACAGAAGGTTACTATTTAACAAGGACTCTTATTTTTTATAGAACGACCCTACAATTACAATTAACTAAAACTAGACCCATATTGTCCCTGCATACGTTGTTAGCGAGCAGTATGCAAGTGCTTGATCTGATGACAAACCGTTTAGTATGGAGAAGGCCGGAAGATATCGATCTAGGGATTGGTTTATTTATGACTCAACCGTTGAATAACATCCCCAAACTGTTTGGGAATTCCCCCAAAGCAGTGATTGCAATACGCGCACAGTCTCTCACCACTTACTTCAATTCCATCTATGGGCAGAATAAAGAATTGATATAATATGATTCTTTGGTTAATTCGAAGCTGTTAAGTTAAATGTCGCTATGCTACACTAATAAGTAGTATTTTTTTTTCAATCATGTCAAACAATGAACAAACGGTTTACTAGTATATTATCATAGTCGATGGTATTTCTTAAGGTAGGGCACCAGGTATTTTAAGGTAGGGCATTGCCTCCTAATGCCCCCCCCCCCTAGCTACGGCCCTGATTATATCACATTGTAATTGTTGTATCATTCACCTACTGATGTTGGCACTATAATATGCGCATATATGTATGCGTGCGCATGTGTGGGTGTAGATGTACATATATGTATGTATGCTTATGTATGCGTACAGTGTATACAAGTAGTACGGGTGTGAAATACAAAATAAATAATAAATATGTATGTAAATAAATATATAGATACTTATACGTATATATGTATGTACTTGCATTTAATTTATTATTGCTTGCAGAAATAACGTTGAGATGAATGATGCGCTCGCCTATTTAGAATCATTATTAAAACCATAATAGACCCAATAAATTAATAAATAAATTTGCCAGTTATGAGTGATAAATAACTATTAAATAACCATCGGAGGGGTAGGCAGAGAGGATTGATGTCAGCTTGGGGTACGAATTTGTCCTCTCCGTTAATCAGGCTCTTGAAATAGCACATTTCAAGTTATGAGGAGCTTTTCACAAAACTCAACTTACTATGTTGGAGGTCAAATTTTACCGGGACCATAGATAGGTACATCTGTAATACCTCTGTTTTATTGAAGTGAAACTTCTTTTGCACCGTTGTGATTTGGAACTCGATGAAACGGAAACGATACTAAAAATAGACAAACACATACCAGTGGCGGTCGGTGACTTTTTTATGGAAGGGATGCTTGACAATCAATAAGTATAAACTCTTAGTATACTTACCCACTAGTATTAAAAATACAAACCTATAGACTAGCAGCGCGATCAAGATGCAATTGCTGACAAAATAATAGTAATAATATTTAGACCAGCGGTCGTCACACTTTTCTGGTCAAGGGCCACATACGACAAGTGAGGTATTGCCGCGGGCCGCACACTTATTGGGGGGGGGGGGGGGGGGTTGACTGTTAAGTTCCGGGTTGCTACCTCCTTCCTTCTGGTATTCATGATATAATTCTTAAAACGGCGCTTTATAAATCAGCCAAATACTATATAATAAAAAACAGAAAATTTTCGTATTCTCCAATTTATCTTTCAGTTCAATTTCCATGTATATCCTGAAAACTTGATAAAAATGAATACAATACATTCACTAACAAAAATTAACCAATATTATAGTTTACTTTGCTTTATTAGTACATGATTAGCGTGTTTTTTTTTTGTCTTTTTGTATCATTTTTTTTTACCTGCCCACGGCCTTACTGTGCCTTCTCAATGCCCCCTATTTTTTTCTGGGTCTTCTACTGCCCCTCCTTAGTTTCAAACATCCACAAGGGGGCGTTATGACCTATTACGTACTAAATCGACTTAGGATGTGTTCAAAAACCAACTGGGCATTTTAAAAGCAAATGTCAAAAATCATGTAATAAACACAAAATATTTGTAAAAAATAAAAATCAGGTGAATATAATTGTACACG
Source organism: Limnephilus rhombicus (assembly GCA_929108145.2). Taxonomy (NCBI): domain Eukaryota; kingdom Metazoa; phylum Arthropoda; class Insecta; order Trichoptera; family Limnephilidae; genus Limnephilus; species Limnephilus rhombicus. The sequence continues at coordinate 27,669,840 of OV815277.1, read as the reverse complement.
AAAAAAAAAATTCAAAAAGCGGCTGATATTTGTGCGGGCCGCACAAATATCCGCCGCGGGCCACAGTTTGACGACCACGGATTTAGACCATTTGAATACGTCATTTTCGTATTTCCAACTACGGCTGGACAAACCATTATGACAACTCACGGTTAAAAAATTGCATCCACCGGTTCATCGATCACTGGATGCAAAACTATATGTAGGTACTTAGGTACAATGCATTTGACCAATGAAGGCTATACTGCGTAAAAATGTACATAGGTATATCATTTTGCTTACAATGTACCTACGTATACAAATTGTCTAATTAGCTCTATAAATTTTTGGCGCTCTGAATTATTACAGCACCAAAATTTCGTATGTATCATTGAAAAATAAACGAAAAATCCTTTGCCTGGGCTTTCATTTACCGATTTGACGCTCTTTTTTATGTAGTTGTCAATTACTTGGTTGTGAAATTGACGACTACAGTCTACAATTGTTAGTCGGAGTATTTTCTCAATATAGATGACTAAGTTATGAATTAAATGGTTAATCAAAGGACCTCAAATGTTTCAATATTTCCATTTACTGTTAGTTATTCGAATAAAACTGCCAAAAATGCATGAAAAAAATTCGTCAACCCGCTATTATGACAAAGTAAAAAGATATTTCACAATTCTACGCCTTAACCCCATATACATTAGTTGTTTTTGTATTCTGGATGCTTTTCTCAAATAGGTATCTTTCTTTCAAAAAACTATGCAAGCAAGAGTGAATGAAACACGCGCGAAATCCGAAATTATCGCAGGTTTTTGGATACAAAATTGCATCCAAACGGCCGGGTCACGTGCCGCTTTAGTGTGTGTGTATAATACCTCCCACACGCACACTTCGGAGCGACCAAATCCCGCGCCACTTCAGGCCGCCGCGCAGAAAAGTAAAGACCGATAGGTTTACAGCGCAGTTCACTGTGAGATTTTTCAGCGCGGCGGTCTGAAGTGGCGCGGGACTCGGTCGCTCCGAAGTGTGCATGTGGGAGGTGCTACTGTGTGAGTGTTGAACGCCCGCACCGCGTCTCTGAGTGTCTGAGGACGCTGTTGCTGTTACGAGTATGTGTGTGTTTAATTAGTTGGGCGTTGTACTAGCTAAGAATTTGTTTGTATTCCGACTCGCTTCATGCGTCGCATTGTTTCTTTGTGTGTGTTCTCTTTTAGTAACTTGCATTATGGCTGTTCATAGCTAGAAAAAATAATTCCTAAGTATTTTGACTATAAAATAAACGGAAGCGGTGCTTCCACCTCCACCGTATGTATGGACGGACAGCGTCCGACACTTGACACACACATCTGTAGAATTTAGCCTGTGAGAGAATGAGATCAAATGAAACCTTACCGCAGGGGTGTCAAATTGGATTTTCTTAAGGGCCATTTATAAGATTTATCATGTACCTATAAGCGGGCCACTCTAAATTAAAAAGTAAAACTCTTACCCTAATGTTAATATCATTATTTAGTTAAATAACTAGTTATTACACATTTGCTTTAAAGTTAAAAAGGAGGGTAAAATGGTAAATTATCTTTTGTCGGACATCTGACTTCTCTTGTTTTTGAGAAGCTCATTGAGGTCGGGTGTCATATTTATTCGTGGTAGTTTTAAAGAATCGATTGGAAATGCTCATCCGCAAGCCTTGAGCGATGTTTATTCTTATTTATTTTCAAAACGGAAAACATCTGCTCGCATAAATAGGTACTACCGAACATACACAGGATACATTCCGCATGCTTTCTTATATTTGGATAGTTATTCAAACTCTTGAAATACTGTGCATAAAATGTAGTAACATTAACTTCGCTAAATTTATCCTTTACAAAACTGTCGGACTGGAGATCTATCAATTCCATTTGCGAGTGAATTAGTGCCTGTGCAGTATCAAAAGTGAATGGATTGTCGGACTGGAGATCTATCAATTCCATTTGCGAGTGAATTAGTGCCTGTGCAGTATCAAAAGTGAATGGATTGTCGGACTGGAGATCTATCAATTCCATTTGCGAGTGAATTAGTGCCTGTGCATTATCAAAAATGAATGGATTGTTGAAAAGTGGAAATTCCATTTCGTTCATTTTGCGAAAATCTTCAAAACTACTGTTAAATTCTGTGATCAGATTGAGCAAAAGTTGAGAATGTTCGTCCAATTTTGTGCCAAATGATTTCACATGAGGGAAGAGATATTGAAAGAAGGGTGAATGCCGGTAACTCCATTAATGGTGGAATGAATGCCGTTGGCGCTAATAAAAAACTGTCAAAAGAAGCGAAGCTAGCAGTCCACAATGGAGTCCTGGTACCTACCCTGATGTATGTCAGTGAGGCATGGAACTAGCAGAGGAAGGAAACTGAATGCTGTTGAAATGAGATCCCTGAGACGTATGTGTGGTAAAACAATGTATTATCGTGTGAGAAATGTGGATATTCGCAAATAATGTAAGGCTGATGTAAGCGTAATGAGTAAGATTAAGAAAGGGACCCTCAGATGGTTTGGGCATGTAGAGCGAATGAACGAAGAAAGTAGTGTAATACTACGCGAATGTGAATGGTAGAAGAAGTCGGGGACGCCCGAGGAAGACATGGCACGATCAATTGAATCAGATACTTGAGTCGGGCCATGTCAAAAGTCAGAATAGTAGAAGAGAATGTATGAGAAGATGTATGAATGTGAGTGAGGCAAAGAGTGTTTGCCACGAACGAGTTTTTTGGCCGTCCATCCTCTCTGCCTACCCCTGCGGGGAAACGGCGTGATGGTTAGTTAGATAGTTAGAAAAAATCAAGTGTTTGATTTTTATCTGAATTTCCCAGTCTTAATTTTGATTCGAAAGTTTGAATATGCGAATACATTTGAGTGACGATCAAGTCTTTTACCAAAAAGGCACAATCAAGCCACCAGTTATTGTCATAATCAATTGGCTTTCCTTTTTCTAACATGAAAGCTTGAATAGGGTCACTTATAAATGCAAAAAATCTTTTCAAAACTGCCCCTCGGAACCTTACCTTCTTCGGAATACTTTTCGTCCAAATCTTATAAACATTGCTTCACCTGCCTTTGATTTAGTCCTCTTCTCTTCATAAAATTTAGTACTTTAATTACCGGTTGCATGACATGGTTCACTTTTAAACGTAAGGTTTCGACTGATCCCTGGTGAATGATACAGTGAATTCCTACAAAATTTTCTGATATTTTCTGTTTTAATTCAGTCGCGATACCCGGATGTTTGCCAACCAGAGTTGTGGTGTGTCCTCTAAGAATTCCTAAAATATATAACGAAAGAGCGCGGGCCGTGTCTTTGACTCCCCTGCTTTGATTTTTGCCGGATGCTCAATTCCCAAGGCTTCCTATTGGTCGAAATCGCATGGTGAAGAGGAACTGCTGTCATTTATTTATACAACGCACTGCCACCAATCAGGTGGTACCACTTTCCAGTGTTGCCAGTTGGATGGTTTTTACCGTGTTTCACGGTTTGTTGGATTATTTGTACAGCGCATGTTTTTTTAAATATGTAGAACAAGACAATGTTTTTTATCGGTCACAAAAAATATGTACTTTCGAGTGAGATACGATTTTTTGGCATTGGGTGGCGTGGGGAAAATCCTGGTTTGATGAATGTAGTTCTTGAACATCTATCATTACGAGTTCACAGTGTCTCCTTATCTTGTCATTATTTTTTCAATAAAGAATATGTAATCTATCTTAATTAATGCATCTTAAAGTCATATAATTTTAATATAACACCAACTAATGTAAAATGTAGAAAATGTGGATTTGCAAAGAATTATTTTAATATTTTAATTTAATTGAAAATGGAATTCTACAAATTAAACTCGTTAACAGTAAAAAAATAAAATAAAATTATGAAAAAATAATAATATATTAAATCATATAATTTGGAAGAAAAAATATTGTTGTATATTGTTAATTCTTAAATTTGAAATATGAGATTGAGAAATATGACGGTTTGATAGAAGGTGGCAGTAGCCGAATTGGTAGAGGCGTTTGTCCCGGTAAGACGAGAGGTTCTGGGTTCGAGTCCCAGTTGCGACCGTATATATTAAAATAATGTTTTGTTTTTTTTTTTCTTATTATTCGAAGGAATATTATAATTATATTGTTTTTATTAGTAAAGAATTAATAAGAATAGTCTTATTTAAATAAAACAATAACTTAGTTTGTAACCACGATTAATTTTCTATAATAACGATCGGTTTCGCTTTACACAAGCATCTTCAGAGTATAAAATTAAACTGATTTTATATCCTTAATGTGCTTGTGTAAAGCGAAACCGGTCGGTATTATAAAAAATTTAATAATTAAATCGTTGTTACAAACTAAGTTATTGTTTTATTTCAATTAATATGTCAAACCACAATGTGACTGCTTTCTATCACAAAATAAAAAGAATAATCTACTTTGGTCGCGCTATTTTCTTATTTGGATTCGAAATAAAAAGCTAACGAAAAACATGTTTTTTTTACCCTCGAAACATGTTTTAATTTTTTCCATGGTATCACTGCCCCCCTCTACCGCATGCCCCACACTGGCCCCCTCTACAAACCGAGCAGAAGAACTGAAGCAAGCAGTGAAGCAGTGTAATCGTGTGCACTGTGCAGACGCTCAGTACCGCCGCGACGCCGCCGAGTGCAGACTTAAGTTGAATTGGATTGAGATTACTTTGAGGTTAAGATTTTTCCTAATTTTATTTTAGGATATCCGTAGTGTGCTATCTGTAATTAGTGATAAAGACTCGGTGATACTTTCACAAAATCATTACCCGGCATAATATCACTGGTTCCTGCCTCTTACACCTGTGAGTAAACATTATATTTTCTTGAAAAAGCGAATAAATCCTTATATTTTGACTAGTGACCGACCGAAGGTTCGGTTTCGGCAAGTTTCGACAAATAAAATCTAGTTTCGGCATCTGTTTCTCTTTCGGCAGAAAATCTGCCGAAGGTTCGGTTCGATTTTGCCGATTTCTTGCGGATGCCGGTGATAATTATTATCGCGCGTTATTCGACTTACTTCGGGTGAGTTCGTGGCTCGTGTATCACCCGCCATCATCAGCTGAGTTCATTTAACACGTTTAATAAGAACGTAGTGATTGTAAACGCAATTAAAATTAAAATACTCAATTAATGAGGTCCTTCCTTTATAGTGTAAGTGTTGATTAGTGACAAATTTTTGTTCCAAAAAATAGTTAACATGTTTGATTGACTTTTACAATGGCAGTAATATAAATAAAAGATTGTAAATATTTCCCTAACGAGTCCACGCTCAAAACACACTTTAAAAAATTAAAACAAATTGTACTAGGTAGATTATAGTTATTAATAAGTAATTCAGTAACCGGAATTGAAAAATATTGCATATTAATGGTTATTTTGTAATCTTTAAAAACGCGAAATGTCATTTCTCAAGGAACGCCATGTTGTTAATGACGGCGGCAAATGTCTGGCGTGATTTTTCGGGTTTATGAAACCAAACAAAATAATGATTAATACGCATTATTTATCATTTCCGAAGATTAAATTCGTACTTATTAACCAACTGAAAGAAAATGATTTTTTCTTTTAAAAATGCGCATTTCATCGTCGTAATTAACATGGTGGTCCTTGAAAAATGACATTTCGCGTTTTTTTAATTAAAAAAAAACATTAAAACCCAATATTTTTCAATTCCGGTTACTGAATTTCTTGTTACTAACCATTATCTACCTAGTGCAAATTGTTTTAATTTTTTAAAGTGTATTTTGAGCGTGGACTCGATAGGGAAATATTTACCAAAAATATTATTTTTTCACATACTTCAATTATTGTTTTTTAATTTCATTTAACACGAGTTAACCGTATGTAAAAGTGTAAAAAATAAGCAAAATTTCAGTAAAGAATAGATTTTCAACATGTCTAAAAAAGTTTCGGTTTCGGTAGAAAATCCTGTTTCGGTCGGATACTAATCTTAACCCCTATTTAATAAAAAAAATTAACTTGTTCAAAACCAACGATTTCTTCATCCGGGTTCAACGTAAATACTGATTTTTTTTTACATGAGCTCCACACATGAGACTCTGAGGAAAATAATTTCCCTCAGGGCCTATTTCATCTTTGTGGATGCTGTTTGAAGGGTTTTTTAAGGAAAGGAAGGAGAGGAGAGTACTGGGAAGAAAAAGGGTTTAAGGGGTGGGTGGGAATCTGGGGTTCAGTGTGTCCCGGTCATCCGCCTCCAAGACCTTGACAAACCTTACCCCGTGAATTAATAAAATAAAAGTGCGCATGTCTTTTTCAAGTTCGTACATTCAAAACTGTGTTTCAATTATAAAACGTGAAATGTTTTTACAAAAGTTCTTTATGAAAGTGAAAATGTCTACCTCCATAAGGAGACCCCTGGCCGATTTTTCTGAAAATCCTGAACACTTAAAAAAATTAAAGTTTTTTTACAAAAGTTCTTTGTGAAAGTGAAAATGTCTACCTCCATAAGGAAACCCCTGGCCGATTTTTCTGAAAATCCTGAACACTTAAAAAAATTAAAGTTTTTTTACAAAAGTTCTTTGTGAAAGTGAAAATGTCTACCTCCATAAGGAAAACCCTGGCCGATTTTTCTGAAAATCCTGAACACTTATAAAAATACGGTGTTTTAACAAAAGTGTTGTGTGAAATAAAAAGGCACGTTTCCTATGGTTAACCCCTGGCAAAGTTCTAGACACTTGGAGAATTTTCAATAATTTTTACCTTCCCTTTCTACAAGTGAAAAATGTAGCTTCTCATTTTTTTCTCAATGTAAGGACAATCTGACACGACACTCGTACATAATATAATGGAGATTCCTCAAGTTACGCCGAGTATAATTCCCCAGATTTCAACTACAAAAAAAGATGAACTACTACTGGCCCTGAGAAAAAGATGAACTACTACTGGCCCTGAGAAAAAGAAAAATTTCTCCAAGAAACAAATCAAGGAAATGCCTAATGCAATATGCTTCATTCTACATACAAAATACATTAAGAGGTTGCAATTTCAATCAAATTGCAAAAGTGCAAATTGTCCGTGCCGATAACCTTTTTAAATGCCCGGGTTCCGTCACAGAGAGAGAGGTAGTAGTCACCTTATTTTTAGGCATAGGAAGACGCTTCCCGTCTCTTAGGAACATTTTCGCCATGTTTGTATTCGAATTGAATATAGTTGTGTATCTAACTCAATGCTCTTTTTATTTTGTTGACCCGAATTGCCTGTTGACCACTGTAAAAGGAGGGTTTGTTTCGTGCCCCCACCTGCTAACTAAGAGCAGAGAAACTCTTACAAGGTTACTGAGCTAGTCGACCGGCAAGGGTGGGTCTCCGGCCCCGCCATGGCCTCCAGATCCCCCATTTATAGCACTGGAAGCCAAATCGTGGGTATATTTTAACTGCATTGTTTTGACGACCACGGCACTGAAGGCCGCCGTGGTGGTCTTTCCGACCGCAGCAGTACGTACCTACATAATAGCTTTTATACATTACACTTTGTTTTATGTCGGGTCCATTTAAATTCTATATTTAATGCTTAATTCTATTAATTTTATATTGGTACAACTTTAATTTTTCTTTTAATTCTCTACCTTACGAGTGGAATACAATCTTATTTATTCTGTCTTATTACATGTAACACATAAAATTGATATTGTTAGCGTATCCACACTCACTTGACTAACTATATTTTACGTTCTTTTAATGATCGTTTTAGTATTTCGCGCTAAGATTTATGGTATACAAAATATTGTTTTCGTACGAATACACCAACTTTATTTATCTATACTGCGTTTTTAAAGATGTTCTCATTCCCATGTGAACAATCCTGGTTATAAAAAACTCTGTAAATACACAAATATGTACCTACAAACAATTACACAAATCTAACCAGACAAATTATTCTAATTTTTGATGGGATTTGCATTTGCACTAAATGTCGATGTGTAGGTACATCGAATACGAATTTAGAATCATGAGTGATTCCTAGATCTCTTATTGATGACATTGTTTTATGAATTGTATTATTAAAATCCGTTGTAATTCTGTGTCGAGTGAAGTTTAAAGCATAACATTTTTCAACATTTAAGTATATATCATTTACAATACACCAGTTATTGAGTGTTTCGACGTCATTTGAAGCAGTTGATGATCGGAAACAGACATAATTTTAAGAAAAAAATTATGATAGTCGCCGAAAGAGGCATCCTAATCACATTTAATTTTGAACCAAAATCATTTATGAATATTAGAAAATTCAGAGGGCCAAGATTTGACCCCTGTGGTAAACCAGAAGCTACATCCACAGGGCATGATTTATATCCATTTTTTTACATTAGCTCCGCACAGGAGGCCCAGAGAAAAATAATTTCCCACAGGACTTATGTCATCTTAGCGGTTGCTGTGTAGAGGGTCTTTTTAAGAAAGGGAAGGATAGGAAGTTCTGGGAATGAAATAGGTATCAGGGGAGGTTAGGAATCTGGAGGTTAGTGTGTCCGTGAGTGACGGACGTATAAATCCATCTCTCCAACTGTAGTTCAAAGCGATGGGTCGAGAGAGTCCGGCTGGAAAGGTCAAAAGGCCTCCCTCAACCAGTCTCTCTTGATCCGGCCCGCCATGCAGCAGGTGCAGGACAGACGCATACGCCGCCAAGACCTGGACAAACCTCACCCCATAATCTAGGGCACCCTGCTAAGTCACCAAACGTAGCGAACCACTTGGGGTGACCTACGGCAGAGATGATGGTTATCCAATTAATGGTTCCCGGGGCGGCGGTACCCATGTCTGTTTCCCAAATTGATAAACACTGGTAGTGTTCTGCTATATAAATATGATTTCACCCAGTAAATTAGGTCTCGGTGTATTTCTATTTCATGCTGTTTTTTGGAAAGATGAAGTTATTTTTTTTAATAGCTACCCGCACAGGAGGCCCTAAGGAAAAAAATCCCTCAGGACCTATGGCATCTTTGGTGATGCTGTGTGGTGGGTTATTTTATGGAAAATAAGGAGAGGAAGTTCTGGAAAGGAAAAGGGTATGAGGGCTGGGTAGGAATCTGGGGGTCAATGTGTCCAGGAGTGAGATACGTATACATCTGTATACATATGTCTAGATTACATCTGCCTCAAGCAGTCTCTCCTGATCCGGCCCACCATGCAGTAGTTGAGCAAACGCTTTTGTCACCAAGACCTAGACAAACCTCACGAACGAACAACTAGGGGTGATCTATGGCAAGGGTGTTTATTATCCCATAAATGGGGCGGCGGTACCCGTGCCTGCCTTTCAAATGAATATATAAAGTGGTCGAATTTATCAAAAGCTTTTTGGAAATCATTTTAAATTGCATCTACTTGTAATCTTTCTTTAAAAGAGTTACACACTTAATTACAAAATTTCAAATTATTTGTATTGATGATCAGATTGAGGATCAAACCCATCATGCCTAGTGCAGAGAAGGGGCTTGAGGTGTGAAAAAATATTTTGATGTATCAGAGATTCAAAAACCTTGGCGAAACATGAGGGTATACTGATTAGTCTATATTTTTTTTTTATTAAAGACTAGCTGGTCTCCGGCATGCGCTGCAATGCCGTTTAAAGAAATAAATTGTTCATCGCTGCATGTCCATTCCCATGCGTTCTCGTTTCCCTCCCGCGTCCCCTTCCCATCCTGCATTCCCCTTCCACTTTCCACGCCTTCCCCCTCCCTCGTCACTCTTCCCGCAAACCCCACCTCCTTCGCTAACCACCCCCTCCTGCCTTTCCTCTCTGCCGCTAAAATATACGACGTTCACACATTTTCGACACCACCAGTAATGATTTATTTATACAAATTTCATAACGCCAGAACTAACTATTATATATATATAGAAACACTCTTCTGCTAAAAGTTCTGTAAAAAATTTGAGTCATCCATCGATTACTTTCCGAGATTTTCGAACACAAACACACGGAACCTACATTTTTATATATGTAGATAGATAGATAGATTGGTCACCCGATTTGAATACTGGTACCACCTATGCTTCTTTCCACAAATCAGGAAAAGCTCCAGTAGTTGAAGATACAAAATGCACAGGGTCTGACAAAGGAAGGTGAAATTCTATCAGGTCCGGGTTCTTTACTGGGATCTAATTTACACAAAAAACATTTTATTTCAATAAAACAATTTATTGCACTAAAACGAATTTTACCCAGATATCTTTGGTTGCGTAATTTGGCACTAAGTCATTAGTAGGTGGTTCCGACTTAGTATAAACAGAACAGTCATTTCCGGAAATATCATCAAGATGAAGATGCATTACTTTAGGAGTACAGTTCGTTTTTCGTAATGATTTTGAGCCTGACCGGAATACTTCAATCTTGCAGACAACTTTCGACAGAGTTGGTGTATGATTTATAACATTCAATTTGCACTTTTTGGGCCATTTTCCTTAAATTAGAGAATTCTCTAAACTCCATGTTTTTTTTACAGTAAATCTTACTTTTTTTTTTAAGAAGAGCAATCAATTGCTGATTAAACCAGTCAGGGATTCTTCTCAGATTCTTCGATCAAGAACATCTTTTTTTTTTAATTTTGTCTATTTATCCACAATTTTTCATAATACATAGAACCATGCTATTCACATTTTTATTTTTGAAAAGAGTTATCCAATTATCAGATAATAGATCCTAACGACATTCATCGTAGTGTCCCCTTCCTGAAAGTATGTTTTGAATTATTTTGAATACTTTCTAAGAATTGATTTTATTTTTTTTACCTTAATTTCAAATGAAGAGTGATAATGTTCTAATTTGGTTTTGCCTGGTGCCATATACATAGATCTGTATTAATTTTATCGGACAAAATAAGGTCTAACAATTTTTCATTTCTATAAGAATCTACATAATTGATTTTTTTTTTTTACACGAGCTATGCACAGGAGGTCCTCAGGAAAATAATTTTCCTCAGGGCCTATGTCATCAGGAATGCTGTGTGGAGGGTCTTTTTGAGGAGAAAAAGGAATGAACATTGGTCTTGAAGAGACCCATGTTGTAGGAAGGAGGAAACACAGAGGCCGGCAAATCATTCCACAGCCGAGCTCTTGAACACAAGAACGAGTGGAAGAAGAGTTCGTTCTCATGTGACTAATGTCAACCGTATACGAATGTTCGGCGTGTTTCCCGCCTACGCACCGGTGCCGAAGGGATCAATGACAGTAGACTGTGTGCTTTCTGACTTTCATAATTTGAATTGCTATAAGTTTGCTTTGGAGAAGGGGCGATTTAAAATAATTTATTTTTTAATTTTTTTAATTGAAACATTTATTAATATATACAATTTGACCACATAACATAACAACAATATTTCAAACACTCTCCTAATAAAGCAGCTGCTTGTGTTTAGGAGAGGACAACTAAATACTTTTACATCTAAGTATATAAATTAAAAATATTATTACAAAAACTAATAGTAATTTTATGAGAAAATAGGTACGATATATGTAATAAAATTAAATCTTCACATGTAGCAAATACTTTGTGGGAATACATAATTATAATAAACACAATTAAATAACTTTGTTTCAATTCCACTTTATTATTTCATAATCAAACCGGTTTCGGTTCGTCCTGAACCTTCCTCAGGGGTGAATAAAAATATATTGAACATAACATAGATAAACATGGTATTAAAAAGAAAATTAGAAGAGGGAGACAGAACATCAACTTAGGTGGGGGCGAGGAGGGGGTGCCTAAGAGGGAGGGGTGAACGTGGGCGGGGGTAATGGAAATATTTAAAAAATGGGAGTGGAATGATTCACATGTGTGTGAATCATAGAATGAAATGTTTACGGGAGATGGGGTGGTTAGAAGTACTGTGAATTACGGTATCTGTGAAGGTGAAATCCCCGGGAAATCTTTGAAAACATTTATTATTGGGTGGTAATAGGGCTTTTTAAGATGATTTTTATTAACATTTTTTATTTGTTTCCAGTGGAAGTAGGGGTGATTTATATGCACCCCCCCCCCCCCCCCCAAGCTACGATTCCATATTGCAGTACAGAGTGTGCAAGTGCGTAATAAATATCTTTTAGTATTTTTAATGATACAGTATTTCTAAGTCTTAAAAATATATAGATCAGTTTTCTCATTCTGTCTACTGTGGAATTTATTTGACTTTTCCATTTGATGTTATTATCGATAATTATTTAAAAATATTTTATTTTTTCTTTACTACTAATGTGTATACAGTTTGAGGTACAGGGTGCGATCCTAAGAAGGCAATTTTTTCGTGAATTTTTATGTTTACCTTTATATTTGAGATATTCCCTGTTAGGCTAAAGTATAAAATGGGTTTTTTCGACATTTAGTGTCAATAATTTTTCGTCGAACCATAGTTTTACGATATGAATTGCATTGTTAGCTGATACTTCGACTTCATTCCAAGAATGTCCTTCAATAGTTATCACTGTATCATCTGCGTAAGATATAATGTTTCCAATGATTGGGAGTTCAAAAAGTTCATTTACATACAATATGAATAGTTCAATCCCAATACAGTTCGTTGTGGAATTCCAAAATCTGTATTTTCTATTTCACTTAGTTTGTTGTTTACTTTTACCTGTTGAGTTCTTTGGTGGAGATAACTTTGTAACCATGTTTTAGCGTTGCCAGTTATTCCTATATTATTAAGTTTATTAATTAATTTTGAATGTGAGACACTATCAAAATCTTTACGGAGGTCAATGAAAGTACTTAAGCATTTTTTACCTCTATCTAATGTTTTGTAAATAAGCTTAGTTAATTCTGCAATTGCGTCTTGCGTGTTTATCTTTGAAACCGTATTGACTAGGGTTAATACATTTTTGGTAATCTGTATAATCAACAATTTTTGTTGTTTGTTTTTGGGGTGTTATGCCGTGTTACGCTACCTCCTCCTTTAGCCAACGTTTCGGACAGCGTTACAGTGTCCATCATCACACATCTGCCGGCGACTTGACATGACTTGGCGAGAGTGTTCATGGGGTGAGGTTCGTTTAGGTCTTGGCGGCACATGTCTTTACCCACCTACTGCTTGGCGGGCCGGATCGGGAGAGACTGGTTGAGAGAGACCTTTTTATCTCAACAATAAAATTTTATTGGCTTATTATAAATGACGTGTAAAGTTTTCTCATTCACATAAGGATATCCTCCAACTGCAGACCCTGTGTAAAGTGGTGCGCTCCTGTGTTGAATTTGACAGTCACCTCTGGTCTGGTTCCCCAAAATACTTTAAAAAATCTTAGCTCTGTGCGGAGAGGGGCGGTCTTTTTTATAGCTCCCCGATTTTAATAACTGGATTGCGATGAGTACAGGCGTCAGGTGGGAATGCTGTCCAAGTTCTACTGGAATTTGAGTGAAAGATGCTCCGAGGAACTAGCGCCTGTGATCCCTTCGACACCGTTGCATAATTGGGAAACACGCCAAACGCGTGCCCAACATTTGCACATGGTTTTCATTTGTGCCGCATGCAAATGCCGCGTGCTTAAGTTCAACAGCTCGGCTGTGGAACGATTTACCGGTTTCTGTGTTTCCTCCTTCCTTCAATAAGTATTTCTTCAACACCCATATCCACCGCTTCCGCTCCTCCACAGCACCCCCAGAGATGATATAGGCCCGAACGAAAATTATTACAAGTGCGAAGCGCAAAAAAATTCCAATCGCTCCCAATCGTCTTGAACCAGTGAGGCTATGGCATCCCCATTTGAGGTGTGTTGGGAGGCCGAATAAGCACACATTTCACTACTAAAAATTCCAATCGCTCCCAATCGTCTTGAACCAGTGAGGCTATGGCATCCCCATTTGAGGTGTGTTGGGAGGCCGAATAAGCACACATTTCACTACTAAAAATTCCAATCGCTCCCAATCGTCTTGAACCAGTGAGGCTATGGCATCCCCATTTGAGGTGTGTTGGGAGGCCGAATAAGCACACATTTCACTACTAAAAATTACACATCTACCGGATCTGCCCTGATGATGGACACTGCAACACTGTCCGAAACATTGGCTAAAGAAGGAGGTAGCGCAACACGGCATAACACTCCAAAAACAAATAACGAAAACACATACATCCATACAAACTTTCGCGTTTATCATATTAGTAAGATTGTATTTTTCCTTTGGAGGGGTGCAGACATAAGTTCACCGTTTGTCCCATTTTCGACTGTTGACATTTAGTGTGTAAGAAAGAGGGGCAGTATTATATGTTTAAGAACAAAGGCAACACATCAGCGCATTGACATTTGACGTTTTTGAATTTTTCAATATTGTATCACAATATTCCTGCATCTCTTGAAAAAGATGAAATTCCACACAAAATGTATGAGGAAAAGAATTTTCTTCATATTTTTTTTTTTCGTGAATTTTTCCAATGTAGCTATTCTGCTGTTCGGGGCGGATACAAATCGAACAAATCAAAGATCATAAAAACTGGTCCAGCCGTTCTCGAGTTATATGTGGTGTAACTAACCCAACTTTGTTTTATATATATATTATAAGATTATTACGCCACTATCCCAAAGTACCTGCCTCTTGCAAAAAAATTTAATTATTTATTTTTATATACAATATCAAAGCATGATGATCACATTTTGTAAACAGGAGAATGACCTTCTTTTATCATCACGTATTATTTGGTGTCAGTCTGCTAATTGTTATAAATAATAAGCAATAAATAAATAACGAATTACGTTTATTTTTTGCAGTTTCGAGACTACATCCGATCCTCTACCTCCTCCAACATGACGTCAAAAAATATTACGCAGATCTTGTTGCTCATAATCACAATGAGCATCCTTTCGTGTTCAGCTGAAGAGAAATGTCAACCAATCCCCGAGTACGAATACACGTACAAATTTATAGAGGGAGGTCTAAAACCCCATGAATATACGGAACATCCATCTCTCCTTCAGAGGACATGTACCAAAGCTTGTAAATGTATTAACCCTGGTGAAAAATCAATGGTTATAGAAAAAACAACCCGAATTGGAAGAGAAGATATTTACGATGGCTTTACCAAAAAACTAATCGGACATAAGAATACTACGGTTGAAGAAGATACGGCTTGCGCCTGCCTGTTGCCAAGTCATTCGGGGTTGTTCCCGGTTCGTCGGGTCGTGGATGCCGAATATTCTACGACATCTGAAGAGAAATGTCAACCAATCCGCAAGTACGAATACACGTACAAATTTATAGAGGGGGGTCTAAAACCCCATGAATATTCAGAACATCCATCTCTCCTTCAGAGGACATGTACCAAAGCTTGTAATTGTATTAACCCTGGTGAAAAATCAACGGTTATAGAAAAAACAACCCGAATTGGAAGAGAAGACATTTACGATGGCTTTACCAAAAAACTAATCGGATATAAGATTACTAAGGTTGAAGAAGAAACGGCTTGCGCCTGCCTTCTTCCGGGTCATACTCAACGTAAAAAGACTGGGTCGTTGCTCCTTGTGATGTATCTCTCTTTTCTACTCTCTTATATTTGTCTGTATTTTATTTACTCCTGGGCACTTGGCACCAGTCGTAATATTCTTCTTTTCTCTTGGCTCTGATCGATATTTAAATTCTTAAGGCTTTGCATATGTGTGGTGGGGATGGAAAATTCCTCCCCTACGTCACACAAGCCCTTATAAATTTGGACCCTTATTTCATCTGATAACTACAGAAAGCTACTTAAAGCTCCCTTGTACTACATACCTCTAGCGATATATGTACTTAACTAATAAATACGTTATTTACGACTTTGAACGTAGATATTTTCGTATTTAGGTTGTAATTAAACTCCATCAAACGTTGTGTAATTTTTTTGATTTATGATATAGGACTTTAATTACTTTAAATTTTGTGGTAACCCTCTAGATTCTAAACAGAGTGTTGAATTTCAAACTGTATTGGTCTCTCTCTTGCAAATTTAACCTTAAGTAATTTCTCTAAATGAACTAACTTCCCTTTGACGTTTATTATGATTCCCTACATCCTAATGAATTCATGAATAAGCAATACTAATCGAAACTACACATGACTAATTGAACAGATAATTAAATATAACTCAAATGGTTAAATGTTAGTAAATTTGATTATGATTGTATCTCGTATCTGCTGGGCGCCCCTCCGTTTAGATTCAGCTGCTATAAGGTACATATAAAGATGGATTTAGTAGGTTAATGTAATTAGTTAATTGCATATTTGACGAACTCAGAATAACCCTTTTTCTGGCAAAATTTGGCTCCTGCCTCCATCAAGTAAGCAGGGTGATCAGAAGTCAACCCAAAATTCGCACAGTCTTTTGGCACGGTTCAATTGATTGATACCTAAGTTATCGCGTCCCAATTGACCTTCCTTCGCCATCATGCACTGCCTTCAGGTCTTCCCCCAAGCCCAGATACCTCCAAATTCCTACTCCTCCAAAGTTTACTATTTACTTAGGGCGAACCGGTTTCGTCCTATATGCAATCATATACTCACGGGTTTGTGTGGAGTTACGGGTCGTGAATCCTCCCTCCACGTTCAAGAAATGAGACGAGAGTGACCCGACAGGCCTAAAGCACTAATTGTAAGTGAGTTCGTTTCATTCAATGAACAGTACATAAAAAGATATATATGTAAACATACGTTTTGGGAAGGTTTATAACTCGCAATACGAAACTACTTGCAACGCATCCCGAGCTCGGATCTCGCCCATCGGATTCTGCACAATCCTCAGATTGATACCGAATATATACGTAAGAATAGTGTGAAATATAAATATATACTAGTACAATAAGATCTTATCTGGCGATGTGTTCTGGAGATTCGCCATAACTCCAAGCTTTTGTTTGGTTTTGTTGACGGTTTTGTTTGAGAGATCCGCCATCTCTATGGTTTGATTTTGTTATAGAAGCGACCACTGCCTTCTATTGGTTGAACTGTATTTTTTTTTTTTTTTTTTCTTTCCCCCCCCTCCAATGTTCAACTTTTGATAAACTCTTGCTATCCCGTGATTCTCAATTGAATCATGTAAATCCTCATTACCCCTTATTAAGCTATCCCGTGATTTTTCAACTGTTTCATGTAAGTCTTCAATACCCCTTTTTAACTATCCCGTGATTTATCAACTGTTTCATGTAAATCTTCAATACCCCTTTTTAACTATCCCGTGATTTATCAACTGTTTCATGTAAATCTTCAACACACCTTTTTGAACTGCTATAATAAATCTGTTAATTTTCAATTGCTTAGGTCTGTAGATACCTCTTTACGTTCAAATTAAAAATAGTGTTTAAATTTTTTTTTCTTTTTGTTCCTAATAATTGCGCAATATAATAATTTTATCCCGTTCCTAGAAGTTAATACCTAAGTACGATATCCACTAATCAAGGTCATTTTTTTTTTTTTTTCTTTTTGTTCCTAATAATTGCGCAATATAATAATTTTATCCCGTTCCTAGAAGTTAATACCTAAGTACGATATCCACTAATCAAGGTCATTTTTTTTTTTCTTTTTTCCGTATTCGAACTAGTGTCCCAGTGATCGAATTATTTTGTAAACAATTTGAGCTTTGTAAACATTCTCTACGGCCTCGTGACCTAGATTCAAGCGTATGAGGTATGTTTACTTTAGACATTCCGGAGACGTGTGAGATGACTCTAAAATTTTTTCTTTGTTTGATAATGATGTACTTAGCGCAATTGTCTAGTCTGATACCCGATTACGTATACATATTTATTCATTTATATATACTTTGTCTCAATAAATAATTTATAATATTGATATGTATATACATAAATTTTATGATTGAAATAATTTCTAATATCATAACTTATTTCAAATGCTCTGGATTTTCTGAAATTATATTAATACATACATAACATTAAATATAAAATATTGATTTGTAAATTTATCACACATAACTACTTTCAATAGTTATTGATGAATTCAGAGGTAGGAATCGATACCCTTTTCCTCTTTTTTATATAAGTGTTTTTCTTTTTTTTTTTTTGATTATAATTTTTCTTGGGAACAAAAATTACATATATATATGTTTATATACTTACATATATAAATATAAAAAATATACTTATTATACTTATAATATTTTAATATAGTTACATATCACATATTAAGCGAGTAATATCTTGGTCAAATAATTAATCCAAATACCAATGTTTGCTCCATTCCGCTTTCTCCTTGGAATCTGTAAAATTTTATAACGGAAAAGACTTACCCCTACCAAGGTTTTTTCCGACCGGGAAATACACGGTAACCTTGCTGCGATTTTCCTAAATTAATTTTTTATTTTCCTAAATTTAATTAAATCTTTTTGACTTCAATTTTTTTTTTTTCATTTAATCTAATTAATTAAAATGATGTATGAACTCTATCGTTCTAAACTGTATTTTATCTCAAAACTCGTTGGTTAGATAACACTTTAAATGATAGTTACTTCACGATTAATTTAGAGATGGTAAATTGTCGTTAAATTAAATTTTTATCCCTCCGAACTTTTATGTATTAATAAAATATTATTTTGTTTTATTATTATTATTTAAGATAATTAATTTAAATATTTATTATTTGTTAGAACACTTTCACTTAGATTGAACACACGTATTTAATTATAACTTCATCACGCTAAATTATCACATCACTTCAGTTATTTATTGCACTAACATTAAACGCGAAATTTCTAAGTTTAAAAATACGATATTAAGTGATTATAAAATCCGAATTTTCCACTAAAACAAATTGTATTTATCACGAGCACTTTTATTTTTCACAAGTAATTAATGCGTTGTCTTTAATTTTTATTTTCACTGACTCTAACTGCAAAGTATTTTTTTTGTATATCACTGACTAGAATGTGATAATTTTCTAAGTATCAAAAATAATTATCACTTAGAATCTTTCAAATTTAAATCACCCACCGTTTCGTCACGTTCCGCGAAGTTACAACCTTTTCGACCACGACGTAGCCTGTCCTCAACTGGCATTTGTCTAGACTTTTATACCCCTCTCAGGTCCAAAAGATCGTATCTGAATCTCCTGTAATAAACCAATCTAATTACTATCAACTCGTAATTTCTTGAAACCTCTCCATTATTGTCGAATGCGGTCTCTTAGTACCTTCCGTGTTGGATACATTAAATTCTGTCTCGTACTCCCATACTTACAAGATCCGGATTTAGTAAGATCCATGTTTAATGGCCCAACTTCCTTTGTCCTGGTGTTCATACAAAATTAGCTTGAATTTAATAATTTTAAAGTTCTATTTTCATCTATTCCGTAACATGTCCGTGCGTACGGCATCTACCATATGTTCCAAATCTGTCCCCAAATTCGCCTATCAGAGATATCTTCATGTCGAAGTCTTTCTCGCAAATTGTTCATTTTTATTTTATTATTTTTCCTCGAGTTTTTCTGTATTCTATATGAACCTTTCCATTTAAAACCGAATTTTCTCTATTTACGTCGTATATTTGAATTTTCCATTTTTTCTCGAATTTTCTTTTATTCACGACACTCTTTCCATGAATTTCCTTATTTATTCTTACGCTATTGTTCATATCTCTATAGATTTTTATATTTCAAGCCGTATTTATTTTATTCACTGTTAATCTAAGATTTCCTTTGTTTTTCTCTGTCGTATCTCCTTTCCCCTCACTTCCCCGTACTTCCCTGATATAACCATATCGTTTTTTGATGTTTGCTGCCTCTTGGAAAATTTCATTTTCTATTTGTTATTAATAAATATATCATTTTTTAACATCTTTATAGGAGATACCCCCACTTCGGCCCTTAAATTCCTGTCATTTTTATTGCTTCATAGAGATCGCCTCCCAAATTTTGTCCCGTTCTTACGCAAAATCCCATAAACTATATGCCTTGACAGTTGTATACATTAGTTCCTGTACCCACCTGGCAATAAATCCTTTTTTATTTCAGTGTCGTTAACTTTTACGAGAATTCTTTAATGTAAATATTTCATAAGACCCATGATAATTTTTATTACCTTTTTAACGGCTAATCGTCCTTATATAAACAATTTTCATGTTCGAATATTCCTTGTTTATCACAACAAAATACATCTGGGATCGACAACCATTGTAATGCCTCATTTTTTTCTGCAATCGCGTACTATGTTACTCTATAAACTCCATTTTAATTACGTAAAATGACTCCTTTTCCTGAGTTTTTCTATCGCAATGTTTTCAGCATTTTCCACTCCCCTCCGTACTGCACTCTATTTCTTCTCTAACACTTGTTACTGCTCTAGACATCTGAAATATACCCTCGCCTATTCTTTAAAACTCTCATTTTTTTTTGACGTTTCCTCCCTAAATCTTTCATCGTAATATCCTAGCTCCGTCTAGAATTGATAACAATAATTTTCCATTGTTTTTTCAACATTTCCATTTCCTTTAGCACGTTTTCCCTCGAATCGATCATCTCCGGTCGTCACAAACAATCGTATTATAGATGAAATCTCCCTAACACCTTACAACACGTTTTCGTCACTTGCTGTGCAATTTTTCACTTAAACTTTTCAAACGTTGTTTACGTGTATCCTTTTTTCCGCACCTTATATGCTTTAATGCGTTCGAGAACTAGGGTTTCTGATCCCTGGAACGTACCGGTTAATCATAACATTTCTTGGGGTCATCGTTCTTTTGTCCCTGAACAGATTATTTCTTCCCATGGAGTTTATTCACCTCTCGGTTTGGTGGGAACGTCAAACTCATTAATCACATTACTAATTGCCAAGTCCAAAGGTCGTTCCTTTGTTCTAAAAATGGGCTCGGCCCTCTTCTTGTTGATAGGCTAACTCGGTTTTTAATCGTTTTTGCTGTAATTCAATTGGCTGTCAATATATCACGGCCCAAAGTATATGGGGGGTCCCTGTCTTTGATTATTTGTTGATACCATCTGTGATTTTTTTATCAATACTCGTCTCACTTTGTCTAATTATAGATCCCTACCGTAAATATGAATTCACTTTACTCTAATCCGATAGATGTCGTAGACGTGTCCGTTGTATAAGTAATTGATATTTTCTTTTTAAATTAAAGTGGGAAGCTACGATATTTCCTAATTTTCACTGTTGATCAATGCAATTCATCACATCCTTCAGGTATTATTTTCAAAGCCGTCAATGAACATCCAGGATGCCAAATATTCTAAGTTAGGCCAGTAATATACAAAAAGTACAACACTGGAATCCACAGTTTCTTCAGCAGCATCTACATTCACACTTCAGCCGCAGCCATGCCTGATTCATTTATTATGGTCAATCATTGTAATGTGCCATTTATTCGCCGATTGATAATAAAATACGTCAATACTACAATTCCAGACTTTAAATTAGAATGATCAATTTGTCATTCTGACCACAATTTTAGACTGAACTGAATTGCAGTATGACACCAATTTTGAATTTATTTATAAAAAAAATGTTTTAATTGTTATGAAAGTTAACAATATGGCTATTGGGATATTTTTTTGATTTGATAAATTAATTTGGTTATGAAGCAGGAATTCTGATATACTTGTGTTTAATGATTTCCTAAATACTAAAGCTTCTAAATTATCTAGTTTAATACCTATACTATTTGTATGTTCCTGAAATTTTATTAAAATTTTATGAAATTTTATTAAAATTAAATTTTATGTAACAGGAATAATGTAAATGCATGCATCTGTAAATATATGTATGTGTATCCGTCTCCGAACAGACATAGTCTAGTGTGGCGGGTTACTTACTTGTTTGTATACGATATTTTAAAACAAAAAAACGCCCGGGTTGCCGGCATAAACTATAAAAAGAAATATTTCTAAACAACCAAATAATTAAACCAAAAACATATGATTTTGCATTACTTTGTAGTGCTCTTCACCTTAATAAATAATATCAAATATTACTTAAGTTCATTCCTATGAGTAAAATAATTAAACTCATAATAACACTCCGCTATGAAAGACATAATAGCCGACTGCATTAGTTCAGTCCACAACATAAACAAGTTGGTTAAGCTTTTTTAATGTTGATAATGACCAAATTTTAGAAAACATTCATTTCCACTGAATGTTGAATATACATTTTGTTAATGCCTAAGATAAATATAACTATTTTATATTGTTGTTAATGTATTATGAATAATTTTAAGCCTTACTTATAAAAAAAAAACACTTCTTAAAGTGTTTTAGTTATACATTGAGGAAAAACTGTACATTTTATTTTTAGAATAATTAGATACTAATAAAAAATGTCTGCTGTGAAATAATTGGCAACATTCCACTGTAAAACCCATGCACCCGAGGCTCGGGTTGCAACAAGTTATCCGTTCTTATCGTATCTTGGGATTTGCTCCTTACCCGGGGTGCTAACTAGCATAAGGATTGATAGGATAACTTTCGGTAACTTCTCATCGTTCCCTAGCATGATTGCAGATACCTAACGAATAGGTAACAGTTTGCAATGACTAAATGTGCTTAGTATAATCGACTTAAGCTTTTGTTTTATGTTAGCGATCTGCGAACATAATCAAATAAAATGTTCAACATTCCCTAGAACTGATACGCTGTACGCATTTCGCCGCCCGTTGTCACACGGTATATTAAGTACCTTCCCCGCGTCTCCTTAGGGGGTATACATTAATTACGGGAGCATTTTTTCTTCCAATCAGGACCCCCCCCCCCCCCCTTGGTAAGATAAATTTGGGCCACTTCATATATTCTTTTCAAGTAACGTGAGATTTTGCTGGACCCCCCCCCCCCCTTTTGAGCTACGTAATTAATGTATGCCCCCTTACATACATTCCGACCTGAGTTCATTCAAACAGCAGGGAGATGTATTACGAAGGTGGCACGCGGCGGCAAATTGTTCGTTGTGCGCGATCTCATATTTACCTTTTTCTTCCATTTTTAAAATCTGTTATCGGTTAATAGTGAAAATTCCGTGAAACATTTGTTTCATCAATACACTGCTCTGTTTAAATGATATAAATATTATTCATTGTTATCAGGTTTAGTTTCTAGAACTTCATTTTATTTTCAAGTTTTTCTTTTAAAAATTCAACAACATTATTCATTTTATGAAAAGCAGTTTATTTGTGAACAAATTCTGCTGAGTAATTATTTTTACGTGGCAGGTTTTTCGCCTTCTTTTTGATAACCATTATTGAATAAATTATAAATGAAAAACTTAAATTTAAAAGTACAATCATTTGTTCTTCAAACGTACCGAACTCATTTTGCATTATGTTTTTTTCCCTGTTAAGCACTTGCATACTGCTTTCTAACAACGTATTCAGGGATACTGGAGGTCTAGATTAGTTCAAAATAATTAAATGTAGCTTCGTTTAACAAAACAAATAGAATCTTGCTAGAGCCTTGAAGGAGCAACCATCTGTTACAGGGCAGGTAAGCTGATCACCGCAGGAGTGATAGAAACTCTCCTGCACTATTGAGAAACCGGTAGACGGAAAAAAAAATAACATTAAAGTGACGTAAAACAAAGTATTTTCTTTTTATTTATTTATTATGAAAAATAAATATGTATGTTAGAATGGTTATATAGAAGTAGCATAATATACTACATTTTAAGTTGTGCATAGCCTGCCTCACGAGGCAACCTGTATTGAAGTTTTTGTCTATTGTTTACTTATAAGTGTATAATATAGGTTCCTATACAGCAATACTTTCTTTTCGTTTATATTATTGCTTGCATATACACAATACAAAAACAGCAAGGTTATACTGCAATAACTTTCAATAACAAGACGTTTGGGTGAGGGCACCAGTAAAGGCTCGATCATCAGAACATTTCCAATTTTTAAATTTTTTTTTAAACTCTTCCTGAATTTGACTCAGTTTGATATTTTCTGGGATCATGTTGAATATTTTTGTGGCAAAGTATCTAAAGCTACGTTGATCAAAGGTGGAAGAGAGTGTTGGAACTCGCAATATGTCTTTGTTCGAATCATGGTCGTCCTTGATCCTCCTCCTTTCGAGTTTAGGTATGTATTATAAATGTTTCTTATTGTGATCTTCCTGTGTATCTCTTTTTTTGTTTATTTATTTTTTAAATTAATATTTGGGTAAAAAAAATTTTTTTCTTATTTTTTTCTTATTTAGTTTTTTTTTTTATTGTGATATCGCTGTGATCATTCTAGTTATGTTGATTTTAAATGTGTAAAGTTCGTAGAATTTTGTATTGCCCCACCTCAATCCCTGTATCCTTCAAGTGACTTTACTTATAATCATTGTATTATTACAGTTTTTATTTTTCCACTGTTTTGAGTGACGGCTTTGTTTTTTTTTCATTAATTTTTCTAGAAACTTTTGTAATGTAATATTAATCATATTCTCTGTATTTACCTCATGTTATGTTCATCATTCATTATACGAATCAATCACCCCATTTTCAGAATAACTCCTGTTTTACATGGACATTTGAGGTTTTAGCTCCGTGTATTATAAGTGTAGCTTCGTTTATTAAAAAATTAGAGTCCTTGTGAGAGCCCTGAAGGAGTAACCATCTGTTACTTATGCCATGGCGGAAAGCGGTTGGATAACCTCAAGTGATCATAAATAATGTACTTTTAATTAGGCGTAATTTCGTTTAAATCCATTATTTGTAATGTTTGTCCTTTGTTTAACCAAATATGTGCTGTGGACCACCGCGCAATAGGCAGTCGGGATTCCGCAGTCAGGCTGCGGCACTGCTCTACAACCCTGACTGCCTAGTGCGTTTTCTCATCTATAATGCGAGCCATAGTAAATGTATTTTCTTGGTCAATCTTTGCAAATTTAATTGAGTGTATTTTCAGCTAAATAAAAACAGAAATATAAAATCTTTTCTTTATTTCAAATTCTTCCTATCCTTTTTTCCCATTCACAGGAAAGAAAGCTACAAGATGTTTTGCAATACTAGCCTAATTTTAAAAATATTTTAAAAATGATTGCGATTGGAGTAGATGTGTTTTTGTAACAAATAATTTGGATATTTTGAACCGCGTAAAAATTCTTCATTGGAAACTACAACGAGATCATCGTGGCTGGTTCGAAACCCGGCGTCACATATAATTGAAGTTAAATATTATACTTTAAGACACTTGTTAGAAAAGCATATTACATTTATAGTGTCTAACCAAAAGAGTCAAAAATAAAAATAAAACTAAAAAGCTAAAAGAGTCGAAAATATTTTACCAATTTTCAGATAACTCCATGTGAGTCCTTTCTTTTGAAAAATATCATTCAGGGCAGTGATTCCTAAATTCAAATGTTGATGGCAGTCTCAGGAAGAACGGAAAGACATGAAGAAAGGTGAGTGCATTTAGAAGACGCCGAAAAACGTCTTCAAAACAAAGATTTTTTTCAGTACCTACTTTTCCACTCAACTCTAGAGAAATTCTAAAATTCACTCTTCTCAATAAGAAATAACATGTAGTACCTACCCTCCCTCATCATCACGATAAGTAGTCTCTTAAACTTCCATATACCTACCTAATTTTATTTTTTCTTTCATAATTAAAAAAAAAATTGAAAAACGAAAGATAAGTATACAAAGCATGATTTTCCAAGGAAGTGGATTTTTTGAAGCAAGTAAATTGAAATCCAGGTCTTCACAAATGCAAATTCTCTGAAAATTATCCAAATAGGTGTCGCGAAATCCAAAATAAAAGCGATTGTTTAAAATTAATAACACAACCGATTTTTGTCAAAGGACTTATAAATTTGGATAAGCCTTTCAGTATATCTTGTTTCAAATTGGATATTATAAAACTTTGAATCCTGTAATTTTTATAACTGAACTTAATCATTTTTTTGTAATTGATGACTAAACTGATTTATGATAACGTTGGTCCAAATTTACATTAAAATATATGCGTTATGGGCCTTACTTATAAACTTGTTTTAAATTTTACACAATCTTAAATAATCAATAATGCATATTTAATTTATTTTTTACATTAACTCCACACAGGAGGCCCTGAGGAAAATAATTTCCCTTGGGCCTGTTGTCATCTTTGAAGATGCTGTGTGGAGGGTCTTTTTGAGGAAAGGAAGGAGTGAACATGGGTCTTGAACAGACCCATGTTGTAGTAGGGAGGAAATACAGAGGCCGTTTGCAAATGCAGTTTGGGCTAACAAAAAAATGTCCAAAGAAGCGAAGCTAGCAGTCCATAATGAAGTGCTGGTACCCAATCTGATATATGCTAATTTGGCATGGAACTGGCAGAGAAAGGTTGAAAGTTGACTGAATGCTGTACAAATGAGATCCTGGTAAAATCATGTACAATCGCGTGAGAAATGTGGCAATCTGCAAAGAAATTATAAGAAAGCGAATGTGTAAAATTAAGAAAGGGACAATCAGATAGATGGCTTGGGCATGTAGAGAGAATGCACAAAGAAATGAGTGTCAGGATAAAATGACGCAAATGCGAATGATAGAAGAAGTCCGGGACACCCGAGGAAGACATGGCACGATCAAGTGAACCAGATTTTTGTCAAAGACACTTGATTCGGGTCATGTCTGACGTGTCTGACTGACGGCGTAGTCCAGCGGTAAGCCTCTTGACTCGCAATTCGAAGACCGCAGGATCGAATCCCGGCTTGATATTTAAAATAATATATTGTATATTTGCAGCACGTTCCAGAGTGGAAGATATTCTTGTTGCTTGAAATGGCTTTAGCCGTGTTTGGTGCCCAGATCAGAATAGTCAGGAACTTCTCAATCTTCCTCTTCCCTATCTCCTCCCCCCGCACTTCCTTCAGCCTCACAACATTCCCCAATTGGTGATGCCATAGTCTCACTGGCTCCAGAAGGGAGCAGTTAGGACTCTTGTGCGGTATTCAAAAATTTAAAAAATGTCAAGAGTCAGAATATATATATATATTTTTTTTTACATGAGCTCCACACAGGAGGCCCTGAGGAAAATAATTTACCTCAGGGCCTATGCCATCTTTGGGGATGCTGTGTGGAGGGTTTTTTTTAGGAAAGGAAAGAGAGGAGAGTTCTGGGAAGGAAAAGGGTTTAAAGGGTGGGTAGGATTCTGGGATTCAGTGTGTCCTGGTCAGCCGACTCCAAGACCTAGACAAACCTCACCCCATGAACCCGGGCACCCCTGCTAAATCAACAAACGTAGCGAACCACTTGGGATGACCTATGGCGGAGGTGTTGGTTATCCAATAAAGGTTCCCGGGGCGGTGGTACCCATTCCCGCCTCCCAAACTATATATATATATATATATATGAGATGATGTATGAATATGAATAAAATAAGTAATTTGTGCCAAGACCGAATTTTTTAGCGGTCTGTCCTTTCTACCTACCTCAGAACGAAATCAACTCAACACCTCTTTTGAAAAATCATTAAAAGTGACAAAGTGAAAAATATTTTTTTAAAGAAAACTTCTTAAAGGTTTTCACTTTGTAATAGCATTATTTATTTAATTAAAAGACAAATAACTTTATTTACATCAATGAAATAATTAAAAACACTTTGTTTTTATCACGATTATCTTTATTTAGAAAATCACCATGTTTCCAGGACGATGTTCTCTTCATCAGGACATTATATGTACTAAAAACTAAATTATCAAGTATAGAAAGACAGGCGTGTGTAGAAATGGAAGTAGTGGGGGGAGAGAGGTGGAAAGGGGAGGTGCTTAGAAGATCAACAGTTGGGTGGGGGGGGGGGGAGAGGTGGAAAGGGGGGTGCTTAGAAGATCAAAGACAAAAAATTACAATGGAAATATGTTTAAGATAGGATTATTCACAAAAATTAATTTGATTATTAATAATACTTAAATATCTATTGACATTTTTCCTAATTTCTAATATTTCTAAAAGATCTAAGTGAAAACCACTAACGTTAGTGTGTAAAATTTTAAAACCAGTATTTATATCAAATGAATGGTTAAATTCAATTAGATGGTTAGTAAATTCCGAATAATTATTGCTATTTAGACATCCCAAATGTTCCTTAAGCATTTGAGATGTCTGATGTCCTGACAAAGAGAACATCGTCCTCGAAACATGTTTATTTTTTAAATAAAGATTATCGTGGTAAAAACAAAGTGTTTTTAATTATTTTATTGATAAAATGGAGCCACAAAGTGAATTTTCAAATTTTGAAGAAGTTATTTACATCACTTTATTTTATACACAAATTACATTGTTCATTGTTCACGAAACATATAGAATGTAGATTGTATATAAAATAAAGTGATGTAAACAAAGTTATTTATCTTTTAATAAAAAATATTTATATATATATAAATTGGTTAAGTAGGTTACGTTAGGTTAGAATATGGGCCATTTGTCAATTTGTTTTCATAGCTTTTAATGACTTTTCAGAGAGGTGTTGAGTTAACTTGGTTCTGAGTTAGCATGGAACCATATCCTAGAAACGATTTTGAAAATTTATTAAAATTAATGTTCCCCAAGGCTGACTGTCAAAAACTAGGTAGGTACAACAAAAACAACCCAAATAACACACTTAATTCTGCGCTTCTCAAATACTCCACTGAAAAGTCAAGGGTTCACATACTCGTACATTGAATAGAAAAAACTTAATTACCTAACACTAAAACACCTAAACACCCAGACTTCATATTTTGAAATAGTTTTGTTTTAGGCATGAACTTTGTTTGAATTTGCGGTACCACTCGATAAGATATAATGAGATTGCGAGTCATGAATGGCATAATCTTAGGCGACTTTAATCTTCCCGAAATATCATGGACCCAAACTACGTCATCTGCCCACTATGCAGCTAGTAATTACTCTACTCACGTTAGTAATCATTTCGTAGACTGTCTGCATTTTCTGGATCTCTCTCAATACAACGGTGAACTAAACTCAAGCGGCCATATTCTAGATCTAATTCTATCAAATATATTAATCTCCGTCGAATCTAATGACGACCCGCTAGTTCCCGAGGATGCACATCATAAACCTGTGTCCATTAGTGTGCCATTTTAGGAAACCCTTTCATTGACAAGTGCGAAAAGGAAAGTTTTTCTATATAATCGCGGAGACTACGAATCAATTAATCTCGCCCTAGAACAAGCTGACTGGGCATCCATTTTCTCTACCTCCCAAATAGAACCAGCGCTTGATGCTCTCTATACATTTTTGAAATCCCTCATAAACCTTCACATTCCTCATAAATTTTCGTGGAATTTGAAATATCCTCCTTGGTACAATGCTGCTCTTATTAAGGTAATGAAGGAAAAATCGAAATATTTTAGCAAATATAAAAAATACAAAAATCAGGCTGATTATGACGCATTTTCTCTCCTTCGTAAACGGCACAAAGATTTATGTCGGGAAAACAAATCTCGTTATTTAAGTAAAATCGAAAATAATATATCCTCAAACCCGAAAAACTTCTGGAGCCACGTCAAATCCTTTAACAAATCCCAAGGTGTTCCAAAATGTATGTATCTTGGAGAGCTGAGAGCCGATAATGGAACAGCCATTGCAAATTTATTCTCAGAATATTTCAGTTCGGTTTTCAGTAAACCCTCCGATCCACCTACCCATAATGCAACTAACGTCGGAAACCATACATCCAATATAAGCAAAATTGAGGTGACGCGAGAAATCGTCTTCAAATACCTTAAGGAAATTGATACTTGCAAAGGTGCTGGTCCTGACGAAATACCTTCAATCCTTATTAAGCGATGTGCAAACAATCTAGCCTTACCCCTCTCTTTGATTTTCAATCGATCTCTTACCGAATGCACTGTCCCAGTTATATGGAATTCCGCGTTTGTGTCTCCCATCTTTAAGAATGGTAAAAAAACTGATGTCAAAAACTACAGGCCAATCTCCAAAATTTGTATATTCAACAAAATTTTTGAAAAAATAATCTATGATCAATTATATGCTGCTCTTAAACCTAGCCTGAATATGAACCAGCACGGTTTCATTGGTGGTAAATCAACAAGCACAAATCTTTTAACTTTCACAGAGTACCTCCAGGATAATTTGGATAACCGAATACAAGTGGACACTATCTATACCGACTTAAGTAAGGCGTTTGACAGGGTCGATCACTCAATCTTGTTAAACAAGCTCTTAGAGATTGGTATTCACGGCAATCTTTATCGTTGGCTCTCTTCTTATATCTCCAACCGTAGCCAAATAGTAGTGGTTGCCGGATTTAAATCAGATTCTGTTGCTGTTACATCAGGAGTTCCTCAAGGCAGCCTGTTGGGACCATTATTATTTAACATCTATATCAATGATATTGGTAACTGTTTTCTAAACTCCCAAACTATCCTGTATGCAGATGACATGAAAATATTTTCACCTATAAACTCAATCGAGGACTGTCAGAAGCTGCAAGATGATTTGCTACGTTTGAGCACGTATTGTATTGCCCATTGTCTGGAAATAAATATTTCTAAATGCTTCATCGTGCGCTTTACTGGAAATAAAAACGTATTAATCCATGAATACTCAATTAATCACGTACCGTTGTCTATCAAATTCGAAAGTAAGGACCTTAGGGTTATACTTGATAGTAAACTTAATTTCAATAAACATATAGACCATATAGTCACTAACGCATCTTCTATGCTTGGTTTCATAATCCGCTCCTGTAAACAATTTAAAGACCTTACTACTTTCAAAACACTGTATTTCTCATATGTTCGTAGTATCCTTGAATACGCATCTCAGGTGTGAAACCCAGGCTACGCAGTGCACAAAAATAGAATTGAAAGCGTTCAAAATAGATTTTTAAGGTACCTCAATTTCCGCTCTTTTCGATCTCATGTTAGTAATGAAGACTCTGCAAAGTTCTTCAAAATACAAACGTTAACTTGTCGAAGAAATATAGCAGATTCGCTAATGTTATTTAAAATTACACATAACTTAATCGATTGTCCTGATCTTCTTCAACGCCTATCATTCCATGTTCCAAATCGCAACAGCAGGCAGTCGCTTACCTTTAATCTCCCTATTTGCAAGACCAACTCCAAACAGAACTCATTTATCTACAGATCCACACACCCATTTAACTTAAATTATTACCACATTGACATTTTTAACTCAACTTTACGTGACATGAAACGAAAACTCACCAAGCAACATGACTCAAACTAGAAAGTTCAATCCCTACATATGTTCCCGTCCTTTGCCTCTTAATCCTATTCCTATGTTCCTCCTCCCCCCCCCCCTCTTTTATATTTTGTAACTAAAAATGAAACTACGAAAAACCCTTACAATGTTACACTTTATTATTTATTATTAACTATCATCAGTGGAAAGTTCATAATTGGCATAATTAGCACCTTACCTTAATGTATTATATTGTAATCTTTGATTTGCTGTCAACTTTCTCCAAAATAAATAAAATAAAATAAAATATAATAAAATAAAATAACGTCGTTGGCCAATAAGTCGTCAATAAGTCGTTGGTCTCCAACCTCATTATCATAACGGCACATTGCATTATACTGATTAAACTATTGTATACCTTCTGCTAGGTCAAGGTCGCATTCTTATTCGCAGACTTACGACTTTTGAAAATACTCTTTTTTAATAACGCCGTTTCCCGCAGGGGTCAGGAGAGAGGATAGACCGCCACAAATATCTGCCTCGACACACACTCCCTGCTTCACTCGATTGTGCCACCTCTTCCCAAGGCGTCCCCGAATTTTCCATTCACTTCCGCATTATATATTCTCCTTACATTGCTTTATTCGCTCATCCGTTCTACGTGCCTAAACTGTAAAATTTTTTCCTAATCTTTTTTTAAACATGTTTATTCAGTTTTTGATTTTGTACAATATTTTATCTTACTTAAATCTTACAAAACTGATCAATCGATTGTAAGAAATTTCTCATTTTTCCTATTTATTTGCTTACAATAATATAATTAAATGCTTGATATTTTGGTGCGTAGTACAAAATAATTACTTAATAGTACAATACTGAATATTAAAATACGTAAGTAATTATTATAATGCTTATGATCATACTGTACGATAGATAGTATTTGTTTTATTTTTAACAATGGTGAAAAGATCTAGGTATTCGTTCACAATATTATTAGTTTTTTATATAATTTGTTGTTCACAGATCTAGGTATTTGTCCACAATATTATTTGTTTTCATGTTCTACGAAGGTAGAATGATCTAACTTTTGTTTTGACTTTTGAATGAGATTTCTCATTTTTAATGTTTTCAAATAATGTGATAAATATTTCCGGAATTTTATGCCTTTTCGTTCTATCATCGTGTACATTTTTAGAGATATATAATTAATGAAAACTTGTGCTTCTCTACATTTACACTTACATCAGCCTTGCATTATTTTCAGATTATATGACTTATTTTCAGATTATATGACTGTGACTGAGGTTCTGATGTAACGTGGAGTAATGTATTCGTTCGGCGAGCATTTTGGACCAGCACTGTTCAGATATGTGATGGAAATATACCGGCGTGCATTGCTCTGTTACCGTTTTACCTAGTACTTAGTACTCTTCGGTTTTACCTGGCTATTATGTTACTCTGATGTTATTTTAATAACGATTAAACAATTCGCATTTTACTCAATGACATCCACAAACACATTACTGAAGATAACCGGTGAGTCCATGATCCAAATATAGAATGTCGCGCTAGGCGAGTCAACTGTTTTCTGGTGTAATATTCAATCGCCACTTGCATCCATTGTAAAATAAAATAATCCACAAATTCCTGGATTATGTACGAGCGGAAGCTGCTCGACCGTTGAACTCCAAAGTTTAAAAAAATCTAATAATAATCAAATTAATATAATCAATATAAATAATCCTATACTTTTCAAAAAACTTTAGATTTACAAAGTTATTTGATTTCATTTAAATAAATTGACGCCAAAAAGTGAATTTTCAAAGATTGAAGGAATAATACTAATATTAATCCTATCGTTTACAAAAAACTTAAGTTTTACAAAGTTATTTGGTTTCTTTTAATATTGAAGAAATAAAAGTATTTATCTACCGTGGAGGTTTGTTTCGATTTTTAAGAAATAAATAAAACTCGACCTTTAAGAAATAAATAAATCAATAGATCGAAAATCGAAAATCGAAAAAAAACATTTTTCTGTTGACAGTGCTTTTGACGGCTTACCGAGATGATGGCGAAATATCACCTATGAATAAACTATGTATTTAAAAAAACTGCAATCTGAAAACATTGTTTATTTGTCTCTTTTAGCAATCATATTTTAAAAATAAAACAATAACTCTGTTTCTAACCCCGAAATTTATTTAATTTATTGATACTGAATGGTTTCGCTTAACAAAGCAACATCAGGACTGATAACTAACTGACCACAAGGGTAACTGAAACTGTTTAATCTGAATATAGGATACGATAGATGATATATTAAAGAACGTAGCTCGGGGTACACAATTTTTGGAAAAAAAAACTTTTTTTATTTGAATACCGTACAAGAAATTAAATTTTGATGTGAATACCTGCCGCACAAGAGTCCCTTAAAATTTAGTAAGATAATCATATTCAAAAGATGAGATAATTTCATAAATTTTAAAAATTTATATCACATCCCAAATGCACCCGTCTGGAGCCAGTGGGGCTATTGCTTCCCCAATCGTTGTGAAGCTGAAGGTAGTGAGATGGGAAGAGGAAGGTGGGAAAGCACCTGACTATTCAGATCTGGTTACAAAACACGGATGAACCCATTTCAAGCATCGTTTCAATTCTGAATGGTGTTCTTACACCGGGGCGATACTAATATTATCTTCCCCTCTGGAACATGCTGCTGTTTATAACATACTATATATTATTTTTAATTAATTGTTTATGAAATAACATAAAGTATTCAAATAAAATGTGAAAACTTTGTGTTATTTCATAAAATTTAGGCCCGCTGGGGAATCGAACCCGCGACCTTCGGATTGCGATTCAAGAGCCTTACCCCTCGACAACTTAAAATGAAAAATTACCCAAAATACACGGGCTTAGGGCCAGTTGTTTCACAGATTTTGAACAAATCATCAAATTTCAAAGTTAATTTTCAAGTTCTGTGAAAGTAAAATTAAAGCTATGTCATTATTTCAGTTATGTATATAAAACAACTGGCCAATGATGATATGATAACAGAACTGGAATAAAACCAAAGATATTGAAATATAAGAATAAAACCTTTACAAAACCTGAAAATTAACT
The DNA here is from genome assembly GCA_929108145.2 of Limnephilus rhombicus. Lineage (NCBI taxonomy): Eukaryota > Metazoa > Arthropoda > Insecta > Trichoptera > Limnephilidae > Limnephilus > Limnephilus rhombicus. The sequence continues at coordinate 27,635,618 of OV815277.1, read as the reverse complement.
TTCAATTTGATGAATTGCTCAAAGAGTCCACTATTGTGATTATTTAAAAAAAATATTTTTGGTTTTAGATAAATCTCGCTAATTATCATTATATTTTATTATATTACTTACTTATAATTTATTAATTAAGCATGAATTCACTTTATGACACACCGTCAACGTGTACTAATTATTTTTATATTTATTGTAAAAAAAACTTTACTGAATCACGAACAACGAATACACACATAAAACACGCATTTTCACACCAGCTGTTATTTTTTATCCACACTCTACGATAATGTTTTAAGATTGCATTTTTATTTTTATGATAGTATCGCACAAGAATCACATCTTGAGAAAATGTGACGCGAAATTGAATAGGAGAAGAACTCGAGAACGGAGACGACGCGATGCGATGAAGGGAATCAAATACCGGGTCATTGAAATTCAAAGTAATACGAATTATGTGTAAGAACTAAAATAACGTTCGCGTGGTTTCGCCCACGCGATATCAGTTCATAATCAGCTGTTGATGCGGTTATTCTCGTCTAGCTAGATGTAAAATTGGCCTTGTAGGAAATGCCCGGCCTTGGTGTTGTTGTTAAACTTGTTTTCAATGCAATTTATCCAGGTACCATACATGATTCCATACCAACTCAGAAACGAGTCAACTCAACACCTCTTTGAAAGATACGATTTTAGATTTTCACGGCCAAAAGCATTATTGTTATTTATTTTTGGGGTGTTATGCCGTGTTATGCTACCTCCTCCTTTAGCCAACGTTTCAAACAGCGTTACAGTGTCCATCATCAGAGCAGATGTGTAATTGTTAGTGGTGAAATGTGTGCTTATGTACTTAGAAGCGACACCTTGGCGCCAGCTCCACTCCACTACAAGCTGGTATTACAGTATACTTCACAATGGTTTTTTTGCGTTTAGCTTTGGTGCAGCCGTAAATTACCGGATACCAAGAACTATTGAGCTTAGCTCCGTCGTCTCTATTAATATCAATTGGGTTTTTATGGATTTTGATTGTCTCCGTAATCAGGCGAGCTCTATGGGTTTTGGGTCTTCCCAGGACTTCAGGAATAAATCCAAAGTTATGGCCGGTTTCGATTAAATGCTCGGCGATTGCCAATTTGTCAGGGTGGCCGAGTTTACAAGCACGAAAATGTTCTGATACCCTTTTGGAGATCGTCCGCTCTGTCTGGCTTACATAAACCTTGTCGCATCCAGAACAGCTGAGTTTATTCACTCCATCTGTTTTCAGAGGAAACTTTGTCTTTGCAGACCTCAGTAGGTCTTGTATTTTGGTTGTGGTTCCAAAGACAGTCTTGATGCTTCCTTTCCTCAACAGTCTGGCAATTCTGTCTGTCACATTGTGAAAATAAGGTAAGAAAGCACAGCCTTTCGACTCTTGTTCAATTCTGTCTTCGTTTGGTGCAGATTTGGCTCTTATTATTTGCCTTATCTGCCTTCCCGGATAACCGTTACGCTCCAGTGCATCGGTGAGCTTTCTAAGTTCTGCTCCGATTTTAGGTTCTTCACATATTCTGGTCGCTCGGGTTACCAACGTATGTATAAAACCTCTTTTCTGCGCTGGGTGATGTGTATGCGTTGGTTTCCTATACACTGTGTTTCCTAGGCTACCATCTTCTTTCTTTTCCTAGACACTCCTCTTTATACAGCCCTTAACTTACTTTAACCAGTGATTCCTGACATTACCTGGAGAAAATGAAATTTTGATGACGATTTCGATGTTTTTTTTTCAACTAAAAACATTTGAAAAATCAGTAGGTAGGTATTGGGCAGTTAGGGGCGAGTTGGGCGGTTACTCGGCTGAGTGGATTAGTGACGATATATTTTAAAGAAAAAAATTATTTTAAAAAATGACCTCAAAAAGTCACCGGAGACCAAAATTTCATTTATTTTTTTAATTCAAATAATGGCGGGAACCACTGATTAAAATAAGTTGAGGACGTCCCTTAACACACTGTGTTCAAAAAAGTTTTTTTTTTCCTAAAATCATATCATACGACCTCCGTAGTCCAGTGGGTAAGACTCTTGACTCACAATCCGGTGGTCGTGGGTTCGAACCCGGCATGCGCAAATAAATTTTATTTGATTAATTTGTGTTATTTCACAATTAATTCATTTAAAATAATATATAGTGTATTTGCGGCATGTTCCAGAGTGGAAGATACTATCAGTATCGCCCTGGTGTAAGACCACCATTCAGAATTGAAACGTTGCTTGAAAATGGCTTTAGCCGTGTTTAGTGACCAGATCTGAATAGCCAGGTACTTCCCAACCTTCCTCTTCCCCACCTCCTTCCCCTCCCCACTACCTTCAGCCTCACAACATACCCCAATTGGAGATGCCATAGTCGCACTGGCTCCAGACGGGAGCAGTTGAGATTCTTGTGCGGTATTCACTGTAAAAAAAAAAAATATATATACATATATATATATATATATATATATATATATATATATATATATATATATATATGTATATATATGTTATGATTAAGGTTTTCACGGGTGTAAGATGTAGAACAATTTTCTCGGTTTACCCGCGTAACGTAGTCCTTAAAAGGACTTTTTAACTCCTGACGTTTCGGACAGATCACACTGTCCATCTTCGTCGCTATGTGGATGATACCTTCATTATTTGGCAACACGGAATTGAAGAATTAAATAACTTTCTTATTCATTTGAATAGTATCCATGAAGATATTAAATTTACCATGGAAATCGAAGAAAACGATTGTCTCCCATTTCTCGATATTTTAGTTAAAAAGAAAAAGAACGGCAGCCTTGGCCATACCGTATATCGTAAACCGACACATACAAATAGATACTTAAACGCCAACTCAAATCATAACCCATCTCAGTTGTCATCAGTTATAAATACCCTAGTTACCCGGTCAAAACGACTAGCGGACAAAGATCATATTCATGAAGAACTGGGTCTTCTTAGTAGTGCTCTTCAAGCAAACGGTTTCTCCAAATATTTAATAGACAAATCCATAAATAAACGCAAAAAAACTATTTCTGAAACGAAAGAAGAACCCCTTTCTATAGCAATTCTCCCATTCATCAAAGGCTCGACAGATAAAATCAGTCGAATCCTCAAAATAAATAAAATCAAAACTATTTATAAATCAGAAAATAAAATCTCGTCTCTATTAAGAAGTCCAAAGGACCACATTCCACTTGAGTCACATGGTATTTATAAAATACCTTGTGGGGCATGTGAAAAGGTGTATATTGGACGTTGCAATAGAAAAATATCATGTAGAATTGCAGAACATAAAGTAGATGTCACTAATAAACGCTTAACTTCATCCATAGTGCAACACGTCCTTAATGAAGGTCATAAAATAGACTTTAATAATACAAAAACAATAGCTAGCATATACAATGAAACAAAAAGAATTTACCGCGAAGCAATAGAAATTTATAAACATAAAAATAATATGAATACTAGAAATGACTCAATCAGAATTCCCAACACCTGGAAAGTCTTAATCGATGAAAATACCCCAAAAACGGCATTTCCAAAATTACCAGTAGTGTCTCCAATTAGCTTTACCAATCAGGTATCTACTGTAAGCCCCGCCCCCCACCCCCTCCACCATCAATCACCTGCAACCCGGGTACTTCGTTCTAGACATAAGAAGTGACTTGCACTCACTTAAGTTTTAGCTTTTGGACCGAACAGACATGCGAAAGCTATCAGTTTGAGACAAAAACTCAAGACATAAGGCCTCTGAAGATGGACAGTGTGATCTGTCCGAAACGTCAGGAGTTAAAAAGTCCTTTTAAGGATTACGTTACGCGGGTAAACCGAGAAAATTGTTCTACATATGTATATATATATATATATATATATATATATATCCCGCTATCATTTCTGCGTCCTTTCATCAGATCGACATTGCTGCGTCTATCGGAAGGACTTGATTTTAGATAACTTTAAATAAAGTATATACAACCTTCTAATTGTCTGATTATAGCTAGGTATTAAACTTTTTGGAAAACGTTAATTTAAAAATATACAAAACCGAAAAAACGTCTTTTAACGACTCATCAAACCAGACTCCTTTCATATGTAATGTAGTAAGGCGTCCGGCTTATTTTCCCTTTCATTTTATCTACAATTTTGCGTCCAAATATATATTTCGTTTTATTTTGCCGACAAACCGACGTCTTACAACGTTGCCGCTTATTTATTCACGTTTTGTTTGGAAGATTTAATAGGTATGTACCGAATACGAAGGGAAAGGTGACTGGTCCATACGTCGCGGGCTCAAATGAAACGAGCGCGCGGCAATGCGCACAAAAAGTTTTTTTAAATTAGTAAGGAATGTTTTGGGGACGTATTCAGAATTCAAACCTTGGCGTTGCTTAAAATGGGGCTAGCTACGTTTAGCGAATAGATCTGTATTGCTGAGAACTCCCATCCTTATTTTCTTTCCGCCTTACAATATTCCCCAAATGGATGAGCCATATTTTCATATTTTAAAATTTTATTAATCATCAACGCCGTGGGCTCTTACATCTTTTTCCAATTTCTATGATTTACTACATACAGGATCAAAAACAGTTTTAAAAGTTTAGATAACAAAAAATATTTAAAATGGTACATGATAAAAAGGTGTTTTTATATATATGAATACCGCACAAGAGTCCAACTGCTCCCCTCTGGAGCCAGTGAGACTATGGCATCCCCGATTGGCGTATGTTGTGAGGCTGAAGGTAGTGGGGATGGGAAGGAAATAGGGGAGAGGACGGTGGGGAAGTACCTGGCTATTCAGATCTGGTCACCAAACACGGCTAAAGCCATTTCTAGCAACATTTCAATTCTGAATGGTGGTCTTACACCAGGGCGATACTGAGAGTATCTTCCACTCATGAGTTTTATGAGTGGGTGTAATAGTATTTTAAATTTTTTAACAATGTACAATACAAGTGAAAGAAAAAAAAAAGTTTTTGAACTGCAGATAACATAAAATTTATAATTTCACGCGAGTTCTTAATACATAATTTACAAGTGCTAAATATATAATGAAGTTAACCTAAAAAACACTTACGCACACGGCCGCTTTACATAGCACTAAAATTAATAATAAATACAATTATACTTTAAACAATTATATTATCATCAGAAATTCTGATTAAAGAATTTAAAATCAGAAAATTAAATTCTTTTACAATGCAACATTACAGATTTATAAAAATAACTAGGTGGTACCCGGCATTCGATACAATGCCATTGAAAGAAATAAATTAATTCTCCCTGCATGTCCTTTCCCGTGCGTCCCCGTTGCCTTCCACCCTCCCTCCCCCATCTCTTACTCCTCCGCCGTTCCCCTTCCCCCTGCCTATCCTCCCTTCCGGTAAAATATATGAAATACACACATATTCATTTATACAAATTTCATAACCCCAGAGCTTACAATTATAGATAGCATATATTACTCTGATGTATGAGCTATATTATTATAAAGTTTCATTAAAATCCATTCTGTAGTTTTTGCGTGAAAGAGTTACAAACACACAAACATCCAAACTTTCGCGTTTATAATATTAGTAAGATGTCACGTAGTTAAACTATCATTGAAAGTAAAAATGAGATTGTTTATATAATATTATAATAATGAGGGTACCAAATATATGTAGGAAATATGAGTCGTAATATAGTAAGTTTCTTATTAGTGTTGTTATTATTATTATCCTACTATCTCCATAGTTAGGACTAGGGCAGTCAAAGATATTGAAATATAAGCGATGTACTATCCTATCTGCGCAGTTTTTACTAGGTGGGACTGTGCTTACTGGTGTCGACGATATATATTTTTTAATTTTTTTTTTAAATTAACTCCACACAGGAGGCCCTGAGGAAAATAATTTCCCTCAGGGCCTATGTCATCTGGGATGCTGTGTGGAGGGTCTTTTTGAGGAGAGGAAGGAATGAACATTGGTCTTGAAGAGACCCATGTTGTAGGAAGGAGGAAACACAGAGGCCGGCAAATCATTCCACAGCCGAGCTGTTGAACACAAGAACGAGTCGAAGAAACGACCCGTTCTCATGTGACAAATGTCAACTGTGTACAAATGTTGGGCACGCGTTTGGCGTGTTTCCCGACTATGCACCGGTGCCGAAGGGATCAATGATGCTAGTTCCTCGGAGCATCTTCCATTGTAATACCGGTAGAACAAGGATAGCATTCCCACCCGACGCCTGTGCTCTAACGATTGCAATCCGTCTGTTAAGATGGGAGAATCTATCAAACGGACCGCCCGTTTCTGCACAGAGTCGAGGGTATTTTTCAGGTATTATGGAGCTCCAGACCAGAGGTGGCTGCCAAAATCAACCGTGGGGCGCACTTGCGATTTGTACAGGGTTAGCAGTTGTGTACTATTAAAGTATCTGCGGGCCCTGTACAGTACGCCCAGTTTTTGGGAGGCTAACTTTACTCTGGCTTCGATGGAGCTCCTATACCTGTTAATTGTTAACCAATTAACGAATAAACAAAATGAATGAATAATTATCGTATAAACTAAACAAACATTGAACTCATTTCATGTTTATTACGCTTTGCAGAAAAAAAAGATTATAGCACGTAAACGATCCCACTATCATATCTGCGTCTTTCATCATATCGATTTTACTGCGTCCATTTTTTACGTAGTTTTCACTAAAGTACGTACTAACTTTTGAGTGTCTGATTATAGCCAGGTACTTAAATTTTTGAAAAATGTTTAGTCTATTTATGCCAGTTTTGAAGAATGAACTCTAAACACGAGAGGATTGCAAAACATTTAGTCCATTGATATCAGATGATAATTTAAAGATTTAAAGGGTTAATTAAACATTGTATCGAATGTACCATCAAGACTTTAGTGTACTGGTTCACGAACTTGACCCACTAAACGAAAAATTTGTTTGTATTATTAGTATTATAAACAAACACATCACATGAAAACACTTGAAATGTGGTTCATAGACTTCGATAATGGATTAGGTGATCCGTTACGTAACAAGAGATTCATTCATTAATTTTTTCTTCTGGAATATTGCATTACTTTAATGATCGGTTGATGCCGTTAAAAAGATAACAATTTTAATCGTAATTTTTGACAACAGTACAGTATCTCTCAACGACAGCGGATACCTACATATCGAGGACATCAACCACACCTGCTGTGAAAATCATCGGGTTCTACCGAGGTCGAGGTGTAAGGCTCTCAAATTGCAATCAGGAAGTCATGGGTTCATATCGCCATATGAGCTAATATTTTTTTTTTACTTTAGCTCCACGCAGTTTATTTTATTTGATTAATCTGCATTATTTCACAATTTAATCACTTAAAATAAAATAAGGGCCGCACGTTTTAGTGTGTACGATGCTCTCAGTATCGCCCTGACGTAAGATCACCATTCAGAATTAATCGCTCAGTGGCTGAGTGGGCGTCGCGTTCCCACCCGGGCGACGCTTGTTCGATTCCTCGGCTGGCTAAGTCCTCCATCACGACACAAGCAACAATTTATGCTTAGTGTGGTGGTAGTAGGTTGTTTTCAAACATTAATTGGTTATTCGTAGCCTTTCTTTAAAAAAAAGGTAAAAGAAAATAGAATTGTCATGTACTTCTCCATTGGTCCTCATCGCTATTTAGCATCATTGTGATTTGAAACTCTATAAAACGAAACTCTGTGAGCGACACTAAAAAGAGACGAACGCATACCTATATCCATAGGATTTAGCCTGCGAGAGAATGAGATTGACTAATCGGTGTCTTCTTTGTGCGGTGCTTCGTAGAATAAAATGTAAAATATTTTTCATAATTGGTAACAATATTGTTATAATTAAACCCTAAAATTATCCTACTCCAGATACTCCGCATTCGTCTCATTCTCTCGAAGTTTCGTTTTCTGAAGGTTTCACTTCTACTGCATACAAAGATTTTTTAATATGCATTTAGTAAAAAAATATTTTTAGTCCGCTATATTGTTTTTTTTTTTAAGATATAAAAATTAAATAAGAATAACATAAATGCTCATCAAGTATGTCATGATGGAAGCTAGAAAACTTTTCGAATTAACTAATGCATTTTCGTTTACGGGAGAAACAATTTTTAAGGGTCTTTTGCGAACCTTATAATAAAATTATATGCTAAATCCTCGTAGCCGCACGGACCCAAAAGCTTGTTTTCACGATATTATAACATTACCAATTACCAGACATATGTATGACGTATGAAGCGTTCCTGACTTATTAAAACGAAAAGGGGGAAAAAAGTAAAGCGAAAGCACAAAAATGTGTAAACAAATAAAATAACCTGCTTTTGATAATAAATATACGTTAATTAACAATAACTTATCATCACACTTATTCTGTCCTTAGGTATGACACGAGAATTTAGTTTTTTTAATCATACCATGCCTTCCTCGGGCGTCCCCGGCTTTTTCTACAGCCTCTTATTCGTATCTTCTTCATTATACTTACATCAGCCTTCTTTACGAATCTCCAAATATCTCACATACTCGTATATTTTTTTACTGTCAAATTACTATTATATTAAGCAGATTTATTTTATCTTCTTTAATAGTAATAGAGTGGTATGGCACACGATTCCGCATTGTAGGAATTTATAATCGTGGATAAGAAAATAACTTATATTTGTTTAAAAATAGTCATATAAAAAAATAAAGTTGCTGAAATATTTGCTGTACAATAATACCATAATGACAGGCTGAATTTGAATGAAATCTTGTTTTTTCTTATCTTAATTGCAATGTGCGATGTTTTTATTATGACTGATCTGTATCAGAAGAAACGCTATTAAAAAGCGATGTTGCCAAATGTAGGAGTTGCGATACGCGAGTCAATCAAATGTATATTTTGCTAAAAATATACGCTCATCTCCGCAGCGCCGCGGCTCGCCACCTCGGTGACAAAACACTGAACTAAAATAGCATATTTCAGTTGATTTAGGTACCAATACCGCGTCTGGCTTATTTTCGTTTTTGGACTGTATGAGGGTACAGGAGTGGGGAAAACTTGAAATTACATGTGTTCAATCCTGCGTCCGTATACCGGACGCAGAATGACGGTCGGACGCAGGATTGAATGAAAGTGGACCATTAGAAGACGCAGCAATGATAGCGGGATGTGTGTATATATATATATGTATAAATACACACATATACCCTCATACAGTCCAAAAACGAAAATAAGCCAGACGCGGTATTGGTACCCAAATCAACAGAAATATGCTATTTTAGTTCAGTGCTTTGTCACCGAGCGGCGAGCCAAGGCGCTGCAGTAGACGAGCGTATATTTTTAGCAAAATATACGTTACATTGACTCGCGTATCGCAGCTCCTACATTTGGCAACGTCGCTTTTCAATAGCGTTTCTTCTGATACAGATCAATCCTGGTAAAAGTATCACACATTGCAATTAAGATAAGAAAAAACAAGATTTCATTTAAATCCAGCCTGTCATTATGTTATTATTGTACAGCAAATATATCGGCGACTTTATTTTTTTATATGACTATTTTTAAACAAACGTTAGTTATTTTCTTATCCACGATTATAAATTCCTATAATGCGTTATCGTGTGCCACGCCACTCTTTTATTATTAAACAAGATAAAATCAATGCGCTTAATATAATAGTAATTTGAAAACTTACTTAGGGAACGTACCCATACTACGTGACCTCTTCGGGGGGGGGGAGGGGGGGGGGGTCTTCAAAATGTCACGCTTGGTACAAATGATCGGCGGTTTGCTTAGGATTTTGGTCACCGGGGGGGGGGGGGGGGGGTTAAAAATTGCAAAAAATTGGTCACGTAGTATGGGTACGTTCCCTTACTACAAATAACTAAAATAAATATAAATTTTTTGTTCATATGATGCATGTCATTTTATTTGAGTACACATTTTAAGCTTTCGCTTTTCTTTTTTCCCCCTTTTCCTTTTAATATGTCATACATATGTCTGATAATGTTATATTATCGTGAAAACAAGCTTTTGGGTCCGTGTGGTTAGGAGGATTTAGCATATAGTTTTGTTAAAAGGTTCGAAAAAGACCCTTAAATTGTTTCTCCCGGGAACGAAAATGCTTAGTTAATTCGAAAAGTTATCTAGCGTCCTTCATGATAGACTTGATAAGAATTTATGTTATTCTTATTTAATTTATATTTCATTAAAAAAAAAATATTTATAAATATTAAAAAAATCTTTATATGCAGTTCACACGGTAGTAGTGAAACCTTCAGAAAACTTAACTTCCAGAGAAAGAGAATGAGACGAAATCCTATAGATATAGGTATGTGTTCCGTCTCTTTTTTTATACATGAGCTCCACACAGGAGGCCCTGATGAAAATAATTTCCTTCAGGGCCTATTTCATCTTTGAAGTGTCGCTCATAAAGTTTCGTTTCATAGAATTTCAAATCACAACGGTGCTAAATAACGATGAGGACCAATGGACAAGTACATGACACGAGTTTTTATTTTTTTATTTTTTTTTTTTTATTAGAAAATAGTTTTTTTTCTTGTTTGAGCAAAACCACCATTCAGAATTGAAAAGTTGCTTGAAATGGCTTTAGCCGTGTTTGGTGACTAGATCTGAATAGCCAGGTATTTCCCTGCCTTCCTCTTCCCTATCGCCTTCCCTTCCCCACTTACCTTCAGCCTCACAACATACCGCAATTGAGGATGCCATAGTCTCGCTGGCTGGTTGTTGGGAGCAGTTGGAATTCTTGTGCGGTATTCGTGTAAACAAAAATCTGCTTTTAATATAATTTTTGTACGTCGTTCTATGTTATAAGCTCAACTTCAACCCATTAACCCGGGCACCCCTGCTAAGTCACCAAACATAGCGAACCACTTGGGATGACCTATGGCAGAGGTGTTTGTTATCCTACAAATGGTTCCCGGGACGGCGGTACCCACACTTGCCTCCCAAATTAAATAAATTATAATTTTGTTATAAGATTCGCAAAAGACATAATATTTCTACTGATAATTTTGTTGTAGTAATAATTACCAAATCTGCCAAAGCTGTAAGTAATTCGAAAACTATGACTTTTCTTCTTACTCACAAAACATGTTGAAATTCATTGTTGATGTGATGATTCACGTGATGCTGCATTCCGGGTTATTTCTAATGATAAGAACGAAATTGTGTTAACTAGAAGTACTATTTTTTCAAGTTCTCATACTAAACCGAAAAGGTTCAGGTGCACTTCAGAGACTAATAGAGAAAAACTACTATGAATTGGCTATTGGCGATTTTAACCAACTGAAAAATATTGGTACATTTTTTTTAACGTGAAGTGCGTAATCATAGGGTAAAAGCCCCGGTTCCATTTAGTTTAGACGTGCATCAAAATCTAGAGACAGGAACTAACGACCTCGGTGATCGAGGGCTAAAGCTTTCTATTAGCAATCTGGAGGTCATGCGTTCACATCCCGACGTGCGCTAGTAACATTTTATTTGATTAATATGTGATTATTACAAAATTTATTATTTAAATAGTTAAGTTTAAGTAGTTATACTTGTGGCTCCTTCTAGAGAAGATGATAATTTCAGTTTCGTCCTGGTGCAAGACCACCATTCAACCATCTGGAGCCAGTGAGTCTACGGCATCCCCAATTGGGGTATCTTGCGGGATTGAAGGTAGTGGGGACGAGAAGGAGATGGGAAAGAGGAGGGTGGGGAAAAACCTGGTTATATAAATCTTGTCACCAATCACGGTTAAAGCCATTCCAAGCAACGTTTCAATTCTGAATACACCGGGGGGCGTATTTCCAAAACGTATACCGGTTCAGTCGCGGTAGCGACAATTTACATTTTAAATGAACCTCTATATTGGTTATATTTTATCACATTGCAAAAACAAAAATTGTTCTAAAATCTAGATAAAATAATCTTTCTGATGTGTATATTAGAAATTAATAATTTTATTTCTAAATATTTAAATTTTAATATTATTCCCATATATTGTAAATACACCTCTATATTGATAATTTTTTATCACTTTGCAAAAACAAAAATTGTTCTAAAATCTAGATAGAATTATCTTTCCAATGTGTAAATAAGCAATTAATAATTTTATTTCTAAATATTTAAATTTTGATATTGAAAATGTAAAGCGACTGAACCGGTATAGGTTTTGGAAACGCCACCGCGGGTCTTACAGCGGGGATTTCAATTCTATTTTCTTTAAAAAAAAAAGAAAGACAAACATTCCCGGGCTACGAATAACCCATCAATGTTTGAAAATCTCCTACTACCACCACACTAAGCAGAAATTGTTGCTTGTGTCGTGATGGAGGACTTAGCCAGCCGAGGAATTGAACATGCGTCGCCCGGGTGGGACCCGAACGCGATGCCCACTCATCCACTGACTGATTAATTCTGAATGGTGATCGTACACCTGGGCAATACTGAGAGCATTTTACACTCTGAAACGTGCCGCATTATTTTATTTTAAATGATAAAATTGTGAAATAATACAGATTAATCAAATTAAAAAACTAGCTAATGCAAAAATATTGAAATATAATTTGTAGATGTGCTATCTGCTGTTTTTACTATGTGGTCTGCGCTTCCGGGTGTCGCCGATATTGTTTACCAATTAACAAATAAACTAAAAGAACAAATAATTAACGAATAAACTAAACGAACGTTAAACTAAATGAACGAACTCTTTCCTTATTTAAAATATATTGTTAACCCATATTAATGCACATTTTCAAAAAATCAACGAAAGAAAAAAATTCTTTTTGTATGAAAACTACGCTAATTAACGCGTAGTCCGGCGACAGTTGCGCGGACACCATAGCATATCTCTTCTGTATTTGAATATCTTTGAGCTAATGAAAAAAAATTTTAGCTCACTTGGCGATTTGAACCCATGACCTCCTGATTGCAATTCGAGAGCCTTACACCTCGACCACGGATACCACGAGGCAGAACACGACGATTTTAACAGCAGGTGTGGTCGATATGTAGGTATCCGCTGTCATTGAGAGATGCTGCACTTTTATCAAAAATGTCGATTAAAATTGTTATCTTTTTAACGGCAACAAACGATCATTAAAGTAATGGCAATATTCTAGAAGAAATAATTAATTAATGAATGAATCTCTTGTTACGTAACAGGCCACCTAATCCATTATCGAGGTCTATGAACTATGAACCACATGTCAAGTGTTTGAATGTGATGTGTTTGTTTATAATACTTATAATACAAACAAATCTTTCGTTCAGTGGGTCAAGTTCGTGAACCAGTACACTAATTGTACCCCGTATAAAGTCTAATAAATGATTCCCGGGGCGGCGGTACCCATACTCGCCACCCTAAATGTCTGTACCAAAACTGCGTTAACATGCGTGTAACACGAACGACACGAACCACAAATTGTGGGAAAGGATTGAAACAACAGCAAACGGCGCGAAACGCCACTTGCAGATATTTCATTCCTTTCCTAAAATTCATGGTTCGTTTCGCGTTGTTACATACATGTATGCTTTCATACTTGTAGGTGCTAGATACCTAATATATTAAATATTGTGTTAAAAGTATTTTTGAAGTGAAAACATCTTTAGCATTGTTGTAATTTGAAACTCGATGAAACGAAAAATAGCGACACCAAAAAGAGACAAACACAAACATCTATAGGATTTATCATGTAAGAGAATAAGACAGTGTAATCGGTTTCTTCTTTGTGTGTTGCTTCGTAGCCTATCGGTCTCCTATTTGTGCGTGCGCCGTAGCCTCCTCACTCTTGTCTTCTGAAGGTTTCACTTCTACTGCAGTGAATCGCATACTTCTGACTTTGTTTTTAATTTTTAGATAATATTTTTTATTTTGTTGCATTATTAAAAATACTAATTTCGGTGGTGTGTCTCTATCTGTGTCTGTTAACTCTAGAAAAATTGCATCCACCGGTTCATCAATAACTGATACAAAACCATTTGTAGAATGCATTTTGTATATTTTTTACATTAATGTTTTACCAAATTACCTCATGGAACCTCTTATTCAATTAAAATTTCCATGTATTTTGGCTCACCTTTAATGCATTTTAAAATTTTATAAGTTTTTTAAAGAACTTTTAGGAAGAATTAATTATGGCATTCGAGATGTGATAGATGATACTTAAAATAAGATGGATGGACAGGGTGACGAATGAAGATGTTATGGTTCGGATGCATAAAGAAAAAAAAATTATAAAAATCCGAAAATTTCAATATCTTAGACATATGATGAGATATCCAGAGAAGTATGAGATCTTGCATCTCATAATGCGGGGAAAGATTGCCGAAAGACGGGGCCCTGGAAGAAGGAGGACCTCGGGATTAAAAAACCTGAGACAGTGGTTTAGCCAGTCTACCGTAGAGCTGTTCCGGGCCACAGTAAACAAAGTCCGCACAGCCAACATGATAGCCAACGTCTGTTGAACGGACAGGGCACAAGAAGAAGTTTTATGTATTTAAAAACAAATATTTGGGTACAAACATTTATATATTTCTTAATCTTTATAGTAATTCTAATATTATTTTATACATATAAGTAATTCATTTTGTTTATCTAGTTATTTTGAATGCCGACTAACAAGATTTATTAAAAAGCTAAGAACTATTGCTACCCATCTCAGGACAGACGTCGTCTAGTGAGTCGGATAAAGTACATACATCTATGTATATAAATGTTCAATAAAAAAAATATCAGTAAAACAAAGACGAAAAAAGACTATGCACGCCAAATTGACTTTTACGCTTCAATTATTTTTGTGTTTTCTACAATTACATATTAAATGGCAAAAAATATAAGAAATGAGTGACTTATTGTTCCGAAGTCTACGGTTTCCTTAAAATTAATAAGTTACATAATATTTCTACTGAAAATCGTGTTGTTGTAATAATTACCCACTTATATTCAGAGTTAATTCTTCAAAACTAACATGAACAGACTTTCTTTTATTTATTTTTGTTCTTGCTTATTCATCAATGGATTTTATGAGAAAACCACACCGAACTCCACTACCATGATACTAATGTCGTAATGTGGTAATCACTGTCGCGATGTGGAGTTCAAAAGGGGAGGAGAAGAGGAAGGATTGAAAGGTCCCAGCAATAGAGATCTAGTCACTAAATATAGCTAATCTCACTTCAACAAGAAGAAGGACAGGAAGGTCCCAGCAATTCAGATCTAATCACTAAACATAGCTAATCACACTTAAAATAACGTTTTGATTCAAAATTCTCAAAAATCCCACACAAATTTAATAAATTATACGTGCGCATTGCCGCCGAGTTGATTAGATTCCGCAACGTCTGGGCCAGTCATATTGGCGCCTTCATATTCTATTAATACCTTTATAGTCAGATAAGTTTAAAAAAAAAAAAAAAAAAACCTTTATAGTCGTTTAACCAAAAACTTGAAAGAATAAATGGCAACGTTGCAAGACGTCGGTTTGTCGTCAACATGAAAATAAATATATAATTGGACGCTGCATTGTGTACTAAATGAAAGAAAGAATATGCAGGACGCCTCACTACATTAAATATGAAAGGAGTTCAGATTGGTGAGACGTTAAAGGGCGTTTTTTTCGTTTTGTATATTTTTAAATTAATGTTTTTCAAAAATTTAAATACCTTGCAACAATCAAACACTTAAAAGATAGTATATACATTAGTTAAAACTATGAAAAATCGAGTCCTTCAGATAGACGCAGTAATGTCGATCCGATGAAAGGACGCAGAAATGATAGCGGGATGTATATATATATATATATATATATATATATATATATCATGTGTAACAATACATAACATTCTCACAATATAATTTAAAAACACTAACCAACTAAACATCACAAATCAGCCTCACAACATACCCCACTTTGGGATGCCACAGTCACACTGGCTCCAGACATATAATAAAATTTTAAGTAATTTTAAAAGTAAGTATTAAGCCGTGATTCGAACCCGCGACCATCGGATTGTGAGAGTTATAAAAAATATTATTTCAGAACGTGGGGTTAGCGCAATCTTGGGAATCCCATAAGGTATTTTATAAGTACCCATCTACATATAAAAAACATTAAAATAAATAAATACTTTCTCCATCTGCGTGGATTGGAAAGTTCATGATAATCATGATGCTTGGCCAACCCTTTTGCATTATAATATGCGAGCCTGAGGTGTGTAAATAACCCCAGACCCTCTGGGCTTAATACCCAAAGATATTATTATGAAAATCCACTTGCGCGAACAAAATATCACAAGGAATGGCAATCAGACAACTCCAGGGAAAATAACAGATCCACCAACCTTGTTTTGTAGTTATATGCAGCTTGGAGGCCTCCGTTATCTTATCCACTTAAAATTCAGATCTGTAATTCCTTTTGTAACTTGAAACTTGCACAAGAGATGAGATTTGTCAATTAATACACAACTCATAAGTTTTCACATTGACAAGAAAATTTTCCATAAAACAGACGATGTCAGTTATTTTTTTTGTTTAGATTCTATTTATAAAAACAATCCATTTAGGTATCTCTGTTAAATCCAAAGAGTGAGTAAGTACCATCCTTGTGATATAAATATATTTATTTAAATTTTCGAACAAACAAAACATATTGCAATGCCTAACCACCTTTCCTGTATAGAATTGGTTTGTGCCGTAGAACACAGAGGGATTACGTGCGTAATGGAACCTTCGCCCTATATCTCTGATATTTAACTTTTTAGGATCCCTTACACAGATACGTTTACATTTTGTCTTTCTAACCCCAGTAGGTACGTTTCTGTTATTTTTTTATTTTTTTTTATTATTAAGAGATCTTTTACATGTAGGTAGGCAATTAGTGTCACGTAGTGTGAAACGCTGCATCGGAGAGTGAGCAATATAGTTGCTCTTAGATACACTGCAGTAGACGTGGGCAAAATTGAATGACTGAATTAAATGAATAAATTCAATCTTGTGACACAATTGATCTGATTCTCAATTTCAAAAGGAATTGATTCTTCATTCCTCATCTTTGGCCTTTTGCACTATTATTCTATGGGCGGCGCGCCCATAGAATAATAGTGCAAAACAGGTAAAGTATCCCGCTCCCGCGCGCCATTCATTAAACACCATTAGGTACCAACTTCATCGTGGTCAACCCAAGCGAAATACGATCGCGAATCGACCGAGTCTCTTTCACAACGCAAGAATTAATACGTTGGTTCTATTCAGTACCTACATGATCCTGTCATAGTCCGCCGCACCGTCCCAGTCCTGTACCCGTCGCGTCTCTAGTTAATAGTCTGTCGCTAGTTAATAGTCTGTCGCTAGTCTGTCCGGAGCGCGAAGTCTTTTTCACTTGGGAATTAAATCATTCAGTTGTGACGTCATCGTCTCTATGATCTCGTCAATCTGAGTCCCAACAGAACCGACACGCACTTACTCGCAGTTCCTGCTAGGTACGCAGCTCGCGAGTTTTCAAGTCATTGCGAGGCAAGACACTAGTCAAAAGTTACTAATTCATTCCTCAATGCTCGCCGCGTGCGGTTCACTCATTCCTCTCCGTTGGCCAAGCCGTCAATTTGAATCCGAACTTAGCTAGAAATTCGTGAATGATTTATTATCGTTATTTTTTGGTACGTACCAAAGCAATTGGAATACAAGTACCTATCTATTTTTAGACACAGAACTTCGGCAATCGACTGTGGTCAGCCGTCATAAAATAATATCTTTAAATGATAAAATGTTTGTTTACATTAGATTACGTGAAGTGGAACAGTTTTAAGTTTAATAAATAAAATAAAATTAGTTAAACTTTAGGGGTGAAATAAAACACTGTTTAATTTTAAGATTTTGTTGCTAGTCTAATGTAAATAGATTTTTCTTGTCATTTTTTTTTTAAAAATAATACATTAACCCCGTAGCACAATTTTTCAGAATGACATAATTCGTAATTTTTTTTTAAAGTGTAATAGGCAAATTCACCCTAGGAAGGTGCTTTGGTAGTGAAAACTTCTTTAGCACCGTTGTGTTTTGAAACTCGGTGAAACGAAAAATAACGACATTAAAAAGAGGCAAACACCTACATCTATAGGATTTGGACTAATCGGTTTCTTCTTTGTGCGGTGCTTCGTAGCCGGCCTCCTCTTAGTGCGGTGCTCCGTAACCTCCCCACTCATGGCTTCTTTGTTTTCTGATAAGATATATATAATATATATATATATATTTTTTTAATTAATTGAATTAAAGGAATGAATAGAAGGAATCAATTCAAAAGGCCAGGAGAATCAGACTGAATCGATTCACTCCTGGGAATAAATCTGCCCATGTCTACACTGCAGTAAATCATCATCAAACAGTATTAATATCCTTGCATCTGCGTGGTTGAATTCCAGAACCCGACTTCCATTGCATGTCTGACGCCACGCCTTCGCGCCGCGCCACAAATAACATCTGTGTTCGTGAAATTTTAAGCAAAGCTACCGTTGTAATTCGGTTTTTAATTCAAGAATCTATCATAGTACGCGTCTCTCAGCGAACACGAACGGTGTAAATCATTGTGCGACAAATAAATTGTTAAAGTGATTTAAAAATAAACGAAAAACGCTCAAACTACTTCAAAATGGTGCAGTGTAAAAAATGTTAAAAATATGTCGCTAAAGACAGTGAATTAATCAAATGCATCGACTGTAATGGATCTTTCCATAAACTATGTGCTATTTCAAATCCCGCCATTAACGTGGGTAATGAATTTATTTGTGTAAACTGCGGAACCCAGCAAACAATAGCGAACACAGAAACGGCGAACATGAAATCCGGAGGCAGCGGGTCACAAGGCCCAAACTCAGAAAGTATCCCAGAAATGAAGCAAATTCTTAATGAAATAAATAATAAAATAAGCATCATGTATGTCATGAAAAAAGATATGGAGACTCTCACACAGTCAACTGAGTTTCTATCCAACAAATATGACGAACTGATATCGCTACACCTAGAATTGGGAAAAAAACTAAAAGAAAACGAAAACAAACTCAATGAAGTTATAAACAAAAACACATACCTTGAAAAATGTAATAAAGCACTGGAACACAGGATTCAAGAAATTGAACAAATAGAAAAAAACTGTAATATTGAACTGTTTGGTCTGGAAATGAAAAAGATGAAAATATTGAAACAACCATAAAGACAATTGCAGAAAAACTAAACACAAATTGCGAAAATATTGAGAAGGTTTGGAGACTTCCTAATAGAAAGGACTCCAAACCGGCTAACGTAATCGTGAAGTTCATGCGTCAAACTTATCGAGATGAGTGGTTACAAAAAAAAAAAACATATTAACAAACAATGACATTTACAAGAATGGAAACAATGACCGAATTTATATCAATGAAAATCTAACTAAAGAAAAAAAAGATCTACTATACATTACAAAACAAAAAATGAAAACAAAATTTAAATACATTTGGGTACAAAATGCCAAAATATTGATAAGAAGTGAAGGTGATGGGAAAATTATCCATATAAAAAATGAGAATGATATAAACAAATACATTTAAGAAAAAAAAAAATCAAAATTCCTTTTGACTCGGAACAGTTATTTTATCAGTTACTAAATCCACGTCATGGAAGATTCGACACCATTTCAAACTCACAAATTTATCAAGTGCTATAATTTGGATAACTGGATAAACGATAAAAACATCAAAATGAGGTTTGTGGCTATTCATCTAAATATAAGATCATTGAAAAAGAATATTTATTCATTTATTGCACAAGTAAGCGACGTTCTGCAGTTTATAGATGTAATTTTTCTAACGGAAATAAATATTAAAAACGAAATAATACCTATGTTCAATATACCAAACTTCACATCGATTGCAAATGCTCGAGAGAATAGAAGAGGAGGGGGATTAATCATGTACTTAAAAAACCATCATACTTTTAAGAAAACAAATATTTCTTTTAAAAGCTGCGAGACAATATCTGGAGAAATCACCACCGTTTATCAAGATGTCATAAATATACTTGCAGTTTATCGTCCGCCGAGCAGCAACAAGAAAATATACTTGAAGGAACTAAAACAAATATTACAATTAACTTCATCTGATTCAAACTACTTGTATTGTGGTGACATCAACTTGAATTTGTTGGATACAAAAAATAGTGTAATTACAGAATATCAAAATCTACTCAGTGAAAATGGTTTAGAAAATGTAATATTAGATGTGACTCGGGATGAAATTTTAAACGGAAAAAATGTGTATTCATGTATTGATCATATTGCAGTTCGCAACCGTAATAACACTGTATTTTCATGTATTGTGACTAACAAAATATCCGACCATTATATAACAGGAGTTGCAATAGGTAAAGAGGTACTTACAAAGGATTTAAATAAAAAAAGTGAAATTATTGATAATAAATTGGTATATTCTAAATTAAAACTATTGAATTGGGGGAAATTATTACAAACTGAATGTCCTTCAGAACTGTACGATAATTTAAAAAATATTTTTGATAATATCTATGCGTCCTCGAAAAAAGAAAAATTATTTGAAAATAATCTTAGGCACAACAACCCATGGGTTACTGAAGAAATTAAGAACATGATTAAAAAAAGAGATTATCTTTACCGAAAATGCAGGAATAGCCCAAATAACCCGGTATTTCGTTTAGAATATACGCGGTATAGAAACAAAACAAACAAACATATTAATATTACTAAAAACACGTTCCATAAAAACGTAATAAATAGCTTAAACGGCAACCCGAGGAAACTGTGGGACGAAATAAATAATCTAATAGGTAAACCTAAACAAAATTTAGATAAAATAATCCTTCAACATATGGGAAGTCAAGGAGACACAAAGTTTTTATGCGATAAATTTGCCAAAACATTTGTAAATGAAATTAAAGACATAAGACATAATTGTACTAAAAAATTCCTAGATCGTAACACGTATACAACTCCTGCTATTATGTCGATGAGATTTAGACCTGTATCACAAAAAGATGTTAAAAAAATTATTAATGATATGGATGTTAAAAAATCAGAAGGCAATGACCAAATAAGAATTAAAGACCTGAAGTTAATTGCTGATAATATAATCCCAGTACTGACTAAACTAATTAACCTTTGTCTAAGTAAAAGTATCATGCCTGACGAACTTAAAACATCCATCATCAGACCTATATATAAATCAGGAAACCACAAAGATTTCACAAACTATCGACCAATAGCGATTCTCTCGTGTATTGATAAAATTATTGAAAGGGCTATCTTTAATCAAATACAAAATTTTATAGAAAAAAATAGAATCATAAATCCCATACAGTACGGATTTCAAAAAGAAAAAAGTACTACACAATTACTTTCTAAATTCACTGACCATATAAACTGTCATTTGAATGAAAAATATTATGTAGGCATAATTTTTATAGATTTTAAAAAGGCCTTTTTGACACATTGGACCATGAAACATTACAAAGGGCAATGGAGGAATGTGGTATTAGAGGTCCTTTAAATATTTTTTTTTAAAACTATCTGTTTAATAGAAAAATTAAAGTTAAAATTGACGGAATTTTAAGTGATGAAATGTTGGCAAACACTGGGGTAGCTACGGGATCGATATCGGGACCTACGTGTTATATTATGCAAGTAAACAGTTTACCAAACGTAATAAAACGTTGTAAATGCTACATGTTTGCAGACGATACTTGCATTATATGTGCTGACAAAAATCCACAAAAAATTCAGGAAATTTTACAAACTGACCTAAATAATATAATTAAATGGTCCCACGACAATGGCATTATTATCAACGCAAAAAAAACAAATATATGCTTATACATTCACCACATGCATATTGTCAGGATAAGGAATTGCACATTAAAAGTCATTCATATGATTGCTTGCACACAAAAAACCAATCCCTGCAGTGTAATTGCCCAAATATAGAAAAAGTGTACCAGTATACATACCTTGGTCTTACAGTAAATGTCAATTTTAACTGGTCAATTCATATTGAAAATGTATGTAATAGATTAAGATCCATATTAGGGAAATTTTATCACCTAAAAAACTTTGTTAATAAAAATATATTATACTGTATATATAACGCATTAGCAGAATCAATTATAGGATACGGAATAAATAGTTACGGATTAACGTACAAAACGTACTTAAATAAAATAGAACAACTACAAATCCGTTTCCTAAAATTGATATCAGGCAAAAAACAGTTCAATTATGTGATGGCGATTATAAAAAAATGTTCTCCTTGTGTAATGTGCTCTCTATACATAGTAGGGTAGATTACCAATTAACTCTAGATGAATTCTGGAATACAGAATTCAAAAAACCTGTAAACCATAACTACCCCACTAGGCATAGAGAAGCAGAAATGTTTATTATTAATAAATCTATAAATGTATACGGTGATAGAACAAAAAGGCATAAAATTCCGGAAATATTTAATGCATTACCTGAAAATATTAAAAACGAGACATCATATTCAAAAATCAAAACTAAAGTTAGATCATTCTACTTCAATAGAACATGAAAACTAAAATATTGTATAAAAATACCTAAATCTATGAAAAACAAATAATATTGTGAACGAATAGGTACCTAGATCCTTTAACCACTGTTCAAAATAAAATTTATGTTATAATAAGCATTACAATAATTATATATTTTTGAATGTAGCTATTACTTTGTGGTTATCCATTATAATAAAATGAAACAATGCAACTTTGTATAAACCACTTATAAAATGTGCAAATCCGACCGGTTTCGGAACAAACGTTCCTTCGTCAGGGAAAGCTTATACTAATTTGACAGTTTAGAACAATGTTTTATTAGGGTAGGGGTGGAGCCGTTGTTAGTTAATAATGTAGATTGGGTGGGTAGGTATTAGTGTAGAGTGGGTGGGTAGGGGAACAAATCCATGATTGGGCTATATGACAATATTTTTTGTTTGTTGATAATAGATTCATTATTTTTAAGGGATTTTTTAATTTCCAAAGCTTCTAAGTTATCTAAACGTTTTCCTTTATGATTAATATGAAGAATATTTATCCCTGTGTTTTTTTCAAAACTATGGTTATTTTCAATGATATGGTTAGCGAACTCAGAAAAATTATTATTATTAAGACACCTTAAATGTTCTTTGATTCTGATTTCAAAATTACAGGGTTGTTTTTCCAATATAAAATGAGGGACAATCATTGCATTTGAGTTTATATATTCCGGAATTAGTCAATTTATGGTCTTTATCTTTAGTATTTCTCAAAAAATTACCGATATTATTTCTTGTATAAAACGCTGGTTTAATATTAGAAGGGAAATTTTTGCAACATTGAACTGAAAAATTATTAATATACAAAATTTTACGCCATACTTTATCAAGACCATAAATTGACTAATTCCGGAATATATAAACTCAAATGCAATGATTGTCCCTCATTTTATATTGGAAAAACAACCCCGTAATTTTGAAATCAGAATCAAAGAACATTTAAGGTGTCTTAATAATAATAATTTTTCTGAGTTCGCTAACCATATCATTGAAAATAACCATAGTTTTGAAAAAAACACAGGGATAAATATTCTTCATATTAATCATAAAGGAAAACGTTTAGATAACTTAGAAGCTTTGGAAATTAAAAAATCCCTTAAAAATAATGAATCTATTATCAACAAACAAAAAATATTGTCATATAGCCCAATCATGGATTTGTTCCCCTACCCACCCACTCTACACTAATACCTACCCACCCAATCTACATTATTAACTAACAACGGCTCCACCCCTACCCTAATAAAACATTGTTCTAAACTGTCAAATTAGTATAAGCTTTCCCTGACGAAGGAACGTTTGTTCCGAAACCGGTCGGATTTGCACATTTTATAAGTGGTTTATACAAAGTTGCATTGTTTCATTTTATTACAATAATTAGTTAAGTATTTTAATATTAAGTATTATATTATTAAATAATTACTAGATATGTATTAAGCACCAAAATATAAAACATTTTATATGTTGTAAGTAAATAAATAGGAAAAATGAGAGATTTTTTACAATCAAACTGATTGATCAGTTTTGTAAGATTTAAGTAAGAGAAATTATTGTACAATTAATAACAAAATAAACGTATTTAAAAAAAAAAAAAAATCAAAATATGACGCTACTTCCGACAGCAGCACGCATATGAACGTTTATTCCCTCCTAGGTATAACTGCTACGAATTTGTGAATATGTGGTATCTTTCCGGATATCAGGATATCAAAAGATTGACCGTTATATATGTTGTATCAAGTGGCTATATATTACATATGTCGTCATTGCTCTGTCTCATTGACTAGCTACAGTCATCTGAGGAACGGGCAGTTTTTGGAATCAGTTCGTGTTGGATCTTGGATCTATAAAATGGTTACCAACACTAACTGCGCGGAGCCGAACCAAAAGCCCCCCGCAGGCCTAGAAGTAAAAACTTGCAGAGCGCGTTTTTAATAGCCAGTACTGTATATTGTCCTTTTTTTTTTTACAGTGAATACCGCACAAGAATCTCAACTGCTCCCGTCTAGAGCCAGTGAGACTATGGCATCCCCAATTGGGGTATGTTGTGAGGCTTAAGGTAGTGGGGAGGGGAAGGAGGTGTGGAAGAGGAAGGTTGGGAAGTACCTGGCTATTCAGATCTGGTCACTAAACACGGCTAAAGCCATTTTCAAGCAACGTTTCAATTCTGAATGGTGGTCTTACACCAGGGCGATATTGATAGTATCTTCCACTCTGGAACATGCCGCAAATATACTATATATTATTTTAAATGAATTAATTGTGAAATAAAACAAATTAATCAAATAAAATTTATTTGCGCATGCCGGGTTCGAACCCGCGACCTCCGGATTGTAAGTCAAGAGTCTTACTCACTGGACTGTTGTCCTGTTGTTATTGTGGGAGTATGCAGTTCACAACAGTCAAATTTAGAATTCAGTGTATAAAAATGTTAAATCGTTTGATATACGTATGTCTTCTAAAGTGCGTATTTTTAATAATTTATTGGTTAAATAATAATATGTAAAGCCGCGCACAGATATTAGCGGCATCATATGCAAAGCAACAAAGGTAGAAACAAATTCAAATTACCATATTGTTCATTCCCATTGATGGAGGCACTGCTGAAAACCAGCTGCATTCCAGGAGAAATCCTGAATTGTAGCTGAGCAGTGACCTTTTCATTAATAGACTCAATGATAAAATAACAAAATGTATAATACTGTAAAAAATCTATTGATGAAGAAACGTTTTTATTATTATTATGCCCGTTCGGTGCGAAGTTCGTGCGCAAAGCAACGAACACACCATGGCAATTTGGTGCAACCTTTGTTGCATTGCAACACGTGAACACATTGTTTCATTGAAACACTTGAACACCACAGTTGTTGTTGGTGAGTTGTTCTTGAAATGCTAAAGCTGAAACATAACCACAGCTATTCGAAGAGCATAGGTTAAATTGTTGCAATCTTTGTAACATTGCACGTTAATAATAATAATAATAATATTAGGATGACTTGCATAGCTCCGTTTTTGTGAAAAATCACCTCAAGGGCGCTGTAGAAACTTATAATATATTTTTACAATCTTACTTCCAACTACAAACTAGACAAATCACTATTACAACTTATGGCTAAAATTGCATCCACCGGTTCATCGATCACCGATACGAAACTATATGTACAATGATATGACCTATGAACGCGATGCTGCGTAAAAATGTACAGTACTCGCAGAAAATATACAGGACCACACTTACCTGGGAAGTCACTAGAGATTAACACTGTTATTGTTTATTTAGATAAATTTAGGTATCTTCACTTCGCATGCAGAGGGCATAATTGGGAACTATAATCTATATATATATATAAAATCTTGTGTCACGTTATTTATGGTCGCACTCCTCCGAAACGGCTTGACCGATTTTTATGATTTTTGTATGTATATTTGGTAGGTATGATATTAGGTTGTAAAGTATATTTCATACCGCTAGGTGATTAGAGTGTCCCTATCCAGATTTTTTTTTCTATTTTTAGATTACGTGTATTTTTGTCCGCAAATCTCGGAAAGTAATCGATGGATTGACCCAAATTTTTTACAGAATATTGCATTTTAGCAGAAGAGTGTTTCTATATATAATGGTAAGCTGGGGGGGTTCGCCGGAAGGGTGACGAGGGAGGGGGCAGGTGGGGAAGGTGGAAGGGAAACGCAGGAGAGGAACGGGACGCGGGAGAGGAACGGGACGCATGGGAAAGGACATGCAGGGAGAAACAATGTATTTCTTTGAATGGCATTGCAACGCTTGCCGGGCTAGTATATAATATGTTCTAATGAGCGTATTTTGAAAACAAAAGCAAAATTTTATGATGGGCGGTACAAGGATTTAAAAAGAATATTCATCTTCCTAAATGTGATTTGTTCCTCGGTAATAGAAAGATTGATGTGTAAGGATTCGAATAATATTAATCCAATAATAAAAGTTTTGTTGCTAATATCTTTACTATCTGTGATTTGTTTTTAAATATTTATTCAGTTCGAAATTGAAAAAAAAGAAGCAAGAATTTTGTTATCGATTAATTTATTATTTCTTTCCATGGTAGGTATAATTGTTTACAAATTAATTTATAACCTCACTGAGACAAGCCTGTCTTGAGGATAATAATTGTATGCAGTAATAAAAATATTACAAAATATTATAGGTATTGAAAGAATAATCTTGTTTCATTAATGTTTCTTACAGATAATTGGTACCTATAAGCTGAAGGAGACTAGTAAATTTTAATGTAAACATGTACAGTGACCATGTGTAGAAATTTGATTTGAAAATAAATAATATGTAAATGTGGGCACCTACTGAAAAACTATAGTTTTGCAGGATGTGTGAATAATATAAATAATGTAAAAAATATATCATAGTAAATAAGCTAAATATAATATTTAATTTCGTTAAAATATCAAAAGTGAATGTTAAATGATATCTAAACATAGTCTCTTCAATATCGCATTACCTGAATTGGACAATTCGGCTGTCTCTTAACGATCGGTGTGCCTCTCGTAAATGGGGGAACATAATTCCGGCCGTTTTATTAGAATAACGAAATAAAGAAAGCTTTTAGGAATATTTAAGTAGCATCAGGGGCGCCTATAACTTTTAAAAGGGCTACTTAATGGATTATAATAAATAGCAAAGATATAATATTTTAATGTCGAAATACGCTCTCCATATTACCCACGCCTCAACTTCGGAAACTTTTAATAACCGTCGAAGAAATTTTGATTATTTTGGGCGTTGGCATTTTTTGAATTTTTCGCAGATCTATTTTGACGTATCACCTGGTCGGTGGTTTAGCATGGTTATAGGTGAGGTTTGATGGTATGATGACATACCCCTATATGTCATCACCTCTCAGTAAACTGTCGATAAGTAACTTATATGTTTCACCATCGCCGAGTAACGCTACCCCGAGGAAAGGTTTGGAAAAAGTGATCTCACAAAAAAAAATTACAATTGTGCAGTTCACACGCGAAGTGAAACATTCAGAAAACTAAAGTAGACAAGATTGGGGAGGCTACGACGCACCGTATAAAAAGTAGACCGATAGGCTACGAAGCCCTGCACAAAGAAGACACCGATAGGCTGCGAAGCACCGCACAAAGAGGAGACAGATTATTCTGTATCGTTCTCTCGCAGGCTAAATCCTATAGATCTATGGTGTTTGTCTCTTTTTAGTTTCGCTTTTTCGTTTTAAATCGAGTTTCAAATCACAACGGTGCTAAAGTTTTCACTTCAAAAACCTGACTAAATTGTTAGGGAGATATTGCCGTGTTAATTCTGTGACTCATAAATAAGTTTATCCGAGGTGGTGAAATACTCCATTAAAGTTCATTAACCCCACTCCATCACGGTTTTAAAAAAAGTGATATGTGAATACCGCACAAAAACTGCTCCCATCCGCCTGGATCCAGTGAGACTATGGCATCCCCAATTGGGGTATGTTATGTAGCTGAAGGTAGTAGGGAGCGGAAGGATGGGTTGAAGAGGAAGGTAAGTAAGTACCAGACTATTCAGATCTAGCCACCAAATATGGCTAAGGCCATTTCAAGCAACGTTTCAATTCTGAATGGTGGTCTTACACTGGGGCAAAACTGACAGTATCTTTTAATCTGGAACGTGCCGCAAATTTACCCTTAATTTAAATGATTCTATTGTGAAATAATACAAATCAATCAATTAAAATTTGCTTGCGCACGCCGGGATTTAAACCCATGATATCCGGATTGCTGGTCGAGTCACTATCAAATACACATAATTGCATAATTGAGCACTATTCAACACACATAATTACGTAATTGAGTACAAATAAACACGCGTACATATGCATTTATATGGTAGGTATACCTAAATACTGTTATCTATTGTAAAAAAATTATCTGAAAGAAGGGCGTTAATAAATAATTAATAATAAAAATAATAATGATTCATTGTCTTCCTTTCTTAGTAACATGTAGAGATAATGATATCACTGGGGATCTCCCATGCTGAGGATTTCATTTACATGTTATAATTTAATTATTAGAAATTAATGTGAATTTGTTATAAACATATATCATGTAGTATTTTTTTTAAATAATTATAAAGTAAATAAGATAGTGTTTATTTTATAATTCAGTTCAGTGGATTCGGTTTTAGTCTGTATTTGATATCAGTATATTTTCTATTTCTTATCTCTCTAAATAAAAAGAAATTAACTCTCAATGTAAAAGAAATGTCAAGTTATGAGATTCCACAAGAAAAAAAAACCCATTGTTGTTCACTTACTTTCTCAATGATCACACTTTATTATCTGTTGTTGAAATAAGAGACCTTGGTATTACCTTTGACACTAAATTAACTTTTATTAAACATATTAATAATATATCCAGTAAAGCTAAGCAAATGTTGGGATTTATCTTGCGAATTTTGAAGGATTTTAAAACTGTCAAACTACTTTACACTTCTCTTGTTAGAAATCAACTAGAATTTAATTCCACCATTTGGAATCCATATTACAGTACACATGAATATTCCCTTGAGCGTGTCCAACATAAATTCTTACGTCACATTAATTTTAAATTGGGAATATCAATTGAAAACATTAATTACTTCTCCCTGTTACATCTACTGGGACTTGATACATTAATTACTTCTCCCTGTTACATCTACTGGGACTTGATACATTAATTACTTCTCCCTGTTACATCTACTGGGACTTGATACATTAATTACTTCTCCCTGTTACATCTACTGGGATTTGATACATTAATTACTTCTCCCTGTTACATCTACTGGGACTTGATACATTAATTTCTTCTCCCTGTTACATCTACTGGGACTTGATACATTAATTACTACTCCCTGTTACATCTACTGGGACTTGATACATTCAAAGGAAGAAGAATTTGATCTGATTTATTTTATTTATTTAAAGTTGTTAGTAACTTGTTGAACTCTCCTGAACTTCTTTGGTTAATATGTTTTCATGTATCGAGTAGATCAGTTCGCCACAAATTACTTTACCATTGTAAGAATATAGGATCTAATGCTGAATTATATGCCATAATAAATCACCTGCATATACATGGTAACAAATATGTTGTTGATGATGTGATAAATATTGAAAGATTGTCAACATACAAACATTATATAATTAAAGCTGTTTGTCAGCGCTTCTCAGTTAGATTATAATCTAATATACTTTGAATGTTTATATTCTTCATCAATGTTAATTTCTAGAATTTTTAAATTTATTACTACGTACTTTAAGTAGTAATTTTTTAGTTCATAATATCTTGTACACAATCATGTATATAAGGTTTTCTTTTTCTTCATGTTTGTATTTATAATAGCTTACTAATTTTACTTTATACTGTCACTTCAATGTGTGCTTTTTAATTTTTTGTCATATTAATTTATTTTTTTCTTAACTTTCTTTTTAACTCGTCGAAGGATTAGAAGATTGAACCATGGTATTCAAATGGTTTGTAAAGTTTTTTTTAAGAGTGCTATAGACTACACCAGTAAAAATTCAAACATTAGAGGTAGTTGGAACTGAGACAGTGGAGGTTTTAGGAGGGTTGTATGTACGATTAATAGGTTGAAGGAAGAACGTAGAACGAAGAGAACCATTACAAGGAGTCCGCCATTAGAATACCCCTCGGCAGCGGAACAGTAAAAAAGCTTATCTCCGCGCACTAATCCGCGACCCGTAAACTTAATGGCGACGATCGTTGTAATGAACACTCGGCGTAATCTCGATAGGACCAAGAAAACTTAACACCATTCTTTATCGTCAGACAAACGAGCTTTAATGGGACCCCGTAAGGCGCTCGCTGCGCGTAAATTATATTTAATTGCTAGTCTTATAGCCAACCAGAGAAAATTCTGATCGGACGTGCCCACATTATTACCTATACGACCGATACGGTGCCGAAACCATTTTCGCAGTTTGCGAAAGGCTTAAAGTTCTCGGAAGCGTGCCTTATTCCTTGTACACAGCGTACTGCGAGAGTGTAGCGGCGTGCGAGCCGCAATTCGCCGTCTCACCTGATTAGGAAGCGAAACTTTGCTTTAAATGGCTGTGATCAAATCAAAATAAACGAGTTATCCCGACCTTCCCGTTGCTGTTCTCATTCCCCAATGTCTCTTCTTCTTCTCTGTAGATCCACTAGCGCTGCAACTCTTGTAGGGTAATTATTAAATACGGAAGCACGCGTTTGAAGTATTTTATTGCCTTTGCAGCATCACCAATAAAACAGCTGAGTGTTGTCAATTTTATGTTCAAACTGTCGATACATCGTTGTATCTAATAACGGTCACACGTCTGAGCCGTCACGTGAGGCAAAATGAAGTACTTTCACGGTGTCACGGCGGAATTGACATTCGGTGAAGTTTTTTCAGCTTTCCATCTGGAAAAGTGTCAAGTGTGGAACCGACGGAAACGGGAATGTTTCTATGACGATTCTGGCACTGAAAATATGAAATTCAGGCGGTAAACAAATTTCAGCGCTTCACTAAGTAGGCGCTCCTCACAGTTATTCAGTTCAATATGCTTAAGTCTTATTTGACATGGGGCACTGTTTCCGTCGAAGGATGTAATCGACTTAGTGTGAGTGAGGAGAATTATATTATCTAAAATAAGGCAAGTCAGAAAAATGGTTATTCAACGTTTTTTCTAAAGATTGGTGCAAAAAGGGTTTGTTTGGTCGGGTTCTAATATTTACTAGTTGTTAATACTACTGCCAGTGAAAAAATCGCTGGCGATATTAGCACATCCACGAAAAAAAATATTACAACTTATTTTAAAATCGGGAACGGCAACCTTTCATTCTACGTGTATGTATTACCTGAAGATAAAATAGTAACACAATGAACACAATAAATGACAAAATTCGTGCATTTATGAAACTTTGGTAAATTTTGGTAGAATAATTGAAGACCTGCGAGATCGCTCAAAAAACTGGTGGAACATCCTATGAATTTATGAAAAATACATGTTTACAAACTAGGTCGAGTGAGGTATCGTTAATTTACTGTGATGCCAAATCGAATGAGACCTATCACCAGTATAATAGACACGGAAGTAGCTACAGCTTTGACAAGGGGGGGGTCCCCAAAGTAAAAAAAAACAGAGCTCTAACGCCAATTAAATCTATCATTTAAAAATTAAACATTGCCTGCGACTATAACACGCAAGTATGGTCGCAGGTAATCTATAACATATAACATAGGTTACTCTAAGTAGGCGCCTTTAAATAAAAAGTTATATGTAATGTATGTAAGTATTGCAATATTTATTCAAAAGTAACAAAGTTGAAACTTTAAAGTAATTAATTTAGTCTTTTACGTTTTATAGCTAATTGATTAAAAAATTCTTCGGAATCAAGTTGCACCGTCAGATATTTTTTCATATGCGGTTTTCAGTAATATGTTGTAGCAAGCTTCCTTTAACATTTAAGTGTATGTTTCATTCCAATCGGTTCATAGACTAAAAAGTTATGTTAAGAATAACAATTTTCAACTAAAAATTAAGTAATAA
The DNA here is from genome assembly GCA_929108145.2 of Limnephilus rhombicus. Classification (NCBI taxonomy): domain Eukaryota; kingdom Metazoa; phylum Arthropoda; class Insecta; order Trichoptera; family Limnephilidae; genus Limnephilus; species Limnephilus rhombicus. The sequence goes on along the minus strand of OV815277.1, from coordinate 27,603,461 downwards.
TAATAATTATAATAATAATATTTATTTCACATAAAATTATACAATGAAACATATGTGGAAACTTTGACTAGCCAACTAGGAATGGATCCTGTTTTAGGCCAGTGAAATTGACAAATTTAGTTCATATCATAATTTCATATTACATTGATTAATTATATAAACATATTATTTATTGAATGAAACAAGTGTTACGATTGAATTACTCGTAGAAACTTTAGTTAATAACTACTATTTTGAACTCATAAAAAAAAGAATAAGCGAAGAGAAAAAACTATGTCTTAAAGTACAAATTTAGTATCGAATGCTTGTTTAACAATAGATAAATGTTTGGTCATTTAAATCGCTTGCAAAAATTGAGAATCGAGACATGCTTCAAGCGTGATGACAAAATCCATATTATAATTAACGTGGATGTTTAAACGTGATTACAAAAAATAATTATAATTATAATTAACGTGAGTGACGTATCCCTCAACTTTACGAGCGGGTAAAGAAACTCTAAAAGAATGTGACTCGAAAAGGATGCAGCAAATGAATAAAAACAATTTGTATATAAATATGTCTTAAGTTAGTTAGTGTATAAATAGTGACTTGAGAGAGTGGTTGATAACAAATTGTATTTATTCCCCTTTCCTTGCTTCATTTTTTCATCCTACTAAGATATTTTCCCTTAGAGCACTTAATATAAAATAAAACCGGTAAAGTAAATAAAATCCAGATGGTAATATTAAAAAGAAAGATCACCGCAGGACTTGAATGTAGAACAATGGGAAGGGTATTGATAAAATAATAGACAATTATGTTCTGAAGTTATAAGTACGTGTTTTTGTAATATTACGTATAAATGATAAGTACGTGTTTTTGTAATGAATGAAGTGAGTGTTTTTTTTATTTTGTTTTTTTTTATTTTCTTATATATGTTTAATTTTGTTTTATTTTATAAGATGAGACTATCTATTGGTCAACATATCTTCGCTTTTGATCCTCCCTAAATCAAGGAGCCAGTCGTTGATCAATTTGCGCAAAACATTTGCACTTTTAGTTTTCCAATCATTAGAAATGATATTTAATAATTTAGGTCCTAAGTACGAAAATTGCCGTTGGCCGAGGGACGTCGTGATTTTTATTGGGACTATTGGATTGTTCCTCGAAAGTCGAGTGTCGTGAAGGTGGTCAATGGATGGGAAGTGTTGACGTTGTTTTTGAGCATGTAATATAATCTTTCTAATATACAATTGTCTAACATCAAGTACTTTTAATTCCGTGAATAATGCATCACTGGGGTACCTGAATGGTTTTTTAAGGATGACTCTTAGTATTGATTTCTGAGCTTTAGGCAGGGAGTCTAATATTGTTTTGGCACATCCACCCCATCCTAGGGATGCATATCGAGTAAAGAATTACACATGGCATAGTATATTGATTTCATATCTTTAACAGAGAGAATATTTCTGATGGTTATAAAAAGGTGTGTAAGTTTTCTTACTTTTGAGGCCGTTGCGTTAATGTGTTCGTCCCATCTCAGATATTTATCTATGGTGATCCCTAGATATTTTAAACTATCCACGCATTCTAGGTTATTGCAAGTACAAGTGTTCGGTTCATTGCAAATGTGAATAGTAATATTTAGTATTACATTAGGTTGACCCGCTTGTGTTGCACTAAAACGTATAAATTTTGTCTTGTCCGTGTTAAGAGTAAGAAGATTGTAGTCTAGCCAATGTTTGACATTGTTTATTCCAATTTCTGCTTTTCTATGCGCTTCTTGCCAGTTTTTGCCCTCAAATATTAAGACCGTATCGTCAGCAAAAGTGATGATTTGATCGGCAAGGTTTCTGTTGCAAAGGTTATTGATATAGATATTAAACAATATCGGTCCTAAAGTACTTCCTTGTGGTACACCAAATTTGATATTGGCTGGATCGCTTAGAGTACCACTAATAATAACTCTTTGGCTCCGATTTTCTAGATAGCTTCCTAACCATTTAAGTAACTGCCCCTGTATACCGATTAGCTGTAATTTTTTCAAAAGGATTTTGTGCGAGATGGTATCAAAAGCTTTAGCCAGATCCAGGAAGATCGCGACGCTTTTGATTCCTAGATCGATGTTATTAGAAATTACTTTAGTCAGATTTCCAATGGCATTTTCAGTACCTAAACCCGGCCGGAAGCCATATTGTCTCTCAGAAAGGATGTTATTATCTTCAAGATAAAAGCTAAGACGATTTTTGACAATTTTCTCTATAATTTTTGAGACTGAATTGACCAAAGATATCGGCCGGTAATTTTGAATCGCAGATTTATCTCCATTTTTGTGTAGTAATACAACAACTGAATGTTTTAGATGGTAAGGGAATATTCCTGATTTGAGACTTAGATTGGAAATGAACGCTATCGGAGATGCTATGAATGACTTAGTTACTTTAAGCAGATTAGTCGAGACTTTGTCTGGTCCACAAGCGTTAGATGGCTTTAGATCGTCAATTATTTCCAAGACTTCATTCGTCGATGTTTGTATATTGTCTATTTTATGGACGAGGTTAGAGGTGACCAACTTGGCAAGTTCGATTTCTGTTTTATTGCATTTATTTTATTGCATTGTTTTAGTGTGGTTCCCACCGATGTGAAGTATTTATTAGCAAAATTCGCCATATTTTTAGGATTAGAGGAGTTTACGTTACCGATATCTAATGATTTAATTTCGGAAGACCTGTTTATTTTTGTTTTACTAATATTACGAAATGCTTCCCACATACGTCTTGGAGAATAAGAATTTTCATAAATGAACGTTTTAAAATAATTTTCCTTTGTATATTTAATAATCTTTTTGCATAAGTTCCTATATTTCTTGTAGTGAGTTTGTATTAAAATATTATCTGGAAATTTTTTGGCCCTTTTGTGGAGTTGGTTTCTTTTGTGAATCGATTTTACAAGGCCAGGAGAGATCCAGGGCGTAAGTTTAAACTGGCTGTTCGATATGTGTTTGTTACTTGTATTTTTAGATATATATGTATGAAGAATACAAATGAATTCTTTCATCGCAATGTCAGTGTCAATTTTATCAAATACTTTTTGCCAGTTTTCTAAATGCAAGTCCTCAATTAAATTATTAAAGTTTAATCGAGGGACGTACTTGATTTTAGCAGGGGGGGGGGGGCGGTTTATCTTTAAAGCACAGGGCTGTCGTATAGTGGTCGGAAATTGACGTGTGGATAACGAATGAATCAGTGAGGTTAATATTTTTTACGTTGATGTGATCCAAACAGGATTTGTACGTGCCCTGTTCTCGAGTTGGTGTATTGATTGTTAATATGAATCCGTTTTCTGTGATGGCATATGTAGTCGTTGAATTGGTTGTGAAATGGAGATAAGGTGTTAATATTAAGGTCACCTATTATGATTTGACGTTCAACTTTATTGGAATTGCTAATAACAGTTTGGAGTGAATTCAAAAAAGAATCTATGCTCTGTACGCGAACTAAGTCGCGGGCACCAGCTAGTTGTTAAGTATAATTGTATTTCTTTCTGTTAAAAGGCGAAATGATTTTATGACACTTGGGTACATTTCGCATATACACTGAAATTACCATTTGTCAAATATTTTATACTCACGGCAACACATGTGATTACAAAAATTCTCTGGGAATAAAAATTTTAGGCGCGGTGCATGTAATTTTTTTCTGTTGGACAAGTAAGATGGATATGAATGGGGGGGGTCCGGACCACCAACCCCCCCCCCCCTCCCCCCCCCCCATATATACGTCCGTGATAATAGATATTTGTTAAGATAAGCCAGGTTTTTCGTCAGTAAACATTTGTTTATTAGTGTTTTTGCTCAAGCATATGTTGTACACAATTTCTCCTTCGCATTATTAAAATAATATTGTCAGGGGGCAAGGCTCTTGACTCGTAATTCGAAGGTCACGGGATCGAATCCCGGCATGGGCAACAAAATTTTAATTGATTAATTTGTGTTATTTCACAATTAATTCATTAAAAATAATAATATTATATTAATAATAATATATAATAAACTGAAATTATCATAAAAATACGAGTAAGTCGATTTTTTCCGATTAAAATGTTGAAATCATTTGTATGTTCGTTTGCTGAACTACGTAAACTTGGTATTGGCGAGTTTGCTAAATCATTTTTTTGTGAACGGCGACATTGAGATAGGCATTTATGCCTAGACGTATGACTTCGCAACAGTATATTATGCTAGTTTGTCTAAAATTAATATCTGAATAATATATAGCACACACTTTTGTTTTAAATTGGAACAAACGATGATGTTGTGTTCTTAATCCAATATTAACAAATAAATAAATATGTGTGTTATTAACGGTTTCGGACAATCCTGAAAAAATGTTAATATTAAATACATGACTCACGTTGCTACGATGTTCAGTTCTAAAAGCGTCCCTCCATTAAGAGAATGTAAAATTAGTCCAAATTATCTTCCATTAGCTCTCATTACGCAGGTAAGGCTTTGAAACATCGAAGCCTTGAGAAGTGCTCAATATTCCCCCAGGAATCAATGTGACAAATAATACAAATTACTTCCTATTGAATTTTAAGTGACTCACGAGTTGCAATTATTATAATTTAATAATGCTTTATTGTGGTTCATGGGGTAAAATTTTTGTTGTTAATGAAAGGATTTTAGGTAGGCACATTAAAAACACAGAACCAACGCTTAGGTGGTGGAAAATACTCCTAATGTCGCCTTGGTGAAAGACCACCATTTAGAATCGAAACGTTGCTTGAAATGGCTTTAGCCATTTTTGGTGACCAGATCGGAATAGCCATGTACTTCCCCATCTTCCTCATCCCATTTCCTTTCTCTCCCCGCTACCTTCAGACATACCATGTGCGAGAAGCCACCGGCTCCAGACGGTTGGGGGCAGTTGGAACTTTTGGGCGGAGTATAATGAAAATAACACGGTAACAATGAAATTGAATATTATCCAGTAGGTACTCACTTAAAAATTAAAATTAAGGGATTTCAAAATTTTCGAAAAGGTTCAATAATTTAACCCAAAGTAAGATAAAATTCAAATTTTTAGGGCACACAAACAGGACCATAACACACTTCTGTCGGTTTCCACAACATCTAAAGTTGCGATGCCCCAGACCACGAAATACTAGTCCAGTGATGCGCAACCTTTTTGGCCAAATTATCAATATGTACGCGGGCCGCAGGGGTTAGAGTACCTCAGCTTGACATGGTTAACTATGCAGTCGGTTGCGTCGTAAGTGTACATTTTTCTAATGTGAATACCGATCACACGTCCCAGCTGTCCGGCAGTAGGTCCTTTAAAAAAAAATAAGCATTGATAATAATAATTACTGAATGCTTTTTTAAGTTTTATTTATTCATTGAAAAAATCTTTTTTTACAAAAGTTGGGGATTTTTCGACCACCATGAGGCACATGCCCGTGTTGTGGTGGTCGATTTTGTATACAGTAAATTAACATAAGCAATATAAAGAATGTGTGAGAGTATTAAGAAAATATATACATAAAATAAAATAATATTAAAGAATAATATCGAATACAAAATAGTATAAAAGAATTTAATTTAAAAGAGTATAAAATCAAAGTGAGTACTATATGTTAAGCACATGCTAAAATTTCAACTCGTAACAAAATTTATCAAAAACTATATATAATATACTAAGTCAGGGGTTGCATGTAAAATTTGTAGATAACCTTTCATAGAGAGAGTTATTATGGAAGATATTAGCAGGTTCCCGGCATGCGTTGCTATGGCATTTAATAAAGAAATTGTTCCCCCCTTCCCGCCAACCCCCCTCCCAGATTCCCCTCCTACCTGCCGGGTTCCCCTCCCCCACTGCCTCGAACTCCCCCCCCCCTTTCCCCTCGTGCATTCCATACATTCTCTCCGGTACATTCAGTTTTCAAACAGCTCGCGTGCCAACTATTGCAATTTTTTATACAAATTTCATAATGCCAGAGCTCGCCAGTAATTTTATACAAACCTTGTCATGACAATAACGAACACAAAAAAAATAATTATCCAATTTTGAGCAGTCGTTCGAAAGTTATGCGCGTGCTATACTTTTCGGCGATTCATTTTTAATTTATATAGATAGATAAATAGATTAAAAAAATGCGCCTCAAACGAAATTAGTTCCTTCTCCAAGGTCAAACCGGTAAATGCTGTAGATTTTATCATATTGAAACTTTAGAGAACAAGTTAAAATGTCTTTAACTTTGAGCGGCTGATTGAATATCAACTACCCATAGACAATTTTTCCGCTATGCCCTTTCGCATTTTGTAAAACATAATAAAAACCATTAAATATTTAACTCATCATAACTCATTTCAGCTATTTCAATTTTTTCAGAAACATTATTGTACCTACCAAATAAAATAGAACCAATTAAAAGTGTCAATAATTGTAACGCCCACAAATATGGTCCCACAGACGAACATTTTTCTAAGCCCAAAGACGAATCAATAAATAAATGTCATTAATTTTAATATTATTTAACCAAGTGGGCCGCAGGAAATGGGTTCGGGTTGTGCATCACTGGTGAAGTCGGTAGATCTGCACATTGTAAACCCGTTATGCATAACTGACTTTGCAAATCCATCACCAAGAAGTGACCATTCGATGTTCGGCTGAGCTCAGTCACGCTTCCTGAAATTGGTAAACTTTTATTTAAAAGCTTCCCCCATTGGAGGCCTCTCCCCCTACCTGCTAGCGGCTAGCGGAGATAATACTCGTATTCATCGGGAGCTTTCAGGAAAACTTTTCTGAATCGTGGCTCTTTTGACTTCGCGATGGGGAAGAAATCATTGTGAACCATCTAGCTTAAACTTATTCAAAAACGTCTGCCTGGATTTTTGTTTCTTCGGTACTTTGATGTGATTTTGTCATGTTTGATTTATTTAGGATTGTAATTTATGTAAATGTTTTTTTTTTACTTCTAGGCCTTTTAAAAATTATGAACACACTAGCTTTTGCCCCCGGCTTCGCTCGCATAGTTTTAGGGGGGTTTCCACTCCGCCTCCTCCACCTTCCCTATCCCCACTCCAGTCCCCCTCACCCCCCCTCTCCATCCCACCCTCCCCACCCCCCCCTCTCCACCCCTCCAAACACCTTACATTCATTTTTCAAACAGCTCGCGTGCAACTTATTACAATTTTTTAATATAAATTTCATAATGCAAGAGCTCTGACGTATAGCCTGTATGTAATTCTGATTATATTTTGATCAAACTTTACAATATATAATAAATGACCTATTATTATTGTAAAGTTTCATTTAAATCCATTCAGTAGTTTTTGCGTGAAAGAGAAACAAACATACATACATCCGTACACCCATACATTCGCGCACTCTCGCCTTTATAATATACATAATTACGATTTTTAATCTTAAAAATAAAGATAATTGTTTTAAATTTTTGTGAAAACTGCACCAGCCGACAGATAAATAATCAATATCAATTCTCGCATTTTGAGTTGGGGAGCAGCGCTACGAATATTTTGGATTAACCGTACAAAAGACCAAAAAGTGCCGGTGGGTCCATCGCATTCCCTTTATGTTTTGCAGCTATATTTTATAAGCTATTGGCTTTAGCCGTGTTTGATGACTAGATCAGACACTTTTCTCTTCCTCCATCTTCTTCCCCTCCGCTCCTACCTTCAGCCTCACAACGTAGGTACCCCAAATGGGGATGCCATAGTCTTACTGGCTCCAGGCAGTTGGGAGCAGTGGAGACTCTTGTGCGGTATTCACACAAAAATATGTATCTTATATATAAAAGTTCATCCGATTGCGATGAAACTTAGGTGATTTGTTGTGCGCAGACCCGCAAAGCTCTGGCGTTATGAAATTTGTATAAATGAAAATGATTGTATTTAATATATTTTAGCGGAAGGGAGGGAAGGCACGAGGGGAGGCATGAAGGAGGTGGGGTTAGCGGGAAGGGTGACGTGGGAGGGGAAGGCGTGACCTTTAATTTTTGAGCTTTAAACATTACGCTTTAATTTTTAGCTTTAATTTTTTAACTTTGCGGTTCAAGCTTTGAGCTTTAAGCTTTAATCTTTGAGCTTTAAGCTTTGAACTATAAGCTTTGCGCTTTTCGCTTCTAGCTTTGAGCTTAATTTTTTAGATTTTCAGCTTTGAGCTTTGAACTTTAATAATTTTAGCTTGTAGCTTTAAACTTTCATCTTTTGTTTTTAGTATAAAGCTTTCAGCTTTAAGCATTAAGCTTTAAGCTTTGAGCTTTAAGCTTTGAGCTTTAAGCTTTGAGCTTTAAATTTTTAAATTTGAGCTTTGAAGTTTAAGTTTTAACATTTGCGTTTTAAGCTTTGAGATTTGTGCTTTAAGCTATCAGCTTTGAGCTTTGAGCTTTGAGCTTTGAACTTTAAGCTTTGAACTTTAAGCCTTGAACTTTAAGCCTTGAATTTTAATATTTTAGCTTTGAGCGTTATTTTTTTCTTTAAGCGTTGATCTTCGAATTATGTAATAAAAAGTACTTACTCTAAAATCCTAAATAGGATTTATAAAATGGTCACCAACACTCCGCCGCTCACAGGTCCTAGCAGCAAAAACCTGAGGAGCGGGTTTTTAACTGCAAGTATGTATATATAAATTCATTTAAAAAAAGCCTTCCCATAAATGGCTTCAATTAACATTCTATAACAATGTTGAGCATAGGTACAACATCTTCCTCCGGTGTCAACAAACTTTCACATGCAAAAAATCGATACGTTACTTGTAGCCAGTATCAGAAGCAGTCATCTATGAAGAGATGAGATATTATTAGAGCTGTTAAAAAGTGTGCCACCCCTGGCCCCGTGTCCTCCCCCTTTACAAGAGGAGGGGGGTCACAAGCTGGAATAACGGTACTTTTTAGGTTCCATTCACAGGGTTGCGCAAAATTTGAGGTACTTTACTTTCAAAAAGAAACAAAACAAATTAAAATGACATTTATCACTATAGCGAAAAGCAACAACATTTGAAGGTATTTAGAAGAATTTGATTGGAAGCTTTCGAATTTGCGTTTTACTAATAAATTAACTAACAATCGTCATTATTGGCCTATTCCTACCATATTCTCAATATTATGTATGTATGTTTAAGTTTACATTCGTATTCTTTTTCATTATTTATTTTGTATTCATTTTCGTTTAGTTTTTTTTTATTGTGTTTCTAATTTAGATTTTTTTTGTCGTAAATTCAAGTAATAAAAATTCCTTCGAATTTTTTATATTTTTTAATTGGTTAAATATTTAAAACATTGTAAATTGTAATTTATATTTCTTTTTATATAACATAATCCTAGCTGAACAACCACTCCCGTAAAATGTCATCTTACACCTTGTTACATGGGCAAAACGTCAGCACCGATACTAAATATGCTTTTTTTTAAATGATCCTTTATACATCAACTACACTTATCGGCTACACTCTAAACAAGTTATTTATTCACCTTATCGTGCGAGTTTTCAACGGGCGCGGGCGTCCCAATCTCTTCATTCATCCACCTTTAGCATTACACATTATTTTTCTGATGCTCCGCTGTGGGTCTATAAGAGGAACGCCTGCGCGAACTTTTCATGCAAAATTTAATTTTGGATTTGAGGCCAAAACACTCAACCAAACTGAACATTTTTTTAATTAAAAGGTTGTGATGAATTGCATTGATCAACAGTGAAAATTAGGAAATATCGTAGCTTCCCACTTTAATTTAAAAAGAAAATATCAATTACTTATAAAACGGACACGTCTACGACATCTATCGGATTAGAGTAAAGTGAATTCATATTTACGGTAGGGATCTATAATTAGACAAAGTGAGACGAGTATTGATAAAAAAATCACAGATGGTATCAACAAATAATCAGGGACAGGGACTCCCCAATATACTTTAGACGTGATATATTGACAGCCAATTGAATTGCAGCAAAAGCGATTAAAAACCAATTCAGCCTATCAACGGGAAGAGGGCCGAACCCATTTTTAGAACAAAGGAACGACCTTTGGACTTGGCAATTAGTAATGTGATTAATGAGTTTGACGTTCCCACCAAACCGAGAGGTGAATAAACTCCATGGGAAGAAATAATCTGTTCAGGGACAAAAGAACGATGACCCCAAGAAATGTTATCATTAACCGGTACGTTCCAGGGATCAGAAACCCTAGTTCTCGAACGCATTAAAGCATATAAGGTGCGGAAAAAAAGGATACACGTAAACACGATGCAAAAGTTTAAGTGAAAAATTGCAAAGCAAGTGACGAAAACGTATTGTAAGGCGTTAGGGAGATTTCCATTTATAATACGATTGTTTGTGACGACCGGAGATGATCGATTCGAGGGAAAACGTGCTAAAGGAAATGGAAATGTTGAAAAAACAATGGAAAATTATTGTTATCAATTTTAGACGGAGCTAGGATATTACGATGAAAGATTTAGGGAGGAAACGTCAAAAAAATGAGAGTTTTAAAGAATAGGCGAGGGTATATTTCAGATGTCTAGAGCAGTAACAAGTGTTAGAGAAGAAGATAGAGTGCAGTACGGAGGGGAGTGGAAAATGCTGAAAACATTGCGATAGAAAAACTCAGGAAAAGGAGTCATTTTACGTAATTAAAATGGAGTTTATAGAGTAGCATAGTACGCGATTGCAGATAAAGATGAGGCATTACAATGGTTGCCGATTTCAGATGTATTTTGTTGTGATAAACAAGGAATATTCGAACATGGAAATTGTTTAGATAAGAACGATTAGCCGTTAAAAAGGTAATAAAAATTATCATGGGTCTTATGAGATATTTATATTAAAGAATTCTCATAAAAGTTAACGACACTGAAATAAAAAAGGATTTATTGCCAGGTGGGTACAGGGATTAATGTATACAACTGTCAAGACATATGGTTTATGGGATTTTGCGTAAGAACGGGACAAAATTTGGGGGACGATCTCTATGAAGCAATAAAAATGACAGGAATTTAAGGGCCGAAGTGGGGGTATCCCCTATAAAGATGTTAAAAAATGATATATTTATTAATAACAAATAGAAAATGAAATTTTCCAAGAGGCAGCAAACATCAAAAAACGATATGGTTATATCAGGGAAGTACGGGGAAGTGAGGGGAAAGGAGATACGACAGAGAAAAACAAAGGAAATCTTAGATTAACAGTGAATAAAATAAATACGGCTTGAAATATAAAAATCTATAGAGATATGAACAATAGCGTAAGAATAAATAAGGAAATTCATGGAAAGAGTGTCGTGAATAAAAGAAAATTCGAGAAAGAATGGAAAATTCAAATATACGACGTAAATAGAGAAAATTCGGTTTTAAATGGAAAGGTTCATATAGAATACAGAAAAACTCGTGGAAAAATAATAAAATAAAAATGAACAATTTGCGAGAAAGACTTCGACATGAAGATATCTCTGATAGGCGAATTTGGGGACAGATTTGGAACATATGGTAGATGCCGTACGCACGGACATGTTACGAAATATATGAAAATAGAACTTTAAAATTATTAAATTCAAGCTAGTTTTGTATGAACAACAGGACAAAGGAAGTTCGGCCATTAAACATGGATCTTACTAAATCCGGATCTTGTAAGTATGGGAGTACGAGACAGAATTTAATGTATCAAACGCAAAACGTACAAAGAGACCGCATTCGACAATAATGGGGAGGTTTCAAGAAATTACGAGTTGATAGTAATTAGATTGGTTTATTATAGGAGATTCAGATACGATCTTTTGGACCTGAGAGGGGTATAAAAGTCTAGACAAATGCCAGTTGAGGACAGTCTACGGTCGTGGTCGAAAAGGTTTTAAGTTCGCGGAACGTGACGAAACGGTGGGTGATTTAAAGTAGAAAAATTCTAAGTGATAATTATTTTTGATACTTAGAAAAATTTCACATTCTAGTCAGTGATATACAAAAAAAAATACTTTGCAGTTAGAGTCAGTGAAAAATAACAATAAAGCCAACGCATTATTTACTTGTGAAAAATAAAAGTGCTCGTGATAAATACAATTTGTTTTAGTGGAAAATTCGGATTTTATGATCACTTAATATCGTGTTTTTAAACTTAGAAATTTCGCGTTTAATATTAGTGCAATAAATAACTGAAGTGATGTGATAATTTAGCGTGAAGGAGTTATAATTAAATACGTGTGTTCAATCTAAGTGAAAGTGTTCTAACAAATAATAAATATTTAAATTAATTATCTTAAATAATAATAATAATAAGACAAAATAATATTTTATTAATACATAAAATTTCGGAGGGATAAAAATTTAATTTAACAACAATTTACCATCTCTAAATTAATCGTGAAGTAACTATCATTTAAAGTGTTATCTAACCACCGAGTTTTGAAATAAAATACAGTTTAGAACGATAGAGTTCATACATCATTTTAATTAATTAGATTAAATGGAAAAAAAAAAAAAAATTGAAGTCAAAAAGATTTAATTAAATTTAGGAAAATAAAAAATTAATTTAGGAAAATCGCAGCAAGGTTACCGTGTATTTCCCGGTCGGAAAAAACCTTGGTAGGGGTAAGTCTTTTCCGTTATAAAATTTTACAGATTCCAAGGAGAAAGCGGAATGGAGCAAACATTGGTATTTGGATTAATTATTTGACCAAGATATTACTCGCTTAATATGTGATATGTAACTATATTAAAATATTATAAGTATAATAAGTATATTTTTTATATTTATATATGTAAGTATATAAACATATATATATGTAATTTTTGTTCCCAAGAAAAATTATAATCAAAAAAAAAAAAAAAGAAAAACACTTATATAAAAAGAGGAAAAGGGTATCGATTCCTACCTCTGAATTCATCAATAACTATTAAAAGTAGTTATGTGTGATAAATTTACAAATCAATATTTTATATTTAATGTTATGTATGTATTAATATAATTTCAGAAAATCCAGAGCATTTGAAATAAGTTATGATATTAGAAATTATTTCAATCATAAAATTTATGTATATACATATCAATATTATAAATTATTTATTGAGACAAAGTATATATAAATGAATAAATATGTATACGTAATCGGGTATCAGACTAGACAATTGCGCTAAGTACATCATTATCAAACAAAGAAAAATTTTTAGAGTCATCTCACACGTCTCCGGAATGTCTAAAGTAAACATACCTCATACGCTGGAATCTAGGTCACGAGGCCGTAGAGAATGTTTACAAAGCTCAAATTGTTTACAAAATAATTCGGTCACTGGGGCACTAGTTCGAATACAGTAAAAAGAAAAAAAAAAATGACCTTGATTAGTGGATATCGTACTTAGGTATTAACTTCTAGGAACGGGATAAAATTATTATATTGCGCAATTATTAGGAGCAAAAAGAAAAAAAAAGAATTTAAACACTATTTTTAATTTGAACGTAACGAGGTATCTACAGACCTAAGCAATTGAAAATTAACAGATTTATTATAGCAGTTCAAAAGGGTGTATTGAAGATTTACATGAAACAGTTGAAAAATCACGGGATAGCTTAATAAGGGGTAATGAGGATTTACATGATTCAATTGAGAATCACGGGATAGCAAGAGTTTATCAAAAGTTGAACATTGGAGGGGAGGGAAAGAAAAAAAAAAAAAATACAGTTCAACCAACAGAAGGCAGTGTTCGCTTCTGTAACAAGGACCATTAATCAAACCATAGAGATGGCGGATCTCTCAAACAAAACCGTCAACAAAACCAAACAAAAGCTTGGAGTTATGGCGAATCTCCAGAACACATCGCCAGATAAGATCTTATTGTACTAGTATATATTTATATCACCCACTATTCTTACGTATGTATTCGGTATCAATCTGAAAATTTCGCAGAATTTGATGGGCGAGATCCGAGCTCGGGATGCGTTGCAAGTAGTTTCGCATTGCGAGTTATAAACCTTCCCAAAACGTATGTTTACATATATATCTTTTTATGTACTGTTCATTGAATGAAACGAACTCACTTACAATTAGTGCTTTAGGCCTGTCGGGTCACTCTCGTCTCATTTCTTGAACGTGGAGGGAGGATTCACGACCCGTAACTCCACACAAACCCGTGAGTATATGATTGCATATAGGACGAAACCGGTTCGCCCTAAGTAAATAGTAAACTTTGGAGGAGTAGGAATTTGGAGGTATCTGGGCTCGGGGGAAGACCTGAAGGCAGTGCATGATGGCGAAGGAAGGTCAATTGGGACGCGATAACTTAGGTATCAATCAATTGAACCGTGCCAAAAGATTGTGCGAATTTTGGGAGGACTCCTGATCACCCTGCTTACTTGATGGAGGCTGGAGCCAAATTTTGCCAGAAAAAGGGTTATTCTGAGTTCGTCAGATATGCAATTAACTAATTACATTAACCTACTAAATCCATCTTTATATGTACCTTATAGCAGCTGAATCTAAACGGAGGGGCGCCCAGCAGATACGAGATACAATCATAATCAAATTTACTAACATTTAACCATTTGAGTTATATTTAATTATCTGTTCAATTAGTCATGTGTAGTTTCGATTAGTATTGCTTATTCATGAATTCATTAGGACGTAGGGAATCATAATAAACGTCAAAGGGAAGTTAGTTCATTTAGAGAAATACTTAAGGTTAAATTTGCAAGAGAGAGACCAATACAGTTTTGAAATTCAACACTCTGTTTAGAATCAAGAGGGTTACCACAAAATTTAAGGTAATTAAAGTTCTATATCATAAATCAAAAAATTACACAACGTTTGATGGAGTTTAATTACAACCTAAATACGAAAATATTTACGTTCAAAGTCGTAAATAACGTATTTATTAGTTAAGTACATATATCACTAAAGGTATGTAGTACAAGGGAGCTTTAAGTAGCTTTCTGTAGTTATCAGAGGAAATAAGGGTCCAATTTTATAAAGGCTTGTGTGACGTAGGGGAGGAATTTTCCATCCCTACCACACATATGCAAAGCCTTAAGAATTTAAATATCGATCAGAGCCAAGAGAAAAGAAGAATATTACGACTGGTGCCAAGTGCCCAGGAGTAAATAAAATACAGACAAATAGAAGAGAGGAAAAAAGACAAACATCACAAGGTGTGGCAAATATCTAGTACGGAAGAGAGCTATATTTTAATTAAGAATGACTGATTTACTTTGAAACATAGATTTATCTTATGGAAATTAAAATATTACCCAAAAAAGCATTTTTTTTACGAAATTTAACTTTTTATTTCTTATTTCATCATATTATAACAGAAGGTTAGGCAAGATCATTTTTTACACCGGCTATGCATTCTTCACATGTATAGGGAACGTACCCATACTACGTGATACGTTTAGGGGGGGGGGGGTGGTCTTCAAAATGTCACGCTTGGTACAAATGAGCGGCGGCGGGCTTAGGTTTTTGGTCACCAGGGAGGGGGGGGGTTAAAAATTGCAAAAATTTGGTGGTCACGTAGTATGGGTACGTTCCCATACTATAATAAGGATATTCATAGATTTACTCGTAGGTATTATAAATAATGGAGATATATTATAAAAGTGTGTGGACTCTCCTCGAACTACTACCAAAATGCAATGTGCTCCAACTTCTTTTTTACATTAGCTCCACACAGGAGGCCCTATGTCATCTTAGGGGATGCTGTGTGGATGGTCTTATAAAGGAAGGAAAGGATGGGAAGTTCTGGGAAGCAAAAAAGGTATGAGGGGTGGGTAGAATCGGTTCCGCGACTTTTCATACAGTGACAAAATACCTCCCGACAAACTATCCCACGGACAAAACATCCTACAACAAAATATCTACTAAAACCTAACCTAACCTAACCCAATCTAACCTAACCTAACCTAACCTAACAAAAAATGGGAAACCTAACATAAATAATACAGCCAATAAAAAATTATTGTTCAAAAATATTAAAATCGGACAAAAATAATACAGACATTAAAATAGAAAAGACAATAAACTATTATTCAAAAATAGTAAATTGTAAAATAAGGCTAGGTTAGGTTAGGTTAGGTTACGTTAGGTTAGGTTTTAGTAGATATTTTGTCCGTAGCATATTCTGTCCTTGTCGAGGGATATTTTGTCGGAGGATGAAAACGCGCGGTATTGTAGGAATCCGGGGGTCAGTGTGTCCAGGAGTGACGGACGTATGAATCCATCCTTCCAACTGCGGTGCAAGACGATGGCTCGAGATGGTCCCGTTGGAAAGGTCAAAATGCCTCTCTCAACCAGTCTCTCTCGATCCGGCCCGCCACGCAGCAGGTGGGCAGACGCATCGGCCGTCAAGACCTGGAAAAACCTCACCCCATTAACCCGGGCACCAAACGTAGCGAACCACTCGGGGTGTTCTATGGAAGAGATGTTGATTATCCAATAAATGGTTCCCGGGGCGGCGTTATCAATACCCGCCTCCCAAGTTGAGATTATTGATGACTCATTTGCCTTGTTTCTATTATAATATAAGATTCAGGTTTTATTCATATTCATTTTCATTCATATTCATTCATAACGACTTGGAAAAAATCGTGTGGATAGATCTTTTTACTACGATTACGAAAATGTTAATAATTTTTTTTAGAAGTGAACAATTTTTTTTTTAATAAATAAATCCATTATTTGGGCTCGTGACGTCACTACATGAAAATGTCGCATCTCCGAAAATGTTCCTATTAATTTTGTAAAATTCCACACTGATTTTTTTTTTTTATATGGCATCACTTTGATTTCAGGCGTATTTTTGAATTCGTAGATTTATTGTTTGTTCTCTGCGAACTTGTAATTTAGTTTGACTTTTTGACAGATCTTTCGACAGATACATTATAATGATTTATGATCAATAAGATGGATGAAGGAAAAAAATATTAATGAGATGTAATATTTTTGGTATGCCTCGCTATTCTCTTGTGCCATTCGTTTGGAAAACGTTCTTTTTTTAATTATTTTCTGCTATGTAATTATCATTTTTTCGCACCTATAAAATTATGTCCCGTCTTTCCGGTTTATAAAAAATGGTCTGATTTTTCGGACTGAAATTTTCAAAAAATCCCCAGGGTTTCAAAAATACGATTAAAAAAAAAATACGGAATGTCTTAGAATATTTGCCCAAACCCGAAAAAAAAAATTTAAAAAATGTTATGCAAGTGGCCTATTCGTTTAAAACATGTGATAATACAATAAATTGTAAGTTTCTTGGAAAAAAAAAATATTTCGGATTGAGTTGACCACAGAGATTCTCTATTAATGTGGTTTTTTGTATGTTTTGGTTTAATTTAAATGTAATCACAAGCCACAAAGCGTTATCAATATTTTAAAATGTGTAATTATTATTACTTAATCACCTGCTAAAGTAAGTACGTCAGGTGGTAATTTTAAAAATTTAACGAAAATAAAATAAAATTTTAAATCACAGTAATTAAAAAAAAAACTCGTGGAGTCCCCTTCAGGAGAGTCTATTCATTGCCTTCACGTTTCTTCTATACGTTGTATAATTTTATTTAATATAGTCCAATACAAAATAATGTATCCATAGATATTATGTGGATAATACCAAACGATGTAAAGACGGGAATAAGAAAGAAAATATGTAATGTCATGAAAGAGATATTATAGGAAACGGATCTAATAAAAAGGGTTCTTAAATTTGTGTCCTGGACCCTTAGGGATAAGATACTCATATAAAAAAGCTGTTTATTTCCATAAATTCTCTATATTAGTAAAATAATTTGACCTTTGCTCTAAAAATTTCCTTCCGGAATTCGGTAAGACCTTTTTTATTATTTTTCTGAGGCGAAATATGGATTTGTGTCAACCCCTCGCGGGAAAGGCTGTGATGAAACACTCTACAGCAGCGTTGCATAACCATCGGCCCACTAAAACGAAAACAATACAAGTGTGTTCTATACAGATTGGTAGATACTTGCAGTACCGCCGTAGTGGTCCACCACCTGGGATCAAAACGTTGTTTCTGACCAGATCTAAATATCCAGGTCCTTTCTCTTCTCCTTCCAGGCTCTTCCCCACTATAGTTAGCCTCAAAAATATACAAACATACATACCCCCCCTTCGGGATGCCATTGGCTCATTGGCTCTAGACCAGTGGTTCTTAACCTTGTTGGAGGTACTGACCCCCACCAGTTTCATGTGCGCATTCACCGAACCCTTCTTAATTGGAAAAATAAATATCATGATTTTTTCAAATTTATAACATAGGTAGGTATATACGTAGGTGCATAAAATAAACAAAAGCATTAAGAACAAAGAACTAAATTATTAAGAACATAGAACTAAACCATTAAGAACAAAGAAAACAACCATTAAAACATGACTTTCACACAAACATAATAATGAATATTTACTACGTGTGACCTTCACCGAACCCGCGAGACTGACTCACCCTTTGGATTCGGTTCGGTTGGGTACTATTGTCCGGTATTCACATAATGTCGCCAATTTACGTAAGATCTTTCGTCTCTTAGACCTTTCGAAAGGTCAATAAATTGATATTTTTTTCGAGATGAATTTCGATGTTTAATCAACTTTACCCAAATAAAGATTTAATAATTATTCAACTTATTTCAAACACACAAATGCACCAATCATTCATTTATATTTTTTTCTTCATCTTTCGTATGGTGGGGGATCTGTGGGGGACATCTAGAACTGCAAACCAGTCGAAGGTCTCAGACGTCTCCTCAAAAATTCCGGCCGGGAATGATGCCGCGGGCATTCTTTGACCAAAATAATGTTCCGTGGTGAGCACCGCACCGCATTCACTCATCGTCGGGGATGTGGTCAACTCCCGAATTTAATATTTGGATGATTTATATAGCGCCGTTTGTGTGAAAAATCACCGCAAGGTCAAATCACCGCAAGTATATGTGGTTATCTTTTCAGCGATTCAGCCAATTAGAAAAAAAAAATTAAAAAAATACTATTTCTTGTGGACAGTTACATTCTGTCCATATAACCGCTTAATTGGCGGTATTACCTAATGATTTTTGCGTCAATAATAATGATTTATTATATTAATTTACTAAGTATGGAATTTTTTTATCAAAGATAAACATTTGTGGGTTGCGAAAAACTTCACAAAATTGCAATTCTCCCTACTCTCATGAGATACTGATTTTTCGCTTGGGCACTGAAGGAGAGCTCGCAGAATACCAAAAACGCGACTCCTGTGTGCGATCCTGATGCCTTGGACCACTCGACTACCAATTGTTAATAAATAATACAATATTATATTTTTTTCTTATTTTTAGTAAATAAAACGTATTCGCACATCCCATAAATAAGTGTCATATGTCAAATTTTTCTATTTTGTGTTTCATCTCTGAGAAGTAAAGTGATTGTGATTATCCATGTCCCACGAACACCGTGTTTAAGTAAGAGCCCTTTATCTCCGCAATATGTCACTAGTATCTCTTTTCGACGGAACCGCTTGTTCATCATTCATTCATTTGTTTTCGCTCTCCTGTAAAATTAACTTTTTTGACTTGCGACACTTTTCTACGGTATGTGCGATATAGTACGTTAGGTTCATAGGTACCTGGACCTTGAGTTGTTTGTTTACAAATTATTTGAAAATCTTCCTCTTTCATATTTTAAGAGTACTCTTTCATATTTTATATATATATATATATAAAAATATATATATATAAAAATATAATAATATATAAATATATATATATATATATATATATATATATATATATATATTTTTTTTTTTTTTTTTTTTTTTATTTATAAAAAGATACATAAATTATAATATATTTTTTACAATAATTAATTACATAATACACGTATTTGATGTACCCCCATAAATAAGCAGGGCTTGTGTGAATGGGGTGTGTTATTATATTGGTTGAATTTATTATTTTTATTCAGTTCAAATTTTCAGTATAAGTTTTAAGCTGAGTTTTAAATTTTTTTATGTTACCGTTCATGTTTCTGATTTTTTATGGTAGTGAATTAAAAATTTTAACTCCGAGATATTTATGATTTAACTGTCCTATTGTTTTTTTTTACATTTTGGAATAGGAAGTATTGATGTTTGTCTAATATTTCTGTTATTTTTGAAGGGTGCAACTTTATTTTGACTATTATCTTTATAAATTTGTGATGTTGCGTGATAAAAGTATAACGCACTTAATTTTCTGACCTTAAATTGTTTGAATAACAGTTCTGACGAATATGAGTAGGGTTTTTTTTAATTTTTTTTTATTATTAGTTTTTGTGATATATAAATTGTTTGTGTTTGATTTGTATATGTACCGCCCCATCCTATAATGCCGTATTGTATAATTGATTGACAGAAAGCGAAGTCTGTGGTTTTAAGTAATTTTTCGTTTAAAATATCTCTTAAGCATCTAAATATATGTGTTAGTTTCCTTATTCTGTTGTTCAGAATATTTATGTGTGGGGACCATTTTAAACGCTGGTCTATTATTATGTCCAGGTACATAATATCGGTCTTGCTTTCTATGTTCGTACATAATATATTGCATTTGTGGTTTTCTGTATTTGTCACAGAGTGGATTATTATGTTTAATTCTTTAGGTGCTTCTTGTTTTTTTAATGGAAAATGGTAAATAATAGGTTTTTTTTAGAATTTAAAGTCAACAGGTTTTTATCAAACCATAATTTTAGTGCATTGATATCTGTGTTTGCCATTTTATTTAATTCAGACCATGTGTTTGCTTTTAGTAGTAGGACTGTATCGTCGGCGTAGGAGACAATGTCTCCATATTTGGAAATATGGAATATATCATTGACATATATAATAAATAACAATGGTCCTAAAACTGTACCTTGGGGTATTGAAAAGTCGCTATATTTTGAATCGCTGACTTCATTGAGTAATTTTACTTGTTGAGGTCTTTTTATGTAAATAACTAGTTATCCATGCTAAGACTTTCCCATTAATTCCTATCGATTTTAATTTATTTATTAATTTTTTATGTGATATGCTGTCGAAAGCTTTTTTCAGGTCTATAAATATTCCGATACATTTTTTATTGGAATCTAGGGCCGTATATAAATAGTTAGTAATTTTTGCTATCGCGTCATGAGTACTTGTATTTTTTTGAAGCCGAATTGGTTATCATTAATTATTTTATTTTCTTCTAAGAATGTCCAAATTTATTTTTTTACAATTTTCTCATATATTTTTGATATGTTTGATAGGGGGGAAATCGGGCGGTAATTCTGTGGATCTTTACGACAGTCTGTTTTATAAATGGTAGTTATAATTGCTCTTTTATAATTATTGGGAAATTCGCCACTTGCTAGACTTATATGCTGTTATATATTTGAAAATCAAAAACTAATCAAATGAATCTCCAAACTGGAATTCCACTGTCACGCTGCCTCCGGAAAATTATTAGGAATCGTGTGCTTTAATCATTAGAAATAACATAGAAAAAATATTTAAAATTTTGGTAGAAAATGTTGTCCATTACTGCCGTATGGAGTATAGGGTGGATCATTTGAATATCGATTGGCTGTCTGTCCGTCCTGAACTAATTGCTCACCCTGTGGAAGCGGTAGTATGTGAAGGGTGCAAAACAAAACAAAAAACTCCCCGTTGTCGATATCGGAAAATCTGACTATAACCCCATCGGGGAAAATCTTAAATTTCTCGTGGGTGTTACAGAAAAAATGAAAATAGACTCAGCACGTGGACAATTTTATAAGCCGACTTGATTTTTGTTGTTATTTTAAAGTGACCTAGATTTATAATTAGTGGAAATTTATTATGTTTTTAAAATTTTCTTATATTTTTTTTATTTTTTTTTCTTATTTATATATTCTTTTGTACCTGTGTTTGTGTTTATGTTTGGACGCCCATCCAAATTAGTATTTGTATAATAATGTTCATAGAGAATATCAAATTCTTCGCATTTTCAATGATTGCTAACGTTTTGCAATTAAGTTTAAATAATTTTCTGTTAAAATTATATAAAATAGGTGGATACTTTATTGCTTGTCTGAATTCGTCGTACAATCAGTTCCAATTTTGAAAACGACACTTAAATTCATAACAAGTCCGAGTTCACTGATCCAGAGTTGCACAGACAGGAACCTATCCAAAATTTGTATTTTTAATAATAATATTCACAGAGAATAACAAATCTTTCACAATTTAATCGATTGACAATGTTTTGGAATATGTAAATTCATAGGTATTATAAATAACTTACAAAATGTTAAGATAACATTCAAGGATAAACATGATTAGCCATTTGTCAGCGCCCTTGATGTGATTTTTCACAAAAAAAAAACATAATAAAACATGAAAACAACCTGACGAGAACACGAAAATAACACACAGCAGGGGTGAAGGTGGAGGGTTCCTAATTAACAATTTGTTTTTAATTTTTTTCTATTCGAATATCCAAGAATAAGAACGAAGAGGCTAGAAGAAATAAGTAGAGACAGGAAAAACCAAGAAGAGAAGCCACGAAGCACGAGCCACGAATAGGCAGGGGAAAAAAGAAGAACTAAGAAAAATCTGTAAGTTGGAAGAAGAGGCGAGAAACGCCACGATAAGAAAAAAAGTCGAGATGAAGCAAGAAAATGTCAGCAGAGACTAGGAGAGCCAAGAAAAGTCAAGCAAAGCAAGAAGGAAATTGATGAAACAAGATAAAACCGGAAGAATTAATAAATAAAAAATAATAACAAAGCAAGAAGATGAAAGCAGAGACAACAAGATCCCAGAAGAGCCATGAAGATGCAAGAAGCAAGTAGATGGTAGAAAAACCAAGAAGTTTGCAAGAAGATGCAAGCTGAGACTAGGACAGCCAAAAAGAAGCCATATGAAGCCAGAAGAATCAAGAAGTAGAAAAAATGACTGGTGGAAGCAAGATAATGCAAAAAATGGAACGAAAATAATTAATAAGTCAAGAAAGAACCAATAAGAGCCACGACAATAAAATAATAAACAAGAAGAGACTGGTAGAGGCGTAAAATTAAAGAAGGGAGTAGCTAGAAGCAGAAGAAGTGGGGAGCATAAAGAAGTGGGAAACGAGAAACAAACGTTCAACCATCTCTTTTGTTCCTGCACCTACGCACTGGTCGATTAAATTCCCCAAGAAGATGCAAAAAAAGAAGGATAAATAAAATTCAAGAAGAGTCATATCGAGCCAAAGAGAGACAAGATACGAGAAGACACAAGATGATACAAGACAGGCCAAGAAGAGACAAGAAGAGATTGGAAGAGACAAGAATAGACAAGAAGAGTCGGTTAGAAGATTCAAGACGAGCCAAGAAGGGACTAGAAGATGCAAGAAGAAGCAAGAAGAGTCAAGAAGATACGATAAGGTCCCATAAGATCCAAGAAGAGACAAGAAGAGCCAAGAAGAGTCAATAAGAGACCAAAAAAAGCAAGAACAGCCCAGAAAAGTTGAGAAGAGACAAGAGGATTCAAGAAGATACGAGAAAATTCTCGAAGAGGCAAGAAGATACAAGCCAAGCCAAGAAGAGGCGTGAAGATCCAAGAAGAACAGGAGAGACAGGGAGAAGCAAGAAGAGACAAGAAAACCCACGAAGAGCCAACAAGAGCCGAGAAGAGACGAGGAGGTCCAAGAAGAAACAAGAAGAGAAAAAACAAGCAGCACGAGCCGAGAAGAGACGAGAAGATTCGAGAAGCGGCAAGAAGAAACAAGACGAACCAATCAAAGGCGAGAAAATCCAAGACAATCCGTGAAGATCCAAGAGAGCCAAGAAGAGACAAGTAAAGCCGAGAAGAGGCAAGAAGAACGGAATAGGAAAAAAAATATATAACGCTCAATCCATTCCTTTATTCCCGCCCAGCCTAAATTCCAATATTGGCTTATTAGGTTGCCATGTATACCGGTCGATTGAACTCCAACCTCCTTCCCATCCTCAGAACACGTGTTCCTAGTCCTAACAAATCAGTGCCCCCTGGTGTACTGGTCTCACCGGGACAGGAGTACTCCTGGCTGGGGTGGTACAATCGTATCGTAACGTATTGTATCGTATCGTATTATGCATTTATTTAATTGGCCTGAGGACAAATGGACAATATCAGCATCTGAAATGATGTTTTTATATTTTGTGTACGTCCTTCTGAGAAATGAATGTTGTGTGTAATTTATTTTTGATGCGGAATAGTTGGTTTGACCTTGTATTTTGTGTTGAACAGTGGAAATTAATGTTTTCTAAAAGACAGTTTTTTCAACAACGTTGTTGATGATTTTGAATAAAAATTTCTGGTCAGATATATTTCTTGAAATGAGATTGAATGAGAAGGAAATGAACGGTCTAAGCATAGAGCAAACATGGAACCACATTAAGGTGAGTCTATGCGAATCTGATAGAGACGTGTGTGGAATAAGTAACCAAGGTAGGAAAAAAGGTGATCCATGGTGGGATGATGAGATCAAAGCACTGGTCTCAGAGAAGAAGAAGCATGGTTACATCTGATAGCGACTGGCAGTGTTTCAAGCGAAGAAAAAGATCGAGCGAAAGAAGTGTATAAGGCATGTAAGAAAAGAGTAAGTGTTGGAGTGAAAGAACGAAAGAAACGACTGGAAGAAGAAGAGGGAATCAAAATGACAAACCACTTCCAAGAAAACATAAAACTGTTTTGGAAGGAGGTCAAAAGATCCCGGAGTGGACCAGAGAACGGAAGCATGAAAGTGATAAAATCGAAAGATGGACAAATATTGACGAATGAGAATGAAATTAAAGAGAGATGGATGAAATATTTCGAGGAAGTCTTCGAAAGTAACCCGAGTGACTGTCATCCCAGCGGTGAATCGGTTATGAGCGATGATGGAGTGAATGTTACCAAAATCAGCATGGATGAAAAAAAAAATCTATTAAAGGTATGAAAAATGGTAAAACTGTGGGTTTCGACAACATTGCTGCCGAATACTTTAAATGATATTATTCTCACATGGTTGTGCAGACTTTTTAACCAATGTTTAGAGGAGGGTTACACGCCATTAGATTGGAGAAGGGCTGTAATCATGCCATTGTACAAAGGTAAAGGGTCACGTATGGAATGTGGGTATTATGGGGCTATTAGTCTTCTTAGTACAGTGGGCAAGTTGTATGGTAGAATATTGATTGAAAGGGTAAGAATGGAAACAAAAGATAAAATATGGGATGTGCAAGGTGCTTTTATGAGTGGAAGGGGGTGCATGGACCAGATTTTCTCATTGCGTTTGCTCACTGAGAAGTTTCTTGCAAAAAAACAGAAACTCTTCTGTGCCTTTATAGACCTACAAGAAGCATACGACCGAGTTGACAGGAAAAAGCTATGGAAGGTATTGTCCAAGTATGGAGTGAATAAGTATCTCATACAGGCAATTGCGTCTCTGTATGAGGGAAGCGTTGCATGTATTAGGGTGAACGGCGATTTTACGGGGTGGTTTGACATCACAAAAGGTGTTAAACAAGGCTGCGTAATGTCGCCGTGGTTATTCAATCTATATATGGATAATTTTATGCAAGAATTAAAAGAGATGGGACTGGGCGCGAAATTGAGTAATCTGGAAGTATGTTGCCTGTTGTATGCTGATGATGCGGTGCAGATATCTAACAGTATGGAAGATCTACAGTCTCTCGTGTCAAGGATGAACGAAGTATGTATGAAGAATGAGTTAATTATGAATGTAAGTAAGTCTAAAGTCATGGTGTTTGAAAGAGAGAGTACGCAAACAGTATGCAATATAGTTGTGAATGATGAATACTTGGAGCAGGTGGATGAGTTCGTTTATTTGGGAAGTATGTTTACGAGAGATGGGAAGGCTGATAGAGATATTGAAAGAAGGGTGAATGCAGGTAACTCTATTAATGGAGGACTGAACGCCGTAGGCACCAACAAAAAACTGTCCAAAGACGCGAAACTAGCCGTCCATAATGGAGTACTGGTACCTACCCTGATGTATGGCAGTGAGGCATGGAACTGGCAGAGGAAGGATGAAAGTAGACTGAACGCTGTAGAAATGAGATCCCTGAGGCGTATGTGTGGTAAAAGCATGTATGATCGTGTGAGAAATGTGGAAATCCGCAAAGAATGCAAGGCTGATGTAAGCGTGATGAGTAAGATCAAGAAAGGAACGCTCCGATGGTTTGGGCATGTACAGCGAATGAACGAGGAAAGGAGTGTAAGGAGAATATATGACGCAGATGTGAATGGTAGAAGAAGTCGAGGACGCCCAAGAAAGACATGGCACGACCAAGTGAATCAGATACTTGAGTCGGGCCATGTCAAGAGTCAGAATAATAAAAGATAATGTATGAGACGTTGTATGAATGTAAACGAGGCAAGGAATGTGTGCCAAGACCGGGATGTTTGGCGGTCCGTCCTCTCTGCCTACCCCTGCGGGGAAACGGCGTGATGGTTAGTTAGTTAGTTAGTCATATGACTGATCCGAATTCTAATATTGAGCGAACAAAATGGACATACAGTATTTTGATTACGTGTGGTGACCTGAATGGTATCTCTAAGTCATCATCACTATCACTATCTCTAGTCACTCATGTGTTACTTTTTAATGTGCTATTGGATATTTTTTTACCTTTTATAAAACACTGTACACTATATTTAAAGAACGATTTTTTAGTTATGGTTTGATAATGTATATCAATGAAGTATTTTTTTTAAGATGTCGAACATCCTCTACATTCTAAAGCGTACAATTTTATACTAAAAATTTGTGAAGATTAATAGAGGATACCAAATAATTCATCCATCCATTCATAAGGACGATTTTATCCTTGTTCTCCATATGTGACAGTGTGACAGGATTCTTTTTTACATTAGCTCCAGCTCCACACAGGAGGACCTAGGAAAAAAACTCTTAATGCATTTTTGGGGAAGCTGTGTGGAAGGTCTTTAGGGAAAGGAAGGAGAGGAAGTAGTGTGAGGGAAAAAGGTGTAAAGGGTAGGTAGGAATCTGGGGGCCAATGTGTCCAGAAGTGACGGACGTAAGAATCCATCCCTCCCACTGCGGTGCAAGGCGAAGGGATTGAGTCCAGCTGGAAAGGTTTAGGTTAGCTCTCCCTCAACCAGTCTCTCACGATCCGGCCCGCCACGCAATAGGTTGTAAACGTATTCGCCGTTAGGTCTTTTCTCACCCCACGAACCCGGGCAGCCCTGCTAAGTCACCAACAGCAGACCCTTTCCCGCCTCCCAAAGTGAAGAGTGTGCAATGTGCAACACGTCCCATCGCCGCGCGCCGCCGCCTGCGCCACGCTCGATGCGGAGAGTGGTGGAACTAGGAGAGTGGTAAGCGTGGAATGGCCGGGAGTGTATTTCTCTCCCGATGTTGATCCAAAGATATGATTTCTACTACAGAAGAAGCGTTTCACGCAGTACTTAAAGTAAGAAAACCTCTACTAGAATTTCCGTGAGGCATAAACAATGGAAACTTGAAAGGAAAATGATAAAATAATAAAATGAAGTATAAAGCATGGACATGGCTTGCGGTCGACTTTACAGCGGTGACTTTGCGTGACACTTTGCGGTGACAAATCTCGGGATATATAAGTGTGGGATTTGTGAATTTCAAATTATTTATTAACAAAATATTTGCCTTGTGAGCTGAAGTTAAAAAAATAAGAAAATCTGTCATTGAAGAAGAAGATAACACTAATAATAATCTAAAATAACAAGACACAGAAAAATAAAAAATAAAATAACTTTTACAATAATCCAAGTGTTCCATATTAATAAAATCATGTACATTTTATCTGAGACACTATTTAGGTTACAAACGAGTTCTTCCAATACTTGTTTCCAATGAAAAAAGATACGTGCCAATAAAATGGGAAAAAAATAGTCGAATATGATATTGATCATTCTGAAATTTGACATATGAGATGGACAAAAATGATTTTTAAATAAGACGCCTCAGTAGCCGAATTGTCTCGGTAAAATGAGATTTTCTGGATTCAAATCCCATTTGCGAGTGTTATCTTTTTATTGTTCTATGTCTTGTTATTTTTCATAGATTAATAATGTTATTTTCTTCTTATTATATATTACATTAATGGGAATAACCTTCAAAAGTTATGAAAAGAGAGTTGTTCTTATAAAAATTGAAAAGAAAATCTTATATAAAAGGATATCGAAGTTAATCATAAAAGTTCATTGAACTTGAATAATGTTACACATTTCGCAGAAATGTTTCACATTACGCAAGCTCCAAGCCTAAATTAATATGGTTAATAATAAAACGTCTTGGGTTATTTAAATTTTACGTTCATTAACATTGTTAGTGGAAGGATAAAAGGTATATTAACTAATCAGATAGATTCGTTTAGTGTGGGGGCGTTATTAAAGTATTAAAGGTTCCAAATTACGAGAAGCGTAAAATCAACGAATCCTGACGGTTTTAACTAAAACTTTTAGCTGGCAACAAATAATATAAAATAATATAATCCGGGAAAGATTTATGGAAGACTTAGTAAATTTGGCAGCCGCAGCTCATGGCTTCAAATGCTACAAGATCAATTGGAACCTATGAGACCTTGGGTACTTGGGTCCATAATAATAGTCATCTTCCGATGGAAGAAAATACACGAAGATAGAGAACTGTTGTACTAGTAAACAAAAATAAAGTTGCAGGTATATTATATGAACGATTTAATTTCCGAAGTTAACCCGTTTATTCTTTAAGGTGACCATATTTGTCCCAGCTCACATCAAAACATCTTCACAGAAATCTTAGTGTCTCGCTTACTATCATAGTCATACTATCTGGTATTGGAAAGAGAAAACAACACGCTATATATTTAAATCTAAAAATTAACCACAAAATAATTAAAACGTACAGCTTTATGAAACCAAAGGTTCCAAAAAAGAAAGAAAATTATGAAACTTCGTGAATTTTTAAAGAGTTATTTTTACATGAAACAACAAAAAGGTGAGATAACGAAAACGTTTATAATATTACTAGCTGACCCGGAAAACGTTGTTCTACCAAATAATTTGTAGTGAATATTTTGGTTGTTAAATAAAAAATAATGAATGAGTGTGTGGGGATGGAATCTATGACAAAAAGAGGAATGGAGCGCAGTAGACGATGACCGCCGATAAAAACAAAAAAAATACCTTCTATTCATTTTCTCAATTCAATGTATTTCCTTAAAGTAACGGACATATTCATTGTTCGAACTCTTAAAAGATAAATGTAAAGTGAAAAATTTAAATTATAATAAATCGTACAAAATTTTGTACGCACTGCGTTGTGATCAAAAATAATCAAATACAAAAGTTGCGATACATAGCAAAATGCCGAATGAAATGTCAAAATGACGCGACGCTTCTCGTGAATGACTTGCGCATGTGTGGATGAAAGTTTGACGAAGCGAACGTAGCGCCATCTGTCATTCAACAACATAAATAATTTCGTTCTGTTTGATATACGAACGACGGTTAAATTTGTTCATTCAAAATTACTAACATCGCGATTGAAAAATGGGTGGGTCGACATTAAAAAATGAGAGGATCGCGATTAGAAAATGGGGAGGCAGGGGTAGGAGGGTAAAATTTGGAGTTATAGGTATTTTTTGATGCCAAAAATAATACAAAAAAAACGTCAAAAAAATATTCTGGATAGGGATACCCTAATCACCTAGCGGGATGAAATATACTTTACGACGTTTTGTCATACCTACCAAATACAAATAAAAAAATCATAAAAATCGGTCTAGCCGTTTCGGAGTAGTGCGACCACAATCACCGGGACACGAGATTTTTATATATAAAGACTAGCTTTTTCCCGCGGCTTCACTCGCATGGAATTAAGGGATTCCCATTCCTCCTCCTCCACCTTCCCTCTCCCCACTCCACTCCCCCCATCAACCCCATCCCCTCTCCCTCCACCCGTCCCTCCCCTCACCCCCTACCCCTCCACATTCCCTCTCCCCACACCACTCCCCCTATCAACCCCCCCCCCCCCTTACCGCTCCACACACACTCTTCCATCCTTCCCATTTCCCCATCCTTCCGTCATCCCCCTCCCCTTTCCCCCTCCACCAACACCCTCCCAACACCCATCGCAGATGACATAGGCCCTGAGAGAAATTATTTTCCTCAGGGCCTCCTGTGTGGAGTTAATGTAAAAAAAAAAACACCCCCTCCCCAATCCCTCCTCCCACCTCTCGCATTCCACACATTTATTCCCGATACATTCAGTTTTCAAACTGCTCGCGTGCCACCTATTATAATTTTTTAAACAAATTTCATAGTGCCAGAACTCAACGATAGTTTTATACAAAATAACGAACAAAAAAAAAAAGAATTATCCTATTTGGTGCTGTCGTTCGGGTTTATTTATTTATTAAATTTGTTTATTTAGCACAAGCTTATACATATGCGCATACATACATTTCGGTGATTCATTTTTGGAGATAGTTACACTTGCTTTATTTCGAGCACTCGGCTACGCCGTCGTGCTCGAAAAATCGCGCGTGTTTTAAAGACCTGTTTATCCACTTATATTTTAATATACTATTACCTCCTGTCAAAATAAGCACAATTTTTGAGAATTAAATGAAAATATTAGAAATGTTTAAAACGAAAAACCAAAGGTAGGTACAATTTTTACCGAAAAATTCAGCCTGTGTTTCCACGGAACTTTTCCTCGCGTGTTATATTGAGTCAATATTTGAATACCATATAATATTTTTCCAATGTGAAAGTCTGGAAGTTTTCCCTAACGCTGCCAAGAATTCACAAATTGTTCCAAACTTAATATACCGCATATTCGGGAAAAATTCAGAGGTTTTCATCCCATACGGTGGGCAGTTTATTTTAGAATCAGTTATACTAATTTTAGAACTTTTATCTTTTACTGCTATTTTTCTACCATTTACTTCTTTGTTTTAATTATTTAAGCATTGGAGTAAAAACATAAGTGTAAAGACGGAAGTAAATGGGCGATTCTGTTTTGATTTTAGACCGGTTTGTTCGTAGGCCCACCACATATATGCGTCAATCCTCTTTTTTCTTTCCTAGTTGAAGGCGGCATTTGATGATGAAGTCCTATAACGTACCCTGCAAAAATGTCGATTCCTTGTGATTTTCTTCTAAATCACTGATTAGCTTTTTTTCTCTCAAGTAGATACGTAACACGACTGTTTTTGTGACATTTTTTAGATTTTTTTAACATTATTTCCACCCAGAAGGCCCTGAGGAAAAAATCCCTCACGGCCTATAACATCTTTGGAAATGCTGTGTGGGGAGTATTTTTAGAGAAAGGAAGAAAAGAAGAAAAGGGGTTCAAGAAGTGGGAAGGAATCTTGAAGTCAATGTGTCCAGGAGTATGGACGTATGAATCCATCCCTTACACTGCGGTGCAACGCAATGGGTCGAGAAAGTCCCGTTGGAGAGTTCAAAAGGTCTCCCACGACCAGTCTCTCGTAGCGAACTCTTGGTGTTACCTATGGCCTATGGCAGAGGTGTCGGATATCCAATAAATAGTTCCCGGGGCGGTGCAGGTGGTACGCAAAACCTCCTCCCAAATTGGGCTATATAACCTTTTCGAAAAATATATTTATTGATAGTTGTTTTTCACATAGATTACCATAATTGTTTTTTTTTTGTCATTTTACAATCCTATTTGCGACAAAAAGCATTAAAAGAGTGTTATAACAAAGTTACAATAATATTACAAAGGCTAATTTGTTCGCTTAATTACTTAGTTTTCATAGAAATCGATGTGTCTCCATTACTATCATGGTTACAAATATATTATAAACGGTTTTAGGAAGACAAAATACTACGCGTCATATTCAAATCTAACAGTTAACCACAACATAATTACAATTCACCCCTTTATGAAATCAAAGTTTCCGAATGCATTTTGAAAAAAATAGTGAAACTTTTAGATTTTTTTATAAATTATCTTACATGGAACGACAAAAAACTGTATGGACATGGTATAATTATTAGACAAAGCGGAAATATTCTGACATTCCGAAAAAATTGTACCAAGACCTGAGGGGTCAACCAACAAATTGGATTAACAATAACATTAAAAACATGATATAAGATCCAAAAACCTTGAAAATTCGAAAGGTAATATGAAAATCAAACTAATCTTCAATTACAACGAATTGCAAAACGTAAAACGAACTTTGTAGGCAAAATAATTTAATTTGTTCGTCAGAATGAAAGCTTTATTCCACTGATCATCGTGCTTGACAATTCCCTACATTTGTAACAACAATATAGCTACCATTGCCAAAACCATTAGTTTCTTGAAAAACTTCATTTCAATACAACCTCTCTCGTAAATAAACATTGTACGAACGATTTACCGAGACTGTAATAACTTCATGTAATTTACTGTATAACCTTTACAATTTCAGGAAAGCACGCAGCAGCAAATCCCTTTTCTCCCCATTTTCGTGAATGGCGGTGTGATGGAATAACAACGCTTTAAAAAAGATCCAAAAATTATATATTTGCTTATTTTTCACGGTTTTAATTTCAAATGAAATGAAAAATCAGGAGTCTATCAGATCAAAGCCCCCGTTGGCTGTTCCAGTTTTCAAACATTTTTTCCGAAGGGTGCGTATTTTGCTTCCGACATTTATTTTTGTCCTCTTTTTATTTTTATGGTTACTCCACATCTTGGTTCGCCTGCAGGATTCCCTTAGTGGGGTTTCCCTATACCATCCTTCGGTAGAATAGGAAAGAAAGGAATTAACCTGGGTCTTGAAGAGATCCATGTTGTGGAAAGGAGGAAACACGAAAGCCGCGTGGAAAATCCCAGTCGAGTAACGTATAAGAACGAATATACGGACTGTTCGCGAGAATGAAATCACAAGACCCAATCATTGTTTATTTCTCGTAACGACAAAACTGGAATGCTTTCATAAACTTACAACCAAACAGTTATTTTAGCCTTCATTTTTATATCCTCTCATTATTTGTAGACTATTTTGTTCTTAACATTGATCTAAAGAACATGCATTATCACAAACCGTCTGACACAAGTGACGCCAGGAAAGTAATTTAGTCTCGACGACGTGAATCGTAGCAACCTCCTCGGCTGATCGCGGTAATGTCGGTAACGAGTACCTGTGTTCGAAGTTCGAACCTCCGAGCACATGTACAGTGGTAGTCGCCATGATAGTTGAATACTAGATTAACGAATTCTGATTGAACTGAGTGTGTTCGGCAAGCTTTTAGCGTTTCCCTCGGCCGTGCAATGGTACCGATGGGATCGATGACATCTTCGAAGCACGTTCCATTTAAATGCCGGTAATACAAACACAGCCTTCCCACCGGACTACTACGTCTATGTTCTATGTTCTAAGCTTCTGAAGGTTGCAGACGGTTTGTTCATATTTAGGAGAATCTATCAACCGATCTACCCGTTTCAGGGTAGAATATGATGACAGAACAAATATAAATTATATTGTAATAATGTTTTAATAATTATTATTATTATAAATGAATAATTTATGAAAAATCGCCTCAATGGAGCCTATATTATGTTTCAAAGATAACTTCTTCTTGTTGTTGTTCCCTGTCCGTTCAACGGACGTTGGCTATCATGTTGGTTGTGCGGACTTTGTTTACCGCAGCCCGGAACAGCTCTACAGTAGAATGGACAAACTACTGTCTCAGGTTTTTCAGCCATATATCTATACTAATACTAGTTATTAGTGTTATTACTTACTACTGAGCTGCATAAAATCTTTTTTTCAAACTGACATTTAAATAAACCAATGAGAGGGGACAATTTGACGCCTGATTCATATTATAACGACTAAATTTAGATATAAAAACTGTTTAAAGTTGAAAATCTTTGCGTTGATTTAAAAATTTCATTCAGCGGTGATGTAATTTTTATACACTTTATTTGACTCACTTCTTGAAAGATTTAAGTGTTTCGCATGTTGAGAACTTCTGATTTATAATTTAGAATGCTTTCTAGAAAAATGCCCATGTATGCTTTTAGATAAGTATAGAGTTTCCGCATAATATTTGTTACTTGATTTCAATTATCTTCAACCTCATCTTATTTTTAATCTAACAGATTTTTAACTACTCAAAAACACAAAGTTCAAAGTAATTGTAACTTTCACAAAACTACCTCAACATTTGAACAGACAAGATGCTTAGATGAAAGCGCCTTAGATTATCGTATCCTTTAAATAGATTTTCTGCTGTGAAGATAGGGGAAGAGTGTCAAGAGATTAAATATTTGACGCAGGATTAAAGAATTTATCGGGCAGGATCCAAACATGACCAAGTTGAGCAATAATCAAATGAGTCAAATTCTCGAGGCACCTCTTATCAACATTGGATTAAACAACGAGAGTGGAATGTTTGCACTTCCTGCTTTTGCGAGAAAATGGGTTAGTCAGACAAAATATTTCAACTGTGTCAGAATTCATTTTTTTTTATAATGATTGATAATATCTATGGCGATGATTGTTAAATTCAATTCATTAGTAAATAATTTGTAAGAAAACGATATTTAAATTGTTAGACCATATGTTTCCTTTCTCGGACTTAATAATTTATAGCATTTTCCAGGCGAGTGGAAATGAGCATTTGAAAACTTTACGTGAAGAGAATCGGAAAGATATTTTGGGCAGCCTGCAAAATTTCTTTCGGGAATATAAAAATTTCTTTCTTTTGACGTGTGATGTATGTTCATAAATAATTATTAGGAGTTTTTTTATGCGGAAAGAACATTTGCTACGAATTTTTCCACTGTGGGGTTGCTTTCGCAATGTACCCGAAATTATTAAGTTTCGTGCAGCTAATTTCAAAAAAATACGCGGGATTTTAAAATTCGAGTTTCTTTAGAGTTTTTTAAACTTTCAAAAAAGAATCCAATTTCGAGTTGTACTTTATTTACAATTTAGAAGAAAATAATTGACTATCATCTTGCTTCGTGTTTGGATTATAAATGGAAGGGTCTTCCCAAAACGATCCCAAATGGCGCCCTGATAGTAACAATAAAAAGTTCACTGTTGAAACGGGCCCTTGGGCTTAAGTCGGTTCGAAATTAGCTCTTTAATTGCAGAACCGTAACCGACATGACCACTCGATTCTCCGCTCGACAAACATTTAAAAAAATAACCGAACAGTCCCAGCAAATAGCAAATATTCGGACCGAACTTTTAAAATTTACTCCGATTTTCATTGAATAAAGAAGATGGAATAGAGACGAAGCGTTTAGAATGTAGAAAGGTGGAAGACAGCACGGAGCGGAAGAAGGCAGAGGCGAATGAGAATTATAAACAAGAGAGATCTGGGGAGGGAAAGGAAAAGTAAATAGACATTTCCGTCGAACCTTGAGATCGGGAAAGTAACGTTCTAATTAAATATGGTAATCCATTTGCGGTCAGGTCGCAACAAACAGCTTGGCGAGATTGATTTTGGAGGAGAGCTTTTATTTGTAATCTTCGGGAAAATGGGAACTTTAACCAAGAACTATTGCCTAAAGTCTGGAACCGATACATGTAAATATCTTGCGATGCTTCTAAAAATCTATGTCACCGAGGGCGTATACCCACCATTCCCTACATTAAGCGGTGCACATCAGTCGATTTATTAGGAAAAACAAATAAAGTTTTCTCAGAGTAAAATAATAAAATTTCGGGTGAAAACATTATTTACGTGCGTAAACCTAAGAGGACATGGTGGATGGATTGTCATTAATATTTATTATTCAGGCCTGATAATTTATTCAATTTCCTGTGAGTAAATTATTTTGTGATTTTTGTTTCACTAAATAACTCGCACTAATAACCAACCCCACGATATTCATTATTGATTATTCTATTTGTCTTTTATAAAGTAGAATAAATGTGCCTTTTCACCAAACGATAAACAATTCATATTGTTTCAAGGCTTAAATTGATATTTAATAAAGACCTATACATCTTAAAACCTGAATAAAAAACAGGTGAATAAGTCAGAAATTTATTTTACAAACATTTTTTTTTCATTTTCATCACCTCTAGTACATCACCTTTCAATGTGATTCTTTTTTTGTATTTAGTGATTTTCTATTTAGTCGAAGAGATTTCAGTTGTAGTGATGAGGTTCATATATAGAATATCAACACCATTCAAAAACCCCAAAAATCCATTTTAACCTTATAAAAATCATCAGTAAGAAGCAAATTGGAAAATGGTAATGTAATCTGGAACCCACACTATTTAAATTATTCAAAAACTATTGATCTGTGAAAAAAAAAATCATAAGACTTCTTATCTTTTAAACTTGGACTAATTGACGCCATACTACAATTTTACGAGGAAAGATTTCAACACTTTACTATCCTGAAAAGAAAAGAAATTTGCTGATCTAATAAGCTTAATAATAACAATGATAACCGACTTATATAGCGCCGTTTTTATGCGAAATCATCTCAAGGGCGCAGTACAAGTAAATATGTAATAAAATTGGTATAACTAAGATTTGTAATTATAACTCGTGACTTATAGCTAAGACTTGTAGCTAGTGGCTTATCTAAGACTTATAGCTAGTGACTAATGACTTAGACTTATAATAGTTGACTTAAATCTAATTGTATAATGACATACATATTTACAAACTGTGACTTAAATTTAGAGACTTAAAACTACATAACAATGTACCTACATTTCAAAATACTTGATTTACCAGGGTTGTCAGTGATAGTGACATTAAAAACCAAACAACAAACAAGCTCTGCAGATATATTCTACAAACTCGTAACATAGACAAGTTATTGCTGCGAGTCGAAGGACAGAGGATTTTGTCAGAAAATTATTCATGATAAGTTGAAACCATCGCTAAACGCCTGAGCAATATTCACTATAATGTTCCGAATACACGTACGAGTAATTTAAGAAGTCACAATATATTTCATTTTGAATTATTCAATAGGAATGTTGCCTTTTTCAATCCGCTGGCTGTCTCGAATGTGCCGTCTATATAATGCTATTGAACGTGGCTGTATAGACATCTTCGCAAATGGTCTCGCTTATTTTAAAAAGCAAATTAGCAATGTATTAACATGACATGTCATGGTTGTGAATTACTATATTACTATAATCTATTCTAAGTTTAATTTTTCTTATCTCTCTTTATATTTTTGATTATATCTTGTTATTTCTAAATATTGTTAAAATTTCTACATAAATAAAAACACATCTTAAACTATGCATTTTGTGAACATTTTTAAGTGGATTTTATTTGAATTATAACATCTAAGATCTATACAAAGTAAATCTTATAAGTTTTTCATATTAATACTCTGTAAATGTTCTAAAACAATAAATAAATAAATTCAAAAAAGTTCGGGTTTAGAAAGGAATATTTTGTTAGAAAATTTTCATATGCTGAAATAATAAAAAATAATAATAGCAGATCGGTCAGTGGTTGAGCGGGCATCGCGTTTGGGTCCCACCCGGGCGTTTCGTGTTCGATTCCTCGGCTGGCTAAGTCCTCCATCACGACTCAAGCAACATTTTCGGCTTACTGTGGCGGTAGTAAGAGATTTTCAAACATTGTCGGGTTATTTGGAACCCGGGAATGTTTGTCGTTCTATTAAAAAAAAAATTACCTAATACGCGGCAGATCGTGAAGTGCCTCAGGCGCATCATGATCAGCGCGGCAGGATTTTACGATTTGCATGCGACATATATTAATTTATCTATTTTCTAATATAATTACTTGCAATTACATACTTTCTGTACCTGAAATGTTAAGTATCGAGTTGGGTAGTTTCGTTAGAAATTAATGTATTGTAATTAGTTTTAAGATCTATATGTTTTACTTTAAATCTGTATACGTATGTATTTTTTTTAATAAAAAATAAAATAAAAACTTAAAAAGCACCAAGTAACTAAGTGTTTTCTGCCAGAAAAAAAATTTCTGGCAAAATATAGTTAATGCTACCATTTTGAAAATAAAATTACAAACCAGAAATTCAAAATTAAAAATTAAACAGTTACAAATAAAAAAGATATTCTTCAATCAACACACATCATTATATCATATTTTTATATTAAAAAATGCAGTTTAATTTGATAAAAAAACGAGTGTGACCACAGGACTGAAGTAAAACTTCACTAACTTATATCTCCCTCTCACCTTTCGTTCGCCTCTCGCCCGATCACACTTTTCATAACGCGCTCGTCACGCATTCACCAGCTTACTCCCCAAGTCAAGCGTGCGTAAAGAAGTTTTACATCAAAAAAGTTTAGATGTTTGTTTTCTCAAAACAGCGACTTTATAGATAACGTTTTTTGCCAGTTTACCTACGATATTATGCTTGCTAGGCACAACCTTGGAGTAACAATATTGTTACTGTAAGGGCACAACTATCCAGAAAGGCCAAACACATGCGTTGATAATATTCAGTTGCAGCTTATGTGGCGGTGAAGTGTGACAGTTGTTTAATATATGATTTGAAATTTCTGTTGTACAATACAATTTTTTTTTTTTAAATTTAACAAATCTGCCAACGACCTACGGTAAAGCCTTAATGTACTAAAATAAACACATTTTCTCAAACTTTAAAACATAGCTTTCCTAGATAAAAGAACAGTCTTTCAAAATCAATTTATAATTTTTTGTGGAAAAGAGTTAATACGTCTAAAATTTGATTTAAAAATGACATATTTCCGATTTGTCTGATTATTCCCCCTTAATTTGAAAAATTACATAAAACCACCTATCATAATAGTTCATTCTGTTATTATTTTAAAATTCTTCTTTTTCTATTATCAATAAATCTTGTATTTTCAGTAAAATCAGGCAGAGATCGCATCCACGTCATGATGGAGCATTCTAAAGGACCGTAGGTATGTCCTAACTTGCTAAATTCTTTCAATATTAAGAGACTCCATTAGAAACGGTTAATTGTGTCACTGTATTATTAACTTATATACACGATACATTATAAATTGTATAAATTGTACGCTTGATAATCGAATTAATCGAGTTTTAAGAAAAAATACTACCAAACGAAAGGCAGAGGGTTTTTACCTTAGGATATATTTTTACTCTAAGGTTTTAACGATATCTATATCGGCCACGGGTAGGCTTTTCAAAGATGTAGCATACCGGATCCAGAATCTTGCCTGTGTCATTAAACCTATCTAGGTACCTAGGTACCACGAGATAAGAAAAATAAATGTATATTGTTAAAAACCAATAATCTTGGTTTCAATCTTATATATAAAAATGAATCGCTGAATGTGTTGTTAAGCGCAAATCTCGAGAGCAGCTGAACCGATTTCGCTAATTCTTTTTTTAGAATATTCCTTGAAGTACGAGGATGGTTCGCACGGAGAGAAAAATTAAGGAAATTGCGCAGAAAATTGTATAATTTCAGAAAACCTAACGTCTATCGCACGTTTGACAGTTCGCGTGTTTGAGAATGACATTTTGCAAAACAATGATTGTTAAATCAGGATTTTTTTTTTGAAAATCTTAAAGTTGATAAATTTATTTAAAGTAGGTACCTACTCCCCTTATAGTTTGAATCGAATCAAGAATTTTAGTTATTTTAAATAGGTACCTGTGTTAGGTACCAAATTTAATACACATGAAAAATGGAAATTTAAATTATAAAAGGTGGCACGCGGGCTGTTTAAAAACTGATTGTACTGGGATTGAATATATGGAACGCGGGAGGAGGGTTGGCGGGACGAGGGAGCGGAAAAGGGAAGAGGGAAGTCGGGGAAAGTGGAAGGGGAACCAGGGAAGGGGAGGGGAACCTGGGAGGAGGCCGGGGACCTGGGAGGGGGGAGGGGAACTCGGGAGGAGGGTTCGCGGGATGGGGGAAGGGGGGGGGGGAGTGGAGTGGGGAGTTGGAAGGTGGAGGTGGCGGAGTGGGAACGCGAGAGGGGAAGAGGACGCAGGAAAAGAAGGGTAGGCGGAAGGGGAACGGGACGAATGGGAAAGGACACTCAGGAAGAAACAATTTATTTATTAAATGGCATAGCAACGCATGCCGGGACCAGCTAGTTATTAGATATAAATGATTGATTCTTCCCAGCTCTTCACAGAAATTATTTTTAAAAATTACGCAGGCGATGAAAAACGTAAGTAACATTACAAATGCAATAATCGTGTCACCTCAGACTGAAAATTAAACTTGAATACGAAGTAAGTCGTTTTATTATGTTGTGCGTTACTTGTGGGTTGCGTTGTTGACCCCAATAATACAAGAATTCTACTGAATCAGACGCGGCTCACCAATACATCTATATACTTCAGTGTCCGTTTGGTAGGGTATACATATACCATATACATATATGTTTGTATGTAGTGTAGGTACGCCCACGCGATTAACAATGGCGGCCGGCAAATTACTCCGCGGTGTAAGATCTATGTAAGTAGTCCCCACGTGGACAGTTTTTAACACTGTTAAGCCTTAAAAACTTATCGACATCAAACTATTTTGGTCACAATCTTACTAAAAAAATTCAGTCTTTCTATTTGTGTACATATCACATGTAAAAAATTCGTATTTCTATTATAATATTGTCATTCGGTTGGCAACCGAATGACAATATTATGATGGCAGCGAGCCGGCGTGCATAACAGCTGATTATGAAAATTATAATCTGCTGTATGCTTGAGATCGTATATACCAGGGGTGGCAATCACGGCTATTAGTCTAGTTGATCGGAGGCACGGGTCCGGCCAAGGACTCAAACCCAATGGAACCCGC
This sequence comes from Limnephilus rhombicus, assembly GCA_929108145.2. Lineage (NCBI taxonomy): Eukaryota > Metazoa > Arthropoda > Insecta > Trichoptera > Limnephilidae > Limnephilus > Limnephilus rhombicus. The sequence continues at coordinate 27,562,744 of OV815277.1, read as the reverse complement.
ACCCCCACAAGAACTCGGACCCGTAGCCGGACAAGAACCCGCACAAGAGCTGCGCGTATCATCTTGAGTGATTTTCAAATGCCGATCCATCAGGTTATTGGACGAAATAACAAGTTTTCTTTAAGAGAGGGGTGATAATTATTATCAGCAACTGTGTAATTTAGACTGGCAATGTGATTTAGTATTTTTAACAGATATTACCGGAAAACTGAGCACATTAAATCTGGAATTACAAGGCAAGAATAAATCATTAACAGAAAGTATGAATACTGTTGCAGCATTCCAAAGTCAAACAGCGTCATGGTAGTCGATATTGAAAAGAAAAAAATTCAATAATTTGTAAAAAATATGGAAAAAAATATTAGGTAGGTACCTACAATTACATTCCTGACAAGTACCTACACAGCAGAAATTAAGGCAGAGGTATCGGACTTCGAAAATCACTTAAGTGATTTCGAGAAAGTTGGTGGAATTCATCAGTTATCCATTTAATAATTCCATTGATCATAGAGATATTTATGAAATGTCTAAAAAAAATTGATCCAGTGAACTATCATGGCAACCTGCCGCTATTTTCCAATCAGAGGTGGCCCGTGATTGATCTTGACAGAAGTGCATTTCACTTAATAAAAATAGTAATATGTACCTATTTTATTCAGGTAAATTAAATGGTGACACGTATGTAATAAAGATAAATTAAATGACGACGTGAATGTAATACAGGCAAATTAAATTGTAGCATGAATGCAATACTATTATATCGATATTATTTTAGCGAAAATTGTGGAAATGTTTAATAAAACACCACTCGTTTAAAATAGAGCAAAATCTCGTAGGGAGCATTTAAAGAAACCCTGCGAATTTTTTCATACACATTACTTGTAAAAAAAACTGAAAAACACGTGTTTATGATCATTTTCGGAGCGTATTTTGCGATTTTATTCTATCGAGGGAATTTCATACAATTGGCATTTCGGCGTGGGGAATGTATAGATATTATCTTCAAGAATAACATATATATTTTAGGAGTTTTAAAACTTAAAGTATTTAAGAAAAATATGTAATAAATCGGTAGAAATGTGGGAAGCCGCGCCACAGGTATATCTAACAAAGGCTTTGGCGTATTATTAATTTTCAAAAACTATTTAATGTATAATATTGATTGCATACCATTCATTTTTAAATAAGTTTTTTACAGAACAAACGTGGCACAATGTCAATTCTGAATACATGGTGTCAAGTTTGAAACTAGCGCTAGCGCTAAAATATGTAACATTTTTTAAATTAGTTCCAAATCTGTTAATCCTATTTAATTAGGTATTTGAACATATTATGTCAACGATCTAGGATGCCTCTGCACAAGCGCCGCGAATGCACGCTTTTTTCATGTGTCTTCATTGCTCGAAATGAATTGCAGTTATGGGAATAATCTGTCTCCCTTATTTCACGATTTTAACCACCCGAAAGAGTGCCTATAGACTATAGAGAGAACTCGTCATGTGACGTCACATCTTCTAGCATGCGTGGGAGTCTAGCACGGAGCTGCTAAGGATATTATAATAAGGTTTATGGCAGGAATCCTTCATGAGTGGAGTAAGTTTGTATATCGGTGTTTGGCGCACGTATTCTCTCATTATTACTGAATTATTTATTATGCTTTTTTTCTATGACCGCCCTCAGTGGCGGTCCGTTACTTTTCAGTGAACTAGAGTGCTAAGATTAAAAAAATCGACATTATTGGAGCCATGGTAGTTGAAAAAAGAAATTAAGTTAAAAATTTTCGTATGAAGATTTTTTGTTTTCAGCCTCTTCAAATTGGAAAAATCTTCATTCGAAAAACTGAAATTTTGAAAAAAAAAAAGAATTAGGTTCCTTTTTGACAGCCAAGAGCACCCCACCACCCATTGTTACACCTTCGATACTTCTGTCGCATCGGAATACATGGTATCTTGAGTCCAAAAGTACTTCTTGTAGCCGAATATTTATTTTTTTTTTTTATTATTTTTTTTTTTTATTTATTCATTCATTCATTAATACATTTATTTATTTATTTATTTGTAAAATACATGTTACATATATTAGACATTTATTAGATTTATTAAATCACCATACTAGGCGGCTGCCTGTTTCATGGAGATCAATTAAAGATAGTTAATTTGAGTAAAGTCTAGTGTAAAAACATGGTACTATATGTAATGATGTAACTACAGTATGTAATGATGTTGAAAATTGGTAAAGTTATAATATGATTTTTAATCTTAACCACCTTTTAATACAAACCGCCCCTGCTACCTACGTGTCTGAATTTGCTGACTTCCTGTCCTTTAAGATAGAGTATAGGTATTATATTGTGACTTAGTATTTCTTGGTAAAATTAATTCTAAATGACGCATTTTATTTATTGTTTCTTTACACGGTAGGTTATTGTCTACAATACAATTTATAACCTCACTAGGACAACCCTGTGTTGAGGTTAACAGTTCTACAAATTAAGCCGCTGCTACCCGAATTTCTAACGATTTCTTACATATCTCCCTTAAACATTTGAAGTTTTTAAGCTCTTAAAAAAATATCAAATATTTTTGAAGATAATATCTAGACGCGTTCCACTTCTAAACGCAAATTATATAAAATTCCTCGATAGAAAAAAATTGCAAAGTATGCTCCGAAAATTATTTTAAACACGTTTGTTTCAGTTATTTTACAAGTTATAGTTGTGAAAAAAATCACAGTGTTTCTTTAAATGATCCTTAAGATACCTTTCACGATATTTTTGCTCTATTTTAAACGAGTCGTGTTTTTTCGTTATTTGTTTTTGGGGTGTTATGCCGTGTTGCGCTACCTCCTTCTTTAGCCAACGTTTCGGACATCGTTGCAGTGTCCATCATCAGGGCAGATCCGGCAGATCCGGTAGATGTGTAATTTTTAGTCGTGAAGTGTGTGCTTATTTACTTGAAGCGATACCTAAGCGATAGCTTATCGATATTTCGATAAGCTTCGAAGTAAATAAGCACACACTTCACTACTAAAAATTACACATCTACCGGATCTGCCGGATCTGCCCTGATGATGGACACTGCAACGATGTCCGAAACGTTGGCTAAAGAAGGAGGTAGCGCAACACGGCATAACACCCCAAAAACAAATAACGAAAATGCTTTTGGCCGTGAAAATCTTAAAACTTAACCGAGTCGTGTTTTATTAAACATTTTCGTAATTTTCGCATCGATTTTATCGCTTTAAATATTATCGCGCTCAACAAAATAACACAAAATTATATGCATACGGAAAGGATAATATTATCTCTACGATTGTTGCACGTTTCTTACAAATTGAGATTATGGGTACCTATTAAGCTGAGGGCGCTAGTAAGTTCATTATAATTTGAACATTTGATTAACCAGAATCGTTTGCATTGTTATGCTTTCTTATTCCATAATGTAATACTAGAAGTAGGGATTTATTTCGTGCAAAAATTCTGTGACTAGCAATTGTAGGTATGTACCTACTCCTCATTAGCCAAAAATTAATTCGAGTAGTGGTCATCTTTAATATATCACAAAATAAATGCAAAGAAGATTATTACTAGAGCAGTTCATTTATAAAAACACATAAAATCGGCGTTATTGTTTAAATAAATAAGTACGTACATGGTGCAAAAAATATATTTTTTAAATCTACATTCATATGTCTATGGTCCTAAAAAAATTTCGTTATGGCGCGGGTGAACTTCTAATAGAAAGATTTATTTATTTATTAACGGACTTAGGTCCCATTTACAACAAAGTTTCACGAAATTTGGAAATGAACATTGTAAGAATGAGGATGGTACATGAAAGCAACAGAGAAAATAGAAATGTCAAGTCAAGACTTTGCAAAAATTTGTGTAAATATAAAAATATCTTCAATTATTTAAAGAGCAACAGAAATCATTTAAGCTAATACCAAAAAAATCAAGGTCATGCCGTGAGTTGACCATCCTACATATTCTATACATTGGTGAGTTATAACCATAATTAGTCGAGTGCTGATTGAGGAAGGGCAGGTCTTTATTTCTGAGTCTACGGGAAACAACATTTTATTTGTTCAAATTAATATTGTACCTATTTCTTTTTTTGGCGAGTGTTTGGTAGATTGTAAGATCTACCTTTTATGTAGAATGGATTGATTACGTTGAGTTTTAAATTTAAAAAAAATAATTATGTGGTATACTGAGGATGGTTTAATTTTTTTTTGTAAATAGGTGCCACCTACCTTATTTCTTCCTACATATTTTTTATGTGATGACCTCGCTTCAGTTCTCAGGATTTTTTGTTGAACTTTTTAGCAATGTTACCTTTTATTTGATTTATTAATTAATGAATTACAACAGATTTCCACCACGATGGAATCCAAGTAGGGGAGACCTGTACAAAACCGTATACCGGGGTCAAACCATATTACTCTAAAAAGAGCTTTATTACTTTAAAATATTCCCATCACACACTCCGCCCCGTATACGACTCCGAAATCAAAGCAAGTCAGCAGAAACTTGTCGGTAGGTACATGTCTGCCCGCTGGCGAAATACCACATATTTTAATTTTTTCGGTGTCCTGATGTAATTTTTACGGATGTTGAATTAATTAATAGTGAAGTTTTTATAAAATTAATAAAATACTTTGTTTTTACCACTTTTATTGTTTACAAAACCAACAAGTTTCGTGAGCAACGCTCACTTCTTCTTACTTCTTTGCTCACGAAACATGTTGGTTTTGTAAACAATGAAAGTGGTAAAAACAAAGTATTTTATTAATTTTAATAAAAATGGTGCCACAAAATAAGTTTGCTGTGTTAGAAGAAGTTTTTATAATTTGCAGGTGAGCGAAATGTCAAATACCATAAATATTATATATATTTAACTTTAATTACGTATAACATTTGGGTGTTTTTTGGGACCTTTTTTACATTTGTGAATGATTGAATATCTGTATTTTTTTCTCGGGGCACAACCGAAAGGGGTAAAACCAACCAATATACGATTTTGAACCGGAATATTTTCAATAGAGAATTCACGATACAAACGTGCCGCGTAATTTTTCCAAAGAAAAACTACCACGCGAGTTTGGGATTCAGAAAAAATGAGGGCAGCAATTTTTAGTGTGTGGGATACTTAAGAGCAGGAGAAACCTACGGCATGCCGAAATTCACAGTGAGTCAATAATTTTTTTTTTTTTTTAAAGGAAAGACAAACATTCCCGGGTTACGAATAACCCAACAATGTTTGAAAATCTCCTACTACCACCACAGAAAGCCGTAAATGTTGCTTGTGTTGTGATGGAGGACTTAGCCAGCCGAGGAATCGAACACGCGACGCCCCGGTGGGACCCAAGCGCTATGCCCACTCAACCACCGACAGAAACATTCAAGATTTGGCTCTATCTACGACAAAAGTTGCATTTTATATAATTTATTACTAAGATTTTCTGACATGTTTCCTTTGTGCTTTGTTTCCTAGTAAATTTATTGTTAAAAATTAATTGTTATAAACCGAATTTTATTTTTATTAACCAAACTACAGAGCTTCTATCTTAGGTTTACAGTTTTGGACAGGTCTCTCCTATTTGGTTCTTAGAACGCCTTAGGACAGACCGGACGGACACTAAAATCACAAAAAGTTTAAGTGGATGACTTTAATGATATTAAGAGAATAAGGAAATCAGAAATAGAAAAGTTTTCAGAAAAATAAACTCTTTAATTAGGACGATTTCCCAACTTTCGAAGTAAGTTTCCCTCATTTTTTCTCTAATTGATATTAACCCGGCGTCAGTACAACAGTTGGGTCAATTTGACCCGCGCCATTTTAAAATTAGCTTATTTCTTAGAATTTTTGTGCGACGTTGCCACCCTTCTCAGTAGCTGGAGCTAACAATCTCCCCTCCCCGCTGGCTATCGCTGTTCAGTGTTGTAGCGGCCGCAGCGGTGGATAGACGTGGTTAAACCTGAAAAAGGTAAATATGACCTAACCATACATTTCGTGTCGTAATTTCGCGCCAATTAATAACTAAACATTACATTCTACAGTTGGTTCACCAGCTATAAATTAGTAAACCACTTGCTTCAAGAACACAAACTGACATCTGTAGGCACTGTTCGCAAAAATAAAAGACAAATACCCGAAAAATTTACGAAAACAAGGGGAAAAGAAATAAACTCGTCGACTTTTGGTTTTCAGAAAGATATCACGATCGTTTCATATATTCCGAAAAAAAATAAAGTGGTTTTACGTTTTACTTATGTCGAGCTTGCATCATGATGACAGTATTGATACATCTACCGGCGACAAAATCTGAGATGAATACATTTTATAATGTGACAAAAGGTATTATATATATACTCCACCTTTTGGTGGAGTATTTAGAGTATATTATTCGTAGTCCTACTATACATCTCATTCATATATATGATATTAGTTCACATTTTGAGAAAAAAAATGTTTAATGTTTCATAACGCTGATGGATTTCATTCGTTTTGTGCTCCGATTATCATACGGGATCGGAGGAACCCTGATTTTGGACTTCCGCACAATAAGGGTGCCTACCTACACGGAAAACAAGTGTCAAGCGCTTTAGAGTCAGTCCGTTGCTAACCACCGATCGTATCGTGACATTTCGCACCACGCCCAAGTGTTATTCATCATATCGTCACATAAAGTGTAAATCCTACCGTATTTTTTCGTATACTTTGTGTGAACTCGTGACTCAAACTTTACCGAAGTTCTAACAATCAAATAGAACAATCTCGAACGCTTATGGACATCTATGACTGTCACCAAGCCAGAAGACAACAGACGTGAGTACCACTTAATTGTGATATACCTTTCTTGTTTGGTGGTTGGGCATAACTTATCGAAATCCATAAGCGTCTTAGCAAGAGTAGCCGCAAGGTTACCCTCATCACCATGCCCCGTGCGTGATCATTTTTGGTGCCGAAACCAGGGAACCTTTAGATAAATTCTCATAATAAATTCTTTCTTTGGCAAAACGAAAGAATGCTATGAAATATTACGTGAATTGAAATGTCATTTCAAAGAACGAATTCAAACAGTGAATCGTAGAATTAGTTTACACAGTTCTTAATTATTAACGACCTAACGGGTATTTAAATTATATCGAATTCTACTTTTTAATTCATAAAGTTTTCCTGATTATTTCGTTAGTACATTTGTTTATTAAAAAAAAAATGGCTAGTACTTTACAAGGCTTGTGTAGAAGACGGAACGTAGCCATAAGCAGATTGAACAAGGTGTATGAGGTCGGTCAAAGCGTTTTGCAAGATGAAACCAATTACCCATTATTTTTAGCGTATTATACGAAGTTGCAAAAAATTGTTAATGATTTTGAAACCGTTCACGCTGACATCTTAGCTTTAGATGAGGCAAACAAGGACATTGAAAATCAAGTTCGCGAAGCTTTTGATAATGTTTATTTCAAAATCGTCGTAATTCACAAGGAATTAACGAATCAATCTTTCGAATCGGAGCCCGCGAATATTATCTTACCAAACCAAAACATTTCAACATTTCATGATCAAGCTATCATAACAAAAACGTCATCGCTTATTTGTGACACGATGAAGGCAAAACCTGAAATCAAAGGGTCCTTGACTGCGTTCACTTCAAAGTGCGAGTTTTGCAAGGGTAATCACCATATCGCTAAGTGCAAATCATTTGCACTCAAATCGGTTCAGGAACGTGCTCAATTCGCAAAGGCACACCGTTGGTGTCTGAATTGTCTCACGCCTTCTCATTCTCTCACGAATTGCAAATCTGTGTTTGATTGTCAGAAATGTCATCGTAAGCACCACACTCTTCTTCATAGGGAAGACAACATTTCTGCTGAAGAGGAGTACCAACGACCCACCACATTTGCCATTCAAGGAGCTTCTATTTCAGATCCTCCAGTTCTTTTCCTCGCAAACTTCGGTGACAGATCCATCGTACGTTTGCCTACTACTCATATTAGCAATCGTGATCCCTCCGGCAGTTTTCAAACGTTTCGTGGGTTGACCGGTTCAGACAGTCAAGCACACTTCGTATCTAATCGCACTGCCGAGCGTCCAGTCAGCTCTCAGAAAATCCGTGGCTTAGGCCAATCTTCTATAACCGCGTCAGGCGTCACTAATTTCGATGTCGATGTTAAGGGACAAACTACCTTCAACACGAAGTTAATTCCATCGCCAACGATTCAATTCGACCAGTTATCTTGTCATCTGTTCCAAGACATACTTCATACCGACTGTGACTGTCACAAACTGACAACTGACACAGGAGCGACTGACGTACTTCGAGATGTTGAGATCTTGCCATCTCTACCGAGACTCCAATTAACGGGTGATCTTCACCAGCCTTCAGCTATCAATTCACTATTCGGTTGGCTTCCTCTGGATTCGGTTGGTTTTGCTACCGATCGTCAAACAAACTCCTTCATCGAAACCAACCAGTATCGTCTTCCAGAAGAAGTCAAGAAACTGAGGGAGTTGGACATATTTCCTCAGTCTTCACAGCCCACCAAACAACGTCGTGAACAAGTGTATCGCATTTATCGCTCACGTGACTTTCCTAGTCAATTTATCGAAACCAACCAGTACCGTCTTCCTGAAAAGGTCAAGAAACTGAGGGAGTTGGACACATTCCCTCAGTCTTCACATCTCACCCCTGAAGAACAACGTGATGAGCAAGTCCATCACACTAATCACTCACGTGACCCTTCGGGACAATTCATCGTAGCCTTACCTTTTAGAGAAAGGGATAAGGATATCGCTTTCCCAGGTTCGCGCGAAGCTTCTTCTCGCATCATCCTTTCACTCGAACGTAAACAGACATTAAAGCTCAGTTTGCGTGAACCGTACTTCGCTTTCATGACTGACTACTTGCACAGTGGTCACATGACACGTGTTCCTGGAAAAGATTTACTCAAGGAAATGCATCACATACTTCGTCATTGCATTCTTCGTCCGGGCACCGTTACCACTATGTTGCGATTGGTCTTCGATGCCTCGATGACGGAGGTGAATGAATCATCGTCAAATGATGCCTTCCTTATCGTTCCCAAGCTCCAAACGAACATTGCTGAACTTCTGCAAAACTTTCGTTCACCATCTGTGGTGTTCATTGCTGAGGTACGGCAAATGTATCGCCAAATATTTCTTCAAGAGCCAAATCGCGCGTTCCAAAGAATATTTTGGCGTCATCAACTATCGGAATCTACCCCGGATTACCCATTACACCCTGTGACTTCTGATATCTCTGCCTTTATTCTGTCCTATCGTATTGTCAGATCGTTGACAGAAAAGAAAGGTTACGGATTATCACTCACACGCCACGCGATCACTTCGGACTCAAATATCGATTCTATCGTCATCGGCTGTTCCAGTCTGGAACAAGTTCAACTAACGCAATCCGAAGTCATCGAACATACCAAACGAGGTCAACTTGAACTGCAGAAGTGGGATTGTAGCAAACCGAAACTTCGCGCCTTTCTACCATCGGACTACTATCTCACTGATGTAATCTTAAAAAATGTTGATCATTCTTTTACTCTCAGAGTATTGGGATGGAAGTGGAGGCCACCGGATGCTTCACCCGATGATACTCGTCACGGGAATCGTTACACCGACCAATTATCGCTTTTGACAGTTATCGCATCTAACCATCGGCGTCAAGCATCATCGGTTAATAATTCATCGGATACCGCTTCACGTGGTCATTCTCCGGCCGATCTAAACCGTAACGTGTTATGGTGGGCGGAGCCCTCCGGGTTTGTCCAGCCAAACGACTCTTGGCCCATTTTAGATGGCCATGTTAACAAAACTGAACTCCACTCTGAGGAACGAGTTCAATCGTCATTAGTCCAACATGATGATATTCTGCTGGACTTTTATTAAAAAAAATATATCGTTTTCGGAAACTCCAACGCCTTATGGGTTCTTGTTATCTATTCGTACACAACTTTCATAACAAAGCCTCTCGTCGTTCGGATTTTCTACTTAATCATTTCGAAATTCGTATTCTATCTTTAACCAAACATTGGATATCACTCTCTACGGATGAGGTGATTAGAATCATAATTAAAAATCTTGTGCTTATCGCTACGTTTCGTACTTTGAATGGATCTTCTCTTACAAGACCATTCACCAAATCGTATCCATTGCCTAGGCAATGTGACTAATCATCATCGTTTCGCGGTTCGTTTTATTCTTTTTTACGTCTATGTTAATCGTATCATTTAGTTTCTTATCGTCTAGCTTGTCTATATCTCGTTATCGTTTAAAATGACTTCTTTTGCTTCGTCTTCTTTTCATCTACGTCACGTTTCATGGCATTCTGCGTTTCGCTTAACGTTCAACTTTTCTTTAAAATACAATTAGCTGTATTTTGGTGGGCGGAATGTTTCATAACGCTGATGGATTTCATTCGTTTTGTGCTCCGATTATCATACGGGATCGGAGGAACCCTGATTTTGGACTTCCGCACAATAAGGGTGCCTACCTACACGGAAAACAAGTGTCAAGCGCTTTAGAGTCAGTCCGTTGCTAACCACCGATCGTATCGTGACATTTCGCACCACGCCCAAGTGTTATTCATCATATCGTCACATAAAGTGTAAATCCTACCGTATTTTTTCGTATACTTTGTGTGAACTCGTGACTCAAACTTTACCGAAGTTCTAACAATCAAATAGAACAATCTCGAACGCTTATGGACATCTATGACTGTCACCAAGCCAGAAGACAACAGACGTGAGTACCACTTAATTGTGATATACCTTTCTTGTTTGGTGGTTGGGCATAACTTATCGAAATCCATAAGCGTCTTAGCAAGAGTAGCCGCAAGGTTACCCTCATCACCATGCCCCGTGCGTGATCACCTACTATACATCTCATTCATATATATGATATTAGTTCACATTTTGAGAAAAAAAATGTTTTATTTAAATTTTATAACTTTAAGACAGAGGTTGTCTATTTTGTTAAAATTTTACTATACTTTTATAAAAATGTCATTAAAAGATTATTTTATATGAAGTTGTTTTATTTTACTCAAAATCTCGTAAACAAAATAGTTTTTAATCAAATTATTGCAATATGTTACTAAATTTCTTTTAAATATTGACATCAAAGCCAGTTTTTAATTCGTGTCTCCTAGACCCAACCCTACTATCGTTGTTACATATTTTAACTGTACTGACACCGGGTTAAGTTGGTAGCTTTTTAAAAGTATTCAGTTCCTTGTGCTGAAACTTTTTCAATTCGCAACTCGGCTCTAGTAGGCACTCTCCCAAATTAATTAAGCCTTATGATTTGAGGAAAAATACTTTCGTAATGTCGTGTCGTGTCGTTGAAATCAATTAAACAGCAGTGTTGTGTTCACTCTATACGACCGAGACTCGAGAAGTGAAAAATCAACAGCAGAATACGATTTTATTTGCCCTCGCCGGGATTTGAATCCCTGCCTCGGTACCACCGAAGGAATAAACCGATAAAATTGTAGGTATTGTGAGCGATTCTGTGTGCTCGAAAAAAGGCAATTTCTCCATACTTCTGATAAATTTCAATCTTATTTCTTTCTTGAACAAATTATCGAATCCATTGGCCTGAACGGAGATTGTAATGTTTATTTTATTTTCTTTTTTTACATGAATACCGCACAAGAGTCTCAACTGCTCCCGTCTGAAGCCAGTGAGTCTGTGGCATCCCCAATTGAGGTATGTTGTGAGGATGAAGGTAGTGGGGAGGGGAAGGAGATAGGGAAGAGGAAGGTGGGAAGTACCTGGCTATTCAGATCTGGTCACCAAACACGGCAATGCCATTTCAAGCAACGTTTCAATTCTGAATGGTGGTCTTACACCAGGGCGATACTAGAGTATCTTCCACTCTGGAACGTGCCGCAAATAAACTATATATTATTTTAAACGAATAAATTGTGAAATAACACAAATTAATCAAATAAAATTTATTTGCCACACCGGGATTCGATCCCGCGACCTTCGGTGTGCGAGTCAAGAGCCTTACTGCTGGATTACGCCGGCCGTTTATGTTAAAATGGTGACATCAGTTCTAGTTCAAATTAGTATAGAACTCACTTCTAGGAATTTTGTATTCAATGAAAATGGATAAATTTATTCAAGACACTATCTAGATAGCATTAAGTTCTGGTTGAATCTTGCAATCATACATAAATATAGCAGCCAATAAAAATATGCGTCAAGAAAATGAAGATGTTGGTAGTTCTTGGTCGAAGAACGATACGGTTAAATATGACCGAATCGGATAGGGACACATTAGCTCAGTTGGTAGAGCACTATTCCGGCTGGTGATAGGTTCTGGGTTCGAGTCCCAGATATGACCGTACCTTTTTCTGATTTTTCGGTTTGAGATTTTCGATTGAGTTTCGCTTAATATTTCCTTCATTGATTAAATATTACAATTTCTGGTTCTAAAAAATAAGAATCTCTACATATTATAAATTAAAGTCCTCCGCCGCGTCTGTCTGTCTGTTCGTGATAAACTCAAAAACTACTGGAATGTCTGTTTGTGGTGGACGAGAGGACTGGCAAGCAGGCGGCGTGGGTTTGATTTGCATGCAAATCTACAGTTTTATGCCGAGGTTGATGAAATTTTGCACGTGTGACCTTCGCAATAAGAGGAAGGTCACTGTCTATATTTGATTTCGAAAACTCTGTGTAACTCCAGGGCTACAGCTGGTAAAAATATATTACGCGAGTTGAAGCCCTGTATTAGAGGCACGTCCATTATTTTGTTTTCGTAATACAATAAAAAGAACAACGTCATTTGCGCCCATGAATAAAGTTGAGCCCTCGTATTTTATTAAATATTTAAAGTAGAAAATTATGCAAAATCACAGTTACTCGTGGCTTTCGGCGATAAAATATGAGTTTGTAAATGCCCAGTAATGACACGCTATTTCAATTTTTAAAATCTAATACAGGGTTTCCCAAACTTTTTCTGCAATCGAACACTTTGCAAACCCGTAAATTTTAACGGAACACTTGGCTTATTTTTTTGGTTGGGTACAAAGCGCTCTTTTATGGTGAATTGCCTATTTCTAAAACTTCCTAGTGGTAAAAATTAAAAAAATATATATTTAAACATAATATATTATTTATTTAGTATACAAACAAAAAAAATGAATATAAACAAAAAAAGTTGAATAAATAAAGCACCTAATGACTTTGACGATTTTGGATTTGGGAGTTTTATATCATTTGTGAGTTGCGACATCAGGAACAACAATAGTTTGTTTTGATAAATTATTGGGGTACTCTTCTGACAAACTCGCCCAGAAATCATTTAAAGGCTGATTTTGTATTTTGTTAGTCACTAAAAATCAATAAGATTTACATATTTACTTGCGCTTAAGCCTACTGATTTAGCTATCACGGAAACTGGATTCCGAACCCAGGAATCGTCCGAAGTTTTCGGAAAATATTGCAAAAGAGTTGTTTTCAAGTTATGCAGGTGTTCTTAAAATTCTTTGGGAATCTCTTCACCAACTTTAAAATGAATTTTACCATTCACGTAAGGCAGGAAAACAATCAAAATGATTAGATTGAACTGACGAAATCCAAAATTGTAATTTTTTCCCCTTTTTAACCAACATTTACGGCACCATGCGCGTTTTAGTTCGGCTAATTGCTAACAAGGATGTAAGACTGATTGATTTTTTCATTATTTTTCTTCCAGGTAAAGTCGATATCGTAAAAAATATGGTTAGGTTCCTTGAGAATAGAAATTTCGTGAAACACATGCAGATCCGTTATCCTGTTGTGATTGTTTCCACATCGTAACACAGTATTATAAACCATAGTTATAAACTTCAGAATTTTTTTTCAGTAAATAAAATGAAAATTTACTGCAATAACAGCATTAACGGCTTTTTCAACTTCCATAAAGCTTAGTCTCTCTACCTGGAAGGGTCTAGCATCTAACTTAAGAACCATTGTGAAATATTTATACAAGTAATAATTGCTAGTATTTAAATATGAATATGTGTATTTTATATTAAATAAAATTGTTCCAACGAATTGTCGCGGAAACACTACTCAGGTTCGGCGGAACCCTGGTGTTCCGCGGAACACAGTTTGGGAAACCCTGATCTAATATAATATATGTACCTACAGCAAGTCTTTTGTAAAATGTGGGTTGTTGCATAAATAAATCGTGTGTTAAATAAAAACTGAAAAGTAAAACCTATGGAATTGTATTGTGGGCGTGTCCGTGTGCTAAGTAACCTCAATTTTTTCAGTATTGATGAAACTTTTTAAAACATCGAAATTCTTTTAAGATTAGTTAGTCTAGGTACTAGTTATGCCGCCTATAAGTATCGTCAAAACCTTTCGATTCCCGGCCCCCTAACTGGTCATTTTTTATTAATTTGGGAGGCGGGTATGGGTACCGCTGCCCCATTTTTTGTATAACCATCACCTCTGCCACAGGTCACCCCAAGTGTGTCGCTAGGTTTGGAGACTTTGGAGGGGTCCCGGTTGAGGTTTTTCCAGGTCTTTGTGGCGTATGTATCTGTCCGCCTGCTACGTGGCGGGCCAGATAGAGGACTGGTTGAGGGAGGTCCTCTGACCTCTCCAGCCACACTCTCGACCCATTGTTATGCACTGGAGGGATGAATTCATACGCCCTTCACTCCTGGACACACTGATCCCCAGATTCCTACCCACCCCTCATACCTTTTTCCTTCCCAGAACATCCTTTCCTTCCTTTCCCTAAAAAAATCCTCAACATAGCATCCCCAAAGATGACATATGTTCTGAGGGTATTTTTCGTCAGGACCTCCTATGTGGAGCTACATAATGTTAAAAAAAGCCAATAAATATAATCTGTTTAATAAATTTGACCAAATATCGGAATTCTATATTTGGTCAAATTTTATCCGAAGTAAGGGAAATTTGACCTTTTTTCCTTAGCTCCACACAGGAGGCCCTGGGGAAAATAATTTCTCTCAGCGCCAATGTCATCTTTGAGAACACTGTGTGGAGGATTTTTTTTAGGTAAAGGAATGACAGAAAGTTCTGGGAAGGAAAAAGGTATGGGGGGTAGGTAGGAATCTGGTCTGTGTCGAAGACTGACGAACGTATGAATCCATATCCCCTCACTGCGGTGCAAGGCTATGGGTCGAGAGAGCCAGGCTGGAGAGATCAAAAGGCCTCCCTCAACCAGTCTCTCCTGATCCGGCGCGCCATGCTTTAGGTGGGCTAAAGCATCCCCCGAGACCATAGGCCAAGACCTAGATAAAACTCACTCCATAAACCCGAGCACTGCACTGGTGACCTACGCCTACAGCAGGGGTATTTTTTATTAAATAAAAGGTTCCTCCCTTACACGCCTCATGGATTAAGACCTTACTTTGGGCACATTGACATGCCCACACGTTGCCTCAATTCCATTGGCGGTGTTTGATGACCACATCTGAATATCCAGGTCTTCAACATTCCTCTACCACAACTCCTTGTGTAACTCTTTACTCACTCCCTAAAACTTCAAAACGTACCCCAATTGTAGATGTGATAGTCACACCGACTGCTAGCAGTTGGGTCTTTTGTCATAAAAAAATATATAATAAATTGATAAACGCATACTGAAGTGAAGAAAACAAAACATTTCGTATGTGACCTATTGACTGAAGTCATCAACATGAATTCGATTGAATTAGATTTAATATCGTGTTTTTTTATTTTTTTTTTATTAATAAAATTCCTTTATTATTTATTTACAGTTTTTTTACATTTTTAAATTAAGTTGAATTTAAGAAACGTGGAGATCCGCAAAGAATGCAAGGCGGATGTAAGGAATTTGACGGCCGACGTGGTCCAGGGGTAAGGCTCTTGACTCGCAATCCGAAGGACTCGGGATCGAATCCCTAGCGTGGGCAAATAATTTTTTTATTTTTTTTATTGAAACATAACAAGGTTACAATTTTACAACTTAACATAAACATCAATATTTCAACCACTCTCCTAATAAAGCAGCTGTTGGTGTTTAGGAGAGGACAGCTAAAAAAAATTACATTTGTTTAAATTAAAAAAATATATATTAGTAATTTAACAAAAAATATATATATTTTTTTTTTGAAAATGTTTAATAAAAAACGACTCGTTTAAAATAGAGCAAAAATCTCATGAGGAACATCTAAAATAGCATTTAAAGAAACACTGTGAATTTTTACATAGATATAACTTCTGAAATAAGTGAATAAAACGTGTTTATAATAATTTTCGGATCTTACTTGCTAATACTAAATGTTTAACGGAGATATGTAAGAAATCAGTAGAAATTCGGGATGCGTCGGCTTAAATTCTTGATTGCCGTTCGCCAGCTGATTCTATTTTCACAAATGATTATGTTTTCGTAAATTTTAATGTCTTAGCGGATAATGTATTGATATATTTATGAAAATAGTATATAATCTACCTAAGTTACATTTTAGAATAATGTGGGTACTCATATTATTTTTACTTATAAAATTTCCTTACAGAGTAGTTTCCCCAAAATAGCTGACTATATTTTTTTTTATTTTTATTATTTTTATTATTTTTTTTTTATTATTTTATTTTATATACATAAACGGCTATACTGCCTTTTATAAATTAGTTAGTAAATATATATAAATAATTTTATAAATAATTAGTGATTTAATGAGAAAATACAGATAAAAGTAATAAAAATATAGGTTAGTTAATAAATGATTTAAAGTATTGATAAGGCAAATACATATTTCGTTGCCTCAGTTCTTATTTGTCCAACAGACCATTTTAGTTTTAGTTCAATCTCCACTTTAAAATTAAAAAGAAAGTATGAAAAATGATAGTTAATCACTTAATTAAGAATTATTTAAAATAACAAGACATTTACCTTTATGGAAATACCTTTATTTTAAACACCTATAATAATAACACCCCAAAAACAAATAACGAGAAAAACCTATAATAATGTTTCATTGAAATAATGAAAGAAAACCTTCTCCTCCTGTAAAATTTTCTAATGGTCTGTTGGACAAATACGAACTAAGGGGACGATTTGTAAACAATAAGTAAAGTTATGCGGTGGTACTAGAGCATTTTAATTAAATTTTTTTGTTCATAGCATTCTTCGAATCGTATATCAAGGGGTAATTAAATAATTTTATACCCTTGAATATATACCTAGTGATGCTGTGCTGTTGTGGTTCGTACTAGTGGCACGGTTAGTCCTCCAACAGATATTATTCTTTTGCTAATTTTTTTATTGTGGTAAATTATTTTTACTAAAGAAATCTTTATGTATTTGTAGTAGTGCAATTTTATCATAAATTTTTGTAAGTGGGGGAACCGGGAAATCTTGAAAAACATTTATATTTGAATAGTAATAGGGCTTTTTTAAGATGATTTTTATTAATATTTTTTGACTTCTTTCCAATGGGAGGAGGGTTGATTTATATGCACCCCACCAAGCCACGATTCCATATTGTGTACAGAGGGCGCAAGTGCATAATAAATATCTTTTAGTATTTTTAATGATACAGTATTTCTTAGTCTAAAAATATATATAGATCAGTTTTCTCATTCTGTCTACTGTGGAATTTATTTGACTTTTCCATTTGATGTTATTATCGATAATTATTCCAAGATATTTTATTTCTTCTTTACTACTAATGTATGTACAGTTTGAGTTACAGGGTGCGATTCTAAGGAGGCAATTTCTTTCGTGAATTTTTATGTTTAGATTTATATTTAAGATATTCCCTGTTAGGCTATAAGGTATAAAATGGGTTTTTTCGACATTTAGTGTCAATAAGTTTTCGTCAAACCATAGTTTTACGATATTTATTGCATTATTAGCTGATATTTCGACGTCATTCCAAGAATTCCTTCAATAGTTGGAATTCAATAATTCATTCAATGATATAATGTTTCCAATGATTGGGAGTTCAAAAAGTTCATTTACATATAATATGAATAGTAAAGGTCCTAAAACAGTTCCTCGTGGAATTCCAAAATCTATATTTTCTATTTCACTTAGTTCGTTGTTTACTTTTACCTGTTGAGTTCTTTGATAGAGATAGCTTTTTAACCATGATTTAGCTTTGCCAGTTATTCCTATATTATTTAGTTTATTAATTAATTTTGAATGTGAGATACTATCAAAAACTTTACGGAGGTCAATGAATATACTTAAGTATTTTTTGCCTATCTAATCATCTAATGTTTTGTAAATAAGCTTAGTTAATTCTGCAATTGCATCTTGTGTGCTAGGTTTATCTCTAAAACCGTATTGACTAGGGTTAATACATTTTTGGTTATCTGTATAATCAGTCATTTGTTTTTTTATTACTTTTTCGTGTATTTTTGCAATGTTAGATAATAAGGATATTGGGCGGTAATTGTTTACTTCTTTTGAATCTCCGGATTTATATAATGGGATTATAATGGCTTTTTTGTAGTTTGACAGGAATGTTCCATATTTAGTGCTTACGTTAATTATATGCGTAATCGGTTTGGTTAGAAAATTGCAGTATTTCAAGATTTCTGTAGTTATACCGTCGTAACCTGGCGCACTATTTGAATAATTTACATGAATAATTTACACATTTCTTTGAATAATTTATGTTATTTCATAATTATTTAATTTAAAATAATGTATAGTGTATCTACGGCAGGTTCCAAGGTGGAAGTTACTCCCAGTATCCCCCTGGTGTAAGTTCACCATTCAGAATCAAAAAGTTTCCTGAAATGGCGTTAGCCGTATTTGGTGACCAGATCTGAATAGCCAGGTACTTCCCTACCTTCCTATTTCCCTTCTGCTTTCCCTACCCATTACCTTCAGCCTCACAACATACCAATTGGGGATGTCATAGTTTCACTGACTCCAGAGAGGAGCAGTTGGGAGTTGGGACTCTTCTGAGGTATTCATATAAAAAGGGGTAGTAAGATTAAGAAAGGGACCCACAGATGATTTGGGTGTGTAGAGCGAATGAACGAGGAAATGAGTGTATGGATAATATATTACCCAAATGTGAATGGCAGAAGAAGTTGGGGACGCCCGAGGAAGATATGGCACGACCAATCGAATCAGATACTTTTGAGTCGGGCCATGTCAAGAGTCAGAGAAGAGAAGAGCATATATGCGACGATGTATGAATGTGAATGAGGCAAGGAGAGTGTGCCAAGACCGAGATGTTTGGCGTTCCGTCCTATCTGCGTACATCTGCGGGAAACGGCGTGATGGTTAGTTAGTTTAACTTGATTTAATCAAGTGTTAATATAATAAACATACCTTTTTTTTTTACAGTGAATGCCGCACAAGAATCTCAACTGCTCCCGTCTGGAGCCAGTGAAACTATGGCAACCCCAATAGGGGTATGTTGTGAGGCTGAAGGTAATGGGGAGGGGAAGGAGGTGGGGAAGAGGAAGATTGGGAAGTACCTGGCTATTCAGATCTGGTCACCAAACACGGCTAAAGCCATTTTCAAGCAACGTTTCAATTCTGAATGGTGGTCTTACACCAGGGCGATACTGATAGTATCTTCCACTCTGGAACATGCCGCAAATATACTATATATTATTTTAAATGAATTAATTGTGAAATAACACAAATTAATCAAATAAAATTTATTTGCGCATGCCGGGTTCGAACCCGCGACCTCCGGATTGTGAGTCAAGAGTCTTACCCACTGGACTACGGAGGTCATACCTACATAAAGTACAAAAACATCGCGTTCAGCCTTGTGGTAATTCTACATCTCCAGGTTCCGCAGAAGGGTAATTCTACGTCTCCGGGTTCCGCAGAAGGGTAATTCTACATCTCTGGGTTCTGCATTTTTGAAATGTATACGTTACATTTCAAAAATGCAATCGTCTCATTCTCTCGAAGTTTAGTTTTCTGAAGGTTTCACTTCTACCGCGTGTGAACTGCACACATAATTTTTTTAAATATTAGCGCGCTCTCTCTAACGTTCTTATTTACGTATCTCCCTTTCAAACTTTCTTCTTCTTTTCTAACGCTTTTATTACTACTAAGGAGCCTTAAATCATGCATTTACTTGAAGGGTAGTGGATACCTACACGCTACTCGACGATTACTACGTCGACAATTTACTCACAAGGGTTTAAATACTCCATCTCAATTGCATGACATAATATTTTTTTTAATTGTAATAAAACATGTATTTGTCAAGAGGTTATTACTTTGTTAGATATCTTGACGTCAGCATTTGGTTTGATAATACCCAGTGGCGGCTCGTGGTCTTTTTAACAGGGGGTTCAGAAATTGAAGAGAAGAAATATCTCATCAAAATTTACTTATGTTGTCCTTCGTCAAATCGTTGAATACAGCGGCAATCGCACAACTTAAATTAGTAAAGTTAGTGGGGGTGTAGGTACCTACATATTAGTGTTTTCAAAACACTTGACACTTGACACAATTATTAGATAACGATAAAAAATTTGGAGGAATTAAATTGTTAAATGTTTTTCACGGCACTCAATGTGCGTTGCTATTGTTATTGTTTTTTCAACAAAAATAATTACGTAGAATGTATAATTGATATTGTAAAACATTAAATAAAAACAAAATACCCAAATAAAGGTGGCAAGAAATAAAATTAGTTTTTTCACTTATACAAAAAATCCATGCGCCGACTTTTGCATTTGAAAACATTTCAATTACGCGGGTATTAAAATCAGGTATAGAGGTTATCAGTAGTTCCTTCTCTAATCTTTATACATCATCGTAAATGTAATTGGAGGATATATCGTTTTATCTAAAAAAAAATAATATGAAAACAGAACTCAAAATCTATGGTTTAAAGGTCAACGGTCACAGTCTGCGCTCCCGCAGGATCTCCGCAACGGCGAAACTCGTCTCATCGGACATCTTGTCCGGACAATGTTCGGACATCATCAGGTTAGATTAGGTTAGGTTTGGTTAGGTTAGATTAGATTAGGTTAGGTTAGGTTAGGTTAGGTTAGGTTAGGTTAGTTGATATTGTCCATCCTATAATAAAATACTCCTGTATACTTAGATATATCAATTCGAAAAACTAGTGTTTCGGTCAATTGATGTTCGAAAAATATGGTTTCAAAAAATTGATTTCGAAAAATTGAATCCTAATATCCTATTGTTATTCAAGTGAAAACTTCTTTAGCACCGTTGTGGTTTGAAACTCGATGAAACGAAAAATAGCGGCACTAAAAAGAGACAAACACATACATCTATTGGATTTAGCATACAGAGCATGTATTATGATAGTATAATCGGTCTCCTCGTTGTGTGGGCCTTCGTAGCCTCCCCACTCTTGTCTGCTTAAGTTTTCTGAAGGTTTCACTTCTACCGCTTGTGAATCGCACACTCTGATTTACTCAAAATATGGGATGTATTGCATTGCCCTACCATTGCATGCATTATGGAATAAAATTTTATTGTTCTTACTAGCTAAATTTTGAGTTCCCGACATGCGTTGCTATGCCACTTAAAAAAGAAATGGTTTCTCCCTGCGTGTCCTTTCCCATTCGTCCCGTTCCCCTTCCTCTACCGCATCCCCTTTCCCTCACGCGTTCTCACTTCGCCTTCCCTCTCCCCACTCCCCTCTCCCCACTCCCCTCTCCCGCTTCCTCCGTCCGGCGAGCCCCCCTGACAAGTTCCCCTCCCCCCTCCCGCTTTCCATACATTCAGTTCCGAAACATTCAGTTTTCAAAGAGCTAGCGTGCCATCTATTGCAATTTTTAATACAAATTTCATAATGCCGCAGCTAACCAGTATAATATAGAATCCATCGCGGGCATGCACACATCAAATCCCCAAAATTTCATCGCAATCGGATGAATGGTTAGCAACACATAATTTCATGATGCCAGAACTCACTATTAGGTATATATAGAAACCATCGCCGGCATGCGCCCACCAAATCCCCCAATCTGATGAATGGATAGCTACGCATAACATATATACATAAACAAAAGCAAACATATAAATCATTAAACTATTGTACACATCCCTTGTTAGAAGCCTAATAGAATATAACTCCATAGTCTGGTCGCCCTCCTACAAAATTCATATTCATACTATTGAAAGAATTCAAAGAAAATTTCTACATTTTGTAAATTTTAAACTTAACATCCCTTTAGAGCACATAAATTACCCGTCGCTAATGAATACTTTAAATATTCCAACATTAGAAAACAGACGAAAAATAAACGACCTAACCTTTTTACTAAAATTATTAAACTCTAAATTCAACAGTTGTGAACTCCTGCAATTAATAAATCTACATGTACCTACACGAACAACTAGACAAACATTGACATTTTATATACGTACATCTCATTCGAACTATGATTTACATTCTCCAATACAACGTTTACATAGTCTTGGTAACAAATACTTAAACAATATAGATGTATTTGACAATAATTTGAACTTAACAAATTTCAAACGCCATATGTGCCAACTATTTATTTTTACCTATCCCATAAACTAATGTGAACAACTATTTTAACATTACCTACTTTATCTCAACTCATATATTTTATGGACTATATTTTGTTTCTTATATTTTATGTTACCTGTATTTTGTTAACGCTTATATTTTATGTAACCTATTTTTTTTTTCTTTTAACACTTATATTTTAGGTAACCTAAATTTTGTTTTTAACATATATTATGTTACTTGTATTTTGAAAATACTGTAATTAAAAAAAAAATGTACTGCATTCTATGTAAAAGCCCTATGGGCGTTTAAATAAATAAAAAAAATATATATTTTGATTTTTATATACATAGATTATAAATGATAATTATTATTTTTTTTTATCCGAGCGAGAGGTAGTATATGACGTCATCGTTCTAGTATCTCATTTCAGGATTTAGCACTAAATTCAGAACATCGTTTGATAACAATGTGAATAATATTCACTTGCACCGCAGTGCTGTATTAAAATAACATTATTTTTTCCAAGAACCATCCCGTGTTGCAATGCACACTCAATTTTTTTTAACTATTAATCATCACTGTCATCGGTCATCAGAGTCCACCGCGAGTAGGTAGGGCTGCCACCTCTCCGGGTTTGACCCGGAGTCTCCGGGTTTGCATGGTGCATGTCCGGGCTCCGGGTTTAACATCGATATCTCCGGGTCAAACCGGGCGGTGCGCGGTGGCAGCGAAGCGACAAACGACCATCACGGCGCGGAGCGCGTCACTGCGTGCGGTGAGTCGGTGGGCGCCGAGCGAGCGGGGGGGTAGCAGGCAGAGAGCGGGGGCGGGCGGGGAGCGTATTTCCAATCCCTATCGCGCTTCAGTCGCTAGCATGACTGAATCGCGGTTCGCGAATGCAAATCTCGCGAGATTGGGGCTCAAGTGAGATCCCGCGAGTTTATGAATAACAATACTGCGAGATCTCGCCAATTTCGAGATCTCGTGAGATTGGCAGATTTGTTTTTTTTTTTTGCAAATAATCACAATATTTGAATTAGATAAGAAAAAAGTAATAAAAATTATGAGTATTATAAGATAAACATTTATTTTCACGAACTTTTCAATAGACTTTTATGCATCAAACATTGTTTGACGTTTTTGTCTATATTTTTTTAATAAATTTCTAAGTAGTAAACTTTGACATACGTATCTATCAAATAACAAATGAAAGAAACAACCAGTCTTCTCTTCTAATATCAAACAAAAATCTTTAATAATATAACAGTTCTTTTATAACACATTTGTCACATCGAATCCGTACAACATCGTTTCCTAAGAGGAATTGCTTGGAGGTTGGGTCTTGAAAGAGGCAAGTACTCATATGATGAAATTGAACACATTTTAAACATTTCTTCTTTAGAAAAACGTAGAAAGGACTCTGATCTAATTTGCATATTTAAAATTATCAACAGTATTACTGATACACCTGCATTGTTACAACTCATCCAGTTTAACATCCCTTCCCGTAGGTTTCGAAATAATGAATTGGTGTTCCTCAATCAACATTCTACTAATTACGGATACCATTCTCCCTTATCCAGAATGTCGAGACTTGTCAACGCAAGTCAAAGCATTGATTTTTTTGGTGTAAAACTAAATGACTTTCGGCAGTCGATATGCAATGTTTAAATGCTTCTTCATGCTTTGACTTGTAGTGTCTCTATATGTACTTTTTATATTTTATATTGTCATTGCTATTAATTTTATGTGCTCTCCCTTCACTGTCATCTCTGTTTTTTTATTCGTGTTATTATTATGTTTTTAATGGACTGTTGTCGGTAAATTAATAAATAAATAAATAACAAACAAAACAACGAGAAGTAAAAAAAAAATAAACTTATTATCTAAGTGGAGTTGACTTTTAAACTGAGATATTATTATCAATTAAATAAAACTCATACATTCATACATTTAGACAGACCGCATCATGTCACAACACAACTGACTGGTATAATCGCCCCCATACTAAATGTATGAAACAGATACAGTTATGACGCATCACGTCACGCCTTACAAGTATAACTCTACCTTAAGACGTTTTTATGCTCGAGTGCAATCTCGTTAAACTCACGATATCTCGCCCTTTTATCGTCCGAGATCAATCTCGCTAAAAAAGGCCGAGATCTTGCGAGAACGAGATTGCATTCCCTAATCGCGGTAGGGATTAGAAATATGCGGGCGGGGAACATCTTCGCGACAAACATTAACGAAACAGCTCAATCAGTGCTTCGTGATTAATTGCGCAGACACCGGTGTTTTTTGCTTTCTTTTTTTAATTTCCATCATAGATTATTTTCGAACGTTTTTCCTATTAAAAGTACCTAGTGTTGTAGTGTGTTGAAGTACCTACCTATAATTATCATAATGGGACGGAGAATCGAAATCGAAGAAAAAAAAGTACGAATGTAATTTTCAACAACCGTGGCTAGAAAATGAGAAATATAGAAAATGGGTGAGAAAAGTCGATGAAAAAAACGTGAAATGTGTATTTTGTAATGTGAAATTTACAGTGAAATGGGATGGTGAAAAGGCTTTATCAACTCATCTCAACAGTGAAACGCACAAGAAAAAGGTGAGAAACATCGAATCAAATTCTTTGATGACCGCATTTCTACCAAAGAAAATTTTTTCTGAAGAGCTAAACATAGCGACAATCGAAATTGCGTCGATTTATCATGCAATTAGACACCACCACATTTATTTGAGCACCGATTGTGGAATTAAATTGAATGCCTCTCTTTATTCCGATTCACCGCTACCACGTACAGTTCACTGTGGTAGAACCAAAGCTGAAGCCATTGTTTTGAATGTCCTAGCACCGAACTCAATAAAGTATATAATACAAGACCTAAAAAGGTCTCAATCTGGAAATGGGGTCCACTTTTCGATTGCTATCGACGCCTCAAATAAAGGATCCCAGAAAATGTTTCCAATAGTCATCAGATACTTTGACCAAGAAAAAGGTGTTCAAGATAAATTAATGGATTTTTATGAGGATTCAAACGAAACATCTCAAAAGATTTTTGAGAGCGTTGAAAATTTTATGCTTCAACACGACTTAGACACAACATTGTTGTCTGCATTCTCTGCAGACAATGCATCGGTGAATTATGGTGCTCACAATTCCGTGTACCAAAAATTTAATGAGAAATATTATGACACCAAAGTCGTTAAAGCAAATTGTAATTGTCACGTTCTTCACAACGCTGGAAGAAACGCCATGAAAGCTTTAACATACGACGTGGAAAACTTGATTATGAAGGTGCATGCAGAATTTTTGAACAGTGCAAAACGCACGAGAGAATTACAAACATTTTTTGAGGAGTTCGAAATTGAATACAGAAAAGTTTTACGACATGGGCCAACTAGATGGTTAAGTTTGGGGAGAGCTGTTGACCGATTGATATTGTCGTGGCCTGCTGTGTCAGCATATTTTAAAAGTCGTGGTGAAGCAGCATGCCATAAAATAATATGGGAATTCGTAAAAAGAGTACGGCGAAGGCGAATCCAATGACGCTAGAAGTTTATCTACAAGGATCACACTACAGGAATGTTTTTTATATTTCATTCATCATTACATGAATATGCTGACAGAAGCCATACTATTGCTAGAAAAAAACTCCGTGACAGCTGCTGGGTTGCATCCAATTATGAGAAACATAAAAGACAAGGTTGAAAGCCGACTGCACGATGAATTTTACGGTGCCAAAATAATGAGAAACGTAAAGTTTTTGAGGCCTCCTGATCAGGATCAATTAAAAAAAGAATCCAATGAGGTTTACAGGACAACTCTTGAATATATACAGAAATATTACGATTTCGAGGATTCTGTATTCAAAATCTTTTCCAAATTCGATCTAACAAGTGGAGTAAGTTACGAAGATACTGTGGAAGCTATCGAATCACTTGGTTTGAAAAATGTCGACGAAGATAAACTTTATGACGAGATCCGAAAATTAAACCAAGTATTTCCTCAGTTCGTACAATCTAGTGATTCAACATTACCTGTTGATTTACGATTGGTTCAGTTATTCAAAGTCACCTCAACCTTCACCGAACTGCCAAAAATAATTGGAATTTTTTTTTTCAATCCCTATAAGCAATGCTTTTGTTGAACGCGTCTTTTCTTTAATGGGAAATTTGTAGACAGACGAGCGAAACTGCTTGTCAGTGGACATGGTGAAGGCAGAGTTAATTGTGAAGATTAATTACAATATGAATTGCCAAGAATTTTTTGAAGAAACCTGAGCAAGAAAACATGCTTAAACAATCCCTTCAAAATGAAAAATATAGTTTTAAGTGTCAAGCTGATCCGTCAGACTAGCACTAGCTAGGTCATTTATATTTTTAAAAAACATTACAAATGTTAATTTACCATGACATTTTGCCTTAATTAAATAATTCATCCTAAAAAAAGTTTTTTCTTCTAACACAGCAAACTTATTTTGTGGCACCATTTTAATCAAATTAAAATACTTAGTTTTTACCACTTTTATTGTTTATTAAAACATTGTCCATATCTATTATTTTTCCATTCATACCGTTGTCTATGTCTATTTTCAAAATTAGTAGGTATTAATAAAACCCTGAAGAAGTGAGCGTTGCTCACGAAACTTGTCGGTTTTTATAAACAATAAAAGTGGTAGGTAAAAACTAAGTATTTTATTTTATTAATTTGAAAACAAGTTTTATTTTAATAAAAAAACTATATTTCTAAAATTTCCGGGTCCACTGTTTTTGAAAGGTGGCAGCCCTACGAGTAGGTGCGAGCGTTGTTGGCTCTCGTCCAAACGTGACTTTTATCGCATTCTTGAATAAAAGAAGAACTTCTGAACGTGATATGTCTGTGCTTTATGTATGTTTATAATGTTTTAGCGTTCAACACTTCGTAATGGTAATGATCTTAGTCAGTAGGTCACCAACGAAACGTTTTTTTTCTTCAGTTTGAAACACGTTTTATCTTTTTTATGTGAACGTTAAACAAGGGATCCAACTGCTCGAAGTCAGTGTGACTACCGCATCCACAATTAGGATATTAGAGCCTCCACAATTTTGAGATTTTAGAGAGTGGGTAAGGAGTTGTAGTAGAGGAAAGTTGAGTACCTGGATATTCAAATCTGGTCATCCAACACTGCTAACAGTTTTGAAGCAACCTTAGTTAAATCCGATAAATACGTTGTGGGCATGACAGTTGTGCCCGAAGTAGGGTTCAAATGGTTCAAAGTGATCAAATGTAGAAATTACTTTGTCAACGGCCCAGGAATTGAAAGATCGTGGCGATACGTATAGGCATAACTAGTGGACGAATTAATCTGTTTAAAAGGATTTAGATATTTTAAAATGTTTGATCAATACCATCAGAGAAAAATTAAGCTTATTACAGCACACGGACACGCCCTCAATATAATTCCATACGTTTGACTCTTCAGTTTTTATTTAACACACGATTTTTTATGGAACAACCCACATTTGTACATTAATTTATATTAATAAGCTGGAACAAATCCATAAAAAAATTCCTAAGGTAAGGTCTATATGCGAATACATGAAACTTATCCTAGGTTCATGCACCATTTAGAATTACTTGAGGCAACAAATAGATTTAGAGATCATTTACTAATGGAATTGCAATACGAAGAACATGTGAAGCACTTGTCCGCAGCATCCTGGAATACAGCTCCATTATTTGGGCACCCTCTAAACAAAACCATATCCTAGAAATAGAAAAGTACGAAAAAGGTTTATGCGTTACCTGTATATGAGGGAATATACATACTACCCATTCCTGTATCTATCGTTGTTCTTAACAGGAATGCTCGATCTTAATACCTTAGAAGCCCACCGAAAAATATTTTTGGGGAAACATTTTTTTAAGCTGATCTCCGGTACTGTACTGTATCCACCTATGTTGTAGGAGATTAACCTATATGTCCCTAACGCGTATACTCGTGGGAGATCCCACACACTTTTTTATGCTCCGAAAGCGAGAACTTCTTCCTTTCAGAATGCCCCATTAAATAGATCAATTCAACTGCTTAAAGATTCTGCATTGAGCATTGACATCTTCAATGTTACCTATAGAGAGTTCAGTTACTATCTTTTGACATATGTCTCAACATAGTGGAAACTGCCCCTTGGCCTTTTTTTCTCTTATATTTTGTAATCTTCTCCGTAATAATTTGGTGTAAAACTGTTTTATGGAGAACCTGAAAAAAAAAAAAATTTGCTTAGAAACTAGACTTTATGCAAATCTTGCAATTCTTAGTTTTAATATAATCCATAACCGTATTGATAGTCCGTTGGCTGTTGTTGGCCCGTATTGGAATGCTGTGGCTTATACGTGCCTGAAAATTTCAGTCGTAGTCGTCGACGCGACTTGTTCAAAATACCATACGGCAGAACAGACGTTCTAGCACAGCATAGCATGACAAGAGGAATGGTGCTGTTGAACGAAATATAGGAAACACTTCATATACATAACTCTTCTTTAGATTTTTTGTATACTAATTATCTTCCTATATTTAATAATTAATCTGTTGTACAATAAAAAAAGAAATAATAAAAAAATCACAAAAAAATTGCTAAAGGTAGGTTTATTAGATTTTAAAATTAAAATAGCGTTTTCAAATAAGACGTTTGGGAAGAAAGAGGACAAACGTCGACGACTTCCGTACTAACTCTCGCTGGGACTAATTTATTTGCGCAGGTGGGGGTTTTCTCCCCAGAGTCACGGACAACGTCTACAGTCATTGCTGAATGGAACAAACGTTATTTTTATATTCCAAGAACTATCCATGTGTGTTCATTATGTACAATTTTTTTAAATGATAATAATTTGACGTAATTTGCGCTTTTTTACGCGTGTAAAATATAAACAACAATTTGAGTCACAATTGATCAAGATATCGATGGTCATATAGGTCATAAACAGTGGTATGTATATTTTTTTAAATCCGGTTATTCCGACTGATAAGACTTATATCATTAATAAGTACAATAATGAATTAAATTAGTCTTATCTCATTATAATTAATAATGAATGGTGTTATTAGGTAGATAGTTTTAATGACAAACTTAGTGGAAAACGATTTTTTTTCCAATGTCACGGGATTGTCTGCTCCGGCCACATGAAATACGCACAATTTTCCTAACTGTTCCATATTTTACCACATTATGTTATTTAGCATATTGTTTCATATTATTTAGCATATTGCTTATCTTAAAAAATAATAGTAAATGGGCGATGGGTCAAAAAGTTTGAGAAAGTCAGATTTCGACAGAGTATTGAAATAATTTCGATAGAAGCACAAGGCAACAAATGTTATATTGTTACTCTAAGCAAAAGACAGAGGACCTGAAGAGGCTTGTCGTCGGTGATAACTTCTCAGGGATATTAAATTTAAGGCTCTCCTTTTTAATCCTCACTTCTAGCGACATCCCTCGAGGAATCAGCGGGACCAAGTTTCGAATTCAAATAAAGACGAGGGGATGAAATTAGATCTTAACCAGTAGTAGGTTAGTTGGATCTCCGACGGTCATGCTCAACCAGAGGCTTGGTCTAACAATTATAACTGTTCTACATTCTCTGAGGTCAGCAGATCTAGACGTTTATTACTAATCGTTTAATCGAACTTTCTAGGTCAAATCGAGCCGTTTACTATGATCTTTTCGTGTAACTGGCCCGCTCATTTCGAACAAACTTCCCTCAGCTTTTACTAATATCCAGAACTTGGCTGAATTCAAAAGGGCTTTAAAAAAAACTTATTTAAAAAATCATACCTTTCATGAATTTTAACTCCTTTTCAATATACCTATTCTAATAAGCCACGTTCCTCAAGTTTACGGTAACTGTTTGGTTTCGATTACCTCCTTACTATACTTTTATGTGCACTCCGAATTTGTATTATTTCTAAACGTAAACTGTCTCCTGTTCTATATTATATTTTAGTTTTAATGATTCTTGTTTAATGGAACCGTTATTGTTTATCATATCCTGTGCCAAAACAGCACTGCAGTTGTTAATATTGTTCTTTTGTCATTGTTTTGTATGGAAAGTAAAGGAAAAAATCATATTTACTTTTTGTTTTGTATACAATTATTATTTGTTTTTAATATTAACTTTGGAAACACCACTTTTATTTTTTATACTTTATGCCAACCCCGGTTTCGCTACGACCGTAGCTTCATCAGGGCAGTATAATAGTAGAGTATATTATACAAACTTTATGTGTGTGTTTACAAACTTATTTTTTTATTTTAAATTAATAATGTCACATCACAAAGTATCCGCTTCACACGAACAAATATTATTATTTGTTTTTCTCTAAACGCACGAGGTGTCCGGGGGTAGGGTGCACTAACTTCTAGAGATAATTCTATATCAGTTAGTAAAAAATTAAATTTACCTTTATTATGTTAATACAATTATTACTAATTTATCTCTAAACTAAACCGACAAGGTGTCCGGGGTTAGAGTTAGCTAATTTCGGGAGATAATTCTATGTCAGTTAGTGAAAAATCATAGTTAGGTACCTTTTGTTTTATAATTATATTAATAATTATTAATTGTTTTTCTCTATACCCATAAGTTATCCCAGGGTAGAGTGCACTATCTTCGGGAGATTATTTCATATCAGTTAGTAAAAAAATCGTATTTACCTTATGCTTTGTTAATACAATTATTATTTATTTTTCTCTATACCTACAAGGTGTCCGGGGGTAGAGTTAACTAACTTTGGGAGATAATAGAGAACTCCAGTCCATTTTTTTTCCTTTTTTAATGAATAATGAATGACCTTCTAACTTAAATAACTGCATAATTTTTTTTAGAGTTAGTTTTAATAGCTAAAATAATTGTCAAAGTTTTAATTTTTCAAGATCCCCCGAAAACCACCGTATGTGTAGTGAATCGTGTGACGTCATCACTCCTGAAAAGTTACTATAAGATCGGGCAATCAGCTGATCAACTGCCGCCATTTTGATATTCGGTGTTCGAAGTATCTATTCTCCCTAGAGTAGCATTACTATTTTTTTGTGCAGTAGTTTTTTATCTTTATTTTTAAACTATATTATTTAGGCCTAAATAATGTTTCAATACACAACAACTAAATCTCTTTAAACGGTATGTAAATATACGAATAAATTAATTCGATTGCTTGTGTCATACCTACATTCCCATACAATGACGTTACGGTGAGCAGTGACGTCACCACTAAACATTTTAATACTACCAACTTGACGGCGTTTTTCTCGGACCCGATTAAAAATTGACTTTTTAATATATTTTTTAAAACTCTGCGTTTAATATTATTTAATAAAACTTATATATTCAGAATCATCGTTTATTGGTCCATATGAAATTTTTTTTTTAAGCCATAATATTTTTCACTGGTGTTCCTTCAGTTAGGAAAAAAGATACACAAGCAACTTTTCCGAAATTCCAACGTTTTAAAGTAGTTTTATGACAAAAAAGTTGAATTGTTTAAAATTCTTTAGTGGAAAAATGTTTTTATAAGTGAAAATAGTGGATTTTCAAAAGGTTACTTTTTCTATCATGTAGATAGTCTTTCGAAATTGGTACGCTTTATTTAAGGACACCTTACATAATGCCAAACGTTCAGTAGCTAATAGTGTTGAAATGCGTAAGGTTACATTATCCTGCTAAAAGGTTTGATATCACTTAATCAGAGAGAAGACAATGCGGCACTTAGATTGAAACGTTGGACACCCCTTATATATCCCTAAAAGTTTATATCAGAATATCCGTAAAAGTTTCCGCGGTGATTCAAGGCTGCGCCGGAATTATGATAGAAGTTATTTACGTCTGTCCGGAGAGGGGTGACGGGAAGAGTGAAGGGTGGAAAGGTGGCTGCCTAATGAAATTATTCATGGGCCCTTTGGCACGGCGCGGCAGGGGCCCTGGGGAAGCTGGGCAGATCTTAAGCTAGCCACTGTACCTCTTGGATACGAAGAATAAATAAATATAAACTAAAACAACTGGAATTTAGTTAAATAACTACGTAAAAATGCAATTATTTTTGGCGAAAAACAAAATTCCACTTTTTTTAAACCAATTAACTTTAGTAAAGTTTATCAAAAAATTAGATCAAATATAAATGCGATTACGATAGCAGGCAAGATGTAAGAGAGCCAGAGCGCGTGCTAAATGGTTCAGAACCAAAATAAACTAAGTCAGTGGTGACATCGGATTACTTTAAAAAAAGGCACTTCAAGTGTGAATTGTATAAGTCAGTGCAATTTATATTGCAGGGTGATTATCATTCAGGGTTCTATGCTTAAAATTTTGAAGAAGAAGAGCATAACCGATTTTGTATCCAATATTTTGGAACATCTAAAGATTCTATGGCATGTTTTTTTGTTATTTTTTATGTAGGAAATGAAAACGAGAAAAAATATTTTTAAAGAAGAATCGATACATTTCAAGGTATACTGAAAATTAATAAATAATATAACAATTAACAAATAAGTACCTATATTTGAAGGGGGGAGGAATCATCTTGAAAGAATAACCTTATTTCTGAAATTTTGAATTCCAGGTATCAAGTGATGTCTTTTGCAGTGGTCGTCAAGGGGTAAAAGCCTCTAACTGCAGCTGCAATCAGTCAAAATTTAGCAGCCTGGGCAGTACTCGCAGTGGGCGAGAAGGCGTCTTCGTTTGCTTGGCTAGCAGTTGTTCAGAAAATTTAGAAGAATCTGAGAGCTTTGTGGGGAGTGGGAGCTTCCAACAGGAATCGCCGTCCCTACATTTCCTTCCAGGTTCTCCGATCAGAATGCTCTGCCTTCTGGATTCAGGTATGAATAATTTCAATTATAAGAAATAATTATCATGAATTTTTTTTAAATTATGATGCAATATACCTAAATTTGACCGCAAACTTTCCTTAACACCTGCAACGGGACATACAGTTAATTGTGTATTTATTATCAAATTTCCTTTAATATAAAGGAATTTAAAGATAAGTTTGGATTTTGTGATAATGCCGAAGATTAATCGAATATAATTTTGAGGTTGTGACTTTTGGAAAATGTTTGATATGTCCAAAGGTTTCAAGTCTAATTAATTTTTGTGGGGTTGTCGATCCACACATAGTCAAAGTTAAGGGAATCGAAAACATTCAAAACTGTCTTCCGGACAACGTCAAATTTTACAAAATGTCATTCAGGAATATGAATCTCTTTCGGGGAATCTATTAGGTAAAATGAAATTAGAACAGCACATAATCGACGGGGGATTGTTTTCCTATCAAATAACCTTATTACCTAATTTCGCCTTATTTCCTTCGGGAAGTACATAAATAACTCGATAGGATGCTAGAATTAGGTGTAATAGAACAAAAAATAGCGCTTGTAATAGCCGATCTTAGTAGTTCCGAAGAAGAATGATAAATATAGGTTATTTGGGTTTTAAAATCTGTTTTATATGTTTTTTGTATCGCTGATATTGTAAATTCTTAAAAATTAAAGCAATGAAGAAAATATAATGGAATGAAAAAATGTACTACATTAAAATAAACAAGAAAAGCATAAAATAAAATACATAGAAAAAAATGTGAACAGAGACCAAGAATCCTCCCTTAAACAGATCTCCGCCAACAGTTGATCCGCTGGCAGTTGATTTTTCTGCCGGTTGATCCCACTAACAGTTTATCCCCTATAGCCGGGGTTGGGAACCTTTTTAACGTCGCGTCGGGGGCATATTTAAATTTTTATAGTGACGAAGAAACCATTGATTTTGAAACATTTGATAACTTTCATTAAAAAAGTGGTATTACATATACAAAGGGCTTTCTTTTCATTTAAATAAAATTATTATTTTGTTTCATTCTGCGTTTTTTTTCTTGCACTTTTTTTATAATACATGATAAACATTAAAATGCAATTATTTTTATGGTAGACACGATGTATTTTTTCCTTTTTTTACCATTTAATTTTTTTAGTTTTTTCTTATCTACACATTAAAAACTCTTGCTGTCTCTGTATCATGCATTAATTCATGTAAAATATGCTCATATAATATTGTAAAAGCTCATATGGGCGTTTAAAATTAATAAATAAATAACTTGTTTATCCAAGAAGAACGTTAGAACTTTAGTTAGCCAGAGGGACTATGTCAACCCCATATTGCGAGTTTGAAAGAAGTACAGAATAAAATTGTAAAGAGGAAGGTTGGTATGTACTCGACTGGTTAATTAAACGTTCCATCTATGGTTGAAATGCACCATATTCATTCAGCTCAAATTCGAAATATGTATTATCGACATGACATTATTATTGTTTGTAAGATTTCCTGCCGTGACAGCAATAACTTTCAGATAATGTGCTTTTATTGGCGGATACCAATGGCTTGTGCTGGCTTATGCTGTCACAGCATTAGCCAGCACAACAACTAAATAATAAATTCCGAAAAAACATCACATTCCACGGATCAAATCTTTTAATACCTTCCGATGATGACAAGATTATATTGCCGTGCCGTGACTTTTATTCCGATTTCGGAGAAGTTTTGATACTTAAAAAGTGTCTTGAGATTACTGTTATTACACTTTCTTAAGTGTACAACACAAAATGTTAATTTCGAAAAAATACAAATGGAACTCAAAAAATATTAATCGATTATTTCGAAAAATTTAAAATAAGCTAAAAAAAATACGGTCACTAACACTAAAACAAATGAAATTCACTTTTGTCTTGCACCGTGAAACTTTAAAGCATATTTATGATGATCGAGTGACGAGCATTTCTGCATACATGTTTGCCGGAAAAATTTCACACATACAGAAATGCACCTTTGACGTTGTGCTTGACCGGACATCTTTATCTATATCTTTTCTTTACTTAGTATAAAATGAAGTCGCTCACGCTGTATGTGCGCTTAGATCTTTTAAACTACGCAACGGATTTTCATGCGGTTTTCACCAATAGGTAGAGTGATTCGTGGGGAAGGTTTTTAGGTATATAATTTGTCAAGGTTTTGTGTAAATTGGTTGAAATACATAATATATCTGGTCAAGCGGCAGCGGGCAACGGGCAGCGTGCTGACAAACGGGAGGTTTGGATTTGATTTAACAGATGGCGTTGGTTATAAAGGTTTCGTTAGCCACAGCAACGTGTGGCCGGGTCTGCTAGTATTATATAATAAGAACGTGTTCGCGTATCATTTGCAAAATGTGAGAATGGATATTAAAAGTAAAACGGTGTGGTTTTCAGGAATTGTAGTAGGTACGGTAGGTATACTATGATTTAATTTTTTAATTGATTAAATTGTTTTTTTTATTACTAAGAACTCTTTGTCAATCGAATGCAAACACAAAATTTGTTGTGTGTTTTGTAACCTAAAAAATCACACTTTTGACTAACATGTTCATGGACAATCAATCACTTAGGAATTAAGTGAAACTTCCTAAGTTTAACTGTATGCCTAATTATTATGCTTTCCAACTCACGAATTATATTCTATATATTAAAGTTCTAATCTAGAGTCCCTACCTTCAACACAAGTAAATATCTAAGGAGAACATAAATGAAACGCGTATCATTTTGAGCAAAGGAATTTCACACTAAAACATTTTCACGGGAAATAATACCTACAGTTCCAGACAGCTCATCGTCGTAACGCCTTGATGGGCATTGATTTGCAATAATGTTGACTTGGTTGTGCGAATTTAGTTTCATGTCTAGTGCCGCCATTACCGGTAACAATTCCGGTTATTGAGAAAATTCGATTTCATTTTTAACAACATGTTTCCGCGAACCAGTGTTCGCCGGTGGAAATATGGCGTTTCGGATCTTTTGAAATTTTGAATGTCAGTGAATTGGAGAAGGTAAAAGAGGAAGTGAAAAGAATGATTTGGAACTACCTAGCTATTTAGACCTGATGACTAAACGTGTGGTAAATTTCCAGAAATGCTGTATATCGTCAATACACATGAATTATTTTTAAAACACTTCGTGTTAGTTCAATTAAAATGATGACCATCTAGTCTCCGAAGAAACAAAAATTGCATTTTAATAATCGCTGTTTCTAATTTAATTTCAAAACCACGAGTTTGGGACGTGCAAAACTTTATCCTTGTTATTTTTGTAATAATTTATGTAAATAACACCAAGTACGTGTTTTCTTTTCGCATATTTCGTAATGGTTAAAGTACCGATTCTGAGCGACGTTGCATTTCTAAATTTTCCCGTTAAATTGTCGATAATAATTTTACCATTGGGTACTTTGACGCAGGGTTAGTGAGGTAAAACCACCGCTAGAAACGCAAAGAATAAAAAGGAGGTGTACCTATCAATAATATCAGATGAATCATCAATCGAACCTATAGCTACTCAATTACCCAGCTACAAACCTCTCTTATGCATATATCGCCCAGGAGAGGGAGAGGTAACATTTATTTATTTATTTATAAAATACATGTTACATATATTAGACAATTAATTAGATTAGATTTATTAAATCACCATACTAGGCGAAACATTGGATCTATTGATTATGTACCTACTACCTTTTATGCCCTTTGCACGGAAAGAAGATCAATGCAGATAACTTTTGGTATTTAGTACTTAACTTTTTTATTAAACCAAATATAACAATAATATTATATTTCCTACATACTAAAATTTTGATTTCATTACGTTGAAACATAACCCTCAAGAAATTGCAAGTAATTTAAGCTTACTTTACATTTCGACGGCGGTGAGGCTCTTGACCCAAAACCCGAAGGTCGCGGGATCGAACCCCGGCGCGGGGTGCGCAAAAAATGTTATTTTATTGATTTAATGTATTATTATTGTATTGTTTTGTGTGTGTAAGATCACCATTCAGAATTGAAACGTTGTTTGAAATAGCTTTTGCCGTATTTGGCGATCAGATCTGAATAACCTGGTACTTCCCATCTTCCTCTTTTCCATCTCCTTCCCCTCCCCACTACCTTCAGCCTCACAACATACCCCGATCGGGGATGCCATTGACTTCAGACGGGAGTAGGATTCTTGTGAGGTATTCACATAAAAAATAGAGTTATATAGAAAGGGAGTTCGTTGAACAATTTAAATCCCTTATAATTAAAAGTATTGTTTTGTGTTCCCCATAAATTTGTTTTCGGAAGCCCAAAATCATCGCAACTTCTCGTTGGGTAGTCATGAACACCACTAATAATACTAACAATACTAATAATAATAATCTGTAGCGTTAATACATCCATTCAAGTTCATGTACTATTTTCAGAATTTAACTGATGAAATCTAGTTCATATACTATATTCAGAATTTAACTGATGAAATCTAGTTCATATACTATATTCAGAATTTAACTGATGAAACCTAGTTCATATACTATATTCAGAATTTAACTGATGAAATCTAGTTCATATACTATATTCAGAATTTAACTGATGAAATCTAGTTCATATACTATATTCAGAATTTAACTGATGAAATCTAGTTCATATACTATATTCAGAATTTAACCGATAAAATTAAATGCGTCTACAGAATTTAGCTGATAAAATCAAAAACAGATACGTTTTATGTGCAATATTAATTGAATGAAATCAAAATCAGATACCTATTTTATGTGCAATATTTGCTGGATGAAATCAAAATCATATGCTAATTATATTATATTTAATTGATAAAATCAAAATATACAGTATTTTGCTAAAGAAATCAGCATTAAATTCTACGTAAAATGTATTCAAGATATGCGTTCACAATCAGATATACATTCAATTAATGATATCAAATACAATATTACGCAGTATTTAACTGATGAAATCAAAAATGTACAGTATATTTAGCTGATGAAGTCAAATTCTATGTAAATCTTACTGATGTAATCGAATTCAGATGCCAGATTCAGCCGATGAAAACAAAATTAGAAGCATTATAGGCAGTGCATATAAACTGATGAAATCAAAATATTTTATTATGTAGTTTGATAAAAAAACATAATTTTTTGGCTGTGTTGTAGCAAGAAACATGAATTTGACAAAGATAATAATTGTCTTGATGTTTATTTTATTTGCGTATTTATTGGCCAATCTTTTGCTTTAAAATCTAATACATGTAGGATTACAAAAGATTTTTTAAATATTTATATTGAGGGATCAGTAGGATTTATAGGTCCAATTAGGAGTTCCATCGAGCCGAACCCTCTGATATGAAAATATCTGGAGTCGGTGAATTATTTTCCCATTTTGTCTCTTTTGACATGTTGTTCTTGTATTATTTTGTATTTATTATACTTATATAGTGTAATCTCATAACGCGGATTGACTAGGATCATTTGTGGAAAAGTGCGTGAAATGGTTAAGTTTTTCCTGTGGGAAAGATTTAACCCGGACATAAAATCTAAAGCGTTTAAAATAATACTAACAATACTGACAACTAATACTAATAGGTACACCTGCTTTTTATTCTTTAACTCTTTAACAAAAAATATTGTGTGCAGTTCACACGCGGTAGAAGTGAAATTTCAGAAAACTAGAGTAGACAAGAGTGGGGAGGCTACGAAGCCATAAAGAGATGGCAGATGGAAATCCACACCGCCCGCTTGCCAGCCTGCTCGTCCACCACACACAGACATTCTCTTTTATATATTATATATTTCAACCAATTTACACAAAACCTTGACAAATTATGTACTTAAACCATCCTCATGTTCACTCTATCTATTGGTGAAAACCGCATTAAAATCCGTTCAGTAGTTTTTGAGTTTTTCGCGAACAGACAGACAGACGAGGCAGAGGACTGAAATGTATAATACGAGTACGTAGAGATTGTTGTCATCAATCAATCTACAGTGAGACCATAGAAATTCAAGTGAAGATATGTCTAAAAATATCACCGTCTCGCTCAATGCTTAAGGGCCATTAACCAGCCAGGAGCCGAGAATTCATATTTCGTCGAAATATGTTCTTACGATTGTACAGGGCGGTTCCAATGAGAAAGATTAATTATTCTCCGAAGCAGCGTTTTTTAAATAATAACTCAATATCGTTTTTATTTAATTCAAAATTTGCTTTAATTTATACCTACATTCAAAATTGCTGAAAGGCGTGATGATAAAACTATTAAAATTATGTACTTTTTGTTATTATTTTTAGATCATAAGTATTTATAATTTTTGAATAATGTCTAAGCAAAATAATAATGCGAAAAAAATCCTAAATATATTAGTTTGTAAGACCGAGAATAAATTTACAATCTGAAGTATTTTCGTCACAAAACACGTGCGCGAATCTTTTTTTAAATGATTTTATTTAAACTAAAATGTTTTTTCTGAAACAAAGCTTAATTTATTGATTTATTTTACTGCATGATTTCATGATTTCAAATGTATGTTGTATAATACAAAATTTTATTTGAAAATTTAAGAAATTTGCAAACGACCTACGGTAAAACCTTATTGTACTAAAAGTAAACATATTTTCTCAAAATTTAGAACATAGCCTTACTAGATAAAAGAACAATCTTTCGAAATCAATTTATAATTTTATGTGGAAAAGAGTCAATTCGTCTAAAATTTGATTTAAAAATGACATATTTCCGGTTTTGTCTGGTTATTTTAGGGTCGCCAACCTGTTTTCCCAGAACATGTGCTGCTTTTTGGGATGTCCTGGGCTGTCCTGGATAGTATTTAAGCATCGTCCTCAGTTTTTAAAAAGTCATGTTAAGGACCTATGTTTTAAAATTCGCGCGCCATACTCTCTCTAATCGTTTTGTCACTGGGCTCACGCCGCGCGTGTGAAGGTCGAGGTTTTTTTCACTTATAAACACACAGTGGTCAAAAGAGAGAAAATGGTTACTTCCAGCAATAGTCGCGCAATAATCAAAATTATCTACAACATGAATATGAACTATGAAACATAGAATAATTATTTGTTAACTCAACCACAAATGTTGATGGACAATTGTGGAGTTGATAAATATAATAAAAATAAAGAATAAAATAATGAAAGAATAAATAATATTTACTTTTCTCACAAAATTATCCGGTTGCCCAAGTAAACGAACAAAGATTAGCTGACCAAAAAAGGGCAATTTTCAAAAATAATTTAATCCCTGTAGTAACATTAAATCAGATAAAAAAGGAAATAGGAGATAGATTGCAATTGGAGAATAATTTAGAACAAATTAATACGAGTAGTAATGTTATATTAGATGCATTGAATGAAAACAGTTTAGATAATATTCTAGTAGAAGAATCCAATGATATTACAGTAGATTCAAATAACTTAGACGCTATTCATAATCTTAGGGAAATCAACATTGCAAATTTAAACTTACTAGATGATAATTTAATAGAATTAGCTAACTTGCTTAATAATAATATAAATAGATATATAGATATAGAGCCCAGAGTTAGACCAAAATTACCAAAATTGCATACGTCAAAAAAATTATCTAAATTAATTTCTAAATTAATTTCTAAATTAAATAATTTAATTTTACCAAAAATAATATTTGAC
Source organism: Limnephilus rhombicus (assembly GCA_929108145.2). Classification (NCBI taxonomy): domain Eukaryota; kingdom Metazoa; phylum Arthropoda; class Insecta; order Trichoptera; family Limnephilidae; genus Limnephilus; species Limnephilus rhombicus. The sequence goes on along the minus strand of OV815277.1, from coordinate 27,521,738 downwards.
GATATTAGTTTTTTAATTATATAGTGTACGCTAGTGCTATCACTATATGTACTAGGTTAGGAGTTAAATTAACATCCTCTGATGATAGATCATATAGTTATAGTAAACCAGAATGGCAGATTAGATTAGAAAATGATGTAGTATTTTTAAGAAGTAGTATAGCTAGAGTAATTGAATATAAAAATGGGAATAGAAGTAGAAATATTTTGAGACATGTAGATGAAATTGGGAGAAAATTTGGTTATAACATTGGTAGTAATAATAATGAAAATATAATCAATGATTTATTAGATTTATTAAAACAAAAATTAGGTGTAAAAGCTAGTAGATTACAAAGATATAATTATACGTATAATAAAAGAAATAATAATAGATTATTTCAGAAAAATGAGAAAATATTTTATTCCAAACTTGATGATAAACAAAATATTATTTCGAGTAATAATATCCCGTTGCCATCTGAATCAGATATGCGCGATTTTTGGACAAACATTTGGAGTAAAGATATAAAACATAATGAGGCAGGTTCATGGATAGAAAATGAAGAACTCATTTGTTCAGACATTGAACAAATGAGTTTTTCTGATATATCGGTTGAATTGTTAGCCAAAATTATAAAAAAAACTCATAATTGGAAAGCCACGGGTTGCATTGAATACATAATTTTTGGTACAAACGTCTAACTACTTTACATCCTCTTTTTGCAAAAAATCTTTCAAAACTTGTCAAACAACCTCAAAATTTTCCTAATTTTCTAACTAAGGGCATTACTTATATGTTACCTAAAAGCGAAAATATTAATAATCCCTCTCAATATAGACCCATTACATGTCTACCGACAATAAACAAAATTTTAACCTCTTGCTTGACAGATTTAATATATACTCATTTGGATGAAAAAAATATTTTATCTGAACAACAAAAAGGTTGTCGCAGAAAACATATGGGATGTAAAGAACAATTAGTTATATTTAATTAAATGAAGACAATATAAGCGAAACTCAATCGAAAATCTGAAAACAGAAAAATAAGAAAAAGATATTGACACATCTGTCCCAGATGTGTCAATATCTTTTTCTGATTTTTCTGTTTTCAGATTTTCGATTGAGTTTCGCTTATATTGTCTTCATTTAATTAAATATTACAATTTGAGGTTTTACTCATAAAGTTAAAATAAAAATAAAAAAAAAAAAAAAAAAAAAAAAAAAAAAAAAAAAAAAAAATAAAAAAAAACAATTAGTTATTGTTTCTGTAATTTTAAACAAATTCAAAATCAAAAGCGTAATTTACATACTTGTTATATAGATTATCAAAAAGCTTTTGATAGTGTCCCGCCCTCGTGGCTAATCAAAATATTAAAAATATATAAAGTTAACCCAATTATAATAAGCTTTTTGAAAAATATTATGTCCTTTTGGAATACAGATTTACTAGTAAATTTAAAAGGTAAAAAAATAGTAGTACCGGGCATTTCAATAAAAAGAGGGATTTTTCAAGGAGACTCATTGAGTCCTCTTTGGTTTTGCTTAGCATTGAATCCTATGTCTAAAATGTTAATTAAAAGCAAGTTTGGAATAAAAATTAAGGGTAATACAAGAGAGAGTAGTATAGTTTCACATCTATTATATATGGATGATATAAAATTATTTTCAAATTCTGAATCAAATTTAGAGAAAATGATTAAGGTAGTTAAAACTTTTTCAGATGATATTAAAATGACTTTTGGTTTAGATAAATGTAAAACGATCCATATAGAGAAAGGCAAAATTGTAGATGGAGACGAGGGTATATTTAGAAATTTCAAAATTAAAAGTATGAAAGGGGATGAGGTTTATAAATATTTAGGATACCCGCAATCGAATAGATTAGATCACACTAGTATTAAAAATGATATTAGGATTAAATTTCAAACTAGGATCAGAAAAATTTTAAAATGCAATCTATCTGCTAAAAATTTAGTAAAAGCAATGGGCAATGGGCAATGAGCAATGGTAAAAGCAAAGCACTTGGGCAATACCTTTATTAACGTACTCATTTGGCATAATTAAATGGTCCAATCCAGATTTAGATAGTTTAGAACGATTAATTAGAACTACGTTAACAAAGTTTAATTGCCATCATCCAAATTCAGCTATAGAACGAATTAATTTACCTAGAAATTTAGGAGGCAGAGGTGTAGTCAAAATAACATCTTTGAAACACAATCAGGTAGAAATGCTTAGAATTTTTTTCCATAGGAAAGCTAATAGTTCAGAAATGCACAAAATAATTTTCAATGCAGATAGAAACATTACACCTTTAAATTTATATGACGAGAATGCCAACATTCTTATAAATACTAACCAGGAATTATTAGATTCGTGGTCAAATAAAATTATTCATGCAAAACACTTCAATTATCTCAACCAAACGTATGTTGACAAACTTTCGTTAAACAAATGGTTGAGTATTGGAGAGTTGAGCGCAGAAGTAGAAGGATTTATGTTTGCCATTCAAGATAGAGTCATTAATACTAAAAATTATAGGAAGCATATAATCAAAGATATAAATCAAATTGATGATTTATCTAGAAAATGTTTGGCTTTTCCGGAAACTATAGAACATATTATATCGGGATGTTCTATATTAGCGCCGTCCGAGTATACATTTAGGCACAATCAGGTTTTAAAAATAATCCACCAAAGTTTGGTAATTAAACATAACTTGATTGACTGCCGTAATATAGTACCATATTATGAATATGAACCAAATTCATTTTTAGAAAATGAATTTTATAAAATATATTATGATAAAACTATACTAACAGACAGAACAATTAGTCATAATAGACCTGATATAGTTTTACATGACAAAATTAAAAAAATAACTTATATCATTGATGTAGCTATTCCAAATTCCTGTAATATTCAAAAAACTGTTTCTGAAAAAATTAGAAAATACACAGATTTAGGAAATGAGAATAAAAGAATTTGGCATTCTCGGACTATAAAAATATTACCATTTGTTATTTCGGCTACTGGCATTATACCTAGGTCTCTGATTCAAAATTTAGGCGTATTAGATTTGTCAAAGAATTTATATATATAAATGTAAAAATCGGTAATTTTAAATACATGTAGGATTACAAAAGATTTTTTAAATATTTATATTGAGGGATCAGTAGGATTTATAGGTTCAATTACGAATTCCACAGAGCCGAACACTCTGATATGAAAATATCTGGAGTCGGTGAATTATTTTCCCATCTGGTCTCTGGTAGGTTGACATGTTGTTCTTGTATTGTTTTGTAATTATAATACTTATATAGTGCAATTGCATAACGTGGATTGACCAGATGATCATTTGGGAAGTGTGTGAAAGGGTTTAGTTTTTCCTGTGGGGAAAATTAAGCCCGGACATTTAAATCTGGTGCGTAAAATAAATAATAAAAAACCAAAATAAAACCTTAGAATTTGTCCTATTACATCACTTACTTCGACTTGATTATTTTATGATTAAAGACATCATTAGTTGTTTTATTCACCCTGTTTTCAGTGCAATATAACTATGACAATTAGTTACTGCTCTTATTATGTATATAGTCCTGGATTTAAAACGAAATGTCCTGGTATTTCTACCTTCAAATCCTGGATTTCAAGGTTTCATCTCCAAACCATCGTTTGCCATCGCAAACCCTAGGTTATTTCCTCTTATGATGTTTTTACTTCGAACGGATCCCATAAATAGCAAAATAAAGAACAACATAACACAATATTTTATTTTCTTATCATCTTGCCATGTTTCTAACGGTGCCCAATATTTTATTGTAAAGTTTTAAGAACTAAAATTTGACCGCTATTTCCGGGCCGTATTTTGCAATCTTTTAACATTTAACTGCGGCCATTTGCATAAATCTTAAAAATATCGCAAGAAGGTAGGTACTAATGATAAACTGCTCGGTTGTTTTATTTTATCGCCGTGGTAATTAATTCCCGCGACATATTTTATCGCCAGAAATATAAGTCACGAGTCAACTTAATAAGAAATAAAGCAACCTACTAAAATCGTGAAAAACTTTATCACCCATTTAAAGGGGGTAGTAAAAACATTTTCATCATTATTATGGAGTTTTACAAGCATTTCCCTTTAGGGCTGAAATGTCAAAGGACCCAAGTGCTGAAACGTTAGATGCTACCTAATAGTTTATTTTCCGAGATGTCGATGGCTAAGGCTCTTGCGAAATATTCCTTATAATATGTCCTACGAAATATGCCTTATATGAACTGTAAGGATACAGCGAGAAACAGGTAGGCATTGAGGCATTACCTAGATGCGGCTAAGACTCTTCAGAGGGGTGTTTCCTAAAATTTTTTGAAGAGGAAGTTGGGGGAGTACCTGGCTATTCAGATCTGGTCACCAAACATGGCTAAAGCCATTTCAAGCAACGTTTCAATTCTGAATGGTGGTTTTGCACCAGAGTGATACTGAGAATATCTTCCACTCTGGAACTTGCCTCAAATATACTATACATTATTTTTAATGAATTACTTGTGAAAGTACATTAATTAATCAAATCAAAATTGGATTTGAACCTGCGGCCTTCGGATTGGTAGTTGATAGCCTTACTCCTCGACCATGGAGGCCCTCAAATTTAACGATAAAATTTAAAAAAAAAAACTTAAAATTAACGACTTTTTTGCAGTCATACGAGAGAACTGGAATCGCAATTAACGAAAAAGTCGTTAATGTTAAGGATAACCACCATTCCTAATCCTTAAGAACAACCGGAAACAGCCCTAGTCAACGAATGTTAACAAAACATGAATTATTTAATATTTATTGTGGATATAAATCATGGATAACTGTTTCATGACTTTAATGCCTCTAACACTTGACAATAGACTTGTTTCAGAGATAGGTCAGACGGCCGGAATCATAGTTAACTTAAATGTCATTAATTTTGAGGTTAATAGAAATTCTGCTGTCATCCGAGAGAACGTAAAAGGCGGGCTAATTTCTTAACCTTAAGTTGAACCACAATCTCCCCCAGGGGTTGTATCACCAACTATATGTTCTTCATTATTAATTTCCTCATTGCTGAGGATCGTGACCCACACTCCAATTTCCTTGGTGTATAAGGCTATGCAACTCCTCGTCGTCCTACGCTGCATGGAGAGCCAAGTACACCGACGCTACCTTCCGAACACCTGTGATATTTGATCACTCTGGCGAATCAGCGATCAATGATATCATGAAGCCAAGAATATCAATAAACACGTTTCTGTATAAAAGTGCCCCTGTTCTCTCGAGAAAGGCTACCCGTTGGATGCTAAACTGCTAAACACCAAATATGTTCACATAGGTTCGGTTGAATCAATGACTAAACAAAATACCTAAGAGAAAGACTTTGCATATCGATGGTGTACATACCAAACATTCTGTCCATACGGTTATAAGAAAATGGCGTTAGTTTCCATGGTTATTATGCAGTTTATGACAAGTTATAAATATTGGTTCCATCTTGGCGCCACTTTCGAATAACCGTTTGGACAGAATGTTGACAGACACGTTCTTTCTTAGGATATTTTATTTTTGTTTTTTACATTAGCTCCACACAGCAGGCCCTGAGGAAAATAATTCCCCTTAGGGAGGAAGTTCTGGGAAGGAAAAGGGTAAGTAGGTATAGGGGATAAGTAGGAATCTGGGGGTCAGTGTATCCAGGAGTAACGGACGTATGAATCCATCAATGTTCCGAGAGAGTATGGCTGGAGAAGTAAAGGGGACTCCCTCAGATCCGGCCTGCCATGCAGTTGATGGGCAGATGCATCCGCCGCCAAGATCCGGACACACCTTACCCCATGAACCCATTTAGTCATTAGGTTGAATTTAAATAATAATAATAATGGTCTTGGCCAAACATGAATTGTTTAATATTTATTGTGGACAGAAATCATGGATACTGTTCAACTGATAACTTATAATCAGGATGTGGGGAGGTGAGTGCAATCGCACACATCCCAAATGGAGAAAGTGGACATCAATTTAAGTGGACAACAATTAATTCTTACCATAACGAAATTTGATGGGTTGGGTAAGTGAATGTAGGATGCAAACAAGGAAAAACCAATAATTTACCAAGAGAACTGAAGGAATACGGATACACAGAACATCCACCACAATTAACTTTTATAGCTGTTTATGTTTTTAATTATTTATAACGCACGACAATTATACAACACGTGATAACTCGAGAAATCTCAATGAAAAGACGAATAAACCAGCGCCAGTATCCAAAACAATATTTTTCTCTCTTATGCACGAAAACAATAGAAATCGATTTATCACTTTTCCTGTTCTTTTTTCAAATAATTTCAACGAAGTGATGGTCTGGAAGGTAGGTACTGTGGACAAGACAAGACAGTAGGAACCATACATATATTCTTATTTCGAAATCAAACACCGCCTTTTAATAAATTCATTGTCTGTCAGATTCGGGATCATATTATGTAGATAGGTACCAACACTACATAATCTAACCTAAAAATTTATATTTTTCATTATTTCATAAAGTAAGTAAGCGTTTCAAGGAAATTTTAAAATTATTTTCAAGGTATGTATGGAGCACGTTTAACCACAGGAGACCATATTTGTCCCAACGCACATAGGTCTCATATAAAACGCTGTACTTACTATCATAGTTAGAAATATGTTCTAATCGGTGTTAGAAAGAAAAAATACCACGCTTTATATTCCAATCTAAAAAATAGCCACCAAAAAAGTAAAATGTACACTTTTATGTACACAAACTTCGAATCGCAAATTGAAAAAACAAAATTTAAACTTCGGGAATTTTTTATAAATTATTTTTACATAGAGAGAAAAAAAATGAGGTTACAGTATGTGTTTTTTGTACATTTATCTAATAAAATATGTATGTGTTTTTTTTATTATCAGTAACTTTAGTTAGAAAAAACCGAAGGTGAGCCATTTTGAAAACTTTTTGTGTTTGTGTGCAAAATTTTTATAATAAAAAAATATGTTTATTTCGAATTCTATAATTTGAAAGCGTATTTCATTACCTTTCTAAAACAGTTTTTGGTTTTTGAATGTGCTCAGAAATATTCCAAATTTTATTGTAAAGCGAAAATATTTTGACCATCTGAAAAAAATGACAAATTTTTGTAGGGTTAAAGCGACATTTCCCAGAAATTACTCTCTAAAAATTTGCAAGAAGTGTTAAAATTTCGTACTCTTTTTATGTGAAATCTCAGGAGATTAAAGATGAAAATAAAAATAAGAATCTATTTCTTTCGTCTCCCGTAATTGTTCTTTATCTTTACTAAATGAGGGAAATTTTCTAGGGAAAAGTTGTCCTCAGGGTATTACAAGGAAATGATCCTGGGGCAGTTTTGTCGTAGCAATAAGTCACGATGATAATTATTATTATATCATCAACCATTATTATTATATCAATTATTATTATATCATATCATTTACAAGTTTGTTCATTTTAAAAAAAATGATTGTCTTAGGACCATTTATGGATGTTATTGTCCTCTTAACTTTATGGCCTGTGTCGTAAAACTGAAAACGATTATGGGAATCTTTTTCAGACCCCTTGTGGAAACTATACGAGTATAATACGTACGTCGTGACCCATATGAAAAAGCTTTGACCTACGTGCTCACTATTTTCATATTTACGATTTCATACCGTTGTTTTTAGAGAAGAAATAGTAATCTGGGTCGCTACTAATTCGTTAAAAAATGGTAGCACTTTGAACGTATGTTTGACGGCCTCCGTGGTCGAGGGGTAAAGCTCTCGACTAGCAATCTGGGGGTCGCGGGTTTAAATCCCGGCGAGCGCAAGTTAATTTTATATGGTTGATTTGTGTCATTTCACAATTTATAATTTAAAATTAGTATAAGACTATTTGCAGCATGTTCCAAAATGGAAGATACTCGTGTATCATCCTGGGGTAAAACCACAATTCAGAATTAAAAAGTTGCTTGAAATGACTTAAGCCTTGTTTGGTGACTAGATCTGAAAACCCAGAGGATCTGTTGGGTATTCACATAAAAAATCCATTTTCCTTTGCCGTTTCTAACCATCATTCCAAATCATCATAAATTCATGCAAAATTTACAATTCTCAAAAATAATATGCGTTCATGACAGAAACAAACACATATTATAGTATGCAATAAAAAACACATAAATTTGTTTAAGACAACTTTTATTTTAAAACACTCTACCCACCCTACCCACACTTACCCCCACCCCTTTGCTCACCTCCCACTCAAACACCTAACATTCTGTATCATAGTTTAGTTATAATATTCTCCTGACGAAGGAAGGGTGCTTCTGAAACCGGTAGAGTGTTTTAAAATAAAAGTGGTCTTAAACAAATTTATGTGTTTTTTATTGTAAATTATGGCGAGCCACAAAGTTAGTGCTTTTTACCAATACATATTATAGTAATTCATCAATATTTCAAATATAAAACAAAATATAATTACGTAAAACTATGACAGACGACAGATGTCAAATAATCCGCCATTTTAAACTGTGCGATAATCGGTACCAATATAGAACACCTTTTTTCAATACCGAATCCATACAAAAAGATAACCCATGTGGAAAATGAACAAAAATGCGCTTAGAGAGCGTAGAATCCATCAGACGTACAAGGATTACCGTTTCGGCAGAGTCAAAAGTTTTTGGTCTTTGGACGCTATATCGCAGGTGACTACCAAATCCAAGAGGAAAGCATACATATATACCTGTATATATATATTATTATTATTATTTTGGCTCTTCCTAGGAGCATTTCTAACATTTTATACCTTTTTATTTGAAACTTTTTTTGCTTTTTATTATTTTTAAGATATTATAACACAATTGTTGGTAAAATGTTATTTATTTAAAGTAAGTTTACAGATCACATATAGTAAAAATAGTCACAATGTATCAATTCACAATAATAATAATTAACTGAGCAAGGGATCGGATGGAACCTTGTTGTTTAGTCTTTGGGAACAACAAAACTGACTGTGGTTCTGCTTAGAGGGTCGTACCATAGGACGAAGCGCAACTAAGGCAGCAGTCGGGGTCTGGTTGGTGCTTTACTTATGGTAGTAGAATACTCCTTAGAGGGTCGTGCCAAAGGACGAAGCGCAACTAAGAGAGCGTACTAGTCAAGAGCGAGCTACAGACGAACTGGTTTAATTTAGGGCTCGCAGCTCTTTATATAGGCCATTCCTTGTTGCGGGGCGTGGTTTATGTAGCGACTCGAGAGTAGGAAATGCGCAGAAGGCGTCTGCGCAGCCTGGTTCGCCTAGTTTTGGGTGAGCAGGATGGCGCTGTACGGGGGAAAGAGATGGTGTAGTGGCAAGCGTAAAAACGGCGCGCTACAATATCTTATAGTTTATACATTTTACTTATTAACATTTTATTTCTTACCTTTTTACATTTTTCATTATAATTTATACTTTGTACTTTTACATTATAATTTATAATTTCACTTATACTCTGTAACATATCTATTTTGCCAGTAGGTACCGCCGACTTTTTCTTAATTTAATTCGATTTTAAATTTTATCTTGGTGTGGTTGGTCAAACTGTCAACCGGAGACAGGAGAAAAAACGGAAATGGTCGGAATAGGCGGGTATAACTCCAAACCACAATGTGAACCGAATCTTTGGTGATATCATAAGTCCCCTTCGATTTGTTTATGGTCCCCAGCTACTACCTCCACCAATTTCTCTGCTTTATTTTCGTTTGACTATGGATTTTCGGAATTCGCGGTCGAATGAAAAATGGAAGAACAGGACCCGTAATTGGAACAAAATTACAGGTGGGAAACTTCCTTTGGTTGATATTTCAGTGTTCCTAAAGTATGTTATTTAAATTGTATTTTAATCTGTGTTGGACATGTTTCCGTTTTCAGAACATATTTATCCATCCGGAATCTAATAATTGACGCAGTCCAACATCACGATTACATCTTAAAAAGGTTAAAATGTTTTCTATATTGCATCGACCTATCTCATTAATTTAATCTTTCCCAATTTCCTCTCTCGATTTTGACAATAGTGCTTATGTTTTTTTTTATGTATGTACAATAGATTTTAACAACTAGCATTTCATTTGCTTTTTTCATAAGTTTCTTATAGGAGTTAGGTTTGCTAAAATACCTATTATTCAAGTATGATTTTAGATTTTCACGGCAAAAAGTATTAAAGAGATTTTTTTGGGGTATTGTGCCGTTTTACACATCAACCCTGATGATAGGAACAACACATTATCACTACGCTTGCACTTTCTGTTCTTATTTTTAACATTTTTTTTATATTTTTATCAGTAGGTTTTAATAAATTTATTCCTATTTTTTAGTGGAATCTGAACCGACAAAACTTTACTTGTTTACAATATAACATTTTATATCCACATCCCAATACATTCGCTTCTGTTTCTGGAGATGGTTAGGTGAGGTTAAGGGAAATGCGATCAGTCATTGTGCATGATGCAGAGGTAATTATTATTTTTATTACTTACTTTCATTTTACGAAAATTTAATAACGTCAGACAAATTTAATGCATTCGAGTAGGTTTCTTTATATAAGTAAGTAGGTATCCTAGAACTACATGAACACAAATAAAATAAAAATTCCATTTTTTAACTATTTTCCATAAGTGAACCAATATAGTTTTTATAAAATATAACTTCTTAAGTAATATTTTTTGTTTATGTTTTGAAGAGTTTCAATTTTCAATGTACATTTTTGTTACATTAATTTTAATGATTTTTTATGAAAATATGATGAACTGAAGTAAACTAAACTCCAAATTAACAAATATTATACATTTTTGAGCCCCGAATGAAACATCAAACATCTTATGCAAACTATGTAATGTCTCCATGGACCTTGGTTATATGTTGGCAAAATAGTAAATTTATTTTAGACCTGACGAAAGATATAATAGGTACGTTAAGTGATTTATCTTTAAAACAATGTCTTCATGTGGCAATTTGCTACAGAAATATAACCTGCTTACATTGTATCCTTGTTTAAAATATGAACATGTAATTCTGAGTTTTTCATTTTTCTCTTATAAAATAAAAATTTTTAAAATTCAGTAGTTTTTTAGGAACGCACAATCATATTTTAATTGCATGTATTTCCTGTTTGTATTTCATGTTTTTAATAAAATTCTTATCATTTAATTACGAGTTTTATTTTTAAAATAATATTTAAGGCTAATAATTTGGGTGGTACTAGGTAGGCCCCGAAAGAAAATTATACTGTCTATGGTCGCGCCTTTTTTGTTGTTGCTTACTCTATCTTCGTCTATAGTGTGTGACGTCACAAATCCCCGTCATCATCATCAGTCGAAAAATTATTGCATTTTGATGGTGAAATGGTGACCAAATTTTTTTCGAACAAAAGCCCGAAGTTATCGATCTAGTGGGTGGCTTGGTATATTTATGGTTAGACTCTTACAATCATGGCAGCGGGTGTCAGTTTGCGTTTTTGACTGGGAGGTCAATTTTTTGGGCCTTTATATTTTTTTTTATTTTGGATCACGAGTTAGTGATACCGTGTAATGGCGAAAGAGCTAGTGATGTCGCGTTGTGCTATCGGCAGATGCCTGGAGATTTTCTTGGTGCGTTCTGCGAACGGCGCGTGGTTGTTGGCTGATGGAGTCGTGAAATTTTAACAATCTGCTGACCGATAATAGTCACGCTGCCTGAGAGGTGGCTTTATCGTGTTTTGGACACGCCAGGCTGATGGAGCCGTTAAATTTTTACAATCTGCTGACCGATAATAGTCACGCTGCCTGAGAGGTGGCTTTATCGTGTTCTGGGCACGCTAGGCTGATGGAGCCTCTTTCCTGTTGATGAAGGAAGACCGTTTGGACACGCGGATGTCCTGTCGAGATTCCTGCTTTTTGGCCCCCTGGTTCGGAGCCCCGAAACCTCGCCTCTGGTGGCCATTCTACCCGCGACGACACTCCTTAACGGCGTACCTTTAATTAACGGTCTAAACAATCTCTCTCTATTTGAATAATGCAGGTATTTATATTTTATACAACTATTTGTTTGCCAATTTCAAGTAATAAATTAAGTAGTTCTTATATCTCTAGCTACTCTTTCACTTAAGGCTCTGCAACCGGGCCCGAAAAGAAGAAGATGGAGCGTTACGAAATTACGAATGTTAGAGGAGAGCGCTAACATTTACAGAGACAAAATCGATGCGAAAATTGCGAAAATGTTTAATAAAACACGACTCGTTTAAAATAGAGCAAAAATCTCGCGGGCATTATCTTAAACATCATTTAAAGAAACACTGTAAATTTTTTCATACATATAACTTGTAAAATAACTGAAACAAACGTGTTAATAATAATTTTTGCGGCATACTTTGCGATTTTTTTCTATCGAGGGAATTTTATATAATTTGCATTTCGGCGCGGGCAAAGTCTAGATATTATCTTCAAGAATAACATATATTTTTTTAAGAGCTTTAAATCTTACCGTGTTTAAGGGAAATATGTAATAATTCGGTACAAATCCGGGTTGCGGGCCCTTAAACATTCGATTTGGTCCCCAGCCTTTTCCCCACTATCTTGAGATGGTATTCGATTGCTCCGATTTTTGGTTTCTGACAAGAAGATATGTTACAACTCGTACTTTATACTTATACTTCTTACTTTTCACTTACTATTTATACATACTCCTTTTACTTTTAAGTTTATATTTATTTTGTTACATTATTTATGTTGTTGTACATGTATAAGTTAATTTTATTATTTAAATAAATGAAGACAATATAAGCGAAATTCAATAATAAAAAAAATAATTTTATTATGTTCATGGCACATGTTGTGCCGTGTGCGTTGACGGCGTTGAAATAAATATATAAATGAATATTGTCGATTTGTACGAGTCAGCGGTAATGCAGTTATTGTCTATGGTTGTTTAGATATTATACAGGATGAACAGGTTTTGTGCAGTATACCCAGATTCCGAGTTGCTCACAACTCTGCCTTCGATGGAGTCTCGTACCTGAGCAGGTCCTTGCAAATGAACCAATTAAGTATTTTAATCGCAAAGAACTATATGTGGTGAAATTACTTTTAAAATTGATTTCCATGTTTATCCTTTGTAATTTTTAATTTATAGCGAAAACTTTGCCTGGTTTTATTAGTTAAATACGAAATAGTTTATTCCGCCACTATTTCAAGTATGTTTCTACCCGCAACCTAATGAAAATTAGTCCAAATTAAATCTACAAATTCAGAAGAGAGTAATGTGGAAATACAGTTAACGATGATTGATGGGGGAATTATGCAAGTCGTATTTGACTATAAAAGGTTCAATGTTATTAGAGACAATAATAGTGGTAATAAATTTCCTGCAAACATCGCTAAGTATCTCTTGACCAAGCCTTTGGACATAAAAATCTGCCAATCATGATATCCTTCAATGCACATATTCTACTAAAAAGAAACATTAAATAAATAAAATAATAAAAATAAACATAAAAATCATAATAAAACATTGTTCGAAACTGTCAAATTAGTATAAGCATTCCCTGAAGAAGTTTTTCATTTTTCTGTAATGGATAGAGTAATAAAAACAAAGTAATAGCTACATTAAAAAAAAAATAAAAATAAAAAATTATCATAAAAAACATTTTTTTTTTAAAACATTAAATAGATATTTCATCTTCGAAAACGTATACGTTTAAAAATACGAAATAATCAAAAGATTTTAATAATGGAAGTATGGACTAATCTAAAATGACTCAAACCGCACTCATTGTTTTATAACTTTTGATTGGTTTGAATAAGAGGCACTGTGAACATCTGTTAGTTTATTTTTATTCGTGTTTATGTTGGTTTGGATCATGGAACAAATTATGTTGTTTTAGTGAAATTATATTTAGATCAAAGAAAATACGTTCAACTATAAAAATGAAATTCTTGTTAATTTCCACACAAAACAACCGTTTATAAGGTAGGTTCTATTTGAAACATAATATCAATAAAGCAGTAAAGTGTAAAAAAAAATGTTGACAGGTAAATGAATATTGTTGGAACTTAAGTACCTGGAAAAATCATAAGCCAAAAATTTACCTAAAAATATGCACAGTTCTGGATCTAGCCGGAAAAACTGTGCAAATTTCTTTACGATTTATATAAATTAGCATATATAGCAACCTTCCTTTCCCCAACAAGTCAGTGGACATTTTAAATTTATCACTAAATAAATACAAAATTTTGTTACTAAGGTAGTTCAGTTATGTACAATAAATACAGTATTTTTTGTGTTTTTTGCCGGCAACCCGGGAGTTTATTGTTTCAAGTTATCGTATACAAACAAGTAAGCAACCTGCCTCACTAGACTTGGTCTGTTCTGAGACGTGTACTAATATATATGGGGATACTAATAGATACGTGTACTAGTATATTTTTACTATTGAAATAAATGCATGTTCGCATAATAATAATAATGTTTTATTCCAGGATGTGGGGAGGATAGAATACATAAATGATAGTAAAGTGATAATTATATACTAAACAATTGAATTTATATTTACAGATATTACATTAGAAAATAATTTATTTTTCGGGTTTCTGATTTATTATTTTCTAACAATTTTGATCTAAATTCATCTCATCTCGTTCCAACCACACATTATAAGAGCTTAATAAAAGATTTGAATATTTTACGAGGAAGTTATTACCAAAAACGTATCATCCATCTTAATTTTGGATTCCCTCATAATAGGCTATTTCCTTCATCCCTCTTTCGGATATAATTTGGGTTATTTATCATCAATTTTATTTTTATAGCTCGATACGATAATACAAGATAATGTACGATCGAAAGTTGGCAGGGTCAAATGAGCAAGGATTAAGGCTCCATGCTTCTTATTTTTAGAAAGGATTCATTTTAAGATCAATCTATCAGCTTATGGGCAAGATTATATCTTTTTTCACGACGTAGATGCCATAGCGCCTTATTGTTATTTATAGCTAACCATAAACCATTTCACGATATCTACATTGCTTCATTCACATTCATGCATATTATTGTGCGGTGTCTAATGACTCTGTAAACGATCCGTCAAGTTTATCAAATTCACCATGATAAACATTCTAGAGCGTCCCCGACGTTTTCTTTCATTCACTTTTTTTTACAAAGGAGGCTCTGAGGAAAAAAAATCCCTCAGCGCCTGTCATCCTTGAGGATGCTGTGTGGAGGGTCTCTTTGTGAAACAATAAATAAATAAAAATACCCTCATAACAGCATCACCACAAATAACAAAGGCCCTGAGGGGAATTATTTTCTTCAATGCCTCCTGTGTGGAGCTAATGAAAAAAAAAATCGCCGCGAGGCCTTGCTACATACACCCCCTAATTCCGGGCACCTCTGCTAAGTCACCAAACACTCACTTGGAACTACCTATGGCAGAGGTGTTGGTTATCCAATAAAGAGTTCCCGGGGCGGTGGTATCCATACCTATTTGGATATAGTCGGAAGTATGTACGTCTACGGCTAAGGCGAGACACGATAGTTTTTATAGTTAACTAGCTTTTTCCCGCGGCTTCGCTCGCATGGTATTAGGGGTTTCCCACTCCGTCACCTCCACCTTCCCTCTCCCCACTCCACTCACCCCCCCCCCCTTCCCCCTTCCCGCGAATCCCCCTCCCGAGTTCCTCTCCCCCCTCCCAGGTCCCCCTCTCCTCTCCCTGGTTCCCCTTCCCCTCCCTGGTTCCCCTCCCCCATCTCTCCCTCCCTTCCGCTTTCCATAGCAATAGCCGCTTCCTCGCGTGCCACCAATAGCAATTTTTTTATACAAATTTCATAATGCCAGAGCTCACCGGAAGTTCTATAAAAACCTTGTCCTGACAATAACGAACACACCGGCCTCTGTGTTTCCTCCTTCCTACAATATAGGTATCTTCAAGACCAATGTTCATTCCTTCCTCTCTTCAAAAAGACCCTCCACACAGCATCCCAGATGACATAGGCCCTGGGAGAAATTATTTTCCTCAAGGCCTCCTGTGTGGAATTAATGTAAAAAAAAACACCAAAAAAAGAATTATCCAATTTGGTGCAGTCGTTCGAAAGTTATGCGCTTAGCAACGCATTCAGCGATTCATTTTTATATTATAGACTAGCTGGTCCCGGCATGCGTTGCTATTCCATTTAATAAAGAAATTGTTTCTCCCTGGTTTATATGCAATACATGCTTATTATAGTAGAGAAAAGCTGAGAAATTCAAATATTCAATTGGGAAAATGTCAAAAGATGTCAAAGATGTCAAAAGATGTCAAAGATGTCAAAAGATGTCAAAGATGTCAAAAAATGTCAAATGTCGAAACAAATTGGGAAAATGTCAAAAGGGAGTTAACAATGAATGACTGGACCGCCCTCCTGGAAAAAGATGATACTGATACTGCTTGGAGTTATTTTGTAGAAATTATACAGCACAGTATTCTATCTAACACCAAAACCACAGATAAAAAGGTATCTCATAAAAATATTCACATTAAACCATGGATCAGTCAGAATATTATAAACTCGATCAGAAAAAGAGATGAACTGCACAGAAAAGTAAAAATCAACCCTTATGATGTCCATACACTTCGATTCTACAAAAGATATCGTAATACATGTAAAAATGTAATTCGTTATGCTAAAGAAACATACTATAAAAACAAAATTGATGAATGCAATAATGATTCCCGTAAACTCTGGCAGATCATAAATGAAATTACAAATACTAAAGCCTCGCATAAAGACAAAAACATTAAAGAATTAAACATTGATGAGATTCCCACATCTTTTACGAAACACCCGGACAAACTTCTTGACTTTATAAACAACTACTTTTGCAATATAGGCTCTAACCTTGCAAATAAAATTAAAAAAAATTCTACTACTGTCGAAAAAACAATGAGGAATGAAGCTGTAAATCATGAAAACAGCCTCAATATAGTCAAGATAACAAGTGATGAAATAAGAAATATTATAACCTCCTTAAACACAAATACCTCATCGGGAAATGAACTGATATCAAGCAAATCAATTAAATACCTACAAAATGAGTTAATTCAACCTCTGACATACCTTGTAAATCTATCATTATCTAAAGGTGTTTTTCCCGCTTGTCTTAAAATTGCTACGATCATACCATTATATAAAAATGGTCCCAAAAATGATATTTCAAATTATCGACCAATTAGTATTTTAACTCCTCTGTCGAAAATATTGGAAAAAGTAATAAAAAAACAAGTTCTTACATTTTTGGATACCAATAAAATATTATCACCTACGCAGTATGGTTTTAGAAAAAACCTGGGTACTGGTGACGCTATAGCTAATGTAACTAATACAATTATTAGAAAACTGGATGAAGGCAAAAAATGCTTAGCTGTTTTCATTGATCTTCAAAAAGCTTTCGATACAATTGATCATGAAATACTGTACTTAAAACTAAAAAAAAATGGAATAACCGAAACAACTCTAAACCTACTTAGAAGTTATTTAACTGGAAGAGAACAAATTGTACAAATTGGTAAAAGAAAGAGCAAATCTCTCCCAATTAAATTCGGGGTCCCCCAGGGAAGCGTATTAGGACCTATACTATTTCTGATATATATAAATGACCTTATGAATCTTCCCATTAATGGAAACATAATGAGCTTTGCAGATGACACTGTTATTATATTCCACGAACAAGATTGGACAAGAACCTACAAGGAGGCGGAACATGGCCTGGCTGTACTTCAAAACTGGCTAAAAGTAAACTCCCTTACATTAAATGTTAGTAAAACTAAATATCTAACTTTCTCCAAAAACAAAAGAGGACAACCAATGAATGTGCATACCCTCAAATTACATGAATGTCAAAATACTTTTCCACAATGTTCCTGCCCGTCTATAACCCAAACCAAAAGTATTAAATATCTTGGGATTGAAATTGATGAAAATCTACAGTGGAATTCACACATTGATCTTACCTCAAAAAAGCTAACAAAACTCATCTACTTCTTCAAAAAATTAAGAAACATCTTGTCAATGAGGGATCTAAAGAGAGTATATTATGCTTTATGCCACTCTCGATTGGAATATGGAGTAATAGGATGGGGCTCAGCAGCATCTAATCACTTAAAACAACTTAAGATAACTCAGAATTGCATTATAAAGACCATTCTAAAGCTCCCCATAAGGACGTCAACGGCAGAAATTTTTAAACAGTTTGATGTTCCAAGCATACAGAAAATCTATGCCAAAAACATTCTAGTACATCACCACAAAAATGATTCAGAGGCAGACACCTCCCACGCTCATAAAACCAGAGCCAAACAGACATACTTAATATACCAAAGTGTAACTCTTCATTTGGTCAAAGAAGTTCTGCATTTTTAGCAGTAAAGTTATATAACAAGCTCCCACTTAGTATCAAACAAATAAAAATAAAAAATAGCTACATTAAGGACATTAAATGTTGGCTGAAGAATCTATCGGAAAATGAACTTACTAGTATACTTAAAACATCATAGAAGTTTCTGGAAAACCTTATCCAATCAATGAAGTTAAACCATAGAAGTCGCTGAAAAACTTATCCAAAGCATATTCCCCCTCAGCACAGGATCTCCTAGTGAGGAGGACTACGAATATATTTTATATATACATCTAACTAACATGTTTCATATAAAAATGTAAAAAATATTATACAGGGTGTAACAGGACGTACCCGAGGGATTTTAACCAGCGGTTCCTGAGCATATTTGGAGTAAAAAATGTAGATTTCATTTTGCTCTCCGGTGATATTTTTTTTCTATTAAAAACAAAAATTATGTTTTTAAATCACGCGTCGCCAATGGCATGATCATTGGTCTACTCGGGAGACAACGTCGCAATTTCACACGTGCACACAGTGGAAGGGAGGCGACAACGACCAGCGCGCTTCAAGGCAGGACCATATTATATGCTCCAATACCAAACAAGTAATATTTAATATTGCGTAAATAATTATTATGCTTATTTTACTCAGATATTATTGCTAGCTTTAAGTAAAGACTTTAAGTACCGAAAATTCCTGATGGAATTCTAATTTAAATAATTTGTGGTTAGAAGACGGGTGGGTTTCTTCATTTACCGAGAATGCTAAATGGAATGCTAATTGTAAAAGTAAACGATCGAAATTTAAAAATGTCTATGCATTTGACCGTTTACTTTTACAATTAGCATTGCATTTAGCATTCTCGGTAAATGAAGAAACCCACCATTAAATAACTTTTAAACAAAAAAAAATGTAGTTCTACGAATTAAACACAAAAACAGTAATTAAATAACTTATTTGTTGACAATAATTGAGAATAATTTCCAATGGTCCTTTTATCATAAATATTAAGAAATAAGATAAGATAAATATTTAACCACCTTTAAAAACACAATCTCCCTTGCACTTGCTTAATTAGGTATCCAGAATCACCAAAACGAAACGCGCATTATAATCGCGAAATTATTGTCAATAAAATCAATGCTCATATAAAACGAACTTGTCAACAGCTGCAAATGCGTAACCGTGACCTTGACCCACAGAATTTAAAATAATATGAAATACATACATGTATAGGTAGAATACGATGTTATTTTAAAATTAGAATGCTGCCAGGTGCTGAATTATTTGAATAAGAAAAATATTTAATTTTATAAATGAATTTAAAAATAAATCAATTACATATTGGAACAATTTTAAAACCGTGTGAAATATTTTGTTCAAAAGATTTATTAAACATCACGCGGTAGGTAGAGAGGATGAACTGCCAAACAACTCGGTCTTAGCATACTCCTCGCAATTCCACGTAGTAGGTAATTGTGTATTCTTGGAAGTACCTAGTCATGATTCAAATTCCAATTCAAATTCCCCATTTATTTTTACCTAACTACACAATGTAGGTACTAATATTTTTCAGTTATGTAGGTACTCAGAATAAGGGTTACAATCAATAAACTATTGGTTTTACCGATCTATTAATACGTATTATGAAGAACAGGATACCTAACACAATTCTTAGAAAGTTCTCGACTTATAATGTGGCCTAACCAGTGTTTTGAAACAATAAACTATTGGTTTTACCAACCCATCAATAAGTATGTTGACAAAGTTCTTAGAAAATAAGTTGATCTAGCAATGTTTTGAATGTAATAGCATACATTTGGATTACAAGGAACTATCCAGAATAAGGATTGCAATAATAACCTGTTTTACCGATACAAATAATATTATCATTTTACAGAAGGGAACGTACCCATACTACGTGACCATTTTTTTTTGCAATTTTTAACCCCCCCCCCCCCCCCCTCCCCCTCCCGGTGACCAAAATCCTAAGCAAATCGCCGCTCATTTGTACCAAGCGTGACATTTTGAAGACCCCCCCCCCCCCGAAGAGGTTACGTAGTATGAGTACGTTCCCTAAGGTAATGGTGCCGATTTAAAGAAAAAAAAAATCAAGTCAATAAGTTGACTGTATTCAGCCTTACCAATAAAATACAAACTAACCACAAACAGTCCGATTATGAAGGATTGGAATGTTTCATAATTTTGACACAAAATGTGAGTTCTTATAGAAGTTTCAAATAAATTAATCGTGGTGGTTCGATCATAAGCTTTGAAAACATTTTAGTATCTACTGTTTAAGTGTAATGTTGACTGAACTTACAATACTTAAAAATACTATTTGCGAAAGTTATAATTAAATAATACCTCTAAAAATAATTTAAAAACCCACCCGGCAATGTTTTGTTCGCGTTTGTGTCTGTCATCTGTCACAGATACGAACATAATATTATGAATGACATGTAAGAATAAAAATGCTGACATTTGGTTATAATATTTTTTTTATTATTATTATAAAAGTTGCTCGAAGTGGCCGCCATCGGCTTCAATGCATGCATGCAATCTTAACACATTATGGATGCTTAAATTAGCAGGATTCGCCTTCAGTTCGTCTGCTGCCTCCATGATCAGTTGGATCAATTGCTCTCTCGTCGCTATCGGCTTCGAATCACCTTTTCCTTCAGAGTTCCCCAGAGGTAGTAATCCAACGGTGTTAGGTCGGGTGATCTCGGTGGCCATGCAATGTTAGGACTACCTCGGCCTATCCACCGTCCAGGAAACTCTACATTCAGGTAGTTCCGCACGGCAACGGAATAATGGGGTGGAGCTCCATCGTGCTGGAACCACATCCTTCGCAGTGCTTGTAAGTTTACTTCGTCCAGAATGTCGCCCAGCTGCCCTTGCAGGAACTCCAGATACATCGGTCCATTTAACCTGGGAGGCAACTCGATCGGACCAATTATTTTGTTACCCAAAATACCCGCCCACATATTTACTGAGAATCTCTCTTGGCTCGACGATTCCCGGACAAGCTTAGGATTTTCTTCGGCCCAATGATGCAGGTTGTGGATATTTAATATTCCTGTTTTCGTAAATTGGGCTTCGTCTGTGAATAGAATATTTTTCATGAAATCTCCATTTCTCAACACATTTCGTAGCATCCGTCTACAGTAAATTAGTCTTGAGAAATGGTCGTTCTCCAGTAGACCTTGGCAGCGCCTGTAGTGGAAAGGTTTCAGGCGATGTTTTTTTAGGATTCTCCATACCGTCGTGTGTGTTATGTCTCCAACGATCATGGCGACGCGACGCACGGAAAGCGTCGGGTCTTCTGTCATCATGTTGAGGATCCTCTCTTCAACACGAACTGGAACATCATTATTTCCTCCGCCCTGAACCCGTACGATTCCATGGTCGCGCAGGCGTTGATACATCTGCAAACAAAAATACAATTGCTAACATTATTCTGTTATAAAATATCAGTAAAAATGAATGACGGGTGCGTTTTATATCAGTTTATTTCTGAGAACATAGAAATATTTGATTAACATAGAAAACGTTCCGTAAGTACGAATTAATTTATTTTGTGAGTGAAACTATTTAAAACAAGCTTTCTTGGAACCGATTTTGATTAGCAACTATTTACGTTGGGGGACAAGCACAAAATATGATTATTTAGTTCTTAATTTGGGTTATAAATAAGTGTTAATAACAATTTCAAAATGACGCGACGGCTTGATATTTTTTTCACAAGAATTTCGAACTTTAATTGTAATGAAAATGGAACTTTAAAGCATCTTTTACCAATTAACCTACGTAAATTATTCTTGTTTCTGTTGTATTATTATTCATTTTTTACATCAACTCCACACATTTTCGGGGATGCTGTGAGGAGGATATTAAGTTAAATGAAGTGTTATTTAAATAATTTGAGCTTAAAGAATTAGCCAAGTTGGGAAACATTACCCTATTTTTTTTACTTGGCACGTTTGATAGGTATTATCTTGGATTTCCGAGAGTGAAACATAAAATTTTGGAAAGTTTTGTAAATAAACATACGTAGTGATAACCTTTTTCCGTAACATTACAAGACACAATTAGGCGGATTTTTGGGAGCCTTTACAATGAGATGGCGGCATTAAATGTGTGTCTAGCTCTACGATAATAAATAGGTAGTTAGGTACAAACCTGTACGAAAGTTGTATGGTGTGGTAGACGTCGTTCTGGATATATTCTGCGATACTCTCTTACAGCTTCCACTGAATTTCCTCGGCAAATTCCATAAACAAACACTATATCTGCTTCATGGGCAGGTGGATAATTTTGAGGCATCTTTTAGAATAAACACTAATAATAACAGTAAAACAAAAACAAATTTCAAAGCAACTACGCACGACCCCGTTCACCGTCAAACTCCAAACACAACTGACCGAGCGGTATTCGGAAAGGGGTAGCTTCGCCGCGGTATGGGAGTGAGGGAGCGTGCTGCCGATAACTGTAGGGTTGGCTAGCGGATAGGGGGAGGGGTTATCGCGAGGTTGCCATATCCTTTACTCGAAATATGAGATCAGTGAAGGTGTGTAGAAAAAACAACAAAAAAATGTTTTTAATTGAAAAAAAATGTCACCGTACAGCAAAATGATATACAAATTTTTTTCTCCAAATAAGCTCAGGAATCGCTGGTTAAAATCCCTCGGGTACGTCCTGTTACACTATTTAAAAATACTGTATGCGAAAGTTATGTTAAATATTATCTCCAAAAAAATATCTATTTAAAAAACCACCTGGCAATATGTTTATTCGCGTTACGAGGAGGCGCGCAGTAGAGAGTGAAAGAGTACGCTGCCAACAACGGGGTTCGGGTTGGCTAGCGGATATGGGGGAGGGGTTTGCGCGGAGTTGCCGTATCCTTTACTCGAAATATGAGATCAGTGACGGCGTGTGGAAAAAAACCAAAAAAATGATTTTATTTGAAATAAAAATTTCACCGGAGACGAAAATTTCATTTACATTTTTTACTCCAAATATGCTCAGGAATCACTGGTTAAAATCCCTCGGGTACGTCCTGTTACATATAGTTACTAAATAAAAAAAAATAAAAAAAAAAAATAAAAAAAATTCAGGCAGCGGGCAGCTGGTGGTGTGAATTTTATAAAGGTTGGGTAATGACGTTGTGTTTCTTTCGCCAAACCAACGTGTGGCCGGGTCTGCTAGTCTTATAATAAAGCGATGAATTTCTTCCCATTAACTTTACGTTTAAAATTCAGTACAAATAATACATTTCATTGCTTAAGTATTGCTAATGGTCACGCCGAAATAACCAATTCATATAAGGGTAAGACTTTAGATATGTCGGAAAGTGGCTTTTCGAAGTGAAACTTTTTTAGCAGCGTTGTGATTTGAAACTCGATGAAACGGAAACGAGTTACACTAAAAAGAGACAAACACATACATCTTGGAAACACATTGGATTTAGCCTACGAGATAATGAATGTTGTTAAGATGATTCTCCACAAAATTGACGATTTCACATCTTTTGAAGTAGATGAAACGGGCGTCGATGTAATTTTAATTTGGCCACTAAATAAAACATTATGTAGATTATCACCGTCACCATTATTTTGTAGATGATTCTCAACGTCCCCTACTCCCAAGCGGATATCCTCAAATTCACTTTGATCCCCCTCCCTATGGGGGAGGGGGGGGAAGGTGGAGTAGGTGGAGTTGGAACCCCCCTAATATCTGGCGAGCGAAGCCGCGGGAAAAAGCTAGCAATATTAAAAACGCTTAAGTTAGTATGGATGTATGTGTGTTTGCAACTCTTTCTCGCAAATACTACTGAATGGAATTTAATGAAACTTTACAATAATATAGCTCGTACATCAGAACAACACATAAGCTGTTAGAATACGGTATTATCGGATGGGGCAGTGCAAATAAAAACATACTAAATTCACTAATTAAAACTCAAAAAGCCATAATGAAAATTATACTTAAACTTTCTGTCAGAGCACTGACGAAATCTTCGACAATCTTAACATCATGGCATACCAAAAATATTAAATCTCATAAATATTTTTTTCCTTGGTCCATCTTATTGATCATAAATCATTTTAATGTCCAACGTCTATATTACTAAATCAAATGTAATCTACTTGTACTTGTAAATTATAATAATACTTAGTTTAAATTGCATTTTAAAATTTTAAATTTTAAAATGCAATCTATCTGCTAAAAATTTAGTAAAAGCAATAAATACTTGGGCAATACCTCTATTAACGGGGGGATGGTGATGAGGAAAAAGGAGGTGGCGAAGTACCTGGCTATTCAGATCTGGTGACCAAACACGGATAGAGTCATTTCAAACAACGTTTAAATTCTGAATAGTGGTCTTACACCAAGGCGACACGATGCATATATTACACGATTCATTCATTTCGTGACGTCATTCCGCCTCTTTCTCTGAACATGCGATTAAACGAAAGTGTTGAGAGACTGCCGAATAAAGCGTTCCGAATGAAATCTCTTTCATCTCTGCAGTTAGCTCTTGATGTTCATGGCCTATTATAAGGTCTTTTATATCAGTCTCAATTATAGATTTAATTCCTTCTCTGACTGTGGTATTCACAAATATAAGCCATCGTATATCTCATCTTAGTATATGAGCTTTTTCTCCTTACATAATATAAGTAATTTCGTTATCTCGTCACCGCAGTTATGCGAATCGTGGAAAGCGAGGGATTACTGTACCTGCAGTAATATTAGTTTGGTTAACAGTTTGTTGCCTTGTCCGAAAGTTGTCGTAAAGTGACCGATAAATTGGTTAGCAGCTGTTAACTGCCTCTGGAAGTTTTGTACTTCACAACTCATCTTGACGATAATAAAGATACCTACAACTTTAACGTTTTTTGCTGCTATGTCGCAATCATTCCGGCTTAAAAGGCGTCCCAGATCGCTTAAAGGGTAGATACTTGATTTTCATAAAAATTAAAATTTGATTAGCACTCAACTGCGTATAACGAGTCTCCGATAGCACCTCCGGGCCCCCCACAAGTCATTAGTATTTTTAATGTGCAAAGCTTCTTAGGGAGAAATTCGCCAACTCTCTGTTCTGGTGTTAAGGTTAATAGCTTTCTTGATGAGTTTGAAGTCGGTTATATAAAAGATTTATTTTATTTTATAACGTCGGTGACTAGAGTTTTTCCGCCTTTAACGAAAAATGTGATTAATAATTCCATATCTTGAAATATATATCAGGCTTTTTATAAGTTAGCTAGAAGATAAAAATGGAAACTTTTTTGATATTATTCCGAGATAAAGTTTTGTGCTTCATATCGCGAACCGATTCATTTTCTGCGACTTCGAGAAGAGTTTCCTCTTTTGCACTAGGTATGTGCAAACCGTTGGGAGGCGGGCTGGAACCTGGAATGAACGAGTGATGAAAGACGAATTCAGGTAGCGTGTTCTGCGTACGTGCCATTTTATGTAGGAAGGTTTCGTTGTAACGACTCATTTTTTACGTAACGATAAAAATATGAATATTGTGAATTTTGTCAAACGGCTTAAAAATAGCTTTAATTCTTTGATAAATGAATTATTTTACGATTACTGGGAACAAAACTGAAAAATAAAAAATGGTTCGTTGCTGTGCTTTCAAGATTTTGACAAAAACAAGATTTACGAAGAAATTTAATACAATGGTACATTCTTACAAGATTAACAAGCACAAAGGGAGTTGCGAAATTCTTAATAAGTCTGCAAATATTATCTATGATTAATGATATATATTATTTGCTGATTACAGTCAGCAGGTAATGTCCGAGTAAATAAAAATAACAAAAAATCTACCTTAATAATCTTTTTTTAAATATAATACACCGATTGTATTTCTTCGAATAATCTCTTGGGCCGGCTCGTAGCCAATTTCAAGGAAAAAACCTTTTTTTCGTTTGAATTGAACCTACCTTTCCAGGTTCAGGTTCTTAAACTGCTGTGAACTTTTAAAATATCTAAAACTTATTTTGACCGAAGATTGAACCTTCCTCCCCAGGGACTGCGTCAAGACCGTTAACAACCGCTAACAAATCCCAATGGGATGGGTCTGACATTTTTTCGTATATTAACTGCTGTAATGTCAATCAGAAATGCGAATATGCCTGCAAGTACATGCATCGACAAGTCTCCCTGCCGAGTTTCAGCCGAGACGTCGGGAAGTGTGTTAATTTCCACTTCCAAGAATTCACATCGCATTCATTCATGAAAAATAATCGAAATTCGAATAGATGTGTTTAAAAAGCGGCTAGAAGGAGGCAGACGGCAGTGGATTCGTTTCTTAAGAAGTTCTCTTCATTCTCAGACTAATTGGTTTATGTTACGTAGAATGTGTAACATAGTAAATATATGTTACGGAGAATGTGTAACATAATAAATATTAGTGACCGACCGAACGTTCAGTTTCGGCAAAAAAATCTAGTTTCAGGCAGATTTTCTGCCGAACCTTCGGCCGCACCGAAACTCTGCAAAAGATCTCAATAAATGGTAAATTTAGTCTTAAGAATGTTGTGATTGTAAACCCAATTTAAATTAAAATACTCAATTAATGAGGTCCTTCCTTTGTTGTGTTGGTTATTGACAATTTTTTGTTCCAAAAAGTAGTTTACATATTTGTTAATTTTTAGTAAAATCAAAAAAAAAATTTACAAACTTCAATTATTGTTTTTTTTTTTATTTCATTTAACACATGTTGATTGTTTGTATAAGTATAAAAAATAAGCCAAAATTCAGAAAACAATAGATTTTTAAAATGTCTAAAAAAGTTTCGGTTTCGGTTTCGGCCGAAACTGAGACAGCTACCGAAGATTCAGTTTCGGTTTCGGTAGAAAGTCCTGTTTCGGTCGGACAATGGTAAATATGTGCTTAGAATGTGTAAATATCTTATATCGATTGTTACGATTATTATATAACTCACGTAGGTCTCATGGAAATCGTTGTGTTTACCCATAGACATAGAAATTCAATAGACCAGTAGATACAGATAAGGGGTAAAACCAAACTATGGGGGGCGAAGAGGGGAAAGATACTGTGATTCGTTAAAAAATCAATCTGACAGTATATAGGCATCTCGCATTATAATATCACCATTTAGTTCTTAAAAGAAAAATCTACTTTGAATGAATAGACCTTTGTACATGGGAGCGCGAATTGCTTGCCACGTTAATAACATATTTGCGAAGGACAAATGCTTGCCCCGAAAAGGTTCGCTAATATTCACATAGCAATATTTTGTTGCCGTGTTTAGTTAAGACACTTTTACAAATGTTTCATAATTTACTTACCCCTGTAACCTGCGACGAACTCACTAGAGAAACGCCCACATTCGCTATGTTCTGGGTAGGTCTATAGCACAAGCTCTCATATTTTGCCATGTTATTTCGTAAAATGTATGATGTTACCTCTGCGCTGGTCAGGACAAGAATGATGACATTTTTTTGATTCAAGCGAGGCTCTCGTAAAGCCCAGCTGGGTCCAAGGAGGAGCTCCAGCTGGCTCCATGGGGAGGGGAAAATAATACGTTTTTATCACTTAGGGCAGGTCCAGATATATTCATATGTCCGTGTGTTTACCTTACTATTTTACTAACGTGGTTAGAAAAATCATCTGAACAAATCATCTCAAAAATCGACACAGGTATACCCTAGTGAGACAGGTATCGAAAAACCCAATGTAAACATACTTTATATATATAAATAAATAAAATTCAAATAAAAAAGGTTAGAAAGAGAAAACACGGTGCTTTATATTCAACTCTAAAAGATAACCACAAAATAATTAAAATTGACAGCTTTATGAAACCAAAGTTTCCAATCGCAATTTAGAAAATTATATGTTTACTAGCAGACCCAGCCACACGTTGCTGTGGCTAACGAAACACAACGCCATTACCAAACCTTTATAAAATCCACACCACCCGCTTTCCAGCTGCCCGCTGCCTGAATTGAATATTTGAATTTTTCGGCTTTTCTCTACTATAATAAGCATTTATTACACAAACAAACCTTCCTCTTGAATCACTCTATCTATTGGTGAAAACCGCATGAAAATCCGTTGCGTAGTTTAAAAGATCCATGAGCACATACATTTTGAGCGACTTCATTTTATACTATGTAATGATAATGATTTCGAATTATTAAATTAGAAAGCGTGTTTCATAATTTTTCAAAAACAGTTTTTAAGCGTTAAGAAATGTTCTATTTATTTGGATTTTATTGCAAAACGAAAATATTTTAAGCTTCCGTCAAAATAGGTCCGAGAATTTAATGATGCTTGATTAAATTTTTTTACGAGTGACTATTTAAAAACAAACTAAATAGGATGTGGAGTGTTATGAAAAAATCCAGAATATTTTGGGTATAATGATTCTTACCGTGTATGCCTTCAACGAATCCTTGGTGCAGTTGTTGTTTGTAAGGTATAATTATTTACAGTAAAACAAAGTATTTGTTGTAACTAAGTACTAATTCTGATTGTATATTTATCTTACGTATTTTCCACTCTTACTTTTTAGCATGGATTCCATTTTTAAAGAACTTACACAAAACAAACGCAAAGGAGTTGGTTTTGACAGGTGGTTGATTGGCGGCAAACATGACTCAGGAAGTAAAACGAATGGGAAAACAAAAGAGTTTGATAAATATTTGAGATTATGTAACAAGTTTAATTCGTGTTAAATAGATGAGGAGATTATACTTCATATTAGACATTGTTAATCAAGAGAGCCGTATATTTAAGGACCAGTGATTTCAATCAGTGTATTCAATTAGTGACAACTAGATGTATTCAATTAAATGGCGAGTTTAATATCCAAATTGCGTTTACTGTACCAATTTATTTTGATAGCGATTTAATTATAAAAACATTTTCAACTGTATCTATTCAATTTGAATCCATGATTTGTCGACTGTTTCAATTTTTTAAACGACTTCAAAAAGGAGGAGGTTCTCAATTCGACTGAATTTTTTTTTATGTTTGTTATCTCAGAACTTTCGAGTGAGAGAAACGATATTGATAATTCTTTTTTTTATTTGAGAGCTGGTGCTTCCCGTGTGGTCCCATTTTAATTTGGTCCAGTTCCGACAATGGCATCCATGAGAAAACCATATAAGTCTTAAATTCGCATTAAGTACGTGTGCGACAAATGGACGAATAACTCAATATCACGCCAACCGATTTCGATGATTCTTTTTTTATTGGAAAGAATGTACTTTAAGGGTAGTTTGATGATAGTTTAGTTAGGTTCTGATTATGGGATTCATGACAAAGTAACGGAACTCTTCAATTCTTAGAAGCAAATTAACGATACTCTGCCGAATCTCTTAATTTGACCGTAACGTCGTTATGGTCAAATTCCGTCTGTCTCATATGAGCAGCACGTTAAGTAGGTCTACCCATATTCAGACAAATCAGTTAGTGTACTTCAGATTCACTAAAAATGAAAAAATATTCAAAAATTTTAACAAATCTAAAAAACGACTTCAAACAATGCACTAAAAAGTAAAAAAAAATAATTTCGTATTCTTCTACAACTTCATAATCAACTTACTTTTTCTACTCATCAATATGTAGGTACGATTGTTATTTTGTAGTCGGTGTCAGCAAAGGTACCCGGCCCGGCGTGTTCACTTGACAGCTCCCCTCACTCCGCGGCCCCGCTCTCGCCTCTCGCCCCGCCAAGTTGCTCGTGCAACACAAGCACATCTCACCTATAACTATGTATGTAGATACAAACCTACCTTGGCTGACACCGACTCCAAAAATAACAATCGTACCTTCATATTGTTGAGTAGAAAAAGTAAGTTGATTATGAAGTTGTAGAAGAATACGAAATTATTTTTTTTACATTTTAGTGCGTTGTTTGAAGTCGTTTTTTTGTGTTGTTATAATTTTTGTTTTTGGCATTATTACACAATTTGACTGTATTTACATATGTACAATTCGAGCGGAACATTAAAATCCGAATAGCGATGAATGAATTGATACTAGATGACGATGATTCTACTCTCTTACTCTTATTAAAGTTTTTAGATTTTGATGATCAGGTAAGATCAATGATGTTGTGTATAATCTACAGACGCATGCTAGTGGTAAGCCAAAACCAAGATAATTGTATTTGTCTTCGATTTCGTAGTTTTAGTACTCAACTGCCACGCGATGCGTAAGGTTGCGTCCTACTGGTAAGTAAATTGCATTAAAAAAGCATCGAAATGCATTCGTATGTGATCAGAACATGTTTCCATTACAAGGCAAACACTAGTAAAAGCCAAGGAATAATATTGTTTTCATAATTACACGCAAATCATTTATTATTATAAAAAAAAAAAAAACATATTGGTTCGATTGTTTTCTGAAGATGTTTAGGGTCATTAGAGAGAGTGTTAATTTGGGAAACGGAAATGGGTACCTCCGCCTCGGGAACCTTTATTGGATAACCAACACCTCTGCCATAGGTCACCCCAAGTGGTTCGCTATGTTTGGTGATTTAGCAGGGGTGCCCGGGTTCATGGGGTGAGTTTTGTCTAGGTCATGGAGGCGGATGACCAGGACACACTGAACCCCAGATTCCTACCCACCGCTTAAACCCTCTTCCATCCCAGAACTCTCCCCTCCTTCCTTTCCTTTAAAAAACCCTCCACACAGCATCCCCAAAGATGACATAGGCCCAGAGAGAAATTATTTTCCTCAGGGCCTCCTGTGTGGAGCTCATGTAAAAAAAAAACTAACTAACTATTACCATTCATTCCCATGTAAAATAATTTAATTATACATACTTTTCTCTTTAAATTTATATAATATTTATACAGTTTTATTTATCTGCTGATAATGTTAATCTTTGAGAAATATTTAGGATGCAGGTGAATTATCCGGTTAAAGTTTTGAGAAATAGTTAGGATGCAGGTGAATTATGCGGTTAAAGTTTTGAGAAATAGTTAGGATGCAGGTGAATTATCCGGTTAAAGTTTTGAGAAATAGTTAGGATGCAGGTGAATTATGCGGTTTAAGTTTTGAGAAATAGTTAGGATGCAGGTGAATTATGCGGTTAAAGTTTTGAGAAATAGTTAGGATGCAGGTGAATTATGCGGTTAAAGTTTTGAGAAATAGTTAGGATGCAGGTGAATTATGCGGTTAAAGTTTTGAGAAATAGTTAGGATGCAGGTGAATTATGCGGTTAAAGTTTTGAGAAATAGTTAGGATGCAGGTGAATTATCCGGTTAAAGTTTTGTTGTTTTGTTAATTATTGATTGTTTCTGTGTTTTTCTCATAAAAAAAATCCAAATAAAATACACAAATCCCTGATCGGCGTTTAACTCGTGTTAAACTTCAATTCAAGATAACTTCATTTCACCCTACTTCACCCTATTGTCGTATCACTAGTAAGTACAACAACGTAGGTAAACCGAAAAGGGAGAACTTAATCTAATAGTAACGATTTCAGGTGAAAAATTATAAAAAATTGCGATACCTCTAAAAAAAGATGTGTAATAAAGATAAACTTCGAAAGACGGCTGCTTCAATGGTGTCCTTATTCTGAGTTCCATAGATTCTTCGGGCAGTATTTATTGAGAAAAATAACATAATGCCGGATTTAAAAATTAGAAGAGAAACTTACCAAAACATAAACAGCAAAAGGCATGACCACCACAGCCACCAGGAGATCAGCTAGCGCGAGGCTGACGATGAAGTAGTTGGTGACAGTCTGGAGGGTCCTCTCCCGATACACTGCCAAGATCACTAAAACATTACCAAATAGGGTCAGGAATGGAAACAACATCAGGATCAAAGCCCAATAGTTGTACTCCAGAAATCCTTTACTCCCCACAACACTGTCACAGGGTACAGATCCGTTGAGCGAAGAACCGTTCAAACTGCAATTAGTATACTCAAAGATATCACTTCTAATGGAAAGCGTGGAGTTTTCCCCAAAAGTCAAATTGCTGTTGAAATTGCTGTAGAAGTAATCACTGAAGTCTTCCACGAGCATCAATAAGCTGTTCTTTGTATCGTTAACTGATCCATTGCCGTACAAACTAGTACTGTTGCTCTGCGCACTTTGATAAAATGATACGTTCTCGTAAGGAGTCTCTCGCTGCACGGCCAGGCCATCCTCGGTGGTCAGTTGGAAGTAATTCTCATCGTGCAGTCTTTCTTGTGGAAATTTGAGTCTTTCCACGGTTTTGTGGGTTTCCTTGGTGAAGTTGTTGTTATTGATTGTGATGTCCCAGGGGCTGGGATCGGTGGGGCGAGTGAGGGGTAAGGGCGGGGCGAACTGAGCCGCGGCTTCCGGCTGAATGGTTTCCCTGATTCGATCATGGCCCAGGGTTGATGCCTGCCTTGACCAGTGGACTGAGGAATTGTGCCGCATGGAGGGGTGGGGGGTGCTGTGCGGTATCATCCTGACGTCACTAATTAGAGACTTATCCGTGCGTCTGAGCGTCCCTGGGCGCTTGCGCTGTCGCTTCGGTTCCAGAATCTTCCGGACAAACGTTTGCCTTTACCTTCGCTAGAGACATCGTTTTCACTTGTTCTTTTACCTCTGCCTCGCACATCTCTGAAACAATAAAAAGTAACTAATTAGAAAAAATCGAATTAATGTGTATTGTTTAACAATTGTAATCTATAGTGCACGATGTATGGGTGACTGGACAACTCAGAATGAACTCAACTCAATACACCTTGAAAAGTGATGAAAAAAATTATTTAAATAGGTTACATTAGGTTAGGCTATGGAATATTTTTCTTTCATAGCTTTTAATGACTTTTCAAATAGATGTTGAGTTGAGTTGTCATGGAACCGATATACGTGGGCTTACGCTACAATTTCTATGTAAAGTCTTATCAAACTCAACCTCCAAGTACCGTTCCACACTGACTCGAGTGAAATTTACAAACCTCTAAACGTTATGACACAATAAAACAACTATGTTTAGGTGTCCCGACAGTTGATCCCCCAACAGTTGGCCCCCGATGTTATAATTAATTTCCTTATTTTCCAATTTCAAATCGAAAATCGACTTTAAAAATACCTTTAGTAATAATTTAGTATGAATATCAAACGATTTTTTTTACGGTGTGTGGTTTTTGTACTTATTCGCTGGTTATATACAATACCTATATAGACAAGTAGTTTCTTGATGCAATTGAATGAAAATATGTTTTATACTTTCGTAATTTGGCATATCCAATTTAGCATAATTTGGTACATCCTCTCTGCACATTTCTCCGGAGATACGGGGATTTGTGTAGTAGTTATACCGCATTTTCCCTAAACCGACTGCAGAGTACGCCGAGGGTCCGACTATCGGAGGATCAACTACTGTGATGGAACCCTATGTATATATAATGGCAATAATAACCAGTTGTCAATAGATAAGACCCTAAATATATAACGATAAAACCTTACACAGGCAAATAAACAATTAAATCCTACCCAAGTAAACCATATAAGTGGACGCCCACCACACCGAAACAATTCCTAACCACAAATATATCCTCAATTATTCAAAAAAATTAAGTGCATTTCACAAGCGGCAGAAGTAAAACCTTTAGAAAAATAAAAGACAAGTGTGGGGAGGCGACGAAGCACCGCACAAAGAGGAGATCGATATTATTCGCTCGCACACTAAATCCTATATCCTATAGGTATAGATGTATGTGTTTGTCTCTTTTTAGTGTCAATTTTTCGTTTCATCGAGTTTCAAATCACAACGGTGCTAAAGAAATGTTCAGTTCCAAAGTAAAACATCCTGGATCAACAAACAAAGCATACTTTATTCAAAACATTTTAATGCCAAACCAAACATAAAACCCAGCCAGTCACAACTTTCTATGTACTGTACTATATACTTTCATATTATCCTAATTAACTAACCATCACACCGTTTCTCCGCAAGGGTAGGCAGAGAGGACGGACCGCCAAACAACTCGTTCGTGGTACACACTCTTTGCCTTAATCACATTCATACATCGTCTCATACACACACCCTCTCACACACCCTCGCACACACACCCTCATACCTTTCTATCACTCCGACTCTTGCCATGGCCCGACTCAAGTATCTGGTTCACTTGATCGTGCTATGTCTTCCTCGAACGTCCACGACTTCTTCTACCATTCACATTTGCGTCATAAATTATCCCACTTCTTTCTTCTTTTATTCGCTCTACATGCCCAAACATCTGAGCGTCCCTGTCGTAATCTTACTCATTACGCTAACTTCAGCTTTGCATTCTTTGCGGTTATCCACATTTTTCACACGATCGTATATCATATATGGTTTTACCGCAGATTATTACTTTTTTAAATCTTTAAATGCGATTACATATTTAGATACTTTTCCAAAAACCACTGAATGACCAATTTTGCACTCAACTTACTCGTAATTTTTGTAATCTTGTAATCCTTAGCACAATTTCTAAATTCTTTTAGCACATTCGTTATACAGTAATTTGCAGGTATTTGAGGTATGTATATAGAAATTCCAAAACCTCAAATCACCGCCAAATATTTGAAATTGACTTGTATGCGATATGTAGTTTTAATAAGGTCACTCTAATTCATTACAATTTGGGAAGCAAGTTTGGGTACCGCCGCCCCGGGGACCATTTATTGGATAACCAACACCCCCATCATAGGTCATCCCAAGTGAATCGCTATGTTTAGTGCCTTAGCAGGGGTGCCCTGTTTCATGCTGTGAGTTTTGTCCAGGTCTTGACGGCGGATGCGTTTGTCCTACTGCGTGGCTTACCGGATCGGGAGAGACTGGTTGAGGGAAACCTTTTGACCTCTCACCGACCCATCGTCTTGCACCGCAGTGGGAGGACTAGATTCATACGTCCGTCACTCCTGGACACACTGACCCATAGTCCTCATACATTTTTCCTTCCCAAAACTTCCCCTCCTTCCTTTCCCTCCACACAGCATCCCCAAATATGACATAGACTCCGAGGTGAATTTTTTTCCTCAGGGCCTCCTGTGTTGAGGTATTGTAAAAAAATTATAAAGGGGTTTTTTTTTCAAGATGAGGTTACGATATAAATGTAATTTGGAAAATAAATTCAGTTCATTTGCTTACCCAAAATAGAATCGAGGTGATTTCAATTACGTCAAACTTAGAAAAGCTCTCCCACTATTAAACTGTCGAGATCAAATGAAGGTGTTTTCTATTTATAAATTAAAAGACGTGAACTAACAAGTAATAATTTATGTACATCATTAAATCATTTTAAGAATTCCGTGGTATCTCTACCGATAAATACATAAATAACCTATTAATATTATCGACATGTTGAAATTAATTTTTTATGATCTATTATATCTTATTATAAGAATACAAATTAGCAATGTATGTATTTGGGTATATTGCTATTCAATCCAAGGGAATCTGTTATGCCTCAATACAAAGGACCAACTCGTCAGAACCGTGGTTTCAGCAATTCCTCGATTTTTTCAAAAAAGAAATTTCCCCACTTCGGGGATCGATCGGGAATCGGTCATTGTTCCGTTCCTTCTCATCTTTTTAAAATTCACGTCCTTGTCTCCCCAGATTGTACGTTTTGTGGTCTAGAAGTGATAACTGTAGATCACATTTCAATTATTTTTGGTTGTGCCTCTCTAAACAAATATCCTTTCTTCACTCTCTTCTATCAAGCGTTATCTAAAATTGCCTTCCCTCCATTCAGCATCTCATCTCATGCAAGTCTGAGCTCGACTTCAATCTTCCATATAATTTTGAAATTTTCCAATTAAAAAATTATTTTTTTTGCTGTTAAGTAAGTTACTATAAGTACGTGTAATTTATTGTATAATGTAAATAACCGCAGACCATCACGCGTAATATGTATTTAATTCAAACTATAAATTATGCAAAAAATATAATAAAAATAGTCTGAAACAGTAAGTTGTATCGAAAAAAAAATATTTTTGTTGCACTACTAAGTTATTTAGACTTTAATAATACATCAAATATCAAAGTTCATTTTCAAATTCAAGTAAAAGTCCTGCTATTATTTCAGTTCCGTGAAACAATTGGCTCATAGTGATATGAAAACAGAACTTGAATATAGCTTTCACGGAACATGAAAATTAGCTTTGAAATTTGACGAATTGTTCAAATTCTGTGAAACAACTGGACCTAAATGTAATTCCACTTTCAACACCGGCCTCTGTATTTCCTCCTTCCTACAACATGGGTCTCTTCAAGACCAATGTTCATTCCTTCCTCTCCTCACAAATACCTTCCACACAGCATTTCAGATGAAATGGGCTCTGAAGAAAATTATTTTCCTCGGGGCCTCCTGTGTGAAGCCTATGTAAAAAAAAAAAAAAACAAAACAAAACAAAACAAAACAAAAAAAAACTTATCATTCGTTAGGTAGAATGTTCCAAAATCGGTTGACAGTGGATTTTTATATCGCGATTAATTTTTGGGTTATTATGCAGCTTTGCACTTCCTACTTATTTAGGTATCGTTCGGACAGCGTTGCATTGTTTTTTTTTTTTTAATTTCATTGCTTTGAATGGTTTCATAATTTGTGGATTTTTCGACCACCATGCTAGGCTCATGCCCGTGTTATAATGGTCGATTTTACGTAATATATAAAGTGCAATAATAATTTAGAAGCAATAATGTACGAGAACATAAAGGATTATAAAATAATATCATAAAATATAAATAACATAGTATTAAAGAATAAAAATGAGTATAAAATAATATAAAAAGACCAGGCAAGGGATAAAAGAATATTAAAATCATAGTTTATGAAGGAATATAAAAGTGTCCATTTTAAAATTATCTAAAATCAATGTAAGTAAAAAATGTTAAATGTTAATTAAATATTCATCATCAGGAACATCAGGGCAGATGTGTAGATTGTACTGAATTGTACTGAACTATTTATGTAGTAGAAGTGACACCGTGCTGCAAGTATTACTCCTCACAGTGCGTTTTACTGCGTTTAGTTTTGGTGTAGCTGTCTTATTTCGGATACCAAGAACTACCACCGTCATCAGTATAAATATTTATGATTTTTTGTGAGTTTCGATTATTGCCTCCATAATCCGCTCGATGCGTTTAAAGCACAAAGTCCAAATAAGACAAAGTTTCTGCTTATTGCTAACATTGTACCTACGTATTGTATTATCGTTTACTTATATAATCACATAACTTGTGGTATTTGTATAGTCCTTACCTCTTGACCTGTCGGAAATCACTTGCCTTTTGTCATAGGATACATGTTTTGTGAAGTCTATGAAAATCTATTTACTTACAGAAGAGCGTCTGTGGCGAACAACGAGCGGACAGCTGGTGAACGGCGTGAATTTGATTTTTTAAACAAATCTACACTCTTTATTTCGAGACTTTGTACAAAACAAGAGTAAGGTCACTGTCTACTTTAGTTTTCAAAAAACTGTGTAAAGCCCGACCAACGCCGCGCCGGGTCATTCAGCTAGTAAGTAAATAAACATGCAAGGTTTTCCGTCTAGGTAATATTATAGGGCATTCTCATTTTTTCTTCCTTTTTTTACAGTAGCTCTACACAAGAGGTGCAAGGCGATGGATCGAGAGATTCCGGCTGGAGAGGATAAAAGGTCTCCCTCAACCAGGCTCTCCCGATTCGACCCATCACGAGATAGTTGGGCAAATGCATAACACAACATGAATCGATACATAACACAACTTATATAATGTATTTATCTTATATAATGTATTTTTTGTCTAGTTATCTTTTTTTATTTAGTATTCTTTTTAAAATGTTATTGTACATCATAAATTGTATTTTTTTATATTTTCCTACAAGATGTATGAAAAAATTTACGTACATCTAAATAAAAATTTCAAAAACAAAAAGCTTGAATCCCTTCTAAGCCCCCAAACGTAGCGAACCACTTGATGTGACCTATGGCAGGGGTGTTGGTTATCCAATTTGCGCTTTTATAATGACCGTGATATTTCACGGTTACGTTACCGTGACGGCAAAAAAAGGTAATAAACATACGTTCCTTAACACAATAATGCTACAGCTCTTTCGAAAGATGCTGTAAACACAATGTAAGCAGGTATCCAAACGAAAAAGTCATAATTTTCTTGGATCTCTCTCACACACCGCACCGTGACATTTCCATAGACCCCTACCAATTCTACTTGCTGTGTCGATAATTTTGAAAGAATGGAATATAGTTACAAGGATAATATATGGAGGTGTGAGTGAATTCCAAAAATTCAAAAACGTCAAATATCAATGCGCTGATAGTTCTTAAAGATATAATGCTGCAGACCTTTCTTATATACACACTAAATAACAACAATCGAAAATGAGACAAGCAGTGAACGTATGTCTGCAATCCCCCAAAGAAAATAAACAATCATTATCATACATCTCCCTCACACATAGTAGACGGCCTGCGTGGTCTAGCGGTAAGGCTCTTGACTCGCAATCTGAAGGTGGCGGGATCGAAAATTTTATTTGAATAATTTGCTATTTCACAATTAATTTGCGGCACGTTCCAGAGTGGAAGATACTCTCAGTATCGCCCTGGTGTAAGACCACCATTCAAAATGATCCATTTAACCGTTGCTCGAAATGGCGCTAGCCGTGTTGATAGCCGGTGACCAGATCTGAATAGCCAGGTACTTCCCCACCTTTCTCTTCCCCATCTCCTTCCCCTCCTTACTACCTTCAGCCTCACAACATACCCAATTAGGGATGCCATAGTCTCACTGGCTCATCTACCTGGAGCAGCTGAGACTCTTGTCAGGTATTACTATAAAAAAAATAAAAAACACGCACAAAGAAAATGAAACGCAATTCCCGTCGCAAAGAAGTCGTACTTTGGAGGAA
This sequence comes from Limnephilus rhombicus, assembly GCA_929108145.2. Classification (NCBI taxonomy): domain Eukaryota; kingdom Metazoa; phylum Arthropoda; class Insecta; order Trichoptera; family Limnephilidae; genus Limnephilus; species Limnephilus rhombicus. The sequence continues at coordinate 27,482,445 of OV815277.1, read as the reverse complement.
ACAATCGCACGTAATTTGTGTGTCTCACCATTATTTAATGTGTAAGAAAGAGCTGCAGCATTATAGCGATAAGGAAAATAATATGTTTTTGCGGTCACGGTACCGTAAACGTGAAACAATACGGTAATTATAAAATCGCACAATAAATGGAGCTGCAGTACCCGTCTCCGCCTTCCAACTTGTTCCAATTGTAAAAACTTCACATCGTTGGCTAAAAAAACAGTTAAGTTAATAAGATTGATTAAACAAGGCATGATCTCCAATGTTGTATCATCATCCAACATAATTTTTTTAAATACTCACACGCCATTACGTTAAGATCACCAAACTTTTCCATCTGTGAGTATCTGAAACCAAATATGCGTAAATCTGTTCTAATTTATACACACATGCTCCTGCCTGTTCAGGGGTTAGGGGTTAGGGGTGGTTATATTTATATCTCCGATGGTGTAAATTGAAGTACGGCCTTCATAATTTTCCGCTAAAATTTTGATAGGCTCTCACTCGAAGGTTCTAAGAGCAAAAGCCTGTAAGACGTCTGACGTCACGCGTGGAAGACAAGGGTTTCGAAATAGGCATATTTTTATACGAAATAAGATTTACAACTATGAAATAGGTAAGCGTGGCCCACGGTACCAACGAAGCACGGATTATGTAAATATTTCAAACACATAGTAATAATCTGTGCTCCAATACGTACAGGTGACATTCGTTTCATGTTATTTTCGGTCGGAGTAAAGGAGGGAATTTTTATTTCTTGACAATGTGGTTCTATTTTCAATAAGGAAAAAATATGACTTTCAAAATACGTGCTCAAACCCATCGAACGGAAAATGCCGACGAATCTGACCTTTCCCGATTTTAAAGAAAAGTGATGACGTCAATCTGTGTATCTACAACTTTTCGACTCCTAGGACCAAAACAGGACAATGAAATTTTTATTATTCGTTTCAAATGAAGTTAAGTTTGAACACGAATTTATATGACTTAAGTGGTAATTAAGAAGAAATAACCAGACAAAACCGGAAATATGTCATTTTTAAATCAAATTTTAGACGTAGTGACTCTTTTCCACAAAAAATTATAAATTGATTTCGAAAGACTGTTCTTTTATCTAGTAAAGCTTTGTTTTAAATTTTGAGAAAATATATTTTTTTTAAGTACAATAAGGTTTTACCGTAGGTCGTTGGCAGATTTGTTAAATTTTCAAACAAAATTTTGAATTATACAACACACATTTCAAATCATGTGCAGTAAAACAAATCAATAAATTATCTGGGAAAACATGTTTCAAAATTTTAATTTTAGTTTAAATAAAATCATTTAAAAAAGACCCGCAAACGAGTTTTGTGATGAAAATAATTCAGTTTGTATATTTATGTACTGTCTTATAAACTAATATATTTAAGATCTTTTTTACATTCTTATTTTGTTTAGACATTATTAAAAAAATAATAAATAGGTAGGTACTTATGATCAGACAATAATTACAAACAATGCATAGTTTTAATAGTTTAATCATCACGTCTTTTAGCATTTTAGACTGTGGGTATAAATTAAAGCAAATTTTGAATGAAATAAAATCGATATAGAGTTATTATTTTAAAAAGCTGGTAGGGAGAATAGTTAATCTTTCTCATTGGAACCGCAATGTACGATCTTAAGAACTTAATATAAAAAAATATGAATTCTCGGCCGCTGGATGGTTACTGGCCCTTAAGTAATTTATGGTTTTTGCAGTGTCGGGCCCTATAGTTTAGAACCAACTCCATTCACTTTTGCTAAAGATTGACAGCACACCTGAGTTCCGAGCAAAACTAAAAACCCACCAATTAAAATTATCGTATCCAGAATAATAACCGTATTTCTTATTATTGTATTTTCTTACCATTTCTTAATATTTTATTGCTCAGTCCATGGGTTTTACATAAATCGATTTATCTTTCTCCTTGAACACTGTAAACCCCTTTTTGTAACATTTTTCTTAATTTATCACTGACAGTAATCGTAACAAAATGTGTTTATACATGCAAGTAACAATAGTAAACGCCAAACTTTAAGACCGGCTTGAACACTGAAACATTTTCCCATGAAAATGGCGTTATAGAAATCAACCAAACATTATTATTTTTAAGGAACCTGTATAAGAATAGTGTCACCGTTTTTACGGTCCTCTTCACTGTGGTTTTCTGTGTTCTATTGATTATTTAGATATCTTTACATTGTCTTCATAATATTTGCAAGTTGACTTTAACTCAGTTCCTTGAGTCATGTTTTGAGTATATACTATATATTTTATTTTTTTTAATTTGATTTGGTGGTAGGAAATTATAGTTTTACACCTTAAATGTAATATTTCTATCTTTAAAAGATGTATTAAAATTTGGAAAATCCCGTATATTTTTAATGGAGTGTTTATAATAAGTAGTGGTGTATTCGAATATATATTTTTTAAAGTTTAATAAACATTAATCAACGAAGAATTTTCTGGGAGCAAAAATGATTTAATTTCGGTAACACAAACAATCTCACAAGACACTTATATCGGTTTATCTTTTCAGTTTTTAGACAGAACAACAATCTATGTATTCTGGAGACATGTGTTTAATCGTTTACTTACAGTTCGTACAATTAAGAAATCAATTTTGATCAACATCAATAGGCCACTTGCATGGATTTCATAACGACTTGGAAAAAAACGTGTGGATAGATTTTTTTACTAACCGCTTCTGTGCCAAGAGCGAGATTTATCGCATTCTTGGCCGCGCCCAGCAGGCCGGCAATAGAAAAATAGCGAGTTATCTCGCTATTCTTTGAGCAAGATTTAATTTTTTAAATTTTTTTTTAATTTTTTTTTTTTTAATTTTTTTTTTTTCAAGATTTTTGCTAAGTCATTTAAATATCCTTTCAAGGTGTAATATGTTTTTAATTTACAAAAAAAAGATTTAAAAATGATTTATTTTGATTAAAAACTCATGGCCTGCTATTCAGAGCTACAGTCCTACATACTGGCATTTAAAAGACTAAGATTACGAAAATGTTACTAAAATTTTTTAGAAAAGTACAGTTTTTTTTAATTTTTAAATAAATAAATCCATTATTTGGGCTCGTGACGTCACTACATGAAAATGTCCCGTCTCCGAAAATGTTCCTATTAATTTTGTAAAATTCCACACTGATTTTTTTTATTTGGCATCACTTTGATTTCAGGCGAATTTTTCAATTGCGAACTTATCATTTGGTTTGACTTTTTAAGATGTAATGAAGAGAAATGTAATTAAGATAACCCCGTACATTTAATGTTGTCCGTACGTGTTTTAGAGGTATAATGGTTGTGGTGCTAATTTTAACAAAATCAAATTTTATAATATTCTTATTATTATTATAATTTACAAGTACAAGTATATTACATTGGATTTAGTAATATCGACGTTGTACATTATAATGATTTACGAACAATAAGATGGATCGAGGAAAAAAATATTTACGAGATGTAATATTTTTGTGCCTTATATGCCTCGTTATTATCCTGTGCCCTTTCTTCTGAAAAACGTTCTTTTTTTTTAAATGATTTTCGGCTATGTAATTATCGTTTTTTCTCACCTATAAAATTATGTCCCGTCTTTCCGGTTTATAAAAAATAGTCTGATTTTTCGGATCGAAATTTTCAAAAAATCGTCAGGGTTACAAAAATACGATTAAAAAAAATAATAATAATACAGAATGTCGTAGAATATTTGCCTAAACCGGATTTTTTTTTAAATGTGATGCAAGTGGCCTATTGACATCAACCTATTGTAGTCTTGGAGAGAGGTCGTGCGGGACTTCATTGTTCTTATCTCTTCCATCTTTTTCGTTTTTATACAAGACGTGTGAAAAGAAAAAGGACGATCGTCAATGATTTACGTACGACCTCTTTCTGAGACTGTGTTGCACCGACATGTATGTACTCCATTTCAAAGCAAAGTGGATAAATTATCAACTATGGTGACGTCATTTGAGTCAAAACCGTGTGGCGTATTCGACACTTCAGGCAAAGCAGAAAAAATCATCTTTTTAAAATGATTTTACTGTAAAAACATACTAAAAAAGGCAGCGTTGTAAAAAATAAATTGATTGGAATATTCATCATTCTATACACTGAAGTACGTATGCAAACGTATATATTTAAAAGGTTTTTTAATAACTTTAAAAACCTTAATTCTTAGGTTGACCTTTAATTTTGCATATATTGTATTTGCGGTAGAACGTTGAGTATCAGGAAGTCGGGTATCCGGAAGACCGTTTATCTGGATGAATTCACCAGATTCCCGAATTTCCGTTTACCTTTGACATAGTATAGATGTCTACCTGGTTGAGTCAGTGAGTGTCAGAAGGAAGTTGAAGGAAGATGAGATCGATGTCAATATTTGACGAAAATCGTATCAATCACTAAATAGTAACTTGTGCAGTGAATGGCAAATTTCTGATTAGATATTATAATATTTGGTACCAGAAGACGAGATCAATGATAAAATATTCTGTATGTGCACAGTTATTTATGGGTTGCGTAATGGGTAGTTTACAGGTAACCAGTAACAAGGACAGTGGTGAGTGGGAATTGAATCACTCATAAGTGCCGTTCACACGTGCAATTAAGTAAGTGACTTAGAGGATATTTCACCATCCTCCTCGTAGATTATCATCCATAAGATAACGTAGGTTTTCGAATAATTAAATATGATTGATTTATTTAAAATGTCTGAGTTTCACTTTTCGGTACTTGAACCTATAAATAGTGGCTAAGTACTGAATAGGTTTCTATGTATATGTATATACCAGAATAGATAAAGCCGACTTTTTTTACCTGCTGTGAGTATTTATTTGTTTATTTATTAATATTCGTTATCGTATGAATAAGTATCAGGAGGTCGGTGTTTTAATTCTGTTTATTGAAGTCCTTTCGGATTCGCCGTCAGTGTGAGAAGCGAGGATTTTCCGAATTTACCGGTTGTTATCCCCTACCGCTATTATATCTCCTTTGCAATACTTCCCTCTGCTTCTCTCTCGTCTCCCACACCTCCGTCACCTTCACCAGCGTGTTCTTTACCATCGCCTCCATTCCCCTCCCACGTCCCTTTCTTCTCTCCTGTTCCCCTTCCACCTACCCCCGCCTAACCCCCCCCCCCCCCCGCGTCCCCCTTTTCCGCGAACACACCTCCCGCGTTTCCCTCCCCCTCCTGCGTTCCCTTCCATCTTCCCCGCTCCCAAGAACCTCCCCTATTTCGTTCCCCGTCCCCCGCATGACATTCCCTTCCCCCTACCAACCCTCCTTCCTTCGTTGCCGCTAAGATACATGAAATACAAACATTTTTCAAACAACTTCTTTGCCACTTATTGCAAAAATTGTATACAAATTTCATAACGCCAGAGCTCACTATTATATATAGAAACATTCACGGGTGTGCGCATAACAATAGATGAATGGTATATGAAATAATTTCATAACGCTAGAGCCCACCATTATATACAAAACCCTTTGAGGACATGCGCATGATAAACCAACGCAATTTCATCGCAATCGGATGTTTGTTTTAGATCATAGGTTCTTAATGTGGGCGATAACGCCCCCTTAGGGGCCTTTCATACCTTCAGGGAGGGCGGTAGAAGACCAAAAGAAAATTATTAGAATATTTTATGGTATTTATAATGTAATGTAAACCGATTTTTAATAAAGATTCTATGTGGTGATATCACGTTAAGCTTAGCCTTAATTAAATCAAATTTGTGAGATCAAAATATGTACATTTTGGGAGGTGGGTATAGGTACCGCCGCACCGGGAACCATTTATTGAATAACCAACACCTCCGCCATTGGTCACCCAAGTGATTTGGGTGCCAAATGATTCACTACATTTGGAGACTTAGTAGGGTTGCCAAGGTTCATGTAGTGGGGTTTGTCCAGGTCTTGGCGGTGGATGCATTTGCCCAACAGCTGCGTGACAGGCCGGATCGGGAGAGAATAGTGGAGGGAGATCTGTTGACCTCTTCAGCAGGGCTCTCTCGAAACATCGCCTTAGGAGGGATGGATTCATATGTCCGTCACTCCTGGAGACACTGACGCCCATATTCCAACCCCCCTTTCCCAGTACTTCATCTCCATCGTTTCCTCAAAAGACCCTACACACAGCATCCCCAACATTGACGTGGGTCCTGAGGGGAATTATTTTCAGCAGAGCCTCCTGTGTGGATCTAATATTAAAAAAGACGTCCTGTGTCGAGCAAAGTCTCCGTTTTTGAGAGTTTTATGTTAGTATCAGCGCGCATAGATTGCTTACTAGTTACTTACGTCATTATGTATCTCTAATACTTTTTTGTTAAACAGACTTTCCTGGTTTTCTAATTAAGGCCCGGCAGTAAGAAGAAGAAGGGAGGTATGTAAATACGAATGTTAGAGGGAGCGCTATAATAAAAAACGATAATATTTAAGCGAAAATATGAAAATGTTTAATAGACCACGACTCGTTTAAAATAGAGCTAAAACCTCGAGGGAAATGTATAAATAGTATTTAAAGAAACACTGAGATTTTTTTCATACATATAACTTGTAAAATAACTGTAAAAAAACCTCTTTATAATAATTTTCGAAGCTCGAAGCTTGCGATTTATTTATGTCGAGGGAATTTCATATAACTCCCGTTTCGACGCGACGCGACGCGACGCGCGACTTGAGGAATGTATAGATATTATTAGCATTCTGCGTAATCGGGTAAATGATTAACTTCTGGTCTTGGGGAGAGCTGAATGCGAAAATATGGTAAATAACAATCATTAATTTGTTTTTTAGTTCAAGTTTCCTGTATGTTGATATTATATGTGTACTACTTTAATATTAATTTTATACCAATGTAAATTAAAAAAACTGCTTAAATTTTTTCCTTGCATTTATCATTTCTCTACCTTCCTTTCTTTATATATTTTATTAATCTCTATTGCATCAATTCATCAAAATCTAAACTAAAATTTCATGGAATGCTTGAAAAGCATACATGTTTATAATTTTTTTTTTGTTTCTTTTGAATTTTCTTTTTATTTCTCCTCTCTATGTTTATATTATCCTAAAAAATATTATTTACATTTATAAACAACTTCTTTTCTCTTCCATCTAAAATTTAATATATTATCCACCGAGTGTAATTTCTAAGTACACGTCAATATAATTGAAAAACAATTAATATATGTAATAAATCTGCTCATTTTGATTGTCCTAAACGGGTAAATTTCGAAGATGGACAATCAAAGATTATTGTAATATGCAATATGTTATGTTCTTAAGAAATAAATAAAATTATCTCAAGAATAACGTATATTTTTAAGAGCTTTAAAATTTAAAGTATTTAGGGAAAATATGTAATAAATCTGTAGAAATGCGAGAAACCGGACCTTAAACAGACCACCTGCTTTTTATTAGTTCGACTACCTAATCAGAGTAATACCATTTCTATGTTCGGTAAAAAAATTTAGAGGGTATCTACTTAAACTTCAAATCACAAAAAAGTTACAACCTTGCATTTATGTCTTCTCAATAAAAATCAATTACGTTTGATAATTTTTATGTCCAAATGAATTTCGTATTTGCAATAACTATTTTCGGAATGGTCAATAAAGTTTTAGTAATCAAAGGTATTGCCGAATACGATTAAATTAAGATTGGTTGTAACTTGTAACATTCGTACATGGAAAACAATGAATTCCAGACAGATTTATGTCTAACAATGTCGGCGGATTCCATTAATGTAAAACAAATAGCAATATCCAAGCAAAACCTATTTCCCTTTCAATATCGCTATCTCATTTAAAATTTATATTGGGAAGTCCCGAATTTAGGCCGTTTTAACTTTCGAATATATATGAAGGTGAGTTTGGCAACATTATCGAATAAATTTGTAGGGGTAGAGCGGGGTGAATTTGGGACACCGTTACAATCTGGAGAAGGGTGTACCGGACACTTATATTACCGGGACATTTGGGCCAGGGCGCATTTCGGGCAAATTTAAACAGTTATTTCCAATTATGCTGGCACACACTGTATGATTATTATTATTTTGAATTAATTTATTCATTTGGAAATTTACCTTACAACGCTATGGCCGTGAACCAATTTGAAACAGAAACACAGTTTAAATAAATAATGCACATTTAGAAGACTTAGACTAAGTGTTTTTTTACATTAGCTTCACACGGGAGGACCTGGAAAAATCTTCAGGGCCTTACATCTTTGGGGATGCCGTGTGGAGGGTCTTTTTAGGGAAAGAAAGGAGAAGAAGTTCTATGAAAGGTTAAATGCGTCCAGATGAGTGACGGTCGCATGAATCTATCCCTCCCACTGCGATGCAAGGCGATGGTTGCAGATGCGACTGAAGAAGTCAAAAGGTCTCCCTGAACCAGTCACTCCCAATCCTGCCCGCCACGCAGTAAGTGGACAAACGCATCCGCCGCCAAGACCTTAACAAAACTAACCTCATAAATCCAAGCGCCCCTGCTAAATCACCAAACGTAATGAATCACTTGGGTTGCCTACGGCAGAGGTGTTGGTAATTCATTTAACGGTTTCCGGAGCTGCCCATCTCCCAAATGGAGTGTTCCATGTATTAGCACCAGTGGAATTGTGGTAACCCCAAATCGGTATTGTTATTAGGGTTAAATTAACTCTCTAATATTAATCTATCAAGTTTTATACATTTAATTTACCATTTTAATGTTATGCAGCTCTAATATTTTAATGTTATGCAGCTCTAATATTTTAATGTTATGCAGCTCTAATATTCCCAAATTGCTGAAGCGTAGAAGCTCTACATTCCCAATTTGTGGAAGGTTTGGGAGGGAAATGGTAGAAGAAGGAAAATGGAATTAGAAAGGTTCTGGCCCTACCAATTTGGTTATTAATCACAGTTAAAATCATTCCAACTATTCTTCTGTTTCCAGAATGTCGAGAATTTGCAACTCAAGTCAAAGCACTGATTTTTTGGTGTAGGTAAAGGATTTTTGTCAGAAGTTATGCAAATAATATTTTTTCCTATAAAACTCAATTCTTGCACTTGTTTAAACATTATTATAAGCAATAATTATCAGCCTGAAACACTCATCAACATTGAAAAATCTTCCGAGAAAAGATACTTGCCGCCAACGGGACTTGAACCCGTGTCCTTCTGATTGCCGGTCAGCTGCTCTTGACCACTGAGCTATGGGGGCTTATCAAATACCCGCCAAATAATTCAATATATACTAGTGTTTCATTCAACAATTACTGCTTATTATATTTTTTCCACCTGAAAACAACCAACTTTATTTTTGCGAGAGAGACATTGTAAGTGTTAAATCCCTCGCTAGGTGGCGTCGAGACAAATTATGACTACATTTATTGGGGAAATACTTAAACTTGTCAAATATTAATTATTATTTTTTAAATTTATAAACTAACGTTTAGACAAGATTTTTATGCATAGCACCATGTTTAAACATTATTTTTTATGTAAATTTTTGTCTTTCTTTTTGTCCTTGATCTTCGTGAATAGTGCTTGCTCTCCATTCGCAGTCAAATCTGTTTTTTTTTTCATTCGTGTGATATTGTTTTGTTTTTTTATTTTTTATTTTTATTTATTTAATTACAGAATACATTTTGTACAAAAAAAATTTGAGTAGACCCACAAAGCTGTCATATGGCAGCTTGTCTGCAGGTTCTAACAATTTAAACATTCTTAATATAATATCTAAGAAAATATTTGTAAATACATTTATAGTTTTAAGGAAACATTAGAATGGATCACATAATATTAGATAATTTAACTTACAACCATAAATATATAAGATATTTCAATATACCTGCGTAATAACAAGATATGTAGGCAGCTATATTAAGATATTCAAAGATACATGGAGTTTTCGCTCATTAACCATAGTTTTATCATTTTAGGACATAGTGTCTCATTTTTTTCAAATTTTATGTTTTTATTGATTTTATTGAAAATCACTGGTATTAGATATTCAAGAGTACGGCTTCCATATTTATTTAATATTCGAGGAGTTTTTAGGCCCTTTCCTTCTCTAAATCTTGTGGTATGTTTGTGTACAAGTAGGTGTTTGTAAGGGCTTTCCCCCATATTATCCATAATAGTAGTGAACCAGTGGAGACCTTTTATTGTAAGTAAGCTCTCTGAGCCATACAGTAGTTTTAAGTTATGTCTCTGTTTGTAAATATTTGTTGTGACATTTTTTTTTATTATGGCAGTTTGTAAATTTTCAATATATTTAATGTGAGTAGTGCTTGCATGTCCCCAAGTTCGAATACCATATCTAAGGATGGACTCTACCATAGAAAAATATATGAGTTTAAGAGTACAATGAGGCAAAATAAATTTTAATTTGTAAAAGTTACTAGCTAAGGATCTGAGCTGGTTACAAATTTTAGCCACTTGTTTATCCCACTTAAAATTATTATCAACAATTATTCCCAGATAAGTATATTCATTTGTGAAATCTATTTTTTCACAGTCACAAACATTAATAATTCCTCTATGTATACAGTCAAAGCTATGAGCGGTTATTTTAGGAACATTCCACATTTTCAAACTTGGTGATTTTATGTACATGCATTTGTTTTTTTTTTACATTAATAATTAATCCTACATCATGAGCCCATTTGAGAAGCTCGTTAAAATCTCTTTGTAATTCTTGTATAGCTATTTCAGGATTTTCATTTGATACAACAAGAGCAGTATCATCAGCAAAAATGAATCGACGAGCTTTTTTGAAAATTTTACACATAGCAATTACATATATAATATATAATTTTGGACCTAGAATTGACCCTTGCGGTACTCCCGATTTGATGTATCTTGATTTACTAATTATATTTAAAATCGTCACACTCATTTTTCTATTTGTCAAATAGTTTTTAAAGAATAAGAGGAGTTTACCCCGGATACCTATAAATTCAAGTACTTTAATTATTTGTATATGACTAAGTGTGTCGAAGGCTTTTGAGAAATCAATAAATAGAACCAATACCTGTTTTTTACAGTTTAGTTGTCAATTTATATGATTAGAAAATTTTTCGAGCAATTTATCGCAACTTTTATTTTTTTGAAAGCCATACTGGCATTCATCAATAATACTCAGATTATTTAAGAATTTATCTAAATTTTTTGATATATATTTTTCTAATATTTTTTCTAATGCAGGAAGTAAGGAAATCGGCCTGTAATTGTTTATTAAAGAGTGATTTCCATTTTTAAAGATAGGCCTTACAATACTATATTTTAGTTCATCGGGAGTATGGCCCGTATCAATTATTCTGTTAATTAAGTGGGCGATTAAAGGACTAAGTAATTTAACATGTTTTTTCAAATCATACATACGAATTAAATCTATGCCTGGTGTCTTGGAATTTTTCATACCTCCAATAATTAATTTGATTTGCTTTGTATTAGCTCGTGGTAGATACATTGTGTGATTTAAATATTCCGGCGTGTATTTTATAACTTATTAATATTTAGTATTTTATAACTTGTAATAACTTATTTACCCCCTGATCAAAAAAGTCTGCAAAATTTTCTGCCACCGCATCTTTCGATTTGGATTTTAAGAAATATTTTGATATGACTTCATCACAACCGGATTTATCTTTCCTTCCTATAGTTTTATTAATTTCATTCCATGTTTTTTTAATGTCTTTGAAACAGTGATTAAATTTATAGTTATAGCATAATTTTTTTGTGTTTATTATTTGTTTATTTAATTTATTTCTGTATTTTTTGAAATCGATTTCATATTTTTTGTTGTTAGGTGAGTTTTTCCATTTCCTCCAAAGAGTATCTCGTGTTTGTATATTTTCAATGAGGCTATCATTCATCCAAGTTTTTTGATAATTGCGATATTTTTTATTAAATTTTGTGATGTAACTTAGTTCATAAATATTTTTAAATTTCGATTTCATTTCTTCGTACAATACATTTGGTTCAGATAATTGTAGCATTTCATTCCAATCAGTGATTGAGATAAATAGATTAACTTTTTTTTCAGAGAGTGCAGTATAGTACTCAGTGTGCGATATGTCTGAAGTGTGTTTGTCGTAGGTAGAGAAATAAATCGTCGTTGCAATTAGGTAGTGGTCAGCTATTATTGTTTCACATACGCACGAACTGATTTCTATGGTCTCTCTCTCTCTTATATAGATATGGTCTAGACAAGAAGCCGTTATATAGTTTGACAAAACTGCTTCTCGTGTCACATCGTTAATAGTTTTGACCAATCCGAAGTTAGCCATTAGGTTTTCGTATGGATAATTTTTCTGTAAATAGTAGATACATTTTCAATTAGGGAAGCGGGAATTGGTACCGCTACGGGAACCATTTATTGAATAACCGACACCTCTGCCATAGGTGATTTGCTACGTTTGGTGATTTAGCAGGGGTGCCCGGGTTCATGGGGTGAGGTTTACTAAACCCTCAGATTCCTACCTATCTCTCAAACATTTTTCGTTAACAGGATTCTCCTCTCCTACAGGATTTCCTAAAAAACCTCCACACAGCATTTCCTAAGATGACATAGGTCCTTTGGGAATTATTATCCTCAGGGCCTCTTGTGTGGAGCTCATGTAAAAAAAATAATCGATAAAAAAAACGAGTGTGCTTTAGACCACACAACTGAAGTAAAACTTCTGCTCCATCTATATGATAGAAAGATAGAAAGAAAATGTGCGCGCGCACTGCTCTCTCTTGTTCCAACAGTGTGTACAGACAATAGGCCTGCACTGTGTAACGTAACTGGCTATGAGAGAAAGAGGGAAAGAAAATGTGTGCTCGCACCACTCTCTCTTGCCCCTACAGTAATACGAAGCGTAACTCTCTCTCTTTCTATCTTCACTAACTTATATCTCCCTACCAACTACCGTTCACCTCGCTTTTCGTAACGCCCTCGTCACCCATTCTCCAGCTTACTCCCCAAGTCAAGCCTTCGTAAAAAAGTTTTACTTCAATAAATTTCAAACACTATTTTGATTCTGAGCGGCTGTCCCTTAAGAGGATACTGAGAGTACGTTCCCCCTTCTCAGGTCATTTAGGGCTTTAATATAGAGCTACATTCATCATCCCAGAGTGGGATTTGGCGTTCTCCACTGGATGCTGTCCCTTTCCTCCACAGATCTAATGGGCGTTTTAAACCATGCCTTTTTTATACCGATTCACATAATAATATATGGAAACTATATCGGAACTCATATTATGAAACAACTTTGCTATACACGACTATTATTTCCATACGTATGTAACCATAGATCACAATATGTAACCATCTATCATTTGCCTTTGCCGTTGCCGTCAAAAAATCATCAAATTTCACAACGGTGTATTCACCTTTGCAACAGTAATAAACACTTACAGCCTTACTAAAAAAAAACCACAGCGCGACCGATTAACTGTGTTATTGCAATAACATAAATAGAGCTCGTATACACTAAAAGACGTTTTATTACCAATAACGTTTCTTTCGTGGTCACGCTGTTAAAACGCATTGAAGATGTGACAACGTTGTATATGGTTTTAATTTACTAGGAAACAATGTTGTTTTAATTTTTCTCCGCAAGGGGCATTATTGGCGCGCCTATGCATTAGTTCGTCGGCCCGTGACATGACAAAACAGCTCGGTGTGTTTTATGGCGGGATATCGAAAATTTTGTGATTTTACTTAATAATTTCTATTGTAGTGACGAATTTACTCTTCTGTTCACATAATTGATATATTTACCATGTTATTTGTGTGGTTTACATCAGTTTAATCAAGTTATTGTACAAACGCCGTACTTTCAAAGTTGAACTGTCAGAATATTGTTTTTTATAGGTTACTTAAAAGATAAAATTTTCATTTTAAGATCTTTATTTTAAGAGAATTTCTTAAAAGTGATAATTTTTTATAATATTAATATCTAATACATGTGTTCGTAAACGTATCAAAAAAATTAACGTCTTTAGAGATGCAAGAAATCTGTTATAAATTTCGGTATTATTTCTAAGTTATTTTTTTGGCAATAAAAAAAACTTTGAAATTTTTTATTATTTTTTTATTGTATACACGATGAAAAAGTGAGGTGATAGTTTCCTTTCAAATGTATTACATAAAAGGACTGTGTTTTTTAAATTTTGATTTATTTAAATTTCTCTACATTTTGGTCAAAAATGTTGTGGGAGGAAATTTTTTTCCATTTTTTTCCGAGTTTGAATCTTAAAATACGGCAGTTTTTGAAAGCTAAAGTGTATTTCAAATACTCAAATCTAAAAGGTAATTTTATCTAGTTTTCATAAATGGTATTTGTTTTTACGACACCTTCAAAAATAAGAAATATATAGAACATTCAAAATACTATGGAAAAATTACAAATATCGTTCGGACATCAATGGTTAAAACAGAGATAAACTACCCTCTCAGGCCGTGGAAACCATGTGTATTTATTTCAAAGAACAAATTTTTAATTAGTAATGTTTTCACATCCGCGGCCGTTTGTCAATTGAATAAAATTTTCACTGGGTTTTTTAGTAAGGCTGTTAATCTTAATATATAAAAATGAATTTATCTGTGTTTGTTCCTTGTGCATTCGTGATATGTTGATTAATATCCCATGGGGAACTGTTGCACGGACCGTTTCAAATCTCAATTTTGGATTTGAGGCCAAACTGAAAATATATTTTTGTAATCAAAGGGTATATTAAACATCTAGTACGGATGTGTACTATTGTATTTATTTATGTTTTCAATTATAAAATATGGGCCATTAAGTATTACGTGACTTTGGAGGTAACTTGGGCAATTATTTGTGAGTAAGAGCGTGTTCACACACAGCTATAATATGAGTGGGATGGCGTATTTCAGTATATCGCGCGCCATATATTACAAATTTTTTTTTACATGAATACCAAGAATCAAGATTCGAGTACGACTACGCACAAGAGTCCCAACTGCTCCCATCTGGAGCCAGTCGGACTATGGCATCCCCAATCGGGGTATGTTAGTATCTTCTACTCTGGAACGTGCCGCAAATATACTATTTATTATTTTAAATTAATAAATTGCGAAATAACACAAATTAATCAAATAAAATTTATTTTCCACGCTGGGATTCGAACCCGCGACCTTCGGAGTGCGAGTCAAGAGCCTTACCGCTGGACTACGCCGGCCGTCGTAATTAGGAATTTACGGCGAGCGATATGCCGAAATATGCCATCCCTCGCATATTATAGGAACACGCTCTAAATGATCAATATTTTTTAAATAATTTTACTACTCTTATTATAAAAATATCGTGAATTAAAAAATATCAAACAAAAATTATTTTTAAAAAAGCATTTTGACGGACGTAAATTTAAATAATCAATGACATATTTACGTCGGAACAAAAATTAGTCATATATAAATTAAAATTGCAACCCAAAAAAACATTTTTTTTAATTTTTATTTTATTTTTCATTACACATTTTCTCCATTTGCAAAGTGCATAAGGCAATTTTTTAAAAATTATAATCAACTTAAGAACTGATTTCCTTAATAATCTATATATTATTATCATTTAAAAAAAAATAGCACCTAACCGAAATAGATATTCAAATTGATCTTTGATTAAAAAATTATTATTCAGTTTGGTTGGGTATTTTGGCCTCAAATCCAAAATCAAAATTTGTATAAAAAAGGCCGCTCAATGTTCGTCTTAAAGTAATAAAAAATTACATAAACTGTTTGGACAATATTAATTTGAAACCCTTTTATTTCTGGTTCAAATATATTACGTATGTTTTGTAAAATTGTTACGTTTGAAATTGTTTTGTTTCGGCTTTAGACTTTTATGTAAATGGCCACCGTGTCATTGTATAAAGTGAGCGGACCGAAAATTAACAGAAACCCTAATACTTTTATTGTTTATAAATACAATTTACATAAATTTAGAATAAACGTTAACCAAACGGGATAGTCCAATATTATTAACGTTTTTATGGAATTTTGTAGAGTACCTATTACCTTTGTACCGTTGTTCGGTTTACCTTTAATATGATTGCCAAAGGTCAAAAACCAAATCTTAAATCGAATATTTTCACATAAACGTGCAGCTAACGGTTGTTCTAAAATGGCTCGATTTTCCGGGAAGATCAGTGAAAAATATAACGGTTACACCAAATAATATATATATACAAAGTTACTAGTTAGTTAAGACTTCGCTACCCGAATTTCTACCGATTTCTTACATATCTCCCTAAAACACGTTAAGTTTTAAAGCTCTTAAAAAAATGTATGATTCTTGAAGATAATATCTATGTTATAGTCAATCCTGGAAGCTCCGGCGCTCCTAGGTTTGACTAGTCAATCCTTAGTTCTGACTTGAAGTCTTCAAGGAAGACTTGAAGGTCAAACCTAAGATAAACCAGTCATTCCGCGAAGAAATTGCATATCGACCTTTGACTATGACATCTAGACATTCCCCGCTCCAAAACGCAAATTATGTAAAATTTCCTCGATAGAAAAAAAAGCAAAATATGCTCCAAAAATTATTATAAACACGTTTGTTTCAGTTATTTTACAAGTTATATGTATGAAAAAATTCACAGTATTTCTATAAATGCTGTTTAAGACATGCCCTGTGAAATTTTTGCTCTATTTTAAATGAGTCGTGTTTTATAAAAGACTTTCACAATTTTCGCATCGTTTTTGTGGCTTTAAATACTAGCGCGTTCCTCTAACATCCGTAATTTAATATCTCTACATCTTCTTCTTTTTGAGCCCGGTTGTTCGTGCTGTACGCATTGTTATATATATATTTTTAATAAGTTATACGCAGTTAATTTCTTGTAATTTAAAAGTAAAAAATGTTCAAAATTCTGCTTGGGGTTCTTCTATGGGATGGGAAAATTTAATGAGAGCGGGTGGGTGGTTTTCTAAATCTCATGAAGTCAGGCACCTTCTTCTTGTTTTGAAGGTCAAGTGTGTATCAATCTCAGATAAAAACTGTCAAATTGTATAAAAATCAAAACCCTGCTGCTGGTCTGCCCCAGACACTCTTATTTGCATAAATAGACAGATAAATGTATATTTGTAATTTTTATATAAACAAAAATCTTCTTAAACAAAATAATTAGAAATTGTTACATAGTTTATTGTAATGAAATAAGAAAAAAATGAGCAGTAAGTGGCTTAGTTGGCTAATGTCGGGTTTTCATCCAAGCGTCGTGAGTTCAATTCCTCTGCTGGCTGAGTCCCCCACCATTGCACAATGCACAATCAACATCTTCCGCTTATATTGATGGTAGTAGGAGATTTTCGAATTTTGTCAGTTTCATAAAATAAAAAGAGATATAGAAATGCCATCCAAAATGATTTCAGTGGAAACCGATGTCGCCACTAACTTGGCACCTTTTGATTCTCTATCTCTCTTAACTTTCCTGAAATGGTACCCATCCCATTTGAATTTTGTAATGATAGTGAAATACAATTATGTACATGAAATTTAAGCAAAAAATGATTATACTTTTAGATCACGTACCACGCCTTCGTGGTTCTCTGGTGTTCTTCTTTGTTCTGTGGTGAGGTTTTTCGTAATCTGAAAATGTTTATCTTTCCTTCAAAAAAGAGACAAAATTAAAATGATTTTGATGTTGAAATAGTAACTCTGTAAATTCTATCTGTTATAATTATTTAACTTTAATATTGATTGAATATACATATTTTCAAAGTTTCCATTTAAACTTTCGTATTGTTTTATTCTATTTAAAGGATATATATTAGACTCAATTACACAGGCAGTGCCTGTACGAAAATTATTACTTATACAAATGTTTGTTGTTTGTCATTTTTGTTAATTTTAATTTTATCCTTACGAAGGAATCATTGGTTTCGAAACATGTTGATAATTTTGATTAAATAAGTGGTGTATATAAAGTGATTTGTTTTCATTTGATTTTATTAGAGGTACTCATTACTACGTTAAAAATAATTTGTATTACAAGTTTTATAAAAAAAAATATAAATAAAAAATATCTTTTTGTTTAACCGTTTCCCGGTTAAGAAGATCCCTTTAAATCGAGACGCTACTGTATAACTCATTTTAGTATCTAACTTGATGATTTGTCGCTGAAATTTTGTATTCTATTTAGAAAGTTTCTTCATTTATACGTAACCGTTTTACAGAAAGCTTTTGTAATATTTTCAAAACATAAATTTCATTTATACAACACGGTACTGAAATCTGTTGAAATATTAGAAAACTTGACATTTAAATTTAAGATGAAGCCATCCTAAATAATGCAAAATCATATGTTTTTGTTTTGAAAATTTGATCGCTAATAAGTATTTCTTTTATAATAATCGCAAAAAAATTATATTTACGCCCAAACTTCACAAAATAAAATAAAATACGCATTTTCACGTTGTAATTTTACGGTCGGCGAATTTGGATTTTCAAAGTGAATCCTATGCCGTCCACCGAAATACATACTTTTCACATCCATTTTGTAATCCCCGCCCCGAGCGGAGCGGGGAACAGGCGTTAGGCTCCACGTCGCTTGGTTCCGTGAAATCAATTTTAAATAAAATTTCCGTTTTATTACAATAGACAATGCGTAAAAAAGGAGTTATGTTTTTTACAGGCCTTTATGAAATCAACGTGTAAAAAAATTATCAAATACCTTTTCCAACCTTTCCAAAAACTTTTTCTTAAGTATTTTTAAACTCCTCCCATAAAGGGGCGTGAATTCCGATTTCGATTTTTTCCTGGACCATTGGATCGCCTTATTTCTAGAACTTACTCAATTTATAAAGTCGCCATCCAGCAAATGGAAGCATTTTTTAGATTTTATATACGGTGAAAATTTTGCATTAAATTTAAAAAAAAAATCTTGAAGAGTTTCTATTCACCGAGAAGGCGTCACTTTCAAGAAATTATTATTGCCGGTAAAAAGTATTCGGACGATAATTATTTCTAGACAGATATTCCCTCATTACAAAAAGACCATTTGTAGCAAAACAGTACTTGAATACCTGCCTCGTACTTCCATAATTGAAAGCGGAAAATGTTTCTTGTGCAATGATGCAGAATTCAGCTAGCAGTTTTTGATACGCGGTGCCTTGGTGGAAACCCGTTGCTTATAGCCACTGCGCTACTAATTCATTTTTCGGACACCATGAAACTCTCAACATATTTTTCTTCCAGTAGGCAAAGTGTATTTTCTGAGTAATTGACTGAGTGTATTGAAGACTTATTTTAATTCGGCTAATTAGCATTTCATCAGTCTTGCAAATTAGTTTGCTACGTTCGGGTTCCGGTTGAAGATGGTAGCCGTGTGGAAATACTACCTTTTTATTCCGCCAGAGTACGCATGATTTATCATTGATATGATGACAATTCTTCGCACAAATTGCATAATTCCTTAAGTGAAGTAAAAAATGGTTTGTAAAATATATATGGTTTATAATTAATTAGGTAGGTAACAATTATTATAAGCAATAATTATCAGCCTGAAACACTCATCCACATTGAAAAATCTTCCGAGAAAAGATACATAACGCCAACGGGACATATACATATATAGTATATATTGAATCATTTGGCGGATATAAGATAAGCCGCCATAGCTCAATTGGGAGAGCAGCTGACCAGCAATCGGAAGGGCACGGGTTCATGTCCCGTTGGCGTCATGTATCTTTTCTCGGAAGATTTTTCAATGTGGATGAGTGTTTCAGGCTGATAATTATTGCTTATAATAATTGTTACCCTTTGTGCTATGCATAAAAATCTTGTCTTAAACGTTAGTTTAACAATTAAAAATAATAATTAGGTAGGTATTTGAACGTAGCGAACCACTTGGGGTGACCTATCGAAAAGGTGTTGGTTATGAAATAATTGTTCCCATACGCAACACCCAAATTATATGAAAGGGTTGAAAATTTTACCTAAATGCAGTGAACAAAACTATCGAGCTGCTAAAAAAATTCATTTGCTTGCTCGAAGCAGATGATGCTACCATACTCGTTAGGGGGCATACATTAATTACATTAGCTCAAAAGGGGGGGTCCAGCAAAATCTCACGTTACTTGAAAAGAATATACGAAGTGGCCCAAATTTATCTCACCAAAGGGGGAGGGGGGGTGCCGATTGGAAGAAAAACTGCTCACGTAATTAATGTATGCCCCCTAAAATATAGGGACTAAAAGAGGTTGAAATTATTTAGCAAAAGAACCAAACTCTTCTTTTATAAAAACGAAAATCAGATCAGTTGTTCTACCAGGCCATTATCTATGGAAAATCTAACCAAGCTTTCTAATGTTAATTTCCTTACATGAAAAATAATACTCGTTGAGAATTTTTACGATCAATAGACTTCACACATCATCTCTCTAAATCAGGCATGCCCAACCTGCGCGTGCGGCCCAATTAAAGATTTTATGCGGCCAAAATGAAGTTTGTTTTGGATTTTGGCATTCATCATCATCATCACACTTGGCTCTACAACCCAGGTGGGTCTTGGCCTCCTCAAGAGTCTTCTTTCTCTATATATCTTTGAGGACGTTGTCGCTCCATCTTAATCTTGGTCTTTCCAGGCTCCTTCGCCCTGTCGGTTTTGATTTCAGCAGGGACTTCGGTGCTTGATGCTCGGTCGTTCTCTCTACATAACCCAGCCACCGACGTCTTCCCAGTTTTATAAATTTTGTGACGTTTAGATCCTTATACAGAGTATATAGTTCATTATTATAACGTCTACGCCAAAATCCATTTTCTGAAATCGGTCCGAAGATACACCTCAAAATTTTTCTTTCAAAAACATCCAGTGCTCGCTGATTCCTCTTAGTTAGTACTTAAGTCTCAGCTGCGT
The DNA here is from genome assembly GCA_929108145.2 of Limnephilus rhombicus. Lineage (NCBI taxonomy): Eukaryota > Metazoa > Arthropoda > Insecta > Trichoptera > Limnephilidae > Limnephilus > Limnephilus rhombicus. Next base: position 27,461,563 of record OV815277.1, on the reverse strand, counting down.
GTGTGGGTACTGGTCTGATAAGTGTTTTGTGCACGAATATCTTGGTGTTTCTGGACAGCAGTCTGGATTTTATTTGGTTTTGTAGGCGGTAATAGCAGCGATTTGCGTTCACTATCTTTTTGGCATTCATACAAAAAATAAATTGATGTGAATTTATTATATTTTATGAAATCAGAAATATCTGTCATTAGACCTCGGATTTGGTGTAGAGGGGAGATGAAGCCGTCTTCCCTCGTGGGGCCTTCAGGGAACCAAGGAACAATGGGGAGGAGAGATGAGGCCCTCTTCCCTCGTGGGGCCTTCAGGGAACCGAAGGGGAGTGGAGAGGAGAGATGAGACCTAGGAAGACACATTGTGAAACCAGAAAATAAGCTTCATTTCCAATGACAACCCTGGTGAACTTTATAAAAGGGACTGGGTTACATGACCTAAGTGCTCACGGGAACTATATGTAAACCGTCTCGGCTCTTCAAAAAAAAAGTCCTCGGACTCTGGATGGGGATTTTGATTTATTGCTTAAAGGCGCCAGGCGCATAACCGTACTAGGATTGCCGTATACTTATTTCCGCGATCAATTCCAACCATTATTCCCGCACATTTCCCGGAAGATCGAATGCAAGTAAAGTAATTTTAATAAGTGAAGGGTGAGTGCAAATGATACGCATAGACGCTTGTACAGTCAGTTTATGCCTTCTAGGTCATTGAAGTCTAGCATTGAAGGCCGCGGCTTCACAATAATAGCATTTTCGGTCACCGAATTACCGGTTCAAATTAACGGAAATATCTGCCTTTTTTACATGAGTTCCACACAGGAGCCCTGAGGAAAATAATTTCCATCAAGGCCTATGTGATCTTTGGGGATGCTGTGTGGTGGGATTTTTTTTAAAGAAATGAAGGAGAGGAGAGTTTTGGGAAGGAAAAGGGTTTAACGGGTGGGTAAGAATCTGGGGTTCAGTGTGTCCTGGTCATCCGCCTCCTAGACCTAGACAAACCTCACCCCATGAACTCGGGCACCCCTGCTAAATCACCAAACGTAGCGAACCACTTGGGGTGACCTATGGCAGAGTTGTTGGTTATCCAATAAAGATTCCCAGGGCGGCGGTACCCATTTCCGCCTCCCAAATTGAGCCCCCACCACCACCGAGTGGCCAACCTAAGCTCAGTAATATTAGTTTGGTCCACCAAAGGATCTGGGTTGGGCACCCCTGCTCCCTGCTCTAGACATTCTAGGCAGCGTAGGTTAGTGTAGTTCCTTTTCCTCCCCCAGCATTCTGCCTCTTCATGGATTTCCGATATTTATGAATTTTTGCATTTATGTATTGTATGGGATGTTTCGGCAACCATTATTATTAGCTTTTGTATATTTTCTTTGTCGTGACAAGCTTTCATTTCGTACATTCTCTTTAATGCGTCTGAGGGGTTCGAAAATATTTCTAAAAATATAAACTACTCGTTAAATGGCGACTTCTTAAGAATACATCGTTTGGTAGTCAAAATTAATTGATTCTATAACAACCAACTCATACTAGTGGCAAAATTAAATGATTCTATAATGACCGTCTCATGCTGGTGGCAAAATAAAATGATTCTATAACGACCATCTCATGCCAATGGCAAAATTAATTGATTCTATAACGACCATCTCATGCTAGTGGCAAAATTAATTGATTCTATAAAGACCATCTCATGCTAGTGGCAAAATTAATTGATTCTATAACGACCACCTCATGCTATTGCCAAAATTAATTGATTCTATAACGACCATCTCATGCTAGTGGAAAAATTAAATGATTCTATAATGACCATCTCATGCTAGTGGCAAAATTAAATGATTCTATAAAGACCATCTCATGCAAATGGCAAAATTAATTGATTCTATAACAACCATCTCATGCTAGTGGCAAAATTAATTGATTCTATAACGACCATCTCATGCTATTGGAAAAATTAAATGATTCTATAATGACCATCTCATGCTGGTGGCAAAATAAAATGATTCTATAACGACCATCTCATGCCAATGGCAAAATTAATTGATTCTATAACGACCATCTCATGCTAGTGGCAAAATTAATTGATTCTATAAAGACCATCTCATGCTAGTGGCAAAATTAATTGATTCTATAACGACCACCTCATGCTATTGCCAAAATTAATTAATTCTATAACGACCATCTCATGCTAGTGGAAAAATTAAATGATTCTATAATGACCATCTCATGCTAGTGGCAAAATTAAATGATTCTATAAAGACCATCTCATGCAAATGGCAAAATTAATTGATTCTATAACAACCATCTCATGCTAGTGGCAAAATTAATTTATTCTATAACGACCATCTCATGTTAGTGGCAAAATTAATTGATTCTATAACGTCGATCTAATGCTAGTGGCAAAATTAATTGATTCTATAACGACCATCTCATGCTAGTGGCAAAATTAATTGATTCTTTAACCACCATCCCATGCCAGTGGCAAAATTAATTGATTCTATAACGACCATCTCATGCTAGTGGAAAATTAATTGATTTTATAACGACCATCTTATGCTAGTAGAGAATTTAATTGATTCTATGACGACCAAATCATACTAGTGGCAAAATTAATTGATTCTATAACGACCATCGCATGCTAGTGGTAAAATTAATTGGTTCTTTAACGACTATTTCAAGCTAGTGAAAAAAATAATTGATTCTATAACGACCATCTCATGCTAGTGGCAAAATTAATTGATTATATAACGACCATCCCATGCAAGAGGCAAAATTAACTACGTACAATATTTATTACGGTTCATTCTAAGCCAGCCAGAGTTCGCAATAAATCTTAAATTTTTAACTTTAGCTACCACTCTAGCATAAATACATTATTCTATTCAGTCAGTCTAATTCTCTGTCGATTTTAATTTATAACTTATTGTTTCTAAATAGATAGCAATAATAAGAAAACACATCTTAGCCTAGAGCTAAATAATTAGGTACTTATTTTTTATGGTCATTATAAGATCAGGAAGAAGAAGATGGAAAGCATATTTCTCTACACGTTTCTTAATTTTATCTACTCACACATATTTTTATTATTATTATATAAGTTATGATAAGTCAACAGTTGTTGCCTACTTATTGAAATTGTCTCAAAACACGATCGAATATCGTATGGACATGTATAATAGGTACCTACGGCAAACATTTAAATTTAATATTGTCCTAATTTATTATTTTTAAAGTATTTTAACGATCTCTAAATAAATAAATACCTTAAGCTAGCGAAGCGGGAAATCAGAATTGAAACATTTAAAAGGGGAGGCAATAGGCAATCCTTGAATGGCATGAAATTAGCTCAAATCCCATTGGAATTCTTTAATTCATTAATTCAAATTAACTTTATCAATTAGGAGGACATTCAGGGATTTGCATGATACCGTTTTTGCAAAGAGTAAATAAAAATGAATATTTCAATTCTAATTGGTTTTCTAAATCTTCGGAAAAAATCGAATGTTTCTGTAATCTGAAACATTTTTTTAATATCTAAAATAATAATAAATAGTAGACAATTAACAGATGCGATGTTGTTATAAATAATTGTAAACAACTTACTGACTGCTCTGAATTATTAACCTTTCCTGGTCTGTAAAGTGTAAATACTACACATTGCTGCTAATAACTTTTATATCTCTATAAATATAATGAATTCTGGGTTCAGATTTTAGGTATTCCTCCATTATACATTTACGCACTGAATTAAAATTTTATATTTTAAATAATTAGCAAATTTAATTCAAAATCAGAGATATTTTGTTAAATATCGGGAATAAACCACAAATACAATCAACCGTGTGCCAGTGTGGACCGTGATACGCGAAGAGTGTGCGGGGGGAGATGACACGCCATGTGACGTCTCGCTCTACTTCGCTATACGGGAACACGAGTAACAGAGACCGCCGCCGTGCGCAGTTGTGTTTCGACCACATGCATAGCTGTATGTATTGGGTAGCAGTCTAGCACTATTCTAGCTTCTTGCGCCTCAGTCGTTCGCGGGCAATCGTTTGAGATGGTCTCCTCGCCCGTTTTTTGAGCAACGGACGATGGTTTTTTCATGTTTTCAGCAATTAAACTACAATTATTATCACTTTTAACACAAATTATGATAAACAAAAGCGATTAGCTATGAATGTTGATATATTTCCGAGATAAATCGCTAATTTTGACACGTGAATTGATTACACAGCACCGGAGCGCGCGTTTTTTTTTAGCACAGTAAGGGAAAGGTTAAACACAATTGATTTGAAAGTAGGTACCTGCACGGCACACACTTGATGTTCGTGTAATATTTTAAAAGAAAAATGCTGTAAAACAAATTCATATAAAAAATCTTGCCTTATAAAACTGTTCAACACACAATTAAATCATGTATAAAACGCATGTATTCTACCCTCTTTAACATATGATTGTCAAACATGGACACTAAAGAAAACCTTAACAAATAACTCAATTCAAACAGGTACATTCTGTACATCGAACACTAAAATGGCGATGGACTGGACATATGTTGAGAGAAAGGAGGCAAGAAAAATAGTAACTGGCTGGTCCAGAATGGATCAGAGTTGCAAAGGATAGAGAAAAGTGGAAATCTTTAGAGGAGGCCTATGTCAAAAGACAAGCTGTTTCTAAAAATAATGACCCAAACGCTGATTATTTAAAATAATATTTGAATATTATTCTAAATAATCAGCGTTTGGGTCATTATTTTTAGAAACAGCTTAAAAAATATTAAAAAATATATATATTTTGATTAGATTAGAAAAATGTTTATAATTAACAGCAATAAAGGCTAATTTAATTTAATTTAAACCTGCACGGCACACACGTGTTGTTCGTGTAATATTTTTAAAGAAAAATGCTGTAAAACAAATTCATATCAAAAAGCTTGCCTTATAAAACTGTTCAACACATAATTAAATCTATCTGATGTTATATCTTCAATTGTAATGAAAATAAATATTAAAAGAACTGTATTAAATGTGCACCAAACTGCATAAAATGTAATGAATTTTATATTGTATAATATCCTGTTATGATAATGTAATATTTTTTAGTTGTTATAAATATACTGTCATATATTTATAGTGCCTACAAAATACGTTAGTAAAATTATGAATTCTATAATTGGTTTCTCAGTTAGTTGAATTACACGTGTATAAATTGTTTCATGACAACTCAGAATCAACATAACTCAACACCTCTTTGAAAATTCATTAAAGCTTTCAAAAACAATTGAAAAATAGCCCATAACCTAACCTAATGTAAACTATTTAAACAATTTTTTAAATGTTATTTCGTCACGTTTGAGTTTTCCGGACATAAATTACCCACGTTGTAAACTGTTGATTTCTCTAAAATAAAATAAATAAATGCTAGTTTAAAACAAGTGCGTTTAATTAGTAATTAAAACAACAGAAAAAAATTAAGAAATATTTTTTCATACTATGAATGTTTTATTTGTATAAATTTACATTGTGCGGAGAACGTAACATTTTTTCCCACCATGAATGGCTTGGTGGGTAGAAATTATTAATTAATTTAAAATCATGAAGTTATATTCATGAATATGATATCATAAGAATTAATAAATCGATCGTTCATTTGATTAGTCAGACTTCTCCGAATTTTTTTTTTATATACTTATATCTCTTACTTTTATATCCATCAAGAGCTTGAATTAAGTTATACTTTCTGATGATTAATTTTGTTTTTTATTATTTACAGGATTTTCTTTTGCTTATTTTTAACTGTGACGTTCAATTAATGTTGAAAGTACTTTTAGACCGCTGATACTAAGTAAATAAATGATCATAGAGATAAAAGAAGATAACGAGTAACTTGAAACCGTGATTGTTTGGAGATGACGTAAGGCCCGCGAGCTAAAAGCAAATGGAAGAATGATAAAGTGTTTAAAAGGCCACAGATGTAGGTGATTGGTCTCCTCCAGAAGTTAATGTGGTTTCGCCCCCTTTCAGAAGGCGGCTCACTAATATGGGATAACTTAAGTAAGCCAGATGGGCGTTCCTGCAGCATTGAACCAATCACCAGTCACATTCAATAAAGAATGCCCGTCTATCTAATTAAGTTGTTTTGAACGCAGGGAATAAGTGCTGGCGCTACTTATAAGCGATTCCGCCATTCAATTTTGCTGGTGTCCGTATACGACGCTGCGCCGGCTGTGGGTTTGTCGTCAGTTGCACGCTACCGACGGTGGTAGTAGTGAGTTACGCGTTGCAGCATTCGTATCTACTACTATTCGTTTGAATGTAATATAAAATTTGTTCTGGAAAGCGTTTGTCATCGTGTTAATTCCACGGTTGCACGTGAAAAATGATCAAGTTAGTATATTTCCGGTAGCGCCGTGTACGGAAACCAGCATTAAAGAGTAGGATATCTGTAGGCTACTTGTGGTTGCGTCACAATCACATAGTTTGCAGGTATCTCCATGAACGGATGGTCTAAGGCTAGTTTAACATTGAAGACTTCCCTGCGCGATTTAGCGGCGCGATTCAGCCATGTACGCCTAACCTATCCTAGCCTATTTCCCGGCGGTCGAGTGGAGGTTGTGGCGGAAGCCACGCGGATTGGCGAACCGCGCGGCTACGAAAATCAGGTATGAAACGAAGACGTCACACGTAAAAAAGCTCCACCGCCTGAACTAGCCCTGTAATATTTATTATTTTTGATATTTTCCTTTTATAAAGTACTTAATAAACCACCGTAGAATATAGTTTTGACCGCCATGCATTGACCAAACAAATTATTATTTTCCTATCATATTTCTCACAAGTCAACTAACAAACAGTAGGAACAAGTTCATGTTGTTTTTTTTTTTTGAAACAATATTTTACATTTCATAGTACAACCCAGTAATGTTGGCGTCACTGGGTGGCTTACCCAAGCTGAGGCCCCCTTTTATAATATAAGAATGTATACATAATACATTTTGAAAAAAAAAATTATGTTCATATTCTAACATCAGCTATTCAATGGTGCAATGAACTATACAGTGTGTAACAGCACGTACCTGAAAGATTTTAACCAGCGATTCCTGAACATATTTGGAGTCAAAATTTAGGTCTCCTTTTCTGTCCGGTGATATTTTCTTATTTTATTTATATTCGCAACTGAGTAGTTGGGTGCGGCAAGCACGAGTCATGGGATTCAGTGGCGTAGCTAGCATAGGCATAGGTGGTACCCGCCCCCCCCCCCCCCAATTAAAATGTGTAGAATCCCCCACCCCCCCCGCGACGCCAATGTTGGGATTCTCATTGCGTCTCGTTCTCAGCATGTGAACAGAAAAGAAAGAACGCGTAGCAGTGTGTGATGGAAGCATTTTTGAAGCATCGCAAAATATCGGTTTTTTAACTCTAAATATAATAAGAATTCTCAAGAGAAAAAGTGAAACAGTTTGGAGAATAATGGAAAACGAATGCTTAGTTTATCCTACTTTCCCGCTTAAAAGCAAGCCATAATACATAATTTGCAAGTTCTAATAATAATATAATAATCTAAAGTTTCTTGTCACTCCTACTAGAGCGCGGAGGTTGAACACCAATGTGGGTATTTTAACTTTGAATGCAGCCAATATAGATGTCTTACTAAAATCGTTATCTACTTCAAGGTTGTTTGTCATCTGACCCATCAATCACCATCAATGCATCATTACAGCTTAGCGATTTCTTTCAGTCACTAAGCCACGTTCACAAGAACGCTAAATGCACAGCGCAGAGATTCTTTAGCGCGGAAAACGACGCGTCGGCGTAGTATCAACTTTTCGCGCAACTTTTCTCGGTTCTCGGATTTTCAGAAAGTGAACAGTTCGCTAGAATACAAAGACGATCAAATTTCACGTCCTTACGTTTTGAGTTCTGAATAATGTAGAATTTATTTCAATGTTTAATAATGTTTGCTTAAAATTAGTCCATCAAACTTGAAATTAACTACTTACCAGAGCTTGTATGATTGGCAAAAGAGCAATGCCAGGGTCACGTGTGCATACTTCTGTCAGATGACATACAAAAATGACCGATCTCCACAACATATGCGTGCCTGGTCTGGTGGTCGTAAAATCCAAAAAATACTCATAAATTATTAGGCGTAGGTACGCTGAATAAAGAAAATTAAATTTACAAAAAGAAGATGGCAACGTCCTGATTTGGATTTCATAACTTCTAGTCTCTTTCTGTATGACAAATTTGTCCAAACAAAATATAAAACGCCAAAAAACACATCCAGAAGAATTATCCCTTGCAGTTATTTCCACATTTTAGGACGTAATTTATACCCAAAGCAAAAACATTAATTTCTAAATCAGCAATGCGTAAGTATTGATTCGCCGCTTTGTTAGAGCTTCTCTCCAGATACGAGAAATTTCATTATCAAAATGCAAAGGACCTTACATAGGTATATAGTTTTAATGGAATCCTGGTTCACGGGGTGAGGTATGTCTAGGTATTGGCGGTCAATGCGTTTGCCGGACGCTGCTTGACGGGGCGGATTGGGAGAGATTGATTGAGGGACACCCTAGGATTGATCTCTACAGCCGGACTATCGCCTTGCACCACATTGTATCAAGCAAAGAATTGTGATGTGCCTACTTACTGGGATCTCCCGTGCTGAGGATTTCATTTACGTGTTAAGTTGTAGAAATAGTAGTACTTTGCTGAAGAAATTATAAATAAATTTCCTAGTCCTTTTTCTGAAAGATTTATAAATATTCAATGTAGTGTTTTTTAGTGTAGTTCAATGGTTTCGGTTTCAATCTGTATTTTGTGTCATTTTGTTGTAGAGTTCAGTACCGTAGTAGAGAAGCTTTATTGGATTTGATTTGGCCCCGAGATCTAGCGTTTCTAATATGTGTGTTAGTTGTTATTTCTTGTGTTTTGTATTTATGAATGTAAATGAGTGTTGTTTTAGAATAGAGTTTTTTAATTGACATTCTTTTGCAACACATACACAACCAACTATCAATCACACTCACTTACCAATAGGATGCATGATTTAGGCAACAAGTTTGGTGGTATTGTATATCTATTCGCTGATTCCCTTTATATTCTAAAATGCAATTTAAACCAACACTTTGTGGAATCCTACAAATTATTGTAACGTGGGTATAATATATTTTTTACTTTATTTTATTTTATTTTTATTTTATTTTATTTTATTTGTAAGAAACAAACAGCTTATATACATACAATAGACACAAAAATATACACGTTAACTGCAGTGAAGCCAAAAGAGTTTCTTATGCTAATATTGTTTCTAGATGGAGTTTTAATTTATCTTAAGCTAAATTTAGACTTAGGAAGGGGGGAGGAAGGGAAGAGGAGGAGGAGGGGAGGGAGAATATAGGATAAGGATATGAGATGCTCTCGATACCTTGCACACCCCGTATCAATCCAATATCGCACGCATTACTTCTATTCGATACTTCTGAAGGTTTAAATTAAAAATTTCTACGTTGTGAAACAATTCGTTGTATTGCGCACATATTCGAGGAATCGGGGATTTTTTTCTAAAGTTTGTTCTACAAGTGGGCAAATGAAGTAAATTCTATTGTCAGGTTAATCTTGAAGGAATATGGAGTTTTATTAAATTGGTAAGCTCTGGTGAGTCCAGGCCATTGTTTAAAATTTTAAATAATAAAATTTGATCAAAAATTAATCGTCGTGTATGAAGGGAGTTGAAGTGATGAAATTTAATAGAATCGGTGTAATTTAGAAAGTGTAGGTTAAGTTTATAATTTAAGTGTTTAAAATTTTTTTTTGAATTCTTTCGATCCTAACAATGTGGGCTTGGTAGAAAGGAGTCCAGATCGGTGTGCAGTGTTCTAAGTGTGGGCGGATATATGCGGTGTAGAAGGAATAAGAGTACTTATGTTTCGAAAAGGTATCGATATACGAATTATAAATCCCAGCATTTTGTTGGCTTTGTTGATGATATTATTAGTGTGTTGGATAAAGTTTAATTTAGAATCAAGCGTTACCCCAAGGTCCCTGATAAATTCAACTTCGTTGATAAGTGTCCCGTTTAGTGTATAATCAAATGAAATTTTATTTTGATTACGTGTAAATGATATTTTATTACATTTTGAGATATTTATGACTAGTTTATTCAATTCACAGTAGACAAAAAGACGATTGAGGTCCTCTTGAAGTTTAAAGCAGTTTTCGATTGATTTGACAACTAGGTATATTTTTTTATCATCTGCGTATGCTAGATAATTAGACAGTAAAAAAAAATTGTGAATATCATAAATATACACATTAAATAATAATGGGCCTAGATGAGAACCTTGGGGTACGCCGGAGGGCACGAAAAAGAAGTTGGACTTTGATCCCTCAACTGAGATGCATTGGAGTCTACTCGAAAGGTATGAAGTGAGCCATCGGAGTAAGTCACCATGAATGCCCAATTGATTTAATTTTTTAATTAAAATTAAATGGTTTACCTTATCGAAGGCCTTCGAGTAGTCAGTATAGATCACATCTATTTGGTTTCTGTTGTCCATATTACTCGATAAATAATCGGTAAAATTTACCAAATTTCCGTGTTGTTGGTTTTGAATGTTGCGAACAATTGTAGTATAAATTTGATCGTAGATAATGCGCTCAAATAGTTTGCTAAATACCGTGAGTCTTGATATTGGGCGGTAATTTTCAATGTTGCTTTTAGAACCTGTTTTATGAATAGGGATTATAATTGCTTCTTTAAATTGTGTGGGAAATTTTCCTTCTTTTAGTGATATTAAAAATATGTTAGTTAAAGGGTATGAGAGATTTTTGGCACATTTTGAGACAAAGTATGGTGAAATACCGTCACTGCCAGTACCCTTACTAATGTCTAAATTCTTCAGGTATCCATTGATCATTGAAGTGTGTATTTGTACATTCCCAATTGGGTTATGATTATTCACATAAGTATAACTATCGTTTGTGCTGGTATTATTCGTACCCATATCGCTTACGTAGGTGGACTGAAAATGTTTAGAGAATAGTTGACACACTTGATGGGCGCCGGTGCCTGACTGGTCTTTAAGGTGCATGATTTGTGGGATGCCAGTTGTTTTACTTTTGCTTTTAGCGTAATTCCAGAGGTGTTTATTATTATTCTGAATGTTAGATTCAACCGAGCATATGTATTGATTATAGCAGCGCTTCTGTAGGTGTTTTTGTTGTGTACGTTTGATAGTGAACTGTATGTAATCTAACGGATTATTATAGGATTTCCATTGCTTATGAAGTTTTTGTTTTTCTTTAATGATTTTGATTAGAGAAGCTGAATATACCAGTTTGGAAAATTATTTTTTTTGACGATGCGTTTAGGGACAAATTGGTTGACGGTATTGTTTAATATGTTATAAAAGGAATCAACTATTTCGTCAACGTCCGCATTTTTCTGAGTAAATGACCAGTCTATCGTCGATAAATGTCGGTTGATTAGTTCATAGTTAGATTTTTCAAACGGGCATACTAATTTAGGAGAAGCGTTGATAATTGGGAGTGTGTCGATTTGTAACATAATTTGAAGCAATGGGTGGTGTGAGTCTTCACTGGCAAGAGGATTGCATGCACGAGACACATGGCATTCCACACTACAGATGACTAAATCTAGGATTCGGTTATTGGAATTTTTTATGTGATTATATTGTTTTAATTTGGAGTAATAAATTGTGTCAGTAAGTGAGGAACTAATTGTATTTAAGTTTCCAGGTGTTAAATGTGAATCATGCATTTCCCATAATATGGAGGGCATATTAAAGTCTCCAAGCATAAGTAGAATGTCATCAGGATGTTGATCTTTTACATTAGCAAGCAAGTAAAGGAATGAACTGAGAGTGGTTTTATACCCTTGACCTTGCGGGAGATATACACAAACCACATGGATAGTAAGTTTGGAGGTATAGTTAGAGGGAGGAATAGTGACCCAAATGCATTCAGCGTTGCAGACCAAGTCTTCACGAGGGTAAGCGTTAAGGTTGTTATGTGTTATGATCATTACTCCACCGCCCCGACGAGAATCTTCTTGGTTGTTGGTGCTATTCATTGTAGTGCTATTTGATCTATCCCGCCTAAAAACGCTATAAAATTCTAATGGTGCTAGCTCCGTATCAAAAATAGAATTGATAAGCCACGATTCAGAAATACCGAATATGCAACACTCGTCATTCAAAAAAATATTATTGTAAAATATTTCAGTTTTAGTACGTAGTCCTCTACAGTTTTGATACAAAATATTAATCATTGATAATTACGTAGGAGATTCGTAAATTGTATTGGAAAAGATGAGATAAAATAAAATAAAATAAAGAGTTTTATGAATGACATGTGCGATATTATATAGATAAAACAGTTTGGTCGAAAGGCGAGCAGCAAGTACAGAGGACCAGCATTTTAGGATAAAGGGGGGAATTACAGGGGAGTGGGGGATGGGCGCAATGTTATGGAAAATGAATACGTTAGTTATTCGACTAATTATACAATCCATATTAAAAATAGGCAGATGATTATAAACAGTATCAAAAAGATAATTTGTTAAAAATGATATAAGAACAAAGAAATAATAACAAATAAAAAATAATTTGTACATATATATGTATAAAATGATAATATTCAATGGAAGGTAAAATAAAAAAATATATATTTAACGATTTGATGTGTTATTGTAATATTTAATATTATATTTTGTTCAATGTTATTGTCAAATATTTCACGGTTTTACGCAAGAATATACAAGTGGTTTTTTCTTCAAAAACTACTTGTATATTCTTAAAAAATTTTCACTTTTATAACTTTTGGTATAAATTCTATGTATGTGTAATCCTCGATAACTTAAAGAATATTTTGTAATCTATGTAAAAGCCCCTACGGGCGTATAACAACAATAAATAAATTACTTTAAGATTGTTGAAGATTTTGTCAGTGCCAGCTCTTACAGGGACTTTCAGTATATATAGTCTTTTTAGGTTTTAATTAGTAAATTTCGAATATTGTTAATTGCACTACCCCATCCAATAATACCATATTCTATCAGTAATTCCTGATGCTATATAGATCATCTTGCTTAGATCTTTTTATAATGAGGACATTTCAGATGGTTTTGAAAAAATAACTAAGTTTTTTTATATAATTTTATTATTTATACATAACTAACGTATTCAGTAGATATTACATCGTTTGAATGTAGGTTTTTTCAACCTTTAGTGGCGGTTAATTAAAACGTAAACTAATACGAGCGTATTTCTCCATAAGTTTCCAAGATCGAATGCCGGAACCGCGATGTCATAGCTCACAAACTACCCCGCCACTGCCTGGGTAGGTACATATGTTCTGTTGGTGCGGTGAATCTTACGAACCATCTGGTCCATGGTTCACAGCTTACTTTCGTGATCCATGCGATGGAAGAGCTAAGCAGAGGCCTCACATTTTAACAATGAAAACTGTTTTTTTAGTAATTATTTGTGCAATTTCTGTGGTAACCACACAACACATCTATTTAATGACATTGATATACCTACTCTCAGTATTCTCATAAGTGATGCAAATTGCAAACGTGGAATCTAAATGGTGGTTCAAAACGCAGTCATACAATAGGTATACGCTAGGTATCTCCTAGCATAATTTATATATTTTTATTGATACAATAATAATTAATTAATTGCCGGCAACCCGGGCGTTTATTGAAATAACTTTATCATATAGGTACAAACAAGTAACCCATCGCACTGGACGAGGTCTGTTCTTAGACGGGTACATATAAATGCATACATATACCCACACTTACACATATATGCATACGCATGCATGCACATAATCATAAAAAAATAAGTATATAGAATATAGATAAAATGATTGGAAATTGTTGATGGTTATAGTGGGATATACATAATGCTTCGACCAAGTTAACGTCATAAAACATGACATTTGACATAATATCATAAAACCAAAAATATATAAAGAATTATTGAAAATTGTTTTAAGGTTATCATGGAATGTACATAGTATCATAAAACCAAAAATCTTAACAGAATTAATGGAAATTGTCATAAGTTTTTCATGGAATGTATATAGGTACATATATCTCCTTCCTTGCGCTGTCCCAACTCATTGCCTAGGTAGGCTGGGGTCGGCTCTTCTCGTTCTCAGGTTGTGATTTCTTCTGTTCTGGGTATTGCTTTCATCCAGGCCGTTTCTCTGAAGAATTTTGGAGCATAGAGTCATCCAGGAGTTCTTCGGTCTTCCTCTGGATGACTGTCGATGAAGCTCCATAGACATTGCGTGCCTTACTGTGTGGTCTGATGGTCTTCGTCTTATGTGTCCATACCATCTTAACTGTCGTTCCTCCAGCTTACTATTTATGTCTGTGACACCCAGGCTACCACGAATGCGTGAACTTTTAATCTTATCTTTTAGTGATACTCCTGCCGACCATCTAAGCATTCGCATTTCTGCTGTTTCGAGTTGCCTAGAGTAGGAGTTGTACATAGTCCAGCATTCGGAGCCATACATTATTGCGGGTCTTACAATAGTCTGGTATATCTTTCCTTTAAGTTTTATAGGCATTTTGGAGTCACACAATATTCCTGTTACGGATCTGAATTTAATCCATCCCACACCTATTCTATGGATGACATCCGCTGCACATTTTTTTTTTTTTTTTTTTTTTTTTTTAAATTTATTTATTTTAGTACATAAAATAATGACATTACATTTTTCAGATACATTTTTTATATAACGTGATTCACCTTTTTTTAGAGCATGCTCGTGTAAAAAAGGTGGAGCAGCGTGTGTGAAAAACTATTTAACATATTTTTTTAGAATTATAATATATATTTTTATATATATATACATATATGTACATATATATATACATATATATATAATACATATACATATTCAAAACAAGATATATGAAATAGAATAGAAAAAAATAAAACAGTATAAAAAAGAAGAAGAAGAGAAAGAGGAAGAGAGAAAAGAGAAAAGAATATAAAAGTAAATGGATTTCCAAAGTCAATTGTCGAGAGACATTCTATTGTATTATTAAATTGAATTATTGTAATATGCTAATGATTTAGTGTTTTTATAGAACTTTTGAATTTTTTATAATTAATTTCCAATCTTAAGTTAAGGGGTAACTGGTTAAACCACTTGACTCCAATATATTTATAAAAATGTTGGGCTGTAGTGGTATTACAACGCGGTATAGTTATAGAGCCAAGAATACTTGGTCTTTTGCTGTTTGAAATAGATAATGAGTTATCATTGTTGAAACAATCTTTGTGGATTTGTAAAAGTGTAATTTTTTTATAAATATTGTGTAGTGAAAGGACTTTAAATTCTTGAAATAATCTTATGGTGGGGAAGTCATATGGTTTTTTTAGAATTATTTTTATTAATAATTTTTGGATGATTTCTAAAGGCATGAGAGAAGTTTTGAATGCACCACCCCAACCAAGAATTCCATATTGTAATACAGATTGGATCAGTGAGAAATAGATAGTTCTTAATAGATTAAAATTTAAAATGTTTCGTATTCTAAGAAAAATGTACATTAATTTTCTTAATCTTTCTACTGTTGCATTGATTTGTATTTTCCACTTTAAATTGCTATCTATAATTACACCGAGGTATTTTATATTAGTTTTAACAGTGAGTACAGAGCAGTCAGGTTTACATAAATTTGTGTTTCTATTGCAATTGTATGAATGTATACTTATCTTTAAATTTTCAGGGAATGCATGTTTATTAATGGTGAACGGTATTACAAAGGTTTTTTCCGTATTAAGTGACAGCAAGTTTGAGTCGAACCATTTTTTTAGGATGTTTAAGTCTAATTCTGCTGTTTTCTGGATTTCATTCCAAGTTAAACCCTCAGTTAGAATTGCTGTGTCGTCTGCATATGAAATGAGTTTAGATTTGATGTTAAGTTTAAACATATCGTTGACATAAATGATAAAAAGAATTGGCCCCAGTACAGTTCCCTGCGGGATGCCAAAATTCGTGGTCTGAGAATCGCTCATAAGGCCCTTTAATTTAACAAATTGCTCTCTATTAAATAGATAATTTTCGATCCAAGTTAAAGCATTGTCAGTTATACCAATTTTCGTTAGTTTAGAGATAAGGTTAGAGTGCGATATACTGTCAAATGCTTTTCTTAAGTCAACAAATGTTCCAATACATTTTTTTTTACTATCTAAAGATTTATAAATTTTAGATGTTAAATCAACGATAGCATCTTGAGTGCTCAAATTTTCTCTAAAACCATATTGATGTGCATTTAATATATTATTTTCTTTCACAAATTTAAATATTTGTTTTTTTACAACTTTTTCAAATATTTTTGCAATGTTTGAAGTAAGAGAAATTGGCCTATAGTTACTGCTTAGACAGGGGTCCCCAGATTTAAAAATTGGGGTAATAATAGTTTTTTTGTAATTTAAGGGAAAGTTGCCATTAACAAAACTTGTATTTATGATGTGTGCCAAAGGTTTGCAAAGTGAGTCAGAATTACTTTTAAGTATTTCTACAGAAATATTGTCATAACCAGGGGAAGAATTTCCTTTTAATTCATTAATAGTATCTTTGATTTCATCAGAGTTAGTTCGTTGAAATTGTGTTAGTGTGTTACAAGGAATGAAAGGTGTTGGTAGATTATAATTATCATTATCTCTGTTTTTTATTTTAATTGCTAATTTTTCACCAACTGACCCAAAATAATTGTTTAAGATATTTGCACATTTCAATGGATCTGTGTTGACATTGTAAATTGTGTTATCAATATCTGAGATTTTATTTATATTTGAATTTTTAGGTTTTTTATTGATCATTTCATTAATAGTTTGCCACACCTTTTTATTGTTGTTACCAGCAATATTGATTTTATCTTTATAGAAATCTTCTTTTGTTTTCCGGATTATGTAACATAATTTATTTCTAAAATTTTTAAAATATTCGCGTAGTTTATTGTTTTCAGGAAACTTTTTTAGCTCTTTATAAATTTTTTCTTTATGCTTAATTGATATGATAATTCCTTGTGTAATCCACGGTTTTAATTTTTTAAATTTAGTCTTTGAAAAGTTTGTTACAATGGAAGAGGAGGATAGGATATGCTTATTCAATGTCAATTCAAAATTCCGTGAACATAAATCAGTATTGTTAGACGATAGTACAGTTTCCCAATTTTCATTTTTAAGATGTTGTTGTAATTTTTCATAATTAATTAGAGTTTTTGGTAAGTTATAGCGACAATAATTATTCTTATTTATTTTATCAGTTTTAATAGCTACAATGCATGTATGATGGTCAGTAATATTGTTTTTCCAAATAACAGATTTTATTTTATCTGTTTCATTAGTATTGCACCAAATATGGTCAATACAAGATGGCCTTTGTCCAAAACATTCTCTTGTATATTTTTTTATACATGGTTTGAAATTGAGTTCTGATAAAGTGTTAATATATTCAGTTTTTTCCTTATTACTGTTGTTTTCTAAATCATCAGATATGTCGATATTAATATCTCCTACAATAAGTGCATTATGAAACCGGTTTGTATTTATAAAAGTTTTCAGGTTTTCGGTAAAATTATTAATGCTTGAGCTGTGAGTTCTATATAATGCAATTATATCATAAAAAATATTTTTTATATTGATTTTAATATGTAGACAATTAACAAGTTCGATAAATATTTCATTAACAGAAACATCGTTATAAATACATTTTACAAAAACAACTATTCCACTATTTTGATTAATGTTGTAAGATGTAACAAAGTATTTGTATCCCGGTAAATTATAAGTACTTGAGTTGGGACTAATTCTGGCTTCAGACAATACAATACAATCAGGTTTAAGGGCCAGCTCATTCAATTCTAGTGTAAAATGATCAAAATTTTTATAGATGCTTCGAATATTTAAGTGAAGGATTGTTAATGATTTAAGAGGGTCTATTTCAGATAGTGAGTTATTACATTCGAAACTGGATAGACAGATATTTTCTGAAACAATGAAAGATGAGTCTATATCTTCAAATAGTGAGTTAGACATGAAAGTATATTAGGTATATATTTAATAGAATATTGACATTGATATTGTTGTGTTTCAATAATTTGTTCCGAAAATTGCGGGGATTTACATGGATTTTTCGCAAATTTATAGCTATCGAAAATTGTTTGATAAACTGACCCATAATAATTGTATTCGATAGTATTAAAAATAACTTACAACAATAACGATGCGCTTGGATTACACTCACTTTTGCGAAATTAGTATAAAGTGTATAGATTTGGTCCTCATCATCCTCCGTCTCTATGGATTAGTGAGCCCAGATACTTAATGTTAATCACAGTTGGCGAATGTATATACATATATAGTTTCATAAAATCAAGAATTTCGTTAAAACTTTAAAAACACATATTAATGCCAAGATCTAAATCTAAACATTGTAACAATTCAGCAAAATAATATAAATAAACGTAGGAGAAAATAATAAACTTAACGTGCGTAAATCTTAAGCAGCAAAGGAAAGAATAGATCTCCATAAATGTAAGTAACACATATATGTAACTAGAGAATAAAGATTAGATTAGAATGGTAATAATATTAATAATATATAATTTCGAACATTATACAATATTATAGGCCTCACTGAAATTGAAATTGATTAAATTTCTTCTAAATACTATTATAAAGGTAGTACCATTACTATCACAATTTAAACACTCAATTAGAAATGTTTATTCAAGATGTGTGGCATATCTAACATATTTGGGGAAGAGAAACATTGATAGCCCATAAATGAGATGATATGGTGACCTAAAGGGAACTGCCAGATTACGATTGGTAAGAGCCCGACTAACCAAAAATTAAAACAGCTCAGGGAGGTCGTACCCTTGGAACCAGTTTCTATCTTACGTTTGTATTAAAATGAGATGTGATGTTCAAAGTTCGAATCCCGAATAAAATACTAACGCTTGAAAATTATGGCAAAGTGAATATGATGAACATATTGTAATTAGCCGTGTTTGGTGACTAGATCTGAATAGTCGGATACTTTCCCAACTTCCTCTTCCACATCTCGTGATCGGGAAGTATGGGGAGTAGATGTAGTTTAGTTAACGCATTTGCAACATGATTCCTTTCCGTAATATACGAGTAGTAAATGAGTCTCAATTACAAAATACTAATATTGCTGCCAAGTTGTAAATAAAGGGAGCCCAGAATATCGATTTTGGTGAAAAGGGAAGAATATCGATATTAGAAAAATGCGGATTCACTTGGTCCAGATTTTCCTCTCAAAAGGCTGTGCCGAGTTTTTAAAATGGCCACTAAGCTTCTCATTTTACCTTTTCTAAGAAACTGTCGTATTTTCTGATTCCTGGAAAATATAAAAAAAATGTTCGATTTATAAAAGCGGTATAAAGACTTCTGTGGAAAATTTTAGACCGATAGTAACATAATATACACCAGATAAATTGTCCAAATCAATTCTTCATAAATACACACTACCACAAGTGGAGACGTTCTTAATTTCGGAATAGCATGGATTTACTAAAGTTGTGTGGCGACGCATTATCTTTCACCATCTGAAAGAACGTACGAGAAACACATCTAATATTGGCACGGCGCCGGTAACCTACTTGCCTAGGTACCTACCTGGTATATCGTCGCACCTTTCGGAAAGTACCGAAACATTCAAATTCCCTGTACATTTAATCTTTAGAACATCAAGCCAAAACAAATGGTCCCGTACTTCTGTCACGCTCGGTTTTCCGATATGATTGTAAATTTCACTCCTCAGTAAAAAACTATCAACGTGTAACGATCTCCGCACAAGTGCTCCTGCATGGCATCTCCACACATCCAGTGCAGCTTCCTCGAGGATTTCATCACGTCTCAGCTATAAGGCCCATCGTGTCTTCAGCTTCTGAGAACAGCTACATCCCGCGACTTACAACGTTCGACGCCACCTTCAGCCAAGGGATCGCTCACCTTTTCATGACACCCCGAAGCCCACCGTGCTTCGCTGCCATGGAAACACGCTCCGCCTCGCCAGGACTACCTGCTGGTGGCTCAGCTCACCGAGCCACTCACCGTTCATCTCCGCGACTCAAAGCGTCGAGCAACGGCCTGGAAGATAGGTCGTCTCCACCGCCATGGTGTCGAGCAGCGCACTGGTGACATGCAGACCCGTGGTCTGCTCCACCACAGCATCATCAACCTTCACCACACCATCACCTCCGTGCGCCTGCAGCATCTCCTCCACGGCACTCCGCATACATCTTGTTACCTTTTCACCGACCTAGCTACGTAGCCCAATAAACGACTGTCTCACATCTTTGACTGACGCCTTTCATTTCTGTCTCCCGTCTCTGCCGATCCGGCCCGCTCCCTCAGTTGTAAGATATAGGCTAACATGTGGATTGTACATATAGGTAATGACATTTTAAAAGCCTTCGATTATTTTACTCAATAAAGGCCATAATAGGATTCTTCATAAGACAACTCACTTTTTTTGCTAGCCTTGCAGACAGGAAACAGTTTATGTCTCACGGTGTGTTCATTCTATTCTAATTTTTGTACGATCAGGGGTACTCCCAAGGCTCTAATTTAGGCCCACTCCTCTTTGCGGCTATCACGGAGAGCATTCATTTCCATGTTCCTAATGAATTTGGTAGGCGGATACGGGTGCCGCCGCCCCGGGAACCATTTATTGGATAACCAACACCTCTGCCATAGGTCACCCCAAGTGATTCGCTACGTTTGGTGGCTTAGTAGGGGTGCCGGGTTCATGGGTTGAGGTTTGACGGGGTCTTGGCGGCGGATGCGATTGCCCACCAGCTGCATGGCAGGCCGGATCTGGAGAGAATAATTGAGGGAGGCCTTTTGACTCCTCTAGCTATAGTCTCTCGGAACATCAGGTGTGAGCTGTGTGTATGAACAGTTGCGGGGATGAATTCATACGTCCGTCACTACTGAACACACTAACACCCAGATTCCTACCCACCCCTTATACCCTTTTCCATCCCAGAACTTCCTCACCTTCCATTCCTAAAAACACCCTCCACACAGCATCCCTGGAGATGACATAGGCCCTGAGGGGAATTATTTTCCTCAGGGCCTCCTGTGTACAGTTAATGTAAAAAACAAATCTCCGTTACCGACAGCATAGACTTATATCTTAATCGGGTATAATTAAAGATATCATATTGAGACAAGATATCATTTTATAATAAAAATAAGATAAGGCTATATATTAGCATTGCGACCACCATAACACGGACATGTGACTAGCATGGTGGTCGAAAAAATCTCAACTTAAGTAATTAACAATGCAACAAGGCGGATGCTTCGACCTACTAACTGCGTTCACTGCGGCCGGATCGGAAGAGATATTTTGACCTGTCTCTCGGAACATTGCATTGCACCGCAGTGAGAGGGATAGATTACAAAAACGTGAAAATCGGCTAAATAGTGATGTAGGTTGTAGGTATCATCTTTGTGATGTATCTTGTGCCATTATGTACCATTTTAGTCGGGAACTGAAAAGGTACAAAATCACACACTCTTACCACTTTGTCACGAGGATTTTCATAACTGTCCCAATCCCTCCACGCTTCAATAATATCAGAACAACTGTTGTAATGGGAAAGTTTTGGCTGTACATATTACAGCAGCGCGGCCGCCAACTAATGGCGAACTCGTGTTTGTGGTAGAACTTTTTTTGATCACTTTAGTTCATCTCTCCTCGGTTGACGGTTCCGGATCTTCTTCGAGCAGTTAATCAAGTCTTTAAAAGACACCCCCGTATAATATGTGGGGTGTGTTCCCTCGCCATCGCATCCCCTTGCCCCTCGTCCTTCCCCTTGCTCATCTCTCGGAGACTCAAAGAGAATAGTTGAGAAGTTCTGCCGGTTTAATTAAATAAGTATGTGACTGTGACAGTCAGTGCGAGTCTTGCGAAAGTGGCAAGTTATTTTAGATTTCATAATTCATCCTATATTTTTCTTCGGCAAAAACAAAAAGATAGTTCAACGAAATATTTTTCATGACGATTTCGTGTCTGATCAGACCCCAACGAAGTATAGCTATAGAGAGTATTAAGGGACCTACTTGACTTACTTTACTAGATTCCTGACATTATTTGTAGTAAAAAATACGAACGAAATTTTGGTCTCCGGTGACACATTTGATGTTTTTTATTTTGTTTTTCAACTAAAACCCTTAAAAATCAAAAGTATCGGACAGTTTAGGGAGGGGTGCGGAGTTGCGAGGTAACTGAGTGACTAGTGACGATATGTGAAAACATTTTATTATGGTTTGATTTTGAAGAAAACAAAAAAGTCATCAAAAGAGTCACCGGAGACCAAACAATGTCAGGAATCACTGGTTAACGTAAGTCAAGTACTACCCTGAATACTTTAATGTACAAAATTAGTAGTTTCATGAAAAAAGGAGAAAAAATATGAAAAGTGACAAAAAAACCAATCTAACCTCACCTAACTTAATCTAAACTGACCCAAACTTACCTATTCTTTTATCTCGTTCTGTTTTGTCATTTGTCTGTTTTAAGTGGTTAACATTTTTCTTTTGTAAGACAACCAACATATTGATATATAATATTATCTTAAAATGTGTGATTAAACAAGTAGTGTGTGGTACTACCTCAGCAAGGTGGTGTAGTTAAAATGACATCGGAATATGTATTGATATACAGGGTATAGAGACGTACCTGTCTTACTAGAGATTGATTCTCAATATTATTTGGAGTAAAAAGTTAAAATTATATTTCCCTGTCTGGAGACTTTGTTTGTTGAAATTTTTTCAACAAAAACTCCATAGGTATTGTACCGTTAGGGTGGCGGTCAGACAGTTACTCGGATAAGTGACAAAAGACGACGCGTAAAAGATATTTTCTTTCAATTTTTTTCATTTGAAAAAATAACAACCAAAAATATCACCGGAGCCCAATTTTTTTTCTCCAAATAATTTCAGGAATCACTAGTTAAAAGTAAGGCAGGTATGACCCCTAACACTCTGTATAAAACTGATTTTATTTTAAAAGGCATTGAACTCAAAATTATAAAACAGTTTAAGGTTCATAATGTTTTACCTATTAGATACTAGTTTAAAAATTACCAATATGTATACTTAGCTATTTGTTGTGCGACATAAAATCATATTTTTACCCCGCCTCGAATGTGACTCGTACGGATTCTTGCGAATAATAGTATTAATTTTATTATTATCTTATTGAAATAAATATTTTTTTCTCTCGGTAGTTTTTTTTTCCATAATAAAAGTGAAAAGGTATATTATGTCTCGTCTTTTTATTTGACAGTCAATTATACTTTCACTTGAAAAAACACGTTCTGAACTAAAAAATACTTGAAGTGATTCATTATAATACTGTATATCTAGTGTCAAGATTGTTCAGATAGATGTCAACTTCAGGATGCAGAAACTCAGTTTGAAAAAAAAATCTGATGAAGCTGAGTTTGAGAAAAATGAGATGTCTGCTTTATAGTTACGAGATTATATGTTACAAAGGTTGTCGGCCAAAGATGTTTTGTATCAACAAATGATAATAGGAATCTATTTCAAAAAGATTTAAAAATACTTTTATTTTAAAATCTTTTTGTAATATAAAATCTCTCCAACAAATTTTATGAATTAATATTTTTATATTAAAAGACAAATAAATCAATTTACATCACCTAATTAATAAATAAATAAAGTGATGTAAACTAAGTTATTGGTATTTTTAATAAAATAAGTATCTAATGCCACCACAAAGCGATAAATAACCGTTTAGAATAACTTTACTTCGATAAATTAATTAATGATTTTTTCTGAAAAAGTTGGTTTCTTAAAAACCGAATGTTTCTAAAGTTGATTTGCTGGTTATGGTTGAAAGATTTGTAATGCGGTTTACTTTGTTATTAATCAATATCGGACAAAATAGGGCTTTCTCGGACACTGGAGAAAATTATTTATTTATAATAGGTACCTACTTATAAATTTTTAATTGTTCTAAGTTCATACCCACTTGATGAGTTTTCTACCAATTGTGTAGGTACAATCTAAATTTAAGTACAAATATGTTGGTATTATTAATTAAATGCCCAAAAAGGGGCTGAAAAAAATAAATTACGTGTAGTAAGAAGGTACCGACGTAAAAATAATTACGTAGGCATTGTTTACCTTCTATCGAACATACAAGCGTTGTGCGATAGGGTTTGTGATTCAATATTTCCCTGTTTGACCACATTATTCTGGTTTTTCTGATTGTTTAAAAAAAAATGTTTTTTTGTTTGTTTTAAGGTGGTAACCGTTAAGGACTCTTGGGTGAAAGTCCGACCAATCGAAAAAAAATCGCATGGCGACTACAGAACCATTGTGAAATTTAATGTAATTTTTTGAATTTATAATACCCGAAGCTCATTATTTTTAAATAACAAAATGACAAATATTATCCTTTTTTGAAAAAATTAAAAACCTTTTTTTTAAATTATTTATTTATTTTATTTGTTACAAATTACATTCAGTATAAGGAAGCTTTGACTGTCCAACTAGGAAGGTCTCCCGTTCTAGGACAGTCAAATTGACATATTCATATTAGGTTGGTAGGTACATTATCATTCATAAAGTATTCGTAAAGTTAAGCTTCACAATGGAACCGTGTTTTGAATATTACTATTTATGCAAATGATTTTTAAAAATAATTAATTTTAAATTGAGCGACTATTTTTTTAAACTGGTCGTTAAGCAAGACTAAAACCATTTTTCACCGGTTGATTTTTTTTAAATTTGAATACCTTCACTAGAGTTAGTTAGTGAGAGAGTTAGTCAGTGAGACTATAGCATCCCCAATTTGTGTATGTTTTGAGACTGACGGTAGTGGGAGAGAAGGAGATGGAAAAGAGGAAGTTTGAACTAGGCTATTCAGATCTGGTCACGAAACAAGGCTAGAGCCATTTCAAGCAACTTTTTCAATTCTGAATGGTGGTCTTACACCAGCGCATAGTAAGTGTATCTTCTACTCTGGAACGTGCCGCAAATATGCAATGTATTATTTTTAATTATTACCTAAATAACACAAAAATAAAATACAATTTATTTTTGCACGTTAAGATTTGAACCCGCGTCCTCCAGATTGTTAGTTAAGAGCCTTGCCCCTCGACCACGGAGGCCGTCTAAGAGTGATACCTACTAGGAGTACCTATCACTGTGGATAACTGTAATCCTACAAATCCTACCATCCTCACTCAGAGATCCGCAGTTGTGTACAGACCATGAAGGAAGGGCCAGACTCATAAACTTATTGTTTCACCCATATTTACAAGTCTTCTCACATAAGCTCCAATGGTTATTAATCTTTGATTTGCTTGATCGTGCCAACCCCGTTTATTTATTTTTTTTATTTTGTTTGAAGAATTATACTTTTACTAGACAGATATCCCAACGGAGTCGCGCCATATTTCAAAAATAACCAAGCATTTTTTTTGATAAAGGCTTAATTATCACTTACACATTTTTATAATATAATATACAAACGTAGTTTAAAAGCACGCTTTACGAGCAGGCTTACTATTAAACACCAGACAAACCCTAAAATATTAATACAAAAAATCTGCACATAAAAATAATGATCCTGCCGAAAAAAATATTAATTGCCTTCAATTTTGCGAGGGATGTTTTACGTCGGTACAATCGACATTTTCCAACTATAAAGCTCTTTTTTTCCCGCGTAATGGTCAATTTTTATGCCTTCAGTGTAATGCCTTATTCATAAATAATAATAAATAAATTTGAAAGGCAAACCTTGACCTGAGATTGTATCATGGTACAGTCACGCTAGAACGGCAAGTTTGACAATGTTTTTAATTAAGTTATTACCCACATTTTCCCCTGATTTATGCCGTGCGATAAAATAGCGGCTAATGTTAAACCTTATTTTGAAAGATTTCGTAATAATTCAAAGGGAACTGTCCACTGAAACATGAATCGAATCGCCATTTCCAATTCAGCAATAATTTCCAAGATAAAATAAATACCCTAAAATAAAATACATCGTCAACCCATCATTACTTTTTGATATTTCACGATTTTGGCAAATAACAATTTGAATATTAGTTATTTCTAAATAAGTTTTAATTAAACATTTCTAATAGATAAACTTTTATCGGAGATATTTGCTTTATTGAAAATTAGTAACTTTGTGCTAGAAAATTGTTAAATACATCATTGTAGCTTCTCTTTACATTACTTACAAGAAACGCCATCGGTTTCGGCCCAATCATGGCTTGGATAGAGTATGTTTGTTTGCCGAAAGTTACAATGTTTTATTTCAGACACAAATTTAAAATCCCTCGCTATTTTGTTTTTTTTCTTGATATTTCTTGCTCACACATAAGTACCTAAGTAAAATATGTTCCTAAACATTTTACTATTTTTCTGTCGGTAGGCACTTTGTATATTCTTCCGATTTTGAAAATTTTTAGTATTTTGATTATTTCCTCACTGTATCGTCTAAAATAATCGTAATTATGATTACAAAATTACGAATTGAATGAACCAGAGAAAACCATAAAATAATTATTTTTTTAATTCCTGTCGAAAATTAAATCCAAACACTTATCCCATTTTTCATACATATATTAATTCGTTTGTTTGATAGTTTCTTAATCTTTATTTAGATGTCAGCATTTTTTTCATATATTTCGTAGGAAAAATATGAAAAAAACACAATTTAAGAGATACAGATACATTTACAAATATGTAGGTTTGAATAATACATTTTAAGAAAAACAGATAACTTGGTTTAAGGTAACATAAGGTGAACATATTCGTATTCAACTCAAAAATTATTTTTTACGTATAAAGCACATGTCCTACGAAAAGTTCTAAAGCTTGAGGCTTCTTTTGCGGCATTTGGTGTTTTTGCCCATTGTAAAACGCACTGTTTTGTGTGTGGATGAATGGGCTTTCGGTGAATCTTTAACATACTTGAAATATTCTGTGATTCGAGATATTTATGGCAAAAGTATTATCTTTTTTATTTTTTGGTTATTATGTCATGTTTCGTTTCCTTCTTTTTTATCCAACGCTTAGGATAGCGTTAAGGTGCACATTATCAGGGCAAATGATCACATGAAACAAATTTCAAACCTAGTTCAATATATACACATTATTATTACTTACAATATTGTAAAGCCTTGGAGAAAGTTGTGAATGGAGAGCGCCCACTAATAGGTGACTTTTGCACAAGAACTAAGGTAGACACTTTTATTGTAAAATAAATACCCCAAGGAGGGGCGATTTCAATTCCAATCTAAGCAATTCAATCTTTTACGACCAACATAAAGGTTTTTAATTTTTCAAATTAATGATTTCAATTTTATTCATTGTACATTTGTATTGAAATCATCAAGTTTTTATTTATACTGAAGGCTTGAAAATATTTCAAAGTATCATTTTTATCTGTTAATGTTATTCGTTTTTTGTAAATGGATGTTCAAATAGGTTTAATTTTAGAAAACTTTTTACTTATTTAAGCACATTATTTATTTAAGCATTTTGACATTCAAAATAATTTTGATATATTTTTTTTAAATGAATTAATTTTTAAAATACATTGAAACTTAATTTTAATTCAACTTAGGTTTGAATTTTACAATTTCTCGTGAGGGAAATACAAACCTAACGATACACAAGTTCACTTTTAATTTTCGCCACAAAACTTTAACATTCCCCAATAAACTTGCAAATACACCAGTTACGGAGCAACATCAAAATGTATTTTATTCGGGTCTCCGTAAAAAAGGCGTAAAACGCCAACGCGTTCGATAAGATTACAAGATGCGTAACGCAAGGAAAAACGCGGTAAATTATTCTCGGGGAGCAGAAATCGAGAAAACGTCAAATCCGATTTCGCGAGCGGGAAATTCCGACGACGATTCGAAATGGTATTGGCGCCGAGACGCCGGCGGTTTAAGGGTCGGACCTCGGCGGGCGTCCGTCGAACACTGAGCTACCACGACCCTTCGCGCAACAGCCTCCCGACCGGGGGTGGAGGAGGCTCGCGCACGCGTAAACAGGTGTACGACACACCTGACTTCTCCCCAAGGAGGAATTCAAATAGAGATAGTTCCGCTCGCGAGAGACGAATCGCTCCTCAAGACGCCCTAATGCCCCTAATGCCGGTCACACTTGAGCAGGGAACGGCAGCTAATTTTTTGGGAAAATTTTCATTCAGTAGACTGAAGTGAGCATTCGTCAATGTCGTATTTTTGGTACTCATTGAGAGAATCTCGTAGTGGAAAATACTTCTTTGATTATGTATTAACATTAATTTATGTCAAAGTAGTTGCCTGGGTTAACAAATTAATTTATGGTTGATTATTGCAGACAATATTAAATGTGAAACAGAAAAGATAGAAAAAGATTCGAAACGTTGGCTAAAGAAGGAGGTAGCGCAACACCCCAATAATAAATAATGATAGTACTTTTAACCGTGAAAATCTAAAATCATATCTTACGTCATATGAGTTAATAAAATGAAGATAATTTTGGTAAGTCTCAGTTGAAATATGATACAGTTATCAGATTAATATTTAATAGATCGGATTAACTCAACGGTCAGAGCACTTCCCGGCAAAGAAGAAGTCCTGGGTTCAATTTCTAGATTCTACTGAATCTTTTTTTTGTTTTTTCTATCGTTGTTCTAGAGTCGTTAATTTTGACTTCAATGATTACGTATTACAATTTGAGTTTTACTCCCACTGTATTGGTATGTGGTATATGCTAGTTTCCTTTTGAAAATGCGTATGTGGATGGATAATTTTAAGTATCTATGTGATACTTATAATTTCACTATTTACACCGAGTGCAAAGCAAAAGTTATTTACAAGTAAACCATTTTTTTTTAAATAATACCTATTATTAAATTATTTTTAAAAAATCAGAGTACAATTTACACGCGGTGAAACTTCAGAAAACTTAAGCACTCAATAGTGGGGAGACTACGAAGCACTTTTTTATCAATATGAAGGATGATTTATTCCATATTTTTGACATCTAATTCCAGTGAACGTTTTCCTATAAATTTGGTCAGCTTATTAGTATTTGAGTTTTCTTCTTTGGAGTCGCTAGATGTCGCTTTCTTTTGGGTTTTCTTCGGCCTGTTCATTTTGGAGTGGTTTATCAAAAACACTTTTTTTGGTTTTCGTAGGGATCGATCTTTCTTCGGCTAAATGTTTGCAAATGTTCGTCAGGCACTTTATACCACTACACCAAATCAGACTTGCCTGGGACTGAGGATTTATCGTATTATATTGGAACCGAGCACTCAATGAGATAGCAATAAATAAATATTTTATTGCTATCTCATTCTCTCTAAAGCTAAATCCTATAGATGAACGAGTACATGTTTGTCTCTTTTTAGTGTCGCTCGTTTCCGTTTCATCAAGTTTCAAATCAAGACGGTGCTAAAGAAGTTTTCACTTCAAAAGTTTAAACTAAAAAGGTGTTCTACACATTAAACTTGATAAGTATAAAGAAATGGATTGATAATATATTTTTTTAAACACCCTTTTTTGTTTTTATTAAAATTCAGGGAGGAGTTTGTTTTTTTTACAAAGCTGTCAAAAGTTAACTTTAATCCAGCTTGTTTGTACTGTACAGAGAAGTACTGGTCGAAAAACCGAAAAAATATTGATGTGGGCGTGTAGGTACGCGTTCCCAAATTAAATTTAATATTAAAAAAAATGAAACAATACAACTTTGTAAAAACCACTTATATAATGTGCAAATCCGACCGGTTTCGGAACAAACGTTCCTTCGTCAGGGAAAGCTTATACTAATTTGACAGTTTCGAACAATGTTTTATTATGGTAGGGGGTGGAGCTCTTGTTAGTTAATAATGTAGATTGGGTGGGTAGGTATTAGTGTAGAGTGGGTGGGTAGGGGAACAAATCCATGATTGGGCTATATGACAATATTTTTTGTTTCTTGGTAATAGATTCATTATTTTTAAGGGATTTTTTAATTCTCAAAGCTTCTACATAAGTTATCTAAACGTTTTCCTTTATGATTAATATGAAGAATATTTATCCCTGTATTTTTTTCACAACTTTGGTTATTTTCAATGATATGGTTAGCGAACTCAGAAAAATTATTATTATTAAGATATCTTAAATGTTCTTTGATTCTGATTTCAAAATTACGAGTTGTTTTTCCAATATAAAATGAGGGACAATCATTGCATTTGAGTTTATATATTCCGGAATTAGTCAATTTATGGTCTTTATCTTTAGTATTTCTCAAAAAATTACCGATATTATTTCTTGTATAAAAGGCTTGTTTAATATTAGAAGGGAGATATTTGCAACATTGAACTGAAAAATTATTAATATACAAAATTTTATGCCATTCTTTATCATTAATATTATTAGAATTGTAAAGATATTTATTTTTTTAAATTTTGCTAAGTTTTTTTTATTTAGGATGTTATCAATTAATTTTGGTTCATATCCGTTATTTATAGCAATTTGTTTTATTATAGAAAGTTCAGAAAGGAAATTATTATTAGACATTGGGACATTTACTAAGCGGTGTATCATGGAATGGAAGGTGGAGTGTTTTTGTGAGACAGGGTGGTTGGAGGTCTTATGAATTACTATGTCAGTGTACATATGTTGGCTTGCGATATATACTAAAATCGATTTTATTATTTATAATAGATAAAGTTAAATCCAAAAAGTTTAATTTTTCATTGCCTATTTCTATCGTAAATTTTATTTGATTATGAAATTATCCAAAGTTTTGAAAAAAATACAGGGATAAATATTCTTCATATTAATCATAAAGGAAAACGTTTAGATAACTTATGTAGAAGCTTTGAAAATTAAAAAATCCCTTAAAAATAATGAATCTATTACCAAGAAACAAAAAATATTGTCATATAGCCCAATCATGGATTTGTTCCCCTACCCACCCACTCTACACTAATACCTACCCACCCAATCTACATTATTAACTAACAACGGCTCCACCCCCTACCATAATAAAACATTGTTCGAAACTGTCAAATTAGTATAAGCTTTCCCTGACGAAGGAACGTTTGTTCCGAAACCGGTCGGATTTGCACATTATATAAGTGGTTTTTACAAAGTTGTATTGTTTCATTTTTCTATAATGGATAACCACAAAGTAATAGCTACATTCAAAAATATAAATTTAATATTCCTTACTTCTGTAAAAATTCATCAAACATATTAATAATTTATTTTTGAGCGGAAAAACAATATCTCTTGCACGTCTGAGGCCATGTAGGAAAGGTCAAATTTAATTTGGCGACATCAATTTTCTTTACAATCGACATAGATATGGATAACACTATTAGGGTAAAATAATTCTAGGGATTATCTGTTCATCAGTGTATTTTATTTTTTATATGTGAATTCCTAGCGCACAAGAGTCCCAACTACTCGCAACCGTCTGGGGTCAGGGATTATGGCATACTCAATTGGGGTATATAGTGAGGTTGAAAGTAGGGGGAGGAGGATTGTTAGGGATAGATGAAGGTGAGTATTCAGATCTAATCACCAAACACGGTTAAAACCATTTCGATCAGCGTCGTCTCATCAGCCTTTCACTTTAAAAGAAGGATGGTCTTTCACCAGAGTGATTCTGAAGGCATCTTTAACTTATGTTTAAGATAATCTTAATAGTATATAAGCTTTCCCTGAAGAAGGAACGTTTGTTCCGAAACCGGTCGGATTTACGCATTATATAAGTGGTTTATACAAAGTTGAATTGTTTCATTTTTCTATAATGGATAACCACAAAGTAATAGCTACATTCAAAAATATATATTTTTTAAGATAATCTTATTTTGACCTACGTTAAAGATAAATGATACGTCTTATAGAAGTACTGAAGTTTGATATTTAACATAATATGTTAGACTAGACTTCTATACACAGTTAAACAGTTTAAAGGTAGTTGAATAATTAGTTTAGAGTTTTATACTTTAAATAAAACCAAAAAAAATTATAAAACATATATTGTAATTTTAAAAATTTAAAATGCCGTAAACCTCTTACAAATCAACTGTATACTATTAAGCTTTTTTTAAATGAAAAATAATGTTGGATTTTATTTTTTAATTCTATTTTTTAATATACTATGAAAGTTTAAATGCTAATCAGTTACCCAAAGTATGGTAATTATTGTAAGTGACCGACCGAAGGTTCGGTTTCAGTTTCGGCAAAAAAATCTAGTTTCGGCATCAGTTTCGGTTTCGGCAGAAAATATTATGCCGAACCTTCGCATAACCGTAACTCTGCATTCCTGAATTATCGCGCGTCGTTCGGCTGGCTTCGGGTGAGTTCTTGGCTCGTGTGTCACCTGCCGTCTTCAGCTGAGTTCGCCGGCCGGTCCGGTGTGATTGTGTTGTGAGTTTATGTGTTATTTCTCGGGTATAGTGATTTTTTATTTTGTTTAATGAATACCTTACAAGAATCACAGCTGCTCTCGTCTGAAGCCAGTGAGACAATGGCATCCCCAATTGGGGTATTTTGTGGGGCTGAAGGTAGTGGGGAGGGGAAGGAGATGGGGAAGAGGAAGGTGGTGAAGTACCTGGCTAATCAGATCTGGTCACCAAACATGGCTAAAACCATTTCAAGCAACATTTCAATTCTGAATGGTGGTCTTACGCCAGGTTGATTCTGAGAGTATCTTCCACAGTGATTAGTTAATTGTTTGCTTTGGTCTCATACATTTTATTTGTCGTTTATTGAGCATTGAAGTTCTTTCCGTTTCAGTATTCACTCGGAGAACATTGAACTTTGTGAACGTTGAGAATAATGGAAAAAAAAATGTTTTTTTTTTTTTGTTTAATTTAACATGTGTAATAAGAATGTTATGATTGTAAACGCAATTAAAATGAAAATACTTATTTAATGAGGTCTTTGCTCTATAACGTAAGTGTTAATTATTGTCAATTTTTTGTTCCAAGTTTTGTTCATTTTTGTTTGTTTAATAGCAGTTATATAAAAAATTATTATTATTATTTTTCCACATAGGTACTTCAATTTTTTTTTTTTCATTTAACACCTTTCAACTGTACGTTTAAGTGTAAAAAATAAGCCAAATTTCAGTAAACAATAGATTTTTAACACATCTAAAAAAGTTTCGGTTACGGTTTCGGCCGAAACTGAGACAGATACCGAAGATTCTGTTTCGGTTTCGGTTACGCTAGAAAGTTCTATTTCGGTCGGATACTAATTATTGTACTTACCATGGAGACAGAGCCGCTCCGCGCAAGCTCGACAACTGTGATAGACAGCGCGCTACGTTGCGAAATAAAAAAAAAGCATTACTTGTGTCTCGCTTACGTAGCAAAGGCGTAGATTATCTTTCTAGGGTTAAATAACACATGAAAATAATCTCTCCATCTTTTTTTACATAAGCTCCACAGAAAAAAAATCCTCAGGGCCTAAGTCATCTTTGCGATGCTGTGTGGAGGGTCTTTTTAGAGAAAGGAAGGAGAGGAAGTTCTGCGAAGGAAAAATATATGAAGGTGGGTATAAATCTGGGGGTCTATGTGTCCAGGAGTGACGGACGTATGATTCCATCCCTCCCTCTGCGGTGCAAGGCAAAGGGTCAAGAGAGACCGGCTGGAGAGTTTTAGGTTAGGTCTCTTTCAACCAATCTCTCCGGATCCGACCCGCCACGCAGTATGTGGGCAAACGCGTTGGCCATTGGAGGACCCACCACTTACCCGCCCTGGTATAGGTAACAGATGGTTACCCCTTCAAGGCTCTTGCAAGGACTCTAATTTTTTTGGTAAAAACGACTCTACATTTGAAAACGAAACTAAACCTCCAATGTCCCTGCATACGTTGTTAATAAGCAGCATGCAAGTGCTTAGCAGGAAATACAGATACAATATGTGTTAGTATGACAAAATATAGACAAGACAGTGGGACAGGTTGGTGAAAGTCCACGAGGTGGCAAGCGCTGGGTGATTGTATCCAGCGTATCCTACAAGCACCTGTTTGGGAGGAAGACACAGTAGATAAGTAATAAGGGCATGGCAAACGGTTGGGAGTCCTCTCCAATCGATTGGCAGTCCCAGCAAGAATGCGCATGGCCACCAAGACCTAGAACGCGTTGGCCACCAAGACCTAGACAAAACTCACCCCCATTAACCTGGGCACCCCTGTTTAGTCACCAAACGCGGCGAATCACTTGGGGTGACCTATGGCAGGGGTATTGGTTATCCAGGAAATTGTTTTCGGGGCGGCGCGGTACCCATACCCTCCTCCCAAATTGTCTAATGGGAGAACTCAAATGAACACGATTTGTCACTCTTGTACCTAATCTTCTTCCTCACTAATTCACGAATACCTCGAAAGCTGCTACCCTTTACAATTACATAATACGAAAATTCCCCCTAATGTGAGCGAGGTATGATGATTCTGTGCTGCTATCATAATTCGTTTAGTACCTACATCCGTACATCACGGTTCATGTTTAACCCATTGGCCACAGAATTAATGAGCAAAAAAATTGGCCTTCACCACTGAATTAATTTTGTACCAAAAATTGAAAACCTGCATTGGTGTACTAAATCTATTGTAACTTTTAAACCATATATTGAAATGAATTAATTACTTTAAATTAATTTACATATTCGATTAAGGTAAAGAAAAACATTAAAATAAAATTTTTAAAAATATTAAAATATGTGTTAATAAGGATACAAACATAACATTTTTTCTTTTTTCGTAAGTTTTTTTCACATTTTAATTCAAAAAGTTACAAGAAAACATAATATTCATAAATCGAACAATAATAATTTTTATTTTTTACATACATGTATACTAATAACTAATAAAATAATTTGGTATGATAGTCCTCAAAGCAATCAGGGACGTTCAGGGTCACTACCAAAAGCCTACAACCACATTTTTGAAGAAATTAAATGGCGGCTGGCAGCATACAAAACTTGGAACACAAATATCAGGGAAAAAACATAAACATATTATTGCAAAATCTATGAAATTAATGATTAATTACCTACAGAGCATTCAGCATTTAAAATTTTATTCAAAAATGTCACAGTCGTGCTCGTCTTCCGTTTTTTGGCGGACCTACTCTACCCCGTCAGCGTGCCGGGGTTTGTGGTTAAGTACCTGAGTTGCACACCCGGCAGGCTGCCGGGGTTTGTGGCCAATGGGTTAAGTACCTTCCCCGGTAACATGGCGTGGCGTGATGGAAACATGTTATAGTTATAACTAGTGATGCAACAGAACTCTGCTTCCGCATCCGCTTCTGCAGAAGTTCCGCAAGCTTTTTCACTTCTGTTTCCGTTTCTGGTTCCGCAAACTTTATAACAAAACTCTAAACGAAGAAAACAGCGAGGAGCGTGGGGTTGGGGGGCGCGTGGACGACTGGACAGGGGTACACGATTTCGTTTGTTTATATATTATTTTGGTTCATTCTGCTCATCACCGCGCCTCGTGACGTTTAGCGTAAGCGCTTAAATCTTCTGTTTTTTTTCTTATGTTTGTTGTTTGTTTTATTACTTATTATTTTTGTGTTTAGTGCAATTATGAAACCAAAAATAAGTGCCTTTTGGAACTATTTCGTTGAGATTAATGACTCAAGTGCCAGATGCAATATCTGTGAAAAAGTGTATTCGCGAAAAGATCGGTTTAATATATGAAGAACACCGAAACACACTCAAAGGTACAAAAGCAGCCAAATTACTTTTTATTAAATATAATTTACCTCTGTTTAATTTCGAGTACTAAAAGTACAAAGTACAAATTTAATTAAACAAATCTAATAAAATAAAATTGTGCTTTTTTCATAGTATTAACACTTCTGCTTCCGGTTCCGCTTGCGGTTCCGCTTGCGGTTCCGCTTGCGGTTCCACTTGCGGTTCCGCTTGCAGTTCCGCTTCCGCTTCCGCTAAGATTTATTTTTGACATCTGTTTCCGTTTCTGATGAATGACTGCCATATGCTGTCTTTTTTTAACATTATTTCCACAATTTTACATAATTTGGGAGGCGGGAATTATTGGATAACCAACACGTCTGCCATAGGTCCCACCAAGTGGTTCGCTACGTTTGGTGATTTAGCAGGGGTGCCCGGGTTCATGGGGTGAGGTTTGTCCAGGTCTTGGAGGCGGATGACCAGAACACACTGTAACCCAGATTCCTACCCACCCCTTAAACCATTTTCCTTCCCAGAACTTTCCTCTCCTTCCTTTCCTTAAAAAAACCTCCATACAGCATCCCCAAAGATGGCATAGGCCCTGAGGAAATTATTTTCCTCAAGGCCTCCTGTGTGGAGCTCATGTAAAAAAAAAAAAAAAACACAAGAGGCCCTGAGATTGTAAACTGGAGAGAGCTGGCACAAAACCGTGATGAGTGGAGGAAGACTCTTGAGGACGCCAAGACCGACCAGGGGTTGTAGAGCCAAGAGTGATGGTGGTAAATTTATTCATTTACGTGATACGTGATACGTGAACTGTACTACGACATACTCATATTTACATTACATTTCATAGACAATCAATGCTGCCAATCAATCGAAAAATTATTTTTGCCACATAAAACAATAATTTATTCATGATTTGAAGTGAATGCATTATTATTGACAAGTTTGAACCTGTATTTATAATAGAAGAATATAGAGTGAAAGGTATTAGAATAATTACACGCGTTAGACAAACCCTGCTTGCCAAAAAAACTATTAAAATCTTTGGATGTACGAGTATATTATCTTATTTAAAAGAAATATGCGTGCTTGAACCTCAAGCCAGTACGTGCTTTTGTTTTTATTTTGACGAATTTATTTTGAAGAATTTATTTTATAAGGCTGGTACTTTCGACATTTGTCATATTTGATTGTCTACTTAAAAGGGGAATATTTCAGAACAGAATATTCCGTATTATCCGTGAAAACGAGTACCTCGTCAAGGAATGTTTCGCGTTCATGAAGTGGGCTTACACATTTTTACCATTTTTAACGCTATTATATCAAGATTTTGCTCACTAAAATTTATTTATTTATTTATTAATGGACTTACGTCCAATTTACAACAAAGTATCACGAAATTTGGAAATGAACATTGTAAGGATGATGATGGTGTATGAAAGCAAAGACAAATACAATAGAGTGTCAATAAACAATTCTATTATCACTTTGATTTTCCAAGTGAGCGATGGTAGTAATTTTCTGTTTTACCATTTTAACCATTTTCTGTCATTTCAGTACAGAATCAAATTATCCTTCTTCTAAATTTCTAACTCTGGGCGAATAGCTAGATACCAAGGCGTCCTTCTATATTACAACTAAATTAGAATTGATTGGAAAAATGAAAGTGCTTAACCTGTTATCAGTGTCTTTATTCGACAGTTTTTTGCAAAAAGCATATAGGTGATTTTTAGCTTACGCCATTGGAAGGCAACATAATCCTACCCTTAATAATGTCGTGTGCAGTGATGTGCGTTGAACAGTATTCGCAGCGATTCGCAGTGTGTGGCAAAATCGAAAATATATTTTGAAAAAAATCCATCTTACAGCTGGATTAGGTACCTAAAAGTAATTAGTACTTACCCATGCCTCGTGGCAGATCGTAAAATGGGGTGGTTCTTCTATTTCTAATATTCCCTTTTTCTCCCTCCCCTTACCCCTCCCCCCATCCCCCTCTCCCTCCCCCACCATCTTGAACAGGAACCGGAACGTAACAAACGGATTTACAGACAGCTAATGGTCAAATGATAATTTGTTAAATCGCACTAGTTTTAAAACGTGGAAACCTTTCAAAATTTATTCATCATAAAACTAACATTTTAATAAAGCTCAACCCTTTTCCTGTGGACAAACAAAGCAGAATACAGTTTTCCAAAATATCGAAACTTAACATTTTCCGGTATCGGGTGTGGAATAATATTTGAATACGCCTATATAAACAGAACATGTTATACAAAACGAAGGCAAATATCATTTTGACTCCAACGTAAAAACGACGTAGAAAGGATGCGTGGACAATATATTATGTTTTCATCTCTATGATATTATTTTAAAAGGTATCTTATCTTTGCATCGGTGACCGGACAACTCAGAATGAATTCAACTCAACACAACCATGAAAAAAATATTTAAAAAGTTTGTTAAATAGGTTACGTTAGGTTAGGTTATGGGCTATTTTTTAATTTATTTAAAATAAAACAATAACTTTGTAAACACCACTTTTATTTTTTATACTTTATGCCGACCGGGTTTCGCTACAACCGTAGCATCATCAGTGCAGTATAATACTCTACTAACATTAGGTTACTTGTGTGTTATAATATATAGGGGAGACCGGGGACAATAGTACCACGGGTCAGTAGTACCAAGGCGAATAACTCCCTAACTATAATAGTTACGCATACTATGTGTCATCAGGCGATGGCCCTGATACAAGCGAACAATCATCAGTAGCCCGTGGGACATGGTGCAACCCGGACGTCCGCAATCGGAAGAATAAATTTTTGAGCCCTAAACGTTACTTTTCTCGATTGCGTTCATTCGCTAATATTGCAATGACTATGTATTATTTGTTAGTATTTTGCTATCTACACATTTCTTTGGACATTTGAGTTTATTTTAGGATGAGTTTTGAAGCGTTTGTGAGTAGGGATTAACCAAAAATTTGCGTTTTAATTTAAAATGACCCCTCGAGGATGGTTTTACCAATTTTTTCGGGGACGATTGTACCGGTACAATCAACCCCGTGGTACAACTAACCCCGAGGTTTTTTTTAAGATTCTGTGAGTACAGCTCCAAAATCATACGCTCAGGTGCATGTCCGTGCCCGTCCGCGAGAACCTGGATACATGTGTCATAAATGTGAATCTGATCGATGATAACGATAATTTTTCATAATATTTTCATTATTTCTAAATAAATAAATAAATAATATGGTAAGAGGTTGTTTGTTATTAAACTTTTCTTTTGTATGGTTATGTAGCAGCCAGCCTCTTCTACCTCATGCTTTGGATTGTTTCCGAAAAATATTGATGTTTCCAGAAGCGTCGCCCATATTAAAATGTTCGAATGCCGAAACATCGGGAACTTTCCGGCCACCGCTCGTAATTACGTGACTCTATAGTAAGTACCTATCACATCGATACTGAGCTGCGTTATACCCACATACCTTTCACGCGTTCCAGAAAAGGTTCGAAACATTGCGCGCCTGAAATGCACAGTTTGGGCGCTTTCGAGAAATTCGTCGAATGAAAAATTACCGCCGCACAAAGCAACACTCCGACTTATCGGGTTGTATAAAGGCGCCGGGCAAAACACAGTTCAGTGTTCGGGTGTTTTCCATAGCAAGCTCGCCTCAAGCAACCGCAGTTAACCTTGACCCAGTGAGAAACTACGTTCGTTTTGTTTACCAAAGCGCCGGTAGTGTAATAAATCTGTTTCGCTGTCCATTCCTGAATTGATTTGCAAATTGTAATTTTTGGTAGAACTCAATAAAGACTTCCAATATGCAACCTCATTGTTTTACATTGGCAACCTCCAACCACGAGTTCTACAGTTATATAGTTTCTATAAGTTATTAGGCGACCGATCCCTCACCAAGCCAAGCATGTTTGCTATTTTTTGTTTGTTCGTTTTTAGTTTATTTGTTACGTTTATGTTATGTTTTTTCAAAACTTAGTTTATTTGATTATGTATATTGCATGGTTACAAGTTTATATTTTTTTGTAAATTGTTCCTAAAAAAATTATATGTAGAATTTTTAGCCAGTGTGGTTCTTTGTCCGTAGTACAATTTTTACTTCCCGTAATATGGTAAGAGTTTATTTATTATTTAATTTTTCATTTTTGTGGTTACATAGTTCCTAAAATTATAAGGTGACCGATCCTCAACTAGCCAACGTTTTTGTTGTTTTTTTGTTTGTTACTGTTTTTTTGTAATAAATGTTGTATTTTCAACACTAAGTGGTTTTTGAATACATATATTTTATGGTTACAAGT
This sequence comes from Limnephilus rhombicus, assembly GCA_929108145.2. Lineage (NCBI taxonomy): Eukaryota > Metazoa > Arthropoda > Insecta > Trichoptera > Limnephilidae > Limnephilus > Limnephilus rhombicus. The sequence continues at coordinate 27,421,468 of OV815277.1, read as the reverse complement.
TTACAAGTGTTTATGGCTTTCCTAAGGTCATCACATCCGCGATGGATGGCTTCATCCAATCTACTGTTAAGGAAACTGGTGTAGGCTCAAAGCCGTGGTTCAGTCGACAATGTGCTGAAGCAGTGCGACGAAAAAACGCGGCTTACCGAGCCTACAACACATCTAGAACATCCGAAGACAGAACAGCTTACAACAAAATGGCAAAGGAAACCAAGAGAATCATAAATAGGTCAAAATTCGAGCACGACCAGCAGATCAGCAGAAAGCTGACTGCATGCCCGCATGGCAGCAGGCAATTCTGGTCGCTTGCGGGCTCAATAGGTCGCAATTTCTGCAAATCCAGTCTGCCACCTCTTACCAGACCCGACGGCTCACTAGCAAACACCGCCACCGAAAAGGCTAACTTACTAGGTAAAATGTTTGCGGATAACTCAACCCTCGATGACCAAGGTGCTGTCCCGACGTCGGTTCCTCACTGCGGTTTTCGTATGAAAAAGCTGAGGATCCGGCATCGGGAAGTACTCCATGTTTTACGAGGGCTTGATGTTAATAAAGCTAGTGGGCCTGACGGAATACCTGCCCTGGTACTGCAAAGGTGCGCTGCAGAAATAGCTCCAATTTTGACGAAGCTTTTTAAACTGTCCCTGAAGACTGGCTCTGTGCCCTCTGGTTGGAAAAAAGCGGTTATCCATCCTATTCCAAAGAAGGGTGACCGCTCCAACCCGGCCAACTACCGCCCCATAGCGATCACATCAGTTCTGTCTAAGGTGATGGAACGTGTGATCAACGACAAACTGCTCACATACCTCGAGAAGAACAAAATTATTAACGACCGTCAATACGGATTCCGGCGGAACCGCTCGTGCGGTGATCTTCTCGCGTATGTGACGCATGTTTGGGGGCGATGCCTGGAACGTTTCGGTGAGACCCAAACGGTTGCACTGGACATATCCAAGGCCTTTGACCGGGTTTGGCACCGAGGACTTGTCAACAAACTGCATTCTTACGGACTTCCCGCATCCTTGTGTACGTGGATTGCCGACTTCTTGAGGGAGAGGTCGATTCAGACGGTAGTCGATGGTTTCACCTCTTCCTCTCACTCGATAAATGCTGGCGTCCCGCAGGGATCGGTTCTGTCTCCAACTCTGTTTTTGTTGCACATCAACGACCTTTTGTCATGTGCACCAATTCACTGCTACGCGGATGACAGTACAGTTCATGATAGCTTTTTGTTTGACAAGCCCCCAAAGGGCTCACAAACTCCAACAGCTCGTAAGGCTTTGAAGCAAAGAATGGACGGTTACCTCGAGAGTGTTTTCTCTTGGGGTAAAAATAATCTCGTTGAATTTAATGTTTCAAAGACCCAATCTTGTCTGATTACGTCTAAAAGGGATCGCAATGAAAATCTAGTCTCTTTCAACGGAAGCAATCTTCCGAACAGGCCCTCCATTGATTTGCTTGGTGTAACCCTAAGTGACCAGCTCAGGTATGGGGGCTCCATCGAAGCCAGAGTAAAGTTAGCCTCCCAAAAACTGGGCGTACTGTACAGGGCCCGCAGATACTTTAAAAGTACACAACTGCTAACCCTGTACAAATCGCAAGTGCGCCCCACGGTTGAATTTGGCAGCCACCTCTGGTCTGGAGCTCCAAAATACCTGAAAAATACCCTCGACTCTGTGCAGAAACGGGCGGTCCGTTTGATAGATTCTCCCATCTTAACAGACGGATTGCAATCTTTAGAGCACAGGCGTCGGGTGGGAATGCTATCCTTGTTCTACCGGTATTACAATGGAAGATGCTCCGAGGAACTAGCATCATTGATCCCTTCGGCACCGGTGCATAGTCGGGAAACACGCCAAACGCGCGCCCAACATTTGTACACAGTTGACATTAGTCACATGAGAACGGGTCGTTTCTTCGACTCGTTCTTATGTTCAACAGCTCGGCTGTGGAATGATTTGCCGGCCTCTGTGTTCCTCCTTCCTACAACATGGGTCTCTTCAAGACCAATGTTCATTCCTTCCTCTCCTCAAAAAGACCCTCCACACAGCATCCCAGATGACATAGGCCCTGAGGGAAATTATTTTCCTCAGGGCCTCCTGTGTGGAGTTAATGTAAAAAAAAAAAAAAAAAAAGTTCAAGTGCCTCTAAATTGTCCAACATTACACCGATATTGTTTTTTATGAATAAGTTTGGCACCGGAGTTTTTGTCAAATTTATGATCTTTTTCGATCAAGTGCTTTGCAAATTCTGAAAATCCAGAGCTATGTAAACATCTAAGATGTTCTTTGACACGGGTGTTTATGTTGCGTGCTGTTTTACCAATATAAAAAATTGGGCAGTCGCTGCATTGAAGTGAATAAATTCCCGAGTGAGAAAGACTATATTCCTTATCCTTACCGTTCATTAAAAGTTTGCCTATATTATTGTTAGTGTAAAATGCTGGTTTGATTTCTGATGGGAGATTTTTAACAGTTTTTTTGAGAAAAATTATTTAGTAAGTTAGTATTGTTACTACAACACGCTGTTTAAGAGAAACTTAATTTTAGATTTGAGGCCAAAATATTTACACAAACTGATTTTTAAAAAAGTTAAAGGTATAGATACATACCCAGGTATACCCGTAGCCCTCTCCTAAATTATAAAAGTATTTATAATTTGGGAGGCGGATATGGTTACCACTGCCCCTGGAACCATTAATTGGATAACCAAGACCTCTTCCATAGGTCACCCCAAGCGGTTCGTAGTTAGGTGACTTCGGTAGGGGTGAGGTTTATCCGGATATTGGCGGCGGATGCGTACAGTATTGTATTTTTACTGTGCAGTGTGCTATTCGTATCATGACTTGCAACTGCCTTAAAATTACTTTTTTACGAACAAATAAGAACTAAGGCGACCGACTAACATACTTATTTACTTTTATAAACACACACTGTTATGATTACTGCCATAGTACGAAGTCATAATACAGAGTAGTATTGTTACCGCTATATTCGTATTATGATTTACAACTGTCTTCAAATTAGTTATTTAGACTAACATACTTATTTACATTTTACGCTTAATATATTGTAAAATAGTGTCAAAAATGGTGTAACAACGTAAAAGCTGGTAGTAAAGATACATCAATCTAGGTAAATCCCATTGACTGAGTCTGTAAATAATTATAGAGCCAGATACTTCCCCACCTTTCTCCTCCCATCTCCTTCCTCTCCCCACTACCTGCAGCCTCACAACAACCCCCATTTGGGGATGCCATAATCTCACTGGCTCGAGGCGGTTGGGAGCAGTTCACATTTAAAAAAATCCCAAATCAAGTTGAGTCGAACACAGCACTTACACACACATGCATTGCTAGACTTATTACATGTCAGAAATTTATGAACGCATTTAAGAAAGGACTTTAAAAAATATAAATTTATGGCTTAGATTATCTGTGACAGATTTCCCTTGATTAGTTTTTCATTTTTATAAAAGTATTCACCAACTAAATATAAACCACTTTCACGCTTTGTTGCGGCGGGTAGCAAATGATCCCTCTCAAGATCGAGGGATCAAATGCTGCGTGGATGTTGTGGACTGTATACTGTATGCGGTTATTATTTACCTATTTTATTATATTTTAATCGCACTTACCCAGACTGCTTCCCTCTTCGTTCAGTGTTCACTGGAAAGGTAGGTATGTTAGTTTGGGAGAGATTTTGGAAGGGAATGGCGATTGGGAATGAACGTTTGATCGCGAAATAATAAGTGAGAATGGATGACGCGTGGCGATGGTACTTGCGAATAGTTGCGAGTTTTAAAGTTCTGTTTGCGGTTTGATTATTACAAATGGAAAAGCGGTGCGGTTTTTAGGACATGTGTCCTTCGCGGTGAGGTGAATTCAACTGAGGCAGAGGGCACCAAATAGGTAGTTTTAAAAGGCAACATGTAACAATAAAGGCGTGAACATGCTTAAATCGACCGTTTCTATAGACCCATATTCGTGGTTGTTTATAAGACACTGAGAATATGCGCACTTTTGACTTGTATATTCCTCTTTAAAGTTGGGCATTTTTTATTATTGGGCCGGTATGTTAGTAGCTTTAAACCCCTCAGGCCTCTGACCTATTTTGTCGGAAGATTTAAATAATCCACCTTGCAAAAAAATTCAATTAAAAAAAATAGATCTGAACGCATCCGAAAATTTAAAAAAAATATGTTTTTGAAAGGTGATGAAATATGCTGTAAAATTTTGTAAGTCTAAATAAACATATGAATATTTTTTAAATATAAATTTTTTTAATGCAAACATAAAAAAGTTAAAAAAACGGCTCACCTTCTATTTCTTTCTAACAAAGCTGCTGATAACGAAAAAAAAACACAGACACAAATATATTTTATTAGTCAAATTAGTATTACAAACATCATCAAACTCACTTTTATGTAGTTTAATAAAAAAATTCCAAAGTAATTTATTTTTTTCAATTTGCGGTCGGAAACTTTGGTTTCATAAAGATGTCCAATTTAATCATCTTTTGGTTATTTTTTAGGCTTGAGTACAAAGCGTGATGCTTTTTCTTTTTCTAGCCATGATAGTAAGGGAGATACAATGATTTTAATTGTGATAAGACTAATGAAGTGTTGAATAATATTAGGATTCATGGTGGCCGGCCAACTCTGAATGAAATCAATTCAGAACCACCTCAGAAAGGTCATTAAGAGTGATGATAAAAAAATATAAAAAATTTGGTTAAGTTAGGTTAGGGTTACCGGCTATTTTAAAATTATTTTTTCATAGTTTTTAATGACCTTTCTTAGGTGGTTCTGAGTTGGTTTCATTCTTAGTTGGCATGGAACCAGGATTCATATATACCAATCAATATTGATTTGAAATAAAACTGACTTCTCTAGTCCTAGGCCCCAGAAACGGGCCAATAAAACTGTTTACCTCCTCAAGAATTATGGAAAAAATAGCCTGACACAGCGAAGCCAGTTGATCCCCCGACAGTTGGCCCCCCGGCATACTTATATTCTATATGAAGTCGGTTTAGAGAAAATACGGTACACCTACTCACAAAAAATACAACTAAGTGTAACCGAAGGGGTGTGCAGAGAGGATATACCCACAAATAACAAAAGTATGTAACATATTTTCATTAAAATGTATCAAGAATAAAACTACTTGTTTATAATACCTACTGCTGATATGTGTATCTTTTAATATGTTTAAATTATGAAATAACATCTTTTAGCAGATTATTTTATTGATTCGTGTACAGACCATGATTCTTAGTAAGAATCTAAAGTTTCAGTCGGTTCAGTGCCATAGGGCCGAAGTAATGATTGAGCCCAAGTTAAACTGATGATTTAAAAAAAAAACTTCTTTTGGCAGATCCTTTGATTGATTCGAAACAGATATGACCGAAGTTATGTCCGACCCCAAGTCTTAAAACGACCGAACCCAAGTTCTAAAATAACCGACCCCAAGTGTTAAAACGATTATTTTTTTTTAAATTCTTCTTTTGCCATATTTTTGTTTATTGAGTCGTGTAAAGACCATGATTCTTAGAAACAATAAAAAAATTCAGTCGGTTCGGTGCCATAGAGCAGAAGTAATGACCGACTCCATGTCTTAAAACGACCGAACCCAAGCTCTTAAATGACCGACCCCAAGTGTTAAAACGATGATTTTGTTAAAAATTCTTCTTTTAGCAGACTCTTTGATTGATTCGTGATTCTTAGTAAGAATCTAAAATTTCAGTCGGTTCGGTGCCATTGGACCGAAGTTATGACCGAGCCCAAGTTAAAACAATAATTTTTTTTAAATCTTCTTTTGCCATATTTTTCGATTAAAACGAGTACAGACCATGGTTCTTAGAAAGAATCAAAAATTTCAGTGGGTTCGGTGCCATAGGGCCGAAGTAATGACCGACTCCATGTCTTAAAACGACCGAACCCAAGCTCTAAAATGACCGACCCCAAATGTTAAACCTATGATTTTATAAAAAATTCTTCTTTTAGCAGATTATTTGATTGATTCGAGTACAGACCATGATTCTTAGTAAGAATCCAAAATTTCAGTCGGTTTTGTGCCACCTCGAAGTTTTGACCGACCACAAGTGTTAAAATATGATTTTTTTTTAATTCTTCTTTTGCAATATTTTTCGATTAATTTGAGTACAGATCATGGTTCTTAGAAAGAATCAAAAATTTCAGTCGGTGCGGTGCCATAGGGCCGAAGTAATGACCGACTCCATGTCTTAAAACGACCGAACCCATGCTCTTAAATGACCGACCCTAAGTGTTAAAACAATGATTTTTTTATTCTTCTTTTACCATATTTTTGATTGAACCGTGTAAAGACCATGTAAGAACCATGTTGAAACTATAATTTTATTAAATATGACAAGTGAGTGAGTGAATGAGATAGAAGAGTGTGAGAGATCTTCAATATATTGACAAAGGTCGGCATACCCCTTAATATTTTTCCGAGGAGAGGATGAATATAATTTTTTGATCAAGATGGTTAATCCAGCAACTGGTATTTTTTTGCATTAGCTCCATACAGGGGACCCTGAGGAAAATAAGGGCCTATGTCCTTAATATATAATAACATAACATTACCAGATATAAGAACAATCTTTCGAAATCAATTTATAACAAAATTTTAGCCGTGTTGACTTTTCCACAAAAAAGTATAAATTGATTTCGAAAGATTTTTTTTATATCTGGTAATGATATGTTTTAAATTATGAGTAAATATGTTTATTTTTATCATAATATGGTTAAAGCGTAGGTCGAATGATCAAAAATAATTACAATAAGTAGTAATATTTTAGTAGTTTTATCATCACGCCTTTCAGCATTTTTGAATGTAGGTATAAATTAAAGAAAATTTTGAATTGCCGCTGGCTGGCTAATGGCCCTTAATAATATATTCTAGAGAGTTTAAAATCATGCGTCAATTTTACGAATGATTTATTATCTTTACCGTACATCGAAATATGATTATCTTTCTAGGGTTACAAAATCAACATTTGTGAGCCTCAATAGAATTTTCATATATGAAGGTTTATGTTACAATGGATGTATATAATGTGTTCACAAAAAAATACCTTAAAAGTTGGATTGAAACCAAGTTTTTCAATTACATTTGCACCAAATGATGTCATTTGGAACACACTGTTGTGATTTAGAATATTCTGCAAAAAAAGCTTTGATAGAGGTTCTTGCCCTGAGAGTAATGAATTCAGTGGTTCAGGTGGCGTCGTCAGTTGTGTTAATTTGACTTTTCTATTCGCACAACATAATCCTGGCGGTTCGAGTCGAAACCTCAAATCATTGCAATGTTGACAAATAGTGCTCATTGTTCCAAAATCGACCGATGTATCGCTGATACACGACCGATACTATTGCATCATTTATCTAAACGCCAACCGTTCATAGTTAATTGTTACGTTAGATCATCTGTTTTGTTGCCTCTCACTTGAAATCGATGGTATAGGTTCTTCCGGAGTCGCGGTAGATCTCGCTTGAGAAATTCTCATTATATTTGCCTCCAAACGCTGCCAACTCTCTTCTTCAGTCTCATTGTCTCGAAGATTGTGAAGTCGACTACATACATTTCGGCGATTCATTTTTATTAATATAGATAGATTATCACTGTGTTTCCTTTGTCCGCCCTTGTAAGCACTAAATCTTTTTCAGCCAATGTTTTGCGAATATTATTAGTACATAAAATCTCAGGATGGATGAATTTTTTAATTTTATATTTATTTTTTTCTATTTGATTTTTAATGGTTTCGGCACTTTTGTACAGGAAAGTTTTAGGTTAAAAGGATAGAGCCGTTTTAATGTCCACTGCCACATTTTCAATAGCACTTTGTATGTTATTTTTACTGTAATTTAAATTATATTTTAGTCCTTTAGATAATAGATTCATCTCTTCTGGGAGAGATAATTTAGATAATTAGATAATTTAGAAGCACTCGAAATCAGAAAAATTAATTTTTGTTTTAGATTTATTAAAACAAAAATTAGGTGTAAAAGCTAGTAGATTAAAAAGATATAATTATACGTATAATAAAAGAAATAATAATAGATTATTTCAAAAAAATGAGAAAATATTTGATTCCAAACTTGATGATAAACAAAATATTATTTCGAATAATAATATTCCGTTGCCATCTGAATCAGATATGCGCGATTTTTGGACAAACATTTGGAGTAAAGATATAAAACATAATGAGGCAGGTTCATGGATAGAAAATGAAGAACTCAATTGTTCAGACATTGAACAAATGAGTTTTTCTGATATATCGGTTTAATTGTTAGCCAAAATTATAAAAAATACTCATAATTGGAAAGCCACGGGTTGCGATTGGATACATAATTTTTGGTACAAACGTCTAACTACTTTACATCCTCTTTTTGCAAAAAATCTTTCAAAACTTGTCAAACAACCTCATAATTTTCCTAATTTTCTAACTAAGGGCATTACTTATATGTTACCTAAAAGCGAAAATATTAATAATCCCTCTCAATATAGACCCATTACATGTCTACCGACAATATACAAAATTTTAACCTCTTGCTTGACAGATTTAATATATACTCATTTGGATGAAAAAAATATTTTATCTGAACAACAAAAAGGTTGTCGCAGAAAACATATGGGATGTAAAGAACAATTAGTTGTGGTTTCTGTAATTTTAAAACAAATTCAAAATCAAAAGCGTAATTTACATACTTGTTATATAGATTATCAAAAAGCTTTTGATAGTGTCCCGCACTCGTGGCTAATCAAAATATTAAAAATATATAAAGTTAACCCAATTATAATTAGCTTTTTGAAAAATATTATGTCCTTTTGGAATACAGATTTACTAGTAAATTTAAAAGGTTAGAAAATAGTAGTACCGGGCATTTCAATAAAAAGAGGGATTTTTCAAGGAGACTCATTGAGTCCTCTTTGGTTTTGCTTAGCATTGAATCCTATGTCTAAAATGTTAATTAAAAGCAAGTTTGGAATAAAAATTAAGGGTAATACAAGAGAGAGTAGTATAGTTTCACATCTATTATATATGGATGATATAAAATTATTTTCAAATTCTGAATCAAATTTAGAGAAAATGATTAAGGTAGTTAAAATTTTTTCAGATGATATTAAAATTACTTTTGGTTTAGATAAATGTAAAACGATCCATATAGAGAAAGGCAAAATTGTAGATGGAGACGAGGGTATATTTAGAAATTTCAAAATTAAAAGTATGAAAGGGGATGAGGTTTATAAATATTTAGGATACCCGCAATCGAATAGATTAGATCACACTAGTATTAAAAATGATATTAGGATTAAATTTCAAACTAGGCTCAGAAAAATTTTAAAATGCAATCTATCTGCTAAAAATTTAGTAAAAGCAATAAATACTTGGGCAATACCTTTATTAACGTACTCATTTGGCATAATTAAATGGTTCAATACAGATTTAGATAGTTTAGAACGATTAATTAGAACTACGTTAACAAAGTTTAATTGCCATCATCCAAATTCAGTTATAGAACGAATTAATTTACCTATAAATTTAGGAGGTAGAGGTGTAGTCAAAATAACATCTTTGAAACACAATCAGGTAGAAATTTTTTCCATAGGAAAGCTAATAGCTCAGAAATGCACAAAATAATTTGCAAGGCAGATAGAAACATTACATCTTTAAATTTATATGACGAGAATGCCAACATTCTTATAAATACTAACCAGGAATTATTAGATTCCTGGTCAAATAAAATTATTCATGCAAAACACTTCAATTATCTCAACCAAACGTATGTTGACAAACTTTCGTCAAACAAATGGTTGAGTATTGGAGAGTTGAGCGCAGAAATAGAAGGATTTATGCTTGCCATTCAAGATAGAGTCATTAATACTAAAAATTATAGGAAGCATATAATCAAAGATATAAATCAAATTGATGATTTATGTAGAAAATGTTTGGCTTTTCCGGAAACTATAGAACATATTATATCGGGATGTTCTATATTAGCGCCGTCGGATAATACATTTAGGCACAATCAGGTTTTAAAAATAATCCACCAAAGTTTGGTAATTAAACATAACTTGATTGACTGCCGTAATATAGTACCATATTATGAATATGAACCAAATTCATTTTTAGAAAATGAATTTTATAAAATATATTATGATAAAACTATACTAACAGACAGAACAATTAGTCATAATAGACCTGATATAGTTTTACATGACAAAATTAAAAAAAATAACTTATATCATTGATGTAGCTATTCCAAATTCCTGTAATATTCAAAAAACTGTTTCTGAAAAAATTAGAAAATACACAGATTTAGGAAATGAGATTAAAAGAATTTGGCATTCTCGGACCATAAAAATATTACCATTTGTTATTTCGGCTACTGGCATTATACCTAGGTCTCTGATTCAAAATTTAGGCGTATTAGATTTGTCAAAGAATTTATATATAAAAATGCAAAAATCGGTAATTTTAAATACATGTAGGATTACAAACGATTTTTTAAATATTTATATTGAGGGATCAGTAGGATTTATAGGTTCAATTAGGAATTCCACAGAGCCGAACCCTCTGATATGAAAATATCTGGAGTCGGTGAATTATTTTCCCATCTGGTCTCTGGTAGGTTGACATGTTGTTCTTGTATTGTTTCGTAATTATAATACATATAGTGCAATTGCATAACGTGGATTGACCAGATGATCATTTGGGAAGTGTGTGAAAGGGTTTAGTTTTTCCTGTGGGGAAAATTAAACCCGGACATTTAAATCTGGTGCGTAAATAACTAAATTAATTTATCTTTCAGTCCCATTCTAAACATTTTTCCAACTAACCCCTTTGCTTACCTCCCACTCAAACACCTAAAATTTGTTTATCTGTCAACATTCTGTATCATAGTTTAGTTATAATATTCTGCCAACGAAGGAAGGGTGCTTCTCAAACCAGTAGAGTTTTTATAAAATAAAAGTGGTCTGCAACAAATTTAAATGTGTTTTTATTGTAAATTATGGCGAGCTACAAAGTTAATTCTTTTTAGAAATATGAAAAATCTAATAATTTCCTTGAGTTTGGGATCGAATCGAAATAAATTAAGTATTTGTGAATGTATCCGAAAACTGAAAGCTGTTTTGAAAGGTGATGAAATACGGTTTCAATTTTTATTATTAGAAATACAGATAATTTTTTTAAAATACTTTATATTTTTTGGGCAACGCAACTATATTTTGAGTTCCTTTCCATCTTTGAGCTAAACAGCTTTCATGTGTGTCCTTTTGACTTTTTTTTTCAAAAGTGATCCATTTTCTAAACTTTTTCATAAGCACGTGAAAAGTTTTAAAAATGACTCACCTTAGGTTTTTAACATAGGTACATATTTTATTAGACAAATGTAATTGTAAATATTATTGTTACCTCTCTTTTTTGGCATTCCATGTAAAAAATAATTAATAAAAAATTCCCAAAGGATCCGAAACTTTGGTTTCGTAAAGGTGTAAATTTGACTTATTTTAGGAACTCTTACATTTGAGTATAAAGTGTGGTGTTTTCTCTTTCTCAAACAGTTTATATCGTATTTCGCGCTATAATAGTAAGGGAGACACAACGATTTATGAGACCTATCTGAGTCGTTCCCAAAACGAAACTACACACTTTCTTAGCAATTCCAGGCATGAGTAGATACCCATTAATTTTAAATACTTTTACACAATTGTTCCTTAATGATAATTTATATTACTGAAGTGTTCGTTGGTCGATTTTTTGCTTTGACTGTTTTTATTTTTATTTAATTTGTAAATTGATTTTAAAAAGGTATACATAAATTTTATGTATACCTAAAAGTTAACACGATTTGCTCATTTAACAGGATAAGATTATTTATAAGAAATGACGTACTAGTGATTATAGATCTGTCTAGCTAGCACTCCTTGTGGCAACTGAAGATGGTTTCAAAATTGTATGTTTCAACAGTGTGGAACCCTCATTGTTCTACGTATAAAGCAAATCTAAAAAGAGTTTAGAAAATAAACAGAATGATTAGACTATTTTAAACTGTAATTGTATTTTAAACTGTAACACTGACTTCGTAATGGCTTTTGCGAGTACAGGCCCTGTACTTTAGCAGGCCTTGCAATTTCCAATGACGCAGAAAATCTTCGGGTGGAAAAAAATTATATTATATTTTTGAATGAAGCTATCGCTTTGTGGTAACCACAAAGCGATAGATAAATGAAACAATTCAACTTTGTTTGAACCACTTATAAGTGGTTCAAACAAAGTTGAATTGTTTCATTTACATTTAAAGTCACCAAACTTAGCGATCCACTTGGGATGACTTATAGCAGAGGTGTTATTTATCCAATAAATAATTCCCGTGGCGGCGGTACCCACACTCGCCTCCTAAATTGGAACTTTTGCTTCATTCACATTCATACGTCGTTTCATGTAAAGGTACGCTTAACACGGCCCGACTCAAGTATTTGTTTACCTTGATCGTGTATTCCCTTGAATACAGCCCTACTGCTCCCTGTGGCCAGCCAAGTTTCAAATGTGCAGTCCGTCAATATTTTATTTATTTATTGAAGTGGAAACTTCTTTAGAACCGTTGTGATTTTACAAACACGCCCATCTGTATGTTTTAGCCTGCGAGAGAATGAGATAGTATTTTTTTTACATTTACTCCACACATGAGGCCCTGAGGAAAATAATTTCCCTGGGGGCCTATGTCATCTGGGATGCTGTGTGGAGAGTCTTTTTGAGGAGAGGAAGGAATGAACATTGGTCTTGAAGAGACCCATGTTTCCACAATCATTCCACAGCCGAGCTGTTGAACACAAAAACGAGTCGAAGAAACGACCCGTTCTCATGTGACAAATGTCAACCGTGTACAAATGTTGGGCACGCGTTTGGCGTGTTTCCCGACTATGCACCGGTGCCGAAGGGATCAATGACGATAGTTCCTCGGAGCATCTGCCATTGTAATAATAATAATAATAATAATAATTGGATAATTTATAAAGCGCCGTTTATTTATGAAAAATCACCTCAAGGGCGCTGTAATACCGGTTGAACAAGGATAGCATTCCCACCCGACGCCTGTGTTCTAAAGATTGCAATCCGTCTGTTTAGATGGGAGAATCTATTAAGCGGACCGCCCGTTTCTGCACAGAGTTGAGGGTATTTTTTAGGTATTTTGGAGCTCCAGACCAGAGGTGGCTGCCAAAATCATATAGTCGGTCACCTCTTTGTGCGGTTCGTCGTATTCTCCCTTTTGTCTACTTTTTAGTTTTCTTGTATCTTTAGCGCCCCCCCCTTGAGTTTTTTCTGTATCCGCCACTGCGCCAGCCAGGAGCACTCCTGTTCCGGTGAGACCGGTACACCAGGGGGCACTGATTTGTTAGGACTAGGAACACGTGCTCTGAGGATAGGAAGGAGGTTGGAGTTTAATCGACCGGTATACATGGCAACCTAATAAGCCAATATTGGAATTTAGGAAGGGCAGGAATAAAGGAATGAATTGAGCATTGTGATTTTTTTTTTTTAATTCTTTCTTTTTGGGTTCTTTCTTCTTGCCTGTTCTCGGTTCTTCTTGAATCTTGTTATCTATTTCTGGCTTTTCTTGGCTGTTCTTACCTCTTTTTGATGGCTAATATTGTCTCTTCTCGTCTCTTCTAGGCTCTTCTTGGCTTTTCTTGTCTCTGCTCTTCTTGCTTCTTCTCTTCTCTTCTGGGATTTTTCTTCTTTTACTTCTTCTTGTCTCTTCTATGCTCTACTTGGATCTTCTTGCTAATTCTCGGCTCTTAAAGTCTCTTCTTGACTCTTATGCTTCTTCATAGATATTCTCGTCTCTTCGTCTCATCTTGAATTTTCCCGATCTTCTCTACTTTTCTCATCTCTTCTTGCCCCTTCTTGGAACTTTTTTATCTCTTCACAGCTATTCTTGGCTTTTCGTGGCTTTTCTTGTCTCTTCTTGGCTCTTCTTGCTTCTTTTTGGATCCTCTTGCTTCTTCTTGCATCTTCTCGCCTTTTCTTGCATATTTTATCTTCTCGCCCCTTCTTGGCTCGTTTTGTCTCTTATTGAGTCTTCCAACTGTTTACCAACCCTTCTTGTTCATTCTTGTCTCTTCGAGTCTTTTCTTGGCTCGTCTCTTTCTTATCACTATTCACTTCCCAAATAATCCCACATCATTCGTTTGAATGTATACGAGAAGAGAACAAACTAATTTCTGAAATACACTAAAAGTACCGATATTAAACTGTTTTCAAACATTTAGATAAATCAAACGATCCTTTCTCACACCCCCCCCCTTTGTAGCTTAATAAAACAAAAACCCAACCAGGAAATCAACATATCTTATCCCTACATAAAATCCCTGTAAGAACAAAGGACATTCATTTGAAATGCAATGAATAAAAACCGACTGAAATAAAAACAAAAAACATAAACAATTCTGTAAGTGGAGTAACTCTGGACTCAATCTATAGATGTTTCTTAGTACATGTCAACAATTTATGTCCCAAAATTATAATCGATGCTTAGAATTAGAATCTAAGATGCGCACCTTTCTCGGCAATAAATCGAGAGAACTCAAGTGTACTCAGAGAGGTCATATCATCTGTGAAACGAAACAAAATACTTCAAATCTGAAAGCAATAAATATTAATTTGTTAAAATTGTGTTATTTAAAAATGGAAAAAAAAGACTTATCTTCTGCATTGAGAGCCACTCGGGAATCTCGGGATACACTTTTTGTTTAGCCTGTCACGATATATCAATTCACACTTGAACTATTATGAAGTTTTACGACACTATTTAACTTAAACACGTGAAGCTTTCTACGATTTGTATAACTTCCAACTAATTTTGAATGCGTTTTGGAATATATATTTTTTAAATCAAACATATCTTTAAAACGGAAAAAGGTAAAATTAATTCGCAAAGCAAAACAAATTGCACTGATTCTATCGCGCGTGTGTAACACTTTTCAAGAAAATTGGTTCGGGAAAACTACGGATAATTTAGAAAGAAGCAAGGCCCGCAGAATATACGTGCTCCTTCGCCCCGTACACACACTATTCCTCACATTAAAATTACCTACCTAGGATAGCTGACAAAATAATATCCTTGTTAGAATTCGGTTGCTGGTATTGAGGGCCTTCGATGATTTTTTGCCTTCCAGATTTAAAGTTGCATTGTGCTTTTCAGGATGCTTCGTGCAGCAACGATGAGGGCCTGAAGAACCAGTTGACTGGAACTGGAGAACTGGTGGACTGTATGACTGGTAAGCCGCATCCACTTCAACACTGCTCCGTGGTATGGTCTTCCTCTTTTAAAATAGTCTTAAGTATCTAGCGGGCAACCACTGAGAGTGGCCCCATAAATCCAGCGATACGGACCAGAGATCGGCCCTAGGGTTTTCAGCTTTATTTTAAAGTTAATTTTAAGTTTCTGGTGGACAACCACTCAGAGAATTGCTCCTTAAAGCCAGCGATCCGGACCAGAGATCGGCCCTAGGGTTTTTCAGCTTTATTTTTAAGTTAATCTAAAGTTGCTGGGGGACAGCCACTTAGAGAGTTGCTCCTTAAAGCCAGCGATCCGGACCAGAGATCGGCCCTAGGGTTTTCAGCTTTATTTTTAAGTTAGTATTAAGTTTCTGGTGGACAACCACTTAGAGAGTTGCTCCTTAAAGCCAGCGATCCGGACCAGAGATCGGCCCTAGGGTTTTCAGATTTATTTTTAAGTTAATCTAAAGTTTCTGGGGGACAGCCACTTAGAGAGTTGCTCCTTAAAGCCAGCGATCCGGACCAGAGATCAGCCCTAGGGTTTTCAGCTTTATTTTTTATTTATTTTATTTTATTTGGAAAACCAACAGTTACATTATTTACTTAGGTGTATTTACATATGTATATGTTATTGAACCAATAATAGGTTTTCACTGGTGTGTATTAATTAGAGAGATTAAAAAGTTATAAAAGTTATAATAGTTATAATAGCTTATTGGGATGGGATTGTGGGCGGGAGGGGAAGGGGACGGATCTAATCTGGGAGTGAATAAGTTATTTGTATAGCAGTATAATAGTTTGTATATGTTTAGAAGTTATTTATTGTTTATTTTTTTTAGAATTTGGGGTGCTGTGTTGAATAAGTCGAATTCATTGTATGAATTGTTAAAAAAGTGTGAAGCGCGGTTAATGAATGTGTTTTGTTTAGAGTTAGTGTTGCATCGAGGAGTGTTAAGTGTGTGATTTAGTCTAGTTTGTCTGGTGGGCACTCTTAATTGAATTCTTTCAAGTAATTCCGGGCAATCTATCGCAGACGTGGCTATCTTTTGCAAGAATATTACGTCTGCAGAATTTCTACGATTTTCTAGTGACGAGATTTTGAAAAACGTGGCACATAATTTAGATGAGGACGATATCCCCGAAAATCAAGGTATCGTAGAAAACGATTTTGTATTTTCTCAATCCTTTCTATGTATGTTGTGTACCTGGGATTCCAGACTTGAGAGGCGTACTCCAGAGAACTGCGTACATACGCAAAGTACAGCATTTTCATAGTGTTTACCTTTTTAAAGTGTTTGCTAGTTCTGAGTATGAAGCCAAGTACCTTGGAAGCTTTTGCAACTATGGATTCGATATGTCGGTCAAAAAGTAATCTCGGGTCTAGCACTACTCCCAGATCTTTGTTTGGCTTCCATCATTCTTTTAAGTATTGTGCCGTTAAGGGAATAATCAAAAGAAATGGGATTTTTTTTTCGGGTAAAGATGATGACGCCGCATTTTTTAACATTTATTTGAAGGTTGTGTTGTGTACAGTAGCTATTTAGGCGATTTAAATCTTCTTGTACGCGAGTACAGTCATTGATACTTGTAACAGGAGAGAATATTTTCATGTCGTTTGCGTAAATTAACGTTCTGGAGTGGAGAAAACATTTTCCAATGTCATTAATGTATATGTTGAAGAGCAATGGTCCCAATAATGACCCTTGGGGTACTCCTGACGGTACGGTTACCCAATTCGATTTATAGCCACCGACGACTACTGCTTGGCTGCGATTTTTCAAATACGACGAGAGCCATCTGAGGAAATCTCCGTGTACGCCGATTAGTGAAAGTTTAGTCAACAAGACATCATGGATTACTAAATCAAAGGCTTTGCTATAGTCTGTATATATTGCATCTACCTGTATGCGCTGGTCCATATTGTCTTGTAAGATTTCGACAAATACCGTTAGGTTAGTGGTTGTAGATTTTCCTCTCATAAATCCATGTTGATTGTTGTTAAGTGACAATCTCAAGGCTGTAAACATCTGGTCGTACACAATTTTTTCGAAAACCTTACTGAAAATGCAGAGCTTTGATATAGGCCTATAATTTTCAACGTCAGATTTTTGGCCGTTCTTGAAGATGGGAGTTACAAATGCAGTTTTCCAAGTGTTTGGCACAATTCCCTCACTAAGGGAGCGACTAAAAATTATGAATAATGGTTTAGAAAGGCTGCGCGCACATTTGCTTATGAATAAAGGGGGAATTTTATCTGGGCCTGCGCCTTTATTGGGATCTAAATTTTCAAGTTGTTTCTGTATGTGATGCTGGTTGATTTCAATATTATGAATGCTAGCAATACAGGGCTCACTGGTCTGGCAGGATCTGGTTAATCCGAGCATTATTATTGTAGACTGAAGTGAAATATTTAGAGAATAAGTTGCAGATGTCAGATCCGTTTTCAGCTTTTTCGTCTTTGAACATCATGGTATTCGGAACGTCATGGGATTTGGAGTTTGACTTAATGTAATTCCATACTTTTTTTGGATCGGAGGATATGTCCTTTTCTATTTTAAGTAAGTATTTATTATGGCATTCCCAGTAAAGTTTTTTGTGACGTTATCTTAGTAGAGAGAAAGTGGCGTAGTCAGAAGGGTTTTTATATGTCTTGAACTTTTTAAGGTATTTATATTTTTCTTTTGTTAATTTGATGAGGGCAGAGTTATACCATGGCGGGTATTTCGAATTCCTACATAATTTCGTAAGAATATGTTCGTCTATAAGATGATTTAATTGTGACTAGAATTTATTTAATGCTGTGTTCACGTCACCAAACGAAAGTAGCTCGTACCAGTTTACCTGGTCGAGAGATGTGTTAATTTGGTCGTAATCACCGCGCTTATAGACGTAAGCCCTTCTAGGCTCTTCCACTAGTGGAGCGGGTTCAAAGAATAAAACTTCCATTATTAAGGAGGTGTGATGAGGGTATTCTAAAATTAATGGTTTATCACAAGCAGAGACCGGTACCAGGTCATTACATAGAACGAGGTCAAGAAAGTGACCGTTGGTCTTTGGAATTCCATTACATTGATACAATCCCGAAAAATGCATGCAGTCAATAAATGATGTACTAACAGGCGATAAGCGATCACTGGGTATAAATGACGTATTATTGAGAGACTTATTCCATGAAATGTCAGTGAGGTTAAAGTCCCCTAGGATAATGAATTTGTCTGTTGGAAATTGCAACGTAAGTGCTGAAATTTGTGTGAGGAAGCTTTCCATCTTTTCACGATATGTTGGTCCTTTAGGGAGGTAAACACAACATATGTGGAGATTTGTGTGTTTGGATCCCCTGGATTCTAATGTTATCCAGACGTCCTCAGCTTGTGAGTGCCACCCTGGACGCTCGCGAGATACCAACTCACGACGAACAGCGACTAAGACACCCCCGCCCAAGCGTTGGCCCGTGCGAGTGTAGTCCCGATCTCGGCGGTGTACATCGTAGCGATCATCAAATAGCTCTACGTTGCGGATGCCATCAATGAGCCATGATTCAGACAGAGCGATAACATCATATTCGTTGGACCGAACAGCCACCAATAACTTGTCAGTTTTAGTGCGTAACCCTCTCACATTTTGGTAATAGATATTTTAAGACTTTGGTTAAACCGTGCGAATCTATGATTAAGTGCGGAATTGAAGTGAATTTGTGTCGATGTTCGTATTTTGTTATTGACGGATTTATGTTTATTTTTATGAAATTCCAAAAGAATTTTACAAAAAGTGCTAGAAAATTGTACAAAAGCTAAAAAGTGTGTTAGAATGAATGGAACTAAGAAATGTATTAGAGTGAATAGATCCATAGGGTAGGCGTGGGGGATAACGGAGGGAAGGGTACATTCTAAGTGAGATGAAAATATAAGAATAATTAAAATGAAATTAGTATAAAGAAATGTAGTAATTTTAAAAGGCCTTATCTGGAGGCTTGGCTCAGCTGAGGACTTTCTGCATCTACTCTGTTGGGTCCTGTGGCTGGAGGCTCGCGGTCCATTTTCTTCAAATCTGCTTCCTTTGAGATAATGATGGGTGCTGACGTCGTATTTCGTCGAGCGTAAATTAGGCAGTTTTTTGTCCAGACAAATCTATAACCTTTTTCTTTGGCGAGAAGCCTTGCGCGGTAGAATAGATGAGATGCTCGTGAGATGGTCACCTATGTAGACATTTTGCGGGGATCCCGTAAATCCTAGTTCCGTTGACGTGATCCCTTTGCGGTCTTTTACCGCCTGCAGAAGCTGTTTTTTTAAGCTTCGGCTGGTTAATTTTACAATCACAGATTTTAGTGGCTTAGTCTTCCCAGTCTCGCCGAATCTGGGAGCAACTCTCGTTATGAACTCCACGTCCCTTTCACCAAGACTCATATTGCTCAGACTGGCGATTTTTGAAATGAGGGTTATTAAATTTTCACCTTTTTTTTCAGGGTGTAATGGTCCGCCACCCCTGGCTTTGACACCAATTGTGGTGAACCCTACCTAATTGATTTACTTTTCTAAGCTTCTACCACGTAGTTCAAATCTCGTAGCTACGTTCATAATTCTACCCTTATGTCCTACTGATCACACCCCTAGGTATGATGGCCTGACTTAACCCCCTCCCCCTTTTCGATTTGTTTCTACCTCAGGCTCGTGATTTTCTAACCCCTATACTTTATAATCTAGCTGAACCTACCCTATTTTCTCAAATCCCTGCGATTTTCTCGCAGTAAACAAGATTTAAGATTTTTTGTTCACATTATTTCTATATTCTTCGTTGTGTATTTTTTTGTTTTAGAATTTACATCTGTTTGCATACTTAATATGCACACATATGTAGAGAAGATAATGTATTACGTGTGGTAACCCCTAGATTCTTTTAGAGAAAGTGTGAGAATTTTCCGATCTATTTAGTTATTATTATTTTAGTATATTAAACCGAGTTTGATAAACTAGCCTCACCCTTAAACCTCGTGTCTACTTGATTTCCGTAGGAATTTTGTTTGTTTATTTAATCCTTCCTATCACCGCTGATGCGTCGATAACAAAACAACAGTTAATAAATTAAACATTTCAAGAAAGAAAACCTTACCATTGTAGGATGGTCGTATTCGAAGGTCCAGTTTTATCACTCGAAGTCCTTGTCTGCAACTTCCCCTAACATAGTGTTTTGTATTCATGGTTAGTATTCATGGTTAGTTCTCGCAAAATTGTAGAAAAGTAGGAATGGATGGGCATGGATGGATATGGGGATAAATGGTTGCTGAAAAGTCGGCTCCTCCGCTAACCAAGTGAAAACCGATGAACAACAATTACAAACCGGATTCTCCCCAGTACGTTTGCTAGGCTTGTCCTTAGATCCGAGTTTTACCCTCTTCAACGGGCGTCTCATGCTATGAAAGGGGCCCTTCACGCCAGCAGGGGGAATACCTAGTCTTCATGCCGTTTTTCTGTCTTACTCCGACTTCCGTCTCCTCCGGATTGAATTTAACTCTACTGAGTCTAGAAGGGGTATTTCATGTCTTCCCTTATCATGCCTCTATCCGTTGAATGTGGCGTAAGCTTGTGACGGGCAGATCCATCCTCCCACGTGACCGACCCAGCGTTACACTCCACCTCTGACTAGCTGACATAAAACGCACCTCGTGAGCCTTATGTTTGCTTTCAGGTTCGACAAGGACTTACGGTATGCAAATAACCTGCAGCTTTAATGCCGCGTCAGCGTACTGTCCGCATACGTCCTTCCTCTTCCCCGTATGCCCACCTCGACAATACCGCCACAAGATCAAAGCTCTCCGACCAGAAAGGTTGACACTTACATTTCCGGATAGCCCATATCCACATACAGAAGCCTTGAAGTCTAGATACGTGTGCAAATTCGGATTTAGGACTGTATGAGTATTTGAACACCAGTGTTTTTTAAATGAGGTCACTAGTTCCTCGTGTGTTAGGTATTTAGGATTGCGAGTGATTATGGATTCTTGGATACCTACTTCCTATAAGCGAAATTTAAAAAAAAGAGATAAATCATGTTGTCATTGAATCAATGACCTCCTGAATAATTATGATGAGCTCTTTTTGAGTTTTTAGCTAGTCGCGGTACTTTACTTTGCGAAATTTTGTACGCTGAATCAATGCTACCTATTGGCGATCGCCCTAGTATAATCAAGTTGTTTAGAATTGAATGAATTTAACGTCGAAGTTCCTATCACATATTGAATGCAGATTTCGTCGTAAGCTATAATTGATAAACCTGCCCCTTGACATAAATGATTGGTTTTGTTTATTTGTTGATGGGATCTAGGTGACTGTGTCAATGGATGACATTGAACTCCAATCGAATTTTTAGATACACAATCGAAGGTCATATCAACATACCCTAATCATGCTGGTGAGAGGAAGCTAATAGGTATTTGTTTTACAAGTACGCTAGGATGCCAAAATTGATTTAGTGATGCGTTTCTATCTAATTATGTGTTAAGTATTTGTTTTATTTAATGTAAGTGTTGTTGTTAATTATTTCTCCCTCATCTTATTATTGTCTTTATTTGGTAATTTTAAAATATGGAATGTATTGCATTGCACTTCCCCTGCATACATACTGGAATAAATCATTATTATTATTATTATTATTATTATTATTATACAAGTATGCCAATGTAATTACCTAAAATTGATTGAGAGGTACATTTCTATTAAATCGTGTAGTACCTAATTACACTGCGCCAATAGTTAATTAACTCCGATGAACGAATGAACGATAAGGGATAGATACATCATTTTTTATGTTTTATTTGTTTACACTTCACATAGACGACCTTCGGTTTACTGACCTACTTTGGAGATTGTTTATTTCTACGGTCATTGTCCTTTTGAAACACGATTCATTGTTTAACTAATTCTTTTATATTTTATTTGCCCTAGTTTTTACCCAAACATTGGTCGTTTAAGTAGGTACTTTGCTAACCTAAGAGGTATCTGGATGACCTGGTTTCAACTAAGGTATAATTTGCTTGACCTAATTTTGAGAAATATAGGTATTTCGGTTACGAATCAAACTGATATCTTATGTCGCCGTATCCTTATGCGCGCTTAAATAAACAATAGACCTACCTAACTAAAACGAGTACTTGTATGACCTAATTTTTAAGTAGGTATTTCCTATTTGACCTACTTTCGAGCAAGTGAGAATTGTTAACAGTGTGTTAGTGACAAAACTTTAAAGCTCCGATTGATTTATTGGTGATGCCGCCTGTCCCTTCCTTCTCTGTCTCTGAAAATAATTAATAATTGGTTAAATCTTACCAGCCTCGATCGATTATAATTTTTCAAGTCGGGAATTTTATGACAACGACATTGTGACCAAGGCTTCCCTTTTTGTTTCCTAGCTAACGGATTCCTATCGGTCTTCTTGAGAAATGACTCTGATGATGGAAAAAAAACTCTTCAAATATCTGTCTATTTAAGATTCACTTCGGTATTTCACTTAGTTTCTCAAACTCGTATTAACTATTGTTTTTATTTCATTCGATTCGAAAATGATTTATCAAATTGAAATTCAGATGTTTTAATTTTAAAATTCGGAGTTTGGTAAATTATTATTTATTCTCAATATTTTAAAAACACTTTAGAATTAATAACCGTAGATACGCACGTTTTCTAAGTGTTCGAATTATTATCACTACTGTTTATTATAATTCGTTATTTAATTCACAATGAAATTTTAAGGCATATTATTATGGAAACACTGTCGCAAAACCATGACTCGAGAAATTCGTTATTGTTATTTATTTCACCGATGTTAAGTAATTTAGAGTAAAATTATAGTTTTAATTATTATATCATCTTTAGTTAGTTTTAAAAATAATCGCGTCATGTGTTTTCTTTTATCCGGTAAACTGTATTTATTTTAAGACACTGTATTTTTTTGTTAAATATTAGAAAGTCAATAACTATATGTTGTAAAAGAAACCCGAATATTATTAAATTCTTATTTACTAACTTTAACCACTTTCAATATAAAACAAAACACCCGAACGTATTATTTTTAAGCACTTTTTCGGATTTTTTTATTCCTCAATTTAAAAGGGAGATTATATACCGAATTTACTCCTTTGCAAACACTTGTAGAAATTTCAACTTTTAATAAAGAGTTATACGTTTGTTCCTGGACCCCGGTCTGTATCCCCACTGCCAACGGACTCTCAAAAAAACTCTCAACCAACTCCCGTTCTTTCTCCAACCATGGCGTTTTAAAGACTTCTTAAAGCTCTCCTTTCGTAGGAAAATGACTTCTGATCACCCAGACCTTCATAGAAAAAAACCCAAATTCGGTTCCTTCGTATACGACCTTTTGTCAAATCTCTGATAATCTCCCATCTCATGTTTTAGACCGAAACCAGCCTAACATCTCTCTCACGTAGGAAATCACATAAATTTTCTCATTGACATGTATTTATTTAAAATTTTTATGTACTTTGGTAATAAGTCATTGTTAATGTGTTTGTAATAAAGTTTTATGGGAATTCTATATTGTAAACATTACGTTAGAGCAACGTTAATTTTTATTGCCCTTTTTAATCGATAATGGGCCTTGTGTAAATAAAAGGCATGTTCGGATCTTCATTGTTTTTGAAAACAAAATACATGTGTGGTCGACAACCATTTCCTGCGCCCACTTTGTCAGTAGTCAAGCTCAATTATGTGATCCTTTCAACGGCACAAATGACATAAAACGACCATTTCTGTCGAATAAAATCATCCGTAATTTGTCCGGTATTGTTACTTGACCCCAGACACTTAACAATACTAATTGTATTTCCTTTGAGATTGCAACTAGCACACAACTATGCCCCCAACGAAACCACCATCTTTTTATTAAATTTTCTTCTAAAAATCGTCTTTATAATATCTCCGCTTCATTTAGAATTGATAACAATAATTTTCCACTGTTTTATGTATATTTTCCATTTTTCCTTTCGTCAGACTACGTTAAGCATCTTTTCCTGCGATTTGTTTTAATTGTAGAGTGAGCAAAATGTACTGCGGTCTTAGATATAATTTTCTCAATCTCCTGTTTGTTGTGAATGGTGCTGTCAGAACAGAGTAATCCTTATATCGGTACCTATTCAAGTAGTTCCAATTAGTTTTCTCTTGAGATATTTGGTTCTAATTACTTCGTTTCACCGTTCCATCACCATATAAATAGGGTTTTCCCCCTTTCCCAGGCTATTATCTTCAGTTTTGAAATTTTCCGAGATTCCACCCGTTTTTTGCGATCATTCCAGGTCGGTTTTAATTAAATCGTTCCCCGGGACCATTCATGTTACGTTTTCCGTGCCCTTATCAGTGATATTTATTTTCAACATTCCCGTCTAAGATTTTTTTGTTTCCATTTGAAACTTTTGGCGCCCAAAACCTCCAGTTCTCGATCTCGCCTTATGTAAACACAATCCGGGGTCAATAATCGTCCAATCCTTTGTCTAAAGTTTGTTTATTATACAGTTCGTTCACCCATCGTTCCTGTGAGAATTTATTCAAGGCCGCTCAATATGATCAAAGTCCACTAACCCTATACACGCCTCTATTTTCTCTGATTGGTTCAGATTATTATTAATCGCTGTACACAATCTCTTATTGGTAAAATTTAAACTTTCTTTGTTCTCGAGACAATTATGATATGGGGCTCCCCTCGCTTCAGTCTTTATACAGATCTCTGTAATAGTTCCTAACTGCTCGGACAGATGTCGCCGAATGTACCGAATTCTCTACATAGTATTAAGGAGAAAAAAAATTTTCCTTGTGGGCTTCTCGTAGGTTGAAGGTTAGCATTCATCACAGCCCCCCTATAGTTATAATTCCAGCGGTAAACACTCCTCCTAGTGTTAATTGATGGAATTAGAACTAAACATAGGTGATCTAATTTTGTACAATTTTCCTTAAATCTTCCTTTTTTCTTTTTTTTCTTCTTTTTTTTTCCAAACTTGTTGCGCGCCCCTGCCTTTCACTATTTTATATCGTAGAATCCTGTTCGGTGTTCCTCTGTGCTGAAACCATTTTTCAACTTACTCTTGTCCTCTCAACGACCTATTTGAGTTAACTTACTTATGTCAGTTGCTGTTCCTACCCTTTGTTCTACCCCCCTAAGATTCTTTCCCCTATACCTTCCTCCCTATGATTCTTATTTCCACAACTCCCCCCTAAGACTCTTCTTCCGTAACCTCCCCCCCTAAGATTCTGCTTCCGTAACCCCTCCCTAAGTTTTCCTTTATTTTTCTCAACCGCAACAATGTATCTAAACCACATTCGAAACAAGTCACCCCCTTTAGAATTCGGATGCGTTTTAATCCATTCCGCTTACTTGCTCTATATTGCAAATCGGAAATAATCCGGTCACCCGAGAAATATTGCCAATCCCCGGTAAGTCTAAACTTCTAATTTATTCAGCCGGTATCCATGTAATGGTGTATCTAAA
Source organism: Limnephilus rhombicus (assembly GCA_929108145.2). Lineage (NCBI taxonomy): Eukaryota > Metazoa > Arthropoda > Insecta > Trichoptera > Limnephilidae > Limnephilus > Limnephilus rhombicus. The sequence goes on along the minus strand of OV815277.1, from coordinate 27,395,672 downwards.
GGTCCAATCCATCCCTGTTAAATGTTTGAACGCAACGATTTGAAAAGCGCATTTTATGTTTATGTGTAGTATTTTATTTTATTTTTATCCGTCCTTTGCTGTGTATGTTATGTTGATTTTATTTATTTTTATGTCACCATGTCAAAGAAGTATTTATTTTAAAATCCTTCAACTCGAAAGAAACAATAATATACTCGACGTTTGTTTGTTTAACTTTATCGTAAGTATCTCTTTTTTTCACAGAAATATCTCGAGATGTTCAATAACAAAGATTTCAGTCACAAAATCTTGTCACAACCGAACGTGTTTGTGACCGTATCACCATTTCCTCGCGACAGTGTTTATTCAATTGTTTGTTTACATAACCGCGTTTCTTACTATTAGTGTTATTGGACTGATTCGAATTCGAGTGTTTTAGTTCACCGGAGGAATGCAATGTTGTTTATATAACAGCTTTTTTTTGTTTATCAATTAAACATCACCCTTCCCTTAAAGTGGGTCACATTCCTATGTGTTATTATTTATGATATTTATGAGTTGTATTTGGTTTAGGGCACGTTTTTCCACTTTTGTTTCAAATTATTTGGTTTTTGAGTTTTATATATATTTTTTTTCGACTGTATTGTTTAATGATACGTTTTTTTTCACTTGTTTTATGTTTCATGAAGATGTTTTAGTGGCACGTTTTTCACTTTTCGTTTATTCACAATTTTTTTATTTTTCAATTAATTATAATTTTAATTATTTATTTATTTGTTCATTCCATTTTATTTTTATAATATCTCAGAATCCTCTCAACTTGTAAACTTTTACTCTCCTGGTCACGCGGCAACAGTTGTAATGGTCCGCCACCCCTGGCTTTGACACCAATTGTGGTGAACCCTACCTAATTGATTTACTTTTCTAAGCTTCTACCACGTAGTTCAAATCTCGTAGCTACGTTCATAATTCTACCCTTATGTCCTACTGATCACACCCCTAGGTATGATGGCCTGACTTAACCTCCTCCCCCTTTTCGATTTGTTTCTACCTCAGGCTCGTGATTTTCTAACCCCTATACTTTATAATCTAGCTGAACCTACCCTATTTTCTCAAATCCCTGCGATTTTCTCGCAGTAAACAAGATTTAAGATTTTTTGTTCACATTATTTCTATATTCTTCGTTGTGTATTTTTTTGTTTTAGAATTTACATCTGTTTGCATACTTAATATGCACACATATGTAGAGAAGATAATGTATTACGTGTGGTAACCCCTAGATTCTTTTAGAGAAAGTGTGAGAATTTTCCGATCTATTTAGTTATTATTATTTTAGTATATTAAACCGAGTTTGATAAACTAGCCTCACCCTTAAACCTCGTGTCTACTTGATTTCCGTAGGAATTTTGTTTGTTTATTTAATCCTTCCTATCACCGCTGATGCGTCGATAACAAAACAACAGTTAATAAATTAAACATTTCAAGAAAGAAAACCTTACCATTGTAGGATGGTCGTATTCGAAGGTCCAGTTTTATCACTCGAAGTCCTTGTCTGCAACTTCCCCTAACATAGTGTTTTGTATTCATGGTTAGTATTCATGGTTAGTTCTCGCAAAATTGTAGAAAAGTAGGAATGGATGGGCATGGATGGATATGGGGATAAATGGTTGCTGAAAAGTCGGCTCCTCCGCTAACCAAGTGAAAACCGATGAACAACAATTACAAACCGGATTCTCCCCAGTACGTTTGCTAGGCTTGTCCTTAGATCCGAGTTTTACCCTCTTCAACGGGCGTCTCATGCTATGAAAGGGGCCGTTCACGCCAGCAGGGGGAATACCTAGTCTTCATGCCGTTTTTCTGTCTTACTCCGACTTCCGTCTCCTCCGGATTGAATTTAACTCTACTGAGTCTAGAGGGGTATTTCATGTCTTCCCTTATCATGCCTCTATCCGTTGAATGTGGCGTAAGCTTGTGACGGGCAGATCCATCCTCCCACGTGACCGACCCAGCGTTACACTCCACCTCTGACTAGCTGACATAAAACGCACCTCGTGAGCCTTATGTTTGCTTTCAGGTTCGACAAGGACTTACGGTATGCAAATAACCTGCAGCTTTAATGCCGCGTCAGCGTACTGTCCGCATACGTCCTTCCTCTTCCCCGTATGCCCACCTCGACAATACCGCCACAAGATCAAAGCTCTCCGACCAGAAAGGTTGACACTTACATTTCCGGATAGCCCATATCCACATACAGAAGCCTTGAAGTCTAGATACGTGTGCAAATTCGGATTTAGGACTGTATGAGTATTTGAACACCAGTGTTTTTTAAATGAGGTCACTAGTTCCTCGTGTGTTAGGTATTTAGGATTGCGAGTGATTATGGATTCTTGGATACCTACTTCCTATAAGCGAAATTAAAAAAAAAGAGATAAATCATGTTGTCATTGAATCAATGACCTCCTGAATAATTATGATGAGCTCTTTTTGAGTTTTTAGCTAGTCGCGGTACTTTACTTTGCGAAATTTTGTACGCCGAATCAATGCTACCTATTGGCGATCGCCCTAGTATAATCAAGTTGTTTAGAATTGAATGAATTTAACGTCGAAGTTCCTATCACATATTGAATGCAGATTTCGTCGTAAGCTATAATTGATAAACCTGCCCCTTGACATAAATGATTGGTTTTGTTTATTTGTTGATGGGATCTAGGTGACTGTGTCAATGGATGACATTGAACTCCAATCGAATTTTTAGATACACAATCGAAGGTCATATCAACATACCCTAATCATGCTGGTGAGAGGAAGCTAATAGGTATTTGTTTTACAAGTACGCTAGGATGCCAAAATTGATTTAGTGATGCGTTTCTATCTAATTATGTGTTAAGTATTTGTTTTATTTAATGTAAGTGTTGTTGTTAATTATTTCTCCCTCATCTTATTATTGTCTTTATTTGGTAATTTTAAAATATGGAATGTATTGCATTGCACTTCCCCTGCATACATACTGGAATAAATCATTATTATTATTATTATTATTATTATTATTATACAAGTATGCCAATGTAATTACCTAAAATTGATTGAGAGGTACATTTCTATTAAATCGTGTAGTACCTAATTACACTGCGCCAATAGTTAATTAACTCCGATGAACGAATGAACGATAAGGGATAGATACATCATTTTTTATGTTTTATTTGTTTACACTTCACATAGACGACCTTCGGTTTACTGACCTACTTTGGAGATTGTTTATTTCTACGGTCATTGTCCTTTTGAAACACGATTCATTGTTTAACTAATTCTTTTATATTTTATTTGCCCTAGTTTTTACCCAAACATTGGTCGTTTAAGTAGGTACTTTGCTAACCTAAGAGGTATCTGGATGACCTGGTTTCAACTAAGGTATAATTTGCTTGACCTAATTTTGAGAAATATAGGTATTTCGGTTACGAATCAAACTGATATCTTATGTCGCCGTATCCTTATGCGCGCTTAAATAAACAATAGACCTACCTAACTAAAACGAGTACTTGTATGACCTAATTTTTAAGTAGGTATTTCCTATTTGACCTACTTTCGAGCAAGTGAGAATTGTTAACAGTGTGTTAGTGACAAAACTTTAAAGCTCCGATTGATTTATTGGTGATGCCGCCTGTCCCTTCCTTCTCTGTCTCTGAAAATAATTAATAATTGGTTAAATCTTACCAGCCTCGATCGATTACAATTTTTCAAGTCGGGAATTTTATGACAACGACATTGTGACCAAGGCTTCCCTTTTTGTTTCCTAGCTAACGGATTCCTATCGGTCTTCTTGAGAAATGACTCTGATGATGGAAAAAAAACTCTTCAAATATCTGTCTATTTAAGATTCACTTCGGTATTTCACTTAGTTTCTCAAACTCGTATTAACTATTGTTTTTATTTCATTCGATTCGAAAATGATTTATCAAATTGAAATTCAGATGTTTTAATTTTAAAATCCGGAGTTTGGTAAATTATTATTTATTCTCAATATTTTAAAAACACTTTAGAATTAATAACCGTAGATACGCACGTTTTCTAAGTGTTCGAATTATTATCACTACTGTTTATTATAATTCGTTATTTAATTCACAATGAAATTTTAAGGCATATTATTATGGAAACACTGTCGCAAAACCATGACTCGAGAAATTCGTTATTGTTATTTATTTCACCGATGTTAAGTAATTTAGAGTAAAATTATAGTTTTAATTATTATATCATCTTTAGTTAGTTTTAAAAATAATCGCGTCATGTGTTTTCTTTTATCCGGTAAACTGTATTTATTTTAAGACACTGTATTTTTTTGTTAAATATTGGAAAGTCAATAACTATATGTTGTAAAAGAAACCCGAATATTATTAAATTCTTATTTACTAACTTTAACCACTTTCAATATAAAACAAAACACCCGAACGTATTATTTTTAAGCACTTTTTCGGATTTTTTTATTCCTCAATTTAAAAGGGAGATTATATACCGAATTTACTCCTTTGCAAACACTTGTAGAAATTTCAACTTTTAATAAAGAGTTATACGTTTGTTCCTGGACCCCGGTCTGTATCCCCACTGCCAACGGACTCTCAAAAAAACTCTCAACCAACTCCCGTTCTTTCTCCAACCATGGCGTTTTAAAGACTTCTTAAAGCTCTCCTTTCGTAGGAAAATGACTTCTGATCACCCAGACCTTCATAGAAAAAAACCCAAATTCGGTTCCTCCGTATACGACCTTTTGTCAAATCTCTGATAATCTCCCATCTCATGTTTTAGACCGAAACCAGCCTAACATCTCTCTCACGTAGGAAATCACATAAATTTTCTCATTGACATGTATTTATTTAAAATTTTTATGTACTTTGGTAATAAGTCATTGTTAATGTGTTTGTAATAAAGTTTTATGGGAATTCTATATTGTAAACATTACGTTAGAGCAACGTTAATTTTTATTGCCCTTTTTATTCGATAATGGGCCTTGTGTAAATAAAAGGCATGTTCGGATCTTCATTGTTTTTGAAAACAAAATACATGTGTGGTCGACAACCATTTCCTGCGCCCACTTTGTCAGTAGTCAAGCTCAATTATGTGATCCTTTCAACGGCACAAATGACATAAAACGACCATTTCTGTCGAATAAAATCATCCGTAATTTGTCCGGTATTGTTACTTGACCCCAGACACTTAACAATACTAATTGTATTTCCTTTGAGATTGCAACTAGCACACAACTATGCCCCCAACGAAACCACCATCTTTTTATTAAATTTTCTTCTAAAAATCGTCTTTATAATATCTCCGCTTCATTTAGAATTGATAACAATAATTTTCCACTGTTTTATGTATATTTTCCATTTTTCCTTTCGTCAGACTACGTTAAGCATCTTTTCCTGCGATTTGTTTTAATTGTAGAGTGACCAAAATGTACTGCGGTCTTAGATATAATTTTCTCAATCTCCTGTTTGTTGTGAATGGTGCTGTCAGAACAGAGTAATCCTTATATCGGTACCTATTCAAGTAGTTCCAATTAGTTTTCTCTTGAGATATTTGGTTCTAATTACTTCGTTTCACCGTTCCATCACCATATAAATAGGGTTTTCCCCCTTTCCCAGGCTATTATCTTCAGTTTTGAAATTTTCCGAGATTCCACCCGTTTTTTGCGATCATTCCAGGTCGGTTTTAATTAAATCGTTCCCCGGGACCATTCATGTTACGTTTTCCGTGCCCTTATCAGTGATATTTATTTTCAACATTCCCGTCTAAGATTTTTTTGTTTCCATTTGAAACTTTTGGCGCCCAAAACCTCCAGTTCTCGATCTCGCCTTATGTAAACACAATCCGGGGTCAATAATCGTCCAATCCTTTGTCTAAAGGTTTGTTTATTATACAGTTCGTTCACCCATCGTTCCTGTGAGAATTTATTCAAGGCCGCTCAATATGATCAAAGTCCACTAACCCTATACACGCCTCTATTTTCTCTGATTGGTTCAGATTATTATTAATCGCTGTACACAATCTCTTATTGGTAAAATTTAAACTTTCTTTGTTCTCGAGACAATTATGATATGGGGCTCCCCTCGCTTCAGTCTTTATACAGATCTCTGTAATAGTTCCTAACTGCTCGGACAGATGTCGCCGAATGTACCGAATTCTCTACATAGTATTAAGGAGAAAAAAAAATTTCCTTGTGGGCTTCTCGTAGGTTGAAGGTTAGCATTCATCACAAGGGATACCCCTTATTTCGAGGTTTTGAAGTCTTGCCCATTGGTCTTTTTTATTTGTTTCTTCAATTATGTTGCGTACTTCCGTTCTCAAGTTCTACTTCTACTTCCAAGTTTTCCACTTTTGTAAGGAGTTTTTGAAAAACATCAATCTTATTTCCAAATGAAGCGACCTCCTGGTGGCAGGTGTCAACCGATTTCTGCACCCCTTGTTCTTCCTCACGCAGAGATTTTATATCATCGTGCAGTCCCTTGAATAAGGACAGGTCCTTCTAAATTCTTGTAATATCTTTAATATTATTCTTTTAATATTATTTTTAAGTTCCTGGCGGACAACCACTGACTGGCGGTCTCCAGGGCTTCGTGGGACTCCTGGACTTTGTGAGACTCCAGGACTTCGCGGTGGGAGGAGGGGGAAGGGGTGGGGGGAGGGGGGAGGGTTGAGGGGGAGGGGTGGGGGAAGGGGGAGGTGAAAATTAAACCAAACCACTCGAACTACTAACCAACTGACAAACTAAGTTTAAAATACTTAATTTCAAATTAATAGATAACTTTGTATTAGCCACTTAATTATTTACAACCAACATGTTTCGTCAGCAAAGCTGACTTCTTCGGGGTTTTGACAGAACTAATTTTAAAAATAGACATACACAGGTAATAGAGTAGACATAAAAAATAATAAAATTTGAAAGAAAATAATGTATAGGAGACAAGGGGCAATATAGAACAATTAAAAATTTAAAAGGGGAATAGATTTAATAATGGGTCATTTGAAAACAATATTTGATTATTAATAATATTTAAATTTGCATTAACACTCTTTCTAATCTCTAAAATTTCTAATTTATCCAACTGAATGCCATTGACATTACAATGTATTAATTCTATTCCACTGTTAAAATTAAAGGTATGACTAGTTTCTATTAAATGGTTGGCAAACTCAGACATTGTAATCCATAACACCTCAAATCATCCACTTTCTCAAAAAATGTCTGCTTTCCTTTCTATGATTCATAGATTAGTTAATGTACCTTTATCTCTTAATAATTTTTCAAAAGAACTCAATATTATTAAACAAATTGCAATCAATAATGGTTATAATTCCAATGTAATTGAAAAAATTCTTAATAAAAAATACAAGAATAATTTTCTTAGATCATACCCTGTACAAAAGGATAAAGAAGAGAAAAAATTGAGGAAAATGATGTATTTTAATAATAAAATGTCTAATTTAATAAAAAAGAATGTACCTAATGAAATTATTCCTGTATTTTATGCAAACAATAGACTTAAAAATTACATAGTAAATAATAAAGACATAGATTCAAAAATGAAAAAATCTGGAATTAATAAATTGAAATGTAATTATTGTGATTTCTTTTATATAGGTAAAACTTCGAGAAACTTTGAAATAAGGATTAAAGAGCATATGAAAGCTTTAAATAATAATAGTTTCTCGGAGTTTGCCAACCATTTAATAGAAACTAGTCATACCTTTAATTTTAACAGTGGAATAGAATTAATACATTGTAATGTCAAAGGCATGCAGATGGATGAATTAGAAATTTTAGAGATTAGAAAGAGTGTTAATGCAAGTTTAAATATTATTAATAATCAAATATTGTTTTCAAATGACCCATCATTAAATCTATTCCCCTTTTAAATTTTTAATTGTTCTTTATTGCCCCTTGTCTCCTACACATTATTTTCTTTCAAATTTTATTATTGTTTGTCTATTATTTTTCTCTATTACCTATGTATGTCTATTTTTAAAATTAGTTCTGTCAAAACCCTGAAAAAGTCAGCATAATTAAGTGGTTAACACAAAGTTATCTATTAATTTGAATTTAAAATGTTACCACAAAATAATTTTGCACTATTAGAAGAAGTGATTAAAATACTTAGTTTTTACCACTTTTATTGTTTACAAAAACCAACATGTTTCGTGAGCAACGCTCACTTCTTCGGGATTTTATTGATACTAATTATAAATAATAGACATAGACGATGGTGTTAATGGAAAAAGAATAGACATAGACAATGGTATCAATGGAAATATGGAAATATGAGAGGGGCAATGGGGAACAATATTTACAAAGGGAACAGGTTTAATGTTGGGTCATTTAAGAACAAATTTTGATTATTAATAGTATTCAAATTCGCATTCACACTCTTTCGGATTTCTAAAATTTCTAGTTTATCCAACTGAATGCCATTGACATTACCATGTATTAATTCTGTTCCACTATTGAAGTTAAAGGTGTGACTGGTTTCCACCAAATGGTGTGCAAACTCCAAGAAACTGTTATTGTTTAAAGTTTTCATATGTTCTTTAATCCTCATTTCGAAGTTTCTAGAAGTTTTACCTATATAAAAGAAACCACAATCAATTCATAGATTCCACATTTTTTCATTTCTAAATCTCTATCTTTGTTATTTACAATGTAATTTTTAAGTTTGTTATTCGCATAAAATACAGAAAGAATTTCATTTATTACATTCTTTGTTAATAATAATAATAATCGTTTATTCCAGAATGTATGCAGGGGAAGTGCAATACAATACATTCTATATTTTGAAATAACAAAAGAAAGATAAATAATAAGATGAGGAAAAAATAATTAACATCAACACATAAATTAGATAAAAACAAACAAACATGAGAAATGAAATATTAAACACTTAAATTAATGCAACATCCGTTTACGGGGGGTATTTCAACATCCCGTTTCCAGAGAGCCATCAGGGGAGACTCCATCCAGGCAGTCATGGCGGTGATGATCGCATTCTTCGAATGGCGCAGTCTGCGCCATAAACTTCCCATGCGGTTGCGGAGAAGTGCACGGAAAGTATGCACTCGTCCCTCCAGGAACATTTCCGTAGCACTGCAGTATCTCGGTAGGCGGAAAAGTTGGCGATAAGCGTTATTATAAGCAACCTTCAACTTATGCCATTGGGTTGCAGTGTAGTCAACCCACAGTTCTGATGTGTACAGCGAGGTACAAAAAGCGTTGAACAGTATTATTTTTACTTTGGGGCTGCAGGAGTAAAAACGTCTTGACAGCATACCCGCTCTAACTGATATTGCTCTTCTCTGCCTTTCCATGTCCTCGATATCCTTAAGGTCGTCTGTGATGACATGTCCCAGGTATTTAACGCTATGATTAACATTCATTTTCTTTCATCTAGCCATACTGATGGTGTTTGGACGATTTCGTTTTTCTGTTTAAAAACCATAACTATTAACTTGGTGGTATTATACAAAAGGTTATGGTTTTTTGCAAAGTCTTCATAAATTTTGAGTAATTTCTCTAATGTGCTTAGTGACGGTGCAAGAAGAACCATGTCATCTGCGTAATTAATGTTATTTACACAGTCCATTTAAATGGCAACCTATTTTCATGGCATTAAGTCATCTGTGTATAGATTGAACAGAACCGGAGACATGCTTCCTCCTTGCCTTACGCCACTTTTCAAAAAGAATGGGTTGGAAAATTCCCCAGACCATTTCACAATACTTTCTTGTTGCGTGTGCCAAATTGAAAGAATGGCTATTACATCTTCTGAAATTGCTCTTTTCCTTAGTTTTTCCCACAGTTAATTATGACATACATGGTCAAACGCTTTGCTTAAATCTAAAAATCAGGTATAGATTGGAGTTTTTCTTATTTTATAATAACTGGTGGTTTCTTTTAGGGATTATATTGCCATAGATGTTGACAGTGCAGGTTTGAATCCGAACTGGTTATCCTCTGTTTTTAGATAATCTATTACGACAGCAGATAAAATTTTTTCAAATAATCTTGCCACTGTGGTTGAGAGTGAAATTGGTCGGTAGTTATTGCAGTGGCGGACTAAGGGGGGGGCGGTCCGCCCCGGGCCTCCGGTCCTAGGGGGCCCCCAAACACCTTCATGTTCCCTTGATCAAATCCTAAACAAGGCTTTAAGGCACCAGGAAACTGTAAATATATTTTGTCATTTTTTTTTTAATTTAATTTTTTGGAAGAAGCACTTGTTAAGAATGCTCTCACCAATTTTTTTAAAGAAATTCGAAAAAATGACAGAGAATATTTTATGTGAAACCGTTTGAAACAGTTTGTATGTTGAATTATGATTCAGCAAAACTTTGAATGCGTTTTTCTCGAATCTTTTTTAACACGTTGTTCAACCTGGTTGACAACATATTAAACAAACCATACATCCGATTTGCACCAATTATTAAACTTTTCGAAAATCTTGTGTCGAAATTCAATATCAAAAAAAAAAGAAAAAATGGCGGACCAGCGAATTTTATTTTCAATTTTTTATAGTAAATTTTCGTCGTTCATAAAATTTTTTAAAAGTAGAAGGGGGCCCTTTATAAAACAATCCCTACATGGTATCTTAGTCAGGGTTGGATTAAGAATGTCGGGGCCTCTAGGCAATACACGTCTCGGGGCCCCTTTACCATAGGGGCCCCTAGCTGATACGTGGCCCTTATGTAGTGGCCTACACTGCCTTGCGGACAATACGGCCCTGCCAGGGCGAGCTTAAACACGTCGGGGGCCCTTTACCATAGGGGCCCCTACCCAATGCGGGGGCCCTACCCAATGCGGGGCCCCTGGGCAATGTGCGTCAAAGGTCCTCTTTACCCTCGGGGCCCCTAGGCAGTTTCCACACTTCTTATGGATAATACGGCCCTGGCTACAGTGACTGGACTTTCGAAAGCAGTGGCCTACACTGCCTCATGGACAATAGGGCCCTACCAGGGCCAGCTTTAACATGTTGGGGCCCCTAATCAATGCACGTCTCAGAGCCCCTTTACCCTAGGGACACCTACCCGATGCGGGCCCCCTAGGCAGCAGCCTACACTGCCTTATGAACAATAGGGCCCTGCCAGGGCCGGCTTAAATATGTCGGGGCCTCTTGGTAATGCACACCTCGATGCCCCTTTACCATAGAGGCCCCTTGCTGATACGTGGCCCCTAGGCAGTGGCCTACACTGCCTTGTAGACAATACGGCCCTGCCAGGGCCGGCTTAAACTTGTCGGGGCCCCTTGGTGATGCACGTCTCAGGGCCCCTTTACCCTCGGGGCCCTTACCTAAAGCGGGGCCCCTAGGCAGTTGCCTACACTTCTTATGGATAATAAGGCCCCGGCTATAGTGACTGGATTTTCGAAGGCAGTGGCCTACACTGCCTTATGGACAATAGGGCCCTACCAGGGCCGGCTTTAACATGTCGGGGCCCCTAGGCAATGCACGTCTCGGAGCTCCTTTACCCTAGGGGCCCCTATCCAATGCGGGGCCCCTAGGCAGTTGCCTACACGTCTTATGGATAATATGGCCCTGGCTATAGTGACTTGATTTTCGAACAGTTTTTTTTACTATCTTAGACCCTTTGCAAAAGGTCATATTATCATTACAGATAATATAGATAGTAATAAAATAGGTAAGTAATTACAAAGATTCGGTGGCGGACTAACGGGGGGGCTGAAGCGGTGGCCTCTGGTCCTGGGGGGCCTCCAAACGCCTCCATGTTTCCTTGATCAAATCAAATTGCTTCAAAGAACCAGGATTCTGTAAAAAATGTTTGTATTTTTTTTTCATTTTCTGAAGTTAACAATGCTCCCACCAAAAACCGTTTGAAACAGTGTGTAGTTGAATTATCCTTTAACAAAACTTTGAATGCGTTTTTCATGAAACTTTTTTTAACTTTGGTTAACAACATATTTTTAAAAAAAAACTATACATCCGCCTGTACGTATTTTTATTGCATTTGCATGTACTGTGTCTTAAACTTCAGCACCACGTAAGGGAATTTTGATATCTAAAAAAATAAAAAACGGCGGACCAGTGAATTTTATGTTCGATATTTTATGGAAAATTTTCAGCGTTCATAAAAAAAAAGATAAGGTCCCTTTATAAAAAAATCCCTATGTGGTGCCGTAGTAACAAGATTTTCTAACAGTTTAAGACTTGGTGCATGCAAATCGGATGTATAATTTTTCTAATATGTTGTCAACCAGGTTAAAAAGCATAGCTTCATGAAAAACGCGTTCAAAGTTTTGCTGAAGGATAATTCAACATACAAACAAATAACGGTTTCATATAAAATGATGTATCTCCGTCAATTTTACGAATTTCTTAAAACGTTAGGTGATAGCATTATTAACAAATGTACCTTTTAGAAAATGAAATTTTAAAAAAAAAAACATTTTTTTTAAGTGCTCTGGTGCCTTGTTTAAGATTTGTTCAAGGGAACATGGAGACGCTTGGGGGCCCCTTAGGACCAGAGACCCGTGTGAACTGAATAAAAATCTTGTAAAATTACATCAAATTTTTCAACTAGGGTGGGGGGGGGGGCATTCAGCTTTGCCGCCCCGGGCCTCTGACGGGCTTAGTCCCCCACTGAGTTATTGATCACGGATGGATCAAGATTTGTTGATTTAATTATGGGAATAATTACCATTTTCGTCATTCATTCGGGATGTGCCTGTAATCAGTGGCATAGCGAAGGGGGGCGGTCCACCCCGGTTGCCACCCGATAGGGGGGTGACACTCGACCATGGAAAAAAATTAACGAAGTATATTGTCACCAAAGTATTGTATACATGAATACGGTCTGTTATTTTCTTGCCGATTTGTCTGAAATTTTGAAAACATTTTTATTACAATTTTTTTTAAGAAAATGAATCAGTTTTTAAAATTTTATGTTTATTCTATTTTAAGTACTTTAGTTCGAATATTCGCAGGTGTGTATTTTTGAGCCAATTTACATTTCCAAAATCAAAATTTTAATATTTACAAACAAAAATATTCTAAATAAGCACGTCGGAAAAATTATTTTATCTAGATTTTAGAACAAATTTGTTTTTTTGCGAAACGGTAAAGGGTAAAAAATATATAAATAATAAAATTCTAGTTGCAGACTCTTTATGTGCAATCAGAATCAAAGACAAACCATTATCATGTTCTGAGTGTACTTTTAATTCGCCGCATACAGACTAAATTTAAACCAATTTTCAATTTTGTGTTGAGAATGTAAATTTCCAGTTGGGGATTACTCGTCAAATGTGATTATGAAAAAATCGGCAGGTATGTAAATAGGCCGTAATAAAAAATAGGATTTCCACATTCACCCCCCCCCCCCCCCTCCCTCCCCGCCGGTGCATGAAGTACCCAAATAAGGGGGCGGCGAAATTTTTCCTCCGCCCCGGGCGGCCGACACCCACGCTACGCCACTGAATCGTGTACTGGATCTCGTATTCTTCAATTCTCAATGTATCAACGTGAGTAAGACCATAGAAGTTGTTATACCCCCTGACGTCCATCATCCTCCATTAAATATTTGTATAACAGACTTTGGCGAAAAAACTCTGAAGTCTACGAGATCACGCTATAATTCCAGAAAGGCAGATTATTCGGGTATGTGTGACTATCATATAAATCGCTTTGTCCCTTGAATCTAAATATCCAGTCTGGTTTAATAAAGATTTGATTAATTTAATTAGACTTAAAAAAACAGCTCACAAACTGTATAAGGATCACGAAACATTGAAGTTGTATATAGAATTCTCTAAAATTAGGAGTGATTGTAATAAACTATCAAGGGTGTGTTATATCGACTATATTAAGCAGACAGAGAATGACATTTTTAATAATATAAAACGTTTTTGACGATTCAGTAAAACATTAAGAAGTGGTGACTCTGATATACCAAATACTATGTATTTTGAAGACAGAAAGGCTGATGGCATCAAAAATATTGTCTTTTTGCCGACTTCTTCAAGAACGCTTACGATAAAAGTCAACCCAATCAATTCTCCTTACCTAACTATACTCCCAGTTTCAATATAAACCTGTCACATGTGCACATCGAACTAAACGAAATTATAAAACAAATTAATTTTCTAGATCCAAATAAAAATGCCGGTCCTGACAACATTCCACCATTATTCTTAAGTGTGTCGCCGTTCTTTCTTATCCTCTGTACACACTATGTAGTCAATCTTTGACGAAAGGTATATTTCTTGATCTATGGAAACATAGTTACATAACACCTATCTTCAAAAAGGGGATAAAAACGAAGTAACTAATTATAGACCTATATGCATACTGTCAACAATTCCAAAACTATTATATTGATTAAAAATTATTAAAAATTCCAAAACTGTTTGAAAAACTGATTCTGGATAAAATAACTAGCTCATTTAAAGATAGTATATGTCCTGAACAGCATGGTTTTATAACCGGCAAATCAACACTAGCTAACCACATTCTGTATCAAAATTTCATTTCCGATGCAATCGCGAAGAAACTTCAAGTTGACTCAATCTACACTGACTTCAGCAAGGCGTTCGACAAGGTTTGTCACGCTATTCGTGTAGAAAAACTGTTTAAAGCTGGAGTTCGTGGAAATGTGTTGCATTGGTTTATAAGCTATCTTTCAAAGAGAAAACTTAGTGTAAAACTAAATGGGTAATCACCATATGTTTTTTTTGTATCCAGTGGTGTTCTGCAAGGTTCCCACATCGGACCTATATTATTTATCTTTTTTGTGAATGACATTTGTAATATATTTAAAGATATCGACTTACTTATGTTTGCAGATGATTTGAAACTTTATAAAGAAATTCGAAGCCTGGACGACTGTTATATTCTCTCAGCAAACTTGTCAAAATTAGTCGAGTGGTGTAGCGATAACAAGCTATACCTTAATGTTAATAAATGCATAACTATGAGATTTAAAAAAAAAATCCAATTCTTTTCAATTACACAGTCAATAACTTCATTCTCGAATCTGTTTCCGAAATTAATGAGTTAGGTGTTATTTTAGACACCAAACTTAGCTTCATACCACAATTTGAAAATATCACAAAGAAGGGTTTAAAAATGTTAGGTTTTGTACTAAGAGTGGCTAAAGATTTTACCAACATTAAAACATTAAAACTTCGGGACACATCTCTAGTGAGGAGTCAGGTTGAATATAATTCAAATGTATGGTCTCCTCACTATGAAGTGCATTCTCAAACAATAGAAAGAATACAAAAAAAAATTCTAAGCCTTTTAAATTATAAATTAAAAATACCAAAAGAACAATTAAACTACACGTAATATCTACTGCGATTATTTAATGTATTAAATTTGAGTGATAGAAAAAATGTTTTCGATCTAGTTTTTTTATTTAAAATCTTGCATAATACAATTGATAGCCCTGAATTCTTGGCGCTCATAAATTTTAATGTGCTGGCGAGAAACACAAGGTCAGTACTACCATTTTACTTGGTAACACTACGACCAGGGCACAATTCAATACACCACTACACAGAATTCAACACTTGGGCAATATGTATTCGCACATAGGTGTTTGGAATATGTCGCTAACACAATTTAAATATGAAATAATTTAATCATTTATCCATGATACAAGTACTCACTAAGGAAATTCTTTGGTAAATTTATTAAAATTATTTTTTTAAATTTTATGGTTTCAATTACAATTACAACATACATTCTACCAACCTACAACTAAAACGACTTTTGGACAAAGAAATATGGAATACTTCTCTGTAAAATTATTTAATTTACTCCCTCTTGCAATGAAAACCACAAAAAAAATAACCGCCTTCAAAAGAAGCATAAAAATATGGATTATGGACATGGGAAGGAAGAAAATAGATTCAATTTTGCAACCCAACAAAGAATAATGCTTTGTTTTGTACTTTCTTTTAGATATAACTTAATAATTTCCCTTGGCAATATTCTAACATAGATTAGGTATTTACTTATAATTAAAATAATAAAACTTGTACAATGTGTCCTTAGAACGGGGTACCCCAGTAAGGACACATTTTCTCTAAAAAACTGTAAAAAAAATGTATATAAATATAAATAAATAAATAAATAAATTACATGTTTATATACATGAAATAAAGTTTGTCTATTAAAATACATTAAATAATACGTTTTACACCCTTTTTAAGGGCAAAGCTCGAGTTAAAAAGGCGGATAAACGCATGTTAACCAGCCTGATGCCACGTCACGCCTGATGCCATGCATACCCACGCTCGTAACACGCCCAGCTCTACAACTGAGATGGCGCGCTCAACAGAAAAGAGCCACAACGAGCAAGCACTGCCCTCTACATCTATTGAGGACATGGTGCGACAACTACGACGAGAGCTGCGCCTTCACCAGAAGCTTATTGACATGCTGACGGAAACCCTTCAACAACAGCATGGAGCCAAAGGGCCGGCACAAAATGGTGCGACAGGTCCCGCTCTACCGCATGCTGCTACAGGGCTGGCAGAACCCAGTGCTTCAGGGCTGGCACAAGATAGCCGAGCCCCGCAGCCAAGCAGCCATGGGGACCAAGGATGGATACAACCTGGACCTTCCGGCCCCGTGCCGCCCATACCTCTGCTCGACAAGAGACAACGTGAAGCCGCACCGGAGAAGCCCGTTGGACCATATCCATCACTGGCGCAAAGGGTCGTGAGCGAGGTCGTGGCGCGAGGGACTTCAGGCCCTAGGGCCTGAAGACCCTCCGCCGCCGCCCCCTCACTACAATGGCAGTCCAAATGGATGCCGCCTGGACCTTCTGGCCCCGTACCGCCCGTACCTCTGGACAACCCGAGGCTACGCGACGCCGTACGAGAGATGCTTGTCGGACCTGTGCCTCTGGTGGACCAGAGGTACGCCTCGCTGGCGCAGCCAGGGCCTCGAGGCCCTCCGCCGCCGCCCCCTCACTACAATGGCAGTCCAACATGGATGCCGCCTGGACCTTCCGGCCCCATACCGCCCGTACCTCCGCTCAAACAGAGGTACCGAGAAGCCGTACGCGAAGAGCCTGACGGACCTGTACCTCTGATGGATCAGTGGTACGCACCACCAGAAGCAGCAGCAGCAGCTTCTGCCCAACCTGGTGCAATCCTGGAGTCAACCGGCACCTCAGACCCGGGCCAAGAAGCAGCTTGGCGACTCCGAGTATTTTCAAAATGGACGCAACCTGATCCTGCCGGCCCCGTACCGCCCATACCTCCGCTCAAACAGAGGTACCGAGAAGCCGTACGCGAAGAGCCTGTCGAACCTGTACCTCTGGTGGACCAGAGGTACGCACCACCAGCAGCAGCAGAGCCTGCCCAAGCTGGTGCAGTCCTGGAGCCAACCGAACGCTCAGATCCGGACCAAGGAGAACCTTGGCGACTCCAGGAAATTTGGGTGCAGCCTGGACCATCTATCCCCGTACCGCCCGTACCTCCGAAGTACCAAGAAGCCGTGCGCGAAGAGCTTGTTGGTCCTGTACCTCTGATGGACCAGAGGTATGCATCACCGGCGCAGCCGGGGCCAAGAGACCCTGCGCCACCGGACCCTTACTACAACCAACCAAGAAGACGAGCCCGCCCTGCCCCAGCAGTACCTCTGTCACATCAGTGGTGCTCCTCGTCGGCGCAGCGAAGACGAGCCCGCCCTGCCCCAGCAGTGCCACTATCAAAAAAAGTGGCGCTCTTCACACGGGGGGAGTCAATCAACCCCATCAAAAGTGAAAATTTGCTGGTTTTCATGGACCCCGTGATGCTCCACATCAGCCAACCACGCGGCCGAGTCCTTGACGACACCCCCGCTGCAGATGGCCAAGTGAGGACCGCCCGAATCCAGACGAGCCCCGCAGTCCACGTCCGACCTGCCGTGAAGCTCGCTGGGATCCTGTTGTTCCCGCCTACCGATGCAGCTTCGCCTACTCGTCCTTCAAACACGTCCTGATGACTAGTGCAGCTAAGCTGCACGAGGGGAGTGTAACGGACGTGTTCGCACCCTCAAACCATCTTTCATCAAGATTCATCGCTGGTGGCATCCTTTGCATTTTGAGGTCATTTCTTGGAAATTTTGCTGAAATTTCTGGCCTCGAAATGCTAATGTACCGTGCCGCCAGCGACTAATTTTGGTGAAAATTTATTTCTTTCCTTTAGGTATAAACTACCAAATTACTTGTTTTGTAAAATATAATTAAATGTTTCTTAACAATGTGCATGTTCCCGATGCGACAAATAAACTCTACCTGTCGCAGGTTGCCACCGGGGACATTTTATAAAAATCGTTTTAATAATAATATATCTTTATTGAACAAAAAAAAATGAAGATTTATAATTACAAAAACAAAAAGTACATCATAAGTACATTAAAAGTACAGTTTAAAAGTTGCATACGTACGAAAGTTAATATCAGAAAACAAAATACATATTAGGTAATTAAAGAATAGAGATTTATAATTATAAATTTAGGTTTCTCATAACCTGCCTCACTAGGCTAGCCTGTGTTGAGGCAGTAATTTTATGTCAATTTATTATACTGTGAACATACCTACACTTATATTAGAATAAAATCACACAATAGAATGGTTGCATTAATAATAACAATAACATTGGTACAATAATAACAGCATTGGTTCAATATTAATTTCGAATTTGGGTGAGTGCACCGGTCAATGCTCTATCATTGTTTTTTATCCAAATTTTTATGTTTTTTTTGAAATTTTTTTGTGAATCACATTTTTTTATACTAATTGGAAGAATGTTGTAAAGTCTTGTTGCAAGGTATCTGAAGCTTCGTTGACCAAAAGTAGTATGAGTTATGGGAATTTGTAGTAAATATTTGTTATTGTTTCGAGTACAGCGAGTATTTAATCTTTTTTCATAGTATTTGTGTATATTTGTGTATAGATGAGTGAGGATTGTTTTTGCATATATCTGCCGAACGTCAAACACATTCATAATATTGAAGATTAAGTTGGAGTCTGTAATTAGAGGTAGTCTAAGAATTAATTTTATAATAGTTTTCTGTGCCTTTATGATTGGGTCCAGTGCTGATGCAGTACCGCCTCCCCATGCTATGATACCATACTCAATAATGGATTGACAGACTGCAAAATAAATCATTTTCAAGTGTTTTAAGTCGAGAAAGTTTCGTATCGTTCTGAAAAAGTGCATGGTTTTTCTTATTTTGTTAGCAATTATTTGAGTGTGAATATTCCATTTGAGATATGGATCAATTGTGAGGCCGAGATACTTCATCTGTGTAGTGCGCTCAATGTAGGGACACTGACAAGATTCATCGGAATTTAAACATGTGTGTATTCTAATAGAGGCGTCATCATGAGGTTGACTTGTTATATTTATGCTTGATGAGACATATTTAGTTTTCTCAGTGTTCAATGTGAGCGTATTTGTATCTAACCACTTTTTTATAATGTTTATATCCGTTTCAGCTTTTTTGTAAACAGCTTGCCAAGTGTCAGCTTCAAATAGTAAAACAGTGTCATCGGCAAAACTAACTATTTTTCCCTGAATGTTAAAGTTACATAAGTCGTTGATATATAAAAGGAACAAAGATGGTCCTAATATGCTACCTTGAGGTATCCCATAGTGATTTGAGCACTGATTGCTAAGTGTGTTCATTATTTTCACTTGTTGCTTGCGATCATCAAGGTAGCTCTTAAAAAAGTTAAGTTCGTTGCCTGTAATACCGATTATTTGAAGTTTGTTTAATAATTTACTGTGTGATATTGTATCAAAGGCTTTAGAGAGGTCTAAAAATATTGAAATACATTTTTTGCTTTTATCGAGGTTTTTCACAATGAAGTCAGTTACGGCGGCAATAGCGTCAGAAGTACTCTTGTTTTCTTGAAACCCGTATTGATTTTCTGAGAGTACTTTATGGCTCACCAGAAATTTTACCAACTGAGCATTGATAATTTTTTCAAATATTTTGGAAAGTGTGGTCAGTATAGTTATTGGTCTGTAATTGTTTATGTCTGTCTTGTTACCTGTTTTATGTATGGGAATAACAATACCTTGTTTCAAGTTTGAGGGGAAGTGTCCTTGACTGATACTAAGGTTAATTAGGTATTCTAAAGGTAATGTAATTTCCGTAGCCAGCGTTTTCAAAATCTTGGTTGATATTCCATCAACCCCGGCAGAAGACGTGTTTTTTAGGGAATTAATTATTTTTAGAATCTCTTCCCTTGACACAGTTTGAAAATTGAATCTTCCTTTGGGAAATTGAAGTTCTGCTTCAGCAGGTAGAGCATTCCCACAATTTGGTAGACGAGAAGCAAGATTTGAACCAATATTTGTAAAAAAAATTATTGATATAATCCGCAACGAGCTTGGGGTTTTTTGAGGTGTCAATAATTTTTCCGTCAATACAAAGTTTACTTATGTCCTGTTTGTCTTTAGTGTTTTGTGTATTTGTGGCTTCTCTTAGAGTTTGCCATATTTTTTTGGGATCATTGTTACTTTCTTGGATTTTGTCTCTGTAGTAGATTTCTTTCGCCTTTCTAATGACTTCGCCGCATGTATTTCTATATCTTTTATAGATGTTTAGTGATATTATGTCGTAAGGATTTTCTTTCACTTTTTTGTGTAATGCGTTTCTTCTACGAATGCAGTTGATGATTGAATAATTTATCCATGATTTTAAAGGTTTAATTTTTTTTGGAGTGTGTTTTGTCAGAATTGTAGTATTATTAATTAATTCATTTTTCAAATAGTCAACGAAATATCTACATGCATCATCTGAGTTTTTTATTTGGAAGAGCTCTTGCCAAGATTTACTTTTAATTATATCTTTTAAATTCTCAAAATTAATATTATTGTACATAATTGTCTGATTACTTTTATTTTTTGTGGTGTCGGATTGCAATGTAAATATTGTTGTGTAATGATCTGTAATTGTTGATTTGTAAACAATGCTTTTGTTTTGTTTATTAGTTTTGACCATAACGTGATCAATGCATGATGTTGATTCATTAGCTATTCTTGTTGGTGTATTGATGGTACTAATTAATCCATGGAACTCTAACATGTTCAGATAGTCGTGGCATTGATGGTGTGGGTTATTTGGAAGTATGTTGATATTTAAATCTCCCATAATTATTATGTTTTTAGTGTAGGAAAGATTTGAGAGTATGCTATTTAGACTGTTAAGAAATGGTGTTATATTACGAATCGATGGAGAGCGATATATTGCTAGAATGCACGTATCATTATTATACATTATTTGCATACAGCTCGCGTCAGTAATGTTTACTTCCGTTACAACACAGTTTAGGTCGTTTTTTGTGTATACCACTACTCCATCGTTCTGACTATCATGTTTTGACGAGTTGAATGAAGAGTAGTGAGTTATAAATTTTGGTGTGTAAATATTTGTCAACCAACATTCTGTAAGAATAATAACATCAAATTTTATATTAAGGTGGTTAAGCTGTATCTGGAGTTCATCAAAGTTTTTATTAATTGACCTAATATTTTGGTGCATAATAATAGTGTTTTTTGAATCGGTTGTTAGGTATTTGCATATTTTTGCATCTGATGTTATAAACAAATTGTCTTGATCACCTAGTTCTTCATATGTATTATTAATGGTAATAGCCATATTAAAATTTATATTACAAAAAAAAAAATTGTTTAATTCCCTTAAATAAGAGAAACACTAATCCGTAGCCATCACTGGGGATTACAACCTTTAATTGAAAGTGGTAGAGGTGAATTATTGTTGCAATTTGAAAATAATAGTATACAACATGACTCACCGAACTGAGGGGAATCGACCCAGTGAATGACCGGTAAAAGTGAGACTCTCAAATAGGAAAATTAATCAATTTTTTTAAGGTCATCAGAGTGTTTGATATATATTACTCTGTCATTTTCATTTTTTTTAACCATCACTTTACATTCTTTGTACCAGTCATATTTATATCCCATTTCTTTCGCCTTAGTCTTCGACCTCCACAGAAGATCTTTGAAATAGGCACCAAGGATTTCGCTAATAAAAATCTTCTGGTATCCGTTTCCTTGGGTTGTGGTAGGGTTGAGTAGCTTCCTGTTCAGTAGAATCTGTCGCCTTTTTTGGGGATTAGTGAATTTAACGTGAAATTTTGGGGGGACTCCTGGTCGTCGGTCTGGAATTTTCTTGATATCGAGAATATCATCGCCTTTTAAGTCGACACCTGTCACTGTGACCACTCGTTTAATTATTTCTGCTGGCTGTTCTTCCTCTTTTTCTGAAATTCCAGCAAATTCAAGAGTGTCTTCACGCGTTCTCTGCTCCACTTCTGCTAGTCTAACTTCAAGGCTTTTTATTATCCCATCTTTTTCTGTTAATTCCTTTCGCATTGATTCTACTTCCGAAACCAGTTTAATAATGGTCTCCATCTTTAGATGGATGTCATCATATTGCCGGCTGATAAAGTCTCTCGTGCTTCTGCTTTCTTGATTTTCATCATCAATTTTTTTTATTATTGCTTGCTTAAACACTTCAAGTTTTTTTTCCATCTTCATCTCCATCTTTTCCAGTAGGAGATCAATATTTATTCCCTGGGACTCCGATGTGAGACTAGTCCCGGTCGTTTGCCCTTTGCTTCTCAGATTTTTTTCTGAAGTTGCCATTTTGAAATTGTTATTTGGTTGTAAGGTCAAACACTGCCTATTTCACTCTTTATTTGACAGTTAGTTCCCTTGTGATATTTTGATAATGTTTTAGTTTCTAAAACTGTCAATTAATTATCCACTAGTGGGAAAGCAACACTTTCCAAGTAAAAAGGAATAATTCTTATCAGTTATGACAAGTGCACTGAATGTTAGTTCACTGTAATAAAATAATAACAATTGATTTCGGGAGCAGAGCAAAACACAGCTGTCACTCGATGTAGATATAACACGCCAGGTTGATTTTCGTTATTCTATTGTTTTAAATCCTTTGCCCCCAGGGGCAAGGCGAGTCCTTCAGCCCCAGGGGCAAGGCGAGTCCTTCAGCCCCAAGGGGCAGGTGCCTTTCCCACTGGGCAAGGCGAGTCCTCCGGCCCCAGAAGGCAGGCGCCTTTCCCACTGGGCAAGGCTGCTCCGCCGCCAGCCAAGCAAATGTTTAGCCCCTGCAGGGAGGCCGACGAATATTTAGCCCTGCAGGAGGCCAAACTTAAAATGTATATTTGTTCAATTAATATAACTTACACACCCCGCAGGACAATGAAACAAACATATTTCATTCCAGAGTCCTGCAGGGCATCCAGGGTAAGAAAGTTTGAGCCTCTGACCCTTAAACTCGCAATGCTAGGGCGTTTTTTGCCCAGAAAAAACACTCAGAAAAATTCCTTGCAAAAATCCGTTTTTTCCCATTTTAAAAATCCAGGGACCTCTTAAGACGATGAAACAAACAGGTTTCAGTAGCTAGTCTTGCGGGGGACCTGGGAAAAATACTAGATTCTTAATTTAACCTTCCACAACTAGCCAAACGGTAAATACCTATCACAAAATTATAAACTTGCCTTAAAATCAATATAAATTCACCAAAACAAAAATCTGCGGATAAAACATAACTGTATAAACATGTTAGAATTAAGACATTTACCTGTATATAACAATGTTACCCTGTAGAATTATTTTTAACTTGCAATTTTAATCGACCACTTTCATGGGCGACACCACCAAAATGAGGACGCCACATAAATGTCGCCCTATTTATACGATGAAGAGCGAGGCCAGAATCCCCTCCACATTTTTATTTATTTATTTATTTATTGTTTTGGAACATTTACAGAGTATTAACAGAAAAAAGTCATTGGATTAGCATTGTAAAAAGCGTACATGTTAATAGTCCACTTAAAAATGTTCACAGAATGCACAGTTTAATAGTTGTTAACAGAAATTAGGAATATCAAAATATAAACCGAGGTATAAAAAGAGATAACAAAAATAGTGATGATACAATATAGAGATGACAAAGATAAAAAAGATCGATATACGATGTAAAAAAACAGAAAAACAAAAAAAGTAAAGTACAAATAGAGTGAAAAACAGCCATTCACATTCAAGTTCAAGATAAGTATTTTCAATTCTCAATTACATGTTAGGTTAGTCTATTGTTAATTTGCTTTTTAAAGTAAGCGAGACTATTTGCATAGATGTCTATATGGTTACATTCAATGGAATTATACAGTCGACACATCCGAGATAGTGGATTGAAGTATGCAATATTGTTTTTAAATAATTCAAGATGAAATATATTCTGATTCCTTAAATTACGTCTATTGGAGACCTTAATAAGAATATTGCTCAGACAGTGAGTTGTTTCAAGCTTATCATGAATGATTTTGTATAGACCCATTAAGTCAGCAACTTTTCTTCTTTTTTCCAGAGTTGTAAACTTAAAATATTGGAGTCGTTCCTCGTAAGATTGGAGTAAGGCATTTAGTCCAAGTTTAAATGATAACAATCTCAGAAATTTTTTTTGCACAGATCAATAGTTTTTGAATATTTTAAGTAGTGTGGGTTCCAGATAATACTACCATATTCCAATTTGCTTCTGACCAATGAGTTGTATAGGGTTATAATGGATTGGGGTTTTTTAAATGGTTTCGATATTCTATGTATAAACCCCATCATTTTCAAGGATTTAGTCGTGATATCACTGACGTGTACATCAAATTTAAATTTTGAATCAAGAATGATTCCTAAATCTCTGATGGTGGTAACTGCATTGAATCGAGCATTATTTATGGAATATGCATAATCTTTTTGCATTCTGTTACGGCTGAAAGTCATAATGTAACATTTTTCAATATTTAAAAACATATCATTCTGAATTCACCAGTTATGTAGTGTGAAAAGGTCTTCTTGAAGCATAACTTGGTCAGAATCATTGGAAATTTTACGGTTTGTATAAAACAATGCCCGATCGCCGTCGAGTTCAACTAACCCAATAAATACGACTATTTTTTCAAATAAATTATGTTCAGTTCAACTGTTTAATACTACCTCAATCGTTTTATTACTCTTTCCTACCTCTGGAAATCTTCGACCTGCTGCCTCCTGCTGAAGTTCTGCCTGAACGAGTATGGATGTAGGGAGGCCAGCCAGCTCTAATCATCATCATCAGCTTGTACCTCTGGAAGGCGTGCACGAGATCGGTCCCTTTTTTACAGTTTTTACAGTCTGTTACACCACCTTAGACTTAATGATTTTGACAATCTTTTTGTCATCCGCATATAGGTACAGTTGAGAGTTACGGATAGTTTTGTTAACGTCATTCAAAAAAATATTGAATAAGACGGGGCCAAGGTGAGATCCTTGGGGAACTCCTGAGGTTACGGGGACGAAACTAGAGCAGAATCCTTGTACAGTTACAGCTTGCATACGATTGTCGAGATAAGAGGCTAACCAACGAAGGAGGTCACCATGTATACCATTGAAGATGCATAGACAAATACAAACGTCATAGTAAACGCGTCCACTCTAAATTACCTAAAACAATGTATTTAGCAAACAGTGAAG
The DNA here is from genome assembly GCA_929108145.2 of Limnephilus rhombicus. Taxonomy (NCBI): domain Eukaryota; kingdom Metazoa; phylum Arthropoda; class Insecta; order Trichoptera; family Limnephilidae; genus Limnephilus; species Limnephilus rhombicus. The sequence continues at coordinate 27,370,144 of OV815277.1, read as the reverse complement.
TGATATTTTAACTTAAAACGTAGTATTAATTAGCTAAAATCACAGTGAATTAGTAAATTCAATAAAACGATTGTTAATAATCATAAAATTCAATCTATCATATTCAATAGTGCATTGTGTTGACGCGTGTCGTGTAGGTACACCGCAGTGACACCGTACTCGATACCGATACAGGCCGCGGCACCTAGCCGTTCGTACCGAGTGAACTCGATACTTGGAGTTTCATTTATACTCGCTACCTAATTATTCTCGCTACTCGCCGCTCGCTACTGGGATATTTATTTATTAATTATATATAATAATCACCACTAAAATGGCTTCAACAAGATCTACCTTGGAGCAACAAAAAATCGTGGACTCCCTCACGGACTACATCGACCGTAAACTGGGTGAGTTGAAAAAACAAATGTTCTCAAAATTCGAGACAGAATTAGCAGATTTAAAAAAATCAACACAATTCGTAAGCGATAGATATGATGAAATTAATGAAAAATTAAATTTAATTCTTGAATTACCGAAACAGCACCAAAAAATTTTAGAGGATCTAGAAAATAAGGAAAAAAGAATTGTTGCCCTCGAAATGAAAATAGCTGCAACAGAACAAAATGAATTGAAAAATAGCGTGGAGGTAACAGGCTTCAAAATTTCGACTGACGAACCACCTCAAGTAATTGCAAACAGAATCACTACTGCCTTCGGAGTAAGCCTAGAACCGGCGGACAAGTACAAATTTCTGAAACCGACAGACACAAAACCTCCGCGATTAATTTTAAACTTCAAAGAGGAAAATAAAAAAATCACTATGATGATTGGTAAGAAAAATACCAATGTATCCCTTCAGATTGCAGACCAAAATAAAAAAAATTTACGTAAATGATACCCTGACGCCATATTACAAAAATCTCTTATGGATTACTAAAAAAAGGGCCAAAGATAAAAATTACAAATTCATCTGGTTCAAAAACGGAAAACTACTGGCTCGAAAATCTGAAGGCTCGCCAATTACTGAAATAAAAAATCATTATGAACTTGAAAGTAAAATCGTATAATCTTGCCACTTTCTCGATAACCTTATCTAATCTACATTATAATATACACTTAACCAGAAATGGATCAATTAATTGAGATAGAATTTGATAACCCTTCACCCGATACCAGCACTACTTCAACAACTATAGACAGATCACCCTTTCCCCTTCCCCTGGATGATGAGATAACCCCACCACGAGATGTAAGGAACGTGTACCAAATTGGAGACATCAAAATCAATATGCTAAACACTGGACAGATACACCCGCAATGTGATGACTACCAACTACTTCTTCTGCATCATGGATTAAGCAGTGCAGTTAATATACCTACAAGTTTAGGATATAACGAAAATGATAGGATATATAAATACTCTTCAACATGGCTGACTACATTGAACACATAGACTCGGACAAACAGCATCACTGCACAAGTACTAATAACTTTAAACAATGGACTAACATCAATAAAAAAATAAAAATTAGGATCAAAATATTACATCAAAACATTAGATCAATTAATAAAAACTTTGATGAATTTATATTATACCTCCAACAACTTGAAAATAATTTTGATGTGATCGTACTTACAGAATGCTGGCTGAATGACAAATATACACCTAAAACACTTGAAAACTATAATACGTACCACTCAACGAAGCACAAAAACCAAAATGATGGCGTAGTCATATACACAAGTAATAAAATCAACACGACTATACAAGAAATAAACATCATAGACTCTAACTGCATAAAAATTACATATGATAAAGAAACTTGTATCCTAGCTATATATAGATCTCCATCCAAAAATAACATAACAAATTTCCTAACTGCACTAAACAGCACATTAACTGATCTCAACAAAATCAAAAATATCATCTTAGTAGGAGACCTAAACATAAACACTTTACAATATGGACACCCGCAAAGCATAGAATACCTATCAATACTAGCGCAACATGGACTGGAACCCACGATAAATATCCCAACACGAGTCACACAAAACACAAGTAGCTGTATAGACCATATAATGATCAAGTCAAAACTAAAATCCGAAACAATAGTACTCGAAAGCGCAATTACAGATCATTACATGACTATGATAGCAATAGTCACCGAAAACACAAAATCTGAACAACATAAAACATTTACAAAAAAAATAACTGAATATCCAAACTTAAAGGAAAAACTCAAAAAAATGGACTGGAATCCAATATACCAAATACAGAATGCTGAAGAAGCCTGGGATAAATTCACAACTACGTTAACACAAGAAATAAATAACTACACTAATATAAAACTTATAACACTTACACACAAGACAAAAAAAATAAAACTATGGATTACACAAGGAATATTAAACTGCATCCGTAAACGAGACAAATTACACAGACAAATTAAAAACACGCCATATGACATGGAACAATTTAATTTCTATAAAAGATATAGAAATATCTGCACAAAAATTATAAGAGTAGCTAAGGAGATATACTATAGACAAAAACTACAAAAGGAAAACAAAAACCCAAAAGCTATATGGAAAATATTGAAAGAAGTAACATACACACAAAAACACAAACAGAAAAATAGTATCGAACAATTAAATATTAATTCAAAAAAAATAGATATCAATACAAATGCAGAGATAATAGCGAACCATGTGAATAACTTCTTTGCAAATATAGGAAAAGTTTTAGCAAACCGTAAAACACAAACACAAACCAACCGATCAAACATCAATACACAAAAGACAAAACTAAGACTTACAATAAAAACAATTACGGAGGAGGAAATTGAAAAAATAATCGATAAATTAAAAAAAAATATAGCACCGGGATTAGATGAGATAACAACAGATTGCATTCAGAAATTTAAAAATGAATTAATAAAACCAATAACACACTTAATCAACCTTAGTATAAAACAAAGCTGCTTCCCCAGTACTTTGAAACAAGGACTGGTGATCCCTATTTACAAAGCAGGAGACAAAAAGGAAATAAATAACTATAGACCAATCACATTATTAAACTCACTATCAAAGATCTTCGAAAGAGCATTAAAAAACCAAATTATAAAATACCTTGAAGAAAACAAATTAATCTCGGATAAACAATACGGATTTAGAGAAAAAAGAGGTACCAAAGAAGCTTTAGAATATGTAATAGATTATATACATAGCAACCTAGATCAAGGGCAAAAATGCATAGCGATATACCTAGACTTAGCTAAAGCCTTCGATTCAATTTGCCACAAAACCCTATTTAAAAAATTAGAAAACATTGGTATCTTAGGCAAGGAACTCCAACTAATGAAAAGTTATATGAGCAACAGAACCCAACAAGTTAAAATTAATCACCATACTAGTAAACCACTGCCAATTACATATGGAGTTCCACAAGGAAGCATACTAGGGCCCGTGCTATTCACTATCTACATAAATGAACTCTGTAATTTGGAAATAGACGGAGAAATAATTAGTTATGCGGACGACACAGTATTACTCTTCAAATCTAAAGACTGGAACAATGTGTATAATACAGCAGAATTAGGAATCACGCGAGTGAAAACATGGTTAGACACAAACATACTTACATTAAATTTATCGAAAACAAAATTCACAACGTACAGTATAAATAGCACGGGACAGCCAACAAATAAAACAAACACCATAAAAATACACGATTGTTTAAACACCAAAAACTGCGACTGCCCTGCTATAGTAAAAACAGACCAAATAAAATATCTAGGAATCATAATTGATCATAATCTCAAATGGGCACATCATATAAATCATATCACCAATAAACTCCTCAAAACAATTCATCTTTTCCTAACCATAAGAAACATATACAAACTAAAACAAATGAAAACAATATATTTTGCACTCTGCCAATCTATAATAGAATATGGAATCATTGTTTGGGGAGGAGCAACAAACTCAGCTATTGCTCATATGGAAACCACACAGAGAACCATCTTAAAGATTATACTAAAAAAACACAGAATGACTGACACAGACCAAATATTCAACATGTTCGACGGACTTGATATACGACAATTATACATAAAAACACTTCTTAACTATATCTTTGACCAAAAACACAAACTCCAACAAACACAAACCATTAATAGACCAGTTAGACAAGCATACATACAAAACTTAAAAACACCGACGATAAACACAAGCTTTGGACAAAGACACCACAAATACCAGGCAATAAAAGCATTCAACCATCTTTCACTCGATTTAAAAAAAGAAGAAAACAAAAAACTTTTCACACTCAAAATTAAAAGATGGATTAAAGACCAAAAAAGACAACTTTACAAAAAAATCACAACATAAACAAAAAAAAAAAAAAAAAACACATAGACATAAACACCATTGCAATACTCACTAATATATAAAACCTTTTAATTTCACTATCGGTTTATATGTATCTATCCTATTTATATAGTTTTATTCTATTGTTTTATTTTAGTGTTATTTTACTCTATTTTGTTTTGCTCTATTTTCTTTCTTTCAATTCTCATATGTTATTGTTGAGTCTCTTTTTTCTTTAGTTTTTTATTTTATATGTATCTTAAATTTAAAAAAAAATCATATCAAACTGTAAAATGAGGTCCTCAGCACGGGTAAAGCACCCAGTGAGGCCCACATTAGTCAAATATGTAACACACATTTATAAATCAGGTGAATCAATCAAATAAATACCCATTGCTTCGACTTTCTCAATTAAGATGCTGTGTGGGTTTTTATCAAAGGCTTTGGAGTAGTCTGTGTAGACTACATCGACTTGATATCCGTTATCCATAGCAACAAGAACTGTGTGAACAAACTCACATAGATTAGTTTCTGTTGATTTTTTGGTGACAAAACCGTGTTGATTCGAAATTATGTGTGGTCGTATGCAAAGAAAAATGATATCAAAAACTATTTTCTCAAAAAGTTTACCCATTACATTTAACTTAGAGATTGGTCTGTAATTTTCAATATTATGCTTGTCTCCTTTTTTGAATATAGGCACAATGTATGAACTTTTCCATTCCTGTGGAAAAATTCCAGAAGACAATGAAGCTTTGAATATTAGACTTAGCGGATAACATAGAACACTAGCACAATTCTTTAAGAATACAGGGTGTATACCATCACACCTGGACTTTAGTGTTTATATTAACATTATTAAGATTGAGAACTGAGGTGTGTGGATTATATATTCGAGTTGTAGACGAGGTGCACGGGGCGGGGGATTCGAAGGAAGATAGAGATAAATAAGTTACTTATATCTTCCCACCTGATACATGCTGAGAGCAAAGAAACATATTGTTAGGAATTTCAGAGTTTTTTTGATTAGATTTAACAAAGGTCCAAAAGTGTTAGGGATCGGTATTAATATTAATTTCAGCCATATTAATAAAATTATTGTACCACACTTTTTCCATACACTTTTGTCGTTCTCGGAGAAGAGAGAAAGTTTGATAGTCAGAGTTACGGTTATAAAGTTTGTATTTTTATGAAATTTAAGTTTATCTTTAATAACTTTTTTTAATGCGGGACTGTACCTTGGAGGATACCTAGAGTCTATGTTAATTGATCTAGATGGTACATGCGCGACAATTACCTTATTTAATTCGAAATAGAATCGTGCCGTAATTGAGTCTAAAATTGCTGCTGTTAAGAGTCATTGTCCAGTCAACGGCTGCTAAGGCGCTATTAATCTGCACATAGTCAGCGTTGTGATAAGAGCGGACCGTGCGCGAGCGCGGCGTTTGGAGGGACAGCTCGCGGGATATGCGCAGCGACACCTCCAGCGTGCGGTGGTGTGCATCCTCTGGCACCAGCGGCATGTTGCACCCGATTACAGGTCCAGAACACGCTCGTTTACGTTAAGCTGGCTGTTGAATTGACGGAAAACGGTGAAGTCTAAGAAATCGGAAAAAGTTGAAGTCAGTGCATCGATTGAGGATCGATTAAGTACCAGGGAACCGTCCGCGGTTGAAGGCGGAAGCCACGGGGCATGTCGTATGTTGAAATCTCCTAATAGAAATTCCTTCTATTAGTAGATTGGGGAAATTGGTATACAACATAGATATAAATTCAAAAAAGTCACCTAATGATTTAACCTGCTCTGCGCCTTGCACGAAATATGAACAGTATATACGTAGTTTAGAAGCACTTGCTCCAGAGTCTAGTGCAAGAGTAGCTGTAGCTGTCTCTGAACGCTTAATGGGTGGGAGGTAGGGTGAGGGGCATGTGAGCAGTTCGCGGTGTACTGCAATAAGTGAGCCACCACCGAGTGCCTGGTTTAACGAAACATAGTCGCGATCACAACGATACACTACATACCGTTCATCAAATAATTCAGAGTCAAATATGCTTGGCAAGAGCCATGTCTCGGTCAGGCATATCACGTCATAATTGGCATTCAAAACACCGGATAGGAAAACGTGGGATTTAGTTCGGAGACCTCTAACATTTTGATAATAAATATTCAAATCACCGATAATATACTTTTGTATGGAACATATAGGTTAAGCATAGATATAAACGTTAAGAGCAAATACTTAATATAAGAAATTGTCAATAAAATTAATGCCACATTGTTATTATAATACCCATAGCTTGTAAAAATAAACAATAAAAATAATAAAGAGTTATTGTAAGTTCCAAAACCTGATACTATGATTATGAAGCGTATTAAAAGCACACACCTACGTAAATGAAAAATGAACAGAATCTCATCTATAATCATACAAAAGAGGTATTGTATTTGGAGACTTCAACATAAATCTGCTCGACCCAACCAATACACAAACTTGTAAATATACAAATACAATTAGATTGAACAATTACAATATTTTGAACAAAATAAACAAAAAACACGCCACACGCATCACAGAAAATACGAACACAATAATAGATCATATACTTACCGATACAAAACTATCATACTCACTAACGAACTGTGATAATTCTATATCAGATCATAATATACTACTCCTTGATGTAATTCACAAATATATTAAGAGTACATCCTTGAAATCATCCCAAAAATATACACATATTAATCTTGATAATCTAAAGAATGATATCATCCAAAATCCTTTTAATCTTAATATGAATAATGACTCGGTATTAAATTATGATAATCTTGTAAACTACCTCACAAATAAAATTAATTCTAACAGCACCACTAAAATTAAAACAAAAAATATAAATAATCCAGACTGGATAACGAAAGACCTTATAAAATTGATCAACAAAAGAAATAAATTGCATCTGAAATTAAAAAGACAACCCAATAACACATTATTGAAAGCAGAATTCCTAAAAGTAAGAAATAACATTACTACAGAAAAACGAAACATAAAACAAAGACACTACAGTGATCTTTTTAAAAAATGCGAAAATAACAGTAAAAAAACTTGGAAGATAATGACTAACATTCTTAAAAATCAGTCTAATACTTCGAATAATTTTTGTACTAAATTAATAATTAATGATGAAATAATCACTAACAATGTAGAGATATGCGACCACTTTAACAATTTCTTTTGCAACATTGGCTTCTCCTTAGCTAATAATATACGTAACAATGTCGTACACAAACCGGCCAATAAGATATCTTTATATCTTCAACCAACAACAGAATCAGAAATAAGCAAAATATTAAAATCATTGAAATCAAATGCGAGTGCCGGTTACGATAAACTCAAATACAAAACAGTGCTAAGTCTCTCAACGGAATTGGTTCCTATATTATCAAAATTGATTAACCAATGTTTTAAAGAGGGAATTTTTCCAGACAGCTGTAAAATTGCCAAGGTGATACCAATTCACAAAGGTGGGTCCAAAACAAATACCTCAAACTACAGGCCCATCTCAATCTTACCAATCTTATCAAAAAAATTTGAACGTGTAATCTATGACAGATTAAACAATTTCCTATTAAAATAAAAAACATTCTTTTGTAAAAAAACAGTATGGCTTTAGGAAAAAATCTAACACACTTGCGGCAATAAACGACTTAATCAGTAAACTTAGGAGTGGTATTGATGGTTGAAATAATATCTTATCTATACTAGTTGACCTTCAAAAAGCCTTTGATACGGTAAGCCATGATATACTTCTCAAGAAACTCGAGAAACTTAGTGTAGTTGGTCCTGCTCTTAATCTATTCAAATCATATCTTAGCAATAGAAAGCAATTCGTAAGCATTAACAATCAAAATAGTAAGCACCTTCCAATAAACTATGGAGTTCCGCAAGGATCCATACTAGGGCCACTACTGTTCCAAATTTATATCAACGATATTTCTCAATTAAAATTAAACGGTGAAATTTTCTTATATGCAGATAATACTGCAATATTCTACTGGGGTAAAGATCTAAACATACTACTAGAAAATGCACAAAGTGACCTAGAAAGAATTTGCGGTTGGCTCCAATCAAATATCCTAACAATAAAAATAAAAAAACAGGATACATGATTTTAAGTTCAAACAGTAAAATAATTCCTCCACATGTACCATTGAAAATTGAAAATAACGATTTGCAAATCCTGAAACAGGAAAAATATCTTGAGCTGTGCATCGATAAGCATTTAACTTTTAAACAACACATTCAAAATGTAAAAGATAAAATCACACCCTTAATTAGCGTTTTTAGCCGGTTATCATATCTATTACCAGTTAGATTAAAAAAAAAGTTTATACTATAGTCTCGTACACTCACACCTACATTACCTGATTGAAATCTGGGAAATGCGTATGAAACATACATCAATGAATTACAGGTAATTCAAAATAAGATAATCAAAAAACTATTTCACTACGAATCCAAAACATCCACAAAAATATTATATTTGGAAACAAAACTGCTAACATTAAGAAAACTATACGAGTACAATATATGTGTCCTTATATACAAAATAAATAATAAACTCATACATACAAACACAGAATTCATTAAAACGTCCCAAGTACACAAACAATTTACACGACAACACGATAACATACGTTTAAACACCATTCATACTAACTACGGTAAACAATCAATTACTTACGAGGGTGGCAATTTATATAATTGCCTTCCAGATGATATCAAAAACGAAAAAAGTGTGTGCAAATTCAAAAAAAAATTGTTCATGTTTATTCACAAAAACAAAGTAGTGATAGTGAATAATATCGTATGGTAATATAATATCATATAAATATTAGTATTGCAATCTAATGTAATCTAAGGTTATGAAATGTAAAAACTATGTAATGTAAAAACTATGTAATATAATGTAACATTAAATAACTTGGTGTGCAGGAAAATGTCAAATAATAGTCTGTAATCTGTATACCACGGTTTATTGATGATTTCAACACAATTTGACATGACTAGCGGTTCAGTTCTCTTTTCATCTCCCTCCATAAACGGAACTCTCCTCTTCTTCTATTTCTGCTAGGCTGCTAATTCCGTCCCATTGCTGGTCACATATATATAAATGGGTGTTACACTCGTCCATCCTGATAGTAGTTGTGTCCCCACGGCTCTATCTCTATGCCATTATAATTCTAGAAGCATACAAACATAATACCATTTGCCACTAATGTGACATTACTCGCCACCAACGTGACATACTATCGCCACCAATGTGACATAACATAATAAAATAGTATTGCTCGACACCTGAGTTAAGGTGACATACAATCGCCACCAACGTGACATAATATATTAAAATAGTATTGCTCGACACCTGAGTTAATGTGACATACAATCGCCACCAACGTGACATAATATATTAAAATAGTATTGCTCGACACCTGAGTTAAGGTGACATACTATCGCCACCAATGTGACATAATATAATAAAATAGTATTGCTCGACACCTGAGTTAAGGTGACATACAATCGCCACCAACGTGACATAATATATTAAAATAGTATTGCTCGACACCTGAGTTAAGGTGACATACAATCGCCACCAATGTGACATAATATAATAAAGTAGTATTGCTCGACACCTGTGTTAAGGTGACATACAATCGCCACCAATGTGACATAATATAATAAAATAGTATTGCTCGACACCTGAGTTAAGGTGACATACAATCGCCACCAACGTGACATAATATAATAAAATAGTATTGCTCGACACCTGTGTTAAGGTGACATACAATCGCCACCAATGTGACATAATATAATAAAATAGTATTGCTCGACACCTGAGTTAAGGTGACATACAATCGCCACCAACGTGACATAATATAATAAAATAGTATTGCTCGGCACCTGAGTTAAGGTGACATACAATCTCCACCAATGTGACATAATATAATAAAATAGTATTGCTCGACACCTGAGTTAAGGTGACATACAATCGCCACCAATGTGACATAATATAATAAAATAGTATTGCTCGACACCTGAGTTAAGGTGACATACAATCGCCACCAATGTGACATAATATAATAAAATAGTATTGCTCGATACCTGAGTTAAGGTGACATACAATCGCCACCAACGTGATATAATATAATAAAATAGTATTGCTCGACACCTGAGTTAAGGTGACATACAATCGCCACCAATGTGACATAATATAATAAAATAGTATTGCTCGACACCTGAGTTAAGGTGACATACAATCGCCACCAATGTGACATAATATAATAAAATAGTATTGCTCGATACCTGAGTTAAGGTGACATACAATCGCCACCAACGTGATATAATATAATAAAATAGTATTGCTCGACACCTGAGTTAAGGTGACATACAATCGCCACCAATGTGACATAATATAATAAAATAGTATTGCTCGACACCTGAGTTAAGGTGACATACAATCGCCACCAACGTGCCATAATATATTAAAATAGTATTGCTCGACACCTGAGTTAAGGTGACATACAATCGCCACCAATATGACATAATATAATAAAATAGTATTGCTCGACACCTGAGTTAAGGTGACATACAATCGCCACCAATGTGACATAATATAATAAAATAGTATTGCTCGACACCTGAGTTAAGGTGACATACAACCGCCACCAACGTGACATAATATATTAAAATAGTATTGCTCGACACCTGAGTTAAGGTGACATACAATCGCCACCAATGTGACATAATATAATAAAATAGTATTGCTCGACACCTGAGTTAAGGTGACATACAATCGCCACCAACGTGACATAATATATTAAAATAGTATTGCTCGACACCTGAGTTAAGGTGACATACAATCGCCACCAATGTGACATAATATAATTAAATAGTATTAACCAGCCAGCTTTATACATTTATGACTGTATTAGATTTAGTTTTAATGGGTTCATCTTCCTCTCCTGCCTTGCCCGTTCAACTGACATTGGCTATCATGTTGGCTATGTGCGGAACAGCTCTACATTAGACTGGCCAAACCACTGTCACAAGATTTTCAGTCATGATGTTCCCCTTCTTCCAGGGCCCCGTCTTCCGACAATCTTTCCCTGCATTATGAGATGCAAGATCTCTAATATCTCTGGATGTCTCATCACACGTCCTATATATTGAAGTTTTCGGATTTTTAATGTTGTAATAACTTATTTTTCTTTTAAATAAATGAAGACAATATAAGCGAAACTCAATCGAAAATCTGGAAACAAAAAAAAAGCGCGTTTGCCCGGAAAGCAAGAGGACCTGGGTTCGAGTCCCAGAGGTGTCAATATGTTTTTCTGATTTTTCTGTTTCCAGATTTTCGATTGAGTTTCGCTTATATTGTCTTCATTTATTTAAATATTACAATTTGAGGTTTTACTCATAAAGTTAAAATAAAAAATTAATTATTTTTCTTTATTCATCCGAACTTAACATCTTCATTCGTAACTCAGTCCATCGAGCTTATTTTGAATATTCTTCTGTAGATCCACATCTCGAATGCTTCAAGTCTCCTTATTTAAGGAATTACCCATTTTTATGTTTAGTTAGTGCAGTTTGAAGTCTATGGACAGGTGGTAGAGTCATATTATATTCATATACCCTTGTGAAATTAGTGTGATCAATGTTGGATCATTTGGCGTCTGAAGCCGCATCAATATTCACCTGTCATATATCAATAGCCTGCTGTAGAGTAAATAGGAGAAGGCTTCGTATGTGACGTTGTGAATTATTCCTCTATAGTTCTCGCCCTTGGTCTTGTCTCCCCTTTTATGAATGGTCACAATAATTTCTATTTTCAATTCCTCGGGCAGTATTTGATTTTGCCAGTTTTCGTTGAATAGTCTGTGAATATGCACTTCTAGCGTTGGACCACCGGTTTCGATCAGTTCATTTGTTTTCACTTCTGTTCCTGGTGCTTTATTACGGGTATTTTTCAGTCATATCGGTGCTTGCTTTACTTCAAGCACAGTGGACTTCTCCGCGAACTCCTCAGCGGGAGTGGTGAACCGTTTCCTCCTATTTACGGCGTTCATTATTGGTATGGTGTGAAATGTTCAGAAGTAATTCTCCCACCTTTCCAAAATATCCCTTTTTCCTGTCAGCAAATTCCCGTCACCATCTCTACAAGCACCCAGTCAGGATTAATAAGATTTTGTTAGGTCCCGAAAGATATTATAAAATTTTCTCAATTCATCGCGGTGTATCTGGCATTCCATCGCTTTTATCTTTGGTAATTCGCCAAACATCATTGCTTCGTACATCAACGACTTTTGACTCTGTTTTTGAAGAAGAGTCTGATTTCATTGCTTTTCCTCGTCTCATGTGTACTTGTGCTGCAAGTTTTCAATTTTTCTTCCTCATAATGCTCATAGCTCTAATTTGAGTATTGTCATTTGTTTCATTATGTGTTCATGATGTTCTCCTAGAATTTCGTTGGCACTTGCAATGCACACTGTTTTGTATTTTTCTAATCCAAATTTCCCTCATCGTTAAGTAGAACATTTATAATTTAATAACGCTTCAAGATCAAGAGCATTTCTCCAACGACTGCTGTCTGAGGCGGCAATCCCGAGCCAAGTGGTCTCGTTTTTTTTTCAGATGAATATCTTGAACACCAAGACCGCGAGAAATTTGTCAAAGAACCCATTCAGATACCGCAATGAGAAATAAGCTGATTCTCCAAATTGATATCCTTGGGTGTTGGCTATGTAGGCGTGTCTAAAGTCTCTCAATTGTGTGTCTGAATGTCCATGGGAACTCAGCAACATTTCCTCGGATGTCAACACACTCAGTCAGTATTAACATGGCACTGTTAATGATGATTTGGTCATTATGACATTTCCTTCCGATCATTTTGAAGGTGATTCTTAATTTTAAATCGTCCAGATTATTTACTTTTCTCGAAATCCAAAGGCACTTCAGTTTTTATGAATTATTTTGAAAGGTAGGGTGAAAATGCAGATCCTGCCAATGTCACCGCTTTGTTTATTCTTATGTCTGGCAGCACTCGACTCGATAAATGTTTGGCAAGATGGCCGCCGCACCGGCGAAGAGCTGACCGGCGAGCGTCTGTATCTGTATTTTTGTTGCTTTCCACGTTAGGTATTTATTTACGGTGCAAAATGTCACTCAATCACTGATTTTTTTATTTTTTAGGAATTTAGCCCAAACACCGAACTTTAGCCCCAAAATGACAAATACTCTATACGGCCAGATCAATGACAGGCGCAACAGGCTTTGAATAGTGTTAGTTTTAAACAAAAACGGTGCCCTCCAAGAAATATTGAGTAAAATCAGGGCTTAAGTTCGGTTTATGGGCTAAATTCCTAAAAAATAAAACTAGTTATTTTTATACTAATTTGGGGTCGGGGAATCCGAATCTGAAAGAATTAGGCGGCGGCAAGCAATATTAACTGAATTAAACGACTTTAAAAAAATTTATACACATACAGGAAAATAGCCATTTTGGAAGCATTTTGATTCCTAGAAAATCAAACTAGTTATTTTTATACTAACTATGGGCCGGGGAATCCGAATCTGAAAGAATTAGGCGGCGGCAAGCAATATTAACTGAATTAGACGACTTTAAAATTTTCTATACACACACACACGAAAATAATCATTTCGGAAGTATTTTGACACGCGTAGTACTATCTCACTATCTCAACGGCGTATTCTTAAACCAAAAGTATGAAAATTCGTAGTCTTAAAAATGCGTAACCTAACCTAACCTAACGTTAGGTTTGTGTAACATGGTTTGTGCCCCTTTATACCGCCTGCTCGCGTCACGGCAAAAAAATATCCCTGTTTTCAAGTAGTTTAGCGGCTACGCTAGGTTTGTGTAACATGGTTTGTGCCCCTTTATACCGCCTGCTCGCGTCCCTAACCTAACGCTAGGTTTGTGTAACATGGTTTGTGCCCCTTTATACCGCCTGCTCGCGTCACGGCAAAAAAACATCCCTGTTTTCAAGTAGTTTAGCGGCTACGCTAGGTTTGTGTATCATGGTTTGTGCCCCTTTATACCGCCTGCTCGCGTCACGGCAAAAAAACATCCCTGTTTTCGAGTAGTTTAGCGGCTACGCTAGGTTTGTGTAACATGGTTTGTGCCCCTTTATACCGCCTGCTCGCGTCACGGCAAAAAAACATCCCTGTTTTCAAGTAGTTTAGCAGCTACGCCGGGTTTATGTAACATGGTTTGTGATATAAAAGAACGTGCCCCTTTATGATTTTACTCAATATTTCTTGGAGGGCACCGTTTTTGTTTAAAACTAACACTATTCAAAGCCTGTTGCGCCTGTCATTGATCTGGCCGTATAGAGTATTTGTCATTTTGGGGCTAAAGTTCGGTGTTTGGGCTAAATTCCTAAAAAATAAAACTAGTTATTTTTATACTAATTTGGGGTCGGGGAATCCGAATCTGAAAGAATTAGGCGGCGGCAAGCAATATTAACTGAATTAAACGACTTTAAAAAAATTTATACACATACAGGAAAATAGCCATTTTGGAAGCATTTTGATTCCTAGAAAATCAAACTAGTTATTTTTATACTAACTATGGGCCGGGGAATCCGAATCTGAAAGAATTAGGCGGCGGCAAGCAATATTAACTTAATTACACGACTTAAAAAATTTCTATACACACACACATGAAAATAATCATTCCGGAAGTATTTTGACACATGTAGTACAAAGATCATAGAAAAACACGATAACATAGATGTTTTTACCACACAAAATTAAGTGTTGCCATTAAGCAGTAATATTTATAACGTAAAATAACATGTTTATATTTTAAGTACTTATTTTTTATAATTGATTCTCAAATATTTTAGGAAGGTACACCAACTTGTATTGTGGAGTTTTTATGCCTTGACGCGAGTAGGCGTTATAAAGGGGCACGTTCTTTTATATCACAAACCATGTTACATAAACCCGGCGTAGCTGCTAAACTACTTGAAAACAGGGATGTTTTTTTGCCGTGACGCGAGCAGGCGGTATAAAGGGGCACAAACCATGTTACACAAACCTAGCGTAGCCGCTAAACTACTCGAAAACAGGGATGTTTTTTTGCCGTGACGCGAGCAGGCGGTATAAAGGGGCACAAACCATGATACACAAACCTAGCGTAGCCGCTAAACTACTTGAAAACAGGGATGTTTTTTTGCCGTGACGCGAGCAGGCGGTATAAAGGGGCACAAACCATGTTACACAAACCTAGCGTTAGGTTAGGGACGCGAGCAGGCGGTATAAAGGGGCACAAACTATGTTACACAAACCTAGCGTAGCCGCTAAACTACTTGAAAACAGGGATGTTTTTTTGCCGTGACGCGAGCAGGCGGTATAAAGGGGCACAAACCATGTTACACAAACCTAACGTTAGGTTAGGTTAGGTTACGCATTTTTAAGACTACGAATTTTCATACTTTTGGTTTAAGAATACGCCGTTGAGATAGTGAGATAGTACTACGCGTGTCAAAATACTTCCGAAATGATTATTTTCGTGTGTGTGTGTATAGAAAATTTTAAAGTCGTCTAATTCAGTTAATATTGCTTGCCGCCGCCTAATTCTTTCAGATTCGGATTCCCCGGCCCATAGTTAGTATAAAAATAACTAGTTTGATTTTCTAGGAATCAAAATGCTTCCAAAATGGCTATTTTCCTGTATGTGTATAAAATTTTTTAAAGTCGTTTAATTCAGTTAATATTGCTTGCCGCCGCCTAATTCTTTCAGATTCGGATTCCCCGACCCCAAATTAGTATAAAAATAACTAGTTTTATTTTTTAGGAATTTAGCCCAAACACCGAATTTATTCCCTATCATTGTCCAGAAGTTCACTGGAAAATACACCCACTCGACACGTGGTCGTCACATTTACAAATTGAATCGGACCATTTTATTCATTTTTGTTTTGTCAACATAACGGCGGACCAAGACATGATGTTAAAATCACTGTTTCCGCGGCACATTGATTCCATCCCACTTCTGATATGTAACATTAAATAACTTGGTGTGCAGGAAAATGTCAAATAATAGTCTGTAATCTGTATATCACGGTTTATTGATGATTTCAACACAATTTGACATGACTAGCGGTTCAGTTCTCTTTTCATCTCCCTCCATAAACGGAACTCTCCTCTTCTTCTATTTCTGCTAGGCTGCTAATTCCGTCCCATTGCTGGTCACATATATATATATATATAAATGGGTGTTACAATAATGTAAAAAGTACATAATTCAATATTCTAGTTAAGTAAGTGAAAATGTTATTTTCTTTTTTACTGGAATAAAAACTTATGAAAAAAAAAAAAAAAAACAGTAAAAATGGTTATGTTTTGAATTTTTTTATGGTAATATTTTAATATTTTGGAGTGTAACACCCATTTATATGTATGTGACCAGCAATGGGACGGAATTAGCAGCCTAGCAGAAATAGAAGAAGAGGAGGGGTTTTGCGGTTGCGACGGCAAGCTGAGTTCCGTTTATGGAGGGAGAGTAAAACAGAACGGAACCGCTAGTTATGTCAAATTGTGTTGAAATCATCAATAAACCGTGATATGCAGATTACAGACTATTATTTGACACTTTCCTGCACACCTAGTTATTTAATGTTACAGGTGGTAATATTTTGAAGTTTTATACAATTTTGTTTAAATCCTCGTTTTTGAGGATTGCTCTTATATGCGAGCCTTCTGTTTTCCTAATAAGGATTCTACACCGGACCCAGACAAACCGGGAGTGGTTAAGCTTGGCCGCTTCCTTCGTCAGGTGTAGCAGCCGTTTAGAAGCGCTCGTCAGGTGGTCATTGGCGTAAACACGGGAATCACCGCCGCAACCGATGTCATCGATCGGATTGAGGCCAAGAAATCATCTTTTCGGTACCTCGCTTGCACCTTGATGATTATTGATTTATGTTGCCCTTTCTTAGACTCCTTCGGTGCCACCCGGGTGATAAAATCAATCATACTTCACAACTTTCGCAAGTTCTCTTTATATTGTTTGTCATGTTTTCTGATGTGTACCATGAGCTTATCATTTTTTGCATTTGATTAATTCCTATGTGACCTAGGTCTGTGTGAACAAAGAGATACTTGCACCTGCTATCAGATCATTTCACTTGTGTTGCAAAGTTTTTTTTAACTAAGTGTTTTATTTAGAAATTAATAAAAAGGAATTAAACCTATCAACTTATTATAAAACGACATTTACGTTTATTAATATCACTTTGAATGGTTTTTTTCTAACAATCAAGTAATAGAATAACAAAACAAATGACAATCGATGATTGCATTCTAATTGACATTATAGGATTCAAATTTAAAGGGAATATATTTCCTTTACATATATATTGAAGTGTTAAACCCATAAACAACTCACGATTTGCTTCTAAAATCATACCAGTTGCATAGTGAATTTCCGACAGTTTTTAACAAGTTGGTCAAATAATATTTTTTTAAATAATTTTCTTCGAAATAGGGAATCTTAAGGGAAATTTTCCCACGTCATGGGGAAAAATAGAAATCCAACGTTCAAAACGACCGGCCAAGATATAATATGCCAATATTTAATTTGTGATCGGGAA
Organism: Limnephilus rhombicus; assembly: GCA_929108145.2. Lineage (NCBI taxonomy): Eukaryota > Metazoa > Arthropoda > Insecta > Trichoptera > Limnephilidae > Limnephilus > Limnephilus rhombicus. Next base: position 27,352,119 of record OV815277.1, on the reverse strand, counting down.
TGATCGTGTAACTTCGGATTTTTACGAGCGGATACTATTATCAATCCATTTTTAGTAACCATTTACAATAAATGTTGATAGAATTGAGTTAAAAAGCGATGAAGGCGACACAAGCGACAAACAATTAAACTATTTTAGCAAATTTCGATAAAACCTAGGCTGCTAGGCTCTTAACCATGTCTAATAAAACCTACGTATTAGTTTCGCAAAGTGGCAAACCGCTACATCGATGGTACCTCCACTACCTCTGCAAGTTGTAGGAGTTCGGAACTATCCAATTTGGATTTTAATATTTTAGATAAGAATGTTAAATCATTTTTTTTAAATAACTAAATAATACTACAAGTTATGACGGTTTGTAATGTTTCAATTAATTTACTAAGATATTACATTTAATTACATTAATAAGATAGGTAGAGATAGTTTAGTAAATTTATCGATGAACGATGTACTCTAAGCAATAATTATAGAGCAATTTCTCATACCTGGAGCAGCGCGACCAGTGGGCACGCCGTTCAAATATTGAATTAGTCGGCATTCCAGAAAAGAAGGATGAAAACTTAATAAACATAATAACCAGCCTTGCCAAAAAAACTGGTTTCGACCTCGATCCAAAAATGGATATTGATTTTATCACCCGTGGCACCGAAGGAGTCTAAGAAAGGGCAACATAAATCAATAATCATCAAGGTGCAAGCGAGGTACCGAAAAGATGATTTCTTGGCCTCAATCCGATCGATGACATCGGTTGCGGCGGTGATTCCCGTGTTTACGCCAATGACCACCTGACGAGCGCTTCTAAACGGCTGCTACACCTGACGAAGGAAGCGGCCAAGCTTAACCACTCCCGGTTTGTCTGGGTCCGGTGTAGAATCCTTATTAGGAAAACAGAAGGCTCGCATATAAGAGCAATCCTCAAAAACGAGGATTTAAACAAAATTGTATAAAACTTCAAAATATTACCACCTGTAACATTAAATAACTAGGTGTGAAGGAAAGTGTCAAATAATAGTCTGTAATCTGCATATCACGGTTTATTGATGATTTCAACACAATTTGACATAACTAGCGGTTCCGTTCTGTTTTACTCTCCCTCCATAAACGGAACTCAGCTTGCCGTCGCAACCGCAAAACCCCTCCTCTTCTTCTATTTCTGCTAGGCTGCTAATTCCGTCCCATTGCTGGTCACATACATATAAATGGGTGTTACGGGGTGGGTGATTGTATGTCACCTTAACTCAGGTGTCGAGCAATACTATTTTATTATATTATGTCACATTGGTGGCGATTGTATGTCACCTTAACTCAGGTGTCGAGCAATACTACTTTATTATATTATGTCACATTGGTGGCGATTGTATGTCACCTTAACTCAGGTGTCGAGCAATACTATTTTAATATATTATGTCACGTTGGTGGCGATTGTATGTCACCTTAACTCAGGTGTCGAGCAATACTGTTTTGCCACAATCGTTTTAAAATATATCTTTTTGACACACTTCATTCACTTTCCCCGTACAAATTCAGTGGTCGAATTTCTTCCCTCCAGAGTATACGTATTCTATACAAAAATCAACACATGCAAATATTCTTCATACTACTTTACAGAACAGAGCATTACGAGACGACCTCTCGTGGCGACTGACTTTCGCGTAATAAATAGAAGTCGAAAATGGGATCGCATTTATCTGTTTTGGGTACAGATAAAAATGAAATATTACACAATTAATCACAAAATTAATTTTATTTATTTATCAGGTTTTATAGTTTAAATATCGTTTTCATACACATTATTTTTATTTTTTTCAAATAATTGTTTTTTAATACATAAAATCGATATCAAAGTACATCGATTTACGTAGTTTTTAAAAATAATTTTACATCCTTATTTGCGCATTTAATAAAAAAATATAAATGTAGGGGTATAGGTTGATATGTATCTTATAACAAAATATTTTTCAATATTTTTTTTCTTTTCGTATATGACGACAGATGGAAAACAATCAGTGGTACATTAACGATTTTTTGAAAACTGATCTTTTATAAACAGTTATAAAGTAAGAAAAAATATTTTTTTTTAATATTTAATGTTAACTTGGGGAATCAAAAATGCATGTATCTAAAAAAAATAATAACAAACTTTTTTTTTGAGGTGCTGTTATCGACACAGATGACTTCGAAAATACGCAAAAATACGAAAAAAAACATTAAATATTGAAAAATCCCTCGCGGGCTCTTAATGTTGCAATTTTGTAAACCTCTGATCACCTTACTTTAAAAATTTTGTTGTTTGTATTTTTATATCATGTATGTATTTTTTTATCGTAACTTATCGTTATTATATCTCACTGTACTTTAAATTTTTGTTGTTTGTATTTTTATTTTATTTTCTCATGTTAAAGAGGTACTGCCTTTATTTATTTATGTAAAAGCCCTCTGGGCGTATAATAAAACCAATAAATGAATAAATTATTTATATAGATACAATCCTTTTTTATTATATGCTGTATACTGTATACAATATCATGAAATATGCAGTCGTCTTCTAAAACCAGACGCCCAAAGTTGCTGAATTACAAACCGCGCGTGACTGCTTATGTTCAGCGCAAGGATGCGACAACTGGAAGGTTAACGTAAGGAAAAATTTCTACGACAAAAATTTCTTCAACAAAAAGTATGTTTCTACCTTGCTGACGCATTCAACGAATAAAATTTAACATTTTATAATTCTGGCGCACAAGCAATTAAGGTGAGTGGTATATCTATCAAGATGAACTGAAGTTTCAAAAAAGTGGTTGGAAAAGATGCTATGTATATAAAAGCTAATAGCTTCGAGCATTGTGCTTCGAGCTTTGAGTATCGTACTTAGAGCTTTGAACTTCTTGCTTTTTTTTCAGAGTTTCGATGGCGCCATATATACAAATACATATAGGTCCAAGGGCGGATCCAGGGGTGGGGTCATGGGGTTCACGACCCCCTCTGGGCTCGGTTCATCTACGTGAACCACTATTTAAAATTGTTAAACATAATGTTTAACAATTTTAATTAGTGCAATTTTAATGGCGCCAAAGCTGGATCCGCCCTTGTATCTTGTATAGGTCCCACTACACTTTTTGCGTCCGTGCGTAAATCCGTCTTTGGGCTTCCATCACTTCTAGTTCTTTTTTTCGGATTGTTTTTGTGAATATTGCGTTATGTACTGCTCACAATAATCGCTAATATCATATTTTTTTAATATTGTAAATAATGCAGGATTTAATGTTTATTATACCTACTTTCGTACACTTCTTGGGTCATGCACATACTCACGTCCGGGTGTATATTTTTTGTATATTGTAGGTTTCGTTTAATATAGGTTTCGCGTACTTTCTCACTCTATTTCAATTTTTACGCCTTCTGTATATTGATAACTTTTCTAATGAAGTTTTCACGTCCGTACTGAATTAATTATTTTGGCGTCCGAATGCATAATATTCGTTGTATGTTACAAACAGATATTTATGTACTTTCACATCCTTCCGCTCTTTTTTAATTTTACTTCTTTTGAATATTGCTAACTTACTGACTAACCGGCCACTGGGAGGCCGCTTGTCACCCGGTGGCCGCGAAAGTTATTAAAAAGAACATTATTTAAATAGCCTGGCCTCCAAAAATCTTTTGATAGGTATAGATATCAAACACGTCCATGCTGAATAATTTATTTTCCCGTTCGATATGTATAGTGTGTACGTTATAGGTGTGTAAGTAAATTTTTTTAATGAGAATAACTCACAATAGTCCCAGCTGCTCCCGTCTGGAGCCAGTGAGTCTATTGCATCCCCAATTGGGGTATGTTTTGAGGCTGAAGGTAGCGGGGAAGGGAATGAGATGGGAAAGACGAAGATAGGGAAAAACCTGGCTATTCAGATCTTTATTATTGTTGAAGAAGAATAATAAGGATAATAAAAATGAATAACCTTCAAAAGTTATTATAATTGAGAATTATTCTAACAAAAAATCATTATCTTTTTATTTATATAAAGAAGAATGAATGTGGTGGGCGGTGGTACCCATACCCGCATCCCATTTTACGAGGCGGGTACGGGTACCGCGGCCCCAGGAACCATTATTGGATAATCAACACCTCTGTCGTAGGTCACCACTAGTGGTTCGCTACGTTTGATGACTTAAAAGGGGTATCGGGGTTCTTGGGGTGCGGTTTGTTCAGTTCGTGGCAACCGATGTGCCTGTTGTGTGGCGGGCCGGATCGAGAGACACTACTTGTGAGGGGTCTTTTGACCTCTCCAGACAGAATCCCACGAACATCTATCGCCTTGCACCAAAGTTGGAGGGATGGATTCATACGTCCATCACACGTGGGCACATTGACTCCCAGATTCCTACCCACCCCTCATACCTATTTCCTTCCTAAAATGTCTTATTAAGTCGTTTTAGGAAGAAAAGCAGCACGACCGTCGTTATGCACTAAAAGTAATATGACTCAGAGTAGACACAGAACATCGTTATGACTTATGAGTCTTATGACTTAAAAATAATATTGCTGCGTGACCGCAAGAAGAATCCACTGTCTATGTTGGTCTATGTCATGTCTATAATCATTTAAAGTAGAGATATGAAATCTGTAAAAGCAATTTTAGCAAGTTTTAAGTGTTGAAAAAGTTTGCGAAGATATTTATTTTAACTGTATGTCTCTGAATTACGATGACTTAATAGTAATAAAAATATAATTACTTATAAACTTTCCAGTTTTACAAGCATTAATTATTATTCAATTAATGTTGATTTTTATTGATAATTTTTCAGGTTTTAATACTCTAGCGGAAAACTTCGTAACCTACATTCTAGACTCAAACCAAAAATGTAGGTTATTTTATAAAGCTATTTCATTTTACTTCCACACGGTGGCAGCACTCGTCACATTTACGAGTGTCACGCCCATTAACTCTTGAATTATTTATGTCGAAATATCAACTGAATGACATTGATACACGGTTTTTTAAATTTCATTATTTATTTTTAAAATAAATATACTTTATTTCATATCTTGGCCCGCTAGTGAAAGCTGTTTTTTTGAAATTGTTATTGTGCGATTATTTTAAGCAGTGGAAATGACATTAGAGTTGTTGCACTTGAAGGCAGCGAGATATGTCTGTTCTACTCGCGCCCATTGTTTGGCTATGGGAAAAGAGAGAAAGAAATGGTTCGCAGCTTGGTTTGAATAATTGCCGGCCGTATCAGCTGACAACCAAAGCAAAACACACGGTCCGCTACCATCTTGTCAAATCTGCGAAATTCGGTGACCAAATAATTAGTTTAAAGTTGTACAAACCCTGTAAAATGACATAATGTGTTAGTCTTATGTGCCACCAGATCGTCGTGTTTTAGTGATTGTGATATTACTAGTGCCCTTTCTTGTCAATCTTGCGGATTTGTTTAATATTTTGGGAATGTATTGCGTTAAATAATGACGTCATGTGTATGATTATACACGTCGTAACGCTGTCGACCAGCCTGTGAGTATTTTTCTCCTTTTCTTTAAACTTATTCTGTATAAAAGCATGTAATTATGTCTCCTACAATAGTACTGATAAATCGACATTTTCATTCATGACTTGTTTAACAATCGGTTATGTGTTTTCACAGCGTTCTGTGTACATAAAACACATACAAGTCAGAACTTCATAGATATGTTTTCCATTTGTGAAATGCCCTTGAAAACAATGCAGCGAAATATCTTTGTTGCGAAGTCAATTATGACTTGTGATCATAACTGAACAGGGTTTATTTTGTCACTCATTCACTGAGGCAACTTTCTAGAATGTTTCCACCAGATCAAAAATGTTCGCAACATAACATTTAACACTTCTTTCAGTCAAAAATGGAATAGACTTGAATCCCAATGTATAGAAAGTGTTATAAGTAGGCCGAAGTTGGTTTTGCAATAAATTATAAGACCAATTTAGCATTTTTTTAATGTTTTCAAATAATGCTTAATTCATTCGTTTTGGTTTCCGTTTCGTTGATATCAATCATTGCGTTCATTTTCAACGACGAACACGGAAAAATATGACGGAGTTATATTACTGGCCGACATATTTTTATTTAGAGTGAAGATATAATACCTAGGTACCAAGGTAGGTACCTACTCGATTAGAATAAATTTTGATTATATGTTTAGTATTTCGGTGTGAAATAATTTTTGCATGATACCTATATGTACAGAAGTGAATCGTAAAGTTTAAAGTTTGGGTGTGTTTTTATTCTCGGTAGCAACAAGAAGCTATGTACGGTGCATATTAGAACTGGATTTTACCGTAGTTCAAGTAGTGCAGCGAATGCATTAAGTTATTGTGCATATACCCCGCGAAGAGAGATGGTACTCATTGCATATTAGTTATTCGTTGTTCGTCAATTTACGGCATGATTAAATATCAAACAGAGGTCGAATGGCGATGAGTTTTTTTAGTTCAATTTCCCGATGCAAGTGTGCGCCATGTTATGGTGTACGGTGTACCTACCTACCTACCTCTACGGCCGTTTATTGGTCGGGTCTTTTTCTTTTAGTTTTTCCGCTCGTTGAGTGGCGCTAGTAGTACGAATTATTTAATAAATTCTATTTTAGTGTCGGTGTGAAAGTGTGAATCGCCTGCATGTTTTTTTTCATGTTTATCGATTCGTGTGTACTTTTTTGTAAAGAATTCATATTTTTGTGTCCAAATGACTGCGTTCAAGAATTTGACATCTCGATTATCTAAAAAAATGCAAATCGCTAAATTATTATAGGTACCTAGTTGATGCGAACAGCTCGCCGTACGTAGGATTGTGTGCATCGGTTTATAAATATGTATTCATCCAACAGGCTTGCCAAACGTCTGTGAGGAACAACCTTTTGCCTTTAGTACGGGTAAAATAGGGTTAGATAAATGACAAAATTCATGCATAGATAGGTACCTACATGAAACTGAAGTTTGGACAATCTTTATCTTGTCTGCAAAAATGGTGGAGTCCGTCCTAGACATAGTGATGGGAAACCCCCCCATGCGGGTTAACCGTGTTATTTTCTTTTTTTTACGTTTCTTTTAAAAAAAACTGTCATCAAAAATCCCCCCTCCCCCCTCGTGGTTTTCCGCGGAGTCTTCAGATCTTTATTTGTACTACGAATTTTGTAATTCATTTTGTGCGTTGTGTTTTACCTGTACCTACCAACTACTTAAGCGAGAAAGACAAGTTGAAACTTGAAACATACTGTATGCAAGTAACGCATCTGTGTGAGTAGGTACCGTGTTCGCATCAACATTCACTGCGATAAATATACCTACCTAACAAGCTTGTTTGACTTTTGAGTTATTATTTCACAATATTATGCAACTTGAGGAAAACGAAAACGTTTAGGGACTGATGTGTCTACGAGTACCTACCTATAACACTGAAGAGATAAGACGATAGAATTGTAGTGTAGGCTTGTCCGTGTGCCCGAAGTGAGCCCAGAATTTCTATCGTTTTCTTACATATCCCCCTTAAACATTTGCAGCCTTACTAAAAAAAAAACCACAGCGCGACCGATTAACTGTGTTATTGCAATAACATAAATAGAGCTCGTATACACTAAAAGACGTTTTATTACCAATAACGTTTCTTTCGTGGTCACGCTGTTAAAACGCATTTAAGATGTGACAACGTTGTATATGGTTTTAATTTACTAGGAAACAATGTTGTTTTAATTCTTCTCCGCTAGGGGCATTATTGGTGCACCTGTGCATATCGGCCCGCGATGACAAAACAGTTCGGTGTGTTTATGGCGGGATATGGAAAATTTTGTTAGTGCCTAAATGTTGTGATTTTACTAAATAATTTCTATTGTAGTGACGAATTTACTCTTCTGTTCACATAATTGATATATTTGCCATATTATTTGTGTGGTTTACATCAGTTTAATCAAGTTATTGTACAAACGCCGTACTTTCAAAGTTGAACTGTCAGAATATTGTTTTTTATAGGTTACTTAAGATAAAATTTTCATTTTAAGATCTTTATTTTAAGAGAATTTGTTAAAAGTGATAATTTTTTATAATATTAAAATCTAATACATGTGTTCGTAAACGTATCAAAAAAATTAACGTCTTTAGATATGCAAGAAATCTGTTTTAAATTTCGGTATTATTTCTAAGTTATTTTTTTGGCAATAAAAAAAACTTTGAAATTTTTTATTATTTTTTTATTGTATACACGATAAAAAAGTGAGGTGATAGTTTCCTTCCAAATTTATTACATAAAAGGACTGTGTTTTTTAACTTTTGATTTTATTTAAGTAAATTTCTCTACATTTTGGTCAAAAATGTTGTGGGAGGAATATGGCAGTTTTTGAAAGCTAAAGTGTATTTCAAATACTCAAATCTAAAAGGTAATTTTATCTAGTTTTCATAAATGGTATTTTTTTACGACACCTTCAAAAATAAGAAATATATAGAACATTCAAAATACTATGGAAAAATTACAAATATCGTTCGGACATCAATGGTTAAAACAGAGATAAACTACCCTCTCAGGCCGTGGAAACCATGTGTATTTCTTTCAAAGAACAAATTTTTAATTAGTAATCTTTTCACATCCGCGGCCGTTTGTCAATTGAATAAAATTTTCACTGGGTTTTTTAGTAAGGCTGTTGAAGTTTTAAGCTCAGTTAAAGCTAAATATATATTATTTTTTAAGATAATACCACCCACGCCGAAATGCAAACTAGGTTTATGAAATTCCCTCGATAGAAAAAAACCTACCTATGCTCCGAAAATTATTATTTTCACGTCCGTTTCAGTTATTTTACAAGTTATATGTATGAAAAAATTCACAGTGTTTCTTTAAACACTGTTTTAGACAGCCCGCAAGAGATTTTTTCTCTATTTTAAACGAGTCGTGTTTTATTTTTCGCTTCAATTTTACCGTTTTAAATATTGCGCACTCTCTCCAACATTCGTAATTAGGTACATATTCCATATTCGTTTTAAGCGAGGTTACGGCGCCTTAAGGGCCCGCAACCCGGATTTGTACAGATTGTATGGAACGTGTCGTAGGAATCCGTGTGCATCTAACGAGTGCGCGAAAGCTTTTGACAACCATGGAAATTCAAGAATGGAATTTACGCTCCCACAGAGTACCATGCCGCCAGCACGACAATCTGAGAGCTGCTATTGGCTAGCGGAATTATGTGCATGTGGTGCCCCTTCCAAATGACTTGTCTACAACGCTATTATGTCCTTTAACTAACTAATCAATTGAAAACATAAATGAAATTGATAATGAATACATGCAGCAGCCTCATTGGACTGGAAAACACATCTGAATAACCACCTAATGCTTCCACAAGGGACTCCAGACAGCAATGATCAACGCCAAGGAAATGGCTGACTATTTACGTCACCCCCACCATGCGACCAGCCGAGCCACTATTGGTCAATTCTGAACAAAGGAAAAATCTGAATCGTAAATATTTACGACAGCGAATTCATCTTCCGAAAAATTTGGAGCTCAATTTCGAGAAATTGGGAATAATTTGGATCAAGAAATAAACATCATCACCTAAAAATGAGTATGTACTACAAAAACAACCCAAAAACTGACGTCTATCAGTGATTGTTGCACTTTAAGAAAAATATTTACTGTTTAAAATTGTACCTTATATCACATATGTATACTTGTACCTTTTCTTGTAAACACAATAAAAATGATGTGAAGCTTTGGGATCCTGAGTTGGTAAAATCTTGGCAATAACTATCACACATAATTTTAACACAGCTGACTTCCAATCGTAGCGACCAGGGAAATTACCTAAAACAAGTACCTTAGAAAAATTAAGGAGGTTCTGTCCCCCAAAAATCCGACCTGAGTTTGCCCTATAAAAATAGAAGTCAAACCGGTAGGAAGTCAGTTCAAAACTATCAGCCAAGAAGAAACAATACCTACTCAAGATACCAACAGTCTCCAAGTTCAAACCTCTTTTCAAGTGTTTTAATCAGTCTTAGATTCAGTTTACCTCTCCCAGTATCCCAGTAACCTAAAATCCTAAAAAGCCCAGTCTCCAACAGTCTCCAAAGTGAAAAATATTTATTTTAATCCAGTACTCAAATCAGTTTTGCCATTATACCTAGAAGCATTTTTTGTCAAAGTAGTAAATTCATTTAAAAGACCAGTGGCATTCCAAAATCCACTGGCGTACCAAACTCCATTGGCGTGTCATTGTGGCCAGCTCCCTATTATATTTAGTTTATGTACAAACGTCTAGTACATTTGGTCCTTCGTGCCGGATCTACACATAACACGCCTTCAGTCTTACCCAGTGGAAATGCCGTCTCTTCGCAGTGGCCGTAAGACCCCGACATCTTCCGAAACATCGCTGTCTAAACCTAACGCCCCGGGAACAAGCCGAAACATGCCAGTGGCACCCCGTCGGACCCCGGGCCCACACACCGTAGACATCGATGAGACGCCATCCAGCGGAACCCGCCACGATCTATCTGGTGCAAACCCTGCCAGGAACCCTGACCTCATCACTCTTGACCAACCTGCTCCAGAATGTGTCGCCAAGAGCCTCCACGGATCCAACAGTAAAAGCAGCGAAACAACTTCTGAATCAACTGAAGACTCCCTGCGATTGCTGCGCCGAGAGATGCGCATCCGGGACAGACGTCACGCCAAGCAGACAGCCAATCTGCTCGCAGCCCTGAACGCTGCAACACGCCAAGCAGTCAGCCAACCTACCCAGGAGCCCGCACCAACCAGCCCGACCCTGCGAGCCAACCTCGGTCAGGCAGTAATTCAAACCCAGGCACCAACCGGCCCGTCTACGAACGAGTTCGCAACGAGATATGCCACTCGAGTACACACGTCAGACGGCCCGTCTACCGGAGAGTTTGCAACGAGATATGCAACAACTCAAGTACACGCACCAATCGGCTCTTCTACTAATGAGTTCGCAACGAGATATGCCACTCAAGTACACAAGCCAGCCGAAGAGTTTGCAACGAGATATGCAACTACTCAAGTGCATGCACCAACCGGCCCTTCTACTAATGAGTTTGCAACGAGATATGCCACTCAAGTTCACAAGCCGGCCGAAGAGTTTGCAACGAGATATGCAACTACTCAAATGGACACACCAGCCGGTCAGCCTACCAATGAATTTGCTGTAACCGATCCAACTGGATACGCCGCCGCCGCCACCCAAGAGTACACACTACTGACGGGCCCTGCGAAGAACATCCCTACGGCCGAATACAGCCATATCGGACCCGAGCGCCCACTTTACAACACAGCAGGGTACCAGCATCAGCCAGCCTCCTCCGGCCAGGATTCCCCATTATTTACACCACCGCACACAGCCAATCAGACAGCACGGCACACCCGAGAATGGTTGCAGCATGGCAACGACCCACTGGCCCAGATCGCCTATGTGATGGCAGAGGCCCTTCGCTCTTCCAGAACGCAAGATAGCCCCCGCACATTAGAAGATGATTCAAGAATGGCTGCCCTCATTGCCAGGCAATCCACAGCAAAAGATTTGCCTACCTTCTCCGGAGACCCCCTTGAGTGGCCCACCTGGAAGGCACAGTACGCTCAATCCACCGCCACCTGCCAAATGACTCCGAGCGAAAATCTCATTCGGCTGCAGCGCGCCCTCAAAGGCAAGGCACGAGATACCGTGGGTCCCCTACTAATGGATCCTGCGCAAGTCCCAGAGATCATCAGCGTCCTCGAGCAGCGATACGGCAGCGCTAACTCCATAGCAAAATTTATGCTAGACAAGGTTAAAAAACTACCTTACCTCACGACCGAGGTATCACTCGAGGATCTGGCAGATTTCTCCGGGACGGTACAAAACCTGGTGGCATCTCTCCGGATCCTGAAAACCGAAGGTTATCTCACCAATCCTGCATTAATGAATGACGTCACTGACAAAATGCCAAGTTCCCTGCGTCTGGCATGGCTAATCGAGATCCGCAAACAACACGCTCCGGCCACCATAACCCAGCTCGCTGCCTTTCTGAAAGAGGTGTCAAACGCAATTCCAAACAGTGGGATGGTGGACCACATACGATCTCGACCACGCCGTGAACAAATACATGCCGGGTACCAGGAGGAAGAAGAGAGTGATCGCATGCGACTTCTACCGAGCCATGAGCAAATACATGCCGGACATCAAGAAGAAATCAGGGATGGCCCAAAAGAAAAGATTGCCCCCATAAAACGCAAAGTAAACGAGGAACATACTTACCCTGGACCAAGCCGAAAAAGAAAAACTGCTGATGAAAGCTGCGCCCAATGTGGCGGCGATCATAAAACCCGCGAATGCAAAGAATTCGCAGCCAAAGATGTTGAACTCCGATGGGAAACTGTACGCACGGGAAGATTATGCCGCAAGTGCTTAGAAAAACACCACTCACGAAGCTGCAAAATAAACCAATGGTGCAAAGTAGGAGATTGCAGATCCCCACACCACCCCCTGCTACATAATCCCGAGTTTGTACGAAAAAGCGCCGTGGAAAATGTCAACTTGTGACGCCAGGACTCCGGACAGAGAGTACTATTAAAAATTGCGCCAGTCATATTAAGCGCTCCAAACAAAGAAGAAGTGTCAGTGTTCGCTCTCCTGGATGAAGGATCCACAGTAACACTTGTCGACGCTGACACCGCAATACAAGTCGGAGCAAACGGCCCAGTTCACGGACTGCGAATCCACGGCGCGAAAGGAATGTGCACCTCCGACAATCTCTCCCAACGAGTGAGACTAAAAATACGAGGTGCAGGCAACAGTAATACATTCCACATATCTGCCAGCACAATAAGCAACCTCAACCTGCCGGAGCAACAGACCCAAGGAAGGTCGGTCGTCCCGAAGCTGCTAATAGGCCAAGATAACGCTCACCTGATCGTGTCAAGGGAAGTTCGTGAATGCAATGATACTACGCGAATAGCATCACGCACCGCACTAGGATGGATCGCTCATGGGGGAGTCAACCCCAGAGATAATAACACGACCACCACTTTGGCACTACAACCAGAAACGGCCGCAGACATACAGTTGAGGGAGCTAGTAAAAACCAACTTCGCCATCGACTCCCTCGGAGTAACATCAGCCACCAGAGTCAATGCAAGCGAACAACAGGCAATTGCACTTATGAATGCAACTACCCGTCCTCTTCCTGTAGGAAGGTGGGAAACCGGTCTACTATGGCGCAAACCAGAAGCCACGTTACCTGACAATCGGCAGTGTGCGCTGAAACGACTTCTGTCCCTGGAGAAAAAGCTAGAAAAAGACAAAAATCTAGCAGTGGCCTACAACGACAAAATAAATCAACTTATCAACAAAGGCTATGCCAAGAAGTTATCAAGCCATGAAGCTTCCACCACCACACCTCGCAAATGGTACCTGCCCCACTTTGCAGTAATCAACCCAAATAAGCCAGGAAAAATCAGAGTGGTGTTCGATGCCGCAAGCCGATGCCGAGGAACCTCCCTCAACGACCAGCTGCTTACTGGTCCTGACCTGCTGTCCTCCCTCCTGGGGAATATAATACGCTTCCGGGAAGGAAACATCGCTATTGCTGCAGACATCAAAGAAATGTTCCTGCAAATAAAAATAAGGCGAGAAGATCAGTCGTCCCAGCTATTCCTGTGGAGGACATCACCCCATCACGAACCAGACACCTATCAAATGTCATCGATGATGTTCGGAGCCACCTGTTCCCCAAGCAGTGCCCAATTCGTCCGAAATAAAGTGGCTGAAACATACGAGCACGAGTACCCGGCCGCCGCAAAAGCCGTACGCACCAAGTTCTACATGGACGATTACCTAGATGCAGCAGACACACCCAATGAAGCTGCTGCACTCGCCCAAAGTGTAAGTGCCCTGCTCGCGAAAGGAGGGTTCCACTTGACAAACTGGGCGTCCAACAGCCCGGCGGCCCTAGCTAGCGTACCTATAGAAGACCGTGCCAGCTCCACGATACAAATCAGCAGCGGAGGTCCGGAAACAGAGCGAGTGCTTGGTTTAATCTGGGACCCCACCACAGACCGCTTCCTGTACTCATTTCGTGAGGCAATCTCCCACAACACGGCCACACAACCTACCAAGCGGCAACTATTATCTATAGTAATGAAGATCTTCGACCCAGTCGGCTTCGTTGCCTGCCTTACCATCAGATCTAAGATGCTACTGCAAGCAGTGTGGCGCTCAAGCGTCGGCTGGGATGAACCCATTGCCCCTGAACACGCCCAGAGATGGACAGACTGGCTAAATCTGTTGCACACGAACAGCATCTCAATCCCGAGACGTTGCCTCTACAACAAATTAAACAACGTAACACTACACCTTTTCTGCGATGCATCGGAGCAAGCTTGCTGTGCCGTGGCCTACTTCACCGAAAAAATAGGTGGATCCTTACGAGTAACATTCCTTGCAAGTAAATGCAAGGTAGCGCCACTGAAACCTCTCTCCATTCCACGCCTCGAGCTTCAAGCCGCCCTCATAGCAGCGAGACTAGCCCAGACGATCCAAAAAGAAAGCAAAGCCCTGATATCCCGCACCTGCTTCTGGACAGACTCCACAACTGTACTATGCTGGTTACGCACCGACCTACGCGCCTACTCAACCTTTGTGGCAAACCGATTGGGGGAAATAGACGAACTAACCAACATACCCGACTGGAAATGGGTACCCACAAAACTCAATCCCGCTGACATAGGAACACGAGACTTAGAGGTGCCAGACTTAACACCAGAAGGAAGATGGTTTACTGGCCCAGCCTTTCTCACTTCCCCGGAGGGTGCGTGGCCAAAAGAACGGGCACCCGCTCACAGGCCTGACGACCTGACACTAGAAGTCAAACCTCACTACGTTGGCCTTGTGTCCACCAGGGGCGAAGCACTCCCATCAGTAGAGCGGTTCTCCTCATGGCACCGGCTGATTCGCTCCACAGCTTGGATCCTCCGATTTATCAGACGATGCAAGATGGGGCCCAATAAACCAGTAGAAGGCCCACTACTAGCCGATGAGATAAAAGCAGCAGAACACAGATGGATCAAAAGGTCCCAGGAAGACGCTTTCACAACTGATCTACACATCATCCGACAAGGTCAAAAACTGCCTGCTGGCAGCCGCCTCAACTCCCTGAACCCATTCTTTGGACCAGATGACCTACTACGAATGGGGACCCGACTACAAGCCTTGGAAAGAACAAAGAGTGTGGCCCGAACTCCCATAATACTGGACGGCGACGAACCCTACACTCGACTTCTTATCAGTCACTACCACAAAAAGGCGGATCATCCTAGTACTGAGAAAACAGTAGCAGAAATACGCAATCATTTCTTCATAATACGACTACGCACAACAAGCAGGAAGATAACGCACGCCTGCCCCACTTGCTTCATACGACGCAGCAAACCGACTCCACCTCTAATGGGCGCATTACCACCATCCCGCCTGATGCATCACGTCCGCCCATTCACACACTGTGGGCTTGACTATTTCGGCCCTATGGCTATCACGGTCGGTAGGCATCGAGAAAAACGATATGGAGCCATCTTCACCTGCCTCTCGACACGCGCCATTCACCTAGAACTAGCCGCTTCACTGACTGTTGACTCGGCCATCATGGCCCTACAAAGAATGACCGCCCGCAGAGGACAACCAGCAGCCATGTACTCGGACAACGGGACAAACTTTCACGGAGCTGACACCGAGATGAGGGACGCCCTGCTGTCAATAAGTCAAGACGCCAGAATGATTGACGCAATAGCTACCCAGGGCATCGAGTGGCACTTCATACCACCACTAAGTCCGCACATGGGGGGAGCTTGGGAAAGATTAGTACGATCAGTAAAGAAAGCCCTAAGCGCTACACTAAAGGAAAGAGCACCAAAAGAAGAAACGCTACTCACCGCACTTGCAGAAGCTGAGTTTGTGGTAAATAATCGTCCACTCACCCACATTTCAGTTGACCCACGTGATGAAGAACCTCTAACACCCAACCACTTTTTGCTAGGGTCACTCGGGAAGCGCCCTCAATTATCCTTCTACGACAAAAAAGAAGAGGAAACATGCCTACGCCGCCAGTGGCGCATCGGACAACAACTTGCAGACACCTTCTGGAGGCGATGGCTGCGGGAATACCTACCTACCATGGCTGTCCGGCAAAAGTGGCACCATCCAACTACACCAATTAAGAAGGATGACCTAGTGATCATCATGGACCCAGCACTGCCTCGAAACAGTTGGCCACGTGGCCGTATCATCGAAGCAATACCTGCAGCTGATGGACAAGTCAGAACTGCCCGGATCCAAACCAGCACTGGGATATACGTAAGGCCGGCAGTCAAAATCGCCGTCATTCTGCCTGCCACGCCAGCAACTGATGAAACTGTACACTCTGCGAAGACACCCGACTCAAAACTCAGACATCGGAAAAGGACACGCCCGACGAAGTAGCTGAGCACAGTCGAGACTGCACTGAGGGGAGTGTATGGAACGTGTCGTAGGAATCCGTGTGCATCTAACGAGTGCGCGAAAGCTTTTGACAACCATGGAAATTCAAGAATGGAATTTACGCTCCCACAGAGTACCATGCCGCCAGCACGACAATCTGAGAGCTGCTATTGGCTAGCGGAATTATGTGCATGTGGTGCCCCTTCCAAATGACTTGTCTACAACGCTATTATGTCCTTTAACTAACTAATCAATTGAAAACATAAATGAAATTGATAATGAATACATGCAGCAGCCTCATTGGACTGGAAAACACATCTGAATAACCACCTAATGCTTCCACAAGGGACTCCAGACAGCAATGATCAACGCCAAGGAAATGGCTGACTATTTACGTCACCCCCACCATGCGACCAGCCGAGCCACTATTGGTCAATTCTGAACAAAGGAAAAATCTGAATCGTAAATATTTACGACAGCGAATTCATCTTCCGAAAAATTTGGAGCTCAATTTCGAGAAATTGGGAATAATTTGGATCAAGAAATAAACATCATCACCTAAAAATGAGTATGTACTACAAAAACAACCCAAAAACTGACGTCTATCAGTGATTGTTGCACTTTAAGAAAAATATTTACTGTTTAAAATTGTACCTTATATCACATATGTATACTTGTACCTTTTCTTGTAAACACAATAAAAATGATGTGAAGCTTTGGGATCCTGAGTTGGTAAAATCTTGGCAATAACTATCACACATAATTTTAACACAGCTGACTTCCAATCGTAGCGACCAGGGAAATTACCTAAAACAAGTACCTTAGAAAAATTAAGGAGGTTCTGTCCCCCAAAAATCCGACCTGAGTTTGCCCTATAAAAATAGAAGTCAAACCGGTAGGAAGTCAGTTCAAAACTATCAGCCAAGAAGAAACAATACCTACTCAAGATACCAACAGTCTCCAAGTTCAAACCTCTTTTCAAGTGTTTTAATCAGTCTTAGATTCAGTTTACCTCTCCCAGTATCCCAGTAACCTAAAATCCTAAAAAGCCCAGTCTCCAACAGTCTCCAAAGTGAAAAATATTTATTTTAATCCAGTACTCAAATCAGTTTTGCCATTATACCTAGAAGCATTTTTTGTCAAAGTAGTAAATTCATTTAAAAGACCAGTGGCATTCCAAAATCCACTGGCGTACCAAACTCCATTGGCGTGTCATTGTGGCCAGCTCCCTATTATATTTAGTTTATGTACAAACGTCTAGTACACAGATTTATTACATATTTCCCTTAAACACGGTAAGTTTTAAAGCTCTTAAAAAATATATGTTATTCTTGAAGATAATATCTAGACTTTGCGAGATTTTTGCTCTATTTTAAACGAGTCGTGTTGTATTAAACATTTTCGCATCGATTTTGTCGCTGCAAATGGTAGCGCTCTCCTCTAACATTCGTCATTTCGTATCTCTCTATCTTCTTCTTTTCGGGCCCGGTTGCAGAGCCTTAAATATACAGAAAATGCGACACAGTTAATACGCGCTTAATAAAAATACTCTGTATCAGTTAGATAATATTTTTTTCGTTAAAATTGAAGTTGATCTCATTGTTTAAAATAGGTTCTTAGTTTGGGTTTAATTTTTTTAAAATTAAACCAGCCTAAAAAAAATAATACCCCATCCCTTTTAAATTTCGCAATGATGATGAAGCACAGCGGTGTATTTAAAATGTAAGCCCCGTTTGGCCAGACTTTTGAATTGCGATACACGCCTACATAGCTATTCTTGTGTACCTACTTTATTCTAAACCACCTCTGTTTTTAGTTATTAAATTTTATTATTTTGCCAAACGCCATAGTCTTCTTCAAAGCCAAGAAAAGCATTATGAATGAGATTAAGTAACGGGCGCATTGGTATTACGTGCGACAAAGGACGCCCACGGAATTCCAGCCATGACCGAGTTCAACAGGTTTTGAAGTGGGGCAATGTCAAAGCCAAAATAGCCGACTGTCGTGATGCGGAATATGCATGACTTTCAAAGAAACGAATTTGATGTGAATTATCGCTAAACAACTCTGTACAAATTTACCTCCAGTTATTATGTACTTTATACGGTACCCTTTTTCCATATAATGACCACCCTCTTGCAATTTGCATTAACTTTAACCCTTTAATTAATGAAACTTTGGGAATTTTGTATTAATTATTTTTACATGAAACGACAAAAAAGGTAGTCGACGATAACATTTATAATACACTTGTCTAATAAATGTACGTTTTTTTTCGTTGTCAGTAATTTTAGTTATAAAAACCGTAAGGTGAGGCATTTTTTAAACTTTTTTATGTTTGCATTAAAAAATATGTATTTCAAATATTATATGTTTATTTTGAATTATAAAATTTTATAACCTTTCAAAAACAGTTTTTAGTTTTCGGAAGCGTTCAGAAATATTGCATTTATTTGGATTTTATTGCAATGTAGAAATATTTTGACCTTCCGACAAAATAGTCCAGGGACCTGAGTCTTAGGACGGGTTGTTTCAGAGAATTTTAAGCATTCATCAAATTTCTAAGTTAATTTTCATTTTCTGTTATTTTTTCAGTTGTATATACAACTGGCCGATAATGATATAATAACAGAACTTTATTTAAATTCTGTTGAACAACCCATCCTTAGAAAAATTGTGTAATTTGATTTTTCAACTGAAAATACGAAAATACTGAAAATACGAACTAACACTAACTGATCATTTTTATTACACATGCCAGGCATTCCCACATGACCATTATATGCTTGACAGTCGATAGCACGTTGCTGAGGATGACTCTAGCCATGTTTGAGGTCCAGATCTGAATAGGCAGGTACTTCCTAATCGTACTTCCCCTCGCCACTACCCCAATACTCCAAATCGAACCCACAACCTCCGAATTCACATAAGGTTTGCCAAACCATGGTATCGGCATCGCACCGCTCGTTGAAAGGAGTTGGCCCGGAGAACAGATTTCGCAGGATGTAGATTGTAGATGATAATTAATGGCTGTCGAAATCTGATAGCAATGTAATTAATGTTTTTATCTTCTCGTGATATTCTGTCATTCACCTTATTAGATGGGTTAAACATTTACGTGTAGGTAGCACTGAATCGCTACAAATGTGTTTGGGGCGTTAATTACCATGTGCAGAAGTGAGCTATTTTTTCTTACTTTTGCTGAAATGGATCCATTTTTAATGTTGATTTTCTTTCTTATCAACTTTCTTCTAACAGATAACAATTTTTGACGTGTCGAATGGTCTCACGCAAAGATATTCAAATACAAACGATATGCTATGGTGTCCGCCCGACTGTCGGCGGATTACATCCTAATAGGAATAGTTGGAACACGGAAAGTAGATAATTTTTTGAAGGTATGTAATAGTATTGGTTGATAATATAGTTGATTTTTAGTAGGTGTACAGTAGTATTGGTTAACAATATCGGCGACACCAGGAAGCACAGTCCCACCCAGTAAAAACTGCCGATAGCACATGTCTTATATTTCAATATCTTTGGTCTCGCGTATATAATTGAATAAAGAACACTAGAAAAACGTTGTGGGCGTTTTTTTTAATCCAAAACAATAATTCCAATAAAATTCGAATAAAGTGAATATTTCATGCATCCAAAAAATGTGTGTATTTTTAAGTTTTGAAAGATAATGAAGTGCGCTCTCAAATTTTATAATTCGAAATAAACACATAATTTTTGAAATATAAAATTTTTGAAAGCAAACATAAAAAATTTTTATAAATGGCTCTCTTCTCGTTTTTTTCTAATTAAAATTACGGATAACGAAAAAAATAAAAACACACAAAAATTAATAGGCAAATGTATTTATTGTAAACGTTATCGTCATCGCATTTTTTTGTCGTTTCATGTAAAAATAATTAATAAAAAATCCGTCTAACGTTCGTATTTACATATCTCCCCTCCTGTTTGTGCGCTTACTGTTTGAACCAAATTAACCAAAGCGTGGTGTTGCATATTTCTAATGCTTAAATCACATATCACCGTAATTCAAACGGAAGTTATTATTATTATACTATTATTATGAGTCTCATTTTAGTACTGAGTTGACCCTGTTAATGCAAAAGTAAACTTCTGGACTCCTCATGACGTCACGGACATTAAAATAAAAATGCTTTTTAAATAATTAAGATTGTCATTATAAATATATTAATAAACATGAACTGGAGTTCCTTCTTGTGAAATATTCATATTTTTTTTAAAGAAAGACAAACATTCCCGGGTTACGAATAACCCAACAATGTTTGAAAATCTCCTACTACCACAGTAATCGGAAAATGTTGATTGTGTCGTGATGGAGGACTTAGCCAGCCGAGGAATCAAACACGCGACGCTCGGTGGGATACAAACGCGATGCCCACTCATCCACTAACCGATTGTTTTTATTTTTATTAAATTCAAAACGAAACACTTTGTATGTAAGTTATGCAACTGTGTAATTGCTGTGGCGAAATCAAGTAAGATTTAGACCTATACCTGCTCCGTGTACGGTGTACGTAACCTACACGAAATTAAACAACTTTTTATATTCATTTTGGATATAGCCAAAGTGATGATTCACAAAACGTTTCTATTGAGATAACAAATAAAATACGCGTTACCTACCCAAGTAAATGCTGAATCTTTACATTTTTATGGCTGTTCACTCGTGATTTCATGTTCATGGCCATTAAAATGAGTTGATCGTTTTATTTATTGCAAATAGTGGGTACTTACTTACCCAAGTTCTTCGTAAATTTAGTTTTTTTTAGTGTTATTTTAGTTTTTTTTTTTATTATTACTAACAGTTGCAGACAATGCAGGCCCCTTTGAAAAATCACGGTATGTTATGTTTGTAAATCTGCTTAGGGAACGTACCCATACTACGTGACACGTTTAGGGGGGGGAGGTCTTCAAAATGCTCCATATAAAAGTGAGCGGCCGGCGGGTTGCTTAGATTTTTGGTCACCGGGGGGGGGGGGGGGGGGGGGGTTAAAAATTGCAAAAAGTTGGTCACGTAGTATGGGTATGTTCCCTTAGTTCTTGAATACGGAATAGTAGGCGCAGACCCTTGAAAAATCACGAAATCTGACTTTACTTATCATAATTAACCATAGCAAAATAAAAAAAACAAAAGAAATACACATTTCAAACGTAGAATTAAAATAATTTTCTGGTAAAACAATATAGGTAGATAGGTACCTTATTGTATGTAGGTAGGTACCCTATCGCATTTCTTTTTGAAAATGACAATTTAAATAATTTTCCTGTTAAAATATTATATTTGGATAAAATCGAGTTTATGAAGATTATGTTAACAAATAATAATGAATCGTTTATACACCTACTCGAGTACCGCCACAGCCTTCTTCATTGTTAGAACGAATGCCGGAAATAATTATTTTTCTACGGCCTCCAAAGCCTCAATTAATTGTTGGGAATATTATTTCGAAATACCTTTTGCCTATTAAAGCCTGGTATTCACGGGCGAGCGCTACTTCCCGAGCGGCATATTTCAAAAACCTATCCCATTTCAGTCACGGCGGCGACTGAAATTAGATGATTTTGCCCTACAATGTTTTGTAGGGCAAAATCATCTACAAACCCGAACCCATTTAAGTCGCGGTGGAGACTGAAATGGGTTAGGTTTTGTTGTACAAATCTTCTACAAACCCTATACTGTTTCAGTCGCCAACGCGCTTTGTTGCGCTAAATCATCTGCAAACCCTATACTGTTTCAGTCGCCAACGCGCTTTGTTGAGCTAAATCATCTGCAACCCTATACTGTTTCAGTCGCCAACGCGCTTTGTTGCGCTAAATCATCTGCAAAGCCTATTCTATTTCAGTAACGGTGGCGACTAGTTATAGAGTAGCTTTTGTTTGTACATTTACGTTGTTTTATATTTATTTTTATGTTAATAAAACGTATGTGTACAATACATAGCTTGCGTTATATTCCCAAAAGTTAATATTAATATGAATATTTAGCCATACATGTTTTGTCATTTACTGTACATTCCTTGCTTCAATTACTATCATACGTCGTCTATATATTAATTACTGTTACTGTACTACATGTCATGTAGACCTCACGGGTCGAGCGATGAGCATTTCTATATGAAATTTCACCCAGAAATGCTCGTTGCTCTGCCTGCAACTTCATGCTCGCCTGTGAATACAAGGCTTAAATGAAGTGTGTTCATAGAATAATATAATATGTTATATCCCACTACCTACCTATTATTTGAACAATAACAAGTACATTCATTTGTTAGCTATTTGGTAAAACTGTATAATTTATTATAAAATGTTCCCCCACATAAAAGTAGCACCTTTTTTAATTATTTCAAAAATATACTCTACCAAAAAATTGAGGCTGGCGGTCAAAAATGGAGTGGTGATACCAATCTTGATAGTTTTTTTTTAATATTGGCTCCACACATAAGGCCCCGAGGAAAACAATTTCTCTCAGGGCCTATGTCATCTTTGGGAATGCTGTGTGGAGGGTCTTTTGAGAAGAAGTTCGGGGAATGAAAAGGGTATGAAGGGCAAAGACGTTACATACTTTAGACGCGGGGTAGAAATCTAAAAGTGGAAAGCCAAACGCAAGACAATTGTACTGTTCTCGATTTCTAGTACTTTAGTACTAAACTGTCACTCGTCAAGTAAGGTCATGTCTTACCAGTAGGAAAATTGCATTTAAAAAGCCCCAAAATGCCCTCCTGTATGATGAAAAAATGTTTCCATTACACGGCAAACGTTAGTAAAAGTGAAGAAATAACATTTAATTTATATGTACACACAAATTACTTATTATTATCGATTATTATAAGCAATACAATTAATTTTCATGTTCCCCGTCCGACAATTTTGTACGTCATTTGAGAAATAACACACATTCTTTAATCGTCTTATGGTACGGTCACACTGAGGTTAACTTCAAACATTCGGACGATTGCGTAGAAGGGTAGTTCATGCGTTGGAAGTTTGGCTTCAGTGTGAATGTAGCATAACTTTTAATATATGAATAACTTTTGAATTAAGAAATTACTGAAAACAAAAGAGTGTTGCTTACTTGCCACATTATTTTAAGAGCATGTGAGACTATGGCGAGTCTATTTATATAACGTCATTGATGAAAGATGGGTAGGTATCTGGAGATCAATGTGTCCAGCAGTGACAGGCGTATGAATCCATCACATGCGGTGCAAGGCGATCGGTGGAGAGAGAGCAGCTGGAATGCTGCAAAGCTTCCAAAGCCGAGCACGCCACGCAGTTGGTGGGCAAACGCATTTGCCGCCAAGACCTAGACAAACTTCACCCCATGAACCCGGGCACCCTACCAAATCACCAAACATAGCGAACCTCTTTGGGTAATCTATGACAGGGGTGTTGGTTATCCAGTAAATGGTACCAAGGGCAGCGTTACCCATACCCGCTTTCCAATTGATTAGTTTATGTAAGGAAGTGAGGCATGAAATTGACAGAGGGCGAATAAACAGTACGAATTGCTTGTGTTGTTCTTTCTTAGGCTGCATACACACACGCGAGCCGAACCATGAATTGTGGGAAAGGAACGAAGAAACCACAAACGCGATTGCTTCGTTCCTTTCCCATAATGCGTGGCTCGGCTCGCGCTTATGTTCGCAAATGTACACGCAGCACTGTATGGCTCCACCAAAGTCAGTAAGCAATAGTCGCAATACGCCTATATTGGCTATGCTGTGGATACTGTAATTTATGTATTAGTACACAGTTACACAGCTGCTGGCTGACCTTGTACAAATCGCAAGTACGTCCCACTGTTGGGTTTGACGGCCATCTCTGGTTTGGAGCTCGAGAATACCTGAAATAGCACTAGTGGAAATGCTGTCATGCTCTCCTTGTTTTTACTGATTTAGTTAGCCTTATTATTTATTTTATAAATACATATTTGAATTATTAAGTATCGCTCTTTGTATTATCAAGCGCCGTAGATAAATTTTAATAATTTTCCTGTAAATTTGTTACAATAAATTGATTTCCATATATTAAAAAGGGTGACCGGACAATTCAGAATGAACTCATCTCCTCCTTTAAAAAATCATTAAAAGTAATGAAAAAATATAAAATTAAATGGTTAAATAGATTACGTTGGGTTGGGTTATGGACTATTTTTCAGTTTTTTTTCATATCTTTTAACTACTTTTCAAAGAGGTGTTGAGTTGATTCTGAGTTGTCATGGAACCGTTCACTTCAAAGATTAATAGATATAAATATAGACATAAATATGTGTTATAGTGGTGGCCGGACAACTCGGAATGAAATCAACTCAACACCTCCTTTGAAAAGTGATTAAAAATATATATAAAAAAATTGTTAAATAGGTTACGTTAGGCTATGGGCTATTTAAAAAATAATCATAGCTTTTAGTGACTTTTCAAAGAGGCGTTGATTTGACTTGGTTCTGAGTTAGCATAGAACCATAATACAATACTACAGAATAGAAACTTACTAGAATAATCTGAGTTTTTTTAATATTTATACTGTTGGTTATCTCTGTCTTATTACATATATGCAACACTTTAATATTCTTGTAAAATCTTTTTATGGTTATTCTCTGGAAAGAATGTTGTGTTTTATGGTTGCGGAACAAACAGAACATGATAAAACAGTACCATTATAAATCAGTAGGTACAGTGTACAAAACAGAACAGTGAAAAATGGAATACTGAAAAATAAAAGATTTTTTCGTCCTAACTCGATTATTTTCGGTACCATAAACCAGGGTTATTTTGCAATTTTTAGTATTTTTTAACGAACAAGAAAATTTAAAGGAATTAGTAATATTTTTTTTAATGTTTAATGATGAGATATGAGGTAGAAATGAAAATCATTATTTAATAGTTTTAAGTGTACTTAGTAAATCTATTAGTAATTTAGTTGTTTTTTTTCAAAATTAAGTAAAGTAACTTCTTTAAGGGGGTAACTTTGAATAACTTACGTACTTACTTACTATCATTATTATTCATTGTTTATGCAAAGTTCCCCCGTAAGATGCAAAGTAGCCCCGGTTAACACCATCATTTCACCATCCTCTTGATAGCTGTCAAAAGCACTATTCATAGGATAACTATTTATTTATCAAGTCTGAGTACCTACTATTCGGTACTCGAACCTATATGTCGAATTATGGCTATATATCTAATGGATTAGCCGAGTTTTTACATATTACTAGTATTTATTTATTACAATTAATAGTTATTTTGACAGCTTATCGGGAGGATGGTGAAATACACACAGTGTAATAATTAAATTTCTTCACAAACAGTATAATAACTTTTTATTTATTTATATTGGTTCTTTGACCAGTAGATTTCGTACAATCTCGATTTTGATTACTCCGACTTGACAGCTCACAACAATCGCAATGCCCACGCGCTCTGGCGGAATAAAAGTGTACTTTCAAACACGGCTACCATCTTCACAGAATTCACCAGATCCGATACACAAATTTGCAGACAAACGAAATGCAAAGCGGTCGAGTTAAAACACGACTTGCTACTCACAGTCGACAAATAATATAGGTTAGGTTATTTTACTAAAGTGTTATTTTTCTTTATTGTTATCTTATATGTGAGCTCAAAAGTGGGGGGGGGGTCCAGCAAAATCTCACGTTCCTTGAAAAGAATATAAGAAGTGGCCCAAATTTATCTTACCGAGGGGGGGAGGGGTCTAGATTGGAAGAAAAACTGCTCACGTAATTAATGTATGCCCCCTTATCACTGTTCTGTTTTATCACTCTTTTGTTTTAGCATTGTTCTGTTTTATCAATGTTTGGTTTTATCGTGGTCTGTTTTATCATAGAACCCTATTTTATGAATTATGTATTCAATATTTTAATGTGTGTACGCTGTAGGTATCTTCATTTTAATTATCTTCTGGTAGGTAGTCATACGTGCCTATCCTATTAGACGTACTGCAGTATCTTCTCTATGCAGCGAATCATCAGCTTGTTTGGACAAGGTTCTAACTGACATTTTGTTAAAAAAAAATCCTCTAAAATTCTTTTCTCATTCCATCATTTCTTTTGCTCAAATCTATAATTTAAACAGAACCAAACCATCTGTGTTGTATTTCCGTAGATACTTTTATTTTACAAGGTCCTAACATCACTTTGAACCTTTTGCAACCTTTGACGACCTCCATAGTCCAGTGGGTAAGACTCTTGACTCATGATCCGGAGGTCGCGGGTTCGAACCCGGCATGCGCAAATAAATTTTATTTGATTAATTTGTGTTATTTCACAATTAATTCATTTAAAATAATATATAGTGTATTTGCGGCATGTTCCAGAGTGGAATATACTATTAGTATCGCCCTGGTGTAAGACCACCATTCAGAATTGAAACGTTGCTTGAAAATGGCTTTAGCCGTGTTTGGTGACCAGATCTGAATAGCCAGGTACTTCCCAACCTTCCTCTTCCTCACCTCCTTCCCCTCACCACTACCTTCAGCCTCACAACATACCCCAATTGGGGATGCCATAGTCTCACTGGCTCCAGACGGGAGCAGTTGAGATTCTTGTGCGGTATTTACTGTAAAAAAAAAAAAAAAATTGCCGTGTTGTTTGGTATCTGACAGTTGATCGTTGTTACGATGCCCAATTTAGTTCAGTCACTTTGTCTGGATAGAATTCCAACTTCGCCTTGTTACCATGTATTTGGGCGTCAAAAGTTTGCAAAGACGAATTCTCGAAATTATTTAAAAATTCCTAATTCGAGGTTCAATCTTGTGTAAAGTATTTAAAAAATTTAATTAAATGAAGACAATATAAGCGAAACTCAATCGAAAATCTGGAAACAGAAAAATCAGAATTGACACCTCTGGGACTTGAACCCAGGACCTCTTGCTTTCCGGGCAAACGCGCTAACCACTGCGCCACGGTGCCGATATCAAATTCGGTCATTTTTACCTGTATCATACTTCGACTAAGAACCACCCACATTATCTTCATTTTCTTAACGCATATATTATTGGCAACTATCTTTATGTATGATAGCAAGATTCAAACCCGAACTAAATGCCCTCTAGATAGTGTCTGGATAAATCTTTATCCATTTTATTTTCATATGCGACATCATCATAGTTGCCAATAATATATGCGTTAAGAAAATGAAGATAATGTGGGTGGTTCTTAGTCGAAGTATGATACAATTAAAAATGACCGAATTTGATTAAATTTAAAGGCATGGGAAATGGAAACAAGAGAGATGAATCAAACTGTAATTCGCATCTACGCATAGCGACGCCCCGCCGTTGTTTCTACCTTTACACAAAGCACATAATATTCATTGACTCCGCGCCGCTTTGATAAGTCCGTGCAGTTAGGTCGAAGCTCGACGTCAGACAAACTTGTCTCCAAAATTATGAAAAACCCTTTGATTTAATGGCTTATGTTTTATTATTTTAAACTATGAGTTTGGTTGGGTGTGTTTGCTTCAATTCCAAAATTCAGTGTTGTTTGAAAAGGGAATAAGCTACTGAGGAGTAAGTTAAAACAACAAGCGAGCTAACTTAATGTATAACAAGCACGGACATATGAATATACATGGACCTGCCCTAAGTGATAAAAACGTATTATTTCCCCCTCCACATGGCGCCGGCTGAAGCACCTCCTTGGAACCGGCTCGCTCCATGGGGAGGGGATAGAGCCTCGCTTGAATCTAAAATGTGTGACGTCATCATTCTTGCCGTGAACAGCTAGAAGGTAACATCCATACATTTAACGAAATACAACGCCAAAACAGTAGCGTATTCTATACAATATATCTACCTATCAATGTGCACATAGCGAATGTGGGCGGTTCTCCAGTGTGCTCATCGGTGGTTACAGGGGTAAGTAAATTATGAAATATTTGTAATAGTGTTTTAACTAAACACGGCAACAAAATATTGCTATGTGTATTGGGGCGAGTCTTTTTGAGGCGAGCATTTGACCTTAGCAAATATGTTATTATCGTGGCAAGCAATTCGCGCTCCCATGTAAAAAGGTCTATTCATTCAAAGCAGATTTTGCTTTTAAGAACTAAATGGTGATATTGTAATGCGAGATGCCTATTTACTGTCAGATTGATTGTATAACGAATCACAGTCATCTTTCCCCTCTTCATCCTCCATGGTTTGGTTTGACCCCTCACCCGTAACTGCTTGTCTAGTCATTTGGATGTCTATGATAACAAGTAATATTGTTTGTTTGCCGCGCGTTTGTTTCTTTCGCGTGATTCGTGATTCGACTCTACAATGAAGTCAAGCATCTTCAACATCTCCTTGGTGTCGGCATTAGGTGTAGATGAATTAACATCGCAGCATCATTATTTTGAAAGACCGGTTAGTGGCTGTGTTGACAAATGAGTCTGGTTCCAACCCAGGCATCGCGCTTCGTGGGTTCAATTCCTCTCTAGCTAAGTCTCCCACCATTGCGCACGCAACATTATCCGCTTAAAATGATGATAGTGGGAGTTTTGCAAATATTTTAACTAAATGGCCTGAGGGGTTAAATGGTTAACCCCTCAGGCCTCGTGCTTGTTTGTCGGATGGTCAAAATACTTCCACTTTTTAAAATCCAAATAAATTGAATTTTTCTAAACGCATTCGAAAACCAAAAACCAAAATTACTGATAAAGAAAACAATAAAAACCCACATTTTATTAGACAAATATATTATACACATAATCCTCAACTCAATTTTTGGTCGTTTCATGTAAAAATAATTAATAAACAATTCCTTTTTTTTTTTTTCAAATTGTTCTCGTAAACTTTGACTTCATAATGATATACTCGTACATTTTAAGTATTTTTTGGTTAGCTTTTAGATTTGAATATAAACTGTGTTGTTTTCTCTTTCTAACATCGTTTAGTTCATATTTCTAACCATGATAGTGAGGGAGACAATGCTTTCTATGAGACCTTATATGAGTTGTTCCGAAAACCGAACCGTATCTAATATTTTCGTTTTTTTTTTACATGAGCTCCACACAGGAGGCCGTGAGGAAAATAATTTCCCTCAGGGCCTATGTCATCTTTGAGGATGCTGTGTGGAGGTTTTTTTAAGCAAAGAAAGGAGAGGAGAGTTCTGGGACGGAAAAGGG
Source organism: Limnephilus rhombicus (assembly GCA_929108145.2). Taxonomy (NCBI): domain Eukaryota; kingdom Metazoa; phylum Arthropoda; class Insecta; order Trichoptera; family Limnephilidae; genus Limnephilus; species Limnephilus rhombicus. The sequence continues at coordinate 27,322,476 of OV815277.1, read as the reverse complement.
TTTAAGGGGTGGGTAGGAATCTGGGGTTCAGTATGTCCTGGTCATCCGCCTCCAAGACCTAGACAAACCTCACCCCATGAACCCGGGCACCCCTGCTAAATATGTTTTGTATTACTGATTTCTTCACGTTGAGCTGAAAACTCGTGAAAAAATCGCGTGTTTTCCCGATCAATAGCTGCGATGACGTTGTTTGCTTGCATTCGCTGTCTTCGGGCGGCAAAATGACGCGGGCCGAAGTAATGAATTTATATTCCGACGAGGTAAACAGTAAACACCTCAGTACCTACGTGGTTTGGCTCGCAGCTTTACTCGCGTCGGCTAATTATCACTGCGAATCCGAGAGAAGCTTCAGATCAACGAGTGACCGCTTTGAATGAGTGGAATGTTCGCCATTCCTTCCACATTGATTCTCACGGTGACCTGACAAGTCGACGACGTGCAACTTATCGCTCCTTTGGAAAGTCTTTTTTGAAGTGAAAACTTCTTTAGCGCCGTTGTGATTTGAAACACGATGAAACGAGAAAGCGACACTAAAAAGGGACAAATACATACATCTATAGGATTTAGCCTGCGAGAGAATGAGATAGATAAATCGGTGATCATTGCCTTACACCGCAGGGGGATGGATGGATTCATACATCCGTCACTCCTAGACGCATTGACCTCCAGACTCCTACCCACACCTTATATCCTTTTCCTTCCCAGAACTTCCTCTCCTTCATTTTCCATAAAGTACCCTCCATACAGCATCCCCAAACATTATGTAGGCCCTGAAGAAATTTATTTTCCTCAGTGCCTCCTGTATGTAGCTAACGTAAAAAAATCAGAGTATGCAGTTCACTTGCGGTAGAAGTGAAACCTTCAGGAAACTAAAGTAGACAAGAGTGGGGAGGCTACAAAGGACCGCACAAAGAGAAGACCTGTTATTCTATCTCATTCTCTCGCAGACTAAATCTTATAGATGTATGTGTTTCTCTCTTTTTAATGTCGCTTTTTCGTTTCATCGTGTTTCAAATCACAACGGTGCTAAAGAAAAAGTTGCAAGGGTAAGACCGCAAGACCATCTTTCGACGAAATTTGAATTCTCGGCCGCAGATTAATGGCCCTTGAGTACGCTAATGAATTAATCAATAATTTAATCCAATCTCTTTGATTTAGAAAGAGTTCCCCTTATTAAGGCCACCATTGAAGTAACACTGATTGGTTTCAGATATTTGATGGCAGTGAAGTCCTCCCTGTAATTTGTTCGCGATAATGACAGAGAAACACAAAGAAACTGACTTGTACGCATTTTATTTTGGGAAACATTTTTGATTTTCATCAAACGAGTTTATTTGAAATCTGATATTAAAATTAAGAAAACAATTTGGAAAAAGTTTATACACGCGTAGCTTGAACCCGAGCCGTCGACGATTTTTAAGTTAGTAGACCTCGCGTCCAAAAAGTATGTTTTAAATTTTATCTTATTTATTAAAAATTATCAATTTTGGAGGGGCATGGGTACCGCCCCCCGGGAACCAATTATTGGATGACCAACATTTCTGCCATAGGTCACCCCATGTGGTTCGCTACGTGCAGGGGTGCCCGGCTTTATTGGGTGAGGAGTGTTCACGTCTTGTTGCGGATGCGCCTGCTTACCAGCTGCGTTGCGGGCCGGATCGGAAGAAGCCGGTTTGCGGGAGACCCTTTGATCTCTCCAGGTGGTATCCCACTACTTGTACCGCATCGGGATTAGATTCATACCTCCGTGACTCATGAACGCATTGACCCCCAGATTTTTAATCACCCCTCATACCTTTTTCCCAAAAATATTTAAATATAATAGATGTGCTATCCGCAGTTTTTACTAGGTGGGACTGCGCTTCCGGGTGTCGCCGATATTGTTTACCAATTAACAAATAAACTAAATTAACGATGAATTAACGAATAAACCAAACGAACGTTAAACTAAATGAACGAATTCTTCCGTATTCAAACTATATTGTTAACCAATACTAATGCACACCTTCAAAAAATCAACGAAATGAACAAATTCTTTTTGTATGCAAACTACGCCGATTAGGTCGTAGTCCGCCGACAGTTGCGCGGACATCATAGCATATCTCTTTTGTATTTGAATATCTTTTCTTTTTCCTTCCCAGAACTTCATTTCCTTAAAAAAACCCTCCACACAGCATCTCCAAAGATGACATAGGTCCTGAGGGATTATTTTTTCCTCGGGACCTCCTGTGTGGAGATAATGTAATATTATATATTGCAAAGTAGCCCTTAACCTAACCTAACGTAACCTTTTTATCCAATTTTTTCATCTCTTTTAATAACTTTTCATCGGAGGTTGATTTTACTGTGAATTGTCCGGTAACCAATATATAAACTGCAGACAAATCTTTTTACAAGTCCAAAGTTAATAAATTCACGGATATTTCTGCATTTTCTCACTTGAAATCGCTATTTTCGCATATGCGGTTCTTTTGTATTTCATGAGTGTTTTGTTGACGTAGGATAAATTCATGATAAATTGGCGAAATAACTAGACCACGTGACGGTCTACCAAGGCGTTCTATCCAAATGTTACATTAGAATTCTGTTTTTAGGCCGCACGGGAATTGAACCCCTAATATTCCGTATCTTATTCACGTGCGTAGACCACTTTGCTACGATGATCATCTGTTAGTAGTTATGTTTATACAACTATTCACCGCGTGTCCCTATGGAGAGATAGCGTGATGATAATCGCATGTAAGTTAGTTTTTAAAGCACTCTGCGTATTGGATAAGTCAATGTTAACCTTTCGTTGCGTATTCCAACTATTCGGCTTAATGGCAAGTAAGGGTTAATTAGGGCAGTCTGTGTTGTCGCCGTACATTGTTCAACTGGGAGTAACCGTAAAATGTAGCGGTAGTTGAAGGAACTTTGGGTTTGAGGTTTCCCTTTAGTAACTTGTTAAAGTGATATTTTGGTTTAAGATAACCGGGTTAGGGTGATTCAGATTATTAAAATCACAAAAACATATTTTTAACTATTAATTTTTTTTAAATTGCATTTGAATTTCACATTACAACATCCATTTGTATTATTACGACCACCATTCTAAGGTCATGCCCGTATCATGGCAGTCTTATAATATAGCCTATACTACAATGTAATAATAAGTAAAGTGAATGTAATATAATTATAAATGTAAATAAACCATAACAAAAATTAAAAACAAAAATTAAACTGAATGATAAGATAGATATTTCAAATGAAATAGAAATAAAATTCACAAATGAGATTAAAAAATACTCAAAAGTATTTAAGACCTCTCTTTTCAAAGAAGTAAAAATTATTGATTTAAGATAGGTTGTTTTAGTTTTATTAAGCAATTGGCCAACAATGTATATTAACCGAACTTGAATAAAACTTACACAGAACGTGAAAATTAACTTCAAATTTTTGATGAATTATTCAAAGGTTTTGAAACAATCCGGCCTTAGAATTCTATTTTCTGCAATAACATAGATAATTATGATTTCTTTTACATATCGACCTCGTGGTATAGTGTTCAAAAAATATTATTCCGTTATTGTAAACTATGGTTATTTATAATCTATGTATTTTTATCATTAAGTTAAAAGAAGTGTGTAGTTTTTAGCACATAATTTATCTAATTAAATTAAGTCAATATTAGCGAAACTCAATCAAAAATCTTAAAACAGAAATATTAGAAAAAAGATACGGTGCGGAGCTCTACCATCTGAGCTAATGTGTCCCTAACCGTTTTGGTCATATTTAACTGTATCATACTTCTAAGAACTACTAACGTTATCTTCATTTTCTTAACGCATATTTTTTATTGGCTGCTGTATTTATATATCACTGCAAGATTCAAACCCGAACTTAATGCTATCTAATAAGGGTCTTGGATAAATTTTATCCGCTTTTATTTTTAATATGCGACATCTATTGCAGGTCCGTTTGATAGGTTCTCCCACCTTATTGAATGGATTGCAATCTTTAGACCACAGGCGTCGGGTGGGAATGCTATCCTTGTTGTACCGGTATTTCAATGGAAGATGCTCTGAGGAACTAGCGTCATTGATCCCTTCGGCACCGGTGCATAGTTGGGAAACACACCAAACGCGCGCCCAACATATGTACACGGTTGACGTTTGTCATATGAGAACGGGTCGCTTCTTCGACTCGTTCTTGAGTTCAACAGCTCGGCTGTGGATCGATTTGCCGGCCTCTGTGTTCTCCTCAAAAAGACCCTCCACACAACATCTCAGATGACATAGGCCCTGAGGGAAATTATTTTCCTCAAGGCCTCCCGTGTGGTCCAAAAAGGTCCAGGTCGAATGTTATTTTTTTTAACTCGATGAGTAAAACTTCAAATTGTAATATTGAATTAAATGAAGACGAATAAAATTCAAATAGAAAGAAATAATTTATTTTGTTGAATGACAGATGGCGCTACGTCCGCCTCATCGAACATTCATCAACACATGCGCAAGACATTCACAAGAAGCGTCGCGTCATTTTGATATTTCATTCGGCATCATGTTCTCGCGTGGGCAAACCATCGAGCTTATTTGTGTTGGCTAAAGACGGACTGACAAAAAATATCGTACACTCAATTGTTCTTCGAAATTCATATTTATTTTCTTTATTTCATTTTTCTACTTCAGTTTCTCAGCTCCATTCTTCTTTCTGTCGTAGATCTCATCCCCACACACTTACAATACATTCGTTATTTTTTATTTAACAACCAAAATATTCACTAAAAATAATTTATATGACAGAACAACGTTTGTCGGATTAGCTTGTAATTTATATAATAATGCTGTCGTGGTGAAGTTTGGGATATAACCGGAACTAGTTGACGGTGTATAAACTCTAGTAAAGTGGTTAAAAACTAATTAACTTTTTATTTAAACATAAGGGTGATACCATCCTGCCTTTGTACAACGTGGATACGAAATTATGTCTTCGCTACCAAAAATATGCGAAAATCACAAATTCATATCAATAGTATCGTTGGTACCCCGATATCCAAGATAATGCAAGAAATTGTAAAAGTTTCTAAAAGCATTACCGAAATTGCGTTTCACAAGAGTTTTTTTGACTGGCTAAGTATTGTCAACGTTCGTATTGTTTAGACATAACCTTATCATTAAAAAGAACCCAGTCAGAATACTGTATCACTTTTATAACTTATTCACTTTTTTACTTCTGTCCTTGCGTTAGCTTGAAAGCAATTTGCGTAAAGTACCAACTCAAACAGCACTATTGTCAGTACGATTCCTAAAATGACTTAAAAATTTGCCAATGTGCCTATTTTTTCGCAGCAGTTGTATCAAAGTCAATGGGTATACCTAGTGGGTATGATGAGCTCATTGGAAAAAACCCAAACATTTTTTTAAGTAAAACTTCTTTACGCGCGCTCGATTTGGGGGGTAAGCTGGTGAATGCGTTCCGAAAAGTGGTGATGTGTTACGAAATGTGGTTATGTGTTACGAAAAGCTTTATGTTACGAAAAGTGTGATGCGAACGGTAATCGATGCGAACGGTGATCGATGGCGAGGCGAACGGTCGGGCATGCACGCTTGACTTGGGGAGTGATAAGGATAAGGATAAGGGGGCATACATTAATTATATGTATAGGGTCATAGGGTTCATGGGGCGAGGTTTGTCTTGTAGTTTTACTTCAGTCGTGTGGTCTAAAGCACACTTTTTTTTCTTATTTGTAGTACCGAATGATTTTAGTGATATTATCTCTCCTGTATTACGTACGGCCCGAATTTCCTTACACGGTACGTAAATAATTAAATAGTTTTCTACTGAACGTAAACAAAGCTACCAATCCATGTTGTTGCCTCGCTCTCAGTGTTTGTATTTAACAACGTTATCAACCGGAACTTCGTCATCATGTCGCTACATCCCAGGGCGGGATAAAGCATTTTCCACAAGTGACATTCCTCTCCCTAGACATTCTTCTGCAGTTCCGGGAACTTTCCATCCTGTTTTACAGCCGTTGTTCCCAATCCTGCTGATCAACTGTTGAGCCGAAATTTTGGCTCAACACTCCTCAAATGCACCAATACGCTCTTGCCAACGCAACTCTGACCAACAGGTGAATCGAGCGTTACTAAACAATTCACTTAGCTGATCGGATTCTCAGATTGATCGAAAGTTGGGAACAGCGACCGTAAGTCTTCTTCCGTGTAGTCAGCTCAGCTCTTCTTCGGTCTGCTTCTTCCACTGAACACATCGTTTGATATCCTACCATTTGCAATTCTTTCAACAATCCATTACTATTTTATTGATTTGCAATTTTTCAAAATGTATCCAACCATTTTCAAAACCCGTAAGCTCGTGTAATACAGAGATGTCTAAAAGTGTCAAAATTTTACCGCGGTAGTCAATGATTTATTTTTCGTCCAGCAGCGTATTGTCTCTAACATAATCTGAAAATTTGTTAAATTAACAGCTCCATCACAAAAATGGTGAAATCCAACAAAAGCAAGGTCGTTTATTTTTTTAATCTAATAATTAATGCAGGATGTAGGTACACAGCTTGCAGGTTTATAAGAAAAACGTTGTTAATTTACCGTATGTATATTGTCATGGAAACTGTTTGTTTTGACTTCTCGTTAACCGATTGGTTTTACGAACCGGAACAACGCTCCGGTTTCTTAAAATTTAATCTGAGCACAGCTCATCCCGAGTAGGGACACCGCTCATACTAGTTTACTTCATTGGTGTGTAATCCCAGTGTGCTCGTGTCATATGGAAATGGATAGACCAAGTCTTGAGTCTTGACTCGAAGTTGACTTGAGTAACTTCCTAAGTAGGTCAGGGTTACCTTTTGGCCGAGAATCGAATGCCAGCGTAATGACGGCGTTAATCGCAGATTTGGGAAACTGAGCAAATTACGCAACGTGTTGTGACATTATTACGTAGTTTATTACATCAAAAAGACGATTTTATATTTGGGACTTATAGATGAGAGACCCTCTAAAAACCCTAATTAGTAATTCAAATCACTTTCGCGATACTCCATTATTTATTTAATCTTGATATATAAAACAAAGTCGGGTTAGTTACACCATTTATAACTCGAGAACGGCTGGGCTGATTTGAATGATCTTTGATTTGTTGGATTTGTCTCCACCCCGAATAGCTATTAAAACATCGGAAAAATTCACGAATAAAAAAATTATGAAGAAAATTCTTTTCCTCGTACATTTTGTACGGAACGATTTCTCATATTTTGAAAGAGCTGCGGGAATATTGTGATAAGTATAATATTGAGTAGTGAGTGAATTCCAAAAATCCAAAATGGGGGGTCATCAGGTCCGTGACGTCACATGTAAAAATCTAAATTATTAAAATGAACTACTGTTTTGATTATTTTTAGATCTAAAATTGCAAAATATGTGACGTCACATTAGAGGGGAGGCGGTCTCACAAATGTGACAATTTGTGACAGGGACGGGGGGGGGGTCAAAAAATCACGAAATTCATGTGAAGTAATTTATGGATGGCCCCAAATAAGTAAATAAGTTAATACAACATGATTCTGAGGCGGTACGAAGTTCTCCGGTTCAGCTAGTTATATATAAACAGAAACAAACAGTGCGTTGATTACAGTGATGAGGATAATTTACAGTTATTAAGTAAAATTTCATGGTGGGTACCGATGATATGTTTCTTTGTAGTGTCTTATTTATGGTATTTACATGTAGTAATATTAGGTGATGTGCGGAGTGGGTGGGTAGGTGTGTGTATTTGTGAGAAGTGGTGATATGTGTGACCCCAAGTGGTTCGCTACGTTTGGTGATTTAGCAGGGGTGCCCGGGTTCATGGGGTGAGGTTTGTCTAGGTCTTGGAGGCGGATGACTGGGACATACTGAACCCCAGATTCCTACCCACCCCTTAAACCCTTTTCCTTCCCAGAACTCTCCTCTCCTTCCCTTTTCCTTAAAAAAAACCCTCCACACAGCATCCTCAAAGATGACATAGGCCCTGAGGGAAATTATTTTCCTCAGGGCCTCCTGTGTGGAGCTCATGTAAAAAAAAAAAATGTGAAGGGATATGTATGCGCATTGAACACTTTATATTTTATTGACATGATGCTTTTTTTAAATTTGGGCAGTGAATCGGAGAAAATGTCGTTGCAATTATAATATTGTATGTATAACTACAAATAGCTAGCTCCGAAATAAACGTTTTTGAGTTACACACAAGAATCTCTATTTTCTCGTCTATGAATGCTACAAACAGAAAAGTCCTAAGGCATTGAAATCATCACTTTATTTGAATATGTTTTTTGTGGGTTATCTCCAAAAAACGGTATGGTTTTATTCTATAATTAGGTAACTGTAGTTACCGCAAGTGTTTTTCCATGTTTCAATTAGGCAACTAGACGTAGCTAGTTGTAGCACTAAAATTTGTGGAATGGCTTAAGTTAATTTCGCTGCATTTTGTACGTAACAACTAGGTAAGTCATTTCATTTTTGTAAATATGTAAATGTAAATGCAAAAAAATTATAAGCTATTTTCTGATTTCCAAAATATAAGAACTACGGTTCTCAACACATCGGGTATATTTTTACTTAGTTCGAAGCAAAGCCACATAAAATTATTAGTGCGAAGTCTCAACTCTTTTCAAATTATATTTGTTGCATCGGTTATACTAAAGTCTAAAACACAATCACTGTAAGATAACTACGCCTACGTCTAAATTTCATTGCGATATCATTTTAATAGCTATTAGTGCAATTATTGTTATAGATTAATGATTTGCATACTTTCCCAAGTACTTAGAGAATGTATTTTTGATATCTTCGGTCAAACAATTTGTTAGATATCTTTAAATTCCATGAACTTGATAATGGCTTGTGGTTTATTTGTCATATGACGTCATGTTATCAATGATAATGAATTACGACCAACCGTATAACTTTTTTACTTATACTGTCATGTAGAATTTCCTCCCGAAGTTAATGCACTTTACCCCCGGACATGCCGTATATTATATTAATTTATTTTCAAATTAATACAAACGTAACAAATAGGGCGACCCGCGTTAGGTAGGTAACTACCTTCATTATCTTAATATATAAAAAGTAATGTTTCCTTATGCGTTCCTAACCCATTCAACCGTTTACGATGAAACTTTGGAGGGTTTCCATATATAATGATGAGCTCTGGCGTTATGCAATTATATCCTAGGTAGCGCGCGAGTTGTTAGAAATAGTTTAGCGGGTGACCGGATAATTCAGAATAAAATCAACTCAGAACCTCTTCAGAAAAGTCATTAAAAGTGATGATAAAAAATATAAAACATTGGTTAAATAGGTTTCGTTAGGTTAGGGGCTAAGGGTTAAGGGCTATTTTAAAATTATTTTGTTTATAGCTTTTAATGGCTTTTTAAAGAGGTTGTTTTTAAAGAGTTGACTTTATTCTGAGTTGGCATGGAATTTAGTAGTAGGGATGAGGAGGGGAGAGGGGAAGGGGGGAGGTAAACGAAGGAGTGGGGTTCGCGGGAGGGGGGGACAAGGCAGGGAAGGCTAGAATGGGGACGCATGGGAAAGAACACGCAGGGACAAACAATTTCTTCTAGTATCTAATCTTTATCACACTCAAAATTATACCTATTTTTCTTATTACTGAATACATGTGGATGATTTTATCTTTTAGTTAAAGGATCTTGATTGCGATATGATTAAACTGTGTTTTAACGGTGTATGTACATTAACTGTGAATCTTTGCATATATTATGTGAAACACCTGACTGTATAAATTGTAAATATTTAAAATGTATCCACAAGCTCCTCCATCCACAAGCAAATGCTTAATGGAGGAAAAGTAACACTGTAACATGTTCCATTTTTTAAGATAAATAAAATTATAAAAAAAAAATTTATTATAAAATATTTTCCTTCTATTACTTATTTATTATCATTAATTGACGTAGGTGTGCTGTGAAGCATTTAATCTGCCTGTAAATCTGTGTGATACGTTCCGGTTCCGGTTAAGGCTAGTTAGATACTACATTTTTATCCTGCCAGAGTCCAGAGTCCGCGTGATCGTGGTTCCTTTTACGACCTGTCAAATATATAAATTTAACAAAAGAATTCTCATTGAGATGGTGACATTTCTATGGACAAAACGTACAACTTTAATATTTAGTAGTATGGTTTATAATTAAGAATTTTAGGTAGGTATTTTAATACCTACCTACTAACAAATCTTATAATTTCGTAAGGGAAATGTTGGTTTTGATTTATTAAATTATAAAAAATTAAAAACATATTTTTGGACGCTAGGTAGGACTACTAGATACTACCGTCGTGAGTTCAATCAAAACCTCCAAGATAGGAGGTTTTGGTGCAATTCTTTTCAAATAGATAAAGATTTTCAAATACTGCCTTGTTACACGCAACCCGTTAATGTTTATCTTTTTACCTAAAAAATATCCTTTAACGCCATTAAGCTATCATGTGAATTGAATTAAATCGTTTCGTGTCTAAATGACGAATCGCAATCGCATTTCCGTCAAATGTATCACTCGATTCGTAAATAAACCCACCCACTTCGCCGCCCAGTGACCAGCGACTTGACGAATTTACACAGAAGCTAAACATAACCATGCAAAAATAATATTTTATATTTATCTACAATTTTAAGTGTTAATCACTTTTCTAGTGCCGCCATTAGGCAATAGGCAATCTATTATGACGTGTTTTATTTCTTTGTCGACGATAAGATAATACTGGTAGATAATTACAATGGGCAATTATTGTGTTCTAGCTCCGCAGGTTTTTGATGTTAGGCCCTGCGGGCGGCTTTTGGTTTGTGTTTGCCCACTTTGTGTTGGTCACCATTTTATGAATACTGTAGTAACTGGTTCCAAAAATAGCCGGTTCCTCGGATCCAGTCACCGGGAAAAAGTAACCGCGACAGGCAATGACGTACAAATATTCGATATTATTTAGCACGTTCCAAAGTAGAGGAAACTCTCAGTACAGGGCCGTAGCCAGAGTTGAAAGATAAGGGCATCGGTAATTACAGGTAAGTAATTACTTGATCTGATCTAATGAATCGATTTTCGTCGTACATGTGTGAGGCAATACTTAATTGGATGATCAAAATATTTAGTTATATAGCAATGATAAAGGATTACCTTGTGTTCTTTCACCAGTTTCTACCAGAAGCTCGAATCTTGTAGTTTGACGGAAGCTGTTCCAACTTTGCGTATTTATTTACCTTTCTAAAAAGTTTATCCTGCACGTTTTTAATCGAAAAATCATTGAGCATTGAATTCCAGATGTGAAAAACTGTTAAAATTAACAAAAATTCGTCAAGAAATGAGGTAATTATATAAAACATTCAGTTTTATTTATCCGTAAATCAATTATTGCAGACACATAGCAGTTTCATTGGTCCTCCTTCATTTAACCTTCTACCACTACAAACTCAAATGATAAAATATGTAAAAGAGGTAAAATTATGGTTGAATAATGTAGATATTGAAACGCTTTTTCTATAAATTTATCCATCCTTCTACAACTCACTTTCTGTAACTTTCTAAACTGTAGTACAATATTGTTTTCTGTTTATTTTTTTATAATAACTAAAAAATTAAAATTCAGTATGTTTTTTCCATATTTTTATTTTATTTTTATAATAGCTGAAAAAAACCTTTTTCTCTTATTCTACCTATGTACTAACTTTTTATACTAACTTTATATTTTATATGTTTTTTAAGTCTGTTTTATACTTTGGGTACTTGGAAATATAGTATTTTGTTTTAATATTACCTACCCACACTCAGGCAGTACCTTAGTGGGTTTGCATTTCTTGTTAATACTATTTGTTATTATATTTTATGTTATTATATGTATACTATTTGCTATTATACATTATATGTACAAATAAATGAGAATAAATAAAGTTTTAAAAAAAGAAGAAAAATGTCACGTAACATTTGATATTTCTTTACAGATCATTCATTCAATTCATCGGCAGAACTGATCTAGTGTTTCTTTGTGTTATTATCGATTATCTTTCTGAAAATAAAAGTATTTAAAGTTGTATCCTTGAGTTTTTAATTTTTCTAAATTCGTTAATATGTCTGCTTACGGGCATTTTTATATTTTTTAAATAATTTATTGGGCTAATGAGTAATGAGTTAACGGAGTAGGTTGAGTGCCAGATAGACAAATGGTCTTGAACTTCCTTTAAAAAATATCGGGTCGTTTTTCGTGGTTAAGTTGATGGCAAACCGTTTAGTATGGAGAAGGTCCGAAGATATCGGATCTAAGGATTTGGTTTATTTATGACTCAACCGTTTAATAGCATCCCCAAACTGTTTGGGAATTCCCCGAAGCAGTGATTGCAATACGCGCACCACTTACACCCACCACTTACTTCAATGCCATCTATGGGCAGAATAAAAAATTAGTATGATATGATTTCTTGGTTAATTCGAAGCTGTTTAGTTAGATGTTGCTACGCTACACTAATAGGTAGTATTTTTTTTCAATCATATCAAACTATGAACAGTTTACTAGTATATTATCATAGTCGATGGTATTTCTTAAGGTAGGGCTCAGGTATTTTAAGGTAGGGCATTGCCCCATAATGCCACCCCTAGCTACGGCCCTGTCTCAGTATCGCCCTAGTGAACACTAAAATTACATTTATTTCGTTGTTTTTGTTTGGCCTTGACTACCCCTGCCAGGTTTATAAAACCCAATGTTCTACCACACTATTTACCAAACCGCTGAATATTTATAATTTAATAGAAATAGGATATAGGAACTGGTTCCAAAAATAGCCGATACCTCGATCCAGAATCCTCGAATCCATCAGACAGTTCCTCGAAGAACCAGTGGATCACGGACAGCATTCACACCCGACGCCTGTGCTCTAAAGATTGCAATCCGTTTATTAAGATGTGAGAAAATATCAAACGGACCGCCCATTTCTTGCGTGAGGGAGCTCCAGACCGGAGGTGACTGCCAAATTCAACCTTGGGTCGCACTAGCGATTTGTACATTAAAGTATCGTAAAATATCATAAAGTTGTGTAACTGTTAAAGTTTCTGCGGGCCCTGTACGGTACGCTTCTAAGAGGCTAACTTCTACTACTACTTCTAAGAGGCTAACTTAACTCTATGGAGCCCGCGTACCTGAGCTGGTCACTTAGAGTTAAACTAAGCACGTCAATAGAAGGCCTTTTGGGATGAAATTATTTGTAAAGCCGGAGATTTTTCGATTCCCGATGTCCTCATTTCAATGACCTCCATCCATCGAAAGCCCAACCTCTCCTCGAACAACCGAAAAAATTGCTTCTCCCAGGTGTTTTCATTTCTCATTTCCATAAAACGAGTTTTTGCTATTCTATGTAGTAACTTCAGATGTTGTACTAAAACCGATCAGCATTATATAGTTTACACGCCAAACTTTTATTCCGGCCTGAATTGGCGTGCCTCCCCGCCCACGCCTTTCTCTGTCGTTTAATCTGTTTTTACAAATCTTTCGTTTATGGTAATTGTAAAGTGTAGCGCCCGGTATTTCGTCCGACGCACGGATCCGAATACTTTCTCCCTCGCGCGCATAGCGCCGTCTCGCTCGGCGACTTTCGGCTCACCACCCGGATAAGAAGACATCCCATTGGCCGAGCAACCCCCACCCCTCCGTCAACGGCTGGCACTACCCTGCCCCAAAGGGTATATAACACCGTGCAGGCCTATATGGAGCCAGAGTATCCAGTCTCCTGGTTAACTAAGCAACAGAATCCTAGTGGCACAAGTTAAACCCTCCCCAGTACCAAGTCGAGAGAGCCCTCTGGGTCCTCCTTGGGAATTCAAGTAACAGCGCTCTCGGGGACATTACTTGTAGGGAAACCTTAACCTTCCCCCAATCCTCCCCAGTACCAAGTCAAGAGAGCCTTCTGGGTCCTCCTTGGGCATTCAAGTAACAGCGCCTTTGGGGACATTACTTGTCGGGAAAACCTTAACCCAACTAAGAGACCACCGGTCCTCTGTTGAGGTTATTACGTTAAGTGTATAGCGAGAATATTAGTGAACATTATTTAAACTCTTAAGTGATTTTACTTTGTGCTACAACTTTCCTGTACTCTGTTTTTTTACTATAAGCTGTGAACCCTGTATATAAGAGAAATAAACTGACTGACGCTGAAATACTATTTTCTTATAAATACCCTGCCACAAAAGTCAGTAACTGCGCGAGAATGGATCGCATCAAGTTTAGACCGGCATTAAAGTTTGGCGTGTACTATACCATTCTACACAATGTATTATTTTAATCATGAAATATGTGTGAATGTGTTTATAATTTTTACTATCGTAATTGTAAATCACAAATTACGCAATCTCTCTGTAACTCATGGTAAACCTCGTTAAAATATACAATTTTTGCAATAAAAAATAAAATCTTCGTTATGATATGCACAGCCCCGTCCACACATTAACTTTGGAGGCAGTTCCCAACCAACAAATAAAAATTGCTATCAACAGGGCAAAAGAAATCAATTGTGACCGTAATAATATTTCGGACCTTTGTATAAATGTTCATCTGTTGCTTGACACTTCTGCGCATAACCACGGTGCACGGAGCCATTGTACATTGGAGTTTACCACATCTGTCCTGATGATGAACAGTATAAGGCTGTCTCCAAACAAACTGGCTAAAGAAGGAGATAGCGCAACACGGCATATAACCCCAAAAACAACTAACGAAAATTGGAGCTTATGTTTTGCTTCATCAAGAGTTATCTACTCTTCGGTGATCGGACAACTCAGAATGAACTCAACTTAACACCTCCTTTGAAAAATTGTAAAAAATGACAAAAAAATATATTTAAAAAATTGGTTACATAGGTTACGGGCTAATTGGTTTATTAGGCTATTTTTCAATTATTTTTTTTCATAGCTTTTAATGACTTTTCAAATAGGTGTTGAGTTTAGTTGATTTTGAGTTGGCATGAAACCCCACTCTTCACCGTCCGTCCTTCGGCCATATTGTTTTTTTTTTCATGTCGCCGTTTGCCATACATGATGCATGCTTTACTTATTTTACGTTTTGAACAAGCCGTCCTTTATGACTATATGGACTTGTGATGAAAGAGATATACAGATATGTTACACTAGTAGTTCTATGAACGGTAGACCTCGCGTAAAGTTGATTATTCCGAATTGACAGCACGACCGCTCTCGTGCGACCTCTGGTGAAGTAAATAGGTATAATATAACACGGCTACCATCTTGACAGGATTGCCGGATATGGAATACGCAAAAAAATACAAACATCCCTTGATGTAAAGCTTGAGTTAAAACAGGATTTTGTTACGTAAACCCGATGTAAGGCGGCGGTAAGTTTTACATAATATTAAAATGTCATTTATTATATCTTTTGCCATCAATCTTCAATTTGGAGGGGGGCGGGTATGGGCACCGCCAACCCGAGAACCATTTATTGGATTACCAACACCTCTGCCTCTACGTTTGGTGACTTAGCAGGGGTGCCTGGGGTGAGGTTTGTCAAGGTCTTGGCGGCCGATGTGTCTGCTGCGTGGTGGGCCGAACCGAGAGAGACTGGCTGAGGAAGTCTTTTGACGTCTCCAGCCAGAATCCCTCGACCCATCGCCTTGCACCGCAGTTGAAACTATGGATTCACACGTCCGTTACTCCTAGACACACTGAACCCCCGATTCCTAACCACCCCTTATACCAATTTCCTTCCCAGAAGTTCCTCTTTTTCCTTTCCTTATAAAAACTCTCCACACAGCATCAGATGACATAGGCCCTGAGGGAAATTATTTTCCTCAGGACCTCATGTGGGGAGCTAATGTTAAAAAAGGCAAACACATACATCTACGGATTAGCCTGCGAGAGAATTAATCGGTCCCCTCTTTGTGTGGTGCTTCGTAGCCTCCCCACTCTTGTCTACTTTAGTTTTCTGAAGGCCTACTTCTACCGCGTGTGAACTGCACACTTGTGTTTTCCTGCTGCTGTAATAATTGATCAAATATTTTCAAACATCGCAATTCTTTCTTGAATAGTAAAACAATTGCATTGGCCTGCCTGCGGCCTAAGTGTCAAAAGGGGCCATTAATTTATTACGTAATACGAATTTTGTTAGTTTCCGACCCCCCCCCCCCCCCCTATTATAAGAAAAAATAAGAATAGGCCTCCCCCCCTGTTTAATATTTATTACGTAAGAATCTAAAGGAAAAAATGAATACACGTTTGGTTTGTTTTAATGTTTGTTTGCGCGGGTCCGTTACCATGGAAATGGAAATCGTTTACCTATACGCATCCGAGCCAACCCCGGCACTCGCGCTGTTGCCCGCGCTTTTTCGAAGTATAATTTGAACTTTGCCCATTTTTGTGATCTTACGTAAGAACTATCGAGACTCCCTCCCAACCCCTTGTAAGAAAAAATAAGACATGATCGACCCCCCTCCCCCCCCTAAATCGTCTTACGTAATAAATGAATGGCCCCAAAGGTGTTTTGTAAATTGGCGAGATCAATTTCTTTCAAATCGGTACAGGTCACACTTCTATGACTTATTGTTCAGTGTCTTTGAAAACGTAAAAAAGTATATTACCTACGTGTGAGATCATAAAATTAAATGTGTTGGTTTTTGTCTCTTTTGTAATGCTTCATCCTCTGCTTTATAAATCTCCCGTGACAGTTATTTGAAATTATAGCTAATCTAGCCCTCCGTTCACCATTGTGTAAATAAAACTACACTCATTACGTGAAGCGGCAGAACTGTCGTGAAACGTGAAAGAGTGTTCCGAACATCGAGAACACCCTGTGCTATTGGCAGCCACGTTGGTAATCATTATTGCAAATTGTCGTGAATAGTGATGGGAATACTCGAAACATTTTTATGATTAATCGTGATATTTAATTCTGAAACATCGTAATAATCGAACAGTTCGCTCAAGCACGCACAACTAAGCTTAAATTGTAATGCTGCGTATATACAGGTAAGTATTATTATACATTCGAGCCGAGCCACGAATTATGGGAAAGAAACCATGCAACCGCAAGCAGCGTTTCGCGCCGTTTGCTTCATTCCTTTATCATGATTCGTGACTCGGTTCGCGGTGATACCTGCATACCTGTTTATACGCAGCAGCCTTCATAACCTATTTTCCTTCCCTCTCACACTTCTTCCTTCAACTCTTGTTTCAAACAAAAAATTAAAAACTGAAAGAATTTTGATATTTCGATGTTTTTAGAAAATATGTATTCAATTAACAGATTCGCTGTCACAAAAATTTTAAGACGTAGATATTAGATATACTAATTCAACCTCATCAATCTTCTGCTAGTCTTTCGTCATTGAGTGTAACATTTTGCGCTTTTTATAATGATAACCAGCTGGTACCCGGCATGCGTTGCAATGCCATTCAAAGAAATATATTGATTCTCTCTGCATGTCTTTTCCCGTTCCCCGTTCACCTCCCGAGTCCCCTTTCCCTCCCACGTTCCCCTTCTATCTTCCTCGCCTCCCCCCCTCCCCCTGGTCGCCATCCCGTGAACCTCACCTCACCCGTCCCCCTCCCCCTTCTGCCATTCCTCCCTAGCGCTAAAATATACGCATTTCCATTTATACATATTTTAAAGTATTAGTAAATTATCTTATAATGGTAAACTACTTAAAATATTGTTAGGTTATATTCGTGACTTTCTTATTTTGATCATTTTAAATTTGAAATTTATAACATTTCTATCTTATCTTACTATTTACTTAGTTTTATGAATCATTAAAATTACTTCTTCCATATTTCGGTTGGTTGGGCTTATCTGTCTCTGTCGTGACAATATTATTTTAGTCTCGACCTTTGTTTTGGTTGAATATCGCCGTAATCAGTTCGTTGAACTTGATACATATTTATTATTATTTTTGCAAATGCACCGTATTTATCAAAAATGAAATTCCTAATTTAATATTATTTTGAATATTATCGAATTTCAATTAGAATGAAATAACACGAATGACTTTGTTTCCAATGTTATTTCTTCTTCCTGTTTTGAGAATAATTATTAGTTTAGGTCAACGCTGAGGTTATTATTTAGCATCATCGGGAGTCCCTTGGCTCGTCGTAGATGGATAAGTTTAGCGGTCTTCAAGCTTGTGAAAACCATAGACAGGGAATATTTGGATGGTATAATATTCCTTTCTTTTTTTACACACTAGAAAATCACGTGAAAAATTCTCATTATTTATTCGCTTGAAAATGCTAAATTTACGCCAAAAAACGAATTTCGCATAAAAATTTCGCGATATCACAAACGCAAAAATTTCAGTTCTATGCATTTGTGGTGCATTCTTTTAGCAATCGTATTTCAGTGTTATCAAAGGTATCTTAAGCGGTTTTTACACAGATTACAGTACTGGGTACCATTTTTATCTTTTTTATACATTTACGTGCATGAGTGCAGTAGGTATTTGGTTTATTTCTATACATTGAATGGTTTATTAATTTATTTCACAACTTTTTCAAATCGTGAGACAGTGGAACCGTGGGATCCCCGGCTGATGGATTTTGGGACAAGAATAAGCATAGATAAAGAATAAGATATTATTGGTGTAACGTATCTGGCTATTGAAACCTGATCGCTAAACATAGCTAAAACCATATCAAGCAACAACGTTTCGATTCTGATTATTTTCCAAATCGTTTGTTAAATGATTCACGTATACAATAACAAATATAAATTAAATAGTGCAGACCCGTGCAAAATCACGGGATATTGACAAATCAGTTCCAATTTTGAAAATGCCAATTAAAATAATTTTCTTTTGAAATGTTATCTTATAGGTGGGTACCTACCTACCTACTTTCACATAATTAAAAACACTATACTTTCACGCAACTAATTCTTCGCACAATCAATTCTGAAATAAAAATTTAATATTTTATTTACATTAGCTCCACAGGCCAAGAGGAAAATAATTTCCCTCAGGACCTATGTCATCTTAGCGAATGCTGTGTGGAGGGTCTTTTTAAGGAAGGGAAAGGTAGGAAGTTCAGGGAAGGAAAAGGGTATGAAGGGTGGGTAGGAATCTGGGGGTCAGTGTATTTTTGTTTGTTATTCAATAAATGGTTCCCGGGGCAGCGGTACCCATAATCGCCTCCCAAATTGTATATTTGAGAGGAGAGATTTATTTGAGTTCATCGAACCACATTTCACGTAGGAGTAACGCATGCACAGACAACCGAAATTAGCATGTTTGATAATTTGCTCACGTCGGGTTTCGATTGTTTCGAACGCGACCTCTGGGTCCAGAGCAAACGAGCTTATCGCTCTACCACTGTAGTCCTCATAATATACCTATATAGTCGTACATAAAGTTAATCCGTTTAAATACTTTGTTACTTAGCAATTGTTCTTCAGATATACCTTTATCAGCCTATTGCGATAACGGGTTCAAACTTAGTTACATTTAAAATAATAGATTGTTTTTTCAAAGCAAGTCGTTCAATTTTATCACGTTTCTTTATCAAATCACCATTTAAGAGTTACTTTGGCCAGCCTTCCACTTTGAAGAACTATTGTTGTATTCTTTATTTATACTCATCCATATTCGATTGCTCGAGATTTCCAGAAGATCATTTTTTAAATTTTTCGCAAATCATACCTTCGAATTTTAACATGGAGACATTGTAGTGCTGTACAGCCAATGAATTATGTATCCTGTATTTTACCGTTTATCTCGTATTTGTAGGATTTAAAAAAATATATTAAAAAATCTTAAAGTTTATAACCGCGCGAAGCTTGCCTGTTTGTTGCTTTGAAACTACGTGAGAGGTACTTATTCGAGTCAACATAGAATATTTTCGATTTCTGTATGTTGTCTGTGGCATGCTTGATAATGCATGTCTATGGAAAGGGGTCTTAATTTTAATCGTAAACAGCTCTGGGTGAAAAAAATATTTAAAAAGTTTATTTTTGACATCGTTCTAAAATAGTCTACGAAGTTCCGATTTGCGACATCTATGGTCATAATAGATAAATCATTTCAATTGCTTCGTTTAAGAAATGAAATTAAGAAATTTTTTGAATAATTACAATAATTTTTTTACGAATGGTAGGGAAATGTGGTCTAATTTTGGACCGCTATCAATCACAGACAAATAAAAGTGGTCCATTTTTCGACCATAATCGCTCCAGTGTGTAGGTATTTATTAACAAGGTGAATGTATCATTGAAAAACTATTTTGATTAATCTTTACTACGAATCGGTTTTATATTACGAATGCCAAAAAATTGGGAAGGTTCAGTATGAAATGTAAGAATTATGAACTAATTGCAGCCAACGTCCAAATTGGAATGATTTTGCACTTGGAAAAACGTTGTCATCGGATCTGTGATCCCGTGCGCACTGCGCAACCGAACTTGCGCCGGTATTGCCGTTACTTAAGGGCCCGCAACCCGGATTTCTACCGATTTATTACATATTTCCCTTAAACATGGTAAGTTTTAAAGCTCTTAAAAAATATGTGTTATTCTTGAAGATAATATCTAGACTTTGCAAGCGCCGAAACGCAAATTATATAAAATTCCCACGATAGAAAAAAATCGCAAAGTATGCTCCAAAAATTATTATAAACACGTTTGTTTCAGTTATTTTACAAGTTATGTGTATGAAAAAATTCACAGTGTTTCTTTAAATGCTGTTTAAGATAATGCCCGCTAGATTTTTGCTCTATTTTAAACGAGTCGTGTTTTATTAAACATTTTCGCAATTTTCGCATCGATTTTGTCGCTGTAAATGTTAGCGCTCTCCTCTAACATTCGTAATTTCGTATTTCTCCATCTTCTTCTTTTCGAACCCGGTTGCAGAGCCTTAAATATTGCCAGCTTCAAATAATCATATTTTCCTACAACTTAGAGCAGTGGTACCCAACCTTTTTTTGACCAGCGACCACTGTGACATTTATTTGTTCTCACAGGGACCACAAGGTACATTAATGATAAACTGTTAAACGCGTCCTTGCGATTACTATCATTTTGCAATTCAATACGCTCTTCTTCAGCTACCTCTCCATTATTAATACCAAATAGGTTACGAGTCAGCTTTTGGATAACTTTCGATTCGGTTTTGTAGTAAATGAATACATGTTTCGTGGACCACATTTTAGATCTCGCGGACCACCGGTTGGGAACCACTGCTTTAGAAAAACTAAAGCTTTTGCTATCGTTTCGCTTGAGTAGAATTAAAATAAAATTGTTAATTACTTTTAAAAAAAATGTAAGCGAAAACTACTAAAAAATAATGTATTTTTTAAGAAACAAGTTTTTTTTTAAATATGATTTATTTATCTGGAATATTTTGTTTGATCTTATAAATTTTTTCACATAATAAATAAAAACTACTTTTACGCTTAAATCCACCATTTCTAGACTTTTTTTACAATAGTTACACACAGGAGGCTCTGAAGAAAAAGATTCTCCTCAGGGCCTATTTGGGGATGCTGTGTGGAAGTTATTTTTAAGAAAGGAAGGAGAGGATAGTTCTGGGAAGAAAAAGGGCATGAGGGGTGGGTAGGAATCTGGGGGTCAGTGTGTCCAGGAGATACAGACGAATGATTCCATCCCTCCCACAGTAGTGCAAGGTGTTGTTTCGAGAGAGCCCTGCTGGAGAAGTAAAAAGGTCTTCCTCAGTCAGTCTCCCCTGATCTGGCCCTCAACACAGACTTCATTTGCCAAGCGATATTTATGCATATTATCTATATTTCATGGTTATATAAGACATAATTTGGCTTGTATTTTCCTCTTGGTCGGAATAGTAAAAAACTTGACTTATTACGAGTATATATCTTACCACAGCATAAATACCGTCATAACGGCGTCGCGTCGCCTTAAAACGGGCTTAAAGGCCGGCTTATCTTTAGCATCGCTGAACCGACGCATTAGATTCTAATAACTACTCAGAATGATAATCTGTATTGTTTTGTACACTGTTTTTCCAAGATTTTTCCTTGTCGCTAATAATAACACTAAAAAGTTGAACCGTTAGACGTGTCCATGCGCCTAGAGTAAGGGAACGTACCCATACTACGTGACCAACTTTTTGCAATTTTTAACCCCCCCCGGTGACCAAAAACCTAAGCAACCCGCCGCTCATTTGTACCAAGCGTAGTATTTTAAAGACCTCCCCCCCCCCCCGAACAGGTCACGTAGTATGGGTACGTTCCCTAAGCACAATACTTTTTGCTATCACCTACGTATCCATAATTATTTATTTTTTTATTTCAACAAATTTGTCAATTATTACTCTACTAGCTGTTGCCCCCGGCTTCACTCGCACTCCTTCTCCTCCACCTTCCCTATCCCCACTCCACCCCCCTCCCCCTTCCCCTCTCCCACCACCCTCCCCTCCCCCTTCCCCCTCCCCATTCTCCCCCCCTCTCCACCACCTGCCCCCCCCCCGCTTCCCCCTTTCCCACAACCCTCCCCCCTCACCATCACTCTACCCACCCCCTCACCAACCCCTCCATACCCGTTACATTCATTCACAGCTCGCGTGCCAACTATTGCAATTTTTTATGAAAATTTCATAATGCCAGAGCTCTTAGCTATAGCCTTTATCTTATTGTAATATATTAGCTATATTATTGTAAAGTTTCATTAAAATCCATTCAGTAGTTTTTGCGTGAAAGAGTAACAAACATACATACATCCATTCATCATACAAACTTTCGCCTTTATAATATTTGTGGGATTATTGACTATACCTTGATTTTTCGAAGGTTTACGCTAATAGTTTGTTATAAATAGGAGCTTATGGAGGCCCCGAGGAAAATAATTTCCCTCTAGGCCTGTGTCATCTTTGAGGATGCTGTGTGGAGGGTCTTTTAAAGGAAAGGAAGTAGAGGTAGTTCTGGGAAGGAAAAAGGCATGACGGGTGGTTAGGAATCTACGGCTCAGTGTGTCCTGGAGTAACGGACGTATGAATCCATCCCTCCCGCTGCGGTGCAAGACGATGGGTCGTGAGAGACCCTCTGGAGAGGTCAAGGGGTCTCCCTAAACCGGCCTCAATCAATCCGCCACGCAACGCAACTGGTGGGCAGATGTATCCGCCGCCAAGACCTGAAAACACCTCGCCCAATGAATCCGGGCACCCTTGTCAATTCCCCACTTGGGGTGACCTATGGCAGAGGTGTTGGTTATCCATTAAATGGTTCACGGGGCGGCGCTACCCACACACACCTCCCAAATTGTTTGTTACATAGGTAAACACAAAATTTTATAATGTTGTAGTTATTAATTTCATCCACTTTATTTGGCTCTTTTTAATAATTATTAATTGTGATACTTAAAATTTTTGTTCCACTATTGATTGAAGTTAATTATATCCTAGTTTTAAACATTTTTGCAATCTCTATGATGTTACATAATAAATAACAACGTTATTAATAATTTTATTAATAGCGCATTTTCAACATTCGCTAATCGCATATTATTGTATCGTCTCCTGTTTGCAACAGCATATTATAAAACGGCTGAATAATAATAATTTAATATTTATATTTTACAATTCTATAGCAAATTCTATTTTAATTATGTAATATTGTGTAATTGATTGTATCAACACGCTCGTAAAATTACACAGACATCTTTGTTGTGCGTGATTTGCAACAGTTTGATGTTTTATAATTTTTTTTCATTACTTTGTATCACTTTTCAAAGATGTTTTGAAGTACCACTGTGTTGAGTTGTCATGAAAAAAAACTACGTTAAATTAGGTTATGGGCTATTTTTTTCATCACTTTTAATGACTTTATATCACTTTCAGAAGTGTGCTGAAGTGCCACTGTGTTGAGTTTTCATGGAACCGTTATAATGTGACCGGACAACTCAACACCGTGGCCATTCAACGCTCATTTGAAAAGTTGTCAGAAAGTAATGAAAAAAAATAGATTAAATTAGGTTAGGTTATAGGTTATTTTTTATCACTTAATGCCTTTATATCACTTTTCAAAGGTGTGTTGAAATGCCACTGTATTGAGTTGTCATGGAACCGTTATAATGTGACTAGACAACTCAATTTAGTGGCACTTCAATACACCTTTGAAAGGGGTACAAAGTCATGAAAAGTAATGAAAAAATAGTTAAATTAGGTTAGGTTATGGGCTATTTTTTAGTATCCGACCGAAACAGAATTTTCTACCGAAACCGATTCTTCGGTAGCTGTCTCAGTTTCGGCCGAAACCGAAACTTTTTTAGACGTATTAAAAATCTATTGTTTACTGAAATTTGTCTTATTTTTTTACACTTAAACAAGCATGTGTTAAATGAAATAAAAAAAATAAAAAAATAATTGAAAATTATTAATATTAGTAATATCAAAAAAAAATATTACTAAATTGATTTTGATATTACTAAAAATTAACAAACATGTTATCTACTTCTTGGAACCAAAATTTGTCAATAATTAACACTTATACACATTATAAAGGAAGGACCTCATTAATTTAGTATTTTAATTTAAAATGCGTTTGCAGTCACCGACTAAATTTACCATTTATCGAGATCTTTTGCAGAGTTTTGGTGCGGCCGAAGGTTCTGCAGAAAATCTGCCGAAACCGAAACTGATGCCGAAACTAGATTTTTTTTCCGAAACCGAAACATCGTTCGGTCACTATTATTTTTCTCATCACTAATGACTAATGACTTTATGTCACTTTTCAAATGTGTGTTGAAGTGTCACTATATTGAGTTGTCATGGAACCGTTGCAATGCGACCAGACAACTTAACACCGTGGCCATTCAACAAACCTTTGAAAAGTGGTGCAAAGTAATGAAAAAAAACTAGATTAAATTAGGTTAGGTTATGGGCTATTTTTTTTTCATCCAGATCAAAAAATCACAGTGAAGGGGGGGGTGACGGGGGGGGGGGACTTTGAAATGAAGATTTGGTGGTAGGTATCTTTTATATGTATAATAACCTTTTTTGTATTTTTTCGGCATTAAGTGTAAAAGTTTCTAGACGTTTTGTTTAAAATTAATTAAATATCAGAAGTGATGTTTTTACTTTGATTTGTAATAAAAATTATTTGGTTTTTTTCATTTTTTATATCAATCTCCACTTAATTGTAGAAATTCCGGACTGTTTAGAATTCCCCCCGCATTCCGGACAAAGACCTATATTTCCGGACTTGTCTGGAAAATTCCGGACGTATTGGCAACCCTACATGGAACCGTGTTTTAATGTAATTCCGTGTTTTATAATAATTTATTTATTTATTTAATACAAACAGCATAAGTATGCCATAAACACTAATTACATGTCACAAATTCATATTCAAAATATTAGTAATGATAAAACAGTGTAGGTATGTATAACAGTTAATTGTGACGTTACATTGGGAAGTGACACCAGAGATACATTTACATGCAAAAATCTATAATACAAATAAAATTAATAGTGATTAAAAATATATATGATAGCATAGCCTTCTTGTACCTATGTTCCGTGCAGTTAAATAGATCTATCACATCTGCATATCTATTAGTAATTTCATGCAACCTAGGTAAAAGTGAGTGTTTCGTATACTCAGTCCGATTATTGTTGCATTTAAAAACGATTTTAGAACGAGTGGTTCTCGTGGGAATATGAAATTCAATGAGCTTACTTAAATCAGGACTGTCTATTCTACCATTTACAATTTTGAACATAAATTTTAGGTCCTTACATATGAAATTGGCGTTTTGTATGGGAGGAACATAAAGTCGATTTTTTTTAATTTAATGTATTTATTTAATCAAAGTATGTACCATTGCTATCTATGCACTTTTGCCATCTCATAGGTAGTTCATCGATCCCTTTACTAAAAAAACCATTCGGACGGGAATCAATAAAATCTTTTAAGGCGGTTATCTGTTGGGGCAAGGTCCGGAGAGTACGGTGGATGTCTTAGATGTAATGATTCGATTTAAAATCCCTTCATTATTGTGCCGGTTGAGTAATGCAAGGCAGCAGTCAACGCGCGTTTGTTGATTTGCTTCACTCAATTCGTGAGGTACCCACCTTTCAAGCTTTTTCACCTTCCCAATTTGCTTCAAGTGGATTAAAACAGTTTTATCACTAACACCGCAGCCTGCAGCTAACTCGGACGTGGTTTGCGATGGATCCGCTTCCACAATAGCCTTCAATTCTTCATTATCAACTTTGGTCTCCGGCCGTCCACGGGGCTTGTTCTGCAGGTCGAAATTTCCAGAACGAAAACGTTGGAACCAAAAACGCACTGTGTTTTCTTTTGCCGCACCGTCGCCATACACATCATTAATCCTTCGAGCCGTTTCTGCAGCACTGGTGCCACGGTAGAACTCGTACTCGTAAATAACGCGATATTTCAAGTTTTCCATTTTGTAAACTAAGTGACGCAAAGAAAAAAAACAATTAAGGAAAAAACAAATGAATTGTATTTTCGAAACACAAATACATGAGTAAATAGCTGTATAAATTTGAATTTGGAATTCCTCACCAAAGAGAAGATATTTGTGATCAAAGTTGTTAGTACGGCAAAACGCCAATTTCATATGTAAGGACCTAATATTAAGTCGGATATAATTCTTCGATCTGAGAGTCTTAATAAATTTAATTCTTTCATCAAGTAATTATAATTTATGTTTTCAATGGGAATACCGAGGTTAAAATTAATGTGTCTTAAGAATTTGTGTTGAATTTTTTCGATTGAATCTGAATGTATTTTAAAATAGGGGGACCAGATCGAGGAGTTATATTCGACTTGACTACATACTAAGGATGTATACAAAATTTTTAAAGTTGAAATATTCCTGAAACCTCTGGAATTTCTAAGAACGAAGCCAAGCATTTTGATACCTTTATTATGGGTTGAGTTTATATGGGATTTAAAGTTTAATTTAGAGTCGAAAGTTATGCCCAGGTCATTAATTTCTTCGACAGAGGTAAGGGTAGAGTTGTTAAGTTCATACGGATGAATAATTGGTTGACTTATTCTGTAAAAACTTATTGAATAACACTTATTTATGTTCAGGTAAAGTTTGTTAAGAGAACACTAACTAATTAATTTGTTTAAATTATTTTGTAGACAGGCACAATCTTCAGCGGTTTTGATGATTTTAAATATTTTTAAATCATCTGCAAAAAGCAATACATTTACATCTTTATCAAATATGTCAACAATATCATTTATGAACAGTAAAAACAAAATTGGGCCTAAATGGGACCCTTTTGGTACACCACTGGTAGCTATAAATTGATTGGAATAGAACAAATTATTTTTTACAAATAGAACTCTATCAGATAGATAGCTCGCAAACCAGTCTAAAAGTTTTCCGTCAATACCGAAAAAAAATTTAACCAGTAGAATTTTACGACACACTTTGTCAAAGGTCGTGATAAAATCTGTATATATGGAATCGACTTGAGTTCTGTTAGCTAATGCATTTGGTATAAAGTTTTCATATAATGAGAGATTTGTCAGAGTTGACCTGCCCGACAAAAATGCAATAATTTTAGAGTGATTCTCTTAAGAGGCGTTAACCAGCGGCCGAGAATTTAAATTTCGTCGAACGATGATCTTGCGATCGTACCCTTGCAACTGTACAAGATTAATTATTCTCCATACCAGTATTTTAACATAATAACTCAATATCGATTTTATTTCATTCAAAATTTGCTTTGATAAATACCTACACTCAAAAATGCTCAAACTCATGATGATATTACTGCCTCAACACAGGCTAGCCTAGTGAGGCAGGTTACGAGAAACCTACGTTTATAATTATAAATCTCTATTCTTTAAGTACCTACTGTTTATACGTATATTGTTTTCCATTATTAACTTTTGTACTTATGCAACTCTTAAACTATTGTATACTTTTTTTGTAGTTATAAATCTTTAAATTTTTGTTCAATAAAGATTTTATATTTATTACGCACCAGATTTAAATGTCCGGGTTTAATTTTCCCCACAGGAAAAACTAAACCCTTTCACACACTTCCCAAATGATCATCTGGTCAATCCACGTTATGCAATTGCACTATATGTATTATAATTACAAAACAATACAAGAACAACATGTCAACCTACCAGAGACCAGATGGGAAAATAATTCACCGACTCCAGATATTTTCATATCAGAGGGTTCGGCTCTGTGGAATTCCTAATTGAACCTATAAATCCTACTGATCCCTCAATATAAATATTTAAAAAATCTTTTGTAATCCTACATGTATTTAAAATTACCGATTTTTGCATTTTTATATATAAATTCTTTGACAAATCTAAAACGCCTAAATTTTGAATCAGAGACCTAGGTATAATGCCAGTAGCCGAAATAACAAATGGTAATATTTTTATATTCCGAGAATGCCAAATTCTTTTAATCTCATTTCCTAAATCTGTGTATTTTCTAATTTTTTCAGAAACAGTTTTTTGAATATTACAGGAATTTGGAATAGCTACATTAATGATATAAGTTATTTTTTTAATTTTGTCATGTAAAACTATATCAGGTCTATTATGACTAATTGTTCTGTCTGTTAGTATAGTTTTATCATAATATATTTTATAAAATTCATTTTCTAAAAATATTATAAAATTATTATTATAAAACTATTAATTTATGTACTTTTTATAATTACTTTTTTAATCATAAGTATTTATAATCTTTCAATAGTGTCTTAGCAAAATAAGAATGTAATTTTTTTAAAGTATATTACTTTGTAAGACCGTAAATAAATAGTCAAACTGAAGTATTTTCGTCACAAAACTAGGGCGCGGATATTTTTTTATGATTTTTATTTGAACTAAAATTAAAATTCTGCAAAGTTGTTTTCCCAAATAATTTATTGATTTATTTTACTGCATGATTATAGATTTGATATGTATGTTGTATAATACTAAATTTTGTTTGAAAATTTAACAAATCTGCCAACGACCTGCGGTAATGTAAAACCTTATTGTACTAAAAGATATTTTCTCAAAATTTAAAACGTAGCTTTACTAGATAAAATAATGGTCTTTCGAAATCATTTTATGATTTTTTGTGGAAAAGAGCCAATACGTCTAAAATTTGATTTAAAAATTACATATTTCCGGTTTTGTCTGGTTATTCCCTCTTAATAGACATCCCCATGGTGAGAAACAGACGTTCAAAATCGAAGTGTTGCTTGAAATGAATTTAGCCGTGTCTTGTGACGAGATCGTATTTAGCCAGGTACGTACTTATCAATCTTCGTTTTCTTTCCCAAATATCCTCCAACCTTATAATCAGGGGTGCCATTGTCTAACTGGCTTCTGGACTCGTATGCGATAAACACATGAAAAAAGCATTTTTAAATGTCCCGTTTTTGTGAAAAATACCTCAATTGATAATGACGCTTTAGAATTAGTTACATAAACTAGAGTTCGAAAGAAATATTAATTCAATTTTATTGGAATCCTTTTTTTATTAACTTTTGAAGGTTGAACATTGATTAAAACAACCATCAATGTATGTATATTAAAGAAGATAAACCTATTAGTTACTCGTATATTATTATTTGTTATTTTATTAGTTTTGATCTTTGCCTTTTTATTTGCTGTGTATTGTTCTGTTTCACGTTTCGTTTAGATTATCTTCTTCTTCAATGATTAATATTACATCGATGGGTATAACCTTCAAAAGTTATTGCAATAAAATTGAATATTAATAATTCTATACTTGTGGAAAAAGTCAACAGGTGTCCCATTTATAAATAAAAATCGGATATGTTTATCCGATCCGAGACACTATCTAGGTTACGAATAAGTTATTGACAAAAAAGATAACAATAATAATCTAAACGAAAATATGAAAGAGAACAAGACACAGAAAAATAGAAAAATGTAATGGTCGCAACTGGGATTCGAACCCAGGACCTCTCCTCTCACCGGGTTAACCAATTCTGCCATTGCCACCTTCTGTCAAACCGTCATATTAGTCAATCTTATATTTCAAATTTTAGAAATAACAATATTATCTTCAACAATTTTCTTTTTCATATTAGGTATAGGCAATTACTCTTTTTATTGGAAACAATAATTCTAAGAATTGGTTTGTTACCTAGGTACATAGCGTCTTGGATTAATACAGGGTGTCCGGGGGTAAAGTGCATTAACTTCGGGAGGTGATTCTACATGATGGTAGGAGTAAAAAAGGTTATCAACTTTTTCCGAAATTCCAACTTTTTTTTTCCCATAAAAAAAGACGTACCTACTAAAATCCTTATTGTGAGGTACGATCTTACTTGCTGAGAGCCTGCCGGGCGCCCGACTCGATTGTGATTGGCCCGTATCCCAGCGGAAAATAATAAATCTGGCCGCACACGCCGGATTAATTTTATCTTTTTACCTAAAAACTACCCCTAAAAGTTGGAATTTCGAAAAAAAAATTATTTATCTTTTTTACTTGTACTATTATGTAGAATCACCTCCCGAAGTTAATGCATTTTACCCCCGGACACCCTGTATTTCCGATTTTATTTATGTAGAACTATTGCCTTCTTAAATGAATATTCAATTTTTTATAAGAACAACTTTCTTTTTATAACTTTTGAAGGTTATTCCCACCATGATTTATTACATTGATGGGATTAACCTTCAAAAGTTATAAAAATATAGTTTTTCTTATAAAAAATTACAAATACATTCATTGGGACTTAGTGCCTCCGTTCACGGAGATACTTACAAGCTATTCGATTCTCGTGCGCGTATCAAACGTGCCGATCGTAAGTACCCCCCGTACGATTTAGCTGGTGCACGCGACAGTCGCGTCATTTTTGTCTGATACTTATTCGTTTGACGTTTGACAGAAATGGCGTCGGAACATGAAAGTAATGTTAGATTTGTTCTGGAAGTGGAAAAAATGCATGTTTACATAACTATACTTTACCAGAATACGTAAGAAACGATTTAGTGGAGAAGGCATGGATTGATGTTGGAAAAAAAGTCATATGACATTGCATGACAGCGTGTTCACTCCACGGCTGCACGTGAAAAATGACCAAGTTCAGTACATTTCGGATAGCGCCGTGTACGGAGACTAGCATTAAAAAGTGGTATATCAGCAGGGTACTTGTGGTTTCGTCACAATTACGTAGATTGTAAGTATCTCCATGAACGGAGGGCCTTAGAAATCATTAAAAAATATGGAAAAAATTCGTTGAAGATAATGTTGTTAATTCTGAACTTGAAATATGAGATCGACAAAAGTGACCCTAGGTTCATTTCCCAGTTGCGACCGTTACCTTTTTTTTAAATTTTCTTTGTGTTCTGTTACATGTTTCGTTTCGATTTATTAGTTTTATCTTCTTCAATTAAATATTAATTATCTGTTTTTATCACGGAGTAATAATATGTGATCGTAACTATTGAATAGGCATCTATAACTTATTTAACAACAAATACTCGTATATAAATAGAGTCTGCCTGTAAATATCAACCCATTATTAGAAAAAAATATTTATTTAAGTACGTACATAAATTGTTTTCATATAAATATACAGGGTGTTAAGGGACATACTTGACAAACTTTTAACAGTGATTGATTCCTGTGTTAATTTGTAGTGAAAAATGAGAATGACATTTTAGTCTCCGGTGACTTTTTTGTTTTTTTTTCTCCTAAAAACATTAAAAATCGAACTACAAAATTTGTAGGCTGGCAACACCAATTTAACTGTCAAATATTCTTTTAAAGCGCAATGACACTGAAAATATAGAACCCTGTAAATCACATTTTAATAAAAATGTTTTTGTTCTTAAAGGAAAAAAAATAAATCGAAGAAGCGCTGTTGTCAAGGTACCTACTTAATGACATAAATTTGATTAAGTGGTGTTTTACAAAGTGATTTGCTTGCATTTAATTTAACATAAATTTGAATTTAACAGTAGGTTGAAAGGAAGAATCACTACTGGTGAGTTTAGTTACACTACTTTTAGATCTGAATGAGTTAAATATATTCAGATTTAAAATTAGAGATATGATCTAAAGCCCGGGCAACGCTAGGTACTAGGCTAGTATTAAATAAATGTGAGCAATTTCTAAACTGTGCTGTATATTTTATTACAATATCATGTTTTTTTTACATTAGCTCCACACAGGAGGCCCTGAGGAAAATAATTTCCCTTTTTGGATGCTGTTTCATCTTTGGGGTTGCTTTGTGAAGGGTATTTTAGGGTAGAAAGGAGGGGAAGTTCTGGGAAGGAAAGGGTAAGAGGGGTGAGTAGGAATCTGAGGGTTAGTGTGTTCAGGAATGACGGATGTATGAATCCATCCCTCCCACTGCAGTGCAAGGCGATGTTCTGAGAGAGTACGGCTGTAGAAGTCGAAGGGACTACCCCAACCATTCTCTCCTGATCCGGCCTACCAGGCAGCCGGTGGGCAGACGCATTCACCGCCAAGACCCGGACAAACCTCACCCCATGAACCAGGGCACCCCTGCCAAGTCACCAAACGTAGCGAACCACTTTGGTTGACCTATGGCAGAGGTGTTGGTTTTCCAATAAATGGTTCCCGGGGCGGCGGTACCCGTACCCGCCTCCCAAATTTATCGTTATTCTGTTATTATGTTAGCACAAAATTGCAAAGGTATAATATAATTTTGCAATTCTAATTTTGATATCAGTGGGTATCTTTTATTGCAATGAAAAAATGTATTCACTTTTTTTCCTTTTTAATTGTTTTATAAAAATGTAGGTTATACAGCTTTACATTACCACCATGAGTTATATTTTTAATATTTCCATTTGAACAACAGTGGCGCCCAACACTTTACGGCGCCCAACATTGGCGAACACTGTACGGGGTGGTACTAGACTGAGTAACTATTGAAGACATGTACCTAAGCTTTCTTAATAAATTGTACAGCGCCCTTGAGGTGATTTTTCACAAAAACGGCGCTTTATAAATTATCCAATTATTATTATTATGTGAAAGATTTTTTTATTATTTGTAGATATTTTAATGTAATGTCACCGGTGACAAAAAATCCATCTACATTTTTACTCCAAATAAGCACAGGAAACGCTAGTTTTACAGGTACACCCCTTAGCACCCTGTATATCTAGTATATCATAATATGGAATGCACTTAGTTGCTCACTAGTGAAATATTACTGAATGCAATAGATTACGTATTATCTTGTTTATATGTTTAGTATACATACCAAGATAGATTATTAATTTATCTTACATACCAGTACAATAGATCCATTAAGAGATTCTCGATTGTGTACTAGTTGTTAACTGATAGGACTAATACGGGGTAAGAGAGGAAGATCAAAATTACATTTACATTTTTTACTCCAAATTATTTCAGGAATTACTGGTTAAAGTAAGTCGAGTACGTGCCTTAACAGTCTTAAAACCCCTGTAATTTTTTTTTTCAAAAACAATCAAATCTGTGATAAATAAATATTTATGCAGGCAATTAATGAGGCTTAGAAAAAAACGAGTGTGCTTTAGACCACACGACTGAAGTAAAACTTCACTAACTCAACTTCCGTTCGCCTCGCCCGACTGTTCGCCTCGCCCGATCACACTTTTCATAACGCTCTCGTCACGCATTCACCAGCTTACTCCCCAAGTCAAGCGTGCGTAAAGGCCCGACCGTTTGCCTCGCCCGATCACACTTTTCGTAACGCTCTCGTCACGCATTCAACAGCTTACTCCCCAAGTCAAGCGTGCGTAAAGAAGTTTTACTTTTAAAAAAATCTATGAAATTGGCAAATTGTCGTTTTTTACATCATGAGAGAAAATTCCCATTCTTTTACTGTAGAACGTTCTATAAAATTTGATGTCATAAGCTGCCCGTTCACTGGCGAGTATGTCCGTGGCGAGCAGCCCGACCGTGACGTCGCACGAGCATGTTTGCACGTGAGGATGAGGATTGATTTATTACAAAAATGCTCGTCGCTCGCCTGTGACGTCATGATAGCCGCGGACATGCTCTCCCGTGAATGTGCCGCTTCTCTAAGCTATCGTAATAACAGTTTCTGCTTTCAAATCAATTTAAAACACGCCATCTTTTCTCGCAATTTGGTGGGAAAATTTTCGTAACTTGACTCCTCTCCACTCTACTAATGAGCATATTATTTTAAAGGCTGAATTTGTTTATGCTTGCAAATTCTTTGCCATCGTTGGGCACAATAGGCTACCTTTGAATAAAGGCATATCGTTACGGTAGCTACCACTTATCAACTAATAATAATAAATATGAGCATAATTTTCCAGAGTCTACAACGTAAACATCACACTGTTCGAAGTCGACACCGCTTTGGAACATAAAATAATTAGTTCGTATTCCCGCCGCACGGTGGTGCTTGAAAAATAATATGATCGGCAATTCAATAAATCATTATTTATTATGTGGCCTTTTGTTTTTCTGCGCATGCAATTTTAGTACTTATTCCTCCTGTGTAAGGTGGTTTATTCCATCCATATACTGACATTATATTATTAGGTGATAATATAGTGAGGTCTCGCGTTTTCTACGATAAAATCGGTTACATAGTTGGCTTGGTAAATAGTGGTGATGGCGATAATCGAAACATTCTGGTTATCGAATCTAGTTTATTCGATATTTTTGTTGTACCTTGTACCTAATTGTGAATTATATAGTTTCGGCCGTAAAACAATATTACGTCCCTCGCATTTTAATCAAATTCGGTTTCTAACCATTGGCTGTGGGCATGTATAAATATGTTTTTATTAAATTGTACCTACATAGAATAAATAAAAACACAAGAAATGCGAATAGGGCGTTTTTCGTGATCCAATAGTCTGGCCATTGGCTGCTTTTAGATTTCCCGCGGAAACGGCACGGCGACGGTAAAATGGCTCGCGTCATCTCAATTTTTTAATACGAATGAGGCAAGAAAAGTGATCATTCTCTCGCCTCCCTCACTCGTATTATAGAAATGAAATGGCGCGAGCATTCCCGTCCCCGTTGCGTTTCCGCAACCCCCGACGGCAGTTTTGGGGTGCGCCAAAATCGTAATTTATATGTTTGATTGAAAAAAAACACCACACGTTGTTCTATCGATTACTTATTTGATTTTAAAACGCCCAGTTGGTTTTTGAACACATGCCAAGTTGATTTATGAACATATGCTAGTTCTTTTCGTTATTTGTTTTTGGGATGTTATGCCGTGTTGCGCTACCTCCTTCTTTAGCCCATCGTATCCTAAGTCGATTTTGAACGCGTACATAGTGTCGGTGATGTCTCTACCAGGGGAATCCCCGTCGCATCTAGAACTAGGGGCTACACAAGCTGAGCCGAATAAACCCGAGCGGTTTGAGAGGGGCGCCACTTCACAGTGACGCCCTTGTCAAACGCTGGCGAGAGGGGGCGCAACTAACAAGTTTCTGCCCTGATTTGAAAAAGTCGTAGACCCGGGTGTGAGTTTCCGCGGGAATTCTAATAACAGCTATTCGGGCCTTTGATTTAAAATTCAGATAATCCGTCTCTAAGTAA
Source organism: Limnephilus rhombicus (assembly GCA_929108145.2). NCBI lineage: Eukaryota > Metazoa > Arthropoda > Insecta > Trichoptera > Limnephilidae > Limnephilus > Limnephilus rhombicus. Next base: position 27,286,951 of record OV815277.1, on the reverse strand, counting down.
AAATTCAAAAGCAATGGAATGGCGATAGATATATGTTGTCAGGCAGTAGAAAAGAGATAGAGTACGCGATGGTGATTGTCGGTCTCGATTGTTGTATGTAATTGACGACATTAGTTTCCATTTAAGTCTACATGGTATTTCTATTTGAAAGTATGTATTATCTATTAGTTTGATAAAATATACTTTTGTTGTAATAAAACAAATTAAATCATAAATTCACATCCGTTAATTGAAATGTCAAATTTCGTAAAAATTAAATAAAATTCTATAAAAGTGTATAAAACAAATTTCGGTATATTTCTTGTATTCGAACCCCATTTCGAAATTAATATTTTGATTTTCCATCACTAATAGGAACGTTTTGAATTTCGAACACAATAATATTCTGCGGACAGATTTCCGCGCGCGAATTTTAAACAATGGTATTGATTCACTTTTTATCGAACAATGCATTTGGTATTTATTTATTTTTGGCAGACGATACACTGGTTAGAGTGGTGGTTCCCATTTCTTCCGTTACTGTTTTTTTAATCTCAATGTTTTTGTGAGCCTTTTCTTTTACACATAGGAGACCCTGAGGAAAATAATTTCCCTTAGTTCTGAGAAAGAAAAAGGTAAGGAGGTATGGACGTATGAATCCACCCCTCCCACTACGGTGTAAGGCGATGATGGGCAGACACATCCGTCGCCAAGACCTAGGCAAATCTCGCCCCATGAACCCGGGCACCCTTGCTAAGTCACCAAACGTAGCGAACCGCTTGGGATGACCTTTGGCAAAGGTGTTGGTTATCCAATAATGGTTTCCAGGGCGGCGGTACCCATACCCACCTCCAAAATTACCTTTATTCATGACGAACCCATCGTCTAGAAGTGCTGACATCCACTGTTGCATCATGGTACACATTTTTCAGTCTTTCTTGAATGCGAATGGGCGTTTCACCTTCTACAGTCAAGAATCAATCACAGCAAGCTTTCTAATACGAACATCAATGTCGGCCATTTTGAAAGTGACTGCAGTGCTGCCACCTGTTGACGCAAAAAGTTACTATTGCAGCAGATTGTAGAAGGTTTGGGGAATAGCACCAAATTCAAAATTTTCACTTAACTGAGAACTTAAGTAGAAAAAAATAGGAGGCATTACTTTTTGACTGATTTTCGTACATTTGCAGCATGTTCCAGAATAGTAGATACTCTCAATATCATCCTGGTGAAATACCACCATTCAGAATCGAAACATTGCTTGAAAGGGCTTTAGGGGCCATTCAAATATTACATAACGCACTTTGGGGGGAGGGGGTCTTATAAAACGTTACTGTGCGTTACGGGGGCGGGGGGGGTTTCGAACAACACGTTATGTAACATGTTTTTTTAAATAAAAAACTATGGAATTCAAAACTTCTAAGTTGGCAACCCTTTTCGTTTATGTTGTACGGGGAATCCCTCGACTGTATTGTATGTCATTTTTATTTTATTTTCGTTGTCGGTATTCGTTAGTGTTTTAAACACGAAATATGCATAAAGACAAATTGCTGTAGTCAGTGTCGTTAAAGGTACTAAAATGTATTCAAAAGCGGGAGATTTACACCATCAGCTGTTCTTGGCCTATAAAGGCTCTCATGCTGACTTGCCAGCGCAACAATGCCAACGAAATTTAGAAAACGGCAAAAAAATAAAGAAAAATTTATGGAACATATAAATGATGTTATATAAGCGATTAAAACAAGAAAAAAGGTATTTAAGTGACTTTCCAGTACTTTGCGCAACTTAATTGTGACTTTCAGGTAAAAATTGTCACTTGGGCGTTACGTAACGTTTAGGGGGGGAGGGGTGTACAGAAAAAGGTTACGGCGCGTTACATGGGGGGAAGGGGGGGTCAAAAATCTTCAAAAATTGCGTTACTTAATACTTGAACGCCCCCTTAGCCGTAATTGGTGACCGGATTTGTATTGCCTGGTACTTTCCCACCGACCTTCCTCTTCTCTCTCTCCTTTGGTGCTTACAACATATCCCAATTTTATCGGAGATGTGATAAACCTACTGGCTTAGAAAATAGTTGGGAGAGTCTTGTGCGGTATTCCCATAAAATGAAATTAAGACTTTGTCCATCGATAAATATGAAATCAACTCACATATATTTTTTAAACTTTAAGAATGGAAGTAACTAAAAATCATATCTAGTTTCTGAAAGAAGCTTTTGCATACAAAAAGTTATTATTCAATTATAAAAATAAATAATGCTAAGAAAGCAGTATTTTTTTGTTCTAATTATAACGTGCCCACATTAAATCTTTTCTTAGCGAGATCAGCTTTTATCTGTTGACAGAATGCAACAACTAACCAATAGCATTATAATAATTAGAAATGTGATCCCTTCCAACAATAAGCTATTGTTTTGAAAATGGTGGCAAGGCACGTTTAAGCCAGTCTGTGCTATCGTCAAATTACTGCCTGCCTCAGCATTAATAATAATAATATTTCTATACGGAACTTGTCTGTTAGTGTTAGTGTTGGTTCCACATTCCACTCTATGGACTTCTTGGGTAAGGACATCAATTTTGCTCTTTGCTTAGGACAGGTTTGACAGAATTTGACATATTTGAAAGCTATTTTTCAAATTTTCTGAAAGCTCTATTCAAGTTCTGTTATTGTATCACAGCTGTGATATAATAACAGAACTTGAAAATTAACTTTGAAATTTGATGAATTGTTCATACTCTGTGAAATAACTGGCCATATTTTTGGGTCAAGCTTCCATTCCTGCATTATGTTACGTTCCTTCATTATGTTACATTCCTGACTAACTAACCATCACATTGTTTCCTCGCATTCGTAGGTAGAGAGGATATCTGTCTTGCTACACACTCGCTCCATTCACATTCATCTGTTGTCTCACAAAAATATTCTTCTATTACCCTGACTCAAGTATGTGATTCATTTCATCATGCAAATCTTTTTGTACCGTTCACTTTCTACTGTTATGCTCCCTCCACTTCTTTCTTCGTTCATCCGCTATACATGTCCAAACATAAGCTTCCCTTTCTTAATCTTATTCATTGCGCTTACATCAGCCTTTATTTATTTCCGGATCTCTACATTCACAACAAGATCATACATGGTTTGGGTCAGGTCTTGTTGTAGTGAACAGCTTCATACAAACCTGCGAGCGAGCGAGTTCCGTCAAATTTTTAAATGGATGCCATCCATCCAACAAATGTAATGCTGGATCCGACTTTTAATCTTGTCGGATAAGTGGGAACAGCTCCGTATATCCTCTACGGCTACTAGGTCATCCGATTTTTAAACGGAACGACGTCCGATTTTTTAATTTAAGTGGGAACTGGCCCGAACAGTTTCCATTATAATTTTGTTTTATCATTGTAAACAATCCCAGTCATTGTAATTTTGTTTTATCATTGTAAACAATCCCAGTCATTGTAATTTTGTTTTATCATTGTAAACAATCCCAGTCATTGTAATTTTGTTTTATCATATTGTGACATTTTCAATATTCTACGAATTCCAAATGTAACAGTTTCCATTTCAATGATTTTTTGCTGTATAAAATCATTGTTTGAAGCTTTATAACGATTGATTACTTTGCTATATCAGTAGCGGCGGAATCATCTTTCTAATGATGGTCTTGTAACAACTGCTAACAATTTTTAATTTTGCTCCCTTGATCGCAGTGTCATTATGAAAGAGGGTATTTAGTGCGATTCAATTTTTGCCTTCCTGATTTTATAAACTGAAAGGAGTGTACACATTTGACATTTGAGTTGTATAGGTGCACCGCTGATAACTTCGTTGTAACCTCTACCTCTTTCTCACAAACGACACACGTGACAGAAAGAGACAAATTTCACCTATGAACAGATAGTTAAGAGCTATGCCGGTCATTTAAAAATATCGTCGATAGGTATTGTAACGAATGTCTTCTGTTTCACTCCGCGCTCCCCTCATGGGAACTGAGCAAAAGGCACAACTGCATATCGGGCCGAAAATACCTAAATAAAATCGTCAAAATCGATGTTTTGTATTCCCCATTTTTCTTCTCCAAAACTGGACCGATTTAAAAAAAATTTTTCACTAACTGTATTAGAAAAAAATATTCTATGTCGGTACATTTTGCTTTTTTTTTAAAATACATTGTTTAGTTTGTATACTGAATGTCTTTTGACGGCGTTTAAACCAGGCAATTTTATTAATTTTTGGAAGGTCTTAACTTCTATAAGAAGTAAATTATCAAAAAAAGCAAAACGTACCTACGCGCTAGTGGTTGATATATATTATGTAAAAAAAAATTGCTCTAGGGTCAAAATCCAGAGAGATAAACGGGGAATACGTTTGTATGGAAAAAACGCCGCTAGTATTTCCTCTAAACATTTCAACAAGATTAATGAAATTTGATTATCTTGTCACTTCCAGCTCTTCTTCTGCTTTAAAAACTCTCAATGAGGCATGGGCATGGCCATTGTGTGTACTCAAGGTGTAAATTGCTTGCGTGAACGGGCAAGCACCATCCTCCACACTGCAAAGGTCTCGGCATTTAACATTTTACTACCGTCTATCAAATAAGTGTTTGATCATCGATAATAGATATACAACATTGGGAAATATGGCGTTGAAGCATGCCGACTTTCGCAGAGCTACAACCAAAATGACAGAGCCAATGAAAGTTTTGCATTTGGTAAGTAGATGAAACAAAAGTGGGGTGCTGCTGTGGATGGAAGCAATATGCAGTTGCATGGAGTATGGGAAACAATGTGGAAATGATACTTTTTTGCGTGTGATTTTAGACACCTATCCTTTGTTTCCATTATTTGTGGTTTGATAGAATGCATAGCTCAGATTTGAACGGAAATTATGTTTAGTAAGAAAAACTATTGTGAAATATGTTTGACAGTTTATTTTCTTTTCTCCCAGTGGTACTTAAGAATCCTGACATGACTCAGAGATTAGTCTCTTCGTTGAACATTTTTCTCTCGTCTGAATTAGACAATCACAATTGAGAGGTGTTTGATAGCCCGGCTAATAGAATACTCAACTGGAAGCTCAACTCGAACAGATTAATTTTAATACTACAGCTTAGTAAATAAGTTTTTAAATATTACTTTTCCCCTTGTCCGATTCGGGTCGGGGACCTATTGCATCGACAAGTTCATCAACATCGTCCCTATCCTGCTCCACTATATTCCCTCTATTGCAGACCCATCTCATACACCCTCTATTCCAACTGTGTCAAAAGTGTCTATGGCGGCCCACTGGAATAAAAGTCAGAATTTTCATTGTAGCTAAGAGTTTGTTTTCTTTCTTCCAGTGGTACCGAAGAAGCCCAACATGACAGAGAGCCAAGAGGCGCAGGCCATCAGGCCGGAGGGGGAGGGGCCGGGGGCTGACGCAGCAGCTTCAGTGGATGCCGCAGCCGGTGGGAGCATCATGTCCAGGAACGGGGGGGCGGAGCCGGCGCACCACGCCCGACGGCCCATGAACGCCTTCCTCATCTTCTGCAAGAGGCACCGCAGCGTCGTGAGGGACAAGTATCCCAATCTGGAAAACAGGTTCATATATTATAAATTTAAAATTCGCTTTTTCTCAAACATAGCTAATTGACTTTTTAATAGAAGTAATTTTCACACAACTTGATATTTAACTTTTTAATAGAAGTAATTTGCAGACAACATATTATAAGATTGTGCCATTATCTAAATGTCATTCACTTTTAGCTTTTAAAATAACACAATGTAACTAAAATATTATAACATCGAGCACAAAAGTTATTCTCTTTTTTGGTGCGGTACAGGGACAAACCACATAACTTATTTTATACACGTATTCCGTTCTATTTTTCTGACATATAATATGTAAACATTTAAATGAAATGAAATAAAAAAAAATTAACTTAAAATATCTATATTATGGAAGGTAGGAACTTGGGTGATGAAATATTTAGAGGTTTTTTTATAGTGGGGAAATAATTTCCCTGTGGGCTTTTGTCATCTTTGGGGATCTTGTGTCTTTTTGATAAAAGGAAGCTGGACCTGCCTCTTGAAGAGAGTCCCAAGTTGTAGGAGGAAGGAAACACAGAGGCTGGAAAATCATTTGACACCCAAGCTATTGAATACGGGAATGAGTTGTAAAAGCTACCTATGAGTTGTTCTTGTGTTACTAATAAATGTCAACTGTATACGTTGGGTGCACATTTGACATTTTTCTCGACTCACAAAACAAGGATAGCATTTCCAAATGACGTCTGTTCTCTAAAGACTGCAATCCAATGATAGGGAAATCTATCAAACGAGCTGCCCGATTTTTGCATGGAGTCAAGTGTATTAAATCATTTCTTCAAATTAAATATTGAAAACTTCTTCTTTGATCAAATGCATGATGTCTATTGGCATCTCTTAAACTATCAGTAAAAAATCATTGAATTAGCCTTTGCAAGTCTTCCACTAAGGGTGAATTTTTTCTTAACTTGTTTTCTTAGTTTTTATTGGTATCAGCAGCAGTCTGTGTTTAAAATTGAATTCCGTAGACTTATCCACCGCCGTGATTTGTGTCATTCGTTGTGTACCGTATTGTATGATTGCCAATAAAAACACTAAATGGCGACACCCCAGATAGACCTACAATACGATGCATTGACTTATTCCCGACATGTAGCTCTCGGGTGATGTATGCAACACAAATGGCATTTAATCGAATAATGCAACACTTGAATTGAACGTAATATTCTATTGACCCTGTCACTTTAAGCTATGGGTCCAGACATTCTTCACAATGGAAACTTTCTGTTAAATTGTCTCGGGGTTTTTTAGGCCAATTTTGGATAGTATTGGATATTTTGACATTTTGGATAGTATTGCTACCAACTGATGTGTTTTTGTGTTTCAGGTCAATAACGAAGATTCTCGGGGAATGGTGGGCTAACTTAGAAAAAGAAGAGAAAGCGTGCTACACTGGTCTTGCTAAACAGGTAAACATCAGTTGAGCTATATAATTCTCAAATATACAAACCAGTTGTGTGCAAACTTATGCAGAAAAATGGATTTATTTCGATAACGCTGTTTTTATGTAGATCGATTAAAATTACGCGCCATGTATCCAATTTTATTCACAGCAAAAATCGTTTTAAAATCTCAACCATAGGTGGCAGTACAAGGCTAGCAGGTGTTTTGTACTCAAAAATTTTGAATGAATTTATACATAAAGCGTGTTGTCTATTCATTATAATTATTACATAATTAATTTGACTTTCAATGTGTATATGCTAACTACAGTCAAATGAATTGTTTAACCACCTACAAAACTCACTTTTTCACATAATGCGGTTTTTCCGGTGACCGGACAACTCAGAATGAAACCAACTCATAAGCACCTCAGACAGGTCATTAAGAGTAACGATAAAAAAATGGTTAAATAGGTTAAGTTAGGTTAGGGAACGTACCCATACTACGTGACCAATTTTTGGCAATTTTTAACCCCCCCCCCCTCCCCCCCGGTGACCAAAAACCTAAGCAACCCGATGCTCATTTGTACCAAGCGTGACATTTTGAAGACCCCCCCCCCCCCCCCCCGAACAGGTCACGTAGTTTGGGTACGTTCCCTTAGGGTTACCGGCTATTTTAAAATTATTTTTTCATAGCTTTTAATGACCTTTCTGAGGTGTTTCTGAGTGGGTTTCATTCTGAGTTGGCATAAAACCGGTTCTTCCACATAAGGGCTCAATTTTTAAATTTAAATAATTATGTGATGGAATCCTACTATATGTATTTATGATTTAAAAAAACCTTTTGTACCATGTTTCCACTTTTTATTAATTTCAGTATAAAGACGCATTCTTCACTGCCCACCCAAACTTCAAGTGGTACAAGTTGCCGGCCCCTCCTCTTCGCCAGTTCGCCACTCGGCCCGGGAACATCGGGTCCGCCGCGGAGCAGGACCTCGGACCCGCCGGACCGGACGAGGGAGAACTCAGCGAGGCCAAGGTGGAGCAAACCAACAACAACCACCTCACCAAGGTCAACTACAATGCCCATCCCGCTACGGCCACCTCCAAGGAAGTGCTAGAGGGAAAGCGGCAGATGTTCACCCCGGGGAAGCTGGCGGATGAGGCTCACATGGGAGGACTCAGCAGCCTGATCATCTCCGACGTCAAACCATCCGAAGACGACTACGTTACCGACAGGAACTACTTTCCTCTTTCTCCCACCCTCGGAATTCAAACCCCGATTCTAGAAACGCCTAAACACTCAACAGCCGTGTCTTACTCCACTCCCGGCCCTCCGAAGAAGCGACCCTTTTCCGAATTGGAAGACAACCCCGACAGGAACAAGCTCTACAGACGTGACGAAGTGTCCCCTCCCTGCGGAAACGTACTGAGCTCCAAGGACTCCAAGCTGCAAGAGTTGCAGGATGCTCTTTCTGAAACAACTCGCTTGTTGGAACCGTTATTTGAAACATCAAACAAGACGGAGAAGTTACATAATAAACTTGTCGCCAACAATAATGGCGCTAAACATTCTAACCAGCACTTCAGCGCTATAGTTTCTGGCTTCATCCCGGTCAAGAAGCTTTCTTCTGCTCCGCAGAAGGTTTATGACGAGTTTACCACCAGGAAGCAGGGAGCCAGCGAATCTTCGGATGAATCTCTAGATAAAGATTGCCAACAGTTTGACGATTCAAATGTGTACGAAAAGAGTAAGATTTCTTGGAACACTTACTTGGAGCAGTCCCAGTCTAAATCGTCCGGGAGAGCGTGCAAAGGAAAGCGCTATCAGCAGTTCATGCAATTCGGGGGACTCATCGTGAACAAGCGCCAGAAGAAGGAGCACCCGGAGAGGAAGCCCGGGCAGGGGCAGGCAGACGGTCCCAGCAAGCTGTCCTACGAAGTCAACAGTCCCACCTGCAGTTGGAAGATATACGACAGCTATCCTAAGCAATCTCCCACGAGGGCTGCGGAAGGAAACGATGAGTCTGATTTAGCTTACTGCGAACGAATGGATCTTACTGAAAGTGCCTATAAATTAAAATCTGAATCGGATGAAACTAGTCAGATACCCTATCATTATGTGGATAATATGGCGGATAATGCGGAGATCGCCGAACAGGGAAACAAGATGTTCACAGCCGATGATTTTGATTTGGATGCCAAGATAATGGCCCTGCCTTCACTCAGCCTTGAACGATTCCAACAGAAGAAGAAAGAGAACAAGAAACGGAAAAAGAACATTTCGCCCACCAAGCATAAAGAGGTGAGACCTCGCTTGCCGAGCCTCGGACAGCACTTCCCCCTGGACACCGCCTCGGGGGCCTCTCTCAACCGTCCGTCCGGGTCCACCACCAACCAGCCGAGACTGGCCGATGACCTCCACCAGAATATATCTTATGACGAACGACTGTATCTCGCAGAGCAGAGGAGGAGCGCCATTATCGGCAGCAAGAAGAGGAAACCTAGGAAGATTAGCATTACTCGACTCGATGTCAATTCTTCTACCTGTAGTAATATGATGGAAACTGCCAAAAACAACAATTGTACAAATGTTTACACCCCCGATAATACACCTACCTCAACAAATCATTTATTGCCGACCATTGCAGACCAAAACACTATTTACATGTTGCCCGAGCCGGGCATCGGCCGGATGTTGCCAGAGCCGGGCGCGAACAACTTCCTGCCGGAGCAGAGCGGCAGTCATCGACTGCACGAGCGGAACATGCACCAGCAGTTGCCCGAGCAAAACCTGATCCACCAGATGCCGACGCAGAACACCAACGAGGATGTGGACTTGTGCGCCCTGGCAACCCTGGCCGAAGTGGCCGCCAACACCTCCAAAATCAAGGAAGGCACGTGAAATATAATATATTACGGCTCTTATAAGTACACCTTTTTATTGAATATATTCTAAACATATGTAGGTAGTTGATTAATCGAAAATCCAAAAATAATTATATTAAGATTCAGCCAGTCCCTTAAATCGTGTGCAAATATATTTATGTAGGAGACGCGGCATATTTGCAAAATAATTTCACCACCATATTGAGTAAACATATCTGGTAGATGGCCAATATTTTAAAATGATTTGAACATTTTTACCATCAAATATGTTGTATTGACAAAACTGACTCAATATTTTGTTCTTTGTTGAATATTAAATCTGCTCATATGCCTGGGATTGTCTGTGTTAGTAATTATTTAATCTTTGGGCTTGATTACGCTCTACTTAGTCATATAAATATAGTTAATGTACATAATATATAATATACACATTATATATTTACATAGATTTTACATTTGTAAACTATTTTTAGATTTGAATGATGGTCTTATATTTTTTACATTCTCTTGCGAATAATGTCAAATTTTTATAACATGATATTATTATTTAACAGGGCTATTTCATGCTTTTTCTTCACGAGGTGTCCAGTGTTTTTAAAGTGCATTAGTTTCATATTGTACACGGTATTTAGTTTCATACTTTTAATCAATGTTTCTAAACACTCACTCTCCCTACCTGTCTCCAAAGCCTGCTCCTCACGCCTTCAAATTTTATGATAAAATCAGATATTTCCAAACAATTTTTAATATTTTTATAAAGAAAACAAACAAATTTTTTAATCATTGATTTTTACTCTTATTGTGTAAAATTATCTCCCATAGTTAATTCAATCTAACACCAGACACCTAATGTATATAATATTACATATATATAAGTTCATCTTTCAACTTCAATTTTCTGAAATGTTCCATAAAAGCAGCGGAATTGTTATATTAATAGCTAAAAATTTGACTGTCAGATATGATTAAGGTTATAAAATCTACACGTTCACAGATGGCGCCAATTTAATTATTTTAGAAATAAATACTTTTATGAATACGCTATATGAATATGAATAAAAGTTTTGTCCAAAGATAATGAAATATAAGAGATGTGCTATCGGCATTTTCTTTTACTGGGTGGGACTGTGTTTCCTGGCGTCGCCGGTATTGTTAACCAATGCACTACTGCACACCTCAAAAAAATCAACTAAATGAACGAATTCTTTCTGTATTCAAACTATTTCCATTAGACGGTAGTCCGCCGATGGTCGGACGGCCATCGTAGCATATCTCTTGTATTTCAATATCTTTGGTTTTGTCCGTATACCAACTCAATTCTTTCGAGAAAGGCATACTAATATGATATTGGATTGAATCACTGATACAATGTTTTATTTGTATGCCCTTCTTGGAAGAATTGAGTTTGTGTACAAACAAAACTATTCGTACTTTTGTAAGTATCTAACTTTATTTACAAAACTATTTATTCATTATTTTGTATTGTATCTAACTTTATGCTTGTAAAACAAATTTTCTTTATTAGAACCACTTATATATTTTATTTATGTCATCCTGTTTTAGAACGACCGTTCCCTCAGGGCAAACATATGAACTGAAACCTGAAACCGGTCAGCGTAAATAAAATATGTAGGTGGTTCTAACAAAGAAATATTGTTTTGTTTATTTCTTTTTCTTTATATTGCATATGTATGGGCTTAAACAAATAATTCATCTTAACATTTTAAAGCATAACTTCAAAAAGTGTTTTTCCCTATAAAAATTAAATAAGCGCCACCTGTGAAAGAGCAGATTATGAATTCTTTCAAGTTTAGTCTGAACTATAAAGAATATGCTTAAATTAATGACTTGCGCATTTCTCAACATAAAACAATGTGACGCTTCAAAACTAATTAAAATCTTATTTTATTCTTTTGATAATCTCAACACAGCCAAGCTTTATCAAAAATAAGAATAAGGACACGAGAGCTTTATTATTGAATTTTTCTAAAATTGATTCAGTTTTAATTACCGGTTATCATCGTAGTTATGTATTTACATTGTCTTTGACCAATTCTTAGGATGAAAGTGTAGTTTGTACGTTAGCTTATAATGACCAAAAAAAAAAAAAAAAACTTTAGTAAAATATCTCGCACTTAATATTTTTATACTAATGCAAAGAAATCTTGGCGATAAAATTTTGATAATTTTGTCGACGAAAAATTTGACATGAAATGTCCAAGTATTGCAAAAATTACTTCGACAATACGTATAGATTACGATAATCTCTCACCATTTAGTATGTCGTTTATGCAACCTTAACATATGTAGAACTCTATTTTAATACATAAAATTCCTATAGGCCTATTCATATAGTATACTTATATATTATTATGTAATTTATGATTAAATTTTCTAAATATTTATACTTGTTGGGTGATCATTGTCTTGTAAAATTATATCATTCTCTATCTATTGCAAAAATTGTTTGGTTGAATCGTGGACATTCAAATTGATAGACTTGCCCTAACATGAAAACTGGGTATCATTTCGAGGAGCTTGGAGGCAAACCACGTAAACATATTTTTGGCACCAGGAAGGTTCGTGAATGCTTTGAATAAAGTACGACATCAGTCGTACGTTGACCACTGAAGAGCGCACATTGAAATAACCAGGCCAAGCGCAGAAAAGCAAATTTCGCTAAAGTAAGGCAAAGGTTTACAGCGCTGTCCATTTCGGGGCTTTTGCCGGCCAACGACCGCATTAATTTTTCTGTTTTATGGGCATTTAAACCACAGAAATCCTTTTTTTTGTTATTTGTCCATTTATTGGGCAGAGAATATTACTTTTATTTGACAAAATATTTTTTCCTGCGATCAACGATTTTTTCACATTTTTTTTTAAACGGCACATTATGTATTAATCCTTTGCGCAGGAATACCTGAAATACTAAAAATGTATTTCATGTATTTAAGTAGACATAAGAAGGATACTAAATTTGGGGTCTACCTTCAGCCCCAATTGGCTGCGGGAGAGTTAACCCTGACTGGAACTTTTGAAAATTTTTAATGAAGTTTTGTGAAGTGAAGTGTGTAACAAAATATAAATTTTTGGAAACAAGTCATTTTCTACTTTTGTTTACCCGATTTGGGATTTGTCATTAAGTTTTTTACACAACCAGCAATTTGAGTACCATTGTGAAAAGGACTAGTAATTCGTAAGCAGATTTTATTTTCAAGGACCGAATGGTGATGGTAGAATGCCAGTTGTCTGTGTTCAGATTCATTCAAGTCTCTGATTGTCACCTCCCACACTCTTGGTTTGTTCCCCTTTCCCTGATTGACTTGTCTATTAATTTGAATGTCTACTAGTTCAAAGAGCAAACAAATTATAAAATTTTATTAACCCTGTTATATTATCATCTTCTATGTACATTTTAATGAATAGATAATATATATTTTTCCACAACTTATGATTGTCTAACCCTTTTGTTTGAAAAGTGTGATTAGTTATTTAATTCTAAACGAGTCAATAAGTAAGAAGTTTTAAAAACACGCCTTTCCCAATTAAAATGTTGCCTTGTATCTTATTAAATAAGCAATACTTGGAAGTAAATGTATCCAATACCAATTTAAAGTAACGTTACTTTGTTCCAATGTGACCTTTTTAAGATTCCTGCTAAATATTATTCCTCGGTTCGAGCAGATTTCTAACTTCAGGAAAGATAATATAATATACACAAACACGTCTACATGATATATTTACAAAGTGCTTGTGTTTCTTTCATCTCAATTTGAACTGAGGATTTTTTTTAGCACTGACGTTTTCTCAAAATAAAAATGCATTCTTTATTATTATAAGCCCTATTAAGCACTGCCATACTAAATCTCTTTCTGTGACAATCCAATCCTCAACTTCTGACATGCAAATGTAAAGTTCTTGATACATAATATTACGATTTCATATTTTCACGGCTAATAGTGTTACCATAGTATAGTTGACAATGTTTCGGACAGTCATGCATTCTCTTGATGTGTTGAATATGTTAACAATATTTTGGATTATCTTGATGTGTCGAGTAATATGTTAACAATGTTTTGGATTATCTTTATGTGTCCAGTAATATGTTAACAATGTTTTGGAATGTCTTGATATGTCTAGTAATATGTTTACAATGTTTTGGACTGTCTTGATGTTTCGAGTAATATGTTAACATTGTTTTGGACTGTTTTGATGTGTCTAGTAATATGTTAACAATATTTTGGACTGTCTTGATAAGTCTATTTATATTAACAATATTTTGGACTGTCTTGATATGTCTAGTAATATGTTAACAATGTTTTGTACTGTCTTGATGTGTCGAGTAATATGTCAACAATATTTTGGACTATTAGTCCGAATGAGACTAGTAATACGTTAACAATGTTTTGGACTGTCTTGATGTTTCTAGTAAATGTTAACAATGCTTTGGACTGTCCTTGATGTGTCTAGTAATATGTTAACAATGTTTTGGATTGTCTTGATATGTCTAGTAATGTGTTAACAATATTTTGGACTGTTTTAATAAGTCGAGTAATATGTTAACAATGTTTTGGAATGTCTTGATGTGTCGAGTAATATGTTAATGTCTTGATGTGTCTAGTTATATGTTAACAACATTTTGGACTGCCTTGATGTGTCTAGTAATATGTTAACAATGTTTTGGACTGTCTTGAAATTTCGAATAATATATTAACAATGTTTTAGACTGTCTTGATGTGTCTAGTAATGTGTTAACAATGTTTTGGACAGTCTAATATGTCTAGTAATATGTTAACAATGTTTAGGACTGTCCTTGATGTTTCGGGTAATATGTTAACAATGTTTGAAACTGTCTTGCAGTATCTTGATATGTCAAGTAATATTATGTTGATAAAGTTTTGGATAGTCTTGCAGTGTCTTGATGTATCGAGTAATGTGTTAACAATGTTTTGGACAGTATCTTGATGTGTTGAGTAATGTGTTGAAATCTTTCGTTTTGTACGACAAATGAAAGTAAAAGTCTTCAATCCAAAGAATCTTATAAGAAATGCGCCATTTCCTTGTACACAATTTTAATATTGATAATAATATATAATATGTTTTATGATTGGAAGGTGTTTCATTTAGACTGCACTAATATTATTAAGTGCTATGAATTTGTAAATACATGTATTATAATTGGGTAATTAATAAAGGTGTGTTATCAGCACACATAATATTTTTTATATTAATTGGTAATTTTAATAGTGTATCATGAATTCAATTCTTAGTTTAAGAAATTGTGAAAAATCAAGTGTCACCTGTAAACATGTTATTTTATCTTTTAATAATATTTATTGTAATAATAATGGCAAATGTTGGTGTAATAGATCAGAATCAATTTATGTTTAGTTTGTATCATGATAAATAATTGATTGAATTAAATGTTGACCAAACCAACATCAAATCTATCGCATACATATTATGTATCAAGCTATCACAATTTATCATAATAATAAAATAAAAGCAAATGTTATTGGGTTAACAATGAAAATTATATCACTGGTTGACTGCTGAAAATTTTTATTACAGTAATATTGATTTTCATTTCTCATTGTGTAATTATATTGTTACTATTCAGACAAAAGTTACCAAATCACGCGCGTTTAACTCTTTCAGTGCCAATCGCTCCCATGGGCGGACCAATCCACTTTACTTTTAATGGCAACGAAAGCTCTTGGCAACGAATGAGTTTAGATGTGGAAATTTGATTGTTGGAAAAAACTTGTATCTGAATGCTTTTTGTTTTTCTAAAACAAAACTTTAAAAATGTAATATAAAACCTAGGCTGGGAATATGTAAATGGATCTACATACATGGACTACTGTGTTGTTTTATAAAGTTTTTTCTATAAGGACTATGCATTCACCGCTTAAAGCTGCCGATATCAATTACTTGTAGCAGTCTGTGTGTTTCCCGCCTCACGCAAATCTGATACCTTCATGTCTTGACTTTAAAATTGCGATATGTATCTCAAAAATTGTGTGTTGTCATTTGGTGACTTTTGAATTTGAACAGGGGTGTAATTTGAAATGATATGTTATGTGTTGTCTTTTTCTTTGAAGTTTATTCTTTTAAAAATCCTTTATATAAATGTAAAAAATGAGGCCTGTATTTTGGTGGGTTGTTTGCTAGTATTATAGATAATAGAGTTTTCTTCTACAACAAAATGCTTTATGAAAATTAACCAAAAATATTTTGTTGTTATATTTTTTAATTTCCTTATGTGAAGTTTTTAAGCTGCAAGTCGTTAACTTTACAGGATTAAACATACATTATAGTGGCTTTTTTGTAGTTTTCTCATAAATAAATTTTATTATGTAATAATCAAATAATAAATTTAGCATCTTGTCTTATTTTCGTTTCGTCTTATAGAAGTTTTAAAGGTATATAGCTCAAAAATAATGTGAGTTAAAAATAGTTGCTGATTGCACTGACCAAGAAATTTCAGACAGAAAACCTGTGTAAATTTCATGACGCCATAGATCACAGTTTACCTATTCTCTTAGTTACGGATTCTCTTCCTTGTAGGATAAAAAATGCTCTAGAGTAGTGATGATCAACCAATTTAACTGTAGGGACTATTTATCCATTTTCAATTTGTTCGTGGGCGGCAGAGGGAAGGGTTCGTAAAGCTTGACATTGTTAAATTTGCTAATAAAACTGAACATTGTTAAATTTTTTAATAAAACTTTTATAAAAATAATAACAAACAAGGCCAATCCAATATATTTTATTGATTTTTATCATTCAGAGGTTAAAGAACATATTTAAAAAAAAATAGCAGTCCTGGACAATGCCGGTTTTTATCATTCAGAAAGTTAAATAAAATTTAATCGAGAAAATTTTGATATTTTATAAAACGGAGACCTTAACTTAGATCTCAATAACAAAAAGCTCTGCGCTACGAAGGTTTTTGTATATACTTATGGTCGAGCCACATTTTTTTTTCTTTTTAAGAATATTTAAGTAAAATTTTATTATTTTGAACGGCTGATTCAAAACTTTGAAGGAAGATGAAGTTTTGCACTATGCCCCTTTACCAGAAACTGTTGATTATTCTTTTCTGCAAATTTTTCAATGTTTTATTTATCATGGTGGGCTGTAACGCCTGGAAAATGATCGTGGCCACACGAAATGTGATTGTGGATCGCATGTGGCCCCCGGGTTTCTCATCACTGCACTAGAGTTTCCAAATGAAATTTAAAAAAAAAAATTCACGTTGATTTGTGACAAAACTACAGAAATGCACATTTATAATGTTTAATGCCAACTGAAAAGTGTCAGAGTTGCAAATATCGATTAACTACAGACAGGGAATTACAATTTAATCCATTTTTATTGAACTAAGTACCTACTAACTTGTTTTGTTATATGTATTTAGTAGTCTATAATTTGTTCATCAAACTAATAAAATCAGATAAATATAAATCAGGAATTTAATAAAATGAAACATGTGGAATTTAATTAGGTATGTGTATTGGTTTCACCTTGTTATTGTATTAATTGGTTGAGTAAATCTATGGACCACTTGTAATGTTTCTTAGAGGTTGTTTTCACTTTGAAAATACATAGTCTATTGAAATATTTTAATGAATCAATCTTTTCTTTCGTTACAAAATAATCCATTCATTGTTTTAAAGTAATTTAAAATTTTCCTTGTATTCATTTTGTTGCACTTTTTACTTTTTACAATTTTTTTGTCCAGTTTTAATTTTAGTTTTTCTTGTGTTTTGTGTTAAAAATAACGGTAGTCTTTTTGGATAGCTCGACATGCTTAGTAAGAATATTTTTTTTGAAATAACACTTTACTGTAAAAGTCAACTATTTGCATTGGAGGAGATAATAAAAGATACATTAGTTACATTTTTTGTCAATCAAACTTAAAAAAATTTCATGCTTTTTGTCAGTTCGACATTTTTTTTTTTCATAGCGTGTCTAGTTACTCTAAAACTTTACCCAAATAAATTATGTTTTTATTTATTATGTAAATTTAACTGTGACAAAATAAGAGGTGTGGAAAGTGAAATTTAAAAATAATTATGTAATCAATAATAATGGAAGCCTGAGATTTTATTTTTTGAGAATTTTTCTTATTGAGCAATTAATATCAGTGTTCGTTAAAAATCATATCAAACCATCCACTTTGTGAATAATATTTTCACATTATACTTATCTTCGATCGCCAATTTCTCATTTACGAATTATAGTGCACAAGCCTAAGGCATGAGCTATGTAAGAGTTTTAAGTTTCCACTTAACTTGAAGTATGGCAGAGATATGAGTTATTATTTTAAACGTTGAATAAATGTCCATATTTATGATAAAGTTTCAATTTGTTTTGCTGTCAAGAAGGGAACATAATTCAAATTCTTGCTTTATGCACAGAAATTTTGATTTGTCAAAGACTAGTACTGCAAATTCATGACGCCTTATAAATGTAAAATTTAAAAAATTAAACAACTTTTTAATATACATAATATAATGATAAAAATTTACATAAATATTTTTAGTATTTTGGTGTGAGAATGTATTGAGAGGATGAGTCCAGGGTATAACTTCCTTAGCTGATTAAAATACCATTGTGTTTTATATTTTTCTACACAACTTTAGGTAGGAGTATAAATATAATATATATTTTAATATTATAGGCACAAGTATAGTCCTTGCAATTAGCTGTCGAATTGCCATGAAACATATTGTTTTGAAGTAAGATGATTTGACAGTTGAGATTGTGGGAAAGTTTACGTCCCATTTGCGGGTATTCGTTTTTATTATATCTCGATCCCCTTACAATTTTGGAATGGTTTGCAAAATGAACTTTTTGATTGTGGCCATCTTAATATCAGATCTAAATGATGAAAGACAACTCAATAAATACAGTAATTCATTTGTAGCAAAACCACTTTTTTTTTTATTAAGGGGATGTTTCACCAGCCTCCTGATAGCTTATCCGTAGGATAATACATATTTTCAATTTTTTATTTGTAATGTACAAGTTTACCATTCGGTACTCGAAGCTATGAATAGTGTCTACATATCGGATAAGTTAGCCGAATTTTCTACCTATTGTATTAATTTGGAAACTTTCTTGTCAATGAAACCATTTAAAAGTTCTTAATGCAACATTGCACATAGTTTATAATATAAATAAACCTAAAATATTAAAATGTTTTGAAAATTTAGAAAACCTGTTTATCGGTGACGTAAATCTATCTTCATCTCAGTTGTAGAAAATGTGATGTTTTGAATAAGGAATTGGTGTTAGGCCTGTGATAACATCAAAACAATATGGTATCTAGCCAATATCAGACGCAATATATGTATTTGGTTAAGTCATAAAGATATAATTATTTTATAAGTGTAAGATACTCGGGGGAAGTGTTTGAAGTTTGGGAAAAATAGATTTTTAACTGTAACCACAATGTTGTGTATTTATTTATTATTATTTGTTTATTTTATCTTAATAAATGTTACTGCTTTAAATTATCTTGCATTGTTTTAATATTGTAAAGAGCAAGATAGTTTATTGAATGACACTACTGTCCTAATAAATATATTTGTAAATGTTTTTATATTTGTGTTTTATTCCGTGTTTCCTTTCACGCTTCTTTCATTTATCCATATCCCGTTTTAATTTCATATTCAAATTGATCACAAGCATCACTGGGCCGATCGGTGAATTCATATTCAATACTTCACAGTTTAGCCTGCTGAATGATTATTTATTTTTGTAAAGAAATTCATTGGATAACCAACACCTCTGCCATAGGTCACCCCAAGTGGTTTGCTACGTTTGGTAACTTAGCAGGGGTGCCTGGGTTCATGGGGTGAGGTTTGTCCAGACTTTGGTGAACGATGCGTCTGCCCACCGCGTGGTGGGCAAGATCGAGAGAGACTGGTTGAGGGAGGACTTTAATCCTCTCACCACAGTTGGAGGGATGGATTCATACGTTCGTCACTCCTGGACACACTTACCCCCAGATTCCCACCCACCTCTCATACCTATTTCCTTCCCAGAACTTCCTTTCCTTAAAAAAACCTTCCACACAGCATCCCCTAAGATGACATAGGCTCTGAGGGAAATTATTTTCCTTATGGCCTCCTGTGTGGAGCTAATGTAAAAAAAAAAACAGGAAGCGAGTCTTTCACTCAGAAAAATGGTTGAATTCTATCACTGTCTTTGTGATTCAAATTATTCTTCCAATGATATCAAAGTACTTACTAACTATTAGGGTGGCGTGCAAAAAATAAAGAGTTTTCGCAATGCCCACAATAATATAATGATTTCAGTATAGTAATTGAAAAACAACCTCACCGTGGTAGGGCCCGTTTCCATTTCCGTTTAAAAAACGGGTGATAAAAAACTGGATGGTTTGAAACATGGGTGCCCTGTTCACACTTCCGTTTATAAAACAGAACGACAAAAAATCCGATGATCATGCAGATGCTACTTTCTTGTGCATGCTTCCTTGCAACTGGGAGGGGTCGGAGTGTAGTGGGGCTCACACCGGAACAATAAGGCGGCAAGTGTGAACAGCTTCATACAAACCTAGCGAGTGAGTTCTGACACAATTTTTGAACGGACATACTCGTATTGCACTGGCCATCCTTTTGACAAAACATGCCAGATCTGTTTTTTTAATCGTATCGTACATGTGTGGACAGCTCCATATAATCTCTACAGCCACTAGGGCATCCGATTTTAAACAGAATGACGTCTGATTTTTAAAAGGATGCTACTCCGGCCGTGGAAGGCTTTTATTTTATAAAGTGATTGATGGGTTTGAAATACCTCAGCCGAGCGATTCTATATCTTTTGTGCGATCGTTATGAGATAACGGACGTTATCTCCTGTTAGATTTGTGTGATTCCTGCAAGTATGCATGATTATTTATTCATTTAATGCATGTTGTACACAGAAAAATCTGACAGGAGATCACGTCCGTTACCTCATAACGATCCCACAAAAGATATATTGAATCGCTCTTCTGATCTAAAAAAAATAAGGTGCTTAGAAATGAGATGGTAGTTTGATTTCAGTAAGAGAAACAAATATTTTTATGCCTTTTCACAAAATATCATGTTTCAGAAGAATTAATTGTGATATAGTTCCCCCTATCCCGGTTCAATTTGATTATAGATTTGAAAAAGTTTTCGCAACACAGAATATCATGGGCGGATTTAGGGGGGGGGGGGGGGGGGGGGCACGTGCCCCCCCCCCCCCCCCCCCCCCCAGACGGTATTTTTGTGTACTGTGGAGATTCCATCACAGTACATACTTAGAAGCAAAAACTGTCTTTAGTTTAAACATTTAATTTTTCTATTGTTTTGACACTATCATAAACCTTCCTAAACATGCTTGAACTTATAGAAATAAACTTGAAGTATGTACTTCAAGTTTATTTCTAACAGTAATTATTGATTTTTTTGCCCGTCCGCCCCTTGCGCCCCCCCCCCCCCCCCCCCCCCCCAGAAAAAAATCTTAACAGTAATTGTTGATTTTTTCCGTCCGCCCCTTGTGCCCCCTCCAGAAAAAAATCTTAACAGTAATTGTTGATTTTTTTGCCCGTCCGCCCCTTGTGCCCCCCCCAGAAAAAAATCCTGGATCCGCCCTTGCAGAATATGGTATATATTCCACTAACCGCCGCACTTTTATTAGGCACATATTTTGGAAATTACACTATCTTTCAACTCAATTATTACAAGTATTAACTGATTACATTTGGATGGGTGGTAAAAGATGCATTAAAATAAAATTCCATTTTTATTCAAAGTTCAAAATTTTCCATATAAAAAATCATTCCTTTACCGCCATTTTAATTTATTTTTTCTGGGTCAACATTTGCGTGAGTTTCGTTTCAATCTAAATACGCATGAATTCTTAGTTTACCCAAACTAAGAACCTAATAACCTATTTTGTGTAAGTAAATAGTTGTTTCTTGTAATTTAAAACAGGGTGTAAATTCAATATGTGCCTGAAAGTCCGGCGGTTCGCGGACTAATTAATTACCCAGAATATAATAAATATTTCATATTATGAAGTCTGAATGTGATGATGCGGAAAATAACAATTTATTTTTTGTAATAATATTTTTTTCAATAATATCATGAATGTCTGGAAAAATTATTAGGCTGGCAACACTATTATTTTGTTCACGTATTTATGCATATTTATGTCACTTTGGTGTCATTTGGACGATTCGTCATCCTTTTTCAACTGATCACATAAGCCACATAAATAAGAAGAGCTATAAGTTATTTTTAGTCTGTTAACGTGTTAGTTTATACAATACAGTGCAATTTACCAGTACGCTTTATCTCTGCACATTCCCGAGTGATAAGTTTTCTTTCGAATATTTTGAATTTATGCCATCGCAATGAAGTACAAATCCGAAGACTACGAGGAAAAGAGGAAAGTGCACCCAATGCTGAAACGAGTTCTTTCCAAAGATGTACAATTGACGAGGACTTTTCTATCAAAGGCAAAGGACATAACAATCTTTCGTTCTTTGAAAGTTCACCAGAAACTTTTAGAGATCTCCTGTCACGGAATAGTGTGGCTTGTGTGTGTCGTTGGTTCCATTTGGCTGTTAGGCAATGAGGATCTGTACCAATTGCAGATGAATCTGCTTATGGCTCTGATTCTAGATATAATTTGTATCGCATTTTTAAAAGCGCTGACAAGAAGAAGAAGGCCGTCTCCCACGAATGATATTGGTCCTGATAAGTTCTCCTTCCCTTCAGGCCACGCCAGCCGCGCTGCGATGCTTGTCTACATTTTTGTATACGTCAATCCTCTGCCCATAATATGTATCCCGCCATTACTGGCCTGGCTTGTGACCGTGGCAGTGTCTAGAGTTGTTGCAGAAAAACATTTCCTGTTGGACATTTTTGGCGGACTTGGTATAGGATTCTTTGAAGGATTGGTAATGAGCATTCTGTGGCTGAGCCGAGATTCTTCTAATTATTTAGTTTCATGGCTATCAGATGAAAAATTAGTTGGTGGAGATTATCATGTATAATATTTGAATTCAAAATAGTCTTCTTTTTTTAAAATTCTTTTGTGAAATATTTTTCCCTCCCGAGTCTATATTATTATTTTTTTAAATAAGTTTTTAGTGATATAAATGATATTTGTGTGTTTTGTTTGATGGCCTAGTTTTGGCAGTGTTTCAACCATTGTCTGAGATATTAAAAACGATATATGAATCACTTTGATTTAAAAATATTTTATATTAATTAACTAATTTTCAAACAAATTAAACTGTTGTCTCGTGTGCCAGATTCATTAAAACTATAATTAAATATCTGTGTTCATAACAAATCTTCACTTTCAACAGTATGTTTGCATTATAATATAGGATCTCCCTTTACGCACTTAATTCTTTATTCATAAATTTATTATGCATTGCTTTATTCATAAATTTATTACCAACAATATTATTTTTACTAAAGTTTTTTTTTTATATTATTTTTTAGCGTGCTTGTTGGTTATTGTTTGTATATTAATCATTGTTATCATTGATATTTGCATTTTAATAAATATATTGTTGTTAACTAAGAGGTGTTTTCTGATTTTAAAATTTAATTTTCACAACCTTTATACGTCCAGTGGTCCCATATAGGACCCTAGATTTACGTCGTTCAGTGCCCAACAGTCCCGTACAGGACTGGTTATTACGGTGCGAATATTTCACAAAAAATACTTGGGCAGTGGGCTACCTTTTCTGCATGCGGCGTACGAGCGTTTAAAGATGCCCAGTGGTCACTCAATGCCCATCGGTACCGTTGATTATTGTGCGAATATTTCGCAAAAAATGCTCGGGCAGTGGGCTACCTTTATTACACGCGGCTCATGGGCGTTTAAAGGTTAATAGTACTAGGTTTGTTAACCAAACAAATGCAGACATTGAATAGATAAGCAACTCCAATATAAATAAGATAATGTCAACGTTATCAATTTAATGCAAGACGAAGTTATTTGTCACTTCTAGAAGGTAATTCAGTGAATCCCTCTTAAGGGAACGTATGCGCGGCCCATTCTGCCTGTTTCATACAAATCTTAGATTTGGATTTGAGATCAAAACACCCAACGAAACTGAAAAATTATTTTTGTAATAATCAGTTTTCCAAGGGACCGCCAAAAACAACTTCTTAACCAGGAAAACCTTATATGTGGGAAAAATTTGGCTAATTTTTGGCCGAGGGACCGAAAAAACCAAACTTCTTGAATTAATCTTAAGAGGGTTTCACTGTATTTATCTTTCTAGTCGAGTTCCAAAATTACCCCCCACCCTGTTAAAATATTTAAGAACTTTGCCCTTGTTCAACATAAATAATCAATTTTATTTTATCGTCATTCCCGACATTATTTCGATTAAAAACTGTAAATGAAATTTTGATCTTCCGTGACATTTTTGATGTCTTTTTCATAGCACCGGTGTGATTTGAAACTCGATGAAACGAAAAAGCGACACTAAAAAAGAAGGATAGGAAATTCTGGAAAGGAAAAGGGTAGGTAGTAATCTGGGGTCAGTGTGTCCAGGAGTGACAAACAGCTATGTACATCTATAGGAAAAATAGACAAACACATACATCTAAAGGATTTAGCCTGCAAGAGAATGAGATAGAATAATCGGTCTCCTCTTTGTGCGATGCTTCGTAGCCTCCCCACTCTTGTCTACCTTGAAGATTTCACTTCTACCGCGTGTGAACTGCACACTTGCATTTTTTTAAAAACATAAACTTACTTAAGCTTATTGAACTCCTTTGTACATCTTACATGTTAATGAAACTACATACCTACCTGTATTTTTTTTTTTTTTTTTAATATATAGATATATAATTGTACAGTGGAGTTATATAAATTACAAAATATCAGTACAGAAATTATTTAAAAATTGCAATCTCACCAAAGAAGAAGCTAGTTCTTGTGCTTGATGAGCGAGTTACACTAATTATAACTGAAATAGAATAACATTATGCAATAGGTAAGTATATAATAGGATCAATTGAGACTTCTGGATCATCTATATGTGTAGGTGTACATACATAGGACACGGTTACATACTAAAATATTGTGCACTTAGGAGAAATTCGAAAAATCTAAATAAAATAGAGATTAGAAAGAAAGAGAAAAACAGGTAATTATTTAGTTAATTATTGCTGATGAAGTGTATCTTCAGTTTAAGTTTCAGTATATTGATGTCTTTGGTTTTTTTTTATTTCAGTGGGCAGGTTGTTGAAAAACTTTATTCCTAAATAGATATAATTGTTTTGCATTATACCTGCTTATATCCTTAATGTTCAGTTTATTATGTTATATATAGTGTCCGAACGAAACTAGTTTTTACGGCCGAAACCGAAACTGAGTTTCGGCTTTGGTCTCAGGTTCGGCCGAAACCGAAACTTGCATATAAGGTCATGTTTTCGTGGAAAAAAATAGTCAATCTAAATCAATCGGCCTTTATTTTTAAATCATGTATTAATCATTCAATCTCTGATATTTGAACTAAAAATAAACATAACATAATTATCACTCCTTATTCCAAATAAATTATTTATGCTTTTTGAAATCGTAATCGTAAATCGCTTCGTAAATAATATTAAAAAAATAAATAGTAGGTATTAGGTACCTATTTGAACATTATTAAGAAATAACATCAAATAAAAGGTAGAAAACAAAATTACTCTTTTTAAACCTAATTTGTTTAGGTACACTAAACAAAAAATACTCTTTCATCTTAAGAACAAAATAATTTGGGATGCGGGAATGGGTACCGCCGCCCCGGGAACCTTTATTGGATAACCAA